>OX031069.1:36924727-41724727 GCA_943736015.1 Tridacna crocea | reverse complement strand
ATAGGTGCACTGGCCACTGCTGTATAACTGAAATAATGTTGAAAACAGCATACAATAAAAAATCCTTCAGCTTTTTCAAAAACCTTGTGTCTTAACTCTTTACCAAACAACAAAAGTTTGGACTGGTCCAAATTGAAAGCATTTGCAGACAACAAAATTAATGTGGTTCATGCCATTTGTCTCTGACAGTGCAGATAACATTGTGGGGGGAAAAGAGAAAATGCTTGTTACCAGCATTTTTTCCTTTTCCGTCAATAGTTGCAAAAGGCTCCTTCCTATGGGTCGTTCAGACTTGGGAATGTGTGGTAAAAAGTTATTGTCGCTGAACTTGGGATTGTTTGGTAGAGGTAACTGATAGAAGTATCTTATGTTCATATATTTTAGATACCATATACCTTAGTTCATTTTTATGCATGTACAGGTATTAGGAACGTGTGAAAAAAGATAATTTTTTTCCCCTTTTTTTCCCCCCCAGATTGCAGATGGTCAGAGGGACAAGATCCAAGAGTATCATTTAAAGAAAAGAAAATTCATAGGTAAAGCCTTGTCCACAAGGAGCTAACGGACGAGTAATGGATAAAATAATTTTATCTATTCGTTGTTGTTTGTATTCGTTTTATGTCTGTTTCTTATCTAGTGAATCCGCTTCTTGTCCGATAATGTCTTGTGATGTCTGTATAGTGGGAAGTTGTGAGCATGTTCAAATTTTCAACAGTACAAAATGGACAGAGACACGCAAATGATAGACTTTGGATTGCATCTGACAATTTTATACCCCGGGTATGTCACATGAACAGTATGTTCCTTGTATGTTAGTGTTTGGTACATTTCTGTTCATCATTATGTTGGAAGAATATGTCAAGTTTTTATGGGTTGCACTTCTGTTTTATGTAGTTCTGGTATGGTGATATCTGTTGATAGACCATTTATTATCCGGTACATATCTGGTAAATGTGCGGTTTTTTGTGTTACATGTGGGGTATTTGAGCAGTCATTTTGTGGCTTTTTCTGCCTCAAGCAGCAGAGGAGATGAATTTTGTCACCAGATAACCCCAAATTTTGCATATTTTTGTCCATTCCCCCCCCCCCCCCCCTTCCGTTAAATATTAGTAATGCGGTCTGACCAAACCTTAACTAATGATGTTTAATACCAGCATATGGACTTGTTACTAATATTTTCATGAAAAGCAATATAAATGTAGTGTTATTGTAATGTAAATGGCATAAAGAATTTAGAGTTCCTTTATCATTGTCAATTCGATGGTGATATTTTATACATTCATCATAATTGTTCTAACTCTTACCAAAGGACAAAGTTTTAGACTTGTCCAAATTGAAAGCACCTGCAGACAACAAAGTAAGCGTAAATGAAAAATTGAAATTTGTTTTCAGCTAGGTATAAAACATTATGGAAAAAGGAGAACATGCCGGTTAACAGCATTTTCTTCTTTTTCCACAATGTTTTCAAAAGGCTTCTATCTCAGGGTCATAAAAACAGGGAATTATTTGGTAAAGGGTTAATATGTAATACATATTTCAATTAAATCTAGATGTTTTAGGTATTTACTGGAGTGTTATCATAAAGACTATTCCAGTGCAACCCCAAAACATAGGTTTCAGTGATTAAGTAGCATTTTTTATCAAGAATAGCCCCCAGTTAACCTTTTACCACACAATACATATTTTGAATGACTACGAGAAACCCTTATCAGCATTTTCTACCTTTTCCTACAACATTTTTTACCCAATCACAGACAAAATCCATCATTTGAGCCACAGTAATTACCATCTACGCAAGCCAAGGCTGACGATTCACTACGCTACTCTACCTTTGGCGGATCGAGCTTGATTTTTACATTCCCCCGATACGCTTTTTCATTGGATGCAGCCAGCTCTAACTGCAACAAATGAAATCGCTCGTGGCATGTCAACTTTGATAAAAATAGAACGTCGCCACCTGTCGAATAGAAGGTAAACATGGAAACCCACGTGGATGTCTGGTTAACGCTTCATGTGTATTCTTAAGCGGTTTGTAAAACGATATTTCATTGGCTTTTAGAAATATTATGTAAAGGGGGGTAATAACCAGCATTCAATAGAGGGCGCATCGCAGGAATCTCGAAATCGGGCCCAATCAGCCAAGGTTAGATCCACGTAGTGATCGTAACCTTGGCTCGCGAAGATGCATTAATTGGTTAATGGCAAATGCTCTCAATTTTGACCAGTCAAAAATTTTCTTGTGTTGTAAAGAGTTTATGAAATCTTGAATGTATGTTTTATATTTCAGCAAATACCAGCATGGATGCCCAGCTCTCTATGATCATAGCTAATATTGCTAAAGTAGGGCCAGAGATGTGGGTACATGACCCTTTTGTGGGATCTGGTAAGTATAAACTAAGGTCCAATCCTTTCTGTATATCAGGTAATCTTGCTATTTCAACAGTTGAGCTGTTCCAGACATGCTCGAATGTTTGTCAACCTCTCATTTTGTGGACCGGTAATAACAGTAGTAAATCTATAAACAGGCAGATTTTTGAGGCTCTAATGCAGGCAGATGTTAAATGCAACAAATTTTCCTGATTTATCTCTGAAAAGCAGGAAACACAAAATAATGAAATTCCTGAAGTCTTTCCTAAAAGACAAAATTTGAAAATAATTGATTATTGTAGAAATTGAAAGCAAACACAGATGACATATTAACTCATTACCAAATGACAATATTTTAGGCTGGTCTAAGTCGAAAGCATAATGATGCAGACGTCAAAATAAAAGTGACTGAACATTTGAAATTTGTTTTGTAAAGGTTAGAAAACATTGTGGGAAGAGGAGAAAATGCTGATTACCAGCATTTTCTCCTTTTCCCACAATGTTTTCTAAAGGCTTATTTCTCAGGGGCGTCAAAAGTAGGGATTGTGTGCCAATGGGTTAACCCAATGATAGGATTTGTCTTTACATGGGTAGAAACCTTGTGGGTAAAGAAGAAAATACATGTACTGGTTTCTAGATTTCTCTCCTTTTCCAGCAATAACTTCAAAAAGTTTTGTGTCACAGGGTTGAGGAAACTCTGAATTGTTTAGTATCTGGTTAGATAGTTTGGTATCTGGTTAGTTATTTGGTATCTGGTTACTAGTATTTTCTCCTTTTCTAACGATGTTTTCAAAAGTCTTCTTTTTCAGGGCAATGAAAAACAGTGCTTTGCAAAAGGGTTAAGAATGATTAGTGAATATGAGCCCAGATCTAATTTACCCACAAAAAACTCACTAAAAATGTGCTGGACTTTGTGCATTTAAATACCAGCTGTGTATTTTCATTGTTTTCCAGGAGGTTTATTGGTTGCAGCCGCCCATTTTGGGGCCTTTGTGTCTGGAACAGATATTGACTATCTACTGCTCCATGCCAGATGTATGTTTTCCCTTTTTCCTTCATTTTTTTAAATTCTTTAACAGATTATGTAATTGTAATCAAATTAAAACATTTGCAAGTAACAAACTAAATGTGGATTGAGCAATGATATATCTTCAAAAGAGTAGAAAATATTGTGATAAAAGGAGAAAATGCTGGTTACCAGCACTTGCTCATTTTACCCACAATGTTTTCAAAAGCTCCTTTTCTTAGATTCATTAAGATGTAGTAGTAATATTTCTGTTTTCGACCTGTAACCACACAATCTTTTTCATATTTACAGGCCTCATAATCCAATGGTTGTGTGTTCAAATCCTGACTTTGTGAAACTTATATTGGTAGCTGTTAAATTACTGAAATTGCCTTTTTTTGTAATATGTTGGTTTTTTTCATATCTTTTAACTTTAAGGGCTTGAAAAGTAATGTTGATACAGTGCTAGGCAAAGCCCAAAGCAATTATTCAAGAAGCTATTAACATTGTCATTTTTTATCCTGTTGAGTTTATTGGAGCTAGATTAATAGAGTAAAAACTTTATCTCAGTTTATAAAAAAAAAAATGTCTAGAATGTAGCAAATGTAGAGGACAAGATTTGATTCAAGAACGGACAGCACTTTTATCAATTTATTATCGTGATGTACGTGCCATCTGATTGCAAAAGCATTTAGATTTGATTATGGTACTCCATAAATTTAAGTGGCATTTTTGTTTGTAACAGATGCGTCACTGCATGTTACAATTGAATTATTTACTGTGCACAGAGTCAGCAAATTTATAACAATTTTCAGCTGCTCCGAGTCGAAAAGATCAATTACAGAGAGAAAAAGATGAAAGTGTACAAGCAAACTTGAGGCAATATGGCTGTGAGAACCTATATTTAGATGTGATGGTAGCAGACACATCTAAGCAAGGATTATGGCGGGAACAGACACTCTTTGATGCAATTATTACAGACCGTAAGAGATATAAGTAGTTGTCAGCATAGCTTTTCACCCATAAGCTGCTTAGAGCAACTCACTTAAGCCTTTCCCAAACAGCAAATTTTGGACCAGACCAAATTCAAAGCATTTTGCAAATGACAAATTAACAGTTGCTAAAAAGATGATTTTTCTATATGGTAGGGTAGAAAACATTGTGGGAAAAGGAGAAAATGCTGGTTACCAGCATTTTCTCCTTTTCCCACGATGTTTTCAAAAGGCTTCTATGCCTGACCTGTAAAAACCAGGGATTGTTTGGGAAAGGGTTAACTTTTTGCGGACGATGTAGATCAAGACCAGACCGCACAGAACATGCAGAATGATCTTTGATGTACACTGTCCGAGAAGGAGATACTATTCCTCTTAACATATTTTTAAAAAGAATGATATAAGGGTTTTTACAACCACATTGAAAATTTTATTGTAGTTATATAATAGTATAGAGGATCAATGTCATCAGACTCATTACCATCATGGAATTATTCAGACACTTGGATGAATTTGAGCTGGATGTTTTGCAGGAACTGTAAAATCAATTAACCTTTTACCAAACAATCCCTGCTTTTTACAGCCCAGAGGAAGAAGCCTTATGAAAACATTGTTGGAAAAGGAGAAAATGCTGGTAACCAGCATTTTCTCCATTTCCCACAATGTTTTCTGTTCTTCTAGAGTCAAGTTTCAATTTTTGAGTTGTTTATTTTGTCAACTGCAATTGCTTTCTATTTGGACATATAAAAAATTTTGTAAGTTAAACTTTTACCATGTACAAAATCCTGATCTTATCCGAATTTGAAAGGATTTGCAGATGACAAGTACGTTATGACAAAAGTAAGAGATCTTGAGATGATTTTGCGAATAACTGTTTTCATCAGTATTATTTCTCAGGGAGATAGATACACAGGATCTTTTGATAAAGGGTTAAAGCTGAAATAAAAAAATTGTGTATTAGATACTTGCTGTTGTAGGGTTCCTGTAAAGTGCAGTGCTCATGACCTGTAGGCCCCAGGTTTGAGTGGCACTGGTTCCACTGGGTTTTTTGTGGGATTGTCCTTAACTCAGAATGTGCCTGTACATACATTTAAATGGGTCTCCGTTACTTATTTGTTATAAAAAATGCTTTCAATTTGGACAAGGCTAAAATTTCAGAGTCCTAGCCTAGGACTTGTGAAGCCAAAGAAATACATGAATACTTGAGCTGTTGCTGATATTTCACTCAAATAATGTCGAAAGCAGTGCAAAATGTCATTCAATCAATTAACTTGCTGTTGTGGCCACTTGATGTTATTTAATTCAGGGCAGTAACCTTACTTAAATCTTTCTCAACAGACAAAATATTTAGACTAGTCCAAAACAAAAATATTTTGTAAGTGAGAAATGGGCCTAAAATGTTTTAGTTTGTTTTATTTGCCATGATATATCCTCTTCTTTGTTTTATTTGGTTAGAAAATATTATTGGAAAAGAAAAAATTCATATCCTGGTTACCTGAGATGTCTTCCTTTCCCACCATGTATTCAAAAGCAGTCTTTCTTAATATTGTTTGGTAAAGAGTTTACAAATTTCCTTCTACAGTAATCCACTTTTGTACATGTATTATCTTCAATAAAGCACTGTTGGTAACATTGTAATGAAAGGAGAAATTTCTTGAGATGAGCAATATCTCCTTTTTAGACAATATTTAGAAAATGTATTTATGTCTTTGACAAAGGGCCTACTGTCTTTTGCAGCTCCATATGGGGTAAGAGAAGGAGCCATAAGAACAGCCCTTGATAAAGCAGGTGATGGTGAAAAACAGGAAAGGTAAGCGTTTTTTTTACAACGACAAAGTAGTAGAGACACATTTACCCCTTACCAAACAATCCCTGGTTTTTACGACTCCGAGATAGAAGCTCTTGAAAACATTGTGGAAAAAGGAGAAAATGCTGGTAACCAGCATTTTCTCCTTTTCCCACAATTTTTTCTACCCTGCTAGTAGCAAATTTTAATATTTGAGTTACATCTATTTTGTCGTCTGCAAGTGCTTTCAATATGGACCAGTCTAAAATTTTGTCGTTTGGTAAAGGGTTAAATCTATGAACAGGCAAATCTGAGTTATCTCAGAGAAATTTGTGGGGGATTAAACCTTTACCAGACGACAAAATTTTAGCCCCATCCAAATTGAAAGCAGTTGCAGACGACAATATCAGTATTGCTCAAATGGTGATTTTTTTTTCTATGATAGGGTTGAAAATATTGTGAGAAAAGGAGAAAATGCTGGTTACCAGCATTTTCTCCCCTTCCCACAATATTTTCAAAAGGCTTCTTTCTCAGGGTTTTTAAAAGTCATCATTGTGTGGTAAAGTGTAAAGGTTTTACTCTGTACAAAATGAAAAAAAAAAATCAGACTTGTCTAAGTTCAAAGCATTTGCAGATAACAACATAATTGTGGCTTACGAACTGTAGTCTGATTTTACAAGGGTAGAAAACATGGTGACAAAAAGAGAAAAAGCTGGTTACCAGGATTTTCTTCTTTTCCGACTGAATTTTTAAAAGCCTTATGTCATGGAATGTATGGTAAAGGGTTAGTGCAAAAGTGTGATTTCAAATATCAGCTGAACCCCTCTTTTTCTTTTTATTTCCAGGAAAATTGGCATTAGTGATCATACTTCAAAGAAAGAGCAGTATCATCTATCCGATATGTTTAAAGATCTTCTAAATTTTTCCGCCAAACATTTACATAAACATGGTAGACTCTTGTATTGGTTTCCTGTTGTGAGGAAGGAGTAAGTAACTGAAAAAACTAAAATTTTGTCCTGTTGTGATAATTTAAACAGCATTTTTCTCTGTTTCAGTATATTCTGTAATTTAAAAGGCAAAGTTAATAATTTGTCATTTTCGATATGTCATCTACAAATCTAATGTTTTCAATACAGACAAGTGAACAATTTCAATTTCTGGTAAAGAGATACTTGTATATCTTGGGATTTTGAGAATAACTTACTATAAGTGTACTAAACAAATGAGATCCTGGGTCCGTATTCACCAACCATTCTTAAGAACGTTCTTAGTCTTATTCTTCAGAGTTTTGTCAGTTTGAAAGTAACAGAACTTTTGATTGGCTGAACCAAATGGTTTAGCCAATCAGAAGTTCTGTTACTTTCAAAGTCAGGAAATCTTGAAGAATAAGACATTCTTCAGCATGCTTGATGAATAGTGGCCCTGGTCGAGGTCTGCCTGACAGGAAAAAGGGCATACATATTGCAGTATCAGAACCTCTCGGGTCAGGATATGTCTCAGACAAAAAAAAAATGATGCACAACAATCAATCTGATTTATACTTTTCCTAACTAAAACAGTTGTTAGATTTGAAAGAATTAACATGCTGAAGTGGACCACATGGATCAAGATAGGATTGAATAGAATATAGTCAGATCTAGACTTTGTACAGATGTGGCTCGACAAAGAAATATGCAGTGGGAAATGCATAGTGGTGGAATATTTTGTAAAATTTTTGGCGAAGCAAATACATTGTACCAGTTGCTATATTTTTGTCCAATTTTGATATTGGAAAACAGTTGGAAGCATGTACTTTAAAACAATTTTGACATTATTAGTTATACGGTCAGGTGGCAGGGTACTTGGAATTTTGTTCACTGCTGTTTTGAATCATGTCGGCACCTCGCTGAGGTGGCAACATGATTCAACACAGCCGTGAACATGTTTCCAAGCCCCTCCCTCCTGATCATACCACAAATTTATTACATTGCAAAGTTTTACCTTTTCAAACCTTGTTAAGCGAAATTTTCCTGTATTATAATTTATAACCTCACGAATCGAGATGCTGACGAAATAGAAATTCCCATCTGAGTACCCCAATTCAATGAAAACTTACATCACTGGAAAACTGATATCACTAAAATGTGCAGTTTGGTGCGTAAATGTGATAAATTGATGTCACCATTTTGGATGTTATGTTGCACATGTAGTGCTGTTTACAGGACGCTCAAAGGGGAAATTGGCTTTGTGTGTTATTTGCAAGGGAACATGATATATAAGCTTCCGGCATGTTAATCAATCAGATCATGAGAAATTTCTTTGCAATATAATAAAATTCTTTTCTCAGTTACACAGATGAAAACATTCCAACTCATCCATGTTTCAAGCTACTGTATAATTGTGAACAAATAATCAATACCAAAATATCAAGACGTCTTATAGCTATGGAAAAAATTCATGACTTTGAGGTAAGTGCCTTTGATTTTAAACTTCCTAACCCTTTATTATACAGTCCATAATTTATAGAACTCTTAGAAAGAAATCTTTTTAACCCTTTACTAGACAATGGCAACCCTGAGATAAAGGCCTTTTGAAAATAATGTGGGAAAAGGAGAACCAGCATTTTCTCCTTTTTATACGCCCGTCGAAGACGGGACGTATTATGGGATCACCCGTGGCGGGCGGGCGTCCGGGCGGGCGGGCGGCGTCCAGTTCTTTGTCCGGAGTATATCTCCAAAACTATACAAGCTAGGGTTATGAAATTTCATGGGTGGATAGATCTCATCGAGGCGGAGTGCAGTGCACAGGAATCATAACTCTTGCTTGCTTAATTTTTGAGTTATTGCCCTTTGTTGTTTTTCATACTTGAATTTTGTCCGGAGCATATCTCCAAAACTATACTACCTAGGGTTATGAAATTTCATGGGTGGATAGATCTCATGGAGGGGGAGTGCAGTGCACAGGAATCATAACTCTTGCTTGCTTAATTTTTGAGTTATTGCCCTTTGTTGTTTGTCATACTTGAATTTTGTCCGGAGCATATCTCCAAAACTATACTACCTAGGGTTATGAAATTTCATGGGTGGATAGATCTTATTGAGGGGGAGTGCAGTGCACAGGAATCATAACTCTTGCTTGCTTAATTTTTGAGTTATTGCCCTTTGTTGTTTTTCATACTTGAATTTTGTCCGGAGCATATCTCCAAAACTATACTAGCTACAGTTATGAAATTTCATGGGTGGATAGATCTCACTGAGGGGGAGTGCAGTGCACAAGAATCATAACTCTTGCTCGCTTAATTTTTGAGTTATTGCCCTTTGTCATTTTTTATACTTGAATTTTGTCCGGTGAATATCTCCAAAACTATACTAGCTAGGGTTATGAAATTTCATGGGTGGATAGATCTCACCGAGGCAGAGTGCAGTGCACAGGAATCATAACTCTTGCTTGCTTAATTTTTGAGTTATTGCCCTTTGTTGTTTTTCATACTTGATTTTTGTTCGAAGCATATCTCCAATACTATACTACCTAGGGTTATGAAATTTCATGGGTGGATAGATCTCATCGATGGGGAGTGCAGTGCACACAAATCACAACTCTTGCTTGCTTAATTTTTCAGTTATTGCCCTTTGTTGTTTTTCATACTTGAGTTTTGTCCGGAGCATATCTTCAGAACTATAGTAGCTAGGGTTATGAAATTTCATGGGTGGATAGATCTCACTGAGGGCGAGTGCAGTGCACAAGAATCATAACTCTTGCTTTCTTAATTTTTCAGTTATTGCCCTTTGTCATTTTTTATACTTGAATTTTGTCCGGTGAATATCTCCAAAACTATACTAGCTAGGGTTATGAAATTTCATGGGTGGATAGATCTCATCAAGGGGGAGTGCAGTGCATAGGAATCATAACTCTTGCTTGCTTAACTTTTGAGTTATTGCCCTTTGTTGTTTTTCATACTTGAATTTTGTCCAGAGCATATCTCTAAAACTATACTAGCTAGGGTTATGAAATTTCATGGGTGGATAGATCTCATCAAGGGGGAGTGCAGTGCACAGAAATCACAACTCTTGCTTGCTTAATTTTTGAGTTATTGCCCTTTGTTGTTTTTCATACTTGAATTTTGTCTGGTGCATGCCCCAGCTTTACAACTTGGGGTAAGACGGGCGTATCTTGCGACAATTTGCCGCTCTTGTTCCACAATGTTTTCTATCCTATCAATAAACAACTGCACCGTTTGAGCCACAATGAAATTTATTGTCTACAAATGCTTTCAATTTCCACAGGGCTAAAATTTTGTTGTCGGATAAAGAGTTAAACTATTTATGGAAAGAAGAAAAAGCTAGTAAATCACATGTAATTTGTTGCCTGAACTGCTTTCATTTTACAAGTCTAAAACTGTGTTGTGTGGTAAAGGGTCAACTGCACTGTATGTACCGGTAAAGCATTGATGAAAAAAAGTTGAAATAATAAGTTGGTCCTTTCCCTTTAATGTTTACGAAATTGAGTATGCTGATGAAATAGAAATTCCTGTCTGAGTGCCCCAATTCAATAAAAACTGGCGTCACTGGAAACTGACGTCACTAAAACATACAGTTTGGCGCATAAATATGCAGTCTGGTGATCAATTGACGCTGCCAATTTAGATGTTGTGTTGCCCATAGAGTGATGTTTACGGGGCACTCAAAAGGGAAACTGGGTTTACGTGATTTTTGCCAGGCAACATGATATATATGTTCCCGGCATGTTAACCAATCGGATCACGGGAAATTTCTTTGCAGTATAATAAACGAGTTTGTTGCTCAAATCTTCCTAAAAACATAATTTAAACCTTTCTCCCAACAAAAGAAAGATTACTTTTGTAAAGAAACTTATAAACAAATGAGTTTAGTTTTTTAGTTGAAGAGAGAAAAAAATCACGAAAATATCACTTTTTTTTGTGAAGACAGCGAACCTAAAAACTGTAGTCTAGAGATTCTATTGACTGACCTTCACAACTAGTTATGTAGTCTGTTTAAAGTGTATTTTTCTCATGTTATGCAATAAAATCTACTTCCTGATGAACATGATAAGCACGAAATTGGACACACAGCTTTTGAAAACATTTAGGGAAAAGGAGAAAATTGTGATATAATTTAAAATAATTTGTGAGATAATAATAATAATATAATAGATATGTTGTATGGTCAATTGGCAGGGGACTTTGAAACTTGTTCACGGCTGTGTGGAATCATGTCGCCACCTCGCCTTCGGCTCAGGGAGACATCATTCACTACAGCCTTGAACAAGTTTCCAAGTACCCTGCCCATACATTGCATACAACTAATAATGTCATCTACTACTGTGTCAGTATGTACAAGTCAAAAGTTTTGTCGTCTTGTGAAGTGCTTTCTGTTTATCATCTTTAAACTATCATGTTTATTTCACAGAACTGTACCATAAATGCAGAGATGAAGGTGGATCATTTTGGAACCGAAACATTTAGGAAACGTTACTTCAAGGGCGGCACAGAGTCTGAGGAGAATAGGACACTAGCTGACGGCAAGGATACAAGAGAAGAAACACTTGCAGACACAAAACATTTACAGGTTGACGATACCTGACATGCAAGCTGATCCTGTAAACTAAACTTGAAATAAGGTTGAGGCAAGAGAAGATATTGCTTCATGTGTACCAATCAACAAATTTATAGACTGGTCCATATTGAAAGCATTTGCAGACGACAAAATAAATGTCACTGAAAAGGTAAAATTTGCTATGGGAAGGGTAGAAAACATTGTGGGAAAAGGAGAAAATGCTGGTTACCAGGATTTTCTCCTTTTCCCACAATGATTTCAAAGGGCTTCTACCTCTGGGTCGTCAAAAGTCATCATTGTATGGTAAAGGGTTAACCACACTATCCTGACATTTAACGACCCTGAGATAAAAGCCTTTTGAAAACATTGTGGAAAAAGGAGAAAATGCTGGTAACCAGCATTTTCTCCTTTTCCCATAATGTTTTCTACACTCCCAAAATCAAAAATCAATTTTTGATTCACATTTATTTTGTCGTCTGCAAATGTTTTCGATTTGGATTAGTCCAAAATGTTGTCATTTGGTAAAGAGTTAAACCGCCCTGGAAATGCTACATTGCGGGAGACACTAGGAGTGTGAAGGCAGTGACACTTGCCGATGTGAGTAGCAAGGAGAAACTAACGAATGATGTCCTAGACAAGAAAATGCCAAAGTTGTCGATACTTAATAAGAACAGGCTATGTGATGATTGAGATTGTTGACTAGAACCTGATAGGTACAACATCAGTTCTGTCCCTTTTTATGCAGTCTGATTTTGCTCAAAAATGTTAGTGCTTTGAGGATGTTATAAGTGTTTTATCTGGGTCGGTATTCACCAACCATTCTTAAGAATGTTCTTGGCCTTATTCTCCAGATTTTCCAAAGTGTGAAAGTAACACAACTTCTGATTGGTTAAACCATTTGGTTTAGCCAGTCAGAAGTTGTGTTACTTTCACATCCAGATAATCTTTTAAAATAAGACATAGAATACTCTTAAGAATTTCATTATGGCTTGTGAATATGGACCCTGGTGTTCAACGCTGCATCTAACAGTATTTCAATGTGGCAGACCATGAACCTAGTCATGCCATTCTAGAGCTTCTTAAACCAGTTTTTCTCAAAGTACCCTCAGACTGCTTTTCCAAGATGATCAAAGTCATACCAGTATCAAATGGCTTAAGAAAAATAACCTTTGTTGGAGTGACTGTTAACCTTCTACCCCATAAGGCATTTTTACGGTATCTCTAATTGACCCTAAATAACAGCATGGATGAAGCCGTTTCTTATGTATATATGACACCTTTTGATAGTGTAGAAAACATTGTGGCAAAAGGTGAAATTGCTTGTCACGAGCAATTTCATCTTTCGCCACAATGTTTTCCAAAGGCTCCTACAAGCAATGCATAGAAATGAGTATCTATGGAGTAAAGGGATAAAACATTGTTTTCTCAAGCTTTTTTACCAACACTTTTCACATTGCTCTTCCAAGCCACTGGCTGCTTTTTCTGCATAAACGTAGTCTGAAAGTGTCTGGTGTTGGTATCAGAAAAAAACTATGATGTATTGACTATCATGGATCTTTTGGAAGAATTCATATTAATTGTGAAACAAAGTTAACTTGACCCTACTTGTCAGCGGACTCAAACTTAGAATGCCTGGTGTTAAAGGTGGGCATTCTACCCCTACGCTGTTGTCTTCTATAAATCTGTCTGTAGTCTTCTCGTGCGTTTACACATGGGCCATCCTCTGGCAGAAAAGAGTTTAACTCTTTACCACACAATCCCGACCTTTAACCCATTACCACACAATCCCTACTTTTGACGCCCCTGAGAAAGACGCCTTTTGAAAACACTGTGGGAAAAGGAGAAAATGCTGGTAACCAGCATTTTCTCCTTTTCCCACAGTGTTTTATACCCTTCCCAGAACAAATTTCAAATTTTCAGTCACCTTTATTTTGTCGTCTGCAAATGCTTTCAATTTGAACCAGTCTAAAATTTTGTCGTTTGGTAATGGGTTAACCCTTTGGCTGCTAATCGCGACTCGCTGACCTTTTGCGGACAGTGTAGATCAAGATCAGACTGCACAGACTACACTGCCCTGGTAGGAGATGTATTTCATTTAGATATGCATTTGAAATAGCATCATTTAGGTGTTTACTATCAACTTGAAAAGTTTCATTCATTTTATTCAGCAGGATATGGGCTAATGACCTAGAGAAAGAAGCCTTTTAAAAACACTGTAGGAAAAGGAGAAAATGCTGGTAACCAGCATTTTCTCCGTTTCCCACAATGTTTTCTACCATGCTCTAAATAAATTTCAGTTCTTGAGTTACTTTTGTATTTTCATCTGCAAGTGCTTTCAATTTGGACCAGTCGAAAATTTTGTCGTGTGGTAAACAGTTAATGCTTAATACCGATTGTGGTGTCCGTGGTCATGAGGTAGAGCATCCACCTCATAACTTAAGGGTCCCGAGTTCGATAACCGGGACCGGGTGTCAATTTTGGGATTTTTCAGTGGCCTCACATTTGGCGCGAGTACTGGTGTACTGGCGAGTACTGGTGTAGATCCCAGGATACAGAATCGAGAGAGATTAGTATAAGTTGTAAGAACTTGTTTCTCAATCAGTGTGAAATAAATATGTTTAAAACTAATACCAATGAAGTCATCACAAAATTAGGGATCCATAAAATTCTTTTGGTTGGCATTTTACTGGATATTGTGGTAGAATGGTCTTAAATAATAACTTTACAAGGAAGCAGATAAAGATGAATTATTCAACAGGAATTTATTGATAATACTGTTTGTAGACAAAATTAACAATATGTGAATAATGAAAGAAACTATAAAATGATCAACCATTAGAAAAAAATGTTAGAAAAAAATATCTGACATTTGAAGCCATACCATGGCTTGCACAAACATGACCCAAAGTAGCACATATGCAAAGAAACATGACATAAAAAACATTTGAGAACAAAAATATCATGTCTTTGTCAATTATGTATGTGTTAAATGAACTAAGTACTCATTTATTTGAGTTCTCTCTATATAGAATATTTTTCAGCATTTAGAAGAAAAGAGGTCATCAGCTTATGGTCATGATAGTTTCGTGCCAGTATCTTTTGAAATGTTTACTACCTATAAATAAAACATGGTATTTATATTTAACCCTTTACCAAACAATCCCAAGTTTTAATGACCCCAAGCAATAAACCTTTGAAAAACACTGTTGGAAAAGGAGAAAATGCTGGTAACCAGCATTTTCTCCTTTTCCAACAATGTGTTTTACACTTTCCAAAACAGATTTAAATTTTTGAGTTACAATTATTTTGTCATCTGCAAATGCTTTCAATTTGGACAAATCTAAAATTTTGTCGTTGGTAAAGAATTAAAAAAAAAAAAATGGAGAAAAATCATGATACAAGTATAAATATAAGTGAAACCGAGTAACAGTTCAGAATTTTGGAACATCTCTCGGTTCTATTCGCCAGCTAGTGGGGAAATCTTTCTTACGTCGCAGCTGCTCATTTTCAAGGGCCTCATGATAATAACCATAGTATTCCCCTCTCCCTTCACGCTGTATTGGTACCCATGCATCACTTTTTGGCCAAGGGTTTTGGAAAATGTCCCTTGGGGGCATTGAGGGCAGATTTCTAGTATAGCCAAATAATCTAAGTTCAGGTGTCCCAGTTTGTTTCACCCCAATGTTTTTGTGGTAATAACCTGTATATATGAAATAAGTAGGATTATAATTTGGTGACTGATGCTTCCCAAAAAGTCGCAGCAAATAGAAAACCAGGAGTAATAAACGTGCATGGTTGTACCAGAAAATAAACATACAGACTAGTCCATCTTGAAAGAATTTGCGGATGACAAATTGAATGTGATTCAAATGAATTTGTTTGTCATGGAAAGGGTGGAAAAGATTTCGAGAAAAGGAGAAAACGTTGATTACTTGTATTTTCTCCTTTTCCTTCAATTTTCTACAAAGCTGTCCTTCTAAGAGTTGTTATTTAGGATTGTGTTGTAAAAGATTAATGCATAAATTTATGCTAAAATGTCATGTCAACAGGAAAACTACTTGTGGAGTTCAGAAAATGAATTGCTATCAAAAAAGTTTTATGTAAAACCATGAACTAATACATAACATTTCTTATCGATCTTTGACCAACTGTAGTCCTCTGTGAAAATCTTTGCTACCTTGTTGTTTATAGATAAAGATCAAACTGCATATTGCATGCATTCTGATTTTTTGGTCTACACAATTTGATATTGTATGTGAAATTTTAGCGATGATGTCCCTTTATTCAGCACTCTAAAGGTTAAGTGCATGAAAGAAGGTGATCTTCATGATATTTACTTAGAAGAACATTGCACCTCTTCAATTTGTTTGTAAGTGGCTCGGTGTTTAACTCTTTACCAAACAATAATGTTTTAGATTTGTCCAAATTGAAAGCACTTGCAGACGACAAAATAAACGTAACTTAAAAATTGAAATTTGTTTCCAGTAGGTTAGAAAACATTGTGGGAAAAGGAGAAAATGCTGGTTACCAGCATTTTCTCCTTTTCCCACAGTGTTTTCAAAAGGCTTCTTTCTTAGGGGTGTCAAAAGTAGGGATTGTGTGGTAATGGGTTAACTCTTTACCAAACAACAAAATGGTAGACCGGTCCATTTTGAAAGCATTTGCAGATGACAAAAAAAAATTGATTTAAGAATATAATTTTTTTGAATTATAGAAAACATTGTTGGAAAAGAAGAAAATGCTGGTTACCAGCAATTTCTTATTTTCCTGCAATGTTTTCAAAAGCTTTCTTCTTCAGTATCGTTAAAACTTGGGATAGTGTGGTAAAGGGCCAACTGTTAATGGTACAATTCTACCTTTCAACAACCTTTATATAGAGGACTTTTGAAAACTATGTGGGGAAAGGAAAGAAATGCTTGTAACCAGCATTTCTTTCCTTTTTCCGCAATATTCTTCACGTTTTTACAGAAAAATCTCATAATTTGGCCACCATTTCATCGGGCACGTGCATATGCTTTCAATACTGACAAGGTCTGACAAGTCTGAAATTTTGCTGTTTTGTATTAGGTAAGGTGCTGAATTTTCTATTCCAAGATACTTGATGCCAAATGTGCTACTTATTTATGTTAGGAAGGGTTGAAATCAAAAGCTTGGTAGAGTCTTAGCTTAGTATTTGTACTTAAAATAAATGAGCTGTCAATATGATGGAACTAAAATACTTTTGAAAGTTGCAAGTAAGACTGCTCAAACCTCATCTCTCGTAAGACCACAAATATAATGTGGTGTATCTGAGGAAAATTGTTTTCTAAAGGGTGGCAAACAGTAGGGGAAAAGGAGAAAATGCTGGTTACCTCTCCTTTTCCTTCATGTTTTTAAAAGTCTTAATACTTAGGGGCATTAAAACTCGCAATTACGTGGTACAGAGCTGAAGATCAACATATCATGTCAGCGGCCTATGTAAATGATTAAGATGACTAATTCTTTACCAGTCATAGACAAACTTTTTGTCTGAAAACTGACAGCTTTTGAATAGACTGTGACAAAAAGGAGAAAATGTGCTTTCAAAAAACTGCATCTTTTTAGAAATTTTGTTGTTTGGTAAATTGTCTTCGATTATTCATATTCAAATGCACGTTTTGCCAATGTATTTTTGGCGATACTGAGTTAATTATTAGCCGAATAATCCAGACTTATTTAACATTCCTTGAGAATCTTTTCCATACAATTCCAACTCCTAATGCTCTAGGGAAAAATAAATCTGGAAAACATGGTAGGAAAAGGAGAAATTGCTGGAAACCAGCAATTTCTCCTTTTCCCACAATGTCTTCTTTTTCTTTGGAAAAAAAATAAATCACACTGAGTGACATTAAACTTGTTGTCTGCAAACCTTTTCAGTTTGGGAAATTCTAAAACTTTAGCAATTGATACAGAGTCACGCTGACATGATGTTTTACATGCCCAAAATGATTGCTACCTGTAGGTGTATCTCTCTGTCTTATAAACTCCACAAATTGGTCCTCAGATTGGAACTCGATTGCATCTCTCCTCGTCTCTCTTGGAAGTGATCTACATGAAAACAGTTTTTACTTTGTAATGTGAATGTACATGTACATTTACTGCATTTTTTTTGAAAAAATGATTTATGATAATGATATGCCATGCCAAATATTCATACATAACATGTTCCAGTTATGTATAATATCTAATTGTTTACAAAATAAGAAAAACTAGAGCTGTCAATGAATGTGACTTAATACTCCCACCAGTGCTTTGACAGAAACAGGCAATTAATAGTATTTTGTACACAGACGGACACAGGGACAGACAGACACACGGGCAGACACACTGACAGACAGGCTGATTCTAGGATACCTCTGAAAACATTGGTTTTGTGGGGGTATAAAAATGGACACCATGCAACATACCGCTTTATGTGAGTGAATTACAGTATGTGTAGTCTTACGGTTTGATTTTAAAATTGAGAAGTTAATGTATGAGGGAGACACTGGGTAATCAAAAAGTTCAGCTGAAACTGAGAGTATTTTTGCTCATAAATAACATTCAATTACTGTTAAATCTTTACAGCAAAATTTGAAATTTAACATCCCTGTAATGTACAAATTTTGAAAACATTTGGGGAAATAAAAGAAAAAGCTTGTAACCAGCATTTTCTCCTTTTCTATAATGTTTTCTACCCTATCCAAGTCAAAACCACCATCATTTTGGTTACATTAATATTGCCATTTGCAAATACTTCCATCCTAAACAAATCTGCATTTTTGTGATGAGAGAAAGAGTTAGCTCTTTACTACAGAAAGAAATTATAGATTGTCGGAGTTGAAAGCATTTGAATATGACACATTGAACCCTTTACTACACAATTTGACTTTTAATGATGCTAAGAAAGAAGCATTCTGAAAACATTGTGGGAAAAGGAGAAAATGTTTGTTCTATAATGTTTACAAAAGTTTTCCCTGGGTTTTAAAAACACAGGACTTTTTAATAAAGGGTTAACCAAATGATTTATGTGAAATAGAAAAGAAAGACTTACCTGTAATCACTATATTGTATCCAGTTTCCTCTTTCTGATGGAACATAGTATCCCGGACCTTGATATACTAGAGATTTTCCATCACCGGACAAATAGTTGTTCTCTGGTGTAGAATAGTGAGGCTTAGGAAGTGGCACTGAGGACATTCTGAAATAGAATAGTGAGGCTTAGGAAGTGGCACTGAGGACATTCTGAAATAGAATAGTGAGGCTTAGGGAGTGGCACTGAGGACATTCTGAAATAGAATAGTGAGGCTTAGGAAGTGGCACTGAGGACATTCTGAAATAGAATAGTGAGGCTTAGGGAGTGGCACTGAGGACATTCTGAAAGGATAATTCTGCCGTGTAATACCCAGAGTCATCATTTCTTACCATTTCTTACCATCCTAGACATCTATTTTAGGCAATGACCGCCTTTGTTGATGCTTTATGATAGGGTTCTCTTCTTTTGTCTACGTATTTGCCGGGAATGTAGCACGACGGTTTGAATTTGATCTATAGGATTATCCTTCCAGAACTAATTAAGTTGGCTTTTGAAGCTGTTGAGGGAGGGTGCTAAAACAATACTATCCATTAGACTGTTCCACAAATTGATCATGTTGATTATTATGCTATATCTGGTAGATCTATATTGCTAGAAATATTGATAATCAACTTAGGTAAACTTACTCAATGGTCCTTTCTCATTAAGTTTCCTATGTGAACTGTGTACACTAAACTACACAGACTGTCCAGTCTTGTGTTAACCCATTACCACATAATCCTGACTTTTAACGACCCTCAGAAAGAAGCCTTTTGAAAACACTGTGGAAAAAGGAGAAAATGCTGGTAACCAGCATTTTCTCTTTTTCCCACAGTGTTTTCTACCCTTCACAAACCTAATATTAGTTTTTCAGTCACTTTTATTTTGTCATCTGTAAATGCTTTCAATTTGGAACAGTCTATTATTTTCTCGTGTGGTAAAGAATTAAATCTATACTGTCTGGTATTGTGCAAGATATTTTTTTGGGAAAAAACCCCCCTTGATTCTTTAAAACACGATCCTGACTTTTGACGACCCTGAATAAGAAAGCCTTTGAAAACATTGTGGAAAAAGGAGAAAATGCATTTTCTCCTTTCCCCACAATGTTTGGTTTCCCCAATGTTCTACCCTTTTCAAATTCTGATTCACATTTATTTTGTTGTCCGCAATTTGGACTTGTCAAAAATTTTGTCGGAATGGTAAAGAGTTAAAACTGCAGGGTAAGTTTATTTTATACCGTCATAAAATAGTACTTTTATCCATTCATTATCACTGTAGACAATTATTTGTTCTATTTTGGTGTAAAACTTTTAAAAACATAGATTAGTGACAGAAAATTATTTTTATAATAAGCAACTTATTTCCCACAAATTTTCACATGTTTGGATGCATCAAAACCTAACTTTCAATCATATAAGTATGGAGGCCAGATGTACATGTCCATGTACATAAGCTTCTAACGGCCCTTTTTAAACCCGCTTTATTCTGTTGTTATTGGGGATTTATCCCATTGGAACACTGTTATTCACAATCACTACCAGTAAGGGCGAGTTGAGTACAGTACTGAGAGATAATTTGTTGGATTAGTAGATGCTCATACTTTAACGATGAATTTCCATAAAATATAGGGTCTCGGTAGCGAATCTCAGTATGATTATAATCGTATGCGATGCTTTGTTTTAAATCGAATTGGCTTTTACCTGTGTAAAACCTACCTGAACTATTGGGATACTTTCTACTACTACACCGGTTTGCAACAATACGTTGTTTACTTCCGTTGCTAGAGTTGCTGTCGGTGTTATGGTACAACGTGCTGGGGAATCTGGCCCTACGTAAACTGAAGCACGAAGGGACAGTATTGGAGAAATTGGCTTTTCTTAGAGGTAACATGTAAGTTTCAGAAAGCAGTTAGTACCAAGTACTTTGAACATTGAACGATAGGCCTTACGTTTGATTTTATACCGACTGCATTAAATTGCGCGACCGCCTATAACTCTGATTATTGGACTGGAAACTAGAGTTTATTCCCGGTCCCCCTAAACACAGAACCTAACCGAACCTTAGCTATTTTTGCCGAACCTAAGTTGTTTTTGGGCCATACCGTGTTTGTATGACCTTAACAAGTATATTTTCTATTTCAGAAACAGTTTGATAGTTATAATTCGAAAGAAAATGCAGCCTTTTGTGATATATAACGATATATTTGGACCATATCGTTCAACGAACCTAAAAACTCGCAGGACTGTCCGCCATATTGGAGGCTATTATAACCCGGGAATGCTATATACACCGGTAACAGCCCGTTTTTCCCGGATATTGTATATTGCATTGTTTCCATCCACTTCAAATTTTCAGTCTTTTTTTTTATCAGAGTAGCAGTCGAATTCACTACATACAATGCATCTTGATGAAATTGTGGAATTTCTAAATCTGAATGAATTCTTTAATTTTCTAACCCATTTCCAAACACCAATTTCTACACCGTCCGAAATCGAAAGTATTTGCAGACGACAATGTTTATTAAGGTAGAAACTATGCAGTTTTATGTGGAGTATGGGAAATTTAGAAGGTGTTATTGTAGAGCTTTTTCGCCTTTTCTCACAATGTTGTCCAAAATTGAAAGTATTTGCAGATGACAACGTTAATTTAATGCTGATAGAATTTGAAAGTATTTGCAGAAGACAATATTTACGCTTATACAAATCAGTTTTATATAGTATAGGAATAAGAGTCTGTTGGAAATTTGAGAAGTTGGTATTGTTGAGCAATTTCTCCTTTCTCACAATGTGGTCATGAGTGTTTCATGTCAAGGTCAACTTAAAAGGAGTATCATTAATTCTAACCCTTTCCCAAACGTCAAATTTTACACTCTTCCAAACAGGACGAGTTTGTACACAAAAAATTCAAATTTGGAGAAAAAAAAAAAAATGACAGAAATTCTCCAAATGGGTAGAAAACACTGTGGGAAAAGGAGGAATTGCTCGTTATGAGCTATTCCTCCTTTTCCCACAATTAACGAGCAATTCCTCCTTTTCCCACAGTGTTTTCAAAAGACTTGTACTGCAGACACGTGAAAACGAGGGCTTGTTTGGGAAAGGGTTGATGATTGAATGGGAAATGGGGGAAGGGGTATGTTGACAATTAGAGAAAAATATCTTTCTATTTATTTTGTGGCCCTGAAAAGGGCCGAAGTCTGTAAAGCTTAAGGCCGGCTTTCAAATAATTCTTCACGTTCAGGGATAAAACAACTTCTGATCCGACTCTTAGTCTTTTCTTGCTGCATGCGAAATGTATATATTGGCGCTTCATCCTGCTGAGCCCTTGATCTTTGATGCTCGACAGGGCGTCTTTAGTAGTGCCGTGACAACAGTAGCGGACATCAACTTCTGATAGAATTCTGACTGCTATCTTCTCTAAGGAGATTGGTGCGCTGTGTCCTGAGCCTGCTCTGATGTAGGTGTTGCAGGTTGGTAAAAACAATCTCTGTTTGTCTTTTGGCTGTTTGATGACATCCGATAGCTGGCGTTTTGTTATATTGAATTTATCCAAAATATGCTGTACTCTAACGTAACCTTAATTATCAAAAGGAGCAGACGAATCATGTCCGAGGTAGAAGACTATCCTTCTGGATAACGTTTCCATCATTTTTGGCTAGCTTGTAAATTGTACGTATGTATATATCTGCAAGGTGTCAATTCAGATCGGATAATCATAATTCATTCAACGGAAACAAGGGAGATACAGTATATCACTGTACTTCTAATTGTTTCTTTAATTGTTTCTTTAAGTAACACGTTACTCCGGAAAACACAATAGCCGCTGCAAGACAGATTTGCAACGCTGTTTGATAACAATACTTGACACAAGACTTGAATCAACCTAAATTTATATTAAACCCTTGATCTTTCCATACACATGCCTATGGTGCCTAGAAAACAATGTTGAAAAAGAAGTATTTGTTCATTTTTATCGTACAAAGAAAATAAAAGTTAGTTGTATTCATGAAAAATCTTTTGCACGCTTATGCCTTCCATTCTGAACATGGGTTACAAAACCAGAGGTACAAAACCCCCCCAAAAAATATAAAGTAGAAACATTGTACGAAAAGATGGGTTTGAAAGTCTTGTACTTCTTTTCCCACGCAATCGTTGCAAGACTCTTAAATTAGTTCTTTGATAAGGGGAAATGATCGTAATACAACGTTCCAAGTCTTCAGCTGCTGACTATTGAACACATTTTAGGAGACGGAAAACAGACAATTTCTTTTTTTTCCCACACTGTTCCATATGCTATCATGGGTTTAATCCCACTTGGTCTACTCCCATTTCGTCTAAAGATTTTTTTGTGTAGTCAGTCCCATTTCGTCTAATCTCATTTCGTCTACACCCATATTGTCTATAGTATGTTTGAATGTATTTGTATAAATTAACTTTGAAAATCTATTTGAATGTCTCATTTAAATTTTTTATATATTTTTTTCTTATTTTGTGCTTTTACTTGTACAAATCTACAAATAAATAGAAATTTATCGTTATATATCACAAAAGGCTGCATTTTCTTTCGAATTATAACTATCAAACTGTTTCTGAAATAGAAAATATACTTGTTAAGGTCATGCAAACACTGTATGGCCCAAAAACAACTTAGGTTCGGTAAAAATAGCTAAGGTTCGGTTAGGTTCTGTGTTTAGGGGGACCCGTTTATTCCCAGAGAGATTAATTGGGAAAATATCTCAAAGGTTAGATCCAAGATCAGACCGCACTTTATGAGCAGTCTTGTGATAATCTGCATTGTCTTGCAAAAAAAACGCCTTCAGTTTGCGGTTACATGTAGAGGTGAAGAATATCGCATCTCTGTACTGTAGTCTAAAGCAAGGCTGATACTTGCATGATTCTGTGACACGCATTGGCACGACTCAGTTCGTGCCAGTGCACAAAATAGTCGTACACTGTGCGCAAACTGTTCGTGAACTCGTCAGGATGATGTGTGCCAGTGCGTGGCAGTGCGCGCCATGCCACAACTGTCACAAATACTAGTAGTTCACGAACAGCTCACATCGAGGTTACCAGTAGTTCACGACATGTTCACGTGCAGTTCACAATAGCATCTGCCACTGCCATCAGTACAATACTGTGGAAGCCCTTGTAGTAGTAAGAGCCAGCATTGGGTAACTTCTTCATGGCAATGTGCTTGCCGTCCACAGCCCCCAGACAGTTGTGATAGTTCCATCTGGAGCTGAACCTGGCAGCAACTTCCTTCCATTCCTCTTCGGTTTTGGGGCAGTGCAGCACTTTGTCCTTGTAGACCGTGATGATGGCTTTACACACCTCAGGTATGAACTTGCAGATGGTACTTGCTTCAACCCTGAAGCTGTGCTGCAGACTTGGATAGGAACTTCCAGTGGCTAGGAAGGGGAGGGTGGCAGCCAGCTTGAGTCCAACTAGAAACAGATCCCTCATGAAGGTGGACTGCTTCTGGAGGCAAGGGGTTAACTTCTCAACCATCTCTTGGAACAGGTCAGGTGTGATTCTTAGGTAATTTTTGTAGCCCCTTTGATCTTCCTTGTGGAGTTCAGTCAGTAGACTGTCATACTGTCCAAACTTGTGCCTTCTGGCCAACCATTCCCTGACCCACACTTTCCTTTGTGTCTTTGAGGTGGGGTTGCCTTTTCTTGCTCTTCTGCCTCTGCCAGCCTTTTCTGCTGCTCTTCAACAATAGCTAGAGCAGCTGCCAGGTATAGGCATCTTCTCTTCTTCATTCAGCATGTTGTATCTTCCACAGCCAATCCAAAAATGACCGGGGTTTGGGAGGCCTCCTTTTTATTTAGCATACCCAAGTCGGCACGACACTGTCCGAATTGCGCAAACTCGTTTGCCAAATGCGGGAAGTGCGTAAACTATACGCAAACTTTACGTGAACTCGTCGTGCCAGTTGGTGTCAATGTGAACACTGATGGGCAAGCATTTGTGAACTTTTCATGAACTTGTCATGAACTATGCGTGAACTACTCATGAGCAGTGCGGGAGCCTCCAAGTTCGTGCCCAAAAATGGCACAACTTGCCACGACAAAATTGTGGCAAAAAGTCGTGCGAGTGTTAGCCTTGCATAACTCTTTTAAAGTCTGTGTTTTGCTTAATCCCACACCCTGTACAACTTGCCACAACGTCACAGTATCCCCCATCACTCCCATAGTAATGTAAATGTCTCAGACTTCTGAATTAAAAAAAAAAAACAACAAGCAATTTTGTTGAAATGATATCCCCTGCCGAAAAAGACCTTTTTTTTGATACAAACATATAAGAGGTATTGTGTTTTGCATGTACATGTGGCCTTTTTGTTATTGGTCCATGATGAAATTGTACATTAAGCTCCCTTATTCCATGGCACAGCATTTCATTATATCAAAAGTATATACTGAGAGGTCCATAATAGGATCATACATTAAGGTAAGACCTGTGTAATGCACTTCCGGTGATCATGGGGCAAAAATTCTCCTTGGTTGATAAATAAGGATGAATAAGGATTTATGCAAAAATAATATTTTTGCACATTTCTAAAGGATCAGAAATTCCATTTATGTCTATCTTGAAATTGTTATTTGATACTTTTGTTAGTTTTCTGAAAAGGGAGGTAATTATTATCTCTCTGAATTGAGAATATAGTGGTTTTAGGTTTATAAATGATAATTCAAAGAAGGAAAAAATGAAAAGGTGAAAGTAGTTAAATAATTATAGCTAATTTTGCAGGATGATATTTTAGTGGAAATAGCTGTTTTCCATTACACAGGTCTTACCTTAAGTAGATCTACCCTTTTTGCAGAACTTGGAAATATACATAATGTATATATATATGAAAAAAGTGTATCAATGAACTATCCAATGGAAAACATGCATGACTTTTCATCAATTTTTGTCAAGGACTTTAGAAGATATCCCTCTCACAAGCTGCCATTTCAAGCAGGTAGTTAGAGACTAAAGTGTTGAAATTTGTAGCACCTGCCTGGGTAGCTGAATGGATATATGGTGAAAAATGAAATTATAACATGAAGCCCCCTTATTCCATGATGCAGCTACAAATCCTGAGAAGTTGACGATATGCCGTAGGTCACATGATCATGTGAAAATTCCACCCAAATCTGCCGAGAAATGTGGCAGGCCTTGTGTTAGGTCACATGATAATGTGAAAATTCCATTCAAATCTGCCAGGAAATGTGGGGGGACTTGCCTTCACAAGAAACGGATGAAATAAAACATGAAGCCCCCTTTTTTCATGATGCAGCTACAGATGGCAAAAACTTGAGAATATGTGATAGGTTAGATGATGAGAAACATTCTGTGACAAATCTATTCAATTCTGTCAAGAAATATGGGACGCGATGAGTTCATAAGAAATAAAATGAAATAAAACATGAAGCCCCCTTTTTTCATGATGTAGCTACAAATCGCAAGATGTTGACAATATGCAATAGAACACATGACGAGAAGTATTCTATGAAAATTCTATTCAATTCCATCAAGAAATGTGGGAGGAGTTGCCTTCACAAGAAATGGGATGAAATATAACATGAAGCCCCCTTTTTCCATGACACCTTAAAACGAAAACGAAGGCATATAACTGTGGTGTTGCACGGTCAATCTAGGTGAAACTTTTTTTCCTGCATTTCCTAATGGAGGTTGACAGATGTGACAAGTTCAATGTGAAAACTTTGTATAGTTTAGAAGACAAGACTCCAAACATCAAAAGTGTACTTACATGTATGTGTAACTTAACTGAAACTTAAAATCGCTCTCAGTCGGCCATTGTGCATCGAATAAAAAAAAAAACTAAAAAAGAGCTAAAAACAAAGTATGGGTTATTGTACACATGTATAAAGTTTCATGAAATTCCGTCCATTGGTATTGGAGATATTTGCCGGGACAGACACGCAGACGGACGGACAGACGGAAGGACAACGCTAAAACTATATCCCTCCACCTGTGGCGGGGGATAAAAAAATGAAGATGGTTCTCAGGTGGGTATCGGGAAAAGTCATACCCTGGAGATCTCATACCCCAATGTCAAGGGTTTTATTCCTTGTGCATCTGTTGAAAAGACATAAAGTAAAGAATTTTGTAAGTTTTCTCATGCAGTATTTATATTTTGAGTTCGATAATCTAGAGTTAAATTTCTTCAGAAATTAACTCTCTATGTACAACATATCCCCGAGTCTAAACGAGCCTGAGGGAGAAAGATTCTCAATACCTTGCGTGTAAAGTAGTAAATCCTGGTAACCATCGTGTTTTGCATTTTCCACAATGTTGAGGGCGATTTTTTCATTTTCCTCACTTTCGAATGTCTTTTGCAGAAGTTTTCAATTTAGAAGAGTGTATGTCTTTATATCTTAGAAAAAAGTCTCTTTTCTAGGCTTTGCCTATTTGCATATCAAATTGTGCGACTTATAGAAGTTCCTGTATTTCATGAACACTGACTTTCTCGCCACTGATTTACGTCAATGGGAAGTTGTGTGTTGCACGAACCAAAACCGGCTAAAATTAGGAGCAATTTTTATGGTCAAAGGGAGAAAACTCGTATTTACTGAAATCACTTTTTTATGGAAGAGTTATTTCCCTTACATTTGTAGACTGCATAAAACCGAAAACGAATAAGGAGCATTGCAGCTTGTGAAGACGATCCGTGTCGAAAAAAAAGATGTTCGTAGAGCTGTCATTATTCCCGGTAAAGCTTATGACAGGATTGCAGATGCTGCTACTTCTGAAATATCATGACAGAAGACAAAAGAAAAATAAATTGCAGACGTGGTTACTATTTTGTAAACAGGTGGTAGTCTCCCTTGTATTTCGTAACATTTGTAAACAAGGCGACCGCCGAAACTTAAACCTGGAAGTAACCATTTGGTTATCAAAGTAAGTGCACACGCAGAATCAAAATGTAATTTTTACATTTAAATTTATCAACTGGTGAATGTATACGATAAATAAGCTTTAAAATATTATGTTACAATATATTATGAACCAAAGATATGTTTTCGTTCAACTAGGTTTTCGAGGTTATTCATAAATATCGTTAATATGGTCTGAATTGTCAAATTCCAATAAATTCTTTGATTATTGACCGTAAGGGACAATTATGGGACAGAAAGTGAAAACATACAGGTCTGAATCTTCCAAGCTAATAAATGAATGAAAGCTCTACTTTTTCCCGATTTAAATAATGTTGATCCCATTCTAGACACCCCTTTTTTTTAGTGGAAGGGTGTTGTAAGATGGGAGGTCACTCTCTATTACTTTGAACACGTAATCGCCGAGACATTAACTTGATTTAATTAAAATAACGCAACAGCATCCTGCCTTTGACTGAAAAATACTAGCGGGGAAACCATCAGCAAAGACTTTACTCGGGTGTACACTATAAATGAACGTGCAAGCAGATCTTGAATCTACACAGTCCATTCAGAACATTTTTCCCAAAGAAAACTCCTTTGAAATGCAAAGACTTTTTCACATAAACGACTTGAAAGTCTCATTTTACATATTTAGCAGAATAAGTGTTAATAGAGGGTCCGGGTTTTTAGATAGACCGTATGGGTATATATTAACCCTGCACCGGTTCTTAAAGTTTCGGTGTGACTGTAATAGTTTGTAAAAAGACTATCCGAAAAAGGGGGGGGGATAATAAGGGAGAGAACTCTTTACAACTGACGGATAATTGATTGTACGAGTTTTGTCCCTTCGACCATAAAATCGTGATGGTATCCGATGGAGAACGTATCTGGAACAGACCCGAGACCCATCCACAGCAATATTTTGGAACTTTCTCTCGTTTTAAACTCTATTGCCTATGTCATGGCGGAGTTCCCGCCATCTGTCCGTCCGTCTGTCTGTCTGTCCATCCGTTAAAATTTTTCTTGTTTATGTGAAAAAGTCTGCATTTCTCATTAGATTTAATTGAAACTTACACAATTTATAGCTCATCATGTACACAGTTTCTAGTTTATCATCAATAGCTTGAAACCTATCGATTTTGACAAAATTTCAACAAATAGTATGGGAAAAGTAGCTTTTTAGATTAAGTTTGAAATTTCCATTTCTTAATGTTTATGCCATAAAGTCTACATTTTTGGTCAGATTTCAGTGAAACTTGCACATTTTCTTTCCCTTATCAATACCTTCAGCTCTATTTATTTTGAAAAAAATCCAACCAACAATATGGAAAAAGTAGCCATTTTAAGTTGAAAATTTACATTTCTTGTTAATGCGATAAAGTCTGCATTTGTTATGAGATTTTTGTAAAACTTGCAGTTTGTTAATCTAACAACTAGCTTGAACCCTGTTGAATTTGAAAAAAAAAAATCAACAAACAGTATGGGAAAAGTAGCCTTTTGCTGATGACAATTTCCATTTCTTCACTTCATGCAGTGAAGTCGGAATTTGAGGTCGGATTTTCATGAAACTTACACAGCTGCTTTGTCTTATCAAAAGCTTCAACCTTGTCGGTTTTGAAAAAAAAATCTGACAATCAGTATGGGAAAAGTAGCCATTTAATGTTGAAAATTTCCATTTCTTGTTATTGCGATGAAGTCAGCATTTAGGGCTGGATTTTCATTAAACTTCCACAGTTACTTTGTATCATAAACGGCAAGAACCGTATTGATTTTGAAAAAATACCCCCAAAACCTGACAATCAGTGTGGGAAAGTAAAACCATTCAAACTTTAAGATTTCCATTTCTTGTTTGGGTAATGGAGTTCACAGTGTTGATCTTATTCTGTTGAAACTTGCAAAAATTGTACGGTTCATCAAGGAATTGAACCTTATTAAAAGTGAAAAAAATCTAGTAAACCATTCAGGAAAAGCATCCATATGATGACTTAGTATTGTTTACTCAACAAAGTCCACATTATTAGTCACATTTCCTTGAATTATGCTAGGATTTTGTAATACAAGGCATACTATATACTAAAACACTTTCAAATTTGGCTTTGATTCCAAAAATTTAGTTTTGAGAAATTGCACTTCATTTTATTCACTGCCTTTTCAATTCACCTTACCTATTTATGCTGTCTTAGTGGGTTGAAGCCCAGTTGCAGGAACAAATTTTTGTGTTTTTTTTCCTTGTTTTTTCCTAGTTTTTATTCTAGATAGTCCAATTTTGTTTTAACAAAACGTCCTCCCATAGATCTATTAGCTACTATCTTTATTCGCAATTTTGCTGTACTAGTATAGATCTAGATTAATTAAAATTTAATTTTCTTGTTACATGTAGTTGGTTAGGACACGAGGCCTACCTTCGATTTGGGGGGTAGCTCTGTTGTTATTATTGTAGCTTCATCTGGAGCGCTATGGTCTAGCCCTGCTAGGGCATCTACTTACCCTTTGCTTTGGAGGTGGAGTGGGGTTTGTTAACCCTGTCTCAAATGGGATTCGGGGCCCAACCTCCTAGAAAAATTCAAATTTACAGCAATTGAAATGCATTTTGAGACCAGTTGTGCCATTGAAACTCATATAAATAGGATAATTTTTTTTTCAAATAAATAAGTGCTGAATCACACAGAGCAAGATCTGCTGTAAGCAGTCGTATTGGGAGAATTTGTACTCTGGAGAACTTGTACCCTGGAGAACTTATACCCTGAACTCAAGGATACAAGTCCTCTAGGGAACTTTTTATGCCGTTATTGTGATGTAGACTTGATAAAATGTTTTTATGTACATTAATTATTCTGTTGAAAAGACATAAATAAAATAAACAAACCTGTGTGTTTTCTCATGCAGTGTTTATATTTTGTGTTTGAAAAGGTGAGAAAACATGTGGCAAAATGTGACCATGTTGGTTATCTGATTTTGCACCTTCTCCCACAATGCTTACAAAAACTTCTTCGCAGAAACTCAAGATCATAGATCTATAGTAAACGTATCGGAAAATATAGCAGAAGTCTGTAAACGAGAGAGATGCAAATATTGCTATACATGAACTCCAATTTTAGTCTGTTCGAAATTCTATACATCTGCAGACTACAAATTCATATTTGGTACAAATGGACTTCACTTCTCTGAAAGGGTGAAAAATAATTGTGGGGAAATGAGAAAATACTGTTTATAAGCACCCTCTCCCCCTTTTTTTCCAACAACATTTTCAAAAGCTATCTCCCACAGGGTGGTATATAGCAACTCAGCACTATTTGGTAAAGGATAAAGTAATGATTCACCAAGATTCAAAGAACTAGATTTCTTGTTTTAATGCTACATGATTAAAAAAGAATATACTCGTTTTATCCTTTTCCAACGATGTTTATAGAAGTCTTTTTCCTCGTAAAACCATGCTATTGATTGGTAAAGGGTTAAGAGTGCTTTTAATGAGAAATACTGGCTTAAATGCTGGTAAATGGAGAGTGTGCACAGTATGGTGTTTATCAGGGGCGGATCCAGGATTTCTTCAGGGAGGGTTCAATTCAGTCAATCTCAGATATGCAGACACAAACCCAAAGCACAAATCAGTCGCCAATGAGTTAGAAGTCCATAAAAAAACATCTGGAAATTTAGGGGGGTTTGTCCAACATCTCAACATTACTTCAGTTAAATAACAGCAACCAATTCACCTATTGTTGCTTTACAGTAGTTTCTGTTGACCAGTTTTCTTCCCAAGCTCCTGACTGCTTTCCTATATAAGCAACTATGAATCTATGATCAACAGTGAGACGGGAATGGATCCTGTTACGATGACTATCACCATTCCTGAGAAAGATACTGGCCAAGCTTGGGATTTAAACCATATGGAGCCATGTCTTTGGTCTTAACTCTTTACCAAACGACTTAATAGAGTGGTTGAAAGCGTTTGCAGATGACAAAATAAATGTGACTGAAAAATGGAAATTTAATTTGGGAAGGGTAGAAAACATTGTGGGTAAAGGAGAAAATGCTGGTTACCAGCATTTTCTCCGTTTCCCACTATATTTTTTAAAGGGCTTTTAACTCGGGGTCATCAAAAGTCATCATTGTGTGATAAAGGGTTAAGTACTGTGGGCTGCTGAATTCACTAAAGGGCTTAGCAAAAGTCCAGAATTACTTTGTATAGTAATGGTTTCTTTTAACCCTTTCCAGGCGACAAAATTTTAGACTGGTTCAAATTGAAAGCACTTGCAGATGACAAATAAACGAAGCTCAAAAATTGAAATTTGTTTCCAGCAGGGTAGCAAACATTGTGGGAAAAGGAGAAAATGCTGGTTACCAGCATTTTCTCCTTTTCTCACAATGTTTTCAAAAGGCTTATATCTCAGGGTTGTCAAAAGTCGTCATAGTGTGGTAAAGCATTAAGTACTGTGGGCTACTGAATTCACTTTGGGCTTAGCAAAAGTCCAAAAACAGTGTGTACGGTGGAGGCTTAATTTAAATTAAGGTAGTAGACCCCTAATACCTCTGATGCTGCATTGCATGAAGTTTTCTTTTCTTTATTTGTAGATTCTTTTGTTAGTTTCCAGAAAATGGAGGTAATTACTATCTCTCTTTGTAATGAAAATATAGTGGTTTTAGATTTATAAATGATAATTCTAGAAAAGACAAAAGAGGGAAAAGTAGCTTGGTTAAAGCAGTACAATACCACTCTTTTTTAACCATAGCAAATTTTGTAGGATAATATCATTGTGGGAATAGCTGTTATCTATTAGGGGTCTGCTATGTTAAGTTTTTGTTTGCACCGGTAATTATTATTTACTTCTTTTGCATTTCCTTTCTTTAGTGTTAACTGTAAAATAATGACCATCATCTAATCCCTGTATTTGACTTTATTTTAAAGATAAGCATGGAGAAGCAACTAGAATACAGCACAAGCAAAGGCTCAAATCTTGCTGACAGAGGTCCTAGAAATATGGTTCCAGTTCATAATTATCTCGCTGGCACAGGCAAAAGCCATGTGTACTATGGACCAGCATGGTATGTACCTAGCGAAAACAGATGGATTAAGCAGCATGAGTACCGTTCCCTGCCACGAGAGACCCGCAGAGATGCAATTTACTTTGAGTCCGAGGAAGACTGGGTTGACTGGAAAATTAAAAATGACAAACCTCACCCACCTTCAGGTAAACTCATTTTAATTTGTAAAAAATTTACTCTTTATCACACTACAAAATTTAGGACTGATCCAGAGTCAAAGCATTTGCAGACAACAAAATAAAAATGGCTCCAAAAGTAAAGTTTACTTCTGGAATGGTAGAAAACATCGTGGGAAAAGGATAAATGCTAGTTACCAACATTCTGTCCTTTTCCCTCAATTCTTGCAAAACCCCTCTTCTTTGGGTTGTTAAACCTGGGGGTTATGTGGCAAAGAGTTAGGCTACAATTGCACAACAGAGCTCCAGATAAGATAGGGTGATGCTATTCTAAATCCATTATATCTATTTAATACCCCATGTTATGGGTGCTCATTAAAATTGTCTGGATGAGACGATTCCAACGAGTTCCCACAACATAGGATTTAGAGCAGGGGAATTAATTTTTTTCAATTTTGAAATAAAAGTCACTCCCTCTATTTGGAGCTCTGGAACAAAATACTGGCCATTAAAGTCGGACCTGAAACTGATTTCCAAGTGGACAAAGGAATAACAAAAAAAAATTTGCACGAAGTAGCTGTCTGTCATTTGATTCTTAAATTTGTGAACATTTAACATTAGTGATGTATTATTATACATTTAATACATTAAGTTCAAAAAGGACAAATATAGCTCATACGAGTATGAGTGGATTTGTTCATGAAATTGCGGGCAAAGGAGAACTACTTTTCCTTCAATGTTTTTACATGTCTTTTGTATCAGGAATTCTTCAACTTTGGTAAAAGTTTGAAACCAACACAATAGTATTTCTTTTATTATTTTTTTTTCAAAGAGCATAGGTCCTACACTGCTCAGCCAAAAAAGCCTTCGTTCAGCTTTGTTTGTTTGTTTGATATTTGCCAGTGGCATGTTGGATTGTCTTTGGGCAAGACACTTTATAGTTCTAGCCGTGTACAAGGTCAAGGAGACATTCTAAAGTGACTTATGGTTATGTTGTAAATAACTGAAATGCTGTTGGTTGATTAATCGTATGGTGTTTAACACCATTTTCAACATAATTTCGGTTATATTGTGTCGTTCAGTGCCCCATTCATGTTGTCATGACATCTGTTTTACCAGTACTTCGCACAAGTTTCTTTCAAAGCCACTGGTTGCTTTCCCACATAACCATTATCGAAACAATGGTCAGTGGTGGGACAGGCCTGAATGGATCCTATCAAAATGACTTTCATCAATCCTCAGAGAGAATTTGCCCAGTCAGGGATCCCTCTCCTCTCAAGTCCTGCACGCTTTGTACAGACAAAGCTACCGGGGTGTGGCAGAAATGCTAATGGAAGCAGTCAGGAAACACTGGCGAGCAACATTACAAACAACCAACATTAGTTTAGCCAGAGGATGGACATTCTTATGAATATATAGATGATTTAATATGAAAAAATACACCCCCCCCATTCCCCCATTATATACATTTTTAAAACACAAGATAAATAGGGGAGTATCGTTTTCATATTTAATCATATATTTTCATAAAAGAATGTTAAATCCCACTATCTCTACTTTTCCCAGGTATATGGGGGATGGTAGATGCGTCATAGAAACAGATAGATGCCTCGAAGGAGATCACACGCGCAGACAACACGTGAATTATATAATACGTTACTGTTATCAGCACTTCTCTCGATCCCGCAGTGTTTTCAAAAGCTGTCTTCATAAGCTTCGTTTAACACGGAGTTGTTTGGCAAAGGGGTAAGCTAGTATAAAAGGTGTATATAGTTCTAAAAGAACATGCTCAAAGTTCTAGACCGTACAGTATTCCCTTGCTCAAATTGTGTTCTTTAAACAGGAAGTTCTACGTGTTTCGTACAACGATTCGTACCCATGTAATTGGGAGAATACAGTTTCGATTGTTCAGTTTTGGAGCGGATGATTTAGAAGTTTCAAGAGGTTTCTTTACTTATCGTTATTATTTACAGGAGGGCGAAACAATGGTCTTGGCTTTCAGTTGCAAAAGAATCATTTCTTACTCTCGTTTCGCGAGGTATTGCTGCTTATATAGCACAAAATTGAAGACAAAATCGTTTACTTTTAACTGCTATAACCTCTTTTGTAGAGAGTTTTTTTAATAGCAGGGACTAAAGTCGGAGACGACTTTTGCGAAATGTTAAAAAAAAACGGATAGTTATAGGCGGACGATATCTCATGCATGCATCCAAGAAAGAACGCAAGTAAGCCAGCCAATTCTGCATAAATTTTAAATGGTCAGATTTCATAGAAAAAATTTAGGTATACCCACTTGTTACAGATAGGATCACTAGAAAGACTATGGTGTACAAAAAGACCGAAATTATGATATTGAACTATGTTTTCATTTGTATCTGTAAACTTAGTATAATAAGTTTACGAAGTAGTTCTAAGTCAGAACATTCGTTACATCGTTTTAGCCCTTTACCAAACAATTCCTGGTTTTTACGACCTTCAAATAGAAGCCTTTTGAAAACATTGTGGGAATAGGAGAAAATGCTGGTCACCACCATTTTCTCCATTTCTCACAATGTTTTCTACCCTGCTGGAAACAAATTTCAATTTTTTGAGTTACGTTTATTTTGATGTCTGCAAGTGGTCTCAATTTGGACCAGTCTAGAAATTTGTCATTTGGTAAAGAGTTAAAAGTTACAAATCAGAAGAACATATAAGATGACTAGGAACTTAATTAGGATCCATGTTTTTGAGTGCATTTCGTCGTTTGTTTCTGCATATTTTTGTGTGTGGGTGTTTTCAAAGCATCCGTCTGCAGGAAGAACGAGTTCTTCTGCAACATAGATGATAATGACAATCTTGATAGAAGGACATAACAAGTAATAAATTCATGTAAGGATTCAATCAAACAAGACATTGTTTTCGAATGCTACCTTTTTATCGTGGAGAATTTTCTATTACATACTCAAATGAATCGCCTAATTCGCCTTTTCTGTAATTTCACGTGGTAAACCGAATCTTTTACAAGATTTACTATTTCGCTGAAAATACGCCAATACTCTCTTTGCAACAACGAAGCTAATTGGCTTAAATGATTAATGAGAGTAATTAGGTGAAAAGTGAATGCGGTGCTTCTGAGAGTCTTGTAAATGCGCAGATGAATGCTTTACGAAAAAGTTTGCTTTGGAGCTTAAAATAGTTAGGGGAAAAAGGAATAAATTTATCAAACCCTTTATAGCAACGGTCCACATTCACCAAATTCAAATTCTACTTTTAACCCTTTACCAAACAATCCTTGGTTTTTATGACCCTGAGATAGAAGCCTTTTGAAAATATTGTGGGAAAAGGAGAAAATGCTGGTAACCAACATTTTCTCCCTTTCCCACAATATTTTCTACCTTTCCAGAATAATAATAATAGAAAAAAACCTTTTGATTCAAAATGATTTTGTCGTCTGCAAATGCTTTCAATTTGGACCAGTCTAAAATTTTGTCGTTTGGTAAAGAGTTAACTTCCAAGATACATGTAGCCATCTGGGGCTCAGTGCGTAATGAACGATACCGAGCAGATCGTCACATAAGTATGTATCATAATAGCTACTTTTGTTTTACCAACAGACTTAATCTTGAGGTAGACTGTTCCTTAACTCTTTCCCAAACAATCCCTGGTTTTTACGGGTCTGGAATAGTAGCCTTTTGAAAACATTGTGGGAAAAGGAGAAAATGCTGGTAGCCAGCATTTTCTCCTTTTCCCACAATGTTTTCTACCCTATCATAGACAGAAATCATCTTTTCAGCAAGAGTTGAATTGTCGTCTGCAAATCCTTTCAATTTGGTCTTGTCCAAAAATTTGTCGTTTGGGAAAGGGTTAATATACAGGAAATTGACCGAGAGCGAAAAGTTTCGGCCCAGGTCAGGCTGCAAGGACTCTGCAGGCTGATCTGGGCCGAAACTTTACGCAGATGCATCAAACTCGCTTTTGCCAGAGCACGTTAGCATCGAGTTTGAAATACTCGGGGAAGACGGACCAGTATATGGACACTGTGAGTTGCAGTTGTGCAGATGATTCTTCTTTTTTTATCAAAGCATTGAGAACGCTGAAGTGGTATTTGTCTAGGAAGCCATTGTGTGGAATTAATGGTTCAAAAGAAAAAGAAAAATATCATTCAAATATTAGCTTGAAAGTCAACCTACTTAGCAAATGGATACATTTTTTTGGTTGAAGAGAGAGTACTCAGAGTACTCATGACAAAGTTATTTGTGCATTGGTGGTCTTTCTTTGATCATGAAGAGTCAGGGCTAACTTCCCTTGACAGAGAGAACCCATGTTAATATGTCGAATAAAATTAAGTTTGTACCTGAAAACTGTGCTTTTGAAACATCCTTGGCTGTTCACTTTTAATTCCCAACATTACAATGATTATTTCGATCTATAAATATTCATGCCCAATCAAATGGAATAGCGCGCAATCATGAAATTAACAAGCCATGCGACGAACGGTTTTTGGAACGAAAAAGCCCAGGACCAAACGATCAGTAGACAAATTTTGTATAATTGCGCCAATAGAATATATGATTGAGTGTTAAGCTATTTTCAATCAAATATCACTATTTTCACGATCGATGGCCTCACCAAGAATATTTTGACATGCCATTTCCAAATACATGTCTGAGTGCGACCGAAAATTCATTTGTCTGAGAAAAATTGATTTTTATTGGGTTTATTTCGTTCGGTTTTTGCACTAAATACGATATATGGTCTTCCAAATTCAATTTTGAAGTCATAGTGGTATTGTCTGCGACAAATACCATAAAAATCGGATTTCTTGTTCATCTTTTATTTCATGCTTTCTAGTAGGTTATGAAAAATATCGGTTAGCTTTTTTTTCAATATTTCATGGTTACGAAAATACCGATTTTATATTCTGGCAGAGACATACAATACAGGAAATGGTCTTTCTCAAATGTTGAAAACATTCCGAAATAAACTTTTATTTAGGTTCAAGATCCAATTATGAGCTTTTTATTTATAGGATTTCTGAATTTCTATCGAGCGACAACAAGCGTTTTCCAATATGGCGAATATCGTGGCATTCAGCAATATTCCGATATCTCGTTTACAAATCTCGGCTCGCGCGACTTCGGGTATCTTCTTATTGAATACTGAAGAAGTTGCCAATCTCTCTTTTATCTATGTCTGATTCTGGTTAACCTAGGTAAAATGCGCGTGACTCAGATCCAGATGGGAAATATGACGTCATTTACCTTACATTTCTCGCGTTTGACGTAATATTGTAATACGTTGCTATGCAGAGGGGATATGCCACGGGGAATAACTGAAAAGAACCATACTGGATTTTGATGAAGTCCCTCCCAGAAAGGGTTAAAAGCATGAAATGAATAGAATATTTGTTTTTGTTGGTTAAAGATCGAAATTTTTCATCTCGTGAACACTATCGGTAATGTTTTCACACAACGTGGCTGTGCCACTGATGAAAATTTTACCGATGATAATCACTCGATAAAATGAATTTCCATCTTAAACCGAAAAAACAAGTATCCTCTATTTCTTTGGTTTGAGTCCGTTGCTACCATAGTGAAACAATGCAATGAGCTGGGAGAATTTGAAATAATGGTTTGAATATACATGAGCGAGTAGTGTATACGATGGAGGTCTGCATTTCCAAGCTGTTGATGTAACATTGGCAGAAACTGTGTACCAATTTGGTTAACAGACATTAAGGATGTTAGTTTGATCCCCATCCAGGGCAGGTTATCACTCAGACCTTCTGCTGTCTGTGGCGAACAGAATGATTGGTATATTATATCAAGTAAGATGAAACGGCCATTTTGTTCTTTGTAGGTATATCAATGTCCGGATACCCTCGGGACTTCACTGGCGTTCCTGTTCCCACTTTACTGCCCTCAAAGGTCGATGCGATAGGACGACACTGGTCTGGTGCCGGATATTTCGTCCCCTCTTCTAATAGATGGATTCACGATACGGACTGTCCCGGAATACCGATGGAAGCGTTGCAATTTTATAATGAAGAAGACTGGATTAAGTTCAAATACATGTGTGAAAACGAAAGTATAGCCAAGTAGTGGTTTCTATCAGTTATAAGCCGATTTTTATATAAATCCTTTGACAGCTGAAATTTGCCTGGACAATTCTTTTTTGTATTCAAAGACTTTAATGTGCATTTAAATTGGCTAAAATTGAATAATTTAGCCACTGAATCAGGCATTACGTTACTTTCAAAGTTTTAAGACATGGTTGGTGCATACACACCTTTATCTTGCTTTTCTGTTGTCAAGAGTACTTATCTCATTACTATCTCATTACTATCTTTAAGCGAAGTTTTAGTCTCTTGCAGGAAACAGTGTGGCGAAGGTATTTACTTTCCTATGTACCAAAAGTTTATTTAACTTCTGCCTTTGTCTTTCTCTTTGTAAAAAGAAACTTTATTAAACCGTAAATTATTCACCTACAAAGGTTTTCATGCGCCATTTGAATATTCCAGAATTTTTTTTTTTACCTGAATCACATTGACATAGTGTTTTTTTTTAAATTGCTCATTCTACTTGCTATCTTTGTTCGACTTGATTTTGATGAAGATACATGTATTTTGCTTTTTGTATTACAATCAGTAGAATATGCATTTGTGCTTTTATTTAAAAAAAAATTGTTTGATAAAAAAAGGGGATTAAGTGCATTTGCAGAAACCTGTAGGTCAGCCCACTCATTCCACGCAGGAAAACATAGGTAGGATCTTTTGCAGTATGTAAAGTTTCTGCTTGTCCAAACGCAATTCTACCCCAGGTTTCAACCAGCTAGTAGACAAATTGGACTTTATGGCTCCTTGATCATATGATGATTTCATTGGTTAAATGCATCACGGAAATGTATTAAATCCCCGTTTCACAGAGCGACACTCGTATGTTTTTCTTGTTTAACTTAAACTTCAATCGAAATCTAATCAATCGAAAATACAGTTGATGTCTTTTTTTTTTTTCTTTTTTTTAAAGCGATAAGTTTGTTATAGTTTGTATATCCCTATTAATAAATTTCTTGAGATTTTTGTCGGATTTAATTTTGATGAAAAGATGTCCTCTTACGATCATAATCCATCAGAGTGTCGCCATTCTTTGCAGTGTTTCAGAAAGCCGTGCAAGTTCAGGGTCATAGGTGGTCAGTTAAACGCCAGCTCACTTGTGTCATAACCCTATACCACACAATCCCGACTTTTAACCCATTACCACACAATTCCTATACTTTTGACGCCCCTGAGACAGAAGCCTTTAGAAAACATTGTGGGAAAAGGAGAAAATGCTGGTAACCAGCATTTTATCCTTTTCCCACAATGTTTTCTACTCTTCACAAAACAAATTTCAAATTTTCAGTCACCTTTACTTTGTCGTCTGCAAATGCTTTTGATTTGGACAAACCTAAAATTTAGTCCTTTGGTAATGAGTTAAAGCACGTTTGGAAAAGTTTTTTTTTATATGACAGTTCAGGACAGGGTTATGGCTGGTCGGTTAAACACCAGCACATTTATCTCATAACCCAAAACCACACAATACCGACTTTTAAAGCACGTTTGGGAAAGTTTTTTTTTTCTAAAGTCAAGTTCAGAACTTGGTTATAGCTGGTCGGTCAAACACGAGCAACACTCACCAAACGACAAAATTATTGACTTGACGAGAGTGAGAGTAAAATTTGCAGAGTTAAATAATGCTTTACAAGGATGAAAAACGAAAAAAAAAAAGATCAGCTGAAAAAGGCATGTAAGGCCGTTTATTTAAGAAATAATATTCTTTCTGTCGTGGTTTATTGTTCAATAAACCACGGTTGTAAGTTATGAGGCACAATAAATAATCCAAGAGGGCGATAGCCCGAGTGGGTTATTCGTTTTGCCTCATAACTCAAAACGTCGTTTATTGAACGATAAACCACGATAGAATGAAGATTATTTCGATTCTAACATGGCCAACTCTTAATGAAAGGAAAACAAGTTCATACTTCGAGTAAAAACGCGGATGCAGATTGAATAACTTACTTTATACAGAATGACGTCATTCTCGTATAAAAGCGTTCAAATAAATGAGTTTTTTTAACTTGAAAACAAATAATGCAGTGACTGACAGACCGTTGACGTCGTGTTCCAGACATGCGCACTGAACAGATATGCTATGAAAAATAACAATGTAATGTTCAATATTTCGGCTGTTGCCTTTTACAAGAGTTAATAGAAGCACTTTATGCGCATTTGTTTCAGCGTGAATCGTTGCAGCCGTATTGTTTCACTAAATATTAAACACCGGAGTGTTATTTTTCACAGCGTTTTATTTATTCCGCAAGGAATTCAAAGAGTCGTTATGTATATACATAAAGGACGAAATGTAGGCCTACTTTCCTGACTTCGTTAACCGATTGAAAAAGAAACCCCGACTTGTAAAACCGCTAAGACAAGAGGCTTTTAAAACATTGTTTTCCCACTTTGCTTTCTACAGGTCCAAAAGTAAATTTCAATTTTTTGAGTAACACCAATTTTGTTGTCTACTTGCATTTGCATTTTGCTCACTTCTGAAATGTTGTCGTTTGCTAAGGAATTTCAAGTTCATTGGTCTATGTAGAGTTTCCTTTTGCTGTTGCTTTTTTAAACCGTTCACCAAGCAATCTCTGGTTTTTACGATCCTGAGATAGAAGGCTTTTGAAAACATTTTGGGAAAAGAAGAAAATGCTGGTAACCAGCATTTTCTCCTTTTCCCACAATGTTTTCTATCCTGCTGGAAACAAGCATCAATTTTTGAGTTACGTTTATTTCGTCATCTGCAAATGTTTTCAATTTGGACAAGTTAAAAAACTTTGTCGTTTGGAAAAGGGTTAAACCGTTCACAAAACAGTCCAAAAATTTAACGATCCAAGGAAGACGGTCTTTCAAAAAGAAAATGTTGTAAGTACAGAAAAAAAAATGCCCTAGTTTTCTTTCATTCTAAGAAAAGTCTTATCAATGAAGACATATTTGAGATGCCGCCTGCACAAAATTTCAGTTTTGAAGCGCCCGGTACTGTCTCGTTTGACAGAGTTTAATTTTGTTTAAAGGCCCCCATACACGATCATTTTTCCCCATCAGTTACTAGTAATAGACATCAATTCATTGAAAAAAAAGTGTATTGAAGCTTTTACGCTTCTTTCAATGGTAATTCCCTTATATCACGACGATAACTAATAATTTTCACCGGAACATTGAATGCTGATTTACACCGATTTTAATAATAATAATAACTAGTAATAATAATAAAAGCTTTATTATGCACACAAGTATACATATTCATTGTACAATCAATACATAGTGAAACATGCAAAATCATTGAAAACTGTGGTCCAAAAGCAGTGTTACAAAAGGCTGTGTGAGAGTGCAATACTTACTGTAACATGAACTGGTTTCTTTTTAAAAATACGTGTAAACTTACAAAAAAGGGCAAGGTTTGTCAAACGTTTCTTTTGGTCTGAATTAATTAATTTCGTGAATTTGAATACACTTGGTTTAATTCTGTAGTATTTATCTATGATCTTTTGTCATAAACCATGAAAAAAAAGGGCAAATTATGATAAAATGATATTCATCTTCAATGCCATCCTTACCGCACAATATACACTTTCGTCTGCTTTTTTTTTATCTATTTTTTTATGCCTACCGCTTTCGATCATAAGATTATGTGATGATAGTCTTAATTTAGCTATTATATTTCGTAATGACCTTTTGCCAATCACATCAAGGTACTTCGCTCGAAGGAAATCTGTTTTAATCGATGTATAGAGTGATGGTGAGCTGTATTCTTGAATACCTTCATACCATTGTGTAATGTAGATATCTTTTAGTCTGTTCGAGAAAATTGTAATAAATGCAACTTCAGTCATTTATTTCATGCTTTTCGGTAGGATATCGAGAAATAGCAGTGGAAATATTTTTCGATCTTGCACTGGTACCACCATTGAATTTAACCGATTTTCATGTTCTTGTTGCCTAGGTTAAATGCGCGTGCCTGACAACCAGATGGGAAATATGACGTCATTTTCCTTACATTTCTCGCGCTTCACGTAATATTGTAATGCATTGCTATGCGGAAGGGGTACGCCACGGGGAATAACGGAAAAGAACTGTACTGGATTTTGATAAAGCTCCTCCCAGTAAAGGGTTAAAAGCATGAAATAAATAGAATATTTGTTTTTTTCGGTGAAAGATCGAAATTTATTTCATCTCGTGAACACCATCGGTAATATTTTCACGAGTGGCTGCGCCACTCGTGAAAATATTACCGATGGTATCCACTCGATGAAATAAATTTCGATCTTTCACCGAAAAAAAACCAAATATCCTCTATATCATGGCGATAGCTCACATGTTTATGTATGTCCTGAGTTTCACCTGGACTAGGCTAAGGCTCTGAGTTATTTTGCACGAAGAAACCCGGGCGAAAAAAAGAGCCGGTGATTTCGGTGAGGCTCGAGCCCGGGGCGAAAATTAAACGTGGCTTGTTTTGGAAAATGGTTTTGATAAGCAGAAAAAAATAGAAAAAGGAGAAAATACTGATTGCCAACAGTCTCTTTATCTCAACATGTTTTCATAAGTCTTGTTTCTCAAGTCCGTTTAAAGACGGAATTGTGTGGTAGAGGTTTAAAAGGTGAGCCACGGGACTTTCTCATCGACAGATTAAATTTACAAACAAGGATTCTTTTATAGCTGTACTCTTATCATTTTCTCGCGAAGTGTCAAAAGTCAATAAGAAACAGTCATCAAATCAGCCAGGGTCCGGATAATTGAGTAATCTTGATCGGAAAACGGAAGTATTTCAATTATAAGATTTCTTCATCGCCCACTAAATGATTCTTTGAGTGACAAGCTACTCAGATTTGTTCTCGTGTCAGACACCGTAGACTTAATCAATAGAACCTGGGGACCTTTTATAACACTTATCTGGAAAAAAAATACCAGTCTCCCATTTGTATTGTTCTGTGTTTTTATATATTATTATTTCATGACATGGAGGTCGATATGTGCATCCATCGACTTGATAAGAGCTAAACTGACTGAAAGCGATAGCCCTAGGTCAATACTACTGTCAGTAACAGAGTGATTCTTAGATTGAAGACATACAAGTCATTATTTACGAGCGTATAAAGAACCCACGATTTAAATTGTATTTACGAGTATATGATTTGCAACACGTGAAAAAAGTCATTCCAACATATGCGTAAAGTGTCGTCTCGGATTAGCCTGCGCAGTGCCCGCAGGCTAATCTGAAACAACACTTTCCGTTTTTTTGTAATTTTCTATTTTTGTACAAGTCTACTGTAGCACAAAATGTAATTTAGTCGTAAAGTGCTGTCTCGGATTGGCCTGGGCGGACTGCGCAGGCCGATCCGAGACAACACTTTACGCAAATGTCAGAATGCCCCTTTTCGCATGTTGCAATCCATATTATGACCTTCATCGAAGAAAAGGAGGTAGGCTACGTTGATTTTCGTGTGTCAATTGGTCTGACGGTCAATCTGTCGGTACACCAAATCTTGTTTGGTCAATGCGAAAACAGTAGTATCGTGTATCTAGAACAATATTCGAGCACCACAAACTGCAAGAAGGCTGGTAATCTAATGACTGGTAGAAGACACTGGTATCATATGACACAGCATTTGACAAACAAAACCCTATCATGCTAAAAGTCTTTTGACCTATGAACGCAACAAATTAGGCTAAAGCCGCAGAACCTAACAAGACAAATATGATGGCACCGTTTGTCGGGAAAACAAAATGCAGATACGTGTCTCGTTTAATGAAAAAATGCTTAGGCACAAAGAATGCTGAACCAATAACTCGTTGTTAAGTGAAATGACGTATCTAGAAAAAAATGACACAAGCCTCAGCAGCAAGTAAGCCAAGAAGATATAGGGGCATTCGTAAAATGATTAAGAGGGTATTAGGAATGGATGCAGCAACCTGCAGTCCTATTTAGCCAAAGCTGGGTAACTGAATACCAGTAACTGATGACGAAAGTGTTTCTGTCGAAGGAGTGTTATAACACCACTGTTGGACCGAACTATGGGGTTGACCGAACTATGGGGTTGAACCCCAAAGTTCATACGATAGTGCATAACATGGGGTATCCGACCGAACTATGGGGTTGAAAATTTTCAACCCAAAAGTTCGTACGAACTTTGGGGTTTAACCCCATAGTTCGGTCAACCCCATAGTTCGGTCCAACACACCACACTCTTTTCGGCACAACTCTGTGGATGGGAGCCTTCTGATGTCGGCTGTATCTTGTGGATTGATAGGTACATTTTATAGCAGCTCTTTTGTGATAAAATAATCTCTGAATGAATAAGGTCCGTGAAGTTGGCTCTACGCTCAGTAATCGACATTCAGTTCAACACCAGCCTTGTTGAGCGGGCTCGACATTCCAGCTCAGCAGCAAAGATACATATACATGTCAAAATAAAAGGCCGTATAGCCAGCTGAAGCTCAACAGCCAGCTCAAAAGCAAAAATACTAGAACCATGTCCGTTGAGCCAGCTCGACATTCCAGCCCAACCGCCAGCTCGAAACATACTCGTATGTATAAGTATTTTTACTGTTGAGCTGGCGGTTCAGCGGGAATGTCGAGCTGGCTCAACGTACTTTGATTTTGACATAGATATGTATTTTTGCTGTTGAGCTGGCCGTTCAGCTGGAATGTCGAGCTGGCTCAACGGACATTGATCAAAACATAATTATGTATAAGTATACTTTTACTGTTGATCTGGCGGTTGAGCTGGAATGTCGAGCTGGCTTAATAGACTTTGATTTTGACATATATATCTTTTTTTTTTCTGTTGAGCTGGCCATTGAGCTGGAATGTCGAGCTCGCTCAACAAGGCTGGTATTGAGCTGAATGTCGATTACTGAGCGTTTAGCCAACTTCACGGACCCGAATAAATACAGGTATTTCTGTAGTATTTTACCATCGTAGTCTGTTTTAATTCATGCAAATGTACATAAACAAAATAGTTCGCAGTTTGCAGAAAGAAAAACAGTGAAGGCAAGAATAGTACAGAGTTTGATCCCTAAACACAGACTATTGGGTTTGTTTTCAGCAAGTGTTCTGGATATTGTTCCCACTCTCAGTTCCACGGCCGGTCATCTGATTGTTCGAAGTGCTCTTTTGAACCCTTTCCTAAACAATCTCTGGTTTTTACGACCCTGAGACAGAAGCCTTTTGAAAACATTGTGGGAAAAGGAGAAAATGCTGGTAACCAGCATTTTCTTCTTTTCCCACAATGTTTTCTATCCTTCACAAAACAAATTTCAATTTTTGATTTACGTTTAATTTGTCGTCTGCAAGAGCTTTGAATCTGGACCAAGCTAAAATTTTGTCGTCTAGTAAAGGGTTAAGCCTATATAACCGCACTCAAAACGATAGATAAACAAGGCCCCAACCTCAATATATTGCAAAGTTTAGTAGGGCCAATTCATTCCATTCTTTGGTATAAAGTATTTAATTCTGTATGAGCAATATAGGAAAAAAAGTAGTTCCGGCAAACATTCTAAAACTATATCGTCACCAGCGATGACACCGTCACAAGTGGTGTCATTCACCGTGAAATGTCAGTAATTCACCTATAGGAGTATAATGAAAACAATTACTTTTCAGTACCGTCCAATATATTTTGAAGACGGTGAAATACCATATATACGTCTTGTTAAAAACCGGAAGCAAAATAGACTAAAACATTGCTGAGAAGAACTCAAGTTTCCAGGAACTGTGTGCTAATAAATGAAAGAAGAGAAAGCATCACTAATAATTCCGTGCAAAGGAAAAAAGAAGGGAGGATCGAATCACCAAACAAGGTAATTTAGACAGCGAGGGGATTCCATGTAAATATTTACTCACAACATAAAATTGTTTTTGATCCCTGTCTAACGGCCGCTCAGCTTTCCTCGTAAAGAATCAATAAGAAGGAATAAATGGGGGATTTTTCTCCGTAAATCATCTCAGTCTGGAGGAATCGAGACATTTTTACATGTCATGTTCTGTACTTATTTTTGTTTTCCCGGCGCCATCGTGTTTTGCTAGCTGTTACACCGGAAGTTAAGCGACCTAACAACACACAGGAAATACATGTAGTTTCAAGTTCCTCAAAAGCCGGGCCTTGAATTCCGCGAACGGTATCTTGAAATTTGCAAGTTTCAGATTAACTCGATATGGCATGAAACATCCGAAAATTGGCACTGGGACATTTGCGTAGGCTGTCGTCTCGGATTAACATGTGCAGTCTACGCAGGTTAATCCGAGATGAGATTTTCCATTTTTATGTAATTTTCTGTTTTGTGCAGGTCTACGGTCCCACAAAATCTAATGCAGTCGTAAAGTGCTATCTCGGATTATCCTGCGCGGACCGTGCAGGCTGATCCAAGACGACATTTTACGTAAATGTCCGAATGTCCTTTTTCGCGTGTTGGAGGCCATTTTGTCCTACAGCCGATTGAATCCTGAGATACTATGGTCCATGGACCTGCAGAAAATTGACCTATAGCAAAAATGTTCGACCAAGGTCAGCCTGCGCGAATTGAGCAGGCTGACCTCGATCGATACTTCTTGTACATGCATTAAGGCCCATTTTCACAGAGCATGGCTAAAATTATGACCTACATTATAGGTTAAATAAACTGTGTTCGAATACAGTGAGGAATTCCATAATTAATTTGGTAATTTATGCGTCTTTTTTGAATCTCCAAGCAACTGGAACTGGCGCTACTAAAGGCTCCATAACGTTAAAAAAACGACACTTTACGACTACATATAGATTTTGTGTTGCAGTGGACTTGCGCAAAACAGAACATTACAATAAAACGGAAAGTATCTTTACGGATTAGCCTGCCTGAAGGACGTAGGCAGATTTGAGACGACACATTACGCAAGAGTCCAAATGCCCCCTTTTCGCGTGTTTTCAGGCCATATGGCTTGCAACACGCGAAAAGCAACATTTGGACCTTTGCGTAAAGTGTCGTCTCGGATCAGCCTGCGCAGTCCGCGCAGGCTAATCCGAGACGGCACTTTACGACTATATTAAATTTTGTGCTGAAGCAGACTTGCGCAAAACAGAAAATTACTTGAAAACGGAAAGCGTTGTTTCGGATAAGCCTGCGTAGGGTGTACAGGCTGATCCGAGACCACACTTTACGCAAGTGTTTGAATGCCCCTTTTCGCGTGTTGCAGTCCATATTGATTCTATGAGTCCATGATCATTGTGATGACCTGTTTGTTATTTCATGCTTTCCGGTAGGATATCGAGAAATAGCAGTGAAAATAGTTTTCGATATTACACGGGTATGATCAGTGAAAATACCGACTTTCATATTCGTGTTGCCTAGGTAAAATGCGCGTGCCTCACAACCAGATGGGAAATATGACGTCATTTACTTTACATTTCTCGCCTTTGACGTAATATTGTAATGCGTTGCTATGCGGGAGTGGTACGCCACGGGGAATAACGGAAAAGAACTGTACTGGATTTTGATAAAGCTCCTCCCAGAAAGGGTTAAAGGTATGAAATAAATATATTTTTTTTTCGGTGTACACCATCGGTTATATTTTCACTCGTGGCTGCGCCACTCGTGAAAATATTACCGATGGTGTTCACTGGATGAAACAAATTTCGATCTTTCATCGAAAAAAAAAATCCTCTATTTATTATGTTTCACGTAGATGCTCTATGCCTCTTCATCACAGAGCATATAGCTCGTTTCTTTGACGGAATCAGTAAGTGTAATATAGATAAACGGAGACATTTTATTTAATCTGTAACAATTGGCGGAGTGACAAATGGTAACAAGTGATTTAATTTACGTTTACTGTGCTAGCTTAACTTTGTTAGACACAATGCAGACATTTTTATAGGCTAGCCTGTTTTGTGATACTCAGTACAGACACCTTCTTCTGTTGTTTTGGTTGTTGTTTATTGCAAATTGATACCATTTACCAAATATTAATGTTTTTGACTGTCCTGTAGTTGACAGCTTTTCAAAGTAAATTGTGATAAAAAAGGGGCAATATCCTTGTTGTCAGACACTTTCTTTCATTGCCAAATATTTTTAGATCTGAGCAGCGGTGTTTGACGCATCTTTGTTATACATTACACTAAACAGTTCTAATAATAAGAAAAGATCATTCTTTGTCTGAAACCAAATTACCGGGAAAAGCAGAGAAATTAGTAGTAGCAAAAATTGTCGACCCTTGTTAGGCTGAGCTAACTATGTAGTTTGGCATAGATTTATACTTTTTGCAGATGAATTACCCGTAAAACTCCTGTCCAATTTTATTATTTTCATATCAGTAATAGCACTAATTGGTACGTTTGAAATAAATTTTGGTAAAAATGGATTAAACTAAACACAAGATCACGCCACTAGTCCACACTGGCTGATTCTAGCCAACCTGAAGGTGTGTTTTACTTTTCTAGAAATGCCACGAAGCGTCAACTTGATGTGAAGGACCATCCCCTAATTATAATAGAAAAGCGATAAGAAAACAAGATGAGATTATCAAAGAAAAAAAAAATCAAAACTATTTCACTATTGCTTCCATCGTAAGACAATTTTTTTTTTATTTGTGCATGTATAATGAGTTCAAAGGTTTTACAGATTGGGACCACATGGAGACCACGTTCCTGATAAATAAATTCGCACAGTTCCCATAACAGAGTCAATGGTGTCATCGGAATCACAGCAAATGCGTGTATATCTAAAATCCAGGTTATATTGAGAGAGCTGAGGTTAGGAAATAAGTAAGATTTATCGTTTAAAAACCCTTAAACTGTTAAGATAATAAAATAAATGAATTGCAAATTTCCTATCATTATGGAATCAGATTTCATGCATTTTCTAAACTGTTAAGGTCAGATTATCATTATAGTCCACAATATAGATGTGTATAAATGCAGGGTGTTATTTGCTGAGCGTTCTGTTATTGATATACAATGTCTGCCAGAGTATACAAAATCTTCCGCTTTTTCAGGGTTAATGCTAGGATGGAAGAAAAATGGGAGACTTCCCGAGGAAATAGTTTTCACAATGAATGTTCTCTCAAGTTTTTGGCGTTGATGAATCACCCATACACAGGCGACGCAGTTATCTCTCAAGCCCACCATATAATGTAATTTAAGAAAACTTATTTATTGCACTCTTTTGTGCCTGAACACATTTTTCAGCCTCCTGTTTAGGTATGTTAGCTCTTCGACTGTTCGATAATTATCACGTTTGCCTTTTAAGTCATTAACGTCTTTAAATCTTTACGAGACGACAAAGTTTGGACTGGGCAAAATTAAAAGCATTAAAGACGACGAGTTAAATGTTGCTAAAATCACGACTTCTGTCTTGAATAGGCTAGAAAACGTTGTGGACAATGTTTTCAAAAGCATAAATTTTCTTTCTTTCAAGGTAGGTAAGTCAGGATTATGTGGTAAATGGTTTTAAACACATTTGAAAAGGACAAATTTGGAAACAAGATTGTAAGTTATGGGTTGATTATCCAAGATGAATATCGAGCGAAATAAATAAATGGCTATAGCACATCGTTTTCATAGCTGGTCTACTGCCGGTGTAATGCAGAGAAATGACCCTCCCCTACAAAATGACCCATGGGTCATTTCTCTTCAAAGAGGAATAACCCAGGTAATTATTCCACGTAAAGAAATGATCCCAGAGGGTCATTTCTCTACATAAAATAATGACGCAGGTCATTCCTCTACGTGGTGAAATGACCTCTGGGGTCATTTCTCTACGTAGAATAATGACCCGGGTCATTTGTAGGGGAGGATCATTTTCCTGCATTACAACGGCCGAAAAAGTCATCCACAGAGGGCAATGGCATGATGACGTAAAAAATTGCGGCTTTAGTATTACAGACATACGACAGAGAACCCTGTGATTGTTTCTGACACAAGCCACCGTGATTTGAATTCTGCGTTTATTTATCGTTGCCACCGGTTGCCCACATGAACGACACCCCAATGAAGGCTGTTCGGGGGATAGTACAGATCTATATAGGACGAAACCTGAGTCAGCCTGCTTCTTTAACATGTTATGTGTATAGCAACGTCACATGGGACCTCGGTTTTAACGTCACACCTGAAAAACTATCAGTGATTCTACATGGGCATCGAAGCCGCAGCTTCAAGTGACCCTAAACGTCATTTTAACTATGGTCTTTCAGGTGAACTATGCGGACTGGTCGTGGGCCACCGTGGTATAAGTGGAGTGCATTTAAAGACAATGAATTGCTCTCTTACAGTGAAAACATTAAAACCTGCATGAGTAGTGAGTCTTCGATCCTTTAACTAAATTCATGCATTTTGACGGACCTTTCTCTGCCATGCATATCGTCTGCCAATGAAAGTCCCAATAAAAAAGGGGGTCAGAAGCATGGAATGAATATAGATAGAATATTTGGGGGCGGGGGATTTAAAGTATCATCAGTGAAATTTCGAAATTTATTTCATTGAGTGAACATGCATGAGTAATATTTTCAAGAGTCTAAAACCTCAAGTAGTTCTAAAGAATTGTACTTAAATATGCTTTTAGAAGGGCGAAACCATTATCTGAAAAAAAAAAAGAAAATGACGTATCCTGGATTTTATATTTTTTCGCCGCTGTAAAATATCATGAAACTACTGAAAAGGTAGAAAAAAACTTCCTCCTGGGCGGCAAGCTTCTTAACAAAATAAAATATTGTTTTAGCACAAATTATGTTCCCCTATACTAGTACTGCAAGCATCCGTCCATTATTTCACTGAAAGCTTTGTCAATAATGAAGGTAATTGCAGGGTGCATGGTATCACTTATAGTCTTATTCTCAAGATTTTTTCGAATTTGAAAGTAATACGCCTTCTGATTGGCTAAACCATTCGATTCAGCCAACTAGATGTTGTGTTACTTTCAAGTTTGGCAACTTTGGAGAATAAGACAAAATAATATTTTTTTAGAATGGTTGGTGAATACGCGAGCAAATCATTGCTGTCAAAGACATTTTCAACTAATACTTTTAACACTGCAGATACGATAACATACATGCATCACGGGTCCTTGTTTTGCTCTAGGGAAGGTTATACAAGGCTTTCCTAATACAGGCCTCCAGATTGGGGGGGGGGGGGCGATTCTGATTTCAAAATTGATTTTTCGAAATTATTTTGCAATAAACCTTATGTTATGGATGCTCATTAGAATCGTCTCATGGTGATGATTCTAATGAGTACCCATAACATAATGTTTGGAGTAGAAATAACGGATTTAGAACACCATTACTATCTCTTATCTGGAGCTTTGCTTATAGTCCATGACTATTGAAAACAAAAGTTTCTGACGTGCCCAAATTGGATACAGTTGCCACCACATACCTAAAGGTATGTCAAAACAACAACTACAATAACAAACCTATCTTTGATAAAGTAGAAAACATTGTAGAAAGTGGGGGGAAACGCTTTTTTCGGCGTTTTCCTCTGTTCTCACATTTTCAAAAGTTTTTCCCCATCAGGGCTGTTAAAACTATGGATTTTTGTAAAAATGTCAGGTCGTCACTTTACATTCTGACAATGCCTTTTTGATTTTGGGCGCGAAATCAAAAAAAACTTTAAGAGGCTACGTAGCTTTTTAAGGAAATACCATCAAAAATCGTTTTTGTAATATTATGAGTCTTAATTATTGATGGTTTGAACTGTTTTTTCATATGAATTTCAGTGATATGTATTTGGTGAGATGTTAAAAACCTAGATACCCACCTTTAAACTAAAAACTTTTAACACTGAAGATACGATAACGTTATCCATGCATGCATCAAGGGTTCTTGTCTTACTATAGGGAAGGTTAAAAAGGCTTTCCTTATACAGATCTCCAGATACAGGGAGGGATTCTCATTTCAAAATTGAAATTTTTAATTATTTTGCAATAAAACCTATGTTATGGATGCTCATTAGAATCGTCTCATAGAGATGAGACGATTCTAATGAGTACCCATAACATAGGGTTTGGAGTATAAATAACGAATTTAGAACACCATTACTATCTCTTATCTGGAGTTTTGCTTATAGTCCATGACTATGGAAAACGAAATAAGTTTCTGATGAGCGTAAATTAGGAAAAATTGCCACAACATGTTTAAAGGTAGGTCAAAACAACGACAGTAACAAACATTTTTTTATAAAGTAGAAAACATTGTAGGAAGTGGGGGGGAAAACGCCTGTTTTCGTCTTTTTGCACTGTTCCCACAATGTTTTCAAAAGTTTTTCCCCATCAAGGCAGTTAAAACAATTGATTTTTGTAAAAAATGTTTGGTGATGCATAAGTGGATTGGGAATGCAGTGACCAAACCGCCACTGCCACCACAAACAACGAAATGCGTTACCGTTCTTTTATTTTCTATTTTATTCGCAGTGCTCAATCATGATAAAAAGGGAATAATACAAGAGACTAATCAGTATATAAATACAATTATTGTTTAAAAAAAATGTGCAATCACAAGTAAATGAGATGTAATTATGTACATGTACTGCTGGTCAATGAAGGAGTTCATTTGTACATCTCGTATTGCTCAAGTAAAACGTTACAGTTCTTACAATTTGCTCGATCTTTGTCTCTTTACGTACCATTAACTCTTTACCAAACGACAAAATTTTGGACCAGTCCAAATTGAAAGCATTTGCAGACGACAAAATAAATGTGGACCAAAAATTGAAATTTGATTTGGAAAGGGTAGAAAAAAATTGTGGAAAAAGGAGAAAATGCTGGTTACCAGCATTTTCTCCTTTTCCCACAATGTTTTCCAAAGGCTTCTTTTTCAGGGTCGTGAAAACAGGGGATTGTTTGGGAACTTTTGCGGACAGCGTAGATCAAGATCAGACTGCATATAGTGGTTTAAGATTTCTAAATGATAATTCTGAGAAGTAAAGAAAAAAAGAAGGGAAAAATGGCTCGTTTAAAGTAGTACAAAGTACTCATTTTCAATCATAGCAAATTTTATAGCATAATGTTATAGTGGAAATAGCTTTTTTCTATTACGGGTCTACTGCCTTAAAAAAATTGGGATTATCCCTTACTATGTTCATTTACAAAAAGGTAAATAATCGCCCCTGTGTGTCGATTTACGGAAGTAACACTTGTTATCTCTGTGTCTGAAAATGGTCTGCAAATTGGCCTGCAGAGTACCGCATGATAAACATGTCCATACCTTGACCAATCACAAATTACTATTTATTCATCCGAGAATGCTGTCTTCCAAGTTCGCCGAATTCCATTTCGCCCATTCCCATTTCGCCAAACTTTTCTTCCCATTTCGCCCTTTGCCGTCTTGTCCCCTAGACTGGTTACCGCCCCTGATACTACTACGTGTATAGGAACACACGGTATACAACGGTGGCCAGTTCACTTGTCCCCTATCCATTTTGCCCTTTATCATTTCGCCCCATTGGCACGTCGCCCAATCATCGTTTCGCCCAATTACCGTTTCGCCCTTTTGCCAATTCACCCTTTGCCGATTCGCCCAATGCCATCTCGCCCCTTTATCATTTCGCCCCTTCACCACCTCGCCCAATGCATTTTGCCCAGTTTTCAGCTCCCCCATCACCACTTTGGCCCTTACGTGTTGTAGCCTACACCCTGTTCCTTTACCACAGGCCTATAATCATTACCATCAATATCAGGCATTGGCTGCACCCATCAGTGTTTTTAAGCCTGTTTGCCTTTGGGCGAAATAGGAAGGAGCCTTGTGGGAAAAAGACGAAATGGTCTTTGGGCGAAATGGGAAAGTTGGGCGAGATGGCTTCTGGGCGAAATGAAAAGTGGGCGAAAATGAATTTGGGCAAAACGGGAAAAGAGCAGGACAGATATTTGGCGAAATGGGAAAAAGGCGAAGTTGGAAAAGTCGACAAAAGAATGGGCGAAACGGGAAAAATTCTGGCAAAATGGGAATGGGCGAAATGGGATTGGGTGAGCTGGGAATAAACCTCCGAGAATATCGATACCGAAAAGTAGGTCGAAAGCCGACTTACACAGCTTCGCTTGAGAAAAAAAAAAAAAGACATTGCAATCACTGCAAAGTTAACATTGTAGAATGTAAACTTTAAACTGATTTGATTATTCAGGAAAACATCTGATTTCCGATAAACTAAATTTCGAGGGAACGTGTAGAAATACACGTAGACTTATTGGTTAATATATCGTCGTTTTACTTCGAAAACCTCGTAACTACAGCTTGTAACAAGCTGTAGTTACGAGGTTTTCGAAGTAAACTAACAATATATAAAAAGCCCCAAAACGACACTTTTATTGTAGTCCATAAATTCTAGTAGAAATTTGATCTCAATTATTCGCATGTTTCTCTTGCGGAAGTTACGAGATCGTGATATACCCTACGCGATTTATTACCAGTTTTACATAATGCGTTGTTCTATTGAATATTGTATAATGGTGGTTTGTAACATGCGAAAAGGGCATTCGGACATTTGCGTAAATTGTCGTCTCGGATCAACCTGTACAATCCACCCAGGCTTATCCGACAGGGCACTTAGATTTTGTGCTACAGCTGACTTACTCAAAACCGAAAATTACATAAAAATGGCAAGTGTCGTCTCGGATCAGCCTGTACAGTCTACTTTTGCTAATCCGACAGGGCACTTAGATTTTGTGCTACAACTGACTTACGCAAAACAGAAAATTACATAAAAACGGCAAGTGTCGTTTCGGATTAGCCTGCGCGGACTGCGCAGGCTGATCCGAGACGACACTTTACGCAAATGTCCGAATGCCTCTTTTCGCGTGTTGGGGCTATATAGGATCGAATAGTCTTCGAGAAATTAAAATAATACAAATAATAAAACAGAGTTGACATACTCTGTAACTGTTTAGTTAACCACGCTCTAGTAGATTTTACCATTTAATGCCTAACCTGCTAAGTATAAGAAATGAAAATCGTCGGTTTATATACTTCAAACACTTCGTAACTACAGCTTAGAGATTTGTGAAGTAAACTGACTAATTTTTGAGCCGATAACAAAAACAAAAATTATGTTATTTCAAAAGTATCTTTTTTTTTTGGGGGGGGGGGGGGGCAACATACACTTATCGGACATTGTAGGCTATATCAACGATGAATGAATACCAGACAAAAAAATATAATGCAAATGATCATGAAAATAGCTCATTACTACTGTTATCAGCTACTTTTAGACCCCCCCCGAAATCTACCAAGATGTACACAAATGACGTATACTGTATTCGAAGAAAAAGAATGCATGTTTTTTCTTTCAAAAGTATAAAACATTTTGGGAAAAAGTGCAATTGCAATTGTATGCAAATGCGTTTTATTGTAACGTTATTGCGTTACAATAAGATAACCTCAAACGCCTTTAACTACCAGTTCTGTAGGTAGAGTGGCTTGTTTTTGTTTTTGAAGGTCGTACGTTCGAATACAGGCGTTTGTTATTTAGAGAATTTTGGTATTGTCTACCGTTTTCTTTTTTCCAAATAAGAGGTTTGTTTTTCCAAATAAGAGTTTTCTTTTTTCCAAGTAAGAGTTTTCTTTTTCCAAATAAAAGTTATTCTTTTTCCAAATATGAGTTTTCTTTTTTCCAAGTAAGAGTTTTCTTTTTCCAAATAAGTGTTTTCTATTTTTTTTCCCAAATAAGAGTTTTCTTTTTTTCCCCCCCAAGTAAGAGTTTTTGTTTTCCAAATAAGAGTCTCCTTTTTCCAAATAAGAGTTTTCTTTTTTTTCCCAAGTAAGAGTTTTCTTTTTCCAAATAAGAGCATTCATTTTTCCAAATAAGAGCGATTGTCGCTCCCGTTTTCCTTTTAAAATATCAACGTTCTTAATTAATTCAACCAGCCTTATTCATCATAAGTTATCGAACATGAATTTCTCTGCCCAACCCCTTGCTTCCATAAAGGTATCAAAAACCAAACTACCTTCATCCTTATTACGCGTTGTGAAGTTTTATTTTTTTTTTCTTTTACGATAATCCGTATGCTCCTAGTCTTGCAGTGTAATTTGGTTTAACTCGTAGTTTGCTCAGCGCCACTCACTGACCTTTAGCCGACAATGCAGATCAAGATCAGACTGCACAGAATATGCAGGCTGATCTTGGATCTACAATGTCCGCTTAGGAGATATCCCCCCTAAAAATACCTTAGAAATAGATCTAGCAAAAGTTTGGGTTTTACTATAAATTAAACGTTTCATTTTATTTATTTAGCAAGATAAGGATTAAAATTATGGATTAATTATGGATTAAAATCTGCCATCCCACCCGCCCCTCCTTCTCGTCATCATCATCATCATCATCATCATCACAATCATCATAAGCTACACTCCTTTAGACGCGAGTCTGTCCGTGTAATTCTGTGGTATTAGCACTACTAAAGCCATAGTCGTTGTAAATAACACAAAAATCAACAACAATAACCGGTCTATCACGAGAGCCAGCTGTTGCCACTCTTGTTTCAGTGTGTCCCTCCGATCCTGTTCTTGCAGTCTCATCTCATTCCTTTCTATAGTCTGATACACCTTTTTCAGAACTTTCATAAACTGCTGTTCACAGTTATCCGCCGCGGTGGGCGTGGCTCCCTCCCGCCGTAGTCTGTTTACAAAATGGGGTGCAATGCCGCCATTTTGGGTTGGAATGTCCGGCTCGCAGACTGGGGCTTCGTATCTCACATACTCTTCTTGTGACACTCTTGACTGTAAATAGACATAAATGATAATCAACTGGTTTTATGTGATATTAAAAATCTGTCACTAAATTTGTGGTGTGATGCGGTTGAAAAAACGAGTTCGGACTCGTTTTTTCAACCGCATCACATCCAAATTTAGTGACAGATTTTTGATATCATACACAACCAGTTGACTATCGACTGTAAATAGAGATAGGGGATAATCAACTGGTTGTGTGTGATATCAAAAATCTGTCACTAAACTTGGATGTGATTCGGTTGAAAAACCGAGTTCTAACTCGTTTTTTCAACCACATCACATCCAAATTTAGTGATAGATTTTTGATATCATACACAACCACTTGGCTCTCGACTGTAAATAGAAATAGGGGATAATCAACTTGTGTGTGATATCAAAAATCTGTCACTAAACTTGGGTGTGATTCGGTTGAAAAACCGAGTCCGAACTCGTTTTTTCAACCACATCACATCCAAGTTTAGTGATAGATTTTTGATATCATACACAACCAGTTGGCTCTCGACTGTAAATAGACATGGAGGATAATTTACTGGTTGTGTGTGATATTAAAAATCTGTCATTAAATTTGGGTGTGATGCGGTTGAAAAAACAAATCCGAACTCGTTTTTTCAACCGCATCACATCCAAATTTAGTGACAGATTTTTAATATCACACACACTGTGACCAGTTGGCTATCGACTGTAAATAGACATGGAGGATAATCAACTGTTTGTGTGTGATATTAAAAAGCTGTCACTAAACTTGGGTGTGATTCGGTTGAAAAAACGAGTCCGAACTCGTTTTTTCAACCGAATCACACTCCAAATTTAGTGATAGATTTTTAATATCACACACAACCATTTGGCTATCCTATCTATATTATATTTTTAATTTATACCTTTGGTTCATTCTTATAACTATAAAGAATAGTGCACTTTGAAAAAAAAAAAAGAAAGAAAAAAAAAAAAAAGTAGTTCCGGCAATGATTCTAAAATTATATTGTCACTTGTGATGATACCAGATTTATCATTACTAACTTTAGTAATGTTATTTACTTTGAAATCCCAGATATTCACTGACAGGAATATAATGAGATATTTTATTTCAAGAATTTTTTGTGGAAATGCTAAATAAAGGAAACGCAATTTACTTGCAAAAGTAAAAGGACGTTAAATGTTGCTTTTTCAAAATGGATTTCACCGAAAAGAAAGACCGTAACGGTCAGGTCACCCGTTTGGTGTAGTCCATCTTGATCTGTACTACTCGTATCTGCAGAAAGTAATTGAGTCCCACTTAACAGCCCAAGCAGTAAGGTACCATTTAAAGCAACCTATTACACACATGTATGTGCTCTTACATCTTCTATTACTTTCTTTATAAAGCATTTTGATTTGAAACTGAATTGGAAACAACAAACAGTTCCTTATCAAAAACATACAAATACTTTTCAAATCCATCCATCCATCCATCCATCCATTCATTAGAAAGATTCTTTTTCGATCTTTCACCGAAAAAAGCAAATATTCTATTTATTTAATGCTTTTAACCATTTCTTGGAGGAGCTTTATCAAAATCCAGTACAATTCTTTTCCGTTATTCCCTGTGGCGTACCCCTCCCGCATAGCAACGCATTACAATATTACGTCAAGGGCGAGAAATGTAAGGTAAATGACGTTATATTTCCATCTGGTTGTTAGGCACGCGCAACTTATCAACAAGAACGTGAAAATCGGTATTTTCACTGGTTGCACCAGTTTAAGATCGAAAAATATTTTCACTGCTATTTCTCGATATCCTACCGGAAGGCATGAAATAAAATTTATTTCATCTCGTGAACACCATCAGTAATATTTTCACTCGTGGCTGCACCACTCGTGAAAATATTACCGATGGTGTTCACTCGATGGAATAAATGTCGATCTTTCACCGAAAAAAAAAAAAATCCTCTATATAGACAATGTATATGAACCATATTCTGTGAAAAGAAGGTTTAAGGCATCTGCAAAAAAGAAATCCATCTATGTCAGTATGCCCAGTCCGCTACTGATCGGCGTCGGAAGTCTTTGCTAAAAGCCATTTTTCCGCATATTCAAGGGTAGCTCTATGTCATGAATCGGGCGGTGTTGAACAAAAATAGATTTTATGGATTTATATGATTATCTCATGCTTTCCGGTAGGATATCGAGAAATAGCAGTGAAAATATATATTTCGATCTTACACTGGTACCACCAGTGAAAATACCGACTTTCATGTTCTTGTTGCCTAGGTTAATTGCTCGTGCCGTCACAACCAGATGAAAATGTGACGTCATTTACCTTACATTTCTCGCCCTTTACGTAATATTGTAATGCGTTGCTATGCGGGAGGGAGGGGGGACGCCTCGGGGAATAACGGAAAAGAACTGTATTGTATTTTGATAAATCTCCTCCCAGAAAGGGTTGAAAGCATAAAATACATAGATTTTTTTTTCGGTGAAAGATCGAAATTTATTTAATCTCGTGAACAACATCGATAATATTTTTCACTCGTGGCTGCGCCACTCATGAAAATATTACCGCTGGTGTCTACTCGATGAAATAAATTTCGATCTTTCACCGAAAAAAAACCCACAAATATCCTCTATTTATTAAATTGCTTGTATGATATAGTGCATGTATCAAAGCCCCTTTTGCCGGTGAATGAGTAAAATCGTTTTGTAAAACATGTATCTAAATGATGGAGATGTTCTTATCGTAATGTACTATTGCATGCGTATTGCTAGATTCCCGGATGTGTTATCCTGTTCTAATAATAGATTTCACCACAATTCCTTTCAAAGAACTTGATGCGTAACGACTCGATAACGACAGGTTAGGACAAATTATATAGGATTTTCCGTCATAAAGTTTCCTAGAAAATAGCAGGGTAGAAAATTTTGTTCTAAAAACGTTTCTTGGTCGACCTGGCGGCATCTTTTCCTTTCTCGTTTGTCGTCTTTAACATCTATTCGCCCACTACAATTTTCCCTAAATCTTTTACCAAACAATTTCGATGTCTAACGACCGTTATACAGAAAGCTTTTGAAATTATTACGGGCAAAGGAGAAAATGCTTTGAACCAACATTTTCTCCTTTTCCCAAAATGTTTTCAGTCACTTTCGATTTGTCCCCTGCAAATGCTTTTAACTTGGATAGAATAATGGTTTGTCTTCTGCTAGAGAGTTCAATGAAAACAGCCTTGAAACACAACAAATAGTAAAGATCTGGGGTTCGACTCATGTTTGTGCTGAATACTAAGTGCTACAAATCGCATTTCGCACGGAAAGAGTTATATCTTTTGATCTAATTATCCTGGTTTCTAGCATCTCATAGGAGGTAGGCTGTCGAAACATTGTGGGAAAAGTAAAAAAGGTCACTGGTAACTCATTTTCCAACAGTTTTTTCCCACTATTTAAAAAACATTTAGCATTACTTGTCATGATATTTTAGTTGAAGAAATTGAATGTCACCGTTTTTCATTCATTGTTTCTTATTCAAATCAGAAAGACAAACACAGTTGTTCTCTTGGTAATCAAAAAAAGGAAAGATAAAAGGTTTTGCAGCGGTCATGTTTTAAAGCAACGGAAGTCATGATCAGGTTTCGGGTTTCGCTGGCTCCCAAATCGTCATTAACACGCTAGCCAATACGGGTACCATGATACTGTAAGCAAGACGTGCATGTTTACTATCCTTGTACCCGTATTGGCCAGCGCCTTAGAGATGATTCGAGAGCCACTGTAAATGAACAGATGTACCGTTGTCTGCGCATGTCAATACTTCGAAGATTCGACCTGTTTTATATGACGCATCACTGTACCCGATATCGGAGAGATTATAGTAATACGCTTTATAAAGTAGCAATGGAGAAAATGGCTTTTATAAATTCGTTTGAGGAAAAATCATGCCTGTTTTAGCTCCAGATTTCTCTAAACTGCTGATCATAGCTTAATGAATCGCGCCAGGTAGCGTTTTATCGAGTAAACTTCTAATTTAGTTTGAAGTTCAAAGCCACGGTTGTCGCGAAGAAAAGTGGTCCGCTTCTGTACCCAGGATGCCAAAATTAGATAGATGAGTATTTGTAGAGTGCCATCTAGCGGGAGATAATGCAGATGTACAGAAATAAAAGTAAAGTTGTGAAAGTCATGGAAACCGACTGCCTATGGTTTCAACTGTATATCATTGACCAGGTTGCACTTTTTGTGCGGTCTGTTCTTGATCTATTCTGTCTTCTATATTTTCTTAAATGCTTGTCTCACCTAAAAGGGTTGATAAGTCGATTTAACTGTCAGTTTCTCAAATAATGCCCGTTAAAGATTGCGCTTAAAATATCAATATTTTTTTCATGCTGAATTGAAACTTTGATAGATATTTTCTACCTCACTTCTTCTCAATCAATTTGTGATAACTTTGCATGTCAAGAAATAAATCTGTTCGATATTTTTTTACTGTCTAACTACGCGTTCAACATTTATTTATCTATATCGTGACAGCCATTGAAATTTTACCGTTATCCGCTTCTTTGAGTTTCTTTTCATCATTTATATGCATAAAATCTTATCAAGCGACTTACTGTCTTCCCTGTGAAAAGAAAAGCAGTCGATGACTTCAAAAGCGTTAACTGGGCCCGTATTCACCAACCAAGAACGTTCTTTGTCTTATTCTCCAGAATTTTCTGTATTTGTAAGTGACAGAACTTCTGATTGGCTGAACCATTCGGTTTAGCCAATCAGAAGTTGTGTTACTTACAAATTTAGAAAAACTTGGAGGATAAGACTTAAGAATAATCTCAAGAATGGTTGGTGAATACGGGTCCTACACGTATACTGCTAATTAGAGATTCGTGAAGAAAAAGTGAAAACACAGATTTTGCAAAAGTTTTTTTTTCTAACATTGTCTGAAATAAATCCTAATATTCGTAAAGAGAACATTGTGGCAGCAGGAGATATGATTAATGACGAAAGATTTCTCTACTTGTCAAATTCTTTTCTTTAAATTTACATTTAATCATGTTTTAAGCTTAAGATGGTGTTGATTATCCGTTATTACGAGCTCGTAGCATCGATGAAATTCAATGGTTGTCATATCGAATTCAATTAATATCGGTTTCGCAAAAGGATTTCATAAAGTTGTTTTTTTATTGAATGACTACTTATATATCTGAAGGTACTGTTCAAGCAGCACAGATTGTAGATCAAGATCAGACTGCACATATGTGCGGTCTGATCTTTCTCTACACTCTCGGCAAACACATTTGTAGTCGCGAGCGGAATAGTAAGAGTTAAAGATGTCTGCTTCGGATTTAATTCATGAAGTAATGAGGAAATTGAGAAATATTTGAACAAGACATTGACAATTTCACGCTGTTTGGGAAACAACCGTTTTATCTAAGTAAATCTTAAATTAGCTGTGATGAATTACATTTTGCCTTTCAATTAAATTTCTCCTCTAAAATTTTGTGCTCCGTTCGGAGAATGCAATTTATCGCACGTCTTTATTAATCCTACCTCGCCTGATTTGATATTAACAAACTTATTTCAGATTTAAATTATGCGAGAAAACGAGAGATAGATAGAGGAATAAATGCTTGCATTATTATACCAGCATGCAAATATGGATTAAAATAATAAAAGAATGAATATATAGATAAAAACAGATGTATGTATGCATGTGGGCGGGTTGGATCGATGGAATGATGGACGGAAAGATGGATGAAAAAGTGGATAGATAGATAGATAGATAGATAGATAGATAGATAGATTTCTCTTTTTGCAACGACATTTTCATGAGTGTTCTTCAAGAAGAAAGCCATTAATGCTTGTTTCAATGTTTCAATACGGTCCATACACTGATTATTTCCATCGAGATATTCAAAAGTATAATGCTGACCACCCTGTTGTGGTCCATACGATGTTTTCCGTGTTACCAGTTATATTAGGCGAATTACCATAGGCTCTTAAAGCTGGTCTATTGCATGCTACCTACAGTTTTATATCTCTTTCATCGGAGACCGTTACTAAAAATAGCATATTGGTGCATGACATCTATATCGAACATTATGATGACCCACAGTTTGTTTGATTGTTTGTTTTGGAGCGTAACGCCGTTTAAAAAGCGCATGTTACAACAAGGCGATCAGTGCACCTAGACATCTGTTTCTTTGCTTTCTCACACCAGTTCTGACACAACAGTCTTTCCAAGTCAAACACTACTTTTCTCACAGGTCTCAGAGGTGAGAGAGGAAATATCGCCGTTACAAAAGTAGCCTCATCTGGATACCGAACGCAAGACATAGAGACGATGCGCCAATATGCTATTGTTTGTACTCGATGATCAAACGATGAAAATTTCGGTGTAGCAGGCCAATGGACTTTCAGTTGCCTGTGATTATACATACCATCCCTGTTTCTGGCGGCTGTGGAAGATCTAGTTTGATAAATAATACTTTTGCGATTATTCCAAAACACACTCGCTTTACGACCTGGGGCACCTCAATACCTCTCGCCCCTTTATGATGAATGTTTAAAGTTAATACTGTCATGGCTGTTGCTGAAGACACGATTGCAATCGTTATGCCGTAGTATAGACCTGTGAGAAAAAATATATAATGGTTATTCTGTAGACTGTACAAACTTTCGCAAGCTTAGGTTATAGGCGAAAAGGATTGATAGGATAATTGTTGGCTTTGGCTAGTTCTCGTCAAAAGCCGAGTACGTAGATGAATCGTCCCGATTTTTACATTCCCAACTACCAAAAGTTAAAAACAAGACGACGAGAAAACAGTTTTTCGTTGCTCACTCTCCTCTTTATATCTTTAGAACTAAATAAAGCACACTAGGAAGAATATATATAGGATCTGACATGAGTTGGTTTTTGAGATAAGAATTTATTAAACAAGTCTACAAAAATGTTATTAAGGGAACCTTTTGCGAACTTAATATCATTTATGTGGACGAGTTTAATAAAATTTTTACCTCAAAAACCGACGAGTGTCAGATTCTTTTTATCATAATTACTGTTTAACAAGAATTATGGTCCAAAATGTGTTAGACTACAGGCATATATGTATCATGTGTAATGAAATTTACATTGAAGCCTGTGCAGTTACTTTGACAGGTACATTACGAACGAAAATAGTTCCGAAGAAACTTGCATAATAGTGATTTTTGTTTGAGTCTAACAGTGATTAAATTAACAACTTTATCATGACAAGAACTTTTACCGCTAATTTCCTTTAGAAACCTAGGTCAGCGTTGTTTTAGAAATGAAGCGTATGATTACAGAGTGTTGACCAAATACAGCACTATTTTCTTATCTCCCTCATGTGTGAGACAAGAAAATTCGTAATGGCTGTATCACATTGAAAACAAGGAGAGTTATGTGAAAAAATGCGTTCCTAAAAGGTATATACTACAAACATTGGGTGTTTTGATTGCTGAAGGCATATTAGTATAAGTTGTAGTATAATTCTTCAAATATTTCTACAAAAAAATGTCGGAAAAGTATTGAATAAATATAGTATTGACAAAATATAAACCGTTTATAAATCATACAAATACAAAAAAAACCCCGGATTAACCCTTAAGGTGCTAAGCTCGACTTCCTCACCTTTTGCGGACAATGTAGATCAAGATCAGACTGCACAGAACGTGCAGTCTGATCTTTGATCCACACTGTCCGATAAGGAGGTACTACTCGTACTACTCCACAAAACATAACTTTTGAAACAGCAATGTTTGAGTTATTGATATCGAATAGGAAATTTGATTTTATTTATACAGCAGGATAAGGGTTATTTATACTCCTTGCTGAACCCTTTCCCAAACAACCTCTGCTTTTCATGGCCCTGGAAAAAGGAGGCTTTTGAAAACATTACGGGAAAAGGAAAAAATGCTGGTAAGCAGCATTTTCTCCTTTTCCCACAATGCTTTCTACCCTCCAAGAACAAATTTCAACTTTTGAGTGACGTTAATTTTGTCGTCTGCAAATGCTTTCAATTTGGACCAGTCTGAAATTTTGCCGTTTGGCAAAGAGTTAAACGGACTTACCAATTAGAGGTACCACATCGGATGTTGGGGGCATGCTCTCAGCAACAATCATTAAAAACACTGTGACCGACAGCAGGGTGGTAATACCCATGGAAACCTTTTCGCCCGACTCTGGGGGCATATAAAATCCCAACAAGGCCACTAAAGTTATCATGATACACGGCATGACGAGGTTAAACATGTAAAACAACGGTCGTCGCATGATTACAATACTGTATTTCATAAATGCATAGGGGTCACCGGGGCAGCAAGAAAACTCGTGAGCGATCCGACGAGGTTGATATGCGAGAAGCTCCCATTCTGAACTTGGCACGTAATTTGATGTGTCCCCCTCGTGCGTGTTTTCCAGAATGTCCACTTTGTCCAGACCCCAGGACCACGAGGCAAAGTCCATTGAGCAATTTTGGATGTCGTACGGGAAGTATTTGACGTCAATGCTGCAAGAACTTCGGAATATAGACATCGACAACCACGTGACGTTGCCGCTGTTATGTATGATGACGTTGGAACTGACAGACGTAACTGTGGAGCCAACTTCGGCACTGGAAAGGAAGGTGGAAAAGAATTAAATATCTATGACAACAGCTATTGTTGCTAGTATTCCAATCACAATTACTAATACTAAATATAAGAACAACAACGATGAAGTAGGAAAGAACGTGACTAATTTGAATTTGGGGGGGGGGGGGGGCGAGATGTTTTTTTGACTGCTCTGCAAGCCATTCACAACCGGTACTTTGTCCAAAACAATCGCTGAGGAGAGAGTCTCGTCAAGTACTTGTACTCGCCAAGGATATTTTTACGGCGCTTGGTTTTCGAAATATACTATATTCTAGTATATGTAGTTACGTAAGCCTTTTAGCACCCAATAAATAAAAAACCGAAAAACTCCAAGTTACAGTAATTATATGTTTTTGTTGTTGGCCTCACCGATGCAGACCCAGGGGATCTAGTATAAGACCACGCATCTTGTGCAGTCTGGTCTTGGACCGGAAAAAGTTTTTGATTTAGATGTAACAGGCACTTTAAGGATCATAATTAGTCACTTTACCCTTTACCAAACGAAAATATTTTAGACACGTTCAAATTGAAAGCACTTGCAGATAACAAAATAAACCTTAATAAAAAATTGAAGTTTGTTTCCCACAGAGTAGAAAACATCGTGGGAAAAGGAGAAAATGCTGGTTACCAGCATTTTCTCCTTTTCCCACAATGTTTACAAAAGACTTTTATCTTAAGGTCGTAAAATCCAGGGATTGTTTGGGAAAGGGTTAAGCTTTTAACGCTTTCCCCACACGCTCCCTAGTTTTACCGAGCCTGAGGGAAAAAGAAAACATTTGAAGAAAAGGAGAAAATTCCGGTAACCAGCTCTTTCTCCTTTTCCAGCAAAGTTTATCTCCCCTTTCCGAGACAAGTATTCATATTTAAGTCACATTGAATTTATTTCCTGGAAGTGCTTTCAGTTCGGAAAAGTCTAAGACTGTGTCACTGACTGTAGAGTTACGGAAAATATATCATTTTGGACAACCAACAAACTGATCTCCAATGAGAATTTCTTGTAATGGTCAATTAACGGACTGCGTGATGTTGCATAAAATAGACGTTGACTTCATGTGGTTGATATATGTATGTGAGGATTTACTTTGATATAAATCACATTGGATATTTACAGGAACTTACGCCATATTTGCTTTGCATCATGGGGGAATCTATTACCGTTTTTATGTAACCGTTACGTCTGCTTAAACACATGTAAATGAAACGAACACTTTCCGTCTGATTATTCATCAGACGACAAAGATTTGGGTTTTCCATATTGACAGAAATAAATGCAGATGACATATCATTTGCGACAATGGTGGGATTTGTTTTTTAAATAATATAGATGATATTTGTTTTTTTCGGTGAAAGATCGAAATTTATTTTATGCTTTCCGCTAGGTTATCAACAAATAGTAGTGAAAATATCTTTCGGTCTTAAACTGGTACCACCAGTGAAAATACCGATTTTCATGTTCTTGTTGCCTAGGTTTAATTTCGCGCGCCTCACAACCAGATGAAAAATATGACGTCATTTACCTTACATTTCTCGCGCTTGATGTAATATTGTAATGCGTTGCCATGCGGGAGGGGTACACCACGGGGAATAACGGAAAAGAACTGTACTGGATTTTGATAAAGCTCCTCTCAGAAAGGGTTGAGAGCATCAAATAATTAGAATATATGGGTTTTTTTCCCGGTGAAAGATCGAAATTTATTTAATCTCTTGAACACCATCGGTAATGTTTTCACTCGTGAAAAATATTACCGATGGTGTTCACTCGATGAAATAAATCTCGGTCTTTCACCCCCCCAAAAAATCCTCCTTTCTATTTCATCGAGTTAACACCATCGGTTATATTTTTACGAGCCATTGTGTTTTACGCCGCTTTCAACACTATTTCAGTCATATGACGACGACAGAGCTCACATATTGCAGTATTCCTTTTGTTTTACTAGAACTAGATTGGGTTTTGGACAGTCTTGCCAAAGGACACTCCAAGAAAGGGCCCGGTGGATTAGATGGGGCTCTAACCCTGGGCCTCTAGGTTAAGGGCCTCACACTTGACCTCTGAGCCACAGAGAACTCTTCAGTCATTGTAACATAGAATTATTTGAGAAAGGTTTGGAAATCAAACAGTAATGCCATTTCAACTCTTATTTTCTTTTCGAATCTTTTTTCTTAATCAAAATATCGGACAACTTTGATCCGAGACTAAACTGCACAGAAATGATAAATGACAAAACAAAAACAAACCCTCTGTATAGTATAATTCGAATGTTGCGGTATTGTAATAAGAATAGCGCGACACGACAGATCCATTACAAAGGCTAATACATTATTCATAGCGTGAAGATTAACTCTTAGGCTGCCATGCGCGAACCCTAACCCTTTTCGGACAGTGTAGATCCAAGATCAGACTGCACGGAACGTGCAGTCTGATCTTGAATCTACAATGTCCGATAAGGGCATATTTTTTTCCTTCAAAATAACTTTAAAACGGCGAAATTTACATTTTTTACTATAGACTTGAACATTTTATGTTGTTTTTTTTTTTACCATGAGAAAAGTAAAGAAATTACAAGTAAAAACAATCTGGGAACTGATTCTTTCTGTGATCAAACAAATTATTTTCAGCAAAATATCACGACCGTATTCGCGACGAATATGACAATTTTCTTTACTATAATTGCCCTGGCTTTCTATCTTAATGTGCGATTTGTGTCTTATGGTCCCACGGTATCAGTCTTTGTCCTACAAAATTTATTATGAGTGGTCGCCCTATTTTAGTAAATGTGGGCTTAACTTTTTTATTACATGTCGACAAAAATGTAGACCTGTCCAAACTGAAAGCATTTGCAGACGAAATGAACTTGGCTCAAATGATGGAATTTATCTTTGATATGGTTGACCAACATTTTATCCTTTTCCCATAATGTTTTCAAAGGGGTTCTTTCTCAGGGATTGTGTGGTTAATTGTACGTTAGTAATGCATTATACACTTACTGAATGCAAGTCGTTAAATTAGATTAATCCAACGTGTCTAAAAGCCGGTGTAATGCAGAGAAATGACCCTTCCCTACAAAATGATCCCGGCCATTATTCTATGTAGAGAAATGATCCAAGAAGTCATTTCACTGCGTGGAAAAAATGACCCGGGTCATTCCTCTATACGTAGAGAAATGACCCATAGGTCATTTTGTAGGGAAGAGTCATTTCTCTGCATTACACCGGCTTAAATCTTTACCAAACAACAAAATTTTGGACTGACCCATATTGAAAGCATTTGCAGACGACAAAATTAACGCAAGTCAAAAATTGGAACTTGACTGTGGAAGAGTGGAAAACATTGTGGGAAAAGGAGAAAATGCTGGTTACCAGCATTTTCTCCTTTTCTCACAATATTTTCGAAGGCTTGTTTTCAGGGCTGCGAAAACAAGGGATTATATTGGAAAGGGTTAATCAGAAAGTATAGGTAGAATGGCCCTTTGAAACGGAGAGAATTTACTGACAGCAAAATGTTTCTACATAGGCTGACATGAATCGATAATTTTTGCAGATGCAGGCAACAGCAGAAAACCATTTATTTAAAGAGATCTAATCATCATTGTTGTTTTCCATTCCAAACATAGATTCCGTTATGCTTTAATCCTTTACCACACAATCCCGACTTTTAACACCCCTGTGAAAGAAGTTTTTTGAAAACATTGTGGGAAAAGGAGAAAATGCTGGTAACCAGCATTTTCTCCTTTTCCCACAATGTTTTCTTCCCTTCCAAAAAAAAAAAAAAAATTCAATTCTTTAGCCACATTTATTTTGTCTGCAAAGGAGGCTTTCATTTTGGTCCAGTCTAAAATTTTGTCATTTGGTAAAGAGTTGAGAATCTGCTGAGGAACAATGACTGTAACAGAGAAGTGCAGGGTGCAGAATGACCTGAATTGAAACCCTATAAAAATTCTCGTAAGGATTAAGGTCAAAGTATCAGAGGTAAGACGAGTAGAACGCCTTAGTTGACTTCATTTGATATACACATACTGACTTTTCTTTGCACATGGCAAGAGTTTGATAAAATAACAGACTAACTAAAGAAGGAGAAACACATTTTGTTAACACGCAAATATCGGGAAGAGAAGCAACATTAATTGTGACAAGAAATTCATAAAGATGAGCCCAAAATAATGGTCTGCGTGCATAAATCAGGAATTTCGTGGTCAGTTGTGAGTCTATTTCAGAAATAAGCAGTAAATATTTATTGTTCAATGAATGAATGAATGAATGAATGAATGAATGAATGAATAGACAAGTATTCCTGAAAGCTTACTTGTTATAAAGGACGATCTCCGATCTCCAAACACCCCTGTATGGTACCCTGATCTTTTAAATATTTCCATATTTCTTGGGTTCCCAAAGAAAGAGAAACAGATTTTGGTAACACGCAAAAATTTGGAAGAGAAGCAACATTGATTGTGACAAGAAAATGATAAAGATGAGTCCAAAGCAACATTCTGCATGCATAAATCAGGTGTTTTGTCACGAGTTGTCAGTTTATTTCAGAAATAAACGGTAAATATTTATTATTCGATCAACTTATGAACGAATGAATGAATGAATGAATGAATGAACGACCGACCGACCGAACGAACGAACGAATAGACAAGTATTCTTTCAAACTTACTTGTTATACAGGACGATGTCGGGTCTCCAAACATCCCTGTATGGTACTCTGATTTTTGAAATGTTTCCATATTTCTTGGGTTCCCATTTCAACATCGGATCTAGCCAACCTTGATTCAACCAGCAATTCGTTGTGATGATTTGATTACGTTCATCCTATGAAAATAATTTAGTTCTATTAAAAATATTGGAGACACGCTAAATGAAAAAGATGGTTTAATACATTTGCAAAAAGTGTCGACTGAAGACATTGTGAAAAAAGGTGCGCAGTCTGCTCAGGCTGACAATTTCACAATTCATTGCATCAGTTTGGATTGAGGTTAAATAGGTTAGTCGGAATAATTGTATGAAATGCAACATAAAGTTAAGAACTCGAGAATTGAATAATATTGATCAAAATCACCATTTTTCACAATGTTTTCAGATGATAAAAGAGCACGCACCTCATGTGTCCATCGAGCAAAGGATCGATAAAGTAAAACTTTATTTCATGTGTCTATTTTTGTGGTATTTGTCGAAGACAATTCTACAATGAGTTCAAGATTGAATTTTGATAACCATGTATCTTATTTTGTGCAAAGCCGAAGGAAATAAACCCAGTTAAACTCATTCTTTCTAAGGCAAATGAGTTTTTACAATATGTAATTTGAAATGACATTTTAAAATACATTGGGCGAGGCCATCAATCGTTGAGATACTTATTCTTGATTGAAAACAGCTTCTCTCACTCATAGCCTTTTATTGGCGCAATGATACAAATTTGCCTACTGACCCTGGACTTTTTCGTTCCAAAACCAATTCGTTCCATGGCTTGTTCGTCCTATGATTGCGCGCTACTCCATTTAATCGCTCATGAATATTTATAGATCGAAGTAATTGGTTGTAATGTTGGAAATTAAATGTAAAAGGCTAAAGATGTTTCAAAATTATAGTTTTAAGGTACATGAGTACTCTCCCTTCCACCGAAAAGGTATTCATTTGTTTTTAAGCCAATATTTGAACAATATGTCTCTTTTTCTTACAAACTATTGATTCCATGCGATGGATTTCCTTGACAAATACCACTTCAGCGTTCTCAACGCTTTGATTAGAAATGTTATGGGTAAAGAAATGTCGTAATTTAAGCTGGGGGGAATTATTTCCCCGTCACACTGAATATTTTCCTTCTGTCGAAAATCTGGAACTACTATTTTTGAAAATATCGGTTATCCTGTTAATTGACTTGAGATCACTAGTTTTTAAAATAGAATTCGTTGACAAAATAATCAGAGGATATATAATATATAATTTATTTCATCAGCTTGTGAATAATATGGGGAAATATTTGCCTCAAAAGGGAAAGGTCCGCGAAAATAACTCATGCCTTAAGGCACTCGTTATTTTCGCATATCTTTTCGTTTTTCGGCAAATATTAACCCATATTAAGCTGATGAAATAAACTCTATAAATTATGATGCATACGTGTTGATGTGGGTGAGATATTTTTCACCAAACAATCACTAGACTGTGCTGATAGACTTTTTTTCTCGTGTCAATTTCAGCAGATATTCTGGTACGTAAATCGTCAATGAATAAGGTATACTTGTCAAAGCTGAAGTGGTTCATATTTAATGGGTCTTTACGCCTGATGCTGTTCTATTGCTTTAGCAGGCTCGCTAGAATGCGTGATGATTTTAACTGTTTTCATGGTCTGTTGATTTATTGATTGAGTTTGTTTAGCCTTTAAAGCCGAATTCAACATTCCTTCAGTTATATCGCTGTACCTATCAACGTATTTCTGGAGTTTCTGTTAACACTGTTTTCATACAAATATTCCCAAGCCACTGGCTGCTTTTCAACATAAGAATCGTCTTAACCCTTTACTCCATAGATACTCATTTCTACGCATTGCTTGTAGGAACCTTTGGAAAACATTGTGGCAAAAGATGAAATTGCTCGTGACGAGCAATTTCACCTTTTGCCACAATGTTTTCTACACTATCAAAGGGTGTCATATGCACATAAGAAACGGCTTCATCCTGGCTGTTATTTAGGGTCAATTCAAGATACCATAGAAATGCCTTATGGGGTAAAAGTTTAACTGTGATCAGCGGTAAGAAAAGGATCATTCTTGTCGCAATGAATATCAAATATCGTCAGAATGAAACTGACCAAGCTAGGGCCTGGAGCCTGCAAAATCCCGCATTCTCAAGTCGTGTACGCTATCAACTGTGCTACCGCAGCTTGGCTGTCACGATACGACTAGAGCACTAACGATAACAACGGTGCAAATTGTTGAAACGTCAAAAAAACGAGCTGAATCAATTAACAAGAACTATTATATTATATTTCATGTGTCTATTTTTAGAAATAATATGGGTAAACAAATGTCGTAGTTTAAGCTGGGGGGGGGGGGGATTACTTCCCGTCACAGTGAATATTTTCCTCCTGCCGAAAATCTGGAACTACTTTTTTTTATTACGATGCAATGACTGGTTTTAAAAGTGGCATTCGTTGACAAAATAATCAGAGGAAATATAATATATAATTTATTTCATCAGCTTGTGGTTAATATGGGGAAATATTTGCCTCAAAAGGGAAAGGTCCGCGAAAATAACTCGTGCCTTACGGCACTCGTTATTTTCGCATACCTTCTCCTTTTTCGGCAAATATTTCCCCATATAAACCACAAGCTGATGAAATAAACTCTATCTAATTATGTAACCCGTCACACGAAAAAAGACAATCTGGGAATTCTGTACATCAAATAGATGAAAATAGATCAAAGATAATGCAGGTAAATATATGTGTATTGTTTAAAGATGATTGTATAAAAATGTAGAATGACCGGTTTTCATACGGAAAATATTATAAAAGCGAAAAATGTTAACCCTGGTTAGCCCACGCAATTCGCGCAGTCTGACCAGGGTTAACACTCTTCGCAGTTCCAAGATGGCCCCTTTTTTCGTGACAATTTTACATTATACATTTTTCTCTTGGATAATTTTGAAATTTCCTCACTCACCACGTCAATGATCTGCGCAAGCGCAACGCCGTACGTCACGTTGACTGGTTTCGTATGGTGTATAGAAGGACGCACACGTTTGTCATAATTCTTGAACAAATCGCGCATCAGTCTGTACTCATTCTCATCCGCTAACAGAAAGCCAACTGAAATTTACATAAAACAGCTTTCATAAATCAAGAATCCGTCTACGTCTGTTTTAATCTCCATTCCGGTTGACGGTGCATCCATTATTTTCCCATTTCTGTCTGTAAAAAAACTATATTTTTTACCTCCTTGCGTGCAAAGCAAATACATTGGACACTTTGAGACATTGGTCACAAGATATGACCAAAATGTTGCATTTTGAAGATTTCTGTTAGTGGAATACCTCTGAATTTGCGAGATCTAAATCAGGCTGCCGTCTATGCTGTATGGTCTTAGTATACAATATCTACATGTTTGAAGCACCCAATAATTCAAATAAAAGTGACAAAATAGTGAAATGGCTAAATTATAATGCACTTAATCAGATAATTTCATGTTGACCAAGTTACAAGTTTGGGGTTTGTGGAAGGCCTCCGGCTAAAATTGCAGATCTCGAACCTGTCACTCGACCAACACGAAAGTAATTACTTATTCACAACATTATTAATCAATAGTTGGGTTTTGTGATCCACTTTATGATATTTGTCGGGTCATACTGGCATTTTTTTTCTCTTCTCTTATTGCCCTTGTGTGCTGATATTAGCCGAGTTTGTCATTCGGTAAACCCTTGAGCTCGACTTTTGCGGACAGTTTAGATCAAGATCAGAGTGCACAGAACGTGCAGTCTGATCTTGATCTACACTGTCCGATAAGGATATATCCCCTCCGAAAAAAAAAATTTAAAATTCCAAAATTTGGAGTTTTATCATCATCAAAATCTGCCAGGCAACATATCAAGCCCGTTTTGCATTAGGATACTTTACAGTGAGACGCAAATATCTTGCAGTTGCTAACCTTTGACAGGAAATAATCATTTTCTTCTATATCCGTTTAGCGAGTGTAGACCAATCAGTTAAGTCATACGGCTTCGGCTTAGAACTCGAGACATATTTATAAGCAGGCCCTGCACAGACCATGTGGCATTCTTTTGATCGGTAAAGCAAAAAATTCAAACGTTGAAGGATCGCGCCCGGCCATTTATGTTACAAGTTTAGGTAGAAAATTCCAAAAAGGATCAAGACCTGTTAGGGATCGTGCAGAAAATGTGAGAAGATGAACTATTCATGGTAGAATTAGTGAATAGTGCGGCGTTCACGCTACTCATATACTCCTGACTCCTGCACGGGCCGTATTCACCAACAATTCTCAAGAAAATTCTTAGTCTTGTTCTTCAGAATTTTGTCAATGCGAAAGTAACAGAACTTTTGATTGGCTAAACCAAATGGTTTAGCCAATCAGAAGGTCTGTTACTTTCACAGTCAGAAAATCTTGACGAATGAGACAAAGAACATTCTTAAGAATGGTTTGTGAATGCAGACCCTTTTACTATTTACTTCTTCCTCTTTCCAGAAAAGAAATCTATTATACAGAAAGATTTCCTGGAAACCATAGTGATCAAACTGTCTTTTGGAGATATATTGGGATGTATTTAGAAGCTGACATGAGTCGTAATTACTCATCATAAAATCTTGATTACATTGTCTAAGTAAAAATAACAAAACTGTTTCTCTCTTTATTATCGTATTGATCAGCTATAAAAGTAAAAAGCAGAATACATAGTTATTTGGTTAGCTAATGTATATCTGGATCACGCTGAGTCCTGGAAGGTGTATATCAAAGTCGGTAGAGATCGGTAAAGATCAAATAATAATGATGATCGAAGGTTGACAATAAATCGAGATTTCAAGGGAGGAGAAGAAGAAGAAGAAGAAGGAGAAGAAGAAGAAGTAGAAGAAGAAGGAGGAGGAAGAGGACGAGAAGAAGAAGGAAAAGAAGGGGGAGGACGAGAAGGAGAAGAAGAAGAAGAAGAAGAAGAAGAAGAAGAAATAGGAGGAATAGAAGGAGAAGGAAGAAGGAGGGGAAGAAGAAGAAGGAATAAGAACAAGAAGAAAGCTTTTGGTAGTTTTAAATGGACACAGCTCGAAAGAAATAGTTGAAAATGAATTCGAATTGAGAATAAGATCTTACCCTTTAAAGCAAGGACGATAACAATATGATATTGCATGGTTTTAGTCACAAAGGATCAAATCAACACACAAACAACGTCAATGGTGACGCCATCATATTGTTGAACAAAGTGTATGTAATTTTTCTACGATTTGATTATTTTCAATCCTTGCTTGGCGGCCACTCGCATTTATCTATCACCTAAATCAAAATGCATCTCTTTAGGTACCAGCATCATAGTTTGTAAGTTTATTAGAATGTCTTTGTTTATCAGCCTCTCGCCTTCATAAACCAGTTCTGTCTGTGCCTTTGTGGTTACTCTACTAGCTGGTTCTGAAACATAAAAAAAAAAGAAAAGCGTACAACGAATTTATAATACTGAAAAGTTTTCCATTCCATTGTTTGTAAAGCATATTTTACTTTTTTTTTGGCTCAAAGAACGGGTACGTTATCGGAATAGAATTTCCCTTCTCAGTGCCCAAATTCAATGAAAACTGACGTCACAGGGAACTGACGTCAATGAAACCTTGGCAATACCTGCTAAAACGCGCAGCTTGGTGCATTATCTTGATGTAAATCTTGATCGATGCCGCCATTTTGGATGTTGTATTGATAGTGTAGTCCTGTTTACGGGGCTCCCGAAAGGGAATCTGCTTTTACGGTTGGTTTTGCCAATGTTCATAATATATATGTTTGGGGCATATTTATTCAATCAGATCACGAATAATTTCTTAGCAGTATACTAAGTAAGTTTTACAAATGGCTTGTAACACACAAAAAGGGGTGTTCGGACATTTAGGTAAAGTGTCGTCTCGTGTCGTAAAGGCTAAGCCAAATAAATTAGATTTTGTGCTACAGTAGTCTTGCGCAAAACAGAAAATCACATAAAAACGGAAAGTGTCGTTTCGGAATAGCTTGCGCGGAAACCTGGATTATATTTACATTTTTTTGGTGGTGTCGAGTCTGGTAATGAAGTCGGATAGTATACAGAACATGATACCAGGAGCTGCTGGTTCGAACCCAAGCTAAGTCAATCCCTTTTCGAGGACTGATGATAGCTATTACAACAGAATTCATTCCTCTCTCTCTCAACATTGGTAATTGTTTCGACAATGTTTCTGTGAGAAAGTAATTTTGGGAATAATATTGTATAAAGTTCCGAAAAAAAGGCATGAATAGGTTCTCTGGCCACCTCGATATCACTGAAATAATGTTGAAAAAAAAAAAAAAAAACATTAAAAACCACATAAACAAACAAAAAAGACTATAAAACCACACAAACAAACAAACAAACAAACAAACAAACAAACAAACAAACAAACAGTTATTTATTATATTCCAATTTCTGATAAACATTAAGCCTCTTAGTCAAGATTCACATGTTCAAATATTTTGCCTGATTATCAGTTCCTTTCGTCCTTATACGTGAGACCAAGAGTATACATGAACAAGTAACAAGATATAACTGAAAGTGACATAGCAAACCATTCCAACGACCAGCTTGTTGCTAAATTGGAAAATGTGCCCTATAAGCGGAGCTTTAACACGCAGTAAACTGTCGCAACTCTGACAGAGATTAAACAATCTTTATGGAACCGCTTCGAGATTTATCTGTAACTCTTAACCAGCCGACAACAATGTAGTCGTGTGTCAACTGAAAGTATTTAAAATAGTAAAAAGTAATATGACTTAATGATGGATTTATTTTTGATAGGGTAGAAAACATTGTGGGAAAAGGAGAAAATGCTGGTGACCAGCATTTTCTCCTTTTCCCGCACTGTTTCCAAAAAGCCATTTCCTTCGGGCCGTTAAAATCGAGATCGTGTCGTAAAAGATTCAAGCGATAGATACAGCCTCAGGCAGTTTTTACCCAGGTTGTAGACCCAAGATCATAGTGCAATCAACATAAAGTCTGATCTTGGATCAACGCAGTTTCTTATCCTTGAACTATTAGATTTCCGACCGAAAACACCCCTAAAATTATACACATTGTACTTTGATTTCTTTACCAACAAAAACCTTTTTTATTCTCTCTGCCAAAAAGTTTTTAACGTTAATACCAGACACGGCTTCGGGTAGTTCTTGGGAAAATTATAGACCAACATCATAGTACCATCAATGCGAAATATCATCTTGCATCTAGACTAGTTCTTTCCATTGAAATGGTCCGACCGAAAATACCCTGGAAACTAAATAATTCCGTTGTCTGCGCATGTCATATTCTTCGAAGATTCGACCTGTCTTACATGACGCATCACTATCCCCGATAGCGGACAGACTGTAGTAATACGCACCATAAAGTAGCAATGCAGGAAATGTTTTTATCTGTACGTTTGAAGAAAAATCAGGCCTCTTTTAGCCCCAGATTTCTCTAAACAGCTGATCATAGCTGAGTGAATTACACGAGGTAGCGTTTTATTGAGTAAACGTTTATTTTACTTTGAAATTCAAAGTAACGATTGTGGCGTAGGAAAGTGGTTCGGTTCTATACTGTACCCAGGACGCCCAAATTAGATAGATGAGTATTTATAGAATGCCATCTAGCGGGAGATAATGAAAAAATTCGAATTCTTTGCTACCAAGAACTATATTGTATTTTTGATCAATACGTGTAAGGGTAAAAGAATAGCTGCTGTCACTTAAATACGGCTTTTCTGTCTGCGTGGCTGACTGAATTCATTAATATTACGATTACGATGGGTCACATTATTGCTACATACATAACGTCGTAAGTTTTCTTGTAATGAAATCTCATGTCTAAGTTGATTAAATCCTTACCCCACAATCACGACTTTTAACGACCCAGAGGAATGGGACCTTTTAAAACACACGAATTATTTCAGCGAAAGTTAAATTGTCGTCTGCAAATGCTTTCATCGAAAGACGTCTGAGCTTTTTGTCGTTTGGTGTGGGTTAAAAAAATCTCAACTGACAAGCTTCCAATTACGTCTTACCGAACACCTCTTAAGACCATTATGCCAAAAGTATATGTTGCTCCCACAGGGTAATTTGTCTTTTTAACTCATCACTTTAACGTCTGTTCATTAACCCTTCACCAAACAAGCCTGAGATAAATGCCTTTAGAAAACATTGTTGGAAATGGAGAAAATGCTGGTGACCAGCATTTTCTCCTTTTCCAACAATATTTCCAACTCTTCTAAAGTCAAGCGATAAAGGGTTATGACACGAACGTAACTTTGTCATCTTTCGAAATTAAATGTAACAATCATTCGCTGTTTCCAAGATAGTGCTTATAAATACAGGAAGAATAATTCTTTCCTCTATTCCGAATGCTTCAAATGTTTCATCTGTATGCATCTAACAAGTGGTTTCGTTGGTCTTATTTTGGCATGTGTAGTGACAAATTCAAAGTCAAATGTAAGGTAATGACCTGTTATCTAAAACTCCGTCTCCGTGAGAAGTTTCATCACAGTTCATTACTTTTGCAATTTCCTTTCTTGTTTCAAACGGGAGACACAGACATGGTGTTCTTTTATTTTCGTCCTGACAGAAATGCACTGCTTTATCCTACAAAAACTGAAATGGACTATGCTTTGTGAAAAACGGGTTTATTACAACTGTGAAAAGTATTGACCCATGTCAGACTTAGCATTCTATGCAGGTTAACCTATAGAGGATATTTGTTTTTTTCGGTGAAATATCGAAATTTATTTCATCGAGTGGACACCATCGGTAATATTTTCACGAGTCACGAGATGAAATAAATTTCGATCTTTCACCGAAAAAAACAAATATTCTATTTATTTTATGCTTTTAACCCTTTCTGAGAGGAGCTTTATCAAAATTCAGTACAGTTCTTTTCCCTTATTCCCCGTGGCGTACCCCTCCCGCATAGCAACGTTCTGTCGAAAGTCTATTACAGCATGTACGATATATATCAACGCGTTAACAGAAATCAAAATGTATTTAACTGGTATAAACATGTTAATGAAATCTTGATAAAGTGTGGGTTGATTAACATATGGAATGATCATTTTTCTCCAAACCCTAATTGGTTAAAATTAACTGTTAAACAAAAGCTAAAGGATCTATTCGTGAATTCATGGTTTAGTGGTATAGAGAATAATAATGGACTGATGACATACAAATTATTCAAAAAGAAATTTGGTTTTGAAAATTATCTTATCAAAATCCCCCGAGCATTAATGCATTATTTACTAAAATTTAGGACAAACAACCACAGACTCCCTATCGAGCGTGGGAGGTGGGCAAATACCGAATTAAGAGATAGAATATGCGATCTTTGTCTGGAAAATATTGGTGACGAATATCATTACTTATTTGAATGCAAAACTTTCTCTAAAGAACGAAAATCATTTATACCAGCTAAATATACAATTAACCATAACGTAATTAAATTTGGCTCACTTCTTAACAGCAGTTCTACCCAAGAGTTAATTAGATTATGTAAATTTATAAAAGCTGTTTTCTTAAAATTATAAACCTTACACAAACCCAATATTTTACAAGACAGCAAATTCATAAACATTTGCATGAGTAGTTTTCTCCATTTTTACGGTTAACCAAAGAAAATCGATTTATGACCCTGAAAATTAAAACTCCTGAAAACACTGGGGAAAAAGGAGAATATGCTGCTAGCCAGCGTTTTGTCCTTTTAATACAATGTTTCCTACTCTTACTCAGTCATATGTATTTTGTCGTCTGCAAAAACCTCACATTTAGATCTGCCTGAAATTTACTGAGTGGTAAAGAGTTTTAGTGTTTAAACGTTATGAAGAATACCTTTTATTCCAGGGATCGTATATCACATTTTTCTATATACGATCCATGCTCATATCCAACTAAATGACTGTTGTATATATTGTTGTTTTTTACCTGACCACATATTTGTTTATATTATCCTCATGTTTTCCTTTACTGGAACTGAGAGAATAAAAGACTTTTGTATTGTATTGTATTGTCAAGCGCGAGAAATATAAGGTATATGACATCATATTTCCCATCTGGTTGTTAGGCACGCGCAATATATGTAGGCAAAAAGAACGTGAAAATCGGTATTTTCACTGGTGGTACCAGTGTAAGATCGAAAAATATTTTCACTGCTATTTCTCGATATCCTACCGGAAGGCATGAAATAAGTGTCGAAACGTTTTGCTTTGATTAAATTTTTGTGCATTTCAAAGGACTAAGTTACCTCATAGATCAGTGCAGTGTCGTACAAAACAGACTTTACGGAACTATAATTTTGGGATGCATTGCTTCGAATAATATGCAATAAATTCCCGTTTTGCCGGTACATAGCTCATATCGTCTGTTTACTTCGAGAACCTCGTAACTACAACTATTTACAAGCTGTAGTTACGAGGTTTTGGTCGTAAAACCGACGACAGTACTTTCTATGAATAAAAGTACATATGTATAAGACTCTAATCATTTCAGTACTTTGATTCTTTATCGACAATGGCTAGAAGAATTCCAGGCTTTACTGGGCAAGGTTATATTTAAATACCTTTAGCAGTTGACAAATTTTAAAGTTTATCACGAAGTTATTACGTCGGTGTAGATCTAAGAAACAAGCTTAGAGAGTTAATTTGTATATTCAGTATAGTAAATATGAACAGGATTATTGTATTTACCCTCTTGGTTAATAGTATCAAGTTTCCGCGACAAAAGAAAAAAAGGCCTTTGAATAGAAACCAGCGTATTAACCCTTATCCGGCTAAATAACTGAAATCAAATTTTCATTTCGTCGGTAAAAGCCAAACTATTGCTATCACAAAGTAATAATGATTTGATGAATTACATATACATACTATAGTTCATTTGTCTATTTTTAGAAATGTTATGGGTAAAGAAATGTCGTAATTTCAGCTGAGGGGAATTATTTCCCCTGCCGAAAATTTGGAACTACTTTTTTTGTTCTGCTTTGTTTTACTGTTTTAAATGTGCGGCATTTGTTGACAAAATAATCAGATAAAATATGAAATACAATTTATTTCATCAGCTTTAATGATAATGACCCGGGGAAATATCTGCCTCAAAAGGGAAAGGCCTTAGGGTACTCGTTATTTTCGCAAACCTTTCCCTTTTTCGGTAAATATTTCCCCATGTTAACTCTTTACCACACAATCCCGACTTTTAACGACCCTGAGATAGAAACCTTTTGAAAGCATTGTGGGAAAAGAAGAAAATGCTGGTAACCAGCATTTTCTCCTTTTCCCACAATGTTTTCTACACTCCCAAAATCAAAAATCAATGTTTGATTCACATTTATTTTGTCGTCTGCAAATATACTCTCTCAAAAAAGAAACGCAACATACAGAAAATAGGAAATTTACTTCATATATTATTTTCATAATTTATGATATAAATAATTTACACAGGAATGCAAAAATTGGCACACTTCTTGTTCATGAGTTCTTTTACCTTGGAATATCACAGTTTGTCACATATTGTCAATAAATCACTCATAAATTGTCAATATCTGGTATAATATTTCAAAAAGATAATCTGATGTTGCGTTTCTTTTTTGAGAGAGTATACTTGCGATTTGGATTAGTCCAAAATTTTGTCGTGTGGTAAAGAGTTAACCACAAGCTGATGAAATAAACTCTATCTATCGGACAGTATAGACCCAATATCAGATTGCACGTTCTGTGCAGTCCGATCAAGCCTTGATCTACACTGTCCGCCAAATCGGTCAGTGAGTCGCGCTTAGCAGCCTAGAGGTTAAATCCTCAAAAGTAACATATTGGGAGTTAGTAATATGAGAGAGAGAGAGAGAGAGAGAGAGAGAGAGAGAGAGAGAGAGAGAGAGAGAGAGTTTACAGGCTGATAATCAAAGATAAAAGACAGACAGAGATTGGATGATTAGATAGTACTAATAGAAGGAAATATCAGAAAAGTCATTGATAAAACGAGGTAGAAGGGAGAAGGGTCATTTTTCCCTCCTTTTTCTTCTAAATTCCTAGCCATCGTTCCTAATTCGTTTCAGTCAGGTTTATTCATTCATCCGAGATTCTATTTGTTACATTTAACATTTTAATGTGTTCTCGGAAAATCGTTTAACACCTCAACTGGGAACAATTCAGATACTGGTTTTGATTCTCAAAATTGAAGTGTCAACCCTTTACAAAATGAACAATATCTCAGACTTATCCAACTTAATAGTATTTGCAGACGACAAAATAAATGTTAATCAAAATATTCGAGTTTTCTTTAAAAAGTTAGAAAACACTGTGGGGAAAAGATAAAAGGCTGGTGACCAGCATTTACTCCTTTTCCAACAATGTTTTCAGATTAAGCGTTATTCCTCAGGCACATTTAGAATTGGAACTGCGTGGTAAAAGGTTAAGTCGATTTTGATTGTTTTTGCGGTCAGAGTACACACTACACAGACCGTTAGGTGTAATCTTGAATGTACACTGTACGGTTAATATTGAGAAACATTCGCACAAATAATTGCGTTAAAATTAAAATATTTGATTGTATCGTTCAATGAATATATCCAATTTTCCTATGTCGGATTCCTAAGTGAAAGCAGAGATTTTAGACGTCTGTAGGAATGACACCAGATCAACTTTTATAGAGATTTCCTGTCCAAATGTAATTACAAGTTCCTTCCCTTACATCACGTTTTCGATCCATTCATTGAACGAAAGATTTCACTATTGACTGATTCATATCGTCGGTTTACTTCGAAAACCTCGTAACTACAGCTTGTTACAAGCTGTAGTTACGAGGTTTTCGAAGTAAACCGACGATATGTGACTTGCTGCTTGATAATCTGATCAGCATAATTTCCGACACTTACATCAGACATAACCACAGTACAAGAAGTCCAACGAAGTATAGCCATGCCACCTCCACAATCACCTAGCCAACCTTTCAAACGCAATACCAGTTTAACGTTTTACCAAGCAATGAATTTATAGAACCTCAGATATTTGGTACTACGAGGACTGAGAATGATCCATGAGTATTTCCTGTTGCTTACTTTTAAACATATGTTTAAAATAGAGACAAATGCATTTTGTAAACTGATGCTTTTTTTTTTACTAATTCAAAGAGAAGTTTCACAGAACTTCTCGCAAAATTATTTAATGCCTCTAGATTGATTTTAAAGTATTCAAGTAACGCATTTTTTTTTTGATCCGGTGTGAATATGTTGTTATGCCGATTTTTTCTTTTATATAAAGACCAGAGTATTCATAGAATTTTCATGTCGAAGCGTAAAACACAACGAGCCAGTTAATCTCTGTACCCAAGAATCGTAAGCGCTCCACGCTTGAACATGCAATCAAGTATGTAAGCGCCATGAAAATTAATCGACTATTGGCTCTGCAAAGGCGTTGTGTCGTTTCTGTGTCGTTTGATGCTCTGAATTTGTCTTCAGAAAATTTCATGTCACAAGTTAGTAGTAAATGCTTGATTAAATAATCGGTTGTTTTGTCCAGTACTAAAGTCTTGATCTAAATTGAAACCATTGGCAGTTGACAGATCAAATGTGGCTGAAATTTTGGAATTTGTTTTTGCAAAGATTGAAAACACTGTAGAAGGTATAGAAAATGCTGGCTCCCGCTTTTTTCTCTTTTTCCAACAATGTTTTCGAAAGCCTTTGTCGTCTGGTTAGTTAAACTCAGGGTTGTGCAGTAAACGGTTGATTCAGATATAACCAACGGCTGATCGTCGAATCAAAAACCAAACCAAACCTACAATTAGCACACCAACCATTAGAAAATATTCACTCTGATGTTTAAACGACCATTCCATTTATAAACAAATTTACCACGGTTTTTCCTTATTCCTAATCTGTATCTAACATGTATGTTGATTGTGGAAGGTGACAGAAAAAGTAGTAACATATAACACCGTTTTCAACAACAACTTTTAGTAAATATTGAATCGATTGAATTATCATACTAGCAATAAGTCGCTCGCGTCAAGATCATACCTTGTCCAAGGACATTGGAATCGAAGGCGGTAATTGCAGGAATGAAAAGCTAAGTTATGATCTCTTATGTGTTAGAACAGTATTACTTTTTAGTTTAGGTGCTAGTTTGTAAAGAGTGTTACAATTAAATTATCTGTTTATCATTGGGCCATCGCCTATTTATTGTCCTGAAAATCAAGTTTTCCATTTCAATCCTGTCTTGCCGTTTATACCAGGCAGTTGCTTGTCAACAGTCATCCATTTAGACTGCTTTTCAGACAATATATGCCCCTGCACCAAGAACTGTAATACTCGATGGCGCAGTGGTTACCCAACCATTTATGTTGACATATGCCGCCGTGGTACGTTATCTCATTTTCTACTTTGATACAGGATGATTGCAGGCAGGTAAATGACAAACACGAGAGCTATTTTACAGAAAGCACTAGAGTGTCTATTTGAATTGTGCGCAAATGATTACTGGAAAAGAAGCGATTGCTTGTGCGAGGCAATTACTCCTTTTCCTTTTCCAACTATGGTTTTAGTTGTTTACCAAACGACAAAACTTTGGATTTAACCAAGTTGCAGTACAAAATAATTGTGATTAAAAATTTCTCTTTGCTTGGAGGAGAGTAAAACTTAATAAGTAGTGAATTATTTTTCCTTAATAACACATCTATTTCCCACAATGTTTGCGATGGTTTTCTTCCTTAAGGCCGTTTAAAGTCGGGGACTAGCGGTAAAACGTTACAAGGCCTACTCTCGTGAAGCGTAAAAAATACATATTTGTATCGTAGTTTACTATAAATCCTAACGACCATTCGCTGAAACAGTGAATTCAATTGATTTCGACATAAGATGAAAAGCAAATTTAACTTCACTATCATTTGTGCAGCATACTGGCAAAATGTCACTTTAAACAAATTAATTTGTTTAGAGATTTTGGAAGTCCGCGTCTAAAACTATTATTCTGCTGCAACTGAATTGAATAAGAACATAATTTTGTGCTCAGAATTGAGTGGGATAGATCAACGATAAAGCAGCATGTGCTGTGCAGTCTGATCTTGACCCAAGTCTCGCGAAATGGCTACTTCGTCTATTTAGGTAAATATGGTACTTCATTGATGATGAACTGAAAGGATCTAGGCCTCTCTGTGCACTAGGCATTATTAGGTATGAACTACCAGAGAGAGAGAATTTTGGTTCGAGAAAGTGCATGTACAATACTACAATATCATTTCCGAGCAGACCAAGTGTCTCTCTTACATGTTTTTTTTTTTTAAAGATGCCTGTCTACAGCCGGTGAGCAGAAACGCTGTTAAATTTCAAAATGAAAAATAGAATGGTACAGAAATCTGTCCTTTGTGTACACAAGGATAAATTACTGACATATATCGTGTAAATGAAAAAAGAAACACGGGGCTTTGTGTGAAAAACCTAAAATTGGCCAGAAGAAAACTGGCTGATGATCGAAGCTGTAAACAATGGCGGTGACTCACGGAAATTTATCGTTGGTTTCCGCCTAGAGTCGGATACGGTGTAACTTACATATAGGCCTCGATCTCCGTCTAAAATAGAGGTTGCAACAAAGAAGCATCCATTTTCCTTTATTTACCGCATCAAGGCCAAGGTCAAATATAGTCACGTTACTGTATGCATGATCATCATACGAATCTACCCGAGTGTATAACGGATTTCGAAAATCTTCGATTCAAAATTCGGAAACGACCAGTCTGTTTACATTGAAGGCCGCAACGGTCCGCGAAATGCATTTTCTATCAGGCGTAATCTAAGCAACCTTGCAACCGTCAGGCGCAATATTTGGCACAGATATATAAGAATGACTATATTTTGATAAAATAAAAACAATATGAGTTAAAACTGGCTTAAAATGAGTATTATTGCCTCTTTAAGGGAACGTAGATCTTCCTCCGAAAAATCTATTTCCGTCCTAAGAATGAAACTTTTAAACTTTCGTTTTTTAGTCACGTTACAGGACTTCTTCACTCAACAAATATAAGCTTCATACAACGATACCTCTGTAATCCCGGTAATGGAGCATGCCGGGGACGCTGTAACTACAGATTTGTGACTAAATGATTGGTTACTTGCCAGACAGCATATGTTAAGATTTGTCCATGTTGAATATATTTGCAGACAACACGTGAATGTGCCTCACATGAAGAAATATTGTCTTTGAAGCGATATAAGGAAGGGGGGGGGGGGTGAAGCGAGAAAAATATTGGTTTGCATTTCCGCCTTTACACTCAATGTTTCACTCAACTTATTTTTTTCATTTTTCCTTTCAGGGTCCGTATTCACCAACCATTCCTAGGAACATTCTTAGTCTTATTCTTCAGAATTTTGTCAATATAAAAGTAACAGAACTTCTGATTGGCTAAACCATTTGGTTTAGCCAATCAGAAGTCCTGTTACTTTCACAGTCAGGAAATCTTGAAGTATAAGACCCAGAACGTTCTTAAGAATGGTTGGTGAATACGGACACAGGTCTTGAATTAGTGGGTCGTTTATTAATCCTTACCTTGTTGTGTTAATGAAACAGTACCTTCAAGTGGATAGTAAAATCCCAAAGCTTGATATTTCAACGTTATTTTTAGGGAAAAATATCTCCTTCTATCTCTACATTATGTGCAGTCTGATCTGGATCTACACCGTCCACAAAAGGTCAGTGAGTCGCGATCATCAGCCTAATGGTTAAAAGATACATATAAGAAGCGTGGATTCTAATCAGGAATTTATGTTTTTGTGCCGACTTGCGCGTTTTCCAAAGGGAGTATCCATGGGCAAGGAACTTGGTGCAAAGCAAGGCACTGCTGATGGAACGCAAGAAAGACATTAAAAATGTTTGTTGCCCAGATATGAATTAAAAAAGAAAAAGGAAATTTTAACGCAGTGAAAAATGTAAATGGTGAAGAACCTAGTAGTTTGTCAGGTGTGTTGTGCGTATGATACGGGTTAAAGAAAGTAACCCCCTAAAATGCATTGACAGGTGTACCAGTGTAATGCAGAGAAATGACCCTCCCTACAAAATGACCCATGGATCACTATTCTACGTAGTGAAATGACTGTTGGGGTCTTTTCTCTATGCCGGGTCATTCTGTAGGGGAGGGTCATTTCTCTGCATTACACCGGCCATTGTGAAACGATTCAAACCATGCCCTTTGAAACGAGGCTTAATGCGCTTGCAGGCTGACATTGTTCAAAACCTTTTGCTTTTAATTATTTGCTGCATCTCCAATGACTGTTCTGGAGACAAAATGGATTTTACAGGTCCAGAACTATGTGAGGTTTTTCTTGGTATCGTGCATCACGGAGATGTATTAAGCTTCCTTTTGGCAGAGTATAATTCATATCTCTTTTGAATGCATATGGCTTGCAACACGCAAAAAGGAACATTCGGACATTTGCGTAAAGTGTCGTCTCGGATCAGCCTGCGCAGTCCGTGCAAGCTAATCCGAGACGGCACTTTACCACTACATTACATTTTGTAGTGTGCAAAAATAGGAAACTATGTAAAAACGGAAAGTGTCGTTTCGGATCAGCCTGCGCGGACTGCGCAGGCTGATCCGAAACGAAACTTTACGTAGATGCTCGAATGTCCCTTTTTGCGTGTTGTAAGTCATATTGAAGCTTGTGCTTTCTCAGAATTTTCAAAAGCACAAACTGTGAATAATAATTATTCATTTCTTCATGTCCCAGACATTTCCAATTTGAAGATCGTGTGAATGTCGCACAATTGTACAGATTTGTTGGAAAAAAGCCTTCAAAACAACCCTAAATAAACCAATTTTCAATTTCGAAAATCCCAGACGAAAAACAATTTGGACCGACAATAAGTGTTGGACGAATTTTCCTTGTCTGGGAAATACTCAAGGGGCAGTTTTAGAAACAATTGACGTATAGCTCTGTTTTCTTACCCTGTCCCCTTCTTGTGTAAAATTTCTCCATCGAAAAATAAACAGCTTGAGAACAAAATCTGAAAAATGGAGGTAATGCTCGAAATGAGCAATTTAAGAATCTTTACAATGCTTCCTTACAGTTAAATCGTAACTTACAATTATCTAAATTATTTAAAAAAGCTTGTCGTTTTTCTGTCTCTGTTTCGGCCGCCATGTTTAAGGGAGAGTCATTTTGGCATTTCGGATGATTGGTAAACCTGGGCCAGACGTAAGACATGTAATTTTACATGTAGACATAGAGAAAATTAGTCCTCCGTGTTTAGGAACATGAAATTGTTGTTGTTTTGTCTGCGTGATGCTCTTTGCACCCTATGATGTCTGTCACCTTATGACAAGAACGTATTACCGTACATTTACTGTATTTTAGGTATATTTGTACTGTAAGTGTCTCTTACTCAAAGATATTTAAAACAGAGACAACCAAGAACCTATTTTCTTTCTCTTCATTCGCATACCTGTATACTTACAACATTTTAAAGAAGTACAACCTGTGGATTATTTAAGGTGTATAAATTATATTTGATGTGTCTATTTTTAGAAATATTATGGGTAAAGAATTGTCGTAATTTAAGCTGGGGGATTATTTCCCCGTCACAGTGAACATTTTCCTCCTGCCAAAAATCTGGAACTACTTTTTCATTCGATGCAATGACTAGTTTTAAAAGTGTCATTCGTTGACAAATAATCATAGGAAATATAACATATAATTCATTTCATCATCTTGTGGTTAATATGGGGAAATATTTGCCTCAAAAGGAGAAGGTCAGCGAAAATAACTCGTGCGTTACAGCACTCGTTATTTTTGCATACCTTTCCCTTTTTCGGCAAATATATCCTCATATTAACCACACGCTGATGAAATAAACTCTATTTATTATCATATACTAATATAACTATATAAATATCATGTATTAATGATATATATGAGCCATGCTTTGTACTGGTTGATATATTATACGAAGAAAGTCATCATACACTTGTAATGTGGATCTATATAAAAATGAATTTAATCTGAAAAACCGATTGAATAATTAACTTAAATGGCCTCTGCACATTCAAAGAAATATGAAAGGGAAGTACTTTCGCCCCATGGCAGCCTGCACTGTCCAATATTATACGATACTATTTTCAGATTAATCAAATTGCCTTTTCACAGCCTATATATAAAAGTTTACGAGTGAAAAATAATCTCCTGAGCAATTATCTCTTTTTGCTCACTTTCTTTTTCATTTTGTTGGGTTATTCTGAAATACTGAATTTCCAAATAAGCCAAGAAAAGAATCCATTTCTAGTATATCAGTTTGCTAAGGTATGAATCAAGGCGCTGGGTATCTTTTAGCGGTAGCGAAGCTCGTTAATAGTCGTTTCATAAATTTTCGAACAAATAGGCCAACAGCGGCCCCGCTGAATTAACATGTGCAAAAAATTTGACCAATCACGAATTACCATCTATTCATACTTTATCAGTACCAAGAAGCGAGTCAAAAGCAAAAGCATTTAACTACCCCCAAAAAATCCCCGCAGCATATCGATTTAAGAAAGCAAATGTTTGACAACTCAAAAATTGATTAAAGGCAAAACCTGAATCCAACATTGGGATAAAGTTTGAAGAACTCCTTATTCATGCCAATTTTTGATACAATATGGATTTCTGCTTTATAGAGCTCTATTTCTTCAAAAATGAGGGCCATATTGATCACATGACCATATTTGAAACTATATGTACCTACGTTGACCTATTCTTTCAATAGATTGGGACGTTGGTACAATTCATTAGAAGTCAAATCACTCAATTTGATAAACTGTTGAGTTGAACATGGAACGAAACACTCATCGTTCAGTAAGTGACCTAATCCATTGATACCTACTTTATCAAGCTAGAATAAACAAGAAGCATCAAAAAGTAAGTGAAATCAAGCCGACTAGCTCGACATTTGGCAATAGAATCATGTCTACATCCCGTCAGACAAGATAAACCCTTGATAAAGTGTCGGGATCACTATGTGCTTTTTGTGGACAATGTCAGTCAACGTTAGACTGCTGACCGATCTCGGATTCTAAATTTACTATATGGACTGTTACACGCGAAAAGGGACACTAGGACATTTTCGTAAAGTGTCGTCTCGGATCAGCCTGCGCAGTCCGCGCAGACTGATCCGAGACGGCACTTAACGACTATATTCGATTTTGTCCTTTATTAGACTTGTGCAAAACAGAAAAAAAAAACATAAAAACGGAAATTGTCGTCTCGGATTTTCCTGCCCAGGCTGATCCGAGGCGACACTTTACGCAAATGTCCGGATGCCCCTTTCGGCCTGTTGCTGGACCATTTATTCAGGTACTACGATGATACTTGTACAGATCCGTTCGAATAGCTGAATGCGTTGGCTGTTGACCTACTTTTTGGCATTGATATACTCGAATGAATAAATACTGACATGCTATTGGTCTAAATTGTAGACATATTAATTCCTTGGGCCCTGCAAATTTATGACATATAAGCATTGCTGCCATTAATTGATAGCCCGGTGTGCTTATTTTATGCGATAGTAAATCAATATAATCGGGGAAAATCTTTTATTTTCTAGAATTTTCTCCTTCTGCTACAATTTTTTCAAAGGCTTCTACATCAGGGTCATTGAAACTCGTGTGTCAAAGGGTTAAAGCGCAAACCAACAGAGGAAAAAGTTAAATATTGTGGCAAAAGAGAAATTCTGGGTTTTGTATCAATGTTTCAAAGGTAGTCTGTATCAGTCTGCAAGACGCAAAAAGTCGTACACTGACGGCAATGCATTATACGGAGGGTTCCACACGATACCTCACATCTGATGTTTTATGGTCATGTCTCTTGTCAGTTGTCTCTCGTCAGTTTTGTTTCTCGTCAGTTTTTCTATATCTGCCGATGTGTAGAAAGAACAAACAACATCACCTAGGCAGAAAGTGTCAGTTTCATCAAAAACTTGTCTCAGAAATATAAACTATGATATGCCAAGATATGTCTCTTTATTATGACGTCTGTATGCTTCGTTATCATCGCCATTTTCTATGGCGTTTCAATAATTCTTACGGCTTAACCCTATACCACCCCATCCCGTGTTTAAATGACCCTGAGAAAGTAGGCTGGTAACCAGCGTTTTCTCCTTTTCCCACATTTTTTCTCTACTCTATCAATGACAAATTCTTCAATTTAGCCCATTTATATTGGCCCCTGCAAATTGCTTTTAGTTTGGGCATTTCTTAATCATGAAATTCTTTCAATTTTGACAAGTTTACATTTTTGCTGTGTGGGGAAAGTTTATGACCTGACAATCCGTGCTTAAATGATAATGTTTCTTGTCTATGCACCGCCTTTGTAACTATAATTGTTATCAGCACTAGCATAATTATATGCATTGCTGACATTTAGACTGCTAAGCACGACTCAATGACCTTTTGCGGACAGTGTAGATCAAGATCAGACTGCACAGAACGTGCAGTCTGATCTGTGAACTACACTGTCCGATATGGAAATGTTATACACCAAAACACATGTAAGAAATAGCAAAATTTGTGTTTGTACTATCGAAATAAAATTTTCATTTTACAGAGCTCCAGATAAGAGGGAGTGATGGTATTTTAAATCCATCATTTCTCTTCCAAACCCTTTGCTGTGGGCATGGGCGGATCCAGAGAGGGAGCCGGGGGTCCTAACCCCCGCCCCCCCTCCCCGCCCCCCGGAATTTTGGCAAAAATGTGGTTATCAGATTCGTGAAATGGTACTGGCTTGATATTGCACTGCATTTATGTAAAACACAGTCATAAATTTAAAAAAGAAAAAAGGTTCTAAATGTGGAGACCTCCTCATCATGGTTAGAAATGGATACATTGACTTTGCTTGTAAACGACTTACATCCACTGAAATCCGGAAACCAAAGTATCATATAATAAGACGAGTGCGTTTTCGGTGGGACCCCCCCATGAGAAAGATATCTGGATCCGGGCATGTGTGGGTACTCATTAAAATCGTCTCGACGAGACGATTGTAATGATTACTCACTACATAGGGTTTAGTCAAGAACAATAAATATTTTCAATTTCGCAATCAAAATCACTCCCTTTTTCTGGACCCCTGGTTTTAGTTATTCAGGAGGATGAGGGTTAAAATACAATGCACCATAGTAACAAAATTCCAGATAAGTAAGTATACTGCAGTTTTCTGAATTTTGAATTACCGTACATCCGTCTTCCACAAACTTAAAAAAAAACAAGAGAGTGGCATTTTCAAGCTACAAACATCCGGGATATTCCGGCAAATTTAACCCGGAACAACTTGAACTCAATCTCTTTCTACTGCTGTGTTTCTAAACGCGATGGAGTATTAGATTCACGGTACAAAATAAGATAATTGGTTATCAAAATTCAATCTTGAACTCATAGTGGTATTGTCTTCGAAAAATACCACAAAAACCATGTGAGCATGCTCCTTATCAAGAGTGGTCGTTGAACAATCTAAATGGACTTTGACTTTACGAGTGAATAATTTCTTTGACTTTACGAGTGAATAATTATCACTTTATCGGACAATGAAGACTTCTTACTCTCCTGGAAAACAAGCCTTTTAAAACGCTGGTAACAAGCATTTTCTCCTTTTCCCACAATATTTTCTACTCTATCAAAGAAAAATTATACCCTTTGAGCCACACTGAGATTGTCGCCTAAAAAGCTAAAGGCTAAAATTTTGTCGTCTGGTTAAGGGATAATGAAAAACAGGCTCATAGTATTTTTTTTTCAGAGAAAAAAAAAACTAGGGATAAAATTATTCGCAAATGAAATAAATCATGGTACAGATCCTGGCTTCTCAAGTAAAATGCCCCTAGAGGTATATGCTAAAATAAGTAAAGCCGACAGACATGACGTTTGGGAGAAGAATCATGTCTACAAACAGTTTGATAGGATTAAAGCCTAAACTGCTGACAGCACAACAGAATGCTTTCTATGGACAACGTAGATGAAAATAAGACCGCATAAAACAAAATGTGCAGCCTGATCTTACGAGTAAAACTACGCTTTCCGATTCCGTTTGTGGTGGCTTGGAAACCCAGGGTAGATTTTGATATACATGTATTTGAGGCTATTATACGGACTTAAAATTTACCTTTAGCATGCTGTGTTACCATCACTTCCTCTTGTAACCAAAAGAGTTCGATACTTGGGAGTGGGTATCAATTTAGGATTTTTCATTGGCCTACATATTCGGCGCGATTTCTGTTGTAGGTCCCAGGAAGCAAAATCGAGAGAGATTAGTAGACAATTGTAAGACCTTGTTTCTCAATCGATGTGAAATAAACGTTTTTAAAACTAGAACAAACTAACCTAAAATATATTTTATGATCGTTCGTTGCTACGTGACGTCAACCCTTTCCCAAACAAGCCCTTGTTTTTACGTGTCTGCAGTACAAGTCTTTTGAAAACACTGTGGGAAAAGGAGAAATTGCTCGTAACGAGAAATTTCTCCTTTTCCCACAGTGTTTTCTGACCCTTCGGATAATTTTCTGCCATTGTTATGAAAGTTAAAATAGTCATCTGCAAACTCTTTCAATTCGGAAGAATCTAAAATTTGTCGTTTGGGAAAGGGTTAAAGTCCGCCATTTTTTTGACGAACAACATCCTTGCAGTGCTACAGAAGTTGTGTGTGTAAAATTTATACAACTTCGATGTCATCGTCTATATTTTGTGAAAATGATGTCGACATCATCATTTATCAAATGATGAAATTTAAAAAGGATCAGTTTAATTTTAGTCAGGTTTTAGACTGCATGGGACAATTTGAAAAATTGATTTATATTGCATTGTTTGGAGTGCCCCGGTACCCGCTCACGTGGTTTAAAGTATGATTGGTATACTATTTATATCTGGCAGCATGTCTGTATTTTTTACATAGAATACCTAAGTTATACCGCAAAGTACTAGAGACAGTAAAATTCGCCAAAGTACCTTAGTTTTATATATATATCTCCATTGTCCACGAACTTCAAGAACATACATCGTAAAAGGTTGAATATATGCGTTTAAGTGAAAACATTGTGACAAAAGAGCTATCTCTCCTCCTTGTTTCAATTTTTTCAAGCGCCATTAAAACAAAAAGGTCCTCTGTTGGTAGAACTGAGTTAACTCTCTCAGTGACAATGTCAATTTGGATAGCCCGTTTCATACAATAATTATTGATATGTCTCTCGTCAATTTCGTGATATTTCGACAGCAAGATAAAATTTGAAGTTTCTGCTAGGAAAGCGTCAATTTCGATTAAAACGTGTCTGGAAAATATAAACGATGATATGCCAAGACTTTTTTGCCTTTTTTATGCAGAGAAAAAAAAAAATAGAGCCATGACTGACTGCACCGTCCGTATGGGCTGACCTTGGTCTAAACATTTTGCTATTAGTCAAGCTCTATGTTCAAGGGCTTTTTTAATCTATGGAGTCCGCTGGATTATTAGTATAATTATTCTATTGTTTTCCTGCCAAGATGGCGAGCATTATATAACAACAACATACAAAAGGAAAAATAATAAGGATGAAGGAAAATAGTAAGAATGAAAGACAACAACAAGATCGAAGCAAGATATCAAAAATATACCATGGCTGTTATCATTTACCTCGACTATGACACAAATTCAACAGCTGGTATAACGTCGTTTTACTTTAAAAACCTCGTAACTACAGCTTGAAACAAGCTGTAGTTACGAGGTTTTTGAAGTAAACCGACGATAAATCATCCTCGATTCTTCATGAACTTTACCAGTACTTGTAACGTGAAAGTGGTAGTTTCAAAGGTTGGTCCTCATCATCAGAAGATTCGAATCCGGGACCTTTGATGTGGAAGACCGACGCTCTACCATTATCCTTCAGATCTGTCCCCCACATTACCCAGGTTTTATCAGTAGTGAAATGAAGAAGCAATAACAAGAACGACCGTTGGTTTTTACGGCATAGCTGAATGCTTTGGCTTTTGACCTACTTCTTAGTATTGATATACACGTAGAATGAATAGACAGCGTTTTGTGATTGGTCTAAATATGAAAGTATATGAAAGTATTTATCATTTAGGTCCCGACAGACCTAAAAGCGCTGCTATCACTTATCAATATTCTTAGGTACGAAATAGCAAATGAATAATATGGGAGGTAATTCTTTTCTTACACTGATTGGTGATCTGATTTTTTAAGCAATACCCTAACAGGCTATCACCCGTTTCTACATGTGTACATGTATTTTCAGACACGTAATTTTTAGCGGCAACTGCTGCATTTCGAACGATGATATTGATAAGTCTGAAAATCTCATCTTTTTTTCAACTATCCGTTTATTTCTTTTATTTCTCTTATTTTTGAACCACACGAGAGTTTCAATATTGACATTTAAGGCTTACAACGTATGTCATTTTTTAAAGACATTTCTTGATTGTTACGCGTATATCTAATTAAAAAATGTGTCTCAGACTGATGTACGAACCTTCCTGATTTTCATTTCTTTTAGATTTAATACTGAACTGATTTTAATCAATTTTCTCTCTTTCATAGTTAATTCTGGTTAATAAACTAACCAGATAAGAAAGAGATGAATTGCTTTTCGTAATAACTTTTATCAATAAAATTGCTTTTAGAAATAAAATAGTCCTTTTTTAAGGAAATCTAGTATGGAACACCATGGTATATAAATGAACTTAATATTTTCAGTTTGCAGTCTAATTCCCATCATTATGATCGACAAAAAATATCTTTGAAGTTGATTGGCTACATCTCAAGGGCTAAGGACAAAAAAAAAGTGATGAAAACAAAAATCTCCTGACAACATCAGAAGAAAATAATCGTTGACGACTAAATTATAAGCTTTGATAAATGATTGCCGAGAATAAAGGAAGCGCCACCTGTCATCGTTTACAATTTATTGGGAGGTTATTCCGCGGCTAATCATTATAGTTCCTAACGAACTCAATCTACACCCGAGACATATAGTAAGATCGTATCGAATCTTTCCTTGCCAATGGCGGCTAAAGTGGCTGTTGCAGACGGCGCAGATCAAGATCAGACTGCACAAAAAATGCAGTCTGATCTTGTATCTACATCGTCTACTATACCTAATCCTTTACTCCATAGATACTCGTTTTCTACGCATTGCTTATAGAAGCTTTTGGAAAACATTGTGGCAAAAGGTGAAATTGCTCGTTACGAGCAATTTCACCTTTTGTCACAATGTTTTCTATGCTATCAAAAGGTGTCCTATACACATAAAAACGGCTTCATCCTTTCTCTTATTTAGGGTCAATTAGAGATACCATAGAAATGCCTTATGGGGTAAAGGGTTAATACCAAATAACTACCTAATCAGATCTTAATTTGGGGAGATTATTTTATTTTAAGATCTTAAAAACAGATGATATTATCTGTTGGAAGTAAAGAAGCAAACTGGTAGCAAGCTTAGTGATCTTGCAGATAGTGTAGATCAAGATTTCGCTTTGAAAACCAGGCAGTCTGATCTTTGAACAACCCAATCCGATGTATTTGGTATGAATTTCATCGGTGGTCTTCAATCACTTTAGATACCGAAAAGCCAAAATTTTGGGTTTTGGTCACGACTTAACCCATTACCGCACAGTCCTTGCTTTTGACGACCCTGAGAAAGAAGCCTTTAGAAAACATTGTGGGAAAAGGAGAACATGCTGGTTACCAGCATTTTTTCCTTTTCCCACAATGTTTTCTACCCTTCCCAAGCCATATTATCTTTTAAAATGCAACATTTTTATCTATACGACAAACAGACAATTCATCCAATGTAACTGTTTGCCACACAAGCTCCATTTTTAAACACTTAGAGAGAAAGGGGCTTTTAAAACATAGTGGGAACAGGAGAAAATGCTTGAAACCAGTATTTTCTCTTTCTTTCTCACAATGATTTCTACACTTGAAAAGAGCCCACTTTTGACGACCCTGAGAAAAAAGCCTGTAGAAAACAGTATGGGAAAAGGAGAAAATGCTGGTAACCAGCATTTTCTCCTTTTCCCCACAACGCTTTTTACCCTTCACAAAACAAATTTCAAATTCTCAGTCACTTTTATTTTGTCGTCTACAAATGCCTTCGATTTGGACAAACCTGAAATATTGTCGTTTTGTAATGAGTTAACCCTTTCCAACACTATAAGTTTTAGACCGTTCAAATTTCAAAGCAGTGACAGGAAAAAAAAAAAAAGAAAAAATCAAAGCTTATACAAAAGTTAACTTAGCTTCTCTTTCAAAAGGTTTTTAACACTGGGTCGTTAAAACTCGATATTGTTTCGTACAGGACTGGTGTGCGAAACAGTCAATGGTATAAGTGACAGTGATTATCTCATGAGTTCGGAACGGTCCCTGAAATTGAAGACCTTATCAGGGTCTTAATAGATATTTTATGACATTTTACTCTTTGCACACTGAAGGCAACAGAAAGCGCTATACGCACAATGTATATGTGACCCGTCACACGAAAAGGGACAATCTGGGAATTTTGTATATCAATTAGGTGGAAACAGATCAACGATAGTACAGGTCAGTATAAGATGATAGTTCAAAAATGATTGTATAACAAGGTAGAATGACCACTTTTCGTACAAAAAATATCATAAAGTGTCGACCTTTGTCAGCATGCACTGCCTAAACCAGGGTTGACACTTTTCGCAGTTCCCAGAACGTCCGTTTTTGCGTGATGGGTCGGTCACATATGTGCCTTTCCCTGTGAAAAAGCGGTATGACGTACTAGTATCTTCAAAAAGTATCGACGCATGTCAGCCTGGGCAGTCGCCTTACCAGCATTTTTTTCTTTGCCCACAATGTTTCTAAAGGCTTCCCCGTAAGGGTCGTACGGTTTTGTGTGTTATAAAGGGTTGAAGACGAAATCAAGGACCGTCGTTTGACAATCTATTATCAACGTAGACAATGATGATAATTGGAAATTATTTCGAGTTCAGGGGACCTTTCTTGAGAAGCAATAAAACCACATTGATACGTTCTTCTGAAATCTAGTTAGATTTTAATCCAGGAATTCTGGGTTTTTAACGTTCCCCTGTTTGACTCATTCATTATCTCCCTCTAGATGGCGTTCTATAAATACTCATCTATCTAATCTGGGCATCCAGGGTACAGAACCGAACCACTTTCCTACGCGAAAACCGTTACTTAGAATTTCAAACTAAAATAAACGTTTTCTCAATAAAACGCTACCTCGTGCAATTCACTCAGCTATGATCACCAGTTTAGAGAAATCTGGAGCTAAAGCAGGTCTCATTTCTCATCAAACGTATTGATAAAAGCTATTTTCTCCATTGCTACTTTTTAGAGCGTAATATTACAGTCTGCCCGCTTTTTGGGCTATATAGTGGTGCGTCATATAAGACAGTCGAATCTCCGAAGAATATGACATGCGCAGACAAAGTAACTCATTACCAAAATTTGCAGGCGACGAAATAAAAGTGACTTAAACTTTGAAATTTGTTTTGTGAAAGGCAGAAAACATTGTTGGAAAAGGAGAAAATGCTGGTTACCAGCATTTTCTACTTTTCCCACAATGTTTTTTAAAGGTTTCTTTCTCAGGGTCGTCAAAAATAGGGATTGTGAGGTAAGATGCACAATGAGAAAAGAAGAAAGTTGTGACAATCACCATTTTCTCCTTTTCCTAACATGTTTTCCTCTCTTTAAGAAACAAATGTTGTCATTTGGACCATAGTGTATCTGTCGTCTGCAAGAGATCTGAATTTGGACCATTCAAAATTTTCCCCGTCTGGTAAAGATATGACCGGAAGTAGTGACCACATTACCGTAAACAGGATATAGCATTAGTAAATCCTCATCATGCTTTAATGATTTAAAAAATAATCCCTTAACTGACAAAAAGATTTTAAAGAGTTTCCCACACAACAGCTGACGATCTAAAATTCTAAATATCCTGACCCTCAAATCTCGTCAAATCTCGTCCGGTGTAATGCAGAGAAATGACACTCCCCTACAAAATGACCCATTGGTCATTTCTCTACGTAGAGGAATGACCCGGGTCATTATTCTACGTACAGAAATAACCCTCTTGGGTCATTTCTCTACGTAGAATAATGACCCTGGGGTTATTTCTCAACGTAGAATAATGACCCGGGTCATTCCTCTACGTACAGAAATGACCCATGAGTCACTTTGTTGGGGAGGGTCATTTCTCTGCATTACATCGGAAAAATATCACCAAATTGGACAGTGAAGATCATACTTTGTGGAGTCTTTTCGTGATCTACGCTGCCGACAAAGGTATATATTTTGAGACGCTCTTAAGAGCCCTAAGGTCAAAAAACAGAATTGCAATTAGATTCTTTAGGAAAGATCTGGGCCGTATCAATTATATAAAATATTTTCTTAATTCAAATCCCTAAAATAACTGAATAATTAGTTTTGGTGAACTTTCGGTGCAATAGTCGACGTGGATAAATAGCGGGAAGAAATATTTATCCCGATTAAAAGGGCATTTTGTGATTTTAAATTGTCCTAAAGAAAATATAAAAAAGGTTGAAAACCCTGTACAAAAAATCTCAATTTTAACTACCCCCCCTAAAAAGGCTTTTGAAAACACTGTGGGAAAGGGAGAAGAAAACACTGAGGGAAAGGGAGAAGAAAACACTGAGGGAAAAGGAGAAAATGCTGATAACCAGCATTTTCTCCTTTTCCCACAGTGTTTTCTACTGTACAAAAGATAGAAAAAAAAAAAGAAAGAGAAAATTAACCCTTTACAGAAAAATTCCGATATCAAAGACCACGAAAAATGCTTATGAAAACACTGTTGGAAAAGGAGAGAATGTGGTTACCAGCATTTTCTCCTTTTCCTATACTGTTTTCTACCCTACCAAAGGAAAAACAAAAGAAAGTTTACTCTTTACAAAACAATTCCGATTTCAACGACCATGAAAAAATACAGCGAGGAAAAAGGAGAAAATGCTGGTAACCTTTTCCGTAGTGTTTTCCTCTCTACCAAAGAAAAAAAAAATACCGATTTCAAAGACCATGAAAACACTGGAAAAAAGTACAAAATGCTTGAAATCAGCATTTTCTCCTTTTCCACAATATTTTCTACCATATCGAAGAGAGAAAAAAAAAAAAAAAAAAAATCATCATTTGCGCTTAATTAATTGTTTAATCTTTAAATGCTATCAATTTGGTTGTGTCCAAAATTTTGTTCTTTGGTAAAGAGTTAAAAGAAATTCCAAGACATGCTATTATGTTGAAAACAGTACTTACAGCTACACCTCCCTTCCAGATAGTACAAAGTCCTTTTGAGCAGTTTTCCCACTGAAAGAGAAAAGACAATATTTGCTAACATTTTGCAAAAAACTTTTGAATCTTTCAAATGGAAAGCATGTGCCGTCAACATATCAACTGAGGCTCGAAATGATAAAATTTGTGTTTGAAAGAATAATAACTTCTTTGTGAAAAGGAGTGATGCTTTTCTGGTTTCTGGCATTTTCTACTTTTTCTACAATATTGTAAAAAAGTCTCCTTTCTCAACGTCGTTAAAACATAGAATGGTCTTGCGAAGGGTTGAACGGGATAGAATTTTACTTTGATTTCTCCCAGGCGAGTCATGAAAAAAATTTGTTTCGAACAAGTTAGAAAATTATGAACCCCTAGGCTACCAAGTGCGACTATTTTACCTTTTGAGGACAATGTAGATCAAGATCAGACTGCACGGAAGGAGATATCTGTCTCCAAAATATAATTTTGAAATGTCATCAATCGAGCTTTTACTATCGGCCAGAACGTTTCATTTAATTCATTTTGCAAGATAAGAATGAAAGCATCTTGCAGGATGAATCTTGTCTTATAATTGGAAGAAAACGTTGTGGGCAAAAGGGGTTACTGCTGATACACGGAGCCTTCTCCTGTAGATCGAAAATTATTTCATCAAATGAACATCATCTGTTATATTTCCACAAATGGCGATGTACAAAGAAATAATTTTCTTTTTTTGTATGCCACTAACCCTTTCTATGTTGGGATTTCATGAAAAATCTAACATACTTCGCTTCGTTAGTTCCCCGTGTCGAGCCCTTGCATATAGATAGCAACGCATTACAATGTCACGTGAAACGCAAGTAAAGTAGGGTAAATGACGTCATATTGAATGACACACACTATTTACATAGGTACTAGTGCGCGAGAACGACTGTTTCAGCTTTCAAGTGAAGAGTTAAAAAGACTGATATCGGTCTTTTCCATTGATCGTAACAATGAAATATCAACAATATTTCACATGTCGCCGGTTTACTTCGAAAACCTCGTATCTACAGCTTGTTACAAGCTGTAGTTACGAGGTTTTCGAAGTAAACCGACGAATTATTCCAAGATAAACTACCGAAAAGCACTAAAAGATAAAAATTGTATCGGACAAGGAGTCGCATTTTTAGGTGTCACATATACACAACCTGTTGTTTACCCAAGAGATTAGTAAATATTATTTATGTGTAAGAAGCAAAATCTGATACATTTATATTTACAATTAAGTATACTAAATTGAATTTTCTAAAAGTAAACAGTTTTTGTGTTTACGTATTTGTATAAGATAAACAAACTGTAATATTCATTGTCTGTGAGAACGAATAGCACAACGACTTTGTGAATAAAATCAAAGTACTTAATGGGATACCATTTTTTATCAAATGCAACAAAAGCAAAAAGGAGGGTGTGGCAAAATGTTATTAACGGTTTCTTTTTTTTTTAACAAACTGCTGTCGAAATTTGTATGTCCGTATGTTTGTTCGGTGTTTACGTCGCTTTCAACTTCATTTAAGTTATATTAAGGTTGTCAGTGCATCTATTAATACTTACCTCGAAAAAGAAAGTTAGAAAAAATTACTGCATCGTTGAAAAACTGTGCAATGATCGAAGAGTAATCAATACAGTCACAAAAATTTGGGCAATTTTAGGATCGAATCAGCGAGCCCTAACTATAAAGTGATGTACGTTACCTAAACTTTCGAATTTGTAGAAATTCCTTCATTTTTCAGAAATAGTAAGAACTAGACGAAAGCATGATATATGTTGATGTAATGGTCACCCTTCACAGTAATGCACTGTTCCCATGACATTAAAAATGTTTCACCCACTTTTTCATATTCCATAAAATGGCTGTGACTTTCAGATTTGTAAAATGGCCGAAAGGCCGGATATTTGGACTTCCGGTGTCACACCTTCGAGGACACACCCACTTCTTCTTTTACCGATCAAACCGAATCATCTGTTGATAACAACTAAACAATTGAAGCTTCATTTGTCACAGCTATGTGTTAACTCGATACCAAAAAACAAGACAAAACAAAAGTAAACTTTCTCTAATTGGAATCATTTGCAGACAATGAGATAAATGCGACCTGAAAATTGAAATTTTATTTTGCGACAGGTCGGAAACAATTTGGGAATTGGAGAAAATACTGGTCACCAGCATTTTCTTCTTTTCCAACAATGTTTTCAAAAGGTTCTTTTCTCAGGGTCATTGAAAGTCGAGATAGATTAGAAAAAGTTAAATCCGACAGCATTATACAGATCAGTCCATCCATCTGATCCGTAAATTGCTGAGTGAAACTATTCCAACCAATTGTGAAAATACAAGTGCAGCGGTTTCCGAAATCTTTTCATCGAAGAAATCTCACCAACAAGAAAAACTGAAAGTAAAGGTAAAATTGCAGTCTGATCTTGATCCGCAATGAAAATGACATAATACTACAGAACAAAATTTTAGACTCATCAAAATTGAAAGCATTTTGCAGACGACAATTAATGTAGTAAAACCGAATTCTGTCATTGAAATAGTAGAAAAGAAAATGATGGGGAAAGAGGAACATGCCGATTACGAGCATGTTTTCCTTTTTCCACAATGTTTTTAAATCCTTTACCCCATAAGGAATTTCTACAGTATCTCTAAATGACCATAAATAACAGCAAGGATGAAGCCGTTTCTTATGTGTATATGACACCTTTTAATAGCATTGAAAACATTTTGACAAAAGGTGAAATTGCTCGTGACGAGCAATTTCACCTTTTGCCACAATGTTTTCCAAAGGCTCCTACAAGCAATACATAGAAATGAGTATCTATGGAGTAAAGGGTTAAAGGCCCCTTTCGCCAGAGTCGTTAAAAACTTAGGATTGTTTTGTACATGTATATGGATTTATGTCGTTCATGAGACGGTCAAATTGTGCTTTTCTTAGGTCGTAAAATGATAACTTGGTACATACATTTGGCAGCATATGGCTTAAGGAATGGGTCCATTTCGGTCTAACAGAAAACACATTATCTCTTTTGATCTCTGTGGAACAAAATGACAAATTTGATTTGATTCTTATTGAGATTTTAGACAGAGTTTCTACAACGTTTTACTCTCGTCTCCCGTAATTTTACAAGCCGTAGAGGAATAATTAAGATCTATACTGTATCGCTATGATGCCATTACATTATCAAATTGTCAAAGAATCAAGAGTACACATAACTGTATCCTTTCTTTTTAAACTGTTATTCCACAAATACGACTATTCATGACTCGGAAAAGACAGCTTTAAAAACCTTTGTTGGGGGGGGGGGGGGAAACACAAGCGACTAACCCTTTAAGAAACACTCATTCCTTTTTTGTGTGTTTGGTGATGGGCTAAACACCTTACCACACGAGTCAGTGTGAAAAGATTATAATTTTCAATCTCAATTTTTAATAGACTGTGAAGGTTAATGACTATAATCTATGACGGAAACCAATGATTTTTTTAAATCTCTGAAAGACTGACGAAAATTATTAGATGAAAGGCGAATATGAGATCTCTCCAACAGTGGTGAGTTAAAAAGGCAGACTGCCTCAGAATTTGCTGTCTTAATTCATTTTTCTTGCGAAATTAATCTGATACACATTCTCTTTCGTCATGGTGTTGTAAATAAAGCGAAAAAAAAATGAAACAAGATGTAGACGTAGTTTGTTTTTTAATAAGACGAATTTCAGAAAAGATTTGTTTTATATTGATTTGTTTCCAAACGATCTCTCAAATAATTGTAATTTTTCATTAAGCAAATAAATCTAAGCGGGCGAAAAAAATAAGAAGAATCATGTTAAAAAAGAGAAAGAGGACCACTGGACAAGATCATGCGACTTGAAAACTCGGTCAAGAGGTCAAATGACCGTCATGTAAACCATATGAGGATTCTATGCGGCGGTTTTTCACTTGTTTTTTACATGTACCAAAATATATTGAAACCAAAATCCAATAAATGCTTTGAAAGCATTATGCTGACCTGTCCTGGCTTCTTTTGTAAAGAAGCCAATTTGTAATGACCCATTTTTTTGCGGTTATGCGGTAGTCTACTGACTTCCCTTTGAAAAAAAGTGACAAGCGTGCTCACAGAAACTTATAGCAATATGTTTATCAAACATTACAAAGTCAACTTAAAAATCAAAGACAAATCATCCGTTTATTTGGTTGATTTTATGATGTCAAACGTAGTTTTAAACCCCATTTGGGTTCATGTATATCGCGAACGCCAGAGTACCCTTTCCAGACTTTCTTGAAGTTTCTTTTATTATTTCGCAAAATATTGTTCCTATGCGACTGACATATTTCCAATATGAACATCGTCGAGACAACAGTCAGTGGTGAGAAAGGATTGGACTTTTGTCGTCATACACAGATCAGCAGTCTTTTGGCAGTTTAACTATTTACCAAACGACAAAATTTTAGACTGGTCCAAATTGAAAGGACCGTGCAGACGACAAACTAAACTCAACTCAAAAATTGAAATTTGTTTCCTGCAGGGTAGAAAACATTGTGGGAATAGGAGAATTTACTGGTTACCAGAAATTCCTTTGATGTCTACCTTGAAAATATCTGTTGATACTTTTGTTAGTTTTCAGATAAGGGAGGTGATTATCATATCCTTTTGTAGTGAGAATATAGTAGTTTTAGATGTATAAATGATAATTCTAATTTAGAATGAAAAAAGTTAAGTTAAAGTAGTTCAATAGTGCTCATCTTTAATAATAGCATACTTTGTATCACAATATCATAGAGGAAATACCTGTTTTTTGTTACGGGTCCACTACCTTAAAAGTTGGTTAGAATCGAAATAATCTTCTTTCTATCGTGGTGTATCGTTCATTCTATAGTTTTCAAGACCCTGGCAAAGAATGCTTGTGAAATTATTATGGTAAAGAAGAAAATGCTAGTAACCATCATTTGTTTCTTTTCCTATAATGTTTATTACTGTTTTGATACATGTCGCAATTTTGTGCAATTGTTAAAATGTTGTCTACAATTTTATGCAGTTGTTGAAATGTTTCTTTTTGAGCCAGGCTAAAATTCTTCATTTGGTAAAGAAATAAATCGGTATTTTGACTGATAGGTAAGATCCAGCCCCTTTTCTTGAACAACCCTATATTACCAATTCCAGGGGAAAGCGTTCAATGTAATAATAAATTGCATATTGTAACAAGCTGTAGTTACGAGGTTTTTGAAGTAAACCGACGATATCTTAGGCCCTGGGTCAAGCAAGATATTCTAATGGAAAGAAAAGAAAAATCTGTACAGGAAAAGAAAATACTGTAGGAATGGATAGCATTTGCTTGTGACAAGCAATTTCCCTTTCTCTCCCACAATGTTTTCAATATGTTATCTGCTAGAGTAAGTTCTATTATGTCTATGTGGTAAATGGTTACACCGACATATGTGGAATGCATTTATTTGCGATGATGCATGTTTATTCAATGTATTTGCCCAGAATTTGACGTATTTAGCTATGAGGCGCCTGATGCGTGTTTACACAAGTTTTCCGCAAATTTTGTCTAATTAATTGAAACATTTTCTCGGAAATATTGCAAAAAACGCTCTTTATTCGTTCCTCGATTAGTTTTGTTGGATATAAATTGGTTATGATTTTATTATATGTGATTTAACGTCCTTTTAACAATTTTTACTTATTCTGCGGTGCCTAGAGCACATCATTGTTCTAACTCTTTACCAAATATTCCCAGGTTTAATAACGAAAGAGGGAAGAAGCCTTTTGATATCAGCACAGTTCTTTAAACCCCATCAAAGACAAAGTCCATCATTTGGGCCAAATTTAAATTGTCTTTTGTGAATGCAAATTGTCGTCCGCAATTTGGACAAGTCTAAAATTTTGTTGTTTGTTTTAGAGTAAAAAGCCTGTCTCCTAAATTTGTTTTGGAAAGAATTGATGTGTGTGTATTTAACCCTGTAAGTCCCAAAAGCACGGGTGAGCAAAGGCTGGTATCGCGTGACTTTAGTCAATTTTTTTCAACGATAAAGAGTCATGCTTAACCCATTACCACACAGTCCCTACTTTTGACACCCATGAGAAAGAAGCCTTTTGAAAACACCGTGGGAAAAGGAGAAAATGCTGGTAACCAGCATTTTCTCCTTTTCCCACAGTGTTTTCTACCCTTCCCAGATTAAATTTCAATTTTATAGTCACCTTTAATTTGCTGTCTGCAAATGCTTTCAATTTGGACCAGTCTGAAATTTTCTCGTGTGGTAAAGAGTTAAGAAAAGTTGGTTCAGTGCATTTTCTTACAAAAATGAAAGTTCGCATCAAATGCATGGCTGAAATATAGACTGCCTCTAGCGAGATTCGAACCCATGACGGACAGATATCCTCGATTCTCGAGGTTTAAAGGACTAATACCTTAACCACTGAGCTAAAGATATATAGAGGATAATCAACTGGTTGTTTTTTGATATGAAAAATATCTCACGAGGATGCGTTGTTAGGCGTTGAAAAAACGAGTGCGCAGCACGAGCTTTTTTAACGCCTTACGACGCATCCGAGTGAGATATTTTTCATATCAAAAATAACCAGTTAATTATTCTATTTATTATATACCTTATTAACATTATTATTTGTAATTTTCCATTTGAAAGTCGAAAAAAATATAGTCGAAAAAAAAAAAGTAGTTCCTAAATTGCGGCAGGAAGTGAAATTGAAAGTTGATATCGTCACTAGTGATGATATCAAAATTTATTACACTGGGAAATTCCAGGATTTCACTGCTAGGTATATAATAAATCTCCCAAACGCAGTTGTTGGGTACTGTATCTAAACCTGGACGAAGCCATGCATGAAGGAGTGGTGTCCAGGAACAATTTACAAAAGGTATCGACTCATATCAGCCTGCACAGTCCGGTATTGGAAAGATATTGGAAAGTCTAGTGTGAACAATTGTCCTGCAGCAAATACAAAATCTGGTGCGGGGTACTGTATTGTCCTATAGCAAACAGACAGTATGGTGTGGGCCATCGTCCTACAGGAAAAATAGAAAGTCTGTCCTACAGCAAACAGACAGTATGGTGTGGGCCATCGTCCTACAGGAAAAATAGAAAGTTTGTCCTACAGCAAACAGACAGTATGGTGTGGGCCATCGTCCTACAGGAAAAATAGAAAGTCTGTCCTACAGCAAACAGACAGTATGGTGTGGGCCATCGTCCTACAGGAAAAATAGAAAGTCTGTCCTACAGCAAACAGACAGTATGGTGTGGGGCATCGTCCTACAGGAAAAATAGAAAGTCTGTCCTATAACAAACAGAAATTCTGGTGTTGGTTATTGTCCCGGAGCAAACAAAAAGTCTAGCTTCGGGCATGGTCCAACAGCAATTACAAAGTCGTGAGCGAGGCATTGTCCTAAAGCTATTAGAAGGTGTGGCGTAGGTCACTGTCCTATAGTAAACAGAAAGTCTGGGGCGGGGCACTGTACGTGTTGTCCAACAGCAAACAGAAAATCTAATGTTTGGCATTTTGCTACAGCAAGCAAAAAGTGTGGTGTTCGGTACTTTATTGTCCTACAGCAAACGGAAAGTCTGGTGTGGGACATTGTCCTGTTGCCAACAGAATGTCTGGTATGGTGCATTGTCTAGAGGCAAACTCACATTACGGAATAGGGCAGTGATCTGGGGCAAAAAGAAAGCCTAGTGTGAGGCATCGTCCTGGAACAAAAAGAAAATCTGGTGTGTCCCGTAGAAAGTCTGATGTAGGACATTGTTTTCTGGCAAAAAGAAAGGCTGGTGTGGGACACTGTTTTGTAGCAGAAAGAAAATAAATGTGGGGAGCATTGTCCTGCAACAAAAGGAAAGTCTTCTGTTGGCATTTGTCTTGTAGTAAAAACAAAGTCTAGTTTGAGGCATTGACCCAATACATAACAGGTTTAACTCTTTTGCCAGAACTAAATCACAATGACACTTTCAAATTCCTAGAAACCAGAAGCTATCATCTTGCAAACAGATACAACTTGATTAGATTACTTTGGGAAATGGAGACCAATGATGTCTGCACGTTTTGCGCAGGGAGTTGGATTACGAAAAAAATATGTTAGCCTGCCTCATACTAGATTACAAATCCCTTAAAGAGTTTTGCTAGATCAACTTGAAAATGGTGAAAAAGTTTTTTCGAAATTTCTGATATTTTCATTCATTTTTGTTCCACTGTCAGCGTTAGAGGAACCAATCTTAAAGACAGGTTGCTTAACTCTTTACCATGTGACAAAATTTTAGAAAGACAAATTGAAGACGGTCCAAATGTTGAAATTCACTCTTCATAATTAGACAACATGGTGGTAAAAGGAGAAAATGCTGCTTAGCAGCATTTTCTCCTTTTCCTACCATGTTTTGAAAAGCCTTCTTCCTCGGGGTTGTTAAAACTTGGGATTGTGTGGTAAAGGTTCACGTAAGTCAAAGTAGCTTTAACAAAGCCAGCACTGATACCCTTGTCGCCAGCATGGACGTTGTTCATGACCATCCAGTGAATCGCTTAAATCTTATTGTCTTCGTAGGTTTCGCGTTTGAACTCATCATAATTGTAGTCTAGGTTCAACAGATAAAAGTTTCTTATCAACTTTTAACACAATCTCTTTCATGATCTGCACATCTCTATGGCAATGAGCTCAGATATATTTCTCAATTAAAACCTTAACAAAGTAACACCCGATTATGCAAAAGGAAAGAATAATCAGACTTGAACCCATGTGGCATTAAGAGTGTCTCTCTTGAAATCGGCAACCCATTCCCTGTTATATAGGAGGAGAATCCTTGCCATGTCTTCATGGACGTACTTTGTGTTTATTAATCCATGTCCTGCTAAAAAAACTAAAATTAGGTTTTCAGTTTGATACAAGTCTAATGACCCTAATATTGCTGTTTCAAAGTTATTTTTTGTGGAATGATATCTCTGTACAGTCTGACCTTGATCTATACTGTCCGCAAAAGGTCAGTGAGTCGACTTAGCAGCTAAAGGGTATATGCCTTTCATAGTTAGATATTTTATTCAACCCTTGATTTTTGTCCATATTATAATTATTGCTAATCTGTCTGCATTCTAATTAAACATCAAAATATGTAAAAGTAGAAGACATAGCAGATACGGTGGGTGAAACTGTGTATTATGATTTTATTTACAAGCATTTGACAATATCGATTTTCTATGTTATACAGATAACTATGCTAATAGGTGATTTTTCTAAAGGTAAATTAACGAATACACAGAAAAGGAAAACATTTTTTTTTTCTTCACTGTCAGATGGACATTTAGCGACATTTACAATCTACATAAAGACATTCGTATGAGATGTAAAGTTTCGACAAATACAACTTCTCTGAGAAGTGCTTTATAACCCATTTGGGATCACAGTGCCTGCACATCGAAGATGAATATCATGTTCTAATTATTTGTAAATTACTACGCATCGTTTACCGAATACCCGAGTCTTGGCCGAATCCGAACGATTTTGGCGATGAAAGGCGATGTTACACGAATCCCATTAGTGTACCCTATCCTAAGAATGGTGATTGTGGACTCAGACCTCTCCAAACAAATACTCCCAAAATTACGTTGTTACGGGAGACCACTCCTTCCTGCATGGCATACTCCCGATTTAAATACAATACCTGGCTACTGCGTCAGGGAGATATCTCTTTGGCTCAGTGGTTAGGGTATTGGTCTTGTGTCCGGGAGTTCGGAGTTCGAATCCCGCTCCGATCCTTATTTCTGCCATGCATTTATTCATTTGTTTCTTTGTTACGGACTTTGTTCGTAAGATGGGGGCTCGTCCGGGATCGGCCATTGAGCCATTAATCCCATTTGTTGTCCAAAATCGGACTTCCTGCCTAATAAGGCTTTGAGTCATCAACAAGTGATGACTTTAAGAGGGGGTGTGTTACGGGAGACCACTCCTTCCTGCATGGCATACTCCCGATTTAAATACAATACCTGGCTACTGCGTCAGGGAGATATCTCTTTGGCTCAGTGGTTAGGGTATTGGTCTTGTGTCCGGGAGTTCGGAGTTCGAATCCCGCTCCGATCCTTATTTCTGCCATGCATTTATTCATTTGTTTCTTTGTTACGGACTTTGTTCGTAAGAACGTATGGCAGGACAAAGATCATGGTATCAATAGATAGCAAGAACACAAGATATTATTCTGTGGCAATATAGGCTTCTGTTAAAAGACCAGCAATACCCTACAAGCGGAAGTCGTAAATGATAATACAAACAATAAACCAGTCTATATCATAGTATCGTAAGTATCGTAAGTACGATAGGGTCATAACAATATACCATAACATATCGTAGATTATAAAAAGAAACATTTCTATATTACGGGAATTACCGAGGGTTTAGAAATGTATTCAGAAATGACCCCATTTCACGTTTACTCTTATCCTATTACGTAACTAAAATGAAGTTTTCAGTTCGGTAGTAAAGACACTTATATTGCTTTTTTCAAATATATGTTTTGTGGAATGATAATATTTTCTTCTTGGACAGTATAGATCAAGATCAGACTGCACGTTCTGTGCAGTCTGATCTTGATCTATACTGTCCGCAAATGTTCCGTGAGTTGCGCCGAGTAGCTTAAGAGTTCAACTTTCAGAAACTTAAACCCGATGCTTAAAGTCTTTACAAGTGGTAAATTTGAGGATCAAAGTCGAATTATCTTAGAGTAAAATGTATGAATTCTATCTGTTTCGAGAGCTTGAAATAGTATGATCCGATTAAAGTCAGATCACAGGGTTCGATAAACAATCGGATGGTAAAGATTAAAGATCAAAAATCACGTTCTGTGCAGGCTGATCTTGATCTATGTCGTTTACTAAAGATCCTGTTTTTTGCTTGATGCGGCACTAAAAGTATCATACTTTCGAATCCAGTTTTTTTTATATTCATTAAACGTATTTCTTTCTTTTCCACGATTATAACTTGACTTGTTCCTTGCTATTACCATTTCCGAGAGTAACTGGAACAAGATTATCGTTCAAAAATAATAAAAAAATATATATATAAGTCTAGTGTAATATTCTGAAAGCCAAAAGAGATAATGGGCGACTTTAAGTAATATAACTTTATAAAGGGAATGGCCGAATCTAATTGCGAGAACTTGTGGTCAGACCCTTTTACCTATAGTTGTTTAGTTATGTATGTTGTTCGGTATAATATAAATTTTATTCTTGTAACATAACATGGCTAAAATATGTTTAACGCTTTCCCAAACGGCAAATTTTGGACCAGGACAAACTGAAAGCATTTTGCAGATGACAAATTAATAGTTGCTAAAAAGATGATATTTCTATATGATAGGGTAGAACTTTCTCCTTTTCCCACAATGTTTTCAAAAGGCTTCTATTCCTGACCCGTATAAACCAAGCATTGTTTGGGAAAGGGTTAATCTGAAACATGATTTCAACCATTATCGCAGAGGGGTAGATCGCAACACCATGATTGAGAGCTTACTGAAATGTTCAATTAACTCTCTTGGGCTATTACAGCATGAATTATGAAAGTTTCTTTTAAATCAGTTAACTCTTTACTACACGAGAAAAAAGTGGATTTGTCCAAATTGAAAGCAGGTGACAATTTTAATATGGCTAGTATAGTGCAATTTTCTCTTGATAAGGTAGAAAACGTTGTGGAAAAAGGAGAAAATGCTGGTTACCAGCATTTTCTCCTTTTCCCACAATGTTTTCAAAAGACTTCTTGCCCAAGGTCATTACAAGTCGACATTGTGTGTTTAAGGGTGAAGCAAAATTAAGGGATCTTGGCTTTCCTTTATAGCCAGTTCGTCTCGTGCAAATTCCAGACAATTATCGCTATAACCATTGAGTTTGGCGAAAATTTTTACCTATGCAAGAAACTTCCTTTTCACAAAGCGCGGCTCATATCAATTTACGGATCACTTTAAAGGTGGGTATTTAGATTTTTCACTTCTCACCAAAATGAAAAAAAGTATATGTATCACCGAAATTTATATGAAAAAAATACAAATCATCAATAATAAAGAACTATAAAATTACCAAAAAATGATGGTGTTTCCTTAAAAGGCTATGTAGCCTCTTAAGGTGTCTATAGATTTCGCGCCATAAATTAAAAAAAAGAAACATTGTGGGAATGTCAAGTGACTGGCACGTGACTAATGACGCTTAAATTCCATAACATAACAAACATCTAATTATTTTCCATGATGTCTTTTTCGGTCGCTATGTTTGAAGCTCTCTCTGTGTATTTCCGGTATGTAAATGAGTGAGTTGCTCATCTAAAAATAGAACGTGTTTCCCGTCGGTGTCGACCTAGGACCTAATAAATCTCTATTTTCTCTTGTCGGATGGTTTTTGACTACTGGGGATTTTGTGAATGAAAATTAAAAGGCTTTGGGGGTATAAAGCTTTTTTTTTTGTATTTTTGTAAAATGTTCGTCCCAAAATCTGAAGGGCCACCTTTAAATAAATAGAACTTTTCCAGTCACAAACGCCAGAAGAATTATTCTTGTCCAGAAAATAGAAATAAATCTAAAACAGTTTATCGCTCTTACCGATAATTATAAACTATAGTCATCTTCTTTTCCCACAATGTTTTCAAAAGGCTTCTATCTCAGGGTCGTAAAAACCAGGGATTGTTTGGTAAAGGGTTGAAAGGAATATCTTAACGGAGAAGGAGCTTGTTCATGTCCCACGCAATCGCTTTATTTCGCACAATGCCCTGAAAATGTGTCAAAAACAAAGTTGTGAACAAATATGATCTGAGCCGTGCTCTAGCAAAAAAGGGGGCTAAATGCATTTCTGTGATACACGATACCAAGCAGATCATCACATAATTATTATCCCATAGTAGCTATACCTTTTTTATGTAACTGACTAAATCGTGAGGTAGACTCATCCTTTGACAAACATAAAATTTACCAGTAGCGAAAAGTATCGGCCCAGATCAGCCTGCGCGGACTGCTCAGGCTGACCTGGGTCGACACTTTTCGCAAATTCGTTAAGCCCTGTTTTCACAGAGCACGGCTCATATTTATGTAGCGATGGCTCCGCTTCCCTTGCGCATCGTTTACAAAGAACGTCAGAAAGCGATTCTCCCGAGAGAGTGTACAAGGAAATTGGATCTAAAACATTTTTGTCAAAATAAGATTTAATCGGTTGCCAAAGAATCCTGACTTCTAAAGACCTTGAGCAAAAGGGATTGAAAAAAAAAATAGTGAAAAGAGAAGAAAATATTAGAAACCGGCATTTTCTTCTTTTCTCACATTTTTCTACGCCTTCAGAAACTAATACCATCAATCAAATCTCTGTCGTCTGCATATTTCTTTTTTTTAAGAATTTGGATCAACGTATTATTTTTGTCGTATGACAAAAAGCTACTGATAGTAGGCTAAAATCAGTCCACACGTCCATGTTGTCTAGTGGTGTTATTCACTGTAATCTCAGTAATTCGCTAATAGCAATAGAATTAACCCTCTGTTTCCAGGGCATTTAGCTCAAATGATTCAAATAAAACCATTTTATTTTATGCTTTCCGGTAGGATATCGAGAAATAGCAGCAAAAATATTTTTCGATCTTACATGGTACCACCAGTGAAAATACCGATTTTCACGTTCTTGTTGCCTAGGTAAATTGCGCGTGCCTCACAACCAGATGGGAAATATGACGTCATATACCTTAGATTTCTCGCGCTTGACGTAATATTGTAATGCGTTGCTATGCGGGAGGGGTACGCCACGGGGAATAATGGAAAAGAACTGTACTGGATTTTGATAAAGCTTCTCCCAGAAAGGCTTAAAAGTATGAAATAAATAGAATATTTTTTTTTTTTCGTGAAAAATATTACCGATGGTGTTCACTCGATCATTCACCGAAAAAAACAACAACAAATATCCTCTATATGGAACCTTTGCATAACGTTGTCTGTACATTTCATATTCTTAGAAGATTCGACCAGTCTGATATGACGAATCACTCTCCCCAAAGTTGTGGGGGGAAGAGGGATTGTAGTAATACGCGCTATAAAGTAGCAATGGAGAAAATGGCTTTTATCAATATGTTTGAGGAGAAATCAGGCCTGTTTTAGCTCCAGATTTCTCTACACTACTGCATGATAACTGAATGAATCGCACCAGATGACGTTTTATTGAGTAAACTTTTATTTTAGTTTGAAATTCAAGATAAGGTTGTTGCGTAGAAAAGTAGTCAAGTTCTGTACCCAGAATGCCAAAATTAGATATGTATTTGTAGGATGTGATCTAGCAGAAGAAGATGCTTTGTGCTTTGTGAAAAGCTTGTACTTTTTTCAGTGGTATTGTTTGGGAGTGGTCTATTTTTCTTGCGTACATTTTGTTTGGATGCAAGATTATTTTTTGATAATACACTAATAAACGTCTGTTCCGTTATCTATTAACGAGAACCACTTTCGTGGCAAACATTTTATATCAACCATTTTAGTACGTTTAAGTTGATTGCACGGATGGTGTAGATCAAGATTAGCACAAAAGCAACTACTGCAACACTAGATTCCATTAACCGTTTGACTGCTAAACGCGACTCGCTAGCCTTTTGCGGACACTATAGATCAAGATCAGACTGCACAAAACGTGCAGTCTGATCTAGATCTACACTCTCCGATAACGAGATTATTTTCCACAAAATATTCATTTGAAAACGTAATATTTGTGGATTTGATATCGAATTTAAAATTTGTGACCCATCACGCTAAAAGGGACCTTCTGGGAATTGCGAAAAGTGCCAACCCTCGTCAGAGTGCGCGAACTATGCAGGCTGACCAGCGTTGACATTTTCGCTTTAACGTAGTGAACCCATAATGGAAAACAGCAATTTCTACTAAAATTTTATCCTACAAATTTGCTAAGATTATTGTACTACTTTCACCGAGGCACATTTTCCTTTTTGTCCTTCTTAGAATTATCATTTATAAATCTAAAACCACTATATTCTCAATGTAAACGGATATACGATAATTACCTCCCTTTTCGTGAAACTAATAAAAGTATCAACAAACAATTTAAATATAGACATCAAAGGAATTTCTGGTCGGTTAAAAATGTGGAAAAGCATTATATCTATATAAACCTGTCTTTATCAAATGTCAAGAAATTTTATGCCATGCTGCACTAGAGGTATTACGGGTACACTACCTTAATGACATTTTCTATATGAAAAGTGGTCATTGAACCTTGTTATACAATCATTTTTGAATTATCAACTTAAACTGACCTGCACTATCGTTGATCTGTTTTCATCTAATTGATGTATAGAATTCCCAGATGGTCTCTTTTTTACGTGATGGATCACAAATTCTTACATTTTTTTTTTGTAAATCTGAAACATCATAGATTCTTTAGAAATATTTTCGACTTGAATCTTACATTTCTTAAATATTAATTCGATTTGTGTTGAACGACGAAAAGAAATGACATCTGAAAGTTGGTTCAACTTCTGGTTTCTATTCCCTGTGGAAAACGTCGAAATATTGAACACATTACAGTCTGTAATAATGTCTAAAACTGACACTTTGATTTGACGTCATTTTCACTCCGTCTTTACAGTTTTTTAAACCAGTGATGAACGATTCTAGTTCCATTGTCTCGTCGATCCTCCTCTTTTTCTTTATTCCAACCTACGAGAGAGAGAGAGAGAGAGAGAGAGAGAGAGAGAGAGAGATGGAGAAAGAAAGGGATAGATTGATAGATAGATAGATAGATAGATAGATAGATAGATAGAGAGAGATACAGACAGAGAGACAGACAGAGGGAGGGAGAAGGAAAGAGAGAAAGAGAGAGGGGATGGATAGGTGTCTCGTCTCTCTGACTATCTACTGGTCTTAATTTTTAAATGGCACAGAAATTTCTCAAAATATGAAAATTTTACACATTAAAACTTCATACCTGCTAACATCTTTTCTTTCTTTATCAACGATGATTCGTGTTTTGTTCATAACAGTAAAAGATTTTATTTCTTTATCAACATGGATTCGTGTTTTGTTCATAACAGTAAAGATAATGAAAAAGTTATTGCTGTATGTACTACAGCGGTGTCAATTCATTGCAGAAAGTCTCAGAACCTTGTAAAACGAAACTAAAAATACTTTTCTCAAGGTGACATCTGACATTTCAAAGACTAATAATTTCTCAGTTTTGTGTCGACGCATCGTTTAATCATAGGGGACACCAAACTCCAGCATACTGGATTAGTAACCAGAATTTTCCCCTGTCCCAAAATGTTTTCCTTCCTACCAAAGATAAATTTCATCGTTTCAGTCGAAATTTAATTGGATTTTGCAAAAGCTTTCAACATCAAACGGTCCTAAGTCATCCTCGGATACCCCGGGGTCTCCCTTTTTGCTACGCTACATCGACCCCTGGGACAATTGACTAATAAAACTTTGATTCAGCCGCCGAAAATCGATACGAAACGACATAGCGTACAGTCCACTCGCCCATCACAAAATGATGATGGAACCAATGAAAAGCCAGCATTCGGCCAGCGGTAAAGCGAGGGAAATTCAATTAATTATCCCAGGGGTCGATGTAGCGTAGCAAATAGGGAGACCCCGGGGTATCCGAGGATGGTCCTAAGTGTGGTAGGGGGATAAAGTTTTCTTGCATGAAGACAAAATTTCATAACCTTAATGGGCTTGCAACACGCGAAAAGAGGCGTTCGGACATTTGTGTAAAGCGTCGTCTCGGATTAGCTTGCGCGGACTCAGTCCGCGCAGGCTAATCCGAGACGGCACTTTACGACTACATTAGATTTTGTGCTACAGTAGACTTGCACAAAACAGAAAATTACATAAAAAGCAGAAACTGTCGTTTCGGATCGGCCTGCCTGGACTGCGCAGGCTGATCCGAGACGACAGTTTACGCAAATGTCCGAACGTCCCTTTTCGCGTGTTGCAAGCCATATTAAAAGCATTTGCTGATTTCGGTCACATGATACAGTTTTTCTCTACATAAACAGAAAACATTACGGGAAGAGGAGAAGATGCTGGTAACCATCATTTTCTCATTTTACTACGATGCCTTCCATAACCTTCTTACACGAGATTGTTACAATACTGAATCGCTATGAAAGTGTTAAACGACATTCGTAAATCTATGATCAGTCTGCAAGATTTGTTCGATCTAATTTTGATGTACACTCTGAAAACACACTTAACTCCTCTCGTATCTGTAGCGACTGAGAATATATTTTGCGAAGAGTGTAAAACAAGATCAGCCTGCACATACGTGCAGTCTAATCTTGTTTTACACGCTTCGCTTCACTATGGGTACTTTGGCCGAGTGAACCCAATCCAAATGGCATTTAACATCACGAAATGTAACCGTCAACAATCTTTACTCAGCGGGATAAGGGTTTGTACTTTTTGCCATTTCGCGAAATTATCAAAGAAACTTAGATCAATTATCACAAAGACAAATTGCTCTGTCGCGAGCTTAAAATTATTTAATAAGGATTGATGGGAAAGTGCATTGCCTTACAGTCTATGGTGTTTCAATCTTATTTTTTCCCCATTGTTCACAGAGATACTTTCTCATATCCATTTTTCCTTCAATTATCGTCTGACACTGCTGAGTAAACAGCTATGATTGATGTAAAGCTTCCATGATTTTTTTCAATACAAAAAATACGACGTTGAGAGCATCACGACATTTAAATGGTAGTAGTAATTTCAGTTATTTCAGTGATACAGATAGAAATTTACAATAATCTGCATTTCTTTTTCCTCGGATCAGGTCGACATAATTTTCTGAACAAAACAAAGAGAGCTGAAAACGAGTAGACAGCTGTACTGCCTTAACACGATAATTATCCACACCGAGTACTTGCGGGACAAACAAAAACCTACACAGAGTACATGCTGAATACGGAAAACCTACACAGGGCACTTACGGAACACGGAACACTTTACACAGACTACATGTGGGATACGGAAAACTTCTATTGGGTAAATGTAGAATACTGAAAACCTACACAGAGCACTTACGGGATGGATACGGAAACTTACACAAATCACTAATGGGATAGGAAAAAGCGTCACAGAGCAGAGAAAGCCGACACACAGCGCTTACGAAATACAGAAAACCTACACAGATTACTCACGGGATAGGAAAAAGAGACAAAGAGCAGGAAAAGCCGACACACAGCACTTACATGATACAGAAAACCTACACAGATCACTTACGGGATAAGAAAACGCGACATAGAACAGGAAAAGCCGACACACAGCACTTACGAGATACAGAAAACCCACACAGATCACGCACAGGATAGGAAAAAGCGACACAGAGTAGGGAAACCCGACATACAGCACTTACAAGATACAGAAAACCTACACATATCACCCACGGGATATGAAAAAGCGACACATAGCAGTTAGAGCTGACACAGAGCACTTACGTGATGGATACGGAAACCTACACAAAACAGAAAAGATACAGAAAACCTGCAAAGAGTATACGCGTGATACAGAAAACCTACACAGAGTGTACTTGTGATACGGAAAACATACACGGAATATACGCGTTATGCGGAAAACCTACATGGAGTACACGCGTGATACGGAAAACTGACACGGAATATACGCGTGATACGGAAAACCTACACGGAGTATACGTGTGATACGGAAAACCTACACGGAGTACATGCAGGATACGGAATACCTACACAGAGTATATGCGTGATACGGAAAACCTACACGGAGTATACGCGTGATACGGAAGCAAGTGCAACGTGAAAGATACGGCGAAGGCAGCTGGTAGAGTCACTTAATGCAGACAAAAAGACTGAGATATCCAGGATTTCAACAGAATTGAGCTCTGAATTGATGAAACAAATCAACGATAGTGAAGGTCAATTTAAGCTGATAGCTAAAAAATGACATTATAACAGTGTAGAATGACCACTTTTCATACAGAAAATATAATAAAAGCAAAAGGTGTCAACCCAGGTCAGCCTTCGCAATTCGCGCAGTCTGACGGCAGGGTCGATAGTTTTTTGTAGTTCCTAGAAGGTCACTTTTTTGCGTGATGGGTCACAATTATGTAAAATATTGTGCCTACAGCCTTTCTTATTTGCACTAATGCAAGGGAGGTAATTCGAGCCATAGCACGTTTTATAAGTAAATACTAATTGGCCATGATAAGGGTTTTGAACCATGTAATCCTATGAGAAAATTATTTTGATAAACATTTCAACCGAATGATATCTGTTGTAAATCTAATACTGGCAAAAGCAAACACTCTAGATCCAGCTGAAGTTTTTGGTTTAAGTACATATACATGTACCTCTACATATTTTAATTAACCCTTTGGCTGCTTATCGCGTCTCACGGACGTTTTGCGGACAGCGTAGATCAAGATCAGACTGCACAGAACGTGCAGTCTGATCTTGGATCTACGCTGTCCGACCTGGAGAATTTTTTGTCCAAAAGATCCCTTTGAAATAAATTATTTTTGGGTTTTACTATCGAACTGAAAATTTCATTTTTAGTTATTTAGCAGGATAAGAGTTAATACGTTAACCCATTACCACACAATCCCTACTTTTGACGCCCCTGAGAAGGAAGCCTTTAGAAAACATTGTGGGAAAAGGAGAAAATGCTGGTAACCAGCATTTTCTCCTTTTCCCACAATGTTTTCTACCCTTCACGAAACAAATTTCAAACTTTCAGTCACTTTTAATTTGTCGTCTGCAAATGCTTTCAATTTGGACCAGTCTAAAATATTGTCGTCTGGTAATGGGTTAACTAGTGGATAAGTGAGCGAAACAGCACAGATGTCTGTTTATAACATCAGACTGTACAACATGGTTTAGAATTCTTGCCAATCACAAAAGAAAACCAACGTGTGTTTTTATCATTGGTTGTCTGTATACCTTGGTTAACCAGACTCCTTTTCTGAGTAATTCAAAACTAGATGTATTTGAAAAATCATAAACTAAAACCTACCAGACGAACAATTAATGAATCCTGTGGTACTGGTAGTAGAGAATATGACTCAAATATGTATAGTTTCGTCTGAACACCTCCATAGAAGTTTAGAAAGGTTTAGATAAATATAATTCTGAATAATAGTCTGAATAAATGATCTTTGTCTTATTCCATCCAAAGATGAAAACTACCTAGTTTATCATCAGGATATCATCAAAACATATCATTCTAACACTGTTTCATGGGTTTAAGGCTGAAAATGTGGCCTTTACCTGAATTGGTCCAATTTCCAGTTTGTAAAAGACATTATGAAGACAAATCTTCTGACTCGAGACTTGACGAGTTACAGACTGAAAATGTGGCCTATACAGTGCACATAAAATTTTATCTAAGATTTCATCCAGTGACCTACTTTTTGACCAGAGTAACCCAACTTCGAATTTATTCCAGGCATCATCCAGGAAAGCATTCTGTTTCATAAGTATCAGACAGATAAATGTGGCATCCAGAGTGCACAATAAGTTTTTCTAAGATATGGACTGAAATGATCCTAATAACTATTCGTTCCAGATATCATCAAGATAAATGTTTAAACAAAGTTTCTTGAGTATCAGGTTTAAAAATTTGCCTCTATTTAAAGTGTATGCAAGATTTTTCTGAGATTTTACCCTGTGACCTACTTTTAAGTTTTTTTTATAGATAAGGCTATGTGACCTACTTTTGGCCCCGAAGTGACCTTATTTTAAACCTGTCCGAGATATCATCAAGACAAAAATTCTTACCAGGTTTCAAAAGTACAGTAGAATGATATTGTGGCCTCTAATGTGTACACAAGGTATTTCAAAGATTTTACCTGGTGACCTACTTTTACGCATGACCCAAAAGTCATCTGAAGTGAACCGATTAAAAAAAAATGTCCCAGATTTCACTAAGCCAAAACTTCTGACCATGTTTCATGAGTATCGTGCTTAAAAACTGGTCTTAGATCTATAGACAATTTCTTTTTTCTGAGAAATTGCCTTGTGACCCACTTTTTGACCAAAGTGACCTCAATTCAGACTGTGTCGAAGATGGCATCACGAGCACCAGAACTAAGAATGTGTCTTATAAACATCTAAGATTTAGCCCTAGACCTCCTGGTTGACTGGAAAGGACCGAAATTCAACTTTATCCAAGAAACCATCTAGACAAACATTCCGACCAAGTTTGATTAGTATCAGGCCGAGAAGTTGGCCTCAAGGGTGCACACCAGTTTTTTCTAAGATTTTAACTAGTGACCCTTTTTTTCGACCGAACTTTTTCGAGACATCACCAACACGAACATTCTGATCAAATTTCATGAGTATTGAACTGAAAAAGTAAGTAAATAGTTTATTATAGTGACATGTGTACAGAATAACATACACAAAAAAGGTAACAAAATTTATGACAAACATACATCCGGCCCCATGGGCCTATGAATCACTCAGTTTTAGAAAGTCTACATATATTAACTCACATGTTGTGTAATTGGTAAAATTCGTAAGTGGAAAATGTCGCTCAAAGAGTACACACAATGTAATTGTTGACGCATGGACAACGACACAAGAGGGACGGACGACGCACGTCGCTCAGTCTTCGATCTTCACTGTCCGATAGAGATATATTTTCTCGCCGAAAAATAACTTTGAAATATCATCAATTAGCTTTTATTAGCGACTTAAAAGTTCCATATTGGATATTCAATAGGATAAAGGTTAAAATTTGCCGCCTTGCAAAGAGTTCAAGAAAACAATCACGATTGTAAGATAAGCATAGGGTATGATCAGTCGCCCAACATATACAGGCCCACACTTTCTCACCGGGGTTCCCCTTATCATCTTGTACAATAGGGATGTTTTACACAGTTCCTCCAAACACTGTGAAAGATAACAGCTTAGATTTCCGGAATTCCAACTGAGGTATAGCTTTTCTTTACTTTTGTTTTGCGATTAAACCACTGAACTGCTTACTGATTTGAGACATACATGCCCTGTGAAAAGGGAGTTTAATGCATCTGCAAAAAGTATCGATTCATGTCAGCCTGCGCAGTAAGCGCAGGCTGACATGAATCGATATTTTTTGCTATTTGTTTAGTCATGCATGTCCATGGACCATTCTACCCGGCAATTTAGTCCCTTTTTTTTCGACAAAAATTGATTTTTTGAATCAAAAGCCATACTGGCGGTATACTTCAAAACCCCGTAACTAGAGCTTGAAACAATCTGTAGTTACGAGGTTCTTAAAGTAAACTGTCGATATGATGATTTGTTTGGTATGAGGCAAATAAAAACCTTCTTTGGCCAGAATGCAGCTCGATAATTTGAAATTTAAATATTGTGGTAAGAACTATATATGATTACTGAAATTCATCTCGCTAAATTGCGAAATCCCAGCCTATCAGGGAATGTTGATCTAGAATAAGACTATTGTTTCTGTGTAGCCTAATCTTGATTTACACTGTTCATCTAATCGTTTGGGTGACTCGTAGCAAGAACACAGTGACGCAAATGAAACAGATATTTTCTAATTACATGTATAACAAAACTGTCAAAATAGAATTCGCAAGGTTTCACAATTTTAAACTCTCTCAGCAGTGCCAAGAGCAAAAAAAGGGAGATTTAAATGTACTGTATTGATCAAGATCAGACTGTACAGATCTACACGGTACCCTTGTTTAGACCGATCCGATATTTGAGCCCTCCTCTGGCAAAGAAGGGTTTAATGCATCAAAACCAATACTCACTTCGCTACTTAAAAATAACGTTTGCTATAGGACCGAAAAACAAATTTACATTATTCCTAAAACTTTTTATCTACTAGCAAATTCTCAGAAACTTTGAAAAGGTTCGTGTTATTTGCATATTGCAAAGCTACATTTTCAATAAAAATTCCACGCAATTCGAGAAAAAAATACCGCTAAAACATGTTACCATGGCATATTTTCAATTCTTTACCCGACAATCCAGTGCTATAACAATCCTGAGGAAAAAGGTTTCTGCAAAATTCCTCAGAGAAAAGAAAAAAAAAAAAAAAAAAATGGAGACCAGCATTTTCTCCATTTCTCACGACATTTTCAAACCTTCGTTTGTTCCAATGTCTAATCAATCGTTTATAAATGCCTTTATTCTTCGGCTTCTGAGAGCGACTCACTGACCTTTTTGCGAACAGTGTATATAAAAAAGATCAGACTGCACAAAACGTGCAGTTTGATCTTTTTTATATACACTATCCGATAAGGAGGACTTTTTCTGCCGGAAACAAGTTTAGTTTAAACATAGTTTATTCATTAATTATTTACAAATATTTAAAGACAATTCAACAGAATAACAAAGAATAACTGACGAAATGGATCAGAACGAAAGCAAAGCTTATATTTTTCTTATCCAAAAATAAGTTTGAAATAGGATTATTTGGGTCTGTTCTATATATCGCCTTCAATATTTATTTAACTTATTAACTTATTTAACAGAATAAAAGTTAACTTTTTTTCTACAGTCTAAAAATCGTTGCGTTGGAAACGTGTACATGTTAAGTCCCGCTGCACAAGTTTACACTGCATTGTGATCGTACCTATGAAATCACCCATCGACTACTTATTGATATTTTAGCCGGTTTCCTCATTATTTCTTTGCTGTTATCTTTTTCCAGCGCGTAATTTTGTTTTTCTTGCAACAAAGACAGGTGTATGTACTTCAAGATTAGGGTAAAATTACTCATTAACGAATATCTTCTGATCATTGGAAACGGTTCAGATTTACAGTCACTACTTTAAGTAATTATTTCGACTTTGAACAAATCACGTCCACATTTTGCCAACTTTACTTCACTCCTTCTCCCCATTTTTTATTCTGGGATGATTGCTAACTGCATTTCCTTGGCGCAAAAAAGGAAACCTGAACACTATCAAACAACAAAATTAACCCTTATGAGTGAAATTAAACTTTCAAGGCCATACTAAAACCCCAAATTTTCCTATGTCAAAGGTGATTTTTCGTGAAAATTAGAAAAATGATGTCCTTTTCGGACAGTGCTGATTTGTGCAGTCTGACCTAAATCTACACTGTCTGTAAAAGGTCAGTGCGTCGCGCTAAGCTGCCACAGATTATCTCTACTACTATATACTGGCAATGCAAGTTCATGTCTTGGTCTTTTAAGTATGGATAATTCCAACTAATATTTTGGTTTCTTAACCCATTACCACTCAATCCCTACTTTTGACGCCCCTGAAAAAGAAGCCTTTTGAAAACCCTGTGGGAAAAGGAGAAAATGCTGGTAACCAGCATTTTCTCCTTTTCCCACAGTGTTTTCTACCCTTCCCAGAACAAATTTCAATTTTTCAGTCACTTTTATTTTGTCGTCTGCAAACGCTTTCAATTTGGACCAGTCTAAATTTTTCTCGTGTGGTAAAGGGTTAATAGGCGAGTTATCGAGGTTATTTTTAATAGCGTATGACAATTTTAATGTTTGTTTTATATTTGCAACATTTTTAGATTGTTGAATAACTATCTAAGTTATTATTCCGATGCCCCCCACCACGCCACTAGAAACAAAGTATAACACAAATCCGCAGTATTTTGTAAACTAAATTCATGCTTACCGGCAGCTTATAGAGAAATACCAGTAAAACATTTTAGATATTTCATGGTAACAACCAGTGAAAATACCGATTTTACTATTCTAATTCTTCAATTTAAGACGCAAGCAATTGTTCCCACGGACTAGTTACTTAGGTAAAACTCGTGTACCTCACAACCGGATGGAAATATGACGTAATTCATACCTTATATTGCTCGCGTTTGACATAATATTGTAATGCATTGCTGTGCGGAGGGGGTGGGGCAGCCGCGGGATTAACCGGAAAGGGCTGTACTAGATTCTGATTAAGCTCCCCAGACTTGAAGGGTTAAAAGCGCTGAAATAAAAAGAATATTTCTTTTTCTGTGAAAGATCCCCGCCAATCGTGAAAATATTACCGATGATGTTCACTCGATGAAATAAATTTCGATCTTTCACAGTAAAAACAAATATCCTTGACATCCTTTCGTGGACATTTTACACTAGCCAGGCTATGTTGAATTTGTCATCTGCATTTTTTTTTCCGACAAGGCTAGCATTTTGTCGTTCGATGAAGGGTTGATGGCAGCTTACTGGAGAAGCCTGTTTACCCTTTACCACACAATCATGAATGAACTGACTTCAATGAAAAGGCTTTTGAAAACATTACAGGAAAACGGAAAATGCTGGTAAACAGCATTTTATGATTTTCCCCAAATCTTTATATTACCATCATTTAAGTCACAATGAATTAGTCGTCTGCAAAATCTTCCAATCTATAAAAGTATAGAATATTTGTCCTTTGGTAAAGATTTGACACAGGTTAGAATAACAGTATACACTGTAAACACGCTCCCTGATGTAATTAAGATTTGTACTGGAAAAACCGTGGCTTTTCCATCGACCAATCTTTGGTTATTCTCTTAATTTTGCCTTGGTTTATTAAACGGACTAAACGATTGGGGAAACTCTCACGTGACTTTTATCTAATCCCATCTTTGCTACTATATTTCAGTTAACTCTTCGCATAATACGTCTTACTTCATAAAGTACATTGTAGATCAAGATCATACAACGCAGAACCTCTTATCGTTTCTCGATGTCATGATACAATTTGGAGAATGTTCCGACGCAAAGGCGTTACGGTATATAACATTTCGGTCATAAATACAAAAAAAAAAAAAAAGTCTATTAGTCCCTGAACCAGATGACAAATTTTCACATATATATCCAAAATGAAAGCATTTGCAGACAACACATTAATAGTAGTTCAAAAGATAAGAGTGGGTATTTCTATAGACAGTAAACATCGTGGGAAAAGGAGAAAATGCTGGTTTACCAGCATTTTCTCCTTTTCCCCACGATGTTTTCAGATCCACTCATAAAATACAGCATTGTTTTGTGAAGGTTTAAGTCAACTGGAAGTTTAAGGGATAGATATACATCACAGATGGAACATCTGCTGAACGGCCACTGATTAAGTCACTAAACGACATTTAGAAAACTGGATTCCGTCCTGGTTGAGATATAGACCATTAGAGCGGCACATAATTGATATATTCAACCGGGAATAAAGGCAAACATATTCTTATTTAAAGGCTCGGTTACCGCCAAAATTAAACAATGTGGGTGTAAATTACACTTACATGTACATGAGAGGTTCCAAGAAGCCGAATCACATTATGGAGATCTAAGTTATGCAACTGCAGCCACAAAATTATGGAATAGCCTACCAGCAACCTTAGAGACACTGATTCACTGTTTGCATTAAAAAAGGGTTGAAAACATACTTAACCCTTTCCCAAACGGCAAATTTTGGACAAGACCAAATTGAAAGCATTTTGAAGATTTCGAATTAACAGATGCTAAAAAGGTGATTTTTCTATATGATAGGGCAGAAAACATTGTGGGAAAAGGAGAAAATGCTGGTTACCAGCATTTTCTCCTTTTCCCACAATGTTTTCAAAAGGCTTCTATTCCTGACCCGTACAAACCAGGGATTGTTTGGTAAAGGGTTAAAAAAACATGGGAATTAATTCCTGATAAACTAAACTTTTAAATTGCAAATCTATGTAGTCGGTTTTACATATTAAAAGTAATATTTTCATATGTGTGAGAGATCATGTCCTTTTTATGACGCTGTTTTACCCATTTTTAAACATGTTCTCAATTTGTATGACGCTGTTTTACCCATTTTTAAACATGTTCTCAATTTGTATGACGCTGTTTTACCCATTTTTAAACATGTTCTCAATTTGTATGACGCTGTTTTACCCATTTTTAAACATGTTCTCAATTTGTATGACGCTGTTTTACCCATTTTTAAACATGTTCTCAATTTGTATGACGCTGTTTTACCCATTTTTAAACATGTTCTCAATTTGTATGACGCTGTTTTACCCATTTTTAAACATGTTCTCAATTTTTATGACGCTGTTTTACCCATTTTTAAACATGTTCTCAATTTGTATGACGCAAAAAATGCAAAATGTCAAAGCAACGTGGCAACTTTTTACCTAGTTTAAACATTTCACAGTAAGTTCCTTTTTTAAATACTATGATTTAAAATACAAATTCTTGGTGTTTGGGCCGTTAGATGCGCCTTTGTCTAAAATCTACTACAATGCAGACCCAAGATCAGGGCCCGTATTCACCAACCTTTCTTGAGAATATCCTTAGTCTTGTTTACCAAGGTTTTCTAAATTTGTAAGTAACACAGCTTCTGATTGGCTAAACCGAATGGTTTAGCCAATCAGACGGTGTGTTACTTACAACAGTTACTGTAGAAAAGTCTGGAAAATAAGACAAAAAACGTTCTTGGTTTGTGAATACGGGTCCTGGAGTTTTAGAGCTAAAATGTTTTCTGAGGGTTGATAATAGTCGTTACCAAAGAATCTCTTTTTCAGTTATTTCAAGTAGTAGATAAGAAAATGCTACAAAACTTTTTCAAGGGATATTAAACAAGCATTTTGTGAAATTAATATTCAAATTAACGCCATAGATAGTACTTAGCTGTTATCTATGTATTCATTTTATGCACTCCATATGTTAAACATAAATCCGACCTTTTTAAAATTATCTTCTTGTTTCAAGATAGAACTACCCTAATTCCGACATAGAAGATATTCGTTGTGTTTTACTGATGAATGTAGATCTAGGCATTAATTTGAGGAAACACCGTGGAGTTACGAGACAGATGTTAACGCCTTGGTATTTTACTGCGTTTGGAATAGGCAGTCTCAATAAAACTATGTTCTGTTCTTCCTCTGAACCTGATACCCAGGTTGGTTAGCTGGTTACCAGCATTTTCTCCTTTTCCCACAGTGTTTTCAAAAGGCTTCTTTGTCAGGGGCGTCAAAAGTAGGGATGGTATGGTAATGGGTTAACAGACAGTAGCTAAGAGAAGGTGCTGTAATAACTACCAGAAAAGAAACAACAGCAACCAAACAAGGACCTGCAGGAAAAGGAAACTGCTTTGAGCAATAAACACGATACATGGGCAGGTAATGGAAATTGCCCTGAGTGCCAAACCAAGTACGAATACAGATGACTTCGTTTTAAGTCTTTGTAAAACTAGGTAGTTTGACCCATTACCACACAATCCCTACTTTTGACGCCCCTGAGAAAGAAGCCTTTAGAAAAGCATTTTCTCCTTTTCTCACAATATCTTCTACCCTTCACAAAACAAATTTCAAGTTTTCAGCCACTTTTGTTATCTGCAAATGCTTTTGATTTGGACAAACGTAAAATTTTGTTGTTTTGTAATGAGTTAAGAAAATGGCCTTGATCAAACAAAAAACACGTCTACTTCACTGCGTAGAACACGAAATAAAGTACAACAGTAGGAAAGGGAAATGGTGTTAAGACTGTACCACATGAGAAGAAGTCATATTTGGTCCAAACTGACAGCGCAAATTCTCCTTTTCCCACAATGTACTCCAAAGATTCCTTGGTCGGAATCATTAAAGCTTAGAATTATGTGGTACATTGTTAAACACCAAACAAAGTTTATATAAGGTGCTATGTGTTAAAAGCTAAATAAAATGCCATGAGAAAGGGAAAGGGAAAAAAATGCAATTAACATGGAACTGTGTCCATACGGATATCAAAACACAGGTAGCATGCATCTTGGAAACGATTGATGCCCAGAATGTGAAATATTGTTAAACAGATTTGAATTAAAAGAAAACAAGATATTCAGTAAAAACAAATCAAGCTGTTTATTGGTAGCCGAATTTATAGATCTATCGGACATTTTTAACGCCATTTTCAGCATAATTTCAGTTATATTGCGCCGGCGAGTGCCATGCTTTCCCTGGGTTCATTTTACCAATACCCCGCACAATATTCTGTCCAAGTAACTGGCTGCTTTCCCACATGATCACGGAATAAATATAAAATCATGTGGCACAGACATGCAATCTTATCATTAAATCCAATGTTCACTTAGGCAACTTGTCACAGACACCCCAAGGGTTAAACCTTTACACAATGGCAAGTTTTAATGAGCTTGATGTGGTGGGATTTCGAAAATATTGTTGGAAAAGGAGAAAATGCAGGTCATCAGCATTTTCTCCTTTTCCCACAATATTTTCTACCTTGACAAAATATATCTCGTGATGCGTGCCACTTTTGAGTTTGTCATCTGCAGGTACTTTCAGTAAAGAAGAGTGTGAAAGCTGTCATTTGGTAATGCGTTAACTCTTTACCACACAATCCCTACTTTTATCGCCCCTCAGAAAGAAGCATCTTAATAACATTGTTGGAAAAGGAGAAAATGCTGATTATCAGCATTTTCTCCTTTTCCCGCCATTTTTTCTACTCTGCTGGAATCAACTTTCAATTTTTTAGTTACGTTCATTTTGTCGTCTGCAAGTGCTTTCAATTTGCACAGGGATACAATTCCGTCGTCTGGTAAGGGGTTAATCAACAAGTAAGCTGTCGACAGACAGCGTCGATTATTGAGTCCATCTAACTTGTGTGTGCTTAGATCACATCAGCTGGTGATGCGCAATAAAACACCTTTTATTCATTTATTCCATATGGGACATGAAAACCTAAACCTGTCCTCGGCAGCTGTCCGTATACAATTAAGCATTTCTTTGTATTTTACTCGGTGTTTTAAATCAATGTTCAAATTTACTAATCCCGCTGGGTTATCCTATAGAGATATCTGATGAAATAGGCATTATGGCGGAAGATTGTTGCTAACAATAAAAATGGAGTTATTTTAACAGCTATTCGGGTAACATTGGGTCCCCCATTTCATTCAAACCTTAAATACATGGAACTACTTTTATTTCCGTGTGGGAAAAAGGGGTGAGCTAATATGATTCTATTTGCATGATATGTGTGACTGTTTTGGTCAATTTTCAATAGAAAAAAAAGTAACAAACTGGATTTACGCATTTCTTTTCCATGTCTTCATGAAGGCTAAAATGATTATTCCCTGATAAGGCCCATAACTCTTATAACACCGTGTGAAGAAACATCAATCATTTATTAAACAGTAACAAAGATAAAATCTATCTTTTGTACAGTTAAGGCTATAAGATCCGTTAGATCTTTTTTCGTGTAACCAAGACCATCTGAAAAATTCAAGTGGAGGTAAACCAATGGAGCATTGTCTGATCTGTTGAGGTGCTTATCCAGTATTTCCAACACAAAGCAGGCAATTTCATTGTGGCATTTCATTTGTAAAAATACGAGTTTTTCCTATTTTTCAAAAGTCCACATGAATGTATTGCCATCAAAGACCACATGAGTATTGGCTGTAGTGCCAAGGTTGTAACAACAGTTTCCCGTCTTTTAAAGGCTATACTATAGTAGTTCCAGTAATTCCAAGCCCGTAAGAGTATTTTCTCATGCATCGGGTCCTTACAGTATGTCCTGTATTGCTGAAGCCGTATAAGTATACTCAGTGCAATGCCAAAGCCGTAAGATTATTTTATGTATTTCTAAGAACTACGAGCAATTGCTGTTTTCTAATGCCGGGACATAGGAAGATAACTTGTGTTTCCCCAGACAATATTTTTGAGCATTCTGTTACATGCCAAAGCTAAAGAATGATTCCTGTATTTCAACTGCAATAAGAGAACTTGTATGTCCCAGGCAATAAGAACAATTCCTTTATTTCTACTCTAAAAATAACATAGTTTTGCCGTATTTGCGAGGCCCTTACAACGTTTGACATATTTCGTATTTCCATTTCTGAAGCAATAATCTTGAACATTTGCTGTATGTACAAGGCCACAAGCCTGAACATTTGCTTTGGGGCCAAAAGAGCCTTCGCTGTATTTTCAAAACTATAAAGATATTTGCTGTATTACCTAGGCAAAAGTAACATTTTGTTGTACTGCCAAGGCTTGTGTATTTCCAAGGTCATAAGAACACTTGCTGTATGGCCAAGTCAAAAAGAACATAAATTGCTGCATTGCCAATGTTACTTTACGGCTTGTAAGGATCATGATAAGACAACACAGAACGCGCAATCTGATCTTGGATCTATACTGTCCGGTATGGCGGACAGTATACGAAAAATAACCTTGAAATATCATTATTCTGGTGTTTAATTATCGACTTGAAAGTTCCATTGAACTTATTTCGCAGAATAAGAGTTAAGACGTCACCTTTGTACATTTCGGCAAGGAGATTAATCGACTTCAAATTACAGTAAATGACAGTTCTTTGACTTCGAGATTACTGGGTTACACTCACAAGATCAATTTCTACCAACCTCGACTCTCTTTTTTTAACCTTGTCTCACCCTGCATTATTTATCAGTAGGAATTCATCGTCGTTATCGAATTAAAATATTTGAGCCTGCAAAATAACTGAAAGGAAATGTTCAATTCAATAGAAAAAAAAAACAAGACTAAAACAGTGCTATTTCAAAGTTATGCCTTAACTCTTTACTCCATAGATACTCATTTCTTCACATTGCTTGCAGGAGTCTTTGGAAAACATTGTGGCAAAAGGTGAAATTGCTCGTGACGAGCAATTTCACCTTTTGTCACAATGTTTTCTATGCTATCAAAAGGTGTCATTTACACATGAAAAACGGCTTCATCCTTGTTGTTATTTAGGGTCAATTAGAGATGCCCTAGAAATGCCTTATGGGGTAAAGGGTTAAGGAATAGTATCTCCTTATCGGACAGTGTAGATCAAAGATTAGACTGTACGTTCTGTGCAGTCTGATCTTGATCTACACTATCCGCAAAAGATCAGTTAGTCGCGCTTAGCAGCCAAGGGGTTAAAACGCCGGCTAGTGCTTTTTTTCTTTTTTTTTTCCACATTTTTTTCCCCTCAAAATCCCACTGCACCAGGTTGGTAAAAAAGGATTGCTTGTCAAGGGTTCATTTCAGTGGCTCCTTTCATGTCGAGTCAAATGCAACAGCCAGTCTGTTGTTCCCACATCCTGTCATAAACAAGCACTGTTATATTCTGCAGAAAATATAGATCAAAACAAGTCTGTATTTACTGGAAGTTTGATTTTGATCCATACTCATCACTTCTCTATCATTTGTCTTATTGATGTAATTATTATTTGTTTGTTTTAAAGTTTATTCCATTGGATCGAGAATTTCATTTTCGTTTTTCAACAGGACAAAGGTTAAAACAGCGAAATCAAAATCACTCCAAACTATCTGAGCTCTGCATGAAGTCCCTTGACTGTTATGGTAAGCGAAATGGTTCAATTTTCAATGATATTCTAGTAAGCTTCTACAAACTTTGTAAGTTATTGCAAGACACCCGCATCGAGACACTAAATGTAATCAAATATGTGACTCATCACTCAAAAAGGGACCGTCTAGGAGCTGAGAAAAAGTGTTAAGTCTGGTCAGACTGCACGTATTTCTGTATGAAAGGTGGTCATTGTACTTTGTTCTACAATGATTTTTTGAATTATCAACTTCAACTGACCTGCACTATCGTCGATCTGTTTTCATGTACTTGATGCCCAGAATTCCAAGATGGTTCCTTTTTTGTGTGATGGGTCACATAATATTAACCATTTACATCAAAGCAAAATTTTAGGACAAATAATGCGAGGTTCAAATGACCGAATATGTATTTAAAAAAGTGGCAAGAAACCCCCCAGAAAATGTTGATACCAAATTCAAGCTACTAGATAGGAATGAAAAGTCTTATTGTGTAGATGATTGTAACCCTTGCAGGAATAGGCCTAAATGTTACATCAGAGTTACAAGATACACGTAACAGTGCCCAGATATGAGGGAGTGAAATGGAATCGAACCCAAAAGCCCTGCAATACTAACCGTAAATGTTACATTAGAGTTACAAGATACGCGTCACAATGCCCAGATGTGAGGAAGTGAAATGGAATCGAACCTAAAACCCTTGCAATACTGGCCGTAAATATTACATTACAGTTACAAGATACACTTCACAGTGCCAAGATATGAGGAAGTGAAATAGAATCGAACCTAAAACCCTTGCAATGCTAACCGAAATGTTAGTTTAAACATATTTATTTTACATCGATTGAGAAACAAGTTCTTACAACTTATACTAATCTCTCGCTATTCTGCTTCCTGGGAACTACACCAGTACTCGCGCCAAATGGGTGGCCAATGAAAAATTCCAAAGTTGACACCCACTCCCGGGTACCGAACTCAGGACCTTTAAGTTATGAGGCCGACGCACGACCACGGACACCACAAATGTTACATTAGAGTTACAAGATACACGTAACAGTGCCCGGTATAAGCAAATTAGTCCCAGTTAATGATCAATATTACCATTACTGATCATGAATACCGCAAAAAAGAGGGTCATAAAAAGAGAGAATTAGGCGCTTTAGATCGACTTCTTTTGACAGTGCTGATGGATTTCCTTTGACAAGACACGTACGGCATTTCCTAGAAGTGATTTTGGATTGTGTGCCTAATGAATAGTCTGCCATCAGGAAACTTAGAAACTGATAAAACGGATTGGGAGCAGAACAAAAAAAAAGAACCAAAATTCCAGGCAGATGCTCTGATAGTTTTTGTCACTATTAGACAATAGTACATTAGCATCTCGATATCTTGAATTGAGGACACAGGAATTTTCTGAAATAATAGTACTTGAATAAATACTTCTAATACAACTACCACTACTTATATAAATGATAATGATATCACTCTCTGAAGAGAATGACGTAGAAGGAGAGAATGAAACAAATCGTGCAGTATAGATCGAATCTGGCAGCAAGATTTGCTTTAGTCTGATCTGAATCTAAACTGTACGCAATGAAAAAAAAAAAACAGATGGCTTTTTACTATGATAGTTAATCCCACAAAGTTTTAAAGTAAATAAAGAAAATATTAAAATGCTTTTACCAACGAGCATCAGACATCATGCCCACATGATGAAAATTGATAAACATCGGTTTGCAAGAAGTTATATCGTGGTCTTATTGTTATATTACGATGAATCTGATGTTATCTGATATTGTACGGTAAAACAGGTCGAAGATTCGTTTGTTATCATGCTGAATGGATTCCTTTGACCGTAGCACCAGCCTTGTATCCTATTTCAATTAAATAAGAACGGCAGATGTGCCGAGATAAATGATATAACAACGTTAATTATTGTTTTTTTCTGTGTATTCCTTAAACTCTTTACCAAACGACAAAATGTTAGACCAGTCCATTCTGAAAGCATTTGCAGACGACAAAATAAATTTGATTCAAGAATCTAAATTTGTTTTGGGAATAATAAATTTGTTTGATGTCTATCTTGAAAATATTTGTTGATACTATTGTTAGTTTTCTGTAAAGGGAGGTAATTATCATAGTTTGTTGTAATGAGAATATAGTGGTTTGAGATTTATAAATGATAATTTTAAGAAGGATGAAAAGGAAAAAATCGCTCGGTGAATTAAGTATAATAATACTAATCTTTAATATTTGCAAATTTGCTAGGATTATTATAGTGGAAATAGATGTTTTCTATTACGGGTCCACTACGTTGAAGCCACATTTGAATTGTAGTCTATAAATGCTTTCAAATACGACGAGTTTACGAGATAAAATGAATTTCGATCTTTCAACGAAAAAAAAAACAAATGTTCTATTTATTTCATACCTTTAACCCTTTATCAAAATCCAGTATAGTTCTTTTCAGTTTTTCTCTGTGGCGTACCCCCTCCGCATAGCAACGCAATACAATATTACGTCATGCGCGAGAAATGCAAGCTAATGACATCATATTTCCATCTGGTTGTGAAGTCATGAGCATTTTACCTTGCTAACTAAAATATGAAAATCAGTCTTTTCACTGGTCATACTCGTGGAATATCAAAAAATATTTTCACCGGTATTACTCGATATCCTACCGGAAAGCATGAAATGAGATCCTGATCTATACTGCCTGAAAAAGCACGATTTACGTTACTTAGCAACCTAAAGGTTGGTTCCATTTTATCATGCCAAACTTCGAAGCAAGCTTGATTGATTACTCTGTATCACTTTAGGAGTGGCTTGAAGCACACGAAAAGGGGCAATCTGACATTTGCGTAAAGTGTCGTCTCGGATTAGCCTGCGCTGTCCGCGCAGGCTAATCCGAGACGACACTTTACGACTACACTGGATTTTGTTCTGAAGTAGACTTGCGCAAAATAGAAAAATTACATAAAAACGGAAAGCGTCGTTTCTGACTAGCCTACGGGGACTACGCAGGATGATCCGAGGCGACACCTTTACGCAATTGTCCGAACGACCCTTTCGCGTGTTGCAGGCCATTATAACATTTATTTTTTATTTCTGTTTCTAAAACTTGGCATCCCTGACAGTTTAAAGGTGGGCCTTCAAATTTTGGGACAAACAATATACAAAAATACAAAAAAAAAAAATCATCCATATACTCCAAAAAGCCTTATACAAAAGAATCATCTTTATACTCCTAAAGCTTTGTAATTTTCATTCATTAAAGGTGGGTATTTAGAATTTTCACATCACACCAAATTAAAAAATATAGGGTATGTATATATGTCACTGAAACTTATATGAAAAAACAATACAAATCATCAGTAATTAAAAATCATAAAATTACGAAAAAAATTTTTTTGGCGGTATTCCCTTAAAGGCTACGTAGCCTCTTAAGCTATTTTTAGATTTCCCGTCGAAATCAAAAAAAGCATTGTGGGAATGTTAAGTGACTTTCACGTGACTTATGACTATCGAATTCCATAACAGAACAAACATTTAATGATTTTCCATAATGTCTATAACTTCGGATGCTATGTTTGAAGCTTCGTTTGTATATTTCCGGTTTGTAAATTAGCGAGTTGCTCATGTAAAAATAGACCGTGTTTCCCTTCAGTGTTGACCTGGGCTGTAGTAAATCTCTGATTTATCTAGCTGTCGGATGGTTTTCGACTACTGGGGTTGAATGAATGAAAATTATAAGGCTTTGGGAGTACACAGATGATTTTATTGTATTTTTTGTAAAATTTTGTCCCAAAATCTGAAGGGCCACCTTTAAACCCTAGTAGTCGAAAACCATCCGAAAACAAGAGAAATTAGGGATTTACTGCAGGCCAGGTCGACACCAACAGGAAACACGTTCTATTTTTACATGAGCAATTCACTCATTTATATACCGGAAATATACAGACGAAGCTTCAAACATAGCGTCCGAGGACGACACTGTATGGAAAATAATTACATGTTTGTTATCTTATGGAATTCATTAGTCACTTTCCAGTCACTTAACATTGCCACAATGCTTTTTTGATTTTCGGCGAAAAATCTAAAAATAGCTTAAGAGGCTACGTAGCAGTTTGAGAGAAAACCATAAAAAAAGTAATTTCATATTTCTTAATTATCCATGATTTGTATTATTTTTTCATAAAAATTCCAGTGATATATACATGTATATTCTTTAATTTGGTGTGATGTGAAAAATCTAAATACCCACCTTTAAACGTGAAAGTCTTCAAACCACGAAATCCACATCTTTGGACGAAAGTCTGACAGTGAGAGACGCGATGGGGTAATCGTGAATAAAGAAAATCGATCTTTCAAAGATTTAGATGTCTGTCAATTTAATAAACCTTGTCAAAATTCTCCTGTCTGTGGGATCACGTATTAAATGATTATTTGTGGAAGTTTCAAGGTGATAGACGTAACATTATCCCTGTCCTTCTTAACTCTTTACCACACGATCTCGACTTTTAACATCTCTATGAAAGAAGCCTTTTGAAAACATTGTGGGAAAAGGAGAAAATGCTGGTAACCAGCATTTTCCTCCTTTTCCCACAATGTTTTCTTCCCTTCCTAAAACAAATTTCAATTCAATTCTTTAATCACATTTATTTTGTCGTCTGCAAATGCTTTTAATTTGGACAAGTCTAAAATCTTGTCGTTTGAAAGAGTTAACCAGTTTAGCCGAGGCCCATTAGCTCTATCGGTGACGTACAGGACTTAACCCTTTCCCAAACGACACAATTTTGGACTGGCCCAAATTGAAAGCACGTTCAGACGACAAAATAAAAGTAAATAAGAAAAAATGTTTCCAGCAGGGTAGAAAACATTGTGGGAAAAGGAGGAAATGCTGGTGACCAGCATTTTCTCCTTTTCCCACATTGTTTTCAAAAGGCTTCTGTGTCAAGGTCAGATTAACCAAGGATTGTTTGGTAAAGGGTTAAGAACAGAGATCGCTGGTTCGATACCCACCTTGGAAATTTCTTTCATAGGATGAATGATAGTAATTTTGCCAGGATTCATTAATCTGTAACCGATAACCATTGATTCGACAGAGGTTACATATTATGTGGAAAAGCAGATAGTGACACGAAAAGCATACTGTGTACTGGTAAAAGAAACTCCAGGCAAGCATGGATAGGTGCGCTGGCCACTGCGATATAGCTAAAGTAATATTGAAACGCCGGAAAAATCAATATAATTATTTAATCAATCTTAAACCTTTTTAACATATCCTTGGGTTTAACGTAGCAGACCCCTAACAGAAAACAGCTATTTCCACAATGATATTATCATACAAAATTTGCTATGATGAAAATAGAGTGTTGTTGTACTGCTTTAACCAAGCCACTTTTCCCTTTTTGTCTTTTCTGAAATTATCATTTATGAATCCAAAACCACTATATTTTTCATCACAAAGAGAGCTAGTAATTACCCTCCTTTTCTGAAAACTAACAAAAGTATCTACAAATAATTTAAAGATAGGCATAAAGAAATTTCTGATCCGTTATATTGTGCAAAAGTATTATTCCTGTATAAATCCGTATTTATCAACTATCAAGAAAACTTTATGCAATTCAGCACTAGAGGTATTAGGGGTCTACTACCTTAAATGCCCCTATCTGAAAAAAGGACATTAGAAAGCATTTTAAGAAACTTTGAAAAAGGTCGTAACCAGCACCTTCCCTATTTTCTACAATGCTTTCAACTCTTATAAAGAAAACTTTCCGGATTTGCGCAACATTTAGTGTATCGTCTGAAAAGAACCCTGTAGTTTCGACCAGATTAAAATTCTATGGTTTAGACTTTTGCCTTTTATTAGAGTCACAAGGGGGCTGTTAGACATTTGAAAACATTGTGGTAAATGGAGAAAATGCTGATAACCCGCATTTTCTCCATTTCCCACAATGTTTTCTACCCTTATTAAGTAAAGTTTCATAATCTGTGCAACATTTAGTGTTTCGTCTGAAAATAGCTGCAATTAGGACCACTCTGTCGTTCAGAGGTCGGCCCTTTAGAGTTTCACGGGGATTGTTTGGAGTGTTCCGAATCATTCTTTGACAAGTTATCTTTTAGACACGAGTCTTTTTAGTAAAATACTAGTACTTTCTTGTAACAGGCCTACAAAATTTTCTTTCCATTAATCTAATAATTTTCCCACCCCCAAGTCTAGACTGTTTTCGTAAAATATTTTGTGTTGAAAAAAAGAAAAAGTTTATAAAGAAATTCGCTATTACAATCAACAACGTCTTTTAACCCTTTCCCAAACAATCCCTGGTTTTTACGGGTCAGGAATAGAAGCCTTTGGAAAACATTGTGGGAAAGGGAGAAAATGCTGGTAAGCAGCATTTTCTTCTTTTCCCACAATATTTTCTACCCTGTTATATCGAAAAATCATCTTTTTAGCAACTGTTGATTTGCCACCTGTAAAATGCTTTCTGTTTGGTCTGGTCCAAAATTTGCCGTTTGGGAAAGGGTTAACACAATGTACTTTTATTCATTTCACGTAAATGTTTCTCCCACGTGCTATGAATATTTTCCAGTTGGTCTAAGAAAAACCTTTTCCTGTCTCGTTTTTACTATCTTCAACCTTTTGCCTAACAACCCTTTTCTTTAACGACCACACAAACTTGGACATACGGGTTTGAAAACCTTTAAAGAAAAGGTTGAAATGCCGTTTACGAGCTTTTACTCCTTTTTTCCACAATGGTTCCTACAGTTTCAAAGATTATTTTTATTCTTTGCTGAAGCACTTAATTTGTCGACTTCTAAACATTTCAATTTCGTCCAAATGCGATATCTGAAAGAAAATGGTATGGAAGTTTTAGATTTCAAATAACAGGCTGCAATGGCTTTTGGGAATGTCGATTAATGAGACGCGTCCTTGATAGTATATTCAAATGAGTATGATGACGTCATATCTGATGTATAAAAGGTGGATAGGGTTGCCGACCACCGTCCATAACCACATTTTTTTCCCCCAAATTCAAATGAAATTTATAAGATCGGAAAGAGGAATTTACCCGGCTGGTGTTTTACAAGAACGTTTGGATTTACGGTAAAAAAGAAAAAACATGTAACTTTAAAGGGCAGAACTCTAATCGACAGAGAGGTCCGAAATGCAAGCATTTTCAGACGACACATTAGATGTTGCACAGATAATGAAGCTTAAATTTAAACGGGTAGAAAACTTTGTTGGAAATTACCAGCATTATCTCCATTTCTTACAATGTTTTCAAATGTCTGGCATCCAATATTTTTTTTCCTTTTTTCACAATGTTTTCTATCACATAGGCCTATAAATGCAATAATTTGAACCAAATTGAATTTGTCACCTGCAAATACTCTCAGTTTGGATTGGTAGAAAAGTTTGTGGTTTGCCAAAAAGTTACGATGGCATCGTTAGACGAACTATCAATCATAGACTAAACGTACGAAATAATGTATTAACTCATTACCAAACAACAAAATTTTGGGTTTGTCCAAATCGAACGCATTTGCAGACGACAAAATAAAAGTGACTGAAAATTTGATTTTTTTTGTGAAGGGTAGAAAACATTGTGGTATAAGGAGAAAATGCTGATTAACAGCATTTTCCCCTTTTCCAACAATGTTTTTTACATGCCTCTTGTTTAGGGTCGTTAAAAGTTGGGATTGTGTGCTAATGGGTTAAACACAATCGAAAGAAAAAATCATCAAAAGGAAGAAAGGGTATGAAACATTGTGATAAAAACGAAAACAGAAGCTTACACCAATATTTTATCCGTTTACCACACTCTTTCTGATCCCGAGCTCTGCTAATTTCTTTCCAAGAAATGATGACAGTCATTGGACAGGTGTGATTCTCTGAAAAGTTATCATTGTTTTGACGATGTTTTTGTGGGAAAGTAGTCAGTGGCTCGGGAAGAATATTGAGCGATGCACTGGTAAGAGGAACACCAGGAAAGCATAGGTAGGTGCACCGCGCGCCGCGAAGTAAGAGAACTTATAATATGTGGAACAAGTCACTTTATGTAAAACACCATTGAACCAATCAATCAAGCGATCAATCGATCGATGGATCGGTCGGTCGATCGATCTTTTCGACCTTTCAAAATACAAATCCCATTATGTGGGCTGTATGTACTTGCTCCATCATCTTTCGTACACAAGCAATTTCAATACCATGGCGTCTAAAATTTTGCCGACTTGTAAGAAAATTAAGTACAAAATCACCCCAAGCTACTCCATCTTTGTCACAAGAAGGGCACTCCACAGATCAATGACATGCAAATACAGTCAGATAATATTCAGGATACCGGGGATGCACCATTTGCATATAGATGTTTGTTTCATTTTTTTTTTCTGAGAATTGTGTTTCATTAACTTTTATTCTGCTAAATAAACCGAATAAGACTTTTTCATCCGATTGTGGCAGCCCAAATTTTGCTATTTTAACCCTTTCCCAAACAAGCCCTTGTTTTTACATGTCTGCAGTCCAAGTCTTTTCAAAACACTGTGGGAAAAGGAGAAATTGCTCGTAACGAGCAATTTCTCCTTTTTCCACAGTGTTTTCTACCCATTTGGAGAACTTTCTGCCATTTTTATCAAATGTGAAATTGTCGTCTGCAAACTCTTTGAGTTTGGAAGAGTATAAAACTTGTCGTTTAGGAAAGGGTTAAAGGTATTTTTGGTGGACAATATGTCCTTTTCGGACAGTGTAGATCAAAGATCAGACTACACGTTCTGTGCAGTCTCATCTTGATCTACACTGTCCGCTAAAATGTTGGTTAATTTCGCAAAGTAGGCGAAGGGTTAAGGTCAAGATAACATATGAACATGAGAAAAAAAAAGCGTGGAAAAGGTTTGTGACAAGAAAATGATTTGTGACCCGTCACGCGAAAAGGGACAATTTGGGAATTCTGTACATCAATTGAATGAAAGCAGACCGACAGATGAGAGCAGGTCAATTTAAGTTGATAGTTCAGAAATGATTGTGTAACAAGGTAGAATGACCACTTTTCATACAGAAAATATCATAAAAGCGAAAAATGTCAACCCTGGTCAGCCTGCGCAATTCGCTCAGACTCACCTGAGTAGACACTTTTCGCAGTTTCCAGAAGATCCCTTTTTGCGTTACGGGTCACATATATTCTTTACAAGACGATGACTGAAATTTCAGGATTGTCCCAATCTATAACATTTGTAGATAATAAAATAAATGTGATTCATGTAAAACACGAATTGATCTACCCTTAGGGAAGGAAATATTGTTGACAAAAGGAGCAAAAGCTTGTAACCAACATTTTCTCCTTATCTCACATTTTTTTCAAAAGCCTTATTTTTCTGGATAAAGTTTAGATTGAGTAGTAAAGGGTTAATTGTAAAGAAATGTGACTACAAACTGTAACGCAACATAAGGTTTAAACCGATAAAGATTTAGAACTGTTACACAAAGTCACTTTTTATTAACATTGACACATATTGACTCACACATAGTAAAACGAGTGCCACGGAACATAGGCTCCGATAGCTCTAAATACTCTTGTATTCTAAATTCGAAGACTAGCAATCGGACTGGCCAAGACAGACCTTTTCCATTAAAAGTTTGGCTTGCCCTGGAAGCAAGAAATACAACTGTACAGAGATTGGTTGTTGATTGCAGCCAATGATGGTTTTGGATTTGGTAAACTTTAGAAAAGAAAACAATCTTTGAAAGTAACGATAAATAAAAAGTAAAAAAAAACAAGACACGCATTTAGGACGAAAAATTAATTTTTTTTTCTTTTGAACTAAAATGTGGGCATACACGTAAAAAGCATTATCATAAACCCTTTAAATACGGCATCTAGTGGCTGTATCTATAGACAAAAATTATATACCCATCCATTAGTACACTTGTATTTATCACTTTTAAACCCTTTACCAGACGACAAAGTTTAAGTCCTGTCCAAGTTGAAAGTATTTGCAGACGAGAATTTCAAAGTGGCTCAAATAGTGCAATTGTTTATTGATATGGTAAAAACATTGTGGGAAAAGGTGAAAATGCTGGTTACCAGCATTTTCTCCTTTTCCCACAATGTTTTCAAAGGGCTTCTTTCCAAGGTTCGTCAAAAGTCGTCATTGTGTGGGAAAAGGTTAAGTTTCCTTGTTCGAGACCATGGGTGCGTACAATGCAGACCATAATGCACGATCAACCTGCACTTACGTTCAGTCTAGTCTTTCCCTATACTTTCCTTCAGAATTACGAATAGTTTTGGTCATGTGAACCAACCCATGACAATTATATCAACGATTTTTTTTCTTCAAATCTTAACTTAACAACAAAACTTTAGTACTACCTGAACATGACTGCAGTTGACCTCTTTTGAAAACTTTGTCCCAGATAAACAGTTGTTTCTTTTACCACACCGTTTTAACATAAATTCGTGTATTGTATCTTGATTCCCGGCAATAGGATGGTTTCAAAATCGTTTGGTCCAAAGTTTTGTTGTTACGTGATAAAAATCAAATCCATACTTTATGTTTTCTACCGTCTATTCCTAAACCTACACCGATCCATCATGACAATCTTAAACGTTCTTGCAAATTTTCGTTGTCCGTTGTTATAAATGCATATTTTCGATAGTAATGGGATCACTTTTTAACTTTTAAATATAAAGCTTTCCCTTTTTTTCTTTGAAATATGCAATTCTTATGTAGCCCAAAAAGTTATCCTCTACCTCAAAAGGAGGATTTTATTTACTTAACCCTTTCCCAAACGACAAATTTGGACTCTTCCAAACTGAAAGAGTTGGCAGACTACAATTTTTGATTTTGAGAAAATGGCAGAAAGTTCACAAAAAGGGTAGAAAACACTGTGGTAAAAGGAGAAATTGCTCGTTACGAGCAATTTCTCCTTTTCCCACAGTGTTTTCAAAACACTTGTACTGCAGACACGTAAAAACCTGGGCTTGTTTGGGAAAGGGTTAACTCTTTACCAAACCACAAGATTTTAGACTGGTCCAAATAAAAAGCATTTGCAGACCCAAAAAATTAATGTGACTCGAAAATTGAAATTTGTTCTGGGGAGGGTGACAAACCTTGTGGGAAAAGGAGAAAATGCTGGTTACTAGCATTTTCTCCTTTTCCCACAAGGTTTTCAAAGTTTTCTTTCTCATCGTCGTGAAAACCCGGGATTGTTTGGTAAAGAGTTAAATAAGTACAGTACTCTTCTGGTGAAATTATTATTTTCCCCTTGTTAACATACGTATTTCCCATCTTTAAAAGCTTACACTTTTCCTTTTTAAAAGAAAATTCAATTTCCTTTTTTGGTAAAAAAATACACTTTTCTTCAAGTTAAAAAGTTTTTCTTTCAGATTAAAAAAAAAAAGTTTTTCTCATGTTACCAGCATTTCTTTCTTTTCCCACAATGTTTTAAAAGGCTTTCATTGTCAGGGTCTTTAAAAACTTGGCACTGTTTTGGTGCATGGTTAAAAACAGTCAAGCTAACAGTTGTTTCGTTAAAAGTCAGAAGGATATCGTGACATGATAGAATTAATTTCTTATATTGTGGAAAAAAAAATAAGCAGAGGTATTGACAAACTTTAAAGGAAAAAAGAAAAAAAAAAGTGTCAATTGTAAGAGTATGTAGATAAATACATTAAAATAATAGACTACTGACTACTGTCATTATATCTTGTTATGTACATGCCCAGTTATTATTAGCTTTGTTCATGTGTGTATCTATTTTTGAATGGTTTTCCCCTGTTGCTATTTTTAGAACTGGATTCTCTCTTGTAGAATATTGTGCTGGAAGTTTCCAGGCCTTTTTACAATCTGTTTACTAGAAGTTATGCAACTGATTTTAACATGAATTTTCTGGAAGTTTCCCTGTTATTATAAAAGGAAAAGCCTTTTACATCTCAGTGTTCACTAGTTAATACATGATTGCCAGACTACAGTGGGGATTATCTTGTGTTTGTGTCCTATAATTAGTGCTTGGATTATATTCAGTTTGGATTCGGATCAGACTAGACTAAAGTGAGGATTACTTCGTGTGATTGGATTACATTCAGTTTGGATCAGGATCAGACTGGAATTAAGACTGGAATAGTTTGTCTTTTGGATTTAACATCTAAGGTATTGTTTTGTACAATTGTAATATTGTCACTGATTATTTGATATTTTTGTTAATAAATTCTGTTAATTGTTATCGTTTGTTGCTGGCTTCTTCTTTCTAGTTACGCCTGACTCGTAACAGAAATTGGGGGCTCGTCCGGGATTGGAAAATAGACTAACGTATTTGTTTTCCATTTTGGACTATCCATCGATTGGAAAATAAGACTAACGCATTCGTCTATTAATCAGTAATTATAATACAATTTTGAACTTGAATCCAGCAACAAACAAACATGTCTTTTGACTTAGATAAATTTACGGCTGAACCGTCTGTGGAGTTATTGAATTTGGGTAAAAAGACTGATTTGCTTAATCTTGCTAAGCACTATAAATTGTCTGAAATAAAATCTTCAATGCGTAAACATGAAATTAAGAACATTTTGGTACAATATTTTGTTGATGAGGAAATTTTTAATGAAAATGCTCTTTCCCTGATAGTTGACGTTCAGTCAGTTTTAAGTTCGAAAGAACTTGAATTAAAACTTCAGATCAGACAATTAGAAATTCAGGAAAGAGAGAAAGAAAGAGAATGGAAAGAGAGAGAGAAGGAAAGAGAAAGGGAAAGAGAAAGGGAGAGAGAAGAAAGAGAAAGGGAAAGAGAAAGGGAGAGAGAAGAAAGAGAAAGGGAAGAGAGAGAGAAGGAAAGAGAAAGGGAAGAGAGAGAGAGAAGGAGAGAGAATTTCAATTAAGAATGAGGGAAATAGAAATGCAAGAAAGAGCAAATCAGCCGAAGCAAAAGATTGAATACAATTTTGATGTTACAAAACATATTAGGCTTGTTCCTCCATTTCAAGAAAAAGAAGTTGGTAAATACTTCCTACACTTTGAAAAAGTTGCAGAAAACTTAAATTGGCCAAGAGAGCACTGGACTTTGCTTCTGCAAAGTGTTTTGATAGGCAAAGCTCGTGAAATTTATACACAACTAGGTGTTGAACAATGTCATCATTATGAGACTGTTAAAGAACTTATTCTCAAAGGTTATGAGCTGGTCCCAGAAGCATATAGACAAAAATTTAGAAATTGTAAAAAAGATTCTAACCAGACTCATGTTGAATTTGCTAGAAACAAAGAACAGTTATTTGATAGATGGTGCTGTTCTAAGAAAATAGACCAAAATTTTGATAAACTCAGACAACTTATGTTAGTTGAAGAATTCAAACGTTGTATTCAATTTGATGTTAAGACATTCTTAGACGAAAAACAAGTTGAAACTTTAGAAGAAGCAGCTCGTCTGGCTGATGATTACTACCTTACACATAAAGTTTCTTTTATTAATAAACCCAAACCTACTTCCTCACATCCCCAAAATAAACTTATGTCTGGTAATTCATCTGGCATGCCCAGTCAATCCAGTACACCCAAACCCAATTCTACTAGTGAAACCAAAAGTCAATATCCCTTATCTCGACCCACTTGTAACTATTGTAAGAAACCTGGTCACCTTGTTTCTGAATGTTTGAAATTAAAAAGGAAGTTAGAAAGTGATGAAGCCAAACCAACAGGGCTCACCACTCTTAGACCAAGGCCACAGTCTTCTATTAAAACCAATACAATTGACATAGTCACAAAACCCAAGTCTGATTCTACTATGGAGATTTTTGAACCATTTATGTTGAATGGTTTTGTATCACTTTCAGGTGATAATTGCCCACCTATCCCTATTAAAATTTTAAGAGACACAGGAGCTTCTCAATCTCTTATTTTAGCAGATATACTGCCTTTTTCTGAGAAGACTTCTTCCGGTACTAGTGTCCTTATTCAGGGTGTAGAGTGTGGAACTGTTAATATCCCTCTCCATCATGTTAATTTGTCATCAGATTTGGTTACTGGGCCTGTGGTTATTGGTATTAAACCTTCCTTACCATTTAAAGGTGTCCATTTACTGCTAGGCAATGACTTAGCTGGAGATAAGGTTGTGGTTAATCCACTTGTAACTGACACACCAAATATAGGTCAAACAGATGACCCTATCGAGCAGGAAATTCCTGACTTGTATCCTTCTTGTGCAGTTACCCGAGCTATGGCTAAAAAGGCCATTTTGGAAAACTCAAACTCTGATATTGACTTGACGGATACTTTTATCGGTCAATATTTTAATAATGAGATTAAAAAGTCTCTTGATCCCAGTTTGTCTGATACTCAGACAGACTCGTCAATGTCTCGTAATTCTCCACCAAGGTCTATTGACCAAGGTCACGACACGCTGTCAAAGTCACAGCTTATCCAGGAACAGCAAAATGATCCTGAGATTTCGAAATTAATTTTTAGGGCTTTACCTGAAGATGAAATTTCACAGGTCCCAATGTGTTACTATATAAAGAATGGGATTCTTATGAGAAAATGGCGACCATTTGATGTCCCAGCTGATGATGAATGGGCTGTTTACCACCAAATTGTGGTTCCAAAGTCATATCGTCATGAAATATTAAGTATAGCCCATGAAAGTCCTATGTCAGGTCACCTAGGTATAAACAAGACCTATCACAAAATTATTACTCATTTTTATTGGCCTGGTCTCAAGTCAGATGTCTCTAAATATTGTAAAACTTGCCATACATGTCAAATGGTAGGTAAACCCAACCAAACCATTCCCAAAGCTCAATTACAACCTATTCCTGCTTTTGATGAACCTTTAAGTAGGATACTTATAGATTGTGTTGGTCCTTTACCTCGAACCAAGTCAGGAAATGAGTATCTCTTAACAATTATGTGTACTTCTACACGTTTTCCTGAAGCTATTCCTTTAAGGAACATCAAAACAAAGTCAATAGTCAAAGCTCTTATAAAATTTTTCACATTTGTTGGTCTTCCAAAATCAGTTCAGTCTGATCAAGGGTCAAATTTTATGTCTGGTATATTCCAACAGGTTATGCATGAATTAGGGATCAAGCAATACAGGTCATCCGCCTATCACCCTGAAAGTCAAGGTGCTTTAGAAAGATTTCACCAGACATTAAAAAATATGATAAGATCATATTGCTTTGACACTGAAAAAGATTGGGATGAGGGCATCCATTTGTTACTATTTGCAGCCAGAGAATCTGTACAAGAATCTCTTGGTTTCAGTCCTTTTGAATTAGTTTTTGGCCATTCTGTTCGTGGACCTTTAAAACTTTTGAAGGAGAAATTTCTCTCAAATGATGAAACACCTTTGAATTTACTACAGTATGTTTCTGACTTCAGAAATAGACTGTCTAGGGCATGTGAGGTTGCTAGGTCCAATCTTAAAATGTCTCAGGGCAAAATGAAAGCAAAATATGACAACCATGTTATAGATAGAAAATTTAAACCAGGTGACAAAGTCCTTGCTCTTTTGCCAATACCTGGCAGACCTTTACAGGCAAGATATTTTGGACCCTACACTATTGACAAGAAAACAAGTGATTTAAACTATATAATTAATACTCCAGGAAGGCGTAAAAACAAACAAATGTGTCATATAAATATGTTAAAGGAATACTTTGACAGAGATAGCTCTATTTCAAAACCAATTACAGTTGTAAACACTGTCCCACAAGAATCAAATGTATCTGATCTTGAAGTAAATTCGGACTTTATTGATAAATCTGATCCTGGTCCATCTAAACTTGAGAATTCTGATATTTTGAGAAATCTTAACAACAAACTTTCTCACTTGGAACCATCGCAGCAGGAAGAGCTGAAACAGTTGATACATGAATATGAACATTTATTTCCTGATATCCCCACAAGAACAGATAAAATCTATCATGATGTCATTGTGGAAGATTCTAAACCAATAAAGCAACATCCATATAGGATGAATCCTTTGAAACAGAAATACCTCCAGGATGAAGTAAAATACTTACTGGAAAATGACTTTATTGAACCTAGCCAGAGTAATTACAGTTCACCATGTATATTAGTACCGAAATCAAATGGAACTTTTAGAATGTGTACTGACTATCGTAAAGTGAACTCTGTGACAAAAGCAGACTCTTTTCCAATACCAAGAATTGATGACTGTATTGACAAAGTTGGAAATTCTAAATATGTCACCAAATTTGACCTGCTAAAAGGATTCTGGCAAGTTCCACTGACTGATAGAGCAAAAGAAGTATCAGCCTTTGCTACTCCAAACGGTCTGTACCAATACAAAGTTATGCCGTTTGGGATGAAAAATTCTCCTGCAACGTTTCAGCGGCTTATAAACAATGTTATATGTGGATTAGATGGCTGTGATGCATATATTGACGACGTCATCATCTACTCAGACAGTTGGAGCGACCACCTTCAAAGAATCAGGAAGTTCTTCGACAGACTCAGTAAAGCGAAACTGACTGTGAATCTTGCAAAAACTGAATTTTGTCATGCTACTGTAACATTTCTAGGACATCTTGTGGGACAGGGTCAAGTTAAACCTTTAGAAGCTAAAGTCAGTGCTATCTCTGAGTTTCCTGTGCCTAAATGTAAAAGACAGCTGATGCGATTTCTTGGTATGGCTGGCTACTATAGGAAATTCTGTAAAAATTTCTCAGGTATTGCTGAACCTTTAACAAATTTACTTAAGAAAAGCACAAAGTTCAAATGGAATGACAAATGTCAAGATGCATTTGATCGTCTGAAAGCCATACTAAAGAGCGCACCAGTTCTCTTGGCACCTGATTTTGACAAATGTTTCAAATTAGCTGTTGATGCAAGTGATGTTGGTATTGGTGCTGTTCTTTTACAAGAAGATAATAATGGTATTGATCACCCAGTTTGTTACTTTTCTAAGAAATTTAACAAACATCAGAAAAATTACTCTACCATAGAAAAAGAGTGTCTTGCCTTAATTCTGGCAATCCAGCAGTTTGAAGTTTATTTAACCTCTTCAACTTCACCAATTGTTGTATTCAGTGATCATAACCCTTTAAGTTTTCTACACAAACTTAAGAATAAGAATCAAAGATTACTGAGGTGGAGTTTATTGCTTCAAGAGTTTAATCTTGACATAAGACACATAAAAGGGAAAGATAACATTATACCAGATGCTCTTTCAAGAGTTTGAAATTCAAATAGTCATTTTCCCTAAATCATGTTCAAACTCAATTTTTAAATTGTACTTTCATTACCTTGACTATTTTCATTAGTCTGAAATAATTAATATTTGAGTTTGTCATTTCCTATGTATACTTCAGATAAAGTATCATATACATGTATATAAATAATATTGCAAAAAAAAGAAAGATTTATTTCATAAACCTTTCTTTTTCTTTTCAAGGGGGGAAGTGTTATGTACATGCCCAGTTATTATTAGCTTTGTTCATGTGTGTATCTATTTTTGAATGGTTTTCCCCTGTTGCTATTTTTAGAACTGGATTCTCTCTTGTAGAATATTGTGCTGGAAGTTTCCAGGCCTTTTTACAATCTGTTTACTAGAAGTTATGCAACTGATTTTAACATGAATTTTCTGGAAGTTTCCCTGTTATTATAAAAGGAAAAGCCTTTTACATCTCAGTGTTCACTAGTTAATACATGATTGCCAGACTACAGTGGGGATTATCTTGTGTTTGTGTCCTATAATTAGTGCTTGGATTATATTCAGTTTGGATTCGGATCAGACTAGACTAAAGTGAGGATTACTTCGTGTGATTGGATTACATTCAGTTTGGATCAGGATCAGACTGGAATTAAGACTGGAATAGTTTGTCTTTTGGATTTAACATCTAAGGTATTGTTTTGTACAATTGTAATATTGTCACTGATTATTTGATATTTTTGTTAATAAATTCTGTTAATTGTTATCGTTTGTTGCTGGCTTCTTCTTTCTAGTTACGCCTGACTCGTAACAATCTGAACCCTCATCTTGCTAATAAGTAAAATGGAGTTTCCGAGCCGATAGTGAAAAACCCAAATTTGCTGCATGCGTCTTAATGGATTTTTTGGGAAATATTTGTCCTTATTAGATGTCCCCAATGTAGATTTAAGATCAGAATGCACAGTCTGTGCAGTCTGATCTTGATCTAAGCTATCCGGAAAAGGTCAGTGAGTTGCGTACTTCGCAGCCAAAGAGCTAAGAAAAACATAAATTTATAGCAAAACTGGATATTCTGAAGTTTAACACATTACCACACAATCCCTACTTTTGACGCTCCTGAGAAAGAATCCTTTAGAAAACATTGTGGGAAAAGGAGAAAATGCTGGTAACCAGCATTTTCTCCTTTTCCCACAATGTTTTCTACCCTTCACAAAACAAATTTTAAATTTTCAGTCACTTTTATTTTGTCGTCTGCAAATGCTTTCGATTTGGACAAACCTAAAATTTTGTCGTTTGGTAATGAGTTAAACGACCAAAGGAGTACATATATTCGCACAACATTCTATTTTTGCAGATCACAGGTAACTTAAAGGTGGCCCTTCAGATTTTGGGACGAAAATTTTACAAAAGTGCAAAAAAATCATTCTTATACTCCCAAAGCCTTTTAATTTTCATTCATAAAACCCTAGTAGTCGAAAACCATCCGACAAGACGAGAAATTGGAGATTTACTACCGCCAAGGTTGACACCAACGGGAGACACATTCTATTTTTAGATGATCAATTCGCTCATTTACTTAAAGGAATACACAGAAGAACATTCAAACATAGCGTCCGAAGAAGACATTATGGAAAATAATTATTACATGCTTGTCATGATAGGGAATTTAATCGTTATGAGTCACGTGGCAGTCACTTGACAATCCCAATATGCTTTATTGATTTTTGGCGCGAAATCTAAAAATAGCTTAAGAGGCTACGTAGCCATTTAAGGGAATACCATCAAAAATTTTTTTTTCTGTAATTTTATGAATCTTAATTTTTGATGATTTGTATTATTTTGTCATATGAATTTCAGTGATATATATATTTTTTAATTAGGTGAGATGTAAAAATTGTAAATACCCACCTTTAAAGTCTGGCTATGCATTCAAAAAGTGACTATACATATATTTTTCACATACATGTAGTTTTCTGAAAATTTTGACAAATCCCTATGATTCAAATAAAACAGTGTAGTATCATATGAGTTATGATAAGCAATCAGCATCCCCTGATACGTACAATGGTTTATTCTTAGTTTTATAAAATTTCATTTATTTGAGGTGTTACTATGAGTTTTTGCGATTGACAGTGATTTAAGGTAAGACCTGTGTAATGTACTTCCGGTAAAAATTCTAATTTGTTGATAAATAAGAATAATAATATTGATTTATGCAGAAATAATATTTTCACACATTTCTAACGGATCAGAAATTCCGTTTATGTCTATCTTGAAACTATTTTTTTGATACTTTTGTTAGTTTTCTGAAAAGGGAGGTAATTATTATCTCTTTTTGAATTGAGAATATAGTGGTTTTAGATTTATAAATGATAATTCAAAGAAGGAAAAATGGAAAAATGAATCGGTGAAAGTAGTTCAATAATACTAATTTTTAATTATAGCTAATTTTGCATGATGATATTTTAGTGGAAATAGCTGTTTTCCATTACACAGGTCTTACATGAAAATATTCATATATACAAAACATCTAAATATAATTATAAAAGTTTTACTACTTAAGCCCATACTACAACCACTACTATTTCTATAAGAATAGGAAAATAATGATGATGATTATTATAAGACTGATACTTACAATTTTAAAGTTCAGTAACCGTTTTGCCTATTTACACAATATTATTCTAACATCCCCTAATCAACTATTCAATCACATAATATTCCACAGGTTTAAGAAGATATAAATAGTTATATGACATCTGCTTAATCGCCAAACCGAACGTTAGATGATTTACAATCCAGAGAACATAACGTATTGGGATTTTCTATCCTACCCTGGCGGAGTGATATTTTATCCGCTCACGGCATCCATGGGCCTGTTTTCTCAGCTAGTATAAGAGAGCTGCAGTATCAATGTCTTCGCCAAATTTAAAGGCGAAATGGAGAAGTTTTTTTTTTATTTATCTGATACCTTCTGAGCAAGTAGAGAACAGAGTAGATTCCTAATAAAACTATCATAGAATGTGCAGTCTACTCTGATTATAACGAGAGCAACCAATGCGCCCAGCCATGATTCAGTAAAACCGTTTGTCTCGGGCAGTTCTAAAGATGGCAATTCATTGAAATCTAGAATCTTATCTAACCCTTAAAGTGCTGAATTTAACCCATTACCACACAACCCCTACTTTTGACGCCCCTGAGAAGGAAGCCTTTAGAAAACATAGTGGGAAAAGGAGAAAATGCTGGTAATCAGCATTTTCTCCTTTTTCCGCAATGTTTTCTACCCTTCATAAAACAAATTTCAAAATTTCAGTCACTTTATTTTTCGTCTGCAAATGCTTTCAATTTGGGCAAACCCAACATATTGTCGTTTGGTAATGAGTTAAACAGGAGACATTTTTAAAAAAGAAAAACATATTTAAAATATAGTATTGTGTACCAAGGTTTCTTTTTTTTGTCCAGAATATGTAACAAAATAGTGGACTGTGTCGATCTAAGATCAGACTGCACGTTCTGTGCCGTCTGATCTTGATCTATGCTGTCCACAAAAACAAGTTAAGTTGGTTCCAGCGCTTTGTGGGTTAAAGATATTTTATATATACTGTTTTGTTTATAAACTTTAAAATGAATGTAGACCGTGTGAGAATTCCAGCTGATTTCTCCATCCTTCAACTCTAGCAGACGACACATGTTTCACCCATTTTTTAACCCATAGGCCTTTACCATACGACAAATTTTAGACCTGACCATTTTTAAAGCATTTACAGATGAACCCTTATGCTGCTTAGTGAGACCGAAAGACCTTTTGCAGACAGAAAAGTATATACTGTGCAATCTGGTCTCAACTCTACACTGTCCGATAGGGAGATACTGTCCTGTAATGTATATCTAAAAAAAAAAATACATTTGAAAGCAGACAATTTGGGTTTTTATTATCTGCTTTAAAATTCCATTTCATTTATGATCCAGTTTAACCCATTACCACACAATCCCTACTTTTGACGACCATGAGAAAGAAGCCTTTAGAAAACATTGTCGGAAAAGGAGAAATTGAGGATATTTGGTTTTTTTTTTTTCGGTGAAAGATCGAAATTTATTTCATCGAGTGGTCACCATCAGTAATATTTTCGCGAGTGGCTGCGTGACATGATAGAGATGAGCACCACATCAGAGCGTAATAAATCGAGGAATTTTGGTTTGTCTAGATGTTACATATAACCAAACAACCCGACTGAATAGCATTGGCTTTGGTCGAACAAACAACCTTTCGAACAGTAGCACGATACCTTACGGACTGCGCCTTCAGTCTATCAGTGATAAACTAAAGAATACAAAAAGGGTTTAGAATGAATTCAACAGACTGATGTCCACATTAACCTGCCTTTGTACTGGCCAAGTCATACATCAGCCCTAAAACCTTAAGCTCTTCTGATTTTGTAATTGGAAAAAAAAAATCGTGCGTGGGGGATAAAATAGGAACATAAACTTAAACATAAACATAAACATAAATAAAATAAGAACATAAACTTTTTTTAAATGTATATAACAGCAAAAACAACAACAACAACAACAGATTTTGAAAAGGAGAAGCTGCTTGCAAGCAACTGTTCCTACAAACTCTCCTTGTAGAACAGTTCTTGGTATTGGTGTAAAATGTATCTATAGAGATAAGGATGAGTATGGACAGTCTATTAGATAGTGGTATTCACCCTCTTACACGAGATTTTTATATTTTGTTAATGGCCATTTTAGGTTACTTTTGGGAAAATAATCGTTTTACCATTGTTACAAAAGAAGATGCTTAATGTCTGTGTATCCCACTTATGCGAAAGTCTTAAAAGCATTGTAGTGAAAGGAATCAATATTTCAAACACTCTATGCAGTTACATGTACAAGTCATCTGGTGTAATTCAATAGAGAATTAGGCGACCCACTCCTCTTAACCCATTACCACATAATCCCTACTTTTGACGACCCAGAGAAAGAAGCCTTTAGAAAACACTGTGGAAAAAGGAGAAAATGCTGGTCTGGTAACCAGCATTTTCTCCTTTTCCCACAGTGTTTTCTACCCTTCACAAAACAAAATTCAAATTTTCAGTCTCTTTTATTTTTTCGTCTCCAAATGCTTTCAATTTGGACCAGTCTTAAATATTGTCGTTTGGTAATGAGGTTAAGGAAGTAGACCCCTAACGCTTCTTATGCAACATGGAATAAAATTTCTTGTAAGTTGATAATTGAGGATTTAAACTTAAAACGAGTTTGCACAGATTTTAAATGACCAGAAATTCCCTTCATGTCTATCTTGAAATTATTTGCTGGTACTTTAATTAGTTTTCTGAAAAGGGGGGATTACTAATCATCTCCCTTTGTGATGAAAATTTAGTGGCTCTAGATTGATAAATTAAAAAAAAAAAAAAAAAAAGACGAAGGAAAAAAAAAAAGAAAAATGTGGCTCAGTTTAAGTAGCTCAATAATACTCATTTTTAATCGTAGCAAATCATAGCAAAATTTGTAAAATAATATCATAATAGAAATAGTTCTTTCCATAAGGAGTCGAATACCTTAATTTACCCATTACTACATAGGCATCATTTTTACATACCTAAGTGCCTACGGAAAATAATAAATCAGCTACGGTCTGGCAATAGACGACGAATTTGTACTTAAAGGGGGTAAATCGCACTGTTGGAAGAGGAGAAGCAACTTGTAACCAGCATTTATCCTTTTCCATCATTTTCTTTTTTCAAATTTTTTTATTAGACGCTATTAGACGCAGGACTTTTGGTTGATGGACGGGTAACCAATTGCTGTGTTTCTCTCCTGTCGCAGAACAACGGCATTAACCATATTAACCAAATTGATGAGAAACAATGCTCCCTTTCGCTTAACCCTTTACCCCATAAGACATTTCTATGGTATCTCTAATTGACCCCAAGCAATAGAAAGGATGAGGCCGTTTCTTATGTGTATATGATACCTTTTTATAGCATAGAAAACACTGTGGCAAAAGGTGAAATTGCTCATAACGAGCAATTTCACCTTTTGCCACAGTGTTTTCCAAAGGCTCCTACAGGCAATGCGTAGAAATGAGTATCTGTGGAGTAAAGGGTTAAATCGTTTAATATCTGTTAGTATACAGCAAAGAGGTTTTTCGCGCTCAGAATGATTAAATTATGTTACGAACATATATTGCTGCACACCTGCAAGCACAAATACATAAAAAAGAAATTTATGGTCCAGTCAGGTGCTGGGGCACTTGGAAACCTATTCACAACTGTATCAAATTGTGTCACCTTCGGCTAGGGACGCCATGATTCGCCACTGCCGTGAACAAACTTTCAAGTGCCCTGGCATCTGAACGGACAACTAATATTCTTACGAACAAAACACGTTTCTTTTTGCTCAATCATTTTCCGTTATTTCGATTATGTTAGGTTGTTTGTCCAGAGATAATTCATAACTGAAAAATGCTTTGTAAAACGGTAGTTTAATGCGAAAGTATCCACCGATATAAGAATTTTCGAAACGAAACACTTTTCGACAACATAAAAGCTTTTATTTACGAGTAAAACTAAGTAGTGCCCGAGAAAGATTATTTAACGGGGCCGCATGCCACATCTGTTAACGGAAATCTATTGTGTGTCTTGTCACATGGATCCATCACCGCTAATAAAAGACGCCTCTCTAAAGAGCCTAATTCATCCCTTTTTATCAACCGTTATTGAGTATTCATGAAGAGTACCGGACTCTATCGACCATTAATTTATATCAATGTATGGATATGGGGCACATTAATGCTGTCCCAAAATTACTTACCTATAAGTGGAATAGGGCATGTACTCACATTGCAAGCAATACTGTGAGTAGTACTTGTAAAGAAAAGAAAGACAATAATAAGGTTAACTCTTAAGCTGTTGAATAAATTAAAAAGAAACTTTTAATGTGATGATACAACTCCAAATGTTGTCATTTCAAAGTTATTATTATTATCATTATTACTTTTTAATTTTTTTTTTTTTTGTGTGTGACATCTCCTCATTGCAAATTTTAGATCCAAGACCAGGCTGCATGTTCTGTTTTGTCTGATCTTGATCTACACTTTTCGCAAAAAGGTCCTTGAATCGCGCTTGGAAGCCAAAGGGTTTTATATTACACTGCAATGAAATTGCTCGTGATCTGATGGGGTAATAGATATGCCCCGAACATATATAAATATCATGTACACTGGCAAAACCCACTTAAAACTGTGCAGCGGTTGTGAATCATGTCGCCCCGAGCCGAATTTGCTGGGGACGGGATGAATAACCACAGCCGTGAACAAGTTTCCAAGTCCCCTGCAACCTGACCGTACAATGATATCACTAAACTGAACTCGTTAACCATATCCTGCTAAATGATCAGAATGACGGTCAAAAGCCCCTCCGGTCATTATTCCCTATCCCCAAAACAGGTATGGCGGTCAAAAGCCCCTTCACGATTTTGCAAGGGCGGTCAATATCCCCCTCATCAAATTTAAAAGGCGTTTAAAAGCTCCTTCGCGATTTCGCACGGGCGGTCATTATACCCTTCATCCAATCTTCATCCCCTTCGTTTGTTATCAAAGTTTTCAGTTTAAAACGAATCGACTGTCAGCTGGCTGCCAATTCGAATTAAATAGGCTAAAAAGGCGAATGGTCAACTTTTGCTGATGGTCAACTTTCAACTATCAGCAAACTTCACACTTTAGCTGCCAATTTGTGTGTTATCAAAATTTCGCGTTTCAACTGTCAGCTGACTACCAACCCATTTTGACACGTCAAAACAGCGAATTGTCAACTGCCAACTGTCATACAACTTCACACTTTACCTGCCAATTCTTTTTTCTGATCGAAATTTTGTGTTTTAACTGATATAGCAACTGTCAGCTGTCAACTAGCTGCCAGTTCGAATTCAGTACGCTAAAAGAGGGTATTGTCAACTGTTAACCGTAAGGCAACTTCATACTATAGCTGCCAACTCGTTGGTTATCTAAATTTGATTTAACCGAATCGTCAACTGTCAACTGCCATTTCGGTTTTTTTTTTATCTAAATTGCGTGTTTAAACTGATTCGTCAACTGTCAGCCAGCTGCCAATTCGAGTTCAGTACGCTAAAAGAGCGAATTGTCAACTATGAACTGTCAATCGTCAGCCAACTTAACACTATAGCTGCAATTTTTTTTTTTAATTTTGATTGAACCGAATCCTCAACTGTCTATTGTCAGCTGGCTGCCAATTTCGAAATGAATATGCCGAAACGGGGTACGGACAAAACCCCCCTAGGACAAAACCCCCATGGACAAAACCCCCATGGTTATAAAGGGCTCGGTTATAAAATGATTCTTTTTGTACAAACATGTTGAAGTTGAATAAAATTTACTGCTTTAAATACTTGTGGGGGTTGTGAAAAATGTTTTTGTATCAGTTAAATTGATTTGATAAGATTTTTTTTTCTTAAAATTGTGCTTTATGATCAAAAATGTTTTTTTTCTTCTTAAAATTGTGCTTTATGACCAAAAATGGAATGTAGGTAAAAATGTCAGTGGTAAAAATGCCATAGGAAAAAATGTTATAGGTAAAAATGTCATACGTAAAAATGTCAGAGTCAAAGTGGTAAATATGCCATAGGTAAAAATGTCATAGGTAAAAATGTCAGATGTATTTATCATAGTATAAATATATGGAGTTAGCTCAGTTGGTCAAGGCTTAGCAAGTTCGAAATCTTGTCAGGGTTCACTTATTTCTGGCCTCTGAATCATCCGAATCAGTCAAAATCAAGATTGGTATATGGACTAACAGAAGAACTAAGATCACTTACTATTGTCAAAGATACTTTTTCACAAATGTTTTTACCAAGGTTTGCAATTAACTCAAAAACTGAAATTTGTTTCCAGCAGGGCAGAAACAGTGCGGGATAAGGAAGACAATGCTGGTTACCAGCATTTTCTCATTTTCCCACAATGTTTTTTTAGGCTCCTATCTCAGGGTCGTTAAAACCAGGGGTTGTTTGGTAAAGGGTTAAATCAGCATTAACATGTAATGTTATCATTGCTTAATGAAACAGAAAATTATTTCACAGTATAGCATGGATACAATGAAGGTAAATAAATATATCATAAATAAATGTAAAGGACAACTGGTATATTATCAAATCTACAAGGAATGGCTTTACTTCAATGGATCTGGTGAGAGGCCAGAGCCACACGTTTTTTCATATCATGTACTTAGTATCTCTGACATTTTTACCTATAACATTTTTACTTATGGCATATTTACCACATTGACTCTGACATTTTTACCAATGACATTTTTACCTATGACATTTTTACCGCACACCCCAAAAATGTGTTGTTTTCTGTATATATTCATAATAAATTCATTTAAATTTTTTATTTTTTATTTCTTATTTTGTGCTTTTATATGTCCAAATCTACTACTAAACATTAGTGAATATGACAGGTGTAAACTTGCAAATCAGGTGTCTTAACCCCTTCTCAACACCTGTCTTACCAAAGTCTGTATAGGTGTTAATATATCAATAGAAACTATCAACAAACTTGAGTTACAAATTAAAATAAGATAATATCTAAATCATTTTTTGCCTTTCATGTTTAACTTTTTTTCCTTAAATCAAAGACATTTGTTTAGAATACTTTAAAACTGTTTTCAAATTATGTGTGTTTTCAAAAATTTATATGCTTTTTATGTATGATGGGGGTTTTGTCCTAGAGGGCTTTTATCCTATGAGGGTTTTGTCCTAGGGGGGTTTGACCATGGGGGTTTTGTCCTAGGGGGGTTTTGTCCTACACTCGCCGAAACACCGAATTGTAAACTGTAAACCGTCCGCCAACCTCACACTCCAGTTGCTGATTCGTTTTTAAAAAATAATGTTTTAACCGAACCGTCAACTATCAACTGTCAGCTAGTTGCCACTTTGGATTGAAAGAATGTATAAACTGTTAAATATTAAAAAGTATCTTATATTTATCACTCGTCACTTGTCAACAGTCAGCTAGCTGCCAATTCGAAGCAGATATGCTGAAATAGCAAATTTTCAATTTTCTAACGCCAACTTTACCTTTCAGCTGCCAATTCGTTTTTAATAGAAATATTGTTTTAACTGAATTGTCAACTATTACTTGGATGCCAATTTGTTTACAAGTGTGTTTTAAAGTTTACAGTTGAAAAATGGCTGTTATAACATATTCCACTGGAATAGGCAGCCAGCTGACATGAGAATGGACAGATGATGATTCAGTTAAAATATAAATTTTGAAATAAGCGAATTGGCATCTATAGTGTGAAGTCGGCTGACGTTTGACAATTCGCTGTTATAGCACATTTAATTGAAATTGGCAGCCAGCTGACAGATGACAGTTGGTGATTCAGTTAAAATACAAAATTTTGATAAAAAATGAATTTATAGACATCATTATATAAACACAATATATACATAATACAATTGGAGTAAAACACATTATCTTTTTTATTAAAATAAACCAAAAACTAATTGGCAGCTGAAGTGCGAAGTTAGCTGACGGTTTATAGTTAACAATTCACCGCTGTACCTCGTTTAATTGATATCGGCAGCCAGCTGACGGTTGACTGTTGTCAAATTGCTGTTTTAGTATATTTGATTTGAATTGGCAGCCAGTTGACGGTTGATAATTCGGTTAAAACACATTGCTTTTACTAAAAACGAATTGGCAGCTTAAGTGTGAAGTTTGCTGATGTTTTACAGTTGAAAATTTGGTGTTTCAGCATATTCAGGCCCGTAGGAAGCATTTTTGGATGGGGGGGGGGGGGGCAAAATTTTCAGAATCGGCTTGTCGTCTCGATTTCACATATATTTCGTTTGGTTATGCAGTGAGAAATACTCCGCCTACTTATACTAGGGATCCAAATTGAAGGAAATTTGTTTAACATTGTGGTGAATTTTGGATTTGGAGAAAAAATAAAGCAGAAAATCACACAGAATGAAATGTGACGTCAGGAATTGTTTGGTGTCTATCAGATAAGAGTCATTTTTTTTTTTGTGATCAAAGTATTGAAGGGGGGGGGGCGGCTCCCTCCCCCCCCCTCCCCGTTCCTACGGCCCTGATATTTAATTAGAATTTGCAGTCCTACGGCCCTGCCCTGATATTTAATTAAAATTTGCAGTCAACTGACAGCTGACTGTTGCCGGTTCCGTTAATGACATATGACCATTCAATAGTCAACTGGTAACTCTCACCTAACTTCACACGTGAATTTTATTCAAATCTTTCTGTGATAGCACATTTAATTGAAATTGGAAGTCAGCTGACAGATGACAGTTGGTGTTTCAGTTAAAATACAAAATTTTAATAACAAACGAAATGGAAGATGATATGTGCAATTAACTGACGGTTTTCAGTTGACAGTTCTCCTTTGGCTTCCAGATATGAACTGTCTGCTGGATGAAAGATTTGAATAGGCAGCCACTTGTGAAGTTAGCTGAGAGTTGCCAGTCATAATTATGTCAACTGTCACCTGGTAACTTCACGAACGCAACATGAATCAATTGTTTAAGATTATTTATTATGCATATCCCCTCTGATGATTTGAAGCACTTAAATCAAACGCAATAAAAAATGAAAACGTGATAACGTGCACCTGCAAAGTGAATCAGATGTATTTCTATCTTTTTATTCCGAATTCCGGAAACATTTTTTGTCGACAGCTCTCAAATATTAAAAAGTGTAGATAATCAACTTGAATTGAGATTCAATTCCTTACAGAACAATCTAATATTTTAACAGGAACCTAGGAAACACTGTGATAGAAAAATAGAAAAATTATCTCCCTTTCCCACAATGTATTCTCCCCTTTCATTGACAGTTTCTAGACCTGTACATTTGCTTGGAAGTATTACCATTTTATCAGATTACCAATTTTAAAGAATTAATACTTACTGAATGAGTTAAAGTAACAATAACTGCCAAAAGTAAACAAAGCGGATGTTAAAATGTGTATCAATTTAAATGCTGTATACAATTTAAATAGTATGCAAATTATTGTGACGATGACAATTTGTTATTGTACTGTCGGTCAGGTTTAGGTTTAAACATATTTATTTTACATCGATTGAAAAACAAGTTCTTACAACTTATACTAATCTCTCTCGATTCTGCTTCCTGGGAACTTCACCAGTACTCGCGCCGAATGTGTGGGCCAATGAAAAATCCCAAAGTTGACACCCGCTCCCGGGTATCGGACTCAGGACCTTTAGGTTATGAGGCCGACGCTCTACCTCACGACCACGGACACCACAAGTTAGTCGCTGGCAGATAATATCATGTTTAACTCTTTACCAAACGACAAAATTATAGACTGGTCCAAATTGAAGGCATTTGCAGACGAAAAAATAAAAGTGACCCAAATATTGAAATTCGGTTTGGGAAGTATAGAAAACATTGTGGGAAAAGGAGGAGAAAATGCTGGTTACCAGCATTTTTTCCTTTTCCCACAATGTTTTCAAAAGGCTTTTTTTCTGAGGGTCGTTAGAAGTCGGGATTGCGTGGTAAATAGTTAATAACTTTAAATTTTGAGCCAGAGTTAAGCAAAAACGGTATCTCGAATCAATCACCTGGATTCGAATTCAGTTCAGTATGATGACGTCATATCTGATGAAATAAAAATAGAGTTACCGATTGCAAGCATGATTTCTTTTAAACTCCAAAAATTGCAAATTTCTTATGGAATACAATCGTAGTTTATATGAATGTAAAGGAAAATACACATTATCGTAGTAAGGCGTATCTGTATTTGGCACGAAAGGTTGATTTACAGCATAAACACTAATAGACTATAAATAGGTCTAGGCTGCTTCAGTTCGTCGTCATTGTTGCTTTCAATTCGAACAAAACTTGTTTTATCTGAAAAAGAATTGATTCGGGATGAATACGAAAATTCAATATAAAGATACATTTTACTTGTTTTTCGTCCAGTTTTTCCACCAATTTCATTTTTTTTTATAAAACTTTAATCAATCATGTAGCTCCTTGGCATCTGTTGCCCCTAGTTCCTGCAAAACTGACTTTTAAAGATATAACATGTATTTCATATCATTATCTCCCGCTAGATGGCATTCTATAAATACTCATCTATCTAATTTGGGCATCCTGGGTACAGAACCGAACCACTTTCCTACGCGACAACCGTTACTTTGAATTTCAAACTGAAAATAAACGTTTTACTCAATAAAACGCTACCTCGTGCGATTCACTCAGCTATGATCAGCAGTTTAGAGAAATTTGGGGCTAAAACAGGCCTGATTTTTCCTCAAACGTATTGATAAAAGCCATTTTCTCTATTGCTGCTTATAGCTCGTATTAATACAGTCAGCCCGATATCAGGAAAAGTGCTGCGTCATATAAGACAGGTCGAATCTTCGAAGAATATGACATGCGCAGACAACGTATTTCATATTGGAGGCCTTCGAATCAATCGCTGTTGTCGTTTCCAGTTTTGAATGAAGATAAATTCCACGTGCCTCTGGATCCCTTACACGATACATGTATATATTGATAGTTTATCTGTGTTTACACAATTAAACTATTTTACACACTTTCAAGTTCTAAGTGTGCTTTTTGTTTAACTGTAAGGGTTTATCTTTAAACACACACAAAGAGAAAAAAATTCTCATGACGACAGATGTTTCCGGAAGCTACAAACGCTGTATGTATCAAGACGAAATGGTCGTCTGCAGGTGGTAATTTGATAAACATGCATAAACATTCAGAAATAGATAAGGACTAGAGATTTATTTTCCAAAATGATTTTAGAATGAGCTTCACAATTAAAATTAATGTGCGGAAATCTCTCGGAGGAATATGTTGACAAAAATAAATAAGTTGATATAATCGTCTATGCTTTTCTAAGTTATTCGAGCCATGCACTCTGTGAAAAAGGGCGTTAAATGCATTTGCAAAAAGTACCGACCATGTCAGCTTGCACAGTCCGTGCAGGCTGACATGGGTCGAAACTTTTTGCTACTTATCTATTTTTTGCACACCAAAGGACTATTCCACCTTAAGATTCATTCGGTTTTTAGACAATATAGATAATTTTAGATAATACTGATCAATAATAATGTGATGTCGTGCTTGCTATAACCCATTTACCACACAATCCCTACTTTTGACGACCCTGAGAAAGAAGCCTTAAGAAAACATTGTGGGAAAAGGAGAAAATGCTGGTAACCAGCATGTTCTCCTTTTCCCAAAATGTTTTTCTACCCTTCGCAAAACAAATTTCAAATTTTCAGTCACTTTTACTTTGTCGTCTGCAAATGCTTTCGATTTGGACAAGCCAAAAAATTTGTCGTTTGGTAATGAGATAACACATAACACATAACGGAGATACAGTTTGGAAGAGAATCTTGAGCCGTGATGATTTTGTTCCTGTGGCATGGTGATGACGGGCATGTCTTATAATTCAGTGCTCAATTAGCCTGGACGCTACTAACTTTTACCAAGGACTGATGACAAGCATTGCGGCATGATTCATTCCTCTGATTTCGTTATTGTATCGACGATGTTAAAATATAAAATCAGACAGTGCCTTAAAAATATGTTAAGATGTTTACTTGCCTGTGTGAGGGCTCCTGCATGCGAAAGGATTAAGAACACAAAAAAATTGGAACAGACAGCCGTAATTAGCAGTCAGCTACACTGTAATTTACGTGGTGAAAAGGTCAACGAGTGTTCAACATGGATTTCTTGTTTCTGATCCTGTGTTTTTGTGAGCTTATTCCCTTCTATAAAGAAATCTTTTGCGTCTTCAGGACAGTTTTTTTGTAAAACACCGCGAACAAACGCTGACAGTGGATAACACATAATGATTTGTTCCCGTTTAAAACCGGAAACATGTCCGCATCTTCCTCGAGTTCCCAGTAGCTTATTCGGTAACGTCTTTGTTTTGAAAGCAAGGGGTCACTACTTCAAATCTCAAGCTAGTCCATTTTTTCCAAATAATTATGGACAGGAAGTACTAAATGCAAGTCTTTTTCACCCTTAGCCTGTTAAAAAAAAAGTTAAATGATCCTTTCATGCTGTTAACCCATAGGCTGTCTGCTAAGTGCAACTCACTGACCTTTTGCAGACAGTGTATAGATCAAGACCAGACTGCATAGAACGTGCAGTCTGATCCTTGATCTACGCTGTCCGATAAGGAGATCATTATTCCGCATAATTTTGACATAGCAATATTTGTGCCTTAACTATCTACTTGTAAATTTCTTTTCAATTCTATAACAGGATGAAGAATAATGTAAAACTTGTATACTGCTGTCTTCAACTTGTTTTATTTTTGGAAAATATCTTCTTAACGGAGAGTGCAGATCAAAGATCAGACTGCACGTTCTGTGCAGTCTGATCTTTATCTACATTCTCCGCAAAAGTTAGGCGAACCGCGCTAGGCAACGCAAGGTTCAATTAACTCATTTAATACCAAAGGACAAAATTTTAGGTTTGTCCAGATCGAAAGCATTTGCAGACGACAAAATAAAAGTGACTGAAAATTGGAAATTTGTTTTGTGAAGGGTAGAAAACATTGTGGGAATGCTGGTTACCAGCATTTTCTCCTTTTCCCACAATGTTTTCCAAAGGCTTCTCTCTCAGGGTCGTCAAAAGTAGGGATTGTGTGGTAATGGGTTAAAAAACAAACTAAAACAAGATCCGTCACAGTGCACCCCCTTTACTCCCGCCATTCGAAATACCATTTCTTTAATTCTCCAAAGCAAAACCTCAGTATTTTTGAAGTTTTACACCACAGGTGAATGTTAAACCTATCATCCCGATAAATATAGAAGATCTGCCAATTAGATAAGATAGTTCATGTCTATCCATAATATTGACGTTCCAGACACCAAAACGTCGAGATGTATACCTTGTTTTCTTTCTCTATATCTTTGTTTTTCTCTGGTTTTTTCTCTGTTATTCTTTGTTTGTTGGTTTCTTCTTTGTTATTTTTTCGTTTGTTTTTTGCTTTCTTGCTTGCTTATGTTACCTTTCTTTCCTGTTTTCATTCCTTCCTTCCACTTTCCCTCTCTCTTTCGTAGGTTCCTTCTTTCTTTCTTCCTTTCTTTTTGTTTTCTTTCCTTCCTTCCTTCCTTTCTCCCTCCCGCTCTCCATCCCTTTCTTCCTTCTGTCTTTCTTTCTTTGTGTTTTCCTTCCTTCCTTTCTCCGTCCATCTCCCCCACCCTTCTTTCTTTCTTTCTTTCTTTTTGTTTTCTTTCCTTCCTCCCTTCCTTTCTCCCTTCCGCTCTCCATCCCTTCTTTCCTCCTCTCTTTCTTTCTTTGTGTTTTCCTTCCTTCCTTCCTTTCTCCCTCCATCTCTCCATTCCTTCCTTCCTTCTTTCTTTCTTTCTTTCTTTTTTTATCTCTTCCTTCCTTCCTTCTTGCTTTTGAATTTTAAAAGATAAACTGAGTATTACAATATGCAATGTTTAATTCTTTAATGAGCTGACTGCGATGGCGTGTCCTACAGGAATCAAGTACCGTAGAACTGCACTTGTGTAAGCAAGACAGAGACAGAGCATACACATGTAACTGCATTTGATATGCTGGTAACCAGCATTTTCTCCTTTTCCCACAATCTTTTCTACTCTTCTAAAGTCAAGTTTCAATCTTTGAGTCACGTTTATTTTGTCGTCTACAATGCTTTCAATTTCGACCAGTCTAAAATTTTGTCTTTTGGTTAATAGTTAAATAGTTTAATGGCATATTCCTTAACCCATTACCACATAATCCCTACTTTTGACGCCCCTGAGAAAGAAACCTTTAGAAAACATTGTGGGAAAAGGAGAAAATGCTGGTAACCAGCATTTTCTCCTTTTCTCACAATGTTTTTTTTACCCTTCACAAAACAAATTTCAAATTTTCAGTCACTTTTATTTTGTGTCTGCAAATACTTTCAATTTGGACCAGTCTAAAATATTGTCGTTTGGAAATGGGTTAATCCCGTAATATTACGATAAAGAATATTTTCCTATGGTATGCACTGAGCTTTTGATCTTTTTCAAGCGTGCATTAATGATCACCAACGAGACGTTTTTAGGTTTTACAGCTTCCAGTTTGGCACAGAATAACGTCTCGATTTTCTCCACATCCTGAATTTACCCTGACTTTTTAACGTTGTTAAATCAAAGCGGAAGTGCTTGAGATATTTACGTGAAACAACAACAACAACAACAATAACAACAACATAATTTCGTATATCAAAACAGTTGATTTCCAATGCCAATACCTGTTATGATGTGATTAAAGTTTTGGTCAAAAGAAAATATTTAAATTTCGTCATTTTTTGCCATGCAGCGTAGATATTACCTTTAATGTAGATACTAATTAATATGCCTTGATTTTTTTTAAAATAGTCGCACATTTCTTTGATTTCATCGTTTAGATAGTTTAAACATATTTTATTGCCATACATATGTACATGTCAATAAAATCATTACATAAACACAATTCCTAGTACATGGAATGACACATGTTCATTGGCAAAGGGGTCTGGCCACAAGTTCTCATAACATAGATTCGGCCATTCCCCTCCTCCAATTACATGTTTAACTCTTTACCACATGAGCAAATTTTAGACTGGTCCAAATCGAAATCATTTGCAGACGACAAAATAAAGGTGACTGAAAAATTGAAATTTGTCCTGGGAAGGGCAGAAAACACTGTGGGAAAAGGAGAAAATGCTGGTTACCAGCATTTTCTCCTTTTCCCACAGTGTTTTCAAAAGGCTTCCTTCTCAGGGGCGTCAAAAGTAGGGATTGTGTGGTAATGGGTTAACCCTTTAGTCCATAGATACTCATTTCTACACATTGCTTGAAGGAGCCTTTGAAAAACATTGTGGCTAAAGATGAAATTGCTTGTGACAAGCAATTTCACCTCTAGTCACAATATTTTCTTTGCTATCAAAAAGTGTCATTTACACGTAAGAAACAGCTTCATCCTGGCTGTTATTTATGGTCAATTATAGCTGCCTTATGGGGTAAAGGGTTAAGAAAGAACAGTCTTAATGGCAGATGAAAATTTTCAAACTTTTCAGTAGTTAGGGATAATAAATTGTAGAAAAACAGATAATGAAACATCTGAACACTAAAGACTAATGTACTAGATAACATAAGAGTGATAAAGATTAAAGATATAGAGGATATTTGTTTTTTTCGGTGTCAGATCGAAATTTATTTCATCGAGTGGACACCATCGGTAATATTTTCACGAGTGGCGCAGCCACGAGTGAAAATATTACCGATGGTGTTCACGAGATGAAATAAATTTCGATCTTACACCGAAAAAAAACAAATATTCTATTTATTTTATGCTTTTAACCCTTTCTGGGAGGAGCTTTATCAAAATTCAGTATAGTTCTTTTTCCTTATTCCCCGTGGCGTACCCCTCCCGCATAGCAACGTTACGTCAAGCGCGTGAAATGTAAGGTATATGACGTCATATTTCCCATCTAGTTGTTAGGCACGCGCAATTTACCTAGGCAACAAGAACGTGAAAATCGGTATTTTCACTGGTGGTACCAATGTAAGATCGAAAAATATTTTCACTGCCAATTCTCGATATCCTATCGGAAAGCATGAAATAAATACGGGATATAATACCACATAATCCCAACTTTAAACAACTTTTGGAACGGAGACTTGAAAACATATTGGGAAAAGGAAAACATGCTGGCACAATGTCTCTAAAATAACGCAAGGTTACCTGACATAACGAGATTTTTGCCCCTATGTTTTTTGCTTTTGTCCTCAAGCTTTCGATATTCTTTGTTGCGGGATAAAAAATACTTATTTCACGGTTGATGCAAAATAAATAAGCTTCGAGCAATCAGGTAGGTAAACTGAGAAATATTTAACATACGACATCACAAAAACTTGATACTGCACAGAGCTCCAGATAGAGGGAGTAATTTTGATTTCAAAATTGAAAATATAAATTATTCTCATCTAAACCCTATGTTGTGGGTACTCATTAGAATTGTCTCATCGAGACAATTCTAATGAGTACCCACAGCATAGGGTTTGGAAGAGATAAAAAGGATTTAGAATAACATTACTCCCTTTTATTTGGAGCTCTGACTGTATATTGTTATGATCCGCTAAAAAATACACGTCATGTTTGGTGAAAAGCAGGTTTATACTTCTACAAAATGCATCGATTCGGGTCAGATGTTGAAGTCCTTGTAGGCTGATCTAGCCCCGGTTTCGCGAATAAGTGTCTTATTTTGCTATGATTGACCAACGGACTCATTTTCCTACCTAAGCTGAGTCGATAAGTTAATTGCACAAAATGACATGGGTCGACACTTTTTGTAGAGACATTAAATCCCCATTTTCCAGGACTTGACTCATACACAAATCATAATGTGCAAGTAACCGTCTAACATTACCACCAGAACAAAGATTATTTTACCCTCAACTGAATACACGAATATCAAGAATTTTATCTAAGACGTGTCTGTTTTTCTTCCGGAAAACATCGCTTCCTGACAGTATACGGTCATAGCGTATATCTAGCACTTCAATTCATGAACTATCAAAGCACCGTCGTTGTAGTGTGTCACGTATCTTTTACTTGAATATAAATCATCTCTTTCATGCTTTTAGGTAGTTTATCGAAAAAATAATGATGGAATATGGTTAGGTATTTGACGGTTACGACAATTGAAAAATACTAATTTCATATTTTGTAACTCTTCAACTGGAGGTGGAAAAAGTACCTCCCGTGCACTAGAAACCAAGGTGAACAGCCCGTGCCATTCAACAATACGGAAAGATGACATAATATACGCGCATTTACCTTGTACACGTCTCGCGCTATAGATGTAATATTATGACGAGTTACTATGTGGAGGGGATTCGCAATGGCAAATTAGCAAAAATTAACTGTTGGATTTTGAAAAAAAAAAAAAGTCGAAAACAGAAAAAAAAATTAAAACATGAAATAAATAGTGTTTTTTCTTTTTAAGTGAAAGATCGAAATTTATTTATTCTGGTAAACATCATCGGTAATTTTTTCACTCGTGGCAAAATAATACTGATGTTAAAGTTGTTCATTTTATTAAATAAATTTCGACTTTTTACCGAAATGTACAAATATCCACTAGAATCTATATATGCATATTTGACGAAATAAAATAAGCCAGTATATGTGAAAAAGGAGTTTAGCCTATCTGTACAAGCTATCGACTCAGGTCAGCATGACTCATTTCAATGTGATGACTTGCTGGGTATAATACATCATGGACATGCAGCGAACCCTGTTTTTGCCAGGAAATGGCTCAAATATCTTCGTAACGAAATTGTCCTTTTGAAAAAAACTAAACCATGCTTCGTTTTAACGATTTTTTTAATACAATAACAATCTTAATTTTACAAGTTCAGCATTTGCAGGCCACAGATTAAATGTGGCTAAAATCATGGAATTCGTTTATGACAGGATAAAAATATCATGGGTAAATGAGCTGTCTTTTTCTTTTCCTGAAATGTTTATTAAAATCTTCTTCATGCAGGTTGTTAAAAATGGAAAATTGGAAATCATTTGTAAGGGTGGTAAAAGTTTATCGTTATCACAATACACCTAAATTGATTTGAAATTCAGGAAATACTTGAAATGATTTGTGCTGATAACATAAAAGGAAGACTGCTTCTCGAATGAGGTAAGCAATTCGCTGTAAAAACTATGACCATTATATCCGATTCGAACAGCTCGGCAGAGATACAACCATCCGGCACCGAACTACATTTTGACGTCATATCACTGTACGAGAACATGTCTACTGGTAAACGATTCTTTACTCATTTCCAAAGAACAATGATTTCACCTTGTCCAAACTTTAAACATTTTCAAACATCAATATTGTCGGCTTGTCCAAATTCATAGCATTTCCAAACGACAATATTGTCGCCTTGTCAAAATTTTAAGAATTTCCAGATAACAATATTGTCGCCTTGTCAAAATTTATGACATAATTGTAGACTTGCCCTAATTTAAAGCATTTCAAAACGATAATATTGTCGATTTGTACACACTTAAAGCACTTCGAGACGACATTATTGTCGACTTGAAGCACTTCCAGACGACAATATTGTCGATTTTTCCGTATTTAAAGCATTTCCAGACGACAGTATTGTCGACTTTTCCGAATTTAAAGCATTTCCAGACGAAACTATTGTCGAACTGTCCAAATGTAAAGCAATTCGAGACGACAATATTGTCGACATTCAAAACTGTAAGCACTTCTAGACGGCAGAATTTCAAAACTTAAAGAACTTCCTGACGAAAAATATTATCGACTTGTCCGAATTTAAAGCATTTCCAGACGACAATATTGTCGAATTGTCCAAATTGAAGGCATTTACAGACGAGAATGTTGTCTACTTCTCCATATTTAAAGTGTTTCCACACGTCAAAGCTGTCGACCTATCCAAATTTATAGTACTTCCGAATGACAAAATTCTCTAAATTAAAAGCATTTCCAGACGTCAATATTGTGTACTTGTCCAAATTTAGAGCCTCTCCGAACGATATTTTTTTCGACTTGTCCAGATTGAAAGCATTTCAAAACGACATTATTGTCGCCCGGTCCAAACTTTAAGCATTTCTAGACGATAATAGTGTCGACATTAAAAACTTAAAGCACCTCCAAACTACAATATTGTCGGTTGTCCAAACTTAAAGCATGTAGACAATATTGTCGACTTGGCCAAATTTAAAGTATTTCCAGACAACAATATTGTCGCCCTGTCCAAATTTAAAGCATTTCCAGACGATTATATTGTCGACCTAGCCAAATTTAAAGCACTTCAAAACTGCAATATTATCGTCTTGTCCAAAATTTAAAGCTTTTCCAGACGACAATATTGTCAATTTGTTCAAATTTAAAGCATTTTTAAACAATATTGTCGAATTATCCAATATCCAAATTTAAAGCATATCCAGACTACAATATTGTTGGCTTGTCCAAATTTATACTATTTCCAGATGACAACATTGTCTCCTTGTTCGAATTAAAAGCATCTCCAGACGACATTATTGTTGAGGTTTCCAAATTTAAGGCGTTTCCAAACGACATTTTTGTTGACTTGTCCAAGCTTTAGGCATTTCCAAACAGCAGTATTGTCGACCTGTCCATATGCAGAGTATTTCAAAATGACAATCTTGTGGTTGGATTAAATCTAAAGCATTTCTAAAGGATAGTATTGTTTACTTGTCACAATTTAAAGCGTTGGCAAACGTCGATATTGTCGACTTCTCCAAATTTTAAATATTTCCAAACGATAATATTGTTGAGATGTCCAAATTAAAAGCATTTGCAAATGTCAATATTATCGAGTTGTCCAAATGCAAAGCATATTCAAACAACAATATCGTCGCCTTGTCTAAATTTAAAGCATTTTGAAACGACAATATCGTCGACTTCTTCAAATTTTAGTCGACTTGTCCAAATTTAGAGTATTTCCAAACGACATTATTGTCAACGTGTCCAATTTAAAGGCACTTCTAGGCATCAATTGTGTCGACATTAAAAAGTTAAAGCACTTCCACGCGACATTATTGTCGCCTTGTCCAAATTTAAAGCATCTAGACGACATTATTGTCTACTTGTCCAAATTTAAAGCATTTCTATACGACAATATTGTCAACTTGAAGAAATTCAAACCACTTGCAAACAACAATGTTGTCGACTTGTCCAAATTTAAAGCTTTTCCAAATGGCAGTTGTGTCGACTTTGTCAAATTTTAAAGCATTTCCAAGTGATAATGTTGTCGACTTGTCCACACTTAATGAATGTCGAAACGATAATATTGTCGACCTTTCCAAACTTAACACATTTCCAAACTACAATATTGTCAACCTTTGGAGACTTAATGCATATCCAGACGACAATATTGTCGACTTAGAAACCGTATCCATACGACAATTTTGTCCCCATGTCCAAATTTAAAGCATTTCTAAACTACAATATTGTCACCTTGACAACACTTAAAGCATTTCCAGACGACAACATTGTCAACTTATTCAAATTGAAAGCATTCTTGTAAGACAATTTTGTCGACTGGTCCCAATTTAAAACATATCAAACAACAATATTGTCGCCTTGTCAAAATTAAAACATTTCTAAACGACAATATTGTTGACTTCTCCACAATTTAGTCGAGTTGTCCGAATTCAAAATATTTCTTCCGAACACAACATTGTCGACTTGTCCAGATTTCAAGAATTTCCAAGGGACAATATTGTCGACCTGACCAAATTTAAGGCATTTCCAAACGACATTATTGTCGGCTTGGCCAAATGTAAAGCATATCTAAACGAAAGTATTGTCTACTTTTCCAAACTTAAAGCATTTCCAAACGATAATTTTGTCGGTTTGACTAAATTTAAAGCATTTCCGAGCGACAATATGTCCTCTTGTGCAAATTAAAAACATATCAAAAGGATAATATTTTCGATTCTTCAAATTATTTAAGCATTTCTAACGACAATATAGTCGACTTCTCCAAATCTAAAACATCTCTAGAAGACAATATTGTCGACATGACAAAAAACTTAAAGCATTTCCAGACGACAATTTTGTCAACATGTCCAAATTTAAAGCATTTCCATACGATAATCTTGCCGACTTGTCCAAATTAAAAGCATTCCCAAACGACAATATTGTCGATTTGTCCCAGCTTTAAGCATATCCAAACAATAATGTTGTCGCTTTGTCCAAATTGAAAGCATTTCCAGACGGCCATATTTTCGACTTCTACAAATTTAAGGAATTTGCAGACGACAATATTGTTGAAGTGTCCACATTTAAAGCGTTTCCAGACGAGAATATTGTTGACTTGTCTAAATTCAAAGCATTTCCAGACGATAAAATAGATGTGGATCAAGCGGTTGAACTTTTTTTAATTCATTTTTTTTTTCATTTTTTGCCAGATTTTTATTAGTCACGTGAACTGGTATGATGGGAGTCCTGGCCATCTCCCATCACACCTTACCATTCAATGTTAGTAGTTTTGTTAATGATTTGTTAGTTATTTTAAACAACGGATGTTTCACATGCCTGACAAAAATTGTATTTTTTGTGAGCTTGTCCCATCACTTGATTGACATTGCCTTTAAGAAGATAGTTAACAGTTTTGGAAAACGAAAAAAATGTTATTCAACTGAATTTTCTTTTTTTTCCAACTATGTTTCTTCTGAAACACTTTTTCTTGGTATCAGGACATTTGCCCCCTGGACATCTGCCCCCCCCACTTCTGCCCCCGGACTTTTGCCCCCCGTAGGACACCTGCCCCCTGGATATCTGCCCCCGGGCATTTGCTCCCTGGACATCTGCCCCCTTAGGACATCTGCCCCCTGGACATCTACCATCCGGACATTCGCCCCCGTAGGACATCTGCCCCCGTAGGACATTTGCCCCCCGGACATCTGCCCCCCGGATATTCACCCCCTCAGGACATCCCCTCCCGGACAATTGCCCTGGTAGGACATCTCTCCCTGGATATTTGCTCCCGTAGGACAACTGCCTCCTGGGAAACGATAAGCTTCTTTTAAATGATGTTGAAGAACTAATTATCATCATGAATTTTGCTTTATTCTTCTTAAAATGCAAAAAAAAAGAATTTTTTATCGAGATTTACAGCAGGCGTGCCAGATGAGTAACTGACTCTATAGTTATCATACTGGAAGTTTGATATTAAAACTGAAATCAATCAATCAGCCGAAGATTTTCAACAAAATAGCACTTAAAGATACAACAGCTGAGAGGTATATAGTGCCGGTCAAAATTACCATGTACAATATACGTGTATACCTCAAAGTTGCTTTTTTGAGATTGTCCCTTAAAAGAGCTAGACGTCCAAGTTGTAAACAAACTGAGGGGGCAGATGTCCAGGGGGCAGATGTCCTGTGGGGGCAGATGTCCGGGGGGCAGATGTCTGGGGGGGCACATGTCCTAAGGGGGCAGATGTCTGGGGGGCAGATGTCCTAGGTTGGCAGATGTCCAGGGGGCAAACGTCCAGGTGGCAGGTGTCCTAGGGGGGCAAAAGCCCGGGAGCACAAGTCCGGGGGGCACAAGTCCAGGGGGCAAATGTCCTAGACCCCTTTTTCTTATAGCGTGCGATTGTTTAGTAACTTTTATCGTAGCTTTTCCTTTCTGCTCGTTTGTAGCCTACAAAACCCTTAACAAAAACATTAGACAAGTTCAAATTGGAAGGATTTGCAGACGACGACATTAATATAACTAAAAAACTAAAATTTGCTTCGTTACATTAAGGTAGAAAACATGGTGGGAAAAAGAGAAAATGCTGGTTTCCAGCATTTTCTTCTTTTCCCACAATATTTTCAAAATGCTAGCTTAGTCAAAACTCGGGATTGTTTGGTGCAGGGTTAAATTCAAATCCACCTGCTTCAACTTTAAAATACGGCTTTTTGTCATTAATTGCTAGAGGTCGATAAATAACACGGATCATGGAGTTGCTTTCATCGCATAAATATCAGGCTCTTAAAGATAGGAAGGCAGATATCTTAGAACTGTCTTTCTAAAATAAGATCTATAACCGTTACTTAAGCCTTATTCTGCTAAATAACAAAAATGAAATTTTCATTTCTATCTTAAAATGCTATTTCAAAGTTATGTTTTTTTTTGTAAATGTTATCTCCTTATCGGACAGCGTAGAGTCAAGATCAGACTGCACGTTCTGTGCAGTCTGATCTTGATCTACGGTTTCCGCAGAAGGTAAATGAGTCGCGCGTAGCTGTCTAAAGGTTAACCGGATTTAATCTATTGAAACTTAAATGTTAAGCCTTTGTCACGAAATTCAGATTTTTTAACGACCCTCATAAAAAAATGTTGTTTAAAACATTGAAGACCATCATGCAAAAAAGCCTTTTGAAAACAAACATTGTGGAAAAAGGAGAAAATGCTGGGTACACAGCATTTTCTCCTTTTTCCACAATGTTTTCAACCTTTTTTGGTGATAAGTTCCAGAGTTTTAGTTGCATTCAGCTTGTCCTCTGCAAATTCTTTCAGCTTGGACAAGCCTGAATTTTTGTCGATCGGTCATAATTTACATCCCACAACGTTATCTAGAGTTTCCAAATTGAAAGCATTTGCAGACATTTTTTTGCCAAGATGGTCTACACATGATTTGATATATATCTATGAGGTATGAAAACGTCGGGGGATAATAGTAGATGCTAGTGAACAACATTTCCTTATTTTCCCACAATGTTTTTTTCCCCCCACAGCTGTCATTTTCGGAGATGTTAGAACTCTATTGTGCAAAAAAAAAAAAAACAGTTCAATAGACTACAACTTTTATTGTTATTGTAGACTAGACCTATTCATATCATGCATTCCGGTAGGATATCGAGAAATAGCAGTGAAAATATTTTTCGATCTTACAATGGTACCACCAGTGAAATTACCGATCTTCTAGTTCTTGTTGCCTAGATAAATTGTGCGTGCCTCACAACCAGATGGGAAATATGACGTCATATACCTTACATTTCTCGCGCTTGACGTAATATTGTAATGCGTTGCTATGTGGGAGGGGTATGCCACGGGGAATAACGGAAAAGAACTGTATGGATTTTGATACAGCTCCTCCTAGAGAGGGTTAAAAGCATGAAATAAATAGAATATTTATATTTTTCGGTGAAAGATCGAAATTTATTTCATCTCGTGAACACCATCGGTAATATTTTCACGAGTGGCTGCGCCACTCGTGAAAATATTACCGATGGTGTCCTTTCGATGAAATAAATTTCGATCTTTCACAAAAAAAATCCTCTTTTTCTTTCTCTCGTAAAGACTCTAGATCTAGATCTTCCTGTGGAAGCTGGAATATTTGAGGTTTTGTAGGAAAAAGACTTTTCTTTATAAGCTATCAGTTATCTAGGAATGACTGATTCAATTTCTTTTAGATGGAGTGGTTCACAGGTCTCAAAGTTTACAGTATCTTCTTCCTTTCTTAAATGCTTCCAAGAGAACAACTAGTGTAAAGGGAATACTTCTGCATCGTTGCGTAATACCAGAACAGAAGGTTTCCGGGTCGCAGTACCCACAGGAGATCAATTTTGGTTTAACTTTTGATCACAAGACAACATTTTAGCGGGGTATAAGTTGAATTCTAACATGATACGTGAATTCATTCGGCTCTAAAAACACACCGCAATGGAAGCGTGTGTAGAGTGACGTCATACTATATAGAGTGACGTCATTCTATATGAAGTAAGTAAGTTATCCAATGGAACATAATCTGCATTCAATAAACCATGTTGTGAGTTATGAATAAACCAGCCGAACTATCACCCTCGTAGATTATTTAATGTGCCCTATAACTCACAATGTTGGTTTATTGAACGATAAACCGCAAAAGAAAGAATCATTTGCGCACATTTTTGGGGAAACAATGGAAACGCAGGTAACCAGCATTTTCTCCTTTCCCAATAATCTTTTCTGCCCTCCACAAAACAAGTTTAAAAAATTTTCAGACACTTATTTTTTGTCCGTTTGTCAGAACATGACTTTTGTTTATACTTTACTCGGTTTTTTTTTATTCTTTTAACATACTTTGATTGTGTGGCGACACTTTTACAAAAAAAAAAAAAACAGCGTTTTTAAAAAGCCAAACACAAAAAAAGCCTTTAAAAGTATTACTGTAAAATAAGAAAATGCTGTCATTTCAGCCACAATCGGCTTATCGTCTGCAAATTCTTTCAAAATTGACGAGTCGAAAATTCAATAGTCTGCTTTAGAGATAACGCATTTCCAAACGACAAAATTTTAGATTTGTCTAAATTGAAAGCATTTGCAAATAAAGGTGACTGAAAATTGCAATTTTTTTTTTTTTGTGAAGGGTAGAAAAAATTGTGGGAAAAGGGAAAAAATGCTGGTTACCAGCATTTTCTCCTTTTCCCACAATGTTTTCTGAAGTTTTTTTCTCAGGGTCGTCAGAAGTAGGGATTGTGTTGTAATAGGATAACCCACCACGCCTGACATCAAATTAGTAGGGATTGTGTGGTAAAGGGTAAATTGTTGTTTTATATAGAACATACTGCACGTACTGTGTGTATGTTCTAAGAATATTAAAGTGATAGAATATAGACGTAATATTTCAAAAACAGCTGTGCCCATACCACGGTTATATTACTTGTCTCACTCTTTCATACACCTTCATGTCGCATAAAACTGTATGAAACTTTGTTTAACCCTCTACCAAACAATCCCTGTTTTTACGACCCTGAGATAGAAGGCTTTTGAAAACATTGTGGGAAAAGGAGAAAATGCTGATAACCAACATTTTCTCCTTTTCTCACAATGATTTATACCCTCTTGGAAACAAATTGCAATTTTTGAGTTACTTTTATTTTGTCGTCTACAAGTGCATTGAATGTGGACCAGTATAAAATCTTGTCGTTTGGGAAAGGGTTAACCCTTAACCAAACGGCAAAATTTTTAGACTTGTCTAAATTGAAAGCATTTGCAGACGACAAAATAAAAGTAACTCAAACATTGAAATTTGTTTCCAGCAGTGTGGAATACATTGTTGGAAACGAAGAAAATGTTTTTTACCAGTATTTTCTCCTTTTCCAACAATGTTTTCAAAAGGCTTCTATCTAAGGGTCGTTAAAACCTAAGATTGTTTGGTAAAGGGTACACTCTTTCTGTACCAAGTAAACCATTTACACTCTTTCATTGGCTATCAATATAGTTCAACTGCCAGATGAAAGAGACAATTTGGCTTTCATCTAAAGTAAAGTGGTTTACAGTGTAGATCAGAGATCAGACGGTACGTTGTGCGCAGCCTGATATTAACTTACGCTGTCCACAAAAGCTTCAGCAATAAAAAAGAGTGAACAGTCTAGAAAACTGTTGACGCTTTTCTAGACATGTCCGGACTTTTATGACCTAGAAGATGAAGGATTTGGAAAACATGAGGACAAAAGAAGAAACTTATGGTAACAGAAGTTTTCTCCTTTTTCCATAGTGTTTTCCATACCCTATGAAAGAAAGAAATCATCATTTGAAATTCCATTCTCTTGTCGTGTGCAAATGCTTTCAATTCATCTAAGACTAAGATTTTGTTACTTACCTGAAAGTTAATGAACTGCTAATGGTACACGAAGGATACGATTAATACGGTATACATATACTAATAACCTGCCTAATTTGGCTTTATGATTTTTTAAGAGGTCTTTTATTACGTGAAAGCATTTTGTATACAAAACAATAATTATATTGATGCAAAAAACTTAGAGACAATTCGAGGTGTATGTTTCCAGAAAATGGATGTTGCAATTTATATTCCATACACAAGTCATACGTCAGAATCGATACAATTTCTAAATTGATATAGAGGTATTGAGGGTATTGAAAATGTAAGTCATACTCTACCAGATACATCTTCGCGAGCCAAGGTTACGATCACTACGTGGATCTTACCTTGGCGGATTGAGCCCGATTTCGAGATTCCTGCGATGCGCCCTCTATTGGATGCTAGTTATTATCCCCCCTTTACATCATATTTCTAAAAGCCAATGTAATATCGTTTTACAAACCGCTTACGAATACACATGAAGCGATAAGCGGACATCCACGTGGTTTCCATGTTTACCTTCTATTCGAAAGGTAGCGACGTTGTTATATTTTTATAAAGGATGAAATGCTACCAGCGATTTCATTCGTTGCATGTTAGAGCTGGCTGCATCCAATGAAAAGGCGTATCGGGTGAATGTAAAAATCAAGCTCGATCCGCCAAGGGTAGAGTAACGGTAGTGAATCGTCAACCTTGGCTTGCGAAGATGTACCAGATAGTGTATGGTGCCAAGCAAGTCATCACAGAATTAGAGATCCGTGAACCCTTTACCACACACTGACGACATTTAACACCATTGAGGAAGATCCCTTTTGAAAACATTGTAGGAAAAGGAGAAAATGCTGGTAACCATTAACCTCACACTGACGACATTTAACACCATCGAGGAAGATCCCTTTTGAAAACATTGTGGGAAAAGGAGAAAATGCTGGTAACCATTTACCACACACTGACGACATTTAACACCATTGAGAAAGATATCTTTTGAAACAAAACATTGTGGGAAAAGGAGAAAATGTTGTTACCATTTACCACACAATGAAGACATTTAACACCATTGAGAAAGATCCCTTCGCAAGTCATCACAAAATGGGCAGCAACACGCAAAAAGGGACATTCGGACATTTGTGTAAAAAGCTGTGTCGAATCAGTCTGCACAGTTAGCAAAGGGTAATCAGAAACAACACTAAACAGTATTAGTTGTACGGTCAGGTGGCAGGGGACTTGCAAACTTGTGGTGAATCATGTCGTCCCGAGCCGACCTGACCGTACAACGAATTTATTTTACTGCAGAGTTTTACCCCTTTAAAGCGCGTTAAGCGAATTTTTTCTGTATTATAATCTCATGAATAGAGTATGCTGACGAAATAGAAATTCCCCTCTGAGTGCCCAATTCAATGAAAATGACGTCACTGGTAACTGACGCCACAAAACGTGCAGTTTGGTGCATAAATGTGCAGACTGGTAATGGATTGACGCCGCCATTTTGGATATTGTGTTGCACTTGTAGTGATGTTTACAGGGCACTTAAAAGGGAAACTGGCTTTCGTCGTTCCCGGCATGTTAACCAATCAGATCACGAGAAATTTCTATGCAGTATGATAATTTATGTAATTTTCTGTTTTGTCGGGTCTATTGAACAACAAAATCTAATTGTAGAGTGCCTTCTCGCATTAGCCTACACGGACTACGAAGGGTGATCCTAGACGACACTTTACGCATATGTCTTAATGCCTCTTTTTCGCGTGTTGCAAACTATACTATGGATCTATGTACAGCATAAAATCCATGCTGTAAAACAATCGACTGAAATATGGGCATTACCTCCCGCTAGATGGCATTCTATAGATACTCATCTATCTAATTTGGGCATCCTGGGTACAGAACTGAACCACTTTTCTACACGCAACAACCGTTACGTTGAATTTCAAATTTAGCTAAACGTTAACTCAATTAAACGCTACCTCATGCAATTCTCTCAACTATGATCAGCAGTTTAGAGAAATCTGGGGCTAAAGTAGGTCTCATTCCTCCTCAAACGTATTGATAAAAGCCATTTTCTACATTGCTACTTTATAGAGGGTAATATTACAGTCTGGCCGCTTTCGGGGCTAGTGATGCGTCATATAAGATAGTCGAATCTTCGAAGAATATGACATTCGCAGATGGATGGGGTACATTGGTCGTTTTATTCGCAGAGAAAAAAAAAACTTCTTAACCACAAATAGAGCTCTACAAGTTTCGACCATTAGCCTGCGCTGAATGCGAACGAAGGCCCACCTGATTCGATGTCTTTCGTATATGCACTAGGTCCCCTTTTCACATAGCATGACTTAAATATCTTACCAGGTCATTACGCCTTTACTGCTTCTCTAAGCTGGATGCAATATTATGAGAATATCTTCAACTTTAACAAAAGCAAAATTTAATACCCAGATGGTTCATAAAATCAAGCTCATAAACATGGTAAAAAGCAAGATCACACAGATAAATGAGGAAAATTACAGCATAAATCGTTGCTGTTTAGGAAAGAATCATGATTGCACAAACGCCATAAATGTTGATAAATGCTATTGGATTTCAAGTCTTTTGTCCTTTTAGAAGTACACAGCGGCCCTCAATATTATGTTGGCTTGATGTCTGTTACGATTGAAGTCACTGATTATTTGCCAAACCTGGATGGTCATACTGAACATCACAAACCTTGTCCAGGGCTCGTATTCACCAACCATTCTTAAAGATGCCTGTCTACAGCCGGTGAGCAGAAACGCTGTTAAATTTCAAAAAGAAAAATAGAATGGTACAGAAATCTGTCCTTTGTGTACACAAGGATAAATTACTGACATATATCGTGTAAATGAAAAAAGAAACGCTGGGGTTTGTGTGAAAAACCTAAAATTGGCCAGAAGAAAACTGGCTGACGATCGAAGCTGTAAACAATGGCGGTAACTCACGGAAATTTATCGTTGGTTTCTGCCTAGAGTCGGATACGGTGTAACTTACATATAGGCCTCGATCTCCGTCTAAAAATAGAGGCTGCAAAAGAGAAGCATCCATTTTCCTTTATTTACAGCATTAAGGCCAAGGTCAAATATAGTCACGTTACAGTATGCATGATCATCATACGAATCTACCCGAGTGTATAACGGATATCGAAAATCTTCGATTTAAAATTCGAAAACGACCAGTCTGTTTACATTGAAGGCCGCAAGTCTGCGAAATGCATTTTCTATCAGGCGTAATCTAAGCAACCTTGCAACCGTCAGGCGCAATATTTGGCATAGATATATAAGAATGACTATATTTTGATAAAATAAAAACAAAATGAGTTTAAACTGGCTTAAAATGAGTATTATTGCCTCTTTAAGAACAGTCTTTGTCTTTATCTCCAGAATTTTCTATTCTCTAAAGGCCCGGGGATAGATTACAGCTAAAACTACACTACTATTGCGAGCCTGATCATACAGTAAACCTCACATGTTTTTCCAAGCCGAGTCATAAAAAGTTCCAAGCACTGCTATCCTTAGATGAACCGTACAATACTATGGTTATATAAAATACTGCACATAGGCCTTTCTTAAGTCGGAACACTGCCGATACCACACATCTTGTCTTAATCGCATCATGTACCGAACACTTAATAAAAGCAGTACATTAAAAAGACTCACTGAGAAGTGATTGATGCACTCGGAATTAGTAACCTCTTCCTGTGAGCTGGGCAAAATTACAAGGACTTTTGATATTACCCTGACCTTGAATTTTGACTTACAGATAAGTTTGTTGTGCGTCACACATATATAAGGTTGTCACTCTCAAAATTGAAAAAGGTAACAGTCCAGACAAGAACAAAACCACCAAAATGTTTATCTTCTTTAATGATTTTTGAAGTTATTGTAACCTTACCTTTGACTCACTGACATGGTTCGTAGATGCAACACGTTTATACGTGTATGTGGTTGACAATGCTACAAAGTTACACTCAAATTCATTCATGATTCGGACATGAACAAAACACCCAAAAACATCTGAACTCGATGTGACCTTGATCTTTAACCTACAGACATGACTCCTGTCCAGGAAACGTCTTCTTGATGTGATAAACATTTGTGCAGAGTTGTCCGAAATTATGAAACAACGAAAACAGTTATGGACCAAACACACACAAAAAATATATTTGACCTTTCCCTGACCTTGAATTTGCCCTTTGACCTACGGACATGATTTTTGCATTGTACACATTGTTTTTATGCTGGCCAATTTCAGAGTGTGGTTTTGGTATTTATTCACAATTAAAAAAGTCACAGGTCGGACACGAACACAGCCGTCCAACATTTCTCTTTTTAAACTTTTTCAACCTTAATGTTTGACCTTGACCATGACCTACTGACACAGTTTTTGCTCACAACATATCATTTTCTGTGATTAACAATTTTGCAAAGTTATAGAGATTTATCAATAATTAAAATGTAACATGCTAAACACATGTTCTACCACCGCACATATTTGACCTTGCAGTGATCTTGACTTTTATTCTAAGCTATAATTCTTGTGCATGACACATTGTATTAACGTGCTTGACAATTTCTACCATGGTTTTTTCAGTCATTCCAAATAAAAAAAAGTTACAGTCCAGACACGAGCAAACCGTCCACAATTCCTCTTTTTAAACATTTTCAACCTTGCTGTGACCTTGACTTTTGACCTAATGACACACTTCTTGTACATGACAAATCGTCCCTATGTGATTGATATTTGTGCAAATTTTGTTTTTTAAATAGAGTGACCGCAAAAAAATGTAGCCCACAAAATTAGAAAAAAAGGGGAGGGGCAAAGTAAACAAAACATTATGCCCCCTGAACAAAAATTTTGAGTGCATAAAAACGCCCCCAAAAGTACCCTGGTCAAAGTTACACTAAATACCATGTTCAAATTCCCACTTCATATTCACAACCGAGAATAGATGGAACATTTTTGTTGTAACATATTTCACAAAGACTTTATTAATGAAGTCTGCTTGGAGTTTCCTTTAGGGTCCAGTTAATGACGTTGTGGGAGACAGTGGTACCTCACAGGTTCTGAGTTTTAATTCCGTGATGACTATGATAAATATTTGGAATTACCTTCTTCACGGCGCTAGAACTGCCTTATGATTTTCATGTAGGAAGCAATAGTCGAGTGTAATTATCGAAATTGTAGGAACTTATCATACATTAATAAGTCAGGTAAGTGGTTATTTAATACAATTTAGGATTGACGTATTTTATGTAATTAACAATAATTATGAATTCGTTAAAGGCAAGAAACAACCCGACATTCATTCAGTGACGCTCGCCATGCAGACCTATAAGTCATTTATAAATCCTAAAGCTGTAAACCCTTTACAACACAATCCCGACTTTTAAAGTCCCTATGCAAGAAGCCTTTTGAAAACATTGTGGGAAAAGGAGAAAATGCTGGTTGCCAGCATTTTCTCCTTTTCCCACAATGTTTTTTGTACCCTTCCCAAATCAAATTTCAGATTTTCAGTCACTTTTATTTGGCGTCTACAAGTGATTTCAATTTGGACTAGTCGAAAAATTTGTCGTTAGGTAAAGAGTTAAGCGCGACTCGAGGTCCTATTGCAGACAGTATAGTTTAAAATCAGACAGCACAGAACGTGTGAACTTCGATCATCATTGTCCGATAAGAATATAGCTTTCCCCATTAAATACATTCTAAATAGCAAATTTTGGGATTTTCCTATTGACTTGAAAGTTGATTTCATTCATAGTGCAGAATAAGAGTTAATGAACAACTTCCTCATTTCTAATGATCTGTACCCAACAATAATACAGGTTGCTTTTATCTAGAAAATAATGAATGCTAGGGTCTTGCTGTGCCAAATTTGCCATTTTTTTCTTCTAACATTTTTGTGAAGCATCCAGGTCTACTCGGCCTATCTGATGGGAGATCTGGCAGTGAAAAATGAAATTTTCATGAAATTGTTCTCGGTGTGAATTCAACAACGTAGTAACGTCGCAGAGTAATCGCGCATTGAAATTATGATTAAGACATATGAAATATAATGCGAAAAGAAGGGGTGTATTATAGAATGACAGAAAAAAAGGAACAGACATGGGAGAAGAGAGAGAGAGAGAGAGAGAGAGAGAGAGAGAGAGAGAGAGAGAAGGGGGGGAGTGAGCTTAAATTTAGGTACGTCCAAACCGTCGGTCAAGGTACGAGTCGATGTTTTGTTTTATCCCTATCGCGTGCATCATTCTCTCCAGGCCAATGACTACTTCCCCAGAGAAAATGAAATCGAATAAATGTGCATCGATGACCAAGAAGTTTAATCATGTCATACAGCAAAGGCCTGGAGGTTATCTGCCAAGAAAAAGTCAGAAGTTGTCGTACTTTATAAATCTATGAAAGGACAAAGAGTGGTTGGTGAATACAGGTCCTGGGTTCGTATTCACCAAACATTCTTTGTCTTACTCTTCAAGACTTTCTAACTTTGAAAGTAACAGAACTTCTGATTGGCTAAACCGAATGGTTTAGCAAATCAGAAGTTCTGTTACTTTCACACTGGCAAAATTCTGAAGAATAATAAGACTAAGAATGTTCTTAAAAATGGTTGGTGAATAGGGACCCTGATTTTGTATGACAAATCTTGGATTCACAAGGACGCCCCAGAACTGTTCAGTAGTAACATGTTTTAGGCGGAAAAGACAAAATCAGCCAAATGGAAATAAATCATTCGAATGAAACTTTATCCAGACGAAAACAACTGTCGGCGGTTGTATCTCAATTCCACCGAGGATAACCATTATAGCGTATTTCACAAATCATTCGGGCCGGTCCCTGAAGCTCGGTAAAGTAGGTAAAGTACAGGGGTTTAAAGCCACGGGGTCGTTGGTTCGACGTGACCGATTTCTTTCCGGGGATTGATGATAGTTTTTGCGACATGATTTATTCTTCTTTCTGCTGATGGTAATTTCGACGATGGTAATTTGGGAAAGTAGTCACCGATTTAGAAAGTCGACCTAAGTAAAAAAAACTCAAGGAAAACATGGATACAGTGTGTCAAATGGTCGCAACAATAAAACTGAAATGGTACGGTCTTCTTTTTGATAATTGTGTCGACGATTGTAACAAGTGTGGGAAAGTAGTCACTGACTTGCAAAGAGTATCATGCGACCAAAGTAAAAGAAACCCAAGCGGAAAGCATGGATACAGTGAATCAAATGGCCGCTAAGATATAACTGAAATGATATGGACCTGCAACACGCGAAAGGGGCATTCGGACATTTGCGTAAAGTGTTGTCTCAGATCAGCCTGCGCTGAATGCGCAGGCTGATCCGAGACGACACTATACGTCAATATTAGATGGTGTCCTATAGTAGAGTACAGTCAATATGGAGTGCAGACTGGTTACCGCCCCTGATACTACTACGTGTAATTGGAGAGGTCATCAGACCTCTCCAACAAGGTTGAGTTTAAAAGGCAGACTGCCTCAAAAATTGCTGTCTAAATCCAATCTTTGTAGGGGAATTTTTCCGATACACAGTCTGTATCGTCATGATTTTATAAAGAAATCGAAGTCTAAAAACTGAAATAGGAAATAGACGTGGTTTGTTTCTATATCGCTAATTTCAACAAAATTGTAAGGATTTATTTGCATATTCCCTTTCCAACAATTTTAATTTTGTATTACAATCTTAAATCTAAACAAAAAGAAGAAAAAGAAAAAAGAATTTCGTTAAAAATAGAAACGAACACAGCGGAAAAAATCACGTGACCTTAAAACGCGGAAAGAAGGTCATGTGACTTGACTTACATAAATTACAAGGACGGATGATACGGAATCCAGTTTTTGCCATCCACTTTGATGAATGTGTATTTACAACTGAACAGATTTCAACTACCCGTTTATTGTCTTGCTTGTTTCTTTACATGTACCTAGATATATTTAACCTAAAAGCATAAAAAGTATTAGAAAATAATGATGTCGACCTCTCCTGGCTTCTTTTTTAAAGAAGCCACTTGTACACGGAATACAACGGTGGCCAGTTCATATGGAGTGGATGCTCATTTCCGGTGTAATGCAGAGAAATGACCCTCCCCTATAAAATGACCCGGGTCATTATTCTATGTAGAGAAATGACCCTAGAAGTCATTTAACTAGGTAGAGGAATGACCCAGGGCTTTTTTACGTAGAGAAATGACCCTCTGGGATCATAGATCGTAGATAAATGATCCATGGGCCATTTTGTAGGGGAGGGTCATTTCTCTGCATTACAACGGCAGTTTCCGTTTTAGGATTTCTTTCTACACACACAATAGATATAGACCACAGATAATTCAACCCAATCCATTCTACAGCCAAATGACCAGGATGTGACTTTCAAGCCGATAGTTTAAGTCCGGATAACGATATTTCAAATTTCTTTTTGCAAAGAACAATATCTTACTTACGGACAGTGTAGACCCAAGTTTAGACTGCACGCAAAGGGTCAGTGAGTAACGCTTAGCTTAAAGGCTAATGGAAAGGTTTAAAAAAGTCTCTTTAAGATAGTAGACCCCTAATATATGGAGTGCAACACACGAAAAGGGCCATTCGGACATCTGCGTAAAATGTCGTCTCGGATCAGCCTGCGCAGTCCGCGCAGGCTAATCCGAGACGGCACTTTACGACTACATTAGATTTTGTCCTTCAGTAGACATGTGCAAAACAGAAAATTGCATCAAAACGGAAAGTGTTGTCTCGGATTAGCCTGCGCGGACTGCGCAGGCTGATCCGAGACGACACTTTACGCAAATGTCCGAATGCCCCTTTTCATGTGTTGCAAGCCATATAATACCTCTAGTGCTGCATTGCGTAAAGTTTTCTTGATAGTTGATAAATACGGATTTATACAGGTATAATACTTTTGCACATTTTTAACCGACCAGAAATTTCTTTATGCCCATCTTGAAATTATTTGTAGATACTTTTGTAAGTTTCCAGAAAATGGAGGTAATTACTATCTCTCTTTGTAATGAAAATATAGTGGTTTTAGATTTATAAATGATAATTCTAGAAAAGACAAAAAAGGGAGAAGTGGCTTGGTTAAAGCAGTACAATAATTATAGCAAATTTTGCAGGATATAATATTATTGTGGAAATAGCTGTTTTCTATTAGGAATCTACTACGTTATGTCTATGCCATTACCTACCGTGATTGCAGATATCTATCTTGCAGCATATTCCCTGAAGAGTGCTGCGCCACGGATAATTGATTAAAACAATGTGATACTTGGATAAATAACAATAATATGTTCCAAATGGTATCATTGCACCAGACTGCTTCAAATTATCAGCGATTCACGGCCAAACCTTTGCGTTGCACCAAGCCAGGTGGAATAGCGTCCTATACGACTCCAAATTAGTTGCTAGCCATATCAATCGCCTAAAACTTTTAGTGCATTCATACCAAATCATCTTTTCCACCTTCCCCTCTCTTTCCCCACCTCCCCCCCCCCCCTTTCCATTTTCAAACAGAAGCGGGTTCTTATGACACCAAACATGAAAGTATTTGAATATACTAGTATTTCAAGAAAATGGTAATTAACCGGCATTTTCTCCTTTTTCTCCCATTATTTTTGTACCGAGTTTTTTAAAACATATTTCGGAAAAAGGAGAAAGGTAATCAGCATTTTCTGCTTTATCCACATGGATTTAATACCATATAAAAGATAAATAACATCAATTAAGCCTCATTTAAATTATTGGCCTTATTCTTTTTTTATTCATTTTTTTTAAAGTCCACCTTATGTGACAAAGAGTAAAAGCTGAATCAATAGAGATTCCCAATGTAATGGTGCAATCAACTCTTTCCCTACCATAGACGACACCAGAAGCTTTTGAGGAAAAAGAGACAGACATACTGAATTGTGTTTCATCCTCCAAATGACAAACTTTTATGGCTTTCAGAAATTTACGGAGCAGATTTAATAGAAATGAAATAGGTACGAAGTGTTTGAGAAAAGCAACATTTAATAGTCCCTTGAAGCTACTGGAAGGAGATTTGAATTGGCAAACCTTAACCCTTTACCACACAATACTCACTTTTAAGGACTCTGAAAAAGAAGTGTTTTGAAAACATTGTTGGAAAAAGAGAAAATGCTGTTAATCAGCATTTTCTCCGTTCCCAAAATGCTTCCAACCCTATTAAAATCCACCAATTAAACCACATTGAAATTATCATCTGCAAATGCTTTGAATTTGGACATGGCTAAAATTTTGTCGTCTGGTAAAGATTTAACTCTTTACAGTATTTGCAGACGGCAAAATAAAAGTATTTGAAAATTGTAAGATTGTTTTGTGAAGGGTAGAAAACATTGTGGGAAAAGGAGAAAATGCTGGTTACCAGCATTTTCTCCTTTTCCCACAATGTTTTCTAAAGGCTTCTTTCCCTGGGTCGTCAAAAGTAGGGATTGTTTGGTAAAGGGTCAAAAGAATCTTTACAAATACCAGTAATACTTCTTGGCCCACAAATAAGGCTTTTTGACACACTTTTTTTAAAAAGGTTTTTAGTAAAAATTAGGTTAAAAGTAGCTTTTTAACTCAACCAAATAACAAAATGGTAGACTTGTGCAAATTGAAAGCATTTGCAGATGACAAAATCTGTGTGACTTTAAAAAAATGAAATCTATATTGAGAAGAATAGAAAACGTTGTGGGAAAAGGAGAAAATGCTGGTTACCAGCATTTTCTCCTTTTCCCACAATGTTTTCTAAAGTCTTCTTTAGGGTCATCAAAAGTAGAGATTGTATGATAATGGGCTAACAATTCCAAAATATTTAGACCTAGGTCAGCCCGAGCGGAGCTTAGGGAATCGAACTTTTGGACATTGTTTTACCTAAAGGAAATCCTATCTCACTATAGCCTAGGATTAAATTCAGATTCTGATGTGACGAACGTCTTTCCGCGTAACCATACAAAAACGCAATCTACATTTTTTTTTTACTTACTCAAAGTATCTGAAGACGATCAGTAAAGCTGTCTTAAAAGCATTCTTTACGTGGGGGGGGGGTGTTTGGACGGAGGGAGAGGAAATAACAAGTTTTGTGGGAAGAAAAGGGAGAAAATGGTGTTGATTGGAGTTTTTTCTCCTTTTCCCAGAACGTGCAGTTTGATCTTGGATCCACACTGTCCAATAAGAAGAAATATTTTTATTATACTGCAATTATACTGCAAAGAAATGTATCGTGATCTGATTGGTTAACATGCCGGGAACATATATATCATGTACCCTGGCAAAAACCACGTAAGGCCAGTTTTCCTTTTGAGTGCCCCGTAAACATCACCACATTTGCAACACAACATTTAGAATGGCTGCGTCGATAGATCAACAGACTGCACGTTTATGCACCAAACTGCACGTTTTAGTGACGTCATTTTCCACTGACGTCAGTTTTCAATAAATTGGTGCACTCAGAAGGGAATTTCTTTTTCGTCAGCATACTCGATTTGTGAGATTGTAAAACAGGAACATTTCGCTTAAAGCGCTTTAAAAGGGTACAACTTTGCAGTATAACAAATTCGTTGTATAAATAAATTCGTTGTACGGCTCAGGGCGACATGATTAACCACAGCCGTGAACAAGTTTCCAAGTCCCCTGCCACCTGACCGTACAACGAATTTTTTTCGGCTCGGGGCGACATGATTAACCACAGCCGTGAACAAGTTTCCAAGTCCCCTGCCACCTGACCGTACAACTAATACTGTCCAAAAAATCAAATAAAACTGGGTTTTACTATTGGTTTGAAAGTTTCATTCAACTTACCTACCAGGAAAAGGGCTAAAATTTCAGCACTGATACTAAACTCTGAGGACATAGTGTCTGTTATTGATACGTTACAGGATTGTTGGTTTTACCTTTAACAGTTACAGTGGTTGAGTGCAATGTGTACCCTTTTTTTCTGCCTGGTTGTAAATATTAAGACCTTTTGAATTCATGGCACTTTGAATACCAACAGTGATTAGAAAAAAAAGCGTTTGAAAAAAAAGGTAACGACAAAGCGTCTGATTAGTGCCGGTGTATTGCAGAGGAATGACCCTCTCTTACAAAGAGGTCTCCGGGTCATTATTCTACTTAGAGAAATGACCCCAGAAGTCGTTTCACTACGTAGCTCTAGGAATGAACCGGGTCATTATTCTACGAAGAGAAATAATCCTCTGAGGTCATTTCTATCCGTAGAATAATGACCTGGGTCATTCCTCTACGTAGAGAAATAACATACGGGTCATTTTGTAGGGGAGGGTAATTTCTTTGCGTTACACCGGATTCACTTGTCATGTTAGCATTTTTATTCCTTTTCCTATAATATTTTCAGATGCCATCTTCATGTACTTCAGGATCCTTTAAACATGGGAGTGTTTCATACTGGATTTAATCATTTTGGCTACTGACCGCGAATAAAGGAACTTTTGCGGACAGTGTGGATCAAGAACGTGCAGTATGATCTTGGGTCCACAACGGGCGATTTAAAAATCTTTTTACACGCACACAAAATGGTTTGAAATGGCAATAACTGTAATTTTACTATAGGCTTACAAGTTTCACTGTAACACTCATGTCGCATAATAAAAGTTTAACTCTTTACCCCATAAGGAATTTCTATGGTATCTGTAATTGATCCTAAATAACAACAAGGATGAAGCTGTTTCTTATATGTATATGACACCTTTTATTAGCATAGAAAACATTGTGGCAAATGGTGAAATTGCTCGTCACGGGCAATGTCACCCTTTTTTCACAGTGTTTTCCAAAGACTCCTACAAGCCATGGGTAGCAATGTGTATCTATGGAGTAAAGGGTTAACTCATAAACGACAAAATTTTAGGTTTATCCAAATCGAAAGCATTTGCAGCCGACAAGATAAAAGTGACTGAAAATTTGAAATTTGTTTTGTGGAGGGTAGAAAACATTATGAGAAAAGAAGAAAATGCTGGTTACCAGCATTTTCTCCTTTTGCCACAATGTTTTCAAAAGGCTTCTTTCCAATGGTCGTCAAAAGTAGGGATTGTGTGAGAAAGGTTTGAAGCATTTCAGCTGCACAAACTGATAAGAGATCCCTGGAGAGAAAGTGTGGTTAGAGGAATAATGTAAAAGTGATAACTTTAAGTGATCTGACAAGATTCGAGACGTTTTGTTATCGTGATTTTTGGTTCCCCGTGATTTGGTCTCTTTCAGTCTAATTGCTTTAAGGTAGTAGACCCCTAATACCCCTAGTGCTGCATTGCATAAAAGTTTTCTTGATAGTTGATAAATACGGATTTATACAGGTATAATATTTTTGAATATTTTTAACCGACCGGAAATTTCTTTATGCCTATCTTTAACTATTTGTAGATACTTTTGTTAGTTTCCAGAAAAGGGAGATAATTACTACCTTTCTTTGTAATGAAAATACAGTGTTTTTACATTTATAAATGATAATTCTAGAAAAGACAAAAAGGGAAAAGTGGCTTGGTTAAAGTAGTACAAAAACACTCTTTTTTTATCATAGCAAATTTTGTGGGATAATACTGTTGTAGAAATAGCTGTTTTCTGTATGGCGTGTACTGCGTTAAATACACGCTAACCGTTGCATTGGACTTCGTCCTTCATGTAGTTAAAATATACGAGAATATATGAAAACATTGTCGCAATAGGAGAAATTGCTTTAAAAAGTGTTTCGGTTTACATGATTTAATACTTCTTTGTCTATTTTCTTTTTTTTCCCCTACATAAAGCCTATAGACGACATTTTTCCACCGAATAGCAGATTTATTTTGAAAAAAAATGCCGCCAAATGAGAAAAGACTTGAAACAAGCAATTTCACTGCTGCATATCAAATCACCAAAAACAAATTTAGTTTGATCGTTTTTTTAACTCTTTACCACATAATCCTGACTTTTGACGACCCTGAAAAGGAAGCCTTCTGAAAATACTATGGGAAAAGTAGAAAATGCTGGTAAGCTTTTCCCACGATCCTTTCTACCCTTTTCAGACGAATCTTCAAAATTTGAGTGAAATTGAATGTGTCGTCTGTAAATAGTTTCAATTTGAACTAGTTTTAAATTTTGTTGTTTGGTAAAGACTTTTAAATGTTTCAAAACATCGTCTGTTGGATGTTTTTAAAAAGGCTTCTTTCACAGGGTCGCTAAAAAGTTGGCATTGTTTAGAAAAGGGTTAAAGCAGTTTTTGACTAATTTCATATTCATTTCATGGAACTATAATCACTTTTGTATCTTCATGCGAATTGTTGCCCCTGTTGGCTGCAAGATTGCTCAGATTACGACGGATAGAAAACATATTTCATGTTTTGGGGGCCTTCCAAACAATCGCTGTGTTGTCGTTTCCGGTTTTTAACCCTTTCCCAAACAAGCCCTTGTTTTTACGTGTCTGCAGTAGAAGTCTTTTTTTTTTTAAAACACTGTGGTAAAAGTGCAGTCTGATCTTGATCTGTGCCATTCACACATGGTCTTTGAGTCGCACTCAGCATTAGGTATTTCGGCTCGTAACCCTTACTAATATTCGAACGTTTTATTGCCCTTGAATTTCAGCCAAAATACAGGACAAATACTTAGGAAACTCATTTGATTATTAATTGACATCACTTTTCTCATTTCTAAACACCATTCCTTCTCAAAATATGCCAAGATCTACGACTTTATGCGGTAAGTACTACCTAGCTACTGGAATTAGGTCACGCCATGTTTGCGCAAGAAGGCCCACGGCACATATTTTATTTATGCACATCGAACTTAGGAATTATTATCCAGGTAATTCTTTCTTTAGAAAGAAACCAAAAATGATTTTTTATGAGGGCAAGCAGTTTTCTAATTCATGCTCTTGTCTTAATTCCTTATTTTTGATCACGTTTTTCCTTATTGTTACTGAACACGTTCAGTTAAGGTTATTTAGTACCGAAAAAGTCAAATAATGCGTTTTAGACGGGTATCATTACTGTGTTGTCGCTGGAATTTCATTTGCCAGTTTCTCAAGGGATAACCGTCTATGATATACCGAGAATAAACTGCCCTTGCTGTATTTGCTTGGATGTAAACACCGTTTTAAACATTATTTCAGTGCCCATTTTTTTGTCTTTCAGGAGCTCCTTCTATTGTTATATCGGGACCTCTGACAACCTGCTTGACAATGCTTTCTCCAAACTTAAAAACAAATACTGCAATATCAGTCATATGATAAAGATGATGATGATGATGATGATGATGATTATAAACTGTTTCATAAACTTAACCCATTACCAAATGACAAAATTTTAGGTTTGTCAAAATTGAAAGGAATTGCAGACGACAAAATAAAAGTGACTGAAAATTTGAAATTTGTTTTGTAAAGTGTAGAAAACATTGTATGAAAAGGAGAAAATGCTGGTTACCAGCAATTTCTCCTTTTCCCACAATGTTTTCTAATGGCTTCTTTTTCAGGGGCGTCAAAAGTAGGGATTGTGTGGTAATGGGTTAATTCCAGCAACAGGACTGTCAGCGCTTTGAATTGTAAAGTACTTTTCGCTACAGTCGAACACTAAAGCGCTTAATTACAGGATGTTAAATAAACATCCGGGTGTTTATTTCGCGGAAAGATGTACGGTTTCAGGGACATTATTGGCAGTAACCGGTGATCTGCTGGCGAATTACAGTGATCAACGTTGACATTTTTTGGTGAACAAAGGAAAAATTCTGGTGGCTTTTTTTCGTCTTGAACGCGGAATCGATCGAATTCGAACTACGGATAATTCTTAGCAATGATTAACTCAGTACCAAACGAGAAAACTTCGTCTGTTCCGATTTCAAATTTTCTCACAGACGATAAATAAATTGTTGTTAATATGATGGGATCTGCCTTTGAACGGAGAGAAAATAAACGGTGGGAGATTACAAGTAAAGGCATATTCTCAAATGCCGATTTCTGTGAAAAAATACTTCTTAAGATCGTTAAAAATCGCAATTGTTTGATGAAGGAATATTTTTTCACTGCCTGTTAACACTTTACTAAACAATCCCTGGTTTTAATGACCCTGTACATAAGGCCTTTTAAAAACATTATGGTATATGGATAAACTGCTGGTAACCAGTATTTTCTCTTTTTTCTACACCATGTTTTCTACCCTATCAAAGCAAGGTTGTGCTATTTGAACCACACTGAAATTGTTGTATGCAAGTGCTCTTAATTTGGACAAGGGTAACATTTTGTAATATTGTAAAGGGCTAAATCAGTTAAATTTTTCGATGTCAAAAAGAAGATTACCATGGCAAATCTAGGATGCTTTTTTTTTGTCGAAGTGAAGCAATAGGTCAAAGATCCAGATAGTGGGAGTGATTTCGATTTCAAAATTTAAAATATGAATCATTCTCCACTACACCCTATCTTATGGGTACTCATTAGAATCGTCTCATCGAGACGATTCTAATGAGTACCCACAAGATAGGGTTTCAATGAGAAGTAATGAATATACGACTGAGAATGCTATCACTCCCTCTTATCTAGAGCTCTAATAATATAGCAGAAAGTTTGATCCAAAATCAAGACTGGTCGCCCAATGCGGTTGTCAGCTCATCTGAATGCAAGCTTCTTTCTCTACCAGATATATAAACCACCTCAGAGGCCTTTTACAACAATTTCTTAGTGACCCCCGAAAAAAAAAGCCAACTTGTCTTCATTCTGGGCCGAGCTCAAGCCATTGCAGGATTTGAGAGCAGTACTGGTCGATTCTTCGATCCCTGGCTCGTTTAATCTCATTCCGAGGACTAATGATAGTCATTTCGCCAGGATTCATTCTTTTCTCAACGCTGACCATTGTTTCCATGGTTATGTGGGAAAGCAGCCAATGGCTTGGAAAGCTTATACTATGCGGAGCACTGGTAAAAGAAACTCAAGGAAAGCATGGATATGTGCACTGGCCGCCGCGATATAACTGATATAATGTTGAAAAGGGTGCTAAACACATTGCAGTCTATTAAACAGTCATTCGGACCTGGATGCAAACTTTGCAAGTAAAATTATCAGAAACCTTTGTCAAATAACCAATGTGCACAAAACACACACTAAACCTTGTCTCCATGGATACGTCTTCCAGAGAACCGGGCAGAGAGAAGTTACATAAACAAGACTGTTCAAAACTATGTATGACGTCATCATCTTATCAATTAGGATGGGTACCGGAAATGGCCTTTTTTCAATTTTTGAAATAAAGATAAGTATTACAGGTCGAGAAAAAGCGAAAAAAAAAAAGAGCAGATTTTAACCATTAGGCTGCTAAGTCCGACCTACTGATCTTTTGCGGACAACGTGCAGTCTGACCTTGGATCTACAATCTTCGAAAAGAAATCTTTCTCCAATGAAAGAAGATTTGAAATAGTAACATTGGGTTTTTATCATCGGATTGTGGGCTTCAGCTTAGTTCTTTGTCATGTTTAGCCTCTACAGCAATGACAGACTTGGGAACAGGGGTACAGTCCCGATGGAACAAATTTAACCCTTTCCCAAACGATAGATTTTGGACTTTTCCAAACCGAAACAGTTTGCATACGACAATTTTAGATTTGAAGAAAATGGCAGAAATTTCTCAAAAAGGGTAGAAAACACTGTGGGAAAAGGAGAAATTGCTCGTCACGAGCAATTTCTCCTTTTCCCACAGTGTTTTCAAAAGACTTTTACTGCAGACACGTAAAAACCATGGCTTGTTTGGAAAAGGGTTAAAGTCACTTGCCTTGGTACTCGTAGTAATATTTCTAACATACACATGGTACCAGTCTTCGGGTGAATCAGGAAATACTAGCAGTACAGCTGAAAAAGGACAGTCCTGCTTAGTCCCTTCAATAAAAGGCTCAAGACTTTGCAATCGGCCCTCGTTAAATTGTCACACAAGCAACAACTGGTGAGGTTTAATGTGTTGGGCATAACAGAAAGTATTTTCATGCAAAAGCAGATCAGACAGCTGGGAATTCCAAGCTTCATCTTTGTTCTTCTTCACCGTTACATTTTAAACAATACTGAACCGTCCACACTGAACCGTCCACTAGAATGCTTATTCCTGGCTATTTGCTTGCTTTTGGTACTGGTCAATAAGACCGAAAACAATCAAAGAACAAGATTTTTTGATTACTTTACTCATCAATATAACGAAATAACTGACGTACATTTAGATTATTGTAATGAACACAACAGTTATATAACAAAATATTTTTAAAGTATTTCAACAATTTTCAAAAGAAGATAACCCTCTCTCTCTCTCTCTCTCTCTCTCTCTCTCGAACTGTCTGTCTTCCTGCCTATCCTTTCTAGACTTGAGATTTTTTTGTCAGTTGAAAATATACTTTTTATAACAATTCTATTGTCATAAGCACAACGACTTCTATTACAGAATGCTATAAACGTATTTCAACAATTTTCTGAAAGGAGAACTCGCTCTCTCTCGAACTGTTTGTCTCCCTGCCTATCCTTTCTAGACTGGGGAATGTTATGTCAGCAGAAAAAATACTTTGAAAACAATTTTATGGTCATCGTTTTGGCCAAATTACTTTATAAGGTACATGTATCGGATAAACTAGACCAAGATCGGACTGCACGCTTTAGATAAATGCCCAGTGTAGAAAAGTACTCATGCAATCTGATCTCAAGGTACGTTGTGCATTTTTATCTTAGAGGAATGCTGTTACGGATCAAAAGCAAGACAGAACTGTAACAGTATAATCATAATTAAACCATACTCTGTAAAAAGAGCTTCAATGCATTTGCGAAATGTTTTGACCCAGGTCAGCCTGCGCAATCCGCGCAGGCTGACCTGGGCCAAAACTTTTCGCCAATGATAAATTTTCTGTATGCCGAAGGACCAGTCTATCTCATGATTAAGTGGATAATGTGGATCCATAACGATGGCTTGCTTGATGGAGACGCATCAAGCCCCCTTTTGCCAGAGCATGGCTAAATCATGTAAAAGACAATGTCCATAAAACTATAAAATAAAGGTACTTAAAAAATAAGACAAAGATAGTTAATATTTTCAGTGTAACAGAACTAGGAACTTTTGCAGAAAATACAAGCGACCTTACGACATTGAGAAATAAGACTTTTGAAAACATTATGGTATTCATGAATGAAAAAGTAACAAAAAACCCCTATTTTCCATCAAGAAAAAGACTGTTTACATAATTTAGCAGATTTTACTGTCATCTGCAAATACTTTTGAAAATGGCAAGTCTAAAAGTCTAAATGATAAAATTAATATAAACGGACCTTCTCATTCAGATTTATAAGCTTATATTGCAATAAGACATATTAAGTTATTGCCGGTGTAATGCAGAGAAATGACCCTCCCCTACAAAATGACACGGGTCAGTAATCTACGTAGAGAAATGACCCCAGAAGTCATTTCACTACGTAGAGAAATGACCTCTAGGGTCATTTCTCTACGTAGAATAATGACCCGGGTCATTCCTCTACGTAGGGTTTTTCATTATGTAGAATAATGACCCGGGTCATTCCTCTACGTAGGGTTTTTCATTATGTAGAATAATGATCCGGGTCATTCCTCTACGTAGATTTTTCATTACTCTACCTAGAAACATGACCCATGAGTCATTTTGTAGGGGAGGTCATTTCCCTGCATTACACTGGAACACAATTTTGACAACATAGTTGTCAGCGTAGATCAAAGATTAGATTGCAGGGTCTGCGCAGTTTGATCTTGGTCCCAACTGTTTACATTTTTTGAGAGGTCTTATCTAGATTTGCAAAGCCATCGACAGCACCTGAGGTAAAAAATCTTTGTTTCATTTATCTTTTAATATGGGTTCGTCGGCCTGAATTTGCATTTCTTTTCTTTTTTGCAGGAAAGTTTAGTACAAACTAAAACATTGATATTAACCCATTACCAAACGATATCGTGTTTCTGACGCCCCTGAAGAAGCATACTATCGAAAACAAAGTGGGAGAAGGATGGAAAAAACGGCAAAAAATGATATTTTCTTCACCTCACATTTTCTTTTTACTTTTTTATAGACCAACTGTAGTGATCGAGCAATAATAAATCAAAAGCTCCCCTTTTAGGGTCATAAAAGATGGCTCTGTCCGGTAAAAGCTTAAATAATGGTATATACTAGAAAAAATAACTATGTGTCACTTGTATTCATGGCCGTCATTTCCATTCCGGAATCCTGAAAAAAAATAAAATAGAAACAGTGTTTCAAGTAAATTCATTTTTTCTAATAAGTAAAATATTATTATCGTAGATTTCATTAGTACAAATAGTTGGCATTAATGATTTTGTAATACCTTTCGATATATTCTATGATATCATTACTGTAAAGCATGTTATACCTCTGTGTAATATTGCATTTTATCACATAAAACCTCCTCTGACAGTGTTTCAAACCCAGAAATTTTGATAATACACAAGAATAGTGTCGTCTTTTTTTTTTTTTTTTTTTGGGGGGGGGGTTTCCCGATTTTGATATTTTTTTCATTTACAAGCACTCGAAGTCTGAGGAACCAACCAAAGTACGTGATAGATTTTGTATTTCTACGCCATTTCGTGGAAAAAATGTCGTCATTATTGCTAGACATATACGTGTGGACGTTTTTGATCTTCAGGTTTAAAAAAGCCAAGAAATGGTAAACGGACTGAAAGTGGAGGTGAAGGCACAAGATATCTTTTTGTCTATCATTCGTTTTATATGATAAATACAATCTCACAAACGTGTTTATGTATTATCCTTTTTATAAAACACGTTGACCGAAATGTATTTGACGCTCGCCAAGGCTCACGTCATACAATTTTATTCAACTCGTTTGATGAAAATGATGATATCCATGTAAGATGCTCTATGTATATGTCAGTTCATCGACAAGTTTATCAGTAGATTTTTCATTTCATTACCGTTGGTAAACCTTTGTTATACATGTATCTTAAAATTCATTGTTATGCTTATTTAATGATTTCTTATCCTAGTATAACTTTGTGACCTGATTTTGTGTGAGAGACAGCTCTAAAACTGTAGGCAGAACGATGGTCTCTCACATTAAGGTCCTCGGTTTCCAGTCCTAAAAGGATCGGAGTGTAATTATGCAATTTACTTATTAAGCCTTAAGCTGTAAAGTGCGACTCACCGACCTTTTCCTGACAGTGTAGATGAATATCAGACTGCAGGGAACGTGCAGCCTGATCTTGGATCTACACTGTCTGAAAAGGTGATATCTTTCTCCCAAAAATAATTTTGAAATAGCAAAATTTGGCTTTTTACTGTCGGCTTGAAGCTTAGATTTAAGTCATTTAGCAGGGTAATGATTCAGGTGCAAGCAATAACTTGGTACACAGACAGTTATCATCGACCGTGATTTTACATCATGTGTAACAAGTTCTTACAACTCAGAATAATCATATCTTTTTTGTAGACCTAAATAGTACTCTTCCTGCAGCTTGGGCAGCTCCAGAGATTGACCACGCACATTATGACATTCGAACATGGAACTTCTGATTTGAGGAGCCGATTTTCTACCCCGATACAACAGTTTCCCACATTTATTTAAGGCGCACTTAAGGTGTCAAACAAACCAGAAACTACATGTCCTACAATTCTTAATAACGATAAACATCTGTACAAAAAGAAAAAAAAATCACCGTTTCTTGAATATTAACATTATTATACAACGTTATTCCAACGCCGACCTTGGTATACAGGAACTTGAACTACTGAATAGATACATCGGGTTTTTAAAGGATACAAATGCATTTGTTTCCTCTACAAGATCATCAGAGAGTTCGGTCAAAATTCTACAATATAGGCGTGGACAGTGTAGATCAGAGATCAGACTGCACGTTATGTGCAGTCTGATCTTGATCTACACTGTGCACAATAGCTTCTGGTATCGTCTATGGTATAGAAAACTTTAATAACGTAATTGTTTTACGAATTTGGTTTTTTTTTTTTTTCGTTGATGAAGGGAGACAAACCTTGTTATCTGTAGAGTTGTACGAGTTGTTACAATTGTTTCCCTGGTTTACAGGACACGCTGTACTGTAGGAAGTTCCAATACTAGTGTACGTGGTACCATGCATTGCAGAAGCACGCATACTACTCTTGTGCATCAGCGTATGCTGGTTCCATTTTCGTCTGAGCACCGCGATGACCTAGTAAAGAGAACCTGTCTTTTTGAAGGATACTCGTCATGAATTGTAGAAAGTGTCACATCGCTACGTGGTACCATGCATTGTAGAAAGTGTCACATCGCTACGTGATACCATGCTTTGTAGAAAGTGTCACATCGCTATGTGGTACCATGCTTTGTATACCGTATGATACCGCCATTTTTTTTTTATGAAGAAGGAAGCTTTGCGGTTTTTTCGCATCAAATATATTTGTCGAATGTCGACAACAAAAGATCATGGAAATGGTATCATAAGCAAAGAACGCAAAAAAAATTACAATGAGAAGACGCCTGTAGACTATTGGTTATAGATCGTGTTTCTTTTCAATCCTTCACTGCTGCAAGTTCTTTAGACAATTGTTTTGTGGGAAAAGAGCCAGTGGCTTGGGAAGAATAATTTTTAACGCACTGGTAACAGAAACTCCAAGAAAGCATGGGTAGGTGAACTGGCATCGCGATTTAACAAAGAATAATGTTAAAAACAGCACCACACAGACAGTCCTTAAAGACATGAAAAACTTCTACCCAAAGAAGCAGAAGGTCGATTTTGAGCCTTTCGACCCCACTCACCTAAATCATACGTTCTCAAACGAAATCAAACCAGCTCCAGGAGCAGGCTTTAGACGTATGCTTTCAAGTTTTCCTACAAACATATAACTTTGCATCAGATGTACTTTATATCAAATTTTATTTTTGTCCCTGCGATTTTGAAGTATTGGTCTCCATGTTACATTATCAGCTCGTATAATACGTCCACTGTATGCTAATCTGAGCAACACGATAGTTTCGACTTTTTTTGCTGATCAACCAGGAAGATACATGTACTCTGCTAAAGCACGCGCATGACACCTTTTCTAGCCCTTTTAAAGGTGGGTATTTAGAATTTTCACATCACACCAAATTAAAAAATATATATGACAATGAAATTTATATGAAAAAACAATACAAATCATCAGTAATTAAGAATCATAAAATTACAAAAAAAATTTTTTTGGTGGTATTCCCTTAAAAGGCTACGTAGCCTCTTAAGCTATTTTTAGATTTTCCGCCAAAATCAAAAAAAGTATTGTGGGAATGTTAAGTGAGTAGCACGTGACTAATGACTATTAAATTCCATACCACAACAAACATGAAATTATTTTCTATAATGTCTAGAACTTCGGATGCTATGTTTTAAGATTCGTCTGTATATTTCCGGTATGTAAATGAGCGAGTTGCTCATGTAAAAATAGAACGTGTTTCCCTTCATTGTCGACCTTGGCTGTAGTAAATCTCTAATTTATCTGTCGGATGGTTTTCGACTACTGGGGTTTAAGGAATGAAAATTACAAGGCTTTGGGAGTATTAGGATGATTTTTTTGTATTTTTTGTAAATTTTTCGTCCCAATATCTGAAGGGCCACCTTTAACCTTGACGCGACTTAGTGCTACTCAATGCACTTTTTGGATAGTTAAGATCAAGACCAGATGGCACAGCGAAAGTGATCATTTTTTTATCAAAACAAGTTGAAGTTTCTACGATCTTGATTTTCGCTGGCAAATGCAAACATTAAGTTTTTAGAATTCTTTCGATGCTCGAAAGTACAGTCCACTGAAAAAATGAAACAAGGGTATGATTATATCAGACAAAATTACAAAGATGGACAAATACATCAATATCAGACTGTACGTTCTGTGCAGCCTGATCTTCATCAGTGTCATCTACTAAAGCCTCTTTTCTTGGCTATGTCGCGCTTACAAGGCCGATACGGAGCCATTTGCCGGAGGTAACAGGTAGAGAAATTCAAACCCAGACTTACCTCTCCATTGCAGAAACAGTACATCAGTGAAACAAAAGCACCCTGCAAGTTTACAAAAGAAAATAACATATTCAATTTTTGTTGAACCGTTGCATCAGTAATGTGTGAAGCCAATGTAATGACCCTCCCCTACAATATGACCCATTGGTCATTTCTCTATTCATTTTGTAGGGAAGGGTAATTTCTCTGCATTACATCGACAACAAATAATATATTAAAAATAAGGTGATTATGGACAAGCAACTTGAATTCCGGTTTTATTCATAAATTCATGTGAAAATCTTACGAATTTCTGCCGGTAAGAGGAAAAAAGTGTCCGTCCCCCCTGTTTTTGCTGAAACGTTCACATAACTTTTCTACGTCTTAAGTCTTATTTGTTACCTAACCTAGTAAAAACAATCCCTTATTCTCATGATGTAATAATGGTAAATTCCGGATTTATTCGATTTATCGATTTAATGCAATCCTGCTCAAATAATATATGATTGTATAGATTTAGAACGATCCTGCATTTACATAACATAATTCATAGATTTATGACTATTCTGCGATTATTGCATAATTGCATCGATTTACCAAAAAGTCCGCACTTACACGATAGATTTAAACTATTTTTACAGATTTACTTTTTTATCGCTTTGTCTCATATTGCTCTAATTCTAGACAAAAACATTCTAGACGCATCAAATATTAGAGCTTTGTTCGACGAAAATTAAACACGATTTACAAGATGATCTATAATTGATAATGAAGAGAACTTTGTTAGTAAAGAGTATTTTATAATTCCGTCTTACTCAGAGAAATTGTGTGGTAAAGGGTTACAACTGTATATAAAAATTAATGATAATTCTTCATACTTTTCAATATTTTCTGCGGCATATTCGTCCAAGAAAAGAAAAAAGAAGAAGAAAGAAAAAACTTTGGATATATACTTTTGTTAGAGTTACCTCTTAGAACACCAAATAAAAAAAAAAACTGACATTTTCAGTCAGAAAAAAAAATGTCCATTTAATTTGAAACATAGTGGCATCTGTTAAGGACATGTTGCCCTTTCTGTCTTTCAGACAAGTCTTGAAATACGAGGCAGTAGGGAATCACCTGCCAAACACGCAAAAACACGTAATTAGGTCTAAATCTCTGTACAAAGATCCCTGACAAGGACGAGGAAAATCGACCAAACAATAATACAGGTAACAAAAAAATCCAGATAACAGCGGTCCTTGAACTGGATTATTTCATTGTGTGACAGTCCCAGGTCTTAAATGACTATAACATTATAAGACTCTTTCCAAACCGTTTCATGATTTTTAGCTCCACTGGCCGAAGGCCAGCGGGCTTATGTCATGGCCCGTTGTCCGTCGTGCGTCCGTCCGTCCGTCCGTCAGTCCGTCCGTGCGTGCGTGCGTGCGTGCGTGCGTGCGTGCGTCCGTCCGTCCGTGCGTTAACTTTTTCTTTAAACATCTTCTTCTCTGAAACTACCCATCCAATTTTGATGAAACTTGACAGAAATGATCCTGCCGTGGTCCTCTTCAGAATTTCTTGAAAGAATTTAATTCCTTCAAAAACTCAGGTTGCCATGGCAACAAAACTGAAAAATTTTGAAAATCTTTGAAAATCTTCTTGTCTGAAACCGTAAGGCCTAGAGCTACCAAATTTGGCATGTAGCTTTATCTAGTGGACCTCTACCAAGTTTCTTCAAATTATAGCCCTGGGGTCAAAATTGGCCCCGCCCCGGGGGTCACAAGTTTTACATGGGCTTATTTAGGGAGAACTTTAAAACTCCTCTCCTACCTAGGCATAGGGCCTAGGGCTACCAAATTTGGGATGTTGTTTTATTTAGTGGACCTCTACCAATAGTGTCTAAATTATAGCCCTGGGGTCAAAATTGGCCGCGCCCTGGGGGTAACAAGTTTTACATGGGCTTATATAGGGAGAACTTTAAAATTCTTCTTCCACCTAGCCATAGGGCCTAGGGCTACCAAATTTGGCATGTAGCTTTATCTAGTGGACCTCTACAAAGGGTTTCCAACTTATAGCCCAGGGGTCAAATTTGGCCCCGCCCCGGGGGGTAACAAATTTTACATGGGCTTATATAGGGAAAACTTTCAAAATCTTGTCGCACCAAGCTATAAGGACTAGGGCTATCAAATTTTGCATGTAGCTTTATCTACGGGGTCTCTACCAAGGGTGCCCAAAAGTATAGCCCTGGGGTCAAATTTAGCCCCAGTCACAGGGGATCACAAGTTTTGCATTGGCTTATATAGGGAAACTTTAATAATCTGCTTATACAATAGCCATAAGGCCTAGGGCTACCAAATTTAGCATGTAGCTTTATCTAATGGGCTTCTACCAAGAGGGCCAAAATTTTAACTTTTGGAGTCAAGTTTGACCCCATCCCAGGGGTCACAAGTTTTACATTGGCTTTATAAACCTGTCTCATGGGTCACATATTTTACAGGGCCTTTTATTGAGCAAACTTGTTGTACAGGGTTTTTTATTGGGCAAGATTCAAAAATCTTCATGTTTATAACCACACATTCTAGTTTCATATTGTAGGTCTGGGGTCAAAATTGGCTCCATCCAGGGATCACAAGTTTAACATGGGCCTCAAGATATAGTCACTTTAATTTATACATTAATCAAGGGAAATAACTCTTTTTATGAAAGATAAAGTTTGGTACTATTTACCTCCCTTGATTATCAAACTGCATTGATACATGATTGGTGCTAGACATTAAGTTTTTTGATAGAAAATATTCTGTTTTCAAGTGTTATTCATTTTTTTGATGCTAATAGCTATGCTCACATGAGGTGAATAATAAATTCAGAGTAAGGTTTCTATCATTCAGCTTATTTTTCCAAGGATTTTACCTTTCATTCTAATGAATTAACCTGCTTGTACTGCCTGACAGCGTTCATTGTTTTTGAAAGCCCTCTTTTTCATGGTCGTGAACACTTCAATTTGTGTGGTAAAGGGTTAAAAAGCCAGTGGAGCGATACAGGGCCATCATGGCCCTCTTGTTACGACTCTTAGGAGCTACATTTTTGAAGTATTTCGAGACCAAGGAAAACACGCGGACAAGCGGTATTTTCTACTTTCCCAAACAATAGTGTTAACCTTTCAAATACGAATTCATTAGAATAAATCGTTTAGCATTTTTCAGGTGTCAATAGTCTAAACTGAGTGACTTAGTAAAGATTTTGTTGGTTAAAATGAATGTATATATGCGACACAAACAAACAAACAGTCTATTCGGAAAACAAAATTTAGTTCTCATTAATGGATGACTTATGAATGTATTATTGAATTGGTTACGTAAAATATTTTGCAGAGCTTTCGACCAACCAATACTCGCGTTACAAATCGATTGCAGGTACTAAGAGGCTTTATTGGTCTAGATATTCAGTAGAAGACATCGACTTGTGGTGACACAATCCCTTATTGTACTGATAAAATCCCTATTTGTAGCAAAAAGATCCGTACTTGTAGTAAGAAAATCCCTATTTGTACGGTCAAAAAACAAAACTTAACTGTAGCAAGACAACCCCTATTTGTGATGATAACTACAACACCATATTAAAAGACGTTTTGGCTGAAACACGAATTTCGATCGTTCGAAAAATCGTTTTCGTATCTCTTGTATTTAAACGATGGAAATAATTTGTAAATGGAGAAATAGGGTCGTGAGGTAGATGATGAGGCGTTACGAACATGGCTTGTTACCCTTTGCTGTCATTACATCATCAGTGATGCTGTTGAAGCTCTTGGAAATACCGGGAAAAAGACGCAAGGCACGCCATGGTTATTTCCTCCCTGTTTCCTTTTAAAGACTTTGTGTCGGATAAATAAGAGCCATTCAGGTGATTGCGCTTCCGCCGAGCTAGTTAGCAGTGATCCTTTTTTTCCCCAAGTTTTAAGTCTGTTAATATTGTCATTGTGTTCAACCGGAATTTCAGCGAAAATTACCGTTAATTCTTAACTTAACGAGAGAAAACTGAGACTTGTCAATATTGAAAGCATTTATAGCCCTTTACTCCATAGATACTCATTTTGACGCATCAACAAGAGACAGCTTTTGAAAACATTGTGGGAAAAGGAGAAATTGCTCGTAATGAGCAATTTCTCCTTTTCCCGCAATGTTTTCCACTCAATCAGATATTTGTATCCTCATTTATCCATATTTTTGACATCATATCTTTATTTGCTGCTGAAATGGAAGAGCCTCAAATTGGCATATCAGGTAAAGGGTTAGACTACATATTTGGCAAAAACTGATGAGATTAGACTTTGCTTTGATAGAAAAAGATGCTTTTTACTAGCACATTCTCTTTTTCATGCAATGTTTATTACATTCTTCAGCAGGGTTGTTCAACTCAGTGTCATTTGGTACAGGATCCACAAAATATTTCGTAGTACTGTAAACTAAAAAGTAAAGTTCTAATGTCATTTAACTCTAGAATAGCAACAATAAAATTTATATCACTTAATATTGTAATGGTTTTTGCCGCTTATACAAACTGTAACATCAGTTTCAAAGTTTACACAAGGAAATACATCGATCATACAAAAAGATCAAACATACAATCAGCTTCTATTTAACCCATTACCACTCAATCCCTACTTTTGACGCCCCTGAGAAAGAATCCTTTTGAAAACACTGTGCGAAAAGAAGAAAATGCTGGTAACCAGCATTTTCTCCTTTTCCCACAGTGTTTTCTACCCTTCCCAGAACAAATTTCTATTTTTCAGTCACCTTTATTTTGTCGTCTGCAAATGCTTTCAATTTTGACCAGTCTAAAATGTTGTCGTTTGGTAATGAGTTAATTATTGTGTGTGCTTTCATAAGAACATTACTCAAAAACAAGAGTGAAAAAACGTATATTGCCTCCTCTACTTTTACCTAAAAAGTCAGCCAATTAAATTCTACGACACTCTGGTGACAGTTACAGTTGGTATAAAGCCCTTCATTCCGCTAATTTTTCTCAAGATCAGATTTAATTTTTCTTTAAAAGTGTCTCAACTCTAATTTAATGATTAAAACATATCACTCTGAAACTCGCAAAGATTTTTATCTTAAAGACTTGATTGAATAAGCCGGCGAAATTGGTAAATTGCGCATTCTGTGAAGTCTTACCCTTTTCTATGCATCCAGTTGAAAAAAGAAAAACACACAAAAAAAACCTTTGTCTGGACTATGGAACAAAATGAGTTGATTGCTGATTACCTGCAGTGAGACTAAAAGCGCTACTAATATGTGGTATACATCTTCCAGGTCAGAGCCGGGTTCCGGTCGAATAGGGAACAGCAGATACTGCAGTCCCAACAATGGTACCAATATCAAAGTGGCTCGGGTTGCTTTCCTGAAACAAATTATTGACTGACGGGTTACCATGAGTTGACGAATAAAACATGAGTTCCATTTCGATTCGACCGAAGTAAACCGACGAAATAAATTTTTAAAGCCGCCTAACTAAATGCATACATCGCCATCACAGGACAACATTTTGCTTTTTGAAACAGACCACTTTTGAAAATAATGTGCCACAATAGGAAATTGTTTTTGATTAAAAATGTCATTTTTCTTCTCCGTGTAATGTTTCTATGTAGACAAGGTCTAACTGAGGTAATACTTGTACAAAAAGAAAAAGGTTTACAGAAGTATCATGTCAGGCAAAACCCAATGTGCAAAGATCTAGCAAAATACATGTGTCAACAAGAACTATACTCATCACTCTGCTTCTGGAAACAAATACGTTGTGTACGACTGAAAACATACTGCCATATACGAGCATATAACATTTTTGGGATTTGATAAAACAAGGGAAAACGTCCATTATTTGTGACATGTTCCTTCCTCTTCAGTCACAATTATCTTAATATCTGTAGGCTTAAAACGTGAATAAAGGCGTCTTTAAAAAAAAAAAAGAAAAAACAAGATTAACAATCAGAGATTTAATCCTCTATTTAGATCTGACCTGAATATGTTATGATAAAGCTCACATACATAAACCTTCTTTTTTCAAAGAAATACACTGTACAGAGGGAGGTTGAGGGTTCACGGCTAACCCTTTACCAAACAATCCCTGGTTTTTACGACCTTGTGATAGAAGCCTTTTGAAAACATTGTGGGAAAAGGAGAAAATGCTGGTAACCAGCATTTTCTCCTTTTCTTCCACAATTTTTTCTACCCTGCTGGAAATGAATTTTAATTTTTGAGTTACGTTTATTTTGTTGTCTGCAAGTGCTTTTAATTTGGGTCAGCCTTAATTTTTTTTTGTCGATTTGTAAAGGGTTAAACCAAATTACTACTTTACAGTGGTAAATACGAACACAACTTCAATTATGAACTACGTTTATCCCATATCACATAGCCATAACTCTAAAATTGTTTTCCATAACATTTTTTTTGTTAATATGGCACTTACTTAGTCTGATCGGCTTCTGGCATCTGTCTGAGTTTGGTGATCAGAAGTCTTACTATGTTGATTAAAAATAGCACGTTTACCTGGAAAATTTGAAATAAATAACGACTATTTGTAGTTGCTTTCCTATCAAATACATGCACACTGCATAATTGACAGCTACAGATAAAAAGAAGTATTCTAAGAAACGTAAACGTTTCATTCTGAATTCTTGACTGCAAATATTTGTTAGAACAGTGTAAATAATACATTTGTAATTAAGTACAATAAACATATATTGTTACAACTTGCTAATAAGGCTGGAATTTAAATCAGAGCTTTCTCATTACTTGCAGTCATTAGACCAGTGTGCCTGGAAATAGGTCGTTTCCATAGAACAGCTTATGAACATAGAGTTAGGCATAAGGCAATTATGAAGGAATGCAATATGGAATGTAAAAAAGGGGGTAAAAACAATTGATAATTACTGAAATTACTTACTGCTAATGAGAACACAATGGGACCGTACATTATCCACTGCAGAGAGCTTTCTGTAATCCAGCAGCTTTCAAAATATATCAAAATACATATGATATGTATATGAGTCATGTTCTGTGATGGGGGGGGGGGGCTTATGCATCTGCATGGTAAATTATAAGGCCATTCTACCCCGTTAATTCAGTCGTTCGTTTCGATGTTATTTGTCTGAAGCCATGTCTTGTTGTTTTGATATTATTTGTCTGAAGCCATGTCTTGTTTTGATATTATTTGTCTGAAGCCATGTCTTGTTTTGATATTATTTGTCTGAAGCCATGTCTTGGAGCAGAATTCCACAGTGAAACGGCTTTTTGTCATCGATTTTGGCAACATTTCGTATTAAAGCGCTTGATGAATTCCGTCTCTTCGAAAAGCACAAACATTTCAGGTTCAAGATTGATTTGGAGAAAACTTTTTAAAAAACATGGACAGATCAATAAACATACTTTCTTCAGTCTTATCTTTATTCAGATTGACTTGAAAAAGGGAAGACATTATTATCTACACAAAATTTATTATGATGCCGTATGTTTTATACCTAACACCATGGTAAAAGAGATTGTAACTATGTTTGCCATCGAGAATGACAGATCTTGTAGAGACCATCTATTTAATATGATTTTTGTTCTTGTGTAATGAGCATGATCTGACATTGATACAGAAGCATTGATTTCTTAAAGAAACGTCAGCTGCCGGTGTAATGCAGAGAAATGACCCCCCCCCCCACACACACACAAAATGAGCCATGGGTCATTTCTCTGAGTAGAGGAATGACCCGGGTCATTATTCTACGTAGAGAAATGACCCCAGACTGGTCATTTCTCTACGTAGAATAATGACCTGGGTCATTTTGTAGGAGAGGGTCATTTCTCTGCATTACACCTGAAATATTATTGAAGATACACTGACTCAGTAAAACGTTTAGTACTTTCAATGCAATCATTGTCACTTCCACAGCTCATCACAGTTTTGATATCAAAGAGAAGTAAATCAACGTACTGGGATCATTAAAATCTTCAACAGCATTAGGCGGAAACGGGAATTTTCGAAAACAGCTGAAGTGTAATTGGTGTCTACGAATAGTTTCATGAATTCATACACTGTATAGACTATCACTCGCTTAAAACTTTTCAAATAAATCAGGCAACTTTGACGAATAATATCAAGCATCTCTCTCTCTCTCTCTCTCTCTCTCTCTCTCTCTCTCATTCTCTCTCTCTTAATGGCAATATCACTACAACAACTAATACAAGACTTTATTTCATGCTTTCCGGTAGGATATCGAGAAATAGCAGTGAAAATATTTTTCGATTTTACACTGGTACCACCAGTGCAAATACAGATTTCCACGTTCTTGTTGCCTTGGTAAATTGCGCGTGCCTAACAACCAGACGGGAAATATGACGTTATATACCTTACAGTTCTCGCGCTTGACGTAACGTTGCTATGCGGGAGGGGTACGCCACGGGGAATATGGGAAAATAAACACCATCGGTAATATTTTCACTCATGGCTGCGCCACTCGTGAAAATATTACCGATGGTGTCCACTCGATGAAATAAATTTCGATCTTTCACCGAAAAAAACAAATATCCTCTATATCTTTTGATAAATTGATTATATTAAACGCCGTTTTCAACCATTTTTCAGTTAAGTCATGGCGGCTAGTGCAACCGCCTATGCTTTCCTGGAGTTTTCATACCAGTTATCCCCACAATATTATTTCCAAACCACTGGCTGCTTTCCCACATAACCATCGACGAAACAATGTTCATTGTTTCGTCGATGGTTATATGGGAAGGCAGCCTGTCGCTTGGAAATAATATTTGATAATATTTAATTGAGAAATCAATGAATGCTGTTGCAATGACTATCACCAAACCGCGGAAAGAAATTGGCATAGCTGAGGGTTGAACCAGCGACCTCCTCTTCTTGAGTCCCGTACACTACCAACTGCATCACCGAGGCTCGGCGCCATTTCCTCAGTCCAAGCACTTACCTACCAATAACAATATTCATTACACCTTCTCTGCTAACCAATGGTATGATTATAACTTGGAGAGATAGACCAAGAAGGGAAAGTTTTGGATCACATCATAAAAACAATGACGGAGAGACGGGCTCTTAATACTGAAAGTTACTTCCCTTCTGCTAAAGGATAGGGGCAAATATCACTTCAGTGCCTCAAGGACTACTTTTTGTCAAACTGCATCGAATTCAGATCATTTTTTTTTGCCAGAACCGGGACTATTTTTATACGGAATTCCATCTAGTTTCTTTCTAGATGATCCTTAAATTGACTCCAGTCAGGGGAAAAATTCTCTATCAAAAGACTCTCAATCACGTAACGAGAATTTTATGATCATTGGTATCTTTGACCCTTTATCCTTTTACCAAACAATCCCTGGTTTTTACGACCTTGAGATATAACTCTTTCGAAAACATTGTGGGAAAAGGAGAAAATGCTGGTAACCAGCATTTTCTCCATCTCCCACAATGTTTTTCTACCCTGCTGGGAACCAATTTAATTTTTCGAGTTACGTTTATTTTGTCGTCTGCAAGTGCTTTCATTTGGACCAGTCAAAAAGTTTGTCGTTTGGTAAAGACTTAAACAACTCCGTCTTTGAGACTTCGAGAAAAGAGTTTTTTGAAAACATTGAGAAAAATGGCAAAACTGTTACATTCTAGGGTTTTCGTTTTTCCTTCGTATTCTATCTCATCGAATACAAATCTCTGCGTTTCAATATATATGTATATATCCCTTGTCTCGAAAGGCCGTGTTCTTTGTCCGCTGTATAGAGTAAACGTCGATTTTTTTCCGCCGGTAATGTCCAAACAAGTAAAGTCTTTTTAGATGTGTCTTTGTCTCCGAATTTTACAACATACTTACGGCGTGAATCCAAGATCAGACTATATGCTTTTGCATCCTGATCTTGATATATTCTGTCTATAAACGCATCTCTTTATAACTTTAGTTGGTCCTTACAACACTGCGCCCCGCATTACTCTACCACAGTAGCCCTCAACATGCATGTTAAATCATTGTCTAATTACAATATCCCGACGGAATGATTAAATTTAATTAATTTAATGTTGGTACGGAAAAGATAAACAATGTGACCTGCGTAGAAATGCTAGAGTAAAAGCTCCATGTTTCAGAATGTGCTTAAAAATTATCAACGAGAAAGGCGTCAAAAGGAGACCGATAGAAATATTAACATGTGTGGTGTCCGTGGTTGTGAAGTAGAACGTCCATCTCGTAACCATGAGGTCCGGACTTCGATACCCGGGTGCAAGTGTAGACTTTGTGATTTATTTGAAATAGCCAACATATTCGGTACGAGTACTGGTGTAATTCCCAGAATCGAGAGAGATTAGTGCAAGTTCTATAAGAATTTCTGTCTCAATCTATGTTAGATATATACGTTTGAACTAACGTCAGAAAGATAGTTCTTGGGTTTGTTTTGCGTTTTGTGCGGTATGGCGGAGGACATGTAGACATGGTAGAGCTCGAAAAATGACAAGCATGCGCTAATCTACTCTTGGTTTGTTTCTTTGTCTTGACAAGAGACACAGAAATGGTCAAAGCAAAATTTTCCTATAGTCTTCTTCTTAGCTAGTTTTTTTTACTGCATTAACTCTTTACCAATCGACACAATTATAGACTGGTCAAAACTGGAAGCATTTGCAGATGACAAAACAAATACGAGTTAAAAATTGAAATTTGGTCTAGGAGAGGTGGGAAACATTGTATGAAAAGGAGAAAATGCTGGTTACCAGCATTTTCTCCTTTTCCCACAATGTTTTCAAAAGGCTTCTTTTTCAAGGTCGTTAAAAGTAGGGATTGTGTGGTAAAGAGTTAAACCAAGCAAAACTGTTTAGCAGAAAGAAATGAGGATTATACCAAGGAAGACATCACATGATAAAGGACCAATACAACAATAAACTGAAAGATTCAATAGACTTGTCCTGGGTCATGGTACAGACAGTTTACAAAGACCATTCTACCTTGTAATTAAGTCGATTTCGAGACAAAAAAAGGTTGTTGTAGATTCAAAAGTCAATGATAGCTTGCTTGGATTGAGGGACTACGGAGGAGCATTGAGCACCTTATTGCCGGAGAATGTCTGTTATACATATATTTTTGTATGTTTTTTATAAAAAAAAATGTTTTTTCTTTCTTCCTGAAGTTATTGTAAATATGTTTAAATGTTGGTAAATATGTTTATTTGTTTAAAAATAAAACTTTCTACTAACAGATTATGTAAGGTATGCTGGGGGATGACCACGACCCCCGCATACCTATCGACGTGGTAAACAAAGCATGAAAAAAAAAAAGTTTACAAAGACCAATAGGCATCGCCCTTTGTAAATTGGCGCAGACTACGAGAGCCCACATGAGCCGATATTTTGTGCAAATCCAATGAACTTTTTTTTCATAACATATGGCTGAGTTTCAAAGATATAGAAGATATTAAATTTTGTTGTTGTTTTTTTCGGTGAAAGATCGAAATTTATTTTATCGAGTGAACACCATCGGTAATATTTTCACGAGTGGCGCAGCGACGAGTGAAAATATTACCGATGTTGTTCGCGAGATGAAATAAATTTAGATCTTTCACAAAAAAAAACCGAATATTCTATTTATTTCATCCTTATAACCCTTTCTTGGAAGAGCTTTATCAAAATCCAGTGCAGTTCTTCTCCGTTATTCCCCGTGGCGTACACCTCCCGCACAGCAACGCATCACAATATTACGTCAAGCGCGAGAAATGTAAGGTAAATGACGTCATATTTGTTCTATCTGGTTGTGAGGCACGCGCAATTCACCTAGGCAACAAGAACGTGAAAATCGGTATTTTCACTGGTGGTACCAGTGAAAGATCGAAAAATATTTCACTGATATTTCTCGATATCCTACGGGAAAGCATGAAATAATAAATTTTCGTGTCTGATCTTTTTCTTAAATCATTCTCATCTTGATTCTTGAACTATGGCTACAAAAAGGTTGCCTGTGTGGCTTAATGATTAAGATATAGGATGGGCAATCCAGTAGTTTCGGAGGAATTCGCCTCTTCCTTGAAGGGTCATGGGGTAGTTAACACAACAAGGTTCTGTTGTAACTTGGTGTAAGTGAGCTGTCGCCTCGATATGACAGAAAAAGTTTAGGGGAATTGTGAAACTGGAACCAATACCATTAAAAAACTAAATCGTCGGTTTACTTGAAAAACCTCGTAAAAACAGCTTGTTTCAAGTTGTAGTTACGACGTTTTTGAAGTAAACCAAAGAAATGAATGACTCCCTTCCCCGAAAGAAAACACGCTCCTAATATTTCAACAGAATATTAGACCTCGATAAAGGTGATTTTGTCTTATTTTATCAGACGTGTACCTTAAGGCCACGATATTTTCAAAGCTTCATAAAAAATGCATAACAAACTTCATGTACATCATAATTCTTTTACAGCAACTGCTGTGTCACGCAAATCGAGGGCTGTGTTTATTCAAACCAATTGGGAAAAATCCCTGTTTAAATTGGAAAAATAAAGCGTTCATTAACTCATTACCAAACAATTCCCTGACTTAGAGGCTTGACAAAAAATCGAAGATAACGCTGTATACAGTCTGATCTTGATCTATGCCCATGTTTTTGTTAATGACACTGAAATGTCTCATTTGGCTAACCACGAAGGAGTCTTTTTGAACTTAGCAGGATAATGTTCGTGCAGGTTTTTATGGCAATTACTAGTACTTAGGTTCAAACAGAAACTTCGCCTCTGACGTTATAACTTTAGCAGATTGATTGCTGAGTAAATGATCATCCTTAGGAAAAAAAAAACCAACTTTGGCACCGATAGCAAAATAAAGCTGCTGTATCAGACGGTTGAAAATAATGAAATCTACTGGACCTGTTTCCAAATAAATTATTAGAATTTTTATACTTTCGCAATATATACTAGGACGAAATAGAAATGCAGGGTAACCTTTCGAGGTAGTTTAAATGTGTATAACTTGATTGAGAATTTTAAATTATGATTTCATATTTACCACTGATCAGTCTTGAATATTTTGACTAAATTTCATTTCAGTGTGGCCAAAAGGAAATGAGGAATTGGCTTCTTATTGACAGTACCCCCTCCTCAGTGGAAAAAAAGTAATGACTGACTGCATATGGAGACTCAAAGCTTGTTCAGTATCTCGTATGGTGCCCTGTGTTTCTTTTTCGTCCTAGTATACTAACTTCGTACGTTAAGGTTAATTTTACAGTGGCAAAATTTATTGACAGAAATCTGGTACTCACTCCTTACTGGCAAACTCGTCGTTTCCCCGAATACATGTATAGATGACTGTGAGAATCATGGGTACAGCTGCAATTGAAGTACCAAATTATTTATTTTACTTGTATTCATCCAAAACTTAAAATTGTTTTGCCTTATACCCTTTACCAAACGACAAATTTTTGGACTGGTCCAAATTGAGAGCATTTGCAGACGACATGATAAAAGTGACTGAAAAGTTAAAATTTGCTATGTGAAGGATAGAAAATATTGTGGGAAAAGGAGAAAATGCTGGTTATCAGCATTTTCTCCTTTTCCCACAATGTTTTCTAAATCTTTCTAATCTCTTTCACCACTGAGTAAATAGTCTGATCATAATCTACAACGTCCCCACAAGCTTCTGGTGTCGTCTATGGTACGGAAAAAGTTGAAGGCTCAAGGTCTATACGAGCAATCCTTTTCGTTTTGCTTAAACTCTTTACCAAACGACAAAATCTTAGACTGATCCAAATAGAAAGGATTTGCAAACGACGAAATAAACGTGACTTAATAGTTGCAACTTGATTTGGGAGAGTAGAAAACATTGTGGGGAAATGGGAAAGTGCTCCTACCGAAAATCTGGTTTGTTGACTTGAGATCACTAGTTTTAACAGTGGCATTCGTTGACAAAATAATCAGACGAAATATAATATATAATTTATTTCATCAGCTTGTGGTTAGTATAGGGGAAATATTTGCCTCTAAAGGGAACGGTCCGCGAAAATAACTCGTGCCTTACGGCACTCGTTATTTTCGCATACCGTTCCCTTTTTCGGCAAAGATTTCCCCATATTAACCACAAGCTGATGAAATAAATTATATATTATATAAACTCTATTCCACTATCAGTAACACTAGCATTAATTAGGAAAACAAATCACGCCAGCTTCCGTTTCTTATTGTGAGAGTCAAGGGGTGGTGACCTTATAGGATTAACATTTGTATAACGAATGAATATAAAATACTTGCCCCAGCCTATGACGTAACACGTAGGTATGACTATTTTTCCGGAGTTGAAAGCAAACACCATGATTGTGTTCAAGTAAAGCCCTTCACAGAACATCCAGAAGAAATTGCAAACCGTGAAATACTGACACAAAACGTGGACTGCCTGACACCATATCTGTAAAAAAAGTGGGGTAAACACGAATACCAAATGGCTAGCAACAGGGGCAAAGGGGCATTCGGACATTTACGTGAAGTGTCGTCTCGAATCAGCCCGCACAGTCCGCACAGGCTTATCCAAAACGCCTCTTTTGGTTTTTATGTAATTTTCGGTTTTGCGCAAGCCTACTGTAGCTCAAAATCTAGTGTAGTTGTAAAGTGCCATCTTGGATTAGACTGCATGGACTGCGCAGGCTGATATGAGACGACACTTTACGCAAATGCTCGAATGTCCTATTTTGTGTGTAGCAAGCCACATCATATAAACCATGCATTTGTAAAAAATATCGACGTTTAAATGCTTGCTCAGTCCGAATAGGAAAACCTCGAAAATTTCAGAGGTCTGAAAATAAAGTTCCACCACAAATGAGTAGACTCTCTGGTCATATGTAAACAACAAGTAGCGGACGTAATAGATTCAAGAACAGACTGCACATTCTGCACCGTACAGACTATATAGAGGATATTTTTTTTTTCGGTGAAAGATCGAAATTTATTTCATCAAGTGAACACCATCGGTAATATTTTCACGAGTGGCGCAGCCACGGGTGAAAATATTACCGATGGTGTTAACGAGATGAAATAAATTTCGATCTTTCACCGAATAAAATAAATATTCTATTTATTTCATGATTTTAACTCTTTCTGGGAGGGAATTTATCAAAATGCAATACAGCTCTATTCCGTTATTCCCCGTGGCGTACCCCTCCCGCATAGCAACGCATTACAATATGACGTCAAGCGCGAGAAATGTAAAGTATATGACATCATATTTCCCATCTGGTTGTGAGGCACGCACAATTTACATAGGCAACAAGAACGTGAAAATCGGTATTTTCACTGGTGGTACCGGTGTAAGATCGAAAAGTAATTTCACTGCTATTTCTCGATATCCTATCGGAAAGCATGAAATAATTTGACTTCATCAATATATTTTATGCAAGATAGCTCAGCTGGTTTAACCAAGTTTCTGCATCTTAATTTTAGAGACAGGTTACTGTTAATACTAGATAATTTTGTAGGAGTCTGTCTTTTAAATACATGATGTTTTACTTGGCCAACATGGGGTCCGTAAAGTGGGCTCAACGGTCAGTAATCGACATTCAGCTCAACACCAGCCTTGTTGAGCCAGCTCGACATTTCCACCACAAATGAGTTGACTCTCTGGTCATGTTTAAACAACAAGTAGCAGACATAATAGATTCAAGAATAGACTGCAGGTTCTGCATCGCACAGGATATTTTGACTTCATCAAACTATTTTATACAAGATAGTTCAGCTGGTTTAATCAAGTCTCTGCATCTTAATTTTAGAGACAGGTTACTGTTGATACTAAATAATGTTGTAGGATTCTGTCTTTTAAATACATGATGTTTTACTTGGCCAGCTCAACAGTAAAAATACTTATACATCATGCTTCGATCAATGTCCGTTGAGCCAGCTCGACATTCCAGCTCAACCTCCAGCTCAACAGCAAAATACATATACATATATGTGTCAAAATTAAAATTCTTTGAGCCAGCTCGACATTCCAGCTCAACAGTCAGCTCAACAGCAAAAATACATATATATGTCAAAATCAAAGTCCGTTGAGCCAGTTCGACATTCCAGCTCAACGGCCAGCTCAACATATAAAATTACTTATACATAATTATGTTTCGATCAATGTCCGTTGAGCTAGCCCGAGATTCCAGCTCAGCTGCCACCTCAAGACAAAACTACATATATATTTTTGTCAAAATCAAAGTCCGTTGAGCCAGCTGGACATACCAGCTCAACCACCAGCTCAACAGTAAAATACAGCCCAACAGCAAAAATACTAGATTCATTTCCGTTGAGATAGCTCGACTTTCCAGGTCAATTGCCATCTCAACAGTAAATATACATATATATGTCAAAATCAAAGTCCGTTCAGCCAGCCCGACATTCCAGCTCAACCGCCAGCTAAACATTTAAAATACTTATACATATGTTTCGATCAATGTACATTGAGCCACCTCGACATTCTAGCTCAACAACCAGCTCAAAGGCAAAAATACATATATATGTCAAAATCAAAGTTCGTGGAGCCGGCTCGACATTCTAGCTCAACGGCCAGCTCAACGGCAAAACTACTTATACATATGTTTCGATCAAAGTCCGTTTAGCCAGCTCGACATTCCAGCTCAACCGCCAGCTCAACAGTAAATATACTTATACATATGTTTCGATCAATGTCCATTGAACCAGCTGACATTCCAGCTCAACCGCCAGCTCAACAGTAAAATACCTATACATATGCTTCGATCAATGTCCATTGAGCCAGCTCCACATTCCAGCACAATGTCGAGCTGGTTCAATGGGCATTGATCGAAACATATGGAAGTAGTATTTAAACTGTTGAGTTGCCGGTTGACCTGGTATGTCGAGCTGGCCCAACGGACATTAATTTAGTAGTTTTGCTGTTAACCTGGTATGGAAAGCTGGCTCAACGGACTTCGATTTTGACATATATAGGTATTTTTCTGGTTATCTGGCCATTTAGCTAGAATGTCGATCTGGATCAAGGGACACTGATCGAAACATATGTATAAGTAGTTTTACTGTTGAGCTGACGATTGAGCTGGAATGGAATGTCGAGCTGGCTCAACGTACTTTGATTTTGACATACATGTGTATTTTTGCCGTTGAGCTTGCTGTTGAGCTGGAATGTCGGGCTGGCTGAACGGACTTTGATTTTGACATATATATGTACTTTAACTATTGAGCTGGCAATTGACTTGGAAAGTCGAGCTAGCTCAACGGACATTGATTGAATCATATGTATAAGGATATTTACTGTTGAGCTGGTGATTGAGCTGGAATGTCGAGCTGGCTCAACAGACTTTGATTTTGATATATATATGTATTTTTGCCCTTGAGCTGGCTGTTGAGCTGGAATGTCGTGCTGGCTCAACGGACATTGATCGAAACATATGTATAAGTATTTTTAATGTTGAGCTGGTGGTTGAGCTAGAATGTCGATCAGGCTAAACAGACATTGATCGAAACATATGTATAGGTATTTTTACTGATGAGCTGGCGGTTGATCTGGAATGTCGAGCTGGATCAACGGACTTTGATTTTGACATATATTTTTGTATTTCTGCTGTTGAGCTGGCCGTTGATCTGGAATGTCGAGCTGGCTCAACGGACAATGAGCGAAACATATGTATAAGTATTTTTACTGTTGAGCTGGCTGAACATTGAGCTGGCACAACAAGGCTGGTGTTGAGGTGAATGTCGATTACTGAGCGTTGAGCCAACTTCACGGACCCGCCAACATAATCTATGATAAACCATAAAAGAAACAGTATTTTGTGTATGGTTATCTTTCGTTTGTGTGTTCAGGTAGTTTTGAAACAATTCAAAGGTAACTGCATAATTATGTTGCCAATTTGAATACCGATGTCTGCAGCTCGTAACCTGCGTCGGTTTATGAAGGATGAGTTGTAAGACTTAGTGTCACTGATTGGGAAGAGGGGACGAGACAAACGTTTCAGCCCAGCCAAACAAACCGTTTCAATCACTGGTACCGAAGATCTATTCCATTTATTCTGCCACTCTGATGATACATAATTGACGTGCAATTGTCCATTTCCAGACGTAGATGTTGTTAAGTCTGATGATACAAAATTGACATGCATTCGTTCACTTTCAGACGTAAAGGTTGTTAGCAGCAGTCGGGATACTATTGATGCAAGAAAGAGGTAATTACACAACTCTCGTTATGATCACCAGAGACGGATAGCATGATTTTCAAGCAAAAAAAACCAATAAAATAATAATACATGTAGAAACTGGTACAACTTCAAATAATTGACTCCATCTGTCGAGTGTGCAAGTCAATATCTCGTGATGTCATATCTAACTGGTTGCAAATGTAAAAGTAATTTATAATATGATGCCTAAAATCCATACGGAGGATTTATTTTTTTTACTCAAAGTGTTTCTTTCATTATCATTTTCTACTTGGAATGTATCCGAAGAAAAGAAAAAAAGGTGAAATTGTTTGTCATTAGAAAGCGCATTTGCCTGCGATGAAACCGTGTTTACCCAGAAAATAAGAAGGGTAGGCCCACGATATCACTTAGCAAAAGTCTTTAGAAGCACTAAAATCAAAGCCTGAAAACTTTTTTCTACCTATTTCAAAGATAGAAATTATCATCTGAGTATCATTTGATTTTTTCTTTTGCAACTTCCTTAATTTGCATGAGTCTAATTTTTCCATTTTGGTAAAGGATTTCTGTATTCGTAGACATAAATGATTATCCACTTTAATTGCAAATAGGTCCCTTGGTTGTAATGATGGACGTTTCATCAAGAGTTATACGTCTGACGAAGTAATTTAATCATTCGGCGCATTCCAATAGTATCGTCGTATGGTAAATAACCTGTTACTTCCGATATGCAGTTTTGAGTTACCTCTAATTTCGACAATAAATCGTTCGTATGTGCAAGTAAAACGTATAATAATAACAAAATTAATAATAATAACAATAATAATGACAATTATAATAATAACAAGATGAAGATAAAGAACACCAATAACAGGAAGCCAACAACAACAACAACAACACCAACGACGACGACGATAGGTCTACCATTGAAGACTGTTTCAGTTTCAATTTATGAAACGGTCTTAGAAAATCAATTTCATAGGAATTCCGTATAAAACAAATTGTTCAACTTAAATATACCTCTCTTGGTTGCAGAGTTTTGTAAACTTAATTATTATACGTGCCGAGACAGATTTCTTTAAATTTAATCATTATCTGGAAGCATTTTGATCGAGTCTTAACGTGACTCTAGCCTTGAGCCTCTGAACAAAACTTGGACTGAAAATACCAAGCCTTCTTATTATAAATAAAGTCCATGTTAACGTTTATGCTGTCAAAAAATAGTTTGACAGATTAAAAAAAAAATAGTCAGATTGAATAACTTTTTGTCAAATAACTCTCTAGGTTTTCACCATTACGAATTTTCCTACTTTGCACTAGTTTGAGATAAACATCGTTTATTGTCATATCTGACTTGATTTTATACACCTGTTAGTGAGGTAAATTGCAGTTTTTCTGACGGACATCCCAACGCGCTCATGTATGGTTTTGTATCTATAATCTGTGAATATCATTATGTGATAATAAATCTGACATTAATTGGCATTGGAGATAAGATATTTTTTCAAAATTGTTTACAAAATATCTAGTTCTCCAGAGGCCCTCTAAAATATCTATATATATATTTCGAGACTCGATCGATATATATATATATATATATATACATATCTAATTTTAAATGCAAATTTCTATCAGATCCTCTATATCTTTGTCATAGTACATTTGCAAACATTAGAATCAAGAAGGAAACGTCAGGCGCTTTTCTGCACAGTTTATATTTAGGATATAATTGTCTTTCTATCGTGGATAATCGTTCAATAAACCACAGTTGTGAATTATGAGGCACAATAAATAATCATTTATTCACTCGGCCCTATAATTCACAACTTGGTTTATTTTAGGATTTATTCTTTTTTTGAGGTTGTTAACATTCGCAGAGCCCCGAAAAATTCTTGTACGAAGCACGAGGTTGTTAAAATATTTTGAGAGCTTCTGCGCATGTTAACGACCGAAAAAAAATGTGAATTCATGCTTCATGCTTTATGCTTCTCCAGAGGCCCTCTAAAGTATCTATTTATATATTTCGTATTTGGGCATATTGGGGATTTAAACCACAAAGGTTCTCTTATTTAAAAATATTTCAGATTTAACAGTATTCGTCTACATACCGGGTTTCGAATTTGTACCTCGCCATTGAGAGCAACTGATGAATAATAGGTCAACCAGGATATACCTGTCAACACGTAGGACGCAAAGAGGTTCTTGTGTATGGTGATTCGATCACAGCGCAGTTGTCTGTAAAAACAAATCAAACAAACAAAAATGTACCCATCACCATAAAATCCGGCTATTGGTGACCCTAGGGTCGGAACCTTTTTAAAAACATAGTGGGAAAAGGAGAAAATGCTGATTATCAGCATTTTCTCCTTTTCTCCTTTTCCTACGATGTTTTCAGCTCTATGAAAGACGAATTTCATATTTTGAGTACTACTTAATGTGACATCTACAAATACAAAAAACATAAAATTACTGTAATTTGAGGGTGTTATAGTCTCTGCCTCCAGACAAGTCATCAGTTTTAATAACGTCAAAGAAAAGAAATTGCAAGCAACACCAGGTCGCTTACGAACCGTCGCTGAATATGCAGTTTACAACTCCCCTGGCGTTGTGAAATCCTTCTGTTACAATCGCCGACTGCAGCAAACCGACGACCGGGTAAAATTGTAAACCATACCATGATGGAATCGCACAGCTTGAGCTCAGAGCAAAAATCAATGCTTTTGATATCCAACAATAAATTCTTAACCCAAGCATTATTCGAACTGACAAAATCAGATTGTCAGAGTAGTTAATTATTTTTTGACAACAGCTACATTTGAAAATGGTATATACATGTATTTGTACAAAACAACAAATGCTAGACTGTTCCAAATTTTAAAAGCATCTGCAGATGACGGTTTCTGTATAGTTCATTTAGACCAAAGTTCTTTGACAGGGTGGCAAATATGTGGGAAAAGAGTGTTGTCAGCATTTTCTTCTTTTCCCACAATATTTTCAAAAGTATCTGTTATGGGTCGTTAAAACTCGAGATTGTGAGATCAAGATTTAAATGGGGTAAACAACGAATGATTGCTACTTTCAAAGATTTATAAGTGTAACAGAAAGACCTAATTTTTTTGTCGCAACATTGTGTGGACTGTAATGTTCTACGCAATTCAGGACATCAAGACAACACCACACTCTAAAGTCTCTCCATTAGCATGGTAATACGATCAAAGGACGTTAACAAGCAGACAACTAGTTGTGATGGGTACTAAACAGACTTACCTAAACCAGAGAAATATGAACAGTGACAATATTAGCATCACCAGTGACAGGGAGAAACCTCCAATGAATATATAAATATACTTGGCGTGATCGTCCTGCAAATACAATTATCAGCTGTTAGAATAGGGTGAAAGCGTACTCCTCTTCTTTGTCTTTCGGCGTAATCAAATATGCTGGCTTCTGATCTATTTTTGGTATTGATAGAAATGAATGAAGGTAATGGAAATGCCAGATGGTGAAAGAAAGAAAATGCTTAGTACCAGCAAATTGCTCTTTTCTTTGCACAATATTTTTTTTCGAAGCTGTTCACTGCAGGGGTGAAAAAAACACCAGTATAGCAATGCATCGATTGCACAACAGCGGTATAAACTGATATAAAACCAATTATTTGATACTGACGAATGTCCAGGGGCGGGGGATTTTTATAAAGAATTAATCCACAGATAATGCAGTATAAAAAAAAAAATTGAAATTGAACATGAAAAATGTAGTTTTCTCGTGTTGTAGGAAGTTCTGAAACTGTCTTATATGAAGAAATTAAATGCTTCGCGATCTTGCTTCTGCAAAAAATCAAATTAATTCGTTTTTCTTGATTAAGAAAGATATATCGTTCAGCGATAATAATGCATGAAATATGACTATCATCTTTATATGAAAGGAACTCTGCAATTCTCAGTCGGCTAATGTGTTCAAGTCGAGCCATTCTAACTGACAGGCACCGCTGGGAAGGCTTTTAAAGGTATATTCAAGTCTATAAAGCTACTCTTGTTGCCTTCCTGCACTGTAACACGATCAGTTGGTTCGGATATCCTTTTCAGAGAAAAAGATAAATGAAAGCTACAGCAACTATCTAATGTTGAGAAATTCTCGTTGACCACTTTTTAATGAGAAATTAGAGAATGGCTTTGAATGCGTGTTCTGCACATGTAGGAACATATTGGGAAATAACTGTCATCCATCAAGCAGTGTCAACCCTAATCAGACTGAGTCAATTGCGCAGGCTGACCAAGGTTGCTACTTTTTGCTTTAATGTATTTTTTTTTCTGTATGAAAACTGGTCATTTTACCGTGTTACAAAATCATTTTTGAACTATCAACTTAAACTTCCTGCACCATCGTTAATCATATCAGATGTACAGAATTCCCAGATGGTCCCTTTTTGCGTGATGGGTCACAATTTTATAGGTTCTGTGAATGCTATGCTCAGCTCTGTCTCTGATGAAGCTAAAGAGATAATGTGATTCTAAATGGGAATCCAGCAAGATTTCTTCTGGCAATTATTTTTTTAGATGTTACAAAAGACTGGTAATTTCATTCTCGTGCAATGATGGCTTTAAACTATCTGTGTACAATTCAGATGGTAATACATGAATAACCATGGTGAATGATATTCTGTAAGATTTTTTTTTTTTATTTCTGTTAAATTTTTATAATCCATAGGTGACGGGAACTCCGTTATTGCATAACAAGAAATAAATACATTGTAGCACGAAAGTACGCGGATTGCTCTGGTATCTCAGTCGGTAGAGTCGCTGAATCATGGTTTTGAAGGCCGTAGCAATTACTTCTGCAGTTCTCCCCATATAAGTGTAAAAAGCCACATCTTTAAAACTTTTCTTTTCAAAATTTAATTTTAATGCACCCACAAAGGAATTATCAAAGTCTATCTTTATACCTCTATTAAGTATTAAATATTGTCTTCGTAGATCCTAACCACAACATATTTGAAAGACGCTAACAGGATTAATTTTATCAAAAGGTAGAAAAGTTCAAAGACAATTCGTATTTATCTAATCAGTTGTCTCTTCGCATACTTCAATGTACATTGAAATTAAAAATCGGTCAATTAAGAACAAAAAAATAATGGCTTGTGGAGGAATTGGTAGCGTAGAGCAATTTTCCATTGATTGGATTGTTTCGATGATATGCAGTAATGGTTATGGAAAGAGAGTGACACAACACTTAGCCTGCAACACGCGAAAAGGGGCATTCGAACGTTTGCGTAAAGTGTCGTCTTGAATCAGCCTGGGCTGTTTGCGCAGGCTAATCCGAAACGATAATTTCAGTTCTAATGTGATTTTCTGTTTCGCAAAAGTCTGCTAAAGCACAAAATCTAATGTAGTCGTAAAGTGGCGTCTCGGATTAGCCTGCGCGGACTGCGCAGGCTGATCCGAGGCGACACTTTACGCAAATGTCCGAATGCCCCTTTTCCCGTGTTGCAAGCCATATTGCTTTGGCGAAAGTTGTTTAGTGCATTTCCGTAACTCGTTATACAAAGCCGACTATCACAAATGGATTCGTTGAACCCATTTTGTATGGTAACAGGCTAAGTCCCAATGTTCACTTATCCTCTAACATGCAGAACGTTTATCAATAATAATAATAATAATAAAAAAAGAAAATGAAGTTCCACAAAGGTCAGTCTGCGCGGGCTGCGTAGTCTGATCTTGGTCGATAGTTCTTTTTGCAGATACATTAACACCCCTTTCATACAACAACAACAACAACTTTATTTTTCACTAAGGTACAAAGTTTTGTACAACATTAGCAAAGGAACAAAGCCAAATGAGAATATGTGAGAAAAGATCGACCTCAAAAATCTGGACTATTCAGTACTATCTAATATAAATCAGCAGATATTAGCATACAGTATTAGTTGTTCGGTCAGGTGGCAGGGGACTTGGAAACTTGTTCACGGCTGTGGTTAATCATGTCGCCCCGAGCCGAAGGCGAGGTGGCGACATGATTCACCACAGCCGTGAACAAGTTTCCAAGTCCCCTGCTGCCACCTGACCGTACAACGAATTTATTATACTGCAAAGTTTTACCCTTTTGAAGCGCGTTAAGCGAAATTTTCCTGTGTTATAATTTCACGAATCGAGTATGCTGACGAAATAGAAATTCCCTTCTGTGTGCCCCAATTCAATGAAAACTGACGTCACTGGAAGCTGACGTCACTAAAACGTGCAGTTTGGTGAATAAATGTGCAGTCGGGTGATCGATCGGCGCCGCCATTTTCGATGATGTATTGCGCGTGTAGTGATGTTTACGGGGCACTCAAAAGGGAAACTGCTTTTTGCCAGGGAACATGATATTATGTTCCCGACATGTTAACCAATCAGATCACGAGAAATTTCTTTGCAGTATAATAATAGTTTCTGTTCGGAATTACTAATCATTAAAGAGTGGTAAATATACATATGTATGTGCCGGGAAATTCCAGGTCCGCGACCGATTTTTACAAAGTTGATGTTTTACGAGGGTGATGTCAGCCGGGAAACCCACATTCCCTAAAGGGTATGTGTTGTCCCGCTGACATCGCCCACTGTATTAGAGATATCAGTAGACAAAAAAAATATATTCAGAAATGTTAATGTTACTGAAGGGCAAAAAACTGCAGAGTTCATCTCAGTCAAAGTCAGAGCTATGGCGCATAGCTCACGTTACACGGTATAGGAAAGGCTCGTCAGCTGTCGTGACTTTGGCGTATTATCATTATTTACAGTAACAGGAACAATCCATTATACATATTTATAAAAAAAGAGATATATCCAAGAAAAACAGGAGAATTCATATCGTAGAGTGACTTACTTTCGTCATAGAGCATGGCGTATATCTTACCTCCTCCCCTTTAAAGCAGGGTGTATAATTAGCCCACTCTTTCCCTGTGGTCTCGTTGACATACCATGTACCATTCTTTGTGCATTCTTTGGTTGCAAAATCTGTGAAAAATACAAATTTGTTTTTGGATTTAAAGCCGTTTTTCAACACAAATTCTGTCGAAAGCAACCACTGCACTGATTTTAGGGACTTTTTATATCCTTTACTAAGCTCAACTGTCTCACAAAGTTCTCTCCGAAACATTTGATATTTCTTTAGAATACGTCGTAACAAAGTCAAGCGGCAAGAGAGGAATCAATTAATTAAAAAAAAAAAAAAAAAGAAAAAAAACTTGTCCAGCAATTTGGCCAAGCCAGGACTGGACTATCAAGGGTTGTTTATAAACCGACCGATGTCCAAGGAACTTAATTCAAACGGCGTCAAATATGGACTTGCATTTATTTGACGATTAAAAATAAAACCGATTGAAACTCAGAAGAACCTTTATCTGACGGAGTACATCTCAGATGAAACTGCAAGTTTATCTGTGTTGTCTGGAAAAGTTCTTTATTTTTTTAGGCTGGAGACACTGTACAGTTTAACAGATCAGTTGATGATACAGTCCTTCTTGTTAATCTACTAAAACATCTAAGTTCTTTAGCTATTATTAACCAACCATTGCAAATAAAATAAAATTGTTAATTCCAGTCTTTTATGACAATAAATTGCTGGAGTTAAACAACAACAAAGAACAACGATCGAAATTGACAAAGAAAGTATAATGATTAGCTTTTTGTCACGGGGCACAGTATGTTGACGGTGAAGCGTCCTGTATTACTAATGTTTGAACATCGTAATATTGACAAAGACGGCCAGCTGAAAAGGAAAAGAAACCTCACCAGCTTACCAGTTCATTCCATTTATTATTTCCTCTTGTATTTGCAACTGGTTTTATGCTACTTTTTTAGGTAATGTAAAGGTGATACTTCAACTTTTTCCAAAGTCTCTAATACAAGACAGAGGCTCAATAGTAAAAGCAATCTAGTGAACAGTGTCGTCAGCAAAAGAATATCAAAGCAAGATCTAGTGCAATGGCCACTAAGTAAGAGAGATATCATATCATTTTAAACTAAAACCTTCGCCTTGGCATCGAAAAGCTATCGGTTGAAGGCCTGGAAGGACGATGAACACATTCTTTTGTGCAAAGCAAGCAACATCCTAGCTCCTTAATAGCCCGAATTTAAGAATTGCACAAAAAATTCTCGGTCAGTGTTTGTAGTTTTTGTCTGATAAGTCAAACCAGTCCTGGAAAACGAATTTGTAAAGATGTGGTACAGTTCAATAAATGAATAAACATGAAGATTGAGTCAAAAGTAAAACAAACATACAATATAAACAGTAACAAAAACGTGTTTAGTAACAACGTTCTTAACAGCATTTGTCCTTATCTGTATCTTTTTTGGCATATTATTAATAGGAACGCACTGGACCAATCGTCCTATGTCGCAGTCAATACATATGTTTCTTTTTGTATCAAGAGCCATTTACGAAATGACTTCAGCTTTCAGCTATCTAATGTTCTTCATTGTCCGAGGCATAATGAAGCACAAAGGAATCCGAATTTTGATAAACACAATAACGCATGCGGACTACTTTTACTCGTTACGAGCAATTTCTCCTTTTGTTACAATGTTTTCATCTTACGTATCAGTTCAACTGTTATATCTGTTGATTATCTAGATTTTACGATGATATTTTCGATTTCGTCTGAGCGGCTGCATATTTGTTTCTGGCGATAATGAAGCAATATGGCGGAATATAATACATCAGTTTTCAGACTCAGTGAACATATTTTCTGCTGTACAAGAGAACGCAGTTCTCATTTACAGAAGAAAATAATTTATCTGTCTTTTTTGACAGCTTGTATTATTTACATGATATAAGCGGCCCAGCGTTTTGACATAAGCTGATGATATTAACAAAAACGGCTTGGCTCTCGAGAGACAGTTGAAACAGAACTGTATTTTTCCGCCATTTTATGAAATGAATTCAGACCGATGTGAACTGCAATCTTCAGACAGACGGAGAAAACATCTTTTCATTTATGTAAAATATGGCATTAATCTTAGTAAAGTGCATTTGTCTATTTCCTCTCTGATGCGTGTTTGGGTGCGGTGGAGCGAACGTGTGAAATGAGCCACATTATTAGATTCTTGTCACGCCTTTTCATTTTTCTGTAAAATTATTGTCAAGCAAAAAATTTTCAATCTATTATGTGATATGTAAAATCGAAAGGACATTTCGGACAGAACACAATTCAGATGTTGCTAGACTGACGAAGTTGTTTAAGCCTTTATATACAGTCAGCAAGTATCTACAATGTAGATGAAAGATCAGGGTCCATTTTCACCGACCATTCTTATAAACATTCTTAGTCTTATTCTTCAAATTTTTGTCAGTGTAAAAGTAACAGAACTTCTGATTGGCTAAACCAAATGGTTTAGCCAATCAGAAGTTCTGTTACTTTCACAGTGAGGAAATCTTGAACATGGTTTAGCCAATCAGAAGTTCTGTTACTTTCACAGTGAGGAAATCTTGAACAACAGGACAAAGAACGTTCTTAAAAATGGTTGGTGAATACGGACCCAGGGTTTATTTTCACCGATCATTCTTAGAACATTCGTTTAGTTTATTTTAGTTTAAACATATTTTTTACAAATATTGAGAAACACGCTCTTTCAACTAACACTAATCTCTCCCGATTTAGCTAGTTGGAAACTAAACCTGTACTTGTGCCGCATGCGTGGGCCAATGAACAATCCAAGAGTTGACACCCACTCCCGAGTATCGAACCAGGGATCTTATATTTACGACGCCGGTGATCTTTCTCATGACTACGGACGCCGCATGAAAACATATTTAGTCTTATTTTCAACAATTTTATAAATTTCAAACTTGGACAACTTCTGACTGGCTAAACCACTTGGTTAGCCCATTCAGAAGGTATGTTGTTCTCTGAATCTAGAGAAAATACAAAGAATTAAAAGAAGAATGGTTGATGAATATGGACCCAGGACCTGTATTAACCCATTACCAAACGAAAAAATGTTGGACTGGTCTAAATTAAAAGCATTTGCAGACGACAAAAATAAAAGTGACTGAAAATTTTAAATTTATTTTGTGAAGGGTATAAAACATTGTGGGAAAAGGAGAAAATGCTGGTCACCAGCATTTTCTCCTTTTCCCACAATGTTTTCCAAAGGCTTTTTTCTCAGGGTCGTCAAAAGTAGGGATTGTGTGGTAATGGGTAAAGTTAATGGACCCACAATACTTCTAGTGCAGCATGGCATAAAATTTCTCGACAGTTGATAAAGACAGATGTACTATTTTTGCACATTTTATCAGACCAGAAATTCCTTTGATGTCTATCGTAAAATTATTTGTTGATACTTTTGTTAATTTCCAGAAAAGGTACGTAATTATTATCTCCCTTCGTAATGAGAATATAGTGGTTTTAGATTTATTAGTGATAAATCTGGGCAGTAAAAAAAGGAAAAAGTGGCTCGGTGAAAGTAGTACAATAATACTCTTTTTTAATCTAAGCAACTTTTGTTAGACAATATTATAGTGGAAATAGCTGTTTTCTATTACGGGTCCACTACATTAGATAATCTATCTAGGGACTTCGAAGCTTACGTGATTTGTTTATGTCAGTACTTGATACAGGCAACATAATTCAATATTATATTTCATGTGCCTATTTTTAGAAATGTTATGGGCAAAGAAATGACGTCATTTAAGCTGCGGGAATTATTTTCCCGTCACAGTGAATAATTTCCTCCTGCCGAAAATCTGGTTAATTGACTTGAGATCACTAGTTTTAAAAGTGTCATTCGTTGACAAAATAATCAGAGGAAATGTAATATATATTTTATTTATATATTTATTTATTTATTTATTTATTTATATTTGTGGTTTATATGGGGAAATATTTGCCTCAAAAGGGAAAGGTCCTCGAAAATAACTCTTGCCTTATGGCACTCGTTATTTTCGCGTACCTTTCCCTTTTTCGGAAAATATTTTTCAATATTAACCACAAGCTGATGAAATAAACTCTCTCTATATATTTCATGTGTCTATTTTTAGAAATGACGTAATTTAAGCTGGGGGGAATTATTTCCCCGTCACAGTGAATATTTTTCCCCTGCCGAAAATCCGGTTAATTGACTAGAGATCACTAGTCTTACGGCACTCGTTGTTTTCGCATACCTTTCCCTTTTTCGGCAAATATTCCCCATATTAACCACAAGCTGATGATATAAACTCTCTATAATTTTGACGTTGGCGAGATACATATGCAGTCATGATCAACTTGAGATACCTACGGTAAGGATTAAAGGCAGGTAGGGCAGGGCATGGTATAACAGCAACTTCTCCGGCAGCAGTATCAGGCCAGCAACCAGCAAACCTGTCCATAGTTCTGTTACAGTAAACGTCATCTGAAAATAAAACAGAGAAAAGGTAAAATTACGAAGAAGGAAAATTCGTTTCTGGTATAAAACTGAAACGTGCTTCAGCACTCTATCAAGTTAACTTTTTGTTTAAGAAATATAATGTTCCCTTTGTATTTAACAGTCACGCTGCAATTCAGACGAAATGCATTCGATGATCTGATTATCATAATTCTTTTCTGGCCTTATTTTGTATCAGAGCAAAGGTAAAAAATAGTCTTTCAAACGAATTACGGGTATTCTCATCTGAATGTGTTCCGTATTCGTCTCACTATATCTTTCGCGTACATCTATGCTTGAATACCACAGTGCGAACACTTGTCATTGTCTTTAACAAGTAAACTTCCAGGCGAGAATCAATGTACTATTGCAGACATTATAGATCAAAGTCGGACTACACAAAAAGTGCAGTCTGATTTTGGATCGACACTGCCCTAAACGATGCTATTTTCCATCAAGGAATCGCAATTTTTACTGTCGATTGAAAGTTTTTCCCCCGAGCATCTTGAGGTTAAAGTAAAACAGCTCACATGGTTTCGACCTCTTCAGTTACCTTCAGTTACTAACGCACCCATACAATTCTTAAAGGTTTTTGCTGTATGGTGTCATATTTCTGCCACGAGATATGACGTATCTATTGTGATGGTTTAACCCTTTTCCAAACAATCCCTGGTTTTTACGGGTCTGGAGTAGTAGCCTTTTGAAAAAATTGTGGGAAAAGGAGAAAATGCTGGAAACCAGCATTTTCTCCTTTTCCCACAATGTTTTCTACCCTATCATAGACAGAAATAACCTTTTCAGCAAGAGTTGAATTGTTGTCTTGGAATGCTTTCGATTTGGTCTAGTCCAAAAATTTGTCGTTTGGGAAAGGGTTAAGAGACATATTAGAATAGAACAAACTTTCCTGGAAATTTTATCAAGATGATAAAAGGCATTACGATAAAGATTTCGCGTTAGTTATCGCTTCTATCGCGTTTTTATTTTTTACGTTCGTGCCTACAACTAGCATTCACGGTATCTATAATTAGATAAGGTTTCGGAACATCTTTGTCTTAAAGCTTATGAATTCTCCCTTTCCCTGAAGAATGTTTATAAGCTTGTTCGTAAGGGGCTTTTCGAATTCGCGTCTTTGTGTGTAACAGACTTAACTAATTTCAAGTGTAGTTAAAATTTCCCAAAGAAGCTACATTTCTAAATAATTTAGATTTTAACTAATTGCCATCTTGTTAAGTCAAACACCACCAAGTTCATCCAAATGGTGAATTGTCTATTTATAGTATCTAGAAACGGGTAGAATTATCATGATATATAGGATCTGACATGAGTGAACTTTTGAGATAAGATTTTATTAAACGAGTCAAGAGAAATGTTATTAAGCGAGCCTTTGGCGAGCTTAATAACATTTACCTTGACGAGTTTAATAAAATCTTATCTCAAAAGCCCACAAATGTCAGATTCTTTTTATCACATAACGATAATTCACAAAATAGAGATCAGATGATGCAAAAACATTCATAAATGCACCGCAGTATTTTCCATTCACATATATGAAATGCGTACAAAGTGACGTCAAAAATGACGTCACACAAATGTGATATCAAACGTGCGTGAGATAAGAAAATTCGTAATGGGTATATTACACTGAAAACAAGGGAGGTTATCTGATAAATATAGGATCTGACATGAGTGGACTTTTGAGATAATATTTTATCAAACGAGTCAAGGAAAATGTTATTAAGCGAGCCTTTGGCGAGCTTAATAACATTTTCCCTGACGAGTTTGATAAAATCTAATCTCAAAAGCCCACAAATGTCAGATTCTTTTTATCACATAACTATATTTCACAAAATATAGATCAGATGATGCAATAACGTTCATAAATGCACCCGCAGTATTTTCCACGAGACCCATTCCCTTGTATGAAATGCGTACAAAGTGACGTCAAAAATGACGTCACATAAATGTGATATCAAACGTGTGTGAGATAAGAAAATTCGTAATGGGTATATTACACTGAAAACAAGGGAGGTTATGTGATAAATATAGGATCTGACATGAGTGGACTTTTGAGATAAGATTTTATTAAACGAGTCAAGGGAAATGTTATTAAACATTTTCCTTGACGAGTTTAATAAAATCTTATCTCAAAAGCCCACAAATGTCAGATTCTTTTTATCACATTACAATATTTTACAAAATATAGATCAGATGATGCAAAAACATTCATAAATGCACCCGCGGTATTTTCCATTCACTTGCATGAAATGCGTACAAAGTGACGTCAAAAATGACGTCACGCAAATTTGAAATTAAACGTGTGTGAAATAAGAAAATTCGTAATGGGTATTTTACACTGAAAACAAGGGAGGTTATGTGATAAAAAGTTATCTCCAACCTCAGCTTCGTTCCCATAAGAAATATTGCGTTAAAATATCTCCTGATCAATGCAAAGATTTCTAAATTTCTTTTAACATTTAAAGTGCTGAATTTATACACGAGGCATTTTTAAATAGGAAATGCACCTGAAAAAATTGCTGCATCAAGGGTTTTTTTTGCCAGAATATGTAACAAAATAACGTTCAGTGCAGTCTGATCTTGATCTACACTGTCCACACAAGTTGAGTTGGTTCTAGCGCTTTAAGGGTTAAGAAAACTTTTTCACTGTCTAAATGAATTTTCTAGGAAACTTTTATTCATTGCGATACTTTTCTAAAATTATCATGATAGCTATCTCGTTTCTCGTGGAAGAAATATGGCACCATACTTTAACTATGTTATATTTCATGTGTCTATTTTTAGAAATGCTATGGGTAAAGAAATGACGTCATTTAAGCTGGGGGAATTATTTCTCCGTCAGTGAATATTTTCCTCCTGCCGAAAACCTGGTCAATTGACTTGAGATTACTAGTTTAAAAAGTAGCATTCGTAGACAAAATAATCAGAGGAAATATATGTGATTTATTTCATCAACTTGTGGTTAATATGGGGAAATATTTGCCTCAAAAGGGAAAGATCCGCGAAAATAACTCGTGCCTTACGGCACTCGTTATTTTCGCCTACCCTTCCCCTTTTCGGCAAATATTTCCCCATATTAACCACAAGCTGATGAAATAAACTCTATAAAACGTGTATTCATTTATGACAAGAGGCCACAAGGAGCTTAGTTCAAGAACTGAACTTGTTAAGTTCATCTTCTGATATGTGGGTAACTTAGGCCATTAGTAAAGAAGAAAAAAAAAATCTTTTCGAAAATAGATAAGAGTTTTGATTAGAGAAGGTAACAAATTAACGTTAATTGCCGAAGTGCTACTCAGTTTACGTTGTATGTGTTACTTCCCTATCTTTTCAAGAAATTCAAACAGGAAAATGTGCTTGAAACCACGGAGGGTTAATGTGAGTTTCGGTTTTATGTAACCTTCTGTCACCTCCAGCTGGTTTATCATAATTATTCTTGTCACTTTCGTGTTTGCAAATGTCGCATGCACACTCACCAAGCCTGTATGTGGTGCTGCCCTATAAAATGACGCCTGTCTGTAATATTTAGCATACTACAGGCAGATTTGGGTGTTGTGGACATATATATAACAGCTTCTCGGGGGCCCATTTTCATCATCCTTCTGGTTTTTACCCAAACTCTGAGTTAAGAGACAAGCTGTCGGTGTGATGTGCAAACCGTTATTGTCTCAAGTTTATGAAAATTACAGTTACCTGCAGCCCCTTCAAAGATATACCTGTCATTATAGACACAATCTAGAAATGCTTTCTTTCACTCTTTAACAAAAGGAAAAAAATATATATTTGTCCACATTGAAAGCATTTGCAGACAACAAATAAACGTGATTCAAGAATTGAAACTAAACTTAAGAATAGTAGAAAACGTTGTGGTAAAAGGAGAAAATGTTGGTTACCAGCATTTTCTCCTTTTCCCAAAAATTTTCATCACGATTCTTCCTCTGGGTTGTAAAAACCTGGGATTATATGGTAGAGGGTTAATATTGTGGAGATAAGGAACGTTTTGTCTTATGGTAAAGAATAAAGTCTGCACCATACAATCCCGAGGTTTAGTAAATCTGAGACAGAGAGCATTTGAAGACATTGTGGAAAAACGATAAAATGCTGGTAACCAGCATTTTATCCTTTTTTTCCACAATGGTTTCAAATCATTTAAACTTAGATTCATCATTTGAATCCCCTTTGATTTGTTTTCTACAAATGCTTTGAACGTGGACAAGTCTAAAGATTTTGTTGCGTAGTACAGAGTTAGCTGTGCTCGTGGTCTACGTGCCATTAATCAGAATTCTATTCTAGTTAAATAATGGATAAGATTTATCATCTTGGTCTGGCACATGGCAGCATGGTAATTTACTCCAAAGAGCATTTCTTCCTACGGCTTTCACGCCGCTTCCAACCATTCTGTAGTTTAACTAGGGTGACAGTTTACTTATTCAATTTATTTCATGCTTTCCGGTAGGATATCGAGAAATAGAAATTTAAATATTTTTCGATTTTACACTGGTACCACCAGTGAAAATTACCTATTTTCATGTTCTTGTTGCCTAGATTAATTGTGCGTGTAATGCGTTGCTATGCGGGAGCGGTACTCCACGGGTAATAACGGAAAATAAGTGCTGGATTTTGATCAAGCTCCTCCCAGAAAGGGTTAAAAGTATGGAATAAATAGATTTTTTTTTCAGTGAAAGATCGATTTTTTTTCATGTTGTGAACACTATCAGTAATATTACCACTAGTGGCTGCTAGATCGTTCACCAAACCCCCCCCCCCCCCTAAATATCCTCTGTCTCATTTATTTGACTTATACCAGCAATGGCCTTGGGTTCTGCAGTACCTCCCTGATGTAACTCTCACTTGAAAAGTTCTACTATCAGGAGTTTTTTTTTTGGTGAGTTCAGCCCGAGTATTCATGGTAATATTGTTAGTGTGCTAGAAACTACTTCTAATGTGCTTGTGAAAACTTTAGAGATCAGAAACGCACTATCCGATCGAGTTCTTCAATGTTGTCTATTCTTAAAAGAAAGTTATTTCAAATGTGGCGAAATCTTGGAATTGCAAAATTCTTGTCTGTCTTCCATTAGTTACTCATAAAAATGAGAAAGGAAGTAATCTTACTTTGTTCCCGATTACTACTTAGATAGAATTATAAGTTGTGTAGGGACAATTCCGGAACTGATCCGCGCCCGTTAAAAATTCTTACTTCGCCCGGCAAAGTGAGAATTCCTACTATATTCAAGACAATTCCGGAATCGAACTGCGCCAGATAAGAATACTAACTTCGCCTAGCAAAGTAAGAATGCCTACTTTGCGCAGGGGCAAGTTAGAAAGTGTCCCAATTTCTACTCGGCGCAGAACACATATATCAAGTCTACATATAAAGAAATGATACCCTTATTTCTCTGGAGGCTAAACGGTGTGTACAAGACACATTGAAGTCAGTACATGAAATATCTATCTTTTTTATGTTGACTTCGTCTCCTCGAATTCCCTAACATTTTGGGTTTTCTGACTGAATAAAATTTCCAATAAAAGGTAGCTAGTAATTAACCCAAACAACCTGCAGACGGTCTCTGTTTTCCTCTAGCCTAGTCCACGCTTGCAAATATTGGCATAAAATGAGATACTACTCAAAACTTCAATGGTTTATAGGTATTTATCAAGAACAATTTTATCTTCGTTGAGTGTCCCTCATGAACAGTGATGCTTTGGAAACAATATTTTTGGAAGTCTACCACTGCAAATGTCGTTTAGGAACCCATGCTTTACGGTGTAACAGATTGGCTTCAGGATAAATGTACCACTAGAGAATACAGTAGATTCAATTGTAATTATTTCTAGCTACCATACGCTAATTTATTGTGAGAGAAACGCTCTGGCAAAAGCTTAATGTTTCTTTGCTACTCTTTATCACATTAACCCGACCTTAAAGAGAAAACCTCTAGAAAACATTTTCGGAAAATAGAAAAACGCTGTTAACCAGCACTATTGTTCTTTCTTGTCTAAATATGATTTCCACTTTTCAGCTTCAAATTCCAATGCTTGAGTCACATTTAATTCGTCATCTACAAATTCGTTCATCTTAAAAAAGTCTAAAAATGCTATCTCTCGATAAAGAGTTAATGTATCAAACAAAGCAAGTGGTTGCATATAATTGGCTTGCAACACGCCAAAAGGGACATTCGGACATTTGCGTAAAATGTCGTCTCGAATCAGCCTGCGCAGTCCGCTTAGGCAAATCCGAAACGACACTTTCCGTTCTTATGTAACGTTCTGCCTTGCACCAGTGTACTGTACTGTACTGTATTCGCACCAGTGTACTGTACTGTAATGTACTCGCACCAGTGTATTGCACTGTGTTGTACTTGCACCAATGTACTGTATTGTAATGTACTTGCACCAGTGTACTGTAGCACAAAATCTAATGTAATCGTAAAGTGCCGTCTCAGGTTAGCCTGCGCGGAGTGCGCAGGCTGATTCGAGACGACACTTTACGCTAATGCCCGAATGTTCCTTTTCACGTGCGTGCTGCAGGCCATATATGGCTTACTTTTGTCTATCTAAATATCACCAGGCAGAGTGCTCTTTTGACGTGCAATCAAAATACCAACAGCAAAAACTTTCGACTCATATCAGCCTGCATAGCCTCCAGGGTGACACGGGTTGACATTTTTTTGTCAGATTCATTGAAACCACATTTAATGGCGGATGGCTGATGCATTTGGCAAAGAGCTGGTATAACGTTTGGCGCATGCGCGGACAAGGTATAGCTATCACACGATAAACCTTTCATTATCATTTTATATTATAGTTCATGTGTCTATTTTTAGAAATGTTATGTGTAAAGAAATGTCGTAATTTAAGCTGGGGAAATTATTTTCCCCTTACAGTGAATATTTCATCAGCTTTTGGTTAATATGGGGAAATATTTGCCTGAAAAGGGAAAGGTCCGCGAAAATAACGTGTGTATTACGGCACTCTTTATTTTTGCATTTTTTTTCCTTTTTTGGCAAATATTTCCCCATATTGACCACAAGCTGATGAAATCAACTCTATGCTCTATATTTTTGTTTGTGTTTGGGATAACAGGTTTGAAATCATGTAACGCACCGAGAAGATTTATAAACCCATCTCGACTACGTTTATATATCATCACACTTCGTGTTTTTGAACCTGTATTCTCCAAAACAATAAAATAATATTAACTATTTATGAAAGATCTTTTTTCGAGTTAAAGTAAAATCGCAAGATAGTCCACCATATCGCTGAAACAGAGTACGCTATAGCAGATGTCAATGAATCACAGAAAGCACACATTGTATCGGTTGCATAACAGAGCTAAGAGCATCATTTATTATACGCATTGCGTAATATCATGAGGACTTGTACGTTTTGATGACGATATTTTTAACTCAGTTAGATTAAATTAGTAAATTCTTTGCTCAGAATCAGTGGCAATAAAACGAACAAAGCAATGAATGAACAATCTTCGAAATTTAAACAGATTAAAACATAATATTCTGAAACATCGATATTGTTTGGATAAATACTTTTCATGCAAGGAAACAAACTGACTAATACTGACAACTGTCGCCATGGACCAAAGGTCAGATAGATCGCTAACATCTGCCAAGATGATAAATTAGATCGACCATTTTGGTTAAAGACCTTGTGGGTTGGCAATCGATCTATCAATATAAAATTTGTCAATTTAGTCATCTATTTGATCAAAGTGCTTAAATACTGTTGTAAAAGGAGTTACGACATTGCTTTCCTTTCTTCAGTTATCTCGGAATAAGAAGACTTGGCCGTATAAGATATAATAGCATGTTGCCTTCATCGATACATTTAAAATAAGCAGTTGTGAAACAAACTACAGTAATCCTAAAATTGACTGTGATGTTACAATCATTAATTTTATGACTGCAAAAATTGACCCAATGAACATTTGCGGACTTATCAAGATCAAGATAAGACTGCACGTACTCCGAGAAGGAGATGTTTTCTCCAACAAATGACTTTGAAATAGTAACATTTGGGTTCATATTATAGGCTCAAAACTTTCATGTCACTCATTTAGAAGGATAACGGTTTAAAACTGATGACGTCTTGGAGGTAAGGTGTGAAGGTCCGAGGTTTTACGTCCCTTTAGGATTGCTAATCATACCTAATGACTTCAACCGAAAAGTGTTCAAGGTATCATACCAACTAGCTTCAACCGGTAAAGTGTTCAAGGTATCACACCAAACTGCTTCAACCGGTAAAGTGTTCAAGGTATCACACCAACGTGCCTCAGCCGGCAAAGTGTTCAAGGTATCACACCAACGTGCCTCAGCCGGCAAAGTGTTCAAGGTATCACACCAACGTGCCTCAGCCGGCAAAGTGTTCAAGGTATCACACCAACGTGCCTCAGCCGGTAAAGTGTTCAAGGCATCACACCAACTTACCTCAACCGGTAAGGTGTTCAACGTATCAGCCCAACTTACCTCAACCGGTAAAGTGTTAAACGTATCTTACCAACTTACCTCAACCGGTAAAGTGTTCAAGGTATCACACCAAATTGCTTCAACCGGTACATTGTTTATGGTATCACACCAAATTTCTTCAACCGGTACATTGTTCATGGTATCACACCAAATTGCTTCAACCGGTTCATTATTCAAGGTATCACACCAAATTGCTTCAAACGGGAAAGTGTTCAAGGTATCACACCAAATTGCTTCAACCGGTACATTGTTCAATGTATCACACCAAATTGCTTCAACCGGGAAAGTGTTCGAGGTACTCGCAGTATCATACCAAATTGCTTCAACCGTTAAAGTGTTCAAGGTACTCGTAGTATCATACAAAATTGCTTCAACCGGTACTGTGTTCGAGGTATATTTTTTGTTGCAGGTTATAGCTCTAGTCCATTTATTTTTATTGAAATGGTGGATAAATTACTCTCTTGCCTGCAATTTTCACAGATTTGTATACATGTCGGCTGTCTTCATATTGCATATCAGCCACTGAACTTGAAGAATAATAATAACTTTTCGAACTGCATTTATTGAAGTAACGAATGACTTAATCAATTCCTTATTGTCTATGTCCTAACCATTATCGTTTACCGCAAGAAGAATGAGTTTCATCTATCATTTCGGTCTGACATGAGGCAGTCTGGCCGTTTTATTGAGAACTGACCGGATCACAGACAAAAAGTTTTGGAGTATTTTTTTTTTGTATTTTTTCATTTACTTCATTTACTAATAAATATTGCTTGTCTGGTTTTCAAACTTCTTTACGAATTATTCCTACTTTGTCGAGAAGGTAAGTGTACAATGTAACTGGTTCGTAAGTTTCTTGACTAGCTCTAGCCACAAAAATTCTTTAGCCCTCTGTTATACATGTATGACAACATTTTTTCTATAATCGAAGCACTCCCAGACATCAATTAAAATCTGACTCATATAACAGAAATTTACCTTGGAAGGGGTGAAATACATTGTTGAATTATTTAGTTACCGACATGTTCCCCTTTTCAAACAGTGTTTTTAAAAGCCTTCAACTGTAGGGTCGATAAAACGTGGTACATGTTCCCCTTTTCAAACAGTGTTTTTAAAAGCCTTCAACTGTAGGGTCGATAAAACGTGGTACTGATTGGTATTAAATTTTGCTTCCTGCTTTCTCATAAAGAAATAGAAGATATTAGTTATTTGTTTTTTTCCGTGAACGATCGAAACTTATTTCATCTCATGAACATCATCGGTAACATTTTCACTCGTGGCATACCACGAGTGAAAATATTACCGATGGTGTCCACGAGATGAAATAAAATTTAGCGCCACGAGTGAAAAAATTTCCGATGGTGATCAAGATGAAATAAATTTCGATCTTTCTCAGAAAAATCAAATATCCTTTCATTATTTCATGCTTTCAACCCTTTCTTGGAGAAGTTTTTGTTAAAATCCAGTACAGTTCTTTTCCGTTTTTCCCCGTGGCGTACCCCTTCCGCATAGCAACGCATTACCATATTACGTCAAGCGCAAGAAATGTAAGGTAAATGACGTCATATTTCCATCTGGTTTTGAGGCATGATCAATTTACCAAGGCAATAAGAACATAAAAATCGGTATTTTCACTGGTCGTACCCGTGTATTATCGAAACATATATTTACTCGCTATTTCTCGATATCCTAACGGAAAGCATGAAATAGAGTCAGATATCATCATGGTGACTTTATTATGAATACTTGAAAAGAACCAGGACGCCAGAGCTCGAATTCATTGCCTCATATTTCTAACTCGGTACATTACTACTTTGAGACCGGGACAGGTTGTTATCTTCAGATCGATTCATGTAGTTGGCAGGTTGTTTAAATCGTCCCGATACATCTGTTGCCCAGCGAGGGGTTGGATATAGATAACCAAGGGCTATAATTATTAGAATGCCTCATGACCATTTCACTATCATTATTCTTCATCCCTGAGAAAGTCGATGATAATACAACATGGAATGTAGTCATGTCGGGTTGGCTCCTTTATTTCCTTGATACATAATAATAATAATTTTAGTCACGTGTTTCAGGGTATTTTGAGATTGTGCGTTCGATCCCCATTCTAGGCTGGTTATTTATCAGTCAGTCCCTGACACAGTCTACCTCTAAGTTCTTTTCTGTGAAATTGGCCTTTACCTGGGTCATGTATCACACTTAAAATTATCCACTACTTGAAGCATAAATAATTATTCGCGTTAAAGGTTCGTAGTGCATGGGTATAATGGAGTTATATAGTGGACAATTCTACATTTGTCGGATTTTTGTTGGTTTATTTTGTTTTTTGTACACGCGTCACTTTGTTAACCATTTACTTACTTGCCTTAACAGTTTACCATACGATATCGTATAACTACGAATTCCATTATTTGCGCCACTTTCGATTTGTTGTTTACAGATTATGCTAATAAGAAAATTCTTAAATTTCATCGTATGGTAAACAGATAAATAAGAAGGATGCAGGGGACGACCTTGTGTGATAAGTGTATACCGTAAGTGCCTTAGTAATTACTTCGATGTCACGTCGCATTGTTAGACGTTTCATGCTGTATTGTACACAAATACACTGATGGAACTCAAGACATAATTGAGTTCGTATGGAGATGTGTTGTCAAACAATTCCAGTAAATACAATCAAAGTACTGAAAGTACTGAAAAGGATCTACCAGGCAATCTCATAAAAATACTCTTTGCCGCAATAACGGATGAAGACATATTGTTGTTTTAGTAGCTACAGAGATTATTACTCTATTGCATCATTTAAATAGAACATTTAGTATTCGTGTTTCTTAACCCAGTTCAGTGTAAAAATTACACTAAAAAATTTATTTTTTTAAATTTACAGATCGTTGATAATTAAAGCTGATTTTTGTGCGTGCGACAAATAGAATACAAAAAGAACACATTTTGATAAGGTTTAATAACCCTAGTTTTCCTTTTCAGTTGGGTAATTGAAATGGCTGTCATCTTCAACACTACTTCCATAACAACGATTTTATCTCTCGCTAATACATATCAAAGGGCCTGAATTTTCCCTTTTTCAGCCAAAAATTTGTTCGGAATGTTGCTCTTGAATATCAATAGTGATTATGTCCTGTAGATTATAGTATATCGAATATTTTCTTGTTTATCTAATCCTTTTGATCGTCGAAGCCAAGATTAAAGCATCTAAACATTCCGACGAAGCGAATCATTTAACGGTACAACCGGATAACCCAGTAGTGAAAATAAAAAAAAGTGTGTTATCCTTTACTGAACAATTCTTTCTATTCTATGAGTCGGAGGGAAAAAAAAACACTTTTAAAACATTGTTGGAGACGAGGGAAAATGTTGGTAACCATCATTCGACGTACTTCATTGTCATGCTTGATATAGTGATTTTATCTACCGAAAGTTCAAGAACAGACTGAAAATTTGGGGAAAATACGGTTGGTCAAGGATAGTAAATTAAAAAAAAAAAAAAAAAAACTCGAGTAAAGAAGTTTTTTTTGATAACAAAGTCAAGTGAAAGAATCTCGAATTAAGAGATGTCGTTGCGTGTTTAGTATTCGTGACTGTTGACGTTTTGTCGGTGGTTATTTCAAGGTTAGATAATTTAATATCAGTTGTTTTCATGAACATCAGTGAGTTCTGATTGGTAGAAAAATAAATAACATAGCTTCATGAAAAAAATCACATTGTGCCGGTGTAATGCAGAGAAAGGACCCTCCCCTACAAAATGACCATGGGTAATTTCTTTACGTAGAGGAATGATAAATGGATAATTTTTTTTACGTAGAGGAATAACCCATGAGTCATTTCTGTAAATAGAGGAATTATCCCGGTCATTATACTACGTTGAGAAATGATCCCAGAGGGTCATTTCTCTACGTAGAATAATGACCTGGGTCATTCTTCTACGTATTAAAATGACTTCTGGGGTCATTTCCTTTCGTGGAATAATGACCCGGGTCATTTTGTGGGGGAGGGTCATTTCTCTGCATTACACTGGAACTGTTATCGCTAATAGTTACGAGGCCTACACACTTCCATGCTTATTTACTTTCATCTTATTTGTTGAATGTCAGCTTTGTGGGTCTGAAAAGTACTCTCCGATTGTATTCTTGAGCCAAATATGAGTGAAAAGGGCTTTAGAAACCCCAAAATTTAGATTTAAAAATAAATAAAATGAATGCAGTTATAATTATTTCCGTTTTATTACGAGATTAGATTATAAAGAATTATGAGAATTTTTGTCTTTGCATGGCGGTATAAAAAAAAAAAATCCCACAAAAATGAGATTAGGTTTCTTCCATACTTCCATGAAAAAACAAAATTTGTCTTCCTACCTTAAATAAAAAGAAAAAGCCTATACATATACTAGTATACACATAAAAAAAAAAAAATTATGACTTTATACGCTTACTTCTGGTTTTATGCGACGGAAATTAGAGCTAGATTTTACGTCTAGCGACTATCGATATTTACGATTATGGAGAAACAAGTTTTTCCATCATACCATACGTGCCTGACAGGCATTTAATACAGGATAAATCCGAAATTAATGAATGATACAAGTTTTGGCCGTGTTTCTCAGTTTTTTTCCACGTCAAAATAATGAATGCCTAATTTGGTATACGGAAATGTAGATTTGTATTTGATTCTATGCCAAAACTTGTGCACTTGTTTTGGTTAGAATTATGTAACCAATAATGACATTTTAAAAGAAAATACATTATTTTTCGGTAAGGGTTATTATACCAAAAGTTCGACGTCATCACCAAGATTTCGAATTTAATATTATTGAATCTTTATTTTTTTTCTCTTTTTCAAGACTTTTTTGTTTTTGTTTTCCCAATTTGAGACTAACTTTTGGCATAAAACCTATAATGACTTTACCTACAATTTTTCGACATTGCTTTTAACTAAAGTCATAAAAAATGCAGACCAATTTCAAACAAGAAGAGAATCTAAGGAAACGTTCTTCGATATCAAGAAGTTGCTCGTTTTCAGTATTTCCTGAAATTGAATTCTAACGCCTTTTATTTCACAGTTGCACTTTACCGTGACAGAATTCTTGAAAGTTCCATTTTTAACCTATCAGCAGGTTTAAGGGTTAACTAGTGATTTCCGTTTTTACGACCCTGGGAAAGAAGACTTAAGACACAAATCTTTGGAAAGAAAGTAAAATGTTTGAACCCAATATATATTTTTTTCATTACGCTTTCGTTGAATGGCAGATCAGATCTTTACAGTCTCATTTTCGCAAAGGTTTACGAAATGAACGAGCCTTCACCCATTACCAAACAATCCCTGATTTTTACGACCCTGCGGCAGAAGTCTTTTGAAAACATTGTGGGAAAGGGAGACAATGCTGGTAGCAAGCATTTTCTCCTTTTCCCTCAATGCTTTCAACCCTGCTGGACACAAATTTCAAGTTTCGAGTCGCGTTTATTTTGTCGTCTGCAAGTGCCTTCAATTTGGACCAGTTTAAAGGTTTGTCTCGTAGTAGAGGAATGATTAAGTCTGCCTTCAGGTGATCCGTTTATTTAGTCCTAATCCTTAAATTTCTAATCCTGAAAGTTTACTGAAAGGGTGAAGGTAGGAAAGAGCTTCCTTGGCGTACACCGAAACTTCTCTGCTAATTACTTCGATGTCACATCGTATTGTCCAATCTTTCAAGCCATATTAACCGCTAATACAATGATGGAAACCGCGAGATAATTGAGTTTGTTTGAAGATGTATTGGACAAACAACCCGGTATTACATTCCCTGAGAGTAAAACATGATCGCCTTTATTTTCATCACTTCAGAAAATGGTATCAGAAAGTGTGTCATTAAGTTAAATTAGATACCGCCAGCGATATAAACCTCTCGGGTCAGGAATCCATTTGCATGACTTTTACAGTGATACATCGATAGTTCAAAATAGTTTAATATGTGTGGGAACCAGAAAATACGGTCGAATTATCAGAGGCCTCGAATTATTGAAAAATGAATCTAGACTTTGATTGACCTTGGTAGTTAATATAGAGACCCTCAATAGAAAATATCTATTTCCACAATAATATTATCCTACAAAATAACCTATAAGTAACACAATTTCTGATTGGCACGAGTTATTTCTTCAGCAAACAAGGTTGAAGATCACCGAGGTAGGTATTTTTTCAAGGGAAAAATAGGATAAAAGCTCAGAAGACATGGGGGGAAAAGGAGAAGTTGCTCAATAGCAGTGATTTTTCCCTTAACAACGGTAATTTTGTGGAAACAGCAATACCTTCACATCTTTTAGATTTCCTACTTTTGTTTTCTTGGTTGGTGTGTAATGCCGTGTAAACAGCTGTTTACTCAAATCACAATGACATTTCAAAGATCCATTATTCGTGTGGTGTCCGTGGTCGTGAGGTAGAGCGCCGGCCTTGTAACCAAAAGGTCTGAGTTCAATACCCGGGAGTGGGTGTCAACTTTGGGATTTTTCATTGGCCCACACATTCGGCGCGAGTACTGGTGTAGTTCCCAGGAAGCAGAATCGAGAGAGATTAGTATAAGTTGTAAGAACTTGTTTTTCAATCGATGTAAAATAAATATGTTTAAACTAAAACTAAAGATTTATTATTCTCTCTACACTAAAACTAGATACTCGAAGATACCCTTTCAAAGCGCGTTACGCGAAATTTTCATGTTTTATAATCTCAAGAATCGAGTATGCTTACGAAATAGAAATTCCCTTCTGAGTACTCCAGTTCAATGAAAACTGACGTCACTGGAAAATGACGTCACTAAAACGTGCAGTTTGGTGCATAAACGTGCAGTCTAGTGATCGATCGACTCCGCCATGTTGAATGTTGTGTTGCAAGTGTAGTGATATATTGGGGCACTCAAAAGGGAAACTTGCTTTAAATGGTTTTTGCTAGGGTACATGTTATATATATATGTTCCCGGTATGTTAACCAATCAGATCACGAGAGATTTCTTTGCAGTGTAAAAATAGCAATTCCTCTCTTTCCTCATCGATAAAGGATATAGTTCAAGTATTTCCTCAATTCTCACTCGAGCAATAAGAAGCTACTTGTTTCAGTGCACCAATAGTATTAACATTATGTGCAAAAATATCTAGATCCACTTTTGATTCATTATCCACAGCAAAAATATATGCGCAGTGGGATATGTGCGAATATTTGTTAGATCTACATTGTATATATAGTCTACGTCGTTATAAATAATCTTCTTTCTATCATGGTTTATCGTTCAATGAACCACAGTTGTGAGTTATGAGTTACAATGAATAATCCAAAAGGGCAATAGCCCGAGTGGTTAATTCACTGCTTCTCCTAACTCACAACGTGGTTTATTGCATAATAATTGCACTCATGGTGTAAAATCGTTTTGTGATTGGTCAGAATCGGGTCATGTGATGAAAAAAACCTGCCAGTTATTTTTCGATGAACGCAATAGCACTACTTCGGTTTTTCCGAATTGTTGTTGGTATCTAATTTTAGATTTCATGCAAACTGTATATGGGCTATATTTAGAGTTCGTCGCTGAATCAGTCAAATGCAAAAAGATCAATTTCTTTTTCTTTAAAAAAACTTGCAAAAAGGAAACTAACGAATAAACCTTGACAAAATTATGCATGTTTAACTTTATTTGCACCTTAAATAAAAATACACTATGCCAACTGTGAATAGAGAGTCTGAATGGTCGACATCATCAGTTACATCATTTAATACGTCAGCGATTGATTTCTATGAAGCCAAGGTCACTGAGTTAAATTTAGTACACCGTGTAAACGGAAAAATCACTCTTGCATAAATGAACTTGATTTCTTGTTGACCAGAAAAAAGTTATCGTGGATTTGATGGAATGTATATAGTGAAAGAACTGTTGGAGAAAGGATCGAAAGAAGTGAATGAACTATGTTAAGAATTTTTGAAATGATGGCGTGATAGGAACGATATTAGAAACAAGCTTAGAACTGGGAAACCAAAAATACATATTGAAAAATTAACAGCTGCGACACCGTTTTTTATGTTCTAATAAGTGGGTCACAAAACGTTGGCGTCATTCGATTCATATCTTACAAGAAACATAGGATAGACTAAGTCTTATATCGGCAACAGATAGATACTCGTCGAGAACAGTTCTGCCGACGGTACGTACGCATATTCTTAACAAATTATCTAGATCTATGAAAAGGTCACTCGAAAGAACACATCGTCCTCTTAGTCTCAAGTTTAGATAGTTGATTGTATTGTTCATATAGATTTACATAATTATTTTATTCTTAAATTGTGTTCGATGAATCATCGAAAGTATGATTTCAAAGCCAGCAAAATGGCCGCCTTCGACTAAAAAAAAATGTTGAAAAGCTAAAAATAGATTGTGTATTCATGCCTGTTCTACCAAGTATCCGCGAAGGAAATTAACTCGTATTTACGGTGGTATTTGTCCGTGATTTTTTCTCTCTATCATTTTCGAAAAGTGATTTAAGTGAACAGCGAGTGCAATTATAAGGGTTGAGTGCATATTTTTTGTGTTTTCATCGAGATATAAAATGCAATTGCCTTATTACATGGCTTAACATAACGCCCTTCGGGCGTTATTTGCCATGTAATAAGGCAATTGCATTTTATTTCTCGATGAAAACACAAAAATATCCACTCAACCCTATAATTAAACAGAGACAGAAGATAAGGTTAGTACAGGGAGATATTTTCCGAAAAAGGGAAAGGTATGCGAAAATACTGAGTGCCATGTGGCACAAGTTATTTTCGCGGACGTTTCCCTATTGAGGCAAATATTTCCCATAATAACCACAAGCCCGATAAAATAAATTATATATTCTAACATGAAACGCGGATTCGGCTCTTTAAACACAGTGCAAGGAAAGTGTGATAAAATCTGCGACAATCCATTAGAGTGACGTCATTCTGTATCGCGTGACGTCATTGAATGAGTGAGTTATTCAATATAGAGTTGAGTGCAGATTTTTGTGTTTTCATCGAGATATAAGATGCAATTGCTTTATTACATGGCAAATAACGCCCTTCGGGCGTTATGTTAAGCCATGTAATAAGGCATTTGCATTTTATATCTTGATGAAAACACAAAAATCTACACTCAACCCTTATAATTGCACTCACTGTTCTCTTGAATCACTTTTCGAAAATGATAGAGAGACAAAATCACGGACAAATACCACCGTAAATACATAGAGGATATTTGTTTTTTTCGGTGAAAGATCGAAGTTTATTTCATCGAGTGGACACCATCGGTAATATTTTCACGAGTGGCGCAGCCACGAGTGAAAATATTACCGATGGTGTTCACGAGATGAAATAAAGTTCGATCTTTCACCGAAAAATACAAATATTCTATTTATTTCATGCTTTCTACCCTTTCCGGTAGGAGCTTTATCAAATTTCAGTATAGTTCTTTTCCCTTGTTCCCCGTGGCGTACCCCTCCCGCATAGAAACGTTACGTCAAGCGCGAGAAATGTAAGGTATATGACGTCATATTTCCCATCTGGTTGTTAGACACGCGCCATTTACCTAGGCAACAAGAACGTGAAAATCGGTATTTTCACTGGTGGTACCAGTGTAAGATCGAAAAATATTTTCACTGCTATTTCTCGATATCCTACCGGAAAGCATGAAATAAGATTTAATTTCCTTCGCGGATACTTGGTAGAACGGGCATGAATACACAATCTATTTTTAGCTTTTCAACATTTCTTTTAAGTCGAAGGCGGCCATTTTGCTGGCTTTGAAATTATATTTGCCGAACAAAATTTAAGAATAAAATAATTATGTAGATCTATATGAACAATACAATCAACTATCTAAACTTTAGGCTAAGAGGACGATGTGTTCTTTCGAGTGACCTTTTTATAGATAATTTGTAAAGAATATGCGTACGTACCGTCGGCAGATCTGTTCTCGACGAGTATCTATCTGTTGCCGATATAAGACTTGGTCTATCCTATGTTTCTCGTAAGATATAAATCGAATGACGCCAACGTTTTGTGACCCACTTATTAGAACATAATAAACGGTGTCGCAGATCTTAATTTTTCAATATGTATTTTTGGTTTCTCAGTTCTACTTTTTTCTAATATCGTTCCCATCACGCCAACATTTCAAAAATTCTTAACACAGTGTATTCACTTCTTTCGATCCTTTCTCCAACAGTTCTTTCACTATATACATTCCATCAAATCCACGATAACTTTTTCCTGGTCAATAGCATTTTTTTTAACCTAATCCCCACATTAAAAAAGTTCAACTCCGTCATGAAACAAGAAATCAAGTTCATTTATGCAAGAGTGATTTTTCCGTTTACACAGTGTACTAAATTTAACTCAGTGACCCAGGCTTCATAGAAATCGATCGCTGACATAATGATGTTACTGATGACGTCGACCATTCAGACTCTCTATTCACAGTTGGCATAGTGTATTTTTATTTAAGGTGCAAATAAAGTTAAACACGCATAATTTTGTCAAGGTTTATTCGTTAGTTTCCTTTTTGCAAGTATTTTAAAGAAAAAGAAATTGATCTTTTTGCATTTGACTGATTCAGCGACGAACTCTAAATATAGCCCATATACAGTTTGCATGAAATCTAAAATTAGATGCCAAAAACAATTTTGAAAAACCGAAAGTAGTGCTATTGCTTTCTGATCAAAAAATAACAAGCAGGTTTTTTCATCACATGACCCCATTTTGACCAATCAAAAAACGATTTTACACCATGAGTGCAATTATTGGAACATAATCTTCATCCGCGTTTTTATTCTAAGTTTGAATTCTTTTCCTTTCATTAAGAATTTCTCACGTTAGAATCGAAATAATTTTCTGTCTGTCGTGGTTCATCGTTCACTCGGGCTATCGCCCTCGTGGATTATTTATTGTGCCTCATAACTCACAACTGTGGTTTACTGAACGATAAACCACGATAGGAAGAATATTATTTCTTAGTTATATTTCCTCTGATTATTTTGTCAACGAGTGCCACTTTTAAAACTAGTCATTGCATCGAAATACAAAGTAGTTCCAGATTTTCGGCTGGAGGAAAATAATTCCCGCCCCTCCCAGCTTAAATTACGATATTTCTTTGCCCATACCATTTCTAAAAATAGACACATGAACTTTAATAAAGAGTTATCGTTCAATCATTAATTCTATGGGTCCTCTTTGCTTCTCAACAAAAGGTAGTATTCCCAATATACTCGAGCTTCCATTCGAGATCTTAATTCCAATCAGATAGCTGGCATATAATTTTTAACCTTGAGCCTGCTAGTCGCGACTCAACTACCTTTAGCCGACACCGTAAATCAATATCAGACTGCACAGAACATGCAGTCTGATCTTTAATCTACACTACCCGATCTTGAATTTTTTTGCTCCCAAAAAGACCTTTTGAAACAGCAAAATTTAGGATTTTGCTATTGTTTTGTAAGTTTCACCTCACTTATTCAGCAGGAAAAGAGTTCAATCGGAGCAATGTTCAAGAATAATGATGTATTCAAACCCGATATAAAGGCAGCATAAACCTCATCTTCGCAAACCAAGGATACTAACTCCACTTTGTTCGTTATGTACCTTGGCCGCTCGCCTCTTTAAAAATCGAAACACCCGCTGCGCCACCTGTCGAATATCACGAGTTGCATAACCTTTGCTGATGTTATTTCTGACAAATCAAAATGCTCGTAATAAAATTGGTTGGTTATGCATCAAATATGGCTGCGCTTTCGGATTCATCACACCAAAACAAGACGAACAGACGCAATCATTTGGCTATGGAACCCGTCCTAATACTTCACATAATTGATCGTAAACAAAAAAAAAAACTCACTAAATATCGATCGTCTACTCTTTTTTGGCAAATTTCGTCACAAACACGACAACTTTCGTTTTTGATGGGCGCCGCCATTATTGTTTTCTGTTTTGCGAAAGATTTCTTGTTACGGATGGTTTGATTGGACGCGATGGGTTTTGATCGCATCCAATGAAAAGGCGCAGCGGGAGCTTCGATTTTTAAAGAGGCGAGCGGCCAAGGGTACTACCCTAGTATCCTTGGCTTGCGAAGATGCATAAACCTAGATTTCTACAGAGTCATTTTTGTGTGTGTTTGTGTTTTTTTGTGTTGGGAAGGTGTTTTTTTTGGAAGAAAAAAAATCTGAAGCAAGTGAATTACTGAATTACTATACTAGGCTTAGCCTCTGTACTTCCATGAAAAGCCTGTTGCCTCCAATGAGGCTTGAACTTTGTGCCTCCAGTTTACGAGTCCTATTTTTTATCGCTGTGCCACTCGGGACCCCAATAGGAGGTGGGCTTTAAGGTGGTCCATCAGATTTTGGGACGAAAATTGTACAAAAACACAAAGAAATCATCCTTTTACTCCTAAAGCCTTTTAATCTTCAATCATTGAACCCCAATAGTCGAGAACCATTCGATAACAAGAGGAATTAGAGATTTACAACGACCAAGTTCGATACTGACGGGTAACACGATCTTTTTAACATGAGCAACTCGCTCATTTACATACCGGAAATAGACAGACGAAGCTTCAAACATAGCGTCGGAAGAAAACATTATGGAAAACAATTATAACATGTTTGTTATGTAATGTAAGCGTCATTAGCCACGTGCAAGTCAGTTGACATTCCCACAATGCCTTTTTGATATCTGGCGACAAATCTAAAAATACCGTAAGAGGTTATCTAACCTGTTAAGGGAACTCCATCACGAAACCGTTCTTTGTCTTATTCTCCAGGATTTTAGGATTTTCTACATTTGTAAGTAACACAACTTCTGATTGGCTAAACCATTCGGTTTAGCCAATCAGAAGCTGTGTTACTTACAAATTTAGAAAACCTTGGAGAATAAGACTAAGAATATTTTCAAGAATGGTCGGTGAATACGGGCCCTGGCTTAAATTTCCATGAAACTTCAAGTAAATTGATTAACGAAAAGTGGAGTGAAATGGCTCATGGACGAGTTGAGTAATAAAAGGTCATGTGTCAATTAACCAAATGATGTACCTTAATTAACATACGACTCTGTTGATCACTTCACCTACATAGTTCATAAAAGGTTAAAGTTCTTGATCAACCGATCACATTGATACGATAACGAAGGTGATCTAGTATGTATGACCATCAGTCACGACCACAACAAATACAGCACTGAACATGCAAACTCCATTAGTGAAATAACTATTGCAAACCATCTTAATGTACGATGAAATATAGCATAACATTTATAGAAAAGCTGCACGCTAGAAAATTCTTATCTTCGGCTTCAAAGATGTTTCTTTTTCTCTCTAACATATTATTTGCTGACCCAGATAGCATTTGAAGGAAAAACGATTGTCGATAGGTCGCATACCTCAATGATCCATGTCTGTCCCTGACATTGCATTTTTCGCCGCTAAAGCAAACGATTCCTGAAGATGTTTGCGGAAGATTATCTATATGGCGCCCGGGAAAAGTTTAATATATTCAAAACCAGACAAAGAAGTTCTTGTATATTCAAGGCTTTTTGTGACCTGAAACAGTTTCTTTTTCCAAATGGATTGTTGGCCGGAGTGATTCTAAGATTAGACTAAGCGCTCTGTAATTTTTTATCAAAACTGTTCGAGCGGAAAAAAGATGCTAGGTGAAGTAAGCTTGAAGATATATCGGTCTTGGGAATTAGACAGGCACAAAGGTTACTTAAGTCAAAATGATCGATAATCTTCTCTTCAGTAAAAGTCACAGTCTAGGCGCGACATTACGTTCTGACGGAGTACCGCCATCTACAATCAACGGCAACAAGTAAATACTACAACTTAACTCTTTATCAAACACCAAAAATTTGGACTGATCCAAATTGAAAGCATTTGCAGACAACAAAATGAAAGTGACTGAAAATTTGAAACTTGGGAAAGGAAGAAAACATTGTGGGAAAAGGAGAAAATGATGGATACCAGCATTTTCTCCTCTTCCCACAAGGTTTTCAAAAGGCTTCTATCTCAGGGTCGTAAACCAATGATTGTTTGGTAAAGATATAACCCTTACCCAACTGAATACGTCAAACGAGACTTTAAATCTGATTGTGAAACCCTGTATAAAGCTAAACTTATCATTATTAATTTTTTTTTTTTCTGAGAAAAAATATCTCCATATCGAGCAAGGTAGATCCAAGATCTGACTGCACGTTCTGTGCAGTATGATTTTGATTCACACTTTCCGCAAAAAGGTCAAGGAGTCGCGCTGAGCAGCACTAGGGTAATTTTCGCACAAATCGAGTAATCATTTTTACGATACAAAAGAGAAATATCACAAGGCAAGGAAAACCTCTGCCATAACTCGTCTTACCTTTCATATAAGAATGCAGGGCCCTAAAACCATTTTGCATCTAAATACTACATGTCTTACAAGCTACATGTATCTTCATGTGAAAACAGTAGCTGTTGTACGGTCAGGTGGCAGGGAACTTGGAAACTTGTTCAAGGTTTCAGTGAATCATGTCGCCCCGAGCCGAAGGCGAGATGGCGACATGATTTGTCACAGCCGTGAACAAGTTTCCAAGTCCCCTGCCACCTAACGGTACAGCGAATTTATTATACTGCAAAGTTTTACCTTTTCAAAGCGTAACAAATTTATTAAACTGCAAAGTTTTACCCTTTCAAAGCGCGTTAAGCGAAATTTTAATGTTTTATAATCTCACGAATCGAGTATGCTTACGAAATAGAAATTCCCTTCTGAGTACTCCAGTTAAATGAAAACTGACGTCACTGGAAAATGACGTCACTAAAACGTGCAGTTTGGTGCATAAACGTGCAGTCTAGTGATCGATCGACGCCGCCATGTTGAATGTTGTGTGTAGTGATATAACGGGGCACTCAAAAGGGAAACTGGCTTTAAGTGGTTTTTGCTAGGGTACATATTATATATATGTTCCCGGTATGTTAACCAATCAGATCACGAGAAATTTCTTTGCAGTGTAAAAATAGCAATTCCTATCTTTCCTCATCGGAATTCCGATAAAGGATATAGTTCAAGTATTTCCTCAATTCTCACTCGAGCAATAAGAAGCTTCTTGGCATTTTTTAAATGTTTCCAAAGTTCAGTATCCCATGGTAGATTCTTTTTAGACACCCAAGCCTTCACAAAGATAACCACATGATTAGGTGCTTGGACAAAGGTACGTTTAGGAATCCAATGTCGCAAAGGAGAAAGTGCATATACGAGCATTTCTTCCCCCTTTTTTTTCTGAAAGTTGTAAAAGGTCACGTGTAAAATAAAATATAATTTTACTTGTTCAGGGCCCGTTGACACCAACCATTTTTAAAATAATCTTGTTCTTAACCAAATGGTTTAGCCAATCAGAAGTTATCCTACTTTCAAATTTAGAATATATTGTAGAAAGGTAAAAAGAATATTCTTAACAATGCTTGGTGAATATCGTTCTAGTCTGGTCTACATTGTAAGTATTTGCAGAAGACTAATTGAATTAACTACGTAGATAGGACTTGACTATGACAGGACAGTATTAGTTGTACGGTCAGATGGCAGGGGACTTCGAGACTTGTTCACGGCTGTGTTGAATCATGCCGCCCCGAGCCCAGGCGGGATATAAAATGTTACATTTTATGTGTCTATCCTTAGAAATGTTTTAGTTTTAGTTTAAACATATTTTATTGCCAAGTTATGTTACAAGAATAAAATTTACAACACAGAACAATTACATAATCAAAGGACAAGGCAAAAGCGTCTGTCCACAAGTTCTCTCAACGTAGATTCGGTCGTTCCCCTTATGAAATTACATATTTTTGGAGTCGCCCATTTTTACCTCTTTTGCTTTCTAATACTGCACTAAGTTTTCATTTCATTTTTGACGACAATTTTGTTCCAGTTACGCACTAACATCGTAATGGCAATTGATAAATTGATAAATCGAGTTGGAAAGAAAATAGGATTTTTTTTTTATTCAAATAAAAGAAAATGAAGGAAAAAAACCACCGATTTTAAGATTTTAACTAAATGATTACTTAGAAATGTTATGGGGAAAAAATGACGTAATTTAAGCTGGAGGGAATGATTTCCCCGTCACAGTGAATATTTTCCTCCTGCCGAAAATCCGTTAACTAACTTGAGATCACTAGTTTTAAAAGTAGCATTTGTTGACAAAATAATCACAGGAAATATAATGTATAATTTATTTCATCAGCCTGTGGTTACTATGGGGATATATTTGCCGAAAAAGAGCAGTCGTTATTTTCGCATACTTTTCCCTTTTTCGGCAAATGTTTCCCCGTAGTAACCACAACCTGATGAAATAAACTCTGTTTATAAAACAACAAATTTACTAGAGGAAGGGAAGTTTGGGCTATAGCATTCCCAATCTTGGATACACATTTGGTTGCAGTGGAAGCTTCTATAGATACTATGTGTCAAGCTCTCGAGGAAGAATACAGCTTACTTTACTCACTACATTCGATACCAGAGAAGGACGAATGAAAATCTCGGAACCAAGTGTTATTTCCAAAATTTCGTAGAGGTAGGTCGCACGGTCTAATTACGCAAGACACTGTGTCTCAGAGAGACATTTGTAACACAGCGCTTCTTTTTTATATTCATCCCGACAGAAAGTGGAGATCATAAATACGTGCTTTCATATCTCGTAGAAATACCGAGAGTCTTTATGATATACGAGCAATCATATACTATTTGCAATTCCATTCGTCCTCTGTGGAATGTTGTCATGAAAAGTCGTTACAGCAAATTATGTGATCATCAACTGCCCCTAAAAAGCATAATCGTCCACAAAATGGCACTCTGAATATGCCATTACTTACGGTAGCAAAAAGAATATTCAGATTTACTTTTAGCTTATGGGAGAAATATTTCCATTTTCTTCAGACTATAAACGGAGACTCGATGGCCTTTTCGTGGGTGGTGAAGCTTTGTCAGGCAATACGGAGAAATATATATTGTGAACCTAATTATAGGGTTTACTTTCTGCTGTGTCAGCGCGTAACATACTTTCAGAAAAGCGATTGATCATGTTTTTCTTAACAGAATCCCGCGAGTTTTAAAGACCCTTCTTAAAAGGTTTGTTGAAGATATTATGTGAAAAGGAGGAAATGCTGGTTACCAACATTTTCACCTTATCATTTGATGTTTCTTAGTGCCATTTCCAACGAAAACTGCATCATTTTAGCTACATCTATTTTGTCGTCTGCATATGCTTTTAATTTGAACACGTCTAAAATGTTGTTGTTTGGTACAGTGTTAAAGAATTAACGCAAACTTAGCCAAAGAAGACAGTTTTCAACAACCAGTTCTGATCTATTTCGATGACACGTTGAGAAAAGAATATCGTTCAGTCATATGCAAGCGGTTACTAAATCTCAGGATACTTTGTTGTAACCTCTTCAAAATGACTGTACAAATTTCTCTTTTTAGCACACTACTTTAAACGAAAGATATGGAAGATTTTAGTCGACCCTCTCTCTAAATCTTAACATGTTTTCACTAATTAAATATAAATAAAGAAGCAGTCTATACATTTTTCGTTGGGAAAACAGGTTTTAAGTCACATACGTGTTCCTGACAAGCATGTCGTCGGTTAACTTCCAAAACCTCGTAACTACAGATTGTTACAAGCTGTAGTTACGAGGTTTTGGAAGTATACCGATGATATAACTGGTTATGAATACACTTCCGTTCCTACAAGGCGAAGTTGCCTTAACCTCTTATGGTGCCTTGGCTGGTTTGTATAAAAGATCAGTGGGTCGCACTTAGAAACCAAAGGGTAAATAATCTAACGTTGGGGTGAACTTTCATTGTAAAGGAACAATCCCATCATTTGAGCCATACGGCATTGAATATGGGCAGGTCTTAAGTTTTGTCGGCTGGTACATAGGTACACCACTGATATCTTCGTGGAAAAGAGACTATGGAAAATATTTCACCCAGAGAAAGAGGTCAGTCATTTTATCATGAATGAGAAGCAATTATTTAAGCATTCATCAAATTGTACTTTCCTCCTCGCTATCAGTGGAAGTGCCAAGAGATTATACGGTCATTATCAATAAATGTGGTATCATACTGTAGCAGAAATATTTCAGAATTGGCCATTTGTAGTTCTCCGTGTGAAACTCCCAATTAAACCAATCTGTGTCGTTGGTTCTTTTTCGCAATTCTGCGTATCCTCCTTAATTATCTCTAGCCTATATCTTTGACTTTACACATCATCCTTTTTACTGGCTATAGGCAGGTTGCAATAAAAAAATCAGTTTCCCAAGTTAAGATGAAGCTAAGAACGCAAATTACAGTAATAGCCATTCTTATTCGATCAAAATTGCAAAGGATTGTGGGATCTCAGCGTTCTCTAAAAAATAGCAGAACTTTTAAGTACTAATGACATTTGTTACAGACTGTATAATTATGAAGCAAGACGAACAATAATGCTATAATGTTGCCTGGCCGTCTGTATATGCATGCAAATATCCCAAAAGTTACTTAAAACTTTAAAGAGACATCACAGAATGAATATGAAGAGAAAGCTATTATTTCAATTTAGTATATCAAAGATGTTTCTTTAGTCAAAGCAGTATACATGTTCAATGACCTAGTCTATGAGGAATAGCGATGTGTTGGACTGCTAATGAATTTTAGACAATGAAATTCAAAACAGTTTTTCTTTAAATACATCAGTTATTGCTTTATATTGTTTTGCGTACAACCCAGCATAGAAATCCGCAGATTATCGCTCGGTCTCGACTTCGGCGTCCGCTAGAAAACTCTAATAGTAGACAAAAATGCATACATAACAAAGAAACAGAAATTGAGAGGCACGGATTGATCACAGATGTTTAAACTGTTTGATAGGATTGTTCCAAATCACTCCTAGCTTTAAGCCTATTACAACCAAAGCTGCCAGTGTCCTGTTTTACTCTTTTCCCATCGAAAAAACATTTTTGACACTTTCTCAGTGTTATGCATTTTCAAATACACTGACAAACGGAGTCATTGCTCCAAAATGGCAATCGTGCTCAGTTTTGTTAACAAACTTCGATGAGATAAAAAGTTATATTGTCTCATTTAAGCTTCAAATTTGATTCGTCAAGACGTACAAAAGTATTTTGTAACAAGTAAAGTATCAATCAGATGGTAAGTGAATAAATACTATATTTAAACAAAGCCTGGGACATACGTAATGCTCCCTAATAGCAAGATCCCAAACGGCTTATGTCACTTAAATTAGAAACAAAGACCCCGCAAACCCACTGCGCACGATCTTATATTGAGTACTACAAGGTAAGTAAATAAGTAAATACCAGGGAAATTATTGACAAGAGCATTCCAAATCAAAGGACTTACGCACTGAAGCAAAACAGGAACCTTTTACATCTGAGCCCTTATTTTTAACTCATTACCACACAATCCCTACATTTGACGACCCTGAGAAAGAAGCCTTTAGAAAACATTGAGGGAAAAGGAGAAAATGCTGGTAACCAGCATTTTCTCCTTTTCCCACAATGTTTTCTACCCTTCAAAAAAAACCAAACTTCAAATTTTCACACACTTTTATTTTGTTGCCTGCAAATGCTTTCGATTTGGACAAGCCTAAAATATTGTCGTTTGGTAATGAGTTAAACCCCTGAATGACATGATACTGCTATCACTACAAAAAATACTACTAATTCTATTACCAATGGTGTTCACGAGATGACATAAATTTCGGCCTTTCGCCGAAAAAAAAAAAAATCTATTTATTCCATGCGTTTAACCCTTTCTGGAAGAAGCTTTATCGAAATTCAAAATAGTTCTTTTTTCGTTAATTTTCGTAAACGATAATAACCATAATAATAGTAATAAAAAATATCCCAAAATTCATAGATAAATTACATTTTCGCAGATATAAAAGTGTCCATGGTTGCATTTTTTTCTCGTATGACTCAGCATTTATCATAATAAAACTGAGACAGATATTGGTCCTTTGCTCGGAGCCACGGTAGCCATGAAGAAATATTTTTATTATTACTATTATTATAATTATGTTGTTGTTGTTGTTTCTATAATGATGCTTTTATTCTAACATATGTAATGCTGTTGTGTCATCACAGTAAAACCTAACCCGGCAGGTAGCAATTAAATAGTACAAGATAAACATGTTGACCCACATCACGGCGGGGAATCACGTGACACAACAACAACAACAATGATCGATATTTGAAAAAATTCCCCGACTTCAGGTAAGAAAATCTTCAATAATTCCGTTAATACATGACCGATTGGAATTTGGTTTGAAGCAGAGAAGGCGGAAGGACTCCAGGGATTTGCTTGGTGCGTTAGATTTTTGAAACAACACCTGATAAAAAAGTTATTGACGAGCAAACAAATTATCCAGGGTAAAAAATTTGTTTGCTCGTCAATAACTTTTTTATCAGGTGTTGTTTAAAAAATCTAACACATCAAGCAAATCCCTGGAGTCCCTCCGCCTTCTCTGCTTCAAACCAAATTCGAATCGGTCATGTATTAACGGAATTATTAAAGATTTTCTTACCTGAAGTCGGGGATTTTTTTCAAATATCGGTCATTGTTGTTGTTGTTGTGTCACGTGATTCCCCGCCGTGCACATCGTCGGTGGAAGAATTATCCGTTTGAAGCAAGAATTTATTCAAAATTTTAGACTGGTCCAAATTGAAAGCACTTGAAGACCACAAGATCAACGTAACTCTAAAATTTAATTTTGTTTCCAACAGGGTAGAAAACATTTTGGGAAAAGGAGAAAATGCTGGTTACCAGCATTTTCTTCTTTTCGCACAATGTTTTCAAAAGGCTCCTATCTCAGAGTCGTAAAAACCAAGGATTGTTTGGTAATGGGTTAAGCACATACTTTGAATGAATTGTGTATAACTTAAAAAGGTATAGCAGTGAATCGAGATCTATAATATAATAAATAAAAAAAATCGAACTAATATCTTTCAGTATCATATGATTTGTCTCCTCAATCTTTGTTTCCATTTTCTACCATTTTATTTGTATCATTGCCAAAGTAAAAAATAATCCTCTTTATATCATGGCGTTGAAAGACTTCAGGCGTTAGAATTGTGATCAGAAAATCTTTATTCCATTCTTTACAGAGTCCAGATCTTCCACGCGTAGATTATCTAAAATATCAGGCGAATATTATAGTTAGCTGATATAATAAAACCCTTTATTGGACATTTCAAAGAATTAACAAAACGAGAGGAAACGAGGTATATAGAAATATACTCGGCAAAACTTTGTGATAAATGACCAACTAACGTGTGGCTTAATTTAATATTTCCGTGTAATTCTATAGAAATTTTCCCAGATATTTAATAAACACAATAGTATCTCGATATGGAATGCATGCTTCAAAATATAACGCCGGATATGAGTTTTATTAACCTTTAGCAGGAAAAGTATGGCTTTACCTTTTTGTTTGTTTCGTTTTTGGTCAGTGGGAATCAGCATCAGACTATACACAATATATATAGAGAGAATATTTGTTCTTTTTTTCGGTGAAAGATCGAGATTTATATCATCGAGTGAACATCATCGGTAATATTTTCACGAGTCGCACTTCGGAAGAAAAACAACAAATATTCTACTAATTCCATGCTTTTATCACTTCCTAGGTTTATCAAAATCTAGCACAGTTCTTTTCATTTATTCCCCGTGGCGTACCCCCTTCGCAAGTCAACTACAATATACGTCAAGCGCGAGAAATGTAAGGTAAATGACGTCATATTTTCATCTGGTTGTGAGTCACGCGCATTTTACCTAGGTAACTAGAATATAAAAATCGGCATTTTCACTGGTCGTATCCGTGGAATATCGAAAAATATTTTCACCGCTATTTCTCTGTATCGTACCGGAAAGTATGAAATATTGTGTCTGACCATGGATCTATATTTAAATGATGAAATAACAGGTCGAATATTTAAAAGTTCTATTATGATTTTCATCAGCCTGTTGGAATGTTTAGAAAAGGTAACCAAGAACATACAAATCGACAGATGGAAGATAAAAGATATCTTTGTATCTTAAGGCCTATGTTCGCGGCCATTATTCCATTACTGCATTAATTTCATCCAGTCTCTACAAACATTCAGTAGGATCTTGAATCTACACTGTCAAATATTCAGAGATATTGTGACTCAAAGCGTTGCATTATTGCAGTAAGTCGCTTTTTACCGACTGTATAGATGTAATCATTTCACTTCTAGAAGCTTAAAGATGTAACTGTTAGATGCAGTAACAATTAACGTCACAGTAAGGTGCCTATTGAGTTGTGCATCTGACATTTGTACAAAATGTTAATGACAGAATCTATTAAATTCACCCCGCTTTTATTGACATTTTCAGCCACCTAACACGGTAGTTTACGTCAGGTGCCTCCTGTGTTTGACAAACAAGCCTGGGGCTTAAAAATATAAGTGTAGCTGAGAAATACTGGTGTTAACTTTACAACCCCGAGGGAACCAAAGTCCAAAGTTTTCAGTGTTGATGACATTTGGGTGTTGCGGAAAACAAAAAAAATGTCCACAAATATCCTAGAAAGATAACCCATGTCTTTGGTGGTGTTACATCCTTTCGAGGTAAGATATTCAGACTGCAAATTAGAATCGGAGCATGTTACGCCGGGAGCATTAAAAGTAATCTGGCAAGCTATGGTTTATTGATAAAATTAAGATTTCTACCTGTCTAACTCCTTCAGATTGCAGACAGAAAAAGTAATGTTGCTCAAATAATAGGATACGCTCTACAAAAAAAGCGAGGAAAAGCAGATATAGAGGATTGTTTTTTCGCTGCTGCGCCACTCGTGAAAATATTACCGATGGTGTTCACTCGATGAAATTAATTTCGATCCTTCACCGAAAAAAGCATATATTCTATTTATTTCATGCTTTTAACCCTTTCAGGCAGGAGCTTTATCAAAATCCAGTACAGATCTTTTCCGTTATTCCCCATGGCGTACCCCTCCCGCATAGCAACGGATTACAATATTACGTCAAGCCCGAGAAATGTAAGGTATATGACGTCATATTTCCCATCTGGCTGTGAGGCACGCGCAATTTACCTAGGCAACAAGAGAGTGAAAATCGGTATTTTCACTGGTGGTACCAGTGTAAGATCGAAAAATATTTTCACTGCTATTTCTCGATATCCTACCGGAAAGCATGACATAATGTTAGTTATCAGCAATTTCTCGTTATCCCACATTTTGCCCAAAATTATTTTTCCTAAGGGTCCAAATGGCAAGGTCAAATGTAAATGAAAATGCTACCGTCTGTTGAAAGTGGTCGACACATTACTGAAAATATAGGAGTGGAATCGTTACATCGACAACTATTTATCTTTTGAAGAATGATATATACGACATTTTAAAATCAGCATATGTGTGTGGTGCGTTCATAACGAGTTGCGTGCGTTAAAGATGCGCATCGTATGCTATCTTCGGTCTTAGCCTTTACGCATGTCTTTACACACGCAAATTTATAAAAATGATTTTATAATTGTTATTAATATTCATTATATTGTAATATGATAAAAAAAAAAAAAAAAAAAAAAAAAAACAAGTGGAAGACATGTAGCAGGCTCGCAAAATTAAATGTTGCATTGAAACTCGATGAAATGTCTATGAGACTAATGTCTTTTGACTAACTGTTATGCACAAATGTATTTTGGCGTATTAAGTCTAGATTACATAGACTTTGAACTGTTTTCCGCCAACCGTTATTTGTATGTGTGTATAAACCTGCAGAGAGGCTTTAGAACTTAAAAGTGGAAGGTAGCTTTCAAAGGTTTTTTCCCACTGTCAATACATATAATATGTGTAACTAAAGGCCTATTTCGATACTGGTGAGCAATTTCCACTGCGGTTCAGACAAAAAGTAGAAAAAAAAAACCCAAAATATAGATACATGTCAAATCCTGTTTTGACAAGAACACCATCTATCTTCCGTAAGTTAAGGAGTTTTTGTAAAGGCACATAGGTATATTGCAATGGAATCGCTAAGTACCTATTACTGAAAGCAACGAAAAACGCCACAGGCACCGAAAGTGTTGATAAAAACACGTGTCCATTATAATACAATCATTCTCAGATTTTGTATATTTTGTGAATCATTCAAGCTCCGATCAATTCAAAAGAAGCTCATCTTCCTCATAAATCAACCGACATGGAAGTTCTCCTGACCCATGCTACATATAAAATACATTAGTGTTGGCTGTATGAAGCACATTGAAGCATGAATGGGCAGAAAAATACCTATGACACGTTTTATTGACCTTATTTCTTTGATGTATCGTAAAATAGTAGTCCGTTAATGAGTGAATCAAACAAGATCATCGATTTATCTGACATGATTTTCTCCTGTAAGCCAGGCTTTCTCTAGTAATTCATTATCATAATCAAGATCTACTTGGTCAAGGTGAACCTCGAAGAAAAAATAAGTTTTTGTCTCGGAAGTTATTGTTTCAAATATATATTTTTTTTACTCTAGACAGACAGACAGACAAATACTTTTATTCTCAAATCTGTAATACATAGACACGTGAGAAAAAATAAACAGTTTGATTAGATTAATAACTGCGTCTCGTGATAGTGAGATATTTTTAGACGGACAGACAGGCAAATAGGGTATTTGGGAAGGCGTGTTGTTATAAACATGAATGGTAAGGATGAGGGCCACGCCAGTCCGAGGAAACATGTCGGGTGGTGTTGACCCTCAACCACACCAATATGAATGCCATTTCCCTTAACTCTTTACCACACGACAAAATTTTAGACTGGTTTAAATTGAAAGCGTTTGCAGACGACAAAATAAAGGTGACTGAAAAATTGAAATTTGTTCTGGGAAGGGTAGAAAACACTGTGGGAAAAGGAGAAAATGCTGGTTACCAGCATTTTCTCATTTTCCCACAGTGTTTTCAAAAGGCTTCTTTCTCAGGGGCGTCAAAAGTAGGGATTGTGTGGTAATGGGTTAAAGAACAGGACTGAGCAACCAAAACGATTGCGTAATTTGAGTATGCGCTATACACATGAAACATTATACAGTAATGGGTAATTTAATATTAATTATATCTTTGAAAAATAAAATAAATTGTTTTCGTGGCATCGACAAATATGTTTGAATTGATTTTAAGCCTTATTCTAAAAATAACAACTGTTGTATGTTTATCGCTTCTACTATATTGCCTAAACGTGAAACGTAGAACCATTACGTATCTTTTTTAAAAGAATTGATAACTTAGAATAGGATCAAGGCACACAGAAGTATTTAGAAGTCTATGAAAATATTAGTAAACTATGTCGATATCTGTTACAAGTACACATAAGATCAGCCTATGACTGTCATGGAGACCAACCAAATAGGCCACAAACTCAAACGTTCAGGCTTGCCATCTCCATGTTTTTCTAGACTTACTGTATCTAGATTGAAATGGTAAAAGCAAAAAAAGAAGTATAGGCAGAACAAAAGCAAGAAAATTCCTTGCTTCATAGATCTGTGAGTGATTAGATACGGACGCATGCAGTTGTTTGGCTTCATTTCGACTTCCTTATACGATGAGACTTTTTACCGTTTCCTCCATGTTTGCAAAAATACAGATAATCTAAGAGATACAGATGAGAGTGTAACTGTTAACATTACGAAATAACGTTGGGAACTTTGTTTTTCGTCATTGTTATTAATTTGAAGCCTTTTATCGTAGCAATAACAGAGATATTCATCGGTTTTTTTTTTAATAACTATGCATTTCAATACAATAGATAAATCAGTTACATCGGTCAAACAAAGCGTTAACCTATTTTCATCAGTGTCGCATTAATCCATTTTTTAGAAGGACTTTAAGCAAAGTCTAGTAAATTAGTTTTCGGTAATTTCCTGCATGTGGTGTACCTCCACCTCATAGCAAGGCATTACAATATTACGTAAATCGCGAGAAAATTACAGTGAATTACGTCATATTTACATTTGGTTGAAATGCACGTGCTGTTTATCGGGGTAAATAGTGCGCAGGAACTACTATTTCCGCCTTCAATTGAAGAGTTGGAAATCATTTTTTTTTCAACGGTTGTAGCCATGAAATAACAAAGAATAGGCTATTTTTATTTCTCGATAACTACCAAAAGGGATGAAATGAAGATTGTCAGCATTTTTTTTTTTTAAAGATTTTATGTAATGTTTTCCTAAAAAACAAATACCAGACCCTTCAAAATTCAAAACTGCTGCTGACGTTACCAAATGGGTTCGGTCTATTCTTTTTGTGTTCAATGCTTAAACAAATAACAAAGTCTTGTCCGATTTACAGAGGTTTACAGCTGGCGAATTAGATGTCTCGCATGAAATTTATCCTTTTTTTTTTCAGACTGTTTTCAAAAGCGTTATTCTTCAGACTCATTAAAACTTGGAACTGTTTGATAAGGGGTTATAAGTCTCTATTAGCTATTTTCCGGTAACCAGTGCTTCTTTCAATGTTTTCTTAGCGTATCTATTACCAACGTATGTACCCCGCATAATATGTTTTCGAAGCTACCGGTGACTTTATTAGTTGAACAGTCAGGTGGCCGTGCAAGGGTATCGGACAATCGACCATTTGTCTTCAAACTCAGTATGTTTACAACTTAACCCTTATCCTGCGAAATTAGTAAAATAAAACTTTCAGGCGAAGACTAATAACCCAAATATTGCCATCTCAAAATAACTTTTGGGAGAAAAATTATCTCCCTATCGGACAGTGAAGATCCATGTGGATTGGTATAACTCATTACCAAACAACAACAAACACAAAAAAAAAACTTTAATGTTCTCCAAATTTAGAGCATTTGCAGACAACAAATCAAATGTATATCAAAACATGATTTTTTTCCCATTTCCTACGTTTCCGAAAGTTTTCTTTTTTAATCTCAGGGGTTTTAAAGGTCGGGATTGTGTAGTAAAGGGTTAAAGTACCAGCACTTCTCACAATACGTTTGTTAATTGGCACGATTTCACTGAATTATTCAAGAAAGTTTCTCTCTTTTACAAAATTACCGCAAGAATCTAAATAAATGTAATTAAAGGGTTAAAAAAAAAGACTAGCTCAGCGAAAGTCGATCTGTCGAAAAGCGAAATCGCAAATGGGGTTCTTATTTCTTTAACCTATCGCAAATGGGGTTCTTATTTCTTTAACCTATTTCCACACAAGCCCTACTTTCGACAACCCTGAAAAAGAAGCTTTAAGAAAACATTGTGGGAAAAGGAGAAAATGCTGGTAACCTCACAATGTTTTTTATCCTTCACAAAACAAAATTCAAATTTCTAGCCACTTTTATTTTGTCGTCTGCAAATGCTTTCAATTTGGACAAACCTACAATTTTGTCGTTTGGTAATGAGTTAATTCTCTGTGGTAACGGCTATAACTTTAGCTGACAGCAAAGATCGAAATCAGACTGCACCTCATGTTGTACCAGGAACGGATGAATTAGCATGAATGACACTGAGGATTTCTTTCCTTCCTTCTTTCTTTCTTTCTTTCTTCTTTCTTTCTTTCTTTCTTCGCCGATGTAACTTATTTTATAATTTCTACAACGTTGACCTGCCCCTTGTGTAAGCCTATGTTTTTTTCGCTTTCCAGGAAGAATTTTGAGCAATGCATGCAAAATACCACCCACTAAGGAAGGTTGTAGCTAAACTCTTCCATACGACCAGCACTGCAAGTTTTTCACGTTCACCCAACGAAATAAATTTCCATCTTTGACTGTAAAAAAAAAATATTCTATTCATTTCATGTTTTTAACATTCTCTGGGTCAGCTTGGTAGAAATCCTGTTCGGTTCTTTTCGGTTATTCCCGTGGCGTACCCCCTCCGCATAGCATCGTAATACAATATATTACGTCAAGCGCACGAAATGTAAGGTAAATTACGTCATATTTCCATCGATTTGTGAGGCCTGCGCATTTAACCTAGGCTACTAGAGACCGTGAACAACTGTTTCCGCCTTCAATTGAAGAATTAGAATGTACTATTGATTACGACCATTTTCCGAGCGGAAATTTTGCAAATTCAAGACACTCTTTATCTCTAGGTAAAATACTCGAAAAGAAACATTTTGCGATGTTTTCAAATTTGCAAAATCGCAAAAATTTCCTCGTCTCACGTATACAGTGCTTTTCTTTACAACACATTTCATACTTCAAATGGTATTATTCAAATTAAAATGCATTTTATCACTTACACCGTATACTTTTTGTCACTACCAGGCCTGTAACCAAGAAGAGCAATATATGGCTTTAAGGGCCCTCTTACTGCTCTTACTGCCATTTTCTTTTGATGCTGAGAGTGCCCCTCCCCCATGGCATACGTGACAATTACTGCTGAGCTATTTTCTAACAATGGATTTCGAGAAGATTATCTTCATATTACTTCATGCATAGAAGTCATAATGACCTTGAATGGGAAATAGACGGTAATTTATGCATGTTCTTGGCCAAATGATATTATGGTATTCAGCAATGTACGTTACACTTTACCGCCGATTTTTAACGATCCTGAGAAAGACGGTTTTTGAAAACATTTCGGGAAAAGGAGAAAAAGCTGGTAACCAGCATTTTCTCCCGTTCCCAAAATGTTTTCTATCTTATCAAAGAGCTTCAAGTATTTTGTGGCAATGTTGACATCGTCGACTATAGATATTTGAAAAATTCTGAAATATGTCGTAAAGAAAAGGGTCATAGTTTTGTTTAATTGGTGATCGCATGACATCATACTTATGCATGGACAAGTAGCGCTATCACCTATCCTCTTCTGTTCAGCCAGGGATCAAATCCACGGCCCCTTGTTCTTAAGTCCTGCAGATTATCTTTGAGAATGAAACTAAGAACGTTCTAAGGAATGGTTGTTGATAACGGAACCAGAACTTCCAACAACATGTTATCTTCGGAGTCTCATCTTTACGATGACTGTTCGCAATATCAGAATTCTTTGCGATCGCCACTTTATTCCTTAAGATTGTAAAGGTATTAATAACAGCCTGCTATTACCATACTGCAATGAAATTTCTCATGCTCTGATTGGATAATATCCCCCGAACATATGTATCATGTACACTGGGAAAACTAAGGTAAAAACAGTTTCCCTTTTGGGAGCCCCGTATACATAACCACACTATCAACACAACATCCGAAATGGTGGCGTCGATCAATATCAATTAACATCAAGATTATGCGCCAAACTGCTCGTTTAGCTCATATTACTAAGGTTTAAGTGACGTCATTTCCTAGTGACGTCAGTTTACATTGAATTGGGGCACTCAGAAGGGAAATTCTACATCGTCAGCGTACCCATTTCTTTAAACCAAAAACACAAGTAAAATTCATTTAATATCAAACTTTGGAATGGTTAAACTTTACACTATAATAAATTTCTTGTACGGTCAGGTGGCAGGGGATTTTGAAACTTGTTCACGGCTGTGGTGAATCATGTCACCACCTCTCCCTCAGCTCGGGGCGACCACAGCCGTGAACAAGTTTCAAAGTTCCCTGGTTGGTCTTGACCTATATTTTCGACATATGCCATACAATTTGTATTCACCGCTACAGGCTTCAGACAGAATGACATTCGACGGAGACTCCCGAAGCCAAACTTGTGATAGGATAGCGCCATTCACGAGAAATTGATTGATAATTGAATTTGTCCAGCGTTAAATTGGAGGAAAGAGACTATGCGTAGTGTCGTGAAACAACATCGTGAAACAGCGTCAGTCATATAGATACACTAACAGTTCGAGAGTTTAATCTTTGGGTGTATATTGTACGTTAATTTTAACCCTTTACCCAATAAGACATTTCTATGGTATCTCTAACTGGCCCTAAATAAGAGCAAGGATGAAACCGTTTCTTATGTGCATATGACACCTTTTGATAATGTAGAAAACATTGTGGCAAAAGGTGAAATTGCTCGTCACGAGCAATTTCACCTTTTGCCACAATGTTTTCCAAAGGCTTCTACAAGCAATGCGTAGAAATGAGTAGCTATGGAGTAAGGGGTTAAACAAAACCCAAATAGTGTGTTGTAGATTTCCGTTTTGGTTCGTGTAATTATAAACATTTCCCGGTCGCAAACATTTCCAACAATATTTTTTTTCGACAGACTCGAGCGCTTCTTCATACAATTCTCTTAAATGAAAACGCATCGTTTTTACTGCACTCCTAGTGTAATTAGCATACTAATTAAGGCCACCAGACATATAATAAAGATTTGCCTTATCGCATTTGAACCAAATCTTCCTTAATTCCAAACTATACGTTCATATATACTCAGCAAAACTTCTAACCGATCACTTTTATTTCTCCAGTGAAAGTGACCAAGTAACAGAGAAATGAATAAAAACAACTTATAACACATGTCTAGACGATAGACATTGTATTGTAGTAAAATATTTTCGATTTTGCCGGCAAAAGTATCTCTTTTTCAGAAACAGAAAAAACAAATGCCTTGCGCATGCGCCGTGCCTATAAAAAAAAAAAAAAAAAAAACGAGTTTAACTGAGAAGCATACATTACTGAATTATTTTCAGCAATAAGAAAAAATATGAAAATCATTTTCTGCACGAAAATATAACCCGAGAGATGGAGCATGAAGTTTTCAAAAAAAAGAGATTTTTTTTTCAATTTTCAATGTGAAGTGAATGAATTTTTAATAAATTCATTTCAATAGAACAAGGCGAAAAATTCTTTTCAAACTTGGGCTAGAGTATGCTTTAATCATTCTCAAAAAACATCATACTATATGAACTGCCTCTTTCCTTGACCGCGGATGTCAAAAATGGTCAACGGAGAATTTCGCCTTAAAAGTGATCGTTTAGAAGTTTTGTTCAGTGTATACAGTCAGACAAAAGTGACCAGCAATAACCCATGTGCTTAGACCAGCATTACTAGAGTGGTCCGTGCTTAGGTTTAAAATATACCAAATAAAATGTTATCAATTAAAAGAAATTATGTCTAAATTTGTTCGGGGGATGCTTAACTTATGTCTGACTGTATATTAATTAAAGCAAATTCTCCTTAAAGATTCCTTTGTGATAAAATTTTTCATGATATTTCCTATCTTTTGTGAGGCGGGGTTACATCGGTCAACCGACTGGGGGTCCTGGAAAGAAAAAGAAATTTGGTTCGAAAGTTCAAAATGTTTGTTCAACTCCTGAAATACCTTTCACTTTCGTGTTTAATTTTGCATCTAGAGTACATCAAAACGGATGGCTTTAGACAGGTGTGGACTTAGCTTTTTACCAAACGACAAAATTTTAGACTTGTCCAAATTGAAAGTATTTGCAGGCGACAAAATAAACATGACTTAAAAATCAAACTTGGTTTGGAAAGGGTGGAAAACATTGTGGGACAAGGAGAAAATGCTGGTAATCCAGATCGAGATCAGGCTGCACGGTTGTGTACGGTCTAATGTTGATCTACACTTTCCTCAGAATTGCATCTTCCATCCTGACAAACTACCTAATGATTAAAGGAATGCTAGAAGGTAAGTTCGAAAGGTCGTGGTTATTTGAGACAAATTTCTTTATGGTTTCCTTAACCCTGTACCTCAAAACGAGTTTTAGACTTTCAAATAGAAAGCATCGGCTGACAATAATTTAAAAAATACTACAAATTAGTCAATCTTCTTCAATCATGAACGTTCAAAAACATCGTGGAAAAAGGAGAAAATGCTGGATACCAGAATTTTCTCCTTTTACCACGATGTTTTTGAACGCCTTAATATCAAACGTCATTAACTAACGGAATGGTAGGGTAAAGGGACAGTTTCTTTGAAACATAAGGACGGATAAAGTTACAACGGTATGTGTCTTCCCAGTAAACGTACAATCTTCGACCATTGCCTTTGTTTTCAGTCACACATTTCCTGTTTTTAGACTAGCGAAGCTATTCTTTAGGCATCCAGTTTGAGCCAGATTCAATATAAACAAAAGAAAAACTCTCTACAGTTGCCAAATACTGCCTCAAAGAAAAATAACTCCATGCTGTTAGGAATCTTAATTCAGTTATTATGACAACTTTGACTTAAAGCGCAGAATCTCTACCATCCCAATTTGAACTTGTCCACTTTCAAAGCAAAAGATTGACCAAGATATCATTGATAAAGTACGTGATGCTTATGCTTACTTATATGTAAATTAAGTGACCTATATTTTATCTCCTAGACAAGCTGCTAGGAAAAAAGTTGTCTACGCCGTCGCCTGAAGCAGCTTACAATTCTGGATCTTACTAAACACTGTCGGTTTACTTAAAATACCTCGTAACTACAGCTTGAATCAATCTGCAGTTACGCGTTGTCTGGGCATGTCATATTCGACCTGTCTTATATGACGCATCACCCTTTCACCGATACTTGGGAAAGGTAGGGCTTATACCGAAGCTAAACCCAAGCCTGTAGGGACTGTTTTAATAAATGGCCGGTGCATAGGTTACCTGCAAGCTGATCATAATTGAATAAATTGCACCAGGTAGCGTTTTACTGAATAAACATTTATCTTCTTTTGAAATTCAAAGTAAGTGTTGTCGTTTTGAAAATTAGTGCCTTTATGTATCCAGAATGCCATCTAGCGGGAGATAATGGCAGTTACGAGGTTTTTTTAAGTAAACCGACGATGTGTCATAAGAGTACGATCTGACAAAGTTCCCATCGTAGGGAGGAAAATGGCATGTAAAACTAGAAGTCAGCTTGCCAGCTGGAATTGTGACAGATCCTATTTTATTTCATGCTTTCCGGTAGGATATCGAGAAATAGCAGTGAAAATATTTTTCGATCTTACACTGGTACCACCAGTGAAAATACTTATTTTTACGTTCTTGTTGCCTAGGTAAATTGCGCGTGCCTCACAGCAGATGGGAAATATGACGTCTTATACCTTACATTTCTCGCGCTTGACGTAATATTGTAATGCGTTGCTATGCAGGAGGGGTACGCCACGGGGAAAGACGAAAAAGAACTTTACTGGATTTTGATAAAGCTATCCCAGAAAGGGTAAAAAGCATGAAATAAATAGAATATTTGTTTTTTTCGGTGAAAGATCGAAATTTACTTCTTCTCGTGAACACCATCGGTAATATTTTCATGAGTGGCTGCGCCACTCGTGAAAATATTACCGATGGTGTCCACTCAATGAAACAAATTTCGATCTTTCACCGAAAAAAAACAAATTTCCTCTATGTAACACATTGCCAGAATCCATAATCTCTCCCTATGTGGCATTTTTCAAATACACATCTATCTTATTTGGGCACTCTGGGTACAAAACAGACTGCTTTTCAAAACGATAACAATTACTTTGAATTTCGGACAGTTTACTCAATAAAACGTTGCCTGGTACGATTCAACTGCTATTGTCAGCTATCATTTAACAGGTTCTTATGCAGCGGCCATTTATAAAAGCAGCCCCTATGGACTTGGTTAAAGCTTCGGTATACGCTCCGATACTTCTTGTTGATAATCAGAGTGTGTTGATAAATCCTGCACGAATCCCGGTTTCCCCAAAGACTATACTTAGAAGCTGTATTAAACGATTTGCAGTAAATCAAGAGTCCCATTCGAACTATGGCAAAGGTGACAATCTTTTATTGTGCGGTAAATCCAAGTGTTTGTAGGCCTACTTAGCAAGAATATATAGAGTTTATTTCATCAGCTTGTGGTTAATATGGGGAATATTTGCCGAAAAAAAGGGAAGGTTAGCGAAAATAACTCGTGCCTTATGGCACTCCTTATTTTCGCATACCTTTCCCTTTCCCATACTCTCGTAAGGCACGAGCTATTTTCACGAACCTTTCCCTTTTTCGGCAAATATTTCCCCATAACTTATTAACAAGTTGATGAAATAAATTATATATTATATTTCTTCTGATTATTTTGTCAACGAATGCCACTTTTAAAACTAGTCAATTCAACGAGATAAAGAAAGTAGTTCCAGATTTTCGGCAGGAGGAAAATATTCACTGTAACGGGGAAATAATTATCCCCAGCTTAAATGACGACATTTCTTTTCCCATAACACTTCTAAAAATAGACACATGAAATATAATATATATAGAGGATAATCAACTGGTTGTTTTTGATAGGAAAAATATCTCACGAGGATGCGTTGTAGGAAAAAACGAGTGCGCAGCACGAGTTTTTTTAACGCCTTACGACGCGTCCGAGTGAGATATTTTTCATATAAAAAATAACCAGTTGATTATTCTATTTATCATATACCTTATTAACATCATTATTTGTAATTTTGCGTTTGAAAGTCGAAAAAAATGTAGTCGAAAAAAAAAAAGTAGATCCCAAATTACGTCAGGAAGTGAATGTGAAAGTTGATAACGTCACTAGTGACGATATCAAAATTTATTACTCTGGGAAATTCCAGGATATCACTGCTAGGTATATAATAACATTTTGTAAACAACGAAACAGCTAGACAAAAGATAGAGCAACCTGGCAACGTTAACATTTAAAATTCATGATTTTTTTTTTCAAGTGACTTTACATCTGTCATCGTCTCAATAATATACATGCACTTTAAAAGGTACTATTGTAAGCCAAATACATTTTAACACCCACATTGTTTACTTTTGGCCACTATTGGCACTTAAAGATGTGGCGCCTAAGATATATTTATTTCAGAAAATTCATGTCAGGGATAAACACCCCATATGACACAAGCATTGCTGTGTGTGTGTGTGTGTGTGGGGGGGGGGGGGGGGAGGAAACGGAGCAGCTTCTCCTAATATCACTTTTCTTCGAAATATACACGTAGGTTACAAATATTGTCACTAAAAGGGAGCAATATGTTATTGGGTATGGAAAAAGATTGCAATTTGAAATTTTGCAGCAAAGAATTTATAATTCATAGACTTGTGAGTTAAGTCATGCGTGCATATCACAGATATGCGTTTGCATAATTGAATCGCTCGGCTTACAGACATATGGGGACTGCAAGATCCTTTATTGTTGAGATGAGACCGTCGAGGGATTAATTTTGCATCATTTTGTAATTTTTCCCCATAATCGTATTGACCATGTACACAGCAGAAGTGTGCTATTACGCCAAGATGAACAATAGAATGAAGCAGTCATCTGGCTTTGATTCTTATGCTGCGACGTCTTGACTAGACTTACACTAACTCTTTTGGCGCCAAATATAATTGACTTGCAACACGCAAAAAGGGGCATTCGGACATTTGCATAAAGAGTCGTCTCGGATAAGCCTGCGCAGTCCGCGCAGGCTAATCCGAGACGGCGCTTTACGACTACATTAGATTTTGTGTTAAAGTGAATTTGAGCAAAACAGAAAATTACATAAAAACCGCAAGTTTAGTTTCGAATTAGCCTGAGTGGACTGTGCAGGCTGATCCAAGACGATATTTTACGTAAATGTCCGAAAGCCCATTTCGCTTGTTGGAGGCAATATAAGCTCGAACTCATTCGACGAAAGAAAATACTATCTTCTAAAACGTTGACAGATTTTTATCTTTTGGCCGTGACTAAACAGTAGACGGTATAGATGCAAGATCAGGCTGCCTTCTATTGTTATCTGATCTGATCTATATCTTCCACAAAAGCTGCTGTTTTCGCCAATGGCGCTCAAAGGCCATTTGACGAAATTTTAGATAATACAAAAATAACAATCATTTGCAGATGACAAATGATGTTGGGCTAAAATGATGAGAAAGGGTAAAGCACATTTTGGGAAATGAAGAAAACACCGGTTACCGGCATTTTCTCCCTTTCCCATATTGTTTTCAAATCACACCTTTCCCAGGGTCATTAATACTCGAGACAGTGTGACATAGAGTATTGGAGGTTTCAATTACTAACAGAAGCGACGATTTGAAGTAACTTTAAGACCTAAATACAACTTGGCGACAGTAGCTTAGCTCTGATGGCTTGTAAGAGAACTGGAAATGAAAATGCAACCGCAATTATATTTGATGGAAAGAATCGAAAATATACAAGTAATTTTCTGGCAAAAGGGGGCTTAATGTATCTCCGTGTTCCTCTTAAACTACCGTGAGATGGCATTATACAAATAAACACATATCTAATATGGGCATTCTGGGTACAGAACTGAACTACTTTTCTACGCGACAACCGTTACCTTGAATTTCAAACTGAAACGTTTACTCAATAAAACGCTACCTACTACGATTTATTCAGCTATGATCAACTAGCATGTAACGTATGCATTGGCCATTTATTAAAAAAAGCCCCTACAGGCTTGGGCAATAGCTTCGGTGTAAGATCTACTTTTCCCAAGTTTATGGGGCCGGCGATGCGTCATAGCAGACGGATTGAATCTTTGAAGAATATGACATGCGCAGACAACGCCGTGTTCCTTTATACCAAACGAACTATCACGTGATTATGGATAGATCCATAAAATCCATTGAGTTCAACAACATATAGAGTCATGCAGAATGGACATGAAGAAAATTTGCAAAAATAAATCCAAATAGCATCGACCGAGGTTAGCCTGCACGAACACCGCAGGTTGACATGGGTCGATACATTTTGGACACGCATTTACTACGCACAAAGTATGGCCTAACCCTTAAAGAGGCCTTTATACTCATTTTAAACCAGTTAAACTCATTTTGTATTTATCAAAATATCGTCGTTCTTATATCTTTATGCCAAATATTGCGCCCGACGGTTGCAAAGTTGCGTAGATTACGGTCGATAGAAAATGCATTTCGCTGAGTTGCGGCCAGATATTTAAACAGACTCGTCGTTTCCGGTTTTTGAATCGAAGATTTTCAATATACGTTATACACTCGGGTAGATTCTTATGATGATCATGACTATATTTGACCTTCAACCTGCGTTTACTGAGGTAAACAACGGAAAATATAGGCTTCTCTGTTGCTCTCTCGATTTTCAAACGGAGGTCGAGGCCTGTATGCAAGTTACTCTGTATCCGACTGTAGGTGGAAACTAACGATAAATCTCCGTGACGCAACGCCATTGTTTACAGCTTCGATCGTCAGCCAGTTTTCTTCTGACCAATTTTCGGTTTCTAACACAAACCTCCGCGTTTCTTTTTTGTTTTAGTTACACAATATATGTCAGTAATTTATCCTTGTGTACACATAGGACAGAATTCTGTACCATTCTAATTTTCTTATAATTTAACAGCGTTTCTGCTCACCGGGTGTAGACAGGCATCTTTAAACAAACGATAAAATTTTAGACTGGTCCAAATTAAAGCCTCTGCGGACGACAAAACGAATGTGACTAAAGAATCAAAATTTGTTTATGGATGGGAAGAAAACATTGTGGGAAAAGGAGAAAATGCTGGTTACCAGCATTTTCTCCTTTTCCCACAATGTTTCCAAAAGGCTTCTTTCACAAGGGTGTTAAAAGTCGGAATTATGTGGTTAAGGGTTAAATTTAGGACTAGATTACTATAACTTTTACTATTACGAATTTCTTAGTTCGTTCTCATTAGTTATTCTACAATTTCTAATCTCTTGGTAATTTTGATATCTAAACTCTTCATCTTAAGGGATTCAGCTCCTTTTCTTTAAAAATAAAAGTGAAAACTTAAATAAAAGTTTCAAAAAACTACATTTCAACATAATAATACTGAAAGTGGCAGGAAGAAATCCATAATGCTTTACCGTTATACTGCCTATTTTCCAGCCAATGTTAAAAAAAAACACACACGCACTTCAAATTTATTTTTTTTGGATGAAAAATACAAGTAAATGTATCTTCGTATTGAACGGTATGGATTCAAGATCAGACTGCACGTTCTTAGCAGTCTGATCATAATCTGCAATGTCGACAAAGAATCAGTAAATCAAGCTCACAGTATCAAGGTTTAAACATTTAGGTCAAGGTCGACAAGTTAGAGTACTGTACCAGTGCATAAACTCTTTACTGAACAATCCAGTGTTTTAACAATCTTAAGCTTTTGAAAACAATGCTGGAAAAAGGAGAAAATGCTGATAACCAGCATTTTCTCCTTTTCCCCATATTGTTTTCTTTCCCTTCTGGTACATGTTCCATCCATCATTTGGGCCAAATTTGATTTCATGCTTTCAATTTGAATCAATCTAAAGTTTTGTTGGTTTGTATAGGGTAGAAGACATCGATTCTTGGTTTTCTTTATGCAAATAAGTGACAATTATTCGGTTAGTAATTAAAACTGCGAGTTTTTCCCTGGAAACTTGAGATGAGTTTACCATCGTCTGCAAAGCAAATTCTTCCACTGTAACTTATCTGAAATTAACAGCCATATTGCTAATGCACAAAAGTGTTACTGGTGTCGCACCACTGCGAGACTGCTTCAAAAGTAGTCCCCATGTGAAAATTTGTAGTAGCACTTTTGTTGCACTGTTGTATGGAGCTAAGAGGGCTTGGTGGTATATAATTTAGATTGGCTTCAGGCATTGGATAACCACCTTAGATGTGTTTTTATTGTATATTGAGAGGACTATTTTGTGTCACTAGAGGAACAAAAAATTGGGGTCACGGGGGTGAACAGGTGTTTTCCAGAGGGAAAATTCTAGGGTGCCCGTTATTTCTGAGATTTAGAGAAAAACACAATCGGTTGACATGCTGTTTTAATGCAGTTTTTTTTAATGACTATGGACGTACTTTAAAGAGCAAGAGACGGGAAAGCAAAAGTTTTGCCATGAAGCGATATGGCCATTTTAAGTCTATTTTCAATATGGCCCAAAACCAGTGGTGTGACACCTTCTATTTACTTCCCGGAAAACCTGTATTTTTGGAAGGCGGGAGTATATTTCTCACCAAGTTTTTCAAGTTATATCCATTTACAAATCCAGACGGTCTTAAACCCGACTGGTAACATACATACAGGTATTACTTACCATTGTAATGCAGAGAAATGACCCTCCCCTACAAAATGACCCATGGGTCAGGTCATTTCTCCACGTAGAGAAATGACTACTTGGGTCATTTCTCTACGTGGAAAATTACCCGGGTCATTTTGTAGGGGAAGGTCATTTCTCTGCATTACAATACAGAGAAATGACCCTCCCCTATCAAATGACCTATAGGTCATTTCTCTGCGTAGAGGAATGACCAATTGGTCATTTGTCTACGCAGACGAAAGACCTGGTCATTATTCTACGTAGAGAAATTACCTCTGAAGGTCATTTCTTTACGTAGAATAATGACCCGAGTCATTCATCTACGTAGTGAAATGACGTCTGGGGTCATTTGGAAAATGCCCCAGGTCATTTTGTAGGGGAGGGTCATTTTTCTGCATTACACAAGCAACAAGACAGTGCATCAAGATATATCGGTACATCGGTACTTAATCCTATAGAATTTTAAAGCTTCAAGGTTGAAAAAGAAACGAAATGTGATTAGAAGTATGAAATAGTTATGCAAATGAAAGCTTAAATTGATATTTCCAGTTGATTAAAAAAAGAAACGCTTTTTTGACATACTTTTCTCCTCTCTCGGCCTATCGGGCCTTGGCGATCAAAGATCAAATTGTCCTTGATGTGCGATCTGAATCTAATCTACATCGCCCGTTCCATATCGCAGTAAAAGGTTCATCAGGGGAAATTTATGTACACGTTAGCATGATAGCGAAGTACAACTAAAGAATTTTAAGACAAAGTAACATAGTATGATATTTTTACTACAAAGACATTTCTCGTGGTTTGATTGGATAATATGCTCCGAACATATATATTTCATGTACACTGGCAAACCAAAGTAAAATCAGTTTCCCTTTCGGGAGCCCTGTACACATGACTACACTATCCACACAACATCCAAAATAGGGCCGTCAATTAAGGTAAGACCTGTGTAATGCACTTCCGGTGAGCATTGGACAGAAATTCTAATTGGCTGTTAAATTAAGTATAAATAAGGATTTATGCCGACATAATATTTTTACACATTTCTAACGAATCAGAAATTTCGTTTATGTCTAACTTGAAACTTTCTTTTGAAACTTTTGTTTGTTTTCTAAAAAGGGAGGTAATTATTATCTCTTTTTCAATTGAGAATATAGTGGTTTTAGATTTATAAATGATAATTTAAAGAAGGAAAAAATGGAAAACATAAAAAGGTGAAAGTAGTTCAATAATACTCATTTTTAATTATAGCTAATTTTGCAGGATGATATTTTAGTGAAAATAGCTGTTTTCCATTACACAGGTCTTACCTTAAGATTTCCACCAAGATTATGCGCCAAACTGCACGTTTGATCACGCTTTACCTAGATTTCAGTGACGTCATTTCCCAGTCACGTAAGTTTTCATTGAATTAGGGCACTTAGAAGGGAAATCTTACTTTATCAACGCACTCAATTTTTAAAACCAAAGGACATGTAAAAAGAAATTCGCTTAACAAACGTTAGAATGGTAAATCTTTGCAGTTCAATAAATTCGTTATACGGTCAGATGTCAAGGGACTTGAAAAAACTTGATCAAGATCAGAATACTTGCACAGAACGTACAGGCTGATTTTAGTAATACTATGTCCTCTTTCTTGAAACATTCTGAACCAGGGCAGCTTTGAAATTGCAAATATATGGTCTTATTACTTGACTCAAAACGTCTGTCATAATTGGTCTACAACATGCGAGAAAAGGGCTTTCCGATATTTGCGTAGATTATCGTCTTGGATAAGCCTGCGCAGCCCGTACGGCTTATCCAAGGCGGCACATTAAATCGACATAACATTTTGTCCTACAGTATAATTGCATGAAACAGAAAATCACAAAAGATCGGACAGTGTCATCTCGGACCAGCCTACGCAAACTGCGTTGGCTGATCTGGTACGACATTTTACGTAAATGTCAAAATTCCTCTTTTTGCATGTTGCCGGCCATATTGTTGGCGCTCTCTGGGTGAACATTTTCCACATTTCAAAAGACAGACTGTAACCTCGGCTATAGATCTACGTTTAAAAATTCCGGCACTTTGACGCGGTTAATCACATTTGCATATTACGTCGCGAATCTTATACAGGGGAAATAGTATATAGAGAATGTAACACTTCTCAATCAAAAGCGACATTTTAAAGATTTTTCAAACTTCCTTTTTTCTTTTTTCAGGTCAAACGAACAGCTTTTGGCGTCGTCCATATTCAAAGCTTTCCTGGTTAATATCTATTTACTAGATACCAGAATTTTCTATTTCTCACACAATTTTTATAGCTTTTTAGTATGTTCGTCTAGGTTGCTATTAATCCTTGGCTGCTAAGCCCGACTTACTGACCTTTTGCGGACAGCGTAGATCAAGATCAGACTGCACAGAACGTGCAGTCTGATCTTGAATCTACGCTGTCCAATAGGGAGATACATTTAAAAAATGAAGTAGCAATATTTGGGGTTTTTTTTACTGTCGAATTAAACATTTTATTTTGGTTATCTAGCAGGATACGGGTTAAACTTGAAACGAGCACATATTTCCAGCCAACATTTACAAGTCTTAATAACTGCGATTTCCAAATCTTTTCTGCAATAGCGTAATTTTTGACATAATATTGTGATACGTGCTATGCGGAAGGGGTGCGTCTCGGGGAATAACCGAAAAGAACTTTACTTGACAAAGTCCCCCCCCCACCCCCAAATGGTTGACAGTATTAAATAACTAGCATATTTGTCTATTTTTTCCCCCGGTGAAACTTCGAAATTAAGTCCAATTCGTAAACATCATTGGTAATATTTTCATTCATGGCTGTGCCAATCGTGAAATATTACCGATGATGTTCACTGGATATGATAAATTTCGATCTTTCACCATAAAAGAAAACAAAAATATCCTCTACATATTGAGAGCCCGATCGAATTTGTCGTCTGCAAATAATTTTAACTTAGATGTTTCTAATATTTGTTCGTGTGGGAAAACATTGTCCATTCTTTTGGCACCAAGTAAATACCATCTCTCTAAATCGAGGGCGAAAAAATTAAAGTTCAATTTTCAGATAAAGATTCATCTCAGTAAAAGTCAAGACCAACATTGCAGTTTGTCAGATAAGCATCGCCTCTTCGTTCTTTATTGGTTGACCTTAATCCATGTTGTCTATTAAAGCTACTCAAGTTAACCATAGCTGTTCAAAGGGGCGAATCCTCAAGTTCTTTCAAAAAGTGAAATAAACAATTTTTATCTTTCAAATAGAAACAAATTCCATTTTAAGACTGTCTTAGAATATCAATGAACTTCTCATTGACAGTTAGGCTGCTACGTTTTATTTGGTAGGCTCTTGCGGACAGTGTAAATCAAGATCAGACTGCACAGAATGTGCAGTCTGATCTTGGTTCTACACTGTCCGATAGAGATTTCTTTTTTTAAATCGTGAACTATGGTATTTCACTGTTGGTTGGAAATCATTAGTTTAATTTACTCAGTGGCTTAAGGGTAAAATGTGGTACAGTAACGAACCAATATCAGACTGCCTCTTCATTGTGCACAGTTTCATTTTATCTGTTTTGATATTTTGAGTCTTGCATCTCAATTTATCCTTTATGCAACAAATTATTTCTATAATACAGGGTCAAAAGCTAAAATCCTGCCCTATATAACCTTCGAATCCTCCGGACACAAGTCCCAGAGTGAACTCCCCTGTATAATTACCGGGTACTTACACTTATCACCGAAATACAGCGAAAATAGATTCAGACCCTTTAAACTTTTTTTCTTCGAAATTAACAATCCTATGCTAGACTAGGCATGAAAGATGGTATAAAAAACATATAAAAGTGAAATACGATTAACAACAGAGTATTGAATTTGAACAGTCCAAAAAGTAAACGTTTGTCCTTAAGGTAAGACCTTTGTAATGGAAAACATCTATTTCCACTAAAATATTATCCTGCAAAATTAGCTATAGTTAAAAATGAGTATTATTGAACTAGTTTCACCGATTCATTTTTTTTTTCCCATTTTTTTTCCTTTTTTGAATTATCATTTATAAATCTAAAACCACTATATTTCGATTAAAAAAGAGATAATAATTACCTCCCTTTTCAGAAAAGTAACAAAGGTATTAAAAAATAATTTCAAGATAGACATAAACGGAATTTCTGATCCGTAAGAAATGTGCAAAAATTTTATTTCTGCATAAATCCTTATTCATCCTTATTTATAAACCAATTACAATTTTCACCGGAAGTGCATTACACAGGTCTTACCTTAAATATGTAAGAGTATCTACCATAAAACCGATTTACAAGTTTTGATACCAGTAGTGCTTATATGTAGTTCGTATATAGTGTTGAGAAGAGGTGATAAAATCCCATTTTAGAGATCATTTACACTTCAACTCTTATGCTGTTAAGCGCGACTCAATGATCTTTGGCGGACAGTGTAGATCAAAGATCAGACTGCACAGAATGTGCGGTCTGATCTTTGATCTATACTGTCCGATATGGGCATGTTCTTCCCTGACAAAATAACTTTGAAATAGCAAAATTTGAATATAACCTATTATCATAAATTTTTCATCTCGCTTATTTAGCAGGATAAGAGTTGAAATCATTTGGGTTTAGGTTCGAAAGTCTAAATGCGCTATATCAAGCATCCTGCACAGCTCTTGTGGGAAAACTGTCTCAGAAATAAAGTATAAAACCTAGCGTCGAAAACTTTTCGATTTTTATTGTTGATCTTTGACGTTTGCTTGCCGTTTCCTTTCTATTGTGGTAATGTGTTACTTCATTTTACGGTTGCTTTCTCTTGGGATAACGTTCGTCTTTTCCTGGATCACAAAATAGGTCTAATGTGTTCCACACTTTTTGAACCAGCCGTTATGTGGCCTTATTTCAGGCACTTGTCAGACGCTTAGCTTTTCCCCTATTTATGCGAATTCATATCAGTTCTATAGGGATAAGGAAAAAATTCCACAACCTCCCACTTCTCCATTAAAGACTAAAAGGAATTAAACAATCAAACATTTACCAAATAATTCCTGTTTGTCCGATTTTTGTGGTATTTGTCGAAGACAATATATACCACAATGGGTTCAATATTCAATTTTGAAGACCATGTATCGTATTTTGTGCAAAGCCGAAGGAAATAACCCCAAACTCAATTTTCCTCTGGCAAATAAGCTTTTCGGTTGCATTCAGGTGTGTAATCGAAAATGGCATATCAAAATACACTGGGTGAGGTCATCGATCCTAGAAATACTAATTTTTGATTGAAAATAGCTTCACTCGCTCAAAGCCTTCTATCAGCGCATTGATACAAAATTTGTTTAACAATAGCTTGGTCCTAAACTTTTTCGTTCCTAAACCTGTTCGGCCATTGACTAGTATTACCATGATTGTGCGCTACTTCATTTGATTGGGCATGAATATCTATAGGTCCTAGAGGAAAGAGTATTTTGGTTTAAGTAGTTCCATTGTGCTCATTTTCAATCGCAGCAAATTTTGTAGAATAATATTAAAGATGAAATAGCTGTTTTCCATTAAAATCTAAAATTTCTGGTCCTCAGTTAGATGTCAAAGGTGATGGGAAAAAAGTCTTGAGATTGAATTAGTTTGGTCTCACCTTTCCTATTGACTGGATGCATGAACTTTAACAATTCTCTAGGACTAAACAATCTCAGGACATCATGCAGTAATAATTGTTTCTTCTTTAAGAGTTTTCCCTAAAAAATCCGGACTTGTTTGAATTTACACGCTTAATTCTGATTTCATTTCTTTTCCAATGTTCTAAAATTAATATGTCCCATTGTTGCTTGAAGAACGATACATGCATACATTCCTTTGAAGATTGGCTTTGAGAATTGATGCAGTTAATTTCTTTTCAGACACGAACTTTAATCCTTACGCTACCGTGAGCGTCTTAATGAACTTTTGCAGACAGTGTAGATCAAGATTAGACAGCACAAAATACACAGTCTGATCTTGGATCTAAACCGTCTGATAAGGAGATATCTTTCCCTCGAAACAACACCATTAAAATGGCAAACAATTGACGTATTCCTATGAGTTTGAAAATTTCATTTCATTCAGTTTTACTTCTTTAGCAGGATAAGGGTTAACGTCTCAAGTGATGCTTTGATGTTGCAACATAAAAGCCTGTTTTATTGTGTTAGACTGTCTGAACACAGCAATCAAAATCAAATTTATTCTGTGAGAGGTAAAACAAGGAACCGGACATCGCCAATCAGGGAAGAAGAGGCTCCAATGGTACCAGCGTTAGGACTGTTTTTTTGTGGTCTGCTTGGCGCCACATTGGCTGTTATATCCTTGTTTTGTTTGATTGGTTGGTTGGCTGTATCCGATTTCAAAGCCGTTTTAACAGTTTATGTCATGTCACAGGGGTCGGTGTACCTATGTATGTGTCGGTTTAATTAAAAAACCTCGTAACTACAGCTTGATTTTTTTTTAAGTAAACCGATGACGTATTTCCTGGCTTTCCCAAACGAGTACTGACACTACTTTCTGTCCAAGCCACTAACCACTTTCTCACATGAATCATAATTATGTCAGAGGCTGAAATTTACCGGAACTATGGTATGTTTTACTACATTATGTAAGATATAATCTAGGATTAGACTGCTTTTATTGATCAAGTGAATCGTCTTACACGGTTTTTACATTATTTCAGTCATATCAAGGCGACAGCTCTCACGTTCATATATCCCCGGGGTTTCATTAAGGTAGGACTCCGAAGTGTATTGGCCAGGGACACCCCCACGAAAAATCCAGTGGGTCCATTGAGGCTCGATTCCGGAACCTCCTGGTCACGAGTCCTGCACTTGACAAATGAGCCAAGCAAGACCCTAAGTATCGTATTATTTTGTCCTCAGCAGTTTAAAGTTCTAACTCTTAGCTGGTAGACTATTAGTTTTGGCTACATTAAAAATCACATAAAAAGACAAAAAATCAAGTGTGACTGAAACACTGAGATTCGTCTGGTATACGATAGAAAAAAATATTGTGGGAAAAGGTTACCAGCATTTTCTCCTCTTTCTACAATCTTTTCAACACCTTTTTTCTCAATGATCGTGTTGCGATAGGGCCAAACTTGGTAGCATGCTGAATACTGAATACCGAATGAAGGCAATTACAATTGCATCTTTTTTTTTCCACGACCAATTCAGAAGACTGACATTTTTTTACTGGGATTTTCAAATGTCAAATGAAAATAAGACACCAGCTGACACAGCTCATTAAAGATGGCCTGTGCCCCTATTGTTTTCTCTGAAAATATACTGGTAAACGTAATTCTTTTTTCGTGAAAATAGAATGTCTTTTTTCTAGGGCTTTCCGCCATCCCAGCAACATTTTGATTTTTTTTCGGCGTTCCTAAATGCTCTGGCTTTTGACTATTTTTCGGAAGGATATATTCAAACGGGAATGTGCTTATATACAAATGTTTTTAGTGGGCTAGGGCTCTGAGTTGTCTTGCCTAAGGTCACTCAACCAAAAGTCCAGTAGGACCAGTGAAGCCCTCATCCGGGGTCTCCAGTTGCGAGTCCTCCCACACTTTACTACTGAGAATTCATTATCTCCCACTAGATGGCATTCTATTAATTCTCATCTATCTAATTTGGGCATCCTGGGTACAAAACCAAACCACTTTCCTACTCGACAACCGTTACTTGAATTTATTTCAAACTAAAATAAACGTTTACTCAATAAATCGCTACTTGGTGTGATTCACTCATCTATGATCAGTATATTTAGAAAAATCTGGAGTTAAAACAGGCCCGACTTTACCTCAAACGTATTGATAAAAGCCATTTTCTCCATTCCTACTTTATAACGCGTATTACTACAGTCTCCTTGATAGCGGGGAGAATGATGCGTCATATAAATCAGGTAAAAATATGACATGCGCAGACAACGATTGTGACTTATATACGGTCCATGCTTAAACACTGCAAACCCAACATAGCTCGACTATCAACTGTAAACATTTCTAGACCGCAACAACATACTCGTATTGAGCTATATCTATTTTATATTTCATGTGTCTATCTTTAGAAATGTTATGGGTAAAGAAACGTCGTAATTTAAGCTGGGGGGGGGGGGGGGGGGGGTTATTTCCCCGTCACAATGAATATTTTCCTCCCGCCGAAAATCTGGAACTACTTTTTTTGAAAATATCCGTTATCCGGTTAAATGACTTGAGATCACTGGTTTTAAAAGTGGCATTCGTTGAGAATATAATCAGAAAAAATATACATAAATAATTCATTTCATCAGCTTGTTGTTAATATCGCGAAATATTTGCCTCAAAAGGGAAAGGTCCTTACAGCACTTGTTATTTTCGCATACCTTTCCCTTTTTCATTATATCCTACTAGATGGCATTTTATAAATACTCATCTATCTAATTTGGGAATCTTTGGTACAGAACCGTACCACTTTCCTACGCGACAAACGTTACTTTGAAGCTAAAATAAATGTTTACTCAATAAAACGCTACCTCGTACAATTCACTCAGCTATGATCAGCAATTTAGAGAAATCTGGAGCTAAAGCAAGTCTCATATCTCCTCAAACGTATTGAAAAAAGCTATTTTCTACATCACTACGTTATAGAGCGTCATATTACAGTCTGCCTGCATGCTTTCGGGGCTAGTGATGCGTCATATAAGACAGTTCGAATCTTCCAAGAATATGACATGCGCAGACAACGTTCCATTTTTCGGCAAACATAACCACAAGCTGATGAAATAAACTCTATTTATTCATGAGACCTTTGGAAGAGAAGGTCGAATACGGTGTTGCCTTACTACTGAAATCTCTGGACAGTATCTGTTTTTGCATTGATTGCAATTAATGTATTGATGGTGATGTTTCAGAAGATATCTCATCGCAAACGCATTCCTTTTAATTACTTTGTGAATAATGTTTCTTCATTTGCATTGACAATTGAAGCCATAAAATGACGACCACATGATTGTTTCCTTTTTCACTATGTAAACCCTAACTCCTGACTTACTGGAAACCTAACTCACGACTTACTGCTTGCCTGAAATATCTCCTGATTGGCTGAAAGATCATTTCCATTTTAAATGGCTTGCAAAACGTGATATGATTCATTCGGACATTTGAGTAAAGTATTGTCTCGGATCAGCCTGCCGCGCAGGCTGATCGGAGACAACACTTTACAACTGCATAAGATTTCATCCTATAGAAGACTTGCGTAAAAAAGACAGTTACAAAAGAACGGAAATTGACGTTTTGTATCAGCCTGCGTGGACTGCATGCCCAGGCTGATCCGAAACGACAGTTTACGCAAATGTCAGAATGTCCCTTTTCGTGTATCACATGCCAAATGCGCTTCCAGAGTATTACGAGTATTACTAGGGCAATGGTAGGATGAGACCTTGAGAAACTGCTTGTACCACTAACCCCCATCTGAGATGATCGAACCTGGCTTTTCAGTTTACAAGTGAATACACTGTGAAACACTGAGGCCTACACGTTTTCGTCTGCTGCTTATTAAGTGAAGATCATATTATCACCTGTGGCACTGGCTCGATGATATAAATGTCGATCTTTCACCGACAACAACAAAATTATTATTATATCTATTTCATATTTTAACTCATTTCTAGGGTGGGGCGGGAAAGAGAGCCCATAATCCTGTGCAATTATTTTAGGCTATTCCCTGTGGCGCCTCCCTCCCCCCGCCCTAGCATTGCAACTCAGTACAATATTACGTACAGCGCAAGAAATAGAGGGTAAATTACATCATATTTCTATCTGGTTGAGATGCACTTAGGTTATACCTAAGTAACTAGTGCGCGAGAACTACTGCTTCTGTCTTCAACTGTAGAGTAGGAATACAAAATCGGTAATTTTCACTGACCGTAACCATGAAATATCGAAATATATTTCACTTTCTTCTAATGATGATGAATCTAATTAATGTTATATTGATAAACTACTGGAAAGCATGAAATAAATAGGTTTACTAGGTGCGCTGTGAAAAATATACCAAGCGTCAACGAAATGATAAATAAGATGTCACCTTCAAATCTCTTGGGAGTTCCAGCGACATTGAAAGCCAAACAAACGTGAATACTGACACATGGGCTTTTTTTTCCCTGGCTTTAATCCTCTTCCAAACAATCCATTGTTTGACATTCCTGATATGGAAGACTATTATCCCGTGGGCTGCCGAGCCCGACTCACTGACCTTTTGCGGACAGTGAAGATTAAGATCAGACTGCACAGGACGTGCAGTCTGATCTTGGGTCTACACTGTCCGATGAAGAGAGATTACTACCCGAAACACGACTTTGAAATGGCAATATTTGGGGTTTTATGATCAAATTTGAAAAATTCCTTTTTGTTATTAAGCAGAACAAGGGTTTAAGGCATGGGCGGAAATAGACCGCACACTGATACGAGCATTTATAAGTTTTATCCTGTAAATGTCAATCTAAATGAATGATTCTGAAAGTGTTTGTTGGTAAACAAGGAATTATTTTATTGTCATTTGCGACAACAAAAGCTTTTGTACATTGCGTAGAGCGTGCATTCGACCTTTCATCGACATCATGCGCTCCATAACCCTTAGTCAACTTAATAACTAAGTAAATCTCAAGTCGGTGGTAAACACCCAAATGTTGCTTATTCAAATATACCTTTGAAGGACAATGAATGTTCTGAATGGCAATGGAGCTACAATATCCGAGTCTGTATTCACCAGCCATTCTTAAGAACGTTCTTTGTCTTAATCTGCAAGATTTTCTGACTGTGAAAGCAACAGAACTTCCGATTGGCTAAACCAATTGGTTTAACCAATCAGAAGTTCTGTTACTTTTAGATTCACAAAATTCTGGCCCGCCCGGGTGGCTCAATGGTGAGCGTGTCAGACTCATAACCTGGTGGTTGTGAGTTCGATACCCGGTTGAGGCGAACTTTCTTTCCGGCGTGCTTTTGCCTCTCATCTCTGCTGAAGCATGTGAGAAAAGTAGTCGGTGGCTTTGGAAAGAAGTTTGTGTAAGTACTGGTATGAGAAAGCCAGGAAACATGTGTGCGTCACCGACCGCCATGATATGACCTTAGCTGTTAAAGTGGCGTCAAACTCCATTACAACAACAACAACAACACAAAATTCTGAAGAATTAGCCCGAGAATGTTCTTAAGAATGGTTGGTGAATGCAGACTCAGATCGCACGTTCTGTGCAGTCTAATCTTGATCTACACTGTCCGCTAAAGGTCACCGAGTCGCGTTCAGCAGAGTTAATGCGATTACCGACCATGGGATCGATCTTGTTTATGCGAAGGAGTTTTCTCTCAAGGTTTGAACAATGCGATGCGGTTATAACAAACAAATACATTTACAACGATGAAATTCTTAATCTCACTCAAGGATATACTTAAAAGAGGTTCATCGTGTTAAGTGGAGGGAAGAAATGGACGAAATATTGCCCGAAAGTAAAATGCTTTTGAGAAATACTTTACCGAAACGAACTCTTTTTTTCTGTCGCTGTTTGGAAGATGAATTAACAGAAAGTAATGTATGAAGCGTCGCACAATACGATGTGACATCGAAGTAATTAGCTAGAGCTCTCGCGGTATACACCAAGGAGATATTTTGGGTCCCCTGTATTGTGTCTCTTATTTCTGCGTAGCTGTTTAAGGTTGCTTTTGATTTACTTCTATATTTTAGGACAAAATGAATGGATACTAAATCGTGATTGGTAAAAAAGTTTTGAGTGTTTATGCTGTCGGCTTTTGCGTACCCATTTATGACAATGTACAGTCTTAGTATACATTCAGACACATCAGGAACTTTTTATTTTCCAAAGATGACCTTAATAAACATTTTGTCTTGCAAATATACCCATCATAATATTAAACCTTTAAATGATATATAAACTAGAGGAAAGAGAAGCAATGGCATGATTGGTTGGTTTTCATTAATGTTCTTCATTTTAGCGTTATATGTGTTCCAATTATTATATATACTTCTGCTCCTATATCGCGTTCTACCCGTAATAGATTTTATCGTCTATCGTTTTAAAGATTTTTCTTTTTTTCCCTCAACGATGTTTATATAAATAAATTTCGGGCCAGACTGAAGCAGCTCTGCACTCACGGTTTCTCCACAACCATTACATCGCCCAATCTCCATGTAAAAACGCAATGTTTCAGTGCCTAACTCCGCTCCCTCCGGAATGACATAACTGTATTAGCTTTAACGTTTAAGCTTGAATTAAGAAACGAGTGTATAATCTTCCATAGGCGAAATGTTCAAGAGCTGTTTGTCAAATATCCGTTTATATCCTTTCATAGAATTGGTCATATAAGCAGAAAATACTTTATGGCAAACTGGTATGCGATGTTCCATACAGTATTTTCTGCTTATATGACGTAATTGTAATGGCTCTTGCGGTTTACGTCAAAGAGATACATGTAGTTTGAACTTTGCAGTATTTCTTTTCTTTTCTTTTCGAAATTGCTAAAAAGAAACACCCAACGGCGAAAAAAGGAAGGATTGTTAGCCCAATACATTCCCAAACAAGCACAATCATGTATGGCTCTATAGTGGTGGGGTTAACAGGTAGTACTGCATACGTGTCGCATATGATATCAAAGTCAATTACCAGCCTTCTCGCAGTTTGCGTCAAGGAGGTATTTTGGGCCATCTTGTATTTCTCTTCCCGTTTGGAGTGGAAATATGAGACAAATTGACCCTCCATCATGCTTATAGAATTTTTTTGGGATCAGACTGACATCGATCTGTCTTATTTGACGCTTTTCACCCTTGGAAGAGGAGGCCAAAATGAATCCTGTCGAATTTTGTAAAATTTCATCCGTCTAGGCGATGAAGTTTGTCAAAGGAGGGATTAGACCCCAAAGCATTCATCACCAACATCCTGTGTTACCCATTAGTTACATAGGATCGACTGGACTTTCATATTGCTTCATTTTATTTTAGAATAGTTTAAACATATTTCATTTCATATAAGTTGAAATGCGGTTGGATCACAAGTTCTACCAACCTAGAATCGGTCCTTCCCGTACGAGACAATTACAATAATTCTATTTAGAACAATTGCTTTAGTCAAAGAATTAACCAAAGATAAACACTTACAGTCATACTTTCAGTGTCACGGGGAATGGACCTTTTTTGTACAACATAGATTAAGATCAGACTCTTTGTGACATATGGGCAGTGAAAACAGTTTCGAAAAAGTATACTTTTTCTTTTCCAAATCGACAACTTCAACTTGTATATATTCTAAGTTTCTTTTAAATCCTTTATGCATGTCATTGAAACAAAGGGTATCTAACACAGAACACGAGTCCTGCAACTTAGTACTAAAATGCAGGACTGGCAACCTGGAAGCCCCAGGTTCGAGCCTCGTTGGATCCACTGAGTATTTCTTTGGGGTGTTCTTGGGCAAGACACTTCGTAGTCCCAGTCTAGTACTGGTGAAACCCAGAAAGTACATGAATATGTTAGCTTTTGCCGTGATATATGACTGAAATAATGTTGAAAGCAGTGTAAAACAATATTTGATCACTCAATCAAATTCAATCAACAAATCAATCTATCGAAGACACAATACAATGAACAAAGGCACGGATCTGCAGGCCGCCCGATCATAAGAAGAAGATAGGATAAAACAGGTCTTAAAAGGAAAGATATGGGTAAATAAATGTATAGACAGTTTATATTTTTCTATTTTCCGAGAACATACGTAACACCGTCTTCCGTTCATCTACTACGCACTTAGGCCTGCCCTCCACAACAACCCTGATTGCTTGTGGAAGGGTTGCAGATGAAAATCGGCTAATTTCCGGGAGCATTCGGGATGAAAATGTGCGGAGCTTGGCAAACGGGGCTCGTTCGGCCGTGATACGCCGAACAGTATGCGAAAGGTTGCCGAAATCTTACCGAAGTATGCGAATCCAGTACAGAAAAATGCCGATTGTTGACCGAGTGTTTCCCGATCACGCAGAATGGCTGCAGTTCACTTGCAGAATCAATGCCGACATGTTGGCGATGTGAGTGCCAAGGTATATATAGGCGAGTTATCTTTCCTGAACCGCTCGGGGTGACACAGTGAATAAGAAACCTCGCCGAATGCTGCCGGATTATGCGCGATGTGTTTCAGAACGTCCGGAATGATCGCTGAAGGTTCCCCGAAGGGATGCTGACGATCCCGACGTTTCCCCGAACTCAACGATCGGCGTCCAAATTTTAAAACTTTTAAAATTTTGATCCCGAAGATTTTTGATCCCGAATCGGCCCCAACACACTAAGAGTGTTTCCAGATCGGTTTAAGAAACACCAAGAACGGTTCCCGATCATTGCGAAGTTGTGCCGAAGCATACAGTTCCTGTCATTTTTACGATCGGGAACCTTTCGGGGTCCTAGTCTTACTCTCTACCAAGCATTCCCGAGTGTTACCTTTTACCTAAGGACCCCGAGTTTAACCCTTTACCACACAATCCTGACTTTTAACGACCCTAAAAAAGGTAGATTTGGAAAACATTTTGGAAAAAGTAGAAAATGCTGGATACCAGCATTTTCTCCTTTTTCCAAAATGTTTTCTTCCCTTTCCAAAACAAAGTTCAGTTCATGTGTAACGATTATTTTGTCATAAGCAAATGACTTCAATATCGACAATTCTAAAATTCTGTTGTTTTGTAGAGGGTTAAACGACATAGAGCAAGAATGTTATTGGAAACATTTTGGGAATAGAAGAAAATGTGGGTTACCAGTGTTTTCTCCTTTTCTAATGTACAACAGGTAAACTCTATCAGTTGATTTATCGATTGTACGAATCAAATTAGCCTATTTGTCTTGTAGTAAAGGGTTAAAAAACATTGAAAGAGAAAGCTTTTGAAAACAGTGTAGGAAAAGTTCTACCCCATCAAAGAAAAAAGATTCAATTTAGCAGCAACTGGTTTGTCGCCTACAAATGCTTTTAATTTGGCAAAAGAAAATGTTGGAAATTGTTTCATTTTTTTTTTCATCACAGTGTTTTTTACACTTCCAAAGATAAGTGTTATCGTTTGAAACATACTTGAACTGTTGTCTGCAAATGCTTTTACACTTGACAAGTCCAACATTTTGTTGTCTGTTAAACCGTTAAGTTTTACTGAATGGATGACATTCCAAAAGACAACATACCACACTGTTTATAAGTGCTTGCCCGGTACAATGTAAGTTGTACGGTCAGGTGGCAGGGGACTTGGAAACTTGTTCACGGCTGTGGTTAATCATGTCGCCCCGAGCCGAAGGCGAGGTGGCGACATGATTCACCACAGCCATGAACAAGTTTCCAAGTCCCCTGCCACCTGACCGTGCAACGAATTTATTATACTGCAAAGTTTTTACCGTTTCAAAGCGTGTTAAGCGAAATTTTATAATTTCACGAAACGAATATGCTGACGAAACAGAAATTCCCTTCTGTGTGCCCCAATTCAGTGAAAACTGAAGTCACTGGAAACTGACCTCATTAAAACGTGCAGTTTGGTGCATAAATCTGCAGTCTGGTTATCGATCGGCGCCGCCATTTTGGATGATGTATTGCACGTGTAGTGATGTTTACGGGGCACTCAAAAGGGAAACTGGTTTTACGTGGTTTTTGCCAGGGAACATGATATTATGTTCCCCGCCTGTTAACCAATCAGATCACGAGAAATTTCTTTCCAGTATAATAGAATGAGCTATGCTCTGTGAAAAAAAAAAAAGATTTATGCAAATGCAAAGAGGTTCGACCCCGGTCAGCCTGGGCAAGTCGCGCAGGCTTACTTGTGTTAACTCTTTACCAAATGATAACATTTGAATTGGAAAGCATTTGCTTGTTTGTTTGTTTGAACGCTTTCAACATCATTGCAGTCATACCACGGCTACAGGTCACATGTTTCCCGGGTTTCACCAGTACTAGGCTAGGCTCTGAAGTGTCTTGCCCAAGGACATTGTGTGGTAAAGAGTTTAACATATTCCTATTGGTACATTCAGTGTATGTCAAAGGACCAGTCTACCTCGTGATTCAGTTGGTTGTAGAACAAAACTTGATTTTACGGTTCCACAATAATGTGACGAGTTTTTCGGTATAATTCATCACAAAGATTCATTAACTCTATACCGCATGAGAAAATTTTAGACTGGTTCAAATTGAAAGCATTTGCAGACGACAAAATAAAGGTGACTGAAAATTTGAAATTTGTTTCTGGAAGGGTAGAAAACACTGTGGGAAAAAGGAGAAAATGCTGGGTACCAGCATTTTCTCCTTTTTCCACAGTGTTTTCAAAGGGCTTCTTTCTCAGGGGCGTCAAAAGTAGGGACTGTGTGGTAAAGATTCGTTAAACTCTCTTTTACCAGAGCCTAGATTAAATAACTTTAGCGTTTAATGTGATGACATGGGCGGGAAGTCATAAAACTACAGTACTGCCAATCTCATGTGCTGTCTATTACAGTTTGAGTGTTGAATAATTAAGTGAAATGCATTAACCGATGCTTTAACTCATCAAAATTGAATGCGTTTGAAACATACAGCATTTTCTCTTTTTCCCTTATTTTAATTTTTATAAACACTTTACCCTCCGGAATTATGTAAGCTTTAAACTGCTAAGTGCGACTCAAGGACCTTTTGCAGACAGTGTTCATCAAGTTTACGACTCCATGCAGGGAATAAGTTTTTTGAAAACATATTGGGATGATGAGCAAATGCTAGTAAACAGCAATTTTTCATTTTTTCCCAACAACTGCTATTTCAAAAGCAGATTTTATCTTTTTGATCACATTCACTTCATCGTCTGCGACTGCTTCAGATTTGGACAAGTCGAAAGTTTTTGTGGTTTGGTAAAGGATCTATATCTAGTCGTAAAATTTTATCTTTAGTCATATAGCTGTACGGATAAACTTTGCAACGAAACTTCTATAATCCACAAAAAAAAAAAAATCATGAAAGAGGTAAAAGGATTTTAACGAGTAAAAGGGTAAACAAGCAAATCGTATAAATGGCTTGCGACACACGAAAAGAGGCATTCGTACATTTTCGTAAAGTGCCGTCTCAGATTAGCCTGCGCTGTCCGCGCAGGCGAATCCGAGACGGCACTTTACGACTACACTGGATTTATCCTACAGTAGACTTGCACAACACAGTAAATTAAATAAAAACGGAAAGTGTCCTTTCGGATTGGCCTGCGCGGATCGCATAGGCTGATCTGAGACAAAACTATACACAAATGTCCAATGTATTGAAGGCCGTATGTGATCGAAAAACAACTGGGTGTCACTCGAGCATTTTCATTGACATTACTTTCAAAGAATCGTTTTTGAAAAGAAAAGACCAAGACCTGAGTGCACACGACGAGCAGTCTAACTTTGTGTTGTTACGGGAGACCACTCCTTCCTGCATGGCATACTCCCGATTTAAATACAATACCTGGCTACTGCGTCAGGGAGATATCTCTTTGGCTCAGTGGTTAGGGTATTGGCTTTGCGTCCGGGAGTTCGGAGTTCGAATCCCGCTCCGATCCTTATTTCTGCCATGCATTTATTCATTTGTTTCTTTGTTACGGACTTTGTTCGTAAGATGGGGGCTCGTCCGGGATTGGCCATTGAGCCATAAATCCCATTTGTTGTCCAAAATTGGACTTCCTGCCTAATAAGGCTTTGAGTCATCAATAAATGATGACTTTAAGAGGGGGTGTGTTACGGGAGACCACTCCTTCCTGCATGGCATACTCCCGATTTAAATACAATACCTGGCTACTGCGTCAGGGAGATATCTCCCTGACGCAGTAGCCAGGTATTGTATTTAAATCGGGAGTATGCCATGCAGGAAGGAGTGGTCTCCCGTAACAGTGTGTGTCTGTCGGGGGGAGGGGGGGGGGGGGGCATGTGCGAGGACTATTTGCCTCAGGATTTAACTGGTTGCTAGACCAAACGAATTTCTTGCATGCATAATTATGTAATGACTTCTTTCATAAATCGCGTCACAGAAATTCATTAAACTTTTCTACAGAGCATGGCTCTCATGTTACACCCCGGTTACCAATGGTGTTCACGAGATGAAATGAAGTTCGATCTTTGTCATAGTAATGACCCTTTCTCGACGTGAAATTTTTACTTGAACAGAAAAGAAAACCTGCTAAAGTGGGGCGTTGGTGCCCTTATATGGTGCATAGTTGCGTTTTTAATGTCAAACATTGACTGAACGTTTCATTACTTCATTACATTTTAGTGGATTTCATTACAAAAGTTGTCCCAGATTCTCATCAATCGCTTGATATATCATCAATTTACTTCTAAAACCTCGTAACTACAGCATGTAACAATATGTAGTTACGAGGTTTTCGAAGTAAACCGACGACATACCGTATGTTGACGCAGTATATATATGAGCAGCGCACTTATCAAAGCACCTTTGGTGCAACCCCGTGATACATCGTAACAAGAAAGTAATTACAAATAATTATTACAAATTCACAAAATCTATTTCACCTGTTAACTCTTTCCCAAATGACAAATTTTAGACTGTCCCAAACTCAAAGTGTTTGCAGACGACAATTTTGAATTTGATGAGAATGGGAAAAACTTTTCCGATAGGCTAGAAAACACTGTGGGAAAAGGAGAAATTGCTCGTTACGAGCAATTTCTCCTTTTCCCCACAATGTTTTCTAAAGACTTGTAATGCAGATACGTAAAAACCAGGGCTTGTTTGGGAAAGAGTTAACAGATTGAACCATTACTAAATTTACAAATAGCAAAAGGTTTCGTCATTTCAACCTCGGCAAATATGGGTCGATACCCTTATACTGATGCATTAAACCCTCCCCCCCCTTTCACATGATTCGTGGATATCTTTAAAGGTGGCCCTTCAGATTTTGGGACGAAAATTTTACAAAAGTGCAAAAAAATCATCCTTATACTCCCAAAGCCTTTTAATTTTCATTCATAAAACCCCAGTAGTCGAAAACTGTCCGACAACACGAGAAATTAGAGATTTACTACAGCCCAGGTTGATACCAACGGGAGACACATTCTATTTTTAGATCATCGGTTCGCTCATTTACTTATAGGAATACACAGAGGAAGCTTCAGACATAGCGTCCGAAGAAGACAGTATGGAAAATAATTATTACATGTTTGTCATGATAGGGAATTTAAGCGTTATGAGTCACGTGCCAGTCACTTGACATTCCCACAATGCTTTATTGATTTTTGGCGCAAAATCTAAAAATAGCTTAAGAGGCAACGTAGCCTTTTAAGGGAATACCATCAATTTTTTTTTTTTTTTTTTGTAATTTTATGAATCTTAATTATTGATGATTTGTATTATTTTTTCATATGAATTTCAGTGATGTATATATTTTTTAATTTGGTGAGATGTAAAAATTCTAAATACCCACCTTTAATGTGAGTCTGAATGATAACTAATTTCAAGTTGGACACTACGACTGAACTACATTTTTTGACATACATGTATCAACGTAGTGGACCCTTAATAGAAAACAGCTATTTCCACTGTAATATTATCCTACAAAATTTGCTAAGATTAAGAATGAGTATTATTGGACTACTTTCACCGAGCCACTTTTTCCTTTCTGTCCCTTCTAGAGTTATCATTTATAAATCTAAAACCACTATATTCTTATTACAAAGCGATATGATCATTACCTCCCTTTTCTGGAAACCAACAAAAGTATCAACCAATAATTTCAAGATAGACATCAAAGGAATTTCTGGTCGGTTAAAAATGTGCAAAAGTATTATATCTGTATAAACCTATCTTTATCAACTGTCAAGAAAATCTATGCCATGCTGCACTAGAAGTATTACGGGTCCACTACTTTAATGAATATTGAGACTATTAATGGCTTGCAACACATGAAAAGGGGCATTCAGACATTTGCGTAAAGTGTCATCTCGGATCAGCCTGCGCAGGCCGCGCAGGCTAATCCGAGACGGCACTTTACGACTACTTTAGATTTTGTGCAACAGCAGACTTGCGCAAAACAGAAAATTAGATAAAAACGGAAAGTGCCGTCTCGGATTAGCCTGCGCGGACTGCGCAGGCTAATCCGAGACGACACTTTACGCAAATGTCCGAATGCCCCTTTTCGCGTGTTGCAGGCCATTTTGTGTTTATTACCATAAAAGTGATATTACTTCCCTGTCCGCATAAGAAATAGACTCACCTTTCTCAAACGAAGACGGTAAAGACAGTTGATATACACATTTCTGTTTAAGATTATTAATTATCTCTATCAGTCGTGGAGGATACACTTTTCTAATCGGTGGCGCTGTCTGTGTATCCGTGTTATAGTAAAAAGACGCATTTGCACTTGGCGAAGGCACAGCAGTTTCTTCCATTGTGTCGTCGTAGGCAACAAAGTCCGTGTACAGGTCGGCCGCGTCCACCAGCCTTGATTCGAAAGTGTTGTTTTGAAACTTTGCTTTTAGTAAGGAACCCCACAGATATTTGTCCAGGTCCATTAGGCTTGAAGCGTTTCTCAGATATAACAGAGATATTGCTTCAAATATCACGCCAAATGTTAAGATGTAACGCGTCTTTTAAAGATGCACTTTTCACATTAAATGCTTTACCGAAATACCTTTTTTAACAAAATCTTCATTAACCAAGCGAATGGAATTGAGCGCCCAACGTTTTGATATACGAAGCTCCGTTCAAAAACATATTAAAGTGTTCACCAAGATATTTCTTTTTATTTCCCCGAAGTCGAATACTTCCTCAAATCACTCAATGCCTTTTCGACAGTGCGATCTACAATAGTTACACAAATAAAGATAAACAAAATGCGAAAGCTTCACATGCAGAATATCTATTTCCTTTACATTTTATCTGCTCTACATATCACGTGAACGCATTTTTCAAAAAGCATGTTATGATTATGATATCACTTATCAGTTTTTTCCCACCATGCATAACACTTCACTTGGCAGACACGGCAATATTTTATCCGAGATTGTCGCAGGTCCGTTTGATCTTTGAGACGACATTCATCGGGACAAAATAGACTGTTTAGAAATTAATGAAAGTATTGTAGGCAATTCTCCCGTGAAAAGCTAATCCTGTTAGCTCGCTGGCTTCCAGGAGTTGAAGTAAACGGGAGAGCCCTTAAAAGGCACTTATAGGTTCGTTTATCAATAACTTACATCGCTGCAGCACAGCTCCTTTACCCTTTACCATATAAAGATAATTTAGACTGGTCTAAATGGAAAGCATTTGCAGACGACAAATTGAATGTGACTAGAGAATTGAAATTTGTTTTCAAAAGAGAAAAAAACATTGTGGGAAAAGGAGAAAATGCTAGTTATCAGCATTTTCTCCTTTTCCCACCATGTTTTCAGAAGGCTTCTTTCAAAGGGGTATTAAAAGTCGGGATTTTGTGGTAAAGAGTTAACTCTATACCTCATAATGAAAGCTTAGACTGGTCCAAATTGAAGAATTTGCAGATGACAAATTGAATGTGACACAAAAATTTGAAATTTATTCTTTTGGAAGAAAAAGACATTCTTGGAAAAGGACAAAACTGGTTACCATCATTTTCTCCTTTTTCCAACAATGTTTTCAAAAGGTTTTTTTTTTTTATCAAGGATCTTTTAATCTCGGGATAGTGTGGTAAATGGTAAATACTATATATATTTATACTATACGTTAACCCCTGGGCTGCAACGCACGACTCAGTAGCCTCTAGTCGGCTGTGTAGATCAAGATCAGACTGCAAAGAACGTTTAGGCTGATCTCGGATCTACATTGTCCCATATTGAGATATTTTTCCTCAAAAAAACTACTTCTGGATGAAAAAAAAAAAGTTTTTTATTATCACATACGGTATTAAGCAGTATAAAAGGGTGAAAACGAGATGTTTGCATATGTTTTGCAAAACGCAAAAAGGGACACTCGGGCATTTGCGTAAAGTGTCGTCTCGGATCGGCCTGCACAGGTTAATCCGAGACGATACTTTACCACTATATTAGATTTTGTTGTTCATGAATCTATCGTAAAACAGAAAATCAATTAAAAACCGAAAGTGCTGTCTCGGATGAGCCTGCGCGTACTGCGCAGGCTCATCCGAGACAGCACTTTACGCAAATGTCCGAATGCCCCTTTTTGCGTGTAGCAGGCAATATTATAAGCAATCATACATACGCAACAAAAAAAAATTTGACTCGAGTGAAAGGTTTGGTTTCGAAAGTGTTAAAAAGCATGACATGAAAAAAAAAGACACGGTATTGTTTAGTCCGGTTTTTTCTTTCCATTGCCATGATTTTGTTTTAAGTTGGTTTCGAAAGAGTTAAAAAGCATGACATGAAAAAAAAAAAGACACGGTATTGTTTAGTCCGGTTTTTTCTTTCCAATGCCACGATTTTCTTTTAAGAAAACTCCTTCCTTATTTAGTGTCGTGAGAACACGCGATTGTTTAGTAAAAGGTTAAGAGATCAGCCTAGATCTTGATCTATGTCGATTACCTAAGTTTTAAAACTAATAATAAACAAAACGAACAAACAAACAACAGTAATGAGTGCAAGGGTTATATTTACTGGCATTTGGAAATTGCGTTATTCGAAATCATCACGACATCACTACATCTGGGGTAAAACTTCGATAAACCAAATGAAACAAACGTTTTGTTTTTCCAGAGATTACCGAAATTAATGGATCTTGAGTATTGCAATTGCATTCTTCATAGTGTAAAGAAAGTAGGAAAAGGCAGTAAAATAAAACAACCAACTAATTAACTAACTAACCATTCAACCAACCAACCATAAAACCAATAATTTAAACAACCAACCAACCAATCAACCAACCAACCAAATAAACAACGAAACAACTAATCAACCAACCAACCAACCAACCATTCAACCAACCAGCAAATCAGTCAGTTAAACAGTCAACCAACTCTTGAGAGGTGCAGTTGCCTTCCATATAGTGTGAAGGAAGTCGGAAAAGGCAGTCAACGAAAAGCAAAAAAGAGCCAACTAACTAACCAACCATTCAACCAACCAACCATAAAACCAACCATTCAAACATCACCTAACCAATCAACCAACCAACCAGTATGCCAACCAGTAAACTTACCAGCCCGCCAACCAACTAAACAACTTAGGATCAGACCAATAATCCTGCCAACGAACCAAGTCAGCAATAAACCTGAAAGTTCATGTTGTCCTACTTTCGAGCAGGCATTTTACTCTTCCCTTCCAGCTAATTTAATGTTATCACTTTTTTTCATTTGATTATAGTGATTAGCTGACACGTATACGCAATAGGTACTGTATTATTAACGAAAACTGCACTCTTAAACCTTATCCTGCTAAAAAACTAAAATGAAATTTTCATTCCGATGATTAAAACAGAAGTATACCTATGTCAACGTTATATAGTATAAGGAATACTATCTCCTTATCGGGCAGTGTAGATCAAAGATCAGACTGCACGTTCTGTGCAGTCTGATCTTTGATCTACACTGTCCGCAAATGGTCAGTGAGTCGCGATTAGCAGCCAAAGGGCTAACTTATCCCGTTTCATACAGAATGTAGGACAAAAATAGGTCATGATATAAAGAGGGAGCACAATGCACCAACAAAAAATTTGGACTCAGGTCAGCCTGTGCAGTCCGCACAGCCTCAGCTGACAAAATTTTGGCTACAGGTCAATTTTCTGCTCGTCACTGAATGCCCTGTCTACCTGATGATTTAGTTGCTTGTTTGAACAAAGTGGATTTACGGACCGATCATTGAGTGACGACTTGGAAAGTATAATGTATTACGGAGATACATGAAAGGTAGCCCTTCAGGTTTTGGGACTATAATTTTACAAAATACAATAGAAACATCCTTATACTTCCAAATCCTTTTAATTTTTTATTGTAAAAAAACCAAGTAGTCGAAAACAATCCGACAACACGAGAAATTAGAGTTTTACTACGGCCCAGGTCAACACCGATTGGGAAACACGTTCTATTTTTACATGAGGCACTAGCTCACTTATATGCAGGAAATTCACAGACAAAGCTTCTAACATAGCGCCCGAAGAAGACATTATGGAAAATAATTACATGTTTGTTATGGCATTGGATTTAAGGGTCAATAGTCACCTGCCAGTCATCTGACATTCCCGCAATGCCTTTTTGATTTCTGGTGCGAAGTCTAAAAATACCTTAAGAGGCCACGTAGCCTTGTAAGGTAGCACCATCATTTTCTTTTTATGATTCTTCATTACTGATGATTGTATTGTTTTTTTCATATAAATTTCAGTGATAAATATTTTCTTTTGATTTGGTGAGATGTTTCGCCAGAGTATGTGACAAATGTGATTCAATATTTTTCTTTATTATTAAAAAAAAGATCTTTTGACTGAGACCATTGTCAATCGAGAAAAAATGTAGACAAACAGCAAGCTGGATGCAGATGCAGTCTGATCTTTTCTTGGGTCTTTCCGATATTAACATCCATCCGAGGTCGTGTATGACATGTTGTGGATGTCGGAAAACTGCGTCAGAAAGACAAAGAAAACACAGTCCATGAAGCTAATTGAAATTAAGTTAATTAATAAATGAAAAAAAAAAATAAATAAATAAAATGGATGAAATGAATAAAATGGTAATGACAGCCATTGGTACGTACGTGCAGTTTGGTCTTGGTCTACATGTTGATTCTTCTCAAAATACTCAGTCTATAGTCACTCACGGCAGGATAAGGGTTTACGAAAAGCTGCATTCATTTTTAGCCCGTATTGACTTCATTCCCTCCACGTTCATCGTAATTTTCAGAAGAGCACCGTCTTTGCTGCGTCCGTCTGGGGACCTTTACTATTTGAGACAAGTAAGTACGACCCTTCTTACGACATTTCGTATAAAGAGTATCTTTAAAGTAAATTGTTTGGTGCATGTAATTTCATGGTCGTTCATATTATAGATTATATTATTCAGGGTCTTAGACTAGTTGATAGATTCTTTGCCTTTTATATGAATAGGTGGTTTTTACCCTTTACCACACAATCCCTACTTTTGACGACTCTGAGAAAGAAGGCTTTAGAAAACATTGTGGGAAAGGGAGAAAATGCTGATAACCAGCATTTTCTCTCTACCCTCCTTGTGCGCCATTTCGTATAAATAGTACCTTTATTTTTCTTCGAAAGGAAACTGTTTGGCGTGTGTTCTTCAAATTCTGCAGTTTCATAATTATTCGTATTATAGATTATGAATTTCAGACTTTTAGAATATTTGATGCATTTTTGGCCTTTCATAGGAACAGGGGGTTTTACCCTTTACCACACAATGCCTACTTTTGACGACCCTGAGAAAGAAGCTTTAAGAAACCATTGTGGGAAAAGGAGAAAATGCTGGTATCCAGCATTTTGTCCTTTTCCCGCAATGTTTTCTACCCTTCACAAAAACAAATTTCTGATTTTCAGTCACTTTTATTTTGTTGTCTGCAGATGCTTTCGATTTGGACAAACCTAAAATTTTGTCGTTTGGTAATGACTTCGCCGCAATGGCAAGCAAACCATGACATCATAATGGACCCAGAAAATCCATTTTGTATAAAAAAAAAGCAGCTGGATCCTGAGGTATGCAGGACCTTTTTACAGGTAGTAAATTAACCAAAGGTAAAGGATATCTACGCAGGCTGTCCTGGGTCGATATCCTTTGCAGATATAGATCTATCAAACCCCCATGTAGTCACGACCTTTCAAATGATTCAATGGCTTCTTCACATGAGAAGCCAGGATAGGGCCGCATCATTGTTTTCAAATAGTTTGTTGGCTTTTAATTTCAATATATTTTGGTACATGTAAACAAACAAGTAAAAAAGCAGCCGCGTAGAAACCTCTTATGCTTTTCATGATTGGCCGTTTTTAAGTCGCAAGATCTCCACCGGTCGTCTTTCTCCATTTCTACTTTCTTTCTTCTGCTTAGTTTAAACTATTTATTATAAATTACGATTATATGTTGTTGTTTTTTTTTTTGTAAATGTCTTGCCCATAGTACAGAATTTCATTTACAGTGAAAACAGAAGAGTTGCAAATTACATTTGAGCCATAATCTGTGAAAAAGGAGCCTTCATGCATCTGCGAAAATTATTGAACCAGTCCGGCCTGTGCAGTACACACAGGCTGACCTTGAGTTAAAAGGTCATGTGCAACCATGGTAAATCAATACCACAAGTCTTTTCTAAATTCGTCGTATAAAAATAAACTGCGTCTATTTCCTGTTTTTCTTTTTGTGTATGTGGCATTTGTCGAAGACAATACCACTAGGAGATCAATAATAAATGTTCAAAATTGATTTCTGAAGATCATGTATGGTATTTTGTGCAAAACCGAAGGAAATAAACCCAATTAAACTAGTTTTTTTCTAGACAAATGTTTTTTTTTAAAGCACTTAGATATATAATTTGAAATGGCGTATTGAAATAAACAGCAATAGGCCATAGATCGTTTAAATACTTCTTTTTGATTGAAAATAGCTTTATCTCTTCATAGCCTTCTACTATCACAATAATATAAACAAAATATGTCTTCTTTTCACTTTGTTTCCGGGATTATTCGTTCCAAAACCCGTTCGTCCCGGGCTTATTCGTCCCATGGTTGCACGCTACTCATTTGTGCATGAATATTTACAGGTAGAAAACTTAATATTAAAGTTGGGAATTAGACCCTGACGGCAAAAGACATATCAAAATCATAGTATCCAGGTATAGAATTAATTTAATTCAATGTATTTACATGGTTTTTCTATCTACCCATCATGCAACCTTCCGTTAGGGGACGTTTCTCCTGACTTTTCTTGAAAGATCAAAGAGAGACCATGAATACACGAATGTTACAAACTTAAACACCAGTAATCTTCCTTTAACCAAAGAGATATATTAATTTGCTTAGGAAGTTGATTTTCAAGGTAATATCTAAACATTATTTCTAACTCTTTTTTTTGGCTCACCCTAGCACCAAAGTGCTAAGGTGAGGAACAGTAATCGGTCATTGTCCGGCGTACATCTCTCCGTCTGTCCATAATTCCTATAAACATCCTCTCTTCCTTAACTCCTGGGCCAATCTTGATGAAACTTAGTTGGGATGTTCCTTTGGTGATATTCTACCAAACTTGTTCAAGAATTGATTTCCACCCTTAACTCTGGTTGCCATAGCAACAGAAAGGAAAAAAAAATCTTTGAAAATCTTTGCTGAAACTAGAAGGCGTAGAGCTTTGATATTTGTTATGTAGCATTTCCTAGGGGACCTCTACCAAGTTTGTTCATATGATGCCTCTGGGGTCACCGCTGGACACTGCCCAGGAATCACAAGTTCGAACAAAGGAACGAAGAAGGAAAACTTAAACATTCTTCATCTCTGAAAAGTGAAGGCATAGAGCTTTGATATTTTGCATCTAGCATCTCCTAGAGGACCTCTTCCAATTTTGTTCACGTGATTCTTCTGGGTCAAAAGTGGCCCCGGCCCGGGGTTCACAAGTTCAAACATAGGAACAAAGAAGGAAAAATTTGGAATTCTCCTTCTCTTAAACTGGAAGGTGTTGAGCTTTTATATTTGGTATTTAGCATCTCCTAGTAAACCTCTACCAAGATCGTTCAAATGATGTCGAGGGCGTCAAAACTGGCCCCGCCCCGGGGATCACAAGTTCGAACAAAGAAGGAAAATTTTTAAGTTCTTCTTTTCTAAAACTGGAAAGCATAAAGCTTTGTCATTTGGTATATAGTGAACCTGTTCAAATTTTGTTAGTCCACCTAAGCACAACATGTTTACTCAGTTTAAAATTGGGTCACCTGGGTTCATAAACTAGGTCTCAAGGTCTAATCAATGTAATACCTTTGTGGGCAATCTAGAAGTTATATTTTATACTCACTTGACATGAAAATTAATTAGAATGTTTGCCTTGATAAAATCTAGGATGAGTTCAAAATCATAATCTAGGGTACTAGGTCAAATTCAAGAAGTTCCTTGTGGGCAATCTAGAGGCCACATGTCTTGCTCAATTGAGATGAAAACTTTTCAGAATGTTTGTCTTGATAATTTTCTAAAGAGTTCTAAATTGTGTCAGTCGGTTGATAAATAAGGTCAACTTGAGGAAATTAGGAAATTGATCAGAATGTTTGTCTTGATGAAATGTTGAGTGAGTGTGGAATTGGGTCACCTAGGGTCATGAACTAAGTCACGTGGTTAAATTTACGAAATACCTAATGGGCACTCTAGAGGCCACATTTATTGCTCAATAAACTTGAAAACTGTTCAGAATGTTTGTCTTGACAATTTTTCATGAGTTCTAAATTTGGTCTGTCGGGTGATAAATAAGGTCAACTTCAGGAAATTCCTTGTGGATGCTCTAGAGGCCATATTTTATGCTCAATTGACCGGACAATTGATCAGAAATTGAATTTCGCACGAGGAGTGACTTTCGCCCATTGACTCAGGTGAGCGTTCAAGGGCCATTATGGCCCTCTTGTTTTCAAATTATTAATTCCACACAGTGGCTTCCTTGACAAACGCCACATCAGCGTTCTCAACGCTTTGATTTTATTTCGCTTCATTTACAAACCCAGGACACAACAATTTCGAAAGAAAAAGGGATTTGGAAACTAAATTTTGAGGCAGTCTGCCTTTAAAACTCACCACTGTTGGAGAGGTCATCATTACAGAGACATTAAAATTCCACTGATTCACCATCTTTTACACTTACCAAACAAATTCGCGTTTTAATCACCATAACAGAAGAAGTTTTTTTTTAAAGAATATTGATAGAAACGGTAACCAGCATTCGACACTTTCTACACGTTCAAAGACAATTACCATCACATGGGCCTCCAGTAATTAGGCATTTGCAGATGCAATTATTTTGGACAAGTCTAAAATTTTGATGGATTGTTAAATGTTATTCCATTTGCACGCACATATGCAGTCTGATTTAATCTGTCATTCGGAAACTTCTTTTGAATCAATCAAAGAATTTATTAACTTGACTTCTTTCAACGCTTGATAAACTAACCATATTGAGATATTTATGCTTCGGGTTCCAGTGGAAAGTATTGATTTAAAGATCAGGATCCATATTTACCAACAATTTTTAATGACCATTCTTTGTCTTATCCTCCAAGATGTTCCAAATTTACAAGTAACACAATTTCTGATTGGCTAAACCATTTGGTTCGGCCAATCAGAGGGTGTGTTACTTTCAAATTTGGAAAAATCTTGTCAATAAGACGAAGAATATGGTTGGTGAATACAGACCTAGCTTGCTTTATCAATCAGTCAGTTTGGTTGAAACAAAGGGAACTAAGTCTCGCCGTACGATTGCCTTGATGTGCAGTTATTTTAGCTCCCTTTCAAAGAAGCATACTAAATCTTTTCAACTCGGAAATCGATTCGGAAATAATTTAGACAAAATATCCGACTGCTAGAATTCAAGAAAATACCATGTGACTTATGCAGCTTGATGTTCATCTATACTGTCCAATTAATTCTTTACAAAACGACATATTTTGAGACCAGTCCAATTTGAAAGCATTTGCAGACGACAAATTAAATTTGATTCAAGAATCAAAATTTGTTTTGGAAATGGTGGAAAACATTGTGGGAAAAGAAGAAAATGCTGGATACCAGCATTTATTCTTTTTCCATAATGTTTTCGAAAAACTTTCTTCTTCAGGGTCGTTAAAACCCCGGGTTTTGTGGTAAAGGGTAAAGAAAGGAAGCATGCCATTGGCTGTATGAAATTGGATTGACAAGACTGAACATACAGCCTCTCAGAGAGACTTATTGTGTTTCGATGAGCGTTACAATCTGAGGTTAAAGACGTTTATGACAAATTCTTCCAACAGACAGATTTTTTTTTTTTAAACATTGCACATACAAAGCTCATTATGTCTCTTGTAGATTACAATGGAAAAAAAAGGGGGGGGGGGTCCCCGTGCTCGTTTCTGAGAAATTCGCTTTTGAAAAAGGTATATACAGTTCCAAAATTCAGCATATACTGGATTTAACACATTTTCCTTTAATAGTCAATTAAACAGGAAAATTACCAGAAGAATATACAAATATACATCACTTTAAAGAAAAATAATTCAGATTTGCACAAAAAACAAGAAAAACCCTGGTTCTGAGCATGGTAAATGTACCAATATGCATTTAATTTATAGACCATTGGGGGGGAAAAAGGGAGATAATTTGACCGAGTTAAGGGTTAATCTTCAATAAAAACATACTTTCTGACGGTCAGATTTTTTTCAAAATTTTTACAATCATAGTACTTATAAATCTTGACAATAAGAAAAAATAAAAATGGCACCTACCCCGTGTTTCTTTCCCCAGGGAAAAGGGAAGAAGGTCACGTTGGAAGTTAATTTTTCCCAAGGAAAACTATGTAATAGAAGTTCAGCAGACATAGAAGGAAAGAAGAAATTTCTCATGCTCATTAAAAGCGATTTTCCTTTTCCCACATTAATTTTGGATCCTATACTCCTTCAAAAAATGAACATAGCCTATATACCTCAAATTCATATCAAACCCTTCATTATCTACATGTAGTTCTTTCTTTATAAACTTGCATACACGATTATGGCCATGTGGCTCATAGCAATTAAAAAAAAAGTCTGTGGAAAAATGGGATAAATGGGACATGATGGATAAAGGAAAGATTATTCAGTAGAAGAAATGTCTCCTTTTCTCACAGTATTTTTCAAAGAGGACATGGTTATACTTCAAGAAATGGGTATACTTTAACAGCTTCAATTTTCTGCCGGTTTCATTGTTTGCTGTGTAACTGGACTTTTTTCCAGCTAGTTCTTTACCAGTCATATCATCCTTACACTGGCAGGCCAGTTTTGATGCTATCACCTTATTTCTGAAAGGATACCATTACAACTGAAAGGATAGCATTACAACTGAAAGGATAGCATTACAACTGGCCTGCCATTGTCAGGAAAACGTCAGAAGCTGTATCATTTTCGCCGTTGGAAGGCTCACATTGCGTAAAAATTTCCTTTTTGCACGACAAATAAGCGTTCTTTTTAATGAAAACTTCCCCATTTTATTTCGTCCATTGAACACTATGGCTGGTGCAGCCGTACTGGTAGTATCCGTAGAATGTTCTACTTGTAAAAGTGAACCGCTGTTACTACTGCCATTTGTGTGAAAAATCACAGCAGCGCTGATAGTTTTACTCTCTGTCAGCAATACACCTGCGCAGTATGGATGCGCGTGAACATTTATACCAAACGTCGTTAACTTTATGAAATACTTATCCTTCAGTTTCATAGGCTAAAACATGTGCTTTTGTGTACGACAGAGATCAAGATCAGACTGCACAAAGCGTGTAGTCTGATCTTAAATCTATGTCGTCCGCTTGTTTAGTCAAGACTCTAATATTAGAATCTTTTTAAGGAATGAAGATTTTATTTTTTTCATGGAGGTATGAAAAAAGAAAATCATAATCACACTGTATGAAACCGCGAACAAAAGTGTGATAAGGTTTTTTTTTTCATACCTCCATGAACAAAATAAAATTCTCTTTATTCCTTATAATTTAATATTACAGACAACATCCCCCCACTGAAATAATTCAAACTGTATTCATTTTCTTTAGTTTTATATCTAATGTTGGGGTTTTTAAAGTTCCTTTCACTCATACTTGTATGGCACAAGAATATAACAAGGAAGCAGTTTCACATGCCCAATCTGAAAATTAACCAATAGAATGAAAGTAAAGGAGCAAAGCAGTGTGTAGGACCCGCAAAAGTAACCTTCAGCAAAAGTAATTCCGGTACAAGGTGATTTTTTTTTCATGGAGCTATGAAACAAAATTTTCAGCCAGTCAGAACTCACCAATGTTCATGAAAACAACTGATATTAAGTTATTTGAGAATAACGATCTAAATGTAAACGCATCTGTTACACTTATAGACTAGTTTCGAAAAAATATTAGTTGTACGGTATTAGGTGGCAGGGGACTTAGAAACTTGTTCACGGCTTGTTCACTTATTCTAAATCATACTGACTGGGATTCGAATCCATGACCCGCAGCTCATGAATCAAAAGTGTTGAACTGTTTACAACTGGGGAGCTAAGTCTTGATGTTCGAATTTCACCAGTAAATGATACGGTTATTTCCCTTCTGTATACAAATAGTGTAGGCTGTTAGTGCTTCTTGGGAATACACAAGCGATGTTGTAGCGGCGAAAACATTTTATAATCACACGAGGTAATTTCACGTGTATCCTTTTTTAAAGAGCATTTCATGTTCTCCGCTGTGTTATCGAGAAATATCGGTGTAATATTAAAGGTGGTATTTAGAATTTTCACATCACACCAAATTGAAAAATATATATTATTTAAATTTATACGAAAAAACAATACAAATCATCAATAATTAAGAATCATAAAATTACAAAAAAAAAAAAAAAAAAAAAAATTGATGGTATTCCCTTAAAAGGCTACGTAGCCTTTTAAGCTATTTTTAGATTTCGCGTCAAAAATCAATAAAGCATTGTGGGAATGTCAAGTGACTGGCACGTGACTAATAAACGCTCAAATTGCATTACATAACAAACGTATAATAATTATTTTCCATAATGACTACTTCGGACGGATGTTTGGAGCTTTGTCTGTGTTTTCCTGTATTTAAATGTGAGAAATGATAATCTAAAAACAGAACGTGTCTCCCGTCGGTGTCAACCTGGTCCGTAATAAATCTCTAATTTCTCGTGTTATCGGTTGGTTTTCGACTACTGGGGTTTTATGGACGCAAATTAAAAGGCTATGGGAGTATAAGGATGATTTTTTTGCCTTTTTGTAAAATTTTCGTCCCAAACTCTGAAGGGCCACCCTTAATCGGTGTTTCATGGTTACGACCAGTGAAAATACCGATTTTCATATTTCAATTCTTAAGTTGAAAGTTGAAACAGTTGTTCCCGCGTTCTAGTTACCAAGGTAAAATGCGCTTGCCTTACAACCAGATGTAAATATGACGTAATTTACCCTACATTTCTCGCGCTTGATGTAATTTTGTAATGCGTTGCTATGCCGAAGGGGTACGCTACGGGGATTTTGATTAAGTCCCCCCCCCCCGCAAAGAAAGGGTTTAAGCATAAAATAAATAAAATATTTGTTTTTCTTTTACGGTGAAAGATTGATTTTTTTTTTTTCATCGAGTAAACAACATGGGTAATTTCTACTGATTACTGATTGCTGCGCCACTCTTGAAAATATTACCAATGATGTTCACTCGATGAAATAAATCTTGATCTTTCACCGTAAAAAAAAAAACGAATGTCCTATAGATATGGCTTGTAACACTTGAAAAGAGACATTCGGACATTTGCGTAAAGTGTCGTCTCGGATCAGTCTGCAGTGTCCGCGCAGGCTAATCCGAGACGGCACTTTAGGAATACACAGTAGACTTGCACAAAACAGAAAATTACATAAAACATGGAAAGTGTCGTTTCAGACCAGCCTGTGCAAACTGTCCGAATGTCCCTTTCCACGTCTTGCAGGCAATATATTAATCGCAAAGGTTTTATACATCAGAAATGATTGTTCTCTCTTGGCTTCTAAAAGAAACTATCCTTATAATTCATCTTCGCGAGCCAAGTTTACGATCATTACGCGAATCTTACCTTGGCTGATTGAGCCAAATTTCGAGATTCCTGCGATGCGCCTCTATTGGATGTTGGTTATTACCCCCTTTTACATCATATTTCTAAAAGCAAATGAAAAATCATTTTACAAACCGCTTACGAATACACATGAAGCGATAAGCAGACATCCACGTGGGTTTCCATGTATACCTTCTATTCGAAAGGTAGAGACCTTGTTCTATTTTTATCAAAGATGAAATGCTACGAGTGATTTCATTCGTTGCGGCTAGAGCTTGCTGCATCCGATGAAAAAGCGTATCGGGTGAATGTAAAAAACCAAGCTCGATCCGCCATGGATAGATTTACATAGTGAATCGTCAGTCTTGGCTTGCGAAGGTAGTTATAATTATGCTGCGCTTTAAGATCAAAGTGCTGAAAGCACTGTTTATTCATTGCTGCGTGTAGCGGCTCAGATTAAGTGATATACTGCTGATGTTGACAATACGGCTCGTAGCAAGATTTCATACAGTAAAAACTGTCTTCCATTTCATATTTGTATGAAAACCCAAACCATATGTAAGTCATTTATCTGTCAATAGTAAATAACATGAGGCCTCAAATAGACACTGCAGACAGACTTTAAATCCTGTCGGACTAAAAAATGATCTCCTGTACTCTAAAATAGATGATCAAGATACTATTTATACTTTTATTGATCGTAGATCACCATAGCTAAACATTTAAAAAACATGAAAGGGAACAAGTTCATACTTAGAGTAAAGACGCAGATGCAGATTATATTCCATTTAATAATTTACTTCACTCTACAGAGAATGACGCCATTCTACATAGAATGGTATAGATTTTACCATGCTTTCGTTGCACTGTGTTTACACTTTTTGCTGAATGCACGTGTCATGTTAGAATAAGTTTTAACGTTAAACATGACGTCTCAGCATAATACATTGTGTAACAAAACACATGGTGCATCTGAAAAACAAATTAAATTCAACTGATAAGACTACATCGTGCCTTAAATATTCAAAACTTCAAGAAAACAACCATAATCAATTGTGTATGCGTACATCAAAGACAAAACAACTTTGCTGTAAATTGTAACACAGTGTTTTTTTTTTTCCAAATCAAATGTTTTTGCGACAGTATATTATGGGGAAAAACTTAAGAAGCGGTAAGCTACAATCCGAAATGTATAGATACGCTAATATCGAAATTTAAGGCAACATACCCAACACATTCGAGTTAAGGCAACACATTCGTGTTGTTATCATATTTCGGTCTGTACACAAGAGACACACAATAGCTCTTACACGATAAACCTTGCTTTATCAGTTAAGATTGTTCTTTCGGCTAGGGATAACGGGTTTAAAATCCCTTAGAGTCAAGAATTAATTTATAAACCTCACTCAATAATGTTTATACTATCTCGTCATGATTCGAGGTTTTAAATCTGTATTCCCAAGAAAAAAAATATAACTTATTAATGAAAGGTTTATCGCGTTGGACTTACATCGACGTTTAAGTGTATCACGTTACACTGAGGATTATCCATTTTTGTAGCTTTTCTATTTTCTTATATATGATATTTTTAACGGCTTTACTTTTTACCGCAGCAGCAGGCAATCTATGTCATTATGATTGCACATTGGTATAAGGGAATTGTTGGAAAACTGAAATTAATTGGAGAAAGAAGAATATTTAATACACTGGATCATTAAAAAAAGAAAACCTTGATCGATCGATTGCGTAACCAATGTCTTGGCACTATTCAGTAAACGCACTTTTTAATGTAGGACAGACATTTTGAATGCAGTTCCTTCTCCTGCTGCAAGCTCAATATGTCTAGACTAGGTTTATATCTTTATGGAACATGATTATCATTTATATCCATCTTGTAACCCTTTGCCCAATGGACTCGTGGTTTTACACCCTTGAGAAATATGGCTTTTAAACACTAATTTTAACTAAAAAGACAAATAAACATCTTTCCCCCACCATTTTCTTTTCCACAGCAATGCAATCTATCTAAAGAAATGTGCGATCATTTGAGCTACTTCTAATTCCTCTCCTGCAAATGCTTTTGATAAAAGTAAAAGGCAATATATTTCCACAGGCTCATTCTGACCGGAAAATGGTATATTTTGTATGTGAACCATACTCTCTGAAATAGGGGATTAATGCATCTACAAAAAATATTGATTCAGGTCAGCTTGCACAGTTCGCGCAGGCTGACCGAGTCGATCGACAAGTTTTGCAATGGGTCAATCTTTTGCATATCAAAGGAGTAGTGCGTCACATTATTCAGGTAGTTTTTAAACAAAATGGATGTAATGGATACATGATATGGAGTGCAACACGCGAAAAAGGTCATTCGGACATTTGCGTAAAGTGTCGTCTCTGATCAGCATGTGCAGTCTTCACAGCCTAATCCGAAACGACATTTTCCGATTTTATGTGATTTTCTGTTTAACGCAAGTCTACTGTAGCACAAAATCTACTGTAGTCGTAAAGTGCCGTCTCGGATTAGCCTGCGCGGACTGCGCAGGCTAATCCGGGACGACACTTTACGCAAATGTCCGAATGCACCTTTTCGCGTGTTGCACTCCATTATTAATGTAACGGCTTGCCTGGTATCATGTTCCACGCCAAGGCATTAACTCATTACCAAACGACAATAGTTTAGACTGGTTCAAATTGAAAGCATTTGCAGACGACAAAATAAAGGTGACTAAAAAATTGAAATTTGTTCTGGGAAGGGTAGAAAACACTGTGGGGTAAAGGAGAAAATGTTGGTTACCAGCATTTTCTCCTTTTCCTACAGTGTTTTCAACAGTCTCCTTCCTCAGGGGCGTCAAAAGTAGGGATTGTGTGGTAATGGGTTAAACACCCTTTACCAAGAGCGTGGCTCATGTATATTTTAAGCAAAGATGAAGAATACATAAAATGTAGCCTTCATATCGATGCAGTCTGATATCCGTCTACCGTGTTTAATGCCCACAATGTTCTGTTGGCTATACACTGCAGAGTCGCCGTTACCCATACAGAGGCCAGTTTTGATGTTAACCCCAAGCTGCTAAGCGCGACTCTCTGACACTTTGCGGATAGCCCAGACCAAGATCAGACTGCACAGAACATGCAGTCTTATCTTGGATCTACAGTGTCAGCCGAGGAGATATTATTCCCCCAAACATACCTTTGAAATAGCAACATTTAGGGTTTTACCATCGAATTGTAAATCTTATTTTAGTTATTCAGAAGGATAAGTGTTAAATTGTCTCAGATAACATGCTCGTGAAGTTCAGCAGTGCTGATTGCATCTTCAGTTAAGGCTTTTGATGAAAAGCAGTGGCAGGACATAGCCTGAAAACTCTTCAGGAATCGTGTGTGATTTATTCTAAGTTGCTTGGAAGACACGATATTGTCAATGACAAAGACCGTCTTCGATGTTTTAATACTGTCGTTCTTATATACAGTTCATTAAACTATATAGACATACCAAACATTCTGAAGTAAGGTCGATACAGTTTTAGTTTAATGCGAAAATTACAATCTAAGCGTTTATTTTATGCTTTCCGGTGGGATATCGAGAAATAGCAGTGAAAATATTTTTCGATCTTACACTGGTACCACCAGTGAAAATACCGATTTTCACGTTCTTGTTGTCTAGGTAAATTGCGCGTGCCTAACAACCAGATGGGAAATATGACGTCATATACCTTACATTTCTAGCGCTTGACGTAACGTTGCCATGCGGGAGGGGTACGTCACGGGGAATGAGGGAAAAGAATTGCACTGAATTTTGATAAAGCTCCTCCCAGAAAGGGTTAAAACATAAAATAAATAGAATATTTGTTTTTTTTTACGGTGAAAGATCGAAATTTATTTCATCTCGTGAACACCATCGATAATATTTTCACGAGTGGAAATTACCGATGGTGTCCACTCGATGAAATAATTTTCGATCTTACACCGAAAAAAACAAATATCCTCTATTTATCTGACAACCTTATTAATCGACGCTGTACCCAAACAGAAATAGTGGTTTGGACGGCACTCTGTAGGTTACAATAAGCCTAAACGATTTATTATTATTATTATTTTATAAGCTATAAGGGATTGCAAACAATTATAAGCAAGCTTCACTATGTGCAGAAAACGAGCTGTGTCTGTACTAAAGAACCATAACTGTAACAGACAAGCCTAACGAGAAAGAAAATCAGCAACAAACCTCAGACTACTCGTGAAAATATTCATTAGTTGACTAAGATTAAAAAGCACAATAAAAGTTAAGTTTAAATGAATGTTTAACAATTTTTATTATAGAACTATGTTTAAACTACAAAAAGCATGACATTTCCAGTTCGTAAGACCTAAATCAACAATAGTTTTGAGTTACAAATAGATGTGGGCAGCCTGTGTTTAAGAAGAAGATAATCCCAACTTACAGATCAATATTCCGATTTAAATCCCTTTTCACTAATTATGTATCCTCAAAGCCACAAGTCTAACCAATTCAAATAAAAAGGTCACTCCTATTTGTATCAACTTGGAAAATTCTAGATTGGTATTTTCTAGAACATGACAAAATGGATTGTTAAACAACTTGTCTGCTAACAACCTGCTACCATAAACAACAATGGAAAACCAAATAAATGGTCTTTATCTTTCTAGAATACTCTGAATATATGGAGTAAAAGTGATAATGAAAACATGTTACATCTATATCCTATTTGCATAACATTTAATTTTGTTTTCTTTTAAGATAGAAAATATTATTACACATAAATGTACATTAAAAAAACAATATACCTAAAGACAATGTTTACTATTTACAAATTAAACTCTACATAAAGCATCAGTAATAATGCATCTCGACCTTTGATGTGCCTGATATCCATGTTTTATTATTGTGAAAACATTGTGAAAATAGACTCCACCGGAGTAAACACTGATTCTTGTTTATCATTTTATGGATACGAATTAGAGGGTTATGATATACACCATTACAATTACAAAGTAAAACAACACCTGCAACAGTATCACTAGCATCTACTACAACCTTACAACCTTTTCCAAAATTAGGAACTAAAAGATGTGGTTCGTTTTTCAGTATGGTTTTCACTTTATCAAAAGCTTTTTGACAATCGTCATTAAATATATATTTTTTGCGTTTGATGAGAAGACTTGTCAGTGGCTCAGTAATGACAGAAAAAAATATAACAGAATTTCCTGTAGTAACCAGCCATACCAAGAAATCCCACAAAATGTCTTTTACATGTACATGTAGCTACAGGAAAATCAGGAATAGCTTTTACTTTAGCTTCTACGAGTTTTACCTGTCACTGTCCAACAACATGACCCAAATATGTTGACTACCATGACAAAACTCACCTCTAACAAGATAAATTGTTAATTTCACTTTACTCAGTCTGTCACGAAATTTCTCTGATAGTCTTTAGATAATCATCCCACTCATCGATGTTGATGATGACGTCTTCGATGATGATCTATAGTTGTCCAGTTCAGATATTATGTAGATAAGACGTTGAAATGTTGCATAACTTTGCATTGATAAAGTCAATCAGGAGTTACAAATGAATAGATCTCTTTAGCTCTTTCAGTGACAGGAATCTGACGAAATCCTTTTCAAATTTGGTTACACATTTTTCATAACCAATGTTGTTAATGCATTCATCTGCTCTTGGCACTGAAAATGTATCAGTTTTGGTCACACGAATACAGTAAGAACTCCATTCACATTGGCTAGGTACAATAAAGTCATTTTCAATAAATACTTTATTTCCTCTCTAAGATGTTCCAGTTTCTTGGGATGCATTCGATATGGATGTTGTTCATTGGTTTTTGAATTTTCCACATCATGATATATTTATTTGTCCGTATTGGAATATCAGAGAACAGGCGCTCATATCCAGAAATTAGCTTTTTAATTCATCTTTTTTTTTTGTTATTTTCTAAATGTGAGACTTTTTTTTTTTTACCTAATTCTTTGTACCTATCAGAATTCTGAAGTTTTCAACAAATAGGGTTAGACTTATCTTTTACTAACTTCTTCACAATTTATGTCTTCTTGGGTAATTCAAATTGTCTACTGGTTTGAAAAGTCTTCCTTTAGTATTTTTGTCATATCTTTCTTTCATTTTACATTAATTTTTGTTCTAAATGATAAAGGATTTTTGGTAGGTTGTATTGACCTGAATGACATGGCATAGGTGTTTCATGATTTATGCTTAATATTTCTAATCTATACGATTAAGATGGACAATTTGCTGATTGACAGCCCACTTATTCTCAGTAGAAACTTAAGGAGGCCGCCACTTCCTCATTAAAGGTGGCCCTTCAAATGTTGGGACGACAATTTTACAAAAATGCAAAAAAGTCATCCTAATACTCCCAAAGCCTTTTAATTTTCATTCATAAAACCCCAGTAGTCGACACGCATCCGACGACACGAGAAATTAGAGATTTACTACGGCCCATGTTTGTTATGTAATGGAATTTAAGCGTTATGAGTCACGTGCCGTTCACTTGACATTCCCAAAATGCTTTATCGATTTTTGGCGCGAAATTTAAAAATACCTTAGAGGAAACGAAGCCTTTTAAGGGAATACCATCATATTTTTGTAATTTTACGAGTCTTAATTATTGATGATTTGTATTAGTTTTTCATACGCATTTCAGTGATATATATATTGTTCAATTTGGTGAGATGTAAAAATTCTAAATACCCACCTTTAATATTCTTTTTTTTATATATATAAAAACAGACAGGTTACTGTGAAAGATCAGTTTCACTAACGGCTTTTTTGAAATGATGGTGCTATTTCTGGATCATTGTGTTGATCTTCAATTAGTTTTGACCTTGACCTTGAATCGCGGCCTTCATAATATAAAGGTGAAGATGTGTAAAACAATTTTGAGGACATATGTTTTGAATTTATTTGTCTGACTTTCAGACAGGTTTTTTTTTTTTTTTAAATTAACATATTTCTTTTTTAAATAGATGACCCAACATAGAATCGGATAAGTCAATATCAGAATAGTCTTATTTCCCATGGCTCTAGTAACTGCACATGATGAATAAAGATCAGGAATTTCTCCCTCAATTGGATCGGGAACCATGTCTCTCTTTTGTAGTATTTTTTTCTGGTTCTAAATAACAAGATCAGCCTTCTTAGACGTTTTGTTTCCACAGACGGCTAGAAATAAATTTAAGAATAAGGGATGGATTATAAAGTATCTTTGAAGGCATAGGAGTTTTGAGGTCATTGGATATTATCTAACTCCTTTTCCATGTGCATTGTATGGGACGTTGATGCTTTATGTGGTTTGTGAAGGCACTAGTTTGATAGTATTAGATGTACGGTCAGGTGGCACGGGTCAGGTAGCCCTGACCCTTCAGCTGGGGCCGACATGATTCACCACAGCTTCGGCTCCGGGCGACATGATTTACAGCAGCCGTCAACATGTTTTCAAATCCCTGCCACATGACCGTACAACGACTTTATTATACTGCAAAGTTTTTTTTCCAATGTTTGTTAAGCGAATTTTACATACTTTCGGTTTCAATAATTGGGTACACTGAAGACGTAGAATTTCCCTTCTGAGTGCCAAAAAATTATGAAAACTGACGTCAATGAGAAATGACGTCACAAAAATGTCGAATCACCGTTAGGGCCATCGCCTATGAATTTATTGATGAAACGCGAAGCTCGATAGTATGACAAGGATAACGCGAAAGTGCGATGATGATAACTCGATAGTGCGACGGTGATTGAATACCATTGGTATGATGGTGATAATGCAAAAGAACGATGGTGATAATGCGATAGTGCAACGCGACAGTTCGATGGCGAGAAATTAACAGTATGATGATTAAAACACTTTATTTCATGCTTTCCGGTAGGATATCGAGAAATAGCAGTGAAAATATTTTTCGATCTTACACCGGTACAAACAGTGAAAATAACGATTTTCACGTTCTTGTAGCCTAGGTAAATTGCGCGTGCCTAACAAACAGATGGGAAATACATGTATGACGTCATATACCTTACATTTCTCGCGCTTGACGTAATATTCTAATGCGTTGCTATGCGGAAGGGGTGCGCCACGGGGAATAACGGAAAAGAACTGTACTGGATTTTCATAAAGCTCCTCTCAGCATGAAATAAATAGAATATTTGTATTTTTCGTTGAAAGATCGAAATTTATTTCATCTCGTGAACACCATCGGTAATATTTTCACTCGTGGCTGCGCCTCTATATATTACATTGCCCTATCATCATCGCACTATCGCAGTATTAATCACCATCGTAGTATCGTGATGTTGCGTTAGCACCATCATACTGTTGAGCATCGCTTTTAAAATCAACAAATTCACAGGCGATGGCACTAACGGAGTTCCATATATAGGTATCAATATGCTATTTGTGCATGTTCAGTCTATATTGTAGCTTCTAGTGCTATATCTAGTACAATCTTTCGAATAAAATGCCTTTTTTTATTTTTTTACGTTTTTGTCGTAAATACTTACCGTGACTTTGGACAAAGTATTTAAGTGTCATTATTTTCACATCCATGATATGTTGACCAAGATGAGTTTGCATTGTCGTAGTCTAGGCTCTTTGACACCATGCTTAATGCTGAAACGATACGGTAAGCTTCAACAGGTGCAGCCAAAAATGCTGTGTGTAATACGAGAAACATTGAATATACGAATTCGTCGGCTAGTTTCGATTGGTATCTCTAAATCTGTGTCTCGTGAAAATAAAAGTACTTAATTGCATTGTTTTCCGTATTTAACTTTTATGGAGTTCCATGATCCCCGATACTTCTAAATGTCCAGAAATAGCGTCCATTTATAGGTCCAGAGTTTGGTAAACATCCCAAGTGAAAAAGAAGAACAAAGTATTTTCTGGATAACGGCCTCGCACGACACGACAGAGAATCTCAGAACAGTGTGTCGCCCACGCCTTATATCTCTGCTGGATCATTAATTACGATATATATACAATGACTTATAGTTTCTTTGACAGATTCTAAAATCTCCGATTTGCTTTTATTGCTAGATTGCCTGCCAGCGTGGGGGGTGGATAGAGATCCAGTCCCCTGACCTCATGATGCCAAGCCCTAAAAACAAGGCTAGCCATTGGCTCCATTTATTTTGTGCTGAAATACCATCTCCTTACAGTTGACATTATAATTTGACAAGATGAAGATAAAAAAATGATTCAGCAAAATACCGAATATTGTAACCGACGATCACATTGGAACCTCTGCACATTTGTGCAATGTATACTTGATTTATATTGACCACAAAGTCAAATGCTATAGGGCTGGACGAGCTGAAAACAAATAATGTCCAATAAGATTTATTGTAAATATAAACCTATAAACAATAAAAAACAATCTACCGAACCGCCCTGTAAGATAAATCTAGGTGTATAAGGGCCCGGACACCTATTTTAAATTCAAAGATTGAGGACCAAGAACAGAGTATAATGGACATACGAGCTGATTTCAAAGAGGGTTTGTCGATTTCGCTGCAAAGATGAAAGTCAGAATAGCTTTGATGAGGAAATAATGTTCCAAGACCTACAATTAAACACTTTTACCATATACAATAAAAGAAAAGACTGGCCCGTATGAAATTAAAAATTACTGTCACAATGGTTTTGTCTTCCAGGCCCGCCCGGGTGGCTCAGTGGTGAGCGTGTTGACCTCATGACCTGGTGGTTGCGAGTTCGACACCCGATTGAGGCGAACTTTCTTTCCAGCGTATTTTCGCCTCTCAATCCTGCTGAAGCATGTGAGAAAAGTGGTCGGTGGCTTTGGAAAGAAAGTTGTGTTAGTAACGGTGTCAGAAAGCTAGGAAACACATGTGCGTCACCGACCGCCATGATATGACCGTAGCTGTTAAAGTGGCGTTAAACCCTAATACAAACCAACCAATTTGTCTTCCAAGTTAAAAATACCTTAATTCAAAACTTATGCAGAAGTATAGTCCAGTGCAAGGCGTGTATAGATATATCAACGCACTACGTATATGGAAAGCAATATTATCAGCTGGAAACTCTGATACTCGGATTTCCTGCTACGACGATGAAGTTATGGATTTATTTGCACTCTATGTCACGCAGGAGTAACAAATGATGTCTCGAACGTTTCAGTCGGCGCCGATCTGTCTGGACGATTTAACCTCTTTGTCCCTGCAGTAATTACTGTCTGGACTCCGGACCGTCCATAGCTTAAGCTTAACGACGCATTCTGTGGTAAACGTGTAAATCAATGGAAATTGGTAGCATCGGTAAACCAGATGTATACATAATAATGCGATTGTATAATAAATAGTCCGGCCCGAATACAAATACTATTGGGATCTGTGTGCCAAGTTATTGGCTAAGATAGAGGTAATGACTCATGGTTCAGTCTGTATTGTTAATCCTCCCTACGAGAACGCAGAGGTAATGGATACCGTCTCAGTTTTCACATTTCCTGGGGAAAGTTTCTCTCCGAGCTGTTTTGTCTCTACTTTATGGCCATGAGTCATATTCCTTCCACTGTTGCAATTTTACAGTTGGCATTGGCTTCCGTTATTATGTCATTATGCGCAGTTGCTTGGGTATATGTGCCATTATTATATCTTCACTCAGTTTAGTTTGAATATTAAATTGATCGCTTTTCAACCATCAGGCTTTTTGAATTATGTTCGTAATGGTGTGGTAATACGAGGGTTATTAAAAGTTACCCAGATTTTGTTTAATAAAAAATATTTGAGAAGCAGTCATGCTAAATTTTGCATCATTGTCTATCGGAATTCAATCTACGCATGGCTATGGTTATTTTATATATATCTTTCTGTCAAAAAAAAGCTGCTCGCAGTTGCCATCGAAAATGTCATAGAAACATGTTCCGGCGCAGCGCAAAACATTATTTTCATACTCTACTTTCTCTTCTATATATTTTTTCTCTCGTAACTGATGACGTTTTGAAATCTAAACGCTGCTTACATTTTGAGTAAATGTAAGGTCATTTAACGGTTAAATGCTACAGAAAATCGCGTTTAAATACCGTTTAGGTAAACGTTTTGAACGTTAAAGATGACGTCAGCTGACCGTCTGGAAATCTGGGCCCATAGCAGAATTTTGCCAGCAGCTAGGAGAAACGCTGAAAAACACATACAAAAAAATCATAGCGAAGAGGAATAATTAGGTCACACAGACACTTTTGTATGATTTGCATGGACGGTTCAAATAAGGGGAAAAAGCATTAACGATCAAAAGGAAGACTTGAAAAGTAGGAAATACCAGCGACGTTGGTAACGTCATTGGCAAGGCCGTGAGGCGAGATCCGCGTTTAACACTACGGACCTTATCAAAGACCTTCGACATCAGCGTAAGAAGCGCACATTCAATTCTAACTAATGAATTGAAAATAACATAAGTAAATTTAAACAAAATATTGAATTTTATAACAGATACGAACACAAATTATGTAAAAACTGTAAAATTTGTAGGTGTACAATACAATATTACATATCTAAAATTTATTTTTGCGACTGTGATGATGAACTTAGAGGATTCAAAATATGAATTCAGCTGGTTTCAGGTCCACGCACAATGGGAGGAAGCGAGAAGCAGCGGCGTGTCAGCGAGGACAGGGCGGTTCTGCGAAGGATCGACAAAGAAGGAGAAACATTCCTATCGCACATCATCACCGTGGATGAAACATGGCTGTTGTTAACGATCCGGTATGTCCCTCGAGCACTTTCTATGACACATGGAAAATGCATCGTCCCACACTGCAGGGCCACAGATCTGGAGCTGGCTTTACTTGGATTTGAGACCGTGTTCCGTCTGTCTTACTCACGAGATCTGGCACCATTTGACCTGGCTATTTTTTCTACCATAAAAGCACAAATGAAGGATAAGAAGTATCAGTCCCTTCAAGAACTATGAGTTGCAACACCTTTTGTTGCGAAGCAGTACAAGTCTGAGTGCTACAGGGATGTATACAACCGTAGTACGTTGATGACATTTTACATTGTAGCGTTTTGTGCGCCGGTTCCTGGGACCTTCGCAAGTTTCACTGCGTGTAAAATAAACTCATGTATTGTTTGATTGTTGAAGTATTTTGCTCGTTTGTACGTAATGAATGTTGAACGTCGTTTAACGCTGCGTGGACTTTTGTCGTATTACAATAACTCATTAAAGATTTAAAGACTTAATCCGGATCATATTCGAACGTATAGTGTTTTTCTTTTCTGCAGGCCATTGTCGTCCGCAAATACTTACAATTTGGACAAGCCTGCTTTTTGTTGTTTGGTATCTGGATATAGCATCTGTTACCGTAAGGGATAAACTTGTCAAGGGGGTGTTTAAAAAAAAGAACCGCTGAAAATGGAAAACAAATCAAGGAGTAAAACACGCAATTTAAATGTTTTTCAATCCTGTTTTTTGTATATTTATAAGCATAACAATGTACACTTGGTTTTAAAATGTATGATCTGATCACCCTGACGCTGAACTACTTTGCTCACAAGAGAGACATACGTATTTAACATATAATCTAAGTTCGTAAGATTTCACTAGATAGAAAACTGTCATGTAAGACGCACATCAGTAATAAACTAACATAGGCAGTCCTACTGATACATTGACCCTGAGACATTTCTGTTTGCAAACGATGTGTATATCTTCAACTCTGGAACATTTTTTTCTTTAAAACAGTGTTGGAGAAGGATTGATTGCCAGTAATATTGTTCTGTCTTGCCCACAAGGTTTTTATATTTAGGCAAATCGCATTATGTGAGCCATACTAATTTGTCGTCTGCAATTACGTTTAATCTGGACAAGTCTGTAGTTGCTTTTTTTTTTTTTGTAAAGAGGCAATACAATAAAATAGTTTCTACAAATGGAAGATAAATCTGTGCAACAAGACAGTATGAGTCATGCAATAGTCTAGCCAAACCTTACAGCATCCTAATTGTTGATAACAGGAGTATCATGTCATAAATTTTATTCTCGTCTATCCCATTGTCCCCAGGCAGTGTAAAGTTTAGTGATGTGCAAATGATATCGGCCTATGTAATGCAGAAAAATGAACCTCCCCTACAAAATGATCCGGGTCATTATTCTACGTAGAGAAGTGACTCCAAAAGTCATTTCACTACGAAGAATGACCCTCTGGGGTCATTTCTCTACGCAGAAAAATGACCCGGGTCTTTCCTCTGAGTACAGAAGTGACCCTTTGGTAATTTCTCTACATAGAGCATTTTGTAGGTGTGGGTCATTTCTCTGCATTTAACAGGCAGGCCGTGCTTGAAATCTTAGTCGATTTACAGTGTGATTTGAGGTATTTCTTCGCAGGTGTTCGATGTCTTAACCGTTTGCCCAACTTACTGGCTCGAGCATAGTGATGTTCGTGTGCTGAACCGTTTTTGTCGTTGTTTTCGAATTAAGATTTGTTGCAGGTATGATCGGATGTAAGACTGGACGAGAAAACACGTCTAAAAAAGGGGCTTATACATCGTCTTGGCATCGAAAAGGACATTTTCTTTAAATAATTATATAAGTGAGTCATGCGTTTGGAAAAAAAGGGTCATGCATGTGCAGAAAGGTCTTTATCCAAGCCCAAGCACTCCTTGCAGGCTGACCTGGCTTGAAAAAATTGCTCTTGGGAAATATTCTACTTATCAAAGAACCAACCTAAATCAGGATTCTGCAGCTGTTTTTTGTAAGCGAAGCTTATACATATTATGCGATCATTTGCTTGGAATAAATGCATAATCTTTTCCGAGAGCCCCGCCCATGTTTGATATTGTTGAAGAATCGGAATGGCCTAAATTCTTTCGCGCGTGATCACATTGCTTTCGTTTCAATCTGATGTTGCAAATAAATTTATGTACATTCTGATTTTTTATCTATTGTCAGTATTCATGGTTCCGGCTTGGAAATAACCTTTCACTCCGGTTTATAATTCCTTGATGTGAATATTTGACTTTGGAAAATGCTTTTGAATGTCGAAAGTCGTTAGTTTCCTGGTCTATATACACTGCTGCAAATATGCTAAACATTTTTAGCTCACCTTAGCACAAAGTGCTAAAGGTGAACTATTGTGATCGCCCTATGGACGGCGTTCATCAACAATTTCTTTAACATCTTCTCCTACACCACTGGGCCAATTTCGATGAACTTGGCGGGGATGTTCCTTGGGTGAACCTCTACCAAAACTGTTCAAAGAAGCTAATCCCACATATAACTCTGGCTGCCATGGCAACAAAAGAGAAAAAAAAATCTTTAAAAATCTTCTTCTCTGAACCTAGAAGATAAACTGCTTTGATATTTGGTATGTAGCATCTCCTAGTGGACCTCTACCAAATGATGAAATGATGCCCTTGGAGTCAAAACTGGCCCCATCCCGGTGGTCACAAGTCCGAATGTAGGAAAAAAGAAGGAAACCTTTAAAAATCTTCTCCTCTAAAGCTTGAAGGCGTAGAGCTTTGATACTTGATATGTAGCATCTCCTAGTAGACCTCTACCCATTGTCTTCAAATGATGCCCCTGGGGTCAAAACTTGCCCGAACCCGGGGGTCACAAGTTTGGGCATAGGAACAAAGAAGGAAAGCTTTAAAAAGCTTCTCTTTTAAAACTGGAAAGTTTGGAGCTTTGATATTTGGTCTATGGCGTCTCCTAGTGAACGTCTACTTATTTTGTTCAAATGATGCCCGTGGGGTCAAAACTGGCCCCATCCCAGGAGTTACAAGTTCAAACATAGGTACAAAGAAAGAGAACTTTAAAAATCTTCTCCTCTGAAACTAGATGGCGTAGAGCTTTGATATTTGGTCTGTGGCTTCTCCTAGAGGACCTCAACTTAGTTTCTTTAAATGATGCCCCTGCGGTCAAAACTGCCCCCCCCCCGGGTCACAAGTTTGAACAAAGGAACAAAGAAGGAAAACTTTAAAAGTCTTCTCCGATGAATCTTGAAGGCGTAGAGCTTTGATATTTGGTATACATGGCATCTCCTAGTGGACCTATACCAAGTTTGTTCACATGATTCCCCTGGGGTCAAAACTGGCCCTGCCCAAGGAGTTACAAGTTCAAACATAGGTACAAAGAATGAAAATTTTGATATTCTTCTTCTCAAAAACTAAAAGGCATAGAGCTTTGATATTTGGTATGTAGCATCTCCTAGTGGACCTCTGCCAAGTTTGATACCCCTGGGGTCATAATTGGCCCCGCCCCGGGGGTCACAATTTCAAACATAGGTACAAAGAATGAAAATTTTTATATTCTTCTTCTCAAAATCTAAAAGGCATAGAGCTTTATATTTGGTATACATGGCATCTCCTAGTGCACCTCTACCAAGTTTGTTCACATGATGCCCCTGCGGTTCAAAGTGGCCTCGCCGCAAGAGTTGCAAGTTTGAACATAGGTATAAAGAATAAACATTTTGATATTCTTCTTCTAAAAAACTAAAAGGCAAAGAGCTTAGATATTTGGTATACATTGCATCTCCTAGTGGACCTCTACCAAGTTTGTTTACATGATGCCCCTGGGGTCAAAACTGGCCCCGCCCCTGGAGTTACAAGTTCAAACATAGGTTCAAAGAATGGAAATTTTGATATTCTTCTTTTCAAAAACTAAAAGGCATATTTGGTATGTAGCATCTCCTAATGGACCCCAACCAAGTTTGTTCACATGATGCCCCTGGGGTTAAAATTGGCCCCGCCCCAGGAGTTACAAGTTCAAACATAGGTACAAAGAATGAAAATTTTGATATTCTTCTTCTCAAAAACTAAAAGGCATATGGCTTTGATATTTCGTAGCCATGCGGTTTCTTGGTTCACGGTAGTTACGGTCCGATCAAGAAAAACTCAAAATTTTAACAAAGTATAGAATGAATCACCAAAGAATTTTCTAATTTTATCGTTTAGTTAGTGACATAGAAAATATGATGCAGTTTCATCTAAACATTCAAACGAAAATCAACCTTAACCTTCACCACTGTCCCGGTGCCATTCTGAAATTGATGCATGTTACTTCGATGGTTTTCATAAAAAAATGAATACAACTTGATATATTTGGCGCCAGTTTGCAGTCACATGATCGGAAAATATTGCAACATGACCTAGCAGATTATCTAAATACGTCATCGTGCATGTTTTGAAGTAAAACTGCTTGAAATGATCGATTTTAGAGGGCGGGGTAAATAATGTTTAGCATGTAGGTGCCGATGACACCCTTCTCACTTTCGGTATATTTTTCATCCATTGTAATCTTATATTTTAAAAAGAAAAGTTGATTGAGGTACATAAATATTGAATTCGGGGGTACTTAAATCAAATTTGAGACCAGACAAGCAGCAAGAGCAAGCCCATTTGTTTATTATGGAAAGATACTGATTACCTCGAAGTAATATATACCGTGAACCAACATATCGTGGCTATATACATGTACATGGCATCTCCTAGTGGACTTCTACCAAGTTTGTTCACATGATGCCCCTGGGGTCAAAACTGGCCCCGCCCCTGGAGTTACAAGTTCAAATATAGGTACAAAGAATGGAAAATTTTGATATTCTTCTTCTCAAAAACTAAAAGGCATAGAGCTTTGATATTTGGTATGTAGCATCCCCTAGTGGACCTCTACCAAGTCTGTTCATATGATGCCCTTGGGGGTCAAAACTGGCCCGGGGGTCATAGGTTGGAACATAGGAACAAAGACGAAAAACTTTAAAATTCTCTTTCTCTTAAATGGTTGTTCAAAGAATTAAATTTCTCTCATAAGCAATAGTCTTAGGCGAGCGTTCCAGGGCTGATGGATTAAGTATGCAAATTTTGTTGTAAAACAGTTTATAGTTATGTTTTCAATTAGCCAAAAAAACCCTTTCGTCCTCATAAAAACATTCGATTCCGAGATCAAATAACATCGATTCATAAAGTTAGTGGATGGTGTTTTTTTCTATTGTCGACTTCGTGCAAAAACACGGCGGGGAATCACATGAGACAACAACAACAACAATGACCGTTATTTGAAAAAAATCCCCAACTTCAGGTAAGAAAATCTTCAATAATTCCGTTAATATGTGACCGATTGGAATTTGGTTTGAAGCAGAGAAGGCGGAAGGACTCCGGGGATTTGCTTGATGTGTTAGATTTTTTAAACAACACCTGATAAAAAAGTTATTGACGAGCAAACAAATTATCCAGGGTAGAAAGTTTGTTTGCTCGTCAATAACTTTTTTATCAGGTGTTGTTTCAAAAAACTAACACATCAAGCAAATCCCTTGAGTCCTTCCGCCTTCTCTACTTCAAACCAAATTCCAATCGGTCATGTATTAACGGAATTATTGAAGATTTTCTTACCTTAAGTCGGGGAATTTTTTCAAATAACGGTCATTGTTGTTGTTGTTGTGTCACGTGATTCCCCGCCGTGAAAAATAGACAGGTCTTTGCAAAACATTCCAATATTCGAACGATGCCATATAATTATCCAATTTGTCGTCAATGCTAATACATGTACATGTATATACGAGCCAAGCTCTATGCAAAGGAAGCTCAATGCATCAATACAAGAGGCATAGACAAATATCAGCCTTGGCACTCCGCGCAGGCCTACAACCACGGATCGTTCTACCTTATGATTCAGAGGGTAGTTAGACAAAATGGAGTGTTCGGATCCGTGATTTTGTGATGACTTACTCGGTAAAGTTCACAGATATGCATTACGCTTCTTTTACTGGAACATGGCTAATATAAAACCTCATGTTTTCCGTACCCAGAAATGAACGTTAAATAGCATTGAACCAAATTTGCTACAACTATTCAACAGATCTTTAGCAAACTATTTAACCCTTTACCAAACGACAAATTTTAGACTCTTCCAAACTCAATGAGTTTGCAGACGACAAGTTCAAATTTGATAAAAATGGCAGGAAGTTCTCCAAATGGGTAGAAAACACTGCGGGAAAAGGAGAAATTGCTCGTTACGAGCAATTTCTCCTTTTCCCACAGTGTTTTTAAAAGACTTGGGTGTTTGTAAAAGACTTGCAGGCACGTAAAAACAAGGGCTTGTTTGGGAAAGGGTTAAAAACATCTAATCTTTAAACGTTCTTATTCTTGGTCGGTGTCCTTTGTATATTTTCATAGATCTATAACGCCTTAAAATTGTTCTTGTCTGGATCCAGAGCCTTGTCATAAAACACGTGGCATTGTTGGGCCTGCAACACGCGAATAGGGGCATTCGATCATTTGCGTAAAATGTCGTCGAAGATCAGCATGCACAATCGGCACAGACTGATCTAAAAGGAAACTTTCCGATTATATTCGATTTTGTCTCACAATAGATTTGCACAAAAGGGCAAATTATATAAGAACAGAAAGTGTCGTCTCGTAGTTCGCGCAGGCTCATCTCGGATGGGACTTTACGCAAAATGTCCGAATGCCCGTTTTCCCGTTTTGCATGCCTTATTATAGTATTCTTTTATCATAGTTCTAATATGAGTTGCACTACACTGTCGTTTATCAGAGAATGCAAAAAAAACCCCAAAAACTTTCCGACATTTTCCTGAAGCCATGTGCTGACACTTTTCGTTTGGAATCATAGGGAGATTTTCATTAGAATTGTCAAATTCCTTAAACAGGGGAAAAATGGCCCTTTCTAGTAACAGGACCTATTGAACCTGTAATTGTTTCAAATATAGCACAGGAATTAAAAATTGGTAAACTCCTTTGTCATACGTTTTGTAAAATTAAATCCCATGACTTTATACGAGGAAAGAAGCTTATTTCCCCTGCAAAACAAGACATTTTATAGAATTCTAGAGTCTTTATATCATTTAAGTTGTCAGGTAAACGAGTTTTTTTTTGCCTGAAACGTGTGCTTGAGAAAACAACGTGGTCCTTGGGAAAGTGGCGAAAATGTACTCAATGAAAAAAAAAGTTTAAAATTAACGGAAAGAGGCACAGACAGACAGACAGACAGACAGACAGACTGAGTGTTTTCTATATTTTGTAACTGTGTATCCCGATGGTGACTTCAACAGACTAATGCCAAGTTAATCATGTATTGTCGCCAGAAAGTGTAGGCGTAAATTGTTAATGGCTATTCTCCTATTTCCTATTATAACCCGCTGTCTGCATGCAAAGTAAGCAGATTCCCTAATCAGTGATAGTTTATACCTATAAATGATGTGTATCTGTCAACCTAACTGATCGATAGGTGGAATTCAGGGACCGTTGTCAACAACCATTCCAAAGTCTGTTTTATAGTCTAGGACCGGCCATTTCATTCATTGAAGCATTTTGATGCAAATCTCATAACCAAAGTGTCTCTGTATTTGCAGCAAAATTGTATTTTCAGCCAATGAAAATGTAGTATTCATTTATGCGAGGAAGTTAAGATTTAATGACGTGACACTGACCTAAATTACAGAGTTTTCTCCTAGAGTCTGTGATTTTCAATTTACGGCATTCACAGAAAAAAAAGACTTCCAGACTAAAGAAAGTAGTCTATAGGCGCCAGGATTGACTCAAATGTAAACAAAAACCCAAAGTTGCCAAATACTGCCCCACAGAAAACAATACTTTTGTAAGAAAACATAGAAAACAATTGTTGAAAGAGAAAGAGCGCGAAAAGAAGATTACATCATTTGAGAAAAAGAACAGCTAAAATGTAAGAGAGCTTGAGTTATGAGTGCATTTAGAGAATAACGATCTGGCTGATATAGATGTATCTACTGGTCAAGCATACTATGCCTATTAATCCCCATCAGACAACAAAATTGAAGTCTGTGAATTGTCTGTCGCAGGTGTCCTAGATGATTACAAAGACTATGTGTTAAGATTATTGACTTGCTGTCTGTGTGCGAAGTTAAAATTGTTGATCCTCAGTTTGAATGCAATTGTAATAAACCATCTTTACACACCGAAAAGATCTCCTTACTCTCCATGCCAAAGGAATATATTAAACTGTGTAGGATATATCTAGTGCAACACGCGAAAAGGGTCATTCGGACATTTGCGTAAAGTGTCGTCTCTGATCAGCGTGTGCACTCCGCACAGGCTAATCCGAAACGACACTTTCCGATTTTATGTGATTTTCTGTTTTACGCAAGTCTACTGTAGCAGAAAATCTAATGTAGTCGTAAAGTGTCGTCTCGGATTAGCCTGCGCGGACAGCGCAGGCTAATCCGGGACGACACTTTACGCAAATGTCCGAATGCACCTTTTCGCGTGTTGCAATTATTATCTAGTTGAGAATAATTTCTTCTTTCAATACCATAGTGATCAAATAGTCATTTATGTTTATGTATTAAGCTAAATAATGATTTGTTGTTTACCATTATCACTTGAAACTGAGAATTGTAATTGAATGTCTTGTAATTAAATGGATCAAAGCCCAAGTGGAATTAGTTTTCACTGAAATTAGAGACTGAATATGTCCTTGTTAGGATATACACATAATTATATCATAAACATTGTCTAATTTTCATCTTTTTGTAACGTGTTTTAGGGTGTACGTAAAGCAGAATCATTATAGATCCTAATTTTACGGAAAAAAATCATTCGCTAATTTTGTGTCAGGGTTGTATGACATATTGAAAACAAAACAAATAAAGTGTCCATTTGACACTCTACTGTGTCTTGAAATTCTCGCCATGTTTAGAAAATAACGACACAGGTTGAACTTCTCTTTTTTCATATCTCACTGATATTAGTTCCGGAATAAACAACGGAATATTACGATGTTCGTTTAATACAATTTCTAATTTTTTGTTGCCTGGCACTTTTTAACGCATAAATAAATCCTAACAACAATTATTACTCGGCTGTCAAGAAATACCCAACACCGTGTAACAGTTCTTTGAAATCGTAAAGTAAATGTATGCAGTGTTGACAAGCAGAATCTTTAGATACAAAGCAAAGTCCTCCGTGCCATTTTTTATAAGTCGACCTTGGGCTCTCCATTTTTATGTTGAGGGATAGATCAACCATGAAGTACATATATTCGTGTATACGAAACCAAGAAAAAAAATCCAACAACTTATTGTTGATGTCACTGAACTGGTGTCATTTTTACACGTCTTCCTACTTGTTAGTGAGTATTGATTTCAGAATGAGACCTGAGTGTAGATAATCGACGGTACTGCTAGAGGGGCAAAATTTAGCAAGCTTTTTACCCAATAGCTTTGACTCCAGACAAAGACGATACCATTTTTCATTTTTGTGGACTTACATTTTAATCTTGAGAAAAAAACTCATATCTACTTATGTGGCGGCAGAACAGTTTACCAAGTGACACTGATCCAAGTTTCTATAAGACAATTTAAGGAGAAAATATGTATTTATTCCATTATATCAGATTCAGAAATATGTGAAAGTCTGTCTCATAACATTGTCTAGATAATAAATAAAGTGTTTTTGTTGATTATGGAATATATCTGACAATCCCGTCAATAAATACTTCATCAAGAGGCGCAAACTGCATTTTTCCACTAGGAGGTTATCACAGATATAAAGGATATTTGTTTTTTATGGTGAAAGATCGAAATTTATTTCATCGAGTGAACATCATCGGTTATATATTCTACCAGAAAGCATGAAATAAATAGTAATACACAACCTTTTGGTCGACAAACACGTATATGACTTTTGCCACAAATATAGATTTATGATCAAACTTATATTTAGACTTTAATTAAGTATGAACCCGTAGTATTACTCTTACATAGAGGTTTGAATTTTAGGCCTTTTCCAACTGAGTTTTCTCGCTGTGAGCAAGCGTAAGGCTCAATTCTGAATGTAATGACACAATTTTAAAGTCATCAGTAATATGAACATACGAAATATTATATATGACTCCAATTGGCTTTGATTTGAAAGGTTACAAAAATTGTGGAAAAAGAAAAACAAATGCAGGGTACAAATAGCGTTTTTTTTGTTCTCTCTATACTACAACGTTTTCTAAAGCCCTCCCTATCTGGGTCGTTAAAACTCGGGATTACGTTAAAATAGGAAGGATGGCACGACAAGGGCTTATAAATTCCTTATTTCGAATTTCGTCCTTAAAAAAAAAGAGAAAAACATTAATGTGACGTAGAATTATCGTCAAAATTACGACAAATTATAAACTTTTCACAACTTTTGATTATTTGAAACAAATTTTATGATTATGATTACGGTAAATTACTCTTTTCGAAGAAAGACTGACTCAACAAATAACTTTTTTTTAATCTGGACCTAAAAGGAAGAAACCTTTCGGTATCCTGGATTTGTTCGGGCAGTTCACTCTTGAGCAAATTTGGTTCATAGATATATGAATATGATGTAAAAGCATTTTTCTTTAAGATATCAGCCCATTAAAAAAGAGATAACCAGGCCAGTTTTTAGATTGTCATTTCACGTCCAAAATCATTTAATTGGTCCAGATTCGTATGTTTCACGTCACAACTATTAAAACACACTAAACAATACTGTATCCTGCCTTATTTTGGTGTTTCTATAATGTCAAAATGTCAATATGCGTAATACATAATCCTAAGCACCAACAGTTGGATGATTGATGCCAGATATCTATCATTAGATAATCATAAAATACAACAGAATGCCTGTCACAAAATACGCAGTGGCATTTTCCAAGTGTCTTCAAAGTTACAGAAAAAAGTAAAGAGTCCATTCTAATTCACTATTTTACGTTAAATATATGTGTAGATTATTAGCAGGCAGCATATAGTTAAAGCAGAAAATAATATTCTGTGACTCAAAATACCAGTGAACTACGTTATACAAACCATGAGTACGCAGTGACATAATACAGCCACTTTTGGGGTATGTAAAATGTTTTTTTCATGAACTAGGTGTATCATATTTTCAATCAGAAATATCAATTTAACACCAAAAACCTGATTTCGAAGATAAGACCACCGGAATTAATCTTTTTCGTTTTTTAACGATTTTTGTAAGGTACGTTATGCATGATGACAACAAAACAAAACGTGTAATGATTACTCCATTAAAACTTTCAGATAGTCATTATGATCTACTTGAAGTGGCGAGTTCTCAGTTCACCATAACTGAGCTGTTTTTTTTTTTATACTGTTGCATTTTCGAGATCACGTGAATGACGTAACAGTGAAATACGTTACAAGTAAGGAGTAATTTATACTGTTCCACCGACTTAAACTGAGTTATTATGGGGTTATTTGTCTAAAACACCGTTTACATCGTTATACGTCACCAAAGTACGTCATTAGCAAATATATCCACTATTTTGGAATATGCTGACCTTAGCAGAAAACAAATTAGAAGTGTAAGAAAGGACAGAAATACAATTAGGAAACGTGAAGCAGAACAGAGGACAGCTCTATATGCGCAAGTACGAGTATCTATGGGACGCTTCGATAATAGTACAAGCTTACCTACAAAGAAAGACAGTTGTAAAGTAGGAACAGAAAGATTCCAAAAGAGAGTCTTTAAATGATTACCTTTACAACCTACATTTGAAATTCAGAGCTTAAAAGCAGTTCTTCTAAAATAAGTCTTTCTATTTTCAGCAGCTTAAGGCAGTTCAAAGGACGAAAAAACATGCCTTTATCTGAAACACCAGCATATGGTCTTGAAGAGTAAATTAATGAGAGAAAACAAAGTATTAATCCTTGAAAATCCATCAATAATATGAGTGATGCTGAAATTTTATGAAAGGTGGACAATATCGCTAAGGAAAGAATTAAATATTCATTATGGAGAAGAGTTACAGTGGAGAAGAAAGGCCGGTCATTCAAACGTGCAGATTGTCTTAGTAGAAGAAACTAAAGAACAGTTCAAAGAAACTTTAACAAAGAACTGGTCGAATTTCTGGAACACACCAGAAGAGTCAAAGCACAGTATCAGCAGTGATGAAAGAACAACTAACATTAGACCACGCCATCTGCTATATGGATTTCGCTTAAAACTACATCTGTAGTTTTGCCGAGGAAATTCAGTCGGCGTACGTTGACAAAGGGACAGTGACCTTTCACCTTGTCGTTATATACATGTATACCCGAGACCAACAAATACATGATACTCAGCACAAGTCAGTCGAAGTCGTGTCAGATGAAACAGCTCACAATGCATTGACCGTATTTGCTATGATGAAAAGTACAGTCACAGAGATCAAGAGTATGTTTCCTGAGTGTAGAATGATTCACTGTATGACAGATTCACCAACATCACAGTATAGAAACAGCACGACAAGATATTAATGACATCGTGGCGTCGAGGCTGTACTTTGAGACCGGACATGGCAAAGACCTATGCGACGGAGTCGGCGGGACAGCAAAGAGGTTTGCGGACATGACTGTTAACCGACATTCTGCCGTTATACAGTCGGCAAAAGATTTCTTCAGCTGGGGTAAGAGTCCAGAAAACAGCGGATTGAAATACATATTTGTGTCCCAAAGTGCATGTGAGGAAGTACAGAGTGAGCTAGCAAAGATAGCATTAAAACCACTGAAGGGTACCTTACAGATACAAGATGTCACAGCCCTTGAAGGTGGTAATATAGCAGAGAGACTTCATACTATCGTAATGAGTGCTTCAGAGATGGGAAGTCCCACGCAACATGCTCTGGTAGAAGCAGGCCTATTCTGATGTCAGCTACACAGATAAGTGCAATTGCTGAATCAGCTGAAGAACAAGACAATGGGAAAAAAATGAATATATCAAGAGGTCCAAGACGAAGTTGACCAAACCAGTGGAGAGCAAATGTAAATCAGCCAGAAAAGGACAAAGATCAGATATATGCTGTGAATAACAATGTTGCAGCCTTGTATGACAAACAATGGCATATGGGTGAAATACTAGAATATGATCAAATTGACAATGAATATTTCATTCCAATTATGGTTGAGGGAAAGAAGTCCTTTAAATGGCCGAGTAAAGTAGAAACTGTATGGGTTACAGAAGATTTCATTCTTACTTCCGTGCATGGTCCAGTAAATATTGGTAAAACCAGAAATATGTATGAGCAGGTTCCGTGAAGCCTTACTGAAAAAAGTTGAGTAATGAGTAAAGACCAGACTTGCGAAAACAACTGATGTTTGAAAATGATTATGAAAAAAAAAATCAAATATATTATTTTGTGCAATACGTTACCTCAAATGAAAAAGGTCGAAGTTCATGAGTTTACAGTTTAAATAGTTAGTAAGATTGTTCTTTCCAACAGTTCAGTGTTATTTCCATAAAAATCACCAAGGATTCGGATTTTTATCATAACAAGTGGGTTGATCGTATTCGTAAAACACCCAGTGTAGTGGAAAACATAAAAAACTCTATTGCAGAGGTTTACGTTCCCAAGCTTGTACAAGTATCAGCATAAATTGATGTAACCGGCTCACTTGTGTCACGTTTGAATTAAGACAGTTGTTCTTGAAATATATGATGTACCTTCTGTTTGAATATGAATTACTTGACGTTTCCCATGTCTCTTTCATTCGATAAACAAGAGGGCCATGATGGCCCTGTATCGCTCCACTTGCTTTTTAACCCTTTATCACACAAATTGAAGTGTTCATGACCATGAAAAAGAGGGCCTTCAAAAACAATGAACACAGGCAATACAAGCAGATTAATTCATTAGCATGAAAGGTAAAATCCTTGGAAAAATAAGCTGAATGATAGAAACCTTACTCTGAATTTATTATTCACCTCATGTGACTATTAGCATCAAAATGAATCACACTCCTTGAAAACAGAATATTTTCTACTTAGCACCAATCGTGTATCAGTGCAGTTTGATAATCAAGGGAGGTAAATAGTACCAAACTTTATCTTTCATTAAAAGAGTTATTTCCCTTGATTGATGTTTAAATTGAAGTGACTATATTTTGAAGCTCATGTTAAACTTGTGATCCCTGGAATGGAGCCAATTTTGACCCCAGACATACAATGTGAAACGAGAATGTGTGGTCATAAATAAGAAGATTTTTTAATCCTGCCCCCCCCCCCCAAAAAAAAGCCCTGTAAAACAAGTTTGCTCAATAAAAGGCCCTCTAAAATATGTGACCCATGAGACAGGTTTATCAAGTTTTCACTATAAACGCCAATGTAAAACTTGTGATCCCTGGGGTGGGGTCAAACTTGACCCCCAAAGTTAAAATTTGGGCCCTCTTGGTAGAGGCCCATAAGATAAAGCTACATGCAAAATTTGGTAGCCCTATGCCTGATGGCTATGTACGAGTAGATTTTTAAAGTTTCCCTATATAAACCCATGTAGAACTTGTGACCCCCTGGGACGAGACTAAATTTGACCCCAGGGCTGTAATTTTGGCACCCTTGGTAGAGACCCCCTAGATAAAGCTACATACAAAATTTAATAGCTCTAGCCCTTATAGATAGGTGCGATAAGATTTTGAAAGTTTTCCTTATATAAGCGCATGTAAAATTTGTTACCCCTTGGGCGGGGCCAAATCTGAACCCTGGGCTATAATTTGGACACCCTTGGTAGAGGTCCACTAGATAAGGCTACATGCCAAATTTGGTAGCCCTAGGCCCCCGGGGCGGGGCCAATTTTGACCCAAGGGCTATAATTTGGACACTGTTGGTAGAGGTCCAGTAGCTAAAACTACATCCCAAATTTGGTAGCCCTAGGCCGTATGCCTAGGTAGAAGAGGAATTTTAAAGTTCTCCCTAAATAAGCCCATGTAAAACTTGTGTCCCCCGGGCCGGGGCCATTTTGACCCCAGGGCTATAATTTGAAGAAACTTGGTAGAGGTCCACTAGATAAAGCTACATGCCAAATTTGGTAGCCCTAGGCTTTACGGTTTCAGACAAGAAGATTTTCAACTTTTTTCAGTTTTGTTGCCATGGCAACCAGAGTTTTTGAAGGAATTAAGTTCTTTCAAGAAATTCTGAAAAAGACCATGACAGGATCATTTCTGTGAAGTTTCATCAAAATTGGACGGTTAGTTCCAGAGAAGATGTTTAAAGAAAAAGTTAACGCACGGACGGACGGACAGACGGACGCACGCACGGACGCACGACGGACGAGCCATGACATAAGCCCGCTGGCCTTCGGCCAGTTGAGCTAAAAATCTTTATTGTTGTCTCAAATCATTGCTATTTGTGCAGTTTTCTCCAAACAACAGTTATAGCTTGTAAAGTACATGCCCATGTTTATTCAATATGCACACCCTGTATCATCGACTCCGGAACTTGGTACCAGCTTATCGATACAAAAGGCAGTGATCGCACGGAGTGGGGTGAATAAATCGTTTTTTAGAGTGTTTTGTAATGAGTGTCTTCCCTTGAAAGTACTAGCATCGGTGTTTAGAGATGTCCAACTGTTGTCCATGTATGTGGATCGAAAATAGTATTTCTGCATGCTGCAAAAAACAGCGAAATCCTACAAGCTGGTACTGCTCAAAATACTATATCTCATCAAAATCGTTCGATTTTCGTTGTTACAAAGGTTTTTACCCTTTTTTTTAACATCAGAATATTCTGGACATTTGAAATTGACTTCGGTATAAGTTTCATATGCAACAATCAAGATTTGATTGAATTATTGTCGAAAACAATAATCCTTGGGAGTACGGCGACTTGATTGGTCGGTGTACGGCAACATGAAAATTTTACTAAATTAACTGTACGGCAACTTACTGTACACCCGTGCGATTCGGGAAAAAAGTCCATTTTGACCCATTCTTTTATCACGTTGCAGGTTCTAATGCCCTTCATTTGCGGGTATTGTCCCAAGTCTTCAAGAGGGCCAAGATGGCTCTGAATTTGTCCCAAGTCTTCAAGAGGGCCAAGGTGGCTCTGAATCGCTCACCTTTGTTTTTGAGAGGACCATAGCCCTTTATTCTTATTTTTATTTTTTTTTATTTTGGGGGGGGGGGTAGGGTTGGGTATTGAACTTCCAAGCGATTTTGAAAAGGTCATTGAAAGTCATTTCAAAATATGTCACCACCCCTACAATCATCACCACAGCAATGATTTGATGAATCAGAAATTTGCAAATAATTTTTTGGATAGATCACCCAAGGACAATTTCTTGAAGAAGAACACATGCTCAATTTTGACTAATAATATAAGTCAAACAAGAGCACCACCTGCAGGTACCAACAAAATTTAATGGTTGTTGATTTTTTGAAGGATCAAACTTTCACGAACAGTTTTTGAAAAGGGTCATCCAAGGATCATTTCTATGAAATTATTTTGTTTTGACCAGCCATTTCAGAGAACAAGAATTTTTAAGAATTTCTTCTTACTCTATAGTGCACGTAGCCCCCGTTCAACAGAGCTATGTCTCAGGACGGATAAAAAATTCGCAAACAGCATTTGAAATGGGTCACCCAAAGAACATCTGTGTAAAATTAGTTCAAAATCAGACCAGCAGTTTCAGAGAAAAAGAATCTTTAACAAGTTCTTCATTTCCCTATATAGTGCAAGTAGCCCCCATTCCCCATAGCAATGTTTCTCGACGAATCTAAATTTCGCAAACACTTTTTGAAAAGTATCACCAAAGGAACATTTCTGTGAAATTATTTCGAAATCTGACCCGCGGTTTCAGAGAAGAAATTTTTTTAAAAATTCCTTCATTTCCGTATATTGCAAGAGAACCCCCCCCCCCCTATTCACCAGAGCCATGTTTCTTGACAGATCAAAATTTCGGGAACAATTTTGAAAAGGGTCACCAAAGGAACATCTGTGTAAAATTATTAATCTGACCAGCAGTTTCAAAGAAGGGGATTTTTCAATAATTTCTTCATTTCCGTATACTGCAAGCAGGCCCCATTCACCAGAGCCGTGTTTCTCGACGGATCAAAAGTTCGCGAACAATTTTTTAAAAGTGTCATCCAAGAAACATCTCCGTGATATCATTTCAAAATCTGACAAGCGGTTTCAAAGAAAAATAATTTTTATGAATTTCGTCATTTCTGTATAATGAAAGTAGCCCCCATCCAAAAGAGCCACGTTTCTTGAAGGATCAAAATTTCACGAACAATTTTTGAAAAAGGCAACAAAGGAACATCTATGTGAAATTATTTCATAATTTGACCAGCGGTTTCAGGAGAAGATTTAAAAGAATTTCCTAGAAAATTCCATTTGGTTGCCATGGCAGCCAGAGTTTTAGATGGAATCAAATTCTGTGAACATTCTGAAAGAGGATCTTCCAAGCAACACTCCAGCTAAGTTTGGTCCGAAATGGCCCAGCTGTTTAGGAGGAGTTGCATGTTTAAAGAATTGCTGACGACGCACGACGCACCAGTTGACGCACGACGGACGACGAACACCGGGCGATCCTAAAAGCTCCCCTTGAGCTCGTTGTGCTCAGGTGAGCTAAAAAGTCGGGATTATGTGGGAATGGAATAATGAGGACGAATAACATTCAGCATTCTGACGTCACGGAAAGGCAAAACATTACGGTTACATTAGAAAAAGGACCGCCATGAATCGCAGCAGTAAGGGTATTGGTAAGGCATGGGACAGTTGAGCAGCGTGCTTTTTCTTTTCCATAGCACCATCCTCCAACAAATAAATTATATTTTAAATATGGTGGCAATTATGAACGTGATGCTAATCATTATTAATTAACTATTAGACATATAGAACTTATACATGGAAACCGGTCCACGCGATGCTAGTCACACTTCTTACTTCGTATAGTATACAGGTCGTGACCCCGGCTTAATACGACTTGACCTCCGATCAATACAGTTGACCTCGTATCAGTGTTGATAACCCGCGACCAATACAGAAATACTTGAAAATGATTGGTCAAAAGTTTAGTCATGTGAGCGTCTGCGCTTACGTATGTCCATTCACGTTCAAGGATTTCTGTATTGGTCGGGCGTCATCAATATTGATACGGGGTTAAGTGTATTGATCGGAGGTCAAGTCGTATTAAGCCGGGGTCACGACCTGTATACTATACGAAGTAAGGAATGTGACTAGCAAACCCTGCTTTCACTTCTCTTGGGTTTTCATATTGATTCTGTGCCAACCGTTGTCTGCGCATGTCATATTCTTCGAAGATTCGACCTCTCTCATATGAGGCATCACTAACCCCGAAAGCGGGCTGACTGTAATATTATAATGTTATTAATCAAGTAATTTCGTATTGGCCCAGTTACAGGTCCGAGGTCAGCTGTATTGGCCTGAGACCAAAGGCCGAGGGCCAATAAGGCTGACCGAGGACCTGTAACTGGGCCAATACGAAATCACTTGATTAATGACAATTTTATTAATTAACCCTTTACCAAACAATCTCTGGTTTTCACGACCCTGAAAAAGAAGGCTTCTGAAAACATTGTGAGAAAAGGATAAAATGCTGGTAACCCTGCTGGAAACAAATATCATGTTTTGGGTTACGTTTACTTTGCCGCCTTCTTGAACGTGATTGGCTAAAAGTAAGCGCAGACGCTCACGCCACTGAACTTTTGACCAATCATGTTCAAGGATTTCTGTATTGGTCGCGGGTCATCAATATTGATACGCGGTCAACTGTATCGGAGGTCAAGTGTATTAAGCAGAGGTCACGACCTGTGTACTATACAAAATCAGAAATGTGACTGGTATCGCGTGGACCGGTTTCCATGTATAACTTCTATATATCCAATAGTTAATTAATAATACACTCTATTAAGCAGCAATGTAGAAAATAGCTTTTATCAAAACGTTTGAGGAAAAATGAGACCTGCTTTAGCTCCAGATTTCTCTAAACTGCTGATCTTAGCTGATTGAATTACTCGAGGTAGGGTTTTATTGAGTAAACCTTTATTTTAGTTTTAAATTCAAACTATCGGTTGTCGCGTAGGAATGTGGTTCTGTTCTGTACCCAGGATGCCCATATTAGATAGATGAGTATTCGTTGTCTGCGAATGTCATATTCTTCGAAGATTCGACTGTCTTACATGACGCATCACTGGCCCCAAAAGCGGGCTGACTGTAATATTACGCTGTATAAAGTAGTAATGTAGAAAATAGCTTTTATCAATACGTTTGAGGAGAAATGAGACCTGCTATAGCATCAGATTTCTCTAGACTGCTGATCATAGCTGAGTGCGTTGTACGACGCAGCGCTTTATTGAGTAAACGTTTATTTTAGTTTGAAATTCAAAGTAACGGTTGTCGCGTAGGAAAGTGGTTCGGTTCTGTACCAAAGATGCCCAAATTAGATAATTGAGTTTTTATAGAATGCCATCTAGCGGGAGATAATGATGAGTATTTATAGAATGTTATCTAGCGGGAGATAATGTTGTGCCAACAGTTAATTAATAAAAATGTCATTAATCAAGTGAGTTCGTATTGGCCCAGTTACAGGTCCTCGGCCAGCGGTATTGGCCCTCGGACTTTGGCCCGAGGCCGAAGCAATACGGCTGACCCCGGACCTGTAACTGGGCCAATACGAACTCACTTGATTAACAACATTATAGTAATAATACCCTTTCGCGCGCTACAGCGTTAAATTTTATTCTTTTCAAAATAAATCGCCGTAGTTAGCTAGCAAGACGCCGTCCAGTATTTTTTACATTGTCGCAAGTTGCCGTGCTCAAGCCTCCCGAATTTTATCATGTTTTTATCGAGAAATTTGTTACAATCTTTTGTAAACTAACAGGTGGGTTTTGTCGATGACCTATATTTTAGGCAGTACCAGGCAGCTCATTTTACAATAAAAAGTAATATTTAAATCATTTTCACGGAATTTCTTGTTGTGCATTTCAAACATAAATATGTTCTGTAAAAGCAGGCATTCTCATTGATGCATAATACCGCGACAGAACTTCAAAATTGAGAATTTTCTCACCCTGGACATGGCCAGTGTTTGCTTGTCATCGCTTCAGCTGGTACCAAGCTCCGAAGTCGATGATACACGGTGATGCACAGGCGTCTCAATTTTCACAATTTGAAGAGCTGTTTTAATATCTATTTTACATGGTTTTAGAAATGTTAACAGTGTGCTAATTTGTAGGTTCACTAGTTAACGGACTTACGCATGGATGATACCAATTACCTATGTTTTTGAATGACAACTCTTCATCAGTTCTAAGTCTTAACAAATTTAACTTAAAGAGACATTGCAGTTCTTTTAAAGGATTTATTTAAACGAGACACAGATTATATATAACGTAGTCCACACGCATTTTTGATGACAATGGATTCAAACACGATTTGTTTGCTAAAAGTACCTCAATCAAGTTCCCGAATTCTTCTTTTTGTATTTAGATAGGTTCAAATTTTCCAGTAATAATATTTGTTTCTATTTTCATTCCACAAAATATGCGGCCGAATATGTGGTAATAATTGTGCCACTTAACTGATTTTGGACGTTCGATGTGATTTATGACTTTAAGATTCAGTACAAATCTGATTAGTTTGTTTGTGCGGTCTGCAATCTATTATTAATGTCTGTGAATTTGAGTAAAAACCCACTGTTTTCAATGCAGAGTTTAAGTGACACTCAATCATATACATAACCAATAACTTTTGGTATGGTAAGACAGGAGCTTTGCTGTTTTTGTATGTAAGAATATAGCTGATACTTGATAGGTCGTTAACGTTAAGTAAAAAGGGAAGTGGGCCTAATATCGAACCTTGAGGAACACCACGTTCAGTTCAGGCCTTGGAGGATAATATACCAGAGATATCTACAAACTGTTTCCGATCAGACATTAGGAAGAAAGCCAGCAGGAAGCCGACCTAGAGATACCAAGGGCTTACAGTTTCATTTGAACGATTGACTGCTTTTTGATGGTCGATCCCAGTATAGTTTACTTTATCCATACGTAAACGAATGAAATCAGTAAGATGAATACGAAAGTTTTCGGTCGATAATTTACGCATGAAGCAAGAGCCATAATAACACAAGATATCTTTGTGTTAGATAATCACCCAGCTGGTGATAAACTATTCTTTAAATAATGCTTAAAATAGATAAAGACGACAATTGTCTACCTCAGTCTTATATTTTTCTTCTTAAACAGAAGAATGACTCTAGCAGTCTATGAACTATGTGCTGAACTACCCTAGATAACAGACAGATAATGCGACTGATTATGTGTGAGAGGGCAAGCATAAGCAATTAGGACAAATCATTGAGGAATACCGTCAAGTCTACGGAATACCGTTATTGCCAACGCCTATGAATTCGTTGACTTTAAACTCGAAGCTCGATAGTACAATGGTGATAACGCTATAGTACAGTGACGATAACGCGGCAGTGCGATTATGAAAGCGAAAGAGGAATGGTGACAACACGATAGAACGACGATCATAGATTACCGTTAAGGCCAAGGCCCATGATTTATTTTAATTTCTAATTCTAAACACGATGCTCGATAGTGCTATGGTGATAGTGCAGTATTATGATAACGATAAAGCGATAGTCCGATGATGATAATACGATATTACGATGTGATAACGCGATGGTATGATGATGATATCGCGATATTAAGATGGCATATAGTGTTTAGTGCCATGATAAAAAAATGATATTATTATACTCAGCGTCAATGAAAAGTCATCGGGTAGTCAGTCAACATTTACTCTGGGTTGATGAAGGGGCATAATCCTGAAATAGCTATGTTTTTTTTCTAACACATCATTACATTTTCAACGTGAGGCACATAGGCATAGGGGCATTCTCATGTCAAAATTTTAAGCTGGTAAATGACGTAATTGAAAATTTCTCTCTCGTGGCAAGGTGAAAACTCTTCAATTTTAGTACCAGTCCTGGTGACTTTTCATTGACACTGAGTATATTACACTATCATCATCGTACTATCACGTTACCACAGCCGTAGTATCGCGATTTTGCGTTATCACCATCGTATTATCGAGCATCTCGGTTGCAAAATCAATAAATTAATTGATGTTTGTCCTATCGGTATTCCGTACATGTCTAGTGCCCTCACTAGAACTTTTCGCATTCACCAACTATTCTTGAGAATATTCTGAGTCTTATTCTTCAAGATTTTCAAAGTTTGAAAATTACAACTTTCGATTGGCTAAACCATTTGGTTTAGCCGATCAGAAGATGTGATATTTTGAAATATAGGAAAATCTGGAGAGTTAGTCAAAGAACGGTTTAAGAATGTTTGGTGAATACATACCCAGGAATCTAATTATGGTATTCTCAGAAACTAAGGAAAAGCTAACGTTATCAAGTTGAACACCTTCTCTTTTCAGGTAATATTTCAACAAATTGGCTTTTACAGATGTATCTATAAAGTGTTAAAGTTACCAGCAACTTTCACTTTAAAAGAAAGAAAAGAAAAAAACAAACTTCACCGTCAGTGTTCGAGCCAATATAACATAAAGGTTGACCTTCATTGAACGGAATTTTTAAAGATGGTCCCATGGAGACTTTCTGTCATTGACATTACTTAAAACAGAATTCAAGTAGCTTTTCGAGGCATTCAGTATGCATGACTGAGCTTTATTTCTAACTCTTCTCTTGTCAGACAATTTTAACAGTTTTATTCCTTATAAAGATATTAAAAAATAAATGCAACATCTCTCTCCCAAATGCTCTAAAAAACATTGGAGTCAATCCGTCCGTTATTTCCCGCAAAGAAGTTTGACTTGAGATTTTTTTGGTCAAGAATAGATAAGAAAATGTCAAGAACTCTTTACCAAACGAAAAAGTGATAACATGGTCCAAATTGAAAGCACTTACAGACGACAAAATTAACGTAACTCAAAAATTTAAATTCGTTTCCAGTAGGGTATAGAGCATTGTGGGAAAATGAGAAAATGCTTATTCAAAGGCCTTCTGTCTCAGGGTCGTAAAACACAGAAATTGTTTGGTAGATGGTAAAAATAGTTCGTAACAGATTTAGCATGATTGCCTAATAAATCATAAGTCTAAACTGCCCCAACAAGAGACTGATGGAAGGTACCTTTGTTCTAATTCTTCAGGGACAGAGTGTAAACTGTATTATGTTTAACTGTGCTTTCCCATATAAAATTCCCAGGTAAAAAATGTCAATAAACGGTCATAAAAAAAAGAATCTAAAACAACATTTTGATTAATTTGCTCACTATCATACATTAAAGATAAGATCTGGGGCTATTGAAAGGCCAGATGAAATCCTGGCCAAATCACTGTGATGATGCGTGAATTAGGCACTGAAACACTGTGCAACGAAAGTGTGGAAAAATTGTTTTATATAGACTCACGTCGTTCAGTAAGTGAGTGAGTTATTCAATGGAATATTATCCGCGTCCGCGTTTTCACTTCAAGTACGAGCTTGTTCTCCTTTCTTTAGAGTTGTTCATGTTAGAATCGAAACAATCTTCATTCCATCGTGATTATCGTTCAGTAAACCTAGTGTTACGTTATGAGGGGCAATGAATAAACCACTCAGGCTGTCGCCCTCTTGGATTATTTATTGTGCCTCATAACTCACAACTGCGGTTTATTGAACGATAAACCACGATAGAAAGAACATTTTCTGTCAAGCCATAACAAAAAACTACAGAAAGATGAAAAAGTTCTCATTAATGATATTTGTGTGTGGTAAATGGATATCATTATTAACATATATAATAAAAAAGATTCATGGAAACTGAAAGAATTCTAACGATAGATTTTGACTGCACAGGCGGTCGATACACAACGCCGCATCAAATGGGCTTCGTCTTGGGTAAGAGATAGAGTTTATTTCATCAGCTTGTGGTTAATATGGGGAATTATTTGCCGAAAAGAGGAAAGTTATGCGAAAATAACGAGTGCCGTAAGGGACGAGTTATTTTCGCGGACCTTTCCCGTTTGAGGCAAATATTTCCCCGTATTATCCACAAGCAAATGAAATAAATTATATAGTATATTTCCTCTGATTATTTTGTCGACGAATGCCACCTTTAAAACTAGTGATCTCAAGTCAATTAACCAGATTTTCGGCAGGAGGAAAATATTCACTGTGACGGGGAAATAATCCCCCCCACCCCAGCGTAAATTACGTCATTTCTTTACCTGTAACATTTCTAAAAATAGACTCATGAAAAATAGTAGCTGTTTTTCCTTCTTAATGCCATTTCAATGTTTCATTGTCAGTATCACAACTGTCTTATTTTCTTAATTAATTTTCATTTGACTTTTTTTTTTTATACAACTTCATGCGACTCAAGCTTGATAAACACATAGATGGACGAAGGAATTGGCAGAACTTTGGTTGGAAATCCGGTAACCACGCCCCTTTGCAAACTTAAGTAAATGTTGAACTTCTCATTTATTTGATATCGTTGCCTGGTTTTCCGTAAACAATGTATATTAAAAATTTCAACAAATAATGTTTAAACAAATTACAATGATAAAATGATAATTATAATGCTTTAAATGGGAAGGTGACCGAATGCAGCTCCTGTTAACCAACCATCGTTTACAACGTTTAGTCCTGTGGAGTCTGTGTTTACAAGAATTTAACATGGATATCAGACACATAAAAGGTAAAGATATTGTTATCCCTGATGTTTTGTCTACAGTCTAACTTGTAAATACTTGATATTTGTCTTCATGTATAATGTTTTAATTTGTATTTAGTAAGCACTTATCTTCATGTATTTTCATGTACATTTATATGTAATGATATAAAATATCTTCAGACAAAAGAAAGTTTTACTCCTTAACCCTTTCCCAAACAATCCCAGATTTTTACGGGTCTTGATTGGTAGCCTTTTGAAAACATTGTGGGAAAAGGAGAAAATGCTGGTTACCAGCATTTTCTCCTTTTCCCACAATGTTTTCTACCCTATCATAGGCAGAAATCATCTTTTCAGCAAGAGTTGAATACAAGAGAAAAAAAATCTTTGTAAAGAGATATTGCCTTATTCGAAGTGGGGGGCGAAGAAAATGAGATTTATTAAACAATAAAATGTGGGTTAGTCGGACAATGTATGATTTGTTTCAGTCCAGACACATTTGTTTTCACGTCTTGTTTAGTCATGATATGTAATATCATTTTGATTTGATAGAGTTTCCAGTATTTACGGGTAAATCAAAGCGCGTATAAATTTCTACAAGACAAGTAACCCCTGGAAACGATATAATCTTGATAAACGAGACTGTGGATATGATATATTCTATTTTGAAGACACTGAAAACAAATATCCGCCTACACGTACATGTACTTGCAGTGTGGTCTTTAACCCTTCACTCCATAGATACTCATTTCTACGCATTGCTGGTAGTAGCCTTTGGAAAGCACAGTAACAAAAGGTAAAATTGGTCGTGACGAGCAATTTCACCTTTTGTCACAATATTTTCTATGCTATCAAAAGGTGTCATAAACACATAAGAAATGGCTTCATCCTTGTTGTTATTTAAGAGTCAATTAGAGATACCTTAGAAATGCCTTATGGGGTGAAGAGTTAAACATGTCAGCGCATTAGGCAATTTTATTTCATTTCTTATTTTTACTTATTTATCTCTCGAACGACATGGATCAAATTAAGATCTATTGAAACTTCGATTTCACCTTCTTGACATGATTAAACAAGATGACAGCATTGATCCAAGATTAAACTGCGCGCTCTTAGATCAGTGCCGTCCATTTATTCAGTCATGACAAGAAGGTGAAATCGGAGTTTCAATTGATCTTCAGTTGAGCCGTCGAAAGAGATTGACGAAGTGAGACATGCTTCTTGAAATAGGGCCTTGGTTGATCTGCAAAAAATATGGACCCTTAAAACGCGTCTCGATCGTCTTTCTCTTCAAACTATTTACTTTTCATTTATCAGGCCTATTCTGGAATACGGTGATGTTGTATGGGACAACTTTTCTCAGGGTCTGAAAGATCAAATGGATAAAGTTCAAAATGAAGCGGCTCGCATAGTAACAGGCTGCACCAAAGTAACTGCTATCCGTGATTTATACCAAGAAACTGGATGGGAAACTTTAAGCCAAAGTAGGCGAAAACACAAACTGATTCTCTTTTATAAAATGTTCAACGGACTGTCTCCTAACTATCTTAATGCTCTTGTTCCTCAGACAGTTGGAGAGTCGTCATCTTATAATCTTCGAAGACCAAATAACTTGCGAACCATTGCTTGCAGAACCTCTTTGTACAAAAATTCATTCTTGCCATCAGTGATAAATGATTGGAATTGTTTATCAGATGAAACAAAAAATACCGGAACGTTGTTTTCTTTTAAATATCGCTTAAACATTGATAAACCGAGGCCAAATAAGCTTTATTTCTTTGGAGATAGAAAAACTCAGATCATACATGCTAGGTTACGTAACAAGTGCAGTTGTCTTAATGAGCATTTGTATTTGAAAAATATAGTCCAGTCACCCCTTTGTAGATGCGGTTCTGTTGAATCAACACATCATTACTTTTTTGAATGCCCATTCTACAGAGAATTAAGAATCAGTCTAAATGATGACATAAGTTCAATTACGAGAGTTACTCTTCAAGTCATCTTATATGGTGATGAAGATCTTGATCAACCTGATAACGAAAAAATATTCGCAGCAGTTCATTCTTATATTAGTCGAAGCAGAAGATTTACTTAGAATAATTATGGCTTTTTCATTCTTTGGATGTGTAAATCCTGCTTCCAAAACTTATTTTAAATGCTTATATTTAAATAAGTAACTGCATGTTCTATTGATAGCATCCAATATCTATTGATATGTGATGGTCATGGAGGAGGTCAATTGTTTGCGAAAATTTCCTCCCCGTTCCCACAGTGAAACACTCCACACCAATTCAGCTTATAATTCAGCTTATTTTTTAGCTTATTTTCCTGTTCTGTTTTTCTTTCCCACGGTTTTCTTTCAATAGCAATTAAAATACCATTATGATTTTTTATTAAGTTGTCAACCTGTAACTGTGTACCTGAAATTTTGGAGAAGAACAATATAAGCTTAGCTTTCGTTCTGATCCATTTCGTCAGTTATTGTTTGTTAATTTGTTGATTTGTCTTTAGATCTTTGTATTTATACGTAATTGATGAATAAAATATGTTTAAACTAAATATGGGCCCGTGTCCCCATGCGCAGCCCGATTAGGCTTATATGGGTCGAAACTGTTTGCTATTTGTAAATTTTCTGTATATTAAAGGACAATTCTACCTCAAGGTTCATTCGATCGTCAGACAAAATAGACCTTTCACTTTACAGGTCTAATTTCTACCCATACAATACTTTGTAAATAAAGACCATCGGCCCATGATACATGAGATAAAAAAGAAATAATAAAAAAAAAACATTAAGTTTTATCCCTCTGTTAATACCATACAATGCGATTCTTAAAAAATCAACAGGTCAAATGGCTTCAAAATTATTTGTAGAAAATGCTAGTTATAAGCATTTTTCCTTGATTTGAATTTTATGAATACATGCAAAGACCAATTCATTAAAAATTGATGTCTGTAAATGTTTTCAACTTGGACACGTATGAAATGTAATCTAGTTTAAAGAAGAAAAAAAAAGTCTCTTTTTATCTATAAATAAGAAACATTTATTCAAAAAATGCAACTGCCAGCTTAAAGCGAACTATTTGTCATCGAGGAATAATACATCTTGTCGGTGGAAATGCGCTATGCACTCATTTCCCGTCCGACAACATGTTAGTTTATGCAAGCGATGAGAAGATACCATACAAATAAAAATTTGACCAACCAGGACGTAAATCATAGGATTAAAACACTTTCAAGGCTGCTTTGACAGCATGATCCTTGTTTATTTCTCAATGACGACAACATCTTCCTTACATGGCTTTCAAGTTTATGGGCATAGCACTTGGTGGCTTCTTTGACCTAAATCCATGCAATTCGGTGTTTGTTCACTCTGTTCTTGGAAATTGTGCCTTTAGAAACATTTGATTTACCTTGATTATTCGAAATAAAAAGTGAACCCAAAGGACAATGATCAGACGGTAGAGAACATTAAGCTGATAGCTACGATATGATTATATTTTCCCATAAAAATGGGTACTAAACAAACCGGAAGTTGCCAAAATACTCAAGTCCGAAATTACTACGAATCTGTCGTAGATACATACTTTGCCTTTATCTAGGTTTAGAGTGTAACAAAAGTTTTGATTGGCTAAACACTATTGATTTAGCCAGTCACAAGCTGTGTTACTTTATTAAAAAGCTTCATTAAAAGAGATTGTGAAAGGTTAGTGAAGACGAAAACAGGTCTCTGTAACTTCTAACAAAGATATACAACAGACGTGAGGGTGAAGACGTTTGCAAACAACGTGGGAGGAGTAAATGGTGCCAGCTAGTATTTTTATCTTTTCTCACTATTTTCTTTAACCTTTACAGAACCTTATCGACATTTCAGCCACAGTTCATTTGTCATCTGCTGGATTTTTCAATGAAATATACAAAACAAAGACAAAAGAGCACAATGGGTGTTAAATTTGAATGAAATTTTCTCAATTGTTATCTTAGAATGTTGAAATAAAATCAGTCCCTCAAAATGAAGAATAATGTCTAGACTACGAGTGAAATTTCTAGTTCCTAAAACCTAAATTAATAATAGTTTAAGAAATTAGAATAAGAAATAAAGTCAGTCCCTTAAAATTAAGACTAATGTCTAGACTATGAGTGAAATGTCTGGTTCCCAAAACCTAAATTAATAATAGTTTAAGAAATTAGAATAAGAATTTGAATCAGAAGTTTATATTACTGAACCAGAAAAAAAGCAACCATTGCCTTTGATCTCGAAACATGTGTTGCTGAGCCGTCACAGGAGTTGTTGAATTTGGCAAAAAGTCCCGATTTATTAAACCTTGCTTGTTATTATAAACTGACTACCATTAGAGGTACTATGTTAGAGCGCGAAATCAGAATTTCTGTTGTTCAGTTTTTCGTTCACGAAGAAATACTTGACTCGTCTGCTCTGTCACTTATCCTTGTGTCTCAGACATTAAAAGTAATTTTGAGTTAGAAAAATTAAAATTACAATAATAACGGTAATTGTTAATCCACCTGTAACTGAAATACCTTGCATGAATCAATCACTCAATCCAATTCAGGACGAAATTCCTGACCTTTACCCGTCATGTGTAGTTACTAGAGCTATGGCAAAGAAAGCTATTTGGACAGAAAATCAGTCTGATATTGACTTATCTGATTCTTTGTTGGGTCATTTATGTAAAAATGAAATTAAGAGGTCTATTTCATAAAACCCGTATATATGTATAGACTATTTATATACAAAATTCATCAGAATTGGATTACATATTTTCCCGTTCAATTAATGAAGGCCACGATACAAGGTCAAAGTCAAAACTAAGTGAAGACCAACGCATTGATCCAGAAATCGCATCTTTTTTCAAATAGCAGTTAGTGAAACTGATCTTCCACAGGAACCCAGATGGAGCTTTTCCTATGTGCACCGACTACAGAAACATATATACTGCGACAAAGACTGATTCGTTTCCAGTGTCGAGAGTAGATGACTGGATGATCTACAAGATTGTAATGGTGTAGATCATCCAGTCAGTTATTTTTCTAAAAAAAAGTTTAACAAATATCAGAAAAACTACTGAACAATAGAAAAAGAGAGTTTATCTCTTATTCTTGCTCTTCAGCAAATCGAAATATTTATGTTGTCTTCTCCTGCACCCATCATTGATATAGTGATCATACACCTCTGATTTTTATTCATAAAATGAAAAACAAGAATTAACGTTTAGTCCTGTGGAGTCTGTGTTTACAAGAATTTAACATGGATATCAGACACATAAAAGGTAAAGATACTGTTATCCCTGATGTTTTGTCTACAGTCTAACTTGTAAATACTTGATATTTGTCTTCATGTATAATGTTTTAATTTGTATTTAGTAAGCACTTATCTTCATGTATTTTCATGTACATTTATATGTAATGATGTTTTATATCTTCAGACAAAAGCAAGTTTTACTCCTTAACCCTTTCCCAAACAATCCCAGAATTTTACGGGTCTTGATTGGTAGCCTTTTGAAAACATTGTGGGAAAAGGAGAAAATGCTGGTTACCAGCATTTTCTCCTTTTCCCACAATGTTTTCTACCCTATCATAGGCAGAAATCATCTTTTCAGCAAGAGTTGAATTGTCGTCTACAAATGCTTTCAATTTGGTCTATCCAAAAGTTTGTCGTTTGGAAAAGGGTTAAAAGTTTCTTTTTCTTTAGGAAGGGAACTGCTGTATAGATATGATATTCAGAATATTCTAGAACCATGAAGAACATGTATTGGTGGTTTCATTGTGGTTATTTTTAGAATCAGGCTGTTTACTTATCAATGTTGTAATCTTTCTAGAAAATACTAATCTAGAATTTTCCAATCTGATTTAAATAGGAGTGACTTACTTGGTGATTTTGGATTTTGAAGTTAGATTTGTGGCTTGGAGGATACAAAATTAGTGAAAGGTGTTGGATTTACCTTGGGATATACATGTGTAAGTTGGAATAACTTAATTTTTGATACAGGTTGCTCATATCATCTTGAAAGTTGAAACTACTTTTATTTAAGATTTTAGGAACCAGAAATTTCATCCTTTTGTAGTCTAAACATTATTCTCAATTTTTGGAGACTATCTTATTTCAAGATTCTGAGATTAAAATTGACAAGATTTCATTCAAACTTAACTCCTATTGTACTCTATTGTCTTTGTTCATAAACAAATATTGTCAATTGTTAAAGGTTTGCTGCTGGTTTTCTTTCTCATTACGCTTGTCTTGAAACAGGTTTAGTGGCAGGATTAACAAAACTGTGGAAAATAAAGCATAGAACAAGTGCACATAAAACCCATTAGAAAGCTAGCTCTGTGGCAGGCTGACAAACATCCCATTCAGCCGATATCTCTGTGTCAGTGGATCATGTCAAAGCATCCCATGTCTGCTATAGCCAATATAAAACATATAAAACTTAGATGTAAGACAATAAAACCAAATACAGACATAATTGACTGTACAAACGTCAACAAATATTTATATAATTAGTTAACTGCAACTCTACTCTTCATTCCACACCCGCAGAACAACACACGCATACTCCCTCTCTCTCTCTCTCCCTCAAAAGAGTCACATGTAAATGACGGAAGAGCATTTAAAAAGTAAACTCTTTATCAATTGTGTAAAATATATTTTTTTCCATGTGACTGTTTATTAATAATTAAATGACTTTTACTTGTTTCATCAAAGCTCCAGATAAGTGGAACCGACGGTATTATAACCCAATTATTTATCTTTCAAACCCAATGTTGTGGGTACTCATTAGAATCGTCTCGATTTAAACTAGACCAGAAGGATCCCGAGACCATAACTCGGAGTTTTCCCATCATAGTCCGTTCCCTTAGTACGAGACACTGTTAAAGGGTCAACCAAGTAGGTAGATTGGGTCTTCGAAGTTTGAAAACTTCCTCTTTTACAGACAACGAATATCATCATGAGGAAATTCTTAATCGACAGACAACATTTTACATTATTCCAAAATTCGAAATGCTCTGCCGACGAAAAAATTGCTAAATTGTGTCCAAAATTTGGAAGGACAGAAAAGAAATTGTAAAAAGAAGAAAGATGTTGGATATCAGTATTTCTTTTTTTCCCTATATCTTTTCAGAAGCGTTTTCGTTCACATTATATGATGAAAGGCTAACAATCTTAACAGACGAAAAAACTGCGAAACTAGTCAAATTTGAAAACATTTGTAGATGAAGAATGGAGTGGCTCATATGGTAGATTTGGGCTTTGAAATGGTTGAAATCATCAGCGAAACCTGCATTATTAAAGCGAGTTTGCAAGTTCGGAAAATCATAATTATTTAATGCAGTGAGATTCCTTTTCCCCCATTATGGTTTCAAAAGCTTCTTTTCCAGGGTTATTTGGACACCTGTGTCCGTATTCAGCAACAATTCTTAAGAACGTTATTGTCTTATTTTTTTTAAGATTTTGAAAAAAAAATTATTAAGGACATTCTTAGACTTATTCTCAGGAATTTCCAAATTTGTAAGCATTACAATTCTGATTGGCTAAACCATTAAGTATAGCCAATGAGAGGTTGTGTAAATTATCGAAAATCTTGGATAGTAAGACATATAGTACTCATAAAAATGATTTGTGAATATGGTTCCTGATTGTTTGTCAAGGAATTGAGCGGGTATGCAATTGTCAGTTGGCAGAAAGAAAGATCCCCTCATAAATGAAAATGTCGTTCGCCGACCAGAAACTTGAACGATGGTCATCCAATATTTTATATTTCTCTTTTAATAATCCAGACGGTAAATATTGTAAATAAGATTTCGTCTGCCTTCCAAAGCCTGTCGTCTAGACACATCTATCTTTTAGAATATTCTGGGTTAAACCTACGATTACATATGATAAATGCCCAATGACTCATGTTCTTAATTCCACAAGACCTGGGGGGTGTATTCACCAACCATTCTCAAGAACATTGTTAGTCTCATTCTTCAAAATTTTGTCATTGTGAAAGTAACGAAACTTTTGATTGGCTAAACCAGATGAAGTTCTGTTACATTCACAGTGAGGAAATCTTGAAGAATAAGACCAAGAACGTTCTTAAGAATGGTTAGTAAATACGAGCCTTGAGCACGTATACACGGACCAGCCTTTTATCATTATTCTTCGTCTATTTCTTAAAGGTTTTTTGGAACACAGTTTTGTTAGCCAATGAGGAAATGCGTTTCTTTTTAACTCTATAATTCGACGGAATCTAAAATACAACTGAGGATGCAATACATAGTGTTTCATACAACTCCGGATTTCTAGCATACATTTTGAGGAATGTCCACCAGCAAACAAACTTTCGACTTTTCAGGGACTTTTTAGCGAGATCATACAGTGTATATATAGATTTATAGTGTGGTTATTTGTCTGAATAGCGAGTTTGCAAGTTCGGAAAATCATGATTATTTAATGCAGTGAGATTCCCTTTTTAAAAGCTCTTTATTCACTTGGTTATGTAAAACCACTTCAGGGTCCGTATTTTCCAGCCATTCTTAATTTCATGCAGTTCTTTATTAATAATGTAACATAATTTCTAATTGGCTGGATCATTTGGTTTAGCTAATCATAAATTTTGTTTCTTTCAAATACAGAAAATTCTTCAGAATTTTATTAATAGCTTTCTTCAGAATGGTTAGTGAATACGCAACCCGGTTCACTGGAGGAAATAATAACTTTCTCTTTCAACAGTGTAGATCCGCCCATTCTTCTTACTCTGACCTTTTCAGAATGCTGAAACACTGCAAAGGGTGGATCCGTGAAACTTTACTGATATGTTGATGCTTGGGTGTTGCAAGTTCTTTCTGTGTCGGGCTAATACCAAGATAAAAGTCACTATTGCCTAAAATAGTAAAAAAAAAAATGCAATTTAAAGGTACGATAAGGGTAAGTCATACTGTTACTCAAAACAAGATACTGATTGATGCTTTATATCAGTTACAACCTTTTCTTTTCGTCAGACAAGGATCAAGCATTTATGTATGTGAGAAAGCTGTTGGCCAGGCGAAGAAATAATGTGTATTATAAAAGGTAAAAACGAGAGAGAGTTCGAGAATCTCTTCACATTTGCCAACATACCAATTGTGACATGCTCTTGAACTTTTTTCAATTAGCAAACAAAAAAAAAACTTAAATGTACGCGAGTGAATAAAATGCAACGCGCCCACAACCCGGAACAAAAAGGATGGAACTTTCTACAAGTTATTTATTTTGACTCATCCCCGCTAAATTCGGTGAGACTGTATATGGCACAAGGCGGCTATATATCAACTAATGTTCCATCTTTGGACTGTAACAAATAGACGACCTTCAAATCGGTGGCTGTAAATGTTTCTCTCCTATGATATAAGGCATTAGGGTTCTACCAAGGGGATTTCGGTGACTAGATACGATGACATTCAGTACGGATCAAGTTTTATTTATTGTTTGGATATTTTTTGTGTATTAGACTAGGGTTTGTTCAAAGAGATGATATATGCATCTGGAAGCTACAAAGAAACTCCCTTATCCCCTAATTTGAATAATAACAAAAAGTTTTAAAAGAAACTTGTATTTTTGCTATTTGCAGATGATGTTACATACATAGAGGATTTTTTGCATCATCGGTTATAATTTCACGAGTGGTGCCATCCGAGTAAATATTACCTATGATCCTCAGGAAATTAAATGAATTTTGATCTTTTACCGAAATATACAAACATTTCATTTATTTCATGCTTCAAACCCTCTTTTTTTCGGGGACTAAATAAAATTCTTGTATAGTTGTTTTCAGTAATTTCCCGCAGCGTACATGTACCTCCTCTACATAACAATGCATGTCAATATTAAGTAAACTGCGGGAAATGTAGGGTTACTCTTTCCCAAACAAGCCCTGATTTTCACGTGTCTAGAATACAAGCCAATAGAAAACACTGTGGGAAAAGGAGAAATTGCTCGTAACTAGAAATTTCTCCGTTTCCCACAGTGTTTTCTACCCTTTTGGAAAACTGTCTGCTTTTTTTATCAAATTATGAATTGTTGTCTGCAAACTCTTTGAATTTGGAAGAGTCTAAAATCTATTGTTTGGGAAAGGGTTAATTTAGTCATTTTTGTCCATCCTATTGAATGACATGCCTTGTGTACACTGATAACCAGTGTGCGGGAACTACTGATTTCGCATTCAATTGAAGAGTTTGAAAATAAAATCAGTTTTTGAGTCGCCTGTTTGCGTAGCAAACAGGCTCTCATTGTTATCGTCCTGATCTATGGGGTGACGTAAGCATACCTCCGGCCTTGTACTGCCTCCTGTCCCAAGTTCCGGTTTACGAGATAAAACAGTTTTCTTATTATTCGGTGAACAACCAAGTTTTTTTCTGTTGTAAGTAATTTACAATTGTGCCTTTGTGATAATGAATATGTCTATAAAGACTGAGCTGTTTAAACCTTTGAAACAATCATTTCGTATACAAGGGTGCGTATACATTAGCCTGATGTCTGTGTAAGACATCATCTCTAAAAATAGCGCATTACGTATATATGTAAAAATAGCTGCCGTAAACTAAACAAGTCTGCGGACACGCTAAGAAATATTCAACTACAAGCATCTTTTCTGCTTCTATTTGTGGAAAATTCTCAGTGAAAATTGTTTGATAATTACCTATTAGAAGTACACTCTAACTCTTACAATCTTACAATTCTAACTGCAAGCCTTATTTCAATTCAACGCTCAACCTATGATTGGACAGAGAAAGGTTACATGGAAGCTTTGAATTGCTTTTTTTCTCAACAGTAGGCTAATTTTTTTAAACAAATGTATAACGACTTGGAATGGTTGCATTTCCCTCTTAGACATTCTTACACGTTGCTTCTTCCCAGCTTTTTAATCTAGACTTCAGATACTTTGCACACCCATATTCTAGGTGAACCAGAGATCGTACATAGCGTATGCAAAGTACACGGTTCTAGGTTGTACTAATTTTAAGTTATCGCTTTGAAGGTGTTTTCTGGAATGTAGCTTTGCGACAAATATAGATCTTGTAATCACGTGACGTATAAACGTCATTTGCACCACGGAAATCTATGAATTTACATATTTATGAATCAGTCGCTGAACCGGCCTTTACTTTCAGCGTGCACCGACCTATGTAGAGAGAGTGATTTGAAGTTTACTACTTTTAATTGGTTTTCGTTCATAAAGACGGCTAAATTTGTTAAAGCCTGCTGTTTTTTTCAATGAGCGATTAACCTAGATCTAGTATTTATTAAACGACAATTTATTAGTGCGGATGTTAGAACGCAAGGTGCTTTTGTAACCGCCAAAATCTGAATTTACACTACGCAGTACTAATAATATTACCAGCAATCTGAGATATTGACTTTTTACTCCGCTATAATTCAAATACAAGTGGCTTCTTTAAAAAAGAAGCCAGGAGAGGTCGACATCATTTTTTTCTAATACTTTTTATGCTTTTAGGTTAAATATAATCTAGGTACATGTAAAGAAACAAGCAAGACAATAAACGGGTAGTTGAAATCTGTTCAGTTGTAAATACACATTCATCAAAGTGGATGGCAAAAACAGGATTCCGTATTCATCCGTCCTTGTAATTTATGTAAGTCACACGACCTTCTTCCCGCGTTTTAAGGTCACGTGATTTTTTCCGCTGTGTTCGTTTCTATTTTTAACGAAATTCTTTTTTCTTTTTCTTCTTTTTCTTAAGATTTAAGATTGTAATACAAAATTAAAATTGTTGGAAAGGGAAAATGCAATTAAATCCTTACAATTTTGTTGAAATTCGTGATATAGAAACAAACCACGTCTATTTCCTATTTCAGTTTTTAGACTTCGATTTCTTTATAAAATCATGACGAAACAGACTGTGTATCGGAACAATTCCCCTACAAAGATTGGATTTAGACAGCAATTTCTGAGGCAGTCTGCCTTTTAAACTCAACACTGTTGGAGAGGTCTGATGACCTCTCCAATAATAGAACAGATCAGTGTTTACCCGCTCGAACAACAAGTTCTTTATTGGAGTGTTTGTAATCTTGTGAAGGGCTTTTGGAAAGGGTAATAAAGTGAATCGCAAAAATCTAATTTACACCAAAGCAATATACATGTAGACAATTTTCGATTGGTGTGGAAGCACTATAATCCCTGGGACGTTATAAAACGCAGACAAATATTAAAGGCTGACGATCATGCTGTTGGGTTATGGATTGTATTTAGTTGTACCAGCCACATTCATAGAGCCAATTGCTGGTCAAAACCTCAACTTGGACAACAACAAAAACAATTATTTCCAAAGGGCATGTAAATTACTGAGTCAAATATTTGTTTGTGCTCCAATGGCTACAGTTCAGTCCAATGATCATGAAATTGCCCGGCTGTTTGTCTCAAATATATTTTTGACAAAACTGAATATAGGTCACCTGGGGTTAAAAGAAAAAGCCTAAAGGTTGTCATTAGGTCAAATCAGGCGAAACCGTAATAGAGCTGTAGAATCCATTTATGTTCAGTCTAATACTTATGAAACTTTATCAGACTGCTAAGATTAGATATGAGCGAGTTGCAAAACGGAATTTTTGGTCTAAAAGTATGTCACTAGATCCTACACCAGAAGGTAATCTGGTCTTTATTTGTAAAGGGTTGTTGTCTGTGAGTAAAAAACGTTGAACTTATTAAAGCTGGTCCTGGTGCTAGTACAGACAAGTTCTGTTACTTTTTGACTGGTCGTCTCTGGTACAGGGGTACAGAGACAATCCGGACAAAATCAGTTGAAAGTTCCGCACATATTTTGAGCGCAAGATTGAACTCTTTATAATTTCGCAAATAGAGCACAAAACTAGGATTGAAACATACCTTGTGTATTCAATATTCCTTCGTTTGAAATACAAATATTTTCAATTTAAACGCTGATCGTGAGAAAAAAACGTGCATTTCATCACTTACTCGAGTTGTTTACGTTCCCGAAAACATACAAAATGGCCGCCACGCACATAAATTTTGTCCGTGATTTTTCCGAGATAAACATGTTGTAAACTACTTCTACAAGCTTTTTATGTCATGAATGGTTTAACAATTTGTTTTTGGTCATGTTTGGTACTGAAAGTTAATTGCATTTCGCTGCAATACAGATAAAACCGACGAAACAGAAGGTCTATATTTGCTACCGGGAAATTTACGATGGACTTGAGACGGTACGGTGTACAGTAAATGTCCAAATATGAAAAAGATCACCGGAGCGTCTCATTATTGAGACTAGTCCTGGTGCCTAAATTTTGATTTCACCACATTTTCTTAAACGCAAATTTTAATACGGATATTTTGAATTTTAGGATGACGACTCAAAAATATGCTTGCATATAATACTGTCTTGCGGTTAAGTTATTTTGTATCTTGAATGCTTTTAATAGATTTGAACAAAAAAAGGTGAAAACTTCTAACCCATTACCCTACAGGCGACTCTCAGGACTATCAGTCCTTTGATTTTACTGGTCGTGATCATAATACATCAAACAATTCTCTACCATTCTCGATAAACAACTGAAAAACATGAAATAATCTCTAGGATAACCGGTGGCGTTGATAATACAAATATGTCATTTGAATGAAGTGTGATGCGGTTTAAAAACGAGTTCTAAGGATGCGTTTTTAACCGTACTAAACCCATTCCAGTGACGGATTTGCATTATCAACACCACCAGTTGATTATCCTTTATTCATTTCAAGCTTTCCGGTAGTTTATCGAGAAATTAAGGCGTACTACATGTATATAAATGATATTTGTTGTTTTTTTTCCCGGTGAAAGATCAAAATTTATTTCATGGAGTGAACACCATCGGTAATATTTTCACGAGTGGCGCAGCCTCCAATGAAAATATTACCGATGGTGTTCACAAGATGAAAGATTTGGATCTTTCACCGAAAAAGGAAAAAAAGAGATATTTCTTTCATGCCTTTAACCCTCTCTGAGACGAGCCTTATCAAAATCTAGTAAAGTTCTTTTCAGTTATTCCCCGTGGCATACCTCTCCGCATAGCAACGCATTACAATATTACGTCAAGCGCGAGAAATGAAAGGTAAATGACGTCATATTTCCATCTGGTCGTGAGTCACGCGCATTTTACCTAGGTAACTAGATTATAAAAATCGGTATTAGTGTAAACATATTTTATTCAACAGTACAAATATGCAAGAGAAAATGAAATACAATCTTATGACAAGCAAACTGAAGAAAAGGATTAGAACGAAAGCATAGGCTTATAAAGTTCTTCTCCAAATTTCAGGTAACGGTTAACAAGGCTATTAAATGATCATATCATTATAAGTTATAGAAAACTTAGATTAAAATGGTAGGAAAAAAACAGAGTTGTGTGGAGTGTTACTGGTTAATGTTAGGAATGAAGAAACGCCTCTTTAATGACTAAGGAACCTTCCAACTGGACCATCACAATTGATTAAACAGGCGCATTTACAATTAAAAAAAAGACCTTGGTGGTATTAGGATATCAGTCAACTTAGAAAAGAAATGACTTGATTAAATTAACGTGATACAGATTCAACCATTAATAAGAATACATCGGAATAAGATATTACGAAGAAAATCTTCTACTCTCACGGGTATATGTATGCACGGCAGCAAATATTCTTTGGTTATCAAAAAGATTAAGGTTTTCATCTCCAAATAAAACGGTTTGGAGTGTAAATGTTGTTATACCACTAATAAATTGACATAGAGTATTTCTCTGGGTACTATAAATAGGACATTCTAAAAAGTAGTGTTGGGTCGATTCAACTGTACCACATCTACAAAGTGGCGATTGGACCAATTTTTTTAAGTATAAGTGCTCATTGAGAGAGCTGCATCTGTTACGTAATCTAGCATGTAAGATTTGAATTTTTCTGTCGCCAAAAAAATAAAGTTTTCGCGGACAAGGTTTATCTACGTTTAGACGGTATTTAAAGGCTGACAATGATTCAGCATTCTTTATTTCATCCGGCAGAGAATTCCAATCGTTAATCACAGCTGGCAAAAATGAAGAGCTGTACAGTCGAGTTCTACAAGCAATGTTTCTCGAACTGTTTGGCCTGCGTAGGTTATAAGAGGAAGAATTGCCAATGGTAGGTGGAACAAGAGTATTAAGATAGTTTGGAGCAAGTCCGTTTACCATTTTATAGAAAAGAATAAGTTTATGCTTGCGCCGTCGTTGACTTAAAGTTTCCCACCCTGACTCTTGATATAGATCAGCGATGGCAACAAGTTTAGTACAACCGGTAACTATTCGGGCAGCCTCATTTTGAACTTTATCTAGTTGATCTTTCAACCCTTGAGGAAAATTGTCCCATATAACATCACCGTATTCAAGAATGGGTCTGATAAAAGAGAAATAAATTATCTGGAGAGAAAGGCGATCAAGACGGGTTTTAAGAAGTCGCAAAACTCCGATTCTTTTCCAAGCCTTTTCGATAGATTTACCAATGTGAAGGTCCCAAGACCCGTCATTAGAAAGAATTATACCTAAATGTTTATGACTGGTGACTGAAGGAATTTCAGTATTTGACATAAACAGACCCGGATGGTTAATCGTAGTACGTTTACGAGATACATGTAAGTAATGATTCAGATTTTGTTGGATTGAACGTGACCAACCACTTCTGTGCCCAACAAGTAGTTTTATCGATATCTGTTTGTAATACAGTTCCAGCGGCAGCTGGATCAGATACAACCAATGAGAGACTGGTATCGTCTGCAAAGAGATTAATGTTTGCCTGAATATCATCAACAATATCATTAATATATATTAAAAACAAAACAGGTCCTAAAATTGATCCTTGGGGCACACCTGCCTGTACGTGACATAAGTTTGAGATACCACCGGGTATATTAACTCGTTGAAAACGATTAGAAAGATAATCCAAAAACCAGCACAATAAATTACCTCTGATACCTGCTCTGCGCAACTTGAACAACAAACCTTTATGCCAGACTATGTCAAATGCTTTACTTATATCAAAGAATATTGCCCTAAATTCCAGTCCATCATCCAGTGCTTTACATATGTTATTATACAGCAATGTTACTTGATTAACGGTGGAATCACCTGGCATAAAACCTGACTGGCAGGGAGTAAAGAAGTTGGTGTCCTTTAGATAGTTGTAGACATGTTTGAATATGATTCGTTCCAAGACCTTTTCAATATTATTTAATAATGAAACAGGTCTGTAGTTAGAAGGAAGAGAAGGGTCACCAGACTTAAGAATGGGACATACATTGGATATTTTCCATGATGATGGAACAGAGCCGGTAATTAGTGAGTAATTAAATAGATCACATAAATGTGGTGCCAGCTGACCAGCTGATTCGATAAGAATCCTGTTATTTATGCCGTCAGGGCCAGAGGCTTTGCCCTTTTTAAGTGTTTTAAGAACATCCAGTACTTCAGATGGCACGACATGGATTGAATCTAAAGTTTCGTGTATGACTCGGAAATGCTCATCGGGGAGGGTACTGAATGAATCATCTATACATGACTGATTAGCAAAGTAATTATTTAATGTATTTGCTTTTTCGTGTTCGTCCGTAATCAACGAATCTTTAAAGATATCAAAAAGAGGGGGAATAGATGTTGAGGATTGTGAGGACATCATTGACTTGAGGGTTCTCCACCAGTCACGCGGAGACAGCGAACCAGATTTTAGTTTCAAAGACAAATGTACATGTAACAGGTGGTGAAAAATATATCGCGGCTCGACCGGGATTCGAACCCAGGGCCTCAGGAATACCGTTCCTGCACTCTAACCAACTGGGCCATCGAACCACATGTCGACACGGCTGCACGATACATCACCAAATACCTGTAACCGGCTACATATACCCCCTCCAAATTTAGAATTCGTCCCGAATTCTGGAGACAGAGAAGCATTGTGAAACGTTCTCGAGGTGCCTAAGCAGTAGCCATCCACATCGTGGGTTATTTACGGTGGGCGCCAAATATAACAGGTGGTGAAAAAATATCGCGGCTCGACCGGGATTCGAACTCAGGGTCTCAGGCATACCGTTCCTGCACTCTAACCAACTGGGCCATCGAACCACATGTCGACACGGCTGCACGATACATCACCAAATACCTGTAACCGGCTACATACATAATAGTTTGATTTGCTCTGTCGAATTAAAGAGATCACATTGTTTCTTACAGATTTGAATTTTGACCAGTGATTGATATTGTTTGATAATTTTGCTTTTCTATAAAGTCTTTTACGGCGACGAATTTGCTTTTTAATGGCACATTTCATCCAGGGTGGTTCTTGTGGATTAATGTTAACCGTCTTCCAGGGAACGAACTTACTTGCGTTGTTAGTAATGACATCCGCAATTTTTGCAGCGTAAATATTAATGTTACTATCATGTGTAGAGCTCCAATCAAAATGGGTAAGACTAGCTCTGAGCTCATTATAATTTCCTTGGTCATATTTCCAAATAGTTCGCTTGATATTTTTAAACCTGGGTTTTAGAAAATTAAAAACGCCAAAAACAGGGCAGTGATATCGCATGGTAAGACCGAGACAAGGTTCCCCTACGCCAGTTGTTAAGATTGATTCTTTATTTGTAACGAAGAGAAGGTCAATAGTAGATATGGAATTTTCTGTGAAATGAGTGGGTTCGTCAATACATTGAGTCATGTTAAATTCATTACATAGGGATTCAACCTTACTGAATTGGCTTTCCTTCATTACATTCAGATTAAAATCACCAGTAATAATAACATCAGTGATATTAGAATCCATGGCAAGGCCAATGGAATCCTCAATGAGTGAATTATATGCAGAGTCAGAGTTTGGTGGTCTATAGAATACACCGTATAAAATGTTTCTGTTATTGCAAGACTTGATTTGTATCCAAATACACTCAAGTCTATTAGGTTCAAGATCATGTCTACGTGTATATGAAAGGGTATTTTTAACATATAGGATAACACCTCCATATCTGTCGCCGGTCCTATCTTTCCGTTCAGGTGGATGAAAAGATGGGAAAATCAGATCATCTGATAAATATTCATTACGCAACCAAGTCTCAGAGAATGACAGGATATCAAAGAACGAAAACTCTGCAAACAAGGTATCGAGCTTATTAGCTATACTTTGAACGTTGTAATGTACGGTGGTCAGGTGATTGGGGAGATTTAGAAAATTGTAAATATCAGATGTATTGGAAGCACTATAAGAAGACTCGTTAGATTGCGGACCTGGATTCGGATGAACATCGCCTGCCCGTAATATTAATAGAAGAATCACAAATGACAAAAGTAACAAGTTGTAAAAAAAGAAGTGAAATATCAAGCTGCAAAATTTAACGTTGTCTTCAAAGCGCCCAGTTATCAATAACCTTCTTTTATTGTGATGTTTGACACGTTTTGACAGTAATCCTGACTGTCTTATATCAATTAGAAGTGAATATGACTGGAAGACAGCATTAAAAACTGGGAGAATAAAAAATAGAATGACAGTCAAGTGGAAGTGAAGTTTTTGACAACGTGTTAGCTGGCTACATTTATACCTGTAGAAACTACAAATCATGTTACCGAACATAATAAGTATAGGAACAACATGTAGCAGCACAACACGTGACTAAGTCTACAATATACATAGTCACTCATAGCTTTACTGTAACACAAACCAATCAAAATAGAGATACACTCCACACAAATTAGATAACGGAAGAAAGATGAAAAAAAGAAACAACATAAAAACAAGAAAAAATAGAAAGAAAGACTGAAGAGAACATAATACATGGAACTAAGTAAATCAAACTGGGTGGTCAAAGGTAACATACAAGTACATGTGAATCAGTTATTCGCACTATTTACAGTAATATAAAACAATTCGAAGAACAAAACATTTAACATAATCAGTACCATTTTAAGGCAAGAATTACTAGCAAACATATTGAGAGGTAAGTAAGAGTAGTTTAAGGTTTAAAACTTCATACTAAGAATGCACTTAAAAATATTTAATATCAATGCAACTGATCAAAGGCAGCGATTCAACAGATGACTGTATGTGCAAGTAGAGGATAACTACTTTACATTGTTACGGGAGACCACTCCTTCCTGCATGGCATATACTCCCGATTTAAATACAATACCTGGCTACTGCGTCAGGGAGATATCTCTTTGGCTCAGTGGTTAGGGTATTGGCTTTGCGTCCGGGAGTTCGGAGTTCGAATCCCGCTCCGATCCTTATTTCTGCCATGCATTTATTCATCTGTTTCTTTGTTACGGACTTCGTTCGTAAGATGGGGGCTCGTCCGGGATTGGCCATTGAGCCATTAGTCCCATTTGTTGTCCAAAATCGGACTTCCTGCCTAATAAGGCTTCGAGTCATCAATAAATGATGACTTTAAGAGGGGGTGTGTTACGGGAGACCACTCCTTCCTGCATGGCATATACTCCCGATTTAAATACAATACCTGGCTACTGCGTCAGGGAGATATCTCTTTGGCTCAGTGGTTAGGGTATTGGCTTTGCGTCCGGGAGTTCGGAGTTCGAATCCCGCTCCGATCCTTATTTCTGCCATGCATTTATTCATCTGTTTCTTTGTTACGGACTTCGTTCGTAAGAACATAATAATAAGAAAATTCGATTTTTATTCATTACCAAATATGAAAGCATCCTGACCCAAATTGTGATCTTGACCATAGAATAATAATGTTTGAAGAAAATCAAAATAAAATGTGTATAGTTACAACAGGGACAGTGCAAACTATCGTCAAAATTCTAAAGCCAGACACTTCGGTGAACAGACGAACAGACAGAGACAGACAGATATAGGACTGCAGGAAATCGGTATTTTCACTGTTCGTAACCGTGGTATTTCGAAAAATATTTTCACCGTTATTTCTCGATATCCTACAGGAAAGTACAAACTAATGTTTGATATTTGGTTATGACCAGTAAAAAATACCACTTTTATTTTCTAAGCCCAATTAAATGCGGAATCAGTAATTCCCGCGCACTAATTACCTAGGTAAGATGCGCAGTTCAGCAGGATGGAAAAAATGACATAATGTACCCTACATTTCTCGTGTTTTTATTTTTTTTTTGGGGGGAGGGGGGGTACGCTTCGGGAAATTACTAAAATTAACTGTAATAGATTGTTTGTTAATATCACACACCACCAGTTCATTATTCTCTTCATTATATTTTTAATTCTCCATATGCTTGCCTACAATTGTCAAGAATGGTAGGTATACAAGGGACTTTTCTTTATAAACACATGATACTTTTTTAGCAGAAGTAGCTTGCGCAACATATGACTTGACACTCGTCTATCTTTCCATGTGAAGGCATGCACTGTTTTGTACCTTTATAAAGTCTTATGAAATGAGAAGAACAAACATTTAACCCTTTTCTACACGAGTTGTTTAAGACTTCACCAAATTTAAAACATCTCCAGATGACAAATACTAAATTGGTACGAAAGACCCTAATTATCTTGTAGCATAGAACATATGGGAAAGGGAGAAAATACGTGTTGGTACTATTTTCTTTTTTTTTTCACAATATTTTCCAAGAGTTCTCTTCCACATACCCTATGTCCTTTTTTTTACATCTTTTCAAAAGATTTCTCCCACAAGGTCGCTAACTCAGGATTGTATGGAAAGACTATTTTCTCTGTTCTGTTGCTTAATAATCATGTTAGAAGCCCAGACAGAAATATTAGACTGTGAGCAATATAGAAAATCAAAGTACTGATAGTACTGAAGGAAATTGAGGATACGAAACAACACATGAGGTCAATTTTAATTAATACAAACAGGTAGACGGACAGGGATACAAGCGGATTCCACTAAGCCCCTGGAATTCTTGGTTTTATCAGGAAATTTTGAACTGATACGAGAAAGCACCAGCCAGAAATTAATTAAGCCAGAGCTAGGCATGTGCTCACAGTTATGCGGTGCTTGATAATGGCTTAAAATACTTAGTAATTTGTCGTGCTTGTAAACAATCCCAAGTCAAAATTGAACCGTATTCAATCGGTGCATTACCAACTTTGGTTATCTAAATTTTCTGAGATATGTGATGTCTTGTAGTCCTAAATGACGCTATTTTTTACATTTATGACGCAAGAACATATTTATTTTTATTGATTTCAATGAAAATACATGTAAGATAGATATCAAGGTAAAATGTAATGAATAATAAAGATTGGAGTGATACAGCAGTTGGTCATGTTGTCTCTACCTTCCACAAGTCGACGAAATTTTGAACTAGCCATATTTGAAGGAAGTTGTAGATGAAAATCCAAAGTAGTTCTTCGTGTATATTGAAAAGTAAGATTTTGGGGAAATTGGGAGGAATTGCTTATTACAAGCGAATTCTCTTTTAGCCAAAATATTTCCTCAATAAAATACTGTGAAAAGGTTGGATTGCTTTAGGAAAACGATTAGGCTCGGTTTTCCTATTTTGACTCTCAAGCTTGACCTAGACCCTGGACCTGAATAAATGGAACTTCTACTCATGATGGAGAACAATGCATTATGCTAATTTATGTCGGAATCTATCCAAAAATGTAGGAGTTATGGTTCGGACGAAAAATTTGCCTTCAGTGTGGCTTTGATCTTGAACCTACTTGAACAGATGTTTCAAATGGCACATCTAACCGTGACGGAGGTCAATTGTGCCAAATTATTTTGAAATCCATCTACAAATGTAGAAGTTATGGACCGGAAATATTCGGATGCACACAAGCCCTAGTGAACACTAGAAATATGTGTGTCAGAGACACTGATGCCCCTGCTAAATGGTATTGTCACAGGTATGTCATATGACACTAGTAGAGAGAGAAAGAGAGAGAGAGAGCGAGATTAAAAAAAAAAGATACATTAAATGACAAGCGAACGACTACAGAAAAAAATTATAAGCATTTATTAGTTTGGTTTCAAATCAAAGTCAATCAAAGACATTTTTAAGAATCACACAGGTGTAATCTATTTGTGACAGGTGTGAAATACATCCTATCAGTGTGAAATAGGCAGTAAAAACAATGACAAAACTGCCAAATAACCCTTGGATAAAGGTAACTAATACACATAATGTACATACTAAAGACAACGAAATTTCAAAAATATTTTTAAAGACAACTTGATTAACGATATGGATGAAATTTGATGTTGGGGTCGATTTTTCTAAAATTTTATTTGGGGACGATTTCACCAAAGCAATCGTCTCCAGGGGACGATTTCTCCGGGGTGATAAACATAACACGGGCCAAGCAGTTTGGGGACGATTTCTCCGAGGGCCGATTTCTCCAGCATTGCGCTGAAGTACCCTAGATATAGTCGATATACATAAGAAAAAAGTGATAAACATAACACGGGCCAATATTCTATATGTAGTTTGCTTTATTTACAATCGCATTTTAGCGGAGACGCGTTTTGTGACACACATGTACAAATGTCAACACAACGTTATAGACAAAGTCCGAGCAGAGTCGTCGTTCGTTACTCTCACCATACCTGAATGTGAATGATCCGGATTTGATTGATTATTTTCGTCGCTACCGGTTGCCCATTTGAGCGACGCCCCCAGAAGACGGTTAGTTGTTACGGGGGATAGTGCAAGGATACAGGACGAAACTACTGAGAATTCCGCCTGGTTCTTTAACGTGCTCGGTGTGTAGCACCGTCACACGGGACCTCGGTTTAACGTCTCATCCGAAAGACTATTAGTAATTTTTAGTTGGCCAGCCGGGGATTCGAACCCACAACCTGTAGGACATTGTGTTCACAAGTCCTACGCTCTACCTACTGAGCTATATGGTGAAAGATCCGGAGTGCAAGAGAGAGAGCGTTATAGATATTAACTGTATATAGCGCGTAGGAATACACAACTGCCGGATAAAGCCAAGTTCACTAGGTTACGCCTTTATTAGGTCAGTGCTAATGACAAAAACGGGATAAAAAACGCACACTCGTCAGTTATTAAATTCCATTGTGTTTTGCAGATGAAAGCTTTGAGGAAAGGAAAGCATTCACACCGTGTGATAAGCAATCTCTCTATATACTTGGGAAACTAGTTGTTTTGGCGGACTCAGCGATATAGAGTGGACACACCGTCTAACATTTTTGTCTGAATAGGCAGCTTACGATCCCTATAGGCAAGGGAATCCCTTGAGAGGGATTCCCTGGCCTAAAAAGTAGTTACGGCAAAAGTTTTAAAACTATGTCATCAGTAGTAATGATACCACATCAAATGAAACACTGAAAAAACAAACTAATTGGGAAATCTCAGTAATTCACTGATAGGAATAAAATAAATCGGTATATTATATTTCATGTGTCTTTTTTAATGGGTAAAGAAATGTAATTTAAGCGGGGGGGGGGGGGGGATTATATCCCCGTCACATTGAATATTTTCCTTCTGTCGAAAATCTGGAACTACTTTTTCTGTTCTATTTTGCTAACTTGAGATCACTAGTCTAGTTTTAAAAGTGCCATTCGTTGACAAAATAATCAGATGAACTGTAAATAGTAATATATAACTTATTTCATCAGCATGTGGTTAATATGAGGAAATATTTGCCACAAGAGGCAAAAGGTCCGCAAAAACAACTCGTGCCTCAGGGCGCTCGTTCACTTCCCTTTCTCGACAAATAGTTCCCCATATTAACCACAAACTGATGAAATAAACTCTATTTATTGCATCTGTTGTCTATGTTAATGCAGCCAATACTACCATATACCCCATGCTATTCGAAAAAGGTCAATATTTATGTGCAACAAATTCCGGTGTTCATGACACATATTTCAAACACTACATACAGAGACAAGAAGAGGACCTTCAGCTGTACGAATGTGGTGAATTTAAGGAATGACCTCCATGGGGAGGGTTCTCACGGGCACTTGCTAGTCCAATACTGCTACTTGTCTCCTACATGTAGTCTAAATCCCTTGCGATACAATGGGCATAACATAAGATCCACATTCAGTCTGAAAAAGTTTAATTTCATAACCATGACTAAATAGAGGACAGTATAGATCTAAGATCAGACTGCTCGATCTGTGAAGTCTGATCTTGATCTATGACATCCCCAAACGCAATTAATGTCACCTATAGTGCTGAAAATGTTTATATTAATGAAATGCTATTGTCATACTAAATTGTATCTTAATTGAACAGAAAACGATTTTTCATTTTCATAACTTCACGGTATAGGGCGGAAACAGAGTCGAGTCTATTATGATCATATCTCAGCAATAAAAATAACTAAAGTGAGATTACATCAAACGTGTGTGCATTGTAGGTCAAACTCGCTGACGTAACAATGGACGGTTAACGCTCTGAAAAGCAAAAGAATATAGATGTTTTTTTCGGTGAGCGATCAAAATTCATTTCATCTCTAGAGCATCAAGGTTACATGGTGCATCGAGTGAACATCGTCGGTAATATTTTCACGGATGGTGCAGCCACGTGTGAAAATATTATCGATTATGTTCACAAGATGAAAGAAATTTCGATCTTTCACTGAAAAAAAATATTCCATGCCTCAAACCCTTTCTTTTTTTGGTGGGAGTGGGAGTGGGGGTAGGGGGCTTACATAAGGGCTTACATAAGAATCCAGTGCATTTGTTTGTGGTAATTCCCCGTAGCGTAGGCCTATCACCCCCCCTCCCCCCGCATGACAACGCATTACACAATTTTACGCAAAGCGAAAGAACCGTAGGGTAAACTATTTCGTCATATTTGTATCTGGTTGAGTGGCATGTGCATTTTACCTAGGCAACTAGTGTCCCGGAAATATTTTATGTGCCTTCCATTGAAGTTCATTATCTCCAGATAAATGGCATTCTTCAAATACACATCTATTTAATTTGGGCATCCTGGGTCCAGAACTAGACTGCTTTTTTACGCGACAACCGTTACTTTGAATTTCAAACCAAACCTTTACTCAATAAAACACTTCCTCGTGCGATTCATTCAGCTATGATAAGCAGTTAAGAGAAATCTGAAGCCAAAACATGCCATTTTTTTCTCATAAGTATCGATAAACGCCAGTTTCGCCATTTCTACTTCCTTTATAGCACATAACTACAATCCTGCCAATGTTTGGGGCTGGGGTGGGGGTGGGGGGAGGAGGTGATGCGTCGTATAAGACAAGTCGAACCTTCGAGGAGTATGACGTGTGCAGACAACGATTGAAGTTAGAATTGGTATCTTCACTGGACGGAAACATGAAATATCGACACAAACCCCATCATTATTTCTCGATAAACAACCGGAAAGCATGCACGAAATTGCCGTTGATCTAGCAGACGAACATTCCTTTACGATTTTGAGCAGTTCTCTTTTCCACGTAATGTTTCTAAAGTCTTCTATCTCGCCGTAATAAAACACGTGATGTTTTGGTAAATGGTAAATTGGATCTCACTATAAAGATTAACATTCAAAAATCACAACTATTTCAACGAAACTGATATCTTTAAGTGATACCATAAAAACACATAAAACTTTGTATGCTAGCCCTTAGAGCGCCTATTAACCTTACGGATACTTTATTTTAGAAATAAGACCCAGTTAATTTCAGTTTCAAGGTCAATTTTGTCAAAATGTTCGTTAGCAAACAGGACAGCGTACATTAAGGACTTTTCTGCAAGTTTTGTAAGTCTGATATTGATCTACACTTGCCCTGATAGCAACTTAAGTTGTAAAAGACGCATTAAAGATCGAGCTGTCAGCAGTATACCAAATTTCGTTGACTCTTGTTAGTGGGACCAGATTTAAGTAAAACGATATGTGCAAAAATGGCATAATACTACAATGATACTGATATAGATAGCAGTTTTGAGTTAACAAGGACGAGGGTGGTCTATTTTATGCAATACTTATTTCACTCCTTACCAAACAAAGCCGACTTTTAAGTGAGTCAAGAAAAGCATTGTGGGAAAAGGAGAATATGCCGAAAAAATTATTTTTCTCCTTACCCCAAAAGATTTTGTACCATTTCATTGACAAATTCAATCATCTGAGCAACAGTTACTTTGTCGTCTGTATTCGCTGTAATTTTGACAATTCTAAAGATTTGCTGTCTGATAAAGATTTTACAATCTTTCACCTGCAGACAACTTTTTAGATCGGTTGTCTTCAAGGAATCTCGTGTTATTGTCATAGCCATTTCGTCATCGTCGTCTTGATAAAAGAAATTTATTATACACCTAGTAGTGAAATCCTGGAATTTCCCAGTGTAATAAATTTTGATATCATCACTAATGACGATATCAACTTTCACTTTCACTTTCTGCTATAATTTAGGAACTCCTTTTTTTCGACTACATTTTTTTTTTACTTTCAAACGAAAAATTAAAAATAATGATGTTAATATGGTATGTAATAAATAGAATAATCAACTGGTTATTTTTATTTGAAAAATGTCTCACTCGGATGCGTCGTAAGGCGTTAAAAAAAAACTCGTGCTGCGCACTCGTTTTTTCAACGCCTAACAACGCATCCTCGTGAGATATTTTTCATATCAAAAATAACCAGTTGATTATCCTCTATTTAACGACGTGCATGTATATGACAAATCTTCGGTGCATCCGACTGCGCATGTATTTTTGTACTGGATATTGAATTAAAAGTGCACCTATGTAATTTTTAATTGGAAATACTATTGGTCCACTGCAACAAGTATGGATAACATCGTCTAATACCAGAAATCGGGTTACATGGTTCCATTCACCAACCATGTGAAACATTGTTCTAATTTAATAACTATTTCATTGGCTGAAAAAAAAACGTCTCGGGTACTCAGATGACCATTCTTTAACAAAAAAGAAAATAGAATTAAATTACGAAATACAGGTGAATATAGTGCTTAGCTTGATCTTTGTCTGCAGTAGCCCTTGATCCCAAGCCCACAGTACAAAAAGAAGAAAAAGAAATGGGCCAAATCTGTCTAGTCTGTGTCTCTTTTAGTAATGCATTTCGTTGATCCTAAAATACCATCTCCGGTCGAACACAGACAGACTTAATCCTAACTAAAAGGATATGCATGGGTTGTTTCTATTGTCTTTATTTATGATGTGAGCGAACTAATTGGAGACTACAGTACTGTCAGCAGATTTTTTTCATATTGAGAGGAACAGGATATTCACAATGAGTCATGCAATTGTCTCAGACCAGAAGATATGTCATATTGTTTGGATGATCCCTCTGCCAATATTTCATAACCTCCCATCGGGGTCATTTTTGTCAACAGTTATACACCTTCAGTCGTTTCACAGACGGACTTTGAAAACGGAAGAGTTATTGCTTGTAACAGTTGATTGCTTGTTTCCTCGTTTTGTCTACATGCGTTGTCTGCGCGTATAAAATTTTCGAAGATGGACCTGCTTCCTAAGAAAAGACTATCCTGTACATTATAAATACTAATACACGGTGCGTAAATTGTTGTAAGAAATAGAAAACCAAAAAATGCAATGAAAGTCATCCTGTTGAAAAATCAAGTCAATTTGTAGGTACAAATTTCCTAAAATATATTAATTTCAAACAATAAAAAATGATTTTATAGTATATACATGGCGAAAATCGGTGTTTGTGCTAGAAACTGACAATAAAAATAAAGTCTCCATCACGCTGGTTTTATACCGAGGCCACTTCGTAAGCTTATATGGGCTGTTTTCTCTTTTTTTTTGTAATGACGTGTGTATATTTTACATACAGGTATATTCTAGTTAACCATGGCTGGAAGAATCGTGCCAGGTGGCGCCTTAACCCATTACCACTTAATCCGTACTTTTGACGCCCTGAGAAAAGAGACCTTTGAAAACACTGTAGGAAAAGGAGAAAATGCTGGTAACCAGCATTTTCTCCTTTTCCCACAGTGTTTTCTACCCTTCCCAGAGCAAATTTCAATTTTTCAGTCACCTTTATTTTGTCGTCTGCAAATGCTTTCAATTTGAACCAGTCTAAAATTTTGTCGTGTGGTAAAGAGTTAATAGGTATACGTATATTTTATTTTGAAATTCGCTGCATCGACTGCTGCCTTGCAAAGTAATCCGGTTCTTTACCTCGAACGCTCAAATCAGATAGGTATGTATTTAAAAAAAAAACATAACGGAAGATTATGGACATTATTGTTCCTTTCTTCAACATCGTCTTCCTTTTCCAATATATACCTTTACTCTACACCATATGACAAAACTGTAGACTTGTCCACACTGAAAGCGGTTTTACAGTAAGCTTCAATAGCCAAGATGCTTAAATATCATTACCAAATAGTCAAGTGTGTCTTACCTGAACAAAAAGCACGATTTTTGTTGTTGTTGTTGTTGTTGTTGTTTTCGAAAGATTAATTGTTTGTTTGATTTTGTGGTGTTAAACGCCGTTTTCAACATCATTTCTATTACAAGGCAGCAGCAAGTGCACTTTTCCATGCTAGACTTAAATTCATTTTACCGGAACCAATGGATGCTTTCCCACATAACCACCGTTGAAAAAAAAAAAAAGATTTGCGATGAGAGAGGAATGAAATCATACTGCACTGACTATCATCAATTCACGAAAAAAACAACAACAACAAAATGGACAATTCAGCTCCCTGTTCTTAATCTGATAAATTCAAGATCAGACTAAAAGTCTTCACAAAAGTACTTTTACAAAAATGTTGCAACACGAAAAAGCACTCTAAAACCACTGAGGCTGCAACAGCCTTGTAGCCGTCTGCTTTTTGCATCATCGAGGCAAAAGGAAAGATGCCTTAAACAAAACAAAAAGAAAATATTTTATGATGTTCCCAAGGCAGTCTCCTGCAATACGACAGTTCTGTTCAGTGATTTTATGATTATAATGAAGTGTACTTCAAGAAAACGATTAAAGACACGAAATTCCGTGAAAATCTCGTACGCAAAAGATTCATAACAGATTAGTCATAACTGGAATCGATACGGCCAAGGCTAGAGAAGGAGAGAGCACACACAGATGAGCAAGGTAAAACCCTTAGGCTGCTAAGCGCGACTTGCTGACCTTTTGCGGACATTGTAGATCAAAGATCAGACTGCACAGGATGTGCAGTCTGATCTTTGATCTACACTGTCCGATAAAGTGAAGTAATTCCCCCAAATCATAACTTTGAAATAGTATTATTTGAGTTTCTTGAAAATTTCATTTTGGTTACATAGCAGGATTAGGGTTAACATTTGATTTGCTATGCACGACGCAGTGCCAGTCTTCGGGCAGTGTATAGCTGGAAACCAGACTGCACAGAACGTGCAGTCTAGGTGCAGTCTGATCTGAGATGTGCACTGTTCGGTACAGCGAGACTTTTTCAGGAGTGTAAGGACTTTGAATTGAAGTGTTAGGGCTTTACCCTTGGTTCTTTTTGTTCCCTTCATTTATGACTTCTTTATCAGAAAAATAACTTTTACAACACAATCACAAGTTTTAACAATCCTAAAGAAAAAGACTTTCGAAAGATAGTGATAACCATTATTTTCTCCTTTTCTTACCATAATTCCCGGTAGTATCCTATCATGAGCAGATTCCTTTACTCTTGTCTTACTTAAATTGTTGTCTACAAATGCTTTGAATTTGGACCAGTCCAAAATTTTGTCGTTTGTTACATAATTAAACTTTCCTAAACAATTCCTGGTTTCACGACCCTAAAAATGAAACATTCTGGGAAAAGGAAAAGAAGCCGGTAACCATTTCCTCTTTTTCCCACAAAGTTTTCTTTCCTTCCCAAAACAGATTTCAAGTTGTAAGTCACATTTCCTTTATAGCCTGAAAATTCCTTCAGTTTAGAAATGTCTGAAATTATGTCGATTGGTAAAGAGTGAAGGGTAATAGACAGTACGTAACAATAATCTTTCCCATTGTAAAGATTTCAGTACAAGACACTGTCTGTTGTTGCAAAACGATTTACGAGAAAACATCTTGAATTTAGAAATGAACATGTAACTGCTTTATTCTTTGTAATTAATCGCTGCACGAATTTATCTTTTCGTGTCTCCGCTTTTGATATCTTAGCAGATTTTTGTATAAAAGGAAAAAAAACGATACCTTTTTACCAAGCACTCCCTCCTTTTTCCACGTTGCTTCGATTACCTTTGTAAGATATTTCTTATCCTTCAAAGGATTTGTCCATAGTTCCTTTTTACTTTTCGTTTTTGTTGGTTTTAAAATCTCTACAGTAGTTGACGAAGGCTTAACGTTTATAACGACCTTGTGAAAGAAATCTCCTGATACATATCTATCAGCTAGTCAAAACTACTGTTAATTTAGGTTCTAGGTATCGGAAGTTCCATACTTTTTTAGCCTTAACATAATTCTTAATTCTTAAATTATTCTATTTCATTCAAACTCGATTCTTACTGTACTCTTTTGTCTTTATTCATTAATTAGTATTGTTAATTATTAAAGACTTGTTGCTGGTTTTCTTTCTCGTTATCCTTGTCTCTTAACAATATACCACCATTCCGGAAAACTAATAACTATTGTTGAAATTTAGACTAACACCAACGGATAAACAACAGCAAAGTATCCCTTTCTATTATTAGTATAAATGATGAATAGTATTAACAACGCAAGAAACATCGTCTGCCAAGAACAATCCAGGAATATCATCTACATGTATATCACCAGAACAAAATTAATGTTCTCTGGTTATATATTTGCTTGTACACGATTAAGTCATGAAAAAAAAAAATCGGGGACACTTCTCACAGCCTCGTTTAGTTCCGATCATACTAGAAATAGCTTCTAATAAGTTACAATCATTTTTAAGGACCATTTGGCAGTACAATAATTAGAATATTCTTACTAAATTACCACCGGTCCTTCTTATCTGACGAATGCCATCATTCATCATGACTTATATTCAATCGAAGGCTTTACGAAAGTCCACTAAAAGGCAAAAAATTGGCCTCGATTTTTTTTGAAAGATAATTTTGGTCTAGAGTTTGAAGTGTAGAGATTCTATTAATTATGGTGCAGTCTTGTCCAAAACAAGCTTTGAGTTTGTGTAAACTTTATTTTGTTTGTCCAGGCAGACGGGCAATAAGTGAAAGCATCTATAAAAACTTTGGTGTGAGTATCTAATAAGGAAATACTTAACAGCTTTTGGTATCGCTTGTTACTCCGATTCTGGGCAAATACATGAGAATATTGCCATTCCACGCATAAGGGAAACAACCCATATTAAATATTTCATCCACCAATTTAGTTACACTGTATCAAATTTCTATCTTAACATTGCTATACCAACACCATCTGGGCCCATAGCTATTTTTTTAGCTTAATCTTTTTAAGACTTTTTTTTTTTCTATTTCACAAAAGTCCGAAATTTTCGATCTTATAGAACAACTGCCTAAAAAAAAACACATCTGTGTAACTGCCACAATATCTGTAAAGGTAACATGTAATTACAAATTACTACATCAAAAGCTGAATAAAAAGAGTTAAAACTGTTGATAAAATCTTGGTTCTTTTCTTCATTTCTTTTGTACAACTATTGATATCCATATTGAAATGAAATACCAATAGCACGATAATAACATATTCAAATGATTCTGATGACGCAATAATTAATTCAAAAATACATGTGTCATCATTTGCAAAACACGTGAAATTACGATCGAAATCACAACGGACGCTTCCGTTCTACATGTAAATATTTAATGTAAAGCAAAGATAAATAAGACTTTGTCCTGGCCTTTAAAAATACCTCATTTGGTTTCTTTGGTAAACATTTTAAATCCAATTGCTGGTGACAAAATAAATATGTAGAAAACATTAAACGTCCTAGATTTCTGTGTTCGAAGAAAGTGGGACAATATCAGCACAACGGAAACTATCAAGAGCATGTCACATACCTCGGACTGTGATCTTGACCTTGTAATCTTGCGTCCGAAACCTCTACTCTAGTAGTCTGAAAGCAATAACACATGTGAAATATTTTTAAAATCAGACATTGAGCTCAAGAATTATAGAGCGCACATAAAATTGTTGACGGCTAAACGGACAGATTTATGGACGACCAAGGACAAGACACTATAGGTTACATGTTCGACCCCACAGGCTTAAAAAAATGCAAATTGTCGTTACTGTGATGCCACTTTGCGGCTTTGGCATCCTGTGCGTTTCGAATATTGATGACGATTAAACGCTGGGAAGGAGAAATCAAAATTAAAACACAATTTACTTCGATCATTTTCGTCCCTTTCAACATTCCAGACAAAAGAATCACACAGCCTTAAACTTTCGAGAAAGCTGCGTTAGGAGAGAAGGTAACACTTGTAAAGCATGCATGTTGCAAAAATGTAGTAATGTTTCTCTGTCCTGGGTTCGCATTCAACTACCATTCTTAAGAATATTCTTTGTATAATTCTCAAGAGTTTTCTAGATTTGAAAGTAAAACTAATTCTGATTGGCTTAACCCAATCGTTCATCCAATCGAAGTTGTGTTAGTTTCAGTTTTGGAAAATTCTCCAGCATAAGACTAAGAATAGTCTTACGAATGGTTGCTAAAAACGGACCTTAGTTTTCAGACCCAGAAGTAACATTTCTGTCGTGGTTGCTCCATGATAACGAACATGGCCGTTACTTAGATTTGTTAGTTTTACGTCCCAGGTCAAAAGAGCTATTTCCTGATACTGATGACAAGCAGGGAGATCTCCTGTCTCATCAGTTAATATTGAGAAAGAGACACAATGAATTAGAGAGATCAGCATTCATACCATTTGGAGAGAAACTCAAAGAACACACTAGTTGGTGCACTGACTTTCAAGATTTGGGTGAAATAATGTTAAAACAGCATTCACCACTAGGCAGGCTAGTCTGCTGGTATCAGCAGAATACTTGTCAAACATAAGAAAAGAAATCAATCAAAAAACTTACAACATCTTTTTTTTTCTTTGTTATAATGAATAAATAGATAAATAGCAAATATACCCATAGGTACTTACTGTTGAAGAAAAAAATCAAGTCAGAAAAGATATAAATATGAAATAAACACTTAAAAGTTGAAACGATATTTTCCCTTCCTTATAATTACCAATGAAACAATTTAAAGGGACTTACTGCTTTACAGACTTGTAAGAGCAAAAGGCTAGTCAATGAGTTAAATATATTCAACTAATCTTCAAACCTAATTTCTTTTGAAAGATGCAACGATAGCGCATCTTCCAAGACGAATGATTACGATTATCAGGAAGAAAAAAAAAACGCAAAGTTACATCTTTATGAGAATGCAGGGAGTTTGAACTTCAGTGCCGATTTAGTTTAAAAAATGTAAAGTATTTCAGAGATGTTATCATTTCTATTTATCTAGGCAGTCGATAATAAATGTCCAATACATAACTACTAAACCTTGAAAAAGTTAAGAGATGTTCTGTCCCCATATGGTCGATGTGCATAATTCATTTTTTTTGAAAGATAATTATGATAAAAAAGAGTCTGAAAAAAAAAGTCGCAGGATTTCTTTTTCTTTTTTTCTCAAAATGTTAATGTTTATATTGCCCATAAAATTTAAATGTATTCTGCTCAAATTATACATTGCAGCTTTTGTTCATTATTCTATCCGGGGGTGGTGGTGGCCATATAAAAAGATTTATGTAAAATTTATTGCATTTTTTTTTTTGCAGTATATTAACCCCAAGGCTGCATAGCGCGACTAAAAAAGACCTTTTGCGGTCAGTGTATATCAAGATCAGACTGCACAGAACGTGCAGTCTGATTTTGATCTGCACTATCCGATAAGAAGATATAGTTCCCCAAAATTTCCTTTAAAATAGCAAATGTTCGTTTTTAAAATCGACTTGAAAATTTCGGGTTTTTTTATTTAGCAGGGGTAAATCTTCACCAAACGACAGTGTTTTAGACTTGTTCATATCCAAAGCGTGCACATTTTAGAATAGCAAAGATGTTTTGTTCTGGAAACATTGTGGGAAAAGAATGAAGAAATATGTTCGTCATCAGAATTTTCTTCCTTTCTCGTATTGTTTTCAAGTTTTCTTCTTCAATGTTGTAAAATTTCGGGATTGGAATTATATATAGTGAAGGATTGAGAAATCTGTATTTTTATATCACTGTTTTGCATGACAAATCAATGACATCATCAAATGTTCGAACTATTCTTTCAATTAAAAACCCTTTCAAGCGCTAAGAACAATCAAATTATATGCAAATAGTGTGTACTAGGATCAGACAGCGCAAATCAATCTTATCTTGAATCTATTGTACTCTATATTTATCTAATCATCATAGACGAAACAAAACAATTCGATTCACTTAACTCTTTACCACACGACAAAATTTTAAACTGGTTCAAATTGAAAGCATTTGCAGATAACAAATTGAAGGTGACTGAAAAGGCGTCAAAAGTAGGGATTGTGTGGTAATGGGTTAACGTAACTGCTTTGACAGATTGAAATTATGTGCTTTATTTTTCCAATTCTGCAAGGATCAATACAGTTTCAAACATAAAAATATTATTACAAAAAATGCTTTGTGAAGGAGCACAGTTAACATTATACATTAACTTTAATGTTTAAATATAAATGTTTTTTTTTTAATATCTTTAACTCTACTTGTAACCTATTTCAACTATAGAAAATGCATTAATTCATTACCAAACGACAATATTTTTTCTCAAAAGGGAAAGGTCTGCAAAAATAACTTACGGCACTCGTTATTGTCGCAGACCTTTCACTTTATCGGCAGATATTTCCCCATATTAAGCACAAGCTGATGAAATAAACTCTATTTATTATATACCTAGCAGTGAAATCCTGGAATTTTCCAGTGTAATAAATTTTGATATCATCACTATTGACGATATCAACTTTCACTATCACTTCCTGCTGTAATTTAGGAACTACTGTTTTTTTACTACATTTTTTTCGATTTTCAAACGAAAAATTACAAATAATGATGTTAATAGGGTATATAATAAATAGAATAATCAACTGGTTATTTTTTATATGAAAAATATCTCACTCGGATGTATCGTTAGGCGTTAAAAAAAACTCGTGCTGCGCACTCGTTTTTTCAACGCCTAACAACGCATCCTCGTGAGATATTTTTCATATAAAAAATAACCAGTTGATTATCCTCTATATATTATATTTTGTGTTTCTATTTTTAGAAATGTTATGGGTAAAGAAATGACGTAATTTACGCTGGGAGCGGATTATTTCCCAGCCACAGGGAACATTTTCCTCCTGCCGAAAATCTAGATCTAGTTAATTGACTTGAGAGCATTCGTTGACAAAATAATCAGAAGAAATATAATGATTTATTTCATCAGGTTGTGGTTAATATGGGGAAATATTTGCCTTAGAAGGAAAAGGTCCGCGAAAATAATTCGTGCCTTACGGCACTCGCTATTTTCGCATACCTTTCCCTTTTCTGCAAATATTTTCCTATACTAACCAAAAACTGATGAAATAAACTCTATTTCCAATGATTAACAGGAACAAATTACCTCTCTATACCCTTTACCGTGCGACAAAATTTTAGGCTCATATAAAGTCGAATATTCGCAAACGAGAACTAAAAAGTGGATCAATTAGTATGCCTTACTATAGAAAGGATAACATGGCATAGAAAGAAAACATAATGTTCTGCAACACGCGAATATGGGCATACTGACATTTGTGTAAAATGTCGTCTCGGATCAGCCTGCGCAATCTTCCACTCCCACGTTTAATGTATTTTTTTTTTGCAGTAGTCTACTGTATCACAAAATCTAATGTAGCCGTAAAGTGCTGAGACTGATCTGAGACAACCATTTGGACAAATTTTCGATGCCCGTAAGTGAAAGATCTATGTGAAAATTAAGTCAAACATATGAAGTCATACAATGCTTCTTTAACACGAGTACTACATAAGAAAAGTTCATAATGGGTATGCAACACTGAAACCAGAGAGTTTATGTAATAAAAATGCATATTATATCGTAGAAATTTATACATACTTGTAGTAGCTTTACAAAAGTGTTACGCTAATGTGATTAATTAATGTAAACCAATTTCATATGTAGCACTTGGTAAAGTTATTTTGTACTTCAGTAGGTGTATCATCTTCGCCATCCAAGTTTACGATCACTACGTGGATCTTACCTTGGCGGATTGAGCTTGATTTTTACAACCCCCCCGATACGCCTTTTCATTGGATGCAGCCAGCTCTAGCTGCATCGAATAAAATCGCTCGTAGCATTTCATCTTTGATTAAAATAGAACACGGTCTCTACCTTTCGAATAATAGGTAAAACATGGAAACTCACGTGGATGTCTGCTTATCGCTTCATGTGTATTCGTAAGCGGTTTGAAAAACAATATTTCATTTGTTTTTAGAAACATGATGTAAAGGGGAGTAATAACCAGCATCCAATAGAGGGTGCATAGCAGGAATCTCGAAATCGGGCTCAATCAGCCAAGGTAAGATCCACGTAGTGATCGTAAACTTGGCTCGCGAAGATGTAGGTGTATGTGATTATTATCTCATGTACCAGAAATCGTAAATACATAGTTCTATTGCCTGCCCAGGTGGCTCTGTGGTGAGAATGTTTGCTGCGTGTCTACCCAGTGCATAGGAAAGTATTTTCCATTGGTTGTGTCCTGGATTCTTTTTCGTTTCTACTATCTGTTTCGTTATTTAACCCTTTACCCCATAAGGCATTTCTATGGTATCTCTAATTGACCCTAAATAACAGCAAAGATGAAGCCGTTTCTTATGTGTATACGAGACCTTTTGAAAGCATGGAAATCATTGTGACAAAAGGTGAAATTGCTCGTCACGAGCAATTTCACCTTTTGCCACAATGTTTTCCAGAGGCTCCTACAAGCAATGCATAGAAATAAGTATCTGTGGAGTAAAAGGTTAAGACATACAAGTATATGTCAAAAATATGTTTTTACGCCGAGCTACATGTAGTTTTATGTTATCAATTGTCGATATAATTGACACCTACATACTGTCCATGAACAAGTCGTCTTAATTTGTCCAAATCGAAGAACTGAAGAAAACGTCACTTGCAAAAGCAACTTTTGAAATTTCAGGAACATTTTAAAATCTATCAAGAGTATATGTTTCAGATTTGTTTTACATTTTTTGATTTAAAAAGAAATAATGCAGAAATTTAGTCCTATAATATGAAAGGGTGTTGGATATTGAACTAGGACTAGACGATGCATTCTTTATAAAAATGAGTTTTTAGAACGAGTTTCATCGCTTTGCTTGACAAGGTAAGATCAGACAACACAGAAAATAAAATACAGTTGGGATATTAACTCGGTTAAACAGCTCTAGAATATATATCAATTCAACTTTAAATTTATTGTGCCTCATAAGAACAACTGTTGTTTATCAAACAATAGAAAGAATTTTTTTTCTCAATAAAATCACTCCTGATCGCGTATTCTTTCACTATCTATACAGATCTGTAGCAAACCGGGTTATTCAGATCTGTGACAAAGCAGTTTATTCAGATCTGTGGCAAAACGGTTTATACAGATCTGTGGCAAAACGGTTTATACAGATAAGTGGCAAAACGGTTTATATAGATCTGAGGCAAAACGGTTTATTCAGATCTGTGGCAAAACGGTTTTTTCAGACCTGTAACAAAACGGTTTATACAGATAAGTTGCAAAACGGTTTTTACAGATATGTGGCAAAACGGTTTATACAGATCTGTGGCAAAACGGTTTATACAGATCTGTGGCAAAACGGTTTATACAGATAAGGGGCAAAACGGTTTATTCAGATCTGTGGCAAAACGGTCTATTCAGATCTGTGGCAAAACGGTCTATACAGATCTGTGGCAAAGCACATTACCGTTTCCGTAACCATTACCCTCATTTTTGACAAAGTAATGTCAAAATATGTATTATAAGTTAAGTGCTCGAGTTGGAGCACAGGTAAACATCAGACGTACCCTTAGTAAAACCATGTGTCAAATGTGTTCTAACAGTATCTGTTGTGTTTTCCGGAGGCCATCCAGCCTAGTCATATTTTCCTCGTTCTCCTTTTACAAGTATTTCGCACATATTCTTCCCATACCACTGTCTGCTATTCCACACCATATTGATCAGCCATGAGAGAGTAATAGGTCCTATCGGAATGGCTTTCATCAGTATTGCGAGAGAAATTTGCCGAGTGGGTATTCGAACCGTCATCTCCCTGGTATTAACACTTTACCAAGCAACAAAAGTAAGAACTGGTCCCTATTGAAAGCATTTACAAACAACAAACTAAACATGACTGAAAAATTGAAATTTGTTTCCAGCAGGGTAGAAAACACTGTGAGAAAAGGAGAAAATGCTGGATACCAGCATTTTCTCCTTTTCTCACAATGTTTTCAAAGGGCTTCTTCTCCAGGGTCCTGAAAACGAGAGATTGTTTGGTAAAGGGTTTAACCAAGTGCGCTAATGATTAAAGTACCGGCCTCTGCCTGCTGTTAACATTCCGGACTGCATGCTGGATGCACTTTTAATGCACTTTATATTTTAACATGCTAAGTGTAAATAGATAAAAGACATTATTTCATGCTTTCCGGTACGTTATCGAGAAATATCGGTGACATAGTTTTCGATATATCATTGTTACGACCAGAGAAAATATTGATTTTTATATTCTAGTTACCTAGGTAAAATGCGCGTGACTTAAAACCAGATGGAAACATGACGTCATCTATCTTAAATTTCTTGCGCTTGACGTAATATCGTAATACGTTGCTATGCGGAGGGGGTACACCACCGGAAATAACTGAACAGAACTGTGCTGGATTTTGATAAAGTTCCTCCCTGAAACGGTTAAAAGCATGAAACAAATAGAATATTTTTTTTCCGGTTAAAGATCAAAATTTATTTCATGTCGTGATCACCATGGTTGCGCCACTCGTGGAAATTTTACCAATGATGTTCACGAGATGAGATCAATTTAGTTTTATTCACAAAAAAAAAACCAACTATCTTCAAGCCGAGAGTGTAAACCCCCAAGTATTGCAATTTCGAAATTATTTTTTGGAAAAAAAAATACTGCCCTTATCAGTCAGCCTTGAGCAGCGCTTAGCAGCTTAAGGAAAATGCATAAATGTCGTAACACATTCAATTCAAAATGTTTTAGAATCTAGTTTGACATCTGTCACAATGTCATTAAATGGGAAAAAATTATTTATCACAAGTCTTGTTTTTTTTTCATCCAAATTTACTTATGTCAAAAACCTTGTAATCGGTACAGGCGAAAACGGAACGGTTTTGAAAGAAAGTTTTTGTCCGATATTGCATCTATACTTTCTTTTTGAAGGCGAGTATTTAGAATGTTCACATAACACCATATTAAATCACTAAAATTTATATGCAAAAATAAATCATCAATAACATAAACTTACAAAAAAAAAATGGATGGTATTCCCTTAAAAGGCTACCTAGCCTTTTCAGCTATTTTCAGATTTCGCGCCAAGAATTTAAACAAAGAAAACATTGTGGGAATGTTAAGTGACTGGCACGTGACTAATGACGCTTGAATTCCATAACAAACATGCAATTATTTTCCATAATGTCTTTCTCGGACGATACGTTTGAAGCTTCGTATGTGTATGATTTCAGGTATATATATATGAGCAAGTTGCTTATGTAAAAATAGATCGTGTTTCCCGTCGTTGTCGACCTGGGCTGTAGTGAATCCCTAATTTCTCTTGTTGTTAGATGATTTTCGACTACCGGGGTTTTATGAAAGAAAATTATAAGGCTTTAGGAGTATAAGAATGATTTTTTGTACTTTTGTAAATTTTTTGTCCAAGAACCTGAAGGGCCACCTTTAAGTTTCATTGGGTTTTGCTTTCACCGATTAGAAGAGATCATCTGGCATACAGGGGTTTGATTTATTTCTATGATACAGTGATACAGTATACCAAGAAAGTCGTAAACCCATTTTCTGTAACAACTGACGAAAACCTTTAGTATATCCTATTGATATACTCAAAATTTATCAATAGCATAAAGTTCAACCATTTACCATACAATGACGACTTTTAACGACCCTAAGATAGAAGCCTTTTGAAAACATTGTGGGAAAAGGAGAAAATGCTGGTAACCAGCATTTTCTCCATTTCCCACAAAGTTTCCTACCATATCAAAGCAAAATTGCACCATATCAGCCACTTTGAAATTGTCGTCTGCATATGCTTTCGATTTGGTAAGGTCAAACATTTTGCCGTGTGGTAACGGCTTAAACCTACGTCAGCCTACGCGGACTACGCAGGCTGATTTTTATACCATGTACAAATGCATTGAACTTCCTTATCATAAAGCGTGACTCCATTATCTAGAGGTGAAAAAAATTAAATGTCAACTAGTAAATCAAGCTTGCAAGCAGCCTAAAATCATGGTGGCTCAGCAGGAATACGCTCTGCAAGTAAAAAACTCCTCCTTTGCAATGTGAGATCCTCTTTAACCCTTTCCCAAACGACAAATTTTGGAATCTTCCAATCTGAAAGAGTTTACAGACGACAATTCTAACTTTCATAACAATGGCAAAAAATTATCCGAACGGACAGAAAACGTTGTGGGAAAAAGAGAAATTTCTCCTTTTCCCAAAGTGTTTTCAAAAAATTTGTATTGCAGACACGTAAAAAAGGGCTTATTTGGGAAAGGGTTAAAAAGATTGGTTAAACTCAGCCAACCAGATTCGAATAGCTACTCTGAAGGGAAACACTATTTCGTCAGCGTACTCATTTTTCTAACCAAGAAACAAGTAAAATTCGCTTAACAAAAGTTGGAATCATAAAGTTTTGCAGTATTGCAAATTCGTTGTACTGTCAGGTGGCAGAGGACTTAGAAACTTGTTCACGGCTGTGGTGAATCATGTCACCCCGAGCTGCAAGTTTCCAAGTCCCCTGCCAACTGACAGTAAACTATAAAAGTGTGTTCTTTTGACCACTGATATGAGGCGTCCATATTGAAGGCAGGTATAAGAATTAGAGCTGGGACTATATGCCTGATAAGAGATATATTCTAGATCATGTAAAATATCAAGGTATATCTGCAACTGTTGTCTAAATGTTAAAAAGTGCTCTCAGCAAAAAGTAAATAAAAACGTGGAAAGACAAAACCGACTTAGCAGGGAGGAAAACTGAAGATCTTTGTGATCTAGGAAACGGCATTGAAATCATTGTTGCCATTTCTAGTTAACAGTGATGGCATTTGTGTGAAACGGAACTTTGTCTACAAAAAGCTTGAATCTACACAAAACACCCAACATGTACTTTTTCCAAACTATGCAAAGCTTCGCAATTTGTAGATGTTTGTGATCAACTGGAATAACGTAAAAAGTACAGAATGAAGAGGTACCGCTTTGGCTTAAGCATTAATGAAGAGTACGTTGAATCTACGACGATTCGGTAATAGAAAGGGCGAAAAGTATCCGTTTCTTCTGTAAAAAAATATGAACATGGTGTTTTGTTCAGTGAAGGGTTTATGTCAACCTGCAATGACATCTGTATGACATGGCTTCACACATAAACAAATATTTAAGAGAATCAGTTTAAAGAAAAGTGCATTCTAAGTCATTTTTTCTTGTGACTTGGCTAAACCAAAGAAAACAGATGTCACCTGACATGTTTTAAACCATTTACATGTCAACAGACTTTTTGTCTCTTGGCAACTTTTCTGATAGATAGAAGTTGGGAATTTGTAATGAAATAGACAAGTAAAAGGAGCAGTATTTATCTTTTAAAATAGGGGCTCGTTTTTGCTTACGCTGCAGTGACATGAGACACGGTGCTGATGATATAAGGGAAGTGTGGTGAGCATCTAGGGTCGTGGGACCGAATCCTGTTGATCTTAAGGGAACTTGGTTCTTTCAGGATGGAGGAAAGGATCACGACGGAATTAATGAAGCTCAAAAATTTTGCCATGAATTTACCGATTTTTATGTTGATTTTGACAGAAAGTAGTAAATTGGGGAAATCATAGTGGAAGGCAGTACAATTCGAAACAAATTAACGTTGCGCATCAGACCTTGAGGGTTCAACTAAGGTGAACTTGGCGCACTTAGAAAGACAATCCTGTAATGCTGCATTTAATTACATGTAAACCTTGATGTCTACGATGACCAAGATTTCAAAAACATCAAAGAGCTCAAGAGCTTTAGTGATTTTTAACGAAACAAAAAGGACTCAGTTTAAGATATGCCACGACTTTCATTACGTTCTCTCAAATGCTCTAAAGTTCTCTAGAGATTACTTCAATCTGCAATCACTTTTTTTTGCGTCCTGTTCAGACTTGTCATGTCATCAAGTTCAACTAAGTTCTCTTACGATTTGTGTCTCTAATGATCGAAATTGCCATATTTTACAACGACTTTGATATAAGTAGATGGCATGGATCAACCGTTTACGGGTGCTGACGATAAATTAAAGACACTCAATCCGTCCTCTCATCCTTTCCAGAGATTTGGGACAGAAACAAACTATATCCAAGAGACAAAGATGGCGCTGGAATTGCAATTCATTGTATACAATTTCTAAGAAATGGAATGGAAAAGAAGGGAAGAAGCAAAAAAAGAAATCTAGACAATTTTCTCAATTTCTCAACAGAGTACTAACGAGGCATGCAGTACTAGCTAAACTACATGTATTACTAAAATGTGTTTCCGTCTTCACCAAGATCATCTCAGATGAAGTTTCAAGGTCAGATTCACTTGGTTAAATTGTGTTACACTGTACTACCTTCCAGTACGATTTCCCCAGTCTACCACGATCTCTCAAGTTAACATTAAATCGGCGTAAATGTGGCAAACTTTATGACTGTTAAAAATTTGTCCCGATCCTTACAATCATCCCGATAGCACAAAGTTCCCTCAGGATCAACACACGATTCCATCCCACGTTCAGGACGTTTCTCTTAAATTGTCACAATTCTTGCTTAATGTAGACGTATCATTAGTTTCGCTATTTCATGTCTCATTAGCACTCTGTAAAGAAATTGAGAATATTATCTCAATGGCTGCTCTATGGTTCATCTTAACAACGAAAGGGTCAGATGCCTTCGTATTTCCCCCATCTCTCTCTCTCTCTCTCTCTCTCTCTCTCTCTCTCTCTCTCACTCTTCCATTCGTAGACTGATAAAAGTTTGCAACAAAACGGCCAACTCATTGTAATTTTTATGTCGTGGATGTGTAGTTTGTATTTTTTAAGGACCTCTGCAGAAAATTTGAAAGGATGAGAGGATGGATCGAGCTTTTCTTTATTTATCATAGTTACCGATAAATGGCCCATGCCATCTAATTAAACCCCAGTCTTGAGCGAAATGTGACAATCTTAAATCATCGACAGAAGTCATATCAAAACTTTATAACGTGTAGAGTCTTGACAGAAAGTGACACAAGTCGTATCAAAAGTTTATAACGTGTACAGCCTTGGCGGAAAGTGACACAAGTATCAAAACTTTATAACGTGTATAGTCTTGACGGAAAGTGACTAAGGGATAGCAGATAGTAGTAATCGTATGAAGACGTCAGGGAACTTGACTTTAGAAAACGTGATGAAAATGTCTGATGCATATCCTGACCAGAATCATTTTATTTCCCTAAAACATCGTTGAAGCTCGAAACAAAACATACTGAGAGTGTAGGAAATTGTTGGAAATCTAAATTAATGCAATAAATCGTGGAGTTCCACGACATACTTGAATCGTTGAAATCGCGTTGAATGAAATGTAGAATTAGATCTAAATCTGATATCAAATTTTCTGGCTGACTCTTAAAAAGTTAACTTTGTGATGACAAGATACGCTTTAACTCCACTCTTAGCTGTTTAGAAAGTGTTTAGTGCAATCTCCAACAGTTTCTCATCTAGAAATATCAAAAGTACGAGGATAGTACCAAGACCTTTTTTTCAGACTTTAAATCCGTGCCTGAACCAAGGAGCAACTCACGATCCCTTTTTCAGATAAATTTCTGCAGATTATAAAAGACACAGAGGTTGGAAACTTTTTTTTTGTTATCATGACCTCCACTATCTCGCTGCAAGAAGCTCACGGGTTAGCGTTACAGGAATTAGATTTATTATCGGCCTGAATGTTATCGAAACATTTAGAGTTAGTTTCATATTTCAGTTGCAATTCCTAGCATATTTTCAGCATACAGGCATGAACAAAATATACACGAAACACAACCCAACATGTACTGTTTTCAATTTATGCAAAGCTTAGCAATTTATAGATCTTTACGATCAACTGGAATAACATAAAACAGTGCTGAATGAAGAAGTATTGCTTTGATGAAGAGTATGAATATACTAATACTGGTTTGGTGTATGCCAGATTAGTTTCAGCCAACTATTTTGAGACTGTTGTCAAATTATGGGGGTTATGTTTTGATATCCATTGTACATATGCAAAGTCAATTTCTCAGTCATGGTGTACAGTGCACTAGTACAAAATCAAATTTTCGAACATGTTATGCAGTGTACAAGTCAATATCTTGATCATGGTATGCAATGAACAAGTATAGTGTCAACCTCTCAGACATGTATTGCAATGTACAAGTACAAACTCAATATCTCAGTCACGGTATGCAAGATACATGTATAAGTATAAAGTCAACTTCAGGATATGATATGCAATGTAAAGCTAAAATGTCAACCTCTCGATCATAGTATGCAAGGTATGAAGTCTATTTCGCGGTCTTGGTATGTAATGTACAAGTATAAAGTCAACTTCTCGGACATGGTATGCAATGTACAAGTAAAGTCAACGTCTCTGTATGCAATTAACAAGTATAAAGCCGTCCTCTGGACAAAGTATGCGTGGTACAAGTACAGGGTCAATATCTCGGTCATAGTATGCAATGTACAGGTATAACTTCTCTGACTTGATATGCATTGTACAAGGTCAACATCTCGGTCATGGTATGCAATGTACAAAGTAAACTTTTCGGACATATCGTGCGTTGACAAGAATAAGGACAACTTGTCGGTCGGTCATGGTGTGCAATGTGCACTATAAAATCAAACTGAGGGTCATGATATGTAATACTCATATAAAGTCAACCTTTCGGGCATGGTTTGCAATGTATAAGTTGTTACGGGAGACCACTTCTTCATGCATAGCTTCGCCCTGATTTAAATACAATACCTGACCGTTGCGTTGGAGAGATATCTCTTTGGCTCAGAGGTTATGATATTTGTCTTTTAAACCTCGAAAAGTGAGGATTCTGTCCGCCATGGGTTCGAATCCCGCCAGATACCGTTTGTATTTCAGCTATGCATTTGTTCTTTTGTTTCTTTGTTACGGACTTTTTTCGTAAGATGGGGGCCATTGAATCCTACGCTGCGTTTGGGAGATACTTCGTTGGCTCAGTGGTTATAGTATTGCTCTTTTAAACCTAAAAAAATGAGGATTTTGGGTTCAAATCCAACTAAGTACGGTTTGTATGAATTCAGCTATGCATCTATTCATTTGTTTGTTTCTTTGTTCCGGAGTTTGTTAGTAAGAGGGTACAATTCAACATCTCAGTCACATGAAAAAGTTGATGCAAAGCATCAAAGTCGCAGCAAAAAAATTTGTTTGATGTTCACGAAAGCCAGGGCAAGTAAGTAAATGTCAGTTTTCATCAGCAGAATTTTTAACACATTATGAAATTTATATGATTGTGAATCTATATCAAAACTTGTCTTCTGTTACAGTATTTATAATACCCTCGCACAGCGCCCTATTAGCTCTTTTCAAAAACGACAAATATCAGACTCTTTCAAATTTAGAGTTGGCCGATGACAGTTTAAAAAGCTGCAAAAATGGTGAAAAATTTTACTAGTGGGGAAAAAGTATTTGATAAAGGAGAAATTGCTTATAAGGAGCAATTTCTCCTTATCCAATATGTTTTTCCAAAAGAATTTGACAGCACGCATGTGATATACCGTGTTTGTCTGGGAAAGTGTTGAAAGCAGGGCTATGTTACTAAAATGTTGCTGTCCTAGGAAAGTATGATTCAAGAGGACATAAGTTTGCAAGGCATGCTTTCAATTTAAACAAGCCTAAAACTATACTGTTTGGTGAACAGTGTTAATAAAGTATCATGGTTTTGCATCGCGCTTTATGAACAACACAGCGAAAAAGTGGCCTCTCTCCAGATTTTTTTCCACAAATTAAATATATACACAGCTCGGTGAGAAATAAACAAAGGAGTTCTAAACAATCTTTGTTTTAAAAACTAAACTTAGAAAGAAGTAACCAATAATGGTCAGATACAATCATAACCATCAAAATCATTCTTCGGCAGAATTTAACACATGTACAATTTTTCCAGTGGTCATTCAACAAAAACACAAATAGTAGGAAAAGCTAGGTACTGAATAATCAAAATGATATATAAACCTGTGTATGAAATGACCAAAATGGGTACGAAATGACCAAAATCATACGAAATGACCTAGGTAACGAAATTAACTAGGTACGAAATGACGTCTTGGTCATGATATGCAATGTACACGTGCAAGGTCAACGTCTCGGTCATGATATGCAATGAACATGTGCAATGTCAACGTCTCGGTCATGATATGCAATGTACATGTTCATGGTCAACGTCTCGGTCATGATATGCAATGTACACGAGCATGGTCAACATCTCGGTCATGCTTTGCAATGTGCACGTGCAAGGTCAACATCTCGGTCATGCTTTGGAATGTACAGGTACAAAGTCAATATCTCGGTCATGATATGCAATGTACACTTGCAAGGTCAACATCTCGGTCATGCTTTGGAATGTAGAGGTACAAAGTCAACATCTCGGTCATGATATGCAATGAACACGTGCAAGGTCAACATCTCGGTCATGATATGCAATGTGCACGTGCAAGGACAACATCTTAGAAATCATAGGCAATGTACCAGTACAAAGTTAATCACACGGTCATGATATGCAATGTACACGCACAAGGTGAACATCTCGGTCATGATTTGCAATGTACACGCACAAGGTCAACATCTCGGACATGATTTGCAATCTACACGCACACGGTCAACATCTCGGTCATCATATGCAATGTACACGCATAAGGTCAACATCTCGGTCATGATATGCAATGTACATGTACAAGGTCAACATCTCGGTCATCATATGCACTGTACAGGTACAAGGTTAACATCTGGGACATGATATGCAATGTATACGTACAAGGTCAACATTTCGGTCATGATATGCAATGTACAGGTACAAGATTAAAATCTCGGTCATGATATTCAATGTTCAGGTACAAGGACAACATCTCCGTCATGATATGCAATGTACAGGTACAAGGTCAACATCTCGGTCATGATAGGCAATGTACACTACAAGGTCAACATCTCGGTCATGATATGCAATGTACAGGTACAAGGACAACATCTTGGCAATGATATGCAATGTGCACGTGCAAGGACAACATCTTAGATATGATAGGCAATGTACAAGTACAAAGCTAATAACACGGTCATGATATGCAATGCACACGTACAAGGCCAACATCTCGGTCATCATAGGCAATGTACACGTGCAACGTCAACATCTCGGTCATCATAGGCAATGTACACGTGCAACGTCAACATCTCGGTCATGATATGCACTGTACAGGTACAAGGTAAATATCTCGGTCATGATATGCACTGTACAGGTACAAGGTCAACATCTCGGTCATGATTTGCAAAGTACACGTGCAGGGTCAACATCTCGGTCATCATATGCAATGTACAGGTACGAGGTCAACATCTCGGTCATGATATGCACTGTACAGGTACGAGGTCAACATCTCGGTCATCATATGCACTGTACAGGTACGAGGTCAACATCTCGGTCATCATATGCAATGTACACGTGCAGGGTCGACATCCCAGTCATCATATGCAATGTACACGTGCAAGGTCAACATCTCGGTCATCATATGCAATGTTCACGTATTAGGTCAACATCTCGGACATGATAGGCAATGTACACGTACAAGGTCAACATCTCGGTCATGATATGCAATGCACACTTTTAAAGTCAACATCTCGGTCATCATATGCAATGTACACGTGCAGGGTCAACATATCGGTCATCATATGCACTGTACAGGTACGAGGTCAACATCTCGGTCATGATATGCAATGAACACGTACGAGGTCAACATCTCGGTCATGATATGCAATGAACACGTACGAGGTCAACATCTCGGTCATGATATGCAATGTACACGTGCAAGGTCAACATCTCGGTCATGATATGCAATGTACTCTACAAGGTCAACATCTCGGTCATGATATGCAATGTACAGGTACAAGGTCAACATCTCGGTCATGATATGCAATGTACACGTGCAAGGAGAACAATTCGGTCATGATATGCAATGTACTCTACAAGGTCAATATCTCGGTCATGATATGCAATGTACAGGTACAAGGTCAACATCTCGGTCATGATATGCAATGTACAGGTACATGGTCAACATCTCGGTCATGATATGCAATGTGCACGTGCAAGGAGAACATTTCGGTCATGATATGCAATGTGCACGTACAAGGTCAACATCTTGGGTATGATAGGCAATGTACAGGTTCAAAGTTAATAACACGGTCATAATATCCTATGTGCACGAACAAAGTCAACTTTGCTACTGAATGAAGTCATGTAAGGCTCCTTATAGAGACCTGAAAAAAGTGACTTGTTTGCTGAGGGGGCTTTATAGAATCATCGTTTTTGCGTTCTTTGATAGCTTAGATCAAATACTAAAGTCACCTTCAGTTGTCAACCCGTTTCCATAAAACCCGAGTTTTAAGGACATTGAGGGAGAAAGGCTTTTGAAAACATTTTTCGAGAAGGAGAAAAGTTCACAAACAACATCTTTCTCTTTTTTTTTTTTTTTTTCAGTGCTTTCTACTATTTTACACTAAAATCCCATCAAATGATCAAGCTTTAATTTATCGTCTGCAAACACATACAATATGTAAAAGTATACTGTTTGTAAACTCGTAAATCTTGTCAGTAAAAGTTTCAATGAGCAAAGCTCTTTTCCAGTAATTGCCAATCCAGGAAAGATATGAAGGAGTGAGGAGTGCGAAGAGCCTTTGACATCACTGAAACAAACAAGCAAATAAAAGTTTTACTCGCGAAATAAACGGATGCGACTTTTTTAGGCGTATTTCATTCATAAAACATGTCAAAGAATAAACATTTTGATTAATTAATGATGTTCTATCCCCTTATTGCCGAGCAAAAGACTCCTTCACATTTTGGTGAATACAGATTTTTCAAAAACGTTCCTAGAAAGAAATTACCCTGGAACGCTTTATCTTACCAATGGTCATTCATGAAACATATCAACTGATAAAGAGTACAGTTGGGGGCAGTACAATTTTAAGTGTCCACCTTGTTATCCTATATAGTCCATAATAGCTTTTCGAAAACATGTTTGGCGAAGCAGCAAGTTTTAGTAAATACAATAATTTCTTTTATCCCAAGGATTTAACGTGTCACTGATAAAAAAGACGAAAAGAAAACCTCAGCCATTTCCGTAACAGTCTAATATTTCATTCCCGCTTGAATTATATTTTTGTCCATAAGTCAAACAATGTCCTGTACGTGAAAGGGTTTAGAAGATCCGGCATTACCACAATTTGATTCTGTTTAGAATAGCATTTTCTCTGAATGTGGTTTTACGTCGAAAAGTCTTATTTTTTGACAACGAAATGTTGTAAATATAATGTGAAAAACCACTCGCCATCAGTCACGGTATGTTGTTTTCATCCTATGTCAATTAATGTGTTTACCTTGTGACAATATCAGATATATAGTGTTTGAAAACAGAGTATTAGATGTTCCTGTTTAATGTAGAGAAGTGACCCTCCCTAAAAAAATGACCCATGGGCCATTTCACTAGAGGAATGACCTGGATCATTATTTTACATAGAGAACTGACACAGAGGGTTATTTCTGTACGTAGAATAATGACCCATGGGCCATTTTGTAGGGGAGGGTCATTTCTCTGCATTACACCTGCAATAACAAGATCGTCTCTTAGTGGGAGCAAAGCATTGTGGTAAAAGGAAAAGTGCTGGTCACCAGCATTTTCTCCTTTTCCTATAATTTGGTAAACGGATGTAAGATTGAAGGATTTCGTCATGTTAACGTATATTCTTTGGTGATAATGTTAAGCACTGTCTTGTTAAACTTACTGACGGTAAGTTTAAAGATATAGCTGACATCTAGTTCATTGAGGTTAAAGATGTTCATGGAATTTTACAGAAAGAAAAAGTTACACAGCCTTGTTGTTTTCGCTTTTTGCCTTTCTTCCCACAATGTTTTCTGTCATTTCAAACACACATATCTTTTTATTCTCTTACCATTTTATTTGCAGTTTGTGGATGCTTCAAATGCATCTTGTGATTAGTAACGTATGCTTTTGTAAAGCTACATTTGCAAGGAAACTTTTTTGGATTTAAACCATTTACCGCACAAGGACCAATAAGATTTTTATAAACATTGTGGGAGCATTCATAACAAATTGAATCATTTGAGCAACATTTAATGTGTCGCCTGCCAATGAGCAAGTCAACATTTTTGTCGTATGGTAAAAAGGTTGAAGGCTATGTAGTGCGAAAATCTGTCGCATTACCTCCCTTGTTGTGTATCTATTAGTATGCAAATGAACTCCGGCGTACCGTTTTTTTTTTCAGTTTGAACCCATATAAAAATAGAAGTGTCATCTTTTACCTGATATGGTGAATGTCTCAGTCTGTGCACCAATTGTGTACTCTGGTAAAGTCAGTGCATCGTATATAACGAGGATTGAGAATCGTCGGGGTCAAAATTCACCAACCAATCTTGACAACATTACTCGTCTTATTTTTCAAGGTTTCTTTTCTTCTACATTTTAAAGTGACATAATTTCTGGTTGGCTTAACCGAAATACTTTAGCAAATTAGAAGTCAGTTTGCCCTTTATACTTAGAAAGTTATCGAGTGTTAAATGAAGAACGCTCTAAAGAACGATTGGGGAATATTTATTCAGCTCTATGTTAGCTCTTTGAGCCAAGCATCTGTCGCATCCTCTGTTTACTTTTTTCTCACGTTTCGAAAATTCTGAAGAATAAGACTTAGAATGGTTGGTGAATACACGCCTAGCTTTGTGTAGGCTTCTTAACCCTTTACCCAATAAGGCATTTCTATGGTATCTTTAATTGACCCTAAATAACAGCAAGGATGAAGCCGTTTCTTATATGTATATGACACCTTTTGATAGCATAGAAAACATTGTGACAAAAGGTGAAATTGCTCGTCACGAGCAATTTCACCTTTTGCCACAATGTCTTCCAAAGGTTCCTACAAGCAATGCGTAGAAATGAGTATCTATGGAGTAAAGAATTAAGCTACCCATTTGTTGTGTCCTTGGTCATAGTGTAGAATAAACAACACATGGTCTAATTTTAAAACTTTTATTAAGACATTATTCACGCTATGTAACATCCATCGTGGAGAAGACTTACAAACATAACAGTAACAATAACACCGGTGTATCATTCTATCATTGTCTTTTCGAAAACCAATATATCTGTAAGGGCAGAGAGAGAGAGAGAGAGAGAGAGAGAGCAGCTATCAAAAAGGATCTGTACCTTATAGGTCAGGTTGTTGCAGACCGGCTATATAAAAAAATACCTGTACTGCAGAACACTGCCCGTATTCGCCAACCATTCTCCAAAACATTTTTCTAATGGATTCTGAAAGTAACTCAATGTCTGATTGACTAATCCATTTACTTTAGCAAGTCAAATGTGTTACTTTCAAGTTTGGATAATTCTTGTTAATAAAAAACTATGCAAGTTCTTAAGAATGGTAGTTGAATACGGATCGATGGCGTATCAAAATGTATCATTTACATGACACATGGAAAGTATTTGCAACGCATGGGTTTTTAAAACAGTGAAGCAAAAAGAGTGATAGTACTTAACGAGCAGGTTTTTTCCACTTGCAATATTATTTTCTTCAGTTCCACGATTCAAGTACAAAGAGGACACACGAAGCTTAGTTCGAATTATGGAAATAGTTTAAGGTTGATAAATATCCCTAAATTTTCAACATGCGTCAAATCGTGCTAATCGTGTGTATTTATTAGTTCCTTGGCTGTCACATAAATTTTTAGTTTTTTTTTTTCTTGAATAATAAAGCAGCAACACGTGGGGAATCACAACTCTCCTATTGTATTTTCAACAGAAAGTGCCATCAAAAACTTGGAATTAAAGGGAGGTAATGCGCACTTTTTTGTGTTCTTTTAAATTGCAACTTTTACTTTAAAGTTTGAATTATGATATCTTAACTCTTTACCAAACAACAAAATTTTAGACTGGAACAAATTTATAGCACTTGCAGACGACAAAATAAACTAAACTCAAAAATTGAAACTTGTTTCCAGCACGGTAGAAAACATTGTGGGAAAAGGAGAAAATGCTGGTTATCAGCATTTTCTCCTTTTCCCACAATGTTTTCTAAAGCCCTATATCTCAGGGTCATACAAACAAGGGAGTGTTTGGTATAGGGTTAATCACGTCTGTTCCTTCTGGGCTCGTATTCACCAACAATTCTTAAAAATGTTCTTTGTCTTATTATGCAGAATTTTCTACATTTGTAAGTAACAAAACTTCTGATTGGTAGAAACTATTTGGTTTAGCCAATCAAAAGTTGTTTTACTTACAAATTTGGAAAACTTTGGAGAATAAGAGTTAGAATATTCTCAAGAATAGTTGGTGAATACGGGCCCTGTTTATTTTTAAGATCAAAATATATCACCAGCTAACTTCACTACGAGAAGTTTTTCATTGCAAAGTTAATAGAGATCCTTATGGTTATGAAGGGCCTAACATTAAAATAATTACCAATAAAATTTGGTACATAAGACGAGTTTTGCTTTCCGAATATGTGGCTTGGAATATCTTTTATTAAAGCATCGTCCTAGGTCAGCCTTCGCTGTCCGCGCATTTTATTATATTTTACTATTGATAATTTTTCTACATGTAAAAGGACCATTCTACTTTACGATTCAGTCACTTTTTCGACATAATGGTCGATTCATGCTAAGGTTTGTTTAGTCTAATACATTACAAAGATGAAAAAAAAAAACCTTTACAACAGCGCCGTTCAAATACTGACTTTAAATACTGGTTATGAACTGTTCGTGTCTGATATCGGTCTAATGCTAACTTTAATCATATGTGAACGTAGACAAGATATAGGTAATACAATCATAAAGAAGTACGTAGATCTCACTTGTCCTAATCCATCTGGTTGATAGCCGGTGTAATGCAGAGAAATGACCCCCATTACAAAATGACCCCCGGGTCATTTCTCGACGTAGAGGAATGACCCATGGGTCATTTTTCGACGTAGAAAAATGACCCGGGTCATTATTCTACGTCGAGAAATGACCCATGGGTCATTTCCCGGCGTAGAATAATGACGCATGGGTCATTCCTCTACGTCGAGAAATGACCCGGGGGTCATTTTGTAATGGGGGTCATTTCTCTGCATTACACCGGACCGAATAGTTTGTGTTTCACTGTAATTCAACTCTTTACCGAACGACAAGATTTTAGACTGGTTATATTGAAGCATTAGCAGACGACAAAATGAATGTGAATGAAAAGTTGAAATTTGTTTTAGGAAGAGAAGAAAACGTTGTGGGAAAAGGAGAAAATGCTGGTTACCAGCATTTTCTCCTTTTCCTACAATGTTTTCAAAAGACTTCGTTCACACGGGTGTTAAAAGTCGGGATTGTGTGGTAAAGAATTAACAACTAATTAAAGCCCACAAAAATACACAGTTACCTATGAAATATACATATCACAATCTCACCGGATAACAAGACTCACAACAAAATACTAGAATCATATAAAAAGGATTAACGTGTCAAGGGTATAATTCAATCGGCATAATTCGGTATTCTTCGTCATCTTCTATCGGCACATTCCGTAATGATATTCATGGCCGATTTCTTCTGGCTTTTTTTCGAGAATAATCATTCGTCCCAACTATCTCTAAGTACGATGCAAGTTGCGTAATTTAGCTACTTTCTGCACAAATGAGAGTTTTTACGCTTTTTAGGTTACCATCTTTGAAAAGTGATTGTATTATTACTGCTTTTACATCTAATTCTTCTTGCAGCACAGCCTTCCCATACTGTTGAAGAACTTATCTTAGCTAATACTGTTGAAAAACGTTTATCTTGCATTACGCTGAACGTCAGAGTTGACTCCTTCTTTTTTATATGTGACCTGTCACGCAAAAAGTGACCTTCTGGGAATTGCAAAATGTATCAACCAAGGTCAGACTGCGCAATTGCGCAGTCTGACCTGGGTTGACACTTTTTGCTTTTGTGATATTTTCTTTATAAAAATGTGATCATTCTACCTTGTTATACAATCACGTTTTAGCTATCGGCTTAAACTGACCTTCAGTAGAGTTAATCTGTTTTCATCTAACTGATTACAGAATTCCAAGATGGCCCCTTGTTACGTGTTGGGTCACATATGAGCCATGTTCTGGCATCATGAAGAGGACTTAATGCATCTCTATTAAACACGATATAAGCCAATGGTTATAGATCCATGGGAGACAATCCATTCAAAAACCGACTTTATAATAGGTAGATTGGTCCTTTGGCATACAGAAAAGTGACCAACAGCGAAAAGTGTTAGCCCAGGACAGCCTGCGCGGACTGCGCAGGCTGACCTGGGTCGATACTTTTCGCAGATGCATTAGGCCCCCTTTTCACAGAGCATGGCTCATATATATATATATATATCGATGGTTGAAAACCAGACCCTCGTATATAGCAAATTTATCAAAATTTACTTTTTGCCATTTCTGGTTCTCTCATACTTAGATACAAATTGTGTCAAAATTTCAGCTCTGTAGCTTGAATAGTTTTGAAGATATCAATAAAAGATCAAACCTCGTATCTCGGTATTGACAGTAGCTCACCAGCCAAAACAGTGTAATTTTACATACGACATATTTTTCACGTTTATGCTATAATGTGTAGTGCCAGAATGTAACATTTAAGTAAAAAGTGTTGTGGCTTTTAACATTTAGGTACAAAAAATACCCATTTTTCCAACCAGAATCTTGTATTTAGTTATAGGATGTTCTGGTTTTGACCCATTTATGAGTAAAAATCTCCATTCACCTGCCACAATGTAGTATCTTAGGATACGAATTTTCATGTAGTTAAATGAGCTAGCTTGTATTCCGCCAGAAGGTTGTAGTAAACACTAACTTGTTCTGGTTTTGAACCATCTTTTAGTTAAATATGCCTATTGAAGAACCAGAACATCGTATCTGTACATAAGATTCTTTATGTGCTGTGTTTTGTCCCCTGATAGGGCTAATTGGTGTTGATAACGTGGTATATCAGATTTTGTCACATTGTTGTTTTATCACTTAGAATGTGTGATTTCAGTGGAAAATAGCCAATTTCATTGCAAACATTATGAGAAACTATTTGGTGTACTAAACGGGATAAATTATTGGATATAAAGGTATGTACAAATCTTTTTGCAATTCAACTTTTTCAAGATTGTAAATTATTTTCAGTACAGAGGAGCAGTTTAGCAACACTGTAAAAATGTAGATACTTTTTGTCAAAAGTAATATATTACAGTTTTAACTCATACAAAACAAATTTTAAGTCTAATTGACATTATATGAAGTGGATTTGAGCAGAGAATGACCAGGAAAAAAACTGAAAGTATTGCTGCAAGTATTACCACGATAACTATACCGTCGTACAATTCAATTTTTCAGATGTGGTCAGACGAAAATGACACACAAATAGAGAAAAAAGTATCAGCTGAAGAAATCTACAATGACCGACTGAATACAAAGAAAGAAAGTTCTGTCCCTGAGGCACAGCGTAAATTATGTGAAAGAAAAGAAACCACACAAGAGTTATTATCTGAGAGCCCTGAATTACGTAAAAGGAAGCATGATGTTAGCAACACAGAAACAACCTACGAAAACTCAGAGATACATTATCTCTATCCAATAAAACAAAAGAGGAAATTAAAAGCATAAAAACAACACTAGAGACTTTAGAGAGCTGGTAACTGAACAAAAACAAGTAAATTACACGATGTAGAACATCTTTAGTACATCTGAAGAGAAATCAAAGAGTTCTACTCTTGAGGAAATGCCAAGATATACTAGTTGCAACTAATAAACAACATCGGAAATACCAGACAAAAATCTTGAAAAAACACTTGTAAATACAAGTTGAAATACAGAGAGCAATGAAACATTTCTTTCTCAAGAAAATGAAAAAGATGTGTACAAAACCAAACAACTTGCAACAATACAAGTCCATTATCTTTCTCGCTCCAATGACAACATTCCTCTTATTGTGTTCTCAAAGAGATACAACAAAGTGATAGTGCTGATGATGAAACTTACATACCCAATCCAGAGGATTTGAATTCTTTTAATTCATAGTATGTTCAGATTTGTAACTCGGCTATGAAAACATACAAACGGAATAGAAGATTTCAGAAAGTGTGGGATGAAACAGTAAAACCTATAACCAAAACAAATGGGGTTTGTCCATTTGGGAATCGAATAGAAAGAGTACCAATCAAAATCAATCGAGTTGAATGTTCATTGCAATAAAAAATAACCAAATTGAGATATCATGAGGAATTGTTAAGGAAAACACTGATAGCTGCAACTGAAGGGAGACTTGATAGACTTTTGTACAGTGAAGGTCTACAGCCCAGAAATGTCCCTGAATATGACATTTTTTTGTAAGCAACTTGCTGTGCCGAACTGATATCAGAGTCTCCAGCACACCTTAGACAGTCATTAAGTATGCATTTACAAGATAATGCTGTTGAATATATAGGGTTTTCCCAAAGCCAGTATAGCCAGGAGAAAGTAGAATAGTTTACAGAACATTTGGCTGAACTTTAATATCTGAAAAAAGACTATTATTGGTCAAACAAAGCTGATGATCTACTACCACTTGCCTTGGCAAACTATGTTGACTGTTGTGAAACAATATTCACAAGTAAACCCGATCAACAAAAAATAGTAGTAATCCTACTATGAACAAGGAAATACGATTGGCATATATCTCAATTCCAAATACTCTTGAACATTATAATGCATATATCATCATGGTCCATACATTGCAAGCCCTGTACCAAGTACAACAAAACATATTCCAATATTCCAACGTGTTCAACACTTCTAAGAAGGTTATTCAAACACCGAGTAAAGCTGCTGAATATGTTTCTCCTAACAAAAAAAAAGACTTTATCGGAAGCAAAAGGCAACACTAAAAAAATTGGGAAAAAAATACCAGGAAAAGATAGCAGCTTAGTGGACAGGAATATGTATCAACTGCAGGAAAAGTTGTTAAAAAAGAACAAGTCCAAGAATGTGACAGTTAAAAATGCAGATATACTTGTAACAGTATCATTTGAACAAAGATATGAAATCAGAGACTTTATTTTAAACTTGGTACATATGAAAGGCAAAAAGATTACATCTGTGCAAGAGTTCAGGAAAGAAACACAAGGACATTTCTAGATGAGAATGGAAATGCAATAAAGAAGAAGAAAGGAAAAATGAAAATGTATACACTTGAAGCATGTAAAGAGCAACAAAGAGTCTGCAAAAAGTTCTTTTTTGAAAGCCACTTGATATCAGTGAAGCGAAGCAACAGTACACCAGGGCCTTTCTAAGAAATATTGTGGTCATTATCATGGAAGAGGTGAGCGAGGAAGGCATAGGGCTCCGAACAAGACAAGTGAAGATCGTCTCCAGGAAATTAGAGATCACACTGAATCTTTTCCTGTAGTAGAAGCTCACTATGTGAGGAAATCTTCTAACAGAATGTATCTTGCAACCAATCTCAATATTAATAGAATGTATGAGGAATATGTATCAAAATGTGAAAAGCAAGGTACAGATGCTGTAATTGAACCAATTTACTGACATATTTTCAATGAGGAGTACAACCTGTCATTCCATGTGCCAAAAAAAAGACTAGTGTCAAGTTTGAAACAAATTTGATCATGCAAAAACAAATCGGACAATTAAATGAAAAGACAAAAGATGAGTACACAATTTACCAGAAAACAAAAGTAGTAGCCAGAGAACAAAAGCACACTGACAGTGATACAGCAAGGCAAAATAAGGATGTAAATACTTGCACTTTTGACTTACAGTCGGTTCTCTATACGCCCTGTTCTCTTGTAAGTTTGATGCATTACATGAGAAAACTTTGCTGTTATAATTTAAAAGTGCTGGAGACAAAAAAGCCATTTGTTTTTTTTTTGTGGTCCGAAATGAAATTTCAACATGTCTTTCCTTATATCTGTCTAATTTGGGATGACCAGTTGAACATGTTATACTTTACTACGACGCATGCACAGATCAGAATAGAAACCAGATTGTTGCAGGGTGCTTTCTTCATTCTGTGGCAACAATACCAAATATCAAAATGATTGACCATAAATTTCTTGAAAGTGGACACACACTCACATGGAATGTGATTCAATGCACGCAGCCATAGAGTTTGCATAGAGTTTGCAAAATCTAAAACAAAAATATTTAGACCAAACTATGGGAATCTATGGCACGGCAAAAAAGTCCTTACTATGTTGTGATGCGGAAACATGATGATTTCAAAGATTTTAAAGGTATGAAATACAAGTCTTTAAAATAGTCTAAGACGGAAAGTGGGAAGAACCAGAGACTTGCTTCTTCAAGTATGAATAGGAAAACTCTGGGAAATGTCAGAGGATAAAACTAGTTGGAGGAAAGAGACAAGCAGAACAACCACTTTACAAGGGAAAATTACAAATATCAAATGCAAAGAAAAAGGATCTGCTTTCATTATGCAAGCAAGGTGCAATACCCTCAAAGTTTCATGACTACTATAAAAGCCTATCTTTAAGTCAGAATGTCAAGGAGGGTCTGCCAGAGCCAGATAGAGAGGATCGTGATGAAGACAAAGATTGTAAATTGATTCATTGTTAAGAAACACACTTATTAGGGCTTTTTTCTTCAGTTTTTCACTTATATAATGTGATATTTCTATCAAATGCATGTGTGTTGTGCACAGAGAAGGTGGAAATGGGGTATATTACTTAAACATAACATGTTGTACATAAATCTTATCAGTTATTCTCCATATTTGTGTTCAAATCAGAAATGCTTCAACCTATATACAATACTATATCTTTGAAAAACTGGGTTTTTGCTTTTAAATCGTGTTGCCAAAGTATTGCAACGGTATATACTATACTACAGCAGAATAAAACAGCTGTGAAAATGTTGCCTCTGTTAAAACCAGAATAGTGTTTTATTATATGTAACACTCTGTCTCTCAAAATTTCATGAATTTTTGCATCATGCATAAAAACCAGACAATGTTATAGATATATACGATATTCTGGCAGGTAGGATTTTGAAGTTGTTCAAAATCCTGTGCAGCCAATCCATTGTATCTGCATATACAAGGGTATGGCTGACAAAACCTGGTAGGATTTTCTTATTCTCAGAAAGCTAAAAGATAGTATCAGAAGTTACAACATTTTGGTCGAGAAAAACGGGTGTGTTATGATAACATTAGTTATGCCAGAACAAAAAAGGCATCTACTAGCCCTATTTTCAAAGCAAAAGATTTTTCACCTCCTGCTGTGATAACAGAATGGGAGTACGATCATTGTGTGAGAAAATTATACGAAAACACCAATTTTTAAATCTTTGAGAAAGTTTTTTGGTCCTCCTGAAAAATTTCAAAAATAGCATATACTAGGTTCTGGTTTTCAACCGACGATATATATATACGTAGGTTTGGACGGTATTGTGCAATAATGGACTAAACTATACCCCAGACACTTTAAAAATGACAAATACAACAGGAATACATAGTTGAGATCACAACTTTCAAACTTTTGCCTTGTTTTTTTCCTTAACCAATTTCAATGCACGTTATTTTATAAATGCACTATAAAGACATAATAAGTGTACTTTTACATATACGTAAATGTCTTAATCGTTAAACTGCATAATAAACACTTCACCAAATGACAAATTTTGGACTCTTTCACATCGAAAACATCCGCAAACGTAAAATTTGAAGTAAGTGAAAATGGACTAAATTTCTCTTAACGCATTTCCAAAGAATCCGGAATTCTAACGACCCTGCATACGAAACCCAAATATTATTGGAAATCGACGAAATTCTGAATACAAATAATTCCTCCTTCTTCCACCATGTAATCTAACCTATCACAGATAATTTCCATCATTTGAGCTATACGCAATTTGTCGTCTGCAAATACTATTAATTTGGATAATTTGAATACTATCGGCTAGTAAAGAATTAAAGGAGAGAAAGTGGCATGTGACAAGGAGAAGTGCTTCTTTGAATCAACTTTCCTTTTTTTCCCACAATATAGACGAAAGGTTTTTTCTTCATCGGGGTCCTTTAGCCCTTTCCCAAACGACAACATTCTAGACTGGTTCAAATTGAAAGCACTTGCAGACGACAAGATTAACGTTACTCAAAAAGCAAAATTTATTCCCATGGCAGCAGGAAGGAAAACATTGTGGGAAAAGGAGAAAATGCTGTGACCAGCATTTTCTCCTTTTCCCACGATGTTTTCAAAAGGCTTCTCTCTCAGGGCCGTAAAAACTAAAGATTGTTTGGTAAAGGGCTAAATACGGGAATGTTTTACACAGGACATTTTTCTTTATCATATGTAGAATGTTGCTATGACTATGTACTTTGTGCTTATCAATAAAATATCTGTATCTGTATCTTAAAAAGATATCACCGGGATATGGTAAGCACCTCGTATATTGTTATTTCGAAAGATTGCTCGCGTGTCTAAGTCATTCTGCCCACACTCTAAACCTGATCAGACTGTGCCAAAGCGGTTGTTAAATCTGCACCGCCCTTAATTCCATGAGGTCCACTGGCCAAAATTATAACGCGGATACTTGTTTCTGGGCTCCAGATAAGAGGCAGTGATCATATTCTAAATTCATTATTTCTCTTCCAAACCCCATGTTGTGGGTACTCATTAGAATCGTCTCAATGAGACGATTCTAATGAGGACCCACAACATAGGGTTTAGTGGAGAATAATTGATATTTTTAATTTTAAAATCAAAACCACTCCCTCTCTCTTTATCTCTGTTGTTATTTTCGGTGAATGATTAAAATTTATTTTATCCAGTGAACATCGTCACGCCTGGTGCAGCCACAAGTGATAATATTACCGATGATACTCTCAGTATGACAGGATCTTCATCGAAAAAAAAATCTATTAAGTTCATGCTTAAAACCATCTTCGGGTGGATTTACATTAAAATCAAATATAGTTCTTTTCGGTAAATCCCCCATCGCGTAGCCCCTCCGCATAACAAGACATTACAATATTATTACAATCTCACGTAAGGCGCGAGATATGTCGGGTAAATCACGTCATATTTCCATCTGGTTGAATGACACGCCCTGTTTACCTAGGTAACTCCTGTTTCCACCTTCAATTGAAGAATATTTTTTTCGCTGGTCGTAAGCATGAAATATCGAACATTATTTCATCGCGTGAACATCATCGGAATTTATTTCATCGAGTGGACACTTTTGGTAATATTTTCACGAGTGGCTGTAATTTCATGCTTTTAACCCTTTCTGGGAGAAGCTTTATCAAAATCCAGTACAGTTCTTTTCCATTATTCCCATGGTGCACCCCTCCTGCATAGCAACGTATTACAATATTACGTCAAACGCGAGAAATGTAAATTAAATGACGTCATATTTCCATCTTGTTGTGAGGCACACGCAATGAACCTAGGCAACAAGAACATGAAAATCGCTATTTTCGCTGGTGGCACGGCTGTAAGATGGCAAAATATCTTCACTGCTATTTCTCGATATCCTACCGGAAAGCATGAAATAAGAATACAATATTCCAAAATGGTGTATGCTATCCTTGTTTGGATCAACTTCTCACTTTGCCCCAATGTTTGTACTTGTTCAAATCGAGGCATTGATAGATAACACACTAAATATGACTCAGTGCCTTGTGTTGTTCTTGAAAAGTAGAAAACAAAGTAAGAACAATAGAAAATACTAATGAGCTAGAGACCAAACATGTTCTCCTTTTCCCCATCTCCTTTATCATGACCGTTTAAGTCCAGGGTTGTATAGTTTAAATCTTCACCAAACGACAATATTTTAGGCTTGCAGACGACAAAACAAAAGTGACTGAAAATTTAAAATTTGTTTTGTGAAGGGTAGAAAACACCGTGGGAAAAGGAGAAAATGCAGGTTACCAGCAATTTCTCCTTTTACCACGATGTTTTCTAAAGGCTTTTTTAAGGGTCGTCAAAAGTAGGGATTGTGTTGTAATAATAGTTTAAAGTTAAAACAAGAGAGAAGATGGTAAACTTTTAGACATATTTCCATTAAAAGTTTTTACACAGGACAAAAGTGTGTCAAAAAATAGGTTTTTCTGTAAATTGTGGGCTATTTACATGTTTTTTTCTCACAATGTTTTTAAAATAGATTTCTGTCCAGGTTGTAGAAACCCTGGTTATTAAATTTTGGTATAGGATTAGAATTAAAAAAGGAGTTTGGTCGATGACAAGAAAAAAAAGTGGAACATTTGCGATATGTCAGTTACGTAATTTCGACTCACTATTTTCTTTTTCTTTCTTGTAAACTAACAATTAATCAGCATTAAATTGACAAATCTTTCTTAAAATGATAAAACTTCCTTTTAAAAACATATTACGCAATAAAGTTTTCCGTGAAAACATTGTGGAAAAAGAGAATAGCAGGGCCAAAATAACCCTCGATCGCTCGCCCGAGTTTTTGTGTCTTTGAGATAATAAGAAATAATCATAATAAATATAATAATAATAATAATTATAATGCATTTAGTAGCAAGATAATTTATAGACAAATATTTTACAATTCTAAAAATAGCTAACATATTTTTTCCATGAACTCGACCACGTGCCCTATTACCTCTTTTCCGAAATTTTACCTCGTGACCTATTTTAGAGCTCAGATGAACCAGTTTTGAGCCAAAGCAAGATAATATTCAGAAAAAAAAACTAGAACTGAGATTCATGAACCTGACATTGATGAAGCCACTGGCTGCTTTCCCATATAAGCATAGTCGAAACAATGACCAGCGATGAGAGAGGAAATAGACGATATTTTTTTCGGTGAACGGTCAAAATTTATTTCATCGACTGGACAACATCGGTGATATTTTCACGAGTGGCTGCGCAACTCGTGAAAATATTACCGATGGTGTTCACGAGATGAAATAAATTTCGATCTGTCACCGAAATAAACAAATATTCTATTTTTTTTCTTCATTTTTAACCCTTTCTGGGAGGAGCTTTATCAAAATCCAGCGCAGTTCTTTTCCGTTATTCCCCGCGGCGTACCCCTCCCACATAGCAACGCAAATACAATATTACGTCAAGTACGAGAAATGTAAAGTAAATGACATCATATTTCCATCTGGTTGTGTGGCACGCGCAATTAACCTAGGCAACAAGAACGTGAAAATCGGTATTTTCACTGGTGGTACCAGTGTAAGATCGGAAAATATTTTCACTGCTATTTCTCGATATCCTATCGGAAAGCTTGAAATAATAAAAGATATTGGCCGGGCCGGGGATCTAACCAGCAACACCTTGTTCTTAAGTCCTGTACGCTAACGACTGGGCCGCTTGAGCTCGGCAGGTAACGAAAGATTTAAACGGTAAAAGGCGGAAATAATATGCATGTAGGCCCCTGTTTTTTTTCTGCACTTCACGGAAATTTATGAATCAAAATTGACATGTCAAATATGCTATCACATAAACTTAAAAAACCTTACGTTCGGAATAAGCTGCGGCCAAGTTACGACTATGTTGAATCAACAATACATCATGTTTAGTGGTTATTTAGAATTAATTTAGCCTTTTCATGGGCTCGTAACACTTTCCCACACGACCATAGTTTCAGTTATTCGTTTGGAAATAAATTGGTAAACGACGTATTGCTTTGTAGCTCAATTTATTAATGACGTGACTGAAAACATTGTGGGAAAATGAGAAAATGTTGCCTGCCACCATTTACTCCTTTTCCCACAATTTTTTCTATTGTTTTCTTTTCCATCAGAATTGTTTAAACTCGGGATTGTTCGGTAAATGGGTTATCCCTTGCTTTTCCGAAAGTCATCATTAGCAACAGATCGCTTTATGAAAGAACCTTGTGAAATAATAGAAAACTGAAATTATATTTCTTTCGATAAATTACCTATATAAACAATAATTTCATAGATATAAGGAAAGGACAAATTGTCCATCAATACCGTTTTTCCCTTATTTTTTTATTATTTGGAGTGCAACACATGAAAAGGTGCATTCGGACATTTGCGTAAAGTGTCGTCTCGGATTAGCCTGCGCAGTCCGCGCAGGCTAATCCGAGACGGCACTTTACGACTACAGTAGATTTTGTGCTACAGTAGACTTGCGTAAAACAGAAAATCACATAAAATCGGAAAGTGTCGTTTCGGATTAGGCTGTGCGGACTGCACATGCTGATCAGAGACGACACTTTACGCAAATGTCCGAATGCACCTTTTCGCGTGTTGCACTCCATTTTGTAATTATGTTTAAAGGTTTGTCTGCTGCATGATAAAGAAAAAAACTTGTCTGCTGGTGGTAACAGCTGAACAATGTAGCAAATGATTGAAAAGGGATAAAAAAACGAAGATAAATTATGCTTGCAAATTGTTCGACACATAAACGATCATTAAAGTTTTGCAACGCTCCGAATCGTTCGCATGCCCGAAATTTATATTTCAATCTTAACAATCTTTACCATGCAATCTAGAGTTTTATAGATCATGACAAACGCCTATTAAAACATTAATAGAAAAGGAGAAAATGCTGGTAACCAGCATTATTTCATGCTTTCCGGTAGGATATCGAGAAATAGCAGTGACATATTTTTCGATCTTACACTGGTACGACCAGTGAAAATACCGATTTTCACGTTCTTGTTGCCTAGGTAAATTGCGCGTGCCTAACAACCAGATGGGAAATATGACGTCATATACCTTACATTTTTCGCGCATGACGTAACGTTGCTATGCGGGAGGGGTACGCCACGGGGAATATGGGAAAAGAACTGTACTGGATTTTGACAAAGCTCCTCCCAGAAAGGGATAAAAGCATGAAATAAATAGAATATCTGATTTTTTCGGTGAAAGATCGAAATTTATTTCATCTCATGAACACCATCGGTAATATTTTCACTCGTGGCTGCGGACTCGTGAAAAAATTACCTATGGTGTCCACTCGATGGAATAAATTTCGATCTTACACCGAAAAAAAAAAAAACAAATATCCTCTATTTATATCACATTACCTCCCTTGTTTTCAGTGTAATATGCCCATTACAAATTTTCTTATCTTACACACGTGTAATATCACTATTGTTTGACGTCATTTTTGACGTCATTTTGAACGTTTTTCATAGAAGTAAACAGGGTTTACAGATATAAGTGCATCTATAGATTATTTTGCATCTTCTGATCTATAATGTGTGAAATATCGTTATGTGATAAAAGGAATTTGACATTCGGTGGCATTTAAGATGAAATTTTATTAAACTCGTCATAAAAAATATTATTAAGCTCGCCAAAGGCTCGCTTCATAACTTTTCCCTAGACTCGTTTGATAAAATTTTATCTCAAAAGCAAACTCATGTCAGATCCTATATATCTCTTTTCCCTATCATGTTTTCCACCGTTTCTGAAATCATCTCACCATTTGGGCCACATTTATTTTGCAGTTTACTGGAAACAAGTACTTTCTCTTTTTTCCAAAATGTTTTCTACTTTTTCAAAGACAAATCCAATCATATCAGCTACTTTTCCTTTTCTACGCTGTAGAGGCCACATTTTCAGTCCAATACTCGTGAAACTTGGTCCAAATGCTTGTCTTATTGATATCTCAAAAGTGTTTGATGATGGGTAATGTCTGACAAAAAACTAGTCCACTGGGAAACTAGATGGTTCATGTTTGGTCAATAGACTAAGGTGAGCGATATAAGGGTTATCATGGCCCTCTTGTTTGGTAAACATTTTGACCATTACGCTAAGAAATACCACTTTTATCTGGTGAAGAATTTAACCATTACGTAACAAAATAGCACTTTTGTCTTGAAAAACGTCAAACAATTGTGTAACAAAATACAACTTTTATCTGGTGAAGGGATGAACCATTTCTTGCAAAAAACTTATCTTTTTTAGCGATGATACATTACCGGAAAAAACTTTTTTATCTGGTAAAGAGTAAAACCATTACGTTACAGAATATCAATTCTAATGGATGTAAAGTTGATCCATTACGTTACCTATAACTTTATTTATAAGGTACAGAGTTGAACCACTTTGTTACTAAATACCGCTTTTATCTGGTAAAGAGTTGGACGATTACGTTACAAAATACCACTTTAATCTGGTAACAGTTTTACCCAATTTATCAAAAGTACAACTTTATCTGGTGAAGAGCTGAATCATTACGTAAAAAATACCACTTTTATCTCGAAAAAAAACTAACAATTACGCTACAAAATACCACTTTTATCTGGAAAATAGTTTAACCATTACATCACAAAACATTTTTTTCATCTGGTAAAGAGATGAACTAAAAAAGATACTAAATGCCAGTTTTATCTGGTAAAGACTTGGTTTTCTACGTTACTAAATACAGCCTTTATCTGGTAAAGATTTAAACCATTAAGTTTCAAAGTACCCCTTTTATTTGGTAAAGAGTGGAATAATTACAAAATATCACTTTTATCTGGTAAACATTTTAACCATTACGCTACAAAATACCATTTGATCTGGTAAAGAATTGAACCATGTAGTTACAAAATACCACTTTTTATCTCGTAAACGTTTAAACCATTACGTCACAAAATATCACTTTTATCTTTTAAAGAGTTGAACCATTGCGTCACAAAATACCACTTTTATCTGGTATAGAGTTGAACCATTATGTAACAAAATACCACAATTATCTGATCTACGCTGTCCATCCAAGGTAAGTGGATCCCGCATGGCAGTTTAACGGAAAAAAGAGTACGAAATCGTAGTGGGGCAATGGAAAAATTCTGGATTACCAGTATTTTCTCCTTTTCCCCGAATTGTTCAAGAAAAGAAAAATACTATTCGGATATCTTTTTTTTAAGAAATAGGATTACTTGGTGAAGGTTTGAGAAAAGAATTTTACTTATCATCAACAATAACACTCTTCTCGTTTGTTCCTACTCAACACTTGATCCAGACAAAATATCGAATAGAAAATAATAAATAACAATGAGTGATAAGTATTCTAGTCTAAACTAACCCGGTCTGTATTTACATCGGCAACCAGTCGGTAAAAGACGTGGTATTGTCACTTGTTTCACGTTCAACAATTTGTCGACGAATGTCAAAGTGAGAGGTTCCATCGATTCAATCTCGCACTGCAAGCGTGAACGTGAGCGCAAGCTGACTTGATTTGAGATACTATTATTCTGCTGAGATAGTAGCGGTCTGTTATTAGAGCCACGTGCTATGACGTCACGTGGTAAATGCTTACAGGAACTAATGTTTATACTTAAAGGGTGCAATACATTTGGAAAATCTTTGGCAATATATATTGTCTGAATGTCCTCGCGGCAGCATGGAGCCGGAACTTTTTGTTCCTTTGGAAGCGTCACGTGCCGTCGACGTCGCTTGTTTTGTCTATAAATAGACTGAGGTAGACTTTGGAGTGGTTCTATGTGTATAAATGGAACGGTCGGGTCTCCTAGTAGACGTTTCGACCTAAGATCAATTTTAATTTTCTTGTTACATCTCTTACATTTAATACACAGCGTCCTTGTGTAGTTATAATTGATAACTGACGGAAACTGCGAAATGGGCAGCTCAAGCATGTACCAGTTCGTCTTTTTCACACGCATGCGCATTATAACTAATCTCTTCCTTTCATCCGACACAAATATTTTCACTGTTCTTCCTTTCTTGTTTTTCTTATTCTTTCGTTTCTTGCCTTTTCTTTTTCTATTTCTATTCTTTGTTTTCTTTGTCAGCCGTTTGACTCTAGTATGAGCTGGTGTTTTCATATTTTGTTCTGATTTATCGTCAACTATTCCCTCCTTATTCAAGACCGAGAGTGGTATCTTCTTTTTCCGGTTCTTTTGTATCCGTAAATGTATCCACAAGTTCATCCTAAGCGGCACTATTGTATCTGCCTTCATGTATTTTCCAAATCTAAAGTTGAGACATTTGTCCTTTTTACCTGAAAATATAAGTAAATAAAGGTATGTTATATACATTTACTTGAAAAAATGCTCTATGAATTAGGGACTTAATGCATCTGCAGATAGTATCGACCAAGGTCAGCCTGTGCGGACTGCGCAGGCTGACCTAGGTAGAAACTGTTTGCTGTTGGTCAATTTTATGGATAACAAAGGGCCATTTTAAGGCATGATTCGGTTGTTACACAAACTGGATTTATATATTCGTTTATATGTCATGACTTGTTTGGTTTAGCGTGTCAATGACATGCATTAAATCTCATTTGCAGAGCACAGCTCATGTAATACACATGCAATGATTGTCACTGGATGGCAGTTGAGAGGGTCGTAAAACCATCAATCTTTCATATTTCAGGTTTCTAGGTTAAAATCCGCTGTGAGCCGTTTGAATTTTTGGAACTTTCTCCATCATGGCGTCACGGCTTGTTTTCGAGGAGGAATCATCGAAAGGTTTTAATAATAAGACAAACAGTCCAGATTCAGAGTAGTGTACACATGTGTAGAGGATATTTGTTTTATTTTTTTTACATTGAAAGATCGAAATTTATTTCATCGAGTGAACATCAATGATAATATTTTCACTAGTGGCACAGCCACTTTTTTACTTATTGGTGCAGCGACTTGTGAAAATATTACCGATGATGTTCACGAGATGAAGTAAGTTTCAATCTTTCACACACACACACACACACAAAACACAAAAATTCTATTCATTTCATGCTTTTAACCCTTTGGGGAATTTAATCAAAATCTCGTACAGTTCTTTTCGTACAGTTCTTTTCGGTTATTCCCCGTGGAGTGCCCCCACTGCACTACAATTTTACGTCAAGTCCGAGAAATGAACAAAGCAGAACAGAACACAAATTCTAATGACGAATACTAGTTATACATAGGCATTTCTAACATGAAGAAAAAATATATATCACGTGATATCTCAATAGATATACATTATGTAAGTAATAAGAATGACAATAGTTTTTTGATAATATTTCAGAATAATCGGAAAGCATGAGATAAAATGCCGTCTGCTTATGGATGCAACCCGATACAGGGAAATTTTCTGCAATGAGACATCGTTATATACCCTGACCAGTAAATGAAGCCAGGTTATTGCAACCAGTCTACATGTACATGTATGTGAAATGGTGTGTGTAAACAACCTTTTGTCCATTTCTATTTTTCATAGAGAGTTTCCCTTTATTGGGTCCACTTGGAGTTGGTATTTTCAGAATGTTTAAGTGGCTTTTTAAAGATTTTTACATTTTCAATATATAGCTTGGAAAGGATTTTTGAATGCTGGGATGTCGCTGGATCTGTACTTAAAACTTCAAATGCAAACGGTTACAAACTTATGAAGGAATTGGCTAACTTGGTTGATCTGTAGGCCAAATAGTGGCAAAAAAAATTAAGAAAATTTTAAAGCACGGATATTACTTGGAAGGTTTGTACAGGGTGTCTGTTCAGTCCGTCAAAGATCCAAATGACAACTGTAATTCTATATTACAACTTCATATCTGCATCATGAACTTTGAGAAACCGTACTATAGAACATTGTCTGACTTAACTCGTCCAAATTGAAAGCATTTGCAGACGACAAAATAAAGGTGACTGAAAATTTGAAATTTGTTCTGGGAAGGGTAGAAAACATTGTGGAAAAAGGAGAAAATGCTGGTTACCAGCATTTTCTCCTTTTCCTACAGTGTTTTCAAAAGGCTTCTTTCTCAGGGGCGTCAAAAGTAGGGATTGTGTGGTAATGGGTTAACTCTTTCCCAAACAAGCCTGGTTTTTACATGTCTGCAGCAAAAGTCTTTTGAAAAGACTGTTGGAAAAAGAGAAATTGCTCGTAACGAGCAATTTCTCCTTTTCCAACAGTGTTTTCTACCCTTTTTAGAACTTTCTGACATTTTCTCCAAATCTAAAGTTGTCATCTGCAATCTCTTTTAGTTTTGAAAGAGTCCAAAATTTGTCGTTTGGGAAAGGGTTAAAATAATATCTACGAGTATACCTCAAATTTCCCTTCATTTTTATCCGAATAATTATTTAATTTTCGTCGACAGTGGGCCTTAAAAGTGCAACATGTACCTTAACCTTGATGACAAAAAATAAAACCTCAGTTTAAATGTTTTAAAGCACATAAATCAAGAAGCAGTTGTTTTTATCCTTTGAACCTTAAGCCAAACGTCTGCTTTTAAGGTTTGTTTAAATTGAAAGTATTTGCAGATGAGAAATTAGAAATAACTCAAATATCAGGACTTTTGTCTTTGACAAGTAGAAAACATTGTGGGAAAATGAGAAAATGTTGGTGACAAGCATTTTCTCCTTTTCCACAATGTTTTCAGAAGCTTTTCCCTTCAGGGGCGTTAAAATATGGGCTTGTTTGGGGAAGGGTCTGACTATAAATGACATGGCGGGGAAACAAAACGATGTCGCATATAAACGGCAACAGAATCCAAACATGCCACAGGTGAGCTAAAAATAACTCGCTCCACATGCCACAGGTGAGCTAAAAATAACTTGCTCACATAGGAACGTGTTGGCTTTCAATTCTTCAAAACGACATACTTTCAGCCCCGTAAGAACTTGGTAGAGACCAAATTAAGCTATTACCAGACGTAAACAGTTACGCTTGATCCAATTGAAAGCACTTGTAGACGTCAACACAATTGTGACGTAAAAACTGAAATTTGTTTTTGAATAGGGTAGAAAGCATTGTGAAAAAAAGAGAAAATGCAGGTTACCAGCATATTCTCCTTTTCTTACAATGTTTTAAGAAGGTTACTTGCTCAAAATCGTTATAAGTTGGGATTGTGTTGTTAACACTTAACCCATTACCACACAATCCCTACTTTTGACGCCCCTGAGAAAGAAGCCTTTTGAAAACACTGTGGGAAAAGGAGAAAATGCTGGTAACCAGCATTTTCTCCTTTTCCCACAGTATTTTCTACCCTTCCCAGAACAAATTTCAATTTTTCAGTCACCTTTATTTTGTCGTCTGCAAATGCTTTCAATTTGGACGAGTCTAAATTTTTCTCGTGTGGAAATGGGTTAAGCCATTACCAAGCGACAAAAATACAGAATCGTTAAAATTCAAAGCATTTGCAGAAAACAAATTGAAAACAGGGAAAGTACTTGTCATAGGAAACATAGAAAAGATTTGGGGAACGGGAGGAAACGCTGGTTGCCAGCATTAGCTTCTTTGCGCACATCGTTTCGAAATGATTTCTTTGTCGGATCGTTAAAATTCAGAATTGTGTGGTAAAGGGTCAATGTAGCTTAAATAAAAGAATTCATCTTTGGAAAGATAGTTTTACAAACGTTAGACAAGTTGCCAAATGTTCTCTTTTGTTCTCGTGCATCTTTAAGGTCCGTCTTCCGCAGCTGTATTACCTCACTGATAGTCCAGTAAAGGGTGGACTGAAGGTTCAGTTTGTCTTACATCATAGTTCTTGTACCGACAGGGGTCATCGCGCGATTTAGGAACAGCAGGAAAGGCAACAAGCATGTAATCGAGACGAAAATAGGTTCGGGAGGGTGACAAGATGGTGTTGAAACATAAACATCACAGATTATATAAAGACATTTAAATCATGTACGCTTTGTCAATTTAGATATCTAACATGATGTATGAGTTTTTATCTTTTTTTATTTTATCTCCCCTCCCCCATTCCTTTATGCCATTGAGAGACTTGGTCCTTATTTTGAACCATCGTGATCTCTGGTGACCACTTTGAAGAGTGTAGTTCAAGATCCGAGCCCGTATTCATCAACTATTCTTAAGTGCATTCTTAGTCTTGTTCTATATTGAAGAAAGTAACACAGTTTATAATTGGTTAAACCATTTAGAAACAGTGTTATTTTGGAATCTGAAAACTCTTCAAAACAAGACTAAAAATGTTATATAGTATGGTTGGTGATTACGCACCCATCCTTAGCGTATGTTTGGTTAAGCCAAATGAGCGTTAAGTTTCTTTCAAGTTTAGAAAACTCCGGGAAATTAGAATGAAATAAGACAAACTGCATCTTACAGGAATGGTGAAACTGCAATTTGACATCAAAATGAAATAAAATTGGTACAAATAACTTTGAAAATCGAATCTGTGGTAGCACTATCTCCTCAGATCGTGGGATGATAGATTACAAATGTAATTATTTCGTTTGAACTTTAATTCGCATGAGACCGCGAAAAGATTGAAATTCGGTGTTCGCGAATACTACAATGTGCTTATTCAAATAAAAAAAGAACAGTTTCCTTAAAGTCAGTCTAAAAGGTGACCCTTCAGATTTTGGGACGAAAATTTTACAAAAGTAAAAAAAAAATCATCCTTATACTCCCAAAGTATAATTTATTAATTTTCATTCATAAAATCCCAGAAAACCACCCAACAACAAGAGAAATTAGATACATGTATTTACTACAGCCCAGGGAAACACGGTCTATTTTTACATCAGCAACTCGCTCGTTTACATACTGGAAATACACAGACGAAGCTTCAAACATAGCGTCCGAAGTTCTAGAGATTATGGAAAATAATTACATGTTTGTTATGTAATAGAATTTCAGCGGCATTACTCACATGCCAGTCACTTAACATTCCCAAAATGCTTGATGATTTTTGGCGGGAAATCTAAAAATAGCATAATTTGGTATGATGTGAAAAATCTAAATACCCACCTTTTTCTTTTACCATTTTTTTTTTCGACAGAATTGCGTGAGACTGATCACGACTATGATAGTATCGCGTAAACTTGCGACAACAAAATGTACCACTATTAATATTTACAACCTAAACAGCGATTTTAAAAGCTTGTCAAAACTGAAAGCAATTAAGAGCGACATATTATGAAGTGATTTTGTATGACAATACAAAAACATACTGGATAAACAAGAAAATCCTGGTAAATAGCGTTTTCTGCTTTTTCCACGATGTTTTCAATAATTTTTCATCCTAATTGTCGTCAAGACATGGGACTATTTGGTAAGCGCTTAACATTTTCGCCAGTCACTAAATGAATATACCTTCTGTAGAGGTCTGAGATAGATTTCGGCTGCAAATGATGATGTTTTTTGTTATGACATAAGGTTGCTGATGGTGCTAATTTAACCCTGTCCCAACTAATCCCTGTTTTTTACGGGTCTGGAATAGTAGCCTTTTGAAAACATTGTGGGAAAAGGAGAAAATGCTGGTGACCAGCATTTTCTCCTTTTCTCACTATGTTTTCTACCCTATCATAGACAGAAATCATCTTTTCAGCAAGAGTTGAATTGTCGTCTGCAAATGCTTTCAATTTGAACTAGTCCAAAAGTTTGTCGTTTGGGAAAGGGTTAAGACCAAAGTGCCTGCTAAATGCATGCATTCAGTGCATTCACCAACCATTCTTAAGAACATTCTTAGTCATAGTTTTCAGAATTTTGTAAATGAGAAAGTAACAGAACTTCTGATTGGTTAAACCATCTGGTTTAGCCAATCAGAAGTTCTGTTACTTTCAGAGTCAGAAAATCTGAAAGATTAAGACTATGGACGTTGTTAAGAATGGTTGGTATATACAAACCCTAATCTTGATCTACACCGACATTGAATTTTCATTTCAAGTTACCATTAACAGCGAAAAATTAAACATTTAGAGTTTTTGGTTTTACATGAATTAAATAAAAAAAAAATATACACCGAAAACGGATGCAAACCGCAAAGGAAGTCAGTTTACAACCTAAAAGTTTTATATAGGAAAATAAAAATCTTACATTGAAGCTCATGTTTTAATTCACAATTAAATTTCTCTCTTTTTTTGCGTCGGTAAACCCCTTTCCATCTTGAACACAACTCAGAGCCACTTTGCAAATAGTTTAAAAGGTAGTCTGGTCTCGAATCAACATTGTCGGATATGGTAACATTATTCATGAAACAAGAGGGCCAAGATGGCCCTGGATCGCTCACCTGAATTTTTTAGAGTACCATAGCCTTTTTGTTTTGAAGGTATTGAAACACTGGAAACAAAATCATTATTTTGCCAAGTAATTTTTAAAAGGTCACCAGTAAAAGTCGTTTCAAAATCTGACCAGCAGTTTCGAAAAAAGAAGAATTTTTAGGAGTTTCTTAATTTCCGTACAGTGCAAGAAGCCCCCATTCACCAGAGACATGTTTCTTGACCTATCAAAATTTCGCAAACAAATTTTGAAAAGGGTCATTCAAGGAATATTTCTGTGAAATAATTTTCAAATCTGACCAGCCGTTTCAGAGTAGAAGAATTTTCAGGAAATTCTTCATTTCCATATAGTGCAAGTAGCCCCCATTCACCTGAGCAATGTTTCTCAACAAATCAAACTTTCAGGAACAATTTTTGAAAAAGGTCACACAAGGAATATCTCTGTGAAAATTTTCCAAAATCTGACCAGCCTTTTGAGAGAAGAAGAATTTTTAAGAATTTCTTCATTGCCATATAGAGCAAGTAGCCCCCATTCACCAGAGCCATGTTTCATGACGGATCATAATTTCACGAGCACTTTTTGAAAAGGGTCACCCAAAGAACATCTCTGTAAAATTATTTCAAAATCTGACCAGCGGTTTCAGAGAAGAAGAATTTTTAAGAATTTCTTCCTATGGCGCAAGTAGCCCCCATTCACCAGAGCCATGTTTCTTTACGGATCAAATTTCACGAACAGTTTTTGAAAAGGGTCATCCAAAGAACATCTCTGTGAAATTATTTAAAAATCTGACTAGCGGTTCAAGAAAAGAAGAATTATTAAGAATTTCTTCATTTCTGTATAATGCAAGAAGCACCCATTCACCAGAGCAATGTTTCTTGATGGATAAAAATTTCGCGAACAATTTTTGAAAAGGGTCACCCAAGGAACATCTCTGTGAAATTATTTTAAAATCTGGAGAACGGTTTCAAAGAAGAAGAATTTTTAAGAATTCTTTCATTTCTGTATAGTGCAAGAAGCCCCAATTCACCTGAGCCATATTTCTTTACGGATCAAAATTTCGCGAACACTTTTGAAAAGGGCCACCCAAGGAACATCTCTGTGACATTATTTTAAAATCTGGCCAACGGTTTCAGAGAAGAAGATTTTTAAAGAATTTCAAAAAAAAAATCCATTTCGTTGCCATGGCAACCAGAGGTTTTGACGGAATCAAATTATGTGAACCATTTTTTTAAGAGGACCTCCCGAGAAACATTCCAGTCAAGTTTGGTCAAAATTGGCCCAGTGGTTTAGGAGGAGTTGATGTTTACAGAGTTGTTGTCGACACTCGACGGACGACGGATGACAGACGACAGACGACGGACACCGGGTGATCCTAAAACCTCCCCTTGAGCACGTTGTGCTCAGGTGAGCTAAAAAGGGCACTACAGAAGAAAGAATAAAAAAAAACTTCAAAATCGCAATATTTCGGGTTTTCATTGGAGCAAATTCTTCGTTTAGGTTAGTTATTGGATTAACCTTCTACAGCATAATCCCGTTTTTAACAACCCCATTGAAAACATTTTTTGTTTTTTCATTGTAAGAAAAGGAGAACATGTTGAGAAAATGCTGGTAAACAGTATTTTCTCCGTTCCTAAAAGGCTTTCTGCTCTGTCAGAAACTAGTTAGATTTATTTACCAATTTTCCTTGCCTTCCACAAATGCTTTTTTACATGGAAAAATTCCGAATATCGTCATTTGGACAAGGGTAAAAGGTTAACCGGGGTGAAACACGTTTTTCGTCAGAAGAAGTCGACACCAAGTCAATGCTAATCAATTTAACCCATTAGGCTGCTAAGCGCAGTTCACTGATCTTCTAGAGGACAGTGTAGATCAAGATCAGACTGCACATAACGTGCAGTCTGATCTTGATCTACACTGTCCAATGAGGAAATCCTTGTCTCCCTAAGAACATTAAAATGGAAAAATTTGGGTTATTACTATCGGCTTGTCTTAAAAGTTTCCTGTTAGTTCTTTAGCAGGATAAGGTTTTTTTTTCTATTTCTTTTTTGTTATTTTGATTGGTGGCCAAACGTCTTCCAATAATTCTTTGTTTATTTGACGATGGAATAGGGAAAAAACTGAACGTACTAATTTAAAGGAAAATACGAATTTGCAAGAGATAAGGCTATGATACCTCTGTTAGTCATGAGACTACTATTAGCTATTAAAAGGGAGACCCATACAAAAGGGACAGATATCCGTCAAAATATTTTTCAAACATTTATAAATGCGCTTTTTTGACTTTGAACGGTCAAATATGTTGATTTTTTATAATATCTTCTTCATTATTTGATTACTGAAGAAATTTACTTTAACTCTTTACCACACGACAAAATTTTAGACTGGTCCAAAATGAAAGCATTTGCAGACGACAAAATAAAGGTAACTAAAAAATAGAAATCTGTTCTGGGAAGGGTAGAAACACTATGGGAAAAGGAGAAAATGCTGGTTACCAGCATTTTCTCCTTTTCCCATAGTGTTTTCAAAAGGCTTCTTTCTCAGGGGCGTCAAAAGTAGGGATTGTGTGGTAATGGGTTAAGCTTCAAATAGTTGCTTATCATCAGAATTACTGTAAATTTGGGCTAGCTGTCAATTATTATATGGGAACTAAAGGGCAGCTAAACATCTTAATATTTTTGACTCAGTAATGATCAGCTTTTCGACCTATAATTTTCAATTGAGGCAACTGCAACCGAGCATCGCTATTTAATGTTTTGTTTTACTTTTTAACTGGACAATTCATAAATGAATGCAAATTGCTTTCCGCATATTATACCCTTTCCACTTGTTCCTAGCCTTCAGTACTTTCAGCGCTTTGATTTTTTAAGTTCATCACCCTGTAATTGGACAGTGCCGATCCAACGTCTATTCAGCGTCACGCTGTATGCAATCTGATCACTAGAGCGGGTGTAATGCAGAGAAATGACCCTCTCCTACAAAATGACCTATGAGTCATTTCTCTACGTAGAGGAATGACCCAGGTCATTATTTTACGTAGAGAAATGACCCTCTGGGATAATTTCCCTACATAGAATAATGAATCGGGTCCTTCCTCTGCGTAGTATAATGGCTTCTGTGGCTTTCTCTACGTAAATAATGACCTGGGTCATTTTGTAAGGGAGTGTCATTTTTCTGCATTACACAGGCAATGCACCTAAAATGATTCATATCAGTAGAAGTGTAACTGTAACATGGTTTGCACCATAATTCATGGGTCTGGTTTGACCCTCGTCCATAAAACTCCGATAATGTTGACAAAGAATTTGAAATATTTGCGTTCTTATACTAAACGACTTTCACTGCAGTATATGCGATACGGACAATAAGAACGTTTATGTAATAGTGTATGTAAATTGCAAGTCATCAGTATAACTTTCTGTAGCCACACTACCGCAGGTTTGTACCCTTCAGACACCCGTAACAACGCCAATACATGCCAAGGGCAATGCAGGACCCTAATCTGGCACTGGTGTAGCCCACAGCTGATATTGCACATGCTTCCTCCCTGTTATCACTAGAGATATACAGTTGAATGCTCTGTAAACTGATTGATTGAATATTTAATGTCGACACTTTTTCATTCATAATACGGCATAAGCTCACATACTATATAGTATCATTTATGTCACAGATGATATTCTTTGCACATTCTTCTTCCCTATTATCACTAGAGATACACAGTTGAATGCGCTGAAAACTGATTGATTAAATATTTAGTCGCCGCTGTCAACAATTTTTCGGTCATAATACGGCATAAGCTCACATACTATATAGTATCATGTATGTCACAGATTATTCTTTGCACATGCTTCTTAACCCTTTCCCAAACGGCAAATTTTGGACCAGACCAAGTTCAAAGCATTTTGCAGATGACAAATTAACAGTTGCTAAAGAAATGATTTTTCTCTATGATAGGGAAGAAAACATTGTGGGAAAAGGAGAAAATGCTGGTTACCTTTTCCCACAATGTTTTCAAAAGGCTTCTATTCCAGACCCGTAAAAACCAGGGATTGTTTGGGAAAGGGTTAACCTATTATCACTAGAGATATACAATTGAATGCTCTGTAAACTGATTGATTGAATATTTAATGTCGACACTTTTTCATTCATAAAAAGTTATAAGCTCGCATACTATATATATAGTATCATGTATGTCTTTGGTTTTACAAGAGCCGACCTAATACTCTGGCTTTTCCAACGAAAAGACAATTTAAAGCGATTAAAAATTTAAACAGTGTTTAACTGATAGGTAATTTGCTAAATTTGATTGACAACGACACAGTGTTTGCTTGAGCTTCCCGATTTGTATAATTGTCGTACCAGTGCTAGTCTACAACAACCTAACTTGTGGCTGTTGTCTTTTTTGTTCTGTTAATCGCAGCCGAGTAACAACTAGTTGGTCCTACACATTCAGGGCCGAGCCACCCGGGGTTTCTATTGGCAGGTCGAACACTAATAACACACGACTGAGCCCAGCTGCTCAGTCAGTAACGTGCAAGCTTTGAAACCAGAGGATTGTTGGTTCGAGTCCCAAGTTCGCCGGCCAAATTCTTTTTGATGATTTATAGTTGTCATTTAAACAGGGTTCCTGCTATTTTCACTGTAGGTTAATGTTTTAGCGATGGTTATGTTGGAAAGCAGTTAGATGGAACGAATATTTAGTTAAGTACTAGTTAAATACACTCCAGGAAAGCATGGACAGAATTTGCATGCAACAGAGACATGTTTATATGGTATTTACTCTTTTTTTTACTATAAACGAAAACAGAAAGCTTTTACAGATGATGAAGATCAAGATCAGACTGCACAGAACGTGCAGTCTGATCTATGATCTGCACTGTCAACCACTTTATTCTAAATTATGACCAGAGCATTCTTCATCTTGTAGTATTCGCGTATAAGTGGCGTTTGGAAAAGCTTATTTATCTATTTGATAGTGGAAGAGTTTAAGACACCACAGAAACATAATACAGATGATAAGCTGAAAACAGTCTTACTCTATTTGGATTGCAACACGCCAAAAGAGGCATTCGGACTTTTGCGTAAAGTGCCGTCTCGGATCAGCCTGCGCGGACTGCACTTTACGACTACATTAGTTTTTGTGCTACAGTAGACTTGTACAAAACAGAAAATTAGATAAAAACTGAAAGTATCGTTTCGGACTAGCCTGCGCGGAATGCGCAGGCAGATCCGAGGACGGCACTTTACTCAAATATCCGAATGCCCCTTTTCGTGTGTTGCAGGCTTTTTGTACTACATGCCCATGTACAAGGGACGAAAATAAACTACCACGTATAAACAGCGTTTCGTTTTTCAAAGGACATAGCTACTGTTACGTAAATTAGCATGAAAAGAATTTCTCTTTCCCGGTTTTTTTTTTCAGCAGATAATAATTTTCCCACTGGTTAACTCTTCACTTAAATAACCGAGTCTTTTTACAATGTAGACGTTGAACACTTTAGGAAACATTAAAGGAAAATGAGAAATAGCTGATTTTTTTTCTTCTTCCATAATCTTGTCAAGGACATTGCCTATCTTTGGTGCCACAAAAAAATGTCGCTTATGATAGCTTTCAATTTGAGAAAGTCTAAAAAATTGTAGTCTGTTAAAGGGTAAAATTACATCCTTTAAAGGTGGTTCAATTTCAAGTCAAGAGATTACGTCAATTTAAAAATTTAGAGCAAGGATTCTGCGTTCTCAAAGTATCAATAGTTGCAACTCGATCAGAACACATCGATCCAAAAACACAAAAACACTCTCCCTGTCTCTCTCTCGCTGTCACTCTGTGTGTCTTTCTGTCCGTTTATTTTTCAGTCTGTCTGTCTGTCTTTTTGACTCCCTGTGTGTCTCCTTGTCTTTCTTTGTCTCTCTGTCTATCCATACCTTTCGGTTTCTGTCTGTTTGTGTGTCTTAATGTCTGTCTGTCTGTATGTGTGTCTGTCTCTGCCTTTGCCTGTCTATCTCTGTCTCTGTCTCTCTGTCTCTCTCTCTCTCTCTGTCTTTCTCTCTCTCTCTCTCTCTCTCTCTCTCTCGATCTCTCTCTTATTATTGTCAACAAGATTAGATGAATTATATATCACCTTGTGTTTTTTTTCTACCAACAAATTCTGAAATAATGTATAAAACGGCAGCCTGCTTAGGTTGGCGTGGTTAGATACTTTTAGCAGTAACATTCAAAAATCTTTTCACAGTGTCATTCTTTTTTTTTAACTTAAACAGTCTTGGTTTTGTCCCTTAGGGTGCTAAGCGCCACTCAATAGCCTTTTGCGGACAGCGCAGATCAAGATCAGACTGCACAGGATGTGGAGTCCGATCTTGTATCTATACTGACCGATCAGGAGATATTTTATCTCCAAAAAATAAATTTGAAATATTATACATCGGGTTTTTACTGTTGGCTTAAAACTTACGTTTAATCTATCTAGACAGATAAAGGTTCAGATGATGCTTTGACGTCTCTGCCAGATTGACACCAATAATATAGGTCGATGGATGTGCGGTAGACATCAATGATGTTTGTTTTTTTACGGTTAAAGATCGAAATTTATTTCATCGAGTGAACATCATCGGTAATATTTTCTACAAGTGGCGCAGTGTAGGCGAATATCGCCCATTGTAATATACAGCTGAAGTAGGTATATTTAATCAACAGATCAGCTGAGGCTACCCGAATAGTAGAGCTTTTGGGTTACCTAGCAAGACGAACACAATAATAGAAATCACGTGACAAAGCTCCTGTGATCTTCATGGCCGGTCACTGTTCCCACAACACCGACGAAAAAGACATAAAGATTTTCTGGATAGCAAGAGAAATGCTGATGTCAGTGACTTGTGAATTGCGATTTTCTGTGACCGATAACCTAATTATGGACCAATAACGTCGGTTAGGATGGTTTGACTACATCGGCATGAATGAAATGCGGCGATTAATTCATGGTAACGATCGCCTAAATATGGACATTACAGAGGTTATAATGGCCCGACTGTCTGGATGAATGAAAGTGACTAATTTGCCGTAGAAGACACGGTTCGATATCCTACACGTCACTGAGCTTTTCCTTTACCTGTAGAAGACACGTGAAGCTTGTGTGGGCAGTGTAGATCAAGATCAGACTGCACAAATTGTGCAGTCTGATCTCTGATCTACACTGTCCATTTTTTTCTTGGTTATTACCAAACTGTCTTTTTACCTTGCTTCTTGCTTTCGAACTGCGCTTGCTGCCATGTACAGTGTAAAGTTTAGTTACTTTAGTAGTAAAAGAGTTAATTATTTACCCGACAACATTATGTTGGCCTTGTCCACAATGATTTTTGATTTCTGTATGTCTTTAAAGCCGTTTTTAACATTATCATTGTCATATTATAGTGACTAGTGCGCCTGTTCATGTTTTTTCTGGGGTTTCTTTTACTATTTCTTCGAGCAATATTCTTCCAAAGCTACTGGCTGCAATCTCACGTTACAAGTGTCAGAACATACGTCAGCGTTAATCCTCGGAAAGCAATTGGCCGAGCTGGAAATTTAAACCAGCGACTCCATAGTGATAAGCCCTGAGATTTACTGACTGAACTATTCGGCTCCGCTGCCTAGCATTTACAGACGACATAATAATTTGAAGTAAAATATTGCATTAGTTTCGAAAGGGTTGACCACTTACGAAAAAGGAGAAAAACGCTGATTACCATGATCTCCTTCTTTACCCATGATGCACTGATAAGCTTCTTTCGGCAAAGAGTTCCCTGCGATTCAAAATTTAAATAATGTATCGACGTTATTGGCAATTCAAAGAAAATAATAAAAATTCCCACAACACTTTTACTCTCTGATAGAAAATCCGATCATTTGGCCGCGTTTAATTGTTCATCTGTTGATGGATTAAACAGAGTCGAATCTACCGTATACCGCCATAATGACAAAGAGCTAAAACTTGTTAATGATCTTATAGATACGGTCATTACAGAGGTAATAATGGCCTGTCTGTCTGGATGAATAAGCTTGACTAGATTTTCCGCAGCAGATATTGTTAAGTATCCCATATGCCACGTATACGATGGAATATTTGGTAAACAACAAAGTCGACGATATTAAAAAAGGTGTCTGCAAAAAGATAAATCGGTTCTTTTTTAATATAAATACATGTAAAAATGTTGTGGGTAGCGGGGAAATTGGGTGTCGCCAACATTTTTTTTTTTTCAGGCTTAAAATGTTTTGGATTTTTTTTAAACATTCCCACGACTGTCTGCTTAAAGTAAAGTATAAAGCCTTTTTACATCGGTAAACTGGTGTTACATATTTTAAGGGAAAACGACAATGTGGCGCTGACTGTCGCATACTGCGTTCACATGTTGTAGATTTGATAATGTTTCACTTATATCAGTACACCTAGGCTATCCATAATTATATTCTTAAATTTTTGCATTCTTAGATTTTGTAATTTGTTAATCCTTTTTCAAGTTACTGACATTTTTTCCATGCACTTAATTAGACGTGCGGAAAAAAAACCCTTCCTTTATTTAGATGTGGGGTCGGGGGTGGGAGAACTTCCTGCAATGACATGCTCATTGAAAGAAGTACAAAAGTACATCTTCGCAAGCCAACGCTGCCGATCCACTACGCTACTCTACCCTTGGCGGATCGAGCTTGTTTTCGACATTCCCCCGATACGCATTTTCATTGGTTGCAGCTAGCTCTAACTGCACGAATCGTAGCATTTCATCTTTGATAAAAAAAGAACAATGTCGCGACCTTTCGGATAAAAATAGAAGGTAAATATGAATATGGATGTGTGTAGGATCTGACTCTATAATAATTTATTACCGAAAAAAATATAGACGAACATTATTTACAGAAAATTTCAGTGTGACCAATCAATTATCAGAGGTTTTAGGCTATATCCCAGCACCTGATCATGGTATATCAAAGCATTTTGTAGTTATTGCTTCATGTTGAATTATTGTATTGGTAAGCGGTTTGTAAAACGATATTTCAATTGACTATAAGAAAAATTATGTAAAGAGAGATAATAAGCAGCATCCAATAGGGGGCGTATCGCGGGAATCTATAAAATCGGGCACGATCTGCCAAGGTAAGGTCCATGTAGTGATCGTAACCTTTGCTCGCGAAGATGAAAGAAGTATGGCCTAGTCGATTGTTCAGAGGTTCCTACCGCTAATCTGGAGATTACATGCATTAAGAAAAGATATAAATGGCCGTTTTCTACAAAACACTGTTGAACTAGAAAGAAATATATAGTCCATACGGCATGTACACCAGTTGATGCTGTCAGTAATTTCAGTCCTTTGATTTGACATTTCGCATTGGTTACAAGCATTTTCTCCTCTTTCCCACAATGTTTTCAAAAGGCTTCTTTCCAAGGGTCGTTAAAAGTCGTCATCGTGTGATAAAGGGATAAACCATGTGCAGGCAGTTTCAAACAGGCAAAAAATGTGCGATCAATTTTGGATTGGGTAAAAAACAATGTGGGAAAAGGAGAAAATGCTAGTAACCAGCATTTTCTCCTTTTCCCACAATGTTTTCAAAAGGCTTCTTTCCAAGGGTCATTAAAAGTCGTCATCGTGTGATAAAGGGTTAAACCATGAGCAAAATAATCCCGAGCTTCAAAGACCCTGAAAACAAAACTTGCAAATACGATAAAGGAAAAGTAGTTCATGCCAGTGAATAACATTTTCGTCCTTCCTCGCAATGTGATGTATCCTTTGAACGATATATTCCATTATTTCAAGCGCATTTATTTTTGTCGTCTGCGAATACTTTCAATATGGTCGAGCCCCAAAAGCTTTTGTCGTATGGTAAAGCGTTTAACCCTTTCCCAAACAATCCCTCGTTTTTACGGGTCAGGAATAGAAGCCTTTTGAAAACATTGTGGGAAAAGGAGAAAATGCTGGTAACCAGCATTTTCTCCTATTCCCACAATGTTTTCTACCCAATCATATTGAAAATCATCTTTTTAGCAACTGTTAATTTGTCATCTGCAAAATGCTTTAAATTTGGTCTGGTCCAAAATTTGTCGTTTGGGAAAGGGTTAACCTTAACGTACCGAATAAACACATTGAACATTTTAAGTTTAGACTAAGTCTAGGGTAATACAAAAAATTTAAAAAATGCCTTTATATGTAGTGTTTCCGTAGAACGGTCAGTGTAGATCAAATGTCAGACTGCACGTTCTGTGCAGTCTGATCTTGATCAGCACTGTTCTTAAAGGCCGCTATAGAAAGCGCTTTGACAGACACTCTTAAGGGTCGAATCAATTGAATGTCGGATGCTTTAGAAATTATGTCAGCTTGCAAACTAATTGCCATCTGCCCTGTCAGTTGACATGTGATATGCTCTCATTTGATGGTAGAAAAATCTCTAAATTATGCAAATGGCTGTCTATTCCCATTACAGCGCAAATACCCGCTTTCATACTCAATCACTGAACAGTTTTTGAAAACATTGCAATAAAAGAAGCGATTATATGTTTCAAGCAATCGCTCCTGTTCTTGTAATGTTTTTTCCATGCTAACGAAAACGGTGTTATTTTTTCATTGATATGTTTGTGCATAGCGCAATTTGTAACAAAGTCTGGTGCGACTGAAATCGACTTGTATATAAATGGGTGTCGCGTCGCCTTGGCCGTCACCTGTGTGTCAATTTTTTTTCTAGAGGAGGCATTGCATACCTTTGCTCAAGATCCTGAGAGAGGCATGCAAGATTTCTTTTGTGATTTAAAATGATGGGACGGAAAGGCACGCCTTTTGTCACGTTTTTTCCCCCCAAACTCTTGATCCCTCGACACAGAAATAAAGCTTGCAAAAATATTAAGAAAAGATTCTTGTCAGATATGGATGAGCAAGATGGATCAAATTTGAACCTACAGGTAACTCTTACAACAACATCACAAAGTTAAAAAATGATAAAAAATAGCTTTGCTCCTTTTGTCACCATATTGCAAAACAAAAATATCTGTAAAACAAACAAGCAACAGAAAAAGGTTCTCTACATACGGGACAAAGTGAAGTGCTTGCTGCTAAAGATGTAAATATACTACTCAACATTTGCTAGGGATCACCGTCTTACATTTAGCCGATATACGCGGCATGCATTTAGTATGGTTTTCAGTACGTAACATTGCCACATTGATGATATAAACTACTCGTATCTAAGGAAATGAATATTTCTTAAGCAAAACTGTATTTATGTAACATATTCCTGTATTGAAGTATCGAATTGATCCCTAGCAAATGTTGAGTAGTATGGTAATGACATATTTTCTCAAACTAAATGCAGAAAAGCCTTTCACAGGAACCCTCTGCGCTAAACAGGAACATTTTAACTTTAAACTTAGGCCGCTTACCGAAACTGAATGACCTTTTGTGGACAGCGTAGATCAAGATCAGGCTGCTCAAAACGTGCATTGCCTCGTTCGATACTCCTTGTTAACTTTTATCCTGCTGAATAACTAAATTGAAAAATTTCAATTCGATAGTAAAAACCCAAATATTACATTCTTAACCCTTTACCAAACAAAAAACAAAAAAAAAATAGACTGGTCCAAATTGAAAGCACTTGCAGACGACATAATAAACGTAACACAAAAATTGAAATCTGTTTACAGAAGCATAGAAAACATTGTGGGAAAAGGAAAAAATGCTGGTTACCAGCATTTTCTCCTTTTCCCACAATGTTTTTAAAAGTTTTTATCAAAGGGTTGTCAAAACCAGGGATTGTTTGGTACAGGTTTAAAATTGTGTTTATGGGAATCATTTCTCCCTATCGGACAGAGTAGATACATGATCAGACTGTACGTTCTGTGCAGTCTGATCATGATCTACACTGTCTGCAAAAGGTCCGAGGGTCGCCTAAGGGTTAATTAACAACGTCTTTTATACCGACGCTTTAACCATTTCCTACGCGGCGGACATATCTCCGCCTCCTGACCGATATTTTAGAGTACCTGAATGCGGTGACTTTTGACATACTTTTTGGGGTTTCTTTTTGTTCGTTTCTATTGGGGTTTAACGCCATTTTAATAGCTTTGGTCATATCATAGCGGTCAGTGGCACACCCATGTGTTTCCTGGCTTTCTCAAACCAGTGCTGGCACAACTTTCTTTCCAAAACCACTGACTATTTTTCACACACACATCAGAGGTGAGGGAACAAAAATGACCAGAAAGAAAGTTTGCCGCAGCGTGGTATCGAACCCGCAACCTTCAAGTCATGAGTCAGATATGCTAGCCACTGAGCCTTCCGGCCGGTCTCCTACTTTTTGAAACTAATGGAGAATGAAAAGATAGTAATATGCGATTGGTGAAAATGGCCACATATTTATTAGGCGGACCCCTGCTGCCACACTTACTCGAGCATTTAGGAAACCACAATTTACAAGTGTTGCTAACGCTACCTGGGGCCTTGATTCATACCACAGTAAATTAATGTAATAGGGAATGATAATTTTCTTGTTCTATTTGGAAATTTCATAATCTCATATAACCAATACCAAATAACCAATAACATGTAATTCTTTTCAAACAAGGGGGCCAAGATGGCCCTGAATCGCTAACCTGATTTTTTGAGAGAACCATAGCCATTTTTCTTAAAGTATTGAAACTTTGGAAACAAAATCATTACTTTGCCAATCAATTTCGTAAAAGTCATTTCAAAACATGCCACCACCCCTATAATTATCACCACAACAATGATTTTGATGGATTAGAATTCTGAAAATACATTTTTGGATAGATCACCCAAGGGCAATTTCTTGAAAAGAGCACATTCTCGAAAGTGACTAAAAACATAAATCGAACGAGAGCATCGCATGCAGGTGCCAACAACTAGATTTTTTTTCATTTCCGTATAGTGCAAGTAGCCCCCATTCACACGAGCCATGCATGCTTCTTAACGGATCAAAATTTCGCGAACAATTTTTGACAAAGAGTCACCTAAGGAATATTTCTGTGAAAACATTCTATGATCTGACCAACGTTTTCAGAGAAAATTTTCAAGTATTTCTTCACTTTTGTATAGCAAAAGTAACCCCCCCCCCTTTCACCAAAGCCATGTTTCTTGACGGATCAAAATGTTGCTAACATTTTTCGAAAAATATCACCCAAAGAACATTAAAAAAATTTCGAAATCTGACCAGGGGTTTCAGAGAAGAAGAATCTTTAAGAATATCTTCATTTCTGTATAGTGCAAGTAGCCCAATTCATCAGAGCCATATTTCTTGACGGTTTAAAATTTCTTTAAAAACGCTCACCCAAGGAACATCCCTGTGAAATCATTTCAAAATCTGATCAGCGGTTTCAGCGGAGAAGACTTTTAAAGAATTTCTTAAAAAATTCCATTTGGTTCGTTATGGCAACCGTAAATTTTAATGGAATCACATTCTGAGAACAACGTTTTAAGAGGACCTCCCAAGGAACATTTCAGCCAAGTATGGTCCTTAATTGTCCGAGCGACTTGGAGGAGTTGATCTTTAAAGAATTGTTGTCGACGCACAACGAACGACGGATACCGGGTGATCCTAAAAGCCCCCTTTGAGCACGTTGTGCTCAGGTGAGCTAAAAATGGTAAAACAAAGGGAAGAAAAAGAAGCAATTGCTCTTGGGGTTACTTATGGTTATTTTCCTTCGTATTGAGTCAAAAAGAGTTGCAATATTCACATTCCAATATCTCTTACGCCGTCTTTATTTTAGCCTCTTTAGGGAACTCAACAAAGAAAAAGAAAAACAGGCAAAGAGAGAAAAAATGAAGATGGCATGGTACTTTAAAGAGAAACTGTAACAATGTGTTACGGAATTCTAACTTTCAGAACAAAAAAAGAAATGTGTCACCGGTACAAAAAAAATATCTTTTCGGGACCACGAATGGGTTTTTACAATCATTATCATAGATTTATCATTGTGATAACTGTAATTGTATCGTCTAGGTATTCTACCTACCATATAGTTATAAACCCTGTAGACTATGTATACAGTGTATAACTCTTTACAATGTTTCCACAGGCAAATCTAAGCCAGGCTCTGTGAAAAGCAGGATTAATGCATCTCAAAAAAATATAGAAAGGATATTTTGTTGTTTACGGGCAAAGATCGTAACTCATTTCACCGAGTGAACATCATCGGTAATATTTTTACGAATGGCTACCAATGATGTTCACGGGATGAAATAAATTTCTAACTTTAAGCAAAATCAAACCCAATTATTCAGTTTATTTCATGCTTAAACCCGTTATGGGAAGAACTTTATCAAAAGCCAGTACAGCTGTTTTCAGTTATATCCCGTGGAGTACCCCTTCCGCATAGCAACGCATTACAATATTACGTCAAGCGCAAGAAAAGTAAGGTAGCCTAAATGACGTCATATTTCCATCTCGTTGTGATTTAGAAAAAAAACAACAACAAATAAACATTAACATTTTAATACGTGTTGTAGTTTTTTTAACCCTTCATCTAGTTATTCAGGAGTGAGTCACGCGCATTTTACTTAGGTAACTAGAAATTAAAAATCGGTATTTTCACTGGTCGTAACCATGAAAGATTGAAAAATATTTCGTCGACATTTCTCAATAATCTAAGGGAAAGCATGAAATATAGACTCATATCAGCCTGTGCAACATCCGCGCGAGCTGACTGGTGTTGAAACAGTTTGCTTCTAAAAATATTTCTTCATTTTAAAAGGCCATCCATTCGGTTGTCAGACTAAATGGATTTTGTGGGACCATTTGGATTTCTTGTTTATTAACGTGTTATAATGGCTCACAGGGATATATGAAACCCTCTTTTTATCGAGCAAGACTCAAATACAGTTGAGCCGTGCTCTATGAAAAAGGTGGCTTAATGTATCAGCGAAAAGTATCGACCAGGTCAATCTGCGCAGTCCGCGCAGGCTGACCTGAACCGAAACTTTTCGCAATTGATCAATTTTTTGTATGTTCAAGGACTAGTCTACCTCGTGATTAAGTTGGTTGTTATGCAAAGTGGATATTTTGGATCCTTAATTGTGTAATGACTTGCTTGTTACCATAGATCACGGAGATGCATAAAGCCCCAATCGCCCCTTTTTGCCGGAGCATGTCTCACAGTTTCTTTTAGTTTTACGTTTTTGGGCAATGCTCGAATAATTAAGTGCTTGACACAAAACCAAGGGAAATAGACGATTTATTCTAAAAAATGTGAGAAAAAATTATTGTACTGCAATTTTTTGTGATCGGATTGGATAATATGTAGCATGCACACAAGAAAAACCAACTTGAAAGTAGTTTCCCTTTCGGGAGCCCCGTATACATGACGTCACTATCAACACAACATTAAAGATGGCTTCTCGATCAAAATAAACATCAAGATTATGCGCCAAGCTGCAAGTTTTAGCACGTATTACCAAAGTTTCAGTGACGTCAAGTCCCAGTGACGTCAGTTTTCATTGAAGTGGGGCACTCAGAAGGAAAATTCTACTTCGTCAGCGAACTCAATTTCTAAAACCAAAATAAAAAGTAACAATCGCTTAACAGACTTTGGAATGGCAAACCTTTGCAGTATAATAAATTCGTCGCACTGTCAGGTGGCAGGGGACTTCGAAAGTTAAGGTAAGACCCGTGTAATGGAAAACAGCTATTTCTACTAAAATATCATTCTGCAAAATAATTAAAAATGAATATTATTGAACTACTTTAACCTTTTTATTTTTTTCCATTTTTCCTTCTTTGAATAATCGTTTATAAATCTAAAACCACTATGTTCTCTATTCAAACAGAGATAATAATTACCTCCCTTTTCAGTAAACGAACAAAAATATCAAAAATAATTTCAGGATAGACATAAACGGAATTTCTGATCCGTCAGAAATGTGCAAAAATATTATTTCTGCAGAAATCTTTATCTATCCTTATTTATCAACCAATTACAATTTTCACCGAAAGTGCATTACACAGGTCTTACCTTAACACGGCTGTGGTGAAACATGTCGCCGCCTCGTTTTCGGCTCGGGCAGACTTGATTCACCACAGCCGTGAACAAGTTTGCAGGTCTCCTGCCACAGGGTCTTACAATTATAATGCCTTTGAAATATTTATAGTAAAAAGGGAAAAAATACTGGTAACTTTTCCTACAATGTCATCTACACTCCGAGGAGAAATCTTGCCGTTGGAACCACACTTTATGGTCGTCTGTAAATGCTCTCAAAATTCACGAGTCTAAAATGTTTTCGTTTGCTGCAGAAATAATTAGCGTTTGACAAATCGCTAGAGAAACACTACAAAGAAACAATTCATCATCGATTTAACGAGGAAGTTTTTTGTCCCAAAATTCTAACATAACACTTTCACGCAATGTGTGCGGCCTCTGTTGTCTTTCTGCGGACGGAACGTCCAGTATGCTATTGGATGTGGTCGCCGTCTTCTTTATTCCTTATCATGCACTAAAAATCTGTTAGTTTACCGTGGAATTGTCTTTCAAGACTTCAAAAAAAAAAAAAATGAGATCACAAATCATTTATTTGGCGGTGGGAGACTAAACTAAATCTATTAGTAGTCTTTTTTTCTTAAACGTCAATGCCGGGTAAATAAGTTGCAATGTCACAAAACCTTCAAATACAGTTCCATTAAAAGATCAATAGATTATGTAATAAAGTTGTGGACAGCGTCGATCAGAGATCAGACTGCACGTTCTGTGCAGTCTGATCTTGATCGATACTGTCTACAAAAGCTTCTAGTGTCGTCTGTGATATGGAAAGATTTTTTGGAATGCAAAAAGATAATAGTAAAATAAAAATGAATCATTCGGTAATTAAGATTGTTAATTGAATAAAACTAACGACATCGATTATTCGACTGTGTCATCCGAACAGTTTGGAAATTGGACCAAATGTTTCGCCCGATTAAATTGGTATCTTCACAGAGAAGACAAAATGAAAGAAGAAAATGGGTCACAAATACCTAGAATGTTCTTCTTTTGACCTAAAAAGAGAAATGTGTCACTAAGAAAAGAGGACGGAACGTAGCTTTGTCAACCATTATACAAAGCAAAAACTATTTACAAAAAAAAATCAGGCTTATTCATAGAGGTGGAGTACTTAGTCCTTGAACCTAGAGAAAATTTACGAACAGCAACTTTCTTCGACTATTTTAAGTCAGTCTGCACAAATACACCCCGAATAAATACATCATGTACACTGGCAAAACAAACGTAAGAGCAGTTTTCCTTTCGGGAGCCTCGTATACATGACTACACTATCAACACAACATCCAAAATGGCGGCGGCGACCAAGATTAACATCAAGTTATGCGCAAAGCTGCACGTTATAGCACGTATTACCAAGGTTTCGGTGACGTCATTTCCCAGTGACATCAGATTTTACTGAATTGGGGCACTCAGAAGGGAAATTCTTTCTACATACTCTATTTTTTAAACAAAAAAAAAACAAGTAAAAATCGCTTAACCAACTTTGAAATGGCAAAACTTTGCAGTATAATAAATTCGTTGTATGGCTAGGTGGCAGGGTACTTGGAAACTTGTTCACGGCTGTTTCGAATCATGCCGCCCCCAGCCATCCCCTGCAACCTGACCGTACAACTAATGAACTCTATTGGTAAGAAAAAATTTGTTAACAAAGAAAACGCACCTCTAGACAACAAATTCAATCTATTTCTACTGAAACAAGTTCATTATTTCCTTTGAAATTGTAGAAAATTATTTTCTAAACTATCTGTAAAAGTTTTTCATCTTAATTCCAGAACATGATGACGTATAAAAGATAAGAAAGTTGTCGAGTCGCAGATTCATACGCCGTTGGATTGACTCTTTATCACACAATCCCGATTTTAACAGCCCTGTGAAAGAAGCCTTTTGAAAACATTATGGGAAAAGGAGAAATGCTGGTAACCAGCATTTTCTCCTTTTTCCAACAATGTTTTCTTCCCTTCTAAAACAATTTTCAGTTATTTAATCACATTCATGTTGTCGTGTTTTCTCGTTTGGTAAAGAGTTAAACGCTGTGGCTCGCGTGCTATAGATGAATAGACCAAACTCTGCGTTTTGACGACCCTAAGAAAATAGGCATTGTGGGAAAAGGAGAAAAAGCTGATAACCAGTGTTTGCTCCTTTTTTGTCTGGTTTTTTTTTTCGCCTTTTCAAAAGAAAAACTAACATATTCTTGATCCGAGTAATACCAAAAAAAAAAACCATTTGCGTACGCTTCTGATTTGAACAGTTCTAAAATTTCGTCATTTATAGAGGGTTAAAACTGAATAAGAGGGCCAAGATAGCCCTAAATCGCCCACCTAAATTTTTAGAAGACCACAGCCTTTTTTTTTTTGGAGGGGGGGGGGGTTGAAACATTTGAAACAAAATCATTGTTTTGCCGAGAATTTTTCAAAAGGTCACCTGTAAAAGTCATTTCAAAATCTAACCATCAGTTTCAGAAAAGAATTTTAGAAAATTCCGTAATGTCCACATAGTGCAAGTAACCCCCATTCACCAGAGCCATGTTTCTTGACGGATCAAAATTTCGCAAACAATTTTTGAAAACTGTCACCAAAAGAAAATCCCCTAAGAAAGTATTTCAAAAATATGACCAGCGTTTTCAGAGATGAAGATTCTTTTTAGAATTTCTTCATTGTCGTATAGTGCAAGTAGCGCCCATTCATCAGAACCATGTTTCCTGACGGATCAAAGTTTCACGAACACTTTTTGAAAATGTTCACTCAAGGAACATCTCTGTGAAATTATTTTAAAATCTGGCCAGCAGTTTCAGAGAAGATTTTTAAAGAATTTCTTAGAAAATTCCATTTGGTTGCCATGGCAACCAGAGTTTTTGACGAAATCAAATTCTGTGGATATATTTAAAGAACCTCCCAAGGAATATTCAAGTCAAGTTTGGTTCAAATTGGTCCAGTGGTTTAAGAGGAGTTGATGTTTAAAGAGTTGTTGACGACGCACTACTCATGACGGACGACGGACGACGGACGATGGATACCGGGTGATCCTAAAAGCTCCCTTGAGCACGTTGTGCTCAGGTGAGCTAATAAAATCCAAAACCAAAACAAAGGCCTGCTTTTATCGTTTTAGACTGAAGACGAGGGCAGGGAGGTAACCATTATTTACCCTTTGATTGTTACATATATTAACCCATTACTACACAATCCCTACTTTTGACGACCCTGAGAAAGAAGCCCTTAGAAAGTATTGAGGGAAAAGGAGAAAATGCCGATAACCAGCATTTTCTCCTTTTTCCCACAATGTTTTCTACCTTTCGCAAAACAAATTTCAAATTTTCAGTCACTTTTATTTTGTGCCTGCAAACGCTTTCGATTTGGACAAGCCTAAAATACTGTCGTTTGGTAATAAGTTAAACGAATTTGACTTGCATTTACAAAATGCATAAAGTATGACGATTCAAGAGTTTTTCTCACATGATTAAAAAAATCTCACTGCATCCGACGGTACGGATCAAGATCAGATTGTGTATTCCGTGCAATCTGATCTTGATTTATACTGTACAAAGAGAGCAATGAGGCGCTGCTGTGAGCAACCTACAGGATGAAAAAGAAAATCGTTTAATTTAATTTGCTGCGTTTTTCGTTGACCACAAATATTTAGCCTCTTGGCCTAGTTTAACCTTGAACGTATATAAGAAATGAGTCAGAATTAATCAAAACAATAGGCAAGGTTTTTCCCCTACTGCAGACTGTTATAGCAAGAATACTTTCACTCATTACCAAACGACAAATTTTTAGGTTTGTCCAAATCGAAAGCATTTGCAGATGACAAAATAAAAGTGCCTGAAAAATTGAAAATTGTTTTGTAAATTATAGAAAACATTGTGGGAAAAGGAGAAAATGCTGGTTACCAGCATTTTCTCCTTTTCCCACGATATTTTCTAAAGGTCTCTTTCTCATGGTCATCAAAAGTGGTAATGGTTAAACCATTAGTCCATTAGTACACCATACATCTAAGATCAGACATTCGATTCCTTGCAGCCTGATCTTGAATTAAATTGTTCGGCAATAAAAAGTAAGCATTCGAGGAAAAAATTTAAAATGCTTTTAGACAATGAAATAGCAATGTTAGAATGACCCAAATCTATGATCAGTCTGCAACTTCTGTGTAGGCTGATCCTACTTTGCACCCTGACTCTTATCCTATACAAAAAAACGAAAATGAAATTTTCAATTTGATACTAAAATCCAAGATATTGATATCTAAAAGTGCTGTTTCGGGTAATAATATCTTGTTATCGGACAGTGTAGATCAAAGATCAGACTGCACGTTCTGTGCAGTCTGATCTTGATCTACGCTGTCCGCAAAAGGTCAGCTAATCCGGCTAAGTAGCTGACGGGTTAAAACATGTACATTTCAACAAACTTTTCTCTACTAGGGACTCTACATTATAAGACATGCTCTATGAAAATGTGTTAAATACATATGCTTACAACTATAGACCCATATTAACCTGCATAGTCCATGCAGACTGACCTAGGTCGACAGTTTTTTGCTATTTTACCAATTTTTCCTTCTCATTAATCAGTTGGTTATTAGAAAAATTTGATTTTCCGGTTCCTTACGAGTATATGGACTGCGACACGCGGAAAGGGACATTTGGACATTTGCTTACGTTACACGTTATGTGCAGTCTGATCTTAATCTCTGCTGTCCTAAAAAGGTCAGTGAGTCGTGATTAAATTCAATGGTTTTAATGACTTGCTCGGTATAAGACGTTGTCTGCGCATGTCGTATTCTTCGAAGATTCGTACATGTATTTATAGAATATCATCTAGCGGGAGATAATGCGTTATGATAAGCCATGGAGATGCATAACATCCCTTTTTCTCCGGAACATCACTCATCCATCTCTCATTGTTATCACTATTTAATTAGTCAGCCTGATTGACTTCAAAAATGTAAATACGCCCCTTAAATCAACCTTAAAAAGACATCTTTAACTGCCTGCTTCAGTTAACAAGCTTATTGTTTTTATATACTTAGTCAGCTGCCCCGGGGTTGATGGCGCAAGACAAGATAAAATTTCAGACAGTTTTGTTACTGGTTTGTATTGCTCTTTTTTTTCAACCCTTTGACAAAGAGTTGCATAGTTATTTTGATGAACCCGTTCAGGAAGGCTTTCAACTAAAAAAAAGCTATTATCCACAATGTTTAAACTCTTTAAACGATTAACTCCGATAATTAAGCCTTTATTTAATTGGTGATTCATAAATCAAAATTGCCCCCTTTCGAAAAAAGAGATATCCATATCCTTTGAACTATGGCCTGGCAAAAAGAGGTGCCTTTCTTCCTTCCTTCCTTCCTTCCTTCCTAGCAAGGCTCATTAATTTATTTATCATATTAGTGGTAAATTGGCCAAGAGGCTGAATTGCTGTGTAAGCAGAAGCTTTGTACAGGGTGAACTGGTCCAACGTGTTGTCGTCTGATTGAAAAATTAAAACGATAGTTCGAAAGAGTTTAATTACCGACAAAATATGAGAGACAAAACTGATTGTGTCATATTCTGTCTGCAGTCCTTCTTTCCCCTTTTGAATGACAAATAATATAGGTACAAGATAAATAGAGGATACTTGTTTTTTTTTTCAGTGTAAGATCGACATTTATTTCATCCAGAGGACATCATCGGTAGTATTTTTACGCGTGGCGAAGCCACGAGTGAAAATATTACCGATGGTGTTCACGAGGCACGAGTGAAAATATTACCGATGGTGTTCACGAGATGAAATAAATTTCGATCTTTCACCGAAAAAACAAATATCCTATTTATTTCATGCTTTTAATCCTTTCTGGGATGAGCTTTATCAAAATCCGGTACAGTTCTTTTCCGTTATTTCCCGTGGCGAACCCCTCCAACATACATGTAGCAACGCATTACAATATTGCGTTAATAGCGAGAAATATAAGGTAAATGACGTCATATTTCCATCTGGTTGTGAGGCACGCGCAATTAGCCTAAGCAACAAGAACATGTAAATCGGTATTTCCACTGGTGGTGTCAGTGTGAGATCGAAAAATATTTTCACTGCTATTTCTCGATATCCTACCGGAAAGCATGAAAGAAAGTCATGATATTTTCGCAGTTTCTTATAAAACCAGTTTACTCCTTATAGCTGGTGAGGATTCATTTGACCCTAACACCCCGGTTACACAGACTGTCGGGCTTACATCCATTTCAAATCGGTGTCATTATTTCAAATGTTTTCGCTTTTTTATCGGTTGTCATAGGTGACCTTATTTCAAGCTGTTTGTGTAAACGGCAATAAACAGGGGTTCAATCGGTCTTAAAAATATTCCGTCTTGCGCTGGTAGAGGCCCAATCGGGATCTGACCGGTGATTAAAGATATATACGGCCACAACATCTTTCCTTCACAATGGAGTCTTCTTGGACTTTCAAGACTTCGTTAGAGACAAACATAACAGTTTTGCCTTGGTCGACGGATTTCTGGGAGTTCCCTTTGACCGACATACTAAGACAAATCGGAACTTGTCACAGAATTGTTACAGAATCAATCAGATATGGCGCTGGTGAATTTTTGTGGAAACTGAATTGAAATGCCTGTCGCGCATGTAACAATGTGTCTCATGGATTCCATATTTTGATTCTTAGCTTTTTTCACCGGTGATTAGTACCAGTTCATCGGGGGCTCTTCGGTAGCTCTTCAGTGGCTTGTCGATGACCTATAGGTGATATCGGTGGTGGATAAGTTGTCAATCGGTTATTTTGTAATATTTTCACCGATCGAGAATTTTAAGCATGTTTAAAAATCTAAGTCGGTAACTTTTCACCGACGAAATTCATCTTTTCCCGGTAGCTTTTGATAGGCTGGGAATAGGCGACCAATATGTGACATCGGAGGCAAGTAGGTTTTCGTCGGTTCCCACCCTACTTCGGTTAAAAAAACCACCGATTTATCAGCGATAGCTCTGTGTAACCGGGGTGTTAACTGTTAAATCACTGAAAGTAAATTTTCTAACTGATAGAAAAAGCCTAAATATTGCTATTCTAGAGTTAGTTTGTTTAGGGAAAATAACTCCTAATAGGGCAGTGTGAATCATAGTCTTAAAGTGCAAATTGGTTTCAATAGGTGCATGTGCTTGATTGAAAAAGGGTTGCTATCAAATTGATGTTTTCCATTTAAAGCTGGGCGTTGTTTCCTATATATCTATCGATATAAAAAAGTAATGAGCTCTGAATCAATTACCAAATGAAATTTTAACCCTTTAACGAACAGACCCGTGTTTTTTAGGACACAAACAATCAAATATCTAAGTGATGATGCAATTTTGCTTTCCCAATAATGTTTTCTGACCTTTCAAAGATTGTTTGATTGATTGAATGGTCTTTTACGCTGCTTTTAAGATTGTTTCAGTCATATCAAAGCGACAACTCACATATCAATGTATGCCCCGAGTTTTATCAGTACAAGGCTAGGTTCTGAAGTATCTTGTTCAAGGAAACTCCTACGATCGACAAATCTAGTGCTTCTAGAGATGCTCGAACCCTTGGCATACAGGACAGACGGTCGGATATAAATGTGGGAGGGTGTGTGGGTGGAAGGAAGGAAGGAAGGAAGGAAGGAAGGAAGGATCGGAGACAGATCGGTGGATAGATCGATGGATAGATCGGTGGATAGATCGGTGGATAGATCGATGGATAGATCGGTGGATAGATCGGTGGATAGATCGATGGATAGATCTGTGGATAGATCGGTGGATAGATCGATCCGGTAGGTGTAAAGACTCTTGAAAGGAATGTACAATATGGCCTGCAACACGCGAAAAGGGTCATTCGGACATTTGCGTAAAGTGTCGTCTCGGATCCGCCTGCGCAGTTCGCAGAGGCTAATCCGAAACGACACTTTCCGATTTTATGTGATTTTCTGTTTTACGCAAGTCTACTGTGGCACGAAACCTAATGTAGTCGTAAAGTGCCGTCTCGGATTAGCCTGCGCGGACTGCGCAGGCTAATCCGGGACGACACTTTACGCAAATGTCCGAATGCACCTTTTCGCGTGTTGCACTCCAATATCAAGATACGCACGAGTAATTTAACAATTATTGAATGAGTTTATCCTTTAATATTAACAAGTTGACGGCTTTTCATGAAATTTTACCTCCGTAACCACTGAGTTAAACAAAGTTGTTGTTTTTTTCCTTTAATAAACTAACATTTCGCTTTTTATAATGCTAAAAAAAGAAGAAGAAGAAAAAAAAAAAACGATATTATTGATAATCCTCATCGTCACAATGCAACATTTAAGATTTTGAATCAGTCCAAAAGAAAAATATATTCATCCTTGAATTAGATTCTACCCCAGGGATATATGGCCGGCAACACGCGAAAAGGGTCATTCGGACATTTGCGTAAAGTGTCGTCTCTGATCAGCATGTGCAGTCCGCACAGGCTAATCTGAAACGACACATTCCGATTTTATGTGATTTTCTGTTTTACACAAGTCTACTGTAGCACAAAATCTAATGTAGTCGTAAAGTGCCGTCCCGGATTAGCCTGCGCGGACTGCGCAGGCTAATCCGGGACGACACTTTACGCAAATGTCCGAATGCATCTTTTCGCGTGTTGCACTCCATATAACAAACATGACGGAAATACAGGGCAGCTCCGTCAAAAAGCACGTGACGTCATTTTGTAACTTCATATGTAGTACTGACGAACGGAGCCAACAAGTTCATTTTCAAAAAAGAAAACTCTGTTTGGTAAAGTAAAGTTCTGTGCTCTTAAAACATCTGCACTTTAATTTCTTAACACTTGCGCGTATAGATAAATTGAAAATTGCGGATAATTGAAGTTTACTATGTACATTTTTGTGGTTGCATAAAAGCCTCATCACACCCTACAATACGATACGTAAAGGCTACAAAAGAGTCCACAAGTATATCATTTTTGCGCATTAGCCAGCTTAATCTGGTGAGATTTGTCATGGATTTGTCTCGATCCGTTTTTTACCAACAATTCCTAGGTAGAAGAGCCCTAACGCTTCAAGTGCAACAGGGAGTAAAATTTCTTGCTAGCTTATAAAAAAAAAAATGTATTGAAGTACTACTTCTGCACAGCTTTAAAAGACCAGAAATTCCTTTGGTGTCTGTATTGAAATTAAGTGTTGATAGGTTAAACCTACAATAATATTCATTTTTAATGATAGCGAATTGTTTAAGATAATATTATAGTAGAAAGAGTTGTTTTCTATTACGGGTCCACTACCTTAATGATGAAATTTGTCTATAAAAAGGTTAGAAAAAAATGCGAGAAAAGGCGAAAATGCTTGTGACCTACATTTTCCTACTAATGCTTTGCGAATATTATAATTTTCTAACGAACCATTCTCCCATTTAAATAACGATCACCGTGCCTTGATTAGGATAACAATGTTACAAGAATATCCGATCTTGATCTTTATTTTAGCTTTATTAACATAAACTTAAGCTCCAACCATAATGTCCATCTATTTATATTACATGGTTAAAGTATGGTTCAATGAATTTAATCCTATTCCAAATAAGCCCTGGTTTTTACGTGTCTGCAGTAAAAGTCTTTTGAAAACACTGTAGGAAAAGGAGAAACTGCTCGTAACGAGCATTTTTTTTCCTTTTCCACAGTGTTTTCTACCCTTTTTGGGAATTTTCTGTCAATTTCTCGAAATCTAAAATTGTCGTCTGCAAATTCTTTCCGTTTGGAAGGGCCCAAACTTTGTCGTTTGGGAAAGAGACTATCGATAAGTAAAGGTCAAGATGCAAGGGTCTTTGCAGTTTGATTTTGACCGAATTCATCGTAAGAGACAATGAATAAAGAGCGATGGGCAGAGAAATGTTTTGGCTAAATGTTGAGGGCGACTTTATTCGAAAATTATGCAAATTTCTTTACAAACACGAAGTGAAAAAAATACCCAATCAGCGTGGGTTATAAAACATCGCCCTTAGTGTATCTGAGTCATTTTGGAAGTTTTTTTTTGTGCTGTTTCTATGGCCCAAAATGACCCAGAAAACAGCTAAGTCTTTACCACACAACGAAATTTTAGACTTGTCTAAATCGAAAGCGTTCACAGACGATAACATAAATTTGACTCAAAAAAAAATTAAATTCAGTTTTCAAAAGGGTAGAAAACATTATGTGTAAAGGAGAAAATGCTGGTTTCCAGCATATTCTCCATTTCCCATGATGTTTTCGACAGGCTTCTTTCTCAGAGTCGTTAAAAGAAGGGATTGTGTGGTAAAGGGTTAAAACCGAGCGTTCTGGGGAAAAAATCCCATTTTCTGTAATTGCTTTTTTTAATTGCGTTCACGTTCAATTTAGGGAGAAGAACAATGAGTGGAGTTTAATTCTATAGAATTAAAAGGAAAAATGTTAAAAGGCTTGCTTTGACAATAGGGGGTCTAGTGCGTGCCTTCGATGCATTATTCTACCGTGCTAGTTTATCTTGTCTAACAAGCCGCTGAATCACGAGAGAGAATGATCCTTGAGCATGCTGAAAAAATACCAAAATCAAAAAGTTTCGACACAGCTCAGCCTGCACGGACTGCGCTGGTTGGTGCGAGTCTACACTTCTTGCAGCTGCATTAATCTCCCTTTTTTCTTAGAACATCGCTTATACCCACAATCAGTCCCAAAATAGCATGCGCTACCTTAAAATGGCACTGCGAATTCAGGTTTCATTTCACCCCATAAGCTCGTAAGTTGGACTTTTGTACCTTTTGAGTACAGTTTTGATCAAGATCAGTCGTGCAGTCTGATCTTGGATCTACACTGTCCGATAAAGTGAGTGTTAATTCAGTGGGTAAATGGCTTTGAGATCTAAGTTCTTCGTCCATTACTACCGGTTTAAAATGTTGATGAAATTTACAAGGCCGTTTAACCGTTTACTAATCAATTCTGAAGACCATTCACTAAAACAATACTGTGGATGAAAAAGAAGTTGCGGGTAACCGGCATTTTACCTCTTTTTCCCCACAATATTTTTTATCCTAATCTTTTCCTTTCTATGTAGAGTAATTTGAAAGAAAGCATAATTTTAATTCGGAGGAATCTGAAGTTTTCACTCCTTGTATAAAGTTAACCCTTAACCGAAAAGTTTTAGCGACCTTGCGGAAGTGTTCCTTCGAAAACATTGTAGGAAGAAGGAGAAAGTGCTGGAAAACGGCATTTATTTTTTCCTTTTCCCTATAGATATTTTCTATCTTTTTAGAGACGATTTCATTTTTTCGTCTAATACTGAATTCATGCCAAAGATTGCTTTCAGTTCGAGAAATCTAAAGGTTTGATCAGACCTGCTAACGGGTATGTAACTCGGGAAAACAGACAAAAACATGCAGAATCTGGTTATTCAGTGAAAAAAAAAAATCATCTCCTCTGCAGCTCGAGGCTCACACTATCAGTGTGTCGAACAAAGAAGCTACTGGATATGTACCGGGTAATAAACTGTCAATTCCCGTATACCACGCTACGAATAAGGGACTTGTACCCGATAAAACAGAAGTGCAACGCATGAGAACCGAACAAAACGTTCTTCCAACGTACGATGATCGGAGAAGTATCGAACGCTAACGTACGGGGAACGTACATGTCACGTGACAAGCCGAATGTATAAGTTGCATCCAGTCTATCATTCGTATGTCTTTGTCCGTTTTGTCTGGTGGAAATTTTTTGACTTACTAAAAACTTCCCACCGGCCAGAACCGACATTATTAGTTGTACGGTCAGCTGGCAGGGGACTTGGAAACTTGTTCACGGCTGTGGTTAATCATGTCGCCCGGGCCGAAGACTGCCACCTGACCGTACAACAAATTTATTATCCTGCAAATGTTTTCCCCTTTAAAAGCACGTTAAGCTAAATTTTCCTGTATTATTTTCCTACGAATCGAATATGCTGACGAAAAAGAAATTCCCTTCGAAGTGCCCCAATTCAATAAAAACTGACGTCACCGGATACTGACCTCACTAAAACTAGCAGTTTGGTGCATGCATAAGCGTGCAGTCTGGTGCATTCGGAACACCTCGGTCAATTCTACGAATCAAACCTCGAATGTATGCCGATAGACTACTTCCGGAAGGAACAACAAGACCCCCATAACAAGAAATACAATGACGTCATGATCGCTCAAACATTCGGAAATTCTCGGCCAATCTTTCGATCCAGTCCAATTTTTCAAGTGCGTAATCAATGAAAGTCCTAAATTCAGCCATTTATGCTGCTATAGTTAGACTTACCGTCATTCCACAGGATTTGTTATCATTCGAAATGGTTATTAGTTGACGTCATTTGGAACATCTTGAGAACTATGTAGTGGGGAGTATCTGTCGAATAACCGCTTCCGGCGATGCATGTCAATTTTTTTAACATATTATTCCGTCGGCATACATCCGAGGCTGGATCGAAAGATCGGCCGAGGTGTTCCGAATGCAGTCTGGTGATCGATCGACGCCGCCATTTTAAATGTGTTGCACGTGTAGTGATGCTTACGGGGTACTCAAAAGGGAAACTGGCTTTAAGTGGTTTTTGCCTGGGAACATGATAAATATGTTCCCGGCATGTTAACCAATCAGATCACGAGAAATTTCTTTGCAGTATAATAATGCCTGACATCACCGGACAAGTAGCGGATTTACCTGTAAGAAACGGACATTAAATGGATACGAACGGACATGAACAGATAAAATGATGTTTTATCCGTTACTTGTGTGTGACCAAGGCTTAAAGTTTTGATGTCCTATTAATCCTTTACCAAATAAAATAGACGCAAATGCTGATAACCAGCATTTTCTCCTTTTTCCACTATATTTTCTATCCTTTAAACACAAACTCCATTATTACAGCTACATTGACTTTGTTGTCTGCAAATGCTTTAAATTTAGAGAAGTCTGGTCGATTTGAAATTTTACTATATTCATAAACTCGTTCATGCAAAAGTTTAACTTGCTCCATTTTATGACCCCAACAGTGAAAATGAAACACACAGAAAATGCATCTCCTTTCTTTTTCATTTTTGTTGAAGTATTTTGGCAAAGGTTGATATTAATGAATATAAATAATTTACCTTTAAGCCAGAAAAGCTGATGATAATCTTGAAACACTGATACAGAATCATTTTAAAGCGTGTAAGGTTTTCTTAACACTGGATTACGCATGTTTGTTCGTCAGATTTTTGGTTGATTGGTAAGTTGAATAGATGGTGTTTAAAGATGTAATCAACATTATTTCTTTTTTCACAGGAGTGTCCTTGGGCAAGACAATTCAAAGCCTAGCCTAGTACTGGTAAAACCCAGGAAACATGAATATGTGAACTGTCACCGTGTTATGACTTAAAGCGGCGTAAAACACAATTCAAACAAACAAACAACATTATTTCAGTTTATATCGCGGCGGTGTAATGCAGAGAAACGACCCTCTCCTACAAAATGACGCATGGGTCATTTATCAACGTAGAGGAATGACCCGGGTCATCATTCTACGTAGAGAAATAACCCTTTGGGGTCATTTCTCTACGTAAAATAATGACCCCATGGTTATTTCTATACGTAGAATAATGACCCGGGTCATTTCTCTACGTAGAGAAATGACCCATGGGGCAATTTGAAGGGGAGTGTCATTTCTCTGCATAACAGGGGCAAGAGTGTCTATTCATGCTTTCCTAGGGTTTTTCCCCAGTATTTTACACAATAGTCTTTCTAAGCCATAAGCTGGTCTATCACATAACCTTCGTCAAAACAACTGTCAGCAGAGGAAGAGGAGCGAGTCCTATTGCAGTGACTCATACAAATCCTCGAAAAGAAATTATGTCAAGCTTGGGATTCGAATTAGAGTTGCATCGTCCGTAGTCCCCTGCACTACTGGCTACCCCGCAAGGCTCAACATTGAATTCACTTAACAGAAGATGGCCCTAAGGAAGTAGTTTGTTTTGTTTTTTATATCTTTACGAAAATACTTTAGGCATGTCCAAATCAAAACCATTTGCAGACAACAAAATGAAAATGACTGAAATATTGAAATTTGTTTTGGGAAGGGTAGGAAACATTCTGGGTAAAGGAGAAAATGCTGGTTACCAGCATTTTCTCATTTTCCCTGAATGTTTTCATAACCCTTTACCAAATAATCCGTGGTTTTTACGACCCTGGGATAGAATTCTTTTGAAAACATTATCGGAAAAGGAGAAAATGCTGGTAACCAGCATTTTGTCCTTTTTCCACCATCTTTTCTACCATGCCCGAAACAAATTTCAATTTTTGAGTTACGTTTATTTTGTCGTATGAAAGTGCTTTTAATTTGGACTAGTCTAAAGTTTTGTCGTTTGGGAAAGGGTTAATGCTTCTTTTTCAGGGTCGTTTAACCCTTTCCCAAACAAAGCCTGGTTTTTACGTGTCAGCAGTACAAGTCTTTTGAAAACACTGTGGGAAAAGGAGAAATTGCTTGTAACAAGCAATTTCTCCTTTTCCCACAGTGTTTTCTACCCTTTAGGAGAACTTTCTACTATTTTCATCAAATACAAAATTGTTGTCTGCAAACTCTTTAAGCTTAGAAGAGTCTAAAATTTATCGTTTGGGAAAGAGTTAAAGTCGGGTCTGCGTGGTAAATTGTTAAAACGTCGCTATAATTGGAAATAAGTAGTTTTATCTTCTGGCATATACATGTCGTTAAGAGATATAACTATCGCAACAAAAAGGAGAAAATACCGGCGACCACTTTTTTCTCCTTTCTCTTCAATGATTCCTACCCTTCAATTGGTAATATTTAGTCCTTGCATCAGGGTATATTTGTCGTTATCTGTTCAAATGCTTTGAATTTGGGCCAGTCTAAATTTTTGTCCTTTAGTAAAGAGTTACATAAACCCGCCACTGCGGAATCGGGTCACGTTGTCATTATATAGTAAATTTCACGACTTCAACTGACAATGGGAAATGTCATCTTGCCATTTTCTATGCTACTAAACACATAATTACATGGGAGGGTGAGACAGAGAGAAAAAGAGTACAAAAATGTTGCAAAACATTAAAGACCCAGTAGCGACCAGTAGTAAACAGTAAACGATAGGGGTGTAAAATGCATTAAAATTTAAATCATACGATTCAAAAGTATTGACATTGTTGTAAGGTTTTCTAGCTCCACTGGCCAGCGGGCTTATGTCATGGCCCGGTGTCCGTCATACGTCCGTGCATGCGTGCGGTAACTTTTATTTCAAACATCTTCTTCTCTGAAACTATATTTCCAAATTTCATGAAACTCCACAGAAATGATCCTGCCATGGTCTTCTTCAGAATTTCTCGAAAGAATTTTATTCCTTCAAAGAAATTGGTTGTCATAGCAACAAAACTGAAAAAAAATCAAATCTTCTTCTCTGAAACCACAAGGCTCAGGGCTACTGACTTTGGCATGTAGGTATATCTAATGGACTTTTAACAAGTTTCTTCATATTATAGGCCTGGGTGTCAAAACTGGCTCCATTCCAGGGATAACAAGTTTAACGTGTGCTTTCATGTACAGTCCTTTCATTTGAAACATTAATCGAGGAAAATAAATCTAATTATAAAGCATAAAGTTTGTTCCTATTTACCTCCCTTGATTATCAAACTGCAGTGATACATAATTGGTGCTATATATTTAAGTTTCTTGATAGAAAATATTCAGTTTTCAGGAGGGGTGATTTATTTTGATGCAAATAGTCATGCTCACATGAGTGGAATATCAAATTCGAAGACAGGTTTCTATCATGCAGGTTTTATGTCTAAGAAATTAACCTTTCATGCAAATGAATAAACCTGTCCGTATTGCCTGACAGTAATCCTTGTTTTCGAAAACCCTCTTTTTCAGGGTCATAAAGACTTCAATTTGTGTGCTAAATAAAAAGCCAGTAGAGCGATACAGGGCCATTATGGCGCTCTTGCTTTTTATTGTTATTATAGAGTCAATTATTCGTTGGCAAAAAAAGAGTTTTAAAAGCAGGTATATAGAAAACAAAAGATAGAGGAGCAACTTTTTACCTTGTTTAACAGAGGCTTACAGTAAATAGCATCGTCATCTTCACATCAAATTTCATCCTTGCATTTTTAATTGAATGATGTACAGTCAAATACATTTTAACATCCGCATTACTTACTTTTGACTGCCAATGGGTCTTTAATCATTTGTCACGGCATGAAAAAAAAATCGTCCTGGGCCTGTATTCACCAACCGTTCTCGAGAATATTCTTAGTCTAATTCTCCAAAATTTTCTAATTTGTAAGTGACAAAACTTCTGATTGGCTAAACCGAATGGTTTAGCCAATCAGAAGTTGTGTTTCTTTCAAATATAGAAAATTCTGGAGAACAGGACAAAGAACGTTCTTAAGAACGGTTGTTTAGTAAGAGCCCATTCTTCACCTGCATCAAAACCAACTTTTGTACATTTGTTGTACAAATACAGTTACACCCGAAGATAATTTATCCCTTTATCAAACAATCCCGAATTTTAAGGACCCTGAGAATAGACGGCTTCTGAAAACATCGTGGGAAAAGAAGGAAGTACTGGTTACCAGTATTCATGCCATTTCACAAAACATTTGAGTTTTTTTTACGTTTTCAGATGTAACTTCAATTATATGATTGATTGCATGCTTTCAACGTTATCTCAGTTAAATCGCGGCAGCTACTGTGCCTTTCCGTGCTTCCTGGGTCTATATTCACCAACCATTCTCAAGAACATTCTTAGTCTTATTCTTCAAAATTTCATCAGTGTGAAAGTAACAGAATTTCTGATTGGCTAAACCATATGGTTTGGCCAATCAGAAATTCTGTTACTTTCACTGTTGAAAAATCTTGAAGAATAAGACAAAGAGCGTTCCTAAGAATGGTTGGTGGATATGTACCCTGGTGTCTCTTATACCAATTCTCCGCACAATTTTCTTTCCAAGCCACTGGCTAATTTCACACTTAATCATCGTCAAAACAATGGTCAGAGGTAGGAGAGGAATCAATCCTGTCGCAATGACTATCATGAGTCTTCGGAAAAAAATTGGCCGAGCTCGGGATTGAACCCACGACTCCCTGTTGTCAAGTTTACTGCAGGCTACCGACTGCGCAGGTGGCTTTGCAGATTCGAGAGTTAATTAATGTAATTATGTGCATGCAGTACTCAGTCCATGCTACCAGTCATGATGGCCCTGGATCGCTCACCTGAATTTTAGAGAGAACCATAGCCATTTTTTTTCAAAATTTAATCATCCATTTCAAAGAAGAAGAATGTTTAAGAATTTTTTTATGTCTGTATAATGTAAATAGCCACAACCATCAGGAGTTCATGGTTAAAGAATTGTTGACGACGCATGACGCACTGACGAAAGACGCACGACAGACACAGGGTGATCCTAAAAGCTCCCCTCGAGCACGCTGTGCTCAAGTGAGCTAAAAAGGGATGCATAGATAAATACACTTCATACTAATGTATATCTGAATTAATGTTGAAAGCTAGGACGAATACCAGACAATATAAACCGTGTCATTTACAAATTATAATGCTGTTATTGAGTACATGTTTACTACAGATAAAAAAAATCTGCGATATTTACATTCTACTGCGAAAGAATTCCATTCCTCATATAAAATGGGTTTTTATGATGTCAAGATAGTGTTTGAAATTGTATCGCTTGCCTGTTTCGCTATTATACAATGTCGTCAAATGCTTGCATAAGTATCGGGTTTCCGCTTTTGCTACTGTTATGATCCACTCTTAACTCTTTCGTAAACATTTGTGACCCATCACGCAAAAAGGGACCTTCTGGGAATTCTGTACATCAATTAGATGTAAACAGATCAACGATAGTGCAGGTAAATTTAAGTTGATAATTCATAAACGATTGTGTAACAAGGTACATTAGAAAAACCAACGTAAAAGCAGTTTCCCTTTCGGGAGCCCAGTACACATTATTACATTATCAACTCAGCATTACAAAATTACGAAAAAAATCATCCTTATACTCCCAAATCCCTTAAATATTTATTCATAAAACCCCAGTAATCGTAAAATATCCCACAACAAGGGAATTTAGAGATTGACTAAGGCCCAGGTCGACACCATCTAGAAACACGCTCTATCTTTACAAGAGCAACTCGTTTATTTACATACCGGAAATACACAGACGAAGCTTCACAGTGTCCGAAGAAGACATTGTTGAAAATATATACATGTTTGTTAAGTTATGGAATATAAGCGTCATTAGTCACGTTCCAGTCACTTGACATTCCCATATGCATTTTGTTTTTTATTTTTGGCACGAAATCTAAGAATATCTTAAGAGACTACGTAGCCTTTAAAAAATGTTTTTCTTAATTATTGATGATTTGTATTGTTCTTTTTTTGCACACAAATTTCAGTGATGTAGATATTTTTCAATTTGCTGAGATGTGAAAAATCTAAATACTCACCTTTAACTCATTACCAGACGACAAAATTTTAGACTGGTCCAAACTGAAAGCATTTGCAGATGACAAAATAAAAGTGACTGAAATTTTGAAATTTGTTCTGGGAAGGGTAGAAAACACTGTGGGAAAAGGAGAAAATGCTGGTTACCAGCATTTTCTCCTTTTCCTACAGTGTTTTCAAAAGGCTTCTTTCTCAGGGGCGTCAAAAGTAGGGATTGTGTGGTAATGGGTTAAATCTTTACTGTACAGGCTATTTTGTACCTTTTCGAACGATAATTACAATTTATGTACAGGCAATCATTTCACGGTCACCATGATATTGATTTTGAATATCGAGATAAAGTCCAAGGGAAAAAAATCAATTGTTTGGTACAAGTAAATGCCCGTTTTGTCACAGAATTTTCCATCGCAGTCCACTCTAAGGGCAAAAAGGCCGTTATTCGAGAGGTCACCAGACCTTTCCAACAGTGTTGAGTTTAAAAGGCAGACTGCCACAGAATTTGATGTCTAATTCTATTTCTTCTTGCGTAATTATTCTGATACACAGTCTGTTTCGTCGTGGTTTTGTAAATAGAGCGAAATAAAGAAAAAACCGAAACAGGAAATAGATATGGCTTATTTTTATAAATAACGAATTTCAGAAAAAGATTTAATTTAGTAATTTGCCATGGCTTCAAATAACCTCTCTAATAATTGTAGCTTTTTTTTTAAGCAAATATTCCAAGCAGAAGAAAAAATAAGAAGAATATCCTGAAGAAAGAGAAAGAAGACCGCTGGACAAGAACATGCAACTTGAAAACGCGACAAGAAGGTCAAATTACCGTCATGTAAAGCATAATTATGAAGTTTCTATGCGGCTGTTATACTTATTTGTTTACATGTACCAAAATAAATTGAAATTGAAATCCAATAAACTATTTGAAAACATTGATGCTGATCTCTCCCGGCTTCTTTTTAAAGACGCCAACTCGTTTCCAAAGAGATGGGTAAAGGAATGTAAAATAAGTTGTTTAAATAAACGGTAACCTTAGAAAGCACTATGTGTTTATATTTTATAACGAAACTGCTGATATTTGTCGGACTTTGGGGTTGATTGACGTAATCAAACTTGGCCCCGTTTGTCTCTTAACACATAAAGCACTACTCTAATTGCTCTTGCGGCCAGTGTAGATCAAAATCAGACTGCACAAAACGTGCAGTCTGATCTTTGATCTATACTGGCCGCTACGCTGATAGTGTCTTGACTTACATAGCTTTGCTGGAGCAGATTTCTTTGTATGTTTTTGCTTGATTCGATTTATGTATTTACCGTTGTAAGGGTTAACATGAGATATGCGTGGAGTGTTCGCCAGAAATAAACTTGTATTTCAGCAATGTTTGTTATGAAATTCTTAGTTTTTCATACTCGGCCAATTTCATGATTACCTCGTAGAGTATTTTACGTATTACGAGCTAAATCCGTCAGTTAGGCCAGTAAAGCACAAATATTGAAACAATGGGGATTGTTGGTTAGAACCCCCAACCCGGCACTTTTCTCAGAGAAATAATGCCAGTCATTGCGACAAAATTCATTCCTGTCTCTCACCGCTGATCGTTGTTTCGGCAATAGTATAAGGGGGTGGGGGTGCGAGGGAAAGCAGCCAGTGGCTTGGTAAGTGCAAGGAAGTGGAACATAAAAAAGAAACTCTTGATAGGCATGAATAGGTGCACCGGCAGCCGTTATTTAACTGAAATGATCTTGAAAAACACTGGTGAACATCATACAAAAGAAAACAGCAAACAGCGTATCAAAAACTAGCTCTATCGAATCATTCTCGTAACGTTTTCTGTCAGTAACGTGAGTATCAATGGTTCCACCCAAATATCAGACCATGATTAGAAATTTATTATATGAACTTGCTGATTTTAGTCTGCCATGCTAGTTCACAGAATCCAAACAGGTGTAGGTGTTAAAACAATGTATATTGTGATAAAAAAAAAAACAATGTGTTTTTTGCTGATTCATTAACTCTTTACCAAAAGACAAAATTTTAGACTGGTCTAAATTGAAAATGCTTTGCAGACAACAAAATAAAAGGAACTCCAAAATTGAAGGTTTTTTTTCCATAAGGGTTAAAAAACAGTGTGCAATGTTAAAATGCCGCTTGCTCTCTTTTTCCAACAATGTTTTCAAAAGGCTTTTATCTCAGGGTCGTAAAAACCAGGGATCGTTTGGTAAAGGGTTAAACTCCCTTTTCATTGGGAATGACAGAACAGACTTTCTAAAGTGGTTCTTGAGCTTCAATCTCTAGAACAGATTTATCATATGGTTTGCAACACGGGAAAAGGGGCATTCGGACATCTGCGTAAAGTGCCGTTTCGGATCAGCCTGCGCAGTCCGCGCAGGCTAATCCTAAACGACACTTTCCGTTTTTATACAATTTTCTGTTTTGCATAAGTGTACTGTAGCACAAAATCTAATGTAGTCGTAAAGTGCCGTCTCGGATTAGCCTGCGCGGACTGCGCAGGCTAATCCGGGACGACACTTTACGCAAATGTCCGAATGCACCTTTTCGCGTGTTGCACTCCATATTGTATAGACATTTCTTGTAACCTGATTGGATAATATGCGCCGAATAAATATAATTATCATGTACAATGGCAAAACCAATATAAAAGTAGTTTCGCTTTCGGGAGCCCCGTATACATGACTACACTGTCAACACAGCAACCAAAATGGCGACCTCGATGAAGATTAACATCAAGATTATGCGCCGTATTACCAAGGTTTCAGTGACGTCAGCTCCCAGTGACGTCAGTTTTCATGGAATTGGGGCACCCAGAAGGAAAAATCTTTTTTTCTCAGCGTATTCATTTTTTTGAAATATATAAAAAAAACAGGTAATATTCGCTAAACAAACATTGGAATGGTAAAACATTGCAGTATAATAAATTCGTCCTACGGTCAGGTGGCAGGGGTGAATCATGTTGCGACCTCGCTTTCGTCTCGGGGCGACATGATTCACCACAGCCGCGAACAAGTTTCGAAGTACCCTGCCACCTGACCGTACAACTAATACTGTCTGTTTGTTCTACTTCATTGTTGTTTCTGAAACTTTTAAAGAAAAACTATCCCCAATGACCCCTAACTCTGTATCAGTCCACTAGCCGAGTCTCGGTAGCTCAGTCGGTAGCAGGCAGGACTTGAACACATGGGGGGGAGGCGGGGGGGGGGGGGCAAGTCGAGGGTTCATCGGCCAAATTCTTCCCAAGGAATGAAGAAAGTCATTGTGACAGGATTTATGCCTCTACCACCACTGACCATTGTTTCGACAAAGGTTATGCGAGAAAGCAGCAAATGGCTTAGAAAGAAAATTGTGTGGATTACTGGGAAAAGAAACTGCAGGAAAGCATTGATACGTGCACTGGCCGCCGCGATTCAACTAAAATACTGTTGAAAACGGCGTTAAACACAAGACAATCAATCAAGTAATCAATCAATCCATCATTCAATCAATCCATCATTCAATCAATCCATCATTCAATCAATTAATCAATCAATTAATCAACCAGTTCATAAACAACACCAAAAAGAAATGAGCCATATTGAAAGCGGTTGCAGACTCACAAACAAATTAATCGCGACCCATCTTAAGGTCAAAAACATTGTTGGAAAAAATAAAATGCTGTTTTACAAGCATTTCCACTTCTCCAAAATATTCTCAAGAGTCTAGTTTCTCGGTGATAATTGGGTGAAGGATGAAAACTTGCATCAATACAACCATGCAATGATTATTATCCGGAAATTTCCCGGAAATCGGAGAACGCTAGAGAGAGGGTTTTTTTTATTCCCATCCAACTCATCAGATTTATTTGTGATATAACCGTGCTCAGTACCAAACGACAATATTTTAGACTTGCCCAATTCTAAAGCATTTGCAAACGACAAAATAACAGTGACTGAAAATTTGAAATTTGTTATTTGAAGGGTAGAAAACTTTGTGGGAAAAGGAGAAAATGCTGGTTACCAGCATTTTCTCCTTTTCCCACAGTGTTTTCTAAAGACGTCAAGGGTCATCAAAAGTTGGGATTGTGTGGTAAAGGGTTAACGTATCTTGGTTCATACTTTGTGCAAGTTCTTTGCAGTGTGGTCTTGGATCCCCCCCACCTCCAAGCGTCTACGAATCCTTCTATTCCAAACAGCCTACTTAATGTTTAATGATAAGGACTTTGAGCTGGAGTGCAACACGCGAAAAGGTACAATCGGACATTTGCGTAAAGTGTCGTCTCGGATTAGCCTGCGCAGTCCGCGCAGGCTAATCCGAGACGGCACTTTACGACTACATTAGATCTTGTGTTACAGTAGAGTTGCGTAAAACAGAAAATCACATAAAATCGGAAAGTGTCGTCTCGGATCAGCCTGTGCGGAGTGCACACGCTGATCAGAGACGACACTTTACGCAAATGTCCGAATGACCCTTTTCGCGTGTTGCACTCCAGCTCGAAACAAATTGGGTCAAAATCTGAGTCACAAGATCACTAGTTAGAACTGATTCCTAAGCGTGACTCAAATTACCAGTTGCAGTCAATGCAGATCAAGATCAGACTGCACAGAACGTACAGTCTGATCTTAGATCTTCACTGTCCGACAGGGACATGTTTTTTTTTTCCCCAAAATACTAGTTTGAGATAGAAACACCGAGGTTTTTGATACGGGCTCCAAAATTTTATCTAACTTATTCAGAAGTGTTAAGGGTAAATCTCTCCTGTGAAATTCCAGTCATGGCCGACCTCTGTCTCATTAACAAATATAGCAAGGTATGAAAGATATGAGTGCTTTAAAGGGGTATACATTTTTTGCAATTGCACAGATTGATTGATTGATTGATTGATTGATTGATTGGTGTTTAACGCCGTTTTCAACATTATTTCAGTTACTTCACAAGGCCAGTACATCTATCCATGCTTCCACAAAGTTTCTTTTGCTATAATTCAGGTAACCAGCATTTTCTCCTTTTTCAACAACGTTTTCCGTCCTATCAAAGACAGATTCCACCATTTGAACTTTTTTGATTTGTCGTCTGCAAATGCTTTCAATTTGGATTAGTTTAAAATTGTGTCGCTCTGTAAGGAGTTGATGGACTTTATCATACAGCCAAAAAAAAATCACCTGATCTGATTGGATGATGTGCTCCGAACACATATATATAGCATTTACAATGGCAAAACCAAAGTAAAGACAGTTTCCCATTTGGGAATCCCGTATACATGACTAAACTATCAACACAACATCCAAAATGGCGGCAGCGACCAAGATTAGCATCAAAATTATGCGCCAAGCTGCACGTTTTAGCACATATTACCAAGGTTTCTGTGATGTCAGTTCCCAGTGATGTCAGCTTTTACTGAATTGGGGCACTCAGAAGGGAATTCTACTTCGTCAGGGTCCTCAATTCTTTAAACCAGAAAACAGGTAAAGTTCCCTTAACAAACGTTGGGATGGCATGATTCACCACAGCCGAGAACAAGTTTCGAAGTCCCCTGCCACTTGACTGTACAACTAATAATGTAGCCTCATAAGTATTTTTTGTTTTGGACTAGAATTTTGCAAAGGTTTTTGGGGTATGTCAAATGATGAATTGTACGCAGCATTTAGTTGGAATTATTTTCGAAGAGATACAATGACAGCGTGTCTGATCTCATGAAAAAAAGCTACCTATAATTATTAGAATTCATTAGTCTCTTGAAAAAAAAATTATTTTAGACACAGCAAATTTAAATTCAATTCAATTATTTATTCAGTACATATTAGGCCTCTAGCCCATTATACAAACAATTCAGAAATTATAACATCTTGGAGGCCGCCCTATCTACAAAATATATATTTAAGACTAAAACTTAAGGAACCTATTGCGCACGAGCCTAAGTAGCAGCTAGTAAACCTGCGCATCGATTGTTTGAGTTCACTAGACCTTCGCTCAGCTTTCTTGCCGATCAAGTGGTTGATTTATTCCATAAGTACAATGTATTGTCAAATCGGCATTATCTCTCGCTAGATGGCATTCTGCAAATACATGTCTATCTAATTTGGGCGTTCTGGGTACAGAACCGGACTACTTTTCTACGGGACAACCGTTATTTTGAATTTCAAACTAAAATAAACGTTTACTCAATAAAATGCTACCTGGTGCAATTCACTCAGTTATGATCAGCAGATGTGAGAAAACTGGAGCTAAAACAGGCATGATTTCTCCTCGAACGAATTGATAAAAGCCATTTTCTCCATTGTTACATTATAGCGCGTATACTACAATAGCCACCCCAAATCCCCGAAAAAAATGGAGGGAGTGATGCTTCACAGCAGACAGACAGGTCGAATTTTCGAAGAATATGACATGAGCAGACAACGGTCAAATCGGTGCTCGGCAGCGAGAAAAGAAGGAATCCTGTTGTACTAACTAAATCGTCAATCTTTGGCATGATTTTAAGCGAGCTCGGCATTCGATCAGCATCCCTTTGATTACCAGCCCTTTACGTTACTGCGTAAGCTAAAGGCCTCAACAAATAAAGTGAAAGTCCACCTTTAACCCTTTACCTCATGAGGCATTTCTATGGTATCTCTAATTGACCCAAAATAACAGCAAGGATGAAGCTGTTTCTTTTGTGTATATGACGCCTTTTGATAGTGTAGAAACCATTGTGGCAAAAGGTGAAATTGCTCGTCACGAGCAATTTCACCTTTTGCCACAATGTTTTCTAAAGGCTCCTACAAGCAATGCGTTGAAATGAGCATCTGTGGAGTAAAGGGTTAAGTACTAGACATAGAAAAGTTACAGCTAGGAACTAGCGGACGCTAACATAGATTGATTCCAATGGTGTAAATATTATGACGTTATGTAAATATTATGCTGTCACTCACAGAGGCTGAATAACAAGCAAACCGAAACTGCTTCTTTTTTCCAATAAGTACTATTTAATATAACCCTAGGAACTATTTTCTCAACATAATCATTATTGTCGTGCCGGTCTTTGTAGTTCACGAAATCTCCGTTGTCGTATTCGTAGTCATCGTGTCCGTCGTCGTCATTGTCGTCGTAATTACTTGTATTTCTTGTGTAAACAAATGTTAATTAAGAAATCGTGTTCGTTCTATAGTGATCTATCGTTCAATAAACCAGAGCTGTGAGTTATGAGGCACAATAAATAATCATTTTTCATTGCACATTATAGATCAAAACATGGTTTAATGAACGATAAACCACGAAAGAAAGAAGATTACTTCGATTCTAATATGACCATCTCTTAATGAAAGGAAAACAAGTTTATACTTAGAGTAGAAACGCGGGTGCAGATTATATTCCATTTAATAACTTACTTATTTTATACAGAAAGACGTCACTCTGTACAAAATGGCGTCATTGTACAAAGAATAATGTAAATTTTTCTTGCGCTTTTGTTGCATTGTGTTTATAGAGCCGAATTCACGCATCATGTTAGAATTCAATATTTCTCTTTTCAATGCTAATTTGATACACAAATCATGTAAAAAGGTTGTTTGTAAATAAGAAAAAGCCCTACAATAGATGATGCCATATGAAACACTCCAAAACTTGACCCCCTTTTATAAACCCAAAACGTCTTCTTCCAGCACTTAAGTGTCATCACATGAAGTATACTGGTCCAGTTTCATCAAAATCGGACAAAGTATACAGCGTTCAAACAGCTGACCTTGCCTGTAGAAATTGTCAAACAATCCGAAGTTGACGATGGCTTTGAAATACCAGCATCTGCTCCTTTCTTTACCCATAACACTCTTGTCCTATCATAGAGTCTCCTTTAACTCATTAGCAAACGACAAAATTTTAGGCTTGTCCAAATCGAAAGCATTTGCAGACAACAAAATAAAAGTGACCGAATTTTTTATGAAAGCGTTGTAGGAAAAGGAGAAAATGCTGGTTACCAGTATTTGGTGAACAATCTGAAATTATACGCTTCATTTCTAAAATAATGCTGAACTCGGTTCCTGAAAGAAATTAGCGGTCAAAGTTCTTATCATGATAAAATTGTGTATTTAATACTGTTAGACTCAAACAAAATCAATATTATGCAAGTTTCCTTTGAAATATTTTCGTTCGTAATGTACCTGTAAAAGAAAGTGTACAGGCTTCATGTAAATTTCACTACTCATGATACATGTGTACCTCTGTTTAAACACATTTTGGACTATAATTCTTGTTGAACAGTAATGTGATAAAAAGAATCTGACACTCGTTAGTTTTTTAGGTAAAAAGTTATTAAACTCGTCCACAAAAAATGTTATTAAGCTCGCCAAAGGCTCGTTTAATGACATTTTTGTAGACTCGTTTAATAAATTTCTATCTCAAAAACCAACTCACGTCAGATCCTATATATTACCAGCTTTTTTATTTTTTTTTATTAAACAGATGATGTGTACTCTTTGTAACTCTAATACCATTCTTCGACACAAATCAAATTTATCGTCTTCAATGCTTTTAATGTGGACAAATAAAATCTTGCCCTCTGGTGAAGACTTAAAAATTGACTTTTTAACATATTTCTGTTTTAAAGGCAGCATTTTGAACGACTGACGACAACTGACATCGGTTATCCAACGATCCGTCCAATACTATGCCTACAGCCAAGAAATAAAAATACGATGAAAAGTACATTTTTAATGCCACTTGAAGTATGCAATTACTGTCATCATCTATTAATTGTGTTAAAGAAATGTCATATAGAATTAGAGAACTCTTTTAATACATTGTTACATGCAGTCCTTTTTTTCTGCATTTACAATTAATTTTCATTTTAGAAAAAGTGACTTTTCCACTTGCCGCTTTTTACATTACAAAATGCATTACCTTGTTTGAAGTTACTTCTCTGATAACAAGAGAACTTTGTGTCAATTCGAAAATCGAAAATTAAATGATACACATTAATTTTGCATTACTAGTTACCAGCATTTTCTCCTTTTCCCCCATTGTTTTCTATAGGCTTCTTTCTCAGGGTCGTCAAAAGTAGAGATTGTGTGGTAATGGGTTAAAAAGCTTCTTTCTCGGGATCGTCAAAATTCGGGACTGGTGGTGAAAAGTAAAATCACAAAGTTAGGGTGTTTTACTCCAGCTTAAATTTGTTTTCTTTTTTGTTTTTCATGATCTAGCAATTGAATCTTTAATAATCAACCTTGAGTTTCAGCGGTCTCGAAAAAAATGTTTTTGAAAACATTGTGGGAAAAGGAAAAATGTTGTTAATCTGTATGTTCTCATTTCCCAGAATATTTTTTTAACCCTTTAACATTAAAATTCTTTTGTTTGAGGTACGATGAATTTTTCGGTAACAATTACTCTCAAAGGTGGGTATTTAGGTTTTTCACATCACACCAGATTAAATAATATATATGTCACTGAAATTTTATCAATGATAAGAATCATGATATAAAAAAAAGATAGTGGCATTCACCTAAAAGGCTACGTAGCTATTTTTAGATTTTGCGCAAAAAATAATAGAAAAAAAAGGTATTGTGGAAATGTTAAGTGACTGCCACGTGACTAATGACGCTTAAATTCCATAACATTACAAACATGTACTTATTTTCCATAATGTCTTCTTCGACGCTATGTTTGAACCTTCGTCTGTGTATTTCCAGTATACGTATGAATGAACAATGCAAAGATAGACCGTGTTTCCCATCAGCGTCGACCTGGGCTGTAGTAAATCTCTAATTTCTCTTGTTGTCGAATGGTTTTCGACTACTGGGCTCTTATGAATGAAAATTATAAGGTTTTGGAAGTATAAAGGTTTTTCTTTTTTTGTAATTTTTTTCCTCAAAATCTGAAGGGCCACCTTTAAGGTTGTGGACGCACGCTAGAAAAAACTATTTCCACTATAATGTTATCCCACAAAATATACATGATTAAAAATGGGTATTATTGTATTACTTTAACCTAGCCACTTTTTTCCTTTTTATCCTTCTTAGAATTATCATTTATAAATCTAAAACCACTACATTCTCATTACAAAGGGAGATTAAAGTTACCTCCCTTCTCTGGTAAACCGACAAAAATATCAACAAATAATTTCAAAATAGACTTAAAAGAAATTTCTGGACGGTTAGAATGAGCAAAACTATTTTATCTGTAGAAATCCGTATTTATCAACTATCAAGAATTTTCTATGCCATATTGAAGAAGAAGTATTCAGAGCCTACTACCTTAATATATAGAGGATATTTTTTTTTTTTCGGTGAAAGGTCGAAATTTATTTCAACTCGTGAACACCATCGGTAATATTTTCACGAGTGGCGCAGCCACTCGTGAAAATATTACCGATGGTGTTCACGAGATGAAATAAATTGCGCCACTCGTGAAAATATTACCGATGGTGTTCACGAGATGAAATAAATTTCCATCTTTCACCGAAAAAAGACAAACATTCTATTTATTTCATGCTTTTAACCCTTTCTGGGAGGAGCTTTATCAAAATCCAGTACTGTTCTTTTCCGTTATTCCCCGTGACGTACCCCTCCCGCTTAGCAACGCATTACAATATTACGTCAAGCGCGAGGAATGTAAGGTATATGACGTCATATTTCCCACCTGGTTGTGAGGCACGCACAATTTATCTAGGCAACAAGAGCGTGAAAATCGGTATTTTTCACTGGTGGTACCAGTGTAAGATCGACAAATATTTTCACTGCTATTTCTCGATATCCTACCGGAAAGCATGAAATAACGAAGGGTATAAACTTTTGTCACAAGGTAAAGGGTGAAGGGGCTAGCTTTTTTATGTGAGTTTGTGATGCCCTAAGCGACAACATCAAGAACAGTGTGACAATTACTTATTCAATATTTAGGTAAACAGCTTTATAATAGCTTTCATAATAAATGATTTTCACTTTAGTGTAATATCTACTAACCCTTCCCCAGGGCACAGACTAACCATCCATTCTAAATCCTTTTTCGTCTCCTTAACTCTTTACCAAACGTCAAAATTTTAGACTTGTCCAAATCGAACGCATTTGCAGACGACAAAATAAACGTGACTACAAAAATGAAACTTGGCTGTAGAAGAGTAGAAAATATTGTGGGAAAAGGAGAGAATGCTGGTTACCAGCATTTTCTCCTTTTCCCACAATGTTTTCAAATGGCTTCTTAGTCTGGGTCGTAAAAAACAGGGATTGTTTAATAAAAAGTTAATTAATTTCAAGAAATAGAAAATGAACGAAAGGTCTTAGTGGTTGAGCCCGCCCGGATGGCTCAGTGGTGAGCGTGTCGGACTCATGACCTGGTGGTTGTGAGTTCGATACCCGGTTGAGGCGAACTTCCTTTCCGGCGTATTTTCGCTTTTCACCTCTGCTGAAGCATGTGAGAATAGTAGTCGGTGGCTTTGGAAAGAAAGTAGTGTTAGTACTGGTATGAGAAAGCCAGGAAACACATGTGTGTCACCGACCGCCATGATATGAACTTAGCTGTTAAAGTGGCGGTAAACCCCAATACAACCGACCAACCAATCTTAGTGGTTGAAAAAAAAAAAAAAATGAGCCACACTCTGTGAAAAGGGTACTTAAACCCATAACTACACAATCGCTATTTTTGACGACCCAGCATTTTCTCCTTTTTCCCACAATGTTTTCTACCCTTCATAAAACAAATTTCAAATTTTCAGTTACTTTTATTTTGTCGACTGCGGACCTTTTCGATTTGGACGAGGCATTTGGTAATGAGTCATTAAATCTGCAAAAAATATCGGCCGAGGTCAGCCCGCGCTGTCCCGCAGGCTGACCTGGGTCGAAACTTTTTGCCACCGGTCAATTTTCTGAATGTCAAAAACCAAATGTGCCGTGTGATTTAGACGGTTATTATACAAAATGGAATTCTTGAATCCATAATTAGTGGATACTTAAATTACCATAATTGGTAATAAAGGACTGAACGATTCTTATACAATAGTTGTACAAGAAGTACACGATTGATTGATTTGATTGTGTTTTAACCCCCGCCCCCCCTGCCCCCCCCCCCCTGCCCCCCCCCCGAAAAAAACTTATTTCAGTCATTTAAGTCATATTACGGCGACAGCTCACATATTCAAGTTTTTCCCGGGTTTTACCATTACCAGGCTCGGGCTCTGAAGTGTCTTGCCCAAGGACACTTTCATAAAAACCATGATCTGCATAAGAACGATGAATTAGCAATTTTGATATGGCAGATTGTTTATCAGTATACCTTCTGTCTGATTGATTGAATTTGTGTTTATTTATTGTTGCCAACGGTTCCCTTTATGGGCGACGCCCCCTGAGGGCAGTTGGTTGTGTTACGGGAGATAGTTACTTGCTTGTTAAAGTACTCGGTGAATACCACTGTAACACGGGACCTTTATTAGTTGTGCCGTCCGGTGACAGGGGACTTGGAAACTTGTTCACAGCTGTAGTGAATCATGTCGCCCCTGCCAGCTGTGTGTATGTGTGTGTAAAAATTGAGAACACCGACGAAGTAGAATTTCCCTTCTGAGAGCCCCAATTCAATGAAAACTGACGTCACTGGGAACTGACATCACTGAAACCTTGGTAATACGTGCTAAAACGTGCAGCTTGGCGCATAATCTTGATCGACGCCACTGGTACGACCAGTGAAAACATCGATTTTTATATTCTGGTTACCTAGGTAAAATGTGCGCGGTTCACAATCAGACGGAAATATGTTGTCATTTACATGTCTCGTCCTTGACGTAATATCTTTATGCTTTGCTATGCGCAGGGGGTACGCGACGGGGAATAATTGAAAAAAAAAAAGCTGTACTTGATTTTGATAAAGTTTTTTCTAGAAAGAGTTAAAAGTATGAAATAAATAGTTTTTTTTTTTCGGTGGAAGATCGAAATTCATTTTATCAAGTCAACATCGTCGGTAATAAATTCAGGAGTGGCTGTCACTTTTCACCGAAAGAAACGCAAATGTTCACTCGATGAAATAAACTTCGATCTTTTACCGAAAAAAAAATCCTATATATCTTCAAGAAGTGTTGGTGAAAATGCACCAAAGCGTTGGGCCTTTAGAGCTAAAAGAAAATATGCTGAAATGTTAAGTTTTATTATATTTATTTTACATCGATTGGGAAACAAGTTCTTACAACTTATGCTAATCTCTCTCTATTCTGCGTCCTGGGAACTACACCAGTGCTCGCGCCAAATGCGGTGCCAATGAAGGATCCCAGAGAAGACATCCGCTCCCGGGTATCGAACTCAGGTCCTGATTGTTACGAGACCGACGCTCTATCTCACAACCACGGACACCACGATGGTGAAATGTGCTCATCACTTTTACACCTGTAACTTGCCACGTCTCATATACATCATAAACAAAACAAAAAAAGAGCGCATTCCATTTATGGCAATAAACAACAAAAGAATTCACCTTAAAATGCTGAAATATGTCTTTAAAAAATGAATTTGAATAATATACACTTGCTTTCGTTTCAAAATTTTTCGGTCTTTTCGGGCCTTTCACGATTTTGCGGCAAATATGCCATAAGATCAGACTGCACTAAACTTGTAGTCCAATCTCTAATCTGCCCTGTCCGTTTAAAGGTGGGTATTTAGAAATTTCACATCACACCAAATCAAAAAATCTATATATCACTGAAATTTATATGAAATAACAATACAAATCAGCATTTTCTCCTTTTCTCACGATGTTTTCGAAAGGCTTCTTTTTTTCGGGCAGTGAAAACCAGAAATTGATTGGGAAAGGGATGAAAGGGGATCTTTTCACCGATAATATAAATCATGATTTTGAATTTGATAAAATAGTTTCGAAAAGTACATTTTAAGGTAAATACGAGCACACCATACGGAGATTACAACACATGACACTTTATTAAACAGTACTGTATCTGAGGAAGGAGAAAACATTGTTGGAAAAGGAAAAAAATGCTGGTAACTAGTATTTTCTCCTGTCTTAACAACGTTTTCTACCCTTCTGTAGACATATATCATCATTTGAGTCAGAATTGAGTTTTTGTCTGCAAATGTGTTTTTTGCGCATGTTATCTGCGCATGTTATTTGCACATGTCATATTCTTCGAAGATTCGACCTGTCGACCCCAAAGAAAAGGGCTTTTGAAAACATTGTAGGAAAACTAGCATTATTTTTTTCTCTATTTTCCGGAATGTTTTCTATCCTTTCCAACACAAATTTTAATTTTTGAATCACATCAGTATGTCCCGAGTCTTAACGAGCCGAATGGAAGAAGAATTTTGAAAGCAGTCGATGTCTTGACAAGAATATTGTGCAAACTACTTGCAAAGAAAAAAAAAACTCAAGGAAAATATGAATAGGTGCACTGGTCCCCTGTATATAACTGCTATAATGAATAGTACGGCGTATTAACACCATCGTACAATCAATTTATCAGTCAAATTCTCAATCAATCAATTAATCAGTCAACATGAAGATACGTATATAACACCATCTACTTCTTTGTACCCGTTCTTCGCTTTTGCCTTGTAACTCACAATTACAAAATATCGACGTTCAAGTATACTACTCAAACTTTGATAGGGATGACCTACATAGTTCTGTAAAAGTTTATATGTTACAATAGTTTTGCATATTCTCAAACCATACGTGATACATGCCACAAATATTTCAGGGTGAATCTTTTAAGGTGAGTAGTATATATATATATAGTAAATTTTGAGTAGTATATATATATTAAAACTTCTATACTCTAATAACAGTGACCTATATTTTACAGTGGAGGGATATCTAACCGAAACTGTTTGTGCCTCGTCTTGACAAATATAATCTTGTCAAACAGTGTACACCCGGATAAGACGCCAACATTATCTCTTTGTTTGATTTTCTAAGCATATCCTTAACAGAGACAACTTCTAAACTCCCGATCGAGTTTTGATATGTTTCAGTGGACTAGAATTTACACTTAACTCTCTTTACTACACATTTTCATATTAACCCTTTCCCAAACTATCCTGGTTTTCACGGCCCTGAAAAAGAAGCCTTTTGAAAACATTGTGGAAAAAGAAGAAAATGCTGATAACCATCATTTTCTCCTTTTCCCACAATGTTTTCTACCCTGCTGGAAAGGGATTTCAAATTTTTATTTATGTTTATTTTGTCGTCTGTAAGCGCTTTCAATTTGGACCCGTCTAAAATTTTGTCGTTTGGTAAAGAGTTAAAATGAACCTTCACAAGAAGGCTTTTGAAAACAGTTTGGGAAAAGCAAACGAGTGCTGGTAACCAGCATTTTTCTCCTTTTCCCGTAATGTTTTCCAGCCTTTCAAAAATGTTTATCTATTTAAAGCACATCTAATTCATGCTCGACAGGTACTTAAGATTTGAACCTATCCACAAATTTTGTCGTTTGGAAAAGAGTCAAGCCTTTAACCAAACGATCCCGTGCTTTTACTGTCATAAGAATGGTAACTTTTGAAAACGCTGCAGGCAAAGGAGAAAATGCTAGTAACCCTGAGAAAGAAGCCTTCAGAAAAAAATTGTGGGAAAAGGAGAAAATGCTGGTAACCAGCATTTTCTCCTTTTCCTACAATGTTTACTATACATTGGGATACAAATCAAGGCTCTATAGCAAATATAGCGTTATCATCTGTAATTGTTTTCAGAAGCGACAGGTTCAAATGACGTAATGGTAAAGAATAAAAAAAGTTGACACCACATCAAAGAGCCATCTTTTGTGAACGGGGATTGAATTCTTTACCAAACGACAAAATTTCAGAATTGTCCAAATTCAAAGCATTTGCAGACGACAAAATAAAAGTGACTGAAAATTTGAAATTTGTTTTCTGGAATGGAAGAAAGCATTATGGGGAAAAAGGAGAAAATGCATGCTACCAGCAATTTCTCCTTTTCACAAAAGGCTTCTTTCTCAGAGTCGTTTAACATAGGGGATTGTGTGGGAAAGAGTTACAGCATCTGCAACAAGTATCGACACAGGTCAGCCAGCGCAGTCCGCGAAGGCTGATCTGCATCGAAAGTTTTTCCTGAACATTAATTTTGTACCTGTCAAAGGACCTGTATACCTCAGGATTCAGTTGGCTATTTTACGAGAATAGAATCTATTGATCCATAACAAATGTGAAGACTTGCTTAGAATTATTCATCATTCACTTGTTCCACTGGAATTTTCATATGAATGTCCTTGGGCAAGACGCTTCAGTGCCCTATTCTACTACTGCATTGTGGAAGAAAATATATGAAGACGTCTCCGTGATATGACTGGAATATTGTTGAAAGCGGTGGGCGTAAATCACAATTCAATCAATCAGTCAATCATGCATCACGGCGACACAGTAGAATGACCCCCTTTTGCCAAAATATGACTCTAACATGGCCTGCAACACGCAAAAATGGACATTCAGACATTTGCGTAAAGTGTCGTCTCGGATCAGCCTGCGCAGTCCGCGCAGGCTAATCCGAGACGGCACTTTACGTCTACATTAGATTTTGTCCTTCAGTCGACTTCCGCAAAACAGAAAAAAAATCATAAAATCGGAAAGTGCCGTCTGGGATCAGGCTGCGCGGACTACGCAGGCTGATCCGAGGCGACTTTTTACGCAGATGTCCGAACGTCCATTTTTGCGTGTTGCAAGTCAAATTAGAGTCATATTTTGGCAGAAAAGAGTAACAGAAAAGATAAATTACTAAAAAGTTTTTTCCTTACTTTTGCTCCTAGGTTCGCCGATTACAATCAAAGGTTTAGACTTAGGTTTCGCTTCTGGTGGCTTGCCATTCGGGAACCCATTAGGGTCCACGATGTGTGATGACATGACGCTTGATCCTCTGGAATTCTTGTCCGGGGTTTGCGGGGTCGGAATGGCATTGACATCCGTGATAATTCGGGACGAGGTGCTGTCTGGATTAAACTGGCCTACCTGAGGTAAGTCTATCTGCGCCCCATTGTTTCTTAATCTTCGTATAATATTGTTCTTAATTTTCTCAACCTCAATTTCAAGTTGTATTTTCGATTTAATTTCTTTTAAATCCGGCGTGTTTGCGCTAGTCCCTACGATGTAGTAAGTCGCCAGTAGGACAGTTAAAGTTCGAACCATGACCCTCATGCCTGTCCCACAATGATGCCACTGTTGGGCAAGTGTAATGCTCGGCAGCCTGCTCCGAATGATTAAGTTGTATTATGTCCAGATCTATCTACTATGTCAAACATCATACATGAAAATTATCTTTATCTGTCATGACTGAACGGCTTTCATCAAATCACAACAGCAAAAACTAAAAATATTAGAAAATAAATTTCAGTTTAAATTTCTGTTTTAAATTTCAATCACAATCCGTTTAAAAAAAATCCCAACTATCTTAATATATCGTGTGTAAAAGTGGTTTTATGTCATGAAATTTACCGTTGAAATAGGATAAAATATTAATTTAATTCACAATTTCTTTCTAAATAAATTGTATTTCCGAGCACTTTTCCAAAGTTTCTCCTCATTAAATATCTTTAAAATGTCCAACTTCACGATGTAACTGTCACCGCATCAGTAGGCAACATGCAGCATCAGACAGCTCTCAATATTTGCAAGTCACTTCCACTCCGCTATATATCGTCCAGTCCACTGGTCAACGGATCACTGCAAAAGGGAATGTTAAAAACATCAAAATATAACATCGTTACGTCAGTCACATAAAGCCTGGAATTATGGCCGTCACTGACTGACCATTTCCAATACGGAGTGATATAAACTCCTTCATTTTTGAGCCTCGCTTTAATCAAATTGCTTCTAACGCTACACTAACAATTCGTTCAGCTTCGCATTCCTTTATATATACATTTATACACACACGCACGAATGATAGCCAACATTTTGTCCATGTTTTTTTTTCCTGTCTGTGTCTCTCCTTCAAAAATTAATCAAGAATAAAATATGTGACAGAGAGACACGATACATCTTGTGTATGTTCTTCCTTTTTGTTGAATAAAATACCACGTGAACTTGGCTCTCGTTATCCCATACCTTTTTGCTGTATATTTACATATTACATTAGTTATGTCTCGCTACAAACTCATTCTATCCCATTCATAAAAGTGCGCTTGGCGCTCAGCCAATGAGAATGGGGCATGTCGCGTGCGGAACGGCAACAAACAGGTTACTATTTACGGTAGTACTCCATGTCTACAGCTTCAAGTAATGTTCATTCATTTCGAGGAGTATTCCACTTTTGTACTGTTTTATTTAGATAAAGCTAAAAACGATCTATTATTCTATAGCTTTCAACTTTAAATGGGGCATTCGGACATTTGCGTCCAGTGTTGTTTCGGATCAGCCTACCCTGTCCACGTAGGCTAATCCGAGACGGCACTTTACGACTACATTAGATTATGTTCTTCATTAGACATACGCAAAACAGAAAATTACATAAAAATGGAAAGTGTCGTCGCGGATTAGCCTGCGCGGAGTGCGCAGGCTAATTCGAGACGACACTTTACGCAAATGTCCGAATGCCCTCTTTGGCGTGTTTCAGGCCATAGAACTTTTACTACGAGGAAAGTCTTACCAACTTTCATTCATGAAAAATGAAAAACCAAAGGCGTGGCGGGGCTCTATTTGAGTAATTACTTTTTGACAGATATTCCCGTAATTGATGCACAACTAATAGTGTTTGTTTTTCTTTTTTTTTTCAGTATACTCTTAACCCTTAGACAGCTGAGAGCGAATCACAGACCTTTTGCGGACAGTATAGATCAACATCACACTGCACAGAACGTGCAGTGTGATCTTTGATCTACACTGCCCGAGAAAAATAAAGTATTCTCCAAAACATACCTTTGAAATAGCTTTATTTGGGGTCTAACTGTCGAATTAAATTTTTTCGTATTAGTTATTAAGCAGGATAGGGGTTAAGTCTTAATAAGATGAAAAAAAATGAGATTTGATCTTTTTTTTTCTATTGAAAGCACTTGCAGACGAAGTAGCTAATAAGCCCCGCTCTGTGAAAATGGTGCTTAGCCCATATTCGGAAAGCATTATACAAGGCAAATCATCACGCAATTATGGACCATTAAAATGTACATTTTTTTTTTATTTCATGCTTTCCGATAGGATATCGAGAAATAGCAGTGAAAATATTTTTCTATATTACACGGTTACGATAAGTGAAAATACCGATTTTCACCTTCTTGTTGCCTAGGTGAATTGCGCGTGACCCACAACCCGTTGGAAAAATGACGTCATTTATCTTACATTTCTCGCGCTTGACGTAATATTGTAATGCGTTGCTATGCGGGAGGGGTGTGCCACGAGGAATAACTGATAAGAAATGAAATGGATTTTAATAAAGCTCCTACCAGAAAGGGTTAAAAATATGAAATAAAAAGAATATTTGGTGGAGTTTTTTTTGTGAAAGATCGAAATTTATTTCGTCTCGTGAACAACATCGGTAAAATATTACCGATGGTTTTCACTCGATAAAATCAAAAGTTTGATCTTTCACCGAAAAAGAAAAAGACAAGTATCCTCTATATATTTTTTTCTAACAACCGACCGAATCATGGGGGTAGGCTGGTCATTCGACATGCAGAAAATTGACCTATAGCAAAAAGTTTCAAAATTACTCGGTGTTAGTAGCTATTAGAAAAAAAAAAAGAAATCAGGCAAAAAGCAAGCAAAAGACAAAATTCTAGGTTTGTCCAAAGTAAAGTCCAAAGTGAAAGCATTTGCAGATGACAAAATAAATGTGATTGAAAATTTGAAAATTTGTTTTGTGAAGAGTAGAAAACATTGTGGGAAAAAGGAGAAAATGCTGGTTACCAGAGGCTTCTTTCTCAGGGTCGTCAAAAGTAGGGATTGTGTGGTAATGGGTTAAATCAGTAAATCGAATTTAATTTCTCTGCCAGCGATTGACAATAGGGCCGAGCACACAATGAAAAATTTTCATTTCACAATATTTTCTATTCTTTTCAATGGTATTATCTTTAATTGAACTGCATTTTTAAACATGTTTTCCCCTCTTTCTTTAGGGTAGCAATTGTTACTGTATGCATTCCATGGTAAACTTCGATAAACTTTAGGTTTAAAAAAAAACAGTATTGACAAAGATCAGAATGCACATTCCGTGCATTTTGGTCTCGATCTATGCAATTTACAAAAGCCAGTGTTTCAGCCTATTGCGCGGTCAGAGAGGATTTCTCGATATTGAAAGTTACGGGAGACAACTCTGTCATACATGGCTTCATCCCGATTAAATACCACGACTAACGCAAATGCATTTTGTATCCAAACCGGAAACGCCAACACTGTTCGCTTTGAAGGCCTCCAAAACAGGAATTGCCTTTTGTATCCAAACCGGAAACGCCAACACTGATGGCTTTGAAGGCCTCCAAAACAGGAAATGCCTTTTGTATCCAAACCGGAAACGCCAACACTGATGGCTTTGAAGGCCTCCAAAACAGGAAATGCCTTTTGTATCCATCGTAATCTGTGCAACTGCGTCAGGTAGATTTCTCTTTAGCTCAGTGGTTTTGGTGTTGGCCTTTCGTCCGGGCGTTGTAGGTTCGAATTCTGCCCAGTTCGTGTATTTCTGCTATGCATTTGTAAATTTGTTTCTTTGTTATGGACTTTGTTCGTAAGACAAGAAATAAATCAGGACGAAAAAGACACGCAGGGTAACTTTTCAAGGTAGTTTAGGGGTGTATAACTTGATTGAGAATTCTAAATTATGATTTTATGTTTACCACTAATCAGTTTTGACGAAATTTCATTTCAGTGTGGCCAAAAGGAAATGAGAAAACGGCCTCTTATTGGCAGTACCCTTCCTCAGTGAAATAAAAGTAGTGACTGACTGCATATGGAGACTCAAAGCTTGTTCGTTATCTCGTATGGTACCCTGCGTGTCTTTTTTGTCCTAGACTATATTTACAAGTATAAGCATTGTCCTAGCAAAAGGATTTTGTAAACTCTTTTCCAGACGACAAAAATTTTAGACTGGTCCAAATTGAAAGCATTCGCAGACGACAAAATGAAATGTGATTATAGAATTGAAATTTGTTTAACTCATTACCAAACGACAAAATTTTGTGTTTGTCCAAATCGAAAGTATTTGCAGATGACAACATAAAAGTGACTGAAAATTTGAAATTTGTTTGTGAAGAATAGAAAACATTGTGGGAAAAAGGAGAAAATGCTGGTTACCAGCATTTTCTCCTTTTCCCACTTTGTTTTCAAAAAGCTTCTTTCACGGGGGTATTAAAAGTCGGGAATTTTGTGGTAGAGGGTTAATCTATTTTCAGGAAACTTGTGTCAAGCAAGTCATCACATAATTCTGGATCCACAAAGTCCAATTTGTCTATCAACCGAACTGAATCACGAAGTAAAACATGCAATAAAATTCTCATATATAACTCAAAGTTTCGACCCATTTCAGCCTCCATAGAAAGGTCATGGTATATTTGTCAGTCTACGCATCTGTCCGTTTTTCGATTAGCTTTTCTCTTTAACAGCCATTATCTCCCTCTAGATGGCATTCTATAAATACTTATCTATCTAATCTTGGCATCCTGGGTACAGAACCAAACCACTTTCTTACGCGACAACCGTTACTTTGAATTTCAAAATAAAATAAACGTTTACTCAATAAAACGCTACCTCGTGCGATTCACTCAGCTATGATCAGCATTTTAGAGAAATCTAGAGCTAAAACAGGTCTAATTTTTCCTCAGACGTATTGATAAAAAACGTTTTCTCCGTTGCTACTTTAAAAGGCGTAATATTACAGTCTGCCCGCTTTTGGGGCCAGTGATGCGTCATATAAGACAGTCGGATCTTCGAAGAATATGACATGCGCAGACAACGCTTTTTACAGCTCCAAGTTTTGTCTGTCTATCTGTCCGTCCTTCCATCATTTTTTCTCTTTTATTGCTCCCAGTTTTGTCTCCTATATAACTCGAACTGTCCTTGAAGATCCCCCATGTTTTAAACAAGACAGTTGATGAATTATTCCATTATATAATATTGATCGAGTAGCACCGACCTGGGTCGCAATCCATCATATTTCAAGCTCTTTTACCCTTTCACACTTATACAGACGTATTTCAATCAGATTTTCATGGACTATGTAGATTAAGATCAGGCTGCACAGAACGTGCAGTTTGATTCTGAATCTACACTTTATGTTATTTTGGATAATTGTCTGTTAATATAGCGCATCAAATCGGATTGTTGGATTTTTGTTTAACAATAGAGCGCATCCGTTTTACACGTGTGACACACACATGGTAATCTCTTCAACGCTATCAGAGAAAACAGTGGCAATTGCAGACGGCAAAAGATCAAGATCAGGCTGCATGGAAGCTGCAGTCTGATCTTGGATCTATCCTTTCCGCTTGTTTATTCATGCATTTAAGTTTTAAACAAAGTCTTTCTTGGTTTCAGTCGACTGTATTTTGAGTCATCGAAATTGGTGGTGTTGTGGTAGTTTTGCGATGTAAAGGGTTAATGACAGGTGTGTTTTAAAAATAATTTTTACTACAGGGAAGTTTGTACTTGAAGAAACCACCTGGGAATTATTTCTGTGTTACCTGCTACACGCGAAGAAGGACAGACCGACATTTGCGTAAAGCGTCGTCTCGGATCAGCCTGCGCTGTCCGCGCAGGCTGATCCGAGACGACACTTTACGACTGCATTAGAATTTTTTTCCTGCAGAACAGAAAAATACATAAAAACGAAAAGTGTCGTTTCAGATAAGTCGGTTCGGAGTGCGCACGTTGATCAGTTACTGCATTCTACACAAATGTCCGAATGCCACTTTTCACGAGTTTTATGCCGTATGGTGTTCAGACCAGGACGGGGCTTCATTGTCAATTGTGAGACAACAAAATTTTGGGCTCTTCCATAATCAGGGTATTTTTCATGACAACACATAATGTGCTTCGAAGAGCGGTATTTAGTATTGAAAAGGAAGGGAGTACGGAATGTTTTGGGGTTTTTTTTCTAACAGAAGAAAATACGAAAAAGCTTGAAAGAGATAAGAAAAGTTAGCCGCTAGCGGATGGTTTTTTGCACGGTTTGCCAAGTTTTCCCCACCCACTGCTTTCAATGTTGTTTTTGCAGCAGATTTTGATTAAAAAAACTCTTTACTATTGAAATCTTGCAAGGAGTCCTAAAGTGGCAAAGCAGCGATACCGAAATCTAGCTCTCAGCTAGTCTTTCTGCACGGAAAGCCCAGTGTACCCCACCCAGTACTATAAATGTGGTATCTGCTGCAGGTTTAGACTAAAAAAGAAAAAAAAATCTATACTTATAGTTATATTGAAGTAACATCTTGCAAATAGTCCATTTGCAAATCTCGCAAATAGTCCTAAAATGACAAAGAAGAGATACTAAAGTCAGGCGCTGAAAATTGTCTTTGTGCATGACCAACGAGGAATACCCCACCCACTGCTTTCAAAGTATTATTTTCTGCACAGGTCACACACCGTGTTTGGTTGGAGGTTTTTTGGCAAAATTTCACGAATAAATATTCTATTACCATCACCAGCGAATCTGATACCGTAAATCTGAATCATTGATATCAGAGAATAACATTAAATGCAAGAGATGCGTCCATAATGCACAAATGTTTCTATGTCTCCGTATAATTGTAAATAAATTAATGAAATATTTCCGGGGCTTTGTGATATGCTTTACACTATGGTCACAATGTGAAACTGCCGCCTGCTCATTTTTAGACATCGGTAGATTCTTAAGATTAGTTGCCGCCGGCCGATTTTTTACAAATCGGTGAGAGTGGTCATAAATACCTAACTGCCAGTTAAAGGCCGCCTGGCGGGTTCCGGGCAGGCAGTTTCTTAAGTTCGAGGGGTGTGGGGCGTCATCAGGGTGTCGGCCGGTGGCAGTTAGGCGACAGGCCGACAGCCGTCAAATTTTACCTGCCACCGCCCGGCGACCTGGCGGATACTGACCATTTACACCTGACACCGGCCATCGGTGTTGGCGTTTCCGGTTTAGATACAAAAAGCATTTCATGTCTTGGAGGCCTTCAAACCATTGGTGTTGGCGTTTCCGGTTCTGATACAAAAAGCATTTCATGTCTTGGAGGCCTTCAAACCATTGGTGTTCGCGTTTCCGGTTCTGAAACAAAAATCATTTCATGTCTTGGAGGCCTTCAAAGCCATTGGTGTTGGCGTTTCTGGTTGCAAGGTTGCACAGATAACGATGGATTCAAACGGCATTTCCTGTTTTTGACCCTTCAAACCATTGGTGTTGGCGTTTTCGGTTTGGATACAAAAATAATTTCATGTCTTTGAGGCCTTCAAAGCCATTGGTGTTAGCGTTTCCGGTTTGGATACAAAATGCAAATCATGTCTTTGAGGCCTTCAAAGCCATTGGTGTTGGCATTTCCGGTTTGGATACAAAAGCATTTCGTGTCTTGGAGGCTTTCAAAGCCATCGGTGTTGGGGTTTCCGGTTGTACATGAGGGCAAATTTCTTGAGTTTTTTTCTATTCCTTACACAACATATAATTTCATTTATCTATGTTTACAAATCTGAGTCATTCTAGACACTTTCAAGTTTTAAAAACGTTTTTTTTTTTCTATCTGTAAGGATGCAACTTTAACTAATTACCAAACGACAAAATTTTAGGTTTGTCCAAATCGAAACCTTTTGCAGACGACAAAATAAAAGTGACTGAAAATTTGAAATTTGTTTTGTGAAGGGTAGAAAACATTGTGGGAAAAGGAGAAAATGCTGGTTACCAGCATGTTTCCTTTTCCCACATCGTTTTCTAAAGCCTTCTTTCTCAGGGTCGTCAATAGTAAGGATTGTGTGGTAATGGTTAAAAGAAAACGTTTTAGGGAAAGGAGAAAAATGCTGGTAAACAGTGCTTTCCGCACTCTAAAAATTGTTCTTATTTGTAGTTTACTAGTGCTTTCAATCTAGACAAGTCAAAAGATTTGTCGTTTGGTAAAGTGTTTACCCTCTATACCTCACATTCCAGGCCCCGTTTTCATGAGAAAACTTAGTCTATTTCATTTCAGTCAGCAAAAAGACCCATTTTTTAACTTAAGTTAGAAAAGAACAAAAAAAAATATTGATGGTTAACAGTATTTTTCCCTTTTCCAGAATATTTTCTACTCATTTAGAGACAAAATTTCACAATTTGCGCAACATTTATAAATTTTATCAATTTACAACATTCATAATTTCTGCATTATCTAATTTGTCGTCTGCAAATGTGTTCAATTCAGACAAACCTAGTGTTTTGTCCCCGTCTAGGAAAGACATTTGTTTTCCCCTTCTTTGTGGCATCAGCAGTTTATGGTGTTACTCAAAATAACATGTTTAGTAACGGGGTGCAGCAACATACAATTACAGTTATCACTGCAAGAAATCACGCTGCAATAAACAAAATGCAGTTTTACTGCTTTGAAAAGCTTTCTAAATGTCAAACTTGATGCCGACTGCTTATAGCCCATCCTCGGACTCTCCTTGATTCATGACAAATGGATCCCCGCTGAATCCTGGACTTATTTGTCCCTTGTGAAATGGCATGTGTCTATGCATAAGAAATGAGCCCGATTATTTATCTCTTGATACATCTTGAAACTCGGTCTCTTGTGTGCCGTTAGGTTATGCAATAACATTGGGTAAAAGTATGTTTTTATTTTTCTCTGAATGAAATCCGACAGAATTGCACGTCACGTGACTTTACCAGTGACCAAACTGGCTGCTGCAATAGCTATCGTATCTGATTACGTAAATTCTGTCACTGACAGCTTGTCTTTATTCGTCATTCGTGTTCTATTCTGATAGACAGAATGCTACATAATACTTATGTGGGCACTTTCACAAATTAAATGATTCAGATTATCGTGATGTTAATTTGTTGTTGAAGTCCAAATGAATGCTAATGATACCACAGATACAAACGTTAATGATGAGAGACTTACAAATAGAAATGAAACACCAAGTATGCTTGTGTGCTGTAAAGGGAGAATGAATTTGAGACATGCCCAGTTAAAAAGGAGATACAATGCATCTGCTAAAGGTAATGATTCAGGTCAGTCTGCGCAGGCTGACCACCAGGGTCTGTAGTCACCAACCAGTCTTAACCCTTATACTGCTAAGTAACTAAAATAATAGTTTCAATTTGATAATAAAAGCCCAAATATTGCTATTTCAAAGGTAATGTGTTTTTGGGGGACAATATCTCCTTATTGGACATTGTAGATCCAAGATCAGACTGCACGTTCTGTGCAGTCTGATCTTGATCTACACTGTCCACAAAAGGTCAGTAAGTCGCGCTTAGCAGCCTATGGATTAAGAACATTCTTTGTCTTATTCTTCAGAATTTTGTTAATGTGAAAGTAACAGAACTTCTGAATGGCATTTGGTTTAGCCAATCAGAAGTTCTGTTACATTCACAGTTAGAAAATCTTGAAGAACAAGACAAAGAACACTCCTAAAAACGGTTGGTGAAAACAGACCCTGGTTCTATACTTCTTGCTTTTAATATTTTTTCCTGCACACTCAGTGTCCATTTAACCTCAGGATTCAGCTTATTGTTAGATACAATAGATTTATGGACCCATTATATTATTTGTCGGTTTACATAAAAAACCTCGTAACTACAGCTTGTTTCAAGCTGTAGTTACGACGGTTTTGAAGTAAACCGACGATTTATGATGACTTGCAAGGTACAGTGTATCAAAGACATACACTACACCCCCTTTCGCCATAGGATGGCTTACTGACTTTCTAACTTCAAATAGGAAATGAGGACATCACATATTACGGTTTTCCGGGTCTTTGACAGTAACATAATGCTTCAACATATTAGATAGAATATTTGTAAAAGTGTCATTCAGCAAGCTTAAACAGGAAAGTTAAAGCTACCACATTTTTGACGCTTCAACCGAAAAGCCTCGTTCTCCAACAAAAGATGAAATGCATGTAATTAGAGCGAAAGTACATATTTTCGCTTTGAATGTTAGTCCACTGCATGTGTGGTCAGCCAGCCCGTATTGCAGACAATGCAAATCCATACCCAACTCGTTGCAAGGCCTGGAAGAGAAGTTCCTTGATAAAAAAAAAATGATTGTAGTCTACAAATGCTTTCTATTCGGACGGGTCTAAATCATTTTGCCTTTTTATAAAGAAATAAAGCTTTATAGTGCATGCCAACCATGGTTTAATTGTTTTTCCAGACAAATAATGGGCTTCTTTGATTATTTCTAATTCAGCAAGATAATTATGCTTAAAAAGACTACAGCGATCTTCTTTTCAAAGCCTTAAATTTCAACGCTCTCAATGGGAGTCAGAGAGAATTTCATTTTCTTGTTTTTTTCTTTATTTTCAAACATATACATTATCATAATATGGAGCGCAACATGCGAAAAAGGGCATTCGGACATTTGCGTAAAGTGTCGTCCCGGATTAGCCTGCGCAGTCCGCGCAGGCTAATCCGAGACGGCACTTTACGACTACATTAGATTTTGTGTTACAGTAGACTTGCGTAAAACAGAAAATCACATAAAATCGGAAAGTGTCGTTTCGGATTAGCCTGTGCGGAGTGCACACGCTGATCAGAGACGACACTTTACGCGAGTGTCCGAATGTCCCTTTTCGCGTGTTACACTCCATATAAACTTGTTTCGTCTGAAAGGACATGACACTAACCCTTTTACTGAGCTAATTATTATAAGTTCTTTTCATCAATATTGGCGAGAACCGAGTTCTGATTGGCTGAGCGGCAATGAATAAGATGCTGGTATCCACCTTTTTCTCGCTGCCTAACAATACCCTTTTGAAAACACATTTCTGTATTTTAAAATGAATTTGTGGGTCAATTTGTCGTTTGCAAATGTAACCCGTCAGGCGGAAGGGACACTCTGGAAATTTTGTACATCCATTAGTTGAAAACAGATACACGATAGTGCAGATCAGTTTAAGTTCATAGTTCAAAAATGTTTATACATAACAAAGCAGAACTACTTTACATACAGAAAATATCATAAAAGCGAAAAGTGTCGGCCCTGGTTAGACTGCGCAATTCGTGCAATCTGACCAGGGTTGACACTTTTCGCACTTATAAGATGTGCGTGACGAGTCATTCAGGAGAAGTGTAAAATTTTGTCGAATGGTATAGAGTTAAATAATCTTTCATTAAAATGTACTTTCGTTACATTGCCGAGTACCCTATTCGGCAAACCTCGTGTTGTCTGTTGATCTTCGGCTGTATAACGATTGGCGATAGAACCTACTCTAACATCATTTCTTTGTCAGAAATAGACGGTTTTACAGCTTCAAGATCAGTCTACTGTCTGATCTTGATCTATGTCAAGCAGAAATGCCCCTGCTTTTGTCTTGGGCACTGAAACGATAAAAAGCCATCAACATTTATTTACTTGTAGTGTTTTTCCCATCTCTGAACGAGCGTAAATTTTCCTGTCATTTCTGTAGCAGTGCATATGTAAGCCACTTCAAAATGTTATTTTAGTGCATAGAGGTACGATCTATTTTCAAATTACCAATCTTGAACCGGAAATAAACATAGGTGGACATTTTAAAATGTCTCTTTCCCCTTGATTTGTCTAGCCACCGAGTGGTAAGCACTGAACTTGACCTTTCATAATTTTACCGCCCAATAAATCAATTTCGTTTGTTTGTAAGATCTATAAATACTATTCTTACGCAATTTCGATGATGAAATGCAATCAAAAATAGTTCGCGATCGATCTCGGCCCTAAATCTGGCCACACGTTAAAGTAACAACACAGACAAAATGTAAGCAAAGCCGGTGATTACATGTATTTGGATTTATCTCATACCATTTGTATGGAAATTATTGTGAAGATGACAATCAGTCGTTGTATGATCGGTCCAAGTTTTAGTCGCTGACGGAAAAATTAGTTTCAAAACACCATAATAGACTGTCATTTCCACAATTGTTTTCATACTTTTAAATGTATGATTTTAAAGAGACCCAATACTCATTTTAAGCCAGTTTTAACTCATTTTGTTTTATTTTATCAAAACATAGTCATTCATATATCTTTATGCCAAATATTGCGCCTGACGGTTGCAAGGTTGCTTAGAGTACGGTCGATAGGAAATGCATTTCGCTCAGTTGTGGCCTTCATTGTAAACAGACTCGTCGTGTCCGGGTTTTGAATCGAAGATTTTCGATAGCCGTTATACCCTCGGGTAGATTAGTACAGGATGATGGTCATGCATTCTGTCACGTGACTATATTTGACCTTCACCCTGTGTATACTGAGGACAACAAAGGAAAATGTAGGCTTCTCTGTTGCAGCCTCGATTTTCAGACGGAGGTCGCGGCCTTCATGCAGTTTAAACCGTATCCAACTCCAGACGTAAACCAACCATGAATTTCCATGACGTACCGCCATTGTTTACAGCTTCGATCGCCAGACAGTTTTCTTCTGACCAATGTTTGGTTTCTAAAACAAACCTAAGTGTTTCCATTCTTCAGTTACACCATATACGTCAATAATTTATCCTTGTGTACAGAATGGACCGAAATTTTTTGCAGATGCATTAAGCCCCCTTTTCCAAGAGCATGGCTCAATTGTTATATTCTCATTAGTTGATAAGTAAAAGTCAGAAAAAAAAAACGAAATGGTCAATAAGTCTCAAAAGGTTGATATACGCCGTCCATATGATCTACACGTGATACTGAAGCCGTCTGTCGTAACGTATCAAGTTTAAATGAAATCTGTCCGTCTGTTCTGTCCGTTCATATTACTGTCCGTTCTACATTTGTCGTCGGACGGAAAGAGAGGCTTAGAGTAAGGACAAAGATAGGATAAGGTAAGACAAAGAATCGTTTTTATATCATACTTTTCGATAGTTTATCGAAAAATATTGGTAGAAAATGGTATTATATTTCATGGTTAGGAGCAGTGAAAAATACAGAGTTCATATTTTTCAAACTCTTCAACTGATGGCGGAAACAGTAGTTCCCAGGCACTCGTTACCTAGGTAAACAGTGCTTGTCATTCAACAAGACGAATTTTTGACATAATTTATGCACATTTACTCTAAATGTCTCAGGCTGTACGTAATGCTGTAACGTATTGTTACGTGCAGAGGGATAACCGTAAACAACTGCGCTGGATTTTGGTGAAAATAAAAAAAAAAGTTTTGAAGCATGAAATAAATAAAACATTTGCCTTTTTTTTTTTAGTAAAAGATCGATGTTTATTTCATCTCGTAAACATCAACAGTAGTAAATCATTTTGCTTTGTGAGTGCGTCAGTTGTGAAAGTACGTAATAACGATGATGGTCACTTCTTGAATTAAATTTCAATCTTACTCTAAAATAAACATAATTTATATTCTCTGTGTCTTTGTCTACAAACGTTTGATGAAGAAACAGGTGGAGTTTGCTTTTGGTGATTTTAAATGTCGGATTTAGAACTATGTATGCGATTCATAAATAGAAGAACGCCATTCATTTACAGCGGTCTAACTTGACTATAACGTTCATGCACTTATATGCTCTTGAACGCAGCATGTGTCTGGATGTAGCTCTGCACTTAACCCCAAGGAATCTAAGCGCAACATACAGACCTTTGGCGTACATTGTAGATCAAGACCAGACTGCACAGAACGTGCAGTCTTGATCTTTGATCTACACTGTCCGATAAAGACATAATTTCAGATTAAAAAAAAAAAGCTCTAGAATTACAAAATATGGAGTTTTACTTTTGGCTTGAAATTTTCTTTTTATTTATTTAACAGGATTACGGTTAACTCCTGTTAAAAAAACTGTTTGTTATTAATCACACAAACGAATTTCAGTAAATTTATGAACATTTAGCTTCTTTTCCATACGACAATATATAAGATTCGTCCATACGACAATATATTAGATTCGTCCATACAGAGAGCAACTCCAAACGAGAAAATAAAGAGTTCCTCATATTCTTAGACTGAGTTTGAAGCGGTCGCAAAAATTGCAGAAAAAGGGAGAAAAACACTTATTAGCAGTTTCTCCCTTTCGACATTGTTTACGAATGTTTCTTCCTATTCATTCATTCATTCATTCATTCATTCATTGAAGGGTTTGCTATTTAACCATTTTCCAAACTATTCCGGATTTTGGAAAGGAGACTTTATAGGGAACATGGTAAAAAAGAAGAAAATACTGGTAACCAGCATTTTCTCCAATTTCCACAATCTTTTCTATTCTATGAAGGACAATTTCCAGCAGTTGAGCTATCTTTGATTTGTCGTCTGCAAATGCTGTCAATTTGGACCAGTCTAAATTTTGTCGTTCGGTAATATATCAACCCGTTGTCCATTTTTTAGACCAATCCAAATTGAAAGCATTTGCAGATGCCAATTTTGAAGTGGCTCATATAGTGCAATTTTGCTTTTATAGGACAGAAAAATTTGTGGGAAAAGGAGAAAATGCTGGTTATCAACATTTCGTCCTTTTCCCATAATGTTTTCTAAAGGCTTCTTCTTTATTGGGTGTTAAGAGTCGTCATTGTGTGGTAAATGGTTAACGCAAAAGAAAGAGATCTACGGTAAGAAATCAATAGATACAAGTCAGACAGGTCTTCGCATTCACCTTGGTGCACTAAAACTACAAGTACTGCTAGAAAGAGGGTCGCGGATAGAAATAAAGGAAACTGTACATCAAAGTTGTCTTCGTGTAGCCTTTTATGACGAACCATAAGCAATAACACTAATGAAAACAGGCGCTGACGATAAAATTTAGTAGCTAAGAGGGAGTGATGGTATTCTAATTCTTTTATTTCTCTTCCAAATCCTATGTTGTAGGTTCTCATTAGAATCGTTTCGAATAAGTACCCATAACATATTGTTTAGCTGAGAAGGATTTTTTTCTTAAAATTTTGAAATCAAAATCATTCATTCTTTCTGGAGCTCGACGGAAGATTCTGTAGTACTATAAAATACCTCCCTCTGAGAAATATTCCATTGCGGCTAAAAGTTTATTCCATTGCGGCTAAAAGTTTTGTTGACCTGTGAATTTAAGTCAAATAATCAGAATAGATATAAATTTCAACTAAATCTTAATTTTTGAAGTCCCGTGCCCTTTAGGACAACGAGGGTAAATACGAAGTGAGCCATTGAATATGTAGAAAACAGTTTTGTTTACTATCTCCTTTGCGTACGCATCTGATTGCCTCCTCTATTTTTGTGGTACTTTTCAAAGACAATACCACTATGAGTTAAATATTGAACTTTGAATACCATATTTTGTGAAAAGAAAAGGCGAAGGAACTAAACCCAATTTTCACAGGCAAATAAGTTTTTCGGTAGCACTCAGATATGTGATTAGAAATGACATGTTAAAATTCACCGGGTGAGGCCATCGACTGTGAAAATACTACTTCTTAAGAGAGAAAGTAGATTTACTTGCTCATAGCCTTCTATTGGCGCAATGATACAAAATTTGATTACCGATCGCTTGGTCCTGGGCTTTTTCGTTCCAAAACAAGTTCGTACCACGGCTAGTTCATCCTATGATTGTGCGCTACTCCATTTAATGGCTCATGAATATTTATAGATCGAAATAATTGATTGTAATGTTGGGAATTACATGTTAAAACAGTTAAAGATATTTCAAAATCATAGTTTTCAGGTACAAACTTAATTTCATTCCATATATTCACATGGTTGTTCTCTCTATCCATCATGCATCTTATTGTCGAGGGACGTTACTCCTGACTTCCTAATGATCGAAGGGAGACCAACATTACACAAATAATCCAAACTTTGTCATGAGCACTCTGCGTTCAACCAAAAAGGAAATCATTTGTCTAGTAGGTTCATTTTCAAGCCAATATAACAACATCTTTTTCTTTCAAACTATTTATTCCAGACAATTGGTTCCTTGACTAATACCACTTCAGCGTTCTACACGCTTTGATTAACACTGGCTTTCGTGGCCAAGGTATCTTCGTATACAAAACATGCACCTTGTCAGTGAGCTATCATCAATTCTTCGAGTGTGTGTGTGTGTTTTTTTTTTTTCAATTTTGATGACTTTTTACCTTTTTTTTCTTTTAAGTTAGAGAAAGGAAAAAATACTTAAAAAAGCCTTGACGAGCACGTCGATGATAGACGTCATTTACCGATGAGTTGGGGGAGAGACCGGCCGAGTAGCCTTGACGAGCACGTCGATGATAGACGTCATTTACCGATGAGTTGGGGGAGAGACCGGCCGAACAGCCTTGACGAGCACGTCGATGATACACGTCATTTACCGATGAGTTGGGGGAGAGACCGGCCGAACAGCCTTGACGAGCACGTCGATGATACACGTCATTTACCGATGAGTTGGGGGAGAGACCGGCCGAATAGCCTTGACGAGCACGTCGATGATACACGTCATTTACCGATGAGTTGGGGGAGAGACCGGCCGAATAGCCTTGACGAGCACGTCGATGATACACGTCATTTACCGATGAGTTGGGGGGGAGACCGGCCGAATAGCCTTGACGAGCACGTCGATGATACACGTCATTTACCGATGAGTTGGGGGGGAGACCGGCCGAAAAGCCTTGACGAGCACGTCGATGATACACGTCATTTACCGATGAGTTAGGGGAGACCGGCCGAAAAGCCTTGACGAGCACGTCGATGATACACGCCATTTACCGATGAGTTGGGGGAGAGACCGGCCGAACAGCCTTGACGAGCACGTCGATGATACACGCCATTTACCGATGAGTTGGGGGAGAGACCGGCCGAACAGCCTTGACGAGCACGTCGATGATACACGCCATTTACCGATGAGTTAGGGAGAGACCGGCCGAACAGCCTTGACGAGCACGTCGATGATACACGCCATTTACCGATGAGTTAGGGGAGACTGGCCGAAAAGCCTTGACGAACACGTCGATGATACACGCCATTTACCGATGAGTAAATTATGGATGTTCCTATAAGTCGTTTAATGGGATAAAATACGTAGGAAGAAAAATGAATTAAAAAACAATATTAAAGATGTCAATTAGAGTAAACGCGACCTTTAAATATTACACTAAAGAAACGATTCATCTTTCAAATTGTAGAAAAAATTGTGGGCAAAGGAGAAAAGGCTGGATACCAGCATTTTTTCCTTTTCCTACATTTTTTCATAACCGTTTTTCTGAAGGTCAATATAACATGCTTCCAATTGGTTGAAAAAGTGTTAAAGGTTAAGAGCCTGGGATGCTAACAAAGCTTTTTCTATGTGCTATGTAAATGTCCAATGATTAATGGAAACTGTTCTACGAAGAAAACGAGCTCTACCAACCTTCTTCTAAGTAAATGACGAACGTCACTTGGACACGATATGAAACTAATACATTCTCGTAAATATATTCTCTGCTTCAATGGAATTCTTGATCTTATTCCAGATTTTACTACGACTAAATGATGCAGTCTACTTATTGAACGATTTTCTTTCTGTTTGTTTGTTTGTTTGTTTGTTTTGTTTTGTTTTTTCGCTTTTCTTTTTTTGGAAACCCGCTCAATTTTAAACGATTATGACATAAAGAAAAAAGAGCATTGCATGTAATGCAAATGCAAGCGCTAGGCTGCAAGTGCTGATTCTGAGTCAAAAAAGGGAAATAACTGTGCAAAAATTCTTTGATGGTTTTCTGCCCATGTTGTCTGAGTTCCACTTTTATTAGTTAACAATATGTCAAAGATTGAAGCTAATATCTAAGTTCTTACAGTCAGAAATCGAGTTGCTTCCTTAATGCAAAATTAGACTTAAAAGTATGCAATTAAGGTCTACGTCCCCAAAATAATCGGTAAACGTCGACGTGTTCGTTAAGGCTATTCGGCCAATTTCGGCAGTTTCCGTCTTTTAATATGAGAGTTAGGGGCCGTAGACTTACTAAATCATCGATAAATATAGTTTTAAATTATACTTCATGTATCTATTTTAGAAATGTCATGGGTAAAGAAATGGAGTCATTTAAGCTGGGGGAATTATTTCCCCGTCAAAGTGAATATTTTCCCACTGCCGAAAACCTGGTCAATTGACTTGAGATCACTAGTTTCAAAAGGGAAAGGTCCGCGAAAATAATGCCGTACGGCACTCGTTATTTTCGCATACCTTTCTCTTTTTCGGCAAATATTTCCAAATATTAACCACAAGCTGATGAAATAAACTCTATATATCGACGTTTTCGTAAAGGCCATTAGGAAATATTGCCTGAAACCCATGGTTTCCTGATGCTTCACTCACCAGTCCACTCCACTTCTATAACAGTTTTTTCAAGAAACCGGTTGCTTTCTCAAATAATCATTGTCGAAACAGTGTTTAACTCTTTACCACACAATTCTGACTTTGAGAAAGAAGTCTATAGAAAACATTGTGGGAAAAGCATAAAATGCTGGTAACCATGGTATAATTGAAGTAAGGTTGAAATTGGCGTTAAACGCCTAACAAACAAACAAACAAGAAAAGGAAACTTGCTGACGAAGCTATATGACTTGACCTAGCGCTGAAAGCCAACTTTGTCGTAGCCGTGAAAGTTAAAACTATTGGCCCATGAATCACACGATGAAAGGCGTTATTTTTGTCCCGCAACAGTCTGGTTTCCATTGACAAGTTTTGCCAGTTTTTTGTTTCTTAATGTTCTTCCCGGCCCAAGGACGTTTGCGAGCAATTTTCATTGATAACTTGAATAATTATTAGAGCCACTCCTTCAAGACAAATTTCCATATCTATAATTGATCGTTGTAAGGGAACGGTATCAATACCCATTGTATTTGCATATAAACCCCATCTTTAAACTCTTTACCAGACGACAAAAACTTAAGAAGCGTCCATTTAAAAGCATTCCCAGGGGAAAAATAAAGGCCAGATAGAAGACAAAAGTATACAAACTTGGGTGTTAGGATGCATTTTGATTTAACTGTTTACCACACGACAAAATTTAAGACTGGTTCAAATTGAAAGCATTTGCAGACGACAAAATGATTGAAAAATTGAAATTTGTTATGGGGAGGGTAGAAAACACTGTGGGAAAAGGAGAAAATGCTGGTTACCAGCATTTTCTCCTTTTCCTACAGTGTTTTCAAAAGGGTTCTTTTTCAGGGGCGTCAAAAGTAAGGATTGTGTGGTAATGGGTTAACTCTTTACCAAACGACAAAATTTTTGACAGGGCTGAATTGACAGTATGTGCTACGACAAATTACATGTTGGTTGGTTGGTTGCCATATTAACAGCTACAATCATACCACGGCGGTCGGTGGCGTACATACATGTGTTTCCTGGCTTTCTCACACTAGTATACTAACACAACTTTCTTTCCAAAGCCACCGACTACTTTTCTCACATGCTTCAGCAGAGGTGAGAGGCGAAAATACGTCGGAAAGAAAGTTCGCCTAAACCGAATCTGGTATCAACTCACAACTACCTGGCCATAAGTCTCACTCACTACTGAGCAACCCGGGCGGGCAAATTAAATATAGCTTAATAATTATGTGATTTTATCTTTGATACGGTAAAAAACATTGTTGGAAAAGGAGAAAATGCGGGTTACCAGCATTTTCTCCTTTTCCCTCAATGTTTTCAAAAAGCTTTTCCTTCAGGGTCGTAGAAAGTCGGGATTATGTGGTAAAATGCTAAATACAATACCATCAAATGTATGTCAAATAAACATGTGGAAGATGAAATCTGTTATTGTGTCCTTGGTCAAAGCGATATTCGCATACAAAAAAGGTAATTTCAAAACCAGGTTAATAAGTGAACAATTTAAAGAGCGACTTGGCAACTTTTTGCCTAGTTCTAAAATTCACTTCCCTGCCAGATACTAACAGATTTACCGACAGTGCAATGAAAGATTTTATTTCACGATTTTTCGGTAGTTTATCGAGAAATAGCAGTGGAATATTTTTTTTATATATTTTATGATTGCGACCTGTAGAAAATGCCGATCTTATTTCTAAGTCATCGATCGAAGGCGGAAAAACTAGTTCCAGCGAACTAGCTACCTAGGTAAACAACGCGTGTCATTCAACCAGGTGGAAATGTGACGTAATTTACCCTATATTTCTCGCGATTTACGTCATACTGTGACGTGTTGCTATTACGCAGAGGTGGACGCCATGGGAAATTACCGAAAACGACTGGACTGTAACTCAAAAGCCGCCTTTGTCAATGTCATTAAAAGTCGGAATTGTGTCGTAATGGGTGGAAAAGATGTTATAGTACCGTTAAACCAAACAGTCGTTGCTTTTTCCAGTTTTTTTTTTTAATTTTCTTACTAAGTGTCGTAAAACATTAGCCTAACGTTGCGGTAATTCTTTTCTTGTGCTTTGACCTTTTTCAACTCTAGCATGAATATGACCATCTTCGCAAGCCAAGGCTGATGATTCACTACGTTACTCTACCTTTTGCGTATCGAGCTTGATTTTTACATTTACCCGATAAGCTTTTTCATTAGATGCAGCCAGCTCTAGCTGCAACGAATGAAATCGCTCGTACCGTTTCATCTTTCAGATAAAAATAGAACAAGGTCGCTACCTTTCGAATAGAAGGTAAATATGGAAACCCATGTTGATGTTTGCTTACCGCTTCATGTGTATTCGTAAGCGGTTTGTAAAACGATATTTCATTTGCTTTTAGAAATATAATGTAAAGGGAGGTAATAACCAGCATCCAATAGAGGGCGCATCGCAGGAATCTCGAAATCGGGCTCAATCAGCCGAGGTAAGATCCACGTAGTGATCATAAACTTGGCACGCGAAGATGGAATATGACAACCAACGACTTTTATTTTTGGTCGTACGGTAGACCGGTTTCACCCCTCACAACGTACGTCAGTGTGACGTCACAGGTAGTGATATCGGACCCTTGTTATAATGTCAGTGTGCGTGTTTGGTAAGACTATTTTTAAAATCGTTCCTTTAAATGATCTGAAAAAGTCTTTAGACCTCCAAAGCGTACAATGCCTAGGGACATTTATTTCCTGTCAAAGCTTTTGTTAACTACTTATAACAATGGAATAGACTTCGACCAACTATTAAAACCCAATCACTTTTTTAATATTTGGTCAAAGTGTTTGTGCATATAGACATCTGCTTCCTGTCTAAAACATCAGAATATTAAATGTATTCATCTAATGTATTTGATAAATACATGAGAGTCTTTGTAGTCCGTTTGTATCCACCCAAGCCAGCCTCATTCTATCTTGATATCGTACTTACTTTTTTATATAAGTTACGAAAATGCGCAGGTCAGATATCACTACCTGTGACGTAGGTTGTTACCCTTGAGTTTCGTAAATATTTTGCCAAAAGGAGAAATAAAAAATATTTCCTTCCCATTAAGGTTTGTAAGAGTAGTGGAGTAACACCTTGTCTTATTTCAGTTATGCACGGTGTATCATTATATAATATACACTTTTAAATATATCTATTAAAGTATATTGTTTATACATTTATACCACTGAAAAAGTCGGGGAATAGTTTTTTCACATGCATATTATGTAAGGTAATATTGAACATTAAAGATTCCTATCGCCATTCGAAAGGTACATTATTAGTTGTACGGTCAGGTGGCAGGGGACTTGCAAACTTGTTCACGGCTGTAGTTAATCATGTCGCCCCGAGCCGAAAGCGAGGTGGCGACATGATTCATCACAGCCGTGAACAAGTTTCCAAGTCCCCTGCCACCTGACCGTACAACGAATTTTTATACTGCAAAGTCTTACCCTTTCAAAGCCTGTTAAGCGAAAATTTCCTGTTTTATAATTTCACGAATCGAGTATGTTGTGTGTGCCCCGATTCAATGAAAACTGACGTCACTGGAAACTGACGTCACTGAAACGTGCAGTTTGGTGCATAAATGTGCAGTCTGGTGATCAATCTACGCCGCCATTTTGGATGTTTTGTTGCACTTGTAGTGAGGTTTACTGGGCACTAAAAAGAGAAACTGGCTTTACGTGGTTTTTGCCAGGGAACATGATATATATGTTCCCAGCATGTTAACCAATCAGATCACGAGAATTTTTTTTGCAGTATAGTAATGATTTACATCAAATGTTCAAAAAGACGTGCATTCAGTTTTTTTTTTTCATCAAACTCAGCCTCCACTCTAATGTCGTTATATGCAAATAAATTTCACGGGTACGACGTTTTTGAGCTTTTATATCATATAAAAAATCTGATAACAAATTTTAAAGCACCGAATAAATCAAACAGCAAATTTTAGGTCAGAGCTAAAAAAACCCTACAATAATTGCATCTCCAATGTGGCTTTTTTTTTCTAGGATGTATCAACAAAGCAGACAGAGTGAATCAAAGATCAGACTTTTGTGTAGTCTAATTTTGATCTAAAATCGCCGTAAAGTTAAATCTAGTAGTGAAAGGCGCTTTAATAGGTAATGCTTTACCAAACGACAAAGTTTTGGACTTGTCGAAATTGAAAGCATTTGCAGACAACAAAATAAATGCGACTCAAAAATTGAAATTTATCATGGGAAGGGTAGAAAACATTGTGGAGAAAAGGAGAAAATGCTGGTTACGACTCTGAGGAAGAAGCCTTTTGAAAACATTGTAAGAAAAGGAGAAAATGCTGGTTACCAGCATTTTCTCCTTTTCCTACAATGTTTTTAAAATGCTTCTTCCCCAGGGTCGTCAAAAGTCGGGATTGAGAGGAGTTAATGCTTTTAAGAAAATATAGGTCTATCAGATGTCCAAGTCAGCTACACTTATTTAGTGCTGGCGCGGAGTAACTCACTGAATCATACGGTTGTTGTGCTCAGCTCGAGCAGTTCTGAGGCCGCTGGTCGTACTAGCTACAGGAATGAAATTTTTTTTTTACTTTTCACAACCGAAATTATTTAAGTCGTACGCCTCCAGATATGTTTAGAATTGTCTAGTTACAAAAAAAAAACTGTTAGATCTTTTATGCAAAGAAATGCACGGTGAACATTTACGGTCAACAGCCTCTGTAAAAGCTGTCGATGTTGCCAGACTAGAATCTGATGTTGTTGAAGAAATAACCATCTGATAAGAAGTGTTGTTTTCTCTGTATAGTTTCATTTTAAATGTCATTCTATTCAAATTGCCGCCAAATTTTCGGTGTGAAATCTTGACGGTACACGAGTGAGTGACTTCAGTAAGTGACTTCAGTATTCAACTGATGCGAATTTTAACCTTTAACCCTTTCTCTGTTATTTGCGATAGAAATTACTTTTGTCTGCGGTGTTGATACAGATCAGATTGCATAAAAAGTATAGTATCATATAGACTTGATATTGACCGCTACATGTAATAACAATTTAAACAAAAAAATGGTTTTTATCTCGCGATGGAAAAAGTAATTTTTGCCGCTAAGAGAAGCCAAGTCTATTTATTTGGCAGTGAAAGCCTTAATTCTGTACAAAACGACAAAGTTTTGAACGAGTCCAAACCCAAGATATTTAAGGATAACTTATTCAATACAGTTAAGGTATGAGAACCTGTCTTTAAAAAGATTAGGAAAAGAAAAAAATGCTGGTTACCAGCATTTTCTCCTTTTTCCCTTCAGTGTTTCACAAAAAACGTTTTTCTTGTCTTTCTATGAGTGGCTTAAACTCGGCATTTCACAATGTAGGGTTACGTCCTATTCCCCCTCCCACATAATAGACAAATAGAATTTACATATTTATACCTTGGATTTGCGTAAATGTCTTCAAGTCTATTACTCAACCTATGAGACAAATAATTCCTTCTGAATGAAAACTATGAATGAAAGCAATGATGTTTCTGTAACCCTTAGGCTGCTAAGCGAGACTCAACGACCTTTTTGCGGACAGTGTAGATCAAGATCAGACTGCACAGAATGTGCAGTCTGATCTTGGATCTATACTGTCCGATAAGGAGATTATTATTCTCCGAAACATACCCGTGAGATAGCAATATTTGGGGTTTTTACTATCGAATTGAAAATCTCGTTTTATTTATATAACAGGATAAGGGTTGAAAAACCCACTTGGGAGTGTCGTTGGACACACCACTTCAGAGACCAAGTCTGGTATAGATTGCATCATGGAATGATAATGTCTGAAGTGGGTGTTGACTGTCCGATATCCTTAAGCTATTGAAATGTCATGGAAGGATAACGGTTCGATACTATTATATCTGAAATGAACATGAATGGTCTTATCTACATCTTAGAATAATTTGTTTATTGTTTGTGTGTTGGTTTGACGCCAGTTTTAACATTGTTTGTGCCATATGACACGCGAAGAAAGACTTTCGGACATTTGCGTAAAATGTCGTCCCGGATTAGCTTGCGCAGTTCGCGCATGTTAATCCGAGACGGCACTTTACGACTACATTAGATTTTTATGCTACAGTAGACTTGCGCAAAACAGAAAATTACATAAAAACGGAGATTGTCGTTTTGGGTTAGTGTATGCTGAGTGCGAAGGCTGATCCGAGACGACACTTTACGCAAGTGTTCAAATGCCTCTTTTAGCGTGTTGCAGGCCATGTAAGGGCGACAGCTCCCATATTCATGTACATGTATGTCTTTGAGTTAACCCTTTCCCAAACAACAAATTTTTGGACTAGACCAAATTGAAAGCATTTGCAGACGTCAATTCAACTCTTGTTGAAAAGATGATTTCTGTCTCTGATAGGGTAGAAAACATTGTGGGAAAAGGAGAAAATGCTGGTTACCAGTATTTTCTCCTTTCCCCACAATGTTTTCACAAGGCTACTATTCCAGACCCGTAAAAACAGGGTTTGTTTGGGAAAGGGTTAAGCAATACTAAGCTGTAGCTCTGGAGTGTCTTTCCCAACGACACCCCTACGAGAGGCTTACTGCTTCTAGTGAAGCTCTAACTTCAGACCTCCTGTTTATGGATTACACACTATACCTCTGACCTTTTTTTTGCAAATTGTTCAAGAAATTCTGCTCCATCAAGAAACATGGCTCTGATGGCTGTAGGCTATTTGCACTATACAGAGATGAAGAAATTCTGAAAAATTATTTTTCTCTGAAACCGCTGGTCAGATTTTGGAATAATTTCACAGAAATGTTCCTTGCGTGACTCTTTTCAAAACTTGTTCACAACCTTGTGATCTGTCCAGAAACTTGGCTGTGGTGGTGGGGGATATTTCAACTACAAGGACATGAAGAGGAATTTCGTAATTATTGTTCTCTGGAACGGCTAGTCAGATTTTGAAATAATTTTACAGAAATGTCCGTAAGGTGACCCTTTTCAAAAATTGTTGGGGACATTTTTTATCTGTCGAAAAACAACAGCAAGTTGTTGGCACCTGTATGTGGTGCTCTTGTTCGACTTATGTTTTTAGTCACTATTGAGCATGTGCTCTTCTTCAACAAATTCTCCATGGGTGAACTATCAAAACAATTATTTGCAGAATTCTGATCCATCAAAATCATTGCTGTGGACATGATTGTAGGGGTGATGACAGGTTTTAAAATGACTCTTTACAGATGACCTTTTCAAATTGCTTTGCAAAAATAATAATTTTGTTTCCAAAGTTTCAATACCTAAAACAAAGTTGGCTATGGTCCTATCAAGAATTAAGGTGAGCGATCAAGGGCCATCTTGGTCCTCTTGTTTAACTACATGTATCTCTTTGATTGACCGTACAGTTTCTGATTCTCATCTACACAGTAGTTTCCATGCTTTGAAAGGTATTTATGCAATTTTCTGTTTTGCACAAGTTTACTGTAGCACAAAGTCTAATGCAATCGTAAAATGCCGTCTTGATCCAAGACGGCACTTTACGCAAATGTCCTGATGCCCCTTTTCCCATGTTGCAAGCCAATTATCTTACATAACAATTCTGTTTTTCTTTTTCAAATGCTTACATCCTGTAAGATTTTCCTTCTTAGCCCCTGAGACAATATTCATATCTTCATTGTGAGACAGGAATATATATATCAGTTAAGATTTAATGTACTCGTGTATATATAGAGGAATTCACAGCAATGGAAGCAAAAGGGGAAAAAAATACAAATCATGAGTAGTTTCTCCGTTTGCCACATTTTTTTTAACATTTCGACTCAAAACTAACAGAAATGGGGTAAAATGTAACTTTTCCTTTGTTGGGAAGCGAAATCTACATAAAACGAGCATTACGTCATAAATTATGTAGCACGACGGCCTTTAAAGGCGCACAAACAAAAACAATGCTCGTTTCGCCTGTCTTGTTTGTGAATACGAGTATGATATGCAGAAATAAACCATCCATTTTTTTCCATACGAATTCACATTTGATAAATTAGAACTCTTTTAACGACGTTTGGTATAAATGTTTACGCGCATCCATTCTGCGCATGTGTAATTGTCACAGAAAGTAAAACTATCAGCGCTATTGTGTATTTTTCGCACATATGGCAATAGTAACAGCGAACCGAACATTCTACGGATAATACTAGCACGGTAGCACTAGCCATGGTATTCTATGGTCGAAAAAAAAAGGGGAAGTTTTCATCAAAACGAATGCTTATTTGTCGTGGAAAAAGAAAAAAGATTACGCAATGTCAGCCATCCAACGCTGAAAATGATACAGTTTCTGACGTTTCCCTGACACTGGCAGGCCAGTTGTCATGCTATCCTTTCAGGATGAAGGTGATAGCATCAAAACTGGCCTGCCAGTGTAAGGATGATATGACTGGTAAAGAACTAGCTGGGAAAAAAAGTCCAGTTACACAGCAAACAATGAAACAGGCAGAAAATTGAAGCTGTTGAAGTATACATATTTCTGGAAGTATGGCTATTTCCTCTTTGAAAAATACTGTGGGAAAAGCAGAAATTTCTTCTAATGAATAATTCTTCCTTTTTCCATCATGTCTACTGAGCTTTTATCCCATTTTTTCCAGAAAAAAATCTCTTTTTTTGCATTTTACTACAGCCCAGGTCGACACCGACTGGAAACACGGTCTATTTTTAAATTGAGCAACTCGCTCTTTTACACACCGGAAATATACAGACGAAGCTTCAAACATAGAGTCCGAAGAAGACATTAAGGAAAATAATTACATGTTATGGAATTTCAGTGTCATTAGTCACGTGCCAGTTACTTAACATTCCAACAATGCATTTTAATTTTGGTGGGAAATCTAAAAATAGCTTTAAAGGCTACATAGCCTTTTACGGGAATACCATCAAAAAATTATTTTAGTAATTTTGTGATTCTTAATTATAAATGACTTGTATTTTTTTTTTCAAATAAATTTCAGTGATATAAAAATGTTTTAATTCGGTGGGATGTGAAAATTGTAGATACCCACCTTTACATCAGAAAAAAAAAATCTACAAATTTAACCCTTAGGCTGCTGAGTGCGACTCACTGACTCTTTTGTGGACAGTTTAGATCCAAGATCAGACTGCACAGAACGTGCAGTCTGATCTTGGATCTACACTGTCCGATAAGGCGATATCATTCCCCGCAATATACCTTTGAAAAAGCAACAATTGGGTTTTTACTATCGAATAGAAAATTTCGTTTTTATTATGATCTAGTCCGCCCGGATGGCTCAGTGGTGAGCGTGTCGGACTCATGACCTGGTGGTTGTGAGTTCGATACCCGGTTGAGGCGAGGCGTACTTTCTTTCCGGCGTATTTTCGCGTCTCATCCCTGCTGTATCATGTGTGAAGAGTAGTCAGTGACTTTGGAAAGAAAGTTGGGTTAGTACTGGTATGAGAAAGCCAGAAAACACATGTGCGTCACCGACCGCCATGATATGACCTTAGCTGTTAAAGTGGCATTAAATCCCAATACAACCAACCAACATCTATTATCTATTTGGATGAGGGTTAGATTTACGACAAGTGGTCTATGGCGCCATCTGTGGCCCTATTTCCAATAAAACACACAGGTTAGTTTCTGGTACAACCTCTCCCCTCCCGTCAAACTCCTACGCCTTCGATTTTTAATATCAAATACTTTAATTCTTAAATTTTCATTATGAAAATGTTTGGGGGTGGCAATTTATTGAATCGCACCCTTCGAGTGCTTCAGGATTGCAATGGAAAATTTCGATCAATAGGAAACACTTAGGAAATTGAAATCATGGGGTCAAGAATATCTAAATCAGAATATTACACAAAGTATCATACAGAAAGTGCAAATCTGAGATCAGAGAGACTCGATTATGTAATATAATCTTGATCTACACTTTCAGTATTGGAAGCTGTTCTTTGCATTTTAAGTGTTCACATTTTTGAGATTCATGTCATTTTTGGAGGGATTTCAAATGCGACACAGATTTCAATTTGATAGATATCTGTCTTTTTGGGGAGAGATGATTTTTTGCCTTCAAACATTCCTAATGTGTAAATGATTTTTAAGTAAATAACGTAAATATGCATTTATTGAAGTTGGAGGATTTTGACCTTCGTAGTTATAAACGTTTGACGTTCATTCACATTGAATAAGGAATGCTTTACAGTCCCTTTCACTGACCCAATTCCATTTCAACCATACTCTGGCGAAAGGAGGGTTTAATTTTTTACCAAACGACACAATTTGAGACTGGTCCAAGTTGAAAGCATTTGCATACGACAAAACAAAAGTGGCTATAAAAGTGAAACTTCTTTTCGGAAAGAATAAAACGATTGTAGGAAAAATGAGAAAATGCCGGTGAGTGAAGAGTTCGTTACATTCGTCTGTTGCTCCTATCAGCTCTCAAAATTGAATGTCAGATTGTGCCTGGTGGACGTGTTTGAACAGTTCGTTACGTGCATTTGTTGCTCCTTACTCAGCTCCCGGAATAACACACCAGATTGTGCCTGGTGGACGTGTTTGAACAGTTCGTTACGCGCGTCTGTTGCTCCTTACTCAGCTCCCAGAATAACACACCAGATTGTGCCTGGTGGACATAACTAGCTCTCAATATTACATATCAGAATGTGCCCGGCGGACGTGAGTGAACAGTTCGTTACGTGCGTCTGTTGCACCTTACTCAGCACTCAAAATTTCACGCCAGATTGTGCCTGGTGGACGTGAGCGAACAGCTCGTCACGTGCGTCTGTTGCTCCTTACTCAGCTCCCGGAAGAACACACCAGATTGTGCCTAGTGGACGTTAGTGAACAGTTCGTTACGTGCGTCTGTTGCTCCTTACTCAGCTCCCAGAATAACACACCAAATTGTGCCTGGTGGACGTAACTAGCTCTCAATATTACATATCAGAATGTGCCTGGCGGACGTGAGTGAACAGCTCGTCACGTGCGTCTGTTGCTCCTTACTCAGCTCCCGGAAGAACACACCAGATTGTGCCTGGCAGACGTTAGTGAACAGTTCGTTACGTGCGTTTGTTGCTCCTTACTCAGCTCCCGGAAGAACGCACCAGATTGTGCCTGGCGGACGTGAGTGAACAGTTCGTTACGTGCGTCTGTTGCTCCTTACTCAGCTCCCGGAAGAACACACCAGATTGTGCCTGACGGACGTTAGTGAACAGCTCGTCACGTGCGTCTGTTGCTCCTTACTCAGCTCCCAGAATAACACGAAACATTGTGCCTGGCGGACCTGAGTGAACAGTTCGTTACGTGCGTCTATTGCTCCCTACTCAGCTCCCGGAATTTCACACCAGATTGTACCTGGTGGACGTGAGTGAACAGTTCGTTACGTGCGTCTATTGCTCCTTACTCAGCTCCCGGAAGAACACACCAGATTGTGCCTGGCGGACGTGAGTGAACAGTTCGTTACGTGCGTCTGTTGCTCCTTACTCAGCTCCCGGAATAACACACCAGATTGTGCCTGGGGACGTGTGTGAACAGTTCGTTAAGTGCATCTGTTGCTCTTTACTCAGTTCTCAAAGTTACATGTCTGATTGTGCCTGGCGGACGTGAGTGAACAGTTCGTCACGTGCGTCCGTTGCTCTATACTCAGCCCTCACAATTTCACGCCAGACTATGCCTTGCGGATGTGTATGAACAATTCGTTACGTGTGTCTGATGCTCCTTACTCAGCCCTCAAAATCACACGCCAGATTGTGCCTGGCGGACGTAAGTGAACAGTTTGTTAGGTGCATCTGTTGCGCCTTATTCAGCCCTGAAAATTATATGTCAGATTGTGCCTTGCGGACATGTGTGAACAGTTCTTACGTGTGTCTGTTGCTCCTTACTCAGCCCTCAAAATTACATTTCAGATTGTGTCTTGCGGACGTGCGTAAACACTTCGTTACGTGTCTCTGTTACTTCTTACTCTGCCCTCACAATTACACGCCAGATTGTGTCTGGCGGACGTGAGTGAACATTTCGTTACGTGTGTCTGTTGCCCCTTACTCAGCCCTCAAAATTACACGCCAGATTGTGCCTGGCAGACGTGTGTGAACATTTCGTTACGTGTGTCTGTTGCCCCTTACTCAGCCCTCAAAATTACATGTTGATTGTGCCTGGCGGACTTGTGTTAACAGTTCATTACGTTCGTCTGTTGCTCCATACTCAACCCTCAAAATTACACGACAGGTTGTGCTTTGCGGACGCCAGTGAATAGCCCGTTACAAGCTTCTGTTGCTCCTAACTCAACCCTCAAAATTACACGCAATATTGTACTGGGCGGACGTGAACGAACAGTCTATTGCTCTGTCCTCAGCCTTCAAATAACATGTTCGATCGAGTTTGGCAAAACTGAATTTCATGACAATTATGCGCCCCTGTTTCTCCGTATTCAGCCATCAAAAGTTCATGTCCGATTGGGCCGGGTGAATGTGACTGAACAGCAATTTACGAGGGCTTGTTGCTATGTACATTACCTCAAAATCACGTTAGATTACTCATATGGTATCATTAAGGACTATGAATTGCAAATGAGCATTTTTGTGAGAAAGTACATTTCGAAACGGATATAACTTGTTTTAATGTAATACAACTATTAGGACATACAGGCTTTATCCGGCATTTTTGTTTACATTTCATCCAATCGCCGCAATACATAAAGTTGTTTTCTTTTATTGTCATCCGGTAGCCATGTTTTGAAATTACTACCCAAAGGGGGAGATGCTATCAGTCACAGACACCTGTGCCTTCCACGCCCTCTCCAAAGGCATACAGCTCGGCCAGGTAGATCAGTGTTAAGAGTATCTAACTCGTTACCTGGTAGTTGTGGGCTCGATACCCGGTTAAGGCAAACTTTCCTTATGATGTTTTTTTTTTGTCTCTATCCTCTGATAAATGCGAGAAAAATATTCAATGGCTTGGAAAAAAAATTATGCGTAGGTGCGCTAATCTCCGTGATATGCCCTAAGCGGCTAACTCCAGTACAAACAAAGCCAGCGACATTCAAGACGGCCATCTCCTGTCTTCATTTTGCTGCTGACTCCCTTAGCTATTTACCACATAATTCCGACTTTTAACGACTGTGAGAAAGAAGCCTATAGAAAAAAATTTGGGAAAAGGAGAAAATGCTGGTTTTCTCCTTTTCCCACAGTATTTTCTATCCTATCAATGTCAGTAATTATCATATTAACAAGATTTAACTTGTTATCTGCAGATGCTTTCAATCTGGCCCAATCAAAAACAAATTGCCGTTTGGTAAATAGTTAATCACGTGATCAATTAAGTTTAGGGAGATTATAAAATTCTAAATAAGCGCCTTCGTTGTCTTCTCATGTCATATTCTTCGAAGATTCGACCTGTCTTATATGACACATCACTAGCCCCGAAAGCGGGCAGACTGTAATATTACGCTCTATAAGGTAGCAATGTAGGAAATAGCTTTATCAATACGTTTGGTGAGAATTTAGACCTGCTTTAGCTCCAGATTTCTCTAAACTGCTGATCACAGCCGAGTGAATTGCACGAGGTAGCGTTTTATTGAGTAAACGTTTATTTTAGTTTGATATTCAAAGTAACAGCTGTCGCATAGGAAAGTGGTTCGGTTCTGTATCCAGGATGCCCAAATTAGATAGATGAGTATTTATAGAATGCGGGATATAATGCAAGCACCTTATCAACTGCTGACCAAACTAGCACACGTTTTTACCCTTATCCTGCTAAATAATTAAAATTAGATTTTCAATTCGATTTTGAAAATCCATATAATTCTATTTCGGAGTGAGGTTCAGGGTAATAATATCTCCTTATCGGACAGTGTAGACCCAAAGATAAGACTGCACGTTCTGTGCAGTCTGATCTTATTTTACACTATTCGCGCTCAACAGTCCAAGGAATAATGGCCGTATGGAAAGTTTTTGAAATCGTGGGTAAAAAGAAACATGCATGTCATCAGCGTTCTCACTTTTCTAGCCTTCTCTAGGATTACGAACGCTAACTCATCGGTTAAGTTCGACGTTTCCGTAAAGGCCATTCGGTCAGTCTCGGCAGCTTCTGTCTTTTAACCCTGTCCCAAACAAGCCTTTGTTTTTACGTGTCTGTAGTACAAGTCTTTTGAAAACACTGTGGGAAAAGGAGAAATTGCGTGTAACGAGCAATTTCTCCTTTTCCCACAGCATTTTCTACCCATTTGGAGAACTTTCTACCATTTTTATCAAATTTGAAATTGTCGTCTGCCACCTCTTTGAGTTTGGAAGGGTCTAAAATTTGTCGTTTGGGAAAGGGTTAAATGAAAGTAGGGGCAGTCGTGTAAAATCGACGTTTTCGTAAAGGCTATTCGGCCGATTTCGGCAGCTTCCGTCTTTTAATGTGAGAGGAAGGGGTCGTCGACCCATCAACTCATCGGTAAAACTCGTGTAACATCCACGTTTTCGTAAAGGCTTTTTGGCCAATCTCGGCAGAATCCGCCTTTTAATATCCGGTTAAGGGGCCGTAGACCCTAAGTCAAATCCCTAATTTGAATCGCATCTTGTTGTCGTCCGCTGATGTTTCTAATCCGAGCTTTAATGACTTCAAATAATAAGATTTGAGCAGAAAAAAAAATTAAATAAATAAAAACGCTGAAAATCTGATTTCACAATATTTGCCGCAAGAATAAAAAGAACGAGGGAAAGGAAGGAAGGAAGGAAGGAAGGAAGGAAGGAAGGAAGGAAGGAAGAAAGGCAGGAAGGGAGGAAGGAAGGAAGGAAGGAAGGAAGGAAGGAAGGAATTGCTCGATTGTATCATTCTCAGATCCCAGGTTTGAATCATTACGTTAGCCTCAACGATAACAAAATGAATCAAAACTGGGTCACCGGGGATGGGTTTGTGTTTGTGTGCAGAAAAAATGAATAATAAAGGTTCGAAAGAAAAAAGGAGGGACGAAAGCCAGTATTCTTTTAACATGTTTCTAATTGCCCAATATCATGTTGCAATTCTGCAAGATTTCACACCAATGAAAATTTGGTTGGCGTCGGTTTTATCCTCGTAAATATTGTCAAGAAACCGAGTTACAAAATGTTACGAAACCTGTGAACATGTTTTTTTTTTACTTTGCATATTAAAGAAAATACATTGTAGCGAAAAGATAAACTTCTTCGTTAGCCTCAATTATCTAAATCAATTATCTTAACACGCGATCGTACATATCACATTCTCATTCATATTGTTTATAACCTGAATCACGTAAAAGAGTCGTACTTTGGCAAAAGGGGTCCTAGTAATGGCATACAACACACGAAAAGGGACATTCCGACATCGGCGTAAAGTGCCAATCCGGATAAGCCTGCGCAGTCGGCTCAGGCTGATCCGAAACGAAACTCTCCGTTGTAATGCAATTTTCTGTTTTGCGCTAGTCCTCTGTAGCACAAAGTCTACATGATCTCCCGCTAGATGGCATCCTATAAATATTCATCTATCTAATTTGGGCATCCTAGGTACAGAACCGAACCATTTTCCTACGCGACAAAATTTACTTTGAATTTCAAACTAAAGTAAAAATTTACTCAGTAAAACGCTTCCTAGTGCAATTAACTCAGCAATGATGAGCAGTTTAGAGAAATCTGGAGCTAAAGCAAGTCTCATTTCTCCTCGAACATATTGATAACAGCTATTTTCCATGTACTTGCTACTGTATAGAGTGTGATATTACAGTCTGCCCGCTTTCGGGACTGGTGATGCATCATAAATTATAAGACAGGTCGATTCATCGAAGAATAGGAAATGCGAAGATAACGACAAAATCTTATGTAGTCGTAAAGTGTCGTCTCGGATTAGCCTGCGCGGACTGCGCAGGCTGATCCGAGACGACACTTTAAGCAAATGTCCAAATGCCCATTTGCACATGTTACAGGCCATATATTCCATATATTCCCGTGAAGCAACATTCCAAGCAACAAATAATTTATGGAAACGAGCCACGCTCCGACGAAAAGGGACTCAATGCATCTTTGTGATCCATGGAACCAAACAAGCCATTACTTACTTATGGATTCATCATACCCAAACACCCTATTTAATTATGAGATACATTTTTTTTTAAGTTTTAGTTTTCAACGTATTTATTATACATCAATTGAGAAACAAATTCTTACAACTTATACTAATCTTTCTCGATTCTGCTTCCTGGGAACTACACCGGTACTGGCGCCGAATGTGTGGGCCAATGAAAAATCCCAAAGTTGAAACCCGCTCTTAGGTATCGAACTCAGGACCTTTAGGTTATGAGACCGATGCTCTACCTCACGACCACGGACACCACAATAGATAGATTGGTCCTTGGGAATACAGGAAATTGACCGATACCGAAAAGTTTCGGCCCAGATCAGCCTGCACGAACTGCGCAGGCTGACCTGGGTCGATACTTTTCGAAGATGCATTACACCCCCTTTTCATAGAGCATGGCTGAAATATAAAAATTACTTTGTCTATCGACTGACTAGATAGAAGGGTAACAACCTACATCATAGCAGAGGTGTCGGAATGTCCGCTATTTTGTGCGAAAAGTGCAAAATAATTACTTTAAACAGATTATCTGTATCTAAAATTTACTTAGAATACCCACGTCATCTGGTGACGGTAAATATATCTGTTCTATTCGTGAAATCGAAATGTTGTAGCTGTAAACACGTCAACGCAATTATTCTTAACGGCATTGTATACGACATCTATTTTTAAATCGCACATGTGTCACTGGCTTCGAAAATTGTGGGGAAGTACCTAATGAACATAATATTAATGTATATACTAACGAAGAAAGTTGTCAGGTACCATACGTACTGATTTGTTTGGACAGATCTTTCATAACAATAATGTACAAGCTGAAAAACTTACCCTTTTAAAACGAAAATGGCAGATTTAAAATGTCTCCGATGACGTATGCTATGATAAGGTTGTTACCCCTTCCTTTCCTATGCAGAATAGTCACAAATGGCAAAAACTTCAAGTAATGACATGGGACAGAACTTTTTGCAGATGCATGAAGCCCTCTTTTCTTATATGGAGTGCAACACGCGAAAAGGTGCATTCGGATATTTGCGTAAAGTGTCGTCTCGGATCAGCTTGTGCCGTCTGCACAGGCTAATCCGAAACGACACTTTCCGATTTTATGTGATTTTCTGTTTTACGCAAGTTTACTGTAGCACAAAATCTAATGTAGACGTAAAGTGTCGTCTCGGATTAGCCTGCGCAGACTGCGCAGGCTAATCCGAGATGACACTTTACGCAAATGTCCGAATGCACCTTTTCGCGTGTTGCACTCCATATAGCATAGCTAGACTCTTTTTCTTAAATTCTGTATCACTTGACAATATTCTAGACTCGACCAAATCGGAAGTGTTTACAGACCGAAAATTAATACGTGGATCAATTGATGAAATTTGTCATCGAAATGAAACGAGAAATCTGTAGGGAAAAAAAGGGGGTGGGGGTAGACTGGTCGCAAGTATTTTCTCCTGTGATCACAGTGTGTTCCACAAAGCCTTGGTTTCGGTTCGAAAAAATCCGGATATTCTGGTAAAGGTTGGTTGGTTGGTTGATTGATTGATTGATTGATTGATTGATTGATTAACTGATTGACTGATGTTTAACGTCATTTTTATCATTATTTTATCCGTATCGCGGCGGCCAGTTGATGCTTTCCTGAAGTGTCTATTACCAGTTCCCCTCACAATTTTCTTTCCAAGCCAGTGGCTGCTTTCCCACATAACCATTGCCGAAACAGTGGTCAGCGGTAGGTAAGGATTTGAAGACAGTTGCCCGCTGTGTATTAATAAAAAAAACCTAACAGAAAACTTAATGTATTGCCATCCTAATACTTCTAGTGCAACATGGAATAAAATTTCTTATTAGTTGATAAATAAGGATTTATACTGATGTAATATTTTTGCACATTTCTAACTGACCAGATCTTCCTTTGATATCTATCTTGAAATTATTTGTTGACATTTTTGTTTGTTCCCTAAAACGGTAGGTAGTTGTTACTTCCCATCGCAATAAGAATATATTTATAAATGACATTTCTAAGAAGGAAAGAAAAGGAAAAATGGCTCGGTTACAGTAGTACAATAATGCATGGAGAATATTTGGGGTTTTCTTTTCGGTGCCACTCGTGAAAATATTTCCGATGGTGTTAACGAGATGAAATAAATTTCGATCTTTCACCGCAAAATACAAATATTCTATTTATTTTATGCTTTTAACCCTTATTGGGAGGAGCTTTAACAAAATCCAGTACAGTTCTTTTCTGTTTTTGTCCCGTGGCGTACCCCTCCCGTATTGCAATATAACGTCAAGCGCGAGAAATGTACGGTAAATGACGTCATATTTCCATCTGGTTGTGAGTGACGCTCAATTTACCTAGGTAACTAGAGTATAAAAATCGGTATTTTCACTGGTCGAACCCGTGGAATATTGAAAAATATTTTAACTGCCATTTCTCGATATCCTAACGGAAAGCATTAAATAATCAGTTTGAATTCTAATAAATTTTGTAGGATAATATTAACGTGGAAATAGCTGTTTTCCATTAGGAAGGTACGAATTTAATGACAAGTTTAATAATCACGTGGGTGCAGCATAGCAGGACCTGTGAACATGACAGCAGTTCTAGCACTATAACAAGTCCATTTTGGACTTAACAAACCCGTATCAGGTTCCGTAATGCATTGACAAATCGATGGGCCGGTCACGAGGGACCAACGGATCATGTTTGCTTTCTAGCCCTTTGCGACACGACAAAATTGTTTACTTGTTCAGAACTACAGGCATTTACTCATTACCAAACGACAATATTTTAGGCTTGTCCAAATTGAAAGCATTTGCAGACGACAAAATAAAAGTTACTGAAAATTTGAAATTTGTTTTGTGAAGGGTAGAAAACATTGTGGGAAAAGGACCAGCATTTTCTCCTTTTCCCATAATGTTTTCTAAAGGCTTCTTTCTCAGGGTCTTCAAAAGTAGGAATTGTGTGGTAATGGGTTGAACTACTGCTAAATAACCCCGAGCTTTAACAATGCTGGAAAATTCGACATTTATGAAAAAATTGTTGGGAAAAAAGAGAAACTGCTGATAACCAGCATCTTCTCCTTTACCCACAATGTTTTTTTCCCTTCCAAAGGTACTCTAAGTTTTTGAGCGGTATTTGATTTGTCGTCTGCACACGCTTTGAATTTGGACCAATCTAAAATTTTGTCATTGTATAGACTTTAAAGCCAATACATTAAATGTGACTCAAATGATAAATATGTTTATGATTGTTTGATTGATTGATAGATTGGTTGGTTGATTGGTCATATGGTGTTTTCAACATTATTTCAGTTATATCGCAGCGGCCAGTGCACCTATCCATGCGTTCCTGGACTTTCTTTTACTACTTCTTTGCATAATTTTCTTTCCAAGCCACTGGCTGCTTTCCCAAATGATCATTGCCGAAACAATGGTCAGCAGTGGGTAAGAGGAATGAATTCTGTCGCAGTGACTATCATCAATCCTCGGAAAGAAATTTGCCTTGTCAGGGGTCATAGACAGGGATCAAACCCTGAACCCCGTGTTATTAAGTCTTGCAAGCTACAGACTGAGCTCGGCCTGTTTTTGAAAGACGTAGCCCGGCCTGTTTTTGAAAGGGGGAGAAAATATTGTGGGGAAAGGAGAAAATGCTACCTATCAGCATTTTCTCCAATTACCACAGTGTTTTCGAATGCCTTTTTACCCAGGATCGTTAAAACAACGGTTAGTATAGAAAAGGGGTAGGTGTCAAAATCGCTTCACGACGTCGTGATAGCCGTTTACCAAACAATCCCTGTTTTTTACGACCCTGAGATAGAAGCCTTTTGAAAACATTGTGAGAAAAGGAGAAAATGCTGGTAACCAGCATTTTCTCCTTTTTCCGCAATGTTTTCTACCCTGCTAGAATCAAATTTCAATTTTTGAGTTACGTTTATTTTGTCGTCTGCAAATGCTTTCAGTTTGGATCAGTCCAAAATTTTGTCGTTTGGTAAAGAGTTAATGGAATTGCTCGAACCTTGTATATAGCTCTGCCATTTCACGTGAGGGGGGCGTAAAGTACAGGATTACAATATAGGGTTTTTTTTGTGAATTCTAATACCGTACTTCATTGTCCGCCTTGCAAAAAGACATTAAAAAAGAACATAAAACTGCCAATATAGCATAACACATTCAATTCTTTTAATTGACTATTCCACCAACCGGAAATTGAAAGTCAAAGATACATAGTTATGAAACAACATTACTTTGCAGCAAACAACGTCAATATAAACGATGGTTTTTGCTAGATGGACAACCTATAAAGCACTGGAACCAAGTTAAATTGTTTTTGCGGACAGTGTAGATCAAGATCAGAGTGCACAGAACGTGCAGTCTGATCTTGGATCTACACTGCCGCTACTTGCTTACATATTCTAACCAGAACAAAAATGAAAATTCTGTACTGTGGATTCTTTTCATAATTGAAGCGGTCCATTATCTTAATCTAGCACTGTAAGTGTTAAAATTGAATCCATATTCTAATGCATAAATATATAAAATAAACTATGACCAAAGGAAAAATTGTTCCTAACGACTAGCTTCCCCGTTTGCCGGACAGCTTTTCTAAAGTGGTCAAGACGGAAAAGGTTATTCGCATGTGGTAACGTGTTAGAATTTCTCACTCCCACCCAGATCCTGATGACGTCATTTAATAGCGACTATCCCTATAAAGTGCAACGTATGCATTTTTTCCCATGGAGACGGTTGAAAAGGTAGGCCTATATTCTGTTGTACCAAGGCATTATGGGCAGAAACTGTACATTTCTAGTTTACACCACATCCATTATCTCCTGCTATATGGCATTCTGCAAATACACGTCTATCTAATATGGGCTTTCTGGGAACGTAAGCGGACTAATTTTTCAAAACGACGGCCGTTACTTTGAATTTCAAAATAAAATAAATGTTTACTCCGTAAAACGCTACCTGGTGCGTTTTAATCAGTTATGATCAGCTAGCAGGCAACCTATGCACCGGCCATTTATAAAAACAATCCCTACAGGCTTGGGTTTAGCTTCGGTTTAAGCCCTACTTTTCCCAAGTATCGGGAAATGTGTGATGCGTCATATAAGACAGGTGGAATCTTCGAAGAATATGACATGCACAGACAACGACACCACATCATGCCGTATTTCGGTAGAATAGTATGAGCCCCGACCATCAGCACCAAAGTTACAAGTTTGATACTCCGCCGGAAGGTTCTAGCGATCTTTAGGCGCTTAGGAGTAGTTTCGTGTGCTTTTCGTTGCTCACTACCTTGAAGAAAAAGCATTTTGAAAACATTTTGTGAAAAGGACAAAATGCCGGTAACCAGCATTTTCTTCTTTTCACACGATGTTTTCTGCCCATCAAAAAAAAAAAAAGGACGTCATGTTTTTAGCCTCCTTTATTTTGCTGTCTGCAAATGCTTTGAATTTGGAATAGTCTTAAATCTTGTCGTTTGGTAAAGAGTTAAAAAAACAATATTCAAGTTTAGAAATATCTGATTTACATGGGTTGAAAAACAAGTTCTTAGTCTCGAGGATTGCATTACAAAGCTTTGATAACAAAATAAAAATCTTTAAAAAAAGATTATGTCTCTCTGCTACGAAACAGTTGGTCTGAACTTTATCAATTCGCTTCCCGAAAAACGCATAATATTATGTTATAACTAATTACCAATCGACAAAATTTTAAGTATGTCCAAATCGAAAACACTTGCAGACGACAAAATGAAAGTGACTGAAAATTGGAAATATGTTTTGGCAAGAGTTAGAAATTAGAATACATTGTGGGAAAAGGAGAAAATGCTGGTTACCGGCATTTTCTCCTTTTCCCCCACAACGTTTTCTAAAGGCTTCTATCTCAGAGTCGTAAAAAAAGTAAGGATTGTGTGGTAATGGGTTCACGATCTCTGGGAGAAGACTTCTGAAAATGTTTAGGGAAAAGGCAAAAATGTTGCAGATAAGCACTTTTTGTCTCTTTTACTCAAAGCGCTTTTATGCTGTTACAGACAAAAGCAAACGACAAAATACCGGGTATCACACTGGTCCAAATTGAAAGCAACTGCAGACGACAAAATAAACGTTACTCAAAGTATGAAATTTGAGTCCATTAGGGTAGAAAACACTGTGGGAACAGGAGAAAATGCTGGTTACCAGCATTTTCTCCTTTTTCCACAATGTTTTCGAAAGCCTTCTATCTCAGGGTCGTAAAAACCAGGGTCTGTTTGGTAAAGGATTAAGCAACATCGATATTTTGTCTGCGATTGCTTTCAAAATAGTATAAAACTTTGCTGTCTGGTTTAGGAATGAAGATTGTTTTATGGCGCATCATTAGCTTTGGTCGTTGAGCGCGCATGTCTGTGTTAACCCATTACCACACAGTCCCTTCTTTTGACGACCCTGAGAAAGAAGCCTTTAGAGAAAAAAATGTGGAAAAAGGAGAAAATGCTGGTAACCAGCATTTTCTCCTTTTCCCACAATTTTTTTCCCTACCCTTCGCAGACCAAATTTCAAATTTTCCGTCACTTTTATTTTGTCGTCTGCAAATGCTTACGGTTTGGACCAGCCTAATTTTTTTTGTCGTTTGGTATTGAGTTAAATGATGATAAAGCGGAATATTTGAGCTCCGCCTGGTAAAGAGGCCCGCCCGGGTGGCTCAGTAGTGAGCGTGTTGGACTCATGATCTGGTGGTTGTGAGTTCGATACCCGGTTGAGGCGAACTTTCTTTCTGGCGTATTTCCGCCTCTCGCCTCTGCTGAAGCATGTGAGAAAAGTAGTCGGTAGCTTTGGAAAGAAAGTTGTGTAAGTACCGCTGTGAGAAAGCCAGGAAGCACATGTGTGTCACCGACCGCCATGATATGACCTTAGATGTTAAAGTGGCGTTAAACCCCAATACAACCAACCAACCTGGTAAAGAGTTCGCATGCACTGGTCTATAGGTTCCCTATCGACTTTCAGCTACACCAGATTGCGTTTTTCTCACAGGCGGTTGAAAAAGTAGGCCATTTTTTATTTTGGAATAATTCTAAGCAAACAAATTTCACAGCCACTCGATTTAATTATTACGTCGGGAATAAGCAATACCATGTCTCCATTGTTCACAATGCTTCCAAAAATCTTCTATCTTTTGGTAAGGAAAAAAATGGGGCGGGGCGGTAAAGGGTTTATTTGCTTCAAACAGGAACAATCAACAACCTGGTATCCACCCCCACTTAAACTTGGCTCATCAAACCCATCATGATGGTGACGTTATTACAACGAAACCATCACTTGGACCTGACCTGTTCTGGGTTCGCATTCACCAACCATTCTTGGCACCATTCACAATGGTTCTTTTATCAGAAAGTAACGCAACTTCTGATTGCCTAGATCGTTTGATTAAGCCAATTAGAATTTGCGTTACTTTCTAAATTTAGAATAAGACCTCGGCTGAAATTAGGAACGGTTGATAAAGATGAATCATGATTATGACCAGAATAGCGGCTTCACGAACTTCTTATCATAGTGTATGCCAACTCGTTTTGACAAGGATTTTTTTTTTTTAACTTAAAACCCCTATTTGTTAAATGGCCATAGAATTTTACTTTCTAAAGTTGCTTGCTTTCACTGATCACGTGGTAGAGGTCACGTGTTTCTTTGGATCGTGACCAATTAATGGATTGAGGAGGGTTTTCAATATCCAAACGTGACATAGACACTCTCAAGTATATAACAACAAACGCCCTAAACTATCGGAAGCAGACTTGGGGCTCAGCGCGATAACGAAGCCGTTTTTGGATACCTTCGTGAACTGAGAAGCCATTTTTTATCGCAGTTTTATATTTATCGGTAAAACGCGCGAAACATACGTCATAGTTTCCACGCCTACTCAAATTGTAATCATGCTCCTTTAACGCTTTTTTTGTAGGTGGAATCTTTACTCCTTGAATTCCAAATGTTTGTTTTGCAAAAGAGTGCCCATGTAGTGCAGAGAAATGACCCTCCCTACAAAATGACCCATGGGTCATTTCACTACGTAGTGAAATGACCCATGGGTCATTTTGTAGGAGAGAGTCATTTCTCCGCATTAGACCGGCCTTGGCCGAACTATATAATTCTGATCAGAGTAGAAATAAGTGACCCATCACGCAAAAAGGGACCTTCTGGGAATTGCGAAAAGTGTCAAACCTGGTCAGACCTTGCGAATTGCGCAGGCTGACCAGGGTTGAAACTTTTAACTTTAATGACATTTTCTGTATGAAACGTGGTCGTTGAACCTTGTTTTTCAATTATTTTTTAACTATCAGCTTAAGCTGACCTGCAATATCGTTGGTCTGTTTTCATCTAAATGATGAACAGAACTCCCAGATGGGCTCTTCTTGCGTGTAGTAAACAAAAGATAAAGCGACCTTGCAACTTTATACCTGGTTTTTAAATTCGCTTTTCTGCATGCAAGGAAAATGTGCAGTCAAATCCCAGAAGCTCAGTCAGTAGCGTGTAGGCCTTGAGAACAAAGGGTCCAGGGTTCGGTCCCTGGCTACGGCCCCTTACTCGGCCAATTTCTTTCCGAGGACTGATGATAGTACCTGCGACAGGATTCATTCTTCTTCCACCGCTGACCATTGTTTCGACGATTATCATGTGGGAAAGCAGCCAGTGGTTTGTGCGAAGTACTGGAAAAAGTAATCTCCAGGAACTCATGGATAGGTGCACTGGTCGTCGCGATATAACTAAAATAATGTTGAAAACGGCGTTAAACACCTTACAATCAATTAATAAATCAATTCAATATTTTGATCCACCGTTGAATATAACGTTACTCTAAGACCCGTATTATTCACTTTTAGACCCAAAAGGGCCTTTAAAAACGAACAACAATTCATTATTTTAAAGAATGTGACCATTTATCGCCATTGATAGCTAAAGGGAGCTCTTTTCACGATGAATATTGATTGACGAATAACAAAAATCATTCATAAAATTAATGATAATAAATACATGTATGATAATATAAAAATCATAAATGACGTTTAAACTAACAAATCCTATTTTCGAGAGCGATTTTATTGAAGTTATAACAGGCTGCCGATTGATCTAATTTGTGGAAGGATTTATTTGAATGATTTTACGACTGTCGATTCATCACGTATTTAACCCTTTTCCCACACAATTTTTAAGAATAGCCGTTTTCGAAAACATGGTGGGAAAAGAAGAAAATGCTGGTAACCAGCATTTTCTCCTTTTCCCACAAAGTTTTCTACCCTATCTAAGCAAAACTGCATCGTTCGAGCCACTTTGAAATATTGTCGCTGGCGACGGCTTTTAATTTGGATAGGTCTAAATTTTTTGCCGTGTGATAGCGAGTTAACTATTGTCTCGCTACATAGGTTCAGTAAAACTTCTAGTTTGATATTTAAACTTCAACTAATATTATTTCGAACGTACTTTATCGAAAAAGAATATCCCAATCGAACAGTGAGGAACAAGATTAGGCTGCACCTTCTCTGCAGTCTGATTCTTGGTCTAGACTGTCTGTTAAATGGTCAGTGAGCTTCACTTAGCAGCGTAAGCGCTAACTCTTTACCACACAACCCCAACTTTTCACGACCCTGGACAGGAAAGCTTTCGAAAGCATTGTGAGAAAAGGAGAAAATGCAGGTCACTAGCATTTTCCCCTTTTCCCACAACGTTTACAATCCTTCCAAAGTAAAACTGTTTACACCACAATCCCGACTTTTAACGACCCTGGACAGGAAAGCTTTTGAAAACATTGGGAGAAAATGCTGGTCATCAGCATTTTCTCCTTTTCCCACAATATTTTCAATCCTTCTGAAGTAAAACTTAAATTTTTCATTCACATCTACTTTGTCGTCTGAAAATTCTTTCAATTTCGACCTGTCCTAAATTTTGTCTTTCGGCAAAGAGTTAAGCAATGGAGAATCTATCGAAGGTTTAAACGACGATAGAGTTTTCAAATTTAACTCTTAACCCTTTTCCAAACAATCCCTGGTTTTTACGGGTCTGGAATAGTAGACTTTTGAAAACATTGTGGGAAAAGGAGAAAATGCTGGTAACCAGCATTTTCTCCTTTTCCCACAATGTTTTCTACCCTATCATTGACAGAAATCATCTTTTCAGCAAAAGTTGAGTTGCATGTGCAAATGCTTTCAATTTGGTCTAGTCAAAAAGTTTGTCATTTGGGAAAGGGTTAAGGTAATGGACCCGTAATACTTCTAGCGCAGCATGGCATAAAATTTCTTGACCATTGATAAAGACAGATTTATACAGATATAATCAGTGTATGGAAACTCTGTACGGGAAATATCTTCGATGAATTCAAGATGGCGGACTCGTGTTATTGACAAAGTAAGTGTTGTTTAATTTTGGTCCAAACTTGTTTGAAATTGCATCCCCTATTGTATGAGTAAAGAGCTTCGACTAAAAAAGCAAGCGATGGTAGCTTATGAGAAAACGGGAGTGCCTCTTGTCCGTAACCCCGCGCTGAACATGATGTTTTGATGAAGTTGAAAAACTAAGCGGGAGACCGGAAGAAAACTGGCTTTATTTCATCGAATAGAAAGCTAATGATAAAAGAAGATACCTCGATCGGTGGGGAAATGTCACACTCTTACAACCGTACCAAAATACGTTGCTTATATTTACTGATTTAGCTGTTATAAAGTTTTTAAATTTTGCGTGGTGTACTCTTCGGTGCAAACCGAAACTAAACTACTGTACGGTTGGGTGGTCGGAATTTCTGTACGCTTCGGTAACAAATATGAAGTCAAAAATCTGTATGCTTCGGTGAAAATGATTAAAGGAGAAAAATGCTAGAACAGTCTACTTGTATTTACTGCACAAGCGAGAATTCCTTATACAAGCACATGAAACAAATTTGTGTAATTTACTCTATATCTTGTTTGTTATGTTAAAACCGTATAATAGCTCAAAAATGGGTCACGCCAGGGTTCCCTGGTTTAGTAAGGATTTGATAGAGAATTCTTTGTTATTCCTATTTTCTAAAGGAAAAGTATGAGTCATTTTGAAGTAGTGTTTAAAATTAGTGTGAATTTGAAAAAAACTTATCCCCAGATAAAACTACAATATATCAACGTATTCAGATGACCTCGATCAAGACCTTTATTAGGTTACATACTAAATTCCGGAGTGTAACAAAATAAAAATATGTTATTAACAGAATGTAACCAAAAAAAAAAAGTTCCATGTACATAATTCTATAGCAGAACACTGAAAGCAGAAGAAAAAAAAAATATCACTATTGTAGTTCCTCATCCGTGTAACTGAAACATAAAAGTGGGAGTTTATAAAAGCTTTAAAATGAACGCTATGGAATAAGGACAATGTCCCTTGGAAATGCTTACAAAAGGATGATAGAAAGGGGACGTAACTCAGAAAACGATGTAATGAAGACAGAGTTGCCTGAGTGTGCTGTATAATCATCCAGAGTTTCTAGTCAAAGGATTTGATACTTTGAAAATTATGATCGAAATTAGTCTTTTTTTTTCTCCCTAAATGAAAAGAGAGCTATAGGCTGAATTTCTCAGTTCTATCAATGTATGAAAATTGACGGTTTCAATCAATGAAAAAAAACGTATATTTTTTGCTAAAGCAAAACTCTTAAATATGAATTTAACAACAGGCATAAGATTATCTTTTTTAAAGGGTCTTTTAAGGTATAAAGAATGACAAATGATCACTTAGACGATATCAATGTAAATTAAAAATGAGCTATAGAGACAAGGCAGTGCACAAAGGAGTTTTGTACTGCACTTTTCACTACCGATTGTTAGTGTTTGAAAAAGCAAACCAAAGCTCAGAGATGCTTCATTTTTTTGATTCGGGTTTTATGTTGCTTTCCAAATGGTTCTGGTCCGATCAACACAAAGTTTGCTCCTAAAGTGCTTCACGTGTTCACCAGCACTGGGCTTGGGCTCTAAAAATGCAGCGCCAACAGACATACAAACATAACCAGTGTCCGTTGTGGAATTCTAACCAACACTATCCACAAAAAGTTACTAAAAATCTACGTTACCTACTGCGCCACGCAGGACCCCTGATCAATAAATGATGATAGAGGAGGTTCGTTCTATATTTCGCTTTTCACATAATGCGTCTTTGAAGTTTATACTATAGATGGCTTCTACATTTTTGGTTTCAGACCAAGACAAAAACCTTAAGTTTATTATTTTCATGTTAAAGGTCCATATATATATATATATATATATATATATATATATATATATATGCTTTGTTGCTCAGCGCTTCTCAATAACGAGCCATTTTAGTATACGAATTAAGTTGCGGGTTTATACATCACGTTTCTTTGAGTTCAACATAAAAACATCAAGTAAATGACCCATGTAGGTTGTTCGTACATTTCCTTTTTTTCCACCCTTAATCGTTTTCACCGAAGCGTACAGATTTTTGACTTCATATTTGTTACCGAAGCGTACAGAAATTACGATCACCCAACCCTACAGTAGTTTAGTTTCGGTTTGCACCGGAGAGTACACCATTCAAAATTTCAAAACTTTATTACAGCTAAATCAGTAAATATATGAGCGACGTATTTTGGCACAGTTGTAAGAATATGACATTTCCCCACCGATCGAGGTATCTTCTTTTATCATTAGCTTTTTATTCGATGAAATAAAGCCAGTTTTCTTCCGGTTTCCCGCTTAGTGTTTCAACTTCATCAAAACATCATGTTCAGCGAGGGATTACGGACAAGAGGCACTCCCGTTTTCTCATCAGCTACTATCGCTTGATTTCTCAATCAAAGCTCTCTAGATTGGTACCTTACTCGTTGTAGGGGATGCAATTTGAAACAAGTTTGGACCAAAATTAAACGACACTTACTTTGTCAATAACGCGTGTCCGCCATCTTGAATTCACCGAAGAAATTTCCCGTACAGAGTTTCCATACAGTGATAATACTTTTGCACATTTTTAACCGACCAGTAATTCCTTTGATGTCTATCTTCAAATTATCTGTTGATACTTTTGTTAGTTTCCAGAAAAGGGAGGTAATTATCACATCTCTTTGTAATGGGAATAGAGTGGTTTTAGATTTATAAATGATAACTTCATGAAGGACAAAAATGAAAAAGTGGCTCGGTGAAAGCAGTACAATAATACCGCTTTTTAATATTAGCAAATTTTGTAGGCTAATGATATAATGTAAATAGCCGTTTTCCATTACGGGTCCACTACGTTAACTTGCTAAATCAGTTTAATGACCTTCTCAAGTCGAGAGCTGAACTCCGAATACCGGCCTTACAATTAGCCCGGAATTCAGGCCCTGCACTTAAGTCATTCTAATAAACAAGGTGCACAAGTACAGCACAGTCACAGAAATATGTGTTGTTATTTGCCCTTCTTCTGAAATACGTTAAATCAGACATTCAGAACATTGAGAATACAGAGTTTTCATTTTGCAGTTTTACCTGATGATTTTGTTTTAATGAAAAGGCTCTGTTTATTGGACTGACACCAGTCTATTCTTACAACTTATACTAATCTCTTTTTGATTCTGCATCCTGGGAACTACGCCAGTACTCGAGCCGGATGTGCGGGCCAATGAACAATCCCAAACGTTGACACTCGCTCCCGGATAATGAATTAGGGACCATTATGATTACGAGGCCGACGCTCTACCTAACAACCACGGACAGAACACAGTACAAGAGGATTCATTGCCCCTGTTCACTGACAATTCTCAAGGACTGTCATAATCTAAATGGCAAGAACATTCTACATTTCAAAGTCACCAAATGGTTAAGTCAATCACAAATTGTGTTATATTTTAAATTTAGATTTTGACAGAGAAAAAAGATATAAATAGTTGGTGAAAATTTGCCGAAATTTACATGATCTGTGAAAGTTAGAGAAAAACATATCGCATTTCACAATCAAAGCGTTCAGAACGCTGAAGTGGTATTTGTCTAGGAGCCATGTGTGGAATTAATAATTTGAATGTTGGCTTGAAATTTAATCTACTAGGCAAATGAATACTTTTTTGTTCAAGAGAGAGCATCCATGACATAGTTAGGATTATTTGTGAATTGGTGATCTCCCTTTGATCATAAGGAGGAGTCAAGAGTAATATCTCTTGAAAGTAGGGTGCATGATTTGTAGAGAGAGAAACCATGTAAATATATCGAATAGAATTAAGTATGTACCTGAAAACTTGAAATATATTTTAGCCGTTAACGTTAAATTCCTACCATTGCAATCAATTATTTCAGTCTGTAAATAGTCATGCCCTTTCAAATGCAGTAGCGAGCAATCATGGGATGAACAAGCAATAGGACGAACTGGTTTGGTAGACATATTATGTTCCATTGCGCTAATGGAAGGCTATAAGCGAGTGAAGCTATTTTCAATCAAAATTAGTATTTTCACGATCGATGGCCTCACCCAGTGTATCTTAACATGGCATTTCTAATTACACATCTGAGCACTATCGAAAAACTAATTTGCCTGGGAAATGCAGAGTTTAATTGGCCTTATTTCATTCGGCTTTGCCCAAAATAATTATGATACATGGTCTTCAAAATTTAGTTCAAATACCACAAAAATAAAGATCTCGTCTTTCTTTGTCCCCTCACATGATGTGGCGGAGCTAAAGGCCAGAGATACTAGATGTGAACGGAGCCTGAAGGGTATATGACTTGCAACACTGGCGTGGCTTGCAGTCCGCGCAGGCTTATCAGAAACGACAATTTCCGGTTTTATGTAAATATCTGTTTTGCACAAGTCTTCCGTAGCACAAAATCTAATGCAGTCTTAAAGTATCGTCTTGGATTAGCCTGCGCAGACTGCGCAGGCTGATCCGAGACGACAATTTACGTAAACGTCCAAATGCCACTTTTTGCATGTTTCAAGCCATATGATGCTTATCCCATCACTAAACCATTCCTTGTTTGACGTTCTTGAAGTTGAAGGCTTTTAACACGATTGTAGGAAAGGAAAACATGTTGGTAACAAGCATTCTCTCCTTTTCTAGATGATGTTTTCTCTCATTTCAAGGACAAACTCTATCATTTGACACAAATTTGTTGTATTGGATTCGAATGCTTTGAATCTAGGCGACGTCAATTTTTTTGTCCTTTGTCGTTTGTTACAGAGTTAGGAGTGCAAATATGATCTATTTTAGTAAAAAATCCAGGCCTGTTAAACCAACAATTGGTGTACGCTGCTTTCAAGATTATTTACCTTACATCACGGCAGTAAGTCATTTATTCACGTATATTCTGGATTTCACCAGAGCTAAAAATTATGTTATTTTTATTTCATACTTTCCGATAGGTTATCGAGAAATATCGGTGAACCATTCCTCGATATATCATGGTTGCGACCAGTGAAAATACCGATACTTATATTCTAGTTATCTAGGTAAAATGCGCGTGACTCATAACCACACGGAAATGTGACATCATTTACCTTTCTCGCGCTTGACGCAAAATAGTAATGCGCTACTGTGAGGAGGGGGTGCGCCACGGGGAATAACCGAAAAAAACTACTGGATTTTGATAAAGTTCCTCCTAGAAAGGGTTAAAAGCATGAAATAAACAGGATATTTGCTTTTTTTCGGTTAAAGATCGAAATTTATTTCATGGAGTGAATATCATGGGTATTATTTTCACGAGTAGCACAGCCACTCGATGAAATAAATTTCGATCTTTAACTGAAAAAAAAAAAATCATCTATTTGGTTTACGAAACTGTCGAGATTTAGGCTAGGGTTATTGAGAATAGCGGGTGAATAAGAGTCCTACTTCTCTATGTCAATGTGTTCCTAAGATTAGAAACCCTGAACTAGATCTATTGGTCGATATTGGATGCTTTCAGAGACAAATGCTAATCCAGCTCGGATACCAACTCTTAACTGCTTAATGAATTGAATGCGCTATCGAGCTAATAATAAACCCCATATACATTAATATTTCATGTGTTCTTTTCACCGAAAATACCTATCAGACAGTGTAGAATCAAGATCAGACTTAAAGTTCTGTGCAGTCTGATCATACAATACTCAGTTGGTAGTAAACACAGTCGTCGAAGCATCCTTCATGGTTATTAAGTGTGATGTGCAAAAAAAATGCGGATTTTGTCCGCTTAATACGGAATCTTGTGTTTGCCATAATTTTTCCTTTCACATCGGTGGGTTTGTCGGTCGGTCTGCCAGCCTGCCAGCTAGCCATTCAGCCAGTCAGGAAGTGAGCCAGTCAGTCAAACTGTGATCAAGTCAGACAGTGCGTCGGTCAATCGATCGGTCGGTCGGACGAGCAGGCGGGCAGGTGTTAGGTCGGTCGATCAGTAAGAAATTGAGTGAGTGAGTGAGTGAGTGAGTGAGTGAGTGAGTGAGTGGGTGAATTGGTTGGTGCGCCGGTTGGTCAGCCAGGCAGTTGGTCTATCGGTCGGTCGATCGATCGATCGGTCGGTCGGTCGGTCAGACGGTCGGTCGGTCGGTCAGTCGGTTAGCAAGCCAGTCAATCAGTCATCGAGCCAGTCAGTTAATCAGTCAGTATGCCATTCAGCCAACTAACCAACTTCCCTAACCAACCAATTACCAACCAACTAACCAACCAATCAACCTTCCTACCTACAGACCGACCCATCAATTTATCAAGCAAGCACCTTCACAGACAAGCAAGCAAACAAACAACAGTGCAGTGAAGTATATATTTGCGTTTACAAATCACTTGACACAATTATTCAAATAATTATGCAGCCGTCAAGTTTTTCAACTCTTTGTTTGGGTGTAGATTTCAAGCTTGTATAGGACCTGACCTGATAATTGAATTAAGTTCCGTATTTTACGTCAGTCAATCACCGTCATGTTTCCTTCATACAAGCGCATGATCACAACTGTGACCCAACACGCAAAAAGGGACCATCTGGGGATCCTGTAAATCAATAACATGAAAAGTGAATAGTGCAGGTCAATGTAAGTTTATAATTAAAAAATTATTGTATAACAAGGTACAATGACAACGTTTCGTACAAAAAATGTCAATAAAGCGAAAAGTGTCAACCCTGGTAAGCCTGCACGAGTTGCGCAGTCTGAACAGGTGTGACACTTTTCGCAATTCCCAGAAGGTCCCTTTTTGAGTGACGCGTCACATATTTTTCCACGCCTCTTCAACTCTGTTAAAAACCTTGAATTATGGTAAATAAGTGAAATAAAACTTTTATGCAGATAATAATAAAAATAATAAACTCTTCCTAGTTCTAAAAGGTATTTTCGAGAGGAAAGAAATATCTCCTTATCAGACAGTGTAGATCTAAGATCAGACTGCACGTTCTGTGCAGCCTGATCTTGATCTACGATGTCCGCAAAAGTTCAATGAGTCGCGTTTTGTATCCGAAGCGTTAAATTCTCTTAGGCTGCTGTAGTGATACCGTTAAAAGTGCAAAAATCGCTTGATATTATTCTCAGTTGTCACAAGGTTTATTTACTTCATTCCAACCTTTTTAAATTGCTGAATCGTACAAACAAAGTCCATAAGAAAGAAACAAATAAACAAATGCACAGCTGAAATTCAGGGAACGTGCAGGTTTCGAACCCTAGAACTCCCGTACGAAAGGCCAATACCTTAACAACTGAGCCAAAGAGATATCTTTCTGACGCAGTAGTCAGGTGTTGTATCTCAAAGGAGACGAAGCCATGCAGGAAGGAGTGGTCTCCCGTAACACAGTCCCCCTTAAAGTCATCATGTATCGATGATTCAAAGCCTTATTAGGCAGAGAGTCCGTTTTTTTTTTAACAACAAATGGGATTAATGGCTCAATGTCCGATCCCGGACGAGCCCCCATGTTACGGACAAAGTCCGCAACAAAGAAACAAATGAACAAACGCATAACTGAAATATAGGGACCGGGCAGTATTCGAACCCTAGAACGCCCAGACGAAAGGCCAATACCTTAACTACTGAGCTAAAGAGATATGTCTCAAAGGCAGTTGCTAGGTTATTAGGCTGACTGCACCAGGAGAACTTGGGCTTAACACGACTGAAGTAGTAAACATTTACACTACATCAATGATTAGAGTCATCCTCGGATACCCCGGGGTCTCCCTATTTGCTACGCTACATCGACCCCTGGGACAATTGACTAATAAAACTTTGAATCAGCCACCAAAAATCGATACGAAACGTCATAGCGTACAGTCCACTCGCCCATCACAAAATGATGATGGAACCAATGAAAAGCCAGCATTCAGCCAGCGGTAAAGCGAGGGAAATTCAATTAATCGCCCAGGGGTCGATGTAGCGTAGCAAGTAGGGAGACCCCGGGGTATCCGAGGATGGATTAGAATGCAAGTGCGTTAAAGGTGGTCCTTCATATTTTGGGACAAAAAATTTACAATCTTTCGAACAAAGTCTGTAAGAAAGAAACAAATGAATAAATGCATGGCAGAAATAAGGGACCGGGCGGGATTCGAACCCCGGAACTCCCGGACGAAAGGCCAATACCTTAACCACTGAGCCAAAGAGATACCTTCCCAACGCAGTAGTTAGGTATTGTATTTAAATCGGGACAAAGTCTTGCTTGAAGGAGTGGTCTCCCGTGACAATAAAAATACAAAAAAAAATAATTCTTTTCTCCCAAAGCCTTAAAAGTTTCATTAGCAAAACCCCAGTACTTAGTCGAAATCTATCCGACAACAAGAGAAGATAAATTAGAGATTTACTACAGCCAAGGTCGACACCGACGGGAAACACGGTCTATTTTTACATGAACAACTTGCTCACTTACATACCGGAAATACAAAGAATAAGCTTCAAATTTAGGGTACGAAAAAGACATTATAGAAAATAATTACATTTCTGTTATGTTATGGAATTTCATTAGTCACGTGCCAGTCACTTAACATTCCCACAATGCTTTTTTTATTTTTGGCGCGAAATCTAAAAATAGCTTAAGAGGCTACGTAGCCTTTTAAGGGAATACTCTATCCAATTTATTTTTAAATGTTATTATTCTTGATTACTGATGATTTGTATTTTTTTTTTCATATACTATAAATTTCAGTGATATATATTTTCTTAATTTGGTGCGATGAGAAAAACCTGAATACCCAGCTTTAAAGCCATGCAAAAGGCAGCTTAATGCATCTCCGTGATCCATGGAAGCAAGCCATCACATCATTATGGATCCATTAATATCCAATTTCTTCCTACAACCGACTTATCATGAGGTAGTCCTGTCCTTTCACATACAGAAAAATGACTAATAGCGAAAAGTTTCGGTGCGCAAGCTCACCTGAATCGATACTTTTCGCAGATGCATTTAACTCCTTTTTTTTTACAGAGCATGTTTCATTTACTAGAGAGGTTATCAGACCTCTCCAATAGTGTTGAGTTTAAAAGGCAGACTGCCACAGAATTTGTTGTCTAAATCCATTTTTCTTGCGAAATTGCTCTGATACACAGTCTGTTTCGTCATGGTTTTATAAATAAAGCGAAATCAAAAACCGAAACGGGAAATAGACTGGTTTATTTTTATACGACAAATTTCAGAAAATTATTGGTGACGTTGATTTGCCATGGCTGCAAATGACCAAGCAGGCTGCGGACAAGATCATGCGACTTGAAAACGCGACAAGAAGGCCAAATGACCGTCATGTAAAGCATAATTATGAGGTTTCTACGCGGCGGCTTTTTTACTTGTTTGTTTACATGTATCAAAATGTATTGAAATAAACAGCAAATAAACTGTTTGGAAACGATGATGCTGACCCTCTCCTGGCTTCTTTTTTAAAGAAGCCAACTTCTATAGACTGGTTTGGGTCTACTGTATCCTAATTCAATCAGTGGTCACGTATGACAGTCCAAGAGTATAGGAAATTCTGGACGGAGATTCTATTCCGCATACAGTTATTTATTATTACACTGGAAAGCGTTTCTATTTTCTATCCATTGTCAGGTCAGTTTTCGCTCGTTTGTCAAAAAGCCCAGACAAGTGGTGACTCAGGGCCGGAATTTTCTGAAGAAAAGATCAAGGACGCGGCGGTCGTTTACATATCAATGCCCGCTCAAAAAGGTCAAACTGTCCCTGAGTGGACCAAACACGTGACTACATGACATTTCGAATCTATTCTTCTCTTTGTTTACTCGTTGATTATGTGGACGAAAAAGGACACATATATGTTTCACTGTATGTACACAAATTAGTATATTCTCCTCAGAACTTATATTGTAATATAAATTTTAAAAATGTTTACTTCTAACTTCAAATTAACCATTGATCCTGGCGCTGCGAGTTCAAGTCAAATCCTGCATATTGCAAGGTAATATTTTGCTGATAAGCGCTCTAAATGCAATAAGTTTTCTGATAAACGAATATAAAGATTTTGAGTGAAGGCAATATCAATATCGAGCGTTGATATCAATCATAGGAATAGAAATCGGACACTGCTTTAGGTCAGATGTACTTGAGTTTGCATTTCCTATCGCTAGGTCAACATAAAATGCCTTAAAGGCTTCAGGCGAAAATAAAAAACTCTAGCTAGCGGACGGCATCGATCAAGATCAGACTGCACAGAACGTGCAGTCTGATCTTTGATCTATACCGCCCATTTTTTAAGGCAGACCTGTGAAATACTATAGTTCTTAGATTCAATGGAGAGTATTTTCAGGGTTCAAAAAGAGGCTTACTTTAAACACTTTGCGCTGAAAGATGTAGAGGGACTATCGTTTATTAGTTAACTCTTCCGCCAATGAAGATACACTGTCCTTCTGGCCAAAGAGGCAGGTCTCCCTACGGGCCTTTTCTTGGATAGAATAGATTGATTTGCAGAATTCTTCCGATCGTTACTATGTTAACTGGGCTATTGTTTGATAAAAGTAAAGATGAGAAAAACAATCTGAAATGGATATCAAGTCATGTTATGTAGGTATGCACGATGAAGAAGAAACTATCTCATGTAGCTGTTTATTTTGGAGATACTTTTTCTTAAACAAGTAGTATATGTGTTCTAGTTATTTTTGGTAGTGTCTTTTTTTCTTCTGCATAAATATTCTCGAAGTTAAAGTAAGTGGGTACATGTATTTTGATATTTAGTTATCACACAGTGGCTAACAACAGTAACATAATATCCCTTGAACATTATCTCTTACATGAAATGAAACTTTTCAACCAAGTGTTATATTCCAAAGTAAACTCTTGCTGGAATGCATCCCATTTTTTTTTTTTAACCAAGATCAGACTACATGTACTATATGCTCCCTAAAGAAGTCAAAAGGTTACAGAAATACATCGGCAACTACGAGATTGGAATTGGGAAATCTCTTACGAACGAAGTCCGTAACAAAGAAAGAAATGAATAAATGCATGGCAGAAATAAGGATCGGAGCGGGATTCGAACTCCGAACTCCCGGACGCAAAGCCAATACCCTAACCACTGAGCCAAAGAGATATCTCTCTGACGCAGTAGCCAGGTATTGTATTTAAATCGGGAGTATGCCATGCAGGAAGGAGTGGTCTCCCGTAACACACCCCCTCTTAAAGTCATCATTTATTGATGACTCAAAGCCTTATTAGGCAGGAAGTCCGATTTTGGACAACAAATGGGATTAATGGCTCAATGGCCAATCCCGGACGAGCCCCCATCTTACGAACGAAGTCCGTAACAAAGAAAGAAATGAATAAATGCATGGCAGAAATAAGGATCGGAGCGGGATTCGAACTCCAAACTCCCGGACGCAAAGCCAATACCCTTACCACTGAGCCAAAGAGATATCTCTCTGACGCAGTAGCCAGGTATTGTATTTAAATCGGGAGTATATGCCATGCAGGAAGGAGTGGTCTCCCGTAACACACCCCCTCTTAAAGTCATCATTTATTGATGACTCAAAGCCTTATTAGGCAGGAAGTCCGAATTTGGACAACAAATGGGATTAATGGCTCAATGGCCAATCCCGGACGAGCCCCCATCTTACGAACGAAGTCCGTAACAAAGAAACAAATGAATAAATGCATGGCAGAAATAAGGATCGGAGCGGGATTCGAACTCCGAACTCCCGGACGCAAAGCCAATACCCTAACCTCTGAGCCAAAGAGATATCTCCCTGACGCAGTAGCCAGGTATTGTATTTAAATCGGGAGTATGCCATGCAGGAAGGAGTGGTCTCCCGTAACACACCCCCTCTTAAAGTCATCATTTATTGATGACTCAAAGCCTTATTAGGCAGGAAGTCCGATTTCGGACAACAAATGGGATTTATGGCTCAATGGCCAATCCCGGACGAGCCCCCATCTTACGAACGAAGTCTGTAACAAAGAAAGAAATGAATAAATGCATGGCAGAAATAAGGATCGGAGCGGGATTCGAACTCCGAACTCCCGGACGCAAAGCCAATACCCTAACCACTGAGCCAAAGAGATATCTCTCTGACGCAGTAGCCCAGGTATTGTATTTAAATCGGGAGTATGCCATGCAGGAAGGAGTGGTCTCCCGTAACAAATCAAAGGACTTAAATTACTGAGAAAAACAGATTTGTGACACAGAATTTATCGGATGTCAGACACGTAGACCCCTGACCATTTAGACCCCTTAAAATTTGGGTGACAATTAGACCCCTGGGACACATAGACCCCTATTTTAGTGAGACACTTAGACCCCTATTTTCAAAAAGAAAATTTACATATTAATTTACTATGTTTATGGATTGTATTACTTGTAAATCTTGTCTTGAAACATAAAATAAGTATTTTGACATTTGAGACCATATATTGATACAGAAATACAGTAGCTGATGAAATGATTTTGAATTACTAACAGTCGACAGAAAATTTAAACATGCATGTCTTTTTTCAGATTCTTTTTTACAATAGTTAGTTCTTTTTCATAGAATGTTAATTGCTTTCTTTTTTTTTTTTCTTCAAAATTCTACATAACATTTTGTATTTTTACTAGAATATGGGTAACAAACTTTTAGTCTGCTAAGTAGAAGTAAATATATGACTTTAGTGCATAGATTAATTACCTTTATAAATTTGTATGAACTCTTTACCACACAGTGCCGACTTTTGATGACCCTGAGAAAGAAGTCCTTTGAAAACATTGTGGGAAAAGGAGAAAATACTGGTAACCAGCATTTTCTTCTTTTCAGACAATGTTTTCTCTCCTCTTGGATACAAAATTCAAATTTTCAGTCACTTTTATTTTGACCTCAGCAAATGCTTTCAATTTGGACCAGTCTAAAATTTTGCTGTTTGGTATAGAGTTAATGAGCTTTATTACTATAGATTGAGGCAGAAAGTGACCAAGAATGGATATAAACAAAAATTTACAATATGCAGTTTCATTGCAAAGGGGAATGAGAAATTTTATAAAGCTTCAATTAATTATTGACAGACTCAATCTGTTCAACACGATCAGTGACCACCATATACATGTATCAATAAAATTCATCCTTTCCCACTGTGTTTTCAGTCTTCAAAAGATAGAACCAACAAATATAAGCCATACTTTACTTCTTATTTGTCAATTCTTTGGATTTAACAAAGTCGAAAGTTTTATTGTCTGGTGAAGAGTTAAGGGATTGCTGAAAGTATGTGTCATGATCCAATTAACACCTTTGACTGGGGATAGATAAGATAAGGACTATAAATTAATATACAAGGATGTCCCTTTTGCATCATTTGAATTTTTGCCCTTAGTATTTATCTGTACACCGTTCTTTCTTTCTATCTACACCTCTTTTCAATCCTTCAGTCATCATAAATAAATCCATCAGTTTACATTAATCCTTTACAACACCATAAAATTTTGGAATGGTCCACATTGAAAGCCTTTGCAGACAATAAGTTTAATGTTGTTAAATTGATACAATATACATGCCTCTAAAAAGGTTGAAAACTTTGTGGGAAAAGGAGACAATGCTGGCTGCAAGCATTTTCTCCTTTTCTCACGTTTTCTAAAGCCCTCACCCTTAGGATCTTTTTCAGTCCGGATTTCGTAATTAAAGGGTATAAGGAGAACTTTTCAGTCATAAATAAAGAAATAGAAAAGATTTTAATATTGTACAAAAGTTTTCAAATTTTAGATTTGTAAGTTGTACAGTACTGTCAAAGTTATAACTTGCAACAAGAAAAAGATTAAAGTAAAGTACTGAAATGTGGAAAATATTCCACTCATCTATTGTAAAAATCACAGCTATTCAGTCATTAACTGGTGGAAGAGGTGTGAATTGAAAATATTCAAAATTACACCTGATTACTTGGCTAAATGAAAAACTAAATGGAAAACCATTCTAAAAATGATAAAACAGTCAAACAGCATGATGCTGAATAACTGAAAAATTAGGTTCATAAATATAAATAGGGGTCCAAGTGTCTCCAAGACAAAGGGGTCCAAGTGTCTCAAAGGGGTCTAGATGTCACCCAAAATCTGAAATTTAAAGGGGTCTAAATGGTCAGGGGTTTAAGTGTCTCACTCCCGACTTTATGAATGGTGTTGAATAAAGATTGAACAACTGTGGCAAAGAAAAGAAGATATCTTCATTCTAACAGGTTCTGTTCGATCTTGCAGCTAATAAGTATGGACAGTTAATTGTTCCACTTGATTGATCAGCAAACGGATCAATTTAGCGCCTGATGATACATAGTAAAAACTTTTATGGACTTTTACGCGCTATATTACAACATTAATTTACGTGTGACATGACCGCAAGATCTACACGTGATCGTCCGATTAAAGACTTTGAAAAAACTGTATGAAGACGAGTTTGGAGAATCTTTTTTTTTCTTTCACCGGTATCACCGTTAAATCAACTGTTCAATTGCCGTAACCAGAATTATCCAGCGCGGAACCAGTGAAGTCCACTTTCGTAAAATCTGCGAGAAGGAACGGGACGAACTCGGAGAACCTTTACAGAAACTACGGCAAGAACGAGAGCTTAGGCGGTTGTGAGAAGAAATTGGAGGAACCGAAAAAGATCTTCGCCGATCTACAAGTGCAGTGGATGAAAACAAGCCAAGCGAAGGTAAAAAGGAGAAAAAAAGAGAGGAGTCATCCAGAAAGTTTTTCTGTTTGTCCTCATTTCACTTTATGACTTTTTTATATTAATAAGCAGAAGCTTGAAAAGATTAATTATGCGGCTGACATTTCTTACCAAATTCTTTTTAATTCGATTATTTTATTTTGTAACAACGTTTTTTACAGCCACTCTAATTATTGCTAGGCATTGTCACTGGTTAAACCTACACAAAAATTCGTCACGGTTACAGTAATCTACATGTTTTAGATTTACTGAAGTACGGGTTTCCCATTGGCTGAATTCTAGGCAATGATTTAACCAAGTACAATAATTCATCTAGTCTCAAATCCACTTATTGTAAAAATCATAAGGGGGCTCGTGGATATCCTAATGCTATTCACAAACCAACACTCAAATGACAATGGTATTGCATCTGACAATGTGCAAAGGGGGGGATTGACAGTAGCATAAAATTATACTCCTGTAACCAGAACTGAACCGACAGAAACTGTTGAAATAACACATCAATCCAGAGAGAGAAAAAAGAATGTTGAACAATGGAAGTAAACAATACGTAAGCGTAGAAGAGAAGGAGAAGGAGGAAAGGACTGCATAAGTACAAGTGGGAAAGCAGTACCTAGGCGAGTATCACAAATTTCTGCATGCAATAGCAAATTCAGTTGCACAAAACTCAACACGGAAATTATAGAAGACAAATTGCATAATTACTGGAATCTAAGTTATGAAGGAAAAAGAGCTTTTCTCCAGCGTTATGTGAATTTGATGGAGAAAAAGAGAAAGACCAACAGTTCGAGGAGGAAAAACACTCTTGAATATTTCCTGCCGATGGCTAATGATTCTATCCAAGTATGCAAGACCTTTTTTTTTAAAGGTCTTAGCTATAAAGGAGAAAACAGTACCTTATATTGTACAATTGGCTAAAGGTTGTGCAGATGGAAGAGTCAAATCCACACACGCTAACATTTCAAAGCAAGCAAAACAGGAAGCTATCCGGCAGTAGACTCCCATTACTGTAGATCGTCCCCAAAGAGAATAAACCTGCCCCAAAATATCAATAAGAAAAATGTATAGAGAGGACTGTGACAAATGCACTTAAAACAATATAATACCTAAAAAAAATTGGATCTATCATAAAAGTTTCAACGAAGACTTCAAATTAGGTTTCCATAAACCGAAAAAAGATCAGTGTAGTTTTTGTAAAACATTTAAATCGTTACATATAGAATTACAAAAATGTAAACAATCAGAATATGATATTCACGAAAAAAAGAAGCAAGAGGCAACGGATTAAAAGAATGATGATAAGTTGAGAGCTCTGGATTCAAATAATGATATAAGAGTCTTCACTTTTGACTTGCAAAAAGTTTTACTAAATACCAAAACAAATATTGGTATTTTATGTTGGTGAAAGTACACAACATAAAATTTCACAGCGTTTGATTTGGTTTCGAAAACTGCATGTTGTTATATGTGGCATGAAATAATAGGGAAAAGGGGAAATTGTGTCATTGCCTCGTATGTGTATAAGAATAACAAGAGTATTGAGTGAGTGGAATGGTCTGGACACTTCCTTTGTTAGAAGTAGCAAAAGGGAATGCACTGCAAGGTCTCTAAATGGCTTGCAGCTTTCAAATTTGTACCATAAATATTTGCCGATCCCCAAACTAAAATACAAGGATTTACAACAGGAAGGTTGTCCATAAGGCCATTTCCATGGCTATTACTGATTTTCTTTAAATTTTGTACACTGACACTTATACGTGTTGTTGGCTGTAATATTATGCAATATTGAATCAATAGGTAAAGGTTTGTAGGGTATGTGCTGGTTCAAAGTGGGTGTGGCAAGCCCAAAGAAGAGTCTGTTAGGAAATCGAATTTATTTATATTTTTACCCAGAGCTGATAATTAACAATTTCATGCTTTCTTAAGCAATGCAGATATAACAACTTATGTTAAAATTAATGCTAAAACAAGGATAGTTCATTGGAATTTTCATAGTCAGAAATTTTGAATTTTGTTTGATAAATCATTGAAAGTAACGATTTTGAAGTCAATAAAATGGCTGTCTTCTACGAAAAAAACTGGTACAAAGCTAAAAAAAATTGTGTATTCTTGCCCACACCACAAAGCATCTGCAATGGAAGTTAACCCATGTTTACTGTCGTATTTTTACGTGTTTTTTTTTTGTTATCAATTTCGAAAAAATAATTAAAGTAAACAGATAGTATAATTTATAAGGTTTTAGTGGCTTATTACACGGCATAACAAATCACACTTCGGGTATTATTTGCCATGTAATAAGGCAATTGCATCTTATGTCTCGAAGACAACACAAAAATATGCACTCGACTCTCAGATGGTTACATTACATCGAAAAATAAGAGAGGTTGTTCGAGAGAAGATTCACCTGGTATCTGCCGAAATAAGATATTAATTCAGGGAGCATAAAGTGTTGCATGAATACGGATAGTTTTTCACATTAAGTTCTCTCAAATGTGAATGTTAATTACGTTCAACAGGCCGGTATTTTAAACATTATTATACAAGATACTTTTAGGCAAGCTCCCAACTTCTGCAAGTGACATATCCGTTTGAATGAAAGAAAACTTTCGCTTTCATCTTAAATAGAATATTTCGTGAGAAAGGAAAAGTTCTTTTTTCATAGTATTTCAAAAATAATGTCAGTTTCAGGGGAGTTAGTGCATTGAATTTTTTTGGTTATCGGATATATAGTCTATATATTTTTTCTGGTGCCGAAATGATCTTATTGACACGAGGGGATTATTTACGTTAAGCGATGACACAGTTTTAGAAGCAAATATTTAACTATATAAAAGGCCATGCGCACTCAGACTAGCCTAGCCTTATCGGTTCAAACCATTTTGAGACTGCCACTGGACGTTGTACGGGTTCCCCCGTTTTCTATTGTGATCAGAGCTCCAGGTAGAGGAAGTGATTTTGCTTTCAAAATTGAATATTATTTTCCACTAAACCCTATATTGTGGGTACTCATTACATTTGTCTCATCGAGACAATTCTAATGGGTACACACAACACATGGTTTGGAAGAGAAACAATGGATTTAGATTATTATCTCTCCCTCTTATCTGGAGCTTTGATGATAATAGTTAAAACATACTTACAGTAAGTGTCTGATTCTTTGTTGGGTCATTTATTTAAAAATGAAACTAAGAGGTCTATTTCACAAAACCAGTCTGAAGGTCAGACAGATTCTAAACATAATTTATCAGAATTGGATTACACATCTTCACCTTTAGTTAAAGAATGCCATGATACAAGGTCAAGGTCAAAACTAAGAACAGACCAACACAATGATCCAAAAGTAGCACCTTTACTTTCTAAAAGCTACTTGTGAAACTGATCTTTTACGGGCACCGGTCTGTTTTTATATAAAAATGAAATATTAATGAGAAAGCAGGGCCCTCCTAAAGTCTCTGTTGATGATTAGTGGGCTGTCAATCATCAAGTCATCATTCCTAAATTTTGTAGAACAAAAATATTAGGCGTAGCTCATAAAACACCTATGTCAGGTCATGTTGGTATGGTATCAGAAAAATCTCAAAATTCTTGATTATATAGAGAAAATTAAATTCTCTTCTACTAGTTCCCGGTAGGTCTCTAGAAGCAAAATGTTTTGGTCTTTATTCCGTAGAGAAAAAGGTCAGTGGCTTAAGTTATGTGATCGCAACTCCTGACAGGCGACAGCAAAAGCAATTATGTCATATAAATATGTTAAAAGAATATGTTCACAGGGATAATTCAAATATTTCACCAATAACTGTAGTTTTCTCTGTCCCTCAAAATCAAAATCCCATTAACCCTGAAGACATAAATTGTGAAGAAATTAGTTTTGACAAGTCTAACCTCATTTGTTCTAAACTTAAGAATTCTAAAATTTTAAGAAATTTGGATCAAAAACTTTCAGATTTAAATAATAATACCAAATATTAATCAAAAAGGCTAATTTCTAAATATGAGCACCTGTTCCCTGATATTCCAACACGGACAGATACAATACACCATGATGTAATGAATCCCGAGTAATTGGAGCATCTTAGAAGAATCAAGTATCTATTGGAGAATGACTACACTGAACCTAGTCAAAACGGGTGGATTTCTCCCTATATTTTTGTTCCAAAGCCGGGGGGGGGGGGTTTCGTATGTACTGCATTGACAATATTGGTCATGCTAAATATGTTACTAAATTTGATCTTCTAAAAGGACTTTGGCAGATTCCTCTCAACGAAAGAGCTAAAGAAATCTTTGCATTTGTAAATCCTGATGGACTTTATCAGTACAAAGTTTTGGGGCGGAAAACTTATCAGCTACATTTCAGCGTCTTATCAACTGTAGAGCCATCATCGATGGTGTCATCATTCACATCGATGATTGGAACGAAAATCTAAGGACTATCAGAAATTTTTTTGACAGACTGGGTAAAGCCAAATTAACAATTAATCTTGTTAAAAGTGAATTTTGTCATGCTAGTTTGAAATTTTTGGGTCATGTTGTTGGAAAAGACAGGTAAAACCTATTGAACCTACAATGAAGGCTATTTCTGATTTTCCTGTACCTATATGCAAAAGACAATTTATGAGATTTCTTGGTATGGGGGGTTACTACAGGAAATTTTGTGGTAATTTTTCTATCATTGCTGAGCCACTGACAAGTCTTCTCATCCAACGCAAAAACATTAGATGGAATGATGATTGTCAAAAAGTTTTCGATAAAGTAAAGAACATACTAAAAAGTGTCCCAGTTCTTTTAGCTCCTAATTCTGAAAAATAATTTTAGCTTGCAGTAGTTGCTAGTGATACTGGTGCAGGTGGTGTTTCACTTCAAGAAGATTGTAATGGTGTAGATCATCCAATAGTTATTTTTCTAAAAAAGTTTAACAGATATCAGAAAATATTCTCAAGGATATAAAAAGAGTGTTTATCACTCATTCTTACTCTTTAGCATTTTTAGATCTATTTGTCTTCTCCTGCACCCATCACTGTATATAGTGATCAAAATCCTCTAATTTTTATCCATAAAATGAAAAACAAGAATCACTGTTCACTTCGGTGGAGTCTGTTTTTTACTTTTCTTTATGTATAATGTATTTTCATGTACATTTCATTTGTAATGATATTTTTTTTATCTTCAAACAAAAGAAAGTTTTATTTCTTAAAACTTTCTTGTCCTTTAGGAGGGGAAGCGTTATTAGATAAAATATACAGTGACCTGTTTTCAGAATATTCTAGATCCTTGAAGAATGTGTATTGTTTTTTCTATTGTGGTTATTTTTAGAAACAGGCTGTTAACTAATCAATGATGTCATCTTTCTAGAAAAGACTAATCTAGAATTTTCAAATACTAGTTGGCTTCTTTAAAAAAGAAGCCAGGAGAGGTCATCATCAATGTTTTCAAATAGTTTATTGACTTTTAATTTCAATATATTTTGGTACATGTAAATAAATGAGTAAAACAGCCACCGCACCTTATGCGCTTTATATGACGGTAATTTGACCTTCTTGTCACGTTTTCAATTTGCATGTTCTTGTCCAGCGGTCTTCTTTCTCTTTTTTTAACGAAATTCTGATTTTTTTCTTCAGCTTGTAATAGTAGCGTAATAAAAAACTACAATTATTAGAGAGGTTATTTAAAGCCATGGCAAATTAATAAATTGAATCTTCTGTATTTCGATATTTATAAAAATAAAGCACATCTATTTCCTATTTCGGTTTTTTCATTTCGCTTTATTTTCAAAACCATGACAAAATATACTGTGTATCAAAACAGTTACGCTAGAAGAAATAGAATTAGCAAATTCTGTGACAGTCTGCCTTTTATAGTCACCACTGTTAGTGAGGTCTGATCACCTCTCCAATGATATACATGTAAATAGGAGTGACTCATTCGGTGAATTTGGATTTTAAAGTAAGGCATGTGTGAATTAGTGCAAAGTGTTGGATTTAACTTGGGATACACATCTGTAATAAGTTGGAATTAAACTATTGTTAATTAAGGTTTCAGGCACCAGGAAAGTCATTCATTTTTGCAATCTAAACTTAATTCTAAGTTTTGAGGAACTTATTCCAGTTCCTGTTTTAAGATTAGAATTGACAAAATTTTATTCAAACTTAACTCCAATCGTGCTCTTTTGTCTTTGTTAATTAATAAATATTGTTAATAGTTAAAGGCTTGTTGCTAGTTTTCTTTTTCATTACCCTCATCTCGTAACAGTAGTTACACATATCATGGTTTGTTGCCATTCTAAAGCAAATACATAGAGGATACTTGTTTTTTTCGGTGAAAGATCGAAATTTATTTCATCGAGTGGACACCATCGGTAATATTTTCACGAGTGGCGCAGCCACGAGTGAAAATATCACCGATGGTGTTCACGAGATGAAATAAATTTCGATCTTTCACCGAAAAAAACAAATATTCTATTTATTTTATGCTTTTAACCCTTTCTGGGAGGAGCTTTTTCAAGTTCCAGTACAGCTCTTTTCCGTTATTCCCCGTGGCGTACCCCTCCCGCATAGCAACGTTACGTCAAGCACGAGAAATGTAAGGTATATGACGTCATATTTCCCATCTGGTTGTTAGGCACGCGCAATTTACCTAGGCAACAAGAACGTGAAAATCGGTATTTTCACTGGTGGTACCAGTGTAAGATCGAAAAATATTTTCACTGTTGTTTCTCGATATCCTACCGGAAAGCATGAAATAAACGGAGTTATTTAAAATCCTTCGTCATAAAGACAAATCTTGAAGAGTCAGTCATACATTGTAACACGAAACAAAACTAATGGTCGTTTAAGGTACTAATGATCGTTTGTTTTTGCCAACGTGTTATAAAATGATTAGTTGACAACGTGCGAGTTTATTTTAAAATTTCTTTTTGGAATAAAGATACGTCCAATGTCTATCGCATTAACTTCATTGAGCACCAAACAGCATGTTTTAGTAACGTTTTGGTGACTTTATTTTTTCAGTGACATCAGTTTTCAGTGTGTTCCGACACTCAGACGAGAAATCCAAGCAGGGAAATTTCGGTGGACACACGTGTGAATGGTAAACCTGTAAATTATAAAGCAAATTCAAGTACGGTCAGGTGAAAGGGGACTTAGAAAGTTGTTCACGGCTGTTGCGAATCATGTCGCCACTTTGCCTACGGCTCCAAACGACATGCTTCGCCACAGCCTTGAACAATTTTCAAAGTCACCTGCCAGCTGATGGTACAACTAAAAAGTCAATTTCAGAGCACCCAAAGCGTGTCCTGTAGATTTTTCAAAAAACTCAAAGACTATTGCGGTGTTCTCTCAATTGCAAGAGGAGCTCAATGCCAGTTGTATTTCAAATTTCTTCCAAAGCTTAATGTCATATGTACTCTAGGTTTATTCATTCAATTCGGGTCAAGGTTCCAGGAAAACTGTCAATCGGACAGAAACACCACGCAATCAATATTATCTTAATAAGACTTGTTTTCCGTTGGCCGCTTTTTATTAATTCATCATTTTGACCGACCGACATTGCTGTGCCAATACCTTTGAGAGCTAACTCTTGACCTGCTAAAGAAGTTAAATGAAACGTTTCCAGCTGATAGTAAAATCCAAAATGTTGCTATTAAAAGTATTTCAAAGTCATTATTTGGGAAAAACCATCTCCATATCGGACTGTGTTGATCCAAGATCAGACTGCACGTTCTGTGCAGTCTGATCTTGATCAACACCGACCGCAAAAGGTCTCTGAGACGCGTTCAGCAGCCTGCGGGTAAATGAAAAGAAAAAGAAACACGAGTGTTCAGATAGAATCATACACTGGATATTTCAGAGCGATCTCATTGTTTGAAATCTCAGAGCTTTGATGTTTGGTGTGAAGCCTGTTCTGGAGGCTCTTTACTGATAATGCTTGAAAAAACGCACGTTGGGTCACATAAATTACAAAAGATGAAGAGTTTGAAAAAAGTTTTTTTTTTAAAGTACATGCATTTGCACAAAAACTAGGAAGTTTAATTTATGCGTGGAAAAATTAGCTGCACTTCATTATACAGGATCTTATGTTTTGCCTCTGAAAGTTTTTCTCTTTCCCAGACGTTGCATACAATCGACTTGAAAGCGGCTGCAGACGACAATTTAGATGTGACTGGTATAACAAGATTTTTCTGTGACAGGAAAGAAAACGTCATGGATAAAGAAGAAACTGCTGGTTATAAATATTACTCCTTTTCATGATGTTTTAAAATCCTCTCCAGGATCGTTAATCGGTCGTTTAGATTACTTGGTGAACGGTCAAACAAGCCTTTCAAATGAAGCGTCGTATCATTTAGTTCTATACCAGATGACAACACTGTAGACTTATCAACGCTGACAGTATTTGAAGACGAAGTATTCACTGTGGCTAAAATTAAAGAATTTGTCTTAGGAATGACCAAAGAAAATGTTGAAAAGCAAAGTATTCAATTGCCTAATTTTTCGGCCTAATTTAAACACAAGGGATAAAAAATTCAACGAATTAAAGATGGATTGCCTTTTTTTAAATTGTTACTGCTCATACGGGCATTAAAGGATCGTCATAGCTCTCTTTATGCCAGATATTTGGAACATGTTTCCCTTGGTTTTCCTTTATGGCAGATATTAATCAATTTGATCGATTTACCTCGCACTTAGAGTCATGTATACCAGTGGAAGTGCAGTAGGGTTCAGCTATTAGCTGCTAAGAGCCTCTCAATGCCTTTTTAACAAGGTGTCCCTATAGCGTTCCGTTCCCCAGAGATCTTATAGACTTCTGTTGGATGGATCTTCACTGACCGATACGGTGAGAATTTTACCGACCAAAAAAAAGTGATACGGCAATATCTGGGATTTCAGAATTGTATCGAGACTATATTTATTCTACAGTATAATTTTAGCAGTTGTGTTTCTATAGGTCTATTATCACTTAAGTATGTAATTTACACAGAGAGAGAGAGAGAGAGAGAGAGAGAGAGAGGGATGGGGGTGGCAGACATACAAACAAAGAGAGAGACAAAGAGGCACACTGATAGACTTTTCTGTAACAGATAATCTCGGTCAGTAGGTACATAATTTTTGAAAGTACGTCCGAACCAAACTCGCCGGACAGACGATGGATGACAGAATGACGGCTTTATTAATAAGAGATTACAGCAGAGTTTGAATACAAATATCAGATTGGGTCAAAGGCGATTTATAACGTGAATATCTTGTCTTAACCCAGGTCAAAGATCAAAGTCATCAGCCTTTCTAAATAGTTGTCTACGGCGAAAATAAACGCTATCTGTTCCTTGCCGATAAATATTGCTTGAGCCTTTAAAGGTTGCCCTTCAGATTTTGGGACGAAAATTTTACATAAATACAAAAATAAAATCATCCTTATACTCCCAAAACCTTTTGATTTTCATTCATAAAAAACCCAGTAGTCGAAAACCATGCAACAACAAGAGAAATTAGAGATTGACTACGGCCCAGGTCGACACGGACGGGAATCACAGTCTATTTTTACATGAGCAACTCGCTCATTTACATACCGGAAATAAACAGACAAAGCTTCAAACATAGGGTTAAAAGAAGCCATTATGGAAATTCATCACATGTTTGTAATGTTATTGAATTTAAGCCGCACTAGTCACGTGCCAGTAACTTGACATTCCCACAATCTTTTGTTTTTAATTTTGGCCCGAAATCTAACAATAACCTTAAGAGGCTACGTAGCCTGTTAAAGGAACACCAAAAAATTATTTTGAAAATTTAATGGTTGTTAATTTTTGATGATTTGTATTTTTTTCCTTATAAATTTCAGTGATATACATATAATTTAATATGGTGAGATGTGATAAATCTAAATAACCACCTTTAACCGAACAACCAGTTTAACGATTGTATGTAAGAAACATTGAAAGAAAGCCTTGTGGAAAAAAAGAGAAATGCTTGTAACAAGCATTTCTCCTTTTTCCACAATGTTTTTATACACCTTCCAAAACAACCTGACCAAATTTTGATCGATCAGTTAAGAAACAATCTTCTTCCTATCGTGGTATATCGTTCAATAAACCACAGTTGTGAGTTATGAGGCACAATAAATAATCCACGAGGGCGATAGCCTGAGTGGTTTATTCGTTGCGCCTCATAACTCACAACGTGTTTTATTGAACGATATATCACGATAGAAAGAAGATTATTTCGATTCTAACATTATCAATTCTTAATTACAGGAAAACAAGTTCAAACTTAAGAGTAATTATATATATATATAAACGCGGATGAAGATTATGTTCCATTGAATAACCCACTCAGTGAATGACGTCACTCGATAAAGAATGACGTCACTCAGCGTGGATTGTCGCAGATTTTACCACGCTTTCCTTGCACTGTGTTTATAGAGTGGAATTCGCGTGTCATGTTAGAATTAAGAAATAATATTCCTTCTATCGTTGTTTATCGTTCGATAAACCACGGTTGTAGGTAATGAGGCACAATAAACAATCCATGAGGCGGATTATTTCGATTCTAACCTGTCAAACTTTAAATCAAGGAAGAATATGTTCATACAAGGTGCAAAATCGCGGATCCATGCGTATCATACTCCCTCAAATACACCACGGCTGTTCCACTTATTTACCACATAAAAACTCGACTGTCCAGTCGGTAAATATCAAAAAAATGAAAATTTCAATAGAACCCTGCGTATGAAACTTTAAAAAAAAAAACAACGCACTGTTTCAATAACATATTTTCCCATTTCAAATTACAAAGAAGAATGAATATTTCAACTTAAAGTGTCGCAACAGCTTCCCATTTCCAATGCCACTATGGTCAAGTCTGAACTAATTGTCAACTTGAAAAGACAATTACTGGTAACATTTCAAATTGTTCCGGTGTAATGCTGACAAATGACCCCTATTACAAAATGAACCACGGTCATTTCTCGACGAAGAGGAATGACCCATGGGTCATTTCTCTACGTAGAGTAATGACCGTGGGTCATTTTGAAATGGGGTCATTTCTCTGCATTACACCTGTAATCGGCATTGTCAATTTTTATAAAAAACAATTAATATCGGTAAAACCTTGAGGACTTTTCTACTTTCTTGGTCAAGAAATGGAAAGTGACTATTTGTTATATCGTCAAGTGACTTTCATTGATAAAATATCGGAGACATGGAATAGCCATAGGCGACCTACTTTATAAGGATGACGTCACACTATATTGAATGACGTACATTTTACCACGCTTTCGTTGCACTGTGTTTAAATAGCCGAAATCACGTGTCATTGGTTCCAGGCATTTTCTCTCTACGATTTCAGAAGTCCTCTTCATTCAGAGTCGTGCAAACACAGGATTGTTTGGAAAAAAGTTTTTAACATAATACCACTTTCGAATTTGAAAAGATTCATGGGGTCGTTTCAGCGGCTTCTTAACATAAAGTGCATAAGAAATTCTACACTGGGTGTAAAACACGTTTTCCTGCATTTAAAGCGATTAACCCTTTACCCCATAAGGAATTTCTAAGGTATCTCAAATTGACCCTAAAGAACAGCAAGGATGAAGCCATGTATTATATGTATATGACACCTTTTGATAGCATAGAAAACATTGTGACAAAAGGTGAAATTGCTCGTCACGAGCAATTTCACCTTTTGTCACAGTGTTTTCAAAAGGCTCCTACGAGCAATGTGTTGAAATGAGTTTCTATGGAGTAAAGGGTTAAAATCCCGATTCCATCAGGGTTGGCAGGAAAGCTTTCATCTAGATGGCATTTCAATTAAGGCATTAACAAAAATGTAATAAACATAGGGATTGACCTTTATCTTGTTTTCATTTTTTTCTTGCACTTCCTTATTTAAGATTCTAACATGACACGCGAATTCGGCTCTATAACAGGAGTAACAACCTACGTCGTAACTACGTCATGGGAGACATTTTAAATCCGTGATTTTCGTTTTAAAAGGTAATTTTTTTCAGCTTCTACATTATTGTTATTGAAAATCTGTCCAAACAAAGCAGTACATATGGTAGATCTACCTCCTGACAACTTTCTTCGTTAGTATGCAATTAATATTTTGTTCATTAGTATCGTTGATTTTGCAATTACCTCCGCACAATTTTCGAAGCCGGTGACACATGTGCGATTTAACAATAGATGTCGTACACAATGCCGTTAAGAATAATTGTGTTGAAGTGTTTAGAGCAACAACATTGTTTCATGGCATTTTTATTTCACGAATAGGACAAATATATTTATCATCACTAGATGAAGTAGGTATTCTAAGTAAATTTTAGATACATATATCTTTTTAAAGTAATTAATCTGCACTTTGCGCACAAAATGGCGGCTATTCGACACCTCTGCTATCGTCCTCGTGGATTATTTATTGTGCCTCATAACTCACAACTGTATTGAACGATAAACCACGAAAGGAAGAAGATTATTTCTTAATTATAACGTGACAGTAGAATTCGGCTCTATAGATAAACACACTGCAACAAAAGCGTGGTAAAATCTACATTATTCTATGTAGAGTGACGTCATTCTGTATAGAGTGACGTCAGTCTGCATATAGTAAGTAAATTATTCAATGTGCATCCGCGATGAATTACTCTGAGTATGAACTTGTTTTCCGTTCAATAAGAGTTAGTCATGTTAGAATCGAAATAATCTTCTTTCTGTCGTGGTTTATCGTTCAGTTAACCACGTTGTGAGCTATGTGGCGCAATTTTAAAAAAAAAAAAAACACTTGGGTTATCGCCGTGGATGATTTATTCTGCCTCATAACTCGCAACTATGTTTCATTCAACGATAAACCACGATAGAAAGAATATTATTTCTTAAATAAAGGATATAATCGACTAGGATGTCAAAGTTGATAACACACCGTCTCGTGCAGAATCAGCTCGAGCAGAATAAGTAGTATACCTAGGGCGTTGGACTTGTAAACGTCATGTCATGGACCACTTTTGGGTGAGGGTTTGAGGAACAGGGTTGGCAATCTAGAATTACTGATAGTCATTCGGTTTCCTGGTTACCAACATTTTCTCCTTTTCACACAATGTTTTCAAAATATTTCTTTCACAGGGGTGTTGAAAGTCGGGATTGTGTGGTAAAGGAATAATAAACCAGGCGTAGCTGATAATCGGTCTCGTCCTATATCTTGCAGTATCCCTCGTAACATAACTAACATTCTTCATCGGGCGTCAATCATATGGGCGACGGTGGCAACAATAAAAGACCGGTAAATCAACCATTCAGGCCAAGAATTTGAGAGCCAGTGACGACTTCTAGTGTTTCATTGTTTACTTGAAATAAAATACCCATGAACTCTTGATGGATCTAGATCATCTATTACCAAAACTTAACTGTCATTTTTTAATCGCCTTTTTTTCATCAAAATCTGATTTTTATTAGTCTAGTTTCTAAAGCATTGATGTTGTTTGCAAAGAAAAAATTCAGACGTCTAGAAATTATAATTGCCCTTTCAGCATCAAAAAGAAAATATCAAAATGGTTAATCCTCAATAAAACTTTTAAAGCCCCAATAATCTTATTTCAAACATTTTTCTGAAGAAAAATATCTGCTTATCAGACAGTGTAGTACAAAGATCAGACTGCTTGTTCCGTGCAATCTGGTCTTGATCTACACTATCTGCAAAAGTCAAATCGCGCTAAGCAGCTCAAGGCTTAACCCTTTACCCCATAAGACATTTCTATGGTATCTCTAACTGACCCTAAATAACATTAAGGATGAAGCAGTTTCTTATGTGTATATGGCAGCTTTTAATAGCATAGAAAACCTTGTGCCAACAGGTGAAATTGCTCATCATGAGCAATTTCACCTTTTGCCACAATGTTTTCCAAAGGCTCCTACAAGCAATGCGTATAAATGAGTATCTATGGAGTAAAGGGTTAAAACATATGTGAATTATAAAATAGAATGACAAGGAGAAAAAAAATGTATGGCTCTTCAGCTAAAAGTGCAGAAGAAAATACCTCACAGGGTGTGAATTATGCACTCTTGAAGTTTGAAGATACGCTCTTTGACCAATTCACGTCACGTGTCTGTTTGCCAATGAACTCAAGGTTGTTGTTTTCTTATCAAATATAGGCTAATCTGTACTCAACATCTTTTTTTTTTATTCTCTTTCTGCACTACTTCAGCAGCTGTTCAATATTTCACAAATATTACGTAATGAGCTAAAGAAAACGGTGAAACTCCGTCCTGCTCAATTAGCTGTGTTTCATATTACATGAATACAATATGCGTCATGCTTCTTTGAAAAGATCGTAAAATACCTTTACAATAATCTCGAACCAGGTCAAATTGTGCAGTCTGTGCAGACTGATGTGAGTCGACATTGCTTGCTATTGGTAAATTTTCTGAATTTCGAATGAGAAAAAATCTCTCATGAATCGTCTGGTCTTGCAATAATCTGGATTGTCTCCAGGTAAAAAGATGCATTAACCCTGAGATATAAGTCTTTTGAAAATATTGTGGGAAAAGGAGAAAATGCTGGTAACCAGCATTTTCTCCATTTCCCGCAATGTTTCTACCCTGCTAGAAACAAATTTCAATTTTTGAGTTAGATCTATTTTGTCGTCTGCAAGTGCTTTCAATTTGGACCAGTCTTAAATGTTGTTGTTTGGGAAAGGGTTAAATACCGTTTAGTCAGCTAGCCGGTCATTTAAACAATATTGTTGGTAAATGACCTTTTACTCATCGACACGATTCTAATGAGTACCTACAACATAGGGTTTCGAAGAGAAATAACAGATTTAGATAACCATCACTCCCTCTTATCTAGAGCTCTGATTATGTACTTTTAAAATTCTCCTTTTAGGGCGTCTATGCACTATATACAAAGTACAAAAGATATACTATTAAATGGGTTCTCTACACTTAAATTGTTTTTTATTGCTCTTGTTTATTTTGCAACATCTGTTCATGATAGGGAATCATCATGTGATGAGACACAATATGGTTAAAAAGGACCTGATCGAATTTAAAAAAAAAAGTAATCTATTACTCATTAAAGTATTGGCGACAGATGTAAAATCTTCTGTAAAAAAGAAAGACAAAAGTAAGAAAAAGGCTTTTTTTTTGCCATTTTTATTTTCTTGGAAACCTATGTAGGCTCTTTCAGTATTTCCAGAGTTTTGCAAAGACTTGTTGGAATGTCACTTGATCAGTAGCATGCATGGATTACGGGGGTTCGTCTTCAAATCGGCATGATGACGTCATATCTGAAATTTGACCACCTCGTGTCAAAATTGCACATTTTCACTGAATGTAATCTTATTGCTCAAATGTTTCAAAGAAAAACATACATCTATCTAATTCCATATATACGACCAGAATGACTGCTCTTACCGCTCTAAAATGTAATTATGCTCTTTGTAAAGCCAAGTATGGGTATTTTTATTATTTTTACAGTGATGAAAAGAAATTTATTTCATGCTTTCCGGTAGGATATCGAGAAATAGGAGTGATAAAAATTTTTCGATCCTACATTGGTACCACCAGTGAAAATACTTATTTTCATGTTCTTGTTGCTTTGGTAAATTGCGCGTGCCTGACAACCAGATGGGAAATATGACGTCATTTACCATACAATTCTCGCGCTTGACGTAATATTGTAGGGCGTTGCTATGCGGGAGGAGTACGCCACGGGGAATAACAGAAAGGAACTCTACTAGATTTTGATACAGCTCCTCCCAGAAAGGGTTAAAGACATGAAATAAATAGAATATTTGGGTTTTTTTTTTTTTTCGGTGAAAGATCGAAATCTATTTCATCTCGTGAACACCATCGGTAATATTTTCACTTGTGGCTGCGCCACTCGTGAAAATATTACCGATGATGTTCACTCGATGAAATAAATTTCGATCTTTCACCGGAAAAAACAAATATCCTCTATTTCTGTGCAGTCTCTGTGCAGTCTGATAATGATCTTTGCTGTCCATAATAGCCCGAGTTTTCGACTATGGCGGTGAAATGGTTCCATTCCAACGTATTTTGTAACTTTTCACAACAGGGAGGTAATATTATACTACATGTAATTTTGTTATGATGATAGGATGATATAGAGGATATTTTTTTTGTTTGGTGAAAAATTGAAATTTATTTCATCGAGTGGACGCCATTGGTAATATTTTCACGAGTGGCGCAACCACGAGTGAAAATATTACCGATGGTGTTCACGAGATGAAATAAATTTCGATCTTTCACCGAAAAGAAAAATTCTATTCATTTCATGCTTTTAACCCTTTCTGGGAGGAGCTTTATCATAGTCCAGTACAGTTCATTTCCGTTGTTCCCCGTGCCGCACCCCTCCCGCATAGCAACACATTACAATATTACGTCAAGTGCGAGAAATGTAAGGTAAATGACGTCATAATATTTCCATCTGGTTGTGAGTCACGTGCAATTAACCTAGGCAACGAGAACAAGAAAATCGATATTTATCGATAATCGCCTAGTGGAACCAGTTTAAGATCGAAAAATATTTGCACTGCTTTTTCTCGATATCCCAGCGGAAAGCATGAAATAATATTTCATTTTAAATGATATAGAAAGTTAAGCTAAAAAATCTGGTCTATCAAGATTTTACAATTGTTTCAAATTTCAATCCTAGAAGAACTTCAGAATGTACTTTTATAATATGTATTACTCCGCAGCCTGATTTTGATCTACACAGCATCTATAGACACACTTAACGCCCAAGTGAGTTATAGACTGGTTTTATTTCTTTCCCAAATGTGTACGAGGTTCACGAAGTGCGGTACAAATACGTTTCGGTTTATTGATATGATACAGCACAAAGTTAGATATCGCATAATCTGGAATCACAACTTTACAAATTAATGTTGATATAAGGCTAAATTACGAGACTTAATCTGCCCTCAGCACAAATAAGTTCCTATCGAAATCGGGGAAACTTTCCGTTTAAGTAAATACACGAACGCTTTCCCTGACATTGCAAACCTTCAAGCGTTTTAGTTACCTCGTTAAAACGGGATAGGTTAGCTTCCGGTTTTCGTGGAAGTCATCGCCTATGCCATATTACTGACATATGGCGCTGTCAAACAGACGAACTGATGTTTTTTAGCTCGATTCATTTAATTTCTCCTTCGTTTTTTTGATCTTCTGCATTTCGATTTTGGAGGTAAAAAAGGAGAAAATGCTCTTTATTTGCGTTTTCGATTGAATAATGAGAGCAAACTGAATAGCTAAAAAGTGTGCCACAATCAAAACATTCTTTATTGCTCTGTAAGATTCATTTCAATACGCGACATGCCCGATAAACTAAGTGCTTTACAATCTGTCAAAGTAGCTAAATGGTACGGGCATGTAATTGACATGTGCTATACATAAATCACATGAATTGGCTCACTTGTCTTTTTTGATCAACTTACACTCATCATTACCGTTTAATGCTTTGCAATAATCAGACGATACTAAAAGTCGTCATTGTGTGGTATGGGGTTAACCCTTACAGAAACAAACATGAACGGCTCTGTCAAAAAGGGAAGATTGTCGCATCTTCGTAAGGCAGGATGACCAAAAACCAACAAACATCTTAATTACTCAGATAAAAAATAAATAAAATAATTCTAATTTTGTTTCCTTGAACTGCAATCTGTGTTCGAAAGAACCCAGACGTTTCAATATCTAGGACTTTTGGCACAACAGTTATGATCTCTCCGAAATGTGTGCGCAAAACGTCAATCATTTCCATGCACTTCTCTCAGAAGATTTTTCCCACCATGGTAGCCTTGAGTTCACCAATTGTTTGAGGTTTCTTCTGATACACGTAGTTCTTCAAATACCTGACAGATATCCCTACAGATAAAAATCTGGGGGATTCAAGTCCGGTGAATGAGTTGCCTACTTGACGTCACACTTACTGCTAATCAGCCTTTCCTGAAATCGCTCTCTCAAATCGGAACGTTTGGAACATATTTTGGAAAGATCATAACTTCCGTGCAAATCATCTTGGATTACTGAACTTTCTGGCTATAATTATACAGAGACAGAAGTTCACGTTTACAAAACTAGAATAAACTTGCTTTATTTTTTGGGGGGTAGTCTAATTAAGAATTTTATGGGTTCTGTTTTTCTTTTAGTCACTCTGTACTTAGCAAGTCGTCTCGTTATCTGGATCCATTTTGCCTTTTTAAATGCTTCCGAGTAATACGCACATTGGTCCTTTAATAAGCAAAATATTTAAATGTAGCAAAGTCAGTGTGCGCAGACAGTGCTAGTTAACCTGGATCCATATTTTTTGCTGATGTAGAAAACTATCTTTTAAATAGTAAACAAGAGGGCAAAGATGGCCATGGATCGCTCACCTGAATTTTTTAGATGACCGTAGCCATTTTTAGGTATTTGGAATCGAAATCATATTTTGCCAAGCGATTTTGAAAAGGTCACAAGTAAAAATAATTTCAAAATATGTCACCAAAGCAATGATTGTGATGGATCAGAATTCTGCAAATAAATTTTTGGACAGATCACCCATGGACACTTTCTTGAAGAAGAGCGCCAGCTCGATAGTGACTAAAAACATAGTCGACCAAGAGCACCACATGCAGATGCCAGCAATGGTTGTTTTTCGACGAATAAAGAATTATATAACAGTTTTGAAAAGGGTCACCATAGGAACATTAATTTTCTTTTAAATTATTCCAAAATCTGATCGGCCGTTCCAGAGAAGAAGAATAAATTCCTCTTCATGTCCCTAACGTGCAAATAGCCCCAACCACCGCAGCAATGTTTCTCGACAGATCACAATTTTATTAACAAACCCATGGACTGAAGATTTCCGTGAAATTATTTCAAAATCTGACCAGCGGCTTCAGAGAAGAAGAATTCTGAAAAATTACTTTATGTCCGTTTAGGGTAAATAGCCCACAGCCATCGGAGCAATGTTTCTTGATGGACCAAAATTTCTCGAACAATTTGCGTAAAGGGTCGCCCAAGGAATATTTTTGTGAAATTATTTAAAAATCTGTCAAGCGGTTACAGAGAAGAAGAATTTTTAAGAAAATGTCTTCATGTCCGTATAGTGCAAGTAGCCCCCTTCCCTCCCACCCCTACCCCTCTTTCTCTTCCCCCCTCCCCCTCCCCCGAATCATCAGCGCCATATTTCTCGACGGATCAAAATTATGCGAAGAGATTTTGAAAAGTGTCAACAAAGAAACATTTCTTGGAAATTATTTCAAAATCTGACCTGCGGTTTCAGAGAAAAAAATAAGAATTTCTCAATGGTCGTATAGTGCAAGTAGTCCCTAGTCATTAGAGCCACGTTTCTTGACGGATCAAAACTTCGCGAGCAATTTTTGAAAAAGGTCACTCAAGGACTATCTCTGCAAAATTATTTCAAAATCTGACCTGCCGGTTCAGAGAAGAAGAAATTTTAAGAATTTCTTCATATCCATATAAGTGCAAGTAGCCCCACATCACCAGAGCCATGTTTTGTTATGGATCAAAATTATGCGAACACATTTTGATAAAGGTCACCCAAGGAACATCTCTTTGAAATTATTTCAAAATCTTACAAGTGGTTTCAGAGAAGAAGAATTTCTTAGAAAATTTTCTTTGGTTGCCATGGCAACCAGAGTTTTTGATGGAATCAAATTCTGTGGACAATTTCACTAGTCCTACGCTCGAGCACTTGAGCTATGCAGGTTGGTCCACGTGACTCTTCGGCAACGGGCTAGCAAATAAGCAAAAAACTAAAGAGTAGTCCAAAACAAGGCGGTTAGTCAGAAGTTGGCGTCTCTTGTTTGGATACATTTTAAATTGCTGTGAAGAGTCTCTCTCTCACAGCACGACAATGGCTTACTCACATACCTTGTCTTCCAAAAGTTACACTCTAAACAGGCTATGGGGAACTTAGTGGCGCTTTAACCAAGGGTACTTAAACTTGACTGTCATTTCCAATGGATATTTGTGACTCAACACGCAAAAAGGGACTTTTCGGGAACTGCAAAAGTGTCAACTCTGGTCAGACAGCCCGCATTGCGCACGGTGACCAAGGTTGATACTTTTTGCTTTAACATTTTCTTTTTAAAAAGCGGTCATTGTACCTTATTATACAATCATTTTTTAATTATCATCTTAGACTGACCTGTACTATCGTTGACTTTTTTTCATGTAATTGATGTACAGAATTCCCAGTTGGTCGCTTTTTTGCGTGATTGGTCACTTTTATAACCAGATATCTTGAATACCCGTTCAACGACTAACAGGGGGAAGGGGGGGGGTAGACTTTTTTGTAATAGCACTAAACTCAAAGAAAAAGCGATAGATCATTTAATTGGCTTACGTATTAAATGGCAAAATACCAGTCAAAAAGCAATACAAATATAAGAAAAAAAAAAAAGAATAAATTTCCTACTGGGCTAGGTAGCCATTTAAGTTGTTATTAGATTTTGCGCCAGCATTTCACGGCGTGTTCTTTTGTTTTTGAAATGTCAAGTGGACAATTACACTTTTCGATTAAATATAAAATATTTGAGGTTTTTTTTGTGAAAGATCGAGAGTTTTTTCAACGATTTTTTTTTGTATTTCCCCGTAGCATACCCCTTTGACTTAACGCATTACAATATTACGTAAAGCGCGAGAAATGTACGGTAAATGCATGCTCGTAAATTACGTTATATACGCGAGTTGAGTCGCACGCCCTATTCACGTGGTGCGCGAACTACTGTTTCCGCATTCAATTGAGAAATAAGAAAATGTTTTCACTGGTTGAAACTATGAAATATCAACCATGATCCAGGATTATGTTTTCGATAATCTACTGAAAAGCATGAAATCATTCTGAAGTCCTGTTTTTATCCTTTCAGAGGCAAATTCATAAATTAAGCCACAAATCAAACGATAACTTACACTGCAGTGTATAGAGTCTATTTCATCAGTTTGTGGTTAATATGGGGAAATATTTGCAAAAAAAAAGGGAAAGGTATGCGAAAATATCGAGTGCCGTAAGGCAGGAGTTATTTTCGCGGACCTTTCCCTTTTGAGGCAAATATTTCCCCATATTAACACAGGCTGACGAAATAAATTATATATTATATTTCCTCTACTTATTTTGTCAAAGAATGTCACTTTTAAAACTAGTGATCTCAAGTCAATTAACCAGATTTTCAGCAGGAGGAAAATAATTCCCCCAAGCTTAAATGACGTCATTTCTTTACCCATAACATTTCTAAAAATAGACACATAAACTATAAAATAAAATTTGGTTGCCTGGTTAACCCTGTCACACACGACAAAATTTTGCCAAGGTCTAAATGTAAGCCATGATTTGCAGACGACAACTGTACCTAAAATGATGGAATTTGTATTTGAAAGTGTAGAAAAATTGTGAGAAAAAGGGGCATTTTCTTCTTTTTCCACAATGTTTACAAACGGCTTCTCCGCCTGCATCGTTAAATTTGGGGGCTGTGTGGTTAATGGTTAAGAGTATGCCCTCAAGCCACCAAGACTTTGGGAAGATTGACGATATAGAAGATATTTGTTTTTTGTCCCTGTGAAAGACCGAAATTCATTTCATCGAGTGAACACCATCGGTAATGTTTTTACGATTGGCGCAGCCGAGAGGAAAATATTACTGATGGTGTTCACGAGATGAAATAAATTTCGATCTTTCACCGAAAAAAACAAATATTCTATTTATTTCATGCTTTTAACCCTTTCTTGGAGGAGCTTTATCAAAATCAAGTACAGTTCTTTTTCCGTTATTTCCCGTGGCGTACCCCTTAACGCATTACAATATTACGTCAAGAGCGAGAAATGTATGATAAATGACTTCATATTTCAATCTGGTTGTGAGGCACGAGGAATTTACCTAGGCAAGAAGAAAATGAAAATCCGTATTTTCACTGATCGTACCCGTGTAATATCAAAAAATATTTTCACTGCTATTTCTCGATATCCTAACAGAAAGCGTGAAATAAACGGATACATATCACAGCCATGCAAACTGGGAGGCCATCACTACAACGTAAAGATAGCTGGTATCACACGTTCAGATGAAGATAAAAAGTCAGAAATTGTGTTAATGTATTCATAACAACATTTCCGTGATAACTTATTTATTGTAATGGTATGTAATGGTTTATCTTTTACTACATAATCCTGAGATTTTAACCTTTTACCAAAACGACAATATAAATTTCAGGCCGGTCCAAATTCAGGGTATTGCTGACGACAAAATAAACATTGCTCAAAAAATGAAAATTGTTTCGGGAAGGATAGAAAACATTGCGGGAAAAGGAGAAAATGCTGGTTACTAGCATTTTCTCCTTTTCCCACAATGTTTTCGAAAGCCTTTTTCTTCAAAACTCAGGAGTGTGTGATAAAGGGTTAAACCTTAGGCTGCTAAGCGCAACTCGCCAAACTTTCTCGACCTGTGTAAATTAAGATCAGACTGCTAAGAAAGTGTAGCATTGGATCAACACTGTGTTGAACTGTGTAAATTCAGATCAGACTGCTAAGAAAGTGTAACCTTGGATCTACACTGCGCGATGAGTAGATATATTTTCTTTCTAATATACCTTTGAAATAGCAAAGTTTACGGGGTGTTTTTTACAATTTTCATTTATTTTGCAGCATCAGTGTAGGCCATCGTAGATGAAATAAGAGGGTGTTTGAAAACATAGTGAGAAAAGTAGGAAATGCATGTAATCGGCATTTTCCAACGATGATTTTTCGTCAGTATATACTTTGAATTTGGACACGTCTAAACTCTTGTCGTGTGGTCGAGAATTGATCCTTATACAATTTGATTTGCACTGTCAGATTTTGAAGTTTAAAATCAGATGAAACGTAACGTAAAACTTGCCCTCTGTCGTCACAGCTAGTTAGTTTGTGATAGCCCATCCCTAATCGGCCTTGAAATATTTAAGCTGACAGGACAGTTTGATTTTAACTGCAATATACGAAAAGGGGGCTTTTGGGCATTTGCGTAAAGTGTCGTCTCGGATTAGCCTGCGCAGTCCGCGCAGGCTAATCCGAGACGGCACTTTACGTCAACATTAGATGTTGTCCCATACCACACTTACCACAGGTAGAAAATTACATTCAGTCGTAATGTGTCTCAATGCCCCTTTTCGCGTGCTGCATACCGTATAACAAAGCAAAGTAAATACGCCCTTGATACGCAGCATGGTCATGGTATAGAATTTAACCCTTTCAGCTCGCTCCATAATAGAAATACACGTATAGCGGGACTGTCGAAATCAAGTTCGATTCGCCAAGGGTAGAGTAGCGTAGTGGATGGTCACCCTTGGCTTGCGAAATTGGGGATTTTGCAGATTTTATGGAGGGAGCTGAAAGGGTTAAATCAAGATCAGACTGCACAGAATGTCGAGTCTGATCTGGATCTATACCTTTCGCTTGTTTTGTCAAACCTATAGGATAAAAATATTTTTTTTGTGCTTCAGTAATTTCTATGTTCAGCCATCAAAAGATGGTAAGTTTCCATGAACCATGCTCTGAAAAAGGGGGACTTAATGCATCTACGTGATCCATGGCACCAAGCAAGCCGTCACATACTTGTGAATCCGTAATATAATCGTGTTATTCAGAGCTCCAGATAAGAAGGGGGAGGGGGGGGGGGGGTTGATGGTATTCTAAATCCATTATTTCACTTTGAAACCCTATGTTGTGGGTACTCATTACAATCGCCTCGATGAGACCATTCTAATGAGTACCCACAACAAAGGGTTTAGTGGAGAATAATTGATATTTCTAATTTTGAAATCAAAATAATCAGTCCCTCTTCCTGGGGCTCTTATGTTTAATAGTAGGGTCAATGTATGCTCCCTGACGATGACAGGGAGATTCTGGTTGAAATACCTATCAGGTGTCACACCATTGTTATCTTTTTCGAATGGGACCAAACAATTGAATATACTACAACAAATATTGGAGCTTGAAATTACTATTCAAACAATCCTTTTCGCGTTAAGTAATTATCGTATTATGCCCGTGAAAAAAGTCTTGCATCAAAATGATATTGCGACTGTTACTGCCCACCTAGTGACTTCTTTGCACAAAAAAATCTAACTTAATACATAGAGGATTTTGTTCTTTTTTCGGTGAAAGAAAGAGCTTTATCAAAATTCAGTACAATTCTTTTCCCTTATTCCCCATGGCGTACCCCTCCCGCATAGCAACGTTACGTCAAGCGCGAGAAATGTAAGGTATATGACGTCACATTTCCCATCTGGTTGTTCGGCGCGCGCAATTTACCTAGGCAGCAAGAACGTGAAAATCGGTATTTTCACTGGTGGTACCAGTGTAAGATCGAAAAATAGTTTCACTGCTATTTATCGATATTCTACTGGAAAGCATGAAATAAATAGAGGATATTTGATTTTTTCGGTGTAAGATCGAAATTTATTTCATCGAGTGGACACCATCGGTAATATTTTCACGAGTGGCGCAGCCACGAGTGAAAATATTACCGATGGTGTTCACGAGATGAACTAAATTTCGATCTTGCACCGAAAAAAACAAATATTCTATTTATTTTATGCTTTTAACCCTTTCTGGGAGGAGCTTTATCAAAATTCAGTACAATTCTTTTCCCTCATTCCCCGTGGCGTACCCCTCCCGCATAGCAACGTTACGTCAAGCGCGAGAAATGTAAGGTATATTACGTCATATATCCCATCTGGTTGCTAGGCACGCGCAATTTACCTAGGCAACAAGAACGTGAAAATCGGTATTTTCACTGGTGATACCAGTGTAAGATCGAAAAATATTTTCACTGCTATTTCTCGATATTCTATCGGAAAGCATGAAATAAACCTGATTCCTTATCCGGAAAGTTGTAAGGGAGCGCGTGTTTGATTGGATACTTTCACCAATTGTACCTTGAGGTGTACCAGTAATCGGACATTCATAGTTTGGACAGCAAAACTAAGTTCTGGAGTTCATGAAATGAATATAGGAACATATTCGACTATTAGATGGTAACATTCAAATATCTGTTCTTTATATTCTTATGTTGATACTATGTCCAAGAAGAAGGTCAGAGCAGTGTTACACCACCAAACGTTCGAAAGCATCGACAGAGATTAGTATAATGTCGGTTTTCTTCAAGAAAAAAAAAACTCATAACTACAGCTTGAAATAAGCTGTAGTTACGAGGTTTTTCAAGAAAACCGACCATAGGTTGTCAGAACTTTTCTCTCGATCGATATAAAATAAATATATTTAAAACTAAAAACGTTCGATAGGTCGACTGCTGATATTTTCAGTAATTTCTATTGAGTCAAAACTATGGGCGTTCCTCACTAAGATAACACGGTAGTTACAGGAGATATATTGTACTTAACTGGGTATATTAACCCTTTGGATATTTTTACTCGAATAACTGGGCTTGAACGGAAAGTGAAGATCAAGATCAGAGTGCTCAGAACGTGCAGCCTGATCTTGAATCTGAAATGTCCGAAATTGCAGGATTTTCCTCCCCAAAAATAAGAAGTAAAACATCTTGACACTGGGGATAAAAGGATGGACTTAAAAGTTCCGATTTTTGATTTCAGTGACTTAAGTGTTAAATGTACTCATTTTGAAATACATGTATATAGCTAAACTGTTACAAAAACAAACTTTCAACAAAATTTAACGTTGTTTTTAATGTTATTTCAGCCATATCAAAGCGCAAGCTCACTTATTCAAACTCATATTTCTAGATTCACAGGTACTAAGCTTGACTTAGAAAAGACCATAACTTAAAATGTCCCAGATAGGCTTCCTTAATTTGCATTGCATTTTTACAGTTTACCTGATTAGTTTTGTGGCCTAGTGCCCTATATCTATGAAAGTTGAGTAGTCCTCGTGTATCCTTAAATAGGTGATTGTTTGATTTTCTGTTAATTTATCGTCGATATCGGTTGCCGGAGCTTAGAAGGTTATCAGTTATCTTACGAGGGAAAGTGCGCTAAGTGCAAGATGTGGGACCAAACCAAACCATAGTCTTACGAACAAAGTCCGTAACAAAGAAACAAATGAATAAATGCATGGCAGAAATAAGGGACCGGACGGGATTCGAACCCCAGAACTCCCGGACGAAAGGCCAATACCTTAACTACTGGGCCAAATAGGTATCTCTCTGACGCGGTATTGTATTTAAATCGAGACAATGCCATGCAGGAAGGAGAGGTCTCCCGTAATACACCCCCTCTTAAAGTCATCATTCATTGATGACTCAAAGTCTTATTGGGCAGGAAGTTCCATTTTTGGACAAAAAACATATGGCTCAATGGCCAATCCCGGACGAGCCCCCATCTTACCAACAAAGTCCGTAACAAAGAAACAAATGAATAAGTGCATGGCAGAAATAAGGGACCTGGCGGGATTCCAACCTCAGTACTCCCAGACGAAAGGCCAATACCTTAACCACTGAGCCAAATAGGTATGTCTCTGACGCAGGAGTCAGGTATTTATTTAAATCGGGACGAAGCCATGCAGGAAATAGGTATGCCTGGTTCTTCGGTGATTAGCAACGCCTCACGAGATTTCAGTTTCATGATATAACCAAAGGACTAATCTTCGAATGGCCCACCGCTGGTTCCCATGCATTCTTAGAAAGCTGGTACATATATATCCTTAAACAACAGTCGCTGGTCCCCATGCATTCTTAGAAAGCGGGTACATATATATCCTTAAACAACAGTCGCTGGTTCCCATGCATTTTTAGAAAGCTGGTACATATATATCCTTAAACAACAGTCGCTGGTTCCCATGCATTTTTAGAAAGCTGGTACATATATACCCTTAAACAATAGTGGAAGTATATACCGCACTTTTCCTGAAAAAGGTGGTACAAAGTCAAACCTTAACCCTTTACACACAATGACGACATTTTTACGCCCCTGAGGAAGAAGCCTTTTGAAAACATTGTGGGAAAAGGAGAAAATGCTGGTAACCAGCATTTTCTCCTTTTTCCACAAAGTTTTCAACCCTATTAAAGCAAAATTGCACCATTTGAGCCACTTTGAAATTGCCCTCTGCAAATGCTTTTCAATTAGGATAGGTCTAAAATTTTGCCGTGTGGTAACGGGTTAAAGCACAGTCAAAAGAGCATTGGGCTTGAAACCACTAAGTCGCAAATTCGAATCTACAGCTAGACCAATTCCTTTCCGAGGCTTGACGACACTCATAGCGACAAAAGTCCTTTTATTTTTCGTGTTCTGTCTTTTTTTTCATCAATGATAATCTTTCTGAATATGGTTGCTAGTGAAAGCAACAATTGCGCTTGAGAAATATTGTGCAAAACACTGGTAGTAGAAACTCTATAAAAGCAGGGACAGAAAGAAGAGATTACAGTATAAGTCTGAGTAAGAAAACGGGTAATCTTTCTTCTCCGATGACATAACATTGAAATTGTAAACAATAGTCCAGTCCTGTAACACTACGCCATAGCCCTGCTGAGGTGCAATGTTATCACGTGACTTTCTCTAAGACCTAGTTCGAATATACACGAACAATAAGAAAAGTTTTCTCTATCAGTGTCGTCCTTAAAATCGACGGGCTTCTCTATGCATTTTCGCAGACGTATATAATGGCAACCAATGTAGTAACTAATACGTAACGCAAAAAGGGACCTTCTGGGAACTGCGAAAAGTGTCAACCCTGGTAAGACTGCGCAAATTGCGCAGGCTGACCAGAGTTGACACTTTTCGCTTTAATGACATTTTCTGTATAAAAATTGGTCTTGCTATAGAATTATTTTCGAATTACCGACTCAAAGTGACCGGCACTGTCGTTGATCTGTTTTTATCTCATTGATTTACAGAATTCCCAGATGGTCCATTTTTGCGCAATGGGTCACAAATATGGGCACAAATATGTTTAATGTAAATTTCCAAACGAATGTACATGTATGTTTATGTATTTTAACACATCGTGCACTGTAATTCTTTAGATACAGTTTTGTGACCAAAGAAAATCTGACATTTGTAAGCTGTTGAGGAAATAAAAAAAAATGTCGACAAAGCGTGTTATAGGCTTGCTCGATGCTCGCTTTATAACATTTTTAGGCCAGGGAATCCCTTGAGAGGGATTCCCTTGCCTATAGGGATCGTAAGCTGCCTATTCAGACAAAAATGTTGGACGGTGTGTCCACTCTATATCGCTGAGTCCGCCAAAACAACTAGTTTCCCAAGTATATACAGAGATTGCTTATCACACGGTGTGAATGCTTTCCCTTCCTCAAAGCTTTCATCTGCAAAATGCCATGGAATTGCAAGGGTATTACGATCCTTTAATAACTGACGAGTGTGTGTTTTTATCCTGTCTTTGTCATTCACACTGACCTGAAAAAGGCGTGACCTAATAAACTTAGCTTTATCCGGAAGTTGTGTATTCCTACGCGCTATATACGGTTAATATCTATAACGCTCTCTCTTGCATTCCGGATCATTCACATTCAGGTATGGTGAGAGTAACGAACGACAACTCTGCTCGGAGTTTGTCTATAACGTTGTGTTGACATTTGAACATATGTCTCACAAAACGCGTCTCCCTAAAATGCGATTGTAAATAAAGCAAACTCAAGGGTAACAACCTACGTCACAGAAAGTGATATCGGACCTGCGCATTTTCGTACCTTATGTCCGCCATATTGAAAAGTAAGTACGATATGAAGATAGAATGAGGCTAGCTTGGGTGGATACATACGGACTACAAAGACTCTCATGCATTTATCAAAGACATTAGATGAATACATTTAATATTCTGATGTTTTAGACAGGAAGCAGATGTCTATATGCACAAACACTTTGACCAAATATGAAAAAGTGATTGGGTTTTAATAGTTGGTCGAAGTCTATTCCATTAGCATAAGTAGTTAACAAAAGTTTTGACAAAAAACAAAGTCTCTAGGCATTGTACGCTTTGGAGGTCTAAAGACTTTTTCATATCATTAAAAGGAACGATTACAAAAAATAAAAACAGTCTTACCTAACACGCACACGGACGTTATAACAAGGGTCCGATATCACTACCTGTGACGTCACACTGACGTACGTTGTGAGGGGTGAAACTACATATAGAATATTGGCCCGTGTTATGTTTATCACTTTTTCTTATGTATATCGACTAAATCTAGGGTACTTCAGCGGAATGCTGGAGAAATCGGCCCCTGGAGAAATCGTCCCCAAACTGCTCGGCCCGTGTTATGTTTATCACTCAGTAGAAATCGTCCCCTGGAGACGATTTCTTTGGTGAAATCGTCCCAAAATAAAATTTTAGAAAAATCTACCCCAACATCATATCGTTAATCAAGTTGTCTATAAAAATATTTTTGAAAGTCTTTAGTATGTACATTATGTGTATCAGTTTCCTTTATCCAAGAGCTATTTGGTAGTTTTGTCATTGTTTATACTGCCTATTTCACACTGATAGGATGTATTTCACACCTTTTACACCTGTCACAAATAGACTACACCTGTGTGATTCTTAAAAAATGTCTTTGATTGACTTTGATTTGAAACCAAATAAATACTTCTAATTTTTTTCTGTAGTCGTTCGCTTGTCATTTAATGTATTCTTTTTTTTTTTATCTCTCTCTCTACTAGTTGTCATATGACATACCTGTGACCAATACCATTTAGCAGGAGCGTCAGTGTCTCTGACACACATATTTCTAGTGTTCACTAGGGCTTGTGTGCATCCGAATATTTCCGGTCCATAACTTCTACAATTTTGGATGGATTTCAAAATAGTTTGGCACAATTGACCTCCATCACGAATAGATGTGCCATTTGAAACATTTGTTCAAGTAGGTTCAAGATCAAGGCCACACTGAAGGCCAATTTTTCGTCCGAACCATAACTCCTACATTTTTGGATAGATTCCGGTAAAAATTAGCATAATGCATTGTACTCCATCATGAGTAGATGTTCCGTTTGAAACATTTATTCAGGTCCAGAGTCTAGGTCAAGCAAGTTCCATTTGAAACATTTATTCAGGTCCAGAGTCTAGGTCAAGCTTGAGAGTCAAGTGTTCGCGGGCTTGACACAAGTTGTCCTTGGACAACGATAATGAATTAGGAGTAACGTCTTTTTATACTATGTAGATATAAATATCGAAGCTCAAGTCACTGTAACTTGTCCGTAAAATAAGTAAGTGAAATAGGTAAACCGAGCCTAATCGTTTTCCCAAAACAATCCAACCTTTTCACAGTATTTTATTGAGAAAATATTTTGGCTAAAAGAGAACTAGATTGTAACAAGCAATTCCTCCCAATTTCCCCAAAATCTTACTTTTCAATATACACGAAGAACTACTTTGGATTTTCATCTACAACTTCCTTCAAATATGACCAGTTCAAAATTTCGTCGACTTGTGGAAGGTAGAGACAACATGACCGACTGCCATATTACTCCAATCTTTATTATTCATTACATTTTACCTTGATATCTATCTTACATGTATTTTCATTGAAATCAATAAAAATAAATATGTCCTTGCGTCATAAATGTAAAAAATAACGTCATTCTGGACTACAAGACATCACGTGTCTCAGAAAATTTAGATAACCAAAGTTGGTATTGCACCGATTGAATAGTTCAATTTTGACTTGGGATTGTTTACAAGCACGACAAATTACTAAGTATTCTAAGCCATTATCAACCACCCCATAACTGTGAGCACATGCCTAGCTCTGGCTTAATTAGTTTCTGGCTGGTGCTTTTTAGTATCAGTCCAAAATTTCCTCCTCAAAAACCAAGAATTCCAGGGGCTTAGTGGAATCCGCTTGTATCCCTTTCCGTCTACCTGTTTGTATTAAGTAAAATTGTCCTCTTGTGTTGTTTCGTATCCTCAATTTCCTGGCCTTCAGTACTATCAGTACTTTGATTTAAAAACTCGTTTGGTAAAAATTATTCACAAATACAAACTCATGTCCGATCCTGCATATTGGTATCATATGAGATCCTCTGATTAAATACACTGTCACGAATCAAAGAAATATTTGACGTCGATGATCAGTGAATCACAATATGAATTCAACTTACCGTTTTTTTATTAATATTTTTCAAACTACGTAAAGCCTGCTAAATGATTTGGCTTGCAACACGCGCAAAGGGGCATTCTGACATTTGCTTCGTCACTCTGCATGCAAACATATTTTTGTCTGTATGTATTGTATAATGGGCCAGAGGTCTTATATTACCAATAAAGAATTGAATTGAATTGAATTATCACCCGCTAGATGGCATTCTACAAAATTCAACACACACCTACCTAATTTGGGTATTCTGGATACAGAAACGGACTACCTTTCTAACGTTACTTTGAATTTCAAATTAAAACAAACGTTTCCTCAATAAAACACTACCTGGTGCGATTCATTGAACTATGATAAGCAGTTTAGAGAAAGCTGGAGCTAAAACAGGCCTGATCTCTCCTCAAAGGTATTGAAAAAAGCCATTTTATCCATTACTATTTCATAGTGCGTATTACTACAAGCCCCCCCCCCAACTTTGGAGAAAGTGATGCATCATATCAGACAGGTTGAATCTTCGAAGAATATGACATGCGCAGACAACGCACAAAATTAATACCTTTTGGAGAATGGTGATGTCAAAATAATTTGCAAGAGAGTGAGTGAGAATTAGCTTTTAAAAAAAAGGCCTTCCAGAGTTTGGTATGTATTAAAACTTGACAAGGAAACGGTTCCGTGATTAATGTTTAGCTAAAATCTATGCATCAATATTTATAAAGACCAAATATTTAAAATAAAAAAGTGATTATGCAATGGCTGTCAAAAAAAAAATATGGCAAAGATTTTTAAAGAATGTTTGACTGAAAATTTCTTTTTTTTCAGAGAAAAATTTGCGAAGGCGTTGGAATGAGCTGTCACCGTAAAATAATTAATTCAAAGCGTGTACTTTAGCCCTATAACATAAGAAAATCTCCGTTTGTTATTTTCGGACAGTGTAGACCTAAAATCAGACTGCACGGTAAGTGCAGTCTGATCTTGGATCTACACTATCCGATTCTCTGTCTTGATTGTCTTTCCAATGATTAAAATTCTCAATATCTCGGATATGGTTGAAAAGGTGTGTATGACGTATTCTTATGTCCTTTATTTGTAAATGAAAGGGTAAGATGATAATAAATGCAAGAAGGTAATGTGGTGAAGGAAGCGGATAATGTGGGCCGACTGCGATGACTTTTGAAGTCTAACTGGGCGGAAGATTGCATGGAAAGACAATTCAAATGTCGAAATTCTTTGCATATGTTATGACAATTATAGTGAAATACACGCTACCTAGTCAACGTTGGTCGCTCGTAACATCAGAACGAGACAGACAGATAGTAGAGACGGACAGATAGAGGGACAGATAGATAGAGAGACAGAGATAGAGGTAGGAACAGAAAAACGGGGAAAGACAAAGCCAGAGACTGAGTAACAGGGCAGAGACACGGAGACAGACAGACGGACAGACTGAAGGACGGGCGGACGGACGGACGGACGTTCTGTTGCAACATGTATTTCTGCAATAACTTTTGAGAGATCAGGGCCCGTATTCACCAACCATTCTTAGGAATATTCTTAGTCTTCTTCTCAAAGAATTTCTAAATTTGAAAGTAACACAATTTCTGATTGGCTAAACCATTTGGTTTAGCCAATCAGAAGTTACTTTACTTTCAAATTTAGAAATTCTGGAGACTGAGACCAAGAACGTTCTTAAGAATGGTTGGTGATACGGGCCCAGGTCGAAACCTGGTAGCTCAGTCGGAAGCATATAGGACTTAAGAATAGGAGGTCGTGATTCGATCCCCGGCTTGGCTAATTCCTTTCTGAGGATTGATGATAGTCATTGCGATAGGATTCATTCCTCTACCACAGTTGACCATTTTTTCGATGATGATTATATGGGAAAACAGTTTTTTTTCGTGTTCAAAATGTACACATCCCAAGCATTTTCGCAAACGTATGCCATGGAAGCCAATGCAAAAACTGACACGCTCGGGTTATCAACAACTTTGTACGTAGGTGTCGCATCACTGCAAGACTGCTTCCGGGTCGTGGTACTACATGAGTAGTCCAATGTGATATGTTGCAGTAGCACTTTTGTTGCACTGTTTCGTGGAGCAAATGCGGTTTAGTGGAATATAATTTAGATTTGCTTCAAACTTATGCATTGGAAGACCACTTAGATGTGTTTTTATTGTATATTGAGTGGACTATATTGTGTCACTGGAGAAACAGAAAAATGGGGTTAAAGGGGTGAACAAGGTTTTTGAGCGGGAAAATTCTAGGGTGCCAGTTATTTTTGGAATTTAGCGAAACACCTAATAGGTTGATATGTTGTTTTTAACGCATGTTTTTGAATGACTAAGGAGGTACGTTAGACAGCAAGAGACAGGAAAGCAAAAGGTATGCCATTAAGCGATCTATGAAGCTTCAAAGATAGCCAATTTCACTCTATTTTTATTATGGCCACCAACTGTGTTGTAATGGGTTATCTGCTATATTTTCAAGTCATAAACCGCCAAAATTACCTATGTTTTAGACTTTACTGGGGCTTTAAATGCCCCCAAGCGACCAACAGTAAACAATTTTGAAGCTTATTTTTCTGGCATATGCAATTATTTCCATATAATATTGTGGATATTAGTTACCCTTTAGATGCCAAGCGCCACTCATGTACCTGTTGCGGACAGTGTAGATCAAGATCAGACTGCACAGAACGTGCAGTCTGATCTTGATCTACCCTGTCCGGTGAGGAGATATCCATAAAACATAATTTTGAAACAGCAGTATTATGGTCTTTACTATCGAGTAGAAAATTTCACTTTAGTTCTTTAACTCTTTACCACACGACAAAATTTTAGACTGGTTCAAATTGAAAGCATTTGCAGACGATAAATTAAAAGTGACTGAAAAATTGAAATTTGTTCTGGAAAGGATAGAAAACACTGTGGGAAAAGGAGAAAATGCTGGTTACCAGCATTTTCTCCTTTTCCTACAGTGTTTTCAAAAGGCTTCTTTCTCAGGGGCGTCAAAAATAGGGATTGTGTGGTAATGGGTTAATGGGATAAAACTTCTTCACTCTTCTTCATTTCAAACGATAACCAGAGAGTTTCTTCAAATGCAGTGGGAGTGTATTTTCAGCCGGCGTAATGAAAAGAAATGACCCTCCCTTACAAAATGACCCGGGTCATATTTCTACGTTGAGAAATGACCCGCGATTCAAAAACCGGAAACGACAAGTCTGTTTACAAGGAAGGCCGCAACTCAGCGAAATGCATTTTCTATCGACCGTAATCTAAGCAGTCAAGCGCAATATCTGGCATGAAGATATAAGAATGACTGAAGTTTGATAAGATACGGACAAAATGAGTTAAAATTCGCTGAAAATGGGTATTAGGACCTCTGTAAATGTTGCTTCCGTCATGCATGCCCTTCTAGGACTCGTTACAATGCAAGGCTTCTTCTCGTAAACTTTGAATATTTCGTTCAAAAAAGTTGAAGGACGCGGATCAAAGACTCTCGAGACTTGAAATATAGCATGTTTATACTTGAAATATAGCATGTTTTAAGCTTCAAGCATAATTCAAATAGTAAATAATATATAATCATTTCATATGTAACAATTAGGAAATGTCAATGGTGTCATTAGTTCTGTCTTCCTCTTGAAGAAACTCGTCTGGTGTCCTTTGTAAACTTATCTTTTTGCCAGACGATAAGATTTTAGGCTTGTCCAAATCGAAAGCATTTGCAGGCGACAAAATAAAAGTGACTGAAAATTTGAAATTTATTTGTTTTGTGAGGGGTATAAAACATTGTAGGAAAAGGAGAAAATGCAGGTTACCAGCATTTTCTCACATGTTCTCATTTGGCTTTGTTCCTTCGCTAATGTTGTACAAAACTTTGTACCTCAGTGAAAAATAAAGTATATGTTGTTGTTGTTGTTGTTGTTGTTGTTGTTGTTGAAAATCTTACGACTGACATGGGGGCCGAATAAAGTTCAGAGGTCTTGAACCTATTACATGCAGCTCTATGTGTTTTATAGAGACCAAACCGGTCATGCAAGAATTATTCAACCAAAGGACCAATGTAATGAGCTCCAAATGGATGGAATGATTTTGATTTCAAAATTAAAGATATTAATTATTCTCCACTAAACCCTATGTTGTGGGTACTCATTAGAGTCGTCTCGATGATACGATTCGAATGAGAACCAACAACAAAAGGTTTCAAAGAGAAATAATGGATTTAGAAAACCATCATTCCCTCTTATCTGGAGCTCGGATGTATTTAGGAAATTAGAATTTACGTGGAGCGAAGCAGTTAAAAATGTCCCCATCAAAAGTAAAGAATGAAATAGAGTGTCAAGGGCAGACAATAGGCAACAATTCCATTCGTCACTTAATTAATTTAAAATAATTACCGAAAGCTCGTCGTGACTTCTGGACGAATTAAAGCCGACATTTATAGAATAGACGTGATCTACAGCATTTATTTACTCTTTCAGTGTCATCATCGAGAACATTGGGGTTTTACGGACGCCATAGATCAAGATCAGACTGCACAGAACGTGCAGTCTGATATTCGATCTCTGACTTCCGATTGTTTAATAAATCCTGAAAGACAAAAAAATCTTTGTAGGTCTCCATGATTTGCACTTTTAGCTTTGAAACATTGTGAGTTTATAATTATGTTTGGTGCTGAAAATGTAAATGGGAACATTTATGCTATTGTAGAAGTTTTACTTACATTTATGGAGTCCAATCAGTGCCATGCGTTAATAAGTGTACAAAACATCCCTTATATTATTATTTATCGAATTACGTTTAGCTACTTGTATATATAGAGGATATTTACTTTGTTGTTGGTTTTTTTCGGTGAAAGATCGAAATTTATTTTATCGAGTGGACACCATCGGTAATATTTTCACGAGTGGCGCAGCCACTCGTGAAAATATTACCGATGGTGTTCACGAGATGAAATAAATTTCGATCTTTCACCGAAAACAACAAATATTCTATTTATTTCATGCTTTTAACCCTTTCTGGGAGGAGCTTTATCAAAATCCAGTACAGTTCTTTTCTGTTATTCCCTGTGGCTTACCCCTTCCGCATAGCAACAAATTACATTATTACGTCAAGCGCGAGAAATGTAAGGTAAATGACGTCATATATCCCATCTGGTTGTCAGGCACGCGCAATTAACCTGGGCAACAAGAATGTGAAAATCGGAATTTTCACTGGTGGTACCAGTGTAAGATCGAAAAATATTTTCACTGCTATTTCTCGATATCCTTCCGGAAAGCGAGAAATAAACATTTATCTCCCATATTTGTGAATAAAGTCAATCGTGTGTAATAATTTTGTGACAGTCTATGCAAATATGCTCAACAAGTACAGAGAGAGTTAATATTTGCATGTGAATATAAGCTGGATTAAATCTCAGCTAGTCGACAAAACTTTGGACTTGTCTAAATTTGAGGCGTTTGCCCCAGACAATTTAGGTTGGAATATATACAGGATTTTCGTTGGTTTTTTTTTCCGGTGAAAGTTTGAAAATTATTTGATCGAGAGAACATAATCTATAATATTTTTACGAATGGGACAGCCATGAGTGAAAAAAATACTATCAATGATGTTCACAAGATGAAATAAAATTTCGGTCTTTCACAGAAAAAAGTCTATTTATTTTATGCTTCTAGATCCATTTAGGGGGATTTACATCAAAATCCAGTACAGTTATTTACGGCAATTTCCCGTGGTGTACCCCCCCCCCCCGCATAACAACACATTACAGGGCCTATATTCACCAACCATTCTTAAGAACGTTCTTTGTCTTATTCTTCGGAATTTTCTACTTTTGTAAGTAACACAACATCTGATTGGCTAAACCATTCAGAAGTTGTTTTACTTACAAATTTAGAAAATCTTGGAGAATAAGACTAAGAATATTCTCAAGAAAGGTTGGTGAATATGGGCCCAGTATTACGTAAAGCCAGAGAAATCTATGTTAAATCTATGTTAAATTACGTCGTATTTCCATCTGGTTGAATGGCACGTGCTGTTTACCTATGTTACTAGTAAGCGGGAACTATTGTTTCCGCCTTCGAATGGAAGTGTTAAAAGATAAAATCGGTTTTTGTCATTGGTCATAGCCATGAAATATCGAGGATTATTTCATGCTTTCCGGTAGGATATCGAGAAATAGCAATATCGAATGGAAGTGTTAAAAGATAAAATCGGTTGTTGTCATTGGTCATAGCCATGAAATATCGAGGATTATTTCATGCTTTCCGGTAGGATATCGAGAAATAGCAATATCGAATGGAAGTGTTAAAAGATAAAATCGGTTTTTGTCATTGGTCATAGCCATGAAATATCGAGGATTATTTCATGCTTTCCGGTAGGATATCGAGAAAAAGCAGTGAAAATATTTTTCGATCTTACACTGGTACCACCAGTGAAAGTATCGATTTTCACGTTCTTGTTGCCAAGGTAAATTGCGCGTCCCTCACAACCGGATGAGAAATATGACGTCATATACCTTAGATTTCTCGCGCTTGACGTAATATTGTAATGCGTTGCTATGCAGGAGGGGTACACCACGGGGAATAACGGAAAAGAACTGCACTGGATTTTGATAAAGCTCTTACCAGAAAAGGTTAAAAGCATGAAATAAATAGAATATTTTTTTTTCGAAAGATCGAAATTTAGTTCATCTCGTGAACACCATTGGTAACATTTTCACGAGTGGCGCAGCCACTCGTGAAAATATTACCGATGGTGTTCCCTCGATGAAATAAATTTCGATCTTTCACCGAAAAAAAGCAACAAAATATCCTCTATATATTCCGCCATTATTTCCTGATACAAGTACCGAAATACACGAAATAATGGCAATTGTCTTCGTAGAGCTAAAAACTCTGTGGTTAATATTCAATAAAAAGAATGAATGACTTTTCAAGTTTTGTGAGATTATAAAACCAGAACAGCTCCCTTTAAATTCTGTTACAGTAGTTAGCTGTAATTTTGGCCTGAAGTAATCGGATTTCGACGAACAGAACCTTTTTTTTTCTTCCGAAAATAGAAACACGAGTAAACGGTGTGAAATATGGCATTTATTGGGCTCCGTATAGTCAATTATCAGACACTTTATGGCTGAAAATAAAATCATTTTCTCGCATTTTGGTGGTAAAAACTCACCAGTAAAATCTTGCGTCCCAAATTTAGATTAGAATTTAAAATTATGTAAAGATTTTCTCCTTTTGAGCGCACATGCACTGATCTTCACAACTTAAGTTATTAGCACCTTTGCGGTTGGTGTAGGTTAAGATTAGACTGCAGTGATCGTGCATTATGATTTTGTATCTACAGAGATATTTGTCGGACGAAATAACTTCGATATCGTAATATTAGAATTTTAACAATTAACTGGAGATTTTGATTTAAATGGTTTAAACTGTTTAACGATATAATTTGGGGTCGTATTAACATTTATACCTATCAATACAGAGTTTAAACGGTCCTGTAGGAGAAAGCTTTCGAAAACACTCTGGAAAAAGACGAAAATGCTGGTTACTAGCATTTTCTTCTTTTCCCACGAGGTTTTCTACCCTATTATAATTTAGCTAAGAGTTAATAAGTTTCTTTAAAAACCACACGAGAAAAATTTAGACTGGTTCAGATTGAAAGCATTTGCAGATGTCAAAATAAAGGTGACTGAAAAATTGAAATTTGATTTTGGGAAGGGTAGAAAACACTGTGGGAAAAGGAGAAAATGCTGGTTACCAGCATTTTCTCCTTTTCCCACAGTGTTTTCAAAAGGCTTTTTTCTCAGGGGCGTCAAAAGTAGGGATTGTGTGGTAATGGGTTAAGCAGAAACGAGAGAGTCAAATTTGTGAATGTTTCTATTTTATGTATCGTATTATTAGCCGATGGCCTTGTATTACTCAGTATAGATCTGTCATTAAAAAGAAGTAACAGTCGTTCTTGTCAAGCTAGAATACAGATTTGAACAACAATTTCAAATGTACATGTACATGTACTCGGGCCTTTCCATATAAATGCATATCGATGCTCTGAAATCAGATTACATACATGTAACTAAACTTCGTTACACATTAAAGGTGGCCTTTCAGATTTTGGGACGAAAATTTTACAAAAGTACAAAAAATCATCCTTATACTCCCAAAATCTTTTGATTTTCATTCATAAAACCCCAGTTGTCGAAAACCGTCCGAAAACACGAGAAACTAGAGATTTACTACGGCCCAGGTTGACACCAACGGGAGACACATTCTATTTTTAGATGATAATTCGCTCATTCACTTACAGGAATACACGGAAGAAGCTTCAAACATAGCACCCAAAGAAGACATTATGGAAAATAATTATTACATGTTTGTTATGATAGGGAATTTAAGCGTTATGAGTCACGTGCCAGTCACTTGACATTCCCACAATGCTTTATTTATTTTTGGCGCGAAATCTAAAAATAGCCTAAGAGGCTATGTAGCCTTTAATGGGAATACCATCAAAAAAAAATCTTTTTTGTAATTTTATGAATCTTAATTATTGATGATTTGTATTATTTTTTTCATATGAATTTTAGTGATATATATATATTTTTAATTTGTGACATGTAAAAATTCTAATTACCAACCTTTAAACTTGGGTCCCAATTTAGAAGTTGATGACCTTATGTCAATCAATGATGACCTTATGTCCATAAATGAGGGCCTATTTTTCTTTGAATAGAGGAATGATTCTTTGTCACTGGATTTCAATCCTGTGACAAAGAATCATTCCTCTATTCAAAGAAAAATAGGCCCTCATTGATCTATGAACAGACGCATCTGTGTCATTTTGATATACGAAAATACAATATGGATTGAAAAACTGGGCAAGCCAATTGCACACACAATGAAACTCTGAATTTTATGTCATGAAATTAAACATAGCTTAGATTTGAAATTGGCCTTGTTTCATGGATATGAAGCGACCTAGCTTGTAAAGTCTACATTACGGGTGAATACGTAAGAATAGCACCCAAAGCACCCTAACACCACTGTCATTACACCCAAAAACACTTTCCTTACACCTAAAACCGCATGCAAAACACTTAGATATACGATTTAACTATTTACAAAACGACAAAAATTTATATGGGTCCAAACTGAATGCACTTGCAAAATAAAAGTGACTGAAAATTTGAAATCTGTTTTGTGAAGAGTAGAAAACGTTGTGGGCAAAGGAGAAAATGCTGATTACCAGCATTTTCTCCTTTTCCCACAATGTTTTCTAAAGGCTTCTTTCTCGGGGACGTTAAAGTTCAGGATTGTGTGGTAAAGTGTTAATCGAAAATGACCGTAAAATCCTTTTCACAGAATGTTGTTAACATTCAGATGATTAAGTTCTTTATGGAACGGTTCACTGGTAAATTTTGTTTGCTATTTCGCCTTCTATAAGTGCTTTTAATTCTTTGAATGAAATATTCCACTAAACAAATACTGTCTCTAAAGAAATACACGTCTTCAAAAGTAGGACAAGCTAAAAAACGCCATTCGTCATGATAACATGACTTCTTCATGAAATTGTTCACTGGCAAAATATTTTTGCAAGCTAATATTCACCATCACCTTCCATTAGTACTTTTAGAACTTTGGTTGGAATATTCAGCTTAACATGGTTGCCGGTGTAACGCAGAGAAATGACCCCCATTACAAAATGACCCACGGGTCATTTCTCGACGTAGAGAAATGACCCATGGGTCATTCCTCTACGTCGAGAAATGACCGTGGGTCATTTTGTTATGGAGGTCATTCTCTGCATTACACAAGCACCAAATGAATATACGTCTTTAAAAGTAGGACAAGCTAAAAAACGCTCTTCAACGTGATGATGATAAAATTCCCTTACAAAGTATAGGGGTATCAAAGTCGTGAAATTGACATGGTTTTCGGTAGCAAATAATAACGACTTGTTTACGGTAGGATGGTTCATTACATCTATAGAATGCCACACAAAGATTTGATGCAGGGTGTTTGCACATTTACTAGTGTTATATTCTACTGTGTCATCGCTGACCCTTACACACCGTAATTGAATACTTATGGTGGCATTTTCCTGCCACGAGATACGATCTATCCATTACGATGATTTTGAAAATTATAGCGACAAATTAACGTTTTCTGGAGATTTTATCGACATACATGTAGTGAAAAGTCTTCTGCATATATATATTTATATATTTGTCGAAGGCGACATTCGAGATAAAATTACCGTGACAGTTTTGTCTACTGGTCTATATCTAGGAATAGAAAATTCATCATTTGGATGAACTCGGTACGGTAGTTTTTGACTTCATAAGAAGGCAGGAAGTAAAAATTCGAATTATTGACAACTGTAGCCTAATTGGTTGATTTTGACAGACCGGAAACGGACAGAAGTCTGTAAACTCACAGAGACGACTCGAGATGCATCCTTCAAACAACTTTGAAACCATTCAGGGAGAAGGAGAATTCATAAGGTTGTAGACGGCGATGTCCCGAAACCGTATCTAATCATAGATACCGTGAATTTTAGTTGTGGGCACGAGATATATTTCCAAAAAACTTTGTTATATCACGACAGTTCTCTTGTATCATCGCAATAGCCATGCAATTCGTATCTCGTGGCAGAAAGATGATACCATATATACTATCTTATATTTACCATTTGTACCATGGCAAAGCCATTTCCTTTCCCTACAAAAAAATGCCTAATAACCTTCATTGCATGTACGATGAACCTCAAAGTGACCTTGACCTTTGGTAAGTTGACCTAAAAAAATCACAGGGGCCATTCACTGTGATAATCTGCACCTAAATGGACATATGTAAGTCAAACATGTCTTAACCCGTATCGTGCTACATAAATAAGTAAAATAAACATTTGAAGCCATAAGGAAAAACCGAAGAGTTGCTATTTCAAAGGTACTTTTGAGGGAAAAGATATGTCCTTATCGGACAGAGTAGATCCAAGATCAGACTGCACGTTCTGTGCAGTCTGATCTTGATCTTCGCTGTCCGCAAAAGGTTGTTGGGTTGAACTTAACAGCAGAAGGGTTAGATTATTCCCCAAACACGTTTTGTATACTAACTGACCGCTTCATAGGACAACCAATCAACCGACCTAAAGCTCGACTTAAAGACCGAGAGAGAAAGCTTTATAAAACAATGTGGAAAAAAGGAGAACATGCAGGGAACCAGCATTTTTTTTTTCTTTTCCGACAGCTCCTTTAAACTTTACTTAGTCAAGTCCAATCGTTTTATTCAAATGAAATTTGTTGCCTATGTATGCCTTTCATTCAACCATTCTTTCCATTTGGGCAGCTCTTAACTTTTGTCTTAAAAAGACTTATGCCATCGAAGGAGACGCCAATTCTGGTTTTTTGTTGCTTGCCCCTGGTTTTCGTTGTTGTTGTTATTATTCTGGCCGTATGTTCGTCATTTTTTATGAACTAATATCATTCCTTTAACAGAACTGTATTTCCTGTATCAAAATTCAAAAATACTTTGTCCTAGTATATGTACTAAAAGAACGAATGTTTGCAGATATTTATTGACGACTTAATGTAAAAAAAATGCTGTATCATATTTGAAAGAAAAAGAACGTTGATAATCTCGGATAATTCTTGTGAGTCCTTGTCGTAAATTGACTGGAACACAATGTGACAAATGAAACATTGTATAATTTCTTCTCAGTTCACTGCACCGTTTGTTTCCCGTTTCTCAGTAACTAATTTTTTTCTTTTGATCATTTCTTTTTTCTGTTCTTCTAAACTTTCAAGATGTAAAAAAAAATGAAAAAAGAAAAAAAGTTTTGCATGGGGTATTGGGATGAGTACTTCTATCTCGTTGTATTAGACCTACCCTTTACACATTAGGATGCCAAGAATGATTTCACTGCGGCGACGTACGGTGTAGATCAAGATCAAACAACATGGAACATACAGTCTAATCTACAATGTACACAAATTGAAATTTCTTGACAAAAAAAAAACTCGATTTTGTCCGCATTTTTTATAGGTTTTTAGAGAATGATGTACCCGTATCATTTATTTTATACACCAAGGGTAGCACTGATCTTGATGTCAAACAAATTATTTTCATAAATGGATATCGTTTGACCCTTAAACAAACAATCCAGTTTTTCAACAACCCTGGAAAGGAAAACGTTTGAAAGCATTGTAAGAAGAAAAAGGAGAAAATGCTGATAATCAGCATTTTCTCCTTTTTCTTCCTACAATGTTTTTCAACCCTTTTAAGGACAAACCCTGTTGTTTGCTCCACAGTTGATTTATCGTCAGTACACGTTTTTGAATTTTGAAAATTCTGAAAATTCGTCATCTGGTAAAGAGTTTATATTTGAACGGCAGCATTGGTTTAAAGCAAACATATTTACGCCCACACTGGTATGCTAATCGGGGTGGAGTTCTGCATACATTATGCACCTACCACCCTAGTAGTTTGAGAGTATACGTGCTTGGACTGAATTTAGGTCTCGGGGTCAACCTTCTTCTAGGTCACAAAAAGGAGTTTGACTTTCCAAAATGTCATAGTGCCCGAGCTGGACCACTGCTGTTCGTCAAGCACTTACGGCCACGCTAAATGTTAGAGTGGCTGCGCATGGCACAAAAGGTCGGCGGTTCGTTATTCTTCTAGGTCACAAAGAGGTCTTTTTCTCGCGTAAATTCTCCATTTTTAAATAGTTTTAACACATAATCTTTCTTAAGAAGAATAAGTAAGTAATAGCTTAGTCGGAAACAAACGCTTTTCTGGATCTGGTATTAAGTTATTTAATTGGTCAATCTGTTGATACCGATGTCTGCACGTTTCTAGTGGGAATCTGGTCTTTTAACCCGTTACCACACAATGACGCCTTTTAACGACCCTAAAGAAGATGCCTTTGAAAACATTGTGGGAAAGGGAGAAAATGCTGGTGACCAGCATTTTCTCCCTTTCCCACAATGTTTTCTATCCAATCAAAAGAAAATTGCCCCATTGGAGCTACTATGAAATTGTCGTCTGCAAATGCTTTCAATTTGGATAGGTCTAAATTTTACCGTGTGGTAAAACGTCAGACCCCTTTTCATGCATAATACGCACATTTAATGCACAGAGAGAACACTTTTGAAAACATTTTGGGAAAAGGAGAAAATGCTGGTACCCAGCATCTTCTCCTTTTCCCTATATGTTTACTGCTCTGACAAAGAATAACTGCACCACTTGAAAGACAACGAAAGGGTCGCATGCAAAGGCTTTTTAATTTGGACAAGGCTATATTTTGTTACCTATTGCAGGGTTAAACCAATACTGTAAAATTTCGATTGCTAGTGCACGAGCACTGTCAAAAAAAGACTGTGATAGAGGAAGACAGATATGCAAAATCGAAAATGCATCGGACAAGAAAAAAATCAAAATTTAAGGCGTGATAATTTTTCAACCCTGTGCTGCAGACATCTCGATAATACTCTTTGAAAGTTATGAAATAAAGCAGGATGCCCAGAAAATAAGGTGACTTTCTTGATCATTTTTAATATGACTCCAGATGATGAAATAAAAATAGATAAACATGTGAGAAATAAGTGTGTTTTTTGTGTGATAATTTCACAGAAAGTAATTTAAAACAGATAAAAAGTATTTTTTCCGTTGTTGTTTTAAGCGTCAATTTAGTAATGAATGGCGTTTTAAAACGACAAAGCGACGGCACTTTTTCGCTCTTTCTATGCTGAACATGCGCAACGAAGATGTCAATGACCCTATCGCAAATTCCGGTATCTATTGTTTAATGTTCTTTAAAACATGTCTGTGCTGTTCGGCCAGGAACAATGAATATTTTGAATCAAATGATCCCAAGATTAAGAAGTTTGATAAACATTTTTCCCGCGCTTGAAAAGAAGTCCCCTTCATTGTACAACTTATGGATTAAGGCGGATGGTACTATCGTGCACCTATCTAATATTGTGATAGACCTTTTATGGAATACTTTCGGTGATATATAGCGTAATATCGAAATGGTAGTCAGAGGTAAAAGATTATGGAATATCGTAACATGCGCACAGATATGACCTCAACCCAAAGCTCTTCTTCTTTTGAGGTTCTTTGAAGTCAAAGGCCTACGATCCCACAACAGACATGTTTTAACCCTTTCCCAAACTGCAAATTTTGGACCAAACTAAATTGAAAGCATTTTGCAAATGACAAATTAACAGTTGCTAAAAAGATGATTTTTCTATATTGTAGGATAGAAAACATTGTGGGAAAAGGAGAAAATGCTGGTTACCAGCATTTTCTCCTTCTCCCACAATGTTTTCAAAAGGCTTCTATTCCTGACCCGTAAAAACCAGGGATTGTTTGGGAAAGGGTTAAAGAACATTTAACGTGAAAGCAAGAAGATAAATGTTTGAAAGTGTGCTGAAGTGTTTGATACTTTCAACGTACATATTTGGCATGGAAACAGCATTAAAGGTAGTTCCATTGAAAACGCTATTTAATATTGGCGGTAACTAAAGGGTATTGATTCAAAACCTATACAAACGTGTGTAATCTAATGAAAATGAAACGAAATTGTTACACAAAAAACTTGCACGTTTTACATTCATGTACATTATCAGTTGTACGGTCAGGTGGCAGGGGACTAGGAAAAACTTGTTTACGGCAATGGTGAATCATGTCGCCCCGAGCCGAAGGCGAAGTCCACTGCCACCTGACCCTACAACGAATTTATTACACTGTAACGTTTTACCATTCCAACGTTTGTTAACGACGTTTGGTATAAATGTTTACGCGCATCCATACTGCGCATGTGTATTTCTCACAGATAGTAAAACTATCAGCGCTTTTATCTATTCCTCGCACAAATGGCAATAGTAACAGCGGACCGACGGTGCACTTTTACAAGAAGAACATTCTACGGATGGTAATAGCACGGTTGCACTAGCCATGGTATTCTATGGTTGAAATAAAAAGGGGAAGTTTTCACCAAAACGAATGCTTATCTGTCGTGGAAAAGAGAATTCTTTACGCAATGTCAGCCATCCAACGATGAAAATGATATAGCTTCTGACGTTTTCCTGAAACTGGCAGGCCAGTTGTCATGCTATCCTTTCCGGAGAAGGTGGTAGCATCAAAACTGACCTTCCAGTGTAAGGATGATATGACTGGTAAAGAATTAACTGGAAAAAAGTCGAGTCACACAGCAAACAATGAAACAGGCAGAAAATTGAAGCTGTTGAAGTATACCTATTTCTTTAAGTATAGCTATTTCCTCTTTGAAAATACTGTGGGAAAAGGGAAAATTTCTTCCACTGAATACTTTTTCCTTTTTCCATCATGTCAACCGAGCTTTTATCCCTTTCCTTGAATAAATTAACTTCTAATGTGACCTTCATGCCTTTTTCATGGGGAAAGAAGCACGGGCACGTGCCATTTTTATTTTTTCTTATTGTCAAGATTTATAAGTACTATGATTGTGGAAATTTTAAAAAAAATCTGTCCGTTAGAAAGTATGTTTTTATTGAAAATTAATCCTTAACCCGGTCAAATTATCTCCCTTTTTAACACAATGGTCTATATATAAAATGTATATTGGTACATTTGCCATGCTCAGAACCAGGCTTTTATATGTTTTTTGTGCAAAACTGAATTATTTTTCTTTAAAGTGATGTATATTTGTATATTCTTCTGGCAATTTTCCTGTTTAATTGACTATTCAAGGAAAGTGTGTTAAATCCAGTATATGCTGAATTTTGTTACTGTATATACCTTTTTCAAAAGCGAATTTCTCGGAAACGAGCACGGGGACCCCCATTTTTTTTTCATTGTAATCTACAAGAGACATGATGAGCTTTGTATGTGCAAAGTTTAAAAAAAATCTGTCCGTTGGAAGAATTTGTCATGAACGTCTTTAAGCGAAATTTTCCTGTTTTTGGTTTAAAAGATTCAGAACGCAGACAAAGCAGAATTTACCGTCTGAGTGCCCCAATTCTATAATAACTGACGTCACTGGGAACTGACGTTGGTCACTGAAACTTTAGTAATACGTGCTAAAACCTGCAGCTTGCCGCATAATCTTGATCTTATTCTTGATCGACGCCGCTATTTTTGGATGCTGCCATGATAGTGTAGTCATGTATATGGGGCTCCCAAACGGGAAATTGCTTTTACGTTGGTTTTACCGGTGTACACAATATAAATATATTCAGAGCATATTATCCAATCATGTCACGAGAAATTTCTTTGCATTATAATATTTTTATCTTCCAGGTCAAAAGTGACATCATTTAGAAACGCAGAAAAAATAGGGAGAAGTTACACAAAACAGCAAACTTTAATTTAGGTGTATTTTGTACAAATATGTCTAAAGGGAGATACTGCCTCTATCCTCACATCCATTATAATTTATCTTTCTCAGTATATCAATTTCGCACAAACATCAATACGTCAATAGTGCTGAAAGTTCTTTAATTCAATTCATCAACATTAAAACATAGTAGCTGCATTCTAATCCCAGCATGTGACCAGCATGTTTTGCGTAAAGTAAGTTGTGTTAAGAGGTGATGTGTTTAAACCGCCATCAATAAATACTAGATAGAGTGTAGGACTCGTGAACGTGATGTTTCTAGTCACCTGGGGGTGTGGGTTCGATTCAAACCATCTAAAACCACTAAAAGTCTTTCGGATGAGACGTAAAACCGAGGTCCCGTGTAACGGTGCTATACACCGAGCATGTTAAAGAACCAGGTGTGACTTAGGATAGGCTTCTTCATGACAGTAGTAACAGCCGTCAGGGGTCGCCGCCCAAATTGAAAACTGGTGGCAACAATAAACAAACGCAAATTCGATCAATCAAAGCGATGCTGGAACAGAAGCAAACTGTAAGACAGGTGAATGTAAAACTATCTAGACTTTTGTTAATGTTCACATAAACTTTTCTAATAAAGAGGAAAAACAACTAAGTATTTTCCCAAAAAATAGATTTGTAGATTCTGAATTTAAAAAACAAAAGATACTTGTCATTGAAAATGATTTTCGCTTTGTACTCAAATGTCAAAATATATGGACTTCAAAAGGTGGTTAAGGTTAATGTCAGGCCAGCCAATTGCCCGCGATAGATCGTTAAATTTGTGAGCTATTGCAAAAAAAAATTCTACAAAGAGGAAAATTGGACCACTGACTTACTTTTAAAATATGTCTACTCGTCGATTCATAGATCGGTTAACAAGATCGCTTCACAGATACGTTCCGATTGTTTAAAGAGATCATTAAACGAATAAAGTTTTCCATTTTCGACTGTAACAAATAAAAAAGGTGACAAACATGACAAATAGACAGACAGTAGATGTCGATCTCCGACTGAAAAAAAAGGTAAAGTTCTGTTTCGGCGCCAAATATTTAACCTTTATTCTGCTAAGTAAGGCAAATGAAACTTTAAAAACGGATAGTAAAACCCCAAATTTTGCTATTTTAAAGGCACTTTTGGTGAGAGATGACATCTTCTTGTTTGACGGTGTAGGTGCAAGTTCAAACCACACATCCTGTGCAGTTTGATCTCCGCAAAAGGTTTGTCAAGTCGCAGTCTAACGCTCAAACTCGACCCCTGTCATCAGCTTTATGCAAATTCCCCTGAAAACCAGAAAGTTTTTATATATATATATATAATACGAGGTATGTTAGAAAAGTATACGGAAAGGTTTCATAACTTTTTCATTTGTGCACTAATCATGATGAAACTTTCAACACTGATACTTTCGGGAATAATGGTTATGGTCCGGCAAAATAAAGTAAAATATTTATACTTATGCGTTACCTACAGTCACCATGGCAACGTCGGGTGACGTCGGGTGGAACAACCTCGTTAAATTGGTTAGACGATCACATATTTACCTGTTTCTAAAGAGATAAAAAATTTGTATTTCCGACGTCAAAAATTGACCAAATTGCACGTGACGTTTTTGTGCACTTTTATTTTGACTTTCGTAACATCATTGGCTATAATATGACGTCATTTCCGTAAACAATTGAAGTTGAACACATCGCTCTACTGATATTGTAATTATGGCGCTAGAGCAGCTGGAATTTCGTATTACATCATGACAATGCACCTCCCCACTCCTCTGTTGTCACCAAGACAACGTTGACAGAGTTAGGAATTGACATTGTGAGACATCCTGCATATTACCCAGATCTAGCACCATGCAATTTCTGGCAATTTCTGACGTCGAAATCAGAGGTGCGTGGCAAGAGGTTTGATGACGTTCATGATTTGTCAATTGTTGTTCGAGAAACGATTCGTAAAATTTACCAAGATCAGTTCAAGACCTGCTTTGGCAAGTCCATTAATAGATGGGAGAAGTGTGTATCGTGTAGTGGAGAATATTTCAAAAAGGTGTGATTTTTAGATACGTTGGATCGGTTTTCCTGATGCTGTATCCCATCCAGAAGTAAGTTACCCTGCTCAACGTAACCCTACGTTACCATAGATATTGTAGAATGAGCATTAATGCAAATGGTGTTTGTTTTTTCCAACCGGATCGTAAGCATAATTCTCCGAAGTAAACAGTGTTGAATATTTTATCTAGATATGTTTATAAATAAAAAAAGGTATGAAACCTTTCCGGATACTTTTCTAACAGCCCTCGTATACTAACAGATTTGACCTTATAAACCAGCCGTATAGATTCAGTATCAGAATTTATTTCATGCTTAAGGATATCGAGAAATAGCAGTGAAAATATTTTTCGATCTTACACTAGTACCACCAGTGAAAACACCGATTTTAATGGTCTTGTTGTCTAGGTTGATTGGGCGTGCCTAACAACCAGATGGGAAATATGACATCATTTACCTTAGATTTCTCGCGCATGACGTAATATTGCAATGCGTTGCTATGCGGGACGGGTATGCCACGGGAAATAATGGAAAAGAACTGTACTGGATATGATAAAGCTTCTCCCAGAAAGGGTTAAAAGCATAAAATGAATAGAATATTTGTTGTTGTTTTTTTTTTTCGTTGAAATATCGAAATTTATTTCATCTCGTGAACACCATCGGTAATATTTTCAGAAATGGCGCAGCCACTCGTGAAAATATTACCAATGGTGTCCACACGATGAAATAAATTTCGATCTTTCACAGAAATAAAATAAATATTCTCTATATATCGTCGGTTTACTTAAAAAATCTCGTAAGTAATCTTTCTTTCAAGTTGTAGCTACAAGGTTTTTGAAGTAATCCGGCGTTATGCGATCTGTGCAGTCTGTTGTTTGGTCTATACCATTCGCAAGATTCCGGCCTGTGTATGCCCACAGCGATAAAAAGGATTGTGAAAGTATAGACCGCCCCTCATGATTAGAAAAAGAGCAGAACATAAATCTGAAAATTGCCACCGTGAAATAATTTTAGCATTGTTAAAACAGCGTTAAATTATACAAATAGCCACATTAATACACAAGAACTGAAAGATGGAATGTCACATTGGATTGATTTAACCCTTTACCAAACGATCCCGACTTGGAAAACATTGTGGGAAAAGGAGAAAATGCTGGTAACCAGCATTATCTCCTTTTCCCACAATGTTTTCTTCCCTTCCTAAAACAAATTTCAATTCTTTAGTCACCTTTGTCATCTGCTAATGCTTTCAATTTGGAACAGTGTAAAATCTTGTCATTTTGTAAAGAGTTAAGGGGAAAGAAGCTTCTTTTTCCAGGATATCAAAAAGAAAGAGGGTTTGGAAAAGAGAGATGTTGCTTTTTAAAAGCACAGAGCTACTCTTTAAGGACATATGCCACAGCTTTTACCAACAAAGAGATTTTTTTTGTTCTTACTCAGATGATAATGTAATGTTTGCAAAATTGAAAAAAAAAACTAGGTGAAAATCATATGCTGCGGAGCAAAAGAAAAGTGGGGGGACATTTCTTAACAGGGGATAACTCTTGTCAAAAATAAAGAAAAAAAACTTTAATTTCAAACCTAACATAAGGTTCTTCTTCAAGTAACAAATATTCCTCAAATAAATTATTACATAGAAATATAATGTTTGCCCACTGTAAAAAAGATTAACCTAAAAAGTCCAGGCACTAGATACATGACAGTCACAATCATTGACTTTTTAAAGTGTCAACGAAGAATTGTTTTCAGATGAATTTTCTACAATAAAAAACAAATAGTGGAGAGATTTTTCTTTATCTTAGTACAGAAAGTGTTTTCAAATATCTTGGAAAAAGGATAATACAAATACATATCAAGCGGGGCATTTTCAAGAGACAATGTGCATTTTTAAAGTTGGCCCTTCAGATTTTGGGACAAAAAATTTACAAAAATACAAAAAAATCATCCTTATACTCTCAAAGCCTTATAATTTTCATTCATTAATCCCCAGTAGTTGAAAACCATCCGACTACTAGATAAATTAGAGATTCACTACAGCCCAGATCGACACTGAAGGGAAACACAGTCTATTTTTACAAGAGCAACTTGCTCATTTACATACCAGAAATATACAGACGAAGCTTCAAACGTAGCATCCGAAGTTCTAGACATTATTGAAAATAATTAGATCTTCATGTTTCTTATGTTATGGAATTTAATAGTCATTAGTGATGTGCAAGTCACTTAACATTCCCACAATGCTTTTTTTTATTTTGGCGGGAAATCTAAAAATAGCTTAAGCGGCTACGTAGCCTTTTAAGGGAATACCAATTTTTTTTTTTTTTTTTGTAAATTTATGATTCTTAATTACTGACAATTTGTATTGTTTTTTAATATAAATTTCAGTTGCATATACATTTTTTAATTTGATGTGATATGAAAACTTTAAATACCCACCTTAAAGAAGAGAACCCCCCCCCCCCTTGATCATAAACAGGAATCACTCATTCCTCTCTCTCATTCTTGATCATTATTTCGACATACGTAATGTGGGACGGTGGCAAGTGAGAGGATTAACGTGCGAAGTATTGGTAACAGAAACTCAAGAAAAGCATGGATAGCCGCCCCAATATAACTGAAATATTGTTTAAAACGGAGATAAACACCAAACTATAGTTCAATCAGGCAATCAATTAAAAGGAAAGGTTTATTCGTGTGTCCATATTGCAGCTTGACGAAAACTTTGTCTCGTTGCAAAAAATCTGCATTGGAATGCCCGTGTCTTACACTGCATTATTTATGACGACAGTTTCCGTCACACACTTAACCCTCTGTAAAACGATCCATCTTTTCTTAAAACCCAACTTTTGAAAAAATAATAGAAAAAGGTAAAAATAGCGGTTACCTGGGAATGGTAGTTAGAAGTCCCATCGGTCATTATCCCCTACCCCTAAAATAGAGAAGGAGGTCATAATTATGTCCCATCACAATTTTTCTATGACGGAAATTATCCCCTTGGTCAAATCTTAGAAGCGGATGAAGGGGTATTGTCAGCCTTTGCGAAATTGCGAGAGGATCTTTATCCTCTAAGATTATTGTTCGTTTCGATTATAGACCGAAATTTATTTCACCTAGTGAATATCTTTTATGATATTTTCTCGATTGGCCATTATTATTTGAAATATACGGTGAGTACGGTCCCTGCATTTTTTGGAAATGAGTTCATAAACCTAATAAAAACTGTTGCATCAAACCTCGCGATCCTCAGTTAAAAGTTAGACATCTTGGGAATGAAATAAAGCAAAGAAAACAAACGAAGTATTAACGACATTTATTACTGATATATTTATTATTTTCAACAGGCCTATCTTTTTTAATATTTCCATATACATAGCTCAGGGTCACTATGCCCCTTTCTGAGAAATTCATCTATGAAAAAGGAAAATGCAGTTCCAAAATCGAGCTTGTATTGGATTTAATCCATTTATTTAAATAGTAGGTAAAACAGGAAAACTACCGGAAGAATATAGAATATATATAGTATTAAAATGAGAATTCATGAAGTTTTGTATACAAAGAAAATTAAAGTCTGGTTTGAGCATGGTTGACATGCATGTTAAAACAAGACCTTTGAGTGAAAAAGGGAGATAATTTGATAGAATTAAAGGTTTATTCTTAATAAATGCGTACTTTCTAACGGACAGATTTTCCATAAAATTTCAACACTTAAAAGTTTTTCTTTATAACTAAAAATCGAAAGATAAAACATCAAAGCGTTCAAAATGCTGGAGTGGTATTTGCCATGGAAGCTATTGTGTGGAATTAATAATTGGAAAGAAAAACAGAAATATTATTCAAATATTTGCTTAAGATTCAACCTAATAAATACTATTTTAGTTGAAGGGAAAATACTCATGATAAAGTTAGGATTATTTGTGTATTGGTGGTTTCCCTTCGATTATTAGGAGGATTTAGGAATAACGTCCCTTTAAAGTTGAATGCATGATGGATGGAGAAAGAAAACATGTAAATATATCGAATAAATTTAGGTATTTAGCTGAAAACCATGAATTTGAGATATCTTTGGCCGTAAAAATTTAATTATCAACATTACAATCAATCAATTTGACCTATAAATACTCATGCTCTATCGAATGGAGTAGCGCGCAAACATGGAACGAACAATACAAGGTACGAACTTGATTTGGAACGAAAAACCCGAGGACCAAACAATCGGTAGACAAATTTTGTGTATATTATTGCGACAATAGAAGGCTATAGCTATGTGAAGCTGTTTTCAAACAAAAAATAATATTTCCACGATCGAAGGCCTCTTTTCTTTTATTTTAACACGCTAATTCCAATTTCATATCGAAGTGCTACCGAACAACTCATCTGCCAGAGAAAAAATAAGTTCAATTTGGTTTATTTCCTTCGGTTTTGTACGAAATATTATACCTAGTCTTCAAAATTCTTCGACAAATACCACAAAAATTATTTCAAGGAAAAAGACATAGTGGGAAAAGGATTAATTGCATATTAGGAACGTTTTCTCCTTTCTCCACAGTAATTATCAAAATAGCTATTATTTCACTACTTTAAATTTCCTGCGCTTCTTTGCTTGTTTGGTGCGTAGCGCCTTGTCAACAAAATTTTAATTGTTTCAGAATTATAGTTCACATATCTACTTCTTTTTCTCTCTCTGTAGTATTACCCCTAGAAACCGCTACTTGTTTCAGAGCACCGATGGTACTATCATACGTCCAAAAGATACGTAGATGCACTCTTGATTCACTATGCATAACAAAAACACATGCGCAATATAGATGCTCTCGGACATTTGTGATATACGTCGTTAAACTGTGTATCACTACTTTTGTGCCAGGGATCAAAAAAAAAAATAAATACCCATTCGACGCAAGATTTAGTCGGGAACAGAAACTGATGCGCTGCTTGCTTGTTTATCAAACTCTTTACCACGCAATCCCCAGTTTTAACGACTCTGAGAAAGAAGCCAATTTGAAAACATTGTGGGAAAAGAAGAAAATGCATTTTCTTCTTTTCCCAAAATATTTTCTACCGTTTGAAAGACCAATTTTATGAGTGTAAACAGCATTTTCATCTTTCCCACAATGTTTTCTATCCTCTTTAAAGCAAATTTTGTTTTGAGTGACATTTAATATGTCATCTATAAGTGCTTTCAGTTTAGACTAGTCTAAAATTCTGTCGTGTGATAAAGTATTCATCCTGATCCTTCAAAATAATTTTAAAAAATTCCAGTGCGAATGTAAATCCAAAATGCTGCTTTTTCAAAGTTATGTTTTGGGAAATAATATCTACTTATCGGACACCGTAGATCGTAGATCAGACAGCACGTTCTGGGCAGTTTGATCATGATCTACACCGTCAATGAGTCGCACGTAGCAGTCAAAGCTCTGAGGTCTTTCACACTAGTGGCGATATCGGATCACTAAGTCAGTTATGTTACGTTTGTAGCAGGCGACTTTTACAGGCGACTATCACTAAGTCAGTTATGTTACGTTTGTAGCAGGCGATTAAAATCTTATAACTTCCTTGTGGATTATGGATAATCAAATATGGATTGAGGCTTGAATACATGTACACACATTGAGGCAAAAGAAGACGTTTTCGAGCAATTTACCATTTGCCACATAGTCTTAAAAACTCCTTAAATGCGACGAATTCATCTGCAAGTTAATTTGCGTAATCACACCGTATATCCCAGACCTCCAGATAAGAGGGAGTGATGGTATTCTAAATCCACCAATTCTCTCCTAAAGCCTATGTTGTGGGCACTCATTAGAATCGTCTCAATGAGACGATTCTAATGAGTACCCACAACATAGGGTTTAGTAGAGAATATCTAACATTTTCAATTTTGAAATCAAAATCACTTTCTGGCTGTCTGGAGTTCATGAATCCTGCACCCGACGAGAACCCGACTTTTTCCGACAATGTTTAAAAAAAAATAATGCTACAATTGTCGTTACCAGGGGCGTAGCTACGTAGTTTAGATTGCTACACCCCACTTAGGTGGGTGTCAGGAGCGTTGTATGCGCATGTCATATTCTTCGAAGATTCGACTGTCTTATATGACGCATCACTACTAGCCCCAAAAGCGGGCTGACTGTAATATTACGCTCTGTAAAGTAGCAATGTTCAAAATAGCTTTTACGTAAAAATACGTTTGAGGAGAAATTAGACCTGCTTTAGCAACAGATTTCTCTAAACTGGTGATCATAGTTGAGTGAATTGCACGAGGTAGCGTTTTATTGGGTAAACCTTTTTTTTTTTGTTTTAAATTCAAAGTAACGGTTGTCGCGTAGGAAAGTGGTTCGGTTCTGTACCCATGATGTCCATATCAGATAGATGAGTATTTATAGAATGCCATCTAGCGGGAGATAATGGTGTCAGGAGCCACTAAGTATCGATACCTGCTGCTGTGTATCAGAGAAAAACTGTTGCTAATTGTTTTACACATAAGTATCATATGGCTTCCAATATGTTAACCTGTTACCAAACAATCCCTACTTTTGACGCCCCTGAGAAAGAAGCCTTTTGAAAACACTTTTGAAAACACTGTAGGAAAAGGAGAAAATGCTGGTTACCAGCATTTTCTCCTTTTCCCACAGTGTTTTCTATCCTTCCGAGAACAAATTTCAATTTTTCATTCACCTTTACTTTGTCGTCTGCAAATGCTTTTAATTTGAACCAGTCTAGAATTTTGTCGTGTGGTAAAGAGTTAAAAGCGGCATTCGGACATTTGCATAAAACGTCATCCCGGGGAAGCCTTCACAGTCCACGCAGGCTAATCCGAGACGATACATTCCGTTCTTATGCAACTTCCTCTGTCGCCACAAGTCTACTGTAGTACAAAATCGAACGCAGTCGTAAAGTGTCGTCTCGGATCAGTCTGCGCGGACTGCGCAGGCTGATCCGAGACGACACTTCACGCAAATGTCCGACTGTCCGTTTTTGCGTGTTGCAAGCCATAATATTAATGTATATTCCTTGAGTATAAATCGAGAAATTATAGCAAAGATGCAGATATAGCAATTATTCAGCACCTCTGTTAGCAAGTTTTTTTTTCATTTTTGGTCAGTGATTCTGCTCAATAGCAAAGATTTGGTGCGGCCAAATCCGTACCGGTGTAATGCAGAGAAATGACCTCCCCCCACAAAATGACCCATGGGTCATTTCACTACGTAGAGGAATGACCTTGGACATTATTCTACGTGGAGAAATAACCCTCTGGGATCATTTCTCTACATAGAATAAAGACCCCGATCATTCCTCTACGTAGTGAAATGACCCATGGGTCATTTTGTGAGGGGAGGTCATTTCTCTGCATTACACCGTCCCCACCTGTAACTACGCCCCTGAGTATAGGGGAGGGCCTTGCTAGCTGATAGAATAATGAACGATATTAATCCAAGATCAGAAAAAGCAATATTAGACGTCTGATCAAAAAGTACAAGCAAGGAATGCACCTAAATATGAATTCAGTCTCATACTAATTCGTATATGTTGTAACTCTGTAGGGAGATGGTTAAAACGCACTTGTCCCATTTAGATAATCTACAAATACCTCTAATAGTGAGAAATATTTACGTTCTTTTTCCATGAAACACCAAAGTCATCGATCGGATCATATTCACAATAACAATTGGTCTGCGTTACGCGAAACGGAGCATTCGGTCATTTGGGTACAGCGTCTTCTGGGATCAACATGTGCAATCCGCACAAGGTAACCCAAGATGGCACTTTGCGACTACGTTATATTTGTCCTAAAGTAGACTTACACAAAACAGAAAATTGCATAAGAACAGAAAAGTGTCGTTTCGTATAAGTCTGCAAGGACTGCACAGGATGATCCGAAACGACACTTTACGAAACTGTCCGATGATCCCTTTTCGCCTGTTGCAGGCTATTGTAACCTTTGATACGGATCTACAATGTTAGTTAGCGAAGTTTCCATGGCTGGCAATTGGTCACACGTAGTCCACCTCGAAAAAAATACATGTTAGACTTCGATCAGCCATGCAGTTGTTAAGACATTGAAAACAAAGGATAAATAACCAATTTGAAGCAATTACTTCTTTTTCCACGTTATTTCTGTGCAGGTTTAACCCTTTACCTGACCAAATTTAAGACTGATTCAAATTGAAAGCTCTTACAGACAACAAAATAAACGTAAGTAAAAAATTAAAATTTGTTTCCGGAAGCGTAGAAAACGTTGTGGGAAAAGGAGAAAATGCTGGTTACCAGCATTTCCTCCTTTTCCCACAATGTTTTCAAAAAGCTTCTATCTCAGGGTTGTAAAAACCAGGGATTGTTTGGTAAAGGTTTTAAGGGAGGAAGGTCTGTAATCCATACAAACGTTTCTTTCCGTACTGTTGATACGAGTTTTCATTAGATGTTTCAATATACAGTGTGTGTACAGTAATAAAGAAATGATTTCAAAAGCAATTACGTATTTTCCCGCAATGTTTTCCAAACATTTCAGGCGGAAGAAAGGAATTTCGTCTCTTCGCATGTTCGTTTCCACGTTCGTTGTACATGTTTTTCATGAAATATTAGATTTACATGTACATCGTTAAATTTACCCTTTACCATTATAATCCAACCTTTTAACGACCCTGATGAAGAGGGCTTTTGAAAACATTGTGGGAAAAAGAGAAAACACTGGAAGCCAGCATCTTGTCCTTTACTCACAATGTTTTCATTTCTCACTAGAAAACCTGAGTTTATGTGTATAATGTTTGAAATTGTCATCTGCAGTCGCAGTCTAAAATTGTTGTTTGGGAAAGTGGTAAAGAAATAACTTTGTACTGATCGACAATTGCTTCTGTTCCCAAATTGTTTTCAAGATATTTCAGAAGAAGGAAATATATCTCTTCCCTTTACAAGTTAAAGATTTGCATGTATATGCACTTTGATAAATTGAAGAATTACTTCACTGATAAATTGAAGAATTACTTCACTTGAACCAGCAATCGTTATTTTTTCCACAATGTTTTCAATGCATTTCAGGTTAAACAAAAGACACCACATCCCATCATAGTTTTCTCTTTCGTGTTCTGTCATTAGATCAAAGATTTTCAAGTACAAAAATAAATTAAAAATTCATTTTATTCTACAAATAGCTATGTATTTTTTAGTAAAACACTTCAACAGGTGGATAAATTAAATGCCCTTACCTTCGTCCTGTTCCTTTTCACACAATATGTCAAGAAAACAATATTATCCTTTTATGGTGAAGTTTTTGTAACTAGTACATGTATATCCAACTTTTTTGTTCACACACGACACTAAATTTATTCAGTTTTTGCTTTCATCGTTCGAATAAACAAGGTAGTCCTAGTTCATGGTATGAATATAGGTCAGGCGGGGTTGAACCGGTATGTCACCGTTGAAATCCACGTTTAACCCATTACCACACAATCCCTACTTCTGACGGCCCTGAGAAAGAAGTCTTTTGAAAACATTGTCGAAAAAGGAGAAAATGCTGGTAACCAGCATTTTCTCCTTTTCCCACAATGTTTTCTACCCTTCACAAAAAAAAAATCTATTTTCAGTCACTTTTATTTTGTTGTCTGTTAATGCTTTCGATTTGGACATGCCAAAAGTTTTGTCGTTAGATAACTAGTTAAACTCTGTCGACCAGACAACAAAGTTTGAAACTGGTCCAAATTGAAAGTATTTTGCACCCGACCCGTAAAATAAGACGGTGAGGGAAAAACTGTCTTTGAAATTGTCTTTGAAAAAATGTGGAAAAAAGGAGAAAATGCTGGTAACAAGCATTTTCTCCTTTTTCCCACAATGTTTTCAAAAGGTCGCTTTTTCAGGGTCGTTATTACATGGGTGTTATAAGATAAAGGTTTAAAATCCAGGTTTAAAAAATTAGCGAAGCCCTTAATGTCCCTTTTTTACACCCCTTCGTACACTACGCACTCTATATAAGGACCTAATTACCTTTGATTCATATTTACATCCAATCACTTTTAAATTTCATCATGGAATTCAGATACAAAGAAAAAAGAAGGAAAGATAAACCCTATTGGGGCCACAGTTACGATAGACTCGGTATTTTAAACTGATAACTCCACTTTATAACTCTATTTTTATATATATACAATACAAACATTCAGATTAATGTACAATGGAAAAAAAAACTCAGCCGTTTCTTTCTCTGTATCCGTCAACTGAAAGCATTTAAAAAGTCATAAAAACTATAACAGTATGACTTCACCTAGAGTTAGAGCTATATACAACAACAACAAAAAAATTATCCTTTTACGGTATGCCACAGGCGGACCCAACGCAGATATATCCCAAGTTACTAATCTACATAAATAGAAGGGTTCTCTTTTTTGTTCATTTGTATCAAAAGGCCCAACAGTGTGATTTTGGCGAAACTACTAGTGAAATCTTAGGCAGTGTGAGTCCAAGGTTAATCACCTTCCGCACAGTCCAATCTGAGGCTACACTGTCTTCAACAGCATGTTATCTCGATCTCCCCATTTAACTCTTTACCAAACGAAGCAAATTTTAGACTGGTCTAAATGGAAAGCACTTGCAGACGACAAAATAAACGAAACTCAAAAACTGAAATTTGTTACCAGCATGGTAGAAAACATTGTTGGAAACGGAGAAAATGCTGGTTACCAGCATTTTCTTCTTTTCCCATAATGTTTTCCAAAGGCTTTATCTCAGGGACTTAAAAACCAGGGACTGTTTTATAAAGGATTAAAGGGTTAGCCCTTTATTGCTTATGGAGATATCTAGAAAAGTTTGAGAAGTCTTAGGGCATCCCACAACATGTAGGGGGTGGTGGTGGGAGGGGGGTGGGGTAAGCGGGTCCATATCTGTATACGGTATGTAAAGGACATGGTAAATGTGGAGAAACCGAAAGATCGAAAAACATTTTGATATCTCGGCAGTTTCTTCATTCGCCATAATGTTTCCAAAAGCATCATTAAAATGTTCTCGCGAGAGCGGTAATCTAAGGGTTCCTGAGATATTTCAATTGTACGCTTTACCCCGTTTTTTCCCCATAATGAAGTTTGTGATAACGCAAATGTGTTTGATATAAACAACATGTATTAAAGATAAGCCATCAGAAATAACCACATAGTAGTATATAGCTTAGAGCTGACACATGTAGATCTATATGATCATGTGATATTCTCAAGAAATAGTTGAACATGGTATTTCTCTTTTGCTACACTGTTTAAGAAAGAAGTATGTAAACTCACGTATTTTGTTTATCACGGAGGCATGTTTGCTATTAAACTATGTAATACGAGCGTGTGGTCCATGTGTTTACGTTAATTAAAGTTAATACTTGGTTTTAAAATGCCACATCCTAAATTTGTGTAAAAACGTGAGGAAAGAAAACTAGCGTGAAAGGGAAAGTAGAGCTTTTTGACGGTAAATGGTGATTTCCTTAAATTACACTCGTTTGTTTTGCTTTCCAAGTATTACGTCAATTAAAATACAATCAGTTTATAAGTGAGGGAAACGGTTTTATTACGGTCACAAGTAAGTGACGTCATACTTTACTATACCACTAGTTAATTATAATTTTAGATAAAGTGATTAATGATAGGCATAACACAAACTCTAGTCTAAATGTTCTGATACAGAGTGTCTAGCGTCGAGCCTCTCATACGAGACGTTCAAATTTATGTGAGTAATTTCTCGGTGAAAAAGGGGGCTTAATGCTCAGATCAGCCTGCGCAATCCGTGCAGGCTAATCCGAAACGACTTTCCGTTTTTATGTACTTTTTTTCTGTTTTGCACAAGTCCACGGTGACAGACAATCTTATGTCGTCGTAAAGTGCCGTCTCGGATTAGCCTGCGCGGACTGCGCAGGCTGATCCGAGACGACACTTTACGCAAACGTCCGAATGGCCCTTTTCGTGTGTTACAAGCCATGTATCTATAATGATATGATTGTCCATAAAAGGGGCACACATAGTGTCCGAAAACAGGGAAAATGCTTGCTACTGATATTAATAGCCTGGTAATTGCTGCTACTGCTGACGTTTTAAGTTATCTTGCTACTGTTGTTATAATTGTTTGCTGCTACTGTTGTTGTTGCTGCTGCTGCTGCTTCTGTTGTTGCCGTTACTGATGCTGCTATAAAATTGCTGCTGTTGTTTCCCTTGTTTTTCTTGCTGCTGTTGTTGTATTTGTTGTACTTGTTGTAGCTATTGTTGCTACTAATGTCATATTTAATATTGTTGTTGCTACATTGTTGTTGTTGTTGTTGTTGTTGTTGTTGTTGTACTTGTTGTTGTTGTTGTTGTACTTGTTGTTGCTACTTCTTTGTTGTTGTACTTGTTAATGCTATTCTTAAACTTGTTGTTGCTATTGTTGGACTTGTTAGTATTGTTGAACTTGTTGTTGATATTCTTATACTTGTTGTTACTATTGGCGTATTTGTTGTTGCTATTCTTGTACTCGTTGGTTCTATTCTTGCAGTTGATGTTGTTATTGTTGTACTTGTTGTTATAATTGTACTTGTTAATCATGATCTTGTACTTTTTGTTGTTATTGTTGCTTCTAATGTTATATTTGACGTTGTTGCTACTTTGTTGCTGATGTACTTTTTGTTATTGTTATTGTTGCTGCTGTTGTTGTTATCGTATTCGTTGTTGCTTCTTTGTTGTTGTTGTACATGTTGTTGCTATTCTTGGACTTAATGTTATATTTAATGTAGATGTTGCTACTTTATTGCTGTAATTGTTGTTGCTATTGTTCTTCTTGTTGTTAAAATTGTTGTTGCTATTTTTGCTACTGATGGTACACTTAATGTTGTTGTTGCTACTTTGTTCTTGTATTTGATTTTGCTGTACTTGCTTTTGCTATTTCTGCACTTGCTGTTGTTGTACTATCTGTTGCTGTTGTTGTACTTGTTGTTGCTGTTGTTGAACTTGTTATCTTTGTTGCAACGAATGTTGAATTTAATGTAGTTGCTGCTACTTTGTTGTTGTACTTGTTACTGCTATTGTAGCTCTTGTTGTTGCTTTTGTTGTACTTGTCGTTGCTATTGTTGCTACTAATCTTACAATTATTGTTTTGTTGCTACTTTGTTGTTGCTGCACTTGCTGTAGCTATTGTTTACTTCCTGTTGCTATTGTTGCTACTTAACGTTGTTATTGCCACTTTTTTGTGGCTAAAGCTTTTGCAGTTGCTGTCCTTTTTGCTTTTAATGTTGCTTTTTTGTTGCTGTTGTTGTTTTTTGTTGCTGCTAATTTCTATATTTTTGTTGCCGTAATTGATGCTGCTGTTGTTGCTGCCACTGCTTTTTTTAGCTATCAATTTCCAGCTGTTGTTGTTGTTGCGGCTGCTGTAATTGCTTCTTTTGCTATTTTTGCTGCTTTTATGTTGTTGTTGGTGCTTTTGTTGCTACATTTGTTGCTATTGATCTTAATGCTGTTTTTGCTTTGGCTTATGCTGTAGTTACCGCTAAATCTGCTACTATTATTGCTATTGCTGTTGTTGTTGTATCTCCTATTGTTGCCTCTGTTTTGACACTTTCATTGTTGCTGCTACCATTGTCATTACAAAGCTGTTGCTGCAAGCTATTGTCGCTACTGTTGGTGGTGCTGTTGCTGCTGCTGCTGTTTGGTCTACTGTTATTGCTGCAGTGTTGTTGCTGATGTTGCTGCTTCATCAGCTACCATTGTTTTTGCTGATGTTGTTGCTAGTGCTGCTGGTGTTGTAGCTGTTGCTGTGACTTTTGATACTGTTGTTGTTACTGCTTCTGATGATGTTTCCACTGCTGTTAATACAGCGGTTGTTGCGGCTTCTTTTCCTGTTGTGGCTGCTTTAGCTGCTGCAGTTGTTGGCTGCTTCCCCTGCTTTTGTTTGCTGCTGTTTTTGTTGTTGCTGCTTTTATTTCTGCGACTTTTTATTGTTGTTGTTCTTCTTCTTTTTCTTTTCTTCTTCTTCTTCCTATCCTTCTTTTTCTTCTTCTTCTTCTTCTTCTTCTTCTTCTTCCCCTCCTTCTCTCTTCTTCTTTTTCTTCTTCTTCTTCTTCTTCTTTCTTGATCTTTTTTCTTGATCTTCTTTTCTTCTTCTTCATCATCATCATCATCTTCTCCTTCTTTTTTTTCTTCTTCTTCCTCCTCCTCTTCTTCTTCTTCTTCTTCTTCTTCTTCTTCTTCTTCTTCTTCGACATTATAACATTGGATTGTTTAGTATAGGGCTAACATGACTCAATATGATTTCACTAACATTTTCACTTCATATTATAGGCGTAACTTGAGTACAAATATCGAAGGTCAGATACTGTGAGTCAAAACAAAAATTATTTAAGCCTTCACTCCATAGATACTCATTTCTACGCATTGATTGTATGAGCCTTTGGAAAACATTGAGGCAAAAGGTGAAATTGCTCGTGACGAGCAATTTCACCTTTTGTCACAATGTTTTCTGTGCTATCAAAAGGTGTCACCCTTGCTGTTATTTAAGGTCAATTAGCGATACCATAGAAATGCCCTATAGGGTAAAGGGTTAACGCATGCTCCGGCAAAAGGGGATTTAATGCATCTCCGTAATGCACTATTTCCTGACGGTCATAAAATGCTCATGTATCCATAAGAATTCATTTCAGCAAATCTTCTCCCTTCACAACTATATTTTCTTTGCCCTTGGTTCTGTCTCTAAAACTTTTTTTCTCCCCCTTCCTTCGTCTGCTCACTTTTCCACTTCCTGTTTTCTATGCTTCCCTCTTATCGCTTCTGCCACTCTCTCCCATTGTCTCTTTGTTACTATGTGTAGTTCTGTCTGCCTCAGTCTCTGTTTCTCTGTCCGTCCGTCCGTCCGTCGTTCCCCCCCCCCCGCTCTCTCTCTCTCTCTCTCTCTCTCTCTCTCTCTCTTCTTGTTCTTCTTCTTCTTCACTTCCTGTCTATCCCTCTGTCTTTCTTTCCAAGTTTGACCGTGATAACCCATTTAAAATGAAATCGAGAGGGATATGTACAAATAGGGTCATAATATCGTTCGTATCAAACATGACTTGATAACCGAGCTAGATTTACGTCATCGAGTGGACCTATATAGTCAACGTTAGCTGAGTACAGCACTTTTTGTTCTACTAAAAAACCAACTCGAGATCATTACTACGCTTAGAAGTACTATCACTGTTTATCACGAAGATAATTATATCGGCGTTGTTGCTTTGTTATCCTAATTTGGATGTATTTACCGAATTCTCGAGCCATAGCTTCATCAATTCCCTTAAGTTTATAAATTTATAAAAAATATTTATTTTGCATCGATAGACAAACAAGTTCTTACAACTTATACTAATCTCTCTCGATCCTCTGCCTGGGAACCTCACCAATACTCGCGCCGAATGTGTGGGCCAATGAAAAATCCCAAACTTGACATCCGCTCCTGGGTATCGAACTCAGGACCTTTAGGTTAGGAGGTCGACGCTCTACCTCTCGACTACGGACACTCAAGTTGAAGGATGTCTCTCCTACCAACCGTCCGAATAAAATTTTTAGTCCAATTATCAAAAGTCTTTTTAAAAAATGTAAAGGAGCATAATTTCTGATTGGTTCAACAAAACTGGTTCAACCAATCAGAACTTGTGTTATTTTCTAGATTTAGAATTGGGCTAAGTGATGCAATTTAGAACAATTACTGAATAAGAGTAGGCCAGGCAAAGTTGGTCCATGGTTGATACAATGTAAATGTCACCAGAGTGAATCCTATCAACATACTAGAGGGTTTTTTTTTTGACAGAATAATAATAATGAAATTAACCCTTTACAACACAATCCCGACTTTTAGCACCCCTGTAAAAGAAACCTTTTGAAAACATTGTGGTGGAAGGAGAAAATGCTGGTATACAAATTTCAATTTTTGATCCATGTTTATTTTGTAGCCTGAAAATGCTTTCAATTTTGACAAGTCTACAATTTTGTCTTAACTTAGTTTATTTCTTTACCAAACGACAATATTGTAGGCTAGTTCGGATTGAAAGCATTTGCAGACGACAAAATAGAATTAATTGAAAAATTGGAATTTGTTTTGTGAAGAGAAGAAAACATTGTGGGAAAAGGAGAAAATGCTGGTTACCAGCATTTTCTCCTTTTCCCACAATATTTTTAAAGGCTTCTTTCTCAGGGCCGTCAAAAGTATATAGGGACTTTTTGAAATGAGTTAAAACGGACCTAGACTGCACGTCCTGTGCAGTCCAATCTTGATTGATGATTTCGGCAGAAGCTCATCCCAGTTCATGCCGACGGCACTGTACGTGTTTATACCAAAAAAGGTGTTTACAGACGAAACCATCAATGATTCTTGTTATCCAGAGCAAATGGTCTGTTTTAGCGAGATCGTTTAGCGAGATTAATCCCACTAGACGGACAGTGTAGATTCAGGATCACACTGAACAATTCGCGCATTCACTATTTTGATTTACATTGAAATTCAATAATGGATGATATAGCGTTTTTCGAAACGGAAAGACAAATATAAAGCTTGAAGATAATTAGAATTTTCCCATTCAATCACGCGTTAACATTTGTCCTTCTAGATAACTAAAATAAAATGGTCAATTCGATTTAACAAAACAAACTAAACACTGCAATTTCAAAACAAAATGTTTTGGGAAATAATATCTGATAATCGGACAGTGCAGATCCAAGATCAGACTGCACGTTCTGTGCAGTCTGATCTTGGTCTGCACTGTCCAAAAAAGGTCAGTAAGTCGCACGAAGCAAGCTAAGGGTTAATAAGCAACACACACGTATACGTCACAATGAACACAGACAATGTATGGGTTTCTGGGTCATTATCAGGCTGCCCCACTGGCCTACATTGTGAACTCCGTTCCTGTGAATGGTTTTACGATGCCAGGTCTGTGTGTACCGAGCGTGATGTTTACCCTTTCGTTTCTACAGGTGAAAATTCTGGATTGTTGCTGACGCCATAGATCTAAGATCAGACTGCACAAAAACGTGCAGTCTGATCTTAGATCTATAGCGTCAGCTTGCTTAGTCAAGCCTGTGGGATAATCTTGCTGAGAGCATTATCTCCCGCTAGATGGCATTCTACAAATACACATCTATCTAATTTGGGCATTCTGGGTACAGAACCGGACTATTTTTCCACGCTACAACCGTTACGTTGAATTTCAGACTAAAATAAACGTCATTATCTCCCGCTACATGGCATTCTACAAATACAGATCTATCTAATTTGGGCATTCTGGGTAAAGAACCGGACTACTTTTCTACGCGACAACAGTCCTTTTGAATTCAAAATTAAAATAAACTTCATTATCTCCCGCTAGATGGCATTCTACAAATACTCATCTATGGTGTCACACCAATTGTTTTGGGATATATTGAAAATAGAGTGAAATTGGCCATCTTTGAGGCCTCACAGATCGATTAATGGCAAAACTTTTGCTTTCCCATCTGTTGCTGTCCAAAGTACGTCCATGGTCCTTCAAAAAAATGCATTAAAAACAACAGGTCAACCGATTGCGTTCTTCGCTAAATCTCAAAAATAACGATTCGTCCACTCAATATACAATAGAAACACATCTAAGTGATCATCCAATGCCTAAATTTGAAGCCAATCTAAATTATATACCATCAAACCCTCTTAGCTCCATACAACAGTGCAAAAAAAGTGCTACTGCAAATTTTCACATGGGACTACTATGAACCGGAAGCAGTCTCGCAGTGGTGCCACATCCTATCTAATTTGGGCATTCTGGGTACAGAACCGGACTATTTTACTACGCTGCAATTGTTATGTTGAATTTCAAACTAAAATAAACGTCATTATCTCCCGCTAAATGGCATTCTACAAATACATAATCTAAGTTGGACATTCTGGGTACAGAACCTGACTATTCTACGTGACAACCGTTACTTTGAATTTCAAACTAAAATAAACGACATTATCTCCCGCTAGACAAATACACATGTATCTAAGTCGGGTATTCTGGGTCTAGAACTTGACTACTTTTTCTACGCGGCAACAGTTACTTTGAATTTCAAAATAAAATAAACGTCATTATCTCCCGCTAGATGGCATTCTACAAACACTCTATCTAATTTGGGCATCCTGGGTACAGAACGGTACCACTTTTCTACACGTCATCTGTTACTTAAAATTTCAAACTAAAATAAACGTTCACTCAATAAAACACTACCTGGTGCCATTCATTCACCTCTGATCAGCAGTACAGAAAAACATGTAGCTAACAGGCCTGATTTCTCCCCGAACGAATTGATAAAGCCATTTTCTCCATTGCTACTTTATAACGCATATTACTACAATCCCCCACCAATATTGGGGGAAGTGATGCGTCATATAAGACAGGTCGAATCTTCGAAGAATATGACATGGGCCGTTGTCTGCGCATGTCATACTCTTCAGAAGATTCGACTGTTTTATATGACGCATCACTAGCCCCGAAAGCGGACAGACTGTAATATTACGCTCTATAAAGTAGCAATGTTGAAAATAGTTTTTATCAATACATTTGAGGAGAAATGAGACCTGCTTGCTTTAGCTCCAGATTTCTCTAAACTGATCATAGCAGAGTGAATTGCACGAGGTAGCGTTTTATTAAGTAAACGTTTATTTTAGTTTGAAATTCAAAGTAACGGTTGTCGCGTAGGAAAGTGGTTCGGTTCTATACCCAGGATGCCAAATTAGATACATGAGTAGTTATAGAATGCCATCTAGCGGGAGATAATGCGACATGGGCAGACAACGTGCAGCTGATCGATTTGATCAAGGGATCACCCAAGGGTTTGCCGAATATCAAACATTCGTGTAAAATAGGAATAAGTTAGACTGTACTTGAATTCATGTGAAACACTTTACACCAACAGTAGAATATTCTTTGCCTAAAATTTTTTTTTAAAAAAGTGTTCTGTGGCATTTCGGGATTAAAAAATATGGGACAGAGGGTTTTTCTGACGTTGGTAATTCATTATAAAAGAAAAATAATTCGACACGCAATGAAATGTTGGTCTTTCTAGCCGGGGGCGACACTGTTTGGGGGATCTCTTCAAAGAGGAGCCCCCACACGAAGCAGCCATACGCAAATTCGACAACTAGATTTGTATCCGAAGTCGTTAAATCACCCAAACAATATAAATCATTCAATACCCTCCACAAAGCGGCAATAGGGTATTCTATGACGCACTGTAATAAATGACAATTGTTAAATCCTTCAAGTGCCTGTTCGCAACTATATATGTAATTGCGTACAGTGTAGACAAGATCAGACTGCACAAAACGTACAGTCTGATCTTTGATCTACACTGTTCGTTTTACGGACACACTCTGGACAAGAGCAAACTTGAAATGCAATTGTTTATGTCTCATTTCACAGCTTAAAATGTGTGTTATGTTTATTCGGCGCCCTAAGATTGAAAAAAAAAGACACCGGCGGACAGCCCGTTACTTTATAGAAACTAAAGGCGTTTAACTGTGGATGCCCAAGGACAACTGTAGACGGCATAACGGGAAAAGAAGCAATTCTTTGTTACCTTTGCTCCTTACCAAACAATGTTTGTTGTTTTTTTTTTCTTTTAAACATTGAAAGCCTGCAGCTCGCTGCTATTTCTTCCTTATACATCGAAATGTGAAATGTGGTGGATAAGAATACCCTGGCTGTCATAAACCCTGACGTTGCAAGTAAAATAAAAAAAGACACTCCATAAAAATTAAAGCAACAGTTCCAAAGTTCAAATCGCCGATTAAAAACTCACCATAACGGACAGTGTAGATCCAAGATCAGACTGCACATTCTGTGCGGTCTGATCTTGGGTCTACATTGTTCGCATGGGCTCTTTGATTTATGAATAACAGTATAACTCTTTAAGGGCTAAGGTGTTTTTGTTTTGTTTTATGACGTGTGAAATAGTGAAGGACCTACTTAGTGATACATTTACTGCTGTCACCGGTAAATGTATCTGATACTACAAGAATTTTACCAAGTCTGTCTATCTGTCTGTCTGTCTGTCTTTGTATTTCTGTCTGTCTGTCTTCCTTTTCCTCTTCTCTCTCTTCCTCTTTCTCTCAATAAATTCTCAATGCAACCTTGATAAAATTTAGACTTAGGACCCATTGTTTGACTGGTATTCTATCCTTCAAAGTGGAACAGTGGCATTACTGTAACACCTATTTTGGCACTTCATAAGTCCAAAAAGACCATTTAGCATTCAGATGAGCTTGATCAGATAGATATTGGGCGGTGCTGTAAATTCAAAGGTCAAGGTCACTCAACCACCTGCTAGAGAAATATGCTGACAAAGCAGAAAACATTGTCAACAACGTGGATGGGGGACTATTTGATATAAAAATATTTATTGTTTTATTCGACGCGTGAGTATAATACTTGTTTGACCCGAACACTGGCATTTGTAAATCTTCCTTCCGTCAGCGTTTTGATCGACTACCCGAATCCTTAACGCAGAGCCTTAATCGATAGCGGACAGGACTAGAGCATGGGGGTCTTGAGTTCGATCCGTGGCCTGACCAATCTCTTTCCGAGGACTGCTGACTGTCATTGCGACAGGATTCATTCCTCTCCCACCGCTGACCATTGCCTCGACGATGGTTATGTGGGAAAGCAGCCAGTGGATAGATGCACTGGTGGCCACAAAATAACAGAAATAATATTTAAAAGTGTACTAAACACCTTACCGCCAACCAACCGAACACTGTGAAAGACAGTTTAAACAAACAACATCGAACAAGATGAAAAAGGTACGCAGCCTTTTCTTTCCAGCGTCGTGAAAACAGGATTTTGTGGTGAAGGGTCAAAGACAGTCAAACAAAGTGATTAGTTGATGTAAAATAGCAGTGGGTCTAATGATCGCAGTTAAAAACTCATTCCTAAAATTTCCAAAATTTAATTGTCGGAAAAAAATACAATTGTGACCCACCACGCAAAAAGGAACCTTCTGGGAACTGCGAAAAGTGTCAACCCTGGTCAGCCTGCGCGAACTGCGCAGGCTGACCAGGGTCGACACTTTTCGCTTTAGGGACATTTTCTGTATGAAAAGTGGTCATTGAACCTTGTTATACAATCATTTTTGAATTATCAACTTAAACTGACCTGTACTATCGTTGATCTGTTTTCATCTAATTGATGTAGAGAATTCCCAGAGTGTCCTTTTTTGCGTGACGGGTCACATTAATGATTCTTTGCTCCTTGAAAAAGGGGGCTTAAAGTATCTGCAAAAAGTTCCGACTCAGACCTGAATCGAAACTTTTTATTCCGGTTAATTTTTCTACATGTCAAAGAACCGGTGTACTTCATGACTCAGTCGTTTGTAAGGTAAAATGCATCCTCGGATACCCCGGGGTCTCCCTATTTGCTACGCTACATCGACGTAGCGTAGCAAATAGGGAGACCCCGGGGTATCCAAGGATGGGTAAAATGGCTTTGTTTGTAAACCATAATAACGTGATGACATGTTTGGTATCTTGGATCACGGAGATGAATTAAGCCTCCTTTTGTCAGAGCATAGCTCAAATCAGATTGCTTACACGACTCCATAAAAAGCAGTAGGTTCAAATCTGTCAATAGCGATTGACACCCCACAGCTGTCTATATCACATAGTTTACTATTTATTGTCGTTTTATTTATATCTATTGCCAAACTATCAATGACGGGTTAACGGCAACGATAAACAAACAGCGGCGGTGTGAGCGAGGGCAGAAAATGTGAAACGTTGTAAATTATATGAACTCTGAGCACTTAAAGTCCCGATGCAAAATTCAAATATTCGAGACGATTGAACAGGCATAGAATTTTACTGGAATATACCGTTCAACATTTTTGTACGTGACAATATGTCGATGGTGACTTAGGGACGTTCCTCTGGGCAATGCGCGCACAGCCGTCGGCAGATGAGACACTTTGCCCCGGCGGTAAGATACCTCACAACGAACATGGCAAACTTTTATGCTTTGGCTCTTTTCTGGTGCTAACTTCTATTTGCCAGAGAAAAAACAAACAGGGAAAGAAAGAAAAAAACAAAGAGTGGAAAATTTAGGACAGAATAGTCTTTACCTTTACTATATTTATGGCTATGCACCTTGAGGTTTCTGCTGCAAACGCATCGATGTAGATGCGAATGTTTAAGTTATTGCCAGCATGAAAGAGGACCTGTGAGAACAAGTTGAAAAGTTTTAGGGCCAGAGAAAGTCTTGACTTACACTGTTGCTAATACCATTTACGCATCTATGGCCACTGTTAAAAAAAAAACTTTGTCAGAAACAATGTAGGGAAAGAATCTTATCTCAGAGGTACAGTTACTTCTCCCCTCACCGACTTTCTACCGGTGTAATGCATAGAAATGACCCTCGCATACAAAATGACCCGGGTCATTATTCTACGTAGAGGAATGGCCCCAGAAATCAATATACTACGTAGAGGAATGACCCGGGTCATTATTCTTCGTATGTAGAGAAATGATCCTCTGGGGTCATTTCTCTACGTATATAGAATTACGAGCCGGGTCACTCCTCTACGTAGTAAAATGACCCATGGGTCATTTTGTAGGGGAGGGTCATTTCTCTGCATTACAACGGCCTCCCTGAGACCGCCCCTTCCCCCTGCCCCCGATCATGCCCCTTATTTCTGAGAATATCGCAAAGATTCCAGAGCTGCACTTAGTTCAAAAGCAGACGACGGTCAAAGATCTGCCATCAAATACTCAATGATAATCTCGGTTAAGTGTCAAGACAAAGTTTTATACGAAATGAATGAATGAACGAGTTCTTTATTAACCCATTACCACACAATCCCTATTTTTGACAGCCCTGAGAAAGAAGCCTTTAGAAAACGTTGTGGAAAAAGGAGAAAATGCTGGTAACCAGCATTTTCTCCTTTTCCCACAATGTTTTCCACCCTTCACAAAACAAATTTCAAATTTTCAGTGACTTTTATTTTGTCGTCTGCAAATGCTTTGAATTTGGACCAGTCTAAAATATTGTCGTCTGGTAATGAGTTAAGACAATCGCGACCTTTTGGCAATCTGACGGTGTATTGTCCACAGGGGTGTCGATTATCTCAGCTATATACTTGATTGGCAGACAGCAGGTGTCATCTTACACATGTTTTGATCTTAACTCTTTTCCAAATGACAAAAAAATCTTAAAAATTAGTCCAAATAGAAAGCATTTGCAGACGACAAAACAACTGTGACTCAAAAATAGAAATTTGACTTTAAAAGGAGAAAATGCTACTTGCCAGGATTTTCCCTTTTTTCCCACAGTGTCTTCAAAAGGCTTCTTTTCTGGGTCGTTCAAACTAGGGATTGTTTGGTAAAAACCTACCCCCTCAATTGTTAACAAAAGACAACAGTGCAAAACTCAAGCAAATTGAAAGCGAAAGAAAATGTTGTACGAGCCTTTCTTCCGTCTTTTTTTTGAGGATTTGTTTTTACATGTATATTACATTATATATATATATATATTATACCTGTATATCATTTTTGTACTTCACAAGTTATTTCCAAATTGCCGCCTTTTAAATTTGTTTTAGGATGTAATACTTTAACCTTAAACATGGTGAGGAAATGATATAAAACTTTGGGGCGGCAGTCAAAACCCAGATGACGCTATTCATCAGGTATATTTCTGGGAAAAATATCTCCGTATCGGACAGTGTAGATCCAAGATCAGACTGCACGTTCCGTGCAGTCTGATCTTAATCTACACTGTCCGCAAAAGGTCCTTGAGTAGTACTTTGCATCTTAGGGGTTAACTGTCAACCTGATCCAATTAGCAATAGATACTATCACAGTCTCTAATTAGACTACACAATGATTTTCCCGTTTCTTCTTTAAAAAGAAATAGCCAACCTTCACTTTTTGCTTGCCTGACTGTTCAAGTCATAACACAAAACTCTGTTTGTACTTCTGCAATGTAAAGAGAGCTCTTTGAAGAGTAAGATGTTGTTTGATTCCAGCGATTCTCCTTTTCTCAATGTATTCGAGCCACGCTCTGGTAAGAACTAGTTAAAGGTAGTGGACCTGTAATAGGAAACTGCTATTTCCGTTTAGATGATATTATCCTGAAAAATTTGCTACGATTGAAAATGGGTATTATTGAACTACATGTACATGTACTTTATCTGAGCAACTTCTTTCCTTTTTTACCTTTTTAGAATTATCATTTATAAATCTTAAACCACTATATTCTCATTACAAAGGGAGATAATGATTACCTCCCTTTTCTAGAAACTTACAGAACTATCAACAAATAATTTCAAAACTCATCAAAGGAATTTCTGATCGGTTAAACATGTGTAAAAGTACAGCTTATAGGTCTAGATTATCGTCATTTGAAAAAGAATTTGACATTCGTTTGTCATTTGAATAAAATCTTATCAAACTAGTCTATGAATTGGCTCACTAACACATTATTAGCTGTACAGTCAGGTGGCAGGGGACTTTGAAACTTGTTCACTGCTGTACAGAAACATGTCGCCCCGAGTCGAAGGCGTGTGGCGACATGATTCACAACCTTAACGTTTGTTGGACGAATTTCACCTGCTTTTTGGTTTAAAAACTTGACTACGCTGACGAAGTAGAATTTCCTTTCTGAGTACTCCAATTCAATGAAAACTGACGTCACTGGGAACTGACGTCACCGGAAACTGACTTCACTGAAACTTTGGTAATATGTGCTAAAACGTGCGGCTTGATGCATAATCTTGATGTTAATGTTGATCGACGCAGCCATTTTGGATGTTGTATTGAAAGTGTATACGGAGGTGCGAGTCCCGAAACGGGAACTGCTTTTACGTTGGTTGTGCCAGTGTACATGAAATACATGTTCGGGGCATATTATCCAATCAGATCACGAGAAATTTCTTTGCAGCATAATAATTTTCCATGTCCACCTAAAAAGTATGTTCCCAAATGCCAACTAAAGCCAGATCCTATTTTTTGAATGATTAATCTGACGATTTCTTGAATCTGACTCGATTGTTGTAAAGCGATTGGCCACCGATAAGTTGTGAAGTGTGTACATAAAAGATATGGGTATTTTAAACAATAAAGGGTTGATCCCCATTTAGATGCAGTCGATAAGAATGTTCAGTGTCTGCTTGAAACAATGGCTTGAGCCCAAATGTTAATGAGGATCAGACATTTATTGATCTGCATGATTAAAATGATTTTTTTTTTTTTAACCCTTTTGGCACCACGAATATTTTGTAATTGATTTGCGGACAGTGTAGATTCAAACCAGGCTGCACCAAAAGTACAGTCTGATCTTAAATAAAGGAAAGCCTTGAAAATAGAATAATAGTGTCATAGACCTAGCATCACCTTGTATGTTTTTTTTTTCTTTCTTAGCCTTTATTTGCTAAATTAGGCAAGATTTTCAAGACAGTAGAAAGGTCCAACGTATTGCGATTGCAAATCTGTTTTCATTATGATGAACTCCTCGGTTCAGACATTGTAAATTCAATATCACCATTTGCAGATTAGAAAATAAATATGACTCAAAAATTGAAATTGGTTTTGAGAAGGGAAGAAGGCATTGTGTGAAAAGGAGAAAATGCTGGTCACCAGCATTTTCTCCTTTTCTCACAATGTTTTCAAATGCTTCTTTCTCAGGGACGTGAAAACAAGGGATTGTTTGGCAAAGGGTTGATAAAATGAAAAATAATGAAGAAACCTAGGCAAGTGATGCCAAGGCTTATGGAGCAATAACAGAAAATCAGAGGGACAAAATCTATTATTATATTGCAAAGACATTTCTCGTGATCTGATTGGTTAACATGCTGGGGACATAATGATTTATCATGTACCCAGGCAAAAACCACGTTTCCCTTTTGAGTGCTCCGTAAATATCACTACACGTGCAACACGACATCCAAAATGGCGGCGTCGATCGATCACCAGACTGCAACGTTTATGCACCAAACTGTACGTTTTATTGACGTCAGTTTCCAGTGACGTCAGTTTTCATTAAATTTGGGAACTCAGAGGGGAATTTCTATTTCGTCAGCATACTCGATTCGTGAAATTATAAAGTAGGAAAATTTCGCTTAACGCTCTTTGAAGGGTAAAACTTTGCAGTATGATAAATTCGTTGTAGGGCACGGTGGCATGCAGGGGACTTGGAAACTTGTTCACGGCTTGGGTGAATCTTGTCTTCCCGAGCCTTCGAGTAATAATGTAGTCGTGAAATGCCGTCTCGGATCAGCCTGCGCAGACCGCGCGGGCTGATCCGCGACGGCACTTTACGCTAATGTCCGAATGCCCCTTTTCGTGTATTGCAAGCCCAATCAATTGAGTTACTTTGTAGTATTTCGTCTATTTATTTTGTAATTGTGTAGTTATAACATTTGATCGTCTGGCAAAGAGTTCACTCTATTAGCCCACAAAATTTTACACGAGTCCAATTTGAAAACATCTCCAGACGTCAAAAATAGAGAAACCATTGTAGCAAAAAAAAAGAAAAAGATCGTAGCCAGCATTGTCTCCTTTATTCCAATTCTTTAAAGAGGGTGTCTTTCACGGGGTCGTTAAAACATACCATCGTTTTGTAAAGAGTTGACGGAGTCAACTTTACTAAAATAGCTCTTTTTAAAAGCGTTTACCAAACAAACCAATTTTCACGACCCTATGAAAGTAGGCTTTTGAAAACATTGTGAGAAAAGGAGAAAAATGCTACCAGCATTTTCTCCTTTTTTCCCACAATTTTTCTATCCTATCAGAGTGCCTAACCTCTATTTTTTTTTTTTTATTTTAATTTTCGCCTCCAGATGTTTCGAATTTGAAGGAGCGTAAAATTTGTCATTTTGAAAAGGGTTAAGAATGTTGCGGTTTTAGTCATTAAATGGTTCAAACTATTTCTCATGCCTTTTGCATAGAAATATCTGTCCCTGCAAGATTTCTTTCAGGGGAGTATGCTAATGGATGTTCATGAATAGAACTGAACTTGTGTATGGCAATTAAAGTCATTATTGCTTAGCATTTTATCATGTCACAAGTAAATGGGCTTTATCCCTATATATCTGACCGCCATTCTGGGGGAAAGAAACATGATAAAAGACAAAACGAGAAAACTTTGATGCATAACATCAATGGCGCCGCAAATCAGTTGTTTCTGAAATAAGTCACATTACAGCATTTCAAATTTTCCAAAGTAAATTTGTGCAGAAATTGGTGAGAAATAACTAAGAAGCCCTAACCGATCCCTAGAATTAAAATTTGAAAAAGAAGGAGGCAATAATAGTAAGGTACAGTCATAGCTATTCATCGGCAAAATTTAACATAAGTTCAATTGGAACTATGCACAAAAGCAGACTTTGTCATTCCACAAACATCACACGAAAATAGTAGTAAAACAAGGTTCTACATTACCAAATTTATATTAAAAACTGGGTATGAAATGACCAAAGTTGGTACGAAATGATCATAGTGAGTATGAAATTACCAAAATTGTACGAAATGGCCTAGGTACGAAATTATCTTTTCACGAAATGGTACTTTTCAAAAGCGAATAAAAATATAGTGCCACCGCTCAAGCGGCGCCACAAAAAGAACTTTTACAAATGATGGGTACGGGTCGCAACTCACGTGATGATAAAAATGGCGGTATTCTTACAGTTCTTTGTGTATGTGAATCTTACAGGACGAAATAGAGTCAATATGCCTTGAAAGCATTCGTTGAGAAAAGAGTTGAAGCAAAAAAGCAATGTTAATAGATCTCACATTGGAAAACGCCTTTTAAGGTCTGTGCCCCCCCCCCCCCCGAGTCATCGATAAACATCACCAGTTTCATGAAAATACTTAAGTTTTTTTTTTCTTATTTTGCTGAAATTCGCTATAGGGAACGCAATTTCTAACACAAGTTCAGTGAAAACACGTGAACAATCTCAAGGCTCCCGTTGGAGATCTGCACCATTTTCTTATAATAAATTACTTAAAGACGTTTATGACAAATTCTTCCAACGGACAGATTTTTTTTAAACTTTGCACATACAAAGCTCATCATGTCTCTTGTAGATAACAATGGAAAAAAGGGGGTTCCCGTGCTCGTTTCTGAGAAATTTGCTTTTGAAAAAGGTATATACAGTTCCAAAATTCAGCATATACTAGATTTAACACACTTTCCTTTAATAGTCAATTAAACAGAAAAATTACCAGAAGAATATACAAATATACATCACTTTAAAGAAACACAATTCCGTTCTGCACAAGAAACAAGAAGAAGCCTGTTTCTGAGCGTGGTAAATGTACCAATATGCATTTTATATATAGACCATTGAGTTAAAAAGGAAGATAATTTGACCGGGTTAAGGGTTAATCTTCAATAAAAAGATACTTTCTGCCGGACAGATTTTTTTTTAAATTTCCACATTCATAGTACTTATAAATCTTGACAATAAGAAAAAAATAAAAATGACACCTACCCGTGCTTCTTTCCCCAGGAAACAGGGATGAAGGTCACGTTGGAAGTTAATTTTTCCCGAGGAAAACCATATAATAGAACTTCAGCAGACATAGAGGGAAAGAAGAAATTTCTCATGCTCATTAAAAGCGATTTTTCCTTTTCCCACATTAATTTTGGATCCTATACTCCTTCAAAAAATGAACATAAACTATATACCTCAAATTCATATCAAACCCTTCATTATCTACATGTAGTTCTTTTTTTATATAAATTTGCATACATGATATTGGCCATATGGCTCATAGAAATACAAAAAAGAAATGTCTGTAGGAAAATGGGATAAAAGTTCGACAAACATGATGGAAAAAGGAAAAATTATTCAGTAGAAGAAATTTCTACTTTACCCACAGTATTTTACAAACAGGAAATAGCTATACTTCAATTTTCTGCCTGTTTCATTGTTTGCTGTGTAACTGGACTTTTTTTCCAGCTAGTTCTTTACCAGTCATATCATCCTTACACTGGCAGGCCAGTTTTGATGCTATCACCTTATTTCTGAAAGGATAGCATGACAACTGGCCTGCCATTGTCAGGAAAACGTCAAAAGCTGTATCATTTTTCCCGTTGGATGGCCGACATTGCGTAAAAAATTTCCTTTTTCCACGACAAATAAGCATTCGTTTTGATGAAAACTTCCCCATTTTATTTCGATCATTGAATAATATGGCTGGTGCAATCGTACTGGTACCACCCATGGAATGTTCTACTTGTAAAAGTGCACCATTGGTCCGCTGTTACCACTGTATGGAAACTCTGTACGGGAAATTTCTTCGGTGAATTCAAGAAGGCGGACACGTGTTATTGACAAAGTAAGTGTCGTTTAATTTTGGTCCAAACTTGTTTCAAATTGCATCCCCTACAACGAGCAAGGTGCCAATCTAAAGAGCTTTGATTGAAAAATCAAGCGATAGTATCTTATGAGAAAACGAGAGTACCTCTTATCCGTAATCCCGCGCTGAACATGATGTTTTGATGAATTTGAAAAACTAAGCGGGAGACCGGTAGAAAACTGGCTTTATTTTATCGAATAGAAAGCTAATGATAAAAGAATGTGTCTCGATCGGTGGGGAAATGTCATACTCTTACAACTGTACCAAAATACGTTGCTTATATTTACGGATTTAGCTGTTATTAAGTTTTGAAATTTTGCATGGTGTACTCTTCGGTGCAAACCGAAACTAAACTACTGTAGGGTTGGGTGATCGGAATTTCTGTGCGCTTCGGTAACAATATGAAGTCAAAAACCTGTATGCTTCGGTGAAAATGATTAAAGGAGAAAAATGCTATCTAGAAGAGTCTAATGAGTCACGCCTGGGTTGCTTGGCTTTGTAAGGGTTTGATAGAGAATTCTTTATTATTCCTATTTTCTAAACGAAAAGTACCAGTCATTTCAAAATAGTGTTTAAAATTAGTGTGAATTAAAAAAAAAAACTTATCCCCAGATAAAACAACAATGTATCAACGTATTTAGATGACCTCGATCAAGACCTTTTATCCGGGTATACTTAATATATCATTAACAGAATCTAACAAAAAAACTCTTAGTTCCATGTATATAATTCTATAGTAGAACTCTGAAAGCAGAAGAAAAAAATCACTAAAGTAGTTCCTCATCCGTGTAACTGAAACGTAATTTTTAAGTGGGAGTTTATAAAAGTTTTAAAATGAAAGCTACGGAATAAGGACAGTGTCCCTTCGAAATGCTTACAAAAGGATGATGGAAAGGGGACGTAACTCAGAAAACGATGTAATGAAGACAGAGTTGCCTGAGTGTGTTGTAAAATCATCCAGAGTTTCCAGTCAAAGGATTTGATACTTTGAAAATTAAGGTCAAAATTAGTGGGGTTTTTTCCTAAATGAAAAGAGAGCCATGGTTCTCCTAATGCTGAATTTCTCAGTAATGAAAATTGACGGTTTCAATTACTGAAAAACGCATAATTTATGCTTAAGCAAAACTCTTAAATGCGAATTTAACAACCGGCACACGATTACCTTTTTTAAAAAGTCTCTTAAGGTACGACGTATAAAGGATAACGAATGATCACTTAGGCGATATCAATGTAAATTAAAAATGAACTATATAGCTACAAGACAGTGCACAAAGGAGTTTTGTATTGCATTTTTCACTGCCGGTTCTTAGTCTTTGAAAAGTCAAGCCAAAGCTCAGAGATGTGTCATTGTTTGATTCGGGCTTTATATGGCTTTCTAACTGGTTCTGGTCCGATCAACACAAAGTTTGCTCAGAAAGTGCTTTATGTGTTCACCAGCACTGGGCTTGGGCTCTAAAACCACGTCGCCAACAGACATACAAACATAACCAGTGTCCTTTGTGGAATTCTGACCAACACCATCCACAAAGAAGTTACTAAAAATCTACATTACCTACTTCGCCACGGAGGTCCCCTGATCAATAAATGATGATAGAGGAGGTACGGTTCTATATTTCGCTTTTCACATAATGCGACTTTGAAGTTTATGATATGGATGGCTTCTACATTTTTGGTGTCAGACCAAAACAAAAAGCTTAAGTTTATCATTTTCATGTTAAAGGCACATACATTTGTATATATATACATGTATACAAGATGCTTCTGTTCATGTTGCTCAGAACTTCTCAATAAGGAGCCATTTTAGTGTACAAAGTTGCAGATTTATAAATCACGTTTCTTTGAGTTCAACATAAGAACATCAAGTAAATGACCCATGTAGATTGTTCGTACATTTCCTTTTTTCCTCCCTTAATCGTTTTCACCGAAGCGTACAGAAATTTGACTTCATATTTGTTACCGAAGCGTACAGAAATTCCGATCACCCAACCCTACAGTAGTTTAGTTTCGGTTTGCACCGAAGAGTACACCATGCAAAATTTCAAAACTTAATAACAGCTAAATCAGTAAATATAAGTAACGTATTTTGGTACAGTTGTAAGAGTATGACATTTCCCCACCGATCGAGGCACATTCTTTTATCATTAGCTTTCTATTCGATGAAATAAAGCCAGTTTTCTACCGGTCTCCCGCTTAGTTTTTCAACTTCATCAAAACATCATATTCAGCGCGGGATTACGGACAAGAGGCACTCCCGTTTTCTCATAAGATACTATCGCTTGATTTTTCAATCAAAGCTCTTTAGATTGGTACCTTGCTCGTTGTAGGGGATGTAATATGAAACAAGTTTGGACCAAAATTAAACGACACTTACTTTGTCAATAACACGTGTCCGCCATCTTGAATTCACCGAAGAAATTTCCCGTACAGAGTTTCCATACAGTGGTTACTACTGCCATTTGTGTGAAAGATACCCAATAGCGCTGATAGTTTTACTATCTGTGAGAAATACACATGCGCAGTATGTATGCGCGTGAACATTTATACCAAACGTCGTTAATTTTCTTTCCTTTTATTTCAAAGCATATATAAACATTAGCCGTTTAAGCTCCAGAGGTGAAGGACGGGCTCTTGCAAACAGTGCTGATCAAGATCAGGCGGCACAGAGCGTCCAGATCTGACATTTCATCGATATATTCCACTCTTTATCTAAATCTTTACATGAATATTTTTTGTGATTTAGTTGAAATTGTCTTAAAGAGAACGAGTTCATACTTTGCCGGTGTAATGCAGAGAAATGACCACTCCCTTTTGTGTGTCAAAATTCAATGAAAACTGACGTCTCTGGAAACTGACGTCACTAAAGCGTGCAGTTTAGTGCATAAATATGAAGTCTGGTGATCGATCAACGCCGCCATTTTGGATGTTGTGTTGCACGTGCAGTGTTGTTTACGGGACACTCAAGAGGGAAACTGCTTTTACATGGTTTTCGCCAGGGAACCTGAAATATGTCCCCGGCATTTTAACCAATCACATAATGAGAAATTTCTTTGCAGTATAATAACACTTTTTTATTTCATGTTTTCCGGTAGGATATCGAGAAATAGCAGTGAAAATATTTTTCGATCTTACACTGGTATCACCAGTGAAAATAACGATTTTCACGTTCTTGTCGCATAGGTAAATTGCGCGTGCCTGACAACCAGATGGGAAATATGACATCATTTACCTTAGATTTCTCGCGCATGACGTAATATTGTAATGCGTTGCTATGCGGGAGGGGTACGCCACAGGAAATAACGAAAAAGAACTGTACTGGATTTTGGTAAAACTCCTCCCAGAAAGGGTTAAAAGCATGAAATAAATAGAATTTTGTTTTTTTCGGTGAAAGATCGAAATTTATTTCATCTCGTGAACACAATCGGTAATATTTTCACTCGTGGCTGCGCTACTTGTGAAAATATTACCGATGGTGTCCACTCGATGAAATAAATTTCGATCTTTCACCGAAAAAAAAACAATATCCCCTATATTTTTCCGATGTTAGAAATAGCAGAATTTCATATATCCATATTTCTGTGATGATTTTCATGCAACAATCAATCACAGAGACGCATTAAACCCCTGGTTCATAGAGCAAGGCACATATATATTGCTACCGAAACACTTAACAAACCCTCTAAAAAAGCATATTACAATAAAAAACATAATATGATTTAGTTCTTCGGCGAGACCACCATATTAGGAAAGACATCCGTCAAAATAGAACATTGCGACCTCGTTGCATAACAGACATTTCGCGTGCAACGACACCGACATTTATATGTATGCACTAACAAATACTAAGTTTATATGTTATGAAACCAATGAAAGCGTTTAAAATTTATTTACATTAAGCTACTATAAAAATGTCGGTGAATGTATCTGGTATTTCCAAGGGTTCTTCGTGCATTTTTTTTCTGTGCAGATTCTTTTTTTTCCGATGGACATTTCCGCTAGAGTAATAGAGAACTATGCAGTTTTTGCAGAAACATTTATGCATTTGTCGAATGGGAAAAAAAGCTTGGGAGACGTTGTCATGCAGAAACAGTTTTAAAGTTTGAATATCATCATTCTTGAAGTAAATGATGCTGTAAAGCTTCCACGTCCCTCTACGGATCATCTCTAAATCTCAGTATATCTTCGGTTTACTTCGAAAACCTCGTAACTACAGCTTGGAAGCTGTAGTTACGAGGTTTTCGAAGTAAAACGACGATATTACGTTCTGGTAAGTTCTGTTGCTATCAACTTTTTCTCTACTATTTAAAGTTTCTTCGCTTTCTCATCTGTAACAGGATTGTCGTAGAAATATGTTGAAAATTTCAAAATCTAGGATGTAAATCACCGTAACCACGCCGTAAACTGTAACGTATGCCAATCCCGTTTACCACCGTTGCCTGAACGTGGCTTTCGTAGCCATCGGAATATGGTGTAAAGGTATAACATTTGGGTTTTATCGTCGATACCGTTGAAAGCTATTTTTGCCCCATCTTACCATATAAAGGGTGTGTTCCGACTATAACACCAGAGGGTAAGATACCATGCCAGATTCTATAAGTTAATAGCATTATTTGTTTCAGTTCCTTCCCATTAAGAGACGGCATACTCTGGACCAGCATTTCAGCGACAGTTGCCACGGTATTGTCCGCATTCAGACTTTCAAATAAACCCATGTGAGTTCAGGTGAGTCCTGATTTACCGGAATAGGTTTTTGTAATATTTTGTCACTCCACTGTCACAATAGACTTTTATGATATTGCCACTGCATTGATCTAGTAGGCCTTTTTAATATCGGTATTGTATTCCCTAAATAAGTCTTTGTAATAAACTCGGCCTTTGTAAAATTGCCACTGCATTGAAAAAGTAGGCATTTGTAATACCACCACTGCATTGCCAAAGTAGGCCTTTCTAATACCGCCACTGCATTGCCAAAGTAGGCATTTGTAATACTACCACTGCATTGCCAAATAAGGCATTTGTCACACAATCACTGCATTGCCAAAGTAGGCATTTGTTATACTGCCCCTGCAATGCCAAAGTAGGCCTTTCTAATACAGCCACTGCATTGCCAAAGTAGGCATTTGTAATACTACCACTGCATTGCCAAAGTAGCCCTTTCTAATACCACCACTGCATTGCCAAAGTAGACCTTTCTAATACCGCCACTGCATTGCCAAAGTAAGCATTTGTAATACTACCACTGCATTACCAAAGAAGGCATTTCTAAAATTTTAATACCACCACTACATTGCAAAAGTAGGCCTTTTTAATACCGCCACTGCATTGCCAAAGTAGGCATTTGTAATACTACCACTGCTTTGCCAAAGTAGGCTTTTCTAATACCGCTACTTCATTGCCAAAAAAGCCATTTGTCATAATGCCACTGCATTGCTAAAATAGGCATTTGTCATACTGCAACTGCATTGCCAAAGTAGGCCTGTGTAATAATGCAACAACATTGCCTAGGAAGGCCTTAAAATATTGCTACTGCATTGCCGTAGAAGGCCTTTGTAACTAATATTACTACTGCTTGCCAAAGTAGGACTTTTATCCCGATTGAGTCGGTTTGAATATCAGCGATGAATATCGATAAGTCCTGCATGAAGAGTGCATTAAACAATCGGATTTGTAAGCCGGTTTGTCCCGTTTGGTCTAGGTTCTTCAAGATTCGTCCTAGTTAGTTACGGTATCGGCCGGGTTGTCCTCCATGCTGTACACGGTTATTACTGGTACACTGTGCAGAAAACTTCCGGGATCAGGGAAAAAAACAGCGAGAACGAGGCCGAAGCTATCTCTGCGTTCAATGCATTGATTGCTAAACATGACTTAAAAGTCGTGTAAAAGACCATTCATAGTACGAATAGATTTCACATAAAGACTGTAGAAATCCTATTGCCCAATGTATTGGCACCTTATCAAATGGACTGACTAATCAACAATGTCGAAAACATGGGGTTTCACTGGGTGGCCGTGGTTTTATCATTCTTTTGGTGTTAACATCAAAATGTGCCTTTAACTCTGTACCAGAGAATCAAATTTTAGATTTCACCAAAAAGAAATTTTTTGCAGGTGACAAAATAAACGCGATTCAAAAATTGAAATCTGTTTCGGAAAGGGTAGAAAACAATTCGGGAAAAGGAGAAAATGCTGGTAAACAGCATTTTCTCTTTTTTTTCCAAATTGTCTTCAATGCATTCGTTAACCATACAGATGTACGGTAAGAGATGTATCCTTTCACTGCTATAAGTGGAACAAGAAACTTTTGCCGGTGGTGCAAAACACAGATCAGACTATACACGCAGTTTACTTAACCCATTACCACACAATTCCTCCTTTTGACACCCCTGAGAAAGAAGCCTTCAGAAAACATTGTGGAAAAAGGAGAAAATGCTGGTTACCAGCATTTTCTCCTTTTCCCACAGTGTTTTCTACCCTTCCCAGAACAAATTTCAATTTTTCAGTCACCTTTATTTTGTCGTCTGCAAATGCTTTCAATTTGGACCAGTCTAAAACTTTGTTGTGTAGTTAAGAGTTAAGAACGGCTAGGATGATCCGAATCGACTCTTTGAAAGAGATATTTGACCAAAAACAGTTTTTCGTTAGCAGTTGGAAAAGTGTTTTTATATTTCGATCTAACAGGTAAAAGAGTTGCAAAGATCAATTGGTAAGCTTGACAATCAAATTTCATTTATTTCCTCTTAGAAAAAGAAAAAAAATATCATGTTTTTAAAAAAAAAACAGTAATCGAATCATTCTATTGGCCAAAGTTGAAGGACGAGCATGCGCAATAAAAGCGCAATAAATGCATAATTTCACTTAGATCATTACTTCCTGGAGTGAAGCTGCATCACACGCAGTAAAATGCAACCTTGGGATATTTAACTTGAATCAGGGTTTAACTCTTTACCACACATTCTATAGGTACTTTGAATGACCTTGAAAAAAGTGTTTTGAAAACATTGTGGGGAAAAAAGACAATGTGGGTTACAGGCATTTTCTTCTTTTCCCATCGTGTTTTCTACCCTTCCACAAGCGAATTTCATTTTAAGCCATATTTTTTTCAGTAACTTTTCCACCGCTCGGAAGGCAACCTTCAGTTTTTGAGTCACATTGTCACTTGAAATTGCTGTCGATTTGGGCCTGTCTGAAATTTAGTCTTTTGGTAATGTATTAAACATAATGCAAAGCATCGTGGCTGTAGTGGACATTGGTTGTTACAACCAATTCTCCTTTCGCCACGATATTTTTCTTGAAATTAGTTGCTACACGCCGAACAGAGCCGTGGTCAGGTAACACGTCAGGAATTTAAGAGAGCGTGTTTTTGGCCTATGATATATATAAACCCCTATTTCATTTACTAGAAGGTAAAACGTTAGATTTTTATTGAAAGTAGTTGAAGATCTAGTAAAAAGATATGGCTCAGATGTAAGAGTTTGTCCTCAAAAGAATAGAAAACATTGCGGGGAATGACGCGAAGGGAATTCTAGTGACCAACATTTTCTCCTTTTCATATGATAGTTCAAAAAAGAGCTGTCTCTTTCAAGTCGTATGATCTTTTCGTAAATGCTTTAATTGTTAACCTCCAGGCTGCAGGACCTTTTGCATACAGTGAAGATCAAGATCAGACTGCACAGAAGGTGCAGTCTGATCTTGGATCTACACTGTCCGGTCAGAAGATATATTAAAAAAAACAAACAAACCTTTGTGATAGCAAACTGTGGAATTTTACTATTGCTCTGAAAGTTTCGTTTCATTTCATTAACTAAACAAGAGTTGTCAGATCTACTGAGTTCAAGGTCATAATACATTGAAGCATAGAAAATAATTACATCCTTCGTACTATTACTCAAATTTGCGAGCTAATGTTTTCCTCGGCTGTTCATAAATTAGATTTTACATTGCACCCCGGCAACTCAGTGCGCCTCGTTTTGAAGCAGAGGAACACGTGGTTCCGGTCAATTGAACAGAGGGTCTGGTTAAAAACCACAAGTAAGAATGATAACACAGAATATTAATATGACCCAGTAACGGAATTTTCACTGATCATCCCCCCTATTGTGCATGATCCATCTGCATGCATCTCGTGTCGTAATACTATCTGTCTGATCCATGTCAATACACTAAAGGATGCGTGGTGATGCGTAACCATAAGGTCCTGAGTTCGATACCCGGGAGCGGGTGTCAACTTTGGGATTTTTCATTGGCCCACACATTCGGCACGAGTACTAGTTTAGTTCCCAAGAAGCAGAATCGAGAGATATTAGAGTCAGTTGTTAGAACTTGTTTCTCAATCGATGTAAAATAAATATGTTTAACCCTTTACCAAACAATCTCAGGTTTTTACTACCCTGAGATAGAGGCCTTCTGAGAACAATGTGGGAAAAGGAGAAAATGCTGGTAACCAGCATTTTCTCTTTTCCCACAATGTTTTCCACCCTGGAAACAATTACAATTTTCGAGTTACGTTTATTTTGTCGTCTGCAATTGGTTTCAATTGGGATCGGTCCAAAATTTTGTCGTTTAGTAAAGAGTCAAATCAAACTAAACTAAAGGATGCCAAGGTCGCATTCAATTAGATCTAAAATATCTACCACTTGTGCACTAGTAAAACAAATGTTGCTTTGTGAGGAAGCATCCAGTCACCTATGATTTGAGCTAGGTTTAATGCTTTAATACATAATTCCGAGATTCAAAGACGTCGAGAACAGAACAGCTTGAAAACATTGTCGGAAAATAAGAAAAATTTCGTAACCGGCATTTTCTTCAATTCTTTCTGATACAAATCCTATCCAAACATTTAGTTTACCACCTTGATTGATCTTAGAGTGTTTAACGCTGTTTTCAACAATATTTCAGTCATACAGCCGCCGCAAGTGCAACTATCCATGGTTTCTTAGAGCCCCTTTTACCGGTACTCTGTACAATATTCTTTCCAAGCAGCTGGCTACTTTCCCACATGACCATCGTCGAAGCATTGGTCAGCGGTGTGAGAGGAATGATTCGCAATGACTATCCTTGGAAAGAAATTTGCTGAGCAAAGGACCAAACCGACGACCCCGACTCTGCTACAGGGGCTTGGCACGAGTGCCTAAAATTTAGACCAGTCCAGATTTCTGTCATTTGGTTTTGTTTCCGTCTTCAAATGGTTTCAACTTTGAACACCATTTCGTGGTTTTGTAGCGATAGAGAACTTTCATAACAATGATTTCTCCCCTCAAAAATGACAAAGTTGTTATCAGCTAAGGCGGCAGAAGATCATAAATAATCGTCGTTGAGAGAGAGAATCAATTCAATTAGAATTTTTACCCTTTTCTCTATCTGTATACGAGAACAACTGCACTTTGCAAACGAGCTTTGAAGTAATAGGAGGGATTTTTTATGTCAAAATTCGGAAATTCCGTTATTTTTCATTTTTGCAAGATCTTCACTTTCGATTTTTGCAAAGCTTGCTTTCCCATGAAACACAAATGATCACTATATCGGAGAGTCTGCTCGCCTGTTTTCCCAGAATCTGGAATTATTCATTCACACACTGGCACTGTCTCTGTCTGTCTCGTGTCTGTAATTCAAAGATGAGTCATTTATGAACATCAGAATTACTTGTAAGATATTCAGCTTTCCTTGCAGGGGCTTACTGATAGATAAGAGCCATGCAATGGCAAAGGGGGAGGGTGGGGGGGTTGAAATGCAGAAAACAGCGAAATGTTTAGAGCCATATCAGCCTGCGCGAACTGTGCAGGCTAAGGTGGGTCGATACCTGTCGAAAATGCATTAAGTCCCTTTTTCCATGCAGCAATGGCTCTATATAGAAAAATTTCTGATTCTTAAATGGATGAAAATAAAAGCGTCCAGAACGCTGAAGTGGTATCTGTGAAGGAAACCAGTGTATGGAATTAATAATTTGAAAGTAAAAGAGAAATAATTTTCAATATTGTCTTGAAAGTCAACCTTCTAAGCAAAATTCATACCTTTAAATTTGGTTCAAGGGAGAGTACTCATGATAAAGTTGGGATTATTTGTGTATTAGTGGTCTCCCATCGATCATTAAGACGAGTCAGGAGTAACGTCCCTTGATAGTAGGATGCATTGCGGATAGGAAGAGGATAGGATGCATTGCGGATAGGAAAACAATGTGGATATATCGAATAAAAATAAGTTTGTACCTGAAAATTATAATTTTTAAATATCTTTGTCATTAACGTTTGATTCCCAACACAATAAGGAGTTATTTCGATCTACAAAAATTCCTGCCAAATCAAATGGGGTAGCGTGCAATCATGGGATGAACAAGCCATGGGACGAACTGGTTAAACAACGAAAAAGACCAGGACCAAGCGATCGGTAAACAAATTTTGTATCATTGCCCCAATACAAGGCTATGAGCCAGTGAAGCTATTTTCCACCAAAAATTAGTATTTCCACATTCAGTGGCCTCACGCATAGCATTTCGATGCCATTTCCAATAACATATCTGAGTGCTACCGAAAAACGCATTTGTCTGAGAAAAATTCATATTTAATTGGGTTTATTTCCTTCGGCTTTGTACAAAATACGATATCTGGTCTTCAAAATTAACTCAGAGTGGTATATTCTTCGACAAATACCACAAAAAAAACAGTGCCAAGTTTCATGAAAATACTTAGGTATTTTTTTTTTCTATTTTCTTATTTTGCTGAAATTCGCTAGGGAACGCTAACACGAGTTCATAATTTGAGATGCATTTTACTGAGAATGACAGATTTTAGTCACATTATCGAATCCTGAGTTGAAACTAAGTTCAGTCACAACTCAGTACTATAAATGGACTTGACTCGGTTAACCGATTTAAAAAAAACTTTTTCCATAAGATAATATTTTGGACTGGTCCAAATTAAAAGCTTTTTCAGACGACAAAATAAATGTGAATCAAAAATTGAACTTTGAATTGGAAAAGGTAGAAAACATAGCGGAAAAAAGGAGAAAATGCTGGTTACCAGCATTTTCTCCTTTTCCCACAATGTTTTCAAAGGCTTTCTTCCGCAGGGTCGTTAAAGTCGGGATTGTGTAGTAAAGAGTTAAATCCAATAATTTGCTAAGTTGAGTTTGAAACTTTATAAAAGGCTGAGGATTTCAGTACGTTATTAAAATCTTTTATAGAGTAGTGGACGCGCATCTGAAATGACTAACTCAGTTTAGGTATTTGCATACATTTATTTCATGCTTTCCGGTTGGATATCGAAAAATAGCAGTGAAATTCAATATTCGATATGACCAGTGATAATATCTATTTTCATATTCTTGTTGCCTAGGTAAAATGCACGTGCCTCACAACCAGAAGGAAATATGACGTCATTAACTTTACATTTCTCAAGCTTGACGTAATATCGTAATGCGTTGCTATGCGGGAAGGGTACGCCACGGAGAAAAACGGAAAAGAACTGTACTGGATTTTGATAAAACTCCTCCCATAAATGGTTAAAAGCATGAAATTAATAGAATATTTGTTTTATTTCGGTGAAAGATCGAAATTAATTTCATCTTGTGAACATCATCAGTTATATTTTCACGAGTGGCTGCGCCACTCGTGAAAATATTACAGATGATGTTCAGCCGATGAAATTAATTTCGGTCTTTCATCGGAAAAAAAAATAATTGTACTCTATGTATTCTGCCCCGGCTGATATGGGTCAATACTTTTTTGCGCATGTATTAAGTTTCTTTGCACAAAGCACAGTTCAAGCACATTTAAAATTCAATGCAACAACTTTGCTACATAAAGTCCGAGTCAACCTCGAACGTGTTACCACTTTTCTCCATTCTCAAGGATTGGTTTTACTTGGTTTGGAGTCTGGAGCAAAATTCAGCATTAGCTATTGCATCATTCATACTTTCCTTGTAGCTTTTTTTTACCGTTGTTATGCAACTGCATTGTTCTAATTTGATAACGTTTGATTTATTTTATGTACACTTTATACTCTCTGTAAATGTTAGATTTTATGGTCAGGGAAACTTACAAATGTGTCGTTTATTTGCAGTTATGTGATGATCTTGTATAATGATGATAATTTAATGGCAGCCAATTAAGTTTATAGTATTTTTTAAACAATAAAATTCCCAGGCGTGATATACTCGTATTTTTATAAAGTCTCCATTGCCTACCTATTACTTACAAGGTGCTTTGTTGCATATAAGGAAGGCTATTGCACCGTGGGATTTTTCACTGGCCCACACGTTTGGCGCGAGTACTGGTGTATTTCCCAGGAAGCAGAATCGAAAGAGATCCGTAACGTTATAAGTTGTAAGAACTTGTTACTCAATTGATGTAAAATAAATATATTTAAACTAAACTATTGCATGTATACATGTGTATGTGACCCAAATTCTCTACATCAATTAGATGAAAATAGATTAATGATAGTGCAGGTCAGTTAAAGCTGATAATTCAAAAATGATTACAACAAGGTACAATGACCAATTTTCATGCAGAAAATATTATTAAAGCGAAAAATGTCAACCTGGTCAGCTTTGGCAACTCGCGCTGTCTGACCAGGGTTGACATTTTTCGTAATTCTCAAAAGGTCACTTTTTGCGTGATGGGTCACATATTTCTAGTAATTGCTATACATGGCTAATAGAAGCACTTTTGTAAAAAAATACTTTTTTTTTTTGTAATAAGATTTTTAACTTTTATTTATTCCGTCAACATTTACACACATAGTGCAAAGTAGGTGTATACATGTATTTATGGTTTCTCCTCAAAGGTATACTCAAAAAACATCTTGAAAGTGTTTGTTACAAAAGTGGTTGGGATCTGATACGACATTTGTAACATATATAGAAAAAAAAAAAACACAGTTACAAACTTTTCAGTCTCACTGTATTTCTTGAATAGTATTTCACATCACTCCGAACGGGTATATTTTTGTTGTGGAATACCAAAACAAGCATTAAACTTAAATATAACTGAATGTGCAGTCCGATGTTGATCTGCACTGCCCACAAAAGGTCCATGGGTCGCGGTTAGCAACCAAAGAATTCAATATATTGAGGATATTTGTTTTTTTTCGGTGAAAGATCGAAATTTATTTCATCGAGTGGACACCATCGGTAATATTTTCACGAGTGGCGCAGCCACGAGTGAAAATATTACCGGTGGTGTTCACGAGATGAAATAAATTTCGATCTTTCACCGAAAAAAAAACAAATATTCTATTTATTTCATGCTTTTAACCCTTTCTTGGAGGAGCTTTATCAAAATTCACAGTTCTTTTCCCTTATTCCCCGTGGCGCACCCCTCCCGCATAGCAACGTTACGTCAAGCGCGTGAAATGTAAGGTATATGACGTCATATTTCCCATCTGGTTGTTAAGCACGCGCAATTTACCTAGGCAACAAGAACGTGAAAATCGGTATTTTCACTGGTGGTACCAGTGAAAGATCGAAAATTATTTTCACTGCTATTTCTCGATATCCTACCGGAAAGCATGAAATAAAGATGTTTATTTCATGCTTTCCGGTAGGATATCGAGAAATAGCAGTGAAAATATTTTTCGATTTTACATTGGTACAACCAGTGAAAATACCGATTTTCACGTTCTTGTTGCCTAGGTAAATTGCGCGTGCCTAACAACCAGATGGGAAATATGACGTCATATACCTTACATTTCTCGCGCTTGACGTCACGTTGCTATGCGGGAGGGGTACGCCACGGGGATTGAGGAAAAAGAATTGTACTGTATTTTGATAAAGCTCCTCCCAGAAAGGGTAAAAAGCATAAAATGAATAGAATATTTGTTTTTTTCGGTGAAAGATCGAAATTTATTTCATCTCGTGAACACCATCGGTAATATTTTCACTCGTGGCTGCGCCACTCGTGAAAATATTACCGATGGTGTCCACTCGATGAAATAAATTTCGATCTTACACCGAAAAAAACAAATATCCTCTATGTATTGTAAAATGCCACCTAGCGGTAGACTATGCTGCATCTGCTAAAAGTATCGATCATATCAGTGCAGGCAGACGGCGGTCGATAATTTTTGCTACTTGTAAATTTTCTGCATGTCAAAGGATAATTCTGTCTTATGATTCAGTTGTTTGTCAGACAAAAAAGAAATACTAACTCAGGTCAGATCTTTTTTTTACCCCAAACACTTTCTGCGTGTTCAAGAACCATCCTATGCCATGATTCGATGTGTTTTCTGGATCCACAATATGGCCCGCAACACGCAAAAAGGGGCATTCGGACATTGGCGTAAAATGTCGTCTCGCATCAGGCTGCGCACTTGGCGCAGGCTAATCCAGGGCGGCACTGCGTTTTTTATGCAATTTTCTGTTTTTCGTACATGCACTGTAGCACAAAATCTAATGTATTCGTAAAGTGCCATCTCGGATTATCTGCACAGGCTGATCCGAGACGACACTTTACGTAAGCCTTTGATTGCCCCTTTTCGCGTGTTGCAAGCTATAACTGGCTTGCAACACGCGACAAGGGACATTAGGACATTTATCCTCTCGGATAAGCATGCGCACTCCACGCTGGTTAATTCGAGATGGCACTTTACAACTACATTTGATTTTGTACTACAGTAGACTTATGCAAGCCAGAAAAATTACATAAAAACGGAAAGCGTCGTTTCTGATTAGCCTGCGCGTACTGCGCAGGCTAATCAGAGACGACTCTTTACGCAAATATTCGAGTGCCCCTTTGCGTGTTGCAAGCCATATAATCTAATGTACTGTCCTGCATCAGTCGCTGATATGCATCAATCCCAGTTTTGGAAAGCATGGCTCATATCCTACCACCATCTTTCCATTCAAAATAGAAATCGAATGGTTGATTGCAAATGAAAAAGCTTTGCTCAGCAATTTTTAATGATTGTGAGCACATTATCTATATACAGTCCCGTAATCTAACGACCCTGGGACAGAATACGATTGAAATCAAAGCGTTGAGAATGCTGAAGTGGTATTTGTCAAGGAGGCCATTGTCTGGAATTAATAATTTGATAGAAAAAGAGAAATGTTATTGGAAAGGTCATCAGTCCTCTCCAACAACGGTGAGTTTAAAAGGCAGACTGCCACATAATTTCCTGTTCAAATTCATTTTTCTTGTAAAATTGTTCTGATACACAGTCTGTTTAATCATGGTTTTGTAAATATAGGAAAATAAACAGGTAATAAACTTTTTTTGTAAAGGCAATTTCAGAAAAGATTTGTTATGTTAATTTGTCATTTGCCATGGCTGTAAATGACCTTTCAAACAATGGTAAATTTTTTATTAGGCAAATAAATGTAAGCAAAGGAAAAAAATGGGAAGAATTTCGTTTAAAAAAAGAGAAAGTAGACCGCTGGACGAGATCATGCGACTTGAAAAGGCTGCAAGAAGGTCAAAATTAATCATGGATCGTCGTGTAAAGCACATAATGAGGTTTCTGCGCGGCGGCTTTTTCACTTGTTTGTTTTCATGTACCTAAATATATTGAAATTAAAAGCCAATAAACTATTTGAAAACATTTCTGTTGACCTCTCCTGGCTTCTTTTGTAAAGAAGCCAACTTGTTCAAATACTGGCTTAGAAGTCAACGCACTAAGCAATAAATTCCTTTTTGGATAAAGGGAAAGTACTCATGACAAAGTAAGGATTATTTGTCTATTGATGGGTCTCCCTTTGATTAGAAGAGTCAGTAGTAACGTCCCTTGACAGTAGGATGCATGATGTATACTTGTATAGACAAAGGAACCATTTGAATATATCGAATAACATGCGCGGATCCAGATATTTTTCTCAGAGGGGGTCCCACCGAAAACGCACTCGTCTTATTATATGATACTTTGATTTCCGGATCTCAGTGGATAATAGCCGTTTACAAAAAAAGTAAATGTTTCCACAAGGAGGTCTCGGCATTTGGATTTTTTTTTAAATTTATTATTATTATTTTAATTTATCTTATTTTTTCTTTTAATTTATTTATTTATTATTATTTTTGTTTATTTATTTATTTTTTATTTGTTCTTTATTATTCATTATTATTTTTTTAATCTTATTTTATTTATGCATTTTTAGCTCACCTGAGCACAACGTGCTCAAGGGGAGCTTTTAGGATCACCCGATGTCCGTCGTCCATCATGCCTCGTCAACAATAATTCTTTAAACATTAACTCTTCCTAAATAGCAGGGCCAGTTTGGACCAAACTTTCCTGAAATGTTGTTTTGGAGGTCCTCTATAAAAATTAATCACAGAATTTGATCCCGTCGAAAACTCTGGTTGATATGACAACCAAATGGATTTTTCTAAGAAATTCTTTGAAAATCTTCTCTTAAACCGCTAACCCAGATTTTGAAATAATTTCACAGAGATGTTCCTTTTCAAAAACTGTTCGCGAAATTCTGATTCGTCGAGAACCATGGCTCTGGTAAATGGGGACTACTTGCACTATACAGAAATGAAGAAATTCTTAAAAATTCTTCTTCTCTGAAACTGCCGGTCAGATTTTGAAATAATTTCACAGAGATGTTCTTTGGGTAACCCTTTTCAAAACTGTTCGTGAAATTTTGAACCGTCAAGAAACATGGCTCTGGTGAATGGGGGCTACTTGTACTATACAGAAATGAAGAAATTCTTTAAAAAATTCATCTTTTCTCGAGCGGCTGGTCAGATTTTAAAATAATTTCACAGAGATGTTCCTTGGGTGACCCATTTTAAAAAATTGTCAGTGAAATTTTGATTCAAGAAATATGGCTGTGGTGAATGGGGGCTACTTGCACCATATGGAAGTGAAGAGATTCTTGAAAATTGTTCTTCTCTGAAACCGCTAGTCAGATTTTAAAATGATTTCACAGCAATGTTTCTTGGGTGACCCTTTTTAAAAATTGTTCGCGAAATTTTGGTCCGTCGAGAAACATGGCTCTGGTGAATGGGAGCTACTTCCACTATACGGACATGAAGAAATTCTTGAAATCATTATATTATTAAGTTTGTATCTGAAAACAATAATTTTGAAATATCGTTGGTCGTTAACATTTAATTCTCAACAACCAATTATTTCGATCTATAAATATTCATTTCCAATCAAATGGAGTAGAGCCAAATCATAGGATGAACAAGCCATGTGACGAACTGGTTTTGGAACGAAAAAGCCCAGGACAAAGCGATTAGTAGGCCTAGACAAAGTTCGTATCATTGCGCCTATATAAGGTTATGAGCGAGCGAAGCTATTCTCAGTAAAATATTAGTGTGCCTACAGTCGATGGCCTCACCAAAGCGTATCTTAACATTCCATTTCCAATTACATATCTTCAGGAGTGCTACCGAAAAACGCATTTGTCTGAGGAAATTTCATATTTAATTGGGTTTATTTCCTTCGGCTTTGCACAAAATACGATACATGGTCTTCAAAACTCAATATAATTCTCACAGCGGTATCGTCTTCGACAAATACCACAAAAACTGAAGAACTTGTGAACTGGTTTATCGTTCAATAAACCATGTTATGAGTTTTGCGGTGCAATGAATAAACCACTTGGACTTTCGCCGAATTGTGGTATTTATTTGTAAAGTGAAATATTTCCTTATCGGACAGTGTAGATTTAAGATCAGACTGCACATTCTGTGCAGTCTGATCTTGATCTACACCGTCCGTTATAGGTCAGTCAATCGCGCTTAGCAGGTTTAGTATTAATTAATCTGAAATAAAATGAAGGATGCAATATAGATCTAGATTCGTTTCACTGGTCGGAGTTATACAACTTTAATGCCTAATAAAAAGGCAACAAAGCCCCAAATAAATGAACAAACAACAAAAAAGGAATCCCGATACAGCAAACGAACTCGAAACTTGTTACACATTTAGTTTTATGTAAGATGCCCTCAGTCCCATCTCTGTCTCAAACTGGTGTCTCTGTTTATATTGGAGTAACACATTAGTTAGATTACTTATCACGAAACACTTTTAGGAAAGTATGTTTTCACTAGAGGAGTGGTTAAATATTGACATTCATCTTGTGACGTCAGCAACACGTGATCATATCCATTAACTCTCTTTCCAAGTGACATAATTTAAGACTTGTCCATTATCAAAGTATAATGAACAACAGATTTTAGTAGGGTAGGCTAGAAGACGGTGTAGGGAAAAAGTAGACATGCTGGCATCATGCATTTTCTCTTTTTTCAAAAATTTTGTGTTCGAAGCCGGAAGTGCTACGAAAAGATTTCAACCCTTTACCATACGACAAAATTTTAGCCTATATCAAAAAATTACCCAGACGGCAAATTGATTGTGTCTAAAAAGATAAGAATCGTTTGGGAAGGATAGAAAACATTGTGGGAAAAGGAGAAAACCCCGGTTACCAGCATTTCCTCCTTTTTCCTACAATGTTTTCAAAAGACCTTCTCTTCGGGGTCGTTTAAACTTTGGATCGTGTGGTAAAAAGATTCAAGCTATTCTACATGAATCAGATAAGGCTGATGTGTTTATATTTGGAAACGCCAACGCCTGTAAGTCGCCACAACGTTACGCGACGAGAAATAGCGAACTCGCGCCTCGGTAGCGATTCACAACTTCCGCTTCATATCAGAATGAATTTAACCCTTTCCCAAAACAAGCCCTTGTTTTTACGTCTTTGCTGTACAAGTCTTTTGAAAACACTGGAAAAAGGAGAAATTGCTCGAAACGAGCAATTTCCCCTTTTCCCACAGTGTTTTCTAGCCATTTGGAGAACTTTCTGCCATTTTTATCAAATTTGAAATTGTCGTCTGCAAACTCTTTGAGTTTGGAAGAGTCTAAAGTTTGTCGTTTGGGAAAGGGTTAAAGGGACATCGTCTCATTTTAAAAGCAAACCGCTATTTTAAGATTGAACTTTCGGTCATTCATCTCGCTATGAGAAAAAAAAAAAGAGAGAGAGGGAGAAAAAAAAAAAGATAGACGGAGTAAGCGCCACTGGAAAATTAATAGTAAGAATCTGTTTTATGATTCAGTGTGAAAAAGGATTAAAGAAAAGGCACCCGTCACCATGCCAGCATTGACCTAGGACGAATTAGCCCCCCCCCCCCTTTCCTTTCCCCATTAAAAATCTCCCATTACACCCCGAAGTAGTTATTATTATGATACTATCCGAATTGCCTCTACAGGTTTTGTCGAAAAAGTCATCCAACTCGTGATATGATTTTTTATAATTACGTAGATCTAATTGATAAAGATAAATAAAAAAATAATTCTAACATGACTCGCGAATTCGGCTCTGTAAACACAGTGCAAGGAAAACGTGATAAAATCTGCGACAATCCATGTAGAGTAACGTCATTCTATATCAAGTGACGTCATTCAATGAGTGAGTTATTCAGAGGAACATAATATTCATCCGCGTTTTCACTCTAAGTTTGAACTTGTTTTCCTTTCATTAAGAATTTTCCGTTTTAGAATCGAAATAATCTTCTTTCTATCGTGGTTTATCGTTCAATAAACCACGTTGTGAGTTATGAGGCGCAATGAATAAACCACTCGGGCTATCGCCCTCGTGGATTATTTATTGCTCCTCATAACTCACAACTGTGGTTTATTGAACGATATACCACGATAGAAAGAAGATTTCTTAAATTAAATAACGTCACATAACGTCATATAGATCTACATTTTTTTTTCAAAATGACACGTATGGTGTTTGATCTTTTATTCATTCATAATTATTTAATACTATTTCGTCTTCTCGGAGTTTTGTGACCCTCAAAACCAGACGTTATCTATTTTCATTTCTTCGCAGAAATACAATTCATGCTATAGATCTTCTTAACTCTTTATCATAATTGGCCCGCACACGCTTAAAGGGACATTCGAACATTTGCGTAAAGCATCTTCTGGGATCAACCTGCGCAGTCCACGCAGGCTAATCTAAGACGACACTTTACGATATAATTAGATTTTGTGCCACAGTAGACTTCTGCAAAACAGAAAATTTCATTACAACGGAATGTGCCGTCTCAGATAAGCCTGCGCGTACTGTGCAGACTGATCCGAGACGACAGTTTACGCAGTTGCCCGGCTGCCCCTTTTCGTGTGTTGAAATATAATGACAACTTTTGACGACACTGAGGTAGAAGCTTTTTTAAAACATTGTGGGAAAAGGAGAAAATGCTGGTAACCAGCATTTTCTCCTTTTCCCACAATGTTTTCTACCCTTCCCATCGCAAATTTCAACTTTTCAGTCACATTTATTTTGTGGTCTGCAAATGCTTTGGATTTGGACCAGTCTAAAAAAATTGTCGTTTGGTAAAAAGTCAAAGTATTCCGTTTAGCCCCTTATGAAAGACAGAAAACCGAATTTCGTAACTTTCATACGGTTTTCGTCCCGACGTCTCTGAAGCTGTAAGAAAATGTAGATTTAAGATCAGGCTGCAAGTTACGTAAGGTTTGATATTGATCTACATTGGTATTGGTCATGAAATCACGCAAGTCTTGGTCGAAAGATAAAAATGTAGATTGGTCCATACCGTACCAGTATTTGAAGACGACAAATTCAATTTAGCCAAAATGATGGCATTTGTCTGTAAAAAGGAAGACAATATTGTAGGAAGAGCAGAAATGTTCGTAGCCATAATATACTTTAGTGTCCTTCAAGGGATATTGTGCCAGTAAAAGGAAAAATCAGATAAAAAGTTACGAAATAAAACATGGTATAATTGCCCTTTAAACAATGGAATGAATGAATTTATGGTGTTTTGTGGCGCGTCGACATCTAGGGTCATCTAGCTCGCAATAAAGAAGTAATTTTAAACAATCGGTTGCTTTGTACAGGATCACCGTCTTTTTCAGAATTCTGGAAGTAAAAATCTAGAAAATAGGGTATCTAACATGAATCTTTTAAGAGTGTCTCATTCCGCAGAAATTTCTAAATCTGAAAGTAACACAAAATCTGATTGGCTTAACGGTTATAGTTTAGCCAGTCAGAAGTCGTGTTACTGTCAAAGTTTAAAAGACTGAGACAAAAAATGTTTTTTAACTCATTACCAAACGACAAAACTTTAGGTTTGTCCAAATCGAAAGCATTTGCAGATGACAAAATAAAAGTGACTGAAAATTTGAAATTTGTTTTGTGAACGGGTAGAAAACATTTTGGAAAAGGAGAAAATGCTGGTTACCGGCATTTTCTCCTTTTCCCACAAAGTTTTCCAACGGCTTCTTTCTTAGGGTCGTCAAAAATAGGGATTGTGTGGTAATGGGTTAACCCTTAGACTGCTACAAGCGACTCACTTAACGTTTGCGGACAGAATAGATCAAGATCAGGCTGCACAGAACCTGCAGTCTGATCTTGGATCTATACTGTGCGATAAGGAGATGTCTTACCTCCAAATATAGTCCTCAAACAGCAGTATTTGCTTTTTAACCCTTTACTCCATAGATACTTATTTCTATGCATTGCTTGTAGGAGCCTTTTGAAAACATTGTGACAAAAGGTGAAATTGCTCGTGACAAGCAATTTCACTTTTTGTCACAATGTTTTCTGTGCTATGAAAAGGTGTTATATATGCATTAGAAATGGCTTCATTCTTGCTGTTATTTAGGGTCAATTAGAGATACCATAGAAATGCCTTATGGGGTAAAGGGTTAACTATCGGCTGGGTCCGTATTCACCAACCATACTTTACCCTTTCCCTAACGACAAAATTTTAAACCGGTCCAAAATGAAAGCACTGGCAGACGACAAAATAATTGTAACTCAAATTTTGAAAATTGTTTCCAGCAGGGTAAAAAAACATTGTGGGAAAAGGAGAAAATGCTGTTTACCTGCATTTTCTCCTTTTCCCACAATGTTTTCATTAAGGCTTCTATCTAAAGATCGTAAAAATCCGGGACTGTTTGGTAAAGGGTTAAGAACATTTTTTGTCTCATTCTTCAGAATTTCTTCAGCGTGAAAGTAACAGAACTTCTGAGTGGCTAAACCAAATGCATTCTTTGAATGATATGAGGGAAGGGCGGATCAGGGCATTTCCCCATATCCTTTGATTTTATCAATCACATTCCTGTATTTAGAAATAGAGAAAATGTTAACAGCCAGCGCTTTCTCCCTTTTCATTGACCCATTACCACACAATCCCTACTTTTGACGCCCCTGAGAAAGAAGCCTTTAGAAAACATTGTGAGAAAAGGAGAAAATGCTGGTAACCAGCATTTTCTCCTTTTCCCACAATGTTTTCTACCCTTCAGAAAACAAATTTCAAATTTTCAGTCACTTTTATTTTGTTGTCTGCAAATACTTTCAATTTGGACCAGTCTAAAATATTGTCGTTTGGTAATGGGTTAAGGTAGTAGACCTGTAATTCTTCTGGTGCAGCACGGCATAAAATTTCTTGATAGTTGATTATACTGATATAATATGTTTGTATATAGTTAACCGATCAGAAATTCCTTAATGTCTATCTTGAAATTATTTGTCGATATTTTCGTTAGTTTCCAGAAAAGGGAGATAATCTTTATCTCCCTTTGTAACAAGAATATAGTGGTTTTAGAATCACAAATCATAATTCTAAGAAGGAAAAGAATGGAAAAAGTGGCCCAGTTAAAGTAGTACAACAATATTCATTTTTAGATGAATAATCAGAGCAAATTTTGCAGGATAGTAATAGTGGAAAAAGCTGTTTTCTAGTACGGGTCCACTACCTTAATGTTGCCTACCTTTCTAGGACAAAACTCTTGACCCCAGAAGCAATTTAAAGGCCAGTAATCCCTTCATTTTCGCAAGCCAAGGCTGACGATTCAGTACGCTACTCTACCCTTGGCGGATCGAGCTTATTTTTTACATTCACCCTTTACGCTTTTTCATTGGATGCAGCCAGCTCTAGCTGCAACGAATGAAATCGCTCGTAGCATTTCATCTTTGATAAGAATAGAATAAGGTCTCTACCTTTCGAATAAAAGGTAAAGAACATGGAAACCCACGTAGATGTCTGCTTATCGCTTCATGTGTATTCGTAAGCGGTTTGTAAAACGATATTTCATTTGCTTGTAGAAATATGATGTAAAACAGGGGGGGGGGGGGGGGGGGGGGGGGGGAGGGGGGGGGAGGTAATAACCCCAACATCCAATAGAGGGCGCATCGCAGGAATCTCGAAATCGAGCTCAATCAGCCAAGGTAAGATCCACGTAGTGATCGTAACCTTGGCTCGCGAAGATGTAATCCCTTTAGTTCAATAACGTTTACTCTATTGTACAAATGGAATAAGAAATTCTACAGGAAAATACGAGTGGACACGAGCCTTGCTCTGGCAAATGGGGGCTTATTGCATTTCTGCTATGCATGATACCGAAGCAAACAATCACATACCTATGCATTCATAATAGCTACCGTGATTTATTTCTATCAACTTAATCATGATTGGGTCGTAGTCATAAGGATAATTCACAAAGAGCGAAAAATGTCGGCCCAGGTCAGCCTGCACAGTCCGGGCAGGCTGACCTGGGCCGGCATTTTTCGCAAATGTAGTAAGTGTCTTGTCACAGTCGTGGCTGACAATCGCCTATCAATGCATCCATATATTAGACACATTTTTAAAAATCAACTTAATCATGGGGTAGCCTGGGCCTTAGCCATACTAAAAATTCACAAACAGCGAAAGATTTTGGCCTGGGTCAGCCTGCACGGACTGTTCAGGCTGACCTGGGCCGATATTTTTCGCAATTGTATTAAGTCCCTTTTCATAGCTCATGGTTTATACCTACACGACGCTGTGGAAAAAGTGGGTGGGGCAACTTCTTGCTGTATCATATACTTAAGCAAGTCGTTCCGTAACATAAATCCAACATGTTTAGACAATGAAGCACTTTACGGCTTTATATCGAGGTAGGCTGGTCCTTTGACAGGCAGAGATATGACTAATGATAGAACATTTCGACCTAGGTCAGCCTATGCGGAAGCATTTTGCAGGTGCATTCACCCTTTACCAAACAACCCCTGGTTTTTACGGCCCTGAGATAAAAGCCTTTTGAAAAACATTTAGGGAAAAGGAGAAAATGCTGGTAACCAGCATTTTCTCCTTTTCCCACAATGTTTTCTACCCTGCTGGAAACAAAGTTACATTAAATTTGTGGTCTGTAAATGCTTTGAATTTGGACTCGTCCAAAATGTTGTCGTTTGATCAAGAGATAAACCGCTATTCGTAGAGTGTTGTTGCTTAAATAAATGATTTAAAAGATCCTGATGTTTTTAAAAATTACACCTTATTTACTTATTAGTTGAAATCCAACTTGCCGTCGGATAAAACTGATGGGTGTTTTGATAGATCTTCTCAAGAAAAAGAAAAACAAACGAAAAATGGCTGTATACAGAAAATGTGATCCGCTCAAGGGCGAAAAAAAAAGGTGTTTTGTGGGTGGAAGTCAAAAACCATTCACAATTTGATTTACAGACAGCATGTCACCACCCCCACCAAGCTCTTACAATAACATAATATTTTTTCATGTTGTTGTACAGATAAAAATCGGAGCATAGTGCATTGGCCTAGTAGCAAGGGACAAAAGCCATAATCAGATCGAACGTTCGTCCTCCCGTTCTAGAAGATAATCCCGTCCTTGAAAGAATGAATGAATGAACAGCCATATCAGATCGTACGTTCTTCCTCCCGTTCTATAAGATGATCCCTAACCACCCACTTGAATGAATGAATGAATGAATGAATGAAAGTAGCTGCATAGAAGCATAGACAGAGAGATAGGCGAATACAATGGTCTTCTCCTAATTTTCCTTGTCCGTTAGTACCACATGAACGATCTACACGTGGGCGGACGTGGAGACAAATAGGCTTGATGCATCGACATCGACATCATTCGCCCATTAAGTCTTTCACTACCAAAAAAAGCAGTCATGCTCTTGCAAAACGGGGCTTAATGCACTCCGGTAATGCATTGTAAAATGCAAGACATCACATTATAAGAGATTCAAAAAAAATAATTTTGTACAACAACTGATTTCCGAAGTAAACTGGTCCTTTGACATGCAAACATTTTGACCAGAAGCAAAAAGCTTTGACCCAGATCAGCCTGCGCGATCCACGCAGGCTGATCTGAGTCAATACTTTTTACATATGCACAAACATTCCCAACTTTTAACCCTTTACTACACAAGAAAATTTTGGACTGGTCCAAATCGAAAGCATTTGCAGACGACAAAATAAAGGTTACTGAAAAAATACAAATTTGTTCTGGGAAGGGTAGAAAACACTGTGGGAAAAGGAGAAAATGCTGGTTACCAGCATTTTCTCCCTTCTCCATAGTGTTTTCAAAAGGCTTCTTTCTCAGGGGCGGCAAAAGTAGGGATTGTGTGGTAATGGGTTAACAGAGCATGGTTTAGCCCTGTACCAGACAACAAAATTTTAGCCTTGTCCAAATTGAAACCAATTGCAGATAAAAAATTTAGTGGGGCTCAACTTGCTGTTATTCTATTAATGGGTAGAAAGCAATGCAGAAAAATGGAGAAAATGCTGGTTTCCAGCATTTTCTCCTTTTTCAGCAATGTTTTCACAAGTCTTCTTTCCCAGGGCCGTTAAAAGTCGTCATTGTGTAGTAAAAAGTTAAATATAAATGTCGTAACATTTTTGCATTGACTTCTAATATAGTACCACCTCAAGATGAAGAAATAATTTGGTCATAATCCAGGATAAAGAAATGAACCTTGTTGATCCGAGATCATGCTACATGTTCTCTGCAATCTGATCTTTATCTGCGATATCTACGAAAGTTTCTTGTGTCGTCATAGGTAAGGAAATAGTTCATGAAGGAGACGTAATAAGATGTTATCTTCCCATATCAGTGCCATAAACACGTAATGCAATTTTAAAGGAAGAGTTTGAGCACACGAGGCTTACCAAATAAGTCCAGTGAAAAGTGAGGTTAACCCTTTACTCTATAGATACATATTTTGACGTATCAACAACAGGCAGATTTTGAAAACATTGTGGGAAAAGGAGAAATTGCTCGTGACGAGCAATTTCTCTGTTTCCCACAATGTTTTCCACTCATCCAGATATTTGTATCCTCATTTGTTCATATTTTTGACATCATATCTTTATTTGCTGCTGAAATGGAAGAGCCTCAAATTGGCATATCAGGTGACGGGTTAATGTACTCGTATTTGCAAACATTGTATCGACTAGGGTGAGCCTATGCAGCATCTTCTGCGCAGACTGATCTTAGTCGAAACTAATTCCTATGGATCGATTTTCTGCATGTCCAAGCACCAGTCTACCTTCATCTTCGCAAGCCAAGGCTGACGATTCACTATACGCTACTCTACCCTTGGCGGATCGAGCTTGATTTTTACAATCCCCATACGTTTTTCATTGGATGCAGCCAGCTGTAACTGCAACGAATGAAATCGCTCGTAGCATTTCATCTTTGATAAAAATAGTATAAGGTCGCTACCTCTCGAATAGAAGATGAACATGGAAACCCACATGGATGTCTGCATATCGCTTCATGTGTATTCGTAAGCGGTTTTTAAAACGCTATTTCATTGGCTTTTAGAAATATGATGTAAAGCGGGGTAATAACCAGCATCCAATAGAGGGCTCATCGCAGGAATCTCAAAATCAGCCTCAGTCAGCCAAGGTAAGATCCACGTAGTGAACGTAACCTTGGCTCGCAAAGATGGTGTATCTTATGATTCAGTTACAAATATAGTAGATATACATGTAATTTGACATGATTATGAAAGTAAAATATTTTAACTGATCCAAAACATACTACGTAAAAAGGGTATTTAATGTGTCTGCAAAATATATCGATTCAGATCAGCCTGAGCAGCAGTTTCTGCGCAGGCTGATCTTAGTCGAAAACATTTGCAATGGATCATTTTCCTGCATGTCAGAAAACCAGTTTACCTCGTGACTCAGTCGGTGGCTGGATTAAATGGATTTTAGAGTTTCAGTAATGACACACCTTCCACAATGTGTCATGGAAATTCATTAAATCCCGTCATTCCAGAGCGTCCTTTGTTTTCTTTTTCGTGTAGAATGTTTAAAAGATAAAATATCAAACAATTTTAAGAGCCACACTGGACAAGGTTTTTTGTTGTTGTTGTTTTTGTTGCTATCAAATGAAAGGGCAGCTTTTTAGCTGAAATTATACCTTGTTCTCGATCTGAAAAATTTCTCTAAAAAAGGAACTTTGTGTAATCATCCAGATCATCCAGGATTTCGTGAGCTTGTAAAAAGAAGTAGTTCGAAAAAAAAATATGTCGGTCAAATAGTCGATCAGTTATTTAATAGTTATTTAACAGTACTTCAAGCAGCAAACACCCTCGCCAATTTTTATGCAATAGCTTTATCTGGTGAGGTAACAAGTCTGGACTTTATTTTTTCGATATGTAATATCAGTGATTCGCCGGAAACGCGGGTCATATGGCCGCCTACCACATGTATTATTACACTTATTAATCGTAAGGGCGCTAAGCCGACTCACTGACCTTTTGCGGACAGTGTAGATCCAAGATCAGACTGCACAGAACGTGCAGTCTGATCTTGGATCTATGCTATCCGATAAGAATGTATTTTTTTCCCAAGAAATAAATTTGAAATAGCAACGGATTTAAGAAAAATCTGGTTCAGGGTTTCATTTGAATGAGAGGAAGAGTGAAGCCTCTCGCCTTTCCAGGAAATCAACAATCATAAACCTTCAGGACGTCAAATAAACAAAACTGACATTTTCTGTCACGAAATAAACACAAGAACCATGTTCTGTGAAAATGGGGCTTGATGCATCTGCGAAAAGCATCGACTCAGATCAGCCTGCGCAGTCCGCGCAGGCTGACCTTGGCCAAAACTTTTAGCTATTGTTCGATTTTCTGTATGTCAAGGGATCAGTCTACTTTAAGATTAAATTGGTTGTTTAAAATATGGCTATCATGGTTCCATAATCACGGGGATGGCTTGATTAGTACCATACATCATAGACATGCATCTAGCGCCCTTTTTCCAAAGCACAGATCATAAATATTGCAATATCAAAGATGTGTATGAACAGAATCTCCATACGTTTTGGACAATGACGCGCAAAAATCAGACTGCACGTTTTGTAATTCTGGTCATGATATACAGTTTCCTTAACCAATCCCTGGTTTTTACGACCTTGAGATAGTAGAAGCTTTCTGAGAACATCGTGCTATCCAGCATTTCTCCTTTTCCCATGATGTTTTCAACCAAATTTCAGTTTCTGAGTTACGTTTTCTTGAAGTCTACAAGTGCTTTCAATTTGGACCAGTCTAAAATTTTTCGTTTAGTAAAGATTTAAAAGCATTTAGACAGTATACATAATGATAGAAATTAATAGATAATTTTGTTTGAAATTATGACATTGATCTTAGAAAGGATAAAGGTCGCTGCGAAAATTTGGGGGAAATGGTAACTTTATTAGGGTCCAAACAAGGGAAACGCTTTGAAAAAGGTAAAAGAATCACCATAAATATAGGACGTATTCCTTTCGCCTGTTCTGGCACTATGTTTTGTGTTCAGGAATCCTGTTCTGGAATGTGCGAAAGGAATATTTAAGAACATAATACACTGTTCCTGAAGTATGTTTTGCATGGAGCATGTTCGGAACATTGTTCTAAACCATAATGAAATGAAAGTACATTGGGATGATGGCAGTTGCAAGAGCTACTGTCTTAGCTGTGTTAGTTAAGGAAATGATTAGCTGAAGAGAGAGAGAGAGAGAGAGGGAGAGAGAGAGAGAGAGAGAGAGAGTACAGACGACTCCACTATGCCCCTATTTAGGGCATTCCTGTTGTAAAAGAGAACAACTGCAAATTTTGCCATGACGAATCGTCCGTCTTTCAGCCATATTGTATCACCTAGCAACCGTTCAGCAGGCGCACTACACCTCGATTGGATTAGAACCGTCAGAACATGTTCTGAAGAATACGGCACAGTGTTGCGAAATACTCTATTGACAGAACATGTTCGGAGTGTTCGGAGTAGTGACTGAAGGAATACGCCGAATAACATGTTTTTGCACTCTAACGCAGCCATTTCAATTTCAATAACTTTACTTCTTGTAAAAGTTCTGTTACAACAACATTGGTGTACACTCATAAATCACCTGCTCAGTTTGACGTAAACCAATCCGCAGAAAGTATCCCATGTTGGACCGTGGTAAATGATAAACAAATCGCGGTCGAATTTCCCACCATAACTGAAGGTAAATTGGTCGAAGGGAAATAACTCTTTCTCGACCCGTGCAGATACCATGTTTGAGAAATATATTCCATGTTGCAATAGAAGCGTTACTTTACACAGTCCGCAAAAGTAACAGAGATTGTGCTAAAGAGCTGTAAATGTTTACCTCTAGAACGACAAGACATCATCCTCACCCCCTGTGACCTTGGAGTCTGGCATCTGGGTCTGTATTCTCCAACCCGTTATTAGAATATTCTCAATCTCGTCCTTTAAAAGTTTTGAAAGTAACAAAACTTCTGATTGGCTAACCCAAATTTTGAAAGTAAAACAACTTCTAATTGGCTGAACCATTTGGTTTAGTCAATCAGAATTTGTGGCTCTTTCAAATCTAGACAATTCTAAAGAATGGATAGTTAGAAGACTCTGAAACTCTCCACACTACAAAACATCGCATCTTTAAAACCAGACAATCAGTTCCCTGTTTACGAATCACACAAAAAAGTGTCATGGAAGTAAAGAAAGATGAAAGGATGAACAGGCTTTTGAGACATTGGCACTGCATGTCCTCTTATTGAGGTAGTACACACATGCATATAAACCATGTTGAAAGCTAAATGATTTCCAAGAATTATCATCAGGGCAGTCTGACCCGAGTCAAAAATTTTTGCAAAAGGTCAGTTCTCTGCAGTTCTACTGATCAATATACCAACCGATCTGGTCAATTATTAAACTAAATGGTTTTTATCAATCAATGATGTTCTAACTTACATGGTACAACACATTAATGGGTTGCTTTTACTCTTTACCAAACAATCCTTGATTTTAACGACACCAGGTGATAAAGCCCTTTAAAAAGAACACTATGGGAAAAGAAGAAAATGCTGGTAACCAGCATTTTCTTCTTTTCCCACAGTGTTTTCCATTCTTCTAAAGTCGTGTTTCAATATCCGAGTCAGATTCATTTTGTAGTCTGCAAATAGAATCTACTTTCAATTTGGACAAGTCTAAAATTGTGTGCTCTTGGTAGAGAGTTAAGCCCTCTTTTTTGCCAGGGCATGGCTAACATATAGATGTAGTACTTTAGAAATTATCAGGTTAGGGGTTCAATAACCTGGAGCTGACACAATTTAATCCTTTACCACACAATGACGATATTTGACGACCCTGGTAAAGAGGCCTTTTAAAAACATTGTAGTAAAGGAGGAAATGCTGCTAATCAGCAACCGAAAGCTTTGCTCTCATCGAGAAAAACACTGGTGTCAAATATCCTAGACAAAAGCCATTTCTATAATCTATGTTTGCTGTACGGTGAGGAACTAAAAATGTGTCAATAATAAACAAGAAACCCCAAATAATAATTCAAAACAGTTACACATGATTTATTTTTCAATAAAAATAAAAGCGTAATATAGAACAAAGCCTAAACTGAAACATGAATATATAGAAAATATGCATATATATACAAACATGACTGTGAGAGTAAAATATTAATTATTATTATTATAACTTATTAACTCTTTACCAAGAAACAAAACTTTAGACTTATCCAAATTGAAAGCACTGGCAGACAACAAAATAAACGTTACTCAAAAATTGAAATTTGTTTCCAGCAGGGTAGGAAACATTGTGGGAAAAGGAGAAAATGCTGGTTACCAGCATTTTCTTCTTTTCCCACAATGTTTTTAAAAGGCTTTCATATCTGATTTGTATAAACCAGGGATTGTTTGGTAAAGGGTTAAAACATTTGAGTCACACTCTGTGAAAAGGGGATTAAATGCAATAGCTCTTAACCCTTTCCCAAATGACAAATTTTAGACTGTCCCAAACTCAGTGTTTGCAGATGACAATTCTGAATTTGACGAGAAGGGCAGAAAGTTTTCTGATAGGCTAGAAAACACCATGGGAAAAGGAGAAATTGCTCATCACGAGCAATTTCTCCTTTTCCCACAGTGTTTTCTAAAGACTTTTACTGCAGACACGTAAAAACCCGGGCTTGTTTCGGAAAGAGTTAAAAGGAATTGACCAATGTCAGCCTTCAAAGTCCACCAAGACTAACATAGGTTGAAACTTGCTGCTTTCATCAAGTTTTTGGCCAGTCAAAGTACATTCTACCACATGATTAAGTATGTTTTTTTTTTTTTTTTTTTTTAGCATGCAACACAAACTTAATTCTGCTGATTTACAGCAGGAAGAATTGCTTGGTACAATGATTTGCAAACATACCCGAAACCCCTTTCTACCCATCTTCTTGAGCCAAGGTTACAATCACTACATGGATCTTACCTTGGCTGATTAAGCCCGATTTTGAGATTCCTGCGATGTGTCCTCTACTGGATGCTGGTTATTACCCCCCACTTTACGTCATATTTCCGAAAGCCAATGAAATATTGTTTTACAAACCGCTTACGAATACAAATTATTCAACATGAAGCCATAAGCAGACATCCACGTGGGTTTCCATGTTTACCTTCTATTCGAAAGGTCGCAATCTTATTCTATTTTTATCAAAGATGAAAATGCTACGAGTGATTTCATTCGTTGCAGTTAGAGCTGGCTGCATCTAATGAAAAAGCGTATCAGGGGAATGTAAAAATCAAGCTCTATTCACCAAGGGTAGATTAGCGTGGTGAAACGTCAGCCTTGGCTAGCGATGAAGCTGTCTACCAGAGTGCAACTCATTTGCAGTAGTCACGTGCAAAATGATACCATACAAAATCACTCATTTAACCCTTTGCCAGATGGCAAATTTTTGGCCTTGTCGAAACTTAAAGCATATGCCGTCCACAATTTCAATGTAGCCCAAATGGTGTAATTTTTCTTTGAAAGAGTAGAAAACATTGTGGGATAAGGAGAAAATGCTGGTTACCAGCATTTTCTTCTCTTCCCACAATGTTTTCAAAAGGCTTCTCTTCTCTTCTTGGCATTGTGTGATAAATGGTTAACTCTTTTTTGTAAGTACAGTGTATATACATGTAGGTATGCACATTTCATTTTTATTGAAACTGATGTGATATCTGTTATTTTAAATTGTGAACTTACATACACAAGGATTAAATGAATGAAACCAGTCTATCTGTTCACAGAGAAACAAGGCTGAGTAAATGGAATCTCTTTTATCACAAAACCTCCTTTGCTTTCAGTGTAATATACCCATTACAAATTTTTCTATCCTACACATGTTCACATTTGTGTGACATCATTTGTGACGTCATTTTGTAGGCATTTCATACAAGGTAATTCGTCTCATGTAAAATACCGCTGGTGCATTTATGAATGTTTTGCATAATCTGATGTATATTTTGTGAAATATCGTTATGTGATAAAAAGAATCTGACATTCGTAGGCTTTTGAGATAAAATTATATTAAACTTGTCAAGGAAAATGTTAATAAGCTCGCCAAAGGCTCGCTTAATAACATTTCCCTAGACTCGTTTAATAAAATCTTATTTCAAAAGCCAACTTATGGCAGATCCTATATATTCCTATACAAACCAACTTTTTTTTTTTAGTTCGAAAAAAGGGTAGGTATAGAGAGGTTATACTGTATATTTTCAACAGTCTTCCTTCTCAGGATCGTAATTGCAGCACACTCTCTAGTACACGGCTTAATCACATCTATATTATTGAATTTCGTTGGAAGATCATACTGTTTCTTATTTTTCAAATCAGAATGATAAAAAAAAAAACTAAGCACACCAAATTGATGCATTAATACTTTATTATCTACCATTTTCTCAAATGCCAAATGTTAAACTCTTCCAATGTGAAATCACCTACAGACAAATGGGAATTGGTGCAAATGATATGAGGTTGTTAGACTTAGAAGAAAATTTTGTGGGAAAACGAGAAATTGCTGATTACCAGCTTTTTTTTCCTTTTCCATCAATGTTTAAGGTTCTTCAGAGCTGTTAAAAGATGGGGTTGTTCAGTTAAAGTTAGGGGTCAGAAAAAAGAGCATAAATAAAGAATACATCGAAAAATAATATATCACAAATATTATCAGTTATATCTGTGTAATATCACTTTCTACACACATGAAAATTGTAGGTTATTTGGGTGTCTAAAAGATGAGAAAAAAAAGTCAACAAAGCCGTTTAAGGCTTTTTTTGCGTCTAAATACATTCTAATGACTAGGAATTGATGAACATTCACAAAGATAAGGGGTAACAATGTCATAAGATATCAAATTTTAAAAACAAAATAATACTAAGGTCAAAATAAGGCAATATCTAATATTTCATAGTGCCTTCATCTCCAATAAGGTTCAATGTTGCCTCTTTTACCTGTAAAAGAAATTAAAAAATACAACCATAAGATTCTTTACTGCTTACATACCCAGCTCCAGTAGCTAAATCAGTAGCGTTGAGAACTTGAGAACAGGTGGTCGTTGGTTTGATCCCTAGCTCGGCCAATTTCTTTTCGAGGATTTGACCAAATTTCATGAGAAATGGACTCAAAAAGTGTACAAAAGGTTGTTCTAAGATTTCACCTGCTGGCCTGTTTTTTGTTGGTTTATCTTTTACTCAAAGTCACCCATTCATAAGTAAATTTGAAATATTAACAAGAAAAACATTCTCCCCTAGTTCCATACCTAACTGTGACATCCAGGAGATTATATACCACAACTGTGCAATGAATTATTGACACAAGTATTCTAAATAAAATATCGAAACAGTTGGACTGAAAATGTGGCTGCACACTCCACATACAGTATAGAAATATATGATGAAGACTAGCGATCATGCTGACTAACTTTTATGAGAATTGGTCTGAAATTGTGGCCTCCTGAGCAAACATAAGCTTTTTCTAGGAATTTTCCCAATGACTTGCTTTTTGACCCACCCTGACCATTTTTTCAAAGTGAAGTATGAACAGAGGACAATAATTACCTTCCATCATTCATCTCAGCTTGTGTCCAATTGAAGTGAATTAGGTTTTACATAACTTTTTTTTCAATTTTTTGCAAGAATCCTACTTTTTACCTGGCATGACCCATTTCAAAATCAGTCTGAGATTATAATCTTGATAAACATTCTCATTCATTTTTATGAGTAATGGACTGAAAATGTGGGCTCCTAAGGGTATGCATGCTAATAAGTGATGAAGGAATGACTCACAATGCAATAAGCACAAGCAACTTGGACACAACCCTGTCACAGAATCATGCAATAACCCAATACCACACAGTCCCTACTTTTTGATGACCCGGACAAAAAAAAAACCTGTAGAAAAAATTGTGAGAAAAGGAGAAAATGCTGGTAAACAGCATTTTCTCCTTTTCCCAAAATGTTTTCTGCCCTTCACAAAACAAATTCCAAATTTTCAGTCACATTTATTTTGTCGCCTGTACATGCTTTCGATTTGGATAAACCTAAAATTTTGTCATTTGGTAATTAGCTAAGCACTTCGTTAAAATGAGTATAAATCACTAACAGACAGATGGATGGACAACAGAAACACTGCCATGGCATAAGCTTCTCTTGCAAAAGGCCTGATGAGTAACATGGCAATTATAAAAAGTAACTGTCTCTTTTCATACGCCCAAGGACCAGTCCATCTCGTTATTAACCTTTTACCCCACAAGACATTTCTATGGTATCTCTAAATGACCCTAAATAACAGCGAGGATGAAAGCCATTTCTTATGTATATGACACCTTTTGAAAGCATAGAAAACATTGTGACAAAAAGGTGAAATTGCTCGTCACGAGCAATTTCACCTTTTGCCACAATGTTTTCTAAAGGCTCCTACAAGCAATGCGTAGAAATGAGTATCTATGGAGTAAAAGATTCAGTTGGTTGTTTAAAAAGTGGACATTGTGTTTAAAAAGTGGACATTATGGAGCAATACATATGTGATGGCTTGTTTGTCACCATTGATCAGAGAGATCTAGTAGGCCGCCTTTTGTCAGAGCAGGCTCACTTGTCAACAAGGATGTTACAGGAGACAACTCCTTCATGCATGTCTCTATCACAATTAAAATACAATTCCTAACTACTGCTTTGGGGAGATATTTCTTTGGCTCAGTGGTTAAGGTATTGACCTTTCATGTGGGCGTTTTAATGTTCAAATCCCGCCCAGTGCCTTATTTCAGCCATTTTGTTCATTTGTTGCTTTGTTACTGACCTTGTTCGTAAGATGGAGGCCCTCCAGGATTTGCTGTCCAAAACAGACTCTCTGCCTAATAAGGCTTTGAATTATTGATAAATGATGACTTTAAAGAGGGTGGGTGGGGTACAGGAGACCACTCCGTTCTGCATGTCTTTTTCCTGATTTAAATATAATTCCTAAATACTGCTTTGGGGAGACATCTCTTTGGCTCAGTGGTTTAAGGTTTTGACCTTTTATCCAGGCATTTTAGGGTCCAAATCCCGCACGGTGCCTTATTTCAGCCATGCATTTGTTCATTTGTTGCTTTGTTACTGACCTTGTTCATAAGACGGGGGCTCGTCCAGGATTGGCCATTAAGCCATTAATCCCATTTGCTGTTCAAAACGGACTTTCTGCCTAATAAGGCTTTGAATCATCAAAAAATGACGGCTTTAAAGAGGGAGTGTGTGTTATGGGAGATAACTCCTTCATGCATGTCTTTTTCACGAGCAATTTCACCTTTTGCCACAATGTTTTCCAAAGGCTTTTACAAGCAATGCGTAGAAATGAGTATCTATGGAGTAAAGGGTTAAGGTTCCAATCCTTGTTTCTTTGATACGGAACTTGTTCTTAACAGCTGGCTTACTTGTCATCATGGATCACAGGGATGTAGTAGGCCACTTTTCTTCTGACCATGGCTTATTTGTATCGTGACAGAACAAAGATAAAAGTATCAAACATCATACCTCTGTACTTGGTAGACAGGGTCCAAATAACTCAAGTACGGAACTGTCGTTTTTTATGGCCTCTTTGTAATCAGCAAAGGATATGCGACTGTCATGATCCATATCCTAAAAACAAAACTAGACCTCATATATTTGGTCTTCATGTTTTAGCCCATTACCACACAATCCCTACTTTTGACACCCCTGAAAAAAAAGCCTTAAGAAAACATTGTGGGAAAAGGAGAAAATGCTGGTAACCAGCATTTTCTCCTTTTTCCACAATGTTTTCTACCCTTCACAAAACAAATTTCAAACTTTCAGTCACCTTTATTTTGTCATCTGCAAATGCTTTCAATTTGGGCAAGTCTAAAATGTTGTCATTTGGTAATGAGTTAAATGATCTTGTTGTGGTCACTTATTTAGTAATTGTGGCTCATTTTTTCTGGAATATGGCCTACAATGCACCAAAAAGGGCCTTCAGACATTTGTGTACAGTATGGTCTCAGGTCAGCCTACACAGTTTGTGCAGACTAAACCCATTTGACACTTTCCATTTTTATGTAATGTTCTATTTTATACAAGTCTACGGTAGGACAAAATCTAATGTGGTTGTAAAGTGCTCTCTCGAATACTTAGACATTACACTTTAGACAAATGTCTGAAGGCCCCTTTTTGCATGTATCGCAAGCTATATATACTAACTCTTTACCAAAATACAAAATTAAAAGTATTTGCAGACAACAATTTAAATTTGACTGTACAAGTAAACCTTAAATTTTGAAGGGTAGAAGGCATTGCAGAGAAAGGAGAAAATGAAAGTTTCCAGCCCTTTCTCTTTTTCCTATAATGTTTTCAAGATGCTTTTCTTCAGGGATGTCAAAAGCAAGGGTAAAAATAAAGGAAATCAAATAAAAAAACCTAAGTTGCAGATTGGTTACCTTGGTTTTTAATCCATTACCACACAATCCCTACTTTTAATGACCCTGAGACAGAAGCCTGTAGAAAACATCGTGGGAAAAGGAGATCTTTTCCCACAATGTTTGCTACCCTTCACAAAACAGATTTCAAATTGTCAGTCAATCTTTTTTTATCGTCTGCGAATGCTTTTGATTCAGACAAGCCAGAAATTTTGTCATTTGGTAATGAGTTAAGGAAGATAGGACTTGATTTGGATTTCACTTTTTTTCCTCACATTAACAGCCATTTGTAATAAAGAAAAAAAATGCAAATGCTCAAATCCCAACTGTAGGAAGGCATCAACAAAAGATCAAGAATTTTCCATTTAAATGTCCTGGATTTACTTACTGCTAACTTTAATGCTATTTCTACCAGATCTTTGGTTCCTTCATCAGGGTCTTCTTCTGTGGGTTGCTGAAATACACATTGAGGAGTAATTTAACTTTTACCACACAATCCCATCTTTTAACCCATTACCACACAATCCCAACTTTTAACGACCCTGAGAAAGAAGCCTATAGAAAACATTGTGGGAAAAGGAGAAAATGCTGGTTACCAGCATTTTCTACTTTTTCCACAATGTTTTCTACCCTTCACAAAACAATTTTCCAATTTCAGTCACTTTTACTTTGTTATCTGCAAATGCTTTCGATTTGGACAAGCCTAAAATATTGTTGTTTGAGTTAACAACCCAGAGAAAGAAACCTTTGGAAAACATTGTTCTTAGTGATATTCCAGATTTAGAAAGCAATGCAACTTCTGATAGGCTGGACTATTCAAATCAGCCAATAGGTTTAGCTAATTAAAAGGTCTTTTACATTCAAATTAAGATAATTCTTGAGAATTCGACTGATAATGTCCTTAAAAATGGCTCGTGATTACAGATCCTGATTCTGAAGGCAACAGTTTTCATCCTATCTATGAAAACACATTTCTTACAGTTTTTTTTTCCAGGATACCAGTCTTGAAACAAACCAGTGCTATAAAACACTGGTATCAAAAATTCCTGGCAAGCATGGATAAGTGTACCATGATGATATAGCTGAAAAATGGTGATGCTGTTTAATTCTTTACCAAATAACAAAAATTTAGGGTTGTCCAAATTGAAATGTGGCTGGAAAATTTTAAATTCTAATGGGAAGGTAAGATACCATTGTTAGAGACCATGCTGGTCACAACTTCTGATTGGCGAAACCAAATGGTTTAGCCAATCAAAACCTGTGTTACTTACAAATTTTAGAAAATTCTGGAGAATAAGGCAGAGAATGGTTGGTGAATGGTCAGTGAATACAGGCCCTGATCTTGATTTACACTGGCTGCAAATGCAACTATAGTCATGAAAGGAACGTAAAGAGTTAATGTTAGCTTACTTTCCATGGCAACAAAATACATGTACTAGTAAAGCATGAACACAAAAATTACTAAAGTCAAGCTTTTTTTTAAGTGGCAAAACATTTCTACTTTATTAAGACGGCCTTTAAATTGTGAGAAGCACTGCAGCAGTGATATTTATTTTTGCAGGAAGAGTAGCTAGCGATCAAGCTGCATACAGGTAAAGTCTGATTTCAGGTCTGATATTTTGTGACATTCTAGCAAAGCAAAAAAATTCTCTGAGATTGTTATTTAAAAAAAACATCATTTCTTATTTCATCTACTGATACAGATGAAAGAGAAACAAAGGGTTATTCTTTCTTTTTTTAGTGAAAGATCAAAATTCATTTCATCAAGTGAACACCATCGGTAATATTTTCATGAGTGGTGCAGCCACGAGTGAAAATATTACTGATGGTGTTCACAAGATAAAATAAAGCTCAATCTTTCACTGAAAAAAAAAGGTATTCTATTCATTTCTTGCTTTTAACTCTTTCTGAGATGAACTTTATCAAAATCCATCACAATTCCTTTCAATTATTTCCAGTGGGGTACCCCCTCCACATAGCAATGCATTACAATATTACATCAAGGGCCAGAAATGTAAAGTAAATGATGTCATATTTCCATCTGGTCATGAGTCAGGCGCATTGTACCTAGGTAACTAGAATACAAAAATCAGTATTTTCACTGGTCATACCCGTGGAATACCGACAAATATTTTCACACTATTTCTAGATATCCTACCAGAAAGCATGAAATAAATGAAGCCTATCCCAATGTGTGTTTCAATCATTATGGAAAAAATTGCCAAACAGGGACTCAAAAACTTTGCATAGTTGTAATTGTTTGTGTTTAACACAAACCTTAAGAACAAGATCTAAGTAATTAACATACCTTGACTAAACAAGCTTTAAGAAGCTGGAACAGTTCTTCCCTAGTAATATACCCATCTCCATTCAAGTCATAAATCTCAAAGGTATCTGTAATCATGACACATTTAGTAGACCAGTGTTTTGACATTAGATAAAGCTATCAATTCAATTGAACTTAATTGAATTTTTTCCATCCTAGTTGACCCAGTTTCGATTCATTATGTAAAGCAAGGAGAGTTACATGTACATAATTCTTCAAACCTCGGGTCTGAGGATGATTTTTTTTTTCATGCAGGTCAAAAGCATGTGAAATCAAAGTACTAAAAGTACTGACAGACTAACATTTGGAATATGCAGCTTTGGTAAATTGAACAAGATAACATATATGTAGCACATAAGCAAATGGTTTACCTTTAAAAACTTTGTATATATTATGTACTACACTTTTCCATGAATCATCTTATGGAAGAATGGCACCAAGTTACAGAAAATGTAAACTTGAACAGATGCACTGATTGAAGTTGTTGGGTCAATCACCAAAGTAATAATAATCATCAGCATTATTTGAGATAAATAGACTGATTGCTACTGTATAAATAGAAATAATAAAATGAAACTGATACAAACAAAAAAAAACGCCTGTTGCTTATTGCACAGCGCAAGCAGTTTTTAACTTACACATAAACTGTTCAAATGTTTGGAAAAGTAAGAAGAAATTGAAAAAAAAAAACAATCAAGATTTCCTAATTAATTCTTTAGCAAATGACAGAATTATAGACCAATTTGAAAGCATTTGCAGACGACAAAATAAATGTGACTGAAAAGTTCAAATCTGGTTTGGGAAGGGTAGAAAACATTGTGGGAAAAGGAGAAAATGCTGGTGACCAGCATTTTCTCCTTTTCCCACAATGTTTTCTACCCGTTACAAAACAAATTTCAATTTTTCAGTCATTTTTATTTTACTGTCTGCAAATGCTTTTGATTTGGAAAAGTCTAAAATTTTGCTGTTTGGTAATGAGTTAAGGAAGGTAATAAGTAAAGTAGTTTGACACTCACACTTGGCTTGTTCCTCTTGAGTTCCTTTCAAGAAGACTGATAGCCCTGTAACCCACTCATGAGCATTTATTTGATTGTCACAGTCTTTGTCAAATACCCTGAAAACTGTATAAAAAAAAAAAGAATTTAGTATGTTTGCATTTTTACATTTTTGAATAGTGTCCCATGCCATTTCAGTAGAATTTCAGTTATTCAGAGATAAGGCTCATTTATTTGTACCTTTGTTTTACCCACCAGTCCTAGACTGGGTCTCTAGGGATATTTGCACATAATAAATTGTTCTAAATAACATTAAGAGTCTAATTCTGAAGAGGTGTCTAGAATTCATAATAACATTATTTCTGATCAGGTAAACCATCCAGTATAGCCAATCAGAATTTGTGTTACTTTTTATATTTGAGACATCCTCTATGAAAATAAAAAAAGAGAACTTAACTCTTTACCACACAATCCTGACTCCGACCCTGAGAAAAAAAGCCTTTTCAAAACATTGCAGAAAAAGGTGAAAATGCTGGTTACCAGCATTTTCTCCTTTTCCCACAATGTTTTCTACCTTTCCCAAACCAAATTTCAATTTTTCAGTCACCTTTATTTTGTTGTCTGCATAATTATGCTTTCAATTCAGACCAGTCTAAAATTTTCTTGTATGGTAAAGAGTTAATACACCTGCAATATGAAGCAACCCCCGTAAGCCTGCGCAGCTCACTCAAGTTGACATGATTGAAACTATTTGCTACTTTTAAATTTTCTGCATGTCTAAGGACCATTCTACCTCTTGATTCATTTGGTTATTAGACAAATAGATTTTATGGATATATGATTATATCATTACTTGCTTGGTATAATCCATCACAGAGAGTCACTAAACCCTGTTTTCCAAAGTGTCACTCATTTTATACCAGTATAAAAAAAGAAATTAACCCTTTACTCCAAGATACTCATTTCTACGCATTGCTTGTAGGAGCCTTTGAAAAACCTTGTGGCAAAAGGTGAAATTGCTCGTGATGAGCAATTTCACCTTTTGTCACAATGTTTTCTATGCTATCAAAAGGTGTCACATACTCGAAAGAAATGGCTTCATCCTTGTTGTTATTTAGGGTCAATTTGAGATACCATAGAAATGCCTTATGGGGTAAAGGGTTAAGAAAGCTGATAAATACAGGCTTAACTCTATACCACATGATAAAATTTTAGACAAGTCTGAATTGAAAGCACTTGCAGATGATAAAAAAAATATGAATGAAAAATCGGAATTTTTCATGGGAAGGGTAGAAAACATTGTTGGAAAAGGAGACTGCCAATTACATATGGGCAGTCTGCGGTAATAACAAATAAAAGAAAATCAAACAACTACAGAATACAATTCAAACAGATTACAAATTGAAGGATGAAATCTCTTACCTCTGTCTAACAGCATATCATCTGTCATACAGAACATGTTGTGTAATATATCCCTAAACATGTTTCTGTCCATCTTTTTGCCAGGAATCCCTTCTACATATTTGTTGAAGATATTCAACAACTTTTCAATTTCTGCTTTTCCAACTGAAATGTAAACCATCGTCATTAAGTCTTTCCTTGATCTGAATCCGCACATGTAGCGTGAACTTAGAAGTTAATAATTAGAACATAAACAAAGCTATGTTTTGTGATCAGTATCTAAATTGTTATTTTTTCTGATAAAATTATTTTAACCCTTTACCACACAATCCCGATTTTTAACATCCCTGTGGAAGAAGTCTTTTGTAAACATTGTGGGAAAAGGAGAAAATGCTGGTAACCAGCATTTTCTCTTTTTCCCCACAATGTTTTCTTCCCTTCCTAAGACAAATATCAATTCTTGAATCACATTTATTTTCTCATCTGCAAATGCTTTCAATATGGACCAGTCTAAGAAACAACACGGACAAAAAAGGCCATTACCTGCCTATCCTGAGTGAAATAACAGGTTTTGATGTTACTTGTTATCCTTATTGACGAATTTATGTCAAATCATGTGGAAATACCTATCCAGAAATTAACAGACATCAAAAATTGTCTGGTGGAAAAAAAACCTGAAATCCATCAGACAACAAAATGTCTTGTTGACACCATCTGATCAGAGTCTCTCTAAACTGTCTGATCAGCTTTTTAATGACTTTAAGCAGTAAATTTACATTGATATCTCGTGAGGCAGAAGCCTTTTGAAAACATTATGAGAAAAGGAGAAAATGCTGATACCAGCATTTTCTCCTTTTCCTACAAAGTTTTTGTACCTTTTCAAAGCAAAATTGGACTATTTGAGCTCTTTAAAATTGCTGCCTGCAAATGCTTTCAATTTGAATACATCTAAAATTTTGATGTGTGGTAATGGGTAAATATAGCAGATATTTTTTGCTGCAAATCATATGTATTGATAGCTTTACCTCTAGTTGGTAAGCACTGCAACAGTTATAAAATGCAACAATAAGAAAACATGTATGTGTAACTCATTCACTGACTACTTCATCCCTTTAAATATGGATATGCTGAACTACCAATATTTTGACCAAATTTATAACCTGGTCCCAGGAGTTTTCAAGCTACTGACTGTTGACTGTATTTCATGACTAGCCATGGTTAATCCTTTACCAGACAATTCTGGGTATTCAATAATTTTTCAAATGAAATATCAAGGCTACAAATATTCACAATTCAAGACTTATAGTGCTAAACATAAGAAAACAGTTTTATTCACTTTTTACATTTTGTGTGTCCAAAAATAGGTACAAATTGGCAACCCAATATTTTGATTTTTATACTGTATTCAGGATTTACATGTGATTTATCAATAGAAACATTTTGAAGTACTTATGATTAAGACACATTTAATAATTTGTTTATTTCCATTTATTTATCGTCGCTACCGGTTGCCCATCTGAGCGACGTCCCCAGAAGACAGTTAGTTGTTATGGGGGATAGTGCAAGGATACTGGTCGAAACTACTGAGAGCTTCACCTGATTCTTTAACGATTTAGCAATTTTAGTTGGCCAGCCGGGGATTCGAACCCACAACCTGTAGGACAATGTGTTCATAAGTCCTACACTCTACCTACTGAGCTATATTGGCTGGTATTTAATAATTTGTCCTTGGCCATATGTGTCATTAAAAATTAATTATACTTTATTGCAGTAAAAAGTATAGCAATGAAACAGTAGGTAACAACAGTGCTGTAGGTTTTCTACTAGAAAGTTTATTTGTAATTTAAGATGGTTTGGTGCACAATAAATGACTAAATATGAAAAGAATCATTGTACCAATAATGTCTCATTGAGACTAGAGATTTATTGGGTCCTTTTTATAAAAACAAATAATGAGATATAAAAATCAAGCAATAAGACATAAGCCCCTTTATTCCAGTATGGGTGCAGTGAATTAATAAGCTAGAATTCTGGACAGAATACACACACACTGAAAAATAACAGGTGATGGTCGAAAGGTTATGGGTACGAATTCTTACTGCAGAGGAAAATCAAGTGGAAGTTAACATATATGATACAGTAGATATAATCAGTTTAATTACAGTGGCAGCCGTGCTCTTTATCTTTCTTCTTACTCATTTTCTGTATGAATTTAGTTTGTTCCTTGCGCTTAGAGGACATTTTTCCTTTATTGGGCTTACATCCAATTACTAGTTTTTGTGTACGTTGTTGCCAGGTTTAAAGCGCATGCGCAAACGGATAGGATAATCCACCGGATATTACCCAATCTGATCGGATTCGACCTTATGACCGGATTCGATCTATGAATCCATTCTACTCTGAAATACAATTTTTTTTTTTCACAGGTTTTTAAATCCATTATTTTTCTTACAAAAAAAAAAAATATAGATTATACTGTCGATTCCGCAGCTACATAAACGATCTACAATTCCCCAATGACCTGATCAACTCAAGAGCAGAAGTTTGTTCGAGGCTAAAGAAATCTGTTACGGCAGCCGGTTGTCCTTCGTCAACAATGGCTTAGATTCGCATTTAATACAGGTTGACCCAGGCTGGGTCGATTCTTTTTGCAGGTACATTAACAACCCCCCCCCCCCTTTTCATACAGCATGGCTTTAACATGTACATAGACGACTCTAGATAGGTAACATTTTGTTGTCTGGTAGAGAGGCTATATCACTGACGTGGATAATAGACAGACTGTGCTCTGTGAAAAAGGGGCTTAATGCTTCTGCAAAAGGTATCAAACCATGTTAACCTGTACTGTCCGCGCAGGTTTTTTTTAAATTCTACTTTCATTTATTATGGTTCCCTAGCTTTTTCTGCAAAATCATGACATCCATGGTTGATTACGGTTTAAACTCTTTGGGAAGCCTTTAAGTAGACTCCGATCGAGTCATCACGTTACAAACGAAAAGAATTGGATTTTTTTCTCTGTGTGTCAAAGATCCAGCCTACCTCATGATTCAGACGGTTAGTAGACAAAATAGGTTTTATTGATTTATAACTATGAGATGACGTACATAGTCTAGTCCATCATGCAGATGTATTTCAATCCCCCTTTTCCCCATCAGAGCGCCGCTTAAACTTGAACTCTCTCTATAATATAGCATCGGAAACCAGAGACGGGCTGTTTCACCAAGTTATGAACAAAATTTGCGCAAGTTTTACCTAACAATAGTATACCAGCATTAATCTGCTGCAAGTACATGATAACTATCATTGAATATGTTTGACAACTTTTGCGAAACTCAAAGTTTTCCTGGAAATTTTATCTAGATAAAATGTAAAGCTAAAATTTCCAATAAAGTTTGATTTATTTATAGTAATAGTTTTCTAAAATAATCGTGATAGTCATGTCGTATCTAGAAGCGGTTTAATGCCACTATACTATAGTTACGTAAACCTAAGGCAAATTTGTCCGTAACTGCCCTGGCGAAACGGGGCCCTGCTGATAGAAGCTTTTGTGGACAATACAGACAAAGACCAGACTGCACAGAACGTGCAATCCCATCTCTGGTCCGCACTGTCAACTGCTATATTAATACCGACGATTAGAAATGCTGAAGCTGCAATTCTGCAAATTATTTTTTTTTTTGCATTTTCCGAAACTGCACATATTCCCGCGTCTTTCTGTCTGATACCTATTCTCTTCATCCTCTTATCCAATTAAATCTCTTGGAAATGACATGTGACAAAATGCCGAACGTTGATTTGGTCAAAAGCTGTGTACATGAAAAGGCCGGACTTACAGAATATGAAGCTCCGTCATTTGCGACCTTTCAGCGGGAGACTTTTTCACGGTGTTTTAAAGCCCCTCTATGGGATGTTAAAATCAACAAGTGTTTGATAAAAGTAAATTATACACCAATCATATGAAATAAAACGATATTCTCTCTGGATTTCATGTCTAGAGGTAAAGGCAAAAATACCGGAAATGGGCTATTGGTGACGTTACATGCCGCAGTTGCAATTTTTCAAGATGGAAAAGCCATACCAGCGAGAGATGATTTGGAAATAGCCGAACATACAATTTTCTAGAGAAATACAACTAGAATGTGCGTATTTCGTATTTTGTATAAAAAAAAAAAAGAGACAAGTTTTATTACGGAAAGTGACAGTTTGTATGAAAACATGGAACATTTTTTTTTTCTCCTCCTGAAAAGTTGGGATTTTGCAGCTTCGGCATTTATAATCGTTGGTATCGATATTTTAGATTATGATAGAGTTGCCCCTTGATCTTGCAGAGGAAACGTATTTTTAGGCTTTGAAAAAATGCAATTTATTCATTCAGTAATGAACGAGTTAACCCTTATCGTGGTCAACAAATGAAATAAAAATTTTGAGCCAATTTTACTGAAACCCCTTATAATATATAGTTTTTGCCATTTCAAAGCTATTTCTTTGGAGAAAGTATATATGTCCTTATCGGACAATGTAGATCAAACTCAGAAAGCGCGTTGTGTACAATTTGACCTTGATCCACACTGTTTGCTTAGCAGCCTATAAGGGTTCATGGGTTCATTAATCCACTGAAACACAGAGCGCTTTTTATCATGTTGACATGACAATCCAAGCGGACGGTATAGATGAGAGACCGCACGCCCCAAGCAACCATTCTTGAGAACGTTCTTTATCTTATTCTTCAAAGATTTCCTGACTGGGAAAGTAACAGAACCTCTGCTTGGCTAAACCACAATAAAGAAAAAAAAAATGCTCTCACTGGGTTCGAACTCAAATACCTCAATCTGTCAAACTGGTACTGGTTGTGTCTTCTGTGAAAGACTGCAGGTTTATAAATCTGCCAATGGAATCATTGCACTTCTTAGCTCACATAAGCTTGAAGTGCACAAGCACAGTAAGCTTTAGTGATCGTGCTGTGTACGTCGTGCAGTAGTCGTGCTGTGTCCTTGTGTGCACTCAAGAGGCCACATATGTTTAGCTCAATACCCATGAAACTCGATTACAAATATTTGTCATGACGCACGTCAGGATCAGTCAACCAGTAGGTCACGTTGACTAATCTATGGAAAAAAATCTTTTCATTCTAGAGGCCACATTTTCTGTCTGGTACAAGTTTATGAAAATTGGTCAGACTAATTGTATTGATAATATCTTGGACGAATTCGAAAACAGGTCGCGTCGGGTAAAAAATTAGGTCACTACCTGGAACAAACCTTAGAGAAAAATCTTGTGGGCATTCTAGGAATCACATTTAGGCTACAATCTGATACTCATGCAAGTTTGTCAGAATCTTTCTCTCAATGACATCTTGACACGACAATAAAATTGGGTCACTCCAGGTCAAACACTAGGCCACATGGATAAATTTTTATATGACCTTGTCTGCTACCTGGTGGTCACATCTTCGGCTCGATACTCATGAAAGTTGGTCAGAACATTTGTATTGATGATAGCTAGCTATATTTGCTTATGTCAGTCGAAAAAGGTAGGTCACTGGGATAAAACTTTGAAAAAAAAAAAAAACATTCCGGTTATATGTAGGCACGTGTCAGAATTCAGCTCGATACTCGTGAAACTTGAACAAAATGTTTGTCTTGATGATATATCTGACAAGCTTAAAATTGGGACAAAAAGTAGGTCACTAGACTCATCTTGTAAAAATACATTGTATTTTGTGCACTATATAGTGACCACAAAAATTTACAGTCTGATACCACGGTCAGAACATTTGTCTTGATCAATGTTAGTTTCAACACGTTCAGAAACAGAACATGTTTTAAAAAAGTAGCCCGCTAACACGTCATCTGTTTTACATCATCTCAGTAAATTATCTCTTGCTTTCCAATCCAAGATGACTTTATTCAGGTAAGCACATTGGGGCTAATATATTGTCCTCTTGCTTTCAATACGGACTGGTTCAACACCGTCCAGTGACAAGCGATCTCGAGAGTGTGTTAGTAAAGCAATTTCCCCTAAAATTGAAGAAAAAAAGGAACGTCCTTTTTTTTTTTATCTATATCTGTATTTGTAATTAGTATTTAAATTATGTAAAGTAGTTTTACACAGGTATTCAATATCTCACTAGTACAAGACCTAATGAGAATCCACGACCTAGTGAGAAACAGCCATAGTCCCTGATGAAGTATTTTTTCTACCCTGGCATAAGGATATCTGTAATACAAATATATGCTGTATAAGGATACTGATTTGCTTCAGCACTTTGTTTGTTGCAGGAGAAATAGTATTTTTTATCCTTTTTTCCCTCTCTCTCGATAAACAACCCGAAACTTAATTAGATAGATGGGCCACTGCAAATGCGAAATTTATTGAGTACGAAAAATCTGAAACCAGTCTAAGTCGCAAAAACAAGCATGGCGGACGTCGACTCACTGCATGACTTAAGTTCAGACCAAGATGTAGATCCTGATGCCATTGACGGAGATGTAGAGAATGATGACACTGCGGACGATGGGTACTTATCTATAGAGTAAAGAGATCACTTATACTTGTTAATAACCCTAACAAATATCAGTTAACCCCCTCAATTGATCGATACTAATGCAGAACACGAAGCCGTCAAAATTTTCCAATTGTCATTTTTCTTCCTCAATAGGGTCATTCCGGGAAAATACGTACGATTTTTAGGAAGCTCATCATAGTCAACAGCCTTATGATTTTTAGGCCATGACCCTTAAAACTTATGTTTTAGCATTTCACAACATTCCTCTTTGATATATTCGCTTTTTGTACAGATTATATTCCCTACATTGCCCAAGACACAGCCAAAATGCATTTGAAGTTAATAAGTCAAATCAGGGTAAATATGGATATGTGGGTTGAAGTACTGCCGCAGAATGGAAAATTATGGACATCCTAATTTACTTAGAGTGGGAAAAATATGGACTTGCTCAGTACAATATGTTTCTTCTTTCCCTACAAATTCACAGGGCAAGTCCTCTTCTATTGTAAATGAAATGGATGGAAGGAACATAATGAAGCCACACATTGAAGAATTTCCGACATGACAATCATACATGTACATGGGCAATTCATTGCTCTCGTTCTTTTGAGCATTTTGTACATGAAGAACATGTATTTCATCAACAGCCAAAGTGCAATTTTTTCCTAAAAAGGAATTGATGGTGTCTGAATGACACTGCATGAAGACCTAGGCCAAATATTTAGAAATATGCATATTTTTTTACTTTCCAATAATTAGCTATGAGACATTCATGTTTTATTTTTCTTCCGCATGTAACATGAATGTCAAAATAAAGAAAGAAAAAGTATAATGTTTGTTTGGGTGCATAAACTGAGTAATACATCAATACTATGCCTAACATTATACTATTTTCACTGTAGAGTTGGAGAAGCATCAAAGAAGAAGAACCGAAAGAAAAAGATGAGAAGACCACAAAGGGGCTTAGCTAAATCCAGTGGTGATTCTGATAGTCAGACAATGAGTGAGGATCAAGAGAGTCAAGAGAGTCATCACCATCATCATCATGTTTATCATCCTGATGGATTGCCTGGCGCAAAGAAAAAAGAGGTAAAATCCAGTTTTGTTACGAAAACAGCCCTAATTTTTGTGTCCCTCTTGCGGTGTATGGTGGGTTAACCCTTTACTATATAATCTTGACATGTGGCAATCCACGAAAACTTACCAAATTTCTGTTTTGATGATGTCTTTGGATTATTTTAACCCTTTCCCAACAAAAAATTTGGACTCTTCCAAACTGAAAGAGTTTCCAGACGACAATATTTAGATTTTGAGAAAATGGCAGAAAGTTCTCAAAAAGGGTAGAAAACACTGTGAGAAAAGGAGAAATTGCTTGTTACGAGCAATTTCTCCTTTTCACACATATACACAAATAATGTTTACACTTTAGATGCCTCATTATCAGTCCGGTACCCATAGAAAGTGGTCAGTCTATTTGTTTAATATCATAATTATCTTGGATAAGTTAATTAACCCTTTACCACACAATCCTGACATTTAACGACCTGAGAAAGACATCTTTTGAAAACATTGTGGAAAAAGGAGAAAGTGCTAGTAACCAACATTTTCTCCTTTTCCCACAATGTTTTTTTCCCTTCCCAAAACAAATTTCAATTTTTCACTCACATTTAATTTGTTGTCTACAAATGCTTTCACATTTGTTACCCCTAGAAGTCCAATTTTGTCTATTAATCCCAAATCACTTATGTGAGTGCATTTGTATTTTTTCCTAACATAATTCTTCCATGTACTAATGATTTGCCAACTATTGCCTGACTTTATTATGTGATTATGTTTACTATTGGTGAGATTATGAATAGCTCTCTTTATACCTTTATCATACTACAGAATTTTAGACTTACCATAATCCAAAGCATTTTGTAGATAGAGAGTAAGACTGGGCTCAAAACATGAAACTTGACTTTGATAAGGGTGGTACATATGGGAAATGGAGAACGTAGAGCTTATTTCTTTGCTTAAAATGTTTTCAAAGTGGGATTATTTGGTAAAGGGTTAAAGATATTAAAATGAGTACCGTATAATGTTGTTGTTTTTTTTACTGCTGTAAAAGTTTACAGATTTGAGCTAAAAACAGGTGATTTAAATTTTAACAATTTTATTTTTTACTAATTGTGACAATGCGTAAAAAATTACAGCGTTAAAAATATCAGTGCATTGTCCACTCTTTCATTTAAGATTATAAGTGTATTGTTTGTTTTAAATACAGGTTGAAAGAAAAGTGTCACTCTTTGTTTGGCATGCGAATAGCGGTAATTGTTTTGATGTGCGAATAACTGTTAAACACAATGTTTAAAAAAGTCATTATTACAGTAATATTGAATTTGTCTGCAAATCCTTTCGTTTTGGACCAGTCTAAATTTTTGTCATTTAGTAAACAGTTAACCAGAGAATAACTGTTTTAAGCGATACCTGTATGGTCATAATTGATAACTAACTGTGGAGGCACATTGTCATCCGTTATTACTTTTTTCACTCTGTTTAGAAAGCCCTCCCTTAGTTCATTGAAATTTTTAACCCTGGGTTTTGCAGTTGTACAGCCACGTCATTTAAACACAAGTCCCATTCGTGACATTATTGAAGCGGCCCAATACCGAGTCAAATTCTCATCACCGTCATAATCAACGTGTCGAGTTTCATGAAGGTGCCTTGTTTACGTGGTGTTGAAGCATTTTTAACCTGAATATTCAATTTACGTATAGCATGGGTTGGAATTCTCAATTATTTTTCTGTTTGGGAACGAAAGCTGGGCTTAAAATATCCAAATAGAGATAATCGACTGAGAGAAGCCATATCACACGTAATCAGAACACAAGTGAATAAGTTCTTATATTGCGTGTATTTAGTACACAGGTATTACATACTGATAACCCTTTATTTCATATCGATACAATACTACAATTTTACGCTGTAATTATTAACGCGTTGAATTTTTACGAATCTTTTTGATGCGTGAAAATTAGTAAAAATTGGCAGCACGTAAAAAAACCCCGTTATACGGTATTTACTGTGCAATGTATGCCAGAGGAAGTAAATCTGAGATATGGATGCTTGAGGAAAAGATAGAATAGAATCATGCAGAAGAGATTTTTTCTTTATCCATTACCATAGAGTTCTTAGTTTTGATGATAGAATGCTTTTGAAAACATTGTGGGAAAAGGAGAAAATGCTGGTAACCATCATTTTCTCCTCTTAACACAATGTTTAAAAAAGTCATTATTACAGTAATATTGAATTTGTCTGCAAATCCTTTCGTTTTGGACCAGTCATTTAGTAAACAGTTAACCAGAGAAACAATTTTTTTTTCTAAAGAGTACTTTTTTCTTCCAAATGTTTTTTGAATGAGGTAAAATTGTTACCTCTGTTCCAGGAGGCACACCAGAATCATATGTCAGGGTCAGGCGCAGAAGCGGACACTGAAGGGCAACAGGAACAGCAGGAGCCCCGAAAGCCCAAGGCGGAAAAAGTGGAGAAAGTTGAGAAAGTCCAGCCCAAGAGGGAAGAAGCCACAGCAGCTCAGTTGATGGCATCAGAGGCCTTTGTAAGTGCACGAGTTACGTGCTGGGAAAATGGGGTTTAACCCACAACCACACAATCCCTACTTTTAATGAACCTGAGAAAGACGCCTTTAGAAAACATTGTGGGAAAAGGAGAAAATGCTGGTAACCAGCATTTTGTCTTTTCCGCACAATGTTTTCTACCCTTCACAAAACAAATTTCAAATTTTCAGTCACTTTTATTTTGTCATCTGCATATGCTTTCAATTTGGGCAAATTATTGTCGTTTGGTAATGAGGTAGTGCATATCTTTGATGCATGAAACTAAGCTGGTTACCACATTATTACTGAATATTGAATTGTGTTTTGTCTACCAACCAGTGTAATTCCTGGCTAGAATGGTCCATGGATGAGCAAAAAATTTCTAAAAGCAAAAAGTGTCAACCCAGGTCAGTCTGTACAGACTGCGCAGGTTTACCTGGTTTGATGCTTGTTGCAGATTGAAATCCATAAACTAAGCAGATAGTTTCAGCATTGAATCAAGATACCGTCTATATTAATTTTAACTTTGCTGCAGAATTTCTCAGCAAAGTGGGCAGTGTAGATCACAGATCAGACTGTGGGTTTTCCGCTGTCTGATCTTTATCTGCACTGGTTAACTCTTAACCAAACATTATTTTAGACTAGTCCAAATTAAAAGCCAATTGCAGACGACAAAATGAAGGTGAATCAGACATTGAAATTTGATTTGGGAACGGTAGAAAAACATTGTCGGAAAAGAAGAAAATACTGGTCACCAGCATTTTCTCCTTTTCCCACAATGTTTTCAAAAAGATTCTACTGCTAGGGCCGTTAAAAGTTGGGATTGTGTGATGAAGGGTTAAATGTGGTTAAATCAAAGGGAAAACTGCACATTTTATGTGATGGTAAAAATGAAATTTGTTTTGGAAAGGGCAGAAAACATTGTAGGAAAATGAGAAAGTGCTGGTTACCAGTATTTTGTCTTTTTCCCACAATGTTTTCAAAAGTTGGGATTGTTATTTTAGAATTGCCACAGTTGCAGTAGGTTCCAGATCCAGCAAGGCTTCACACCTTTAACTCTTTTACCAAATGACAAAAAATCCGATTGGTCCAAATTGAAAGGATTTGTAGACGACAAATTAAATGTGACTAAAATAATGATTTTTGTTTTAGATTTGGAAGAAAACATTGTAGGAAAAGGAGAAAAAACTGGTTACCAGCATTTTCTCATTTTTCCACAATGTTTTCAAAAGGCGTCTTGTACCGGGGTGTTAAAAGTTGTGGTTGTGTGGTAATGAGCTAGGACTTTTTTGGACTTTCAGAAAGTGTTTGTCTCTTTTCTTGTCACTTAACTCTTTACCAAACGAAAAAAATTTAGACTGGTCCAAATTGATAGGATTTGCAGACAACAAAACTAATGTGACTCAAAATTTGAAATTTGTATTGGGAGGGAAAGAAAACATTGTGGGAAAAGGAGAAAATGCTTGTTACCGGCAGTTTCTCCCTTTCCCATGTTTTCAGAAGGCTTCTTTCTTAGGGTCATTAAAAGTCAGGATTGTGTGGTAAAGGGTTAAACAGATGAATTCATATTACAGACCCAGGCACAGTTACGACAATTAGAGAGGCTCTCTCTTGCGGCTGGGGCTCCAAAGAGCATGGAAGATGCTGCGAAGAAACGATACCAATTTTGGGAGACACAGCCAGTACCAAAGCTTAGTATGTCTTAGCAACATTTTACCTGTTACCACACAATTTTTTTTTTTTTTTTATGAGCTAAGTCCAAGGAGAAAATGCTGTTTACCAGCATTTTCTCCTTTTCCCATAATTTTTTCAAAAGGCTTTCAGCTCAGGTTTGTAAAAACCAGGGATTGTGTGGGAAAGGGTAAAAAGATGTTGAAAATGGTGTTTACACCATACAATCAACAAGAGTTTTAGTGGCCTTGAAGAAGAGGACTTTGAAAGGCATTGTGGGAAAAGGAGACAATGCTGTTAACAGGCAATTTCTCCTTTTCCTAAGATGTTTTTCTTCCCTTTTCATGACAGTTACTCATTTGAATTATACTTAACCCTTTACCCCATAAGGCATTTCCATGGTATCTCTAATTGACTCTAAATTAACAGCAAAGAGGAAGCCTTTTGTTATGTGTATATGACACCTATGATATGATAGCATAGAAAACATTGTGACAAAAGGTGAAATTGATCGTCACAAGCAATTTTACCTTTTGCAACAATGTTTTCCAAAGACTCCCACAAGCAATGTGTAGAAATGAGTATCTATGGAGTAAAGGGTTGATTGATATGTCATCTGTTTGATCAAATAGTTACAACAGGACTGACTCTACAAATTGTTTCAAAGTTGTCCAGTTTAAGAAAAATGACGAAGTGGACTGGATTTCCCTTAGGTAATGGAGAATGTGTGACAAAAGCTCTCAACTTTTCAATGCCTAACAATGCATCCTTGTGAGATATTTTTCATATAAAAAATAACCAATTATTATCCTTTATATCTTCCTATTACAGATGAAAAGGTTACAGGTAATGGGCCAATTGAACAAGACAAACCAGTGGATGAAATCAGAGCAGACCCTTATTCTCTGCCAGCTGGGTTTGCCTGGGACACTTTGGATATACGTGACCCTTTAATTGTGAGTAGAGTGTATGGTTTGTTTGTTTTTTCATTCATGATTATCAATTTGCTTATATTGTTTAATTATTTAGCTTTTAACTAAATAACGATCTTAAACTCATCTACTTCAAAAGCAAAAGGGTAATACATTATGGAAAAGGAGAAAATAAGCATTTTCCCCTTTAACACTTTATCACACAATCCTGAGTTTTGACGCCCTTGAAGATAAACCCTTTTGAAAACATTTTTTGGAAAAGGAGAAAATGCTGGTAACCAGCATTTTCTCCTTTTCCCACAATGTTTTCTACCTGTCCCAAGACAAATTCCATTTTTTTAGCAAGTTTATTTTGTTGTCTGCAAATGCTTTGAATTTTGACTAGCCTGAAGTTTTGTCGTCTGGTAAAGAGATAGTTTCCAACAAGGTTTTTTGAAGGCTTCTTCCTCAGGGTTGTTAAAAACACGATTGTTTGACAAGTTTTTAACATGGTAAGCCAATAGGCAAAAAGTTTTTAACATGGTAAGCCAATAGGCAAAAAGTTTTTAACATGGTAAGCCAATAGGCAAAAAGTTTTTAACATGGTAAGCCAATAGGCAAAACTCTTGACTAAACTATCACATTTTGGACTAGACCAAATCAAAAGCATTTACAGATAGGAAATTATGTTGCTGTAGTGATGATTTCTGTTTTTGTTGGGATGCAAAGCATAGTGAGAAAAGGAGAATTGCTTTTACCTTTCCCACACGGTCCTAGATTTGAAAGACCCCAAGCAAGAAGGCTTAGTAACTAGTATTTTTTCCTTTCCAATAATGTTTTCTACTCTGCCCAGGCCAACTTTTAATTTTCAGCCATATTTATGTTATTGTCTGCATTAACTTTCAACTTGGACAAGTGTAAAATTTTGTTGTTTGGGGAGATTCACATTTGAGTTTTGTACAATCTGTTTCAGTTGAAGGAGCTTTACACATTATTGAATGAAAATTATGTGGAAGATGATGATAATATGTTTAGATTTGACTATTCACCAGAATTTCTACAGTGGTATGTATGACATTCACAATTATTGTATACCTAAAAATGATCTGACAAAGTTACAGACATTTTTCAAAACACATACATGTATGTGCCAGACCAGGATATAAATATCCTGTAACAGAAATGTATTCTTGTGTAGGTTTTCAAGATTGGTTGTGCCACATGTAGAACTTTCATGTATTTGGTTCAGTTCTTCCAGTCAAGTGTGTGCAGTTTTTTTATTTTTTTTTTTTTTATTCTCCTTTTCCCAGAATGTTTTCAAAAGGCCTCTTTCCCAGGGTCGTTAAAAGTCGGGATTTTGTGGTAAATGTTAAAAGATTGCTTTGTACCACCATTTTTAGCTCACCTGAGCACGAAGTGCTCATGGTGAGCTATTGTGATCGTGCTGTGTCCGTCGTCCGTCGTCCGTCGTGCGTCGTCCGTCGTCAACTTTTTACCTTGTGTACGCTCTAGAGGCCACAGTTTTAGTCGGATACTCATGAAAATTGGTCAGGATGTTTGTCTCGATGAAATCTCGGACGAGTTCGAAAATGGGTCACGTGGGGTCAAAAACTAGGTCACCAGGTCAAATCTTAGAAAAACCTTGTGTACGCTCTAGAGGCCACATTTTCAGTCGGATACTCATGAAAGTTGGTCAGGATGTTTGTCTGGATGATATCTCGGACGAGTTCGAAAATGGGTCACATGGGGTCAAAAACTAGATCACCAGGTCAAATCTTAGAAAAACCTTGTGTACGCTCTAGAGGCCACATTTTCAGTCGGATACTCATGAAAGTTGGTCAGGATGTTTGTCTGGATGATATCTCGGACGAGTTCGAAAATGGGTCACGTGGGGTCAAAAACTAGGTCACCAGGTCAAATCTTAGAAAAACCTTGTGTACGCTCTAGAGGCCACATTTTCAGTCGGATACTCATGAAAGTTGGTCAGGATGTTTGTCTGGATGATATCTCGGACGAGTTCGAAAATGGGTCACGTGGGGTCAAAAACTAGGTCACCAGGTCAAATCTTAGAAAAACCTTTTGTACGCTCTAGAGGCCACATTTTCAGTCGGATACTCATGAAAGTTGGTCAGGATGTTTGTCTGGATGATATCTCGGACGAGTTTGAAAATGGGTCACATGGGGTCAAAAACTAGGTCACCAGGTCAAATCTTAGAAAAACCTTTTGTACGCTCTAGAGGCCACATTTCCAGATGGATACTCATGAAAGTTGGTCAGGATGTTTGTCTGGATGATATCTCGGACGAGTTCGAAAATGGGTCACGTGGGGTCAAAAACTAGGTCACCAGGTCAAATCTTAGAAAAACCTTTTGTACGCTCTAGAGGCCACATTTTCAGTTGGATACTCATGAAAGTTGGTCAGGATATTTGTCTGGATGATATCTCGGACAAGATCGAAAATGGGTCACGTGGGGTCAAAAACCATGTCACTAGGTCAAATGTTAGAAAAACCTTTTGTAGGCTCTAAAGGCCACATTTTCAGTCCGAAACTCTTGTAAGTTGGTCAGAATGTTTGTCTTGATGATATCTCAGACAGGTTTGAAAATGGGTCATTGGGGGTTAAGAACTAGGTCACCAGGTCAAATCTTAGAAAAACCTTGTATATGCTCTGGATGCCACATTTTCAGTCCAACACTCTTGAAAATTAGTCAGAATGTTTGCCTTTATAATATCTTGGATGAGTTTGAAAATGGGTTATGTTGGGTCAAAAACTGGGTCAATAGGTCAAATGTTATAAACACCTTTTGTATGCTCTGGAGGACACATTTTCAGTCTGATACTCCTAAAACTTGTTCATTATATTTGTCCTGGTGATACCTTGAATGAGATTGAAAATGGGTCATGTGGAGTCAAAAACTAGGTCAATGGGTCAAATATTAGAAAAACCTTGTGTACACTCTAGAGGCTACATTTTCTGCCTGATATTCTTCAGACTTGGTCAGAATGTTTGTTTTGGTGATGTCTCAAAAGAGTTTGATAATGGGTAATTGTCGGGTCCAAAACTAGGTCACTTGATGAAATCTTAGAAAAACCTTTTGTACACTGTAGAGGCCACATTTTCAGTCCAATACTCATGAAACTTGGCCAGAATGTTTGTCTTATTGATATCTCAAAAGTGTTTGATGATGGGTAATGTCTGATAAAAAACTAGGTCACTGGGAAACTAGATGGTGCATGTTTGGTCAATAAACTCAGGTGAGCGATTTCAGGGCCATCATGGCCCTCTTGTCTAGGTTTCCCATATCGTTTTTAAAATACCTAACTTTCAGGGTGGTAAAACTTGGGATTGTGTGGTGAAGGTTCAGGTCACCTTTATGTAACAGGCTTTATTTTCTTTTTCTATCAGGGCTTTACAACCTCCTGGATGGTTGAAAGACTGGCATTGTGGCGTCCGTGTTGTGAAAAGTAAAAAGCTTGTAGGATTTATAAGTGCCGTTCCTGCTCATATAAAGATTTATGAGAAGTGAGTATATATTGCATAACCTATAGAGGGCTTTGAATAATTTACATTGTTTTTAGCTCACCTGAGCACGAAGTGCTCATGGTGAGCTATTGTGATCGTGCTGTGTCCGGCGTCCGTCGTGCGGCGTGCGTCGTGCGTCGTCCGTCGTCAACTTTTTACCTTGTGTACGCTCTAGAGGCCACAGTTTTAGTCGGATACTCATGAAAATTGGTCAGGATGTTTGTCTCGATGAAATCTCGGACGAGTTCGAAAATGGGTCATGTGGGGTCAAAAACTAGGTCACTAGGTCAAATCTTAGAAAAACCTTGTGTACGCTCTAGAGGCCACATTTTGAGTCGGATACTCATGAAAGTTGGTCAGGATGTTTGTCTCGATGATATCTCGGACGAGTTTGAAAATGGGTCACGTGGGGTCAAAAACTAGGTCACCAGGTCAAATCTTAGAAAAACCTTGTGTACGCTCTAGAGGCCACATTTTCAGTCGGATACTCATGAAAGTTGGTCAGGATGTTTGTCTGGATGATATCTCGGACGAGTTCGAAAATGGGTCACGTGGGGTCAAAAACTAGGTCACCAGGTCAAATCTTAGAAAAACCTTGTGTACGCTCTAGAGGCCACATTTTCAGTCGGATACTCATGAAAGTTGGTCAGGATGTTTGTCTGGATGATATCTCGGACGAGTTCGAAAATGGGTCACGTGGAGTCAAAAACTAGGTCACCAGGTCAAATCTTAGAAAAACCTTTTGTACGCTCTAGAGGCCACATTTTCAGTCGGATACTCATGAAAGTTGGTCAGGATGTTTGTCTGGATGATATCTCGGACGAGTTCGAAAATGGGTCATGTGGGGTCAAAAACTAGGTCACTAGGTCAAATCTTAGAAAAACCTTTTGTACGCTCTAGAGGCCACATTTCCAGATGGATACTCATGAAAGTTGGTCAGGATGTTTGTCTGGATGATATCTCGGACGAGTTCGAAAATGGGTCACGTGGGGGTCAAAAACTAGGTCACTAGGTCAAATCTTAGAAAAACCTTTTGTACGCTCTAGAGGCCACATTTTCAGTTGGATACTCATGAAAGTTGGTCAGGATATTTGTCTGGATGATATCTCGGACAAGATCGAAAATGGGTCATGTGGGGTCAAAAACTAGGTCACTAGGTCAAATGTTAGAAAAACCTTTTGTAGGCTCTAAAGGCCACATTTTCAGTCCGAAACTCTTGTAAGTTGGTCAGAATGTTTGTCTTGATGATATCTCAGACAGGTTTGAAAATGGGTCATTGGGGGTTAAAAACTAGGTCACCAGGTCAAATCTTAGAAAAACCTTGTATATGCTCTGGATGCCACATTTTCAGTCCAACACTCTTGAAAATTAGTCAGAATGTTTGCCTTTATAATATCTTGGATGAGTTTGAAAATGGGTCATGTTGGGTCAAAAACTGGGTCAATAGGTCAAATGTTATAAACACCTTTTGTATGCTCTGGAGGACACATTTTCAGTCTGATACTCCTAAAACTTGTTCATAATATTTGTCCTGGTGATACCTTGAATGAGATTGAAAATGGGTCATGTGGAGTCAAAAACTAGGTCAATGGGTCAAATATTAGAAAAACCTTGTGTACACTCTAGAGGCTACATTTTCTGCCTGATATTCTTCAGACTTGGTCAGAATGTTTGTTTTGGTGATGTCTCAAAAGAGTTTGATAATGGGTAATTGTCGGGTCCAAAACTAGGTCACTTGATGAAATCTTAGAAAAACCTTTTGTACACTGTAGAGGCCACATTTTCAGTCCAATACTCATGAAACTTGGCCAGAATGTTTGTCTTATTGATATCTCAAAAGTGTTTGATGATGGGTAATGTCTGATAAAAAACTAGGTCACTGGGAAACTAGATGGTGCATGTTTGGTCAATAAACTCAGGTGAGCGATTTCAGGGCCATCATGGCCCTCTTGTTGTGTCAGTTGAGTTTAATTCTTTATCGAGCGAGAAAATTGAAGACTGGTCCAAATTGAAAGCAGTGGCAGATGACAAACATGAATCAAAAATTGAAATGTAACTTTAGAAGAGTAGAAACCATTGTGCGAAAAGGAGAAAATGCAGGAAGACCTCTACCTTAAGGTCATTAAAACCAGGGATTGTTTGGTAAAGGGTTTACTCTTTACTTCATGACAAAGTTTGTGATTAGGCCAAATTGAAAGCATTTGTTCAGAGCAAATTAATCTGTTACAAATTCTGATTTCTGTATTCAAAAGGCTTTTGAAAACATTGCGCAAATAGGAGAAAAATGCTAGTTACCAGTATTTTCTTGTTTTTCCACAACCTTTACAAATGCCTTCTCTTCAGAGTTGTTAAAACTTGGTATTGTCTGATAAAGAGTGAGAAGGAGGTTTTTCTTTTTAGCTCACCTGAGCACAACATGCTCAAAGGGAGCCTTAGGATCACCCGGTGTCCGTCGTGCGTCATCAACAATTCTTTAGACATCAACTCCTCCTAAACCGCTAGGCCAATTTGGACCAAACTTGGTTCCTTGGGAGGTCCTCTTCAAAAATTGTTCACAGAATCTGATTCCGTGAAAAACTCTGGTTACCATGGCAACCAAATGGAATTTTTTAGCAAATTCTTTAAAAATCTTCTTCTCTGAAATTGCTGGCCAGATTTTAAAATAATTTCACAGAGATGTTCCTTGGGTGACCCTTTCAAAAACTGTTCGCGAAATTTTGATCCGTCAAGAAACAGGGCTCTGGTGAATGGGGGCTACTTGCACTATACAGAAATGAAGAAATTCTTAAAAATTCTTCATCTCTGAAACCACAGGTCAGATTTTGAAATAATTTCATAGAGATGTTCCTTGGTTGACCCTTTTCAAAAAGTGTTGGTGAAATTTTGATTCGTCAAGAAACATGGCTCTGGTGAATGGGGGCTACTTGCACTAATTGGAAATGAAGAAATTCTTAAAAATTCTTCTTCTCTGAAACCACTGGTCAGATTTTGAAGTAATTTCACAGAGATATTCCGTGGGTGACCCTTCTCAAAAACTGTTCGTGAAATTTTGATTCATCAAGAAACATGGCTCTGGTGAATGGGGGCTACTTGCACTATACAGAAATGAAGAAATTCTTGAAAATTCTTCTTCACTGAAACCCCTAGTCAGATTTTAAAATAATTTCATAGAAATGTTCCTTGAATGACTCTTTTCAAAAACTGTTCGCTAAATTTTGATAGGTCAAGAAACATGGCTCTGGTGAATGGGGGCTACTTGCACTTTACAGACATGAAGAAGTTCTTAAAAATTCTTCTTCTCTGAAACAGCTGGTCAGATTTAAAAAAAAAATTCACAGAAATGTTCCTGGAATGACTCTTTTCAGAAATTAAGAAAATTCCTTGGCAAAATAATGATTTTGTTTCCAGTGTTTCAATACCTCAAAATAAAATGGCTATGGTCCTTTCAAAAATTCAGATGAGTGATCCAGGGCCATTTTGGCCTCTTGTTTTACAAAACAAGCCGGTGTTTACAGGATTCAGAGGATGAAGGCTATTTCATCATTTGACAATAGATGAAATATAGGATCCGACATGAGTTGGTTGTTGAGATAAAAATTTATTAAATGAGTCTACACAATGTTATTAAGCGCGCCTTTGGCAAGCTTAATAACATATTTTGTGGACAAGTTTAATAATTTTTACCTCGAAAACCATTGAGTGTCAGATTCTTTATTTCATATTACTGTATAACAAGAATTATAGTCCAAAATGTGTTAAAGACATACATGTATCATGTGTAGTGAAATTTACATAAAGCCTGTGCACTTACTTTGACAGGTACATTAGGAACAAAAAATGTTTCGAAGAAACTTGCATCATATTGATTTTTGTTTGAAGCTAACAGTGATTAGAATAAAAACTTTACCATGATAAGAACTTTGACCTCTAATTTGCTTCAGAAACCTAGGTCAGCATTGTTTTAGAAATGAAACATATAATTTTAGAGAGTTGACCAAATACAGCACTGTTTTCTTATCTCACAAGTGTGTGACACAAGAAAATTTGTAATAGCTGTATTACATTGAAAACAAAGAGAGTTATGTGATAAATAGAGGATAATCAATTGGTTATTTTTGATATGAAAAATATCTCACGAGGATGCGTTGTTAGGCGTTGAAAAAACGAGTGCGCAGCACAAGTTTTTTAACGCCTTAGGATGCGTCCGAGTGAGATATTTTTCAAATAAAAAATAACCAGTTGATTATTCTATTTATTATATACCTTATTGACATCATTATTTGTAATTTTGCGTTTGAAAGTCGAAAAAAATATAGTCGAAAAAAAAAGTAGTTCCCAAATTACGTCAGGAAGTGAAAGTGAAAGTTGATAATGTCACTAGTGATGATATCAAAATTTATTACACTGGGAAATTCCAGGATTTCACTGCTAGGTATATAATTAAAGACTGTTTTACATTTCAGAACAAAACATATGGTAGAGATTAATTTCCTATGTGTTCACAAGAAATTGCGCTCAAAGAGAGTGGCCCCAGTGTTGATACGAGAGATTACTAGGCGTGTACATTTGAAAGGACTTTTTCAAGCTGTTTACACAGCTGGAGTAGTTCTACCTAAACCTATATCATGTTGTAGGTATGTATGAAATAGAGGATCATACACAAGTGTTTTTATATTATCATTTTTATCAAAACAGTTGACTAAATTTGTACGACGAGAGCCTTGGTGAGTGTAAATACAATTTAGTCAGCAAGTTTGATTGAAATGATAATACATAAACACGAATGGGAGATTCTATGTACCCCATAAAATGAATGACTGACAAAAAATATCTTGCCTCATCATCTTTTGCCTATATTGTGTTCACGGTTCCATGTTTACAATTGTAGTTTGGTTTCAAATGTGTACATGCACTACTAGATAGCTCCATGACACTTACACTTAAAGAGCTTTCCTGTATTTTCTACATCTTTTGCTGCATTTCTTGCTTTTTGTTAAACATGAAAATCTAGAATTGTCCACATACATACTTGTTAACGACAATGACATCATTTTTCCACGAAAGAGCTTATTAGTGCAATTTTTGGCATATCCTGTGGTTAGTTTCGTAATCTTCATGTGCTCATGACTATATATTGACCAGAAATGGGACCTAAAAACCCTATATTATGTGAACTCACAAAAATTGTTGAGACGGTTTTTACGAGTTCCCACAACATAGGGTTTGGAAGAGAAATAATGGATTTAGAAAATGATCACTCCTTCTTATCTGGAACCCTGACGTAACATCCATTTTGTTTTAAATTAGACTGATCCATAAGGTATACTGGTCTTTTGACACACAGAAAATAGATTGATAGTAAAAGGTTTTGGCCTAGGTCAGGCAGCCTGCATGACTGATTTATATTTAAAGGTACTGGCATCGATCACTGAATCCCAAGAAGCTGATAGATGTGAAATTCTCCCATTTGAGCAGGAATATGACTATGCAGAGAACATTAAAACTTTACAAATTGCCAGAGGTAAGACTGTGTTTTCATTTTTAACTTGGCTGTTCAGATGAAAACATCGTAATAATTTGATAGCCCTGTCATCATCGGCGTGGTTGTCATCATGTTAAAATTTTGGTATTTATACCCCCACAAACGAAGTCTGTGGGTGTTATACTGGAAACGGTAAGGTGGTCGGTTGGATGGTCGGTCTGTCTGCAAAATCTTGTCGGGACAACCCCTCCTACAGTTTCAGTCAAATTCGCTTGATACTTGGCAGAAGGGTTCATTAGGAGCTGTAGATGTGCAAGACGTAAATTTTGTGAAAATTACATCAAGAATTACCGAGTTATTGCCCCTGATTTTACTTGAAAATGCTTGTCTGGACAACTACTCCTACATTTTCTGTCTGATTCACTTTAAGCTTGGCAGAAGTGTTCATTAGGAGTTATAGATGTGCGCGACGCAACTTTCATGATAATTCTATGAAGAATTAATGAGTTATTACCCCTGATTCACATTTAAAATGCTTGTCCGGAGAACTCCTACACTTTCAGTCCCATTCGCTTTATACTTTGCAGAAGGGTTCATTTGGAGTTGTAGATGTGCAAGATGCAAATTTTGTGAAAATTCCATCAAGAATTACTGAGTTATTACCCCTGATTTGACTTGAAAATGCTTGTCCAGAAAACTCCTCCTACAGTTTCTGTCTGATTCACTTCAAACTTGGCAGAAGTGTTCATTAGGAGTAGTATATGCTCAAGGCTCAACTTTCATGAAAATTCTTTGAAGAATTAATGAGTTATTGCCCCTGTGACATGAAATATAGGGGCGGGGGTATTTATGACCTTTAGTGATAGTTATTCTAGATTCTCATGTCACTGGGTTTTCTGAAGATTTTCACTTTGGACTTGGGCTTGTTGTTTATGATAAAAGGGGCAGGTAATTCTGTATTCATTTATGATAGTTGTGCCCTTTTATTGACTTACAGTTTCACAGAAAAAACAACCATAACAGACTGTTAGCATCCCTATGAAGTGCTTTTTCTAGCAAGATTTAATGTTTATATATCAGGATTTGGAAACAATTAAGCCTTCATGATATAAAATTGGGAGGAATGAAAATTTTATTTAAGAAATAATCTCTCTCTTGTGTTTTATAGGTCAATAAACCACAGTTGTGAGTTATGAGGCACAATAAATAATCCATGAGGGCAACAGACCTCATAACTCACAACATGATTTATTGAATGATATACCACAATAGAAAGAAGATTATTTTGTTTCTAACATGACCAACTCTAAATGAAAGGGAAACAATTTCATACTTTAAGTAAAGGTGCCGATGCAATTTATATTCCATTGAATAACTTTCTGACTTTATAGAATGACGTCACTCTATATAGAATAGTGTAGATTTTTACCACACTTTCGTTGCACTTTGTTTATAGTTCCAAAATGCTTTCTTTGCACTGTCTTTATAGTGCCAACTTCATTTTAGAATTGATGTTAAATTTATATTGAATGTTTAATTTGTGGATAAATTATTGAACATGTCAACTTGCAGCCTCATTATGGGCTTCAAGAGCAGGTACATGTGTAAAGCAGGTCATTATCTCATCGTGTTATCCCTTTACCAAACAATCCCTGATTTCTATGATCTTGAGGAAGTAACCTTCTGAAAAACATTCTTGGAAAAGGAGAAAATGCTGGTACCCAGCATTTTCTCCTTTTCCCACAATGTTTTCTACCATTCCCAACACAAATTTCAATTTTTGAGTCACAATAATTTTGTTGCCTGCAAATGCTTCCAATTTGGACTAGTCCTGAGTAATGTTGTTTGGTAAAGAGTTAATTCAAAGGATTTATTTATTTAGGAAACATTTTCAGCAGATGTTTGTTTGATTGCTCATATGAATAGTTAGCACTGCTGTTTCAGTGGAAACATGCAAGAAGTATTCTGTAAACACATGTCCTTGCAATTGTTTAATGTAACTGTTTGAACTGTCGCATGCTTCAGAAACCAACATGGAATAACATATACCAGTATTAGGTCATCTGGTAATGTAGATTTTTGTAAATTCACCAGGCACCAAAGACTCCAGGTTTTAGAGTTTTCACTCCAGCAGATGTACAAGATGTGCACAGACTTCTGTCAAATGTGAGTGCTTTCAATATCTAATACCTACAGTTCCAACCCCACACACCTTGCAACAGCTGTGAATCAGGGAAAGCATCCTAGTAGACTGACTGCTGTTGTAGCCATTGTTGCCTTTGATTGCTAAATCCCATGTTTACATTCAGAATGCACAACAAAACAAATACCATGTTTCAGCAAACTAACCTTAAAGGCAGAGAGAATACAGTCGAGTCTTTAGTTGTCATTACGCAATAATTGTAACATCTCTGGGCTATGAATATGGTACAGATGTAATGATGTTTATGGCAAAACTATTTGAAATTGGTTTGATCAAAAGTAATGGGGCTTTGCCTCAACATGTTCCCTTTAAAGTATTGTATTATTACAGTATAACAGATTATTTTTACGTGCTACCAATTTTTACTAATTTTTACGCATCAAAAAGATTCGTAAAAATTCGAAGCGTAAATAATTACAGCGTAGTATTGTATCAGGTTAAAGGGTTATCAGTATGTAATACCTGTGCACTGAATACACGCATTATAAAAATTTTTTCACTTGCGTGTGATTTGACTTGTCTCAATCAGTCATCTCTATTGGGATATTTTAAGCCACGGCTTCCGTGCCCAAATAGAAAACTAACAGAGAGTTCCAATCCATACTATACGTGAATTGAATATTCAGGTTAACAATGCTTTGACACCACGTAAACGAGGTACCTTCATGATACTTGACACGTTGATTATGGCGGTGATGAGAATTTGACTCGGCATTGGGCCACTCCAAAAATGTCACAAATGGGTCTTGTGAAAAGACGTGGCTGTACAACTGAAAAAAAAAAAAACGAGGTTTTAAAATTTCGATGAGCTAAGAGGTCTTTCTAAACAGAGTGAAAAAAGTAATGACAGATGATGATGTGCCTCCACAGTTAGTTATCAGTTATGACCATACAGGTATCTGTTAAAACGGTTATTCGCACGTCAAAACAATTACCGCTATTCGCACGCCAAACAAAGAGTTACACTTTTCTTTCAACCTGTATTTGAAACAAACAATACACTTATAATCTTAAATGAAAGAGTGGACAATGCACTGATATTTGTATTACTGTGATTTTTTACGCATGTTTAGAATTAGTGAAAAATAAAATCGTAAAAATTTAAATCACATGTTTTTAGCTCAAATTTGTAAACTTTTACAGCAGTAAAAAAAACTCGTTATACAGTATGGCTTTTATTACAATGTATTTCATTTGCCAGTTGCTCATTAGATTTCTTAGCTGAGATCAGGGTCTATTCAAGAGTCATCACCATGCAGTCTGACAATAGCTTATGGTATTTCTATTTCATCTGTGAGTTTAACTCTGCACCAAATGACAAAATTATAGACTGGTTCAAATTTAAACCATTTGGAGGCAACAAAAGAAATGTTACTGATCAATTGAAATTTAGTTTGGAAAGGGTAGAAAAGATTGTGGGGAAAGGAGAAAATGCTGGTTACCAGCATTTTCTCCTTTTCCCACAATGTTTTCAGAAGCCTTCTTTCTCAGGGTCGTTATAAGTCGGCATTGTGTGGTAAAGAGTTAAGCAATTTGATATTTTATTTGCCTACTGCTTGTAGCTGTAGCTGGCACGGGTAGATCAGTGGTTAGGGTATTGCAATAGTGACCTGGTGGCTGTAATTTTGTTACGTGGTTAAGGCAATTTTTCTTTCCAATGACTTTTACGTCTCACCTCTGATGCATGTGAGGAAGTTGTCAGTGATTTGGAAAGAAAGTTGAGTCATTGCTGATGTGAGAAAGCTAGGAAAGACATGCATAGGTGCACTGACCGTGGTGATATGACCTGATCTGTTAACACAGTGTGTACACTCCATTCAACATCGGCTTTGCGCTTGAACTAATCAGGCCCACCAAGAGCTACTCGATGTATGCAGAGGGCTAACACTGAAAGGAAAAGAAAACATTTCTAAACAGTATGAGTCTGTTTATTTAAAAGCATGATTACGCTTTAGTTGCACATCTGTGCATCATTTTTGAAATGAAAGTTTCAGGGAAAACACAATATATGTAACAGTTCCCAGAAACAGCCGTCACTGGCCGGATTTGAACCCTAGACCTCCGGGTCTCAAGGCAAACACTACCACATCGATACAAAAGCTAGCACCATAGCAAGGCAGTATAAGTGTCCCCTTATAACAATGCAATTTATATCTTTACATCCATCTGTGGGATAGACCAGCATACTATATACACGGTATTATACAGCATTGTTATAATTTTTTATTTCAGTATTTGAACACATTAGATCTATCCCCAATTTTTACAGTGGAAGAATTCCGTCATTGGTTTATACCTCGTAAAGGCATAATAGACAGTTATGTTGTAGAGGTAAGATATCATATGGATACATCCCTGCAAAACATATACCTTAACTACCCTAAAAACAAGTGTTTTGGGAATATTCCAAAATCTGCCTATCTGTCCATCCGTCTGTCATTTATATATAATTGGCATTCTGGGAAAAGAGGTTTGATGCATCTACACAAATGGAAGTTGTTGCACCATATGGGTCCATTTTGGCTTACAAGTAGCCAGATCGAAGGGTAGAATCGTGATTTGATATGCATAACATTGATCTGTTACCAAAATGTCTGTCTTTGAGGGCTGCACATTATTATTTTGTTCTGACTCCTTTGTTTCTGTGATATTGCATGGAAACTTAACATCACTATTTACCAGAAACTTCAAATTTATTTGATAAACTTTCAGATAACTGTTTTAATTTTTTACCAAACAACCAAATTTTAGACTAGTCAGATTTGAAAGCATTTGCAGATTACTAAATGTTGCTTGAATGACGATTTCAGTTAATGACTGGATGAAAAACGCTGGTTACCAGCAATTTCTCCTTTGCCCTCAATGTTTTAAAAACCCACTCTGACAGGGGACCTTGAAGTCAGGATTGTGTGGGAATGGGTTAAGGTTTTGAAGTCTTTGAACTTAGACATTTTATTTTTGTATGTAAAAGATTTGGATTTATTTTTTGTGTTTATTGAAAACATATCCGTATTAGCTTTTCAAATTTACAACTATCTTACTATGTAAGTTTGACTGAAGCAATTGACATACATGTACTTGCTTTAATCAAGTATCTTGCACATTGCAGTGACCGATCATGTTTTCACATGTGTATAATTTCATCCTTCTTAATTCAATACTTTTACTGTCATCCTTTTGTTTAACTCATTACCACACAATCCCTACTTTTGACAATCCTGAGAAAGAAGCCTTTAGAAAACTTTGTGGGAAAAGGAGAAAATGCTGGTAAGCTGCATTTTTATCTTTTTCCCACAATGTTTTTTTCTCTTCACATAAGAAATTTTAATTTTTGAGTCACATTAATTTTGTTGTTTGCAAATACTTCCAGTTTGGAGAAATCTGAAATTATGATACTTGGTGAAAGTTAAATGTCTTTAAGCTCAAAAATGCTGTTTTAATTGTCTTTTAATACAGACATGCATGCTGATTGACAAAAGCTGTTGATGGGCCATAAAACAGCTTTCATTCATTCATATTTAAGTTGCTATTTTTAACATGATTAAACCAAACCATGCTTTTTTACAGAAAAATGGAAAGATCACAGATTTTGTGAGTTTTTATACCCTCCCCTCAACAGTGATGCACCATCCAGTCCACAAAACTCTGAAGGCTGCTTATTCATTTTACAATGTTAGTACAGCCACACCCTGGGTTGAACTTATGCAGGACGCTCTCATAGAGGCAAAGAATGTAAGTCAGCAGTTACTTTTCTTTATTACAGAGCCTTGGTATTTCAGAATACTGTTGGATTTGTAATTTTAGGGGGCCCAGTGGGCTTTCAAATCTTATTCCTTCTGCTTTAAACCTTTACCACATAATCTGGAGTTTTAGTCACCCTGAGGAAGAAACCTTTTGAACACGTGGGAACAGTAGAAAATTGGTAACCAGCACTTTTACTCTATCAAAATCAAATTTCACTTCTGTATTAGGTGAAATTTTAGTATATGATTTTACTACTACTACCACCGTTTTTCAGATGGATTTTGATGTTTTTAATGCTCTGGACCTGATGAAGAATAAAGAATTCCTTGAGAAGTTAAAGTTTGGTATAGGAGATGGAAATCTACAGTATTATCTGTACAATTGGAGATGTGCTTCGATGGAGCCCCATCAGGTGTGATTTTGATTCTTAACCCATTACTGCTCAATCCCTACTTTTGACGCCCCTGAGAAAGAAGCCTTTAGAAAACATAGTGGGAAAAGGAGAAAATGCTGGTAACCAGCATTTTCTCCTTTTCCCACAATGTATTCTACCCATCACAAAACAAATTTCAACTTTTCAGTCACTTTTGTCGTCTGCAAATGCTTTGAATTTGGACGAGTCTAAAATTTTCTCGTGTGGTAGTGAGTTAATCCTCTACCACACAATTCCAAGTTTTAATGACTCTATACAAGAAAGCCTCTGTAAACATGGTGGAAAAAGGAGAAAACGTTGGTTATAACATTTTTTTCTTTTCACACAATATATTCTACCCTAAGAAAGACAGCAATCATTTGAGCTACATTCATTTTCTCATCTGCACATGCATTTAATTGGGGCAAGTCCAAAATTGTGTCAGCCAAAGTTAACCGTTCACCAAACAATCCCTGGTTTTTACGACCTTGAGATAGAAGCCTTATGAAAACATTGTGGTAACCAGTATTTTCTCCTTTTCCCACAGTGTTTATCCTGCTTGAAACAAATTTCAATTTTTAAGTTATTACATTTATTTTGTTGTCTGCAAGTGCTTTGAATTTGGACCAGTCTAAGATTTTTTCCTTTGGTACAGGGTTAACCAAACATTACTGAGTTTATTTAACAACACTGTTGAAGGAGATTTAAAAATATTTTAGGAAAAGGAGAAAATGCTGAGTACTATCCCTTTCCTACAAGGCTTTCTACCTTTTGAAGAGCAAATCTATCATATGGGTTACATTGAACTTGTTGCTTGACAATGCTTTCAAATTGGATAAGAAAAAAATAGGATTGTTGACTGGTACAGACAGAACTCATTTAACTCTTTACCACACGACAAAATTTTAGACTGGTTCAAATTGAAAGCATTTGCAGACGACAAAATAAAGGTGACTGAAAAATTGAAATTTGTTCTTGGGAGGGTAGAAAACACTGTGGGAAAAGGAGAAAATGCTGGTTACCAGCATTTTCTCCTTTTCCTACAGTGTTTTCAAAAGGCTTCTCTCTCAGGGTCGTTAAAAGTCGGGATTGTGTGGTAATGGGTTAACCCATTACCACATAATCCCTACTTTTGATGACTCTGAGAAAGAAGTTCTTTAGGAAACATTGTGTGAAAAGGAGAAAATGCTGGTTACCAGCATTTTCTCCTTTTCTCACAATGTTTCCTACCCTTCACTAAACACATTTCAAATTTTCATGTACTTTTATTTTGTCGTCTGCAGATGCTTTCGATTTGGACAAATCTTTAATTTTGTTGTTTGGTGATGACAATAGTTTAGAAGTCTCTTATTTGACCCATTACGACAAAATCCTTACTATTGACAATCCAGAGAAAGAAGCCTTAGAAAACATTGTGGAAAAAGGAGAAAATGTTGGTATCCAGCATTTTCTCCTTTTCCCAAATGTTCTACCAGCATTTTCTCCGTTTCCTAAAAATTTTTTTTTTCACCCTTCACAGATCAAATTTCAAATTTTCAGTCACTTTTCTTTTGCCGTCTGCAAATGCTTTCGATTTGGACAAACCTAAAATTTGTAGTTTATTAATGAGTTAAAACTGTTTGTTTATGTGTTTTATATATCATATAAAGTCAAATACTATGTCTCAAGATCAGGCTTTTTTAATACACAGTGGATCTCAATTTTCATAATGGTCTGGTATTGTAAGACTATTGTGGCTCTCTCGTCTTCTCTGTCCTCCTTTCTCTTGCTCTTTCTCTCAAATACCTGTCTGTGTCTGTAGTAAATATATTCTATTTTCTAGGTTGGACTTGTACTGCAATGAAATGTGATCAGTAGAAGTATCTTAGATATATGAGAGAAAGTAACAAACAATCCGAGACAACTAGTGTCTGATGTAGGGGTGGCGAACTCAGCAAAGATTACCATATTGTCCCATTGCCAGCTGGATAAGGGGAGTGTCAAGAAGCAAGCACTGCTGTGACTGAACAGACATACAGCTGAATTTTTTTTTTTCCTTAATGGGCAAGTGACTTGAATTGTATTTTACCACTTGTGCTTGACATACATGCATTATACAAAGGAATACACCCTCCTTTACCCAGTGTTTCATTAAAAAAGTACAGAAATTATTCTGTAACAACATTTTTCAATTTTTTTTTTTTCAACCCTTAACCCTTTCCGAAATGACAAATTTTAAACTGTCCCATACTCAAAGTGTTTGCAGATGACCATTTTGAATTTGATGAGAATGGTAGAAAGTTTTCCGTTGGGCTGGAAAACACTGTGGGAAAAGGAGAGATTGCTCGTTATGAGCAATTTCTCCTTTTCCGATGGTGTTTTCTAAAGACCTGTACTGCAGACACGTAAAAACCAGGACTTGTGTTGGAAAGAGTTAAAGTCCCCTCTTACAATCACTGTTCTAAAGTGGATATTGTAGATCGAGATCAAATTGTACAAACCATGCAGTCTGATCTTAAACTACACTGCCCACTGTACTAAAACACTACAGACAACAGTATGCATGAAAGCGCACTTATTAAGATTAAATATCTTGGCTGAATATGTCCTTAACTCTTTACCACACAATCATGGCTTTTGACGACCCTGAGAAAGAAGCCTATAGAAAACATTGTGGGAAAAGGAGAAAATGCTGGTAACCATCCTTTTCTCCTTTGCCCACAATATATTCTACCCTATCAAGGTCAGAAATCATCATATTAACAAGATTTAATTTGTTGTCTGCAGATGCCTTGAATTAGGTCCAGCCCAAAAATTTGTCGTTTCGGTGAAGAGTTCAGGTGTATGTTTTAGTATGGAGACCAATATGTGTTTGAGTGATGTCCTCAGTGAATCTATTTGTATCAGTTGCAACGGTCTTTTTCAAATAAGATGGACCGATGCCACACTGTTTAGGAGTCTTTCTATATTTGAACAGGTCTAAATATGGATTCAATATGTGTTTGATTAATGTTTGAATTGTCCTTGTATCAGTTTTACCAGTCTTTTTAAAGTATGACAGACAGGTACTTTAGTGTAGCGGTGTTTTAGTATTTAAATCATTAGCAAACGACTATATTGTAGGCTTGTCCAAATTGAAAGCATTTGCAGACGACAAAATAAAAGTGACTGAATATTTGAAATTTATTTTGTGAAGCGTAGAAAACACTGTGGGAAAAGGAGAAAATGCTGGTTACCAGCATTTTCTCCTTTTCCCACAGTGTTATCTTTAGGCTTCTTTCTCAGGGTTGTAAAAAGTAGGGATTGTGTTGTAATGGGTAAATCATTTCTCCAGATGAATTTGATACCTGAGTATGTGCAAACAGGAAATTAAATACTACTAGCATTTTCTTCTTTTCCTATGTCTTTGAAGGCCTTTATCCCTCAAGGTTGTTGATGGTAATTTAACAAAATAGAAATCAAGAAAGGCAAGGACTATGAAAAAGTGATCTTGTTATGCTCATTCATCATTGTTTACCTATTGAGATGCCTTCTTAACCTTCTACCACACTACTCCATCTTTTTGCAATTCTGAGAAAAGAGATTTTTGAAAACAATGTGGGAAAAGGGGAAATGTTGGGAACCGACATTTTATCCTTTCCTTACAACGTTTTCTGCATTTTCATGAACAAATCTTAAATGAGTCATGTTGAGTTCCTTCTGTTCAGACGCTTTCATTATGGATGAATTTAAAGACCTGTTGTGAGGTTTACGGTTAATTTAGTAAAATGAGCAAAGCATTTCGAAGGCATTTCAGGATACGAAGAAATTTGAAACTTGAGATGTGTGACAAACTATGAATTAAAGCAAGATAAAAATCAATTTAAATATCCCAGTATACAATACATGTATATTATTTAACTCTCTAAAACTGATAAAGTTTTAGACTGGTCTAAATTGAAAGCATCAAAAATTGAAGTTTGTTCTACTCAAAAATTGAAGTTTGTTCTGGGAGGGTAGAAAATATTGTGGGGAAAAAAAAAAAAAATAGAAAATGCTGCTTACCAGCATTTTCTTCTTTTCCCACAATGATTTCAAAAGCCTTCATTTTCATGGCTGTGAAAACTTGGGATTGGTTTGGAAAAAATTAAGAAAGAGCACATGTACAGTGGGATTACAAAGGCCCTATTGTTCTTTTTTTGTTGTTGTTTTCATTTATAAATATCCTACAACATGGTTTTATGCACTGTAAAATATCACTCAGTTATACATTGAAAATGACTTTTTGCATGACAAACACTCATATCAATTTATCACTGTGTTTTCCATCTAAAGATTACTTATTTTTTATCAAACAAACCAAATTTTTGACAGCTGTGTGGAAGAAAGCTTTTGAAAATATTGTGAGGCCTACAATATTCTCTTTCCCTTCAAAGACATCTTAGCATTTGAGCCGGATTGTAATGGTCATCTGCAAATTCTTTTCAGTTAAGTCTTTACCACACAATCCCGACTTTAAACGACCCTAAAGATGAAGTCTTTGGAAAACACTATGGGAAAATGAGAAAATGCTGATATCAGCATTTTCTCCTTTTCCCGCAGTGTTTGTACTCTATCAAAGAGAGAAATCATCATTTCATCAATGTTTAATTAGTTGTCTGCAAATGCTTTCAATTATGGTCACATCTCGAATTTTGTTGTTTTGTAAAGGGTTAACTCATCTAAATTTAGTTGGTTTATAGAGATTAAAATATTTGTGACCTGCCATGTGAAAAGGGACAATCTTGGAATTCCATGTATCAGTTAGATGGAAATAGATCAAGGATAGTGCAGGTCAATTTAAGTAGATAGTTCAAAAATTATTGTTTAGTAAGGTAGAATAACCTTTCATACAAAAAATGTAAAAGCAAAAAGGGTGGACCCTGGTCAACCTATGCGGTCCTGCCAATCTGGCCAGGGTTGACAGTTTCCAGATGTTCCCTTTTTGTGTGACGGGTCACATTTCTGTTGCATGCTTTTACATTTGAATCATGCCCTGTGAAAAGGGGGCTCAACCCTTTACCACACAACGACGGCTTTTAAAGACCCTAATTGAGAAACCTTTTGAAAACATTGTGGGAAAAGGAGAAAATGCTGGTAACCAACATCTCTCTTTTTCCCACAATGTTTTCTACCAAATCAAAGATAAAATGCATAATTTGAGCCATTATATATAATTTTCGTATGTAAATGCATTCTCCATTTCTTACATTGTTTTCAAAAGCCCTCTTTCTCAGGTTGGTTAAAACTCCGGATTATTTGGTAAAGACACTACTTTATGTAAAGAATATACTGCAAACAGCTGCAAATTGTTTGTGCAAAATATGGAATGTACAGAAAAATTATGGTTTGTAAACATATTAATACTCTTCTGAAAGAGGAAGTATTGCTTACTACAAATAGTTTCACTCTTTTCTATGGTACTTCCAAATTTATCACACTGTTATCCCTAAAAATGTTTTCTTTACAAGATAATATTATAAACATGTCTAAATTGAAAGACCACAAATCAAGTGTTCTTATTTTGAGTTAGACTGTATAGTGGATAGAAAACAGTGGGAAAAAGAGAAAATGCTGTTTACCAGCATTTTCCCACCATTTTTTCAAAATTTTTGCCCTGTAACATTGCTAAAACCTTGTGCCTGTGTGGTGGCAGAGGGCTAAGGAGGTTGAATTAAACTTACGTGGATATTTCAAATATTCCACATATGCGTAAAATTTCACTTGTTTTAGAATTCATTGTTTATTAACCCATTACCACACAATCCCTAATTTTGATGCCCCTGTGAAATAAGCCTTTTGAAAACACTGGGAAAAGGAGAAAATGCTGGTAACCAGCATTTTCTCCTTTTCCTACAGTGTTCTATCCTTCCTGGAACAAATTTCAATTTTTCAGTAATCTTTATTTTGTCGTCTGCAAATCCATTCAATTTGGACCAGTCTAAAAGTTTCTGAATACATTTTATTGATTTTTAAGACTGTGGCACAAAAATTTGGCAAGTAGAGTAATCCCTAATCATGAAGATTCTTTTCAGTTTGCCTCATTTTGTCATGGATATTCACTACAACTTGTATGTTCACAGTTTGTTTCCTGTAAATGTGCTTTGTATCAAAAAGTTCCAAAATTGGACACTTTGTGAACCCTTTACCAAACAATTATGTTGTAATGATCCTGGGGGGAAAAAAAAAAAACATTGTGAGAAAAGGAGAAAATACTGGCAACCAGCCTTTTCTCCTTTCCCCATATTTTTTTTTTCAGCAATTCCATCATTTGAGACTTAAAAAATGGAAATGTTTATTTTGGACTAGTCTTAAATTTTGCAGTCTGGCAAAGGGTTAAAGATGAAATTAGATGTATACCAGTTGTTCAAATGCCTGAAGCAGTTGTCCATGTATTTATTATGTATTTTGTATCAGTTAAATATTGCTTTATAAGTCTTGGATTAATGAATTTTCTCTTGTAAATGTTGGCTTGTTTGTGTTTTTAGCCACTAACATTAATACCTCATGGCAGACCAATTTTACCACATGTGACCGTCATGTAAAAAGAGACCTTCTGGGAACTGTGAACAGTGTCAACCCTGGTCAGACTGCGTCAATTTCGCAGGCTGACCAGGGTTGCCACTTTTCGCTTTAATGACATTTTCTGTACAAAAAGTGGTCATTGTACCTTGTTAATACAACCATTTTTGAATTGTCAGCTTAAACCGACCTGCACTATTGTTGATCTGTTTTCATTTAATTGATGTACAGAATTCCCAGAAGGTCCCTTTTTGCCTGATGGGTCACATATTATCACCATCAATTTCCAATATTGAACGTACACAAGGTAAAAGTTGATGACGCATGGCACACACAAGACACAGCATGATCACAAAAGCTCACCATGAGCACTTTGTGCTCAGGTGAGCTGATAAAAAAGTACTCTAATAGAGATTTTTCATTTTAATCTCTGACAATAATCAAAGAAAATGAATTACTTCTGTTTAACCCTTTAGCAGAGGAAAACATTTCAGCCTTGTCCAGACTGAAAGCATTTACAGAAGACAATTTAATTGTGGCTCAAATGATGCAATTTTTTCTATGAGCAGATGAAAAACATTGTGGGAAAAGGAGAAAATACTGGTTACCAGTATTTTCTCCTTTTTCCACAATGTTTTTCAAAGGCTTCTTTCCTAGGGTTGTTAACAGTTGGCATTGTGTGGTATAGTGTTACGGTATAAAGAGTACTGGTATATAAAAACGTATAACATGAAATATCTTTATAAAATAAATGTAAACCTTCTGCCTGTAGACTAACTACATTATCCATGTATTACCTCTTTACCAAACAATTCCTTAGCTGTGTGATCTCTGAAAGAAAACAATCTGAGAAAAGGAGAAAATGCTATTACGGAATATTTCTTACTTTCCCAAGAATGTTTTCTTTTCTGTCAAGGACAAATCCTTCATTTAAGCCATGTTGAATTTGTCATCATAAAAACATTAACAAAATTAACTAGAGTTGTCACTGAATGTGACTTAATACCCCTGCCATTACTTTGATAGAAAAAAAAAAAACTGTCAAGTTTAAAGGGAGATAATTCCTCAACCAGGAAGAGGTGACACTTGAAAATTGCGTCTTGCAAGTCTTCAATATATAATCAGTATAGGTGCAAAGTTTCATAACAATTGAAGGGAAAACTGTAGGAGGAGTTTGTGACACAAAATTACCAGTATTTTGTACACAGACAGACACACAGATTGACACACGGACAGATGGATACACGGATGGATGGACACAACTAGCAGACAGGCTTATTCCAGTATACCCGTGAAAACATTCGTTTAGCGGGGGTATAATTAAACAGAGCTGATTATTCTCTACATAGAACAAGTCTACTTATTTAGATTTCTTGACTATAGAAGTGAGATATGTAACTTGATAAATACAATGTTTCTGTTGGTGCCTAGAGCTATTTTGATTATATTTCAGTCTGATATCACTGCAACTAATTCAACTATGCAATTTTTTCTGCTTATTTTACCAGTACATTTACTAGAGTTAAATACTCTCTCTAAACTACAAGCTATTTTCCACCATGAACATCAAAAACGTACAATAATGACATTGAAATAAATGTCATCAAAATAAATGAGAAAACTTTTTTCTTGGAAAATGATACAACACAATTTTTTTTTTCCTCCATCTTTCCACAATGTTTGACGCTTTACCAGACAACAAAATTTACAAATAGTCCATACTGAAAGCAGTTGCAGCAGACAAAATAAATGCAACTGAAAGATTGAAATTAGTTTTGGGAAGGATAGAAACATTGTGGGAAAAGGAGAAAAATCACTGACCTAAAACCCTTTGTAAAACTGCCCTCATTCTTTACAACCTGAGAAATAAGGCCGTGTTCAACCCTTAACCAGAGGAAAATTGTTAAGAAGCATTTCCAGAAGACAAATGTGGATACAATTACTGGATTTGTCTTTAAAACGATAAAAAACATTTGAGGGAAAAGGATAAAATGCTGATACCAGAACTTTTTACTGTTTGAACCAGGTTTTTACACGGGCATGTTCCATTCAGTTAATGAGACAGAGTTATTTTGGGAAAAAGTTGACACAGAGTCCTTGACCTTGGCTTCCCAAAATAGATTTAAATACACTTAAATCTACATATCATTTTCTCAATGCAAATTTTATAAACCTAAATTGCACCTTTTTAAATTTATTTTCAATTTGTACCTATTTCTTTTTTCTGTTCAGTAACAGTGACCCTGAACCTAGTCTTAAAGGCAGATCTTTGGAATTATAAATCAGTGTAAAGGAATGCAATAATACAATTGTAGCTAGAGTTACAATAACGGCCAATTTGATTGCATTGAATGTTCAGCATTGTAGATTCATCAAACAACAAGCCCAAAGCATTTACATACGCAAAATTAAATGTGGTTGACATTGTGAAAGTTATCTTTGTTTGGGTAGAAAATATTGTTGGAAAAGAAGAAAGTGCTGCTTACCAGCATTTTCTCCTTTTCCCACAATGTTTTTAAAAGTCTTTCCTCAAAGGTATAGGAAGTTGGGACTGTGTGGTATAGAGTTGAATAAAACATGTTCAGGGTTAAACTTGACCTAGCTGCAGCCTGTCAGGAAAACACAATCTTTAGCCAGTCACAGCCTGCTTAACCCATTACCACACAATCCCTACTTTTGACGCCCCTGAGAGAGAAGCCTTTTGAAAACACTGTGGGAAAAGGAGAAAATGCTGGTAACCAGCATTTTCTCCTTTTCCCACAGTGTTTTCTACCCTTCCCAGAACAAATTTCTATTTTTGAGTCACCTTTACTTTGTCGTCTGTAAATGCTTTCAATTTGGACCAGTCTAAAATTTTCTTGTGTGGTAAAGAGTTAACACTTTACCACACAATGCCGACTTTCAACGACCCTGAGAAGAAGGGCCTTTGAAAACATTGTGGGAAAAGGAAAAAATGCTGGTATCCAGCATTTTTTCCATTTCCCGCAATGTTTTCTATGCGATCAAAGACGAATTCCATTATTCAGGGCATAATTATTTTGTCATCTGTGAATGTTTTCAAATAAGATGATTCGAAATTTGTCTTGTGTGGTAAAAGGTTAAACTTAAATATAAAGTATCTGGTATAAAAATTTACCATCCCCTATGAAATGTGGGACTAACAAAAGTTGAAAATCACAACACAAATTGAGGTATTCCGTCTGTTAACTGCAGCATGAGTTTGGATGATGTCGTCTGCAAATGCTTTCAATTTGGACCAGTCTATAGTTTCGTTGTTTGGTAAAAAGTTAAACAGGTCTGACTTAGTTGATAGGTCCATTGTGAACATCAGCTGTTGTGAATTCCTCTGAGTTTCCTATAGAGTTTGGAGTACTCTCATCTAGTTTAGTGAGCTGTTGTTGCCACATCTCATAGTAATGTCCCTCTTTGGCAAGAAGTTCTTCATGGCTACAAGAGGGAAGTAGAGAAAAAATATGAGCAAACTAAAAGGAGTGCATCATGAAAACAAGAGAACATAAAAGGCTGTTTACTGCTTTTTAGATTTGTTTAAAAAAATGGAAATATTAGCAGACCACAAATTAGACGATGAGATTGCGTAACCCTTTACCACTCAAAACCGACTTTTAACGACCCTAGGAAAGAAACCTTTGGAAAAACATTGTGGGAAAAGGAGAAAATGCTGGTAACCAGCATTTTCTCCTTTTCCCACAAAGGTTTTTACCCTATCAAAGCAAAATTGTGCCATCTGAGCCATTTTGAAACTGTTGTCTGCAAATGCTTTCAATCTGGATCGGTCTAAAATTTTGCCATGTAGTATTGGGCTATGAAAGCATAGAAAACATTTTTTTAAGCATTTTCTCATTTTCCAACAATGCTTACAAAACTCTTTCCTCAGGATAGTTTAATATCCGTATTGTTTTGTAAATGATTAAGAAGAACACTTTTTTTTTTTCAAAATTCCTACAGAACTAACAACAAAAACAAAATTGACCCAGTGACACTATTCAAAAAACTGTTTAGGACATTGGACAATGCTTCATAAAAATTACTGGTATACTTATTGTAGACCATTAAGTTTCAGATAAGAAGATTTTTGTAAATTTACTCAGTGTGACTGATGTAAAACCTTATATCCTTAAGGACAAAACTTGACAAATCTTCTTACCAACACTTGATGAGCCAAGACTCTAGGCCTTGTAGTTTGATACAAAAGATTTTTAAAATTTTCCCTCTAACTATTCATAAAAGATGATAAAACATACAATCTCTAAGGTCGGGATCCAGTTTGACATATGGGAAATAATTTGAATAATCATGTTTTCAACAAGACTAAAAGTTGGTGCATCATAAAAATTATCACCCTTTCAGGCCCAGCAACTTACACTACCAGGTAACTTACGTTCCTCTCTCTATAATCTCTCCCTCGTCCATTACCAGTATCATGTTAGAGTGGATAATAGTAGACAGTCTATGGGCAACAATGATTGTAGTTCTGTTTTCACACACCCGGGCCAGAGAGGACTGAATATTGCGCTCTGTTTTTGTATCTAAAGCTGAAGTTGCCTAAAATAAATACATGTTAGAAAGGCATAAATCCTTTCACAATTTGTTCAAAACTCTTTACTAGGCATAAATTTGGGGGTGTTATCCATCCTGAAAGTGTTCCTAGAAAGCATAAAATGTGTCTCTTATCATGGGATTTGTCTTGGGTGGGGTAGAAAACATTCTCTGAAAAGCAGAAAATGCTTGCAGCCAGAATGTTTGAACAATGTTTTACGCCACTTTCAACAGTATTTCAGTCATATCACAGCGACAGTTCATATATTCATGTTTCCTGGGTTCCACCAGTACTAGGCTAGGCTCTGAAGTGTCTTGCCCAAGGACACTCCTGTGAAAAAACCCAGAGGAGCCAGCGAGGCTCAAACCTGGGACCTCCAGCTCACGAGTCCTACACTTTACCACTTAGCTACACAGGACCCTGCTTGCAACCAGAATTTTCTTCTGTAACAACAATGTTTCCAAAAGTCTTCTTCCTGTAGGTTATCAGGGTCTAGGACATCCCCCCCCCCCCCTTGCCCCCGGACTTTTGCCCCGCTAGGACACCTGCCACTTGGATGTTTGCCCCCCGGACATCTGCCACCCTAGGACATCTGCCCCCTTAGGACATGTGGCCCCCCCCCCCAGGACATGTGCCCCTCAGACACGTGCCCCCCGGACATCTGCCTCCTTAGGACATCTGCCCCCTCAGTTTGTTTACAACTTCGACGTCTAGCTCCTTTAATGGAAAATCTCAAAAAAGCAACTTTGAGATATACATGTATATTGTACATGGTAATTTTGACCCGCACTATGAAAAAGACCTCTCAGCTGTTGTATCGTTAAGTACTATTTTGTTGAAATTTTGTTAATTGATTTCAGTTTTAATATCAAACTTACTGTATGATAATTATAGAGTCAGTTACTCATCTGGCACGCCTGCTTTAAACCCTGATAAAAAAAATTTTTTTTTTGCATTTTAAGAAAATTAAAGCAAAATTCAGGATGTTATTAGCTCTTCAACATCATTTAGAAGAGGCTTATTGTTTCCCAGGAGGCAATTGTCCTACGGGGGCAAATATCCAGGGGCAGATGTCCTACCAGGGCAAATGTCCGGGAGGGGATGTCCTAAGGGGGTGAATGTACGGGGGCAGATGTCCAGGGGGCAAATATCCAGGGGACAAATGTCCTACTGGGGCAGATGTCCCATGGGGGCAAATGTCCTGGTGGCAGACGTCCAGGGGACAGATGTCCTATGGGGGCAAATGCCCGGGGGAGCAGATGTCCAGGGGGCAGGTGTCCTATTGGGGCAAAAGTCGGGGGGGCAGATGTCCAGGGGCAAATGTCCTGATACCAGGTTATCAGCCTGATGTTTCAAGATTTCACAATACTTTGCTATGAATGGTCTTACCTCATCCAACAGAACTATTACTGGCGCCTTTAATAAAGTTCTAGCTATGGCTACCCGCTGTTTTTCTCCACCACTCAACTTTAAACCTCTCTCCCCAACTACTGTTTCATATTCTGCAAAAAAGTGTAAAGTCACCTATTTAACCCATTACCACACAATCCCTACTTTTGATGCCCCTGAGAAAGAAGCATTTGGAAAACATTGTAGGAAAAGGAGAAAATGCTGGTAACCAGCATTTTCTCCTTTTCCCACAATGTTTTCTACCCTTCACAAACCAAATTTCAAAGCTTCAGTTATTTTTCTTTTTCGTCTGCAAATGCTTTCGATTTGGACAAGCCTAAAATATTGTTGTTTGGTAATGAGTTAATCCTTTACTACACAATACCATTACTAACCCTGAGGAAAAAGGCTTTTGAAAAAATTTTGGGGAAAGGAGAAAATGCTATTTACCAGCATTTTCTCCCTTTCCTAAAGTGCTTTCTACCTTTTCAAAAGGAAATTTCTATTTTTTAATTTATGCTCATTTTGTCATCCGCAAACGCTTTCAGTTTAACCCTTTACCACACAATGCAGACTTCTGACCTTCGTGGAAAAGAAGCCTTTTTAAAACATTGTAGGAAAAGAAGAAAATGCTGGTAGCCAGCATTTCTTCCTTTTCCCATGATATTTTCTACTCAATCAAAGAAAACTTACACCATTTGAGCCACACGAAATTGTCGTCTGCAAATGCTTTCAATCTGGACATGGCTAAAATTTTGTTGTTTGGTAAAGGTTTAAAACATGTCTAAATTTGTTTTTTTGGTAATGAATTAAGAGCCAGTAAAATAATTACTCGTAAGACGGATTATTCCTCGTAAAATTAGTTCTCAAGACATCTCATACTTTGGACAACTTGTTTCTAGAATAACTGGTACCTAGGACGATCTGTAACAAGGACAATCGGAAATTGGGATGATTTTTTTACCAGGCCAACTTGTACAGAAAGGTAATCCTACTCCCAATGACTAGAGTTGATTAACCCTTTCCCAAACAATCATTGGTTTTTACTATGCTGGGAAAGAAGGCATTTGAAAACACTGGGGGAAAAGGAGAAAATGCTGGTAACCAGCATTTTCTCTTTTTCCCACAATGTTTTCTACCCTTTCATGGACAAAAAACATCATTTACATTACATTTGATTTGTCGTCTGCAAATGCTTTTAATCTGGTCTAGTCCAAAATTGTGCCATTTGGGAAAGGTTTAATGCTTTTGCAGTTCACCTCTGCAATGATTTTCGATGAAAGATCTGTCTCAAGCATGATTCATTATCCACGGTACACATTCTCATTGCTACAACTTGTGCAAGGCACCAGTTATCCTAGTATGAATTGTCTAACTCTGTACCCAACAACAAATTTATAGAGTTATCCAAAATGAAAGCATTTGCAGACGACAAAATAAATATGACCGAAAAATTGAAATTTGATATCAGTAGCGTAGAAAACATTGTTGGAAAAGGAGAAAATGCTGGTAACCAGCATTTTCTCCTTTTCCCACAATGTTTTCTACCCTTCCCAATACTAATTTCAAATTTTCAATCACTTTTATTTTGACATCTGCAAAAATATTGTCGTTTGGTAATGAGTTAAAGCTTAGTGGAGTGATAGAGGGTCATCATGGACCTCTTGTTTCTTTTGAATAGAGTGGGATGGGGGAGTTTTCTATCCTTCTGAAATCAAATTTCAATTTTCTATTCAAATTTATTTTGTAGTCTGCAAATGCTTTCAATTCTGACAAGTCCAAAGTTTTGTCGTTTAGTAAAGAGTTAAAGAAAATACTACATACTTTTTGGAAATGTTAAGATTCTATGATGAATATCTGCAGCAGTGGCTGCATCTTCTACTTCATCATCTGTGGCACTAATACGACCATATCTGACATTGTAGAGGATATCATTGTTAAACAGGACTGTATCTTGCGGCACAACACCTATACAGCTTCTCAAGGACTCTTGTTTTACCTGGAAGCAATTTAAAAACATCCATATAAGCTTTTTCCATAAAAACTATTACAGATTTCATGAACAAAACACATAATTTTATGTGGGAAACAGAAGTATTTTTCATAGTGGAAACAAAGGAAATCCCCCTGGGATCAACTCTTTACCACACGATAATTTTTAGGCTTGTCCACATTAAAACCATTTGCAGACGACAAAATAAAAGTGACTGAAAAATCAAAATTTGACTTGGGTAAAAAAAAACATTGCGATCAAAGGAGAAAATGCTTGTTGCCAGCATTTTCTCTCTTTCCCACAATGTTTCCAAAAGCCTTCTACCTCAGGTCTTCAAAAGTCATCATTGTGTAGTAAAGGTTCAAACAGAAAAGTCATGAAACAAAAGACATCTTTAGCATTTCAACAAAAGCACAGTTTAAGACTCTCAAATGATTCAAATATATCTTACCAGAGCTATGTCCTGGTCATCTATTTTGATACTTCCAGACTGTATGTCATAAAACCTAAACAGTAGCCTTATGATGGTGCTCTTTCCACTGCCTGAATGTCCCACCTAAAAGACACATAAACAAGAGGGCCAAGATGACCCTGGATCGCTCACCTGAATTTTTGAGATGACCATAGCCTATTTTTTTTTGAGGTATTGAAACATTGGAACCAAATTTATAATTTTGCTAAGCAATTTTCAAAAGGTCACCTGTAAAATTAATTTCGAAATCTGACCATCAGTTTCAAAAAGAAGAATTTTTAAGAATTCTTCATTTCTGTATAAGAGCACGTATCCCCCATCCACAAGAGCCATATTTCTTGATGGATCAAAATTTACAAACAAGTTTTCAAAAGGGTCACCCAAGGAACATTTCGGAAAATTTCTTTTAAAATCTGACCAGGGGTTTCAGAGAAAGAGAATTTTCAAGAATTTCATCATGTCCATATAGTGCAAGTAGCTCCCATTCACAAGAGCAAGGATCACCCAAGGAACATCTCTGTCAAATTATCTTAAAATCTGACGAGGGGTTTCAGAGAAAAAGAATTTTCAAGAATTTCTTCATTTCCCTATAGTGCAAGTAGCCCCCATTCACCAGAGCCATGTTTCTTGACGGATCAAAATTTTGTGAACAATTTTTGAAAAGGGTCACCCAAGGATCATCTCTGTGAAATCATTTCAAAATCTGTCCAGCCGTTTCAGAGAAGAAGAATTTTTAAGAATTTCTTCATTTCCTTATAGTGCAAGTAGCCCCCATTCACCAGAGCCATGTTTCTTGACAGATCAAAATTTTGTGAACAATTTTTAAAAACGGTCACCCAAGGAACATCCCTGAAAAATTATTACAAAATCTGACCAGCGGTTTCAGAGAAGAAGATTTTTTAAGAATTTCCTCATTTCTCTATAGTGCAAGTAGCCCCCATTCACCAGAGCCATGTTTCTTGACAGATCAAAATTTCATGAACAAATTTTGAAAAGGGTCACCCAAGGAAAAATTCTGTGAAATTATTTCAAAATCAGACCAGCGGTTTCAGAGAAGAAGATTTTTTAAGAATTCCTTCATTTCTGTATAGTGCAAGTAGCCCCCATTCACCAGAGCCACATTTTTTGACGGATCAAAATTTCACGAACAATTTTTGAAAAGGGTCATCCAAGGAACATATCTGTGAAATTATTTCAAAATCAGACCAGCGGTTTCAGAGGAGAAGATTTTCAAAGAATTCCTTCATTTCTGTATGGTGCAAGTAGCCCCCATTCACCAGAGCCACAATTTTTGACGGATCAAAATTTCACGAACAATTTTTGAAAAGGGTCATCCAAGGAACATATCTGTGAAATTATTTCAAAATCAGACCAGCGGTTTCAGAGAAGAAGATTTTTTAAGAATTCCTTCATTTCTGTATAGTGCAAGTAGCCCCCTTTCACCAGAGCCACAATTTTTGACGGATCAAAATTTCACGAACAATTTTTGAAAAGGGTCATCAAAGGAACATATCTGTGAAATTATTTCAAAATATGACCAGTGGTTTCAGAGAAGAAGATTTTTAAAGAATTCCTTCATTTCTGTATAGTGCAAGTAGCCCCCATTCACCAGAGCCGCATTTTTTGACGGATCAAAATTTCACGAACAGTTTTTGAAAAGGGTCACCCAAGGAACATATCTGTGAAATTATTTCAAAATCCGACCAGCGGTTTCAGAGGAGAAGATTTTCAAAGAATTCCTTCATTTCTGTATAGTGCAAGTAGCCCCCATTCACCAGAGCCACAATTTTTGACGGATCAAAATTTCATGAACAACTTTTGAAAAGGGTCACTCAAGGAACATCTCTGTAAAATTATTTTAAAATCTGACCAGTGGTTTCAGAGGAGAAGATTTTTAAAGAATTTCCTAGAAAATACCATTTGGTTGCCATGGCAACCAGAGTTTTTGACGGAATCAAATTCTGTGAACATTTTTCAAAGAGGACCTCCCAAGGAACATTCCTGCCAAGTTTGGTCCAAATCGGCCCAGCAGTTTAGGAGGAGTTGATGTTTAAAGAATTGTTGATGACGCACGACGGACGACGCACATCGCACGACGGATGACGGACACTCAGTGATCCTAAAAGCTCCCCTTGAGCACGTTATGCTCAGGTGAGCTAAAAACTAGAGCTGTCACTAAGCGCGACTTAATACCCCCACCAGCACTTTGATAGAAAAAAGTGTCCAAGGGGAGATAATTCCTCAACCACGAAGAGTTGGCACTTGAAAACTGCGCCTTGCTAATCTTCAATATACATGTATGATCAATACATGTGCAAAGTTTCAATGCAATTGAAGAGAACTAGGAGGACTTTGCAACACAAAATTACAAACAGACACCTGGGCCGTAGTAAATCTCTAATTTCCCCTGTTGTCAGATGGTTTTCGACTACTGGGGTTTTATGAACACAAATTAAAAGGCTTTGGGAGTATAATGATGATGTTTTTGCATTTTTGAGAAATTTTTGTCCCAAAATCTGAAGGACCACCTTTAAAACAGGTTTGACATAACACAGGTCTGACTGGAGCAATAAAACATGAAACATGCTTCCTGTAACCCTTTAAGAAACAATCCCAGACTTTAACTATCCTGAATAAGAATGCTTTTAAAAACGTATTTGGAAAAGAAGAAAATGCTGGTATGTAACATTTTTTCTTTCCTTTCAAAACCACATTTTCCATCCTTCCAAACCACATTTTCCATCCTTTCAACAGGAAGTTGGAGGCTTTGGAAATCATCATGAGGAAAAAAAGAGGTAAGAATACAAGTAACTAGCATTTTCTTCTGTTCCAGGAAAGTTTTCCACCCTTTCAAAAACAAATTTCCATAATATGACCGTCAATCAATTAGTCGTCTGAAAATGCTTTCAATACAGACAAGTCTAAAATTGTGTTGTTTGGTAAAGGAATAAGCAAGAAAAAACAAGTTCAAAAATTATTTTCTTATACCGGTAAGAAAAATTCTGTTTTCTACAGAGGTAAACTTTGTGTTGTGTCCTTGGTCAGTTGTTTCATACAGGCTTGCATGTTCTTATTTCAGACAGGAAAACTGTTCTGTTAAACTTACCAATGCATATGTCTGTCCTGGGGGAACTCTGAAGGAAACATCTTTTAAAATTGGTTTTCTGAAAGTGATCAATTAAAAATTTTGTTCAACAAGACCATTAATTAAACTTTTGGATGCTCTCAAATGCTGAACAATTTTCAGGATTCAAAAAACTGGCACATGGACACAAACACAGCTATATACTGTATAATTGGAGTGTAAATCTTTGCAAAGTGGAAATTTTTTGCAATTTCGCAAATTTGGAAAAGTTGCAAACTTAACTGTTTGCATATTTTTCCACATGTATGTCAACAAATAACAAATCCCTTGAGTTTGCATACATTTCAGTATGTCCATTAATGGTAATTCACAAAATTTTCGTCATACGTATATATCCGCCTGTACAGTGCTCTACAAAAATTCTATCAAAGGGCATAAACATATCACCTTATTAAAGCTTAAAACTTTTAACTATTGATACAGGAAGAACAAAAAATTGGTTTGAACAATGTATTTAAATACGTGACACAAACAAGAGGAACTGGCAAAATTAGATCAAGATTAAGCAGATCTGCAAAATACCCAATATCCGCAAATAGAGAGTTCAATGCACCTGCAAACAGTATCACTCAAGGTCAGCTGGCACAGTCTGCGCAGACTAACCCGAGTAAAAACCTTTTGCTACTGGTAAATTTTCTGCATGTCAAAGGACTTGTCTTCCTCAAAATTCAGTTGGTTGACAGACAAATGGATCTGGCGGTTCATAATTATACGATGACTTGCATGGTATAGTGCATCACAGGGAGACCAGCAACACGTGAAAAGGGACATTCAGAAATTTGCGTAAAGTATCGTCTCATATCGGCCTGCGCAGGCTAATCCAAGACAACACTTTCTGCTTTTATGTAATTTTCTGTTTTGCGCAAGTCTACTGTAGTACAAAATCTAATGTAGTTGTAAAGTGTTGTTTCGGATTAGCCTGCGTGGAGTGTGCAGGCAGATCCAAGACGGCACTTTACACAGATGTCCAAATGCCCCTTTTTGCATGTTGCAAGCCAGGGATGTTTACACGGGCGCTGATCATCTACAGAACTGGACCCTATTCACCAACTATTCTTAGAGTACTTGGACTTATTCTACAAAATTTTCTACATTTGCAAGTAACACAACTTATGATTGGCTAAACCGAATGATTTAAGTAATCAAAAGTTATTTACAAATTTGGAAAATCTTAGAGAACGAGAGTTATCACTTAACATGATTATATATACTCGCCCCCCCCCCCCCCCCAGCTCCTTGTTACAAAAACAAGTCTCTGTCACAGAATGTAGTATGGTTAAGTAAAAAAGTAAGAGTTGAAAAAAGTTCAAGGGGAGATAATTCCGTGACAAATCGCAGCAGGGTCATGAAAATTGCACATGCACAACTTCATAAATATTGGATCCCTGTTTGTGAATTTAAGTTGAGTATGTGAAAAACTGTAGGAGTATTCCTCCTAACAAATTTGTGTCTACAGACAGACAGACAGGAAGACGGACGGCCATGGCGATCCCAGTATATCCCCCTTCACTACTTTGTGGGGGGGTACAATAAGACTAAGAATATTCTCAAAAATGGTAGGTGAATAAAGGCCCTGGTTGACAAAAGTTTAAATCAGACATCTGTATAATCCATGAGCCGACTTTGGTAGGTAAAGCTTATCTTTCAAACAGACCTGTCAACTTCCTCTGTTTGAACAATTGGATCTAAGTACACCACATATAGTTACAAAGTCTTCACAGTGATGGGCGAAAATGTACGCTGAAGTACACTTTGTAGCAATTCAACAATACTATTCTATACAATCATGATTTCTGAGATCAATCATCAAAACTACTATACATACTCGGGATCATAATGAAACTTGACATTTTTAAACTCTATCATTCCACCATCAATCTCAAGGTCTTTGGCATCAGGGACGTCTTTGACCTTTGAGCAACAAAAAAAAAAAAATCATCATTTCTACAGCTGTTAGTCATGTAGTGTCAGAATTGTTGTTTGTTTCATTCTTGAAATATTATAACATTGTTTTAATCATTAAATCCTTTCTCAGACAATGACAACTTTTGACGACCTTTAGAAAGAAGTCTTTTTAAAACATTGTGGGAAAAGGAGAAAATGCTGGTCAACAGCATTTTCTCCTTTTCCCACAATTTTTTCTTCCCTATCAATAAACAATTGCACCTTTTGAGCCACATTGAAATTGTTGTCTACAAATGCTTTCAAAGGGGTTAAAATTTTTATTTCTGTTAAAGGGTTAAACAGAAAAGCTACAGATACCCATTTGTTTTTACCACTTTCAAGAGCAAAAAACTTTACCCTAACAAATACCGTGACTAAAACTGCTTTTGTGCATGGTATTCATAAAGATCATTTAGATCTTGCAGCCTGATCTTGGGTCTATACTCTCTGATATTCTGAAAGATATTTCAATCAGCATTTCAATCAGCATTTCAGTACTTGGGTCTTACTCTTTCATTTACTCTCCAGCTTAACTATATTCTGATGTTATGCAAGTAACTCTGACCAAGCTGCACTAAAGCAGATAACAAAATACAATCAGGACTTACCTCCAAACCAACATCCAGTAACTCAAACATATTCTCCATATCTATGAATGCCTGCTGAATCATTCTGAAAATACAACATTATGTTTGCCTAGTCCATCCTTTGTCCCTTAACCACATAATCCCAGGTTGTAACAACCATAGACCAGCCTTTTCTCCCTTTTCCATAATGTTTTCTACCCTTCTTAAGAGAATTTGGTTTTTGAGTCACATTTACTTTGCCATCTGCAATTGCTTACAATTTGATAAAGTCTAAGATTTTACTGTTTGGTAAAGACTAAACCAAACAATCACAATCAACATTTTTACAATCCTTAGGAAGTAATTTAACATGTCTGAACATTAAGGTTGTCCGAATACATTGGCGAACTTCCGTACTTTCATTATTGCTATTAATGGTCCACATACAGAAATTGTATATGAAGACAACTGTGGGCCGAAGTCCTTTTCTAATCAACTGTGTGTGTATCTGTCAAAGCAATAGGGCACAGTTGTAGGTGATAGAAGTAATCAACAAGGTAAAGCTGTGAAAAATTGTCACATTCTGTGCATGGTATCTCTTTTACATCAGTATTTGATCTGTAGGTAGCTATGTTTTTACATTGCAGACTCCTATCAGCGAAATGGTGGATTCGGATCAGACTCGAAAAATGGTAGGTTAATTAAAAGCTTTGATTATAAGGTAAAGGATTAACTCTTAACCGAACGACAAGATTTTTAGACTACTCCAAATTGAAAGCATTTGCAGACGACAAAATGAATGCAAACTCAAAAACTGAAATGTGATTTCGGAATGGTAGAAAACATTGTGGGAAGGAGAAAATGCTGGTTACCAGCATTTTCTCCTTTTCTATAATGTTTTTAAAGGCTTTCTCTCTCAGGGTTGTTAAAAGTTGGGATTGTGTGGTAAAAAGTTAAACAATGGTCTGCTTGGTAAAAGATTTAGTAGCACCATACCTATAATAAGTTCCCAGAAAGTTCAATGGCCCATACAGCTGAAGTAAGTAGGTGCCAAACAGAACATAGTCACCGACCGTAAGATGGAGACCATTTAGACTGTGAACTACAGCCCAAGCACACAGCAAGGAACCAGCCAAAATCCCTCCGGTAACCACAACATTTTGTACAGTGTTCAGTAAGTTCAAGGAGGCTGTTGCCTTCCATTCTGCTCTCTGAAAATGGTAGACTATCAACTTAAAATTAGTTTGTAAAGACATGATACATCATTCAGCAAATTAAATTCCATGCACATTGCAACAAATGGAGAAACTGGTTGATTATAAATCTTGAGCCTAGAAAACAACAAGAAATTAAACTTGAAGTTTCATTAAATTTGGAAAAAAGATCTAATCAGTTGAATAAGCAATTTTAGGACTGTGAATTCAAATGGCCACGTGTCGGCCATCTTGGATCCAGTCTATGGAAAAATTAATGCCACACAATCCCTACTTTTGACGACCCTGAGAAAGAAGCCTTTAGAAAACATTGTTGGAAATGGAGAAAATGCTGCTAACCAGCATTTTCTCTTTTTCCCACAATGTTTTCTACCCTTCACAAAACAAATTTCATCTTTTCAGTCACTTTCATTTTGTCGAATGCAAAATTAAATGCTTTCAATTTTGACCAGTCTAAAATTTTGTTGTTTAGTAAAGCGTTAAATATCAAGCAAATGAAGCTGATATAGTATCTCAAATAGCTGAAAAAACCCTATCTCTGTCCAACTGATCAATCCAAAATGGCTGTTAGTCCACCATCTTAGAAGATATCCAAAGAAGAAAAAGCATATCAGCAATATTACTTGAGAAAACATCACTGGAGTTGAAGTGATTCTGATCAAGGGGTTATCAAAATAATGTTCAAGATGGGCATACAGATGGACATAGATCTAGACATAGGGACGGACATCAAGACAGATAAGCTGACAGAAAATGCCAAAGCAGTCAATATCCACCAGCCTCTCAGTGGGGGTTTGTCTAAGGGTGCAACATGACAAAAGCCAGTCATCTTACCTGGTATTTCAAAATGGCTTTATTGTATCTGCTGATTTCAAACTCTGACGCTCCATAATACTTAACCTGTTGACAAGACAATAAAACAAATAAAGCTTAACATTTCAAGCTCTGATTGGTTGGTTGTAGTGGGGTTTAACACCACTTTGGCCAGTTTGGACACTAGGGGCATCATATGAACAAAATTGGAAGAGGTTTACTAAGAGATGCTTCATATAAAATATCAAACCTCTAAGCCTTCCAGTTTCAGAGAAGAAGAATTTTAAAGGTTTCCTCTTTTGTTCCTATGTTCAAACTTGTGACCCCCAGGGCATCATATGAACATATCAAAGCTCTACTCCCTCCAGTTTCAGAGAAGAAGATTTTTAAAGTTTTCTTTCTTTGTTCCTATGTTTTGAACTTGTGACCCACGGGGCAGGGAAAGTTTTGACCCCAGGGAGATTATATTAACAAAACTTGTAGAAGTCCACTAAGAGTTCCTTTATACCAAATATCAAAGCTCTACATCTTCTAGTTTCAGAGAAGAAGAATTTTAAAGTTTTCCTTCTTTATTTCTATGTTTCAAACTTGTAACCCCCTAGGGCAGGGCCAGTTTTGACCCCAGGGACATCATATGATAAATCTTGGTAGAGGTCTTCTAGGAGATGCTACATACCAAATACCAAAGCCCTGCATCTTCTAGTTTCACAGAAAAAGAATTTTGAAGTTTTCCTTCTTTGTTCCTATGTTTCAAACTTGTGACCCACTGGGCGGGGCCAGTTTTGACCCCAGGGGCATCATATGAACAATCTTGGTAGAGGTTCTCTAGGAGATGCTACATACCAAATATCAAAGCTCTTCGCCTTCTAGTTTCAGAGAAGAAGATTTTCAAAGACTTTGCTATTTTTGTCCTTTTGGTTGCCATGGCAACCAGAATTATTGGTGGAATTAAATCTCTTGAACAACTTTGGTAGAGCTTCACCTAAGGAACACCCCTGCCAAGTTTCATCAAGATTGGTCCAGTGGTTTAGGAGGAGAAGATGTCTAAAGAAATTGTGGACGACAGACGACGCATAACGCATGACGGACATTGGGCGATCACAAAAGTTCACCATGAGCACTTTGCGCTCAGTTGAGCAAAAAAGTGCATCCTATGAAGGTGCTAAGCTAAACTACAGTCGCTTGATTTTTCTGCTAAAACTTAAAGTTGAAACATAGGCATAACAAAGTCAAAAATATTTGATTGTTACCTGCCCTTGAAGTAGGTTCTTTGATATTTAACAACGTGTGAAAAAGGCTAAGACTCAGTTATTGGGTAAAGATTTCAACTCTTCTTAACTCAACATAATTACAGACTGATCCAAATTGAAAGCATTTGCAGCCAACAAAATGAATGTGACTGACAAATGTAAAATTTAGTTTGGAGAGGAGAGAAAACATTGTGGGACATGGAGAAAATGGTGGTTACCAGCATTTTCTCCTTTTCCCACAATGTTTTCAAAAGGCTTCTTTCAATAGGACATTAAAAGTCGGGATTGTGAGGTAACATGTTAATACAATTCTTTATCAAATTAACATTATTTCAGTTGATTCTCTACCAGGCAATAAAATCTTAGACTTATTTCTGTTGAAAGAAATGACAAGACAAATTATGTTGTTACGGAAGATATACCAGGTAGCAGATATTTGGTTTTTTTTTTGTGAAATATCAGAATTTATTTCATTGAGTGAACACTACCCTTAATATTTTCACGAGTGGCACAGCCACAAGTAAAAATATTTCAAAATGTTTCTGATATGTTTCTTGACTGCCGGTACTAGTTTTGTGATAATACAATCCTCACACTGCTGGTAACCAGCAAATTTGTCCCTTCCTCTCAATGTTTTTTCAAGGGCAAAATTCCATCAATTGAGCAATGAGAAGTTTGTCATCTTCAATTGCCCTTAATTAGGAGAGATCATAGACTTCTCTGTATGTTGAAAAGTTAAATGTTTGGAAACAGAAACAACACTATTAAGTCTTACTGTTTCAAAGTTCAGCAAAGAGTCAACAGCAGTAGAATTTGTCTCATTATCAAGTTTGTTCATTTCTCTTCTATACTTTGTCCTCCACTCAGTCACAACCACTGTCACAGCTGAAATAAAAGAATCCGATTGTTTAACAGATTCCAACACAATCCCGAATTTTAATGACCTTGAGAGAGAAACCTTATGAAAACATTGTAGGAAAAGGAGAAAATAGTTTTCAACCCCGTCAAAGACAAAAATTATCAATGAGGGAGAAACCTTATGAACACATTGTAGGAAAAGAAGAAAATGCTGGTAACCAGCATTTTCTCCTTTTCCCACAATGTTTTCTACCCTATCAAAGACAAAAATTATCATTTGAGCTACATTTATTTTGTTGTCTGCAAATGCTTTCAATTTGGACCAATCTAAAATTATCTTGAGTGGTAAAGACTTTTCCATGACAAAAATATTTCAGAAAAGTACCTAACGACAATACTTTAGGCTTGTTCAAATCGAAAGCATTTGCAGAAAACTGAATAAGAGTGACACAAAATTTGAAATTTGTTTTGTGAAGGGTAAAATATTATTGTGAGAAAAGGAGAAAATGCTGGTTATCAGCTGGTTACAATGTTTCCTAAAGGCTTCTTTCTCAGTCATCAAAAGTAGGGATTGTAAGGTAATGGGTTTATTCATCTCCACAATGTTTTCTAAAGGCTTCTTTCTCAGCGTCGTCAAAAGTAGAGATTGTGTGGTGATGGGTTAATTCAACTGCAAAAGGTTTCACCTGCAAGACTGACATAAATCTAAACCTTTTAGCAATTTATAACTTTCTGCATGTTGAGGACCATTCTACTTTTGGATCCATTCAATTACCGGTATCCGGCAAGAAGGATTTTAATGATAAAATATCACATGCCGTCGCCATTGGCATCACACATCGCAGAGATGCATTAAGCCCCCCTCTGCCAGAACAATTAATATTTGCTTGTGCAAACTATCTACATTTTGTTTGCTTCTTAACCTTTTACCAAACAATCCCTGTATTTTACATCACCGAGATAAAGGCTATTTGAAGACACTGTGTGAAAAGGAGAAAATGCTGGTAGCCAGCATTTTCTCCTTTTTTTCACAATATTTTCTCCCCTGCTGGAGACAATTTTCAATATTTGAGTTAAGGTAAGACCAGTGTAATGGAAAACAGCTATTTCCACTACAATATCATCTTGCAAAATTAGCTATAATTAAAAATGAGTATTATTGAACTACTTTCACCGATTCATTTTTTCCATCTTTTCCTTCTTTGAATTATCATTTATAAATCTAAACCATTATATTCTCAATTCAAAAGAGATAATAATTACCCCCCTTTTCAGAAAACTAACAAAAGTATCAAAAAATAATTTCAAGATAGACATAAACTGTATTTCTGATCCGTTAGAAATGTGCAAAAATATTATTTCTGCATAAATCAATATTTATCCTTATATTTATCATATATAATCAATATTTATCCTACCAATTAGAATTTTTGCCCCATGTTCACAGGAAGTGCATTACTCAGACCTGTCTTACCTCAAGTTTATTTTATTGTCTGGAAATGCTTTCAATTTCGAAAAATGTAAAATTCGGTCATGTGGTAAAGATTTAACACATATAGTACCAAATGAAACAAACAGACATTTTCATTCATTCTATAAATGCAACTTCAAGGTTGTTATTGCATAGTTAGATGAAAATTGATACTGTAGGTCTGATTAAATTTACCCCTCTTATCAAACTCCCCCATCCCACTCCATTCAAAACAACAAGATGACCCTCTATCACTCCACTAAACTTTAACTCATTACCAAACGACAGTATTTTTGGCTTGTCCAAATTGAAAGCATATATTTATAAAAGTGACTGAAAATCTGAAATTTCTTTTGTGAAGGGAAGAAAACATTGTGGGAAAAGGAGAAAATGCTGATTACCAGCATTTTCTCCTTTTCCAACAATGTTTTCTAAAGTCCTCTTTCTTTGGGTCGACAAAAGTAGAGATTGAGTGGTAATGGGTTAAATAGACATATCACGCCCTTAACTCTTCAGAAAACTACATAACTTTGGACTGGTCCAAATTGAAAGCACTTGCAGACAACAAAATAAATATAACTCAATGATTACAATTTGTTTCAAGCAGGGTTGATAAAATTGTAGGAAAAGGAGAAAATGCTGGTTACCAGCATTTTCTCCTTTTCCCTAAATGTTTTCAAAAGGCTTCTATCTTAAGGTCGTAAAAACCAGGGGTTATTTGGTTTAAGTTAATTCTTACCTAAATACAACCCCATTGCCAGGAACACAACCAAGCCAAAAATATAGTTAAATGCTGTTATAAAATAGACTATTGCAATCAGTATATCCACAATAGTCGGCAAGATCTGGAATATCACATAACTGAAAGGAAAGAAACAATACACAGAATAATTATATTTTATCAAAAATATTCAAATTCCATTAATAAAGGGTGTCCGGAAAGTAAGGTAACACTTTTGTATATCTATAATATGGCTTTAAAAATTTTACAACGAGGTAGAAATAAACGTATATTTAAATAAAATATGCAAGTTTTTTGTGTGGTAGTTTCATTTAATTTTCTTAACAATTCACGCTTTTATACAGATCTCAAATCTGACCAGTACCTTTTTGTCATTTACGTCATTTAAGTAATGAATGATGTTTTCAATATGACTGCCTTTTATGCTCTTTCTTTTCCAAATATACATGATGAAATTGTCAATCACTTTAGGACACATTCAAATATCAATGTTATTGAGTTTACTTGAAAGTTTTTTAAACAAAATGTCTGAGTAGTCTGGGTAGAGACCTTAAACCTTCGACCTCAAAGTAATGCAAAGGAAGAAGTTACGCAGCTTGAGGTTGGGACTGTGTGCAGTCCACAATGTTCAGCAATCTCTGACCTCCGGAATATCGTTTTGATATTATACTATCAACGAACGTATCATATAAACAAGAGGGCCAAGATGGCCCTGGATCGCTCACCTGAATTTTTGAGAGGACCATAGCCTTTTTTTTTTGAAGGTATTGAAACAGTGGAAATAAAATCATTTTGTTGCCAAGCAATTTTTAAAAAGGTCACCTGTAAAAGTCTTTTCAAAATCTGACCAGCGGTTTCAGAAAAGAAGAATTTTTAGGAGTTTCTTAATTTCCGTACAGTGCAAGTAGCCCCCATTCACCTGAGCAATGTTTCTTGACCTATCAAAATTTCGTAAACAAATTTTGAAACAAGAGGGCCAAGATGGCCCTGGATCGCTCACCTGAATTTTTGAGATGACCATAGCCTATTTTTTTTTTGAGGTATTGAAACATTGGAACCAAATTTATAATTTTGCTAAGAAATTTTCAAAAGGTCACCTGTAAAATTCATTTCGAAATCTGACCATCAGTTTCAAAAAGAAGAATTTTTAAGAATTCTACATTTCTGTATAAGAGCAAGTATCCCCCATCCACAAGAGCCATGTTTCTTGATGGATCAAAATTTAAGAACAAGTTTTCAAAAGGGTCACCCAAGGAACATTTCTGATTTTTTTTTTTTTTTAAATCTGACCAGGGGTTTCAGAGAAAGAGAATTTTCAAGAATTTCATCATGTCCATATAGTGCAAGTAGCTCCCATTCACAAGAGCAAGGATCACCCAAGGAACATCCCTGTCAAATTATTTTAAAATCTGACTAGGGGTTTCAGAGAAGAAGAATTTTCAAGAGTTTCTTCATTTCCATATAGTGCAAGAAGCCCCCATTCACCAGAGCCATGTTTCTTGACGGATCAAAATTTTGTGAATAAATTTTGAAAAGGGTCACCCAAGGATCATCTCTGTGAAATCATTTAAAAATCTGTCCAGCCTTTTCAGAGAAGAAGAATTTTTAAGAATTTTTTCATTTCCCTATAGTGCAAGTAGCCCCTATTTACCAGAGCCATGTTTCTTGACAAATCAAAATTTTGCGAACAGTTTTTGAAAAGGGTCACCCAAGGAACATCCTTGAGAAATTATTTCAAAATCTGACCATCGGTTTCAGAGAAAAAAAATTTTAAGAAATTCCTCATTTCCCTATAGTGCAAGTAGCCCCCATTCACCAGAGCCATGTTTCTTGACAGATAAAAATTTTGCTAACACTTTTTGAAAAGGGTCACCCAAGGAACATCCCTGAGGAATTATTTCAAAATCTGACCAGCGGTTTCAGGGAAGAAAAATTTTTAAGAATTTCCCTAGAGTGCAAGTAGCCCCCATTCACCAGAGCCATGTTTCTTGACCAATCAAAATTTCGCGAACAATTTTTGAAAAGGGTCACCCATGGAACAACTCTATGAAATTATTTCAAAATATGACCAGCGGTTTCAGAAAAGAAGATTTTTTAAGAATTCCTTCATTTCTGTATAGTGCAAGTAGCCCCCATTCACCAGAGCCACATTTTTTGACGGATCAAAATTTCACGAACAAATTTTGACAAGGGTCACCCTAGGAACAACTCTGTGAAATTATTTCAAAATCCGACCAGTGGTTTCAGAGAAGAAGATTTTTTAAGAATTCCTTCATTTCTGTATAGTGCACGTAGCCCCCATTCACCAGAGCCACAATTTTTGACGGATCAAAATTTCACGGACAATTTTTGAAAAGGGTCACCCAAGGAAAATATCTGTGAAATAATTTCAAAATCCGACCAGCGGTTTCAGAGGAGAAGATTTTTAAAGAATTCCTTGATTTCTGTATAGTGCAAGTAGCCCCCATTCACCAGAGCCACAATTTTTGACGGATCAAAATTTCATGAACAATTTTTGAAAAGGGTCACCCAAGGAACATATCTGTGAAATAATTTCAAAATCCAACCAGCGGTTTTATAGGAGAAGATTTTTAAAGAATTTGCTAAAAAATTATATTTGGTTGCCATGGCAACCAGAGTTTTTGACGGAATCAAATTCTGTGCACAATTTTTAAAGAGGACCTCCCAAGGAACATTCCTGCCAAGTTTGGTCCAAATTGGCCCAACAGTTTAGGAGGAGTTGATGTTTAAAGAATTGTTGAAGACGCATTACGGACGACGGACACCCAGTGACCCTAAAAGCTCCCCTTGAGCACGTTGTCATTCAAGGAATATTTCTGTGAAATAAATTTCAAATCTGACCAGCCATTTCAGAGAAGAATTTTCAAGAAATTCTTCATTTCCATATAGTGCAAGTAGCCCCCATTCACCAGAGCAATGTTTCTCGACGAATCAAACTTTCACCAACAATTTTTGAAAAGGGTCAACCAAGGAATATCTCGTGAAATTATTTCAAAATCTAACCATTTCAGAGAAGAAGAATTTTTAAGAATTTCCTCATTGCCCTATAGTGCAAGTAGCCCCCATACACCAGAGCCATGTTTCTTGATGGATCAAATTTTCGCGAACAAATTTTGAAAAGGGTCACCCAAGGAACATCTCTGTGAAATTATCTTAAAATCTGCCAGCGGTTTCAGAGAAGATGAATTTTTAAGAATTTCTTCATTTCCCTATAGCGCAAGTAGCCTCCATTCACCAGAGCCATGTTTCTTGACAAATCAAAATTTCACGAACAATTTTTGAAAAGGGTCAACCAAAGAACATCTCTGTGAAATTATTTCAAAATCTGACCTGCGGTTTTAGAGAAGAATGATTTTTAAGAATTCCTTCATTTCTTTATAGTGCAAGAAGCCCCCATTCACCAGAGACATGTTTCTTGCAGATCAAAATTTCGTGAACAAATTTGGAAAAGGGTCACCCAAGGAACATCTCTGTGAAATTATTTTAAAATCTGACCAGCGGTTTCAGAGAAGAAGAATTTATAAGAATTCCTTCATTTCTGTATAGTGCAAGAAGCCCCCATTCACCAGAGACATGTTTCTTGACGGATCAAAATTTCACGAACAAATTTTGAAAAGGGTCACCCAAGGAACATCTCTGTGAAATTATTTTAAAATCTGGCCAGCGGTTTCAGAGAAGAAGAATTTATATGAATTCTTTCATTTCTGTATTGTGCAAAAAGTCCCCATTCACCAGAGCCATGTTTCTTGACGGATCAAAATTTCGCGAACAATTTTTGAAAAGGGTCACCCAAGGAACATCTCTCTGAAATTAATTTAAAATCTGGCCAGGGGTGTCAGAGAATAAGAATTTTTAAGAATTTCTTCATTTCTCTATAGCGCAATTAGCCCCTATTCACCAGAGCCATGTTTCTTGACAAATCAAAATTTCATGAACAATTTTTGAAAAGGGTCAACCAAAGAACATCTCTGTGAAATTATTTCAAAATCTGACCAGCGGTTTTAGAGAAGAAGAATTAATAAGAACTTCTTCATTTCTGTATAGTGCAAGAAGCCCCCATTCACCAGAGCCATGTTTCTTGACGGATCAAAATTTCGCGAACAAAGTTTGAAAAGGGTCACCCAAGGAACAATTTTTGAAAAGGGTCAACCAAAGAACATCTCTGTGAAATTATTTCAAAATCTGGCCAGCGGTTTCAGAGAAGAAGAATTTATAAGAATTCCTTCATTTCTGTATAGTGCAAGAAGCCCCCATTCACCAGAGCCATGTTTCTTGACGGATCAAAATTTCGCAAACAATTTTTGAAAAGGCTCACCCAAGGAACATCTCTGTGAAATTATTTTAAAATCTGGTCAGCGGTTTCTGAGAAGAATTTATAAGAATTCCTTCATTTCTGTATAGTGCAAGAAGCCCCCATTCACCAGAGTCATGTTTCTTGATGGATCAAAATTTCGCGAACAGTTTTTGAAAAGGGTCACCCAAGGAACATCTCTTTGAAATCATTTTAAAATCTGGCCAGCGGTTTCAGAGAAGAAGATTTTTGAAGAATTTCCTAAAAAATTCCATTTCGTTGCCATGGCAACCAGAGTTTTTGACGGAATCAAATTCTGTGAACAATTTTTAAAGAGGACCTCCAAAGGAACATTCCAGCTAAGCTTGGTCCAAATTTGCCCAGCGGTTTAGGAGGAGTTGATGTTTAAAGAATTGTTGACGATGCACGACGCACCACGCACGACGACTGACGGACACTGGGTGACCCCTAAAGCTCCCCTTGAGCATGTTGTGCTCAGGTGAGCTAAAAATATGTCACAGATTAGATGTGTGTGCCTTAGCATCATCCAGCATGAACCATTTTTTTTGCATCTCTGTATGACTTCATCCTGACCTCCACCGGTGCGACTTCTTTCAGTGGAGTTATGTGAAGTAAAGGCTGACAATCCCAACCAGACAGCACAGATAATTATGTTGTTAAAGAGGACTTCAAGTGAAATCAAAAAATTGATATTGATAGGTACTCAAAAGTGATTTTTCTCCTTTTCCCCATCATGTATTCTTTCAACAAGCTTCAATTCATGGGTCTCCTCTACAAATACTGACAAAAAGAACACGTCAGAAAAAAAGCAATGAATTTATATAGGATTGATAGTTGATAGGGAAAGGAAAAAATGCTGGTCCTTTCCACAATGACTATTTCGAATGTGTTGTTAAACCTTATCGGTCTTTGTTTTTCAAAGGCTAGAAAACAATGTCGGAAAAGGAGAAAATGCTGGTCATTCCAACAATTATTTCAAAAGGCTTTTTTCTTAGGATGGATAGATAAAACAGGATTTGTTGGTGAAGAAGTATTAATATAATGACATAAGACTTACTTTAATAAATTATTTATACTGTTAGTTCCTCTGTCCACAACCCTTAAAACCTCTCCTGTTTTCCTTTTCAAATGCCAGCTTAAAGACAGTCTAAAAAGAGATAGAAAAAAGAGTATGCAATCAGTGTCAAATGGCTCTTATCTGTCTGATTAGATTTATCATGTTAATTTATAAATGACAAAGTTTAAGACAAGTCCAAATCAAAAGCATTTGTGGACAACAAAGTAAATAGGACTACAAAACAGAAATTTGCTTTTGGTTCGATAGAAAGTTTGTGAAAAATGACACAATGCTAGTTTCCAGCATTCTCTTCTTTGATCCCTTATCAGTTTGAAAAGGTGTTTTCATCAGGATCGTTCATTGGTGGAATTGTGTGGTAACAGGTGAACCCTATATGCTTTGATTTTGATACTACAATTATGTTTTATCATTTTTAGGGTCCTGTTCTGTATAATTTGCACAAACAATGCATGATCACAAAAGAACAATTCACTACAATCATGCACTTTTGTACAAGTTATTTCTTTGCTATGTTGTAGGGAAATGACAAAAGAAACTTTGATGTACAAAGGTATAGCAAGCTTATGTAATAAAAATGGTAAAACACAAAGACCAACATAAGATCTATGTCAGCTTTTATTGTGTCAAGCCTGCCCGGGTGGCTCAGTGGTGAGTGTGTCAGACTCATGACCTGGTGGTTGTGCGTTTGATACCTGGTTGAGGCGACTTTTCTTTCCAGCGTATTTTCGCCTCTCATCTCTGCTGAAGCATGTGAGAAAAGTAGTCAGTTTCTTTGGAAAGAAAGTTGTGTTAGTACTGGTGTGAGAAAGCTAGGAAACACATATGTTTCACCGACCACCATGATATGACCTTAGCTGTTAAAGTGGCGTTAAACCCCAATACAACCAATACAACCAACAATTATTGTGTCATGGAATTGTCTTCTATAAAACATCAACAGTTTTTATAGGTATTCTAAAGGTTAATTCAAGCATATCAAAGTACTCACGCATGAAGATGTGAAAATAATTTCACTTGCACCCTCCGTGTTGTATACTGTTGTACAGGGATCCACAAGAATGTTCTCATATTATTCAGAAACCCTGCGCCGCCCCCAGAACTTCCCTTGAAGAAGAGCAATAGACTGTAAATCAAGATATAATCCCAACGAAACACTGGACCAGTCTTTGCCTTAAGACCTGATGCTGGAGTTTGATCAGATGTCAAACTGTTGACTGAAAAAGATCCATAATCAACCAAATTTAGCAATTTTTAACTATTTATCAACATGACAAATGAATATTATTTCCTCCCGGCCTTCTCCCCACCCCCCACACTTTTAACCCATTACCAAACGTCAATATTTTAGACTGGTCCAAATTGAAAGCATTTGCAGATGACAAAATAAAAGTGACAGAAAACTTGAAATTTGTTTTGAGAAGGGTAGAAAACAATATGGGAAAAGGAGAAAAATGCTGTTTACCAGTCAAAAGTAGGGATTGTGTGGTAATGTGTTAAAAGAAAGATGACATTAATATCAATTTCCTGAATATGTGTGTGAGAATCTAGGCAGCAATGGAGAAAAATTAATCATGGTTATAAAATCTTGAAATTGTGTGGTGTTTGGTTAGCTATGCTATCAGAGCTACATAGAAGATCTTGCAACAAATTGCGATTAACTTTTCACCAAACAATAAAATTAATGCCTTGTCCTAACCAAAAATATTGCATTCAACAAATTGAACACCACTAACTTATGGGATTATGTTCTAGAAGGGTAGAATATATATTGGAAAATGAAGAAATTTTTGGTAAACCCACAACAATCTGGCAGAATTTTAGATCTATCCAAAATGAAATTATATGCAGACAACAATTTCAAAGTAGCTCAAATAATGCAATTTTTCTTTGATAGGGTAGAGAAGTTTTTGAGATAAGGAGAAACTTACCACATTTTCTCCTTTTCCCACAATGTTTTTTGAAAATTTGAAAAGTTTCTTCCTCATGATAGTTAAAAGTCATCACTCTGTCATAGAGGATTAAAGCATTTCTTCTTTTGTCCACATTATTTTCAGCCAATTTTGTAAAGATTCTAAAAACATTGGATGTCCAATAAAGGATAACACAAACTAAGAGCAGAAACCCAAGGAGACCAAATTGCTATACGGCAAGAAAAATACTTACCAATGTCTTTACTGTAAATGGGCACCAGGACATTAATCCCACGGCCTGCGCCAAGTATGATAACACAAGCCAGAACAATCATTTGACGCCACCAGCTACCTTTTGGCCAAACATATGGAGCCATGATCTTCAGTTTCTTTAAAACATTACTCCACGTAGACTGACTTTGGACTGGTTGACTGCTTTCCTGAAAAAAAAGTTCTTTTTTTTTAAAGATCTTAACTCTTTATCACAAAAATCCCGACTTTTAACGACCCCGCTAAAGAAGCCTTTTGAAAACATTGTAGGAAAAAGAGAAAATGCTGGTAACCAGCATTTTCTCCTTTTCCTACAATGTTTTCTACTCTATCAAAGACAGATTGTACCATTTGAGCCACACTGAAGGTATCATCTGCAAATGCTTTCAATTTGGACAAGTCTAAAATTGTGTCATTTGGTATAGAGTTAACTAAAATTTCATTGCCTTACTACACATCTATTTATGAGACACACCAAGTCTTCCTTTAACCCTTTCCTAACCAAGAGAAAAATGGATGTCATATAAATTGAAAGCATTTGCAGACGGCAATTAAAATGTGAATGAAATTGTGAGATTCGGCTGTGAAAGAGTGGAAAACATCAATAGAAAAGAAGCATTTTCTCCTTCTCCAACCATGTTTTCAAAAACTCTCTTTTTCTTGGTCTTTAAAACTCAGGACTGTGGTAAAAAATAATACCAAACAATCCTGATATAATGACCACTGGCAAGAAGGACTTTTTCCAACATTGTTGGAAAAGGAGAAAATGCTGGTAGCCATTCATCTTCTCCCACCATATTTTTTGACACTGTAAAAATCACACCCCATACTAAGAGCCAGACTGACTGTACTGCCTGTAAATGGTTTTAATTTGGACAAGTCTAAAATTCTATTTTTGTGGTTGAGAATCACATACCTGATATAGAGAAAGAAGAATTTGTTTAATGGCAACATTGTGGGAGAAGAAAAATCATTTGTTCCAATCTTTATTTCTTAATTTCTACTTTTTTTTAAATTGTCTACTGAATATGCATATCCTGCTGTGAAGTTCTACACATCTTTCATGGAAAAGTTGACTCTTTACCACACAACAATAACTTCAACTTGTCCGACTTGAAAGCAACCACAGACAACAATATAAATGTGAGCGAAAAATTAAAATTTGTTCTGGAAAGAGTAGAAAACATTGTGGGAAAAGGAGAAAATGCTGGTTACCAGCATTTTCTCCTTTTCCCATAATGTTTTCAAAAGGCTTCATCTCCAGGGTTTAAATGTCAGGATTGTGTGGTAAAGGGTGAATTACTACTAGAGTGGCTGCTTTCCTTGCATGCCTTGTTTTTCTGCACAACGGCATGCACAACTAAAAACATCTTTGTTTTTCTGCACAATGGCATGCACAACTAAAAACATCTTCAGAAGCCATTGGCTACTTTCAAACAAAAACATACTTACAATACTTACAATGTAAAAAGTTCACCAGTTAAAAAAAAAATATTCTTGTGAACAACCCATAATTATAACACATGAAATATAATTCATAGCAAGAGGGCAGCATGCCCGTGCCAACACTCCACTGCAGAGTTTTTAAGAAATAAATTGATTTTCAATGAAAATTAAAAGTCATAAAAGTTGTGTAACTGTAAAAACTAGAGCTGTCACTGAATGTGACTTAATACCCCGCCACCTCTATGACAGAAACAGACAATTACATGTACTAGTATTTTGTACACAGACAGACACACCGACAGACACACATACTGATTCCAGTATACACCGAAAAAAAGTTCGTTTTACAGGGGTATAAATATTTTAATGGTTATCTGGCCTAATTATATGGGTTCCCTTTTTGATAGTAGATTCTTAGTCTGAAGTTTGAAGTAAACATTTTCATTATAAAATGTCAAATTTTTGCATCACAACAATGACAATGATGATGATGATGATGATGATGATGATGATGACAGGGCAACGACAATACCTCACTTTTTTTTTAGAAACACCCTAGCTTAAACAATAAGCTTAACTCTTTCACTGGTGAATAAATAAATTCCATTTTCTCAAAGTCTACAGATACATTTCCTCTGCAAGATCAACAAACAGTTTGTTCATAATCTAGAATATAGGAGTGGAGAGTGTACTGTTGATCAGAGATCAGACTGCACATTATTAGTTGTACTGTCAGGTGGCAGGGGACTTGGAAACTTGGCTAAGGTGAACCATGTTGCCCCGAGCCGAAGGCGAGATGGCGACATGATTCTACACAGCTGTGAACAAGTTTCCAAGTCCCCTGCCACCTGACCGTACAAAGAATTTATCATACTGCAAAATTTTATCCTTTCAAGACCCATTAAGGCAAATTTCTTGTATTATAATCTCATGAGTCGAGTATGCTGACAAAATAAGAATTCCCTCCTGAGTGCCCCAATTCAATGAAAACTGACGTCACTGGACACTGACGTCACTAAAACATGCAGTTTGGTGCATAAATGTGTAGTCTGGTGTTCCATTGATGCTGCCATTTTGGATGTTGTTTTGCATGTGTAGTGATGTATACCGGGCACTCAAAAGGGAAACTGGCTTTGCATGGCTTTTGCCAGGGAACATGACATATATGTTCCCAGCGTATTAACCAATCAGATCACGAGAAATTTCTTTGCAGTATAATAATAATTATATGCAGTCTAATCCTGATTTACACAGTCTACAAAATTTTCTGGTGTTGTCTATAGCATGGAAAAAATTAAATATCCCTATGTTAAAAGCATCATAATAAACACACATTTGTAACAAATCCACCTGTCTCCAAAAATATATCTGTTTGCTCGGTTTTCCTTTTCTTTCTCCTGAAAGTTAGCAGTTTAATCATGGATGCAAACCAGAACAGCATCCTGTACAATGGTTTGAAAATCACCAGAAACTTGCAAAAACATTTGAATCCCATCCTCTGTGACAATAGTGCAATCTGCTCTTTTAGCAATATGGTTGACTCGTAACTCTTTACCATACAATCCAACTTTTGAATCCCCTGAGAAAGAAAACTATAGAAAGCATTATGGAAAGAGAAAAAACGCTGGTAACCAGTATTTTCTCCTTTTCCCACAATTTTGTGTACCCTATCAAAGTCAGAAATTATCAAGATTAAATTTTTTGGTTGTCAACAGATGCTTTGAATTTGGTTCATCTAAAAATTTAAAAATTTTGTGATCTGATAAAAGAGTTAACGAAACAATCAAATACTTTTAATGTTAATAAAAAGCCTTTTAACTCATTAACAAACGACAATATTTAAGGCTAGTCCAAATCGGAAAGGTTTGCAAACAACAAAATAAAAGTGACAGAAAATTTGAAATTTGTTTTGTGAAGGGTAGAAAACATCGTGGGAAAAGGAGAAAATGCTGGTTACCAGCATTTTCTCCTTTTCCCATAATGTTTTCAAAATGCTTCATTCTAAGGTAGGGATTGTGTGGTAATGGGTTAACTCTTTACCAAACTACAAAATTTTAGACAGGTCCAAATTGAAAGCACTTGCAGAGGACAAAATAAACACAACTAAAATATTAAAATTTGTTTCCAGAAGAATAGAAAAAATTGTGGGAAAAAGGAGAAAATGCTGGTTTCCAGGAGAAAATGCTGGTTACCAGCATTTTCTCCTTTTTCCACAATGTTTTCAAAGGGTTTCTATCTCGAGGTTGTAAAAACCAGGGATTGTTTGGGAAAGGGTTAAAAAACATTGGAGGAAAAGGGGAAATGTTGGTTATCAGCATTTCCTCCTTTTCCAACAACAATTTCTGTGCTATTGAAGACAAATCTTGCCATTTCACAAATACCTTATCATTTTCTTCAAATACTTTCCATTTGGACCAGTCTAACACTTTGTCATTTAATGAAGATTCAGCTCTCTTTTTTCTGTTAGAACACTACATAAAAGTGGACTAGACTCCAATATATTGAGTGAATTTGCAGTCAAAAAATTACATAATAATGGCATCATGATGAGGGTTATTTCTAAAATACTTAACTCTTTACCACACAATCCCTACTTTTAACAACCCTGAGAAAGAAGCCTTTTGAAAACATTGTATGAAAGGAGAAAATGCGGGTAATCCGCATTTTCTCCTTTTCCTACAATGTTTTCTGTGCTTCCCAAGACAAGTTTCAATTTTTGAGTCATACTTAGGTTGTCATCTGCAAATGCTTTCAATTTGGACTGGTCTACAATTTTGTTGTTTGGTAAAAGGTTAAAGCATTGCCAAAAAAGAAGTCAATGCTTGCTACCAGTATTCTTTCCTCTGTCAGCCATGCTTTTAAAAGCCTTCTGCATCTGGGTCAATAACCCATTACCACACAGTCCCTACTTCTGACGACCCAATAAAGAAGCCTTTAGAAAACATTGTGGGAAAAGGAGAAAATGCTGGTAACCAGCATTTTCTCCTTTTCCCACAATGTTTTCTACCCTTCACAAAACAAATTTAAAATTTTCAGTTAAGTTTCTTTTGTCATCTGCAAATCCTTTTGATTTGGGCAAACCTAAAATATTGTTGTTTGGTAATGAGTTAAAACATGGGTAATAACGATGTATCCCCACCAATATACCAAATGCCGAGTTTGTAGGAAAGGCCAAAATGAAAGGATCTGTAGACAACAATTATTACTGAAATGGTCAAATTTGTATTTTATAGGTAAAAAAATATATCGAGCGGGGTTGAAAATGCTGGTTGCCTGTAATTACTTTTCCAACAGTGTTTTTGAAAGACTTCTCCGTCATGGTTGTAAACATGGCATTGTTTAGAGAAGGGTTTCATAAAAAAAGCTTTCATGGCCTTATCCACTAAGTGCCCTATTAAATGTATTAGCCATGCAGCAGCTCTGACAAAAGGGAACTTAGTGCATCTATGTGATACAGGAAACCTAGCAGATCTGTTTTGTCTTGAAATCGACAGGATGAGGTAGACAGGTTCTTTGACATACAGAAATCTGACCAAAAGTGAAAAGTTTTGGACCAGGTCAGGTTGCACAGACTGATTGTAGGAAAGAAAGTATCAGGAAAAAAAGAATCAGGATAAAAAGTATCAGAAAAAAAGTATCAGGAAAAAAAGAATCAGTTCTCAAAAAGGAGACTAAGTTAATATGTTATTTGTTGTAGATATTTGGCTGACTTTGTAGAGAAAAATGTCATATTTGTACTTTTGTTTTATTTTTTACTTTTTCTGGCCTTAGATTGGGAAGAAATATGCAAACACTTGTGTTTCTTATTTGATACCTACAAGGACTGGGGAGTAACGATAGTCATTAAAATGTTTTTGACTTGTGCAGATTCATTTGTGTAATTTATTTTCTTTTATAATTTGCCACCAGTGTACCGGGTAATCCTAATTAAGGTCTAATTATCACTTTGATGAACCGTCACTGATTATGCCAAACTGTTAAGAATAATTATGTTGTCTTTAATCTTTGTCTTTAATCACCATTGAATTTCATTCTGATTGATCATTTTTCATTTTCATTATTTTTGTATTGTCATGGACTTTGTACAACTGTGTACTTGTCGCAAAACAAAATTTGTTCTGTTCTGTTAAAACAAAAAATTGATCTTTCATTTTACTTTCATTATTCAAGAGGTAATTAAAAACTTTTGAAAACACTGTAGGTAAAAGAGAACTGTTTCTAAGTAGCATTTTTGTGTGCTAAAATATCATAAATTAATTACATAAACTACCAAAATCATACATATATGATTTAAAATAAATATTTATAAAGTATCACAACTTTGACAGAAATCAAATCTTTTTTTCCTGATACTTTCTTTCCTAACAGAAATTTATGTTTTTTTTCCCGATTCTTTTTTCCCTGATACTTTCTTTCCTCGCAGACTGGGCAGGCTAGCCTAGATTGATACTTTTTGCAGATGCACTAAGCCCCCTTTTCACAGAGCATGGCTCATATTTTTTCCCATTCTATGGATTACAGTCTGAAATCAAACCCTTAATACCCTCATCAAATATCATTTGTTTAAATATCACACTCTTATGCAATTTAACCATACACATCATTCTAGCACTTGACCGACTGTAGACTCTTAGATGCTGTTATCAACAATTTTTCACCTAATATTGCAGCAGCCAGTGTATTTGCCCATGCTTTCCTGGAGTGTATTTTACCAGTACTCCACACAATATTCTTTCCAAGACACTGGCTGCTTTCCCCAGTAACCATCATCAACAGAATGGTCATCGGTGAGAAAGGACTAAATCCTTTTAAAATGACTATCATCATTTCTTGGAAAGAAATTGGGCCAGCCAGGATTCAAACCTGTAACCCCTGTTCTTAATTCTTGTATGCTATCAACTCAGCTTTTTAACCTCAGCTACTAGCAGTTTGAAAACATTGTGGGGGCTAGGGATAAAATGCTGGTAACCAGCATCTTCTCCTTTTTCCCCATCACATTCTCTACCTTCACAAAAACAATTAAAGCGTTGAGAATGCTGATGTGGTATTTGTCAAGGAAACCCATTGTATGAAATAAACTTTTTTAAATTTTTTTTTGGTGAATGATCAAAATTTATTTCATCTTGTGAACACCATTGGTAATATTTTCACTGATGGCTGTGCCACTCATGAAAATATTACTGATGATGTTCTCTTAAAGAAATAAAATTTTATTTTTCACCGTAAGAAACAAAATATCCTCTATATCCTGGGACAGCCCAACTGCAGTCTCCTGTTGCATAAAAACAGAAGAGATTGGCAGGGGATAATGTGGCAAAAATTAAACTTACCCCATCTTCACTATTCACAGGACTGTATGTATGAGAGGGTAGGCCTGGGGCTTTCAATCCGATCAGGAACAGTAGAGATACACAAGAGTATCTTACAACCCAGAACACAAACTCCACATGGTCTGCCTTACTGGAAAGATGAAAACTTCATTTTACTTGATTCCATCTTTAACCCTTTCCCACACAATCCTGACTTTTACCATCCCTGTGAAAGAAGCCTTTGGAAAACATTGTGGGAAAAGGAGAAAATGCTGGTAACCAGCATTTTCTCCTTTTCACACAATTTTCTCACAATTTTCTCTACTACTCACAAAACAAATTTCAAATTTTTCAGTCACTTTTATTTTGTCATCTGCCAATGCTTTCGATTAGGACAAACCTAGAATGTTGTTGTTAGGTAATGAGTTAACCTTTTACCACACAATCCCGACTTTAACCATCCCTGTGAAAGAAGCCTTTTGAAAACATTGTGGGAAAAGGAGAAAATTCTTGTAACCAGCATTTTCTCCTTTCCCCATATTGTTTTCTTCCCTATCAAAGACAACTTGAACAATTTTGGTCATATTTAATTTGTCCTCTACATATGCTTTTGGATTGGACAAGTCTAAAGTTATACTGTGTGGTAAAGGATCAAACATGCCAGTCTCAACAAAGTGGCTCGCACGCTTACACATGCCTTCTTTCCAAGCCGCTTATTTTCTTTCCTTCCTCGTAAAACAAAGTTCAACCCTGCCCTGAAGAAAAACAATATATCCAGCTGATTGATTGAATGAATGGTGTTCAAAGCCATTTTCAATATTATTTCACTTATATCTTGGTGGCCAATGCACTTGTCCATGCTTTCCTGGGCCTGTATTCACCAACCTTTCTTGAGAATATTCTCAGAGTTATTCTCCAAGGTTTTCTAAATTTGTAAGTAACATAACTTCTGATTGGCTAAACTGAATGGTTAAGCTCATCAGAAGTTGTATTACCGTTACTTACCGATGTAGAAAATTCTGGAGAATAAGACAAAGAACGTTTTTAAGAACGGTTTGGTGAATATACATGTACATGTAGGCCCTGGAGTTTCTTTTAGCTGGGCACTTCACAATATTCTATTAACCCATTACCACACAATCCCGACTGTTGACGACCCTGAAAGAGAAGCCTTTAGAAAACATTGTGGGAAAAGGAGAAAATGCTGGTAACCAGCATTTTCTCCTTTTCCCACAATGTTTTCTACCCTTCACAAAGGAAATTTCAAACTTTCAGTCACTTTCATTTTGCTGTCTGCAAATATATATTAATGCTTTCAATTTGGACAAATCTAAAACCTTGCCGTTTGTTTATGAGTTAAATCTAAGGGCTGCTTTCCCATGTAACCATTGTCAAAGCAATGTTCAGTGGTGAGAATGTTCAGCTGTAACAGTAGAACAAATACTGTCCCACTACCTATTATGTATCTACATGTATCCTTGAACAGCGTATGTTAAAGCTGTGATTTGCTCTCAGAACTCCTATGTCTCACTCTCTTTCAGTGGTGTAAAATTACTGTAGCCATGCCTCTTACTTGCTAAGGCTACCATACTTTGTTATGCCAATGACTGAGCTTCATGGATAGCTTAGAAGCAAAATGCATCAACTGCCATATAACAATAAACATGTGTGACGATTTCAAACGACTTAAAGCTTTCAAAACATACAGGGTGAAGCAGGAAATACTGGAAACCAGCATTTTCTTCCACTCTTACAGCATTTCCTTCCCTACCTTACAGCCTTTCACTTACATAATTCAATTTGCTGTAGATAAAAATCTAATAGAGCAAATGTCTGGTACATGGGGGCTTTGTCTGGTACCAAAATGTCTGGTATATGGAGGCTTTGTCTGGTACCAAAATGTCTGGTGCATGGTGGCTTTGTCTGGTACCAAAATGTCCTGTACATGGGGGCTTTGTCTGGTACCAAAATGTCTGGTACATGGGGGCTTTGTCTGGTACCAAAATGTCTGGTACATGGGGGCTTTGTCTGGTACCAAAATGTCTGGTACATGGGGATTTTGTCTGGTACCAAAATGTCTGGTACATGGGGGCTTTGTCTGGTACCAAAATGTCTGGTACATTGGGGTTTTGTCTGGTACCAAAATGTCTGGTAATGGGGGCTTTGTCTGGTACCAAAATATCTGGTAAATGAAGGCTTTGTCTGGTACCAAAATATCTGGTAAATGAGGGCTTTGTCTGGTACCAAAATATCTGGTACATTGGGGTTTGGTGCACCTCAAAGATACAGCATACCAAGCAAGTCATCACAAATTGACAGGTCTATAAAAACTGCCTTGTCTAAAAACCAACTAAGTCATTAGGCAGATTGGTCCTTTGACATGGATAAATTTTAAAAATAGCAAAAAGTTTTGACCATGTCAGCCTATAGGCTCAGGTATTTTTTTTTGCATTTGGTAAACAGGTCTTATATTATTACTTGTGACCTGTCACACAAAAAGGGACCTTCTGGCAACTGCGAAAAGTATCATCCCTGGTCAGACTGCGCAAATTGTGCAGTCTGACCAGGGTTGACACTTTTTGCTGAAAGTGGTCATTCTACTTTGTTATACAATTACTTTTTAACTATCAACTTATTTTGACCAGCACTATATCGTTGATCTGTTTTCATCCAATTGATATACGTAATTCCCAGATTGTCTCTTTTCGTGTGACAGGTATCATATGTTTACCTTTCTAGGTACCACCACCATTCATGGCTCCACCAACTAATAAAGGACAAATTTTCCCGAAGGATCGCCAATGTCCAACACATCAATAGAACAGCCCCATGACCCTTGGTGGGAATAGTGGGCAACTGACGCTTTCTCTCCAATGCAAGCAGACGTAAAGCTCCACACCAAGCCAGAAACAGACATCCAAAAGTCAAAATATCGACCCCATTTACACCCCCTCTCTCTTTCAGCAAGTCCTTCGTCATTATGTGTGCTCCCGACTCTAACACCAGGATTAATGTCAAAAAGATCTGTAGAACAGAACCACAGTTTGTCCGAATGTACTTTTTTTCCAGAAAAGTGGCATATTTTCCATACATGTGACACTGAACACATCCAAATGTTAGAATGACTAGCAACAGAAGTCCTGATGTTATTGTGTCCAGGAGACATCTGTTTATACCCTGGTCCAGCCAAAAATAGGTAAGATTTCCCCCGCCACAACAATACTTCATGTTGGCATTCTGTGTTTTTGTCCCTTATTAACACTGAAAAGGTAGAGAAAAAAGGAAAAAATTATCATCAAATAGTATGTTAATAGTCAGACAATACAAAGAACTACCTGCATTTATTTCATGCTTTCCAGTAGGATATCGAGAAATAGCAGTGAAAATATTTTTCGATCTTACACTGGTACCACCAGTGAAAATACCGACTTTCATGTTCTTGTTGACGAGGTAAATTGCGCGTGCCTCACAACCAGATGGGAAATATGATGTCATAACCCTTAGATTTCTAGCACTTGACGCAATATTGTAATGCGTTGCTATGCGGGAGGGGTACGCCATGGGAATAACCGAAAAGAACTGTGCTGGATTTTCATAAAGCTCCTCCCAGAAAGGGTTAAAAGCATGAAATAAATAGAATATTTGAGGTTTTTTTTTTTCGGTAAAAGATTGTAATCTATTTCATCTCATGAACACCATCAGTAATATTTCACAAGTGGCACAGCCACTCGTGAAAATATTACCAATGGTGTTCACTCAATGAAATAAATTTCGATCTTTCACCAAAAAAAACAAAATTATATCCTCTATGTATACAATCAACTCTTATGAAACCATGAATGTACATAATTAACTCTTTCCCAAACATCAAAATTTTGGACTTGACCAAATTGAAAGCACTTGCTGGACAATAAACTGAATGAAGGGTAAATCATGATTTCTGTCTTTGATAGGGTTGAAAGTATTGTGAGAAAAAGAGAAAATGCTGGTTACCAATATGTTTGTTCTACCTCATTTATACATGATATATATGTCATAGGCCAGATTGGAATCTAGGCAGATCCTGAATCTGCCTAGACCAAATTAGAATTCAAATTTTGTGTAGACCAAAATGCATCGTTTTCTAATATTTTTTTTTTTAATATATTGATTTAATTGTGTTTACAATTGAGAGGTATTTCCATTACAAGCATTTTATATATGATTTTTTCCACAATCGCTCTTTTTTCTACCTTTTTTATTAGTGCAAAACATTCAAAATTTATATTTACTCTGAATTTCTGACTAAAACTTCTTTTATTTTGGAGTTTACGTCTAAAAGTAAGATGATTCATATGTAGACGCCCTTTATTCAACGAGAAATTATTAAAATTTGGTTTAGGCAGATTGTAGAGCTGCAAAGCTAAACTTGAATCCTGATTTGTTATAGACAAATTCCAGATTCCGGCTCTGCCTGGATTCCAGTTTGGACTACGACATATACATGTACATCAGTAACATATTACGGCCTATATGGTATATACATATGTATCATCAACACATAACCATATAATATATGTATACATGTACATGTATATATGTTCAACATGTCAACAAATCATCAACATGTTTCCAAAGATCAGCTCATTACCCATTAACTCTTAACCTGCTAAATAACTAAAATGAAATTTTCATTTCGATAGTAAAACCTCAAATACTGTCATTTCAAGAGTTATGATTTTGGGAATGATATCTCCTCAACGGACAGTGTAGATCCAAGATCAGACTGCACATTCTGTGTAGTCTAATCTTGATCTACACTGTCCGCAAAAGGTCAGTGAGACACGATAAGCAGCCAAAGGGTTAAAGATATGCATGGCAATCAACAACTCAATTCAGTAAAGTATGTATACATGTATTACCAAAACATTTTCAAAAAGTATGTACAAGTATACATAAGTCTGACCTGTCATGCGAAAAGGGACTATCTGGAAACTCTGTACGTCAATAAGATGAAAACAGATCGATGATAGCGCAGGTCAATTTCAGTTGACTGTTCATTTTCATACAGAAAATATCATAAAAGTGAAAAGTGTCGACCTCCTGGTCAGCTGCGTGAATTGCCAGTCTGACCAGGGTTGACACTTTCCGCAATTCCCAGATGGTCCCTTTTTGCATGACAGATCACATATGTTTGCAACTTATTCTGCAAACGTTTATTCATAGCTAGGACAACAGTACTGTCCTATAAGCTCTCAGTTTCTCTGTATGGTGATTAACGCTGACCAGGGTTGACACTCTACGCAATTCCCAGGTGGTCCCTTTTTGCATGACAGATGATATAGGTTTGCCACGTGTTCTGCAAACGTTCATAGATAGCTGGGACAACAGTACTGTCCCATAAGCTCTCAGTTTCGCTGTATGCTGATTAACGCTGATTTCAACATTATTTCAGTTATATCCCTTTACTTTTTTTTGACCAGTACTCCACAAAATATTCTATCCAATCAACTGGCTGCATTCAAACATAATCATTGTCTAAACAAAGGTCAGTGGTTAAAAAGGAATGAATTCTGTAGCAATGACTATAAGGTCTTGGCTGCAGAATAGGCAATACTTTCAAAACCAGTGAGACAAAGGCACTCAGTCAGGGCTACTTCCCAAATCATAAAGTCCAACCACTTTGCATTATGGTGAATTTTTTTTTCTTATCAATGGGACAATGTCCTAAAATCCCCCACTTGGCAAAACACTGGATCAAGTTACATTGTAATTTCATTTAGGTATGCATAGGATCAACTAAAGAGAGTAAATTATTTATATAAAGCCTCAACTCATGACTATAAATTATTAGTTAACTCATTACAATGAAGAATGTATCGTTAAAATGCAATCATTAACCCATTACCACACAATCCCTACTTTTGACACCCTTAAGAAAAAAGCCTTTTGAAAACACTATGGGAAAAGGAGAAAATGCTGGTAACCAGCATTTTCTCCTTTTCCCACAGTGTTTTCTACCCTTCCCAGAACAAATTTCTATTTTTTAGTCACCTTTATTTTGTGGTCTGCAAATGCTTTCAATTTGGACCAGTCTGAAATTTTCTTGTGTGGTAAAGAGTTAAGGTAGTATACCCATAATACTTCTAGAGTAGCATAGCATAAAATTTCTTGTTTATGATAGTTAATAATTACGGATTTATACAGATATAATAATACTTTTGCACATTTTAAACCAACCAGAAATTTCTTTTATGTCTATCCTGAAACTATTTTTTTGGATACTTTTGTTAGTTTCCAGAAAAAGGAGGTAATCATTATCTCCCTTTGTAATGAGAATAGAGTGTTTTCAGATTTATAAATGATAATTCTAAGAAGGACAAAAAGGAAAATGTGGCAAATTTTAATCATGGTTTCTTTTATGGGCCCACTACCTTAAGTATGTACCAGTATATGATTTAACAAGAGGGCCATGATGGCCCTGTATCACTCCACTGGCTTATAACTGATTGATTGTATGGTGTTTAATGCAGTTTTCAGTATTATTTCAGTTATATCGTGGCGGCCTGTGCACCTATTCATAAGTATCATTGTCAAAACAATGGTCAGCGGTGGGACAGGAAAGAATCCTGTTGCAAGAACATCATGGCAAGATGATATCTGTGAAGGTTGGTCAAAATTGGAAGAGTGGTTTCAATAGATTTCACTACATAAGCTCATGTAAAACTTCTGACTCCTGGGATGGGGTCAAATTCAACCCTAGTGCTATAATTTGAGCACTCTTGGTAGAGGCCCACCAGAAAAAACCACATACAAAATTTGGTAACCCTAGGCCTTACGACTCAGTACAGGGAGATTTCTAAAGTTTAGTCTACATAAGCCCATATAAAGATTGTGACCCTGGGGCTGGCATATATTTTTTTCTGCAAAGCTGTAAGTTGGGCACTCTTGGTAGAGGCCCACTAGATAAAGCCACAGGCAAAATTTGGTAGCACTAGGCCTTATGGCTCGTGTAAGGAGATTTCTGAAGTTTTCTCTATATAAACCTATGTAAAACTTGTGACCCCCCGTGGGGTGGGCTCAAATTTGACCCCGGGGCTATAAGTTGGGCACTCTTGATAGAAGCCTACTTGATAAAGCCACATGCAAAATTTGGTAACCTAAGGCCAAGTGGCTAGGTAAGGAAGATTTCTAAATTTTTCTCTATATAAGCCTGTGTAAAACTTGTGACCCCTGGAGAGGGGTCAAATTTGACCCTAGGGCTATAATTTGAAGAAACTTGATAGAGGTTTACTAGATTAAAGCTAAATGCCAAATTTGGTAGCCCTAGGCCTAATGCTTTCAAACAAGACCATTTTCAAATATTTCCAATATTTTTAAGATTCGTTGCCATGGCAACCAGAGTTTTTGAAGGAATAAAATTATTTCAAGAAATACTGAAGAGGACCATGGCAGGATCATTTCTATGAAGTTTCATCAAAATTGGCTTGGTAGTTTCTGAGGAGAAAATGTTTAAAGAAAAGTTAATGCATGGATGGTTGGATGCACAGACGGATGTACGCATGCAGGACCAACAACGGGCCATGACACAAGCCCCCTTGCCTCTGTTACTATAATGTACATGTATGCATGTATATGATTTCCACATGTTCATCTATAATTGTGGATGGAACATAATCATAAAATATCACATATTATAAATATAACTATAAAGTATGTGAAAAACATAAAAAAAACGCAACCCTTCCTGACAATTTAACAAATGTGTTCTAAATAGTGAAATCTGTTTTGAGAAAGATAGTAAACATTGCGAGAAAAGGAGAAAATGCTGGTTACCAGTATTTTCTCTTATTCCCCATAATGTTTTCAATAGGCTTCTTTCTAAGGGTTGTTTAAAGACAGAATTGTGTGGAAAAGGGTTAAGGTACTTACCTGAATGCTTCTACAAGCAGTTCAAAATGCTGGTATGTTCCTCTGTAATTGACAGTTCTCTATCACACTCTTGAATGAAGCCTATTCACCAAACAGAACTTCCATTTACAACTCCTTTGAGGTACATGTATACTGAAATTTCAAATGATAAAAAAAAAGTATAAACTAACCAAGACTTTCTTGTTTATAACATCATCAAAATGTCCTTGTTTACAATTTTGACCTTGGTAAAATAATATTTCAGATCTCCAGATAGAGGGAGTTATTTTGATTTCATAATTGAAAATATGTTATTCTCCACTAAACCCTATGTTATGGGTACTCATTAGAATTGTCTCATCAAGACGATTCTAATGAGTACCCACAACTTAGAGTTTGGAAGGGAAATAACAGATTTAGAATGTCATAACTCCCTCTTACCTTAAGCTCTGATATTTCTTATAGGAATGAAAAGAAAACTACGAATAGAGTTAACAAAAATTATCTGGACCCATGAAGAGTCGACCAAATTTATATTTATAACTGTGAGCCAACTCTGTTACATATGTTTTTTTTTTACCCTTGAAAAATAGGAATGACCCTAGCTGCTTTCCACCAAAGAGTCCTTCTACAAACTAGGAATAGGGTTAACAAAAATTATCTGGACCCATGAAGAGTCAACCAAATTTATATTTATAAGTGTGAGCCAACTTTTTTACAAATGTTTTTTTTTTACCCTTGAACAATAGGAATGACCTTAGATGTTATCCACCATAGAGACCTTCTATTTACAACTCCTTTGAGATACACTGCAATTTCAAGTGAAAAAAGTTATCAGCTTTCTGAGAATAACTGCTGTTTATAACATCAGCAAAATTTCAATGATTGCAATGTAGGCCTTGGCAAATTTTGAGATTTCTTTTGGGATTGATAAAAAGCTACAAAATTTTAATTATGATGACAAAAACTATCTGGATCCATGGAGGGTCAGCCAAAAGTATATAACAAAGAGCCAGCTTGCTAAGTAAGAGGTTTTTTTTTCAACATCTGAAAATTACAAATAAGGAAAGGTCAAGATCAAATAAGGTGGGCAGTGATGAAAGTGCATGATTTACAATTTGGCTGTCCTGGTATTGATTCTTATAATTACCAAAGAGGGGCTGAGATTTGCATTGGTTGGTTGTTGGGCAAGGCTCAAAAGACCCCTAGCATTGCACTGTCAAAAGTCAGGACACACAAGTAAGAGAATTTTGGCAGTAATGTGACTCATATAAGGTCAAAAAGCGGCATGAAAATGCCATTCGGTCATAACAAAATATCAATGAAAGATACATTGGCATTTTTCCATTAAGGACGTTTTCGGTAGCAATTTCTGGACATCACTTTGGCGATTTCAAGGGAGACAATAACAGACAGTAACTCTTCTCGAAGAAGGTACTTGTATATCGTTTGGATAATACCTCAAATTTTGGATATGGTACGTTTCGAAGCGAAGAATGAGTCTACAATATCGACTTAACGGACATTTTGCAAAAAAATCCAAAGGGGAAAAGATCAATAGAATACAGGAAAGTTTTCGTCAGTATTGACTTTCTCAGAGACTAGAGTCTTCCAAACATGACAGTGCTGATCGGTCTGAGCGCCTAAACGGTTAATATGCAAACAGCCATTTTAAAAGAAATCTAACACAGCAACATATCTTTTTCCTCTCATTTTTGTACTTACCATTAAATTTTACTGTATATAGCAAAAATCAGAAAATTCTATGACAGGAATTTTTCAAAATTTTGAATTAATTGAAGACTACATGTTGATTTTGCTTATATTTTGGTGAGTCAAGAAATAGGAAAAATAATTTTTTTAAAAAGAAAATGAATTAATATTATTATTTCATTCATACAGAATCAAGAAATTATATATAATATATTAAACACAGAAAAAAAAATTTGCATTGTATGATAAAGTTTGTGACTGTATTACTGTCTTTTATGAAGATATAGTCATTTTAGGTATTTTGATACAAATGGTCACCATAGAAACAGCCATTTGCAGAAAATCTAACTCGGCAACATACCTTTCTCTTTTTATTTTTGAGTTTGCCATTGAATTTTACCCAACATATAAAAGAATTTGAAAATTCTTTGAAAGGATTAATTTTTACAAAACTGTAGAAAACATCTTTAACTCTTTAGTTAAAATGTCAGAGTCTGTTATTTCTCAACAGTTAATTGACAGGTTTACAGATCCACATAATACATATACATTAAACCTTTCAAAAAACAAGCCCTGGTTTTTATGTGTCTGCAGTAAAAGTCTTTGAAAACACTATGGGAAAAGGAGAAATTGCTCGTAACGAGCAATTTCTCCTTTTCCAACAGTGTTTTCTACCCTTTATGAGAACCTTCTGTAATTTTTTCCAAATCTAAAATTGTTGTCTGCAAACTCTTTCGGTTTGGATGGGTCAAAAAATTTGTTGTTTGGGAAAGGGTTAATGGGAATTATCACTGAAAGGGTACACAACATAAAAGGATAAAATGCTGGTTACTGGCACCTTTCCCTTTCCCGCCACATTTACATTAACCTTCTTCCTCAAGGTTGTTTTTGGAAAAGGGTTGACTCATTAGCTCCTGACACAAACTTGCAGTAAACAATGTGATGTGATGCTGCATAACATTTTCTATGTAATATTCCAGTCATGCCAAGAAGACACAGTACAGTTATCAATGCCTTAACGTAGTGGACGCCTAACAGAAAACAGCTATAATTTCCATAATAATATTACCCTACAAAATTTGCTATGATTAAAAAAGAGTGTTGTTGTATCGCTTTAACCAAGCCACTTTTCCCTTTTTGTCTTTTCTAGAATTATCATTTATAAATCTAAAACCACTTTATTTTCATTACAATTTAACCCTTTACCCAACCACAAAATTTTAGACATGTCCAAATTGAAAGCACTTACAGACGTCAAAATATACGTAAATCAAAAATCAAAATCTGTTTCCAGCAGGGTAGAAAACATTGTGGGAAAAGGAGAAAATGCTGGTTACCAGCACTTTCTCCTTTTCCCACAACATTTTCAAAAGGTCTCTTTCTCAGGTTTGTAAAAATCAGGATTGTTTGGTAAAGGGTTAGGGGGGATAGTAATTACCTCCCTATTCTGGAAACTAACAAAAGTATCTACAAACAATTTCAAGATAGGCATAAAGAAATTTTTGGTCAGTAAAAATGTACAAAAGTATTATACATATACCTGTATAAATCTGTATTTATCAACTATCAAAACAACTTTATGCAATGCAGCACTAGAGGTATTAGGGGTCTACTACCTAAAGAGGGATAGTAATTACCTCCCTTTTCTGGAAACAACAAAAGTATCTACAAATAATTTCAAGATAGGCTTAAGAAATTTCTGGTCAGTTAAAAATGTGCATAAGTATTATACCTGTATAAATTCGTATTTATCAACTATCAAGAAAACTTTATGCAATGCAGCACTAGAGGTACAATGTATTAGGGGTCTGCTACCTTAACTCATTACCAAATTACAATATTAAAGGCTTGTCCAAATCAAAGGCATTTGCAGATGATGAAATAAAAGTAAATGAAAATTTAAAATTAATTAATTAAATCTAAAATTGTTTTCTGAAGGGTAGAAAACATTGTGGGTAACCAGCATTTTCTCCTTTTCATACAATGTTTTCTAAAGGCTTCTTTCTCAGGGTCATCAAAAGTATGGATTGTGTGGTAATGGGTTAACAACCTAATCCCCTGTGGCTTGGAGGGTAGATAAATCATAGAGCCTTCTTCAAGCAAGGTTTGAACTTCAGACCCTATGCTTACATAATTACCGGTATCGCCACCCGATTTGTTCTTTTTTTGTTTGATGCTTAGATCTTCACCACATCTCTAAGAAGTAAGAATCCTGAAAGAGAAGGCTTTTGAAAACATTGTTGGAACGGGAGAAATGCTCATGATCAGTATTTTATCCTTTTCCCAAAAATGTCTAATAGATCTACCCTATCAGACAGAAATCATCATTTAACTCTTTTGCAAACAAGCCCTGGTTTTTATGTGTCTCACTCTGCAGTACAAGTCTTTAGGAAACACTGTGGGAAAAGGAGAAATTGGTCATAATGATCAATTTCTCCTTTTCCCACAGTGTTTTCTAGCCTATCGGAAAACTTTCTGCCATTCTCATAAAATTCAAAATTGTCATCTGCAATCACTTTGAGTTTAGGATAGCCTAAAATTTGGGAAAGGGTTAAGGTTCATTTAATCAAGATGCTTTCAATTTGGTCTCGTCCAAAATTTTTGTTATGCCATACAGTGTTGGATCCATTTTTTAACGATTTTTTTTCTTTTGATCCTCACGGCAAGTGCACCTATCTATGCTTTACTGGAGTTTCTTTGAGCAGTAATTTGAATAATGCTCTTACGGAGCCAATGGCTGCTTTCCCACATATCCATTGATGAAACAACAATCAGCCATGATTGTGCAATGAATCCTCTTAATGACCACTATCAAATCTACATAAATATTGGCCGATCCTTGGACTTTGATCCAGGATCACACTGGCTCCCAGAAATGTAGACTGATTTGGCAACCAATATGCAAAGTTCTCATTATCAAATAAAGTTTTAGACTGGTCCAAATTGAAAGCATTCTGTACAAGTTTATTCCAATGTGGCTTTGTCTTTGTACAGAAAAGCTTATTGGAAAAATAGAAAATGCTGGTTAACTCTTTGCCAAAAGACAGATTTTTGGACAGGAACAAATTCAAATCATCTGCAGATGACAAATTAAATCTTGGTATTATGATGATCGGATTTTGATAGGGAAGAAAATATTGTGGAAAAAGGAGAAAATACTGGTTACCAGCATTTTCTCCTTTTCCCACAATGTTTTCTATAGGCTTGATTGCCGCTACTTTCTCAGGGTCATTAAAAGTAGGGATTATGTGGTAAAGAGTTTACTGGATTTTCTCTAATAAATTCCTAGAAGGTTTCCACAAGGTTATTCCCATAGGATCGTTAAAAATCAGGACTGTGTGTTAAGACTTAAGCCAGAACATTTTGGTCATATGTTTTTTCATAGAAGAATGAAAAAACAAAGATCTCACTATCCTTGTACGTAAAACGTTTTAGAAACAGAAATAAAACATGTCATTAATCAGATATGAATCAATTTTCATTTGATGGTAATGATATGGTATTAGATTATATCAAAACAAGAGGGCCATGATGGCCCTGTATTGCTCCACTGGCTTTTCAACCCTTTACCACACCAATAAAAGTGTTCATGAACCTGCAAAAAGAGGGTTTTTGAAAACAATGGATTTTGTCAGGCAATACAAGCAGGTTAAAACTCATTTATTTTCCCTGAAAATAGAATATTTTCAACCAAAAAACTTAAATATCTAGCACCAATCATGTATCAATGTAGTTTAATAATCAAGGGAGGTTAATAGTAACAAACCTTATCCTTCATAACAAGAATTATTTCCCTTTATTGATGTTTAAATTGAAGTGACTATTTATGTAAGCCTATGTTAAACTTGTGATCCCCAGAATGGAGCCAATTTTGACCTCAGGCATATAATATGAAGAAACTTGCTAAAGGTCCATCAGATAAAGATAAATACCAAATTCAGTAGCCCTGGGCCTTTTAGGATAATGAATGAGATGTCTCTTGATCTTGCAGAAGAAATATATATCTTTGGCCTTTTAGCCCTTATTTAGTAGTCAAAGAGTAATAGAAAACTTATGTGGTGACAGGTCTCAAAGAGTATGTTCTAATTAATTATGGCCAATGGATTTCTGGAACATACTTGTTCTAAGTATGAAAACATCTACTCTACAGCAACAGTATACTTAACAGGAATTTTACTTGTAAACTATCAAATATCTACACTGACCAGCAGGATTAGCTCAATGGTTATGGTGAAGGACTTGTAACTGTCAAGTCTCTGACCATTTGAGGGTGTGTGTTCAAGCCCCAGGATGGCTGATCATCTAATATTGCAGATAGTCTTTCAGATAAGATATCAACTCTTTACCAAATGACAAACTTTTGGGCTTAACCAAATTGAAAGCATTTACAGACAAAAACAAAATGAATGTGACTCAAAAATTGAAATTTGACTTTGGATTAGTAGAAAGCATTGTGGGAAAAAGAGAAAATCCTGGTAGACAGGATTTTCTCCTTTTACCAGATTTTTTTCAGAATGCTTTTTCCTAAGGGTCATTAAAAACCTGGATTGTTTGGTAGAGGGTTAAACCTAGGTTCCTAGTGATGGCGCTATACATTAAAGTCGAAACACAGTAAAATTATACAAGTCAAACTTAAGACAGATTTCATCCTGTTTCTTGCATATTCACCCTTTACCACACAATGCAGACTTTTAAAGACCCCGAGAAAGAAGTGTTTTGAAAACAATGTGGGACAAGAGAGAAAATACTGGTATGTGTTAAGTGGTAACCAGCATTTTCTCTTTTACCCCTCAATGTTTTCTACCCCACCAAAGAAACTTTGAATCATACATTAACCCTTTCCCAAACAAGCCCTGGTTTTTACGTGTCTGCAGTATAAGTCTTTTGAAAACACTGTGAGAAAAGGAGAAATTGCTCGTAATGAGCAATTTCTCCTTTTCCCACATTGTTTTCTACCCTTTTTGAGAACTTTCTGCCATTTTCTCCAAATCTAAAGTTGTTGTTTGCAAATTCCTTTGGTTAGGAAGAGTCCACAATTTGTCTTTTGGGAAAGGGTTAAGCCACATTCAAACCAACCATCTTCTGCAAATGCTGTCAATTTAGAAAAGGCTAAATTTCTGTCACTTGTTAAAGCTTCTAGGGGTGTTTCTTTGACTTTGAAACTGCACAACCTGTATGGTATTTTAATAGGGGCATAGAGATGATGTCACTGCCAAGGCCACAGCAGGTCCTTAGACTTGCTACCTCCTTCAAACAAGGTCAACCCTTTACAGTCTTCAGTCCCACCAGGCGACAAAATTTTACTCTTGTCTAAATTCAACGCATTTGCAGACGACAATTTCAATGTGGCTCAAATGGTGTAATTTTTCTTTGATAGAGTAGAAAACATTGTGGGAAAAGCAGAAAATGCAGGTTACACAATGTTTTTCTACCTTATCAATGAAAATTTGCACTATTGGAGCCACACTGAAATTGCCGTCTGCAAATGCATTCGATTTACACATGACTAAAATTTTTGTTGTCTGGTAAAGGATTAACTCAGGTTTGTCCTTTATCCACAATGTTTTCTTCCATTTCAAAAATGAGCCTTGACATTTCAGCTGCATTTCATTTTTCATCTGCAAATGCTTTCACTGTTGGAGAAGCCTACAATTTTGTAGCACGGCTACAAAAATTTCAAAAACTGTAAATATTAAAAATTGGTTCAATGGACTGAAGTTCTCTGACTGGAAAGAAAGCATTATGGTAAAAGGAGAAAATGTTGGTAATCAGCATTTTCTTCTTTTCCCTTAATGTTTTCAAAATGCTTTTTTCTAAGGGCTGTTAAATCTTGTTATTGTGTAACAAACACTTAACTCATTACCTACCAAACATCAATATTTTAGGGTTGTCCAAATCGACGGCATTTGCCAACTACAAAATAAAAATAAAACAAAACTGAAAATTTGAAATTTGTTTTGCAAAGGGTAGAAAACATTGTGAGTAAAAGGAGAAAATGCTGGTTACCAGCATTTTCTCCTTTTTCCCACAATGTTTTCTACAGGCTTCTTTCTCAAGGTTGTCTAAAGTAGTGATTGTGTGTTAATGGGTTAAACTGTTGTCTTCTGCATAGGCATAAAAAGTTTGTATGCTCACATGACTGGGTTGATATCAGTGCTACCTGTTGGGCCTTTGTCCTTGATGTTTTACCCTTTACACACAGTCATGAGTTTAAACACCTTACATGAGAAATCATCTGACAATGTTGGAAAAGGAGAAAATGCTGGTAACCAGCATTTTCTCCTTTGCCCACAATATTTTCTACCCAATCATAAAAGTCTCACAATCTGACCCATATTTCATTATACATGTAATTTGTCAATACTTTTTTATTTGGACAAGCCAAAAACTTTGTTGCTAGATAGAGAGTACCTGCAGTCTGAAGGCTTGCTCTGATGCTATTTTTGTGATTGGGTCTCTCCGCAAGCGGAGAAACAATCACAAAAATATCATCCGAGTCCAAATCGAGATAGGTAGAGAATTAACCTTAAACCACAAGACCCCGAGTTTTAATGTACATGCATGAGAAAGGAAGCTTTTGAAAACATTGTTGAAGAATGAGAAAATGTTGATTACGAGAATTTTATTCTTTTCCCGCAATGATTTCTTTTCTTTCATGGACAAATCTCATTATTTGTGCCACATTTACTATGTCCTTTGGGAATGCTTCCAATTTGGATCTGTCTATAATTTTGTTGTGTACCAAATGACAAAATTTTAGACTTTGCCGAATTGAAAACGTTTGCAGACGACAAAATAAAAGTGACTGAAAATTTGGAATTTGTTTTGCAAAGGGTAGAAAACATTGTAGGAGAAGGAGAAAATGGTGTTCCCAGCATTTTCTCCTTTTCCTACAATGTTTTCGAAAGGCTTCTTTCCGAGGGTCGTTAAAAGTTGGGATTGTGTGGTAAAGAGTTAAAAAAACTGTGAAGCATGTACTCAATACTGACTCTGAAAATAACTTCTACTTGTGCTTGATCTTGACTCCAACATACATGTAAGTCCTAATTGTAAATGGTTTTTGTCATAGTTTTGTCTCAGAGCAGGCTCCTTCTAAAACAATTTTGCAAAACAATATCTACCACTTGCAGCAATTTGTTCATGCTCTACTTTTAGCTCAATGATAATTACACACTGTTACAATGATTTTGGATTTTGTAACAATAAACAGTGAAACTTTATTATACTGAAAAGATATCTCTCGTGATCTGATTGGTTAACATGCCTGGATCATATCATGTTCGCTGGCAAAAACCACATGAAGCCAGTTTCCCTTTTGAGTGCCCTGTAAACATCATTACCCGTGCAACACAACATCCAAAATGGCAGCATCAATCAATCACCAGACTGCACGTTTATGCACCAAACTGCATGTTTTAGTTACATCAGTTTCCAGTGACGTCGGTTTTCATTGAATTGGGTCACTCAGAAGGGAATTTATATTTCAGCAGCATACTCGATTCGTGAAATTATAAAACAGGAAAATTTCGCTTAAAGGTGGGTATGTAAAATTTTCACAACACACTAAATTAAAAAAATGTATACATCATTGAAATTTATATGAAAAAACATTACAAATCGTCTATGATTAAGAATCATAAAATTACAAAAGAATTTTTTTTTTGATGGTATTCCCCTTAAAAGGCTACGTAGCCTCTTAAGCTATTTTTAGATTTTGCGCCAAAATTAAAAAGAAGCATTGTGGGAATGTCAAGTGACTGGCACGTGACTAATGATGTTTAAATTCCATAATATAATAAACATGTAATTATTTTTCATGATATCTTCTTCGGATGCTATGTTTGAAGCTTCGCATGTGTATTTCCAGTATGTAAATGAGCCAGTTCAGGGTTCGAAATTCAAACATATTTACTCGCAAAATGCAAGCCAGAATTGGAAAATGCGAGTTGAAATTTCAAGCACTTGCAAAAAAATGCGAGTCCAAATTATTGAAGAACAGTTACCGCATGTACTAAATTTCACATGTGAATACAAAAAAGGTAATTCTTTTCGTTCTGGATAAACATCGGTCATATTGCACTGAGAATACCCTTAGACGGTTGTTGGTAATTTTACATGACGCCATTGAAGCCTCCGAGTTGCCATTTGTTATCCGACTTTAGTGAGGCAAGTGCTTTCGTCTGCACTCACAGCCGATACTGAGGTTTTGCGGGATTTTTTATACAGAAAAAAAAACAGTAAGCGAATTCAATCTCTGATTTGAAACAAAAACATTAAATTTTGTCAATCTTTCATGAAAAGATAAATCATTATGCACAAAAAGCTACGAAAAGCAAGTCAGACTTGGTGGACTCCCTAAACCAGTTACCGGACACGCAGATATTCCGATGTGACACGTCTGTATTTCATTTACAAAATCGTCCACCATTGTAAGTTTCATAGATATTTAACATGGCATTAGAACAGAAATTCAACTGGAATTGAATCGATTGTTAAATGAGGGTTTTAATGTCAATTAACGTTCCTTCTGTTTGGTTGTTGTCTCGGTTGATAGGTTACGTAATAGAATAGAATTGAACATTCGTTCTTTACAATTGGTAGGCAAGCTGAGCTTAAAAAACAAATGCGAGTCCAATTTTAATTTTGCAAGTGGAAATAAAAGGTACTTGCTAAAATTTGCAAGTGAATAAAAAAATGAAATTTGAACCCTGCAGTTGCTCATGTAAAAATAGAAAATGTTTCCTGTCCGTGTCGACCTGGGCCGTAGTAAATCTCTAATTTCTCTTGTTGTCGGATGGTTTTCGACTACTGGGGTTTTATGAATGAAAATAGTAAAACTTTGGGACTATAAGGATGCTTTTTTAAACCTTTGTAAAATTTTAGTCTCAAAATCAGTAGGGCCACTCTTTTACTGTGAGCAGTTTAACTACACATGTTTCAGGACTTTTCTGCTTGTTTGTTGTTTATCACTGTTTTCAACTTACTTCAGTTATATCTATGGAGGCCAGTCCACCTATCCATGCTTTCCTGGAGTCTCTGTTACTAGTACTCTGTACAATATTCTTTCCTGGCTGCTTTCCAAATAAGCATCACAGAAAGAGTGATCGATGGTGAATGATTCCTATCATAATGACTATCATCAATCCTGCGAAAGAAATTGGCCTAATCAGGGATCAAACTTGTGACCTCCTGTTCTCATAGTTCTGTATCCTACCAACTGAGCTACCCGGGCTCTGTGGTGGAATTAACCCTTCACCACACAATGACGACTTAACACCCTTAAGCCTTTTGAAAACATTGTGGGAAAAGGAGAAAATGCTGGTAACCAGCATTTTCTCCTTTTCCCACAGTGTTTTCTATCCTATCAGGATCAATTTTCATTATTTGAGTCACATTTAAATGGTTATCTGCAAATGCTTTCAGTTTGGACAAGGTTAAAATTTTGTCGTCTAGTAAAGAATTAAATCGCAGACAAAACTTTTCACAATTGTCCGAAAGCTCCCCTTCTGCATGTTGCAGGCCATACAACATCAATGATTTAGCATAACAAAAGTGTATGTGTATTAGGATAGGCAGGTGTAAATAACATCAATTTGTGAAATAATTTTGATAACTTTGATGCCCTTGTCTATTCCAGCCGGTTTATTTCACTTTTATCGATGGATTTGTGATCAAGCATCCATGCATTGTAGTGAAGGGGACCAGTTTTAAATTGTATTGTAATTTTCGCCAGTGTGCATTTTCTTGTGCCACATTTAAAAATCTGTTAACCCTTTACCCCATAAAACATTTCTATGGTATCTCTAACTGACCCTAAATAACAGCAATGATGAAGCCATTTCTTATGTGTATATGGCACCTTTTGATAGCATAGAAAACATTGTGGCAAAAGGTGAAATTGCTCGTCACGAGCAATTTCACCTTTTGCCACAATGTTTTCCAAGGGCTCCTACAAGCAATGTGTAGAAATGAGTATCTATGGAGTAAAGAGTTAAACCATTTCAAACATGTTTAAACACTTAAAACAGTGAGAAACAGTTTAATTTACATCTTCGCAAGCCAAGGCTGATGATTCACTATACTTCTCTACCCTTGGCAGATCGAGCTCGATTTGTATATTCCCCCCGATACGCTTTTTCATTGGATGCAGCCAGCTCTAGCTGCAACAGATGAAATCGCTCGCAGCATTTCATCTTTGATGAAAATAGAATAAGGTCGCGACCGTTCAAATAGAAGGTATATAACATGGAAACCCATGTGGATGTCTGCTTATCACTTCATGTTAGCGGTATGTTAAACGATACCTCAATGGCTTTCAGAAATATGATGTAAATGGGGGGTAATAACCAGCATCCAATAGAGGGCGCATCACAGGAATCTCAAAATTGGGCTCAATCAGCCAAGGTAAGATCCACGTAGTGATCGTAACCTTGGCTCGCCAAGATGTTTAATTTAGTAATAAACAGATAAAAAAAAAGAGAACAGTCATGTAAATAATCCATTTTCTCAACTCACATAAAAAAATTGAAAAAGCACTTCAATCTACTTTACATTTGATAGGTCTACCCTCCCTTGCTCAAGTCAATGTGGCAGTTCTATGTAGCCTTGTGGTTTGTTGGTTCACGTTAGTTATGATCCGATCAAGAAAAAATCAAAATCTTAACAGAATATAGAACAAGAAAAAGTTGATGCAAAGCATCAAAGTCGCCGCAAAGAAATTTATTTAATGCTTCAAGAAAGCCAGGGCAAGTAAGTAAATGTCAGTTTTCATCAGCAGATTTTTTAATACATTATGAAATTATGTGAATAGTAACCTGTATCAAAACTTGTCTTCTGTTACAGTATCTAATACCTTAGCACAGCGCTCTCTTAGCTCTTTTCCGAACGACAAATATCAGACTCTTCCAAATTCAAAGAGTTGGCAGATGACAATTTAAAAAGCTGCAAAAATGGTGGAAAATTCGCTAGTAGTGGGGAAAAAGTATTTAATAAAGAAGAAATTGTTTATAACGAGCAATTTCTCCTTATCCAACATGTTTTGACAAAAGAATTTGATAGCACACATGTGATAACCCGTGTTTGTTTGGGAAAGTGGTGAAAGCAGGGCTAAGTTACTAAAATGTTGCTGTCCTAGGAAAGTATGATTCAAGAGGACGTAAGTTTGCAAGGCATGCTTTCAATTTAAAGAAGTCTAAGACTATATAGTGTTTGGTGAACAGTGTTCATAAAGAATCATGGTTTTGCATCGCGCTTTATCATTATGAACAACACAGCGAAAAAGTGGCCTCTCTCCAGATTTTTTCCACAAATTAAATTTATGCAGAGCTCGTTGAGAAATAAACAAAGGAGTTCTAAACTATCTCTGTTGTAAAAACCAAACTTAGAAATAAGTAACCAATAATGGTCAGATACAATCATAACCATCATACCCGTTCTTCGGCGGAATTTAGCACAATTTCAGCAAATGCACAATTTTAGCAGTGGTCATTCAACAAACAAGAGGGCCAAGATGGCCCTGGATTGCTCACCTGAATTTTTGAGATGACCATAGTCTATTTTTTTTTTAAGCGTTGAAACATTGGAACCAAATTTATAATTTTGCCAAGCAATTTTCAAAAGGTCACCTGTAAAAGTCATTTCGAAATCTGACAATCAGTTTCAAAAAGAAGAATTTTCAAGAATTCTTCATTTCTGTATAAGAGCAAGTAGCCCCAATCCACGAGAGCCATGTTTCTTGATGGATCAAAATTTACGAACAAGTTTTGAAAAGGGTCACCCAAGGAACATCTCTCTGAAATTATTTCAAAATCTGACCAGGGGTTTCAGAGAGAGAATTTTAAAGAATTTCATCATGTCCGTATAGTGCAAGTAGCCCCCATTCACAAGAGCCATGTTTCTTGACGGACCAAAATTATATGTACAGCTTTTGGAAAGGGTCACCCAAGGAACATCTCTGTCAGATTATTTTAAAATCTGACCACGGGTTTCAGAGAAGAAGAATTTTAGAAAAGGGTCACCCAAGGAATATCTCTGTGAAATTATTTCAAAATCTGGCCAGCGGTTTCAGAGAAGAATAATTTTTAAGAATTTCTTCATTTCTGTATAGTGCAAGTAGCCCCCATTCACCAGAGCCATGTTTCTTGACCAATCAAAATTTCGCAAACAATTTTTGAAAAGGGTAACCCAAGGAACAAGTCTGTGAAATTATTTCAAAATGTAACCAGCTGTTTCAGAGAAGAATAATTTTTCAGAATTCCTTCATTGCTGTACAGTGCAAGAAGCCCCCATTCACCAGAGCCACATTTTTTGACCAATCAAAATTTCACTAACAAATTTTGAAAAGGGTCACCCAAGGAACATATCTGTGAAATTATTTCAAAATCCGACCAGCGGTTTCAGAGGAGAAGATTTTTAAAGAATTCCTTCATTTCTGTATAGTGCAAGAAGCCCCCATTCACCAGAGCCACATTTTTTGACGAATCAAAATTTCACGAACAATTTTTGAAAAGGGTCACCCAAGGAACATCTGGGTGAAATTATTTCAAAATCCGACCAGCGGTTTCAGAGGAGAAGATTTTTAAAGAATTTGCTAAAAAATTCCATTTGGTTGCCATGGCAACCAGAGTTTTTGATGGAATCAAATTCTGTGAACAATTTTTAAAGAGGACCTCCCAAGGAACATTCCTGCCAAGTTTGGTCCAAATCCGCCCAGCGGTTTAGGAGGAGTTGATGTTTAAAGAATTGTTGACGATGCACGACGGACGACGGACACCGGGTGATCCTAAAAGCTCCCCTTGAGCACGTTGTGCTCAGGTGAGCTAAAAACACACAAATAGTAGGAAAAACTATCTACAAAATAATCAAAATGCTTATTAAACCTGTGTACGAAGGTTGTACGAAACGACCACCTGGGTACGAAATGACCAAAATTGAAAGTATAGGTAGGTATGAAATGACCAAAATCGTATGAAATGACATAGGTACGAAATTAACAAGGTACGAAATGACTGAAAACCTGTACAGCCTTGACCAATGGAAACAAGGCATTTATGTGGACGAGTCCATTTCTCACGAATAGCGACAATAAAAGAAATAATTAGGCGGTTTTTTGATGTTGTAAGTATTAATGGAACAAAAATAGTATCGTATTGCAATTTCGTAGTTTAAGAATGAATTAAAAAGCCAGTTTAAGGCGAAGTAACGTTAGAAAGATTCCTTGTTAACCTAACACCCCTATAAAAACGAAATTCCCACTATCCATGTCCTACCTCGAAAAACTATCAAAAATATAGTCGCGCGCTTCTGCACGGCGACTAATGAATCACCAAATAATTTTCTGTTTCATCTTTTAGGTAGCATCATAGAAAATATGATGCGGTTTCATCCATACATTTGAAAGAAAATCAGCCTTAACCTTCACCACTGTCCTGGTGCCAGGCTGAAACTGATGCATGTTACTTTGATGGTTTTCATGAAAAAATCAATACAACTCGATATATTTGGCGCTGGTTTTCAGTCACACGTCCAGAAAATATTTCCACATGACCTAGCAGATGATCTAAATACGTCTTCATACATGTTTTGAAGTAAAACTGCTTGAAATGAAGGATTTTAGAGGGTGGTGGTAAAGAGTGTTAAGCATGTAGGTGCCAATGGCACCATTTTCACTTCCGGTAAATTTTTTCTCCATTCTTATCTTTTATTTTGAAAAATGAAATATGTTGAGGTACAGAAATCTTAATTTTAAGATATCTACAATCAAAATAGAGACCAGTGAAGCAGCTAGAGGGTGCCTATTTTTATTATGACGGAGAAATACTATTACCTCGAAGCAACATGTACTGTGAACCAACATATCGTGGCTATACATCGAATGTCAATCCCGTAGCTTCGGTAACCCTTTACCAAACAAACCTTGTATCAATAATGAGACACCCTGGTGATCTTTTTCATATTTGGACATTTACTGTACACCAGAGGCGACAGGTGAGTCAAAAAGTAACATCGACTTTAGGGACAAGTATCAGTACTACAAACCACAGGAATCGGACGTTTAGTTGGTGAAAATAGCTAAATGTCAGCCAAAGTGGTCACTCTCTATTATAAAATATTCAAGAAGTGCAACTGATTTCCGATCAAAATTTGACAAAACTGTCACCGAAAATCATCTCCAAAAATGCGGTCAAATCAATACTAGCCGACATAAACACACACCTGCCGTGCTCTTAAATATCTAATCTGCAGATCTATTAAGTCCCTACCTGCCCCGAGTCACTCTTTCCGCGTCATTCATCCGATTTCCCTTGGGCGATATTTATCAAGAATCAGCCTCGGCAAAATCCTCCATCGTTCACCAACTTCCGGTTATCAGAGTGAATGAAGGTATCCCCAACGAATGCGTTGGATATAGTCTCTACTCTTTGTAAACTTGACCATACAGTCAAAAAAATTATCTTTGATTTGCATCGATTGTGTTTATCTAAATATAACATGATTTTTCTTAGATTTAACTTGTACCGACGGAAATATTATGAAAATTTTCTGACGTGATTTATTGCAAAAAGTAAACTGACATTTTCATTCACTCCTATAACCGGAAGTTGGTGCACAATGGAAGCTTCACCGGGAGGCTGATTCTTGATAAATATCGCCCTAGGGAAATCAGATGAATGACACGGAAAGAGTGGTTCACGGTAGGTAGGGACATAATAAATTGACAGATTAGATATTTAAGTGCACGGTAGACGTGTGTTTATGTTGGCTAATATTGATTTGACCCCATTTTCAGCGATGATTTTCGGTGACAGTCGTGTCAAATTTTGATCGGAAATCTGTTGCATTCCTTGTATATTTTATAATAGAGAGTGACCACTTCAGCTGACATTTAGCTATTTTCACCAACTAAAGGTCCGATTCCCGTGTAAAAACAAACCCAGGTTTTTACTACCCCAAGAAAGAAGCCTTATGAAAACATTGTGGGAAAAGGAGAAAATGCTGGTAACCAATATTTTTTCCTTTTCCCACAATGTTATCTACCCTTCACAAAACAAATTTAAAGTTTTGAGGCACTTTTATTTCGTCATCTGGGAATGCTTTCGATTTCATGGCAAAATTTGCAATAATAAAATTTTGTCGTTTGGTAATGCGTTAATTTATAACAACAAAAGTTACCTTATGTAGATCTTCCATCTTGAATACTTAGAACATGTCGTTACTCCGAGTTTACCAGTGTTTATCAACTTCAAGATAATGACCTTGTCGTCAGATGTTTATATAATTATATAACTGCTTCAGAATATAAACTTCTACAATCAAGTTAACCAGTCGACCCGACAAATGCATTTGGGAAGACTACGTCATGTAGGCCTATGCATGTGCGATTATATTACTGACAAGAAACTTAAGAATCTTTTCATAATTATTGAAGTGATCTCTGAGTAGCAGACAGTCAGTGATAACACATGTATGTTTACATTGGGCGTATTCCTTTCGCTACTCCGAACACTCCGAACATGTTCTAGGTTAATGGAGTATTTCGGAACACTGTGACGTTCCTCAGAACATGTTCTGACTGTTCTAATCCAATCGAGGTGTAGTGCACCTGCTGGACGATTGCTAGGTGATACAAGATGGCTGAAAGACGGACAATTTTTCATGGCAAAATTTGCAATAATTGTCCTTTTTTACGATATGAGTGCCATAAATAGGAGCACAGTAGACTCTTCTCTACTCTCTCTCTCTCTCTCTCTCTCTGCAGCTAATCATATCCTCAACTAGTCTGGTACCCCTCCATACTTCAAGAGTACCGATAGCGTAGTGGTAGGGGCAGGTAATCCAGACTAATCCACAACCGTAGTGAGACCGATCCACAACTAACACAGCTAATACACTTAGCTCTTGCAACAGCCATCATGCCAATGTACTTTCATTTCGATACGGTGTAGAATAATGTTCCGAACGTGCTTCATTCAGAACATACTTCCGGAACAGTGTATTGTGTTCTGAAATATTCCTTACGCACGTTCCAGAACAGCATTCCAGAACACAGAACATTGTGCCAGAACAGATGAAAGGAATACGCCCATAGACAACAAACTGGTAACAAGAAGATGGGATCCGGTAAACCGCCCTACGTCATTCATGTTGAATCAGAACAACAGCCTGAAATCAGTATCTACCAAATACATGAATGGAACAGATATTTTGGGCAATTTCCATAGAATCATAATACACGTTTACGTACAACTGGTTGTTTTTAATCATCATTATTCATCGTTTTATTGCAAGAGATATTATCTATGTCGGTTTACTGGATCTCCCAGGTCGTTTTACTCGATCCCCGATTTACTACACATTTATGCTCACGGACCCATTGAGTACATTTTGTCTAACAACTAACTCATTAACTTCCGCCAGATGGCATTCTATAAAAACTCCACTCTCTTGCACTCCGGATCATTACATTTACCTCTGTAGTGGGCTCAGAAAGTAGCCCGTCATTACGTCATATTTTTGTCACATGACCATAACTCAAAATGGCTTCACAAACGCCGGTAAAAGAAAGACCAATATCGATTGTTTCGTGTGCTGTTCAAACAGCATGGGACCAATCAGACTTAGTGATAGGAAATGAACAAAAGAGGGATTTTCTGAAAAGCTTGAATATCTTTAAAGGACGATAACTTGATTTTTAATCGTACAAACTTAGATCCAGCGGTGTGTCAAATCAGTTGTCATCATTCATGGGCGCAGCCATTTTTGTTAAAATCGGCGTAAGATTCTGAAAAGTGAAGAGGCTCGAAAAAATTAGTTCCATTTTATACAGGTGAATTCATCAGTTTGAACGCACCTATAATGTATCCAGAATCATATTTCCTTTGCCTAACTTACAATTTTACACATGAAACAGCTAAACAGTAACAAAACATCTTTTCCTCGGTTTGACAAGATTCTTGTCATTTAGCCCATCGCAGAGATGTATGTGAGGTAACGAACGACAACTCTGCTTGGAGATTGTAAAAACTCATCTATCTAATTTGAGCATCCTGGGTACAGAACCGAACCACACTTTCCTACGCGACAACCGTTACTTTGAATTTCAGACTAAAATAAACGTTTACTCAATATGTTCGTAACGCTGCCTCGTGCTATTCACTCAGCTATGATCAGCTGTTTAAAGAAATCTGGAACTATTAAAGCAGGTCTCATTTCTTTTCAAACGTATTGATAAAAGCTATGTAACATTATACACGTCTAAGCCATCATCATAATTAATTAATGAGTATCATGAATATTGATACAGCGGCAGATAGTGGGCGGTTATGATGTTCCTATAACCAACAATAGTGTCTTGGTGGGACGTCCACAGAGAATTTGGCTATTTTAAAAGCAGCCGCTCTGCCGAAGAAGAAGAGAGGAGGAGAGAGATTGGTTATTGAGTTGTAGACCCGCGTCAGCGGTCTCTGTTTAACAGGGATGACTTTCCCCTGGATATTTTCTCTCGTATATTGTGGGTAGTTGCAGTTACCCCGTAGAATTACAAAGAATGGATTTATGTTGTTAATAAACGTTGTTCGTCACCTTTAGACTCCGTTTCCTTCCTCCAAATTATAATATTCCACTATACGATCATATTGATTTGTTCCGAGGTAGTAAAGACTGCCTGCCGCTATGTTACATAAGAAGGAAGGAAATATTTTGGTGCCGTGACCAGGATTGGTGATCCACCAAGTAACGAACAGGGAACTCTAAAATTATCGTTTTCTGTGCACTTAAAAAAATGGATTTAATGACAATAAGCACAAATGGAGAAGAAAACCCCACCGTCAAAAAGTACTTTTGAAATTCCGGTGATAGATGATTGGGGCACTGAGAAACAAAAGGACAAACAAGAGCCGACAAACATTTCAGACTTGTAATTCAAAAGCATTAAGGTGACTTTGGTTGCCTGTCCCTTTTTTGCCGAAATTTCTTATGTCATGGACAAAAGTGCTGCCGTTCAGTGTTCGATTAACATTTGTACATCTTTGTTCTGTCGCTAGTGAAGCCGAAGTGTGGACCCGAAGCCGGAGCTCTCGACCCAACAACCGAAGCCAAAATTATTTAGATTTCCACTGAACGTTTTATCTAGGAACATATTCGATAATTTGTTCTAAGACTGTGAAAGATATGCATATGCGTTAACACCTGCGAACAAATACAGGAGTTTTGCTGAAAATGGGACAATTCCAGAGAAACCCAAAAATCCTTACCTGACAGAGCTGAATGTGTTCTAGTAAAGTTGGGCTGACAACCATTTATTTTCACGAAGTGACAGAAACAGGAATAAGGAAACAGTTTTATTGTGTCAACTATTTTTTTTTTTTTGGTAAACGGGAACTGTGAGTAACCATCATTTCTTTGACTGAAACTTGCAATACAAAATAAAATTACCAGTCAGCCTGATTTTGTACAGCTTTTGAAAATTTAAGAGATCTTAAAGATATAAGTCAAGAAGCATTTTCATTTTATTCATAGTAGGGCAATTGAAAAATATGATATGTTGGCTAGGTTGCAATCAGAGCAAAGAGAAAAAATATATAACAACTACATAAAAGTCCATAGGTATGGTTGCCGATATTTTGCAGCTCTTTTGGGGTCGAATTAAAATTCTAAATAGGAACAGGTAAAAGCCAAGTTAAGTTCTCAATTTGTGTTAGAAGCAGATTACGTAAAACTTATATGCTTTAAATTTGATTGCCCTAAATCATACAAGGCAAATGGGAAAATATTTAGGTATTTGCAGACAGGTTGTTAAATTTACTTGTTCATGGATTTAAACATCCTTGAATGAATTGCCAATGATTAGATTTTTTGTTGATGGGGTGACTTTCAAATTGTACAAAAAAAGAAAAAATACGAAAGACAGTCCAGCAAAAATTTCAGGTCGCCACTAGAAGTACCACCGTGGAGCAAAATAGTAATTGATAAGGCATATCATTGGAATCAAAGTTCAATTGCAGTGAGGAAAAGTCGGAAAAGAGTTTCATTGGGGAAATGGGTTAAAGATTAGATGGATATCGGATAACCGGATTTGACTCCAATTGTAATATTCCCTTGTATGTGCTGAAACAAAGATTATTGGATAGAAAAATTCAAGAGAGTGTTCTGAAAGATCTTCCAGTATCGGAAAACTCTTCAGACTGTCAATTAATAGTTGATTCATGAGTCTTAGTCCTTGAATAGAAAGAATAAGAAACTGGATCTAAAGTGACCAGTAAGACATACATTTGGGTTTTTATATGTCATCTAATCAGTCTTTTTCATTAAAGAAGATGAAATTTGGACTAGAAGCTTAATATTATTTTTTCCCGTAAAAGGAAGTATCACCTACATGTAGGTACACAGATAAATGTTTCGTAAATTTGGTGTAGGTATTAAGGGAAAACATTGTTAAATGTTGCTATAGGTTTTATTTCACAGAGGTGGAAGGACGAAACTGTGAAATGTTGTATGTATGTTGTACTGTTAGGTTGCATATTTTCCAGTCAAAGTAAAATGTTAGAGTAAAAGTGTGTGTGCTGTTGACTTAGAAATATCTCCGAATCATTCTAACTGAAATATCTGCATCTCATTAAAGGTCGAGAAGCTGAGTTAGCCATAAATTTCTGAGAAGATAAATTTATGCTAATGAGCAACAAAACATCAAGCCAATATTTCAGTCCACTTATATAGTACTGCGAGAAAGAAATCCAATCTATTTTATTGGCACTAGCTATGCACGTAGGTTGATTGTAAAGAAAATAGAGACAGAACGACGTTCCAAAATGATCAATCTAAATGTCATATTTATGTTTTATTCAAGAAACTAATCCCTAAGCGAGGATGGTATTTACAAAGATTCCTATTGAATTCAGTTTCTTAGTTATCGAAAGGAAAACAATTATTTGCGGAATATCAATAAGGCAACTCATAGGAGAAGTTAATCTGAAGTTTGATAACTCTGATCACAGGATCACAAAAAGAATATGATTTATGATATTGCGCGGAGCAAATATAGAAGAAAAATGGCTTTCTAAACAAAACACGTGAATTGATATCAAAGTTAATCTTACGATTTTGAAGCAAAAATACGACAAGAGAAATCTATTGCCAACTCGAAGATTGCCAAATACCAGGACTTTTTTTGTCAATAAATGAGTTCATGGGAATTTCATGAATGAGTGTTATTGTAGTAAATTTATAATAGTAGCTATCATACTTGTCAAGTTTAGAGAAAAAATTATATGTATAGCTGGCTGGAAAATTGCAAGGTTCAACAAGGAAAACATGGTTCAATTGACTTGGAGCTACTTAAAAGTAGGAATGCCATAGTGTTGCATTCGAGGACCGGAGTCGTGTCACCTCCAAAGTAGTCGACGAACAAGAAGGCATTGTTGCCAAAAGAGAACCACACAATGGACTTTATGGGTTCTGAAGAAAGTTTAGATTCTAGACTTTTATTGTATTTTGTATTGTTATTTGAGATGTTGTTTGTACCTTATAGTTTTATGGTTAAAGCAGTAGGTACTTTTAAAATAAGGAGCTTGACGACCATAAAGGTTCTTGTTCGATGAGATAGCAGATTAATCTGGAGAAAAGGATTAATGATATCTCATGTTTTTATTGTTAAGGCAGTATTTTTCCTTTAACATAGGAAGCCTTAACAGTAAGTCATAAAGGCTTGGGTAATTTTTTTTCGATGAGGCTCTGAATCGTTCTTGTTGAAGATAATTGATTTAACCTCATGGTTTTGTTAAAGCAGTATTGTCCTTGGAAACAAGAAGCTTTAACGAGTCGCCCTAGCAGCCAGTAACGAGTTAGACTAGAAACTAGTAAATTAATCTGGATTGGAATGATTAACTGTACGTTGTTCAAGAGTAGAGGTTTCTGATGATGTTTTTGTTTTTGAAGTAATTAATATTAAGTATTGTGAGGTGTTACTTGTATCGTCTTTTCTCATATTGTATCGTAGTAGAAATCATTTTGACCATTGGATATAAACATCATAATGTTACTGTTTTTGTGTGATATTATGTCTAGGCAGACAAAATATCTTGAGAAAGGGAGATGTGTAACATTATGAGCTAAAACTCAGATACCAAGAACTCTTGACTTACCGAGGAGGCGTGGTTTTAGAGAATCTAATTTTCTCAGATTTCGGCTATGGATGCCTTATTTGCCTGGTCGGCAATATGAATATTGATATTGATAGTGGGAGTGTTTTGGCTTCCTATATATGTGGTGTAGGATGCTTGATCGGGGGAAGAGATGTGAGGACAGAAAGTGAATTAAGATCTCTGTAGAGAGAAAGTTAAGATCAGGACAGAATGTTTTACCATCTAAGTGAAGTGATAAGATCTGGAGTGAGAGAACAGTTGGTTTTAATAAATAAGAAGAGTTTTACTGAGTAACTGATTCATGTTTGAATATCATGTTGGAGTAGTTTACTTGTGTCCTAATTAATAAACACGTAGAATAGCAGAATCGTGTTTCTGTTATAATTGACGTACTAAAATCCACTATACGATCGAGACATTAGACGCATTATGTTACATGGTCACCCATTTATTTTAAGTAAGGGGGGTGTGTAACATTATACACGTCTAAGCCATCATCATAATTAATTAATGAGTATCATGAATATTGATACAGCGGCAGATAGTGGGCGGTTATGATGTTCCTATAACCAAAAATAATGTCTTGGTGGGACGTCCACAGAGAATTTGGCTATTTTAAAAGCAGCCGCTCTGCCGAAGAAGAGGAGAGGAGGAGAGAGATTGGTTATTGAGTTGTAGACCCGCGTCAGCGGTCTCTGTTTAACAGGGATGACTTTCCCCTGGATATTTTCTCTCGTATATTGTGGGTAGTTGCAGTTACCCCGTAGAATTACAAAGAATGGATTTATGTTGTTAATAAACGTTGTTCGTCACCTTTAGACTCCGTTTCCTTCCTCCAAATTATAATATTCCACTATACGATCATATTGATTTGTTCCGAGGTAGTAAAGACTGCCTGCCGCTATGTTACAGCTATTTTCTAAATTGCTACTTTATAGAGCGTAATATTACAGTATGCCCCCTTTCGGGGCTAGTGATGCGTCATATAAGACAATCGAATCTTCATTATCTCCCGCTAGATGGCATTCTATAAACACTCATCTATCTGATATGGGCATCCTGGGTACAGAACCGAACCACTTTCCTACGCGACAACTGTTACTTTGAATTTAAAACAAAAATAAAGGTTTACCCAATAAAACGCTACCTCGTGCAATTCACTCAACTATGATCACCAGTTTAGAGAAATCTGTTGCTAAAGCAGGTCTCATTTCTCCTCAAAGGTATTTATACGTGAAAGCTATTTTCAATATCGCTACTTTATAGAGCGTAATATTACCCGCCCGCTTTCGGGGCTAGTAGTGATGCGTCATATATAAGACAGTCGAATCTTAGAAGAATATGACACGCGCAGACAACGGTCGAATCTTCGAAGAATATGACATGCGCAGACAACGATAACTAATTCAATCATGAAGTTTACTGGTGAAGTTGACTATGAAGTTTACTATGAAGTTAACTGGTCCTTGGGCTAAAGGCAAAATTAAAATACCGACCCGTGTTTACCAGCCTGCGCTAACGTAAGTCGATACCTTTTGCAAGTGCATTAAACCTTCCTCTTACAGAGCAGTTAGAACTTCTCAACAAGTCCTTAAAGGGAGGTAATTCAAAACTTTTGGCCATACAATGAATACCCTGTTTTCGATGTTTGTTATTTGTTTCTGTTCGGTGAAAATTACTGCAAAAAATCCTGACAGTGTTGAAAGTCAGTCTATGGTTACTTTCATTAATTGTTATGTACTGTTCTTAGTAACACGCGTTAAAGACCACGTATCACTACGGCTTTCTTATACACTTCATAGAGATTTAAATGTCTGTTGTTTTTTTTCAGAGATGTCCATGACCTTTAGCTGTTACCATGTAAACATAATATGTGACACCGAACAGAAACAAGTCAATATATTGCAACTGTGAGTTTGATAAAAAAAAATATAAATAAAGTCTCCCTTCTGATATATTTCTAAATCATTCCACAGATGTTCGAATGAGTTAATTGTTGGTATACCAAAGACCGTATAAACCACTTATTGTAACCCATTACCACACAATCCCTACTTTTGACGCCCCTGAGAAAGAAGCCTTTTGAAAACGCCATGGGAAAAGGAGAAAATGCTGGTAACCAGCATTTTCTCCTTTTCCCACCGTGTTTTCTACCCCTCCCAGAACAAATTTCTATTTTTTAGTGACCTTTACTTTGTCGTTTGCAAATGCTTTCAATTTGGACCAGTCTAAAATTTTGTTGTGTGGTAAAGACTTAAATCAAATATACTAATTTTAAATTTCGCTGAAATTCAGCTGATTGGCTAAGAGCGTATATCTCATCCAAGTAGGCCAGTCTTTAACTCTTTACCAAACGACAGAATTAAAGACTCGTCGAAACTGAAAGAATTTGCAGACGAAAAACACATGTGATTTAATAATTGAAATTTTGTTTTTGGCAGGGAAGAAAACATTGTGGGAAAAGGAGAAAATGCTTGTTACCAGCATTTTCTCCTTTACCCACAATGTTTTCAAAAGGTTTCTTCCTCAGGGTAGTTAAAAGTCGAAATTGTGTGGTAAAGGGTTAAAGATACATCCTTATAACCACGGAGTATAATGCTGTAACATTTTCATAGTCTGTAAAATGATTCAGATTTGGTCAGATTCGGAAAAATAGATAGATTATCGATGTGTATAGTTTGGGGAAAGGCCATGGAAAACTTGAGATATAGAGTAGACATACATGTAAATGTACATTTAGTTTCTGATCAAGACCGTTACAAAAAACTAGTAGCAAAACCAAACTATAATAATACAACAATATTTGATGAAAATCTGGTAGCTGTACATATGAAGAAAACCTGTTTACTCAGGAATGAGTATTATAGATATTAGTAAAACATATTATTATTTTATTGTTTTTCCGCCAAAATGACGAGCATTATACAATAAAATACAAGAAAACAGTAAGAATGAAATAACAAACAAAAAAATAGTAGGTATATGTCAGAAAGAGAGAAAATCAATGTACGGCCAGACTCCGACCCGAAAAAGACCCTTACAATAAAAAGACGAAAATGCAAAAGCCCTTTCCCTGGTCAGAATGCGGGAGCACATTGTTCAAAGCAAAGTACAGTGAAAAGGTTAGATTGTGTTATACTGATACAGATAGTTTCATACTAAAGAAAAACAGGTGGTTTTTATGGAGATATTTCTCAGGACGTTCCCACAAATTTTTTATACAAGTAATTACCCTGAAAAAACATTTCTTAGAAAATGATTGTTACAAAAAAATTGTTGGTATGTTTACAGATGAGTTTGGTGGTAAAATTATGACTGAGTTTGTTGGCCTCAGAGAAAAAATGCATTCTTGTATAACTTTAGATGGAAAGGAAGACAAAAAATTGTAAAAGGATAAAGAAGTCAGCAATTAAAATGAAATCAATTCTGACAATTACAAAGAATGTTTGCTTACAGGAAAGGTCCTGTATAGGACTATTGTGTGTATTGAGAAGCCGCGGCCATGAAATACAGTATATACGAAGATGTTAAACAAAATAGCATTGGGTTCTAACGATGATAAACGGTATATTATTATGTTCTGATGGCATGGTTTCACTATAAAAATGAAGGTAGGATGGTTGAGTAACGGTTAACAAATGTTTTAAGCATAACTAATGTTAACAAATGTTTTGATCATAACCACGTTTAACAAATGTTTTAAGCACAACCACGGTTAACAAACATTTTGAGCATAACCACTGTTAACAAATGTTTTGAGCATAACCACGGTTAACAAATGTTTTGAACATAACCACGGTTAACAAATGTTTTGAGCATAACTATCACGGCGGGGAATCACGTGACACAACAACAAAAAGAATGACCGACATTTGAAAAAAATCCGCAACTTGAGGTAAGAAAATCTTCAATAATTCCCTTAATACGTGACCGATGGGAATTTGGTTTGAAGCAGAGAAGGCGGAAGGACTCCGGGGATTTGCTTGATGTGTTAGATTTTTTAAACAACACCTGATAAAAAAAGTTATTGACGAGCAAACAAATTATCCAGGGTAAAAAATTTGTTTGCTCGTCAATAACTTTTTTATCAGGTGTTGTTTAAAAAATCTAACACATCAAGCAAATCCCCGGAGTCCTTCCGCCTTCTCTGCTTCAAACCAAATTCCAATCGGTCATGTATTAACGGAATTATTGAAGATTTTCTTACCTCAAGTTGGGGAATTTTTTCAAATGTCGGGTCATTTTTGTTGTTGTTGTGTCACGTGATTCCCCGCCGTGAACTATGGTTACTTGGATTTTTTTAACCACAATTATGGTTGAAGTGGCGCAGGTCAGGAAATATGCACTCTACTACCATTGTGTTCTAACATGAACTGCAGCTGTTTTTACAGAAAACAGTGGATGCATAAATGCAGCTAAGCGTACAGCTGTTTTATATCGGTCCGAGCAGCTAATGCTTGCTCAAGAAAAGTTTAATTATATCTGAAAAGCCTTATAGGCTAAGGCCCAGATCAAAAAAGGGCTCTATTTTTATTTTTTTTTTCAATCCATCTGGTAGAAAAATTCAAATGGTACAGTGAGTTAGGATAGCCTATTAGGGTCACTTTAAGCATGGATGCCAGATCTGAAAGTGGTGCAGATTTTTTTTATATGCTAATAAACGCGCCTACCCCAAATTTGCCTATAACAAAAATTAAACTTTTCCTCTGTTCACAATAATGGAAAAAACAATGAAACAATGCAATCTTTTTGACAAATCTTTTGAATTTAAGATGCTCATAAAAATCCACATTTACCTGTATGTAACTTTTATTAAATCAAATCTGACCAATTTCACATACCGTAAAACACCTAATAAATGTTCCTAGCAGAAATGAATTGAAAACAATCTCTGAATTTCAGTCTTCACATTGAATGTGTTAATATTTCTGGCTAGATTTTTTCACAGTTTTGGCTAGAGCTACGTGGACAGACATAAAGGACCAAAATTAAGAACAGTTATGGAGTTTTAGCATTTAGCACCTCAAAAATGATCTATTTATAAGTGCAACAGTATAATTTGTTGTTGCACACTAACCTTTGATTTCGTTATTTCATTATATATTCACAACTGTAACCATTAGTATGCCTACACTAAGATTTGGCTATTTTCATTAATTAAGCTGCTTTATTTCCTTTGTTATTCTTAGTCTCCTACTCTGTTAATCTATTTCACTGATACAATAGGGGATATGACTTGAAGCAATAGGGTCATGATGGCCTTGTATCGCTCCACTGGCTAATAAGTGAAAAAACTACAAGCCAAACATTATAGGCTAAGACCCAGATCAAAAAAGAGTCATATTTCTATTTTTTTTTTTCAATCCATCTGGTGAATTAGGATAGTCTATTAGAGTCACTTTAAGCATGGATGCCAGATCTGAAAGTGGTGCAGATTTTTTTTATATGCTAATAAACGCGCCTACCCAAAATTTGCCTATGACGTAAATTATACTTTTCCTATGTTCACAAAAATGAAGCAGACAATGATACAATGCAATCTTTTTCACAAATCTTTTTAATCTAAGGTGCTCATTAAAATCCACATTTATGTAAGACTTACAATGTATATTAAATCAAGTCTGACTAATTTCACATACCATAATTCACCTAATAAATGTTCCTTGCAGAATTAATTGGAACCAATCTCTGAATTTTCAGTCTTCACATTGAATCTGTTTATATTTCTGGCTAGATTTATTCACAATTTTGACTAGACCTACTAGGACAGACAAACAGGGCAAAAATCAAGAAAACTTACTGAGTTATAGCATTTAGTACCTCAAAAATGATCCATTTATGACTGCCACAATATAATTTATTGTTGCACACTAACCTTTGATTTCGTTATTTCATTATAATTATATTCATGTCCAACCATAAGTATGCCAATACTAATTTTGGATATTTTCATTACTTAAGTTTCTTTATTTCCTTTGTTATTTTTACTCTTCTATTCTATTACTCTATTTCACTGATGCAATAGGGGATATGACTTGAAACAAGAGGGCCATGATGGCCCTGTATCGCTCCAGTGGCTAATGAGTGAAAACACAACAAGCCAAACATTACAAATCCAGCCAACAAGTTTCAAACTTGAAGACATACAATAGGGTAAGGCCCAGGTCAAAAAGGCCCTATTTTTTCATCCATCTGTTACTTTAGTTCACTGATGCAATAGGGGATCTAACTTAAAACAAGAAGGCCATGATGGCCCCGTATCGCTCCACTAGCTAATAAGTGAAAACACTACAAGCCAAACATTACAACTGTGGCCAATTGGTATTAAACTTGAACGCATACATTTTTTTTCTATGAAGTTCTACGAGAATGTTATGACCCCTTGACCCCTGGGCAAAGCCATTTTTTACCACAACGCTATAATTACTTGAAACTTGGTGGAGGTCCGTAAGATAAACTTCCATATTACATAATATAGGATGTGTGGTATACCAGAAGGTTTTCAAAGTTTCCTAAAATAAATGCCATGTAAAACATGAGACCCATAAAACAGGGCTAAATTTGGTAGCCCTAGGCCTTACTATGGTTCATAAAAAGATCATTAAAAAAGTTTTCACCACAAAAGCCCAGGTAAAACTTGTGACCCGTGGTGTGGGGACAAACTTAACCCCAAGGCTATTATTTGGGCCCTCCTGGTAGAGGCCCACTATATAAAGCTACATGCAACATTTGGTAGTCCAAGGCTTTGTGGTTATGTACAAGTAGAGGTTTTCCCAATATAAGCCAATATAAAAATTGTGACCCCCGGGGCCGTGCCAAATTTGACCCCAGGGCTATAAGTTGGGTACCATTGGTACACGCCCACTTGATAAAGATACATGCCAAATTTGGTGGCCCAAGGCCCTATGGCCCGCCCCGGTGGCTCAGTGGTGATCGTGTCGGACTCATGACCTGATGGTTGTGAGTTCGACACCCGGTTGAGGTGAACTTTCTTTCCGACGTATTTTCCCCTCTCACGTCTGCTGAAGCATGTGAGAAAAGTAGTCGGTGGCTATGGAAAGAAAGCTTAGTACTGGTGTGAGAAAACTAGGAAACACATGTGCGTCACCGACCCCCATGATATGACCTTAGCTGTTGAAGTAGTGTTAAACCCCAATGCAACCAACCAATCAACCAGCCAACCAAGGCCCTATGGCTAGGGATCAGAAGGATTTTAATATTTTACCTATATAACCCCATATAAAACTTGTGACCCCCCCCCCCCGGAGAGGGGTCAATTTTGACTCCATAGCTATTATTTGAAGGAACACTGTAGAGGTTCGCTACATAAAACTACATGCCAAGTTTGGTAGCCCTGGGCCTTATGGTTTCGGATAAGAAGATTTTCGAAGGTTTTCAATATTTTTCAATTTTGTTGCCATGGCAACCAGAGTTTTTAAAGGAATCAAATTCTTTCAAGAAATTCTGAAGAAGGCCACGGCAGGATCATTTCTGTAAAGTTTCATCAAAATTGGATGGGTAGTGTCAGAGAAGATGTTTGAAATATAAGTTAATGCACGCATGGACAGACGCAAAACGGACACCGCGCTATGACATAAGCGCGCTTGCCTTCAACCAGTGGAGCTAAATACCTCTTGATGACTTAAAGTAAACAAATGCGGAGTTCATTGAGCGTAATTGTGACGTGTGATCAATCATCAGCTACTTTGTTTGCTGCATTGACAGTACAGCTGCTTTGTGTGTGTATATATATTTGTGTGTGTGGGGTGTGGATGTGGGTGTTTTTCTGTTTTATTTTGAAATGTCATGATGTAACGGATTTATTTCCTACATAACAAATCTTAACTAGTCAACAAGACAGTATTTTGGTGCAAATGACTTTTCTTCATTTCATGTATAACTGTTCAATAATTGTTTAGTTTATTTTTTCTCAAATAAAGGCACTAAGTACAAAACTTTTTTTTTAACACTTTTATGTGTCTGCACTGTAATATTTTGTGTCATTGCTGTAACACATGTGTCGTTTATTATATAACAATGATAAAAACTGCTCATAAAATGAAGCCACGCCATTTAATTTAACAAAGAACATTCTGGAAACAAAACGGAAAATACAGTTACATTTTCATTTCAAACAGTTATTTACTAAATCTATATAACTTTTCCAAGGAATTAAAATAGTTGCAAAAAACTGATTTTCTCCGACATATAATGTGCCAAAATTTTGTTCCAAAATACTCAATTCAAATAGAACAAATATGCGTTATACAGATGGTTCGAAGTGCAATCTGACCTAAAAAATATCTAATTTCCTTAATTAGAATTGGATTTCTTTTACTTTACAATTTCGTTACATGAAGGACATGTCAATGTGTTATGACTGGCATTGCATCACCGTAAACAATATTCAAGTGTGGAATATGCATTTTTCCGTGTGCATTACATTCTACTTGTACATATAAGAAACCTTATCAAACAAAAAAATATCCAACTTCATTTTCAAAAATCATGTCTCCTACAATCTGCCATAACTATATATTAGCACATAGTGGGTGGGGTAAAGGATAAGCAAGACCAAAACATAAATACAATGCAGCAATTTAGTACAATAGTAAGCATTTAGTTCTCATCAAACCCTTCTACAAGAAGCTGAAACCCAAAGGTCTTAAATGATATTAAGTTGCTCATGATTTTCAGTAAATGTATGCAAATTTGGTGGGTGGGGTAACACCAAGGCGCCCAATCTATATTTTCTCCTCCTGTAACTTAATTTTACCATTACTTATGCGCTTCACTGCCAATTAGAACTATTTGCAATCAATATACTCTGGCAGATATTGAAATTTTGTGTTTTGTACACATAAGCCTAATTCAATGCATTTTCAGTGGGTGGGGTAACAAAATGTCGTCTGAAAAAAATCTGCACCACTTTTGTTTCTAGCATCCACCCTAATTTGACTTCTAAATAGCTGTACTATCACCTGGTACCAATGAAATTTTTCTACCAGATGGATTGAAAAAAAATTGAATCCAGCTGGCCAGGCCTTAGACTATTATGGAAATGAAAACATAAAGTTGATTAATTTCTTAATCTGTGTCCATAATCAGAAAATGGTTACACATCTTCCTTGAAGAACAGGAAGCAAAATTTTAGCCGTCACGGCAATCATAAACGGCAAAAATTGGTGATGCGGCTTTCCAGTGCAAAAAGTGAATGGTTTACGTTACGTTCCAAATTGCGATAAAGGTTGGTAGAAAAACATGTTGCCTCTCAAATGATATACACCTGATACGCTTTTTTCTTTCGCTAAAATTAACGTACCAGCCTGTTTTGTGATATTTGTTTTCAGCAGCTGACATTTGGCGTACAGTGACAGCAGGTTCGATTTGCGAGACTGTATGTTGGTCAATACTGACACGGAATGGACTTATCTGCCCTCAGTACACTAGCTACATGTATTTGCCACTTGTCTTTATATATATATATATATGTATGGGTCTGTTTATTGTGTAATAAAGAGTTGTCCTTCATCAAACGACCTCGAGTTTTAAACGACCACCCCCAACAATAAAGTTTCTGAAAACATTATAGGAAGAGGAGAAAATGCATTTTTCTTTTTTCAATTCAAATAGGAATTACTCAGAATTATGGCCACATTTATTATTTCGTGAGCAACTCTGCTTTCAATTTGGGCATATGAAAAGAATCGTCATCTTGTGACAAACAAGTCTTCTGAAAATATCAATTTACAGAATAGAATGAAGCATAGGTTTATTTATGACTTGCAGACAAGATATTTCGTCAATTACAATAAATTCCAAAACGACAGGTGAATTTTGCGTTGGAAACACAGTGCAGTGAAATTGTATTAATTAGTCGCCCGTGGTTGTTATGTGTCTTTTACTGTGCTTCACAATTAACTCACATTTTTTGAATGATAGACCACTTTTCCCAGTTGTCTGCGCATGTCATATTCTTCAAAGATTCGACCTGTCTTATATGACGCATCACTATCCTGATATCGGGCAGACTGTAGTTATACGCGCCATAAAGTAGCAATGGAGAAAATGTTTTTTTATCAAAACGTTTGAGGAAAAATCAGGCCTGATTTAGCCCCAGATTTCTCTAAACTGCTGATCATAGCTGAGTGAATTGCGTAAGGTAGCGTTTTATCGAGTAAACGTTTATTTTAGTTTGAAATTCAAATTTACGGTTGTCGCGTAGGAAAGTGGTTCGGTTCTGTACCCAGGATGCCCAAATTAGATAGATCTATTGATATTTATAGAATGCCATCTAGCGGGAGATAATGCAATTTTCCCACCGTTATTATAATCGTTCAATATTATATAATTGCACTTAATTCGTTAAATCGTTTTTTGATTGGTCGAAATCGGGTCATGTGAAGAAAAAAAAAAAAAAAAAAACCGTCATCAGTCATTCCATAATTATCGTACATCTCGTGTTCAAAAGATGCGCTGTTTGCACAGTATCAAAAAAATTGCTTGACTGACTTAAACAGGTACGTACATCATTATAGTTATATGAAGTGCACATAAAACGTATTGGTCTCTTTATTTGCCTCTAATATGGCCAATAAAATGTGAGAAGTCGTGAAAAATGTCCACTCCATTACACGATCTTTCTTCTAAAATTCAATAAAATGAAAAATCGTTACAGTTGAAATAAAGCATTAAGACAACATGTATTTGAGTTATTTGACAGAATTATCACTAGCAGAATGCAAAAGACACAAAAAATAATAGGTAAAATTTTGGTAGTTCAAATTAATCTTGATAAAAGTACATCTAACAAATCCACTTTGCGCAAATCCTTATATATTAGTAATAAAACCACCGTTAGTTTTCCTTAAACATAGTCATTGAAAAATTTAACATATTTTGAAAAATCGCCAAAAACTTCCATGTAACGGAGATGACAGAGTGTAACGGAGGTGAAAGTCTTTTCTCAAGGATGTAACGGAGATGACATATCGCACATTCGGAGAAAATAGAGATAACAAAAAATCAGATATTAATTAAACTTTTACTCATTGATAAACAATTAATGAACATATCAAATACGAAGTTCTTTTTCAAATAATTTCCAGTTTCTGTGTCAGTTGGCCGTGTCAGGCAGTACCATTCTCTGAAAGATGTAACGGAGATGACATATCACACATTGGGAGAAAGTAGTGATAAAAAAACTCAGACATCAATTGAACTTTTACTCTATTTTGATAAACAATCAATAAACAAGCTAAATATTACGTTCTTTTTTCAATTAATTTCCATAATTTTTGTGTCGGTCGGCAGAGCCGGTCAGTAACATGCTCTGGTTCCTGTTCTAGTGCAGTTACTACTTTGTCCTTTGTGATCATTGATCCTTGGTCAGAACCACTTTGTGAGTTACCTACAATATGACAATGGTAATGTGACAATTAAAGTGCCTTTTTCATTTAATCCACATAGGCAACTGAGATTTAAAAAATAAATCTCGTTTTTCATAAGTCTGTCAGTCCAAAGTTTGTCTGTAATTGATCATAATAGAAATAGTGTTTGTTCAGATATGGAATAGATGAAAACCTCTTGCTGCAGAGACATACCATGTTGTAGACCTTAATAGAAATGGGTAATTAAACTGAACCTTGACTTCTAAATCTTTCTTGTCAGCATCTTAGTTAACATAGTTAATTACAATTTGAAAAGGAGACATTGGAAAATACACTCATGGTGATCTGTTTGACTTTATATGTAGTTTGGCAGAAGTTTTCCATTGATGTACTTTTAGAAAGGATTTAAATCTATATCAAAATATCACGACAAAGACAGCCGATTCCATAAAAGACTTTAGTGAACAATTCAAATGTTTACAAGCTAAAGTGAGTAAAGAGAGCATTTTTGTGTGTTTGGGGGGGGGGGGGAAGATTGCAATTGGTTCGCATCTTACCATTCTGAAAGTTTTGAATTAAAAGACAAAATCTCTACTTCAGTATATTTGTTCTGTCATCTGCTAGTGCATTTCATTTTGACAGCCTTCAGTTAGACCTGTATATGCAGACCTGATGGCTAGGAAAGAGTTAACTATTTATCAAATGACCCATTGGTTCACTTGTTTGAAACATCCTTTACCCATAAATATTTAGAGAAAAGAAGACAAGGGGGCCATGATGGCCATGAAGTTGCTCACCTGAGCCTTTTGACAGAACATGACCCACTTCAGGTCTAATTCTATATATCATGAAAACAATTTTAACAAACTTGCATGAGTATTGGGCTAAAAATGTGCCTCTTGATTATACACAATGTTTTTGCAATATCTGACCTGATGACCTAGTTTTTGACCTGTTTTCAATGTCATATGAGTTATCAAGACAAACATTCGATCTGTTTGTTTGTATGCATTGAATTTTTATACCATTTTAAGAGCATAAGTCACAAAAGTCGATGCACCGTCGCATGTGTTTCCTGGTTTTCTAACACCGTTTTTTTAAACTTTCTTTCCAAGTAACTGGCTACTTTTCTCACTTGAATCAGAGATGAAAGGCAAACAATTCCAGTCAAGAAAGTTTTTCTCAACTGGATATCAAACGTGCAACCATCAGATGAATCTGATACAATAACCAATGAACTACCTAGCTTGGCAAACATTTTGACCAACTTTCGTAAGTACTTAACAGCAAATTGACCCTATGTTAACCGTTTTTAAACTCGTTCAGAACATCATCCAGACCATATTTCAGACAATATTCTTACGTAATCGACAGAATGAAAATAGGCCTCTCTCAGAGAGTGTATGCACAAATTTTTTCTAGTATTTGTTTCATTTACCTACTTTTATAATTATTCAGTATCCTTTTTTCAGAGTTTGTTTTGTAGTTCTGCAAATATTTTAGACTGGTCTAAATTGAAAGCATTTGCAGACGACAAAATTAAAGTGACTGGAAATTTGAAATTTGTTTTGTGAAGAGTAGAAAACATTGTGGGAAAAGGAGAAAATGCTGGTTACCAGCATTTTCTCCTTTTCCCACAATGTTTTCTAACGGCTTCTTTCTCAGGGGCGTCAAAAGTAGGTATTTTGTGGTAATAGGTTTATTGAGTAACCCTGACTTTATAAAAATCGACCGCCGACGTAATGAAAATGATAACTGATGACGTCGACCATTTACACTTGATTCACTCTTAGAACGGTGTATTTTTTATGACTCGGGTGCAAATGAGGAATAATGATCCTCAATTTTTCAAGGTTAATTCTAGGGTTTTCTTTTCAATCTTTATTTTTATAGAAAAAAAAAAAAAAAAAAAAATCAGTCTTTTAGTATTTTCTTGATTCAGCGAGGAAACTCTCAAAATGACGACAAAGAGCTTAAATGAATCTAAAATTAGATAATACACCACAACTTAGAAAAACCGAAAGTAGTCCCTTTGCTTTCACTAAAATGGTATGAAAGTCATTCCACAATTATCGCACATACCCATGTCCCTTTGTTATATTAAAAAAAAAAAACAATAAATGCAAATTGGATTCTTTCGCGTCAATAGGTAGTAAAAAATACTCCCCACGGATGAAAGTACTTATTTGTACATTTTAAAAGCAGTATTAGAGTAAACGGATGTTTTTACACTACAAACGACCGAGCTCGTGTTTGTCCCGCACCAAAGCCTCTCGAATGATCTAGATTATTTTGCATCGTTTATCTCAGTAAAATGGGAATTAATTTCCCTTATTGTACTGAATAAATAACATTTCACTCAGAAACAGTTAGACTTTGTTCTTACGCATTTTCCTGTGTTTTTGAATACAGGAAAACTTGTCCCTGCATCACTATGTCAACTCCGTTACGATTTAGTGACACAGTAAATTTCAGTAACCTCCCCTACTTACACAGAAATTGATGATGTAATTTACAAAAGTTTTAAGGCGGGAAAGTTTTGCATGCATGGTTGGAGATGAAAGATGTACAAGAGAGAAGAAAAGTTAAGAGGTATGTCACAAACCAGAAGAGTATGCGAAACAATTATTATGTCAGAAAGTTATGTTTTGAAGGCTTATCTACACTCTTTTGAAAGCTGTATGCGTAAAATTTACAAGAAGCCAACTTCGTTACAGTCAACTCCGTTACACGGATTTGTGTAACAAAGTTGACGCTATTGTAATGGAGTTGACTTTTTCTTTTTTTGATCAAGTAGAAATTGCAATTATTTTTGCATTGCATATTAGATCTACTTATATTTGTTTTGTTTAATTGTTATACCCTTCACAAAACACATTTCAAATTTTCACTCACTTTAATTTTGTCGATTGCAAATGCTTTCAATTTGGACCAGTCTAAAATATTGTCGTTTGGTAATGGGTTAAATTCAGTGCAATGTCAGTGTGTAAACAGAAAATTAAATTTACTCTTGCTTAGGCGAAGATGATTTCTTGCATCCTGACGGAGTTATACTATGTATATTTATCGTGAGGATCGAGTTTTAAAAAAAGATAACAGATGACTATCTATCAGAAAACAGAAAATTGTTTGTCGTCTTGTAAAGGGTTACTTTATCAAATCGGAAATCGGATGTATATAGATGTGTAAATGATCCCTAATCAAACAATCTCGAGTTTCATACGACACCGAATAAAAAGGCTCCTGAGATATAATGCTGATAATAACCATTTCTTATTTTTCCATCGTTTTCATATATATTTTCAAACAGAAATTATTAAGTTATAGCCACGTTTGCCACAGATCTAATGTCAGCAGTGATGCTCTCAATTTGTGTATGCGTAAAGAATCGTTATTTTGTGAAAAATATATATCAAATTACACATAGTTTTTATTCTCTACTGGAGAGGTAGACTAGATACCAGTAATACAAGACAGATCTATTAAATATTCCTTGTAAAAGTGGAAAGAACAATTATTTTGGAAAAAAAAAAAATACCTAGATCTCAGTGACAATGTCTGAGAAAAAAAACCATACCTTAGACCGTACTGTACGTTCTGGTCCGTATGAAAACCGTATCAGTCCGTACTTATTCGTAGGCCAAAATGTTTTAAAGAGGATTTCATACTGAGAACTTCATAATATATTAGCACGGTTACACTACTATTAGCTACGGTTATGGTACGGATTAGTCACGGAAAGTCAAGATCTTAATACGTTGTACTACGGAGAGGCACGGATTCCCAGGGTATTTTACGGTTTACTACGTTGCAACACGGCACCATACGGAAATGTAGGAACCACTACTGTTTGGTAGGATAAATTCAAAATCGTGTACTTCAACAAGGGTATATATACTCTGTCTTTTTGGAATACAATGCAAAATTTTGCGCTTTGCTGTTGAGTTCACAATCATGAACCGTCCAAGTTGAAAGCATTTGCCGACCAAAAGCTATATGCAACGTGCACTATGCTGTCTATCATAGGGTAGAAAACATCCTTGGAAAAGGCAAAAATGCTGGTATCCAGCATTTTCTGCTTTTCCAACAGTTTTTTCCAATTGCTTCTTTCTCGGTGTCTTTTACAGTCGGCATTGTGGGGTAAAGGCTTAAAGATCCATCTCCACTAGTCAATTTTATTGATCAGTGTGGCAATGTAACATATTGTAAAACCATACATGATACATGCCACATATATATTTAGAGTGAATCTCCAGCAAATTTTGAGTAGTATGTATTTCATTTATTCAAAATGTGGAAAACGGTGCTGAAGCGCAGACTAATGGTCTGTGGAATAACCTTAACAGTGATGGTTTTTGAGTTTGGCAGCTATTATGGAATAGTTGGTGGTAAGATTTTTTAATAACTTGTTTACGTCGATAGGTGAGTGCAACACTATTCTAAGTGCCTGTACAATGTACAGGCAATTAGAATAGTGTGGCACTCACCTATCGACGTGTTTGTTTGTTTGTCAGATTTCAGTGTATCACTGCACTCTCTTGCACTCCGGAATCATTCACATTCACCAGTCCTCTGTAGTGGACTCAGAAAGTAGTCCGTCATTGGGTGATACTTTCGTCACATGACCAGAACTCAAAATGGCGACACAAACGCCGGTGAAAGAGAGACCAATAACGTTTACTTTGTGTGCTGTTGAAACAGCATACGGCCAATCAGACTAAGTGGTAGGAAATGTGAAAAAGACGGATTTTCTGAAAAGCTTTTAAAAATGTCTTTAAATGGACCACAATTTGTTTTTTAATCTTATAAACTAAGACCCATCGGTGTGTCAAGACTGTTGTCATCATTCATGGGCGCAGCCATTTTTGTTAAACTTGGCGTAAGATTCTTATCAGTAAAGAGGCTGGAAAAAAATAGTTCTATTCTATACAGGTACATGTAAATCCATCAGTTTGAATGCACTTATAATGTATCCAGAATCATATTTCCTTTGTCTACCTTATAATTTTACACATGAAACAGTTCAACAGTAACAAAACACCTTTTCCTCGGTTTGACAAGATTCTTGTCATTTAGCCCATCGCAGAGATGTACATGTATGTGAGAGTAACGAACGACAACTCTGCTCGGAGATTGGTATCATTGTATATCATTCCAATTATATCTCGGCGGACAAAGGCACCTATCCATGCTTTTCTAGAGTTTCTGTTTCCGGCCATCCTCGGATACCCCAGGGTCTCCCTATTTGCTACGCTACATCGACCCTGGGACAATTGACTAATAAAACTTTGAATCAGCCGCCGAAAATCGATACGAAACGTCATAGCGTACAGTCCACTCGCCCATCAAAAAGTGATGATGGAACCAATGAAAAGCCAGCATTCAGCCAGCGGTAAAGCGCGGGAAATTCAATTAATTGTCCCACGGGTCGATGTAGCATAGCAAATAGGGAGACCCGGGGGTATCCAAGGATGGTTTCCTGCAGTTCCCATTCTAATATTTTTTTTTCAAAACCGTCTCTTGATTTGTCATATTACCATCGGAGAAACAATAATAAGCGGCAAGACAAAAATTAATTCTGTCGCAGCGGCGATCATCAATCCTGGAGAAAAAAAATTGTCGAGGGGAGGATTTCAACCGGCGATCCTCTGCTTTTAACCCTTTACTCCATAGATAATCATTTCTACGCATTGCGTGTAGGAAAACATTGTGGCAAAAGGTGAAATTGCTCACCATGAGCAATTTCACCTTTTGCCACAATTTTTCTATGCTATCAAAGTGTGTCATATACACATAAGAAACAATTTCATCCTTGCTGTTATTTAGGGTCAATTAGAGATACCATAGAAATGCTTTATGTGGTAAAGGGTTTACTCTTTACTAAACGACAAAAATTAAAACTAGTCTAGATTGAGAGCATTAGCAGACGACAAAATAAATGTGAATCAAAACTGAAATTGGATTATGGACGAAAAGAAAACATTGTGGGAAAAAGAAGTCCTGGTTTTTTTCACCTTTTTCCCACAATATTTTCAAAAGGCTTCTTTCCAAGGATCGTCAAAAGTTGTCATTGTGTGGTAAAGGGTTAAACCTTGTGAGTGATTCACTAAACTAGTCTGAGGGGCTAAATTACCATTATCTCCCGCTAGTTGGCATTCTACAAATACACATCTATCTAATTTGGGCATTTTTGGTACAGACCCAGACTACTTTCCTACGTGACAACCGTTACTTTGAATTTCAATTCAAAATAAACATTTACTCAATAAAACGCTACCTAGTGCAATTCATTCAGCTATGATCAGAAGTTTAGAGAAATCTGGGGCTAAAACAGGCCTAATTTCTCCTCAAACGAATTGATAAAAGCCATTTTCTCCATTGCTACTATATACTGGGAGTGATGTGTTAAATCAGGGGTTGTTGTCAGGGTTAAATATTTAACAATAGCAGTCTCTAAATAGAAAATACCAGTATCTTGCGTACCTCATCATCTATAACACTGTAAAGGTTATCATATTTATTTGATTTTTTACTATGCCTTTTTTTTTTAGTTCGAAACACCCTTTTTAATTAAACGTCATTTTAGGTGATATCGATGCGACCAGTGTAAGGGTCCATCGATGCTTTCCCAGGGTTTCTCAAACGAGTACTTTGTATAATAAACTTCTCATGTCACTGGCTGCTCCACAACATGAACATCGGGGAGACCCCATATTCAACAGAGAGAGAGAGAGAGAGAGAGAGAGAAAGAGACCTTTGTAAATACTGTCATTAGTTCTCGGAATAAAAACTGATCGGCCTGGAGCAGCAAACCAGTATCACAGACGAAGCTGCCGGTCACTCGGCTTAAGCTATATCTTGTATATATTTAGTGTTCTTATTTACGATATAGGCCAACCCTCAAGACTTCCACATGTTTCGAGTAGGTTTGATGGGAATACAGTTGGAAAAGAAATAACGCTGCTCACAACAATGGATAAACTCAAATCACTAAACCAGTCAGAGTTCCTGATGTTCATTCACAGGTAAGCAAGTTATGCGATTTTGCTATTTTGTTTGGTCTATAAGGTAGCGATTACATAATCCATGTTTTATAAACCCTTTTTGGTGCACTAGACGAAAAAATGTTTACATAACAAACATGTAATAATTATTTTCCATAATGTCTTCTTCGGACGCTATGTTCACTTGACTGTGTATTCCTGTATGTAAATGAGGCATTGATCATCTAAAATAGAACGTGCCTCCCGTTGGTGTCAACCTGGGCCGTAGTAAATCCTGAAATCTCTAATTTCTTGTGTTGTCGGATGGTTTTCGACTACTGGGGTTTTGAATGAAAACCAAGAGGCTTTGGGAGTATGAGGATGATTGTTTTGCATTTTTGTAAACTTTTCGTCCCAAAATCTGGAGGGCCACCTTTAAGGTTATCAAGGGAAATTTCAGTCTCAGAGGATTACAGTTTTAGCCGTCAATAGAGCTGAAGTACGTATAAGTAAGTAAATAGTTTATTATATTGACATGTGTTCAGAATAACGTACAAAACAGATAACGAAATTAATTACGAACATACACCCTGGCCCATGGGCCCATAAGTCACTGTCAGTTTTAAACACGTGTATTAAAATTAACTCACATGTCAGAAAATGTGTCAAATAAAACTACCTAAAAGGCTTTCATATAGAATAGCAATAGGTAAATTTTCGTTGCGTCTCAAATGCTTTAACAATGAACTTTGCCAGTGAGCGAGCCTGGTTCTTTATAACTAATGACAGATTGTCCAAGAGAAATAACAGTAAATGGATTTTTTTGTCCAACAGATACCACATGTTTGCATTCTTAAGTCCTCGTAAAAAAACACAAGAAATAATAATATAAGTTTCGTTTTATTACTTATTGCAATCTTAAAGGGTAACGATGGCCTCGGGGCCAATACGGCTGACCTAGGACCTATAACTGGGCCAATACAAAATCACTTGATTAATAACATTATATTACAAATCTCAACATAACCATGACACATACTTTCAGGTATACCAATACGTACCAAATCCTTTGTCGAAACCAGCTCAGAGTTGGGACGATATATGACAGCGGAAAAGATGTGTGCATAGATGACCCTATTTTACCGAAAAAGCCTTGTTTAGTTTATTCTTTTGGGTAAGCCACATTTGGTTTGCAAGACGTCAAAAGGGCTATTCGGACATTTGGGTAGACTTTCGTCTCGGATCAGCTTGTGCAAGCTAAACCGAGACGGCTCTTTACGGCTACATTAGATTTTGTGCTACAGTGGACTGGTACAAAACGGAAAATAACATACAGACAGAAAGTGTCGTTTCGGATTAGTCTGGTCGGATTGCGCAGGCTGATCCGAGACGACACTGTACGCAAATGTCCGAATGCCCCTTTTCGCGTGTTGCAGGCTAATTTATTTTGTCGTCAATAAATCATTTATTCCCTAGTTAGCCACCACGCTTGTATTTTCTAGTTAGCAATGATCAAGACCATCTCATACGTGCAGTGTGATCCTAGTCAACACCACCTTCGTGTCTGTTAATAAATTCTGTTTCCGGTCAAACTACATGCCAGTTCAATTCAATTCAATAAACTTTATTTCGTCCACGTATACATGTACAACATACAGTATTGTAATTTAAAAAGAAAATAAATGCCGTAGAGATAATGTAATTGAACCTTGAAAGTATAAGACGAGAAAGGATCGAAAGTTTAGAGGAGAGGTAATGAAAGGGAAGGGGTAACATTTGTCAAAAAACGAGAAAATCAGTAAGCTTTGGCAACGCAAATGCGTTAACCCTTTACCTGATATGAAATTTGAGTCTCTTCCATTTCAGCAGCAAATAAAGATATGATGTCAAGAATATGGACAAATGAGGATACAAATTTCTGATTGAGTGAAAAACATTGTTGAAAAAGGAGAAATTGCTCGTTACGAGCAATTTCTTCTTTTCCCACAATGTTTTCAAAAGCTTTCTGTTGTTGATACGTCAAAATGAGTATCTATGGAGTAAAGGGTTAACCGACCCAACACCTACTGCACAGGTCAGCTGTTTGCCGTGGATGCCATGTTAAAAGTTGACAAAGGACACATATTTTTTTTTTAAAGATAAATAACAAAAAAAATGATGTATAGATCAAGTGCATTCTGATCTGGATTAGAATTTAAGATAGCAGATAATCACAGAAACTGAAGTACAAGTAATTACAACGATGCCAATAATGTTTATAATATCTACAACAGTCGAAACTATAACCACAATGAGATAATGGCCAATGATAGCTAGACCATAGCTTGGCATCGTCCGAGTTCAATTAGTTTTTGGAAACACTCAAATTATCACCATATAAATTGGTTTGAATGGTTTTTATAATCGATTTCAACTTTATTTCAGTTATATCGCGGTTGCCTTTGCATCTATCAATATTTCACCGAGGTGTCTTTTCCAGTGCTTCGTTTGATATTCCCTCCAGCTACCGGCTGCTTTTCTGAAATATCCATCGTCAAAACAATGGTCAGCATTGAGTGAGGAATGAATCCCTGGAAAGAGCTCTACCTAAACGATGTTCAAAATCGTTTTCGTCATTTCATTTTTATTATATAGATCTACCTAGCAGTGAAATCCTGGAATTTCCCAGTGTAATAAATTTTGATATCATCACTAGTGACGTTATCAACTTTCACTTTCACTTCCTGACGTAATTTGGGAACTCCTTTTTTTTCGGCTACATTTTTTTCGACTTCCAAATGCAAAATTACAAATAATGATGTTAATAAGGTATATAATAAATAGAATAATCAACTGATATTTTTGATATGAAAAATATCTCACTCGGATGCGTCGTAAGGCGTTAAAAAAAAACTCGTGCTGCGCACTCGTTTTTTCAACGCCTAACAACGCATCCTCGTGGGATATTTTTCATATCAAAAATAACCAGCTGATTATTCTCTATATATCGCTTCATGTATCCATACTTACCCGAAGTTTCTTTTCCAGTACTTCGCTTGTTGTTATACTGCAAAGAAATTTCTTGTGATTTGATTGGTTAACACGCCGGGAACATATATCATGTTCCCTGGTAAAAACCACGTAAAACCAGTTTCCCTTTTGAGTGCCCCGTAAACATCACTACACGTGCAACATAACATCCAAAATGGCGGCGTCGATCGATCACCAGATCATTTATCCATGGAGCTATGAGCGTTCTGATTGGATAGAAAAGTAGGACAAAGACTGAGAGGACGAAAAGGATCAAGGCCGACATCAGAAGATGACGTCATTTTAAGCGCTGCGTAGTTCATACGTCATTGAAACTATTGATATTCTTTTCCCAGAATTTTTGTAATGATATACGAACGAAAGGGAAATCTTGTAGATAGATAACTTTTAAAGAAATTTTATCAACAAAATAATTAAATTTATTCTTATGGATTTTGTCTGACTGTGTGGAATTCATCTTGTAATAAACCAACCTTCTGGTTGTCAAGGAAGTTGAAGTACAGATACAGTCGATCGGTATGGTTACAAACTCAGTGCGTGTGACATAGAACACGTCATATTTCCTCCCCCTTTTTTTTCTTAAAAAAGAAATATACTCCAAAGACGCGTTTGTTGAAGTATTTCCCAAAATGTGTGTGATTTATGTTTAATATTGTTATTAGAAAAATTCATAACATATGCTGACTGAGTTCTCGAAATTTGTCAGTAAATGAATGTTCTTTGCTCCTGTAAAGAAATTCTGATACGGTCCAGTCTGGTGACCGGAAGCTCACCACCAGTGGACGAAAAATCAACAAAAATTCAAAAGGGCCGAAAAAAGTCTTATGGGGTTTGTAATTTGAATTATGAAATTTGATGATTTTAAGTTTTATTCGTACGTGTAACCTATAGGCGGTCTTCAGACCGCGCCTTAGGCGCGGTCTTTCGCCCGTATAAAACAGGAATATTCTTCTTAATACGCTTTGAAAGGGTATAACTTTGCAGTATAATAAATTCGTTGTACGGTCAGGTGGTAGGGGACTTGGAAACTTGTTCACGGCTGTGGTGAATCATGTCGCCTTCGGCTCGGGGCAACATGATTAACCACAGCCGTGAACAAGTCCCCTGCCACCTGACCGTACAACTAATAATGTTCCTCCCTACTCGCTGATCCGGATTGAGAGAGCAATGGATCCCTGGAAAGGCCTCTGTCGAGCTGGGACTCTAAGCAGCTACGCAGTTTTCTCAAGTTCTGTACAAATCTACTGCGCTGCTTAGCTTCACAGCGTAGTTCGCATTTTGCAAATAGCGTACAAGATTCAAACACCCGGGTGTTTTTTTTTTTCCACAAAGGGACGGGCGGAACGAATGTCTAGTTTACTTTTACCGAAACTTTGTTTTCAAAAGACTCTTTGGATCCTTAACTCAGTAACAAACTACAAAATTTTAGGTTTGTCCAAATCGAAAGCATTTGCAGATGACAAAATAAAAGTGACTGAAAATTTAAAATTTGTTTTGTAAAGGGTAGAAAACATTATGGGAAAAAGGAAATTGTATTTTTACCCTCGACATCTAACGAGGCTGCCTACCGAATGATCACGAAAATATTCCATACGGTATGCTAAATTGAATACCCTAGGCCTACCTTTATTTTACCTTGTAAATATAACTTCCCGAATAATATTCGGAGTTCAGTTTACATACCTATTTACATAAATATAATCAGCATAAAGATCAAGGTTAACTAAAGAAGGCAATATCATTAGGAAACATTTTCTTTTGTTTTGTTCTGCAGATCTCAAAACAGGTTCAAGTTTGAGAAAGATGTGATAAAATGGTTTGGATGTGAAGTTCATACGTTCGATCCAAGGTACCTTTTTTGTATATAAGGAATGAAGAGAATTTTATTTTTTTCACGGAAGTATGAAAAAAACCTAATCACACTTTTGTAAGTTTCATACAAAAGTGTGATTATGTTTTTTATTCCATACCTCCATGAAAAAAATAAAATTCTTTTCATTTCTTATAATTTAATATTACAGACATCATATACCCACGAAAATAGTTCAAACTGCATTCATTTTCTTAAGATTTAAATCTAACATTGGAGTTTCTAAAGCCCCTTGCACTCATATTTGTTTGGCACAAGAATACAATAGGGAAGCAGTTATCAGATCCCCAATAATGACAATTAACCAATAAAATGAAAGTAAACGAGCAAAGCAGTGTATAGGACCCGCAAAAGTAATCTTCAGCAAAAGTAGTTCGGCACAAGGCGATTTTCTTTTCATGGAGCTATGAAAAAAAATCAGCCAATCAGAACTCGACAATGTTCATGAAAACAAATTATATTAAATTATATATATTTGAGCAATACGCTGACAAAAGAGGGCTAAATACATCTACGTGATGCATGGTACCAAGCAAGGGATCACATCCTTATTGATTAATAATGGCCACATCTTTAACAACCGACTTAATCATGAGCTAGACCAGGCCTTGGACATGCAGAAAATTTACCGATATCAGACAACGCAGGCTCACCGGGGTCTACACTTTTCTCAAATGCATTAAGTCCCTCTTTTATAGAACACGGCTCATCCTGTAAAATAGGCTTTTAAGGCACATGTTCGTTTGGTGTAAAGGCCATGGATGGATGGGTGGACGGACGGGCGGACGGTTGCTCTTTATTCAAAACAACCCGATGCAACCCCACAAGAGCATTTTTTTAATCCCACTAGCCTAGCCTAACCCCATACCTACCAGATGGACGGAATGAACCCCATAAAGACTAAATGTACACTTACCTCTAACCTCACAATGTCGGGCTCGTAAGGACGGACGGATATACAGACAGACGGACGGAAGAAAGGAAGGGTGGATGGATTCATTGATTGTTTTTTTTCCACGGCTCTCAGTATTATCTAAGTTATATTACATGAATGGTTCGGTGATTTTCACGGCATATACCTCGGTTACTTTGTAATCTCAATTCTGATTTTGAAACAAAACACTTAAAGGAAATGTTTGATTACATTTTTTTTAAGCATGGACCATTTAAACGAGACTATGGTGAAAAACCCTCCAGGCTGCACATTTCACCGGACTGGTTTAGGCAGTGAGAACATCGTCACAAATAACAATTGGACGCTAAGAACGCTTGGAACGACAATAAAAGAGTTGCATCATGAAAATGTACGTACAAAAACGAGAAATAGAGGATAATCAACTGGTTATTTTTGATATGAAAAATATCTCACGAGGATCCATGCGTTGTTAGGCGTTGAAAAAACGAATGCGCAGCAATTGATTATCCTCTATTTATTATATTCCTTATTAACAGTATTTTTTTTAATTTTTCGTTTGAAAGTCGAAATCAATACTTTGGATAGAGAGAAGAAATCAGGGACATAGTGAATACATAATTTAAAAGAACAAAACAATACCACTGGTTGAAAATATAGGACTTACAATTAACACTATCTATAAGTGCTTAATGGAAAAAAAGTAGTTCCTAAATTAAAACAGGAAAGGAAAGTGAAAGTTGATGTCGTCACTAGTGATGATATGAAAATTTATTACACTGGGAAATTCCAGGATTTCACTGCTATGTATATAATAAATGATAATTATGCCCCCGCAAAACGAATGTTTTCAGAGATATATTGGAAGCAGCCTGTCTGTTAATGTGTCCATCTGCGTACAAAATACTGGTAATTTTGTGCCGCATACTCCTCCTACAGTTTGTCCTCAACTGTATTTAAACTTCCCACATATACTGATCATAGTTATATTGAAGGTTTGCAAGACGCAATTTTCAAATGTCAACTCCTTCTGGTTGAGGAATTATGTCCCCTTGAACTGGACACTTTTTTTCTTAACATCCATCTGTCTATATAAATCCTAGTAATTTTGTGTCGCAAATTCCTCCTACAGCTTTCCTTCAATTGCATTGAAACTTTGCACATATATTAATCATACATTAAAGTTTTGCAAGACGTAATGTTCAAGTGTCAACTCCTGGGGAATTATGTCCCCTTGATCTTGACACTTTTTATATACCCCCGCAAAACGAACGTTTTTGGGGGTATACTCGAATCAGCATGTCTGTCCGTCCGTCCGCAGTTTTTAATCATCTACTCCATATGATTCTAGGGTAATCCCCCTTGAAATTTCTCTCTCTCTCTCTCTCTCTCTCTCTGTCTGTCTGTCTGTCTCAGAAAATTTAAAAAAAAATCAAACAAAAATATCTATAAAAGAATGACGGCGAAAAGTACTCGGGAATATTAATATTACATAACATTAAAGATTACTATTAAATTTCTATTCTGTTCAACTCATTACCAGACGACATTGTTTTAGACTTATCCAAATCAAAAGCATTAGCAGACGACAAAATAAAAAGTGACTGAAATTTTAAAATTTGTTTTGTGAAGGATAGAAAACATCGTGGGAAAAGGAGAAAATGCTGGTTAGCAGCATTTTCTCCTTTTCCCACAATGTTTTAAAAAGGCTTCTTTTCCAGGAGCGTCAAAAATAGGGATTGTGTGGTAATGGGTCGAGCGTTTCATACCATGTCAGCTTCCATGGACTGCGTAGGCTGACATGCGTGGATGCGTTTTGCAGTTGCACGATACATTATATAGTGCATTGTACCTTCTTTTAACAAAGCATGGCCCACTTTTGGCCTGCAACACGTGGAAAGAGGCATTCGAACATTTGCGTTAAGTGTCTTCTCGGATCAGCCTGCGCAGTCGGCGCAGACTAATCCGACACGACACTTTCGATTTTTATGTAATTTTCTGTTTTGTGTAAATCTACTGTAACAAAAAATCTATTATTATACTGCAAAGAAATTACTCGTGATCTGATTGGTTAACATGCCGGGAACATATATCATGTTCCCTGGCAAAAAGCACGTAAAACCAGTTTCTCTTTTGAGTGCCCTGTAAACATCACTACACGTGCAACACAACATCCAAAATGGCGTTGTCGATAGATCACCAGACCATTCGGGACACCTCGGCCAATCTTTCGATCCAGCCTCGGATGTATGCCGACGGAATAATATGTTAAAAAACTTGACATGCATCGCCGGAAGCGGTTATTCGACAGATACTCCCCACTACATAGTTCTCGGGATGTTCAAAATTACGTCAACTAGTAACCATTTCGAATGACAACAGATGCTGTAGAATGACGATAACTCTAACTATAGCAGCATAAATGGCTGAATTTAGGACTTGCAGTGATTACGCCCTTGAAAAATTGGGCTGGATCGAAAGATTGGCCTAGATTTTCCGACTGTTTGCGCGATAATGACGTCATTGTATTTCTTGTTATGGGGGTGTTGTTGTTCCTTCCGGAAGTAGTCTGTCGGCATACATCCGAGGCTTGATTCGTAGAATTGACCGAGGTGTTCCGAATGATCACCAGACTGCACCATTCGGAACACCTCGGCCAATCTTTCGATCCAGCCTCGGATGTATGCCGACGGAATAATACGTTAAAAAACTTGACATGCATCGCCGGAAGCGGTTATTCGACAGATACTCCCTACTGCATAGTTCTCGGGATGTTCAAAATGACCTCAACTAGTAACCATTTCGAATGACAACAAATCCTGTAGAATAACGGTAAGTCTTACTATAGCAGCATAAGTGGCTGAATTTAGGACTTGCATTAATTACGCGCTTGAAAAAATTGGCTGGATTGAAAGATTGGCCTAATGTTTGCGCGATAATGACGTCATTGTATTTCTTGTTATGGTGGGTGTTGTTGTTCCTTCCGGAAGTAGTCTGTCGGCATACATCCGAGGCTTGATTCGTAGAATTGACCGAGGTGTTCCGAATGTGCACATTTATGTACTAAACTGCACGTTTTAGTGACGTTAGTTTTCAGTGACGTCAGTTTTCATTTGGGCAGTCAGAAGGGAATTTCTATTTCGTCAACATACTCGATTCGTGAAATTATAAAACACGAAAAATTTGCTTCACGCTCTTTGAAAGGGTAAAAGTTTGCAGTATAATAAATTCGTTGTACGGTCAGATGGCAGGGGACTTGGAAACTTGTTCACAGCTGTGGTGAATCATGTCGCCACCTCGCCTTCGGCTCGGGGCGACATGTTCGAACGCCCCTTGTCGCATGTTGCAAGCCAATAGGGACCAATCCTTTCAATTAAATTATCTCCATTGGCAGATAAAGACTGAAGGAAACCAAATAACATAGTCGTCCTCTCACCTGTATTCCTTTGGTTTCATCCTTGGTTCCCTCGGGGATGTTGTGATAATTATAGCAATGATTTGTGATGTCTTTAATTCATCTCAAATTCTGTTCTTAATCACGAGGAACTCCGTATATATCGATTTGTAAAGCAGTCTAACTAGATTTTCTTGAAATACTGTCTCGGGTAAAAAGCTGTTCAGTGTAAGAAAATCAAGGACAAAATCTACGTAATTCCCTACTCAGGACCAATGTAGTACTGGAGAAAACATCAAGGTAAATAACTGAAGTATGGTCCTCATTATTGAAGTTGACAATTAAGTTACTATATACTAGTATATCATTTGTTTAACGACGTATACGAATGACAAATGTTGGCGCGCATCCTACTGCACATGTATTTTGTCGTTAATATTGAGATATTGGACCAAAAGTGACATATGCATTTTTGCACATAATGATAATACTTTAGTGCACTGAAACAAGTAGCACTTCTTCAAGTAGTATTTGTGAAGAACTGTCACCGAGAAATGATTAAAATGCTGCTGACACGGCGTTACACATCTAACTACATGTAGGTAACAAAGGCAGGACTCTTAATCTGTGGAAGTATACCTGTTTCCACTTTGAAAGCGATCGTTAGAAAAGGAGAAATAACTCTTATTGAGCAGTTTCTTCCTTTCTCATCATGTCTACTGAGCTTTTATCCTATTTTGTCCCTGAAAAAAAAAAAAAAACTTCAACCCTGTTTTCTGACAAAATAAGCACGGATAGGTACCATTTTTATTTTTTCTTATTGTTTAGAATTATAAACTCTATAAGTGTTGATTGTTTTTTTTAAATCCGTCCATTAGAAAAGATGTATATTTTAAGATTAACCCTTGATTCGATCCAATTATCTCCCTTTTTAACTGAATGGTCCTTCTGTAATATGCACAGTTGTACATTTATTGTGCTCAAATCCAGGCTTTCATATAGTTTTTGTGCAAATATATATATATGAGTTTTCATTAAAATCATGTATGTTTGTACATTTTTCCTGCTTAACTGACTGTTAAGGAAAAACGCTTTATATCAAGTACAAGTTGAATTTTGGCACTGTACATAGCCATTTCGAAGGCAAATTTCTCAGAAAAGAGCACAGGTACCTACATCCTTTTTTACGATAGTCTCCCACAGACATGATGAACTTTGTATGTGCAAAGTTTTTAAAAAAATCTGTCCGCTACAAGAAATTGTCATATACATCCTAAAGACTCTTCTCAACCATTAAACTTCTAAAACCACACAATCCTGTGCTTCGTAGACCTGGAGGAAAGAGGCTTTCGAAAACCACGCGGGAAAAAGGAGAAAAAGTCATGTACTGGCAGTCAGCAATTCTCCTTATCACACAATGTGACCTTCCGTTTCAAACACAAATCCTCCAGAACGTTCAAACTTTGAAAGTAACACAACGCCTGGTTGGCTAAACCATTTGCTTTAGCCAATCTGGAGTTGTGTTACTTTCAAAATCATAAAATCTTGAAGAATAAGACAATATTCTTAAGAATGGTTGTTAAATACGAATAGAGGTAAATGTGAAAAGCTTCTTTGGGAAGACATCACAGAGTTTTAACGGAGAATTTGTGAAATACAGAAATTAAAGACCTGTGGCAGTGAATATAAATAGAAGGTCTACTGTAAAAGAGACCATCACCAAGAAGTCGAACCATGCTCTGGCAGAAGGGGGTTTAGTGTCTCTTCTTGGTACATTTTATCGAGAAAGTTATCGTGTGATTATGGATACATAAAATTCTTTATTTTTTCAACAAACTGCTTAACCCTTTCCTAAACAATCACTGGTTTTTACGGGTCTGGAATCGTAGCCTTTTGAAACCATTGTGGGAAAAGGAGAAAATGCTGGTAACCAGCATTTTCTCCTTTTCCCACGATGTTTTGTATCCTATTATAGACAGAAATCATCTTTTCAGCAAGAGTTGCATTGTCGTCTGCAAATGCTTTCAATTTGGTCTAGTCCAAAAGTTTGCCGTTTTGGAAAGGGTTAATCCTGAGGTAGAATGCACATGCAGAAAATTCACCAATAGTGTAAAGTTGTGTAAACACAGATCAGCAGTCACAGACTGCTTTGGTCGACCTGGACCTATATATACCTTTTCTTTCTTTTTCCTCTCTCTTTTACCATTCCTTTTGAGCACGGCTCAATTGACCTTTCTGCCGATTTTGATTGACAGGTCTACCAACGTCATATCGACCAATGAAAACACAGCATAGGGTGTCATATAAACAAAAAAGTCCGACACAATTTCTGGTTAGCATGTCAGGCTTGACAACCAATAAAGCGCGTTACTAAGGGAGGGCGTACCAAACTCGCGTTTACAGAAAAGTCAATGCTTTCTCTTGCAGAGAGTATTGGACATACTGAAAGTCGACGCAGAAGGAGCGGAGTGGAAAGCTTTAGATGAAATCACAGAGAGCGGTGTGATATCTAGAGTAAAACAACTTCTAGTAGAACTACATTTCGGAAAAATAGAAAAGAGCACAGCTGGAGTGATAGTTTTGAAAAAGCTATATGACGCAGGACTGAGAATATTCAACAGGGAGAGAAACACTTTTTGTCGTTCCTGCGTTTTTAATAAAAGCCATCTTGGGTTTGCTATTCCTAAAAACGTGGAAATGTGCTTTATAAATACTCGATTTATAAAGAATGGAATAAAGGAATAAAGAAATGTCTCTATTTGTCGTGCAAGCATTAATATTTTGAAGAGCTCATAATTTGCAAAGCAAAGGAAACCTAGAACGCAGTTCGAATGGGTAGTATAACTTGATTAAAGACAAGAGGACCATGATGGTCCTATATCGCTCACCTGAGTATATTTATAACTCATATGGTTTATCAAGGCAGGCTGTGAATTGAAGAGAAAAACTTTTTTACAAAATCTGCGGAAGACTACCTTTAACCCTTTACCCCATAAGGCATTTCTAAGGTATTTCAAATTGACCCTCACTAACAGCAAGGATGAAACCGTTTCTTATGTGTATATAACACCTTTTGATAGCATAGAAAATATTGTGACAAAAGGTGAAAATGCTCGTCACGAGCAATTTCACCTTCTGCCACAATGTTTTCCAAAGGCTCCTACAAGCACTGCGTAGAAATGAGTATCTATGGAGTAAAGGGTTAATGCTACATTGCAAATGATAAATCTTTAGGTCCCATGGTTTGTCACAACAAGAACTTCACATATTTCCCTGTTTATTTGTTTACTGTTCTCTCTTTCTCCCCCCCCCCTTTTTGTAAAATGGTTTTACCTTGTTTGACTTATGATTTATGACGAGAGATTTTTTGTGAATAGACAGCTTTAGTATAGGCTCAAGACAATGGCGCTATATTCCACATACAAATAATAGTATATCAAAGCCAGAAGCCATTCTTTTTATGATAAGGCATACCCGGGGGAGGGGAGGGGAGGGGTGGGGAGGGGGGGAGGGGAGGAAAGCCATAATGTGACCACAATAAGAATTACTCTAACAACTTTTGGCAGAGGGTCACCACAACTCTGCTACAAACAAAACATGAAAGTTTTAGTCTCTCACTTGAGACATGTAATTTTCTTCCTTTTCAATGTTAAATAGGGTGAGCCTGGGCAGAGCCCAAACACCACCCAAGGGGTCAATTTTAAAGTTTTGGTAGAGGGTCTCAAGATGATGTTACATACAAATTAAGAATGCTCTAGCCCTTATGATTTGTCAGAACGAGAGTTTTAAAAGATTTCCTTCTTTGTTTTGTGAAATTGAGTGCATCCGAGCAGAGCCCAAATATGACCCCACGAAGGTTTTATATAGGGTCACCAGATGACGATACATGCAAAATATGAATACTCTTTCCCTTATGGTTTGTCACAAGAAGATTTTAAAAGATTTCCTTCTATGATTCTATGTAAAATAGTGTGCGCCCGTGCAGAACCCAAATATGACCCCAAGGGGATCATTTTAACAATTTTTATAAAGGGTCACTAGATAATGCTACATGCAAAATATGAATGCTCTTGCTCTTATGGTTTATCACAAGAAGATTTTACAAGATTTACTTTTTTGTTTCTATGTAAAACAAAGCCCAAATATGACCCCAGTGGAATAATTTTAACAATTTTGGCAAGAGGTCACCCAATGATGCATCAAACAAAATATGAATGCTCTCGGCCTTATGGTTTGTCACAAGAATATGTCAATAAAACTCTGTACATTTTACGGTGCATAAATGTGCAGTCTGGTGATCGATCGACGCCGCCATTTTCGATGTTGTGTTGCACGTGTAGTGATGTTTATGGGGCACTCAAAAGGGAAACTGGTTTTGCGTGGTTTTTGCCAGGGAACATGATATGTATGTTCCCGGCATGTTAACCAATCAGATCACGAGAAATTTCTTTGCAGTATTATAATTTAACATGCCCATTCGACAAAATGAAATGTTTTACCAGCGAAACAACGCAAAATATATTACAATATGACACCAATGGCGTTCCATACTTGAGGATGTATTTTCGCAATATCCTTTAACATTGTAGGAAATTGACTCTTGTTGAAAAAAAAAACCAATTCTGTGAAATACTCATATCGTCCATACTAAAGCTTAACCTGATAATAGTCATATAGATTGTTTAGTAAACGTTGAATCAAAATTGTATGCCCCTATCTACACTGATGATTGCGTAACAGGGATTGACAAAGAATGACCCGGGTCATTTCTCTACGTATTGAAATGACTCATGGGTCATTTTGTAGGCGAGGGTCATTTACAATTATGACGTGGATCTTACCTTGGCGGGTTGAGCCCGATTTCGAGATTCCCGCGACACGCCCCCTATTGGATGATGCCTGCTTATTATCTCCCTTTACATCATATTTCTTATAGCCAATGAACTATCGTTCTACAAACCGCTTACGAATACAATAATTCAACATGAAGCAATAACCATAGACGTACTTCGACATTCCATGGTCAGGTCCTGGGATATAGCCTAAAACATCTGATAATTGATTGGTCACATTGAAACTTTATGTAAATATTATTCGTCTTTGTTGTCTTCGGTAATAAAGCATTACAGATCCTGCACACATCCACGGAGGTATTCATCTTTACCTTCTATTTTTATCGCAACCCAGTTCTATTTTTATCAAAGATGAAATGCTACGAGCGATTTGATTTGATGCAGTTAGAGCTAGCTGCAACCAGTGAAAATGCGTATCGGGTGATTGTCGAAATCAAGCTCAATCCGTCAAGGACAGAGTAGCATAGTGGATCGTAACCCTTGGCTTGTGAAGATATTCTCTGCATTACATCGGCGACATTTGCTATATATCTGCAAATTTACTTACTGAAATCTTAAAGGGTAACACCAGACCATTCTTTAAATTTCAAAATCGGATAAAACTATACTAGAGTATGTTAACATTTTTTCATCGCTCTGTAATCCTTACTTCACCTGCCTGAAAGCCGGTAATTGAAATTTCCGGTAGTTTGCCGTGACGTTACACGTGTGAAAAGATATTGTCGCTATATGTGAACGAATGCAGAAAACTGAGAAAACTGCATGATGCATTGTAAAGATACAAATCGCTTTATCAAGCATCAATCACTTGTGTACTGCTGAACTTTCATCTCTATCGCTCTTACCTCCGACTACAATCATAGGGAACAAAATCGAATGAATGAACCGAGTGGAGATAGTACTTATGGAAGGAAAAATGTTTTTTGTTGGTTGGAAACAACACTATTTTGAAAGTCGCATATATTTTTTTAAGCTATTTCAATTATACAACTTAATCAACGAATTTTAATTGATTAAATGATAAATAGAAACTTTTAATTATAATAATGTACACTAGCTTTCGGCGGTACAACTGCCTTCGTCTAGGGTGATCCTGTGATACAATGAATGAATGAATGAATGTTGTTTTATGGCGCATCGACAGCTTTGGTCATTTAGCGCGCATATCTATGTTAAAAGATAATAAACGTGGAGTTGTTTAAACTGAATAAAGTTTGAATGACAATAAAAGAATTGAATTAAGAAAATTTAATGCATAAAGGGCATCATCAAGTTACAGGGCAAACCCTGTATACTCAAATGTTTTAAATGATAACTGAATTAAGAAGAATGCATAAAGGGCATTATCGAGTTACAGGGCAATCCCTATATACTCAAAAGTTCTAAATGATAAGATTTAAGAATGTGATAAAAAGGTTTAAACTCAATGCTGGTTTGATAAAAAGAAGTTTTTTAAATGAAAAAGAAATATGTGTCATTTATAATGTGCATAAAATATGATATTGAGTGGCTGGGCATTCCCTGCCTACTCAACAGTTTTAGATATCGAGTTACAGGGCAATCCCTATATACTCAAAAGTTTTAAATGATAAGATTTAAGAATGTGATAAAAAGGTTTAAACTCAATGCTGGTTTGATAAGAAGTTTTTAAATGAAAAAAAATATGTGTCATTTGTAATGTGCATAAAATATGATATTGAGTGGCTGGGCGTCCCTGCCTACTCCAAAGCTTTAGGTTAAAAGGTAAGACTGATAATATTGTTTTTCCTTGGAAATGAGGTTAAAACTGATAAAGATTGGAACCTCCAATGGGATAAGATACTCCCATTAAAGAGGTCCTGTCTCCAATGAGATAAGTGTGATACAATGCCTGCAGTGATGTTCACTTGTTTACCCTAAAAAGGCACGAAGCCCCTTTCAAGACATTCCCCAATGAAAGACCGATGATATTGATAACGGCAAATCTTCTTCCCAGTTCGTAAGAGCTTATTAACCCTTTCCCAAACGACTAACTTTTGGACTAGACCAAATTGAAAGCATTTCCAGACGACAATTCAACTCTTGCTGAAAAGATGATTTCTGCCTATGATAGGGTAGAAAACATTGTGGGGAAAGGAGAAAATGCTGGTTACCAGCATTTTTTCCTTTTCCCACAATGTTTTCAAAAGGCTACTAATCTAGACCCGTAAAAACCAGGGATTGTTTGGGAAAGGGTTAAGGTAATTTCCAAACATATCTACATGCAAATCACGGTGGACTAGAGATTTACAAAACATGATATCTACTTCTTGAGAAATGTAACTTTTAATTATAATAATGTACACGAGCTTTCGACGGTGAAACCGCCTTCTTCTAGTGTGATACTGTGATACAATGCCTGCAGTAATGTTCAGTTGTTTACCAAGAAGATGGATGAAGATGCTAAGGAGCTCGAGGATGAAGTATTCGACCGAAATGATGCACACAAGTAGAAGTAAGTCGGCATTTATGATGGTCAAAAATAGACTTCAGATTTATGTTTCAGAGCTCGAAACTAGATGTTACTACATGTCAAATATGAAAGCTTTAGCCCTTACAGTTTGGGACAAGAAGATTTTTAAAGTTTTTTCTCTCGGTTGCCATGGCAACCAGAGTTCTTCACTGATTTCAATTCTTTGAAGTATTTTGAAAAAGCATAACCTAATGATCATTTTCTGTGAAGTTTGATTGAAATCTGATAGTTAATTTAGGAGGAGAAGATTTTTTTTGCAATTGTGAAAGGACGGACGGATAGACGGACGACAGACATTGACCGATCAAAATAGCTCACCTTGAGCACTTCATGCTCAGTTGAGCTAAAAATAATAAAGAAATAATTACACTCTGACCAGGGCTGATACTTTTCGCAGTTCCCAGGTCCTTTTTTGCGTGACGGGTCACATATTATTATGACACAAGAAAAAAACATTGGTAAGCAACGTTTTCTCACTTTTTTATAGTGCTTTCTACCTTTTGTATGATAAACTGCATCTTCAGACCCACTGTTAATTTTTCATACAAAAATGCTGCTATGCGCGTTAAATTTTGGTATCTGCTACTGAGCCAAAATTGAAACTCCAATTTCCTGTTCAAATGCTTTACAGTGAAACTGCTCAACTACTATACTACTCAAAATTTGCTTGGGATCCTCCTAAAGGATTAACCCTAAATATATATGTATCATGTATGGTTTTACAATATGTTACATTGCCACACTGGTCAATAAAATGACCAGTGGAAATGGATCTTTAAGCCTTTACCTCACAATGTCGACGGTTAAAGACACTGAGAAAGAAGCCTTCGGAAAACAATGTTGGAAAAGGAGAAAATGCTGGATACCATTATTTTCTTCTTTTCCAACAATGTTTTTTTACCATGCATATGACAGACAGCATAATGAACGTTTCATATTGTTTTTGGTAATTGAATACTTTCAACTTGGACAAATCTAGAATTTCACAGTTTGGTAACAAATCTAGAATTTTACAGTTTGGTAAAGAGTTTATGCAAACTTGTTACATATTAACCCATACAGCAATATATGTAAGTGATCCCTATCAAAGTTTAAGTAGTATATTTGGATTTGGATAGGGATCTACAGCACTGTGGAAGGAAGATTTTGCTATTTAAAAATATGGACATAAGGGTCCTGCTAGGCTAAGTGTAGGACTTGTCACCTAAAGATCCTAGGTTCGAATCTTACTGGAAGCATTGAGTTTTTCCAGGAAATGTCCTTTGGCAAAACACTTTAGAGCCGTAACCTTGGACTGGCAAATATGAAGGTATGAATGTGCGAGCTGTCACTCTAATATGACTGAAATAATGTTGAAAATGGCGTAAAATACCATTCCATCAATCACTAAACATGAGGACCATGATAGCCCTGTATCGCTCCACTGGCTAATCAGTGATAACACTACAAGCCAAACATTACAAAAGTTGGCCATTTTCTTTCAAACTGGAAGACATACAATTTTTTTCTATAAAATCCTACAAGAAAGTTATGACCCTCAGGCAAAGCCATTTTTGATCACAAAGCTATAATTATTTGAATCCTGGTGGAGGTTCACAAAATAAAGTCCCTTACCAAATAATACAGATCTAGAATGTGTGGTTATAAACAAGTAGATTTTCAAAGTTTCCTCAATAAAAGGCCCTGTAAAACAAGAGACCCATGAGACAGACGTAAATTTAGTAGCTCTAGGTCTTATTATGGTTATTAACCCTTTCCCAAACAATCCCTGTTTTTTACGGGTCTTGAATGGTAGCCTTTTGAAAACCTAGTGGGAAAAGGAGAAAATGCTGGTAACCAGCATTTTCTCCTTTTCCCACAATGTTTTCTACCCTATTATAGACAGAAATCATCTTTTCAGCATGACTTGAATTGTCATCTGCAAATGCTTTCAATTTGATCTAGTCCAAAAGTTTGTCGTTTGGGAAAGGGTTAAGAGGAGGATATATAAAGTTTTTACCATAAAAAGCCCAAGTAAAACTTGTGACTCCTGGTGTCGGGACAAACTTGACCCCAATACTATCAATTGGGATCTCTTTGTAGTGGTCCACTCAATATAGGGCTACAAGCAAAATTTGGTAGTCCTAGGCCTTATGTTTGAAATAAAAGTTACCTCGCACATGGTCGGACGCACGCACACAGAACAGACACTGGGCCATGACATAAGCACAGACAAAATTTATGACGTCTTATTCACCAATCCGATATTTGAGTATTTGAAATACTAAGACTTTTATTGTTGAAAAGTTTTGTACAGATATTGTTTTGGCCACAATTGATTCCACATAACATCTACGAACTTCTAGCTACTCGTTCAAGTATCTTGAATTATGACACACTGCCTTGGCCGCCATTTTTCTCCCAGTCCCATTTGAAAGGTCACATATCTGTAAAATCTGTTCATTGGAAAACCCGCCTGGTATGCACTTTAACACCTGACATAGCTGAAGAGAGAGTAAAATAAAATTATGTAAGTAATAATTTGATGTTTCTGGCAAAGTTCTCCCAAAAGCAGTATTGGGAGTTTTGAAACTGAGATTAGACTTTGTGATCACAAAAGCTCACTTGAGAACTTTGTGCTCAGGTGAGCTAAAAAAGGGACAAAAAGAAAGAAGAAGCCTAAAAGTGCAAAAAGTAGGACTGCTTTACATATTTCAATAATATTACTTATATCAGCTGCAGAGTACACCAGTATTTGTGTCCTGGGTCAGTATTCACTAAATCCTCCTTAATTGCAAGAGTAATCATTTTTCTAACATTAAAATAGAGCAGCTTCTGATTGGCTATGCCAATAGCCAAATGGTTAAGCCCATAAGAAGTTGCATTTTTTTCTACATCTATACTACTCAAACTTTGATAGGGATCCCTTACATATTTCTGTATGGGTTATATGTTACAACAGTTTTGAATAAACTCTATACCATACTGTAAAATTCTAGATTTGGTCCAAGTTGAAAGCATTTACTGGCTAAGAACTATATGCAACATGCACTACGCTGTCTCATGGGCGGATCCAGAGGGGGGGCGGGGGAACTGGGGGTCCGGACCCCCCTGGAATTTTGGCAAAAATGTGGTTATCGGAAATGGCACTGGTTTGATATTGCAAAGCATTTATGTAAAATACAGTCATAAATTTAAAAAAAAAGGTTCTAAATGTGGAGGTCTTCTCATGGTTAGAACTGGAAACGTTGATTTTTCTTGTAAACAGCTTACATCCACCGAGATCCGGAAATCAAAGTATTATATAATAAGACAAGTGCGTTTTCATGGGACCCCCCCCCCCCACCCCCCGAGAAAGATATCTGGATCTGTAATGGGGTAGAAAACATTGTTGCAAAAGGATGCAAAAGGAGAAAATGCTGGTATCCAGCATTTTCTCCTTTTTCAACAATGTTTTCCAAAGGCTTCTTTCTCAATGTCTTTAACATTCCGCATTGTGAGATATGGACTTAAAGATTCATTTCCAATGGTTATTTTATTGATCAGTGTAGCAATGTAACATATTCTAAAACCATGATACATGCCACATATAGATTCAGGCTTACTCTTTTAGTGAGATCCCCAGCAAATTTTGAGTATTATAGAAGACTAAAGAATAGAGTTAACAATGGTTGGTGTCCTTTACAGCCACAAAATCCAAAGATTTAATGACCCTGTGGAAAAGGTTTTTTCAAAACATCTTAAGAAAAAGAAAAAATGCTGAAGCACGCATTTTCTCCTTTTCCCACAACATTTTCTACACTTTTACAGACATGATCATCTGAGCCACATTTAATTTGTTGTCTGCACATGCTTCGAATTAGGACGAGTCCAAAATGCTGCTGTAGAGAATTAACTCTTTACCAAACAACAAAATTTTACACTTGCCCGAAATGAGAGCACTTCCAGACAACAAAATAAATGTGACTCAAAATTTAAAATTTGTTTAAGGAAGGGTAGAAAACAATGTGGAAAAAGGAGAAAATGCTGGTTAACAGCATTTTCTTCTTTTCCCACAGTGTTTTCAAAAGGTTTGTTTTCAAGGGGTTGTTAAAAGATGGGATTGTATGGTAATGAGTTAACCCTGGAAAAAAGACTTCCGCAGGAACAATTCCTCTTTACTTACCATATTAGGTGGCATAAACTGTAGTATATATTTGGCCTGCTGAGGACCACAGTGCACAGCTTCATCTATAAAACTGACTATAAAACTTGTCCGTGGACTCACATCTTTATCATGTAAAATGGCATTCATCAAGCGGAATAAATTAACTGAAAAACATTAAATATATTAAATTTTTTGTTACTTCATACCAATGGACTGATAAAGTACATAGAGGATAATCAACTGGTTATTTTTGATATGAAAAATATCTCACAAGGATGCGTTGTTAGGTGTTGAAAAAACGAGTGCGCAGCACGAGTTTTTTTTAATGCTTATGACGCATCCGAGTGAGATATTTTTCATATAAAGAATAACCAGTTGATTATTCTATTTATTATATACCTTATTAACATAATTATTTTTAATTAACACTATCTATATGTGCTTAATGAAAAAGAGAAGTAGTTCCTAAATTACGGCAGGAAGTGAAAGTGAAAGTTGATATCGTCACTAGTGATGATATCAAGATTTATTTCATGCTTTCCGGTAGGATATCGAGAAATAGCAGTGAAAATATTTTTCGATCTTACACTGGTTCAACCAGTGAAAATACCGATTTTCACGTTCTTGTTGCCTAGGTTAATTGCGCGTGCCTGACAACCAGATGGGAAATATGACGTCATATACCTTACATTTCTCGCGCTTGACGTAACATTGCTATGCGGGAGGGGTACGCCACAGGGAATAAGGGAAAATAACTGTACTAAATTTTGATAAAGCTCCTCCCAGAAAGGGTTAAAAATATGAAATAAATAGAATATTTGTTTTTTTCGGTGAAAGATCGAAACTTTTTTCATCTCGTGAACACCATCGGTAATATTTTCACGAGTGGCGCAGCCACTTGTGAAAATATTACCGATGGTGTCCACTCGATGAAATAAATTTCGATCTTTCACCGATAAAAACAAATATCCTCTATTTATTACACTGCGAAATTCCAGGATTTAACTGCTAGGTATATAATAAAACAGCTTAAGGCCTCTCTAATACTGATCTATACTTTTGTTCAGTGTTTAACCCTTTACCACACAATCTTGTGTCTTAACGACCTTGAAGAAGAAGGCTAGTTAACTCTTTACAAAACTACAATTTTTTGGACTAGTCTTATTCAATCATCTGCATACAGTAAATTAAATCTTGTTTACATAATGGTTTTATTCTTTGATGGGGTAGAATATATTTTGGGAAAAGGACAAAATGCTGGTTACCAGCATTTTGTCCTTTTCCCACAACCTTTTCCATAGGCTTCTACCTCAGGGTCGTTTAAAGTCGGGATTGTGTGGTAAAGAGTTAAACTAGAAGGCCCTGAAGGGCCTGAATATGCTCTACTGGCAGAGAGTTTGCTTTTAAATAAGCATACATAGGAATTCATTACGCAAAAAGACAAAAAAGTTGACATTTTCAACTCAAAATGGCTACTTTTCCATTACTGTTTGTTGAATTTTTTCAAACTCAAAAGGGTTAAAAAGCTATTGACGGTACAAACAAGCTAAAAAATTCATGAAAATCTGATCACAAATAAATACTTTATCATGCAAACAGGCAATGAAATTGTTCAATTTGAAATGGCTACTTTTCCCATACTGTTTGTCGGATTTTTTTCAAAATTGATAGGCTTAAAGCTATTGATGAGATAAACAAACTGTGTAAGTTTCACAGAAATCTGACCAAAAATGAAGACTTTATCGCGTAAACAAGAAATGAAAGTTTTCAACTTGAAATGGCTACTTTTCCCATAGGGTAATAGGGTTGAAGCTTCAATAGGGTTGAAGCTATTGATAAGATAAACAAACTCTGCAAGTTTCATGGAAATCTGACCAAAAATACAGACTTAATCGCGTAAACAAGAAATGGAAATTTTAAACTTGAAATGGCTACTTTTCCCATACTGTTTGTCAGATTTTTTTCAAAATCAATAGGGTTAAAGCTATCAATGAAATAAAAAAAATGAGTAAGTTTCACAAAAATCTGAACAGAAATGAAGACTTTATCGCGTAAACAAGAAAAAGACTAACGGACAGACGGACGGACGGACGGACGGACAGACGGACAGACGGACGGACAGAGGAAACCACGCCATGACATAAGCTCTGCTGGTTGAAAGCCAGTAGAGCTAAAAATGATGGGAATAGGAGGAAATGCTCGATATAACATTTTCTCCTTTTCTGCAAATTTTTTCACACTATCCAAGTCATTAGACCTAAGTCATTATATGAACTACATTTGTCATCTGCAAATGCTTTCATCCTGTCAAGTCTAAAATTTCATCTCTTGGTAAAAATGTTGACTCATTACCACACAAGATTTTGTGCTATGGTACATTTGCCCAAAACAGAAAATTAATAAAAACATAAAGTGTTGTTTCAGCTTAGCCTGCGCAGTCCCCACAGGATGATTTGAGACGACACTTTACACAAATATCAGAATGTCCCATTTAATGCATGCCACATGGTATGACCCATTCCTTGAACTATTGGGAAACTTAATATTTTTTCAAGGTGTTACCCAACAACCCAATACGTTATGTTTACATGAGGGTTATTTCCAACCTTGTAATATTTTAGATTGGCTAAATGCATGCATGCATCATGGAGAGGGCTAATCTATAAATACACATACAGCATATTACATGTTCAAGTAGGTGACACAGTGCCGGTCTCCAATGGAGTTCAGCAACAAGCACAAAGGTTACTGCTTGGATGGGTGGCTAATTCATAATGCAATTCTTAGGTCTGTTCATACGATTTTTATCATTTCCCCTTTTTCAACCATTACCAGAGCCATGTTTCTTGACAGATCACAATTTTGTCGATACTTTTTGAAAAGAGTCACCCAAGGAACATTTCCGTAAAATTATTTCAGGTTTCAGAGAAGAAGTTTTTTTTTAGAATTTCTTCATTTCCATATAGTGTAAATAGCCCACAGCCATCAGAGCCATGTTTCTTGATGGATCAAAATTTCTTGAACACTTTGCTAAAAGGGTCACCCAAAGAACATTTCTGTGAAATTATTTCAAAATTCGACCAGCTGTTCTAGAGAAGAGGAATTTTTCAGAATTTCTTCATGTCCGTATGGTGCCAGTAAACCCTCGCTAAAATTTTGTGAACAGTTTTTGAAAAGGGTCACCAAAGGTACATTTCTGTATAATTATTTCAAAATCTGACAAGCTGTTTCAGAGAAGAAGAATTTTTAAGAATTTCTTCAGGGCCGCACAGTGCCAGTAGCCCCTAGTCACGAGAGCCATGTTTCTTGACGGATCAAAATTCCACACACAACTTTTGAAAAGGGTCACCAAAAGAACATCTACGTGAAATTATTTTAAAATCTGAACAGCCGTTTCAGATACAATAAACTTTAAGAATTTCTTCTTTCCATTAAGTGCATGTAGCCCCCATTCATCAGAGCCACGTTTCTTGATGGAACAATTTTTGAAAACAGTCACACAAGGAACATCTCTGTTAAATAATTTCACAATCTGACCATCAGTTTAAGAGAAGAAGAATTTTTAAGAATTTCTTCATATCTGTATAGTGCAAGTAGCCCCCATTCGTCACAGCCATGTTTCTCCATGAATCAAACTTTTGCAAACAAATTTTGAAAAGGGTCACCCAAGCAACCACCCTGTGACATTATTTTAAAATCTGACCAGCGATTTCAGAGAAGATTTTTACAAAACTTCTATGAAAATTCCAAATGGTTGCCATGGCAATCAGAGTTTTTGATGGAATCAAATTTTATGAACAGTTTTTGCAGAGGACCTCAAAAGAAACATTTCAGTTAAGTTTGGTCCAAATCCGCCTAAATTGGCACAGAGGTTTAGGAGGAGAAAATGTTTAAAGAAATTGTTGACGCACAATGGATGACGGACGACGGACCCAGCATGATCCTAAAAGCTTCCCTTGAGCATTTTCTGCTCTGGTGAGCTAAAAATAACAGATTAGATATTCACTTTCTGCTTCCTCTTTCCCTGTTTATATTTTTCATCAACATTTCTTATGTTTTCTACCTAGAATTTGAAATGAAATATACTTACTCAGTGCTTTGTTCAATGGATCTTTTGTGTCAATGGTAGGTGTGATATCCCCCTCATCTTTGGAATTTATAAAATCATCTGAAAGTTTGATAATTTAATCATTTACAAAAGTCCTGAAATGCAATAAGACCACTGAAAATATTGTAGTAAAAGGATAAAATGCAAGTAATGACATTTCCTCTCTTTTCCACTATATTTCCTATCCATCCTGAAAAAGTTCAAATTGTTGAAGCAACATTTCCTATCTATCATCTGCAAAAGATTTGAATTTGGGCAAGTCTTAAAAGTTTGTCTGCATACTTAAGCCGTAGGAATTGAGCTGGCAGGGCTTGGCTAACCTCTGACATAAGATGACCACTTTTTTGGAGCCAAATTAGGATTGTTGGTCATAAAGGTAGTTCATCACATGCAATATAACAGTACTTTATTTGGCTAAGCACAATAATTTCTGAATTACCTATTTTACCTAAACATAAAATGCAGTAAGCTGTAACAATGTTGCCATGATAGATCTATTCTTACAGCTTAGAGAATTCTGAATATTGTTGTACAAATGTACATTGTACCTGAATTTCTCTTTCTTTGATGTTAAAGGTGGGTATTTAGAATTTTTACATCTCACTAAATTAAAAAATATACATATCACTGAAATTTATATGAAAAAATAATACAAATCATCAATAATAAAGATTCATAAAATTACAAAAAAAATTTTTTTGATGGTATTCCCTTAAAAGGCTACGTAGCCTCCTAAGCTATTTTTAGATTTTGCGCCAAAAATAAACAAGAGGGCCAAGATGGCCCTGGATCGCTCACCTGAATTTTTGAGAGGACCATAGCCTTTTTTTCTTTTTGAAGGTATAGAAACACTGGAAACAAAATCATTATTTTGCCAAGCAATTTTTGATAGGTCACCTGTAAAAGTCCTTTCAAAATCTGACCAGCAGTTTCAAAAAAGAATTTTTAGGAGTTTCTTATTTCAGTACAGTGCAAGTAGCCCCCATTCACCAGAGCCATGTTTCTTGACCTATCAAAATTTTGTGAACAAATTTTGAAAAAGGCCATTCAAGGAATATTTATGTGAAACAATTTTCAAATCTGACCAGCCGTTTCAGAGAAGAAGAATTTTCAAGAATTTCTTCATTTCCATATAGTGCAAGAAGCCCCCATTCACCAGAGCCATGTTTCTTGACGGATCAAAATTTCACAAACAATTTTTGAAAAGGGTCATCCAAGGAACATCTCTGTGAAATTATTTCAAAATCTGGCCATCAATCTCAGAGAAGAATTTTTAAGAATTTCTTCATTTCTGTATAGTGCAAGAAGCCCCCATTCACCAGAGCCATGTTTCTTGACGGATCAAAATTTCACGAACAATTTTTGAAAAGGGTCACCCAAGGAACATCTTTGTGAAATTATTTTAAAATCTGGCCAGCGGTTTCTGAGAAGAAGAATTTTTAAGAATTTCTCCATTTATGTATAGTGCAAGAAAGCCCCATTCACCAGAGCCATGTTTCTTGACAGATCAAAATTTCGCAATCAATTTTTGAAAAGGGTCATCCAAGGAACATCTCTGTGAAATTATTTTAAAATCTGACCAGCGGTTTCAGAGAAGAAGAATTTTTAAGAATTCTTCATTTCTGTATTTTGCAAGAAGCCCATATTCACCTGAGCCATGTTTCTAGACGGATCAAAATTTCGCAAACAATTTTTGAAAAGGGTCACCCAAGGAACATCTTTGTGAATTTTTTTTAAAATCTGGCCAGCAGTTTCAGAGAAGAAGAACTTTTAAGAATTTCTTCATTTCTGTATAGTGCAAGAAGCCCCCATTCACCAGAGCCATGTTTCTTGACGGATCAAAATTTCGCGAACAATTTTTGAAAAAGGTCACCCATGGAACATCTGTGTGAAATTATTTTAAAATCTGGCCAGTGGTTTCAGAGAAGAAGATTTTTAAAGAATTTCCTAAAAAATTCCATTTGGTTGCCATGGCAACCAGAGTTTTTGACGGAATCAAATTCTGTGAACAAATTTTAAAGAGGACCTCCCAAGGAACATTTCAGCCAAGTTTGGTACAAATTGGCCCAGCGGTTTAGGAGGAGTTGATGTTTAAAGAATTGTTGATGACGCACGACACAAAACGGAGACGGACACCGGGTGATCCTAAAATCTTCTCTTGAGCATGTTGTGCCCAGGTGAGCTAAAAATACATTGTGGGAATGTCAAGTGACTGGCACGTGACTTATAATGCTTAAATTCCCTATAATAAAAAACATGTAATAGTTATTTTCCATAATGTCTTTTTCGGACGCTATGTTTGAAGCTTCCTCTGTGTATTCCTGTAAGTAAATGAGCGAATTGATCATCTAAAAATAGAATGTGTCTCCCGTTGGTGTCAACCTGGGCCGTAGTAAATCTCTAATTTCTCGTGTTGTCGGACGGTTTTCGACTACTGGGGTTTTATGAATGAAAATTAAAAGGCTTTGGGAGTATAAGAATGATTTTTTTGCACTTTTGTAAAATTTTTGTCCCAAAATCTGAAGGGCCACCTTTAAAGGTACACAGGCGTGTAAAGAGTTCTGTAAAATAGGTAGATTTGTGATTTAACTTTTTGTCAAACAAGTATTTGAATGCCAAAAAATTCAAAGCATTTACAGGCTACAAATCAAATGTTGCTTAAATAGCAAGTTCTACATTTGACATTTGATAGGGTAGAAACCATTGTTGGAAAATAAGAAATGGCTGGTTACCAGCATTTTCCTCTTTTCCAACAATGTTTTCAAAAACCTTGTCTTTTCACTTTGTTAAAACATGGGATTGTTTTTATTGTTTAGTAAAAAATTAAATGTCAACTTCAGGTGAATATTCCAGGCAACTCTATCTTGGTCATCTATTCAACAGGCTATAATAACAGTAATCCTATAACCGTCAACATCAAAAGAATTCATACAGACCAGAAACTGAACATTTTCAAGATAAGAAAGATTTTGTATATAAATCAAAGTTTAACAATTCCCATGAATTTATCTTTAACCCATTACCACACAATCCCGACTTTTAACGACCCTGAGAAGGAAAGCTTTTGAAAACATTGTGGGAAAAGGAGAAAATGCTGGTAGCCAGCATTTTCTCCTTTTGCCACAATGTTTTCTACCCAGTTGGAAACAAATTTCAATTTTTGAGTTAGATTTATTTTGTCGTCTGCAAATGCTTTTAATTTGAACCAGTCTAAAATTTTCTCGTTTGGTAAAGGGTTAAAACATAAATACATTCGGAAAAATAGTTACAAAGAAGAAATTGCAAGTTACAGTTTCACCTATACTATCTGTAAATCTATCCACTGTGTGAAGAAAATTTAATATACCTACACTGTAAATGAAGCAATGATTTAACCCTTTACTCCAAACAGCATTTCTATGGTATTCTAATTAACCCTAAATAACAGCAAGGATGAAACCACTTTTTTAAGTGTATAGGACACCTTTTGATAGCATAGAAAACATTGTGACAAAAGGTGAAATTGCTCGTCCAAAGGCTTCTACAAGCGATGCGTAGAAATGAGTATCTATTGAGAAAAGGGTTAAAATGCCTACCAAAATTAAACCCTTCCGAATCCAAAGTGATCTGTTGGGTTTCCATGGTTTTGCTCCGTTTTGGGGGTCGAATTTCAATTTCTTCAAATTCTTCCAGGTCAAAATCCTTTCTGGAACGTTTTCTGTTACTTTTAAAGAGGACTGATGAATCTGAAGATCAATCAAGATTTCTTGACATTTTATCAAAATTGTATTAACCCTTTACCAAATTACAAAATTTAGGACTGGTCCAAATTGAATTTGAATGGTGTTTTACGCCACTTTCAACAGTATTTCAGTCATATGACGGCGACAGTTCACATATTCATATTTCCTGGGTTTCACCAGTACTAGGCTAGGCTCTGAAGTGTCTTGCCCAGGGACACTCCTGTGAAAAAAAACCAATGGAGACAGCGAGGCTTGAACCTGGGACCTCTGGGTCATAAGTCCTACACTTTACCACTGAGCCACACAGGACCCTCGGTCCAAATTGAAAGCACCTGCAGATGTCAAAATAAGCCTAACTCTGAACTTGAAATTTGTTTCAAGCATGGTAGAAAATGTTGTGGGAAAAGGAGAAAATGCTCGTTACAAGCATTTTCTCCTATTACCACAATGTTTTCAAAAGGCTTAGACATTAGGACAGTAAAAACTAGGGATTGTTTGGGAAAAGGTTAACCATTTTCTACACAATACTGGCTTTCAATGGAACCTTAGAGGATTTTTGAGTACATTGTGAAAAATTTAGAAAATGCTTGTATCCAGGACTTCTGGAGTCCTAGATACTAGCATTTCCTACATCATTTCCCGCAATGTTTCCTACCATCTCAAAGACAGAAATTATCATTTCTGCTACATTAACTTATTACCAAACGACAAAATTTCAGGTTTGTCCAAATCGATAGCATTTGCAGACAACAAAATAAAACTGACTGAAAATTTGAATTTTGTTCTGTGAAGGGTAGAAAACATTGTGGGAAAAGAAGAAAATGCTGGTTACCAGCATTTTCTCCTTTTCCCACAATGTTTTCAAAAGGCTACTTTCTTAGGGGTCGTTAAAAGTTGGGATTGTGTGGTAAAGAGTTAACCCTTTACCCCATAAGGCATTTCTATGGTATCTCTAATTGACCCTAAATAACTGCAAGGATGAATCTGTTTCTTATGTGTATATGACACCTTTTGATAGTGTAGAAAACATTGTGGCAAAAGGGGAAATTGCTCGTCACAAGCAATTTCACCTTTTGCCACTGTGTTTTTTCCAAAGGCTCCTGAAAGCAATGCGTAGAAATGAGTATCTATGGAGTAAAGAGTTAATTTTGTCATCTGTAAATGCTTTTCAATAAGTCTAGTTCAGAAATCTCTTCTTTGGTGAACAGTTGAACACCACATTCCGCTGTATTTTAAGTTATGTTTCGACAACATCTTACCTATTCAGTCTTCCTTGAATTTGACAAAGCCGGGGCTTGGCCATAAAATATAACATGTAATGCTTACCATAAATTTAAACATATATTTTATGAAGGATGTAACACAAGAGGGCTTTAGAGATAAGATTTTATTTCATGCTTTCCTGTCGTTCGGTTATGAGTTAAAGTCAAGATCTATTAAAAAAGTGTGAACTGACAAATTAGTTCCCATACCTTTCTGTGCAGATTTCGCTATCTGCCCCGCAGAAATGGCCATAACACAGAGTTTGGCTAGCATGTAGCCTCGAGGGTCTGTCAATAAACTCTGTTTCTCTGATGACAGAAGCAAGGACGGTATGGTGTGTATAAGAAGACTGAGGGTAACATGCTCTAGGTCCATATGGATGATGGCAAAGGCTAAACCAAGGTTTGTCGTCAATTCATCCACTTTGAAGCTGTCCAGCATATGCTGAAAAAAGAAATATGTTATGTATTTCTTAACCATTTACCACACAATGACAACTTTTAACCCTTTCCAAAACAAGCCCTGGTTTTTACGTGCGTGCAGTACAAGTCTTTACTTCTTTACCAGCATTTTCTCTTTTTCCCAGAATGTTTTCCAAAGGCTTCTTCCTTAGGGTCATCAAAAGTAGGGCTTGTGTGGTAATGGGTTAAAAGGTTGTCCTCCTTATAATTGCTAATTAAACCAAATGCTTGCATGGCAAACAGTTAAGAGAATTTGTTGGCAATGGACAATGCTCTGGACATCAGACTACAACAAATCCTAAACGCTCTGCATCACCACTTTAAGCAATGGTGAGTTTGAAAGCAATCCAGCAAAAAAAAAAATTCAAAAAGACTGTATTAAACCTTTCACCAAACAATCCTCAGGTTTGATGACCCTGAGAGATGCTTCTGAGAAATGTTGTGGGACAATAAGAAGAAAATACAGTAACCAGCATTTTTTCCCACATCAATAGAGTTTTACAACTCTTGCAAAGGAAAAATCTGTCTTTTGAGAGATGTTCACATTGCTTTTAATTTGGACCAGTCTAAAATTTTGTAATCTAGTCTAGAGGTAGAGACCCACTAACGCCCAAATACAAACAATTCAGAGTCAAAATGCTCGCAAGATTAATTCTTACCATTCAGAAGTACAGATATATAGGATCTGATACGAGTTGGAATTTGAGATAAAATTTTATTAAAAGAGTCAACAAACAATGTTATTAAGCGAGCCTTAAGCGAGAACTTTTTTTGTGGACAAGTTTAAAGCTTTACCACATAAGGCATTTCTATGGTATCTCTAATTGACCCTAAATAACAGCAAGGAAGAAGCCGTTTCTTATATATATATCCATAAACGGTATGAATTAAATTTGCCTGCATTTTTACTCGCAAATAGTTTATTTTTAACCACTAGTCAGCTTTGTTGGTTAACCCTTTACCACACAGCAGAATTTAAAACCTATCCAAATAGAAAGCATTGCAGGCGATAATTCCATAGTGGCTCAAATGATGCGATTTTTCTTTGATAGAGCAGAAAACTTAGTGGGAAAAGGAGAAAATGCTGGTAACCAGCATTTGCTCCTTTAACTCTTTACCAAATGACAAAATTGTAAACCAGTTCAAATTGAAAGCATTTGCAGACGACAACCTAAGTGTGGCTCAAAAATTGAAATTTGTCTTTTGAACGGTAGAAAACATTGCAGGAAAAGGAGAAAATAAAAGCATTTTCTCCTTTTCAACAATGTTTATAAAAAACTTCTTACTCGGGGCCGTAAAAGTCGGGATTGTTAAGTAAAGAATTAACTCTGTACCACACAACAAAATTATGGACTGGTTCAAATTGAAAGCATTAGCAGACGACAAAATAATTGTGGCTGAAAAATTGAAAGTTGGCTTGGGAAGGGTAGAAAACATTGTGGGAAAAGGAGAAAATGCTGGTTACCAGCATTTTCTCCTATTCCCACAATGTTTTCAAAAAGCTTCTTACTCAGGGTCGGTAAAAGTCGGGATTGTGTGGTAAACAGTCAAGGCTATTCCAACAGAGTTTTCAAAGGCCTCTTCCTCAGGGGCATTTAAAGTCATCACTGTTTCGTAAAGGGTTAAAAACCTACCTTTTATAAGTTTTTCTTACCTTTACAAGTCTTTCACTAAACCAGTCTGATCCACACAGATTCAGTAAAGCTTCTAAAGTATGAAGATTGACCAGGTCAAGCCAGCCCTTGGTGAACACGCTTTTCATTGTCTTTGCCATGACATCTGCAGGCAGGCTTTTTGCAGGGACGTACTGTACGACTGGTGGGCGAATTGATGGCGGGAGAATGTCATATATCATTTTCTGCATAATCTGTTGGGCCAGATGAGACCTATCAAAGAACGAAAGATCTGTAAACATGAACTTTTTACACGAAGGAAAATTTTCCATTTACCGAAGATTTCATGGTGAATTGTATTCCTCAAATGTTCTTTAACCCTTTACCACACAATGACAACTTTAAATGACCCTGGGAAGAAGCCTTTTGAAAACATAGAGGGAAAAGAAGGAAATGCTGGTAACCAGCATTTCCTCCTTTTCCCACTAAGTTTTCTACCCTATCAAAGAAAAATTGTGTCATTTGAACCACTACAAAAATTTTTTGTCCCAAAATGCTTTCAATTGGGATAGGTCTAAAATTTTGGCATGTGGTAAAGGGTTAAGGAGGCCAGAATTAACCCTCTGCCACACAATCTAAAGTTTTAACAACCCTGGGGAAAAAGGCTTTTGAAAACAGAGTGAGCAAAGAAGAAAATGCAGTCAATTAGCATTTCATTTATTTCCCAAAATGTTTTCCGCCTCTCCAAAGACTATTTCAGATTTTGAGAAGCAGTTAGTGTTGTCTGCAAATGGTTTCCATTTGGAAAATCTAAAGTTTCGAGATAAACAGACTGAAAAGGGGTTAATTGCATTTGTAAAAAAAGTACTGACCAGGTCAGTCTGGGCAGCCTGTACCATCTGACCTTGTCAGTGTATATAACTTTTGCCAATGGTCGTTTTCTTTTTTGGTCGAAGGACTGATTTTTACCACATAATCTCCCTTGTTTTCAGTGTAATATATCCATTACAAATTTTCTTATCTTACACATGTTTGATATCACATTTGTGTCATTTTTGACATCATTTTGTACGCATTTCATACAAGTAAATGAGTCTCATAGAAAATACCGTGGGTGCATTTATGGATGTTTTTGTATCATCTGATCTGTATTGTTTGAAATATTGTTATGTGATAAAAAGAATCGGAGACCTGTGGGCATTTGAGATAAGATTTAAATTTTGGGGGCATTCTCATAGTGAAAGGGCAATGCCGAAATGCCGAACACTGAATGCTTCAGTGGAGATGCATCAAGCTCCCTATGGCCAGAGTATGGTTGGTGTTGAATAGCGAACTCTTTACCACTTGACAAAATTTTAGAGTGGTCCAAATTGAAAGCATTTGCAGACGACAAAAAATAAAGGTGACTGAAAAATTGAAATTTATTCTGGGAAGGGTAGAAAACACTGGAAAGGGTAGAAAACACTGGGGGAAAAGGAGAAAATGCTGGTTACAAGCATTTTATCTTTTTCCCACAGTGTTTTCAAAAGGCTTCTTTTTCAGGGACGTCAAAAGTTGGGATTATGTGGTAGTGGGTTAACACTATTTCTGATTCTTTAATGCTCAGCTTTCATTCTATTCTTGCCATGTATCACAGTAATTTTTCTCCAGGAAACAGCTACCATACCTTTCATTGTAGTACTGTGAAGTCCCATCACAACTTATTGGCTGAACAAGCTGTTGTAACACAGAGAGTGGTTTTCCACGTGCATCCTCACTTAGCATGTTGATGTAGCTACACATCCATGCTGATACAACCACTGGTAAACACAGCATACGGCTCTTCACATAGGCCATAATTATCTGTAAATATATGACATAATTTGGGCTTTATTCTTGACTTTGTAATTAGTCCTTTATCCCATTACCATACAATCCCTACTTTTGACGACCCTGAGAAAGAAGCATTTAGAAAACATTGTGGGAAAAGGAGAAAATGCAGTTAACTTTGGTAATGAGTTAACTCATTACCACACAAGGAAATTTTAGACCAGCCCAAATTCAAAGAGTTTGCAGATAAAAAATTCAACATGTCTCAAATAGTTCAATTTGTTTCTGAAAGGACAGAAAACATTGTTGGAAAAGGAGAAAATGCTGGTTATCAGAATTTTATGCCCTTCCCTCAATGTTTTCAAAAGGCTTTCCTTGTGCATGTATTTACTTCTCACTGCTTAAGAAATCCTCGAACGTAATTGGTCAAACGTTCAGTTGGATGAGCGTCTACACTTACTTTTGACAAATCAGGTTCAAGGATATCTGTATTGATTGCGGGTCATCAATAGTGATACGACGTCAACTGTATTGATCGGAGGTCAAGTCGTATTAAGCTCAGGTCACGACCCCTATACTATAGGAAGTAAGAAATGTGACTAGTAAACCCAATTTTCACTTCTCTTAGGTTGTCATATTGATTCTGTGCCAACAGTTTATTAATAAAAATGTTATTAATCAAGTGATTTCGTATTAGGCTTTGGCCTCGGGCCAATACGGCTGACCTCGGACCTGTAATTGGGCCAATTCGAAATCACTTAATTTATAACATTATAATATTCCATATTTACCATATTTTGACTTTCTGTATCATACAAGAATGTTTCCAAATTCTCTTCTTTAAAATTTGTTTGAAGATGTAAGGAAACGTTTTCCAAATTGAGAACTCCTTGATCACAATGAAACTATTACCTTAATGTTCTCTGCTGACAGGGCACCATGCTCCCATGCAAAGAGGACCTCTTGCACCGCATATGGAATATTAGCACAAATCTCATGCCACTTTGGGGCACTGAAAAAGAAGGTTAAAAAATAATTACAGAAACATGACAAGCCTTCACTAGCTACTATAATATATGAGCCATACTTTTTGAAAAGGGAGTTTAACCCTTTACTCCATAGATACTCATTTCTACGTATTGCTTGTAGGAGCCTTTGGAAAACATTGTGGCAAAAGGTGAAATTGCTCGTGACGAGCAATTTCACCTTTTGTCACAATGTTTTCTACACCATCAAAAGGTGTCATATACAAATAAGAATTGGCTTTATCCTTGCTCTTATTTAGGGTCAATAAGAGACTCTGGCTAAGGGTTAACTCTTTACCAAACGACAAAATAATAGACTGGCACAAACTGACAGCAATTGCAGACAACAAAATGAATGCGACTCAAAAACCGAAATTTGGTTTGGGGAGGGTACAAAACATTGTGGGAAAAGGAAAAAAATGCTAGTTACCTTTTTCTAACAAATTGTACAAGTCCAGCATTTCATGTTTTAGAAATAACTTCTTGTAAAGTCTTTCATATTCACATAATCAGCATTTTCTTTCTTAACATTTCTTAACTTGTTACCAGACAACAAAATTTTGGCCTTGTCCAAATTTGAAAGCATTTGCAGACGACAAAATAAATGTGACATAAAAAAAATCGAAATTTCTCTTTGGTAGGGTAGAAAACATTTTTGGAAAAGGAGAAAATGCTGGTTACAAGCATTTTCACCTTTTCCAAATATGTTTTCAAAAGGTTTCTTTCTCAGGGTTGTTAAAATTTCGGATTGTGCGGTAAAGAGTTAATCTTATTTTCCCCTTAATTAACTCTTTACCAAAAGATAAAATTGTAGACTATTTAAAATTGTAATCATTTGCAGACGACAAAATAAATGTGGCTCAGAAGTTGAAATTTGTTTCATGAAGGGTAGAAAAGATTCTCAGAAAATGAGAAAATGCTGGTTAATGGCATTTTTTTCTTTTCCTACAATGCTTTCAAAAGGCTTTTTTCTCAGATTTGTTGAAAATCGCAATTGTATGTTAGGTAAAGGGTGAAAAGTTATCTTTTAAGTCCATAGATACTCATTTCTACGCATTGCTTGTAGGAGCCTTTGGAAAAAATTGTGGCAAAAGATGAAATTGCTCGTCATGAGCAATTTCACCTTTTGCCACAATTTTTTCTATACTATCAGAAGGTATCTTATACACATAAAAAAAGGCTTTATCCTTGCTCTCATTTAAGGTCAATTAGAGATACCATAGAAATGCCCAATGGGGTATAGAGTAAAACCTGATGTGCTAAAGGATCAACCAGATGAAGACAGTTTGAGGCTGAAAGTTTGATATGGATTTTATACTAGTCTACAAATATGAAAAATACATACCCTTGCATAAAATCTGTTCTTGAAGTAATAGCTGACAGCAGTGAATCAACTTTTGTAGAGTCAACGGGCATGCCTATGTCCACAGATTTGTACTTCCCATCTTCTGGCAAACACCGTAAAGCCCATTGTACAAAAAATGTATTGTGACAATCACTGCTAGAGGTAATCACCTAGAAATTACAAATATTATCTTTGCTTCTAGCATGTCAAGTGAATTTGGCATTATAAGCACAGTGCTACAAAAGCATGGCATTCTATGTGAAGTGATGTTATTCCGTACAAAGTAAGACATAAGTAGATAAGTTATTCAATGGAATATAATCTACATACCTGATTTTACTCAAAGTATGAACTTATTTTCCTTTCATTAAGAGTTGGTCATATTATAAGCAAAATAATCTTCTTTCTATTGTTGTTTATCGTTCAATAAAACACACTGTGAATTATGAGGTAAAATTAATAAATCACCTGGCGACCTGCAGGTTATTTCCTGCCTCATGACTCACAACTAACAACAAAGGGAAAAAGATTATTTTTCAACTCTTGACCAAATGACAAACTTTTAGACTGGTTCAGATTGAAAGTACTTGCAGATGACAATATCAACGTAACTCAAAATATGAAATTTATCTAGAGCAAGGTAGAAAACAGTGTGGGAAAAGGAGAAAATGCTGGTTACCAGAATTTTCTCCTTTCCCCTACAATGGTTCCTGAAGGTTTCTTTCTCAGAGTTGTTGAAAGTTGGGATTGTGTGGTCAGGAGTTAATTATACCATGGGCACAAATAGATGCAAAGTTTTAGTCCCATTTTTGTGAAATACTTTTATCAACAGTCTCAAAACAGTGCCATGTGTTTTTCCGAATCAGTGTTATTGGGCAAGAAAAAAATGCAAAAGAATAGTGTCATATTTTGCAGAATACTATTGTCAATATTGTCTTGAAACTACAATGTGTCTTCATCCTAGCCAGTGTTCTGACAAATATAATTCTGAAAGGGGACAAGTTTTTACCTGTAGAAAATAGAAGACAGTTTCATAATAAGTGAAACTATACATATATGTACCATTACTTAAGACTAATTCCCACACAGGTACCATTACTTAAGACTAGTTTCTACATGGATTTGAAAGCGACACTGTGACACGCGAGTTCATTATGACCGGACATTTCTGTTTATCAATTGGTAAGCGTCTCTCAGTCTGCAAAGCCTGAAAGCATGCAGTCTATTCTTGAATGTAAATTGTCAACTTTTAGGGGGAGAAATCTTATGGGGGGGGGAAAAATACCCCTAATATGAGAGTGCTTCAGTCTTCCTTCATGGGATTGAAAAAGTCTATTGGATTCATTAGGCCCTTTCAGGATCAAAAAGATGAGAGCAGAATGGGCCTTTGACTATCATCAATCTTTAGATAGAGGTTATGCCAAGCCATGGTTCACCCTCAGAGATTCTGGTTAACTCTTTACCAAATGATATAACTTTAGACCAGTCCAATTTGGAATCAATTGCAGATGACAAAATTGATGCGACTCAAAAATTGAAACCGGTTTTGGGAAGGGATGAAAATATTGAGGGAAAAGAAGAAAATGTTGGTAACCAGCATTTTCTCCTTTTCCCACAATGTTTTCAGAAGGCTTCTTTCTCAGGGTGGTAAAAACCAGGGATTGTTTGGGAAAGAGTTAACTAGCCCAGTGTTTTGAAACTTTATCTGTTTGGACCATGAGAAACAAACTGAGACCTATCTCTATACCCTTACCTCTGTCCCATACAACTGTGTGATGTGGCAGAGCATCAGAAAGGATATATCAAACAGCAATGCTCTAGTCTGGGCTGGTTTACCACCATCACTTGGTGATTGCTTAGCAAATTCATTGAACCTTTGGAGGAAAAAAAAAGGTAGTTTTGGATTAACAAATTTATCTAAATGATGAGAGTTTAACCAGATGTTCTCCTCTTTTCCACAATGTTTTCCAAAGGTCTCTTTCTGAGGGTCGTCAACAGTAGGGGTTGTTTGGTAATGGGTTAAATCATGACCAAACGACAAAATTTTTAGGCTTGATCAAATCAAAAGCATTTGCAGATGACAAAATAAAAGTGACTGAAAATTTAAAATTTGTTTTGGGAAGGGTAGAAAACATTATGGGAAAAGGAGAAAATGCTGGTTACCAGCATTTTCTTCTATACCAACAATGTTTTCTAAAGGCTTCTTTCTCAGGGTTGCCAAAAGTAGGGATTGTGTGGTAATGGGTTAATGTCCCTGTAATTTAAAAATTTCTTTTGAAAACATTGTGATAAATGAAAAAATTTAGTGTTAGAAAACACTTTGGGAAAAGGGAAAAAACAACAACTGATAATCAGCATTTTCTCCTTTTCCCAAAATGTTATCAAATTTCGAATTCATCATCTCCAAATATCTGAATTTGGAAGAGTGTAAAATTCGTCACAACGTTTTTGCAATATTTTGGATATTTGATATCACAATTGTGTGATGTCAATTCTTAATGTCATTTTGAATATATTTGGCAGAAGTGAACAGGCTTTATGGAAATTACAGCGCATGTATCTATGGATAGTTTTGCATCTAGTAGATGATAATAGGTTATTTTGTGAATGTGATGAGATAAGAAGAATCTGATATTCATTGGAGTTTGCAATAAAATTTTATCAAACTAATAGAAAATACAAAAATCAATGTTATTAAGCTCGCCAAAAGTTCACTTGATAATATTTCTCCTAGAATTGTTTAACTCCCAACTTTTAACGACCATAAGATAAAAACCCTTTGAAAACATTGTGGGAAAAGAAAAAAATGCTGGTTACCAGAATTTTCTCTTTTTCCCACAATGTTTTCTACCCTGCTGGAAACAGATTTCATTTGTTGTCTGCAGACTGCTTTCAATTTGGACCAGTCCAGAATTATGCGAATGCATGTTGCATCCTATATAACACTGTAATGTCTGAAAAAACCCAAGAAGACTACGAAGGATTAACAACAAATGCATAAATGTAAAATTCAGTGAGTTCATAATGAACTACTTACTTAATCAGTTTAAAACAAAATATCTGCAGTTTTCCAGTAGCTGCAGCAGCAGCAAGGATGAGCTCAAAACTCTTCCCCGACAACATGTGACACAGGACTCCTAGGAGGGCTTCTTGATTCTTTGAATAATCTGCATCTAGTGTCTGTAAAATTGTTACAAGCTCATTACATTTTTAACTTCTTATCACACACAAAAAAAGTAGACTTGTCCAAATTAAAGGCATCTGTAGATAATACTTTAACCCTTCACCGCACAATCCCAACTTTTCACGACCCTGAGAAAGACGCCTTTTGAAAATATTGTGGAAACAGGAGAAAATGCTGGTAACCAGCATTTTCTCCTCTTCCCACAACGTTTTCTACCCTTCGCAAAACATATTTTAAATTTTCAGTCACTTTTATTTTGTCTTCTGCAAATGCTTTTGATGTGGACAAGCCTAAAAAGTTGACGTTTGGTAATGAGTTAACCCTTTACCACACAATCTCAACTTTTAATGACTCTAAATAAGAAGCCTTTTGAAAATATTGTGGAAACAGGAGAAAAAGCTGGTAACCAGCCTTTTCTCCTTTTTCCAGCAATATTTTCTGCCTGTCCCAAAACAAATTTCAAATTTTCAGTCACTTTTATTTTGTTGTCTGCAAATGCTTTGAATTGGGACCAGTCTAAAATGTTTTCGTATGGTAAAGAGTTAAATGTGGCTCAAATGATGGAATTTGTCTATGATTAGGTAGAAAACACTGTAGGAAAAGGAGAAAATGCTGGTTGCCAGCATTTTCACATTTTCCTGCAATGTTTTCAAAATACTTCTTCAGGCCTTGGGTCGTTAAAATAGTTTTTTAGCTACATGTACTTCCACTGAACCTGGCATAACCCTTTACCAAACAATCCCTGTTTTCTACGACCCTGAGATAAAAGCCTTTTGAAAACATAGTGGGAAAAGGAGAAAATGCTGGTATCCAGCATTTTCTCCATTTCGCACAGTGTTTACTACCCTGCTGGAAACAACTTTTAATTTTTGAGTAATACTTGTTTTGTCGTAATACTATGCAAATGCTTTTGTTTTGGACAAGTCTACAATTTTGTTGTTTGGTTAAAAGTTAAATTGTGAAAAAAAAAAAACCAACACAAAACATTGTGGGGAAAAGGAGAAACTCCCATATTCAAAATCTTTGACAGCTCATTTTACCATCCATTTTATCCTTTAGGATTGTTTAACGCTTTACACAATGACAACTTTTGATGACTCTGAGAAAGAAAGTTTATGAAAACATTGTGGGAAAAGGAGAAAATACTGGTCACATTCATTTCCTCCTTTTCCCACAATGTTTTCCATCCTTCCCAAATCAAGTTTTAATTTTTCAGTTACATTTATTTTGTCATCTGCAAATGCTTTCAATTTGGACTAGTCTCATATTTTCTCATGTGGTAAAGAGCTTTCATCTACAAATACTTTCAAATTGGACTAGTTTAAATTTTGTCCCCTGGAAAATACTTAATTCATGAAATAGATGTGACAGAAGTGGAACAAGTAGGATAATTCATGGAGAGGAACAATATAAGTCAAATGCCAAAATTCAAAATACTCGGTATCAGTAAAGGAGTTCTGTCAAAATTGTAGTTACAGTCTTGAGTTACCTAACATCTTCGCCAGCCAAGGTTACGATCACTATGTGAATCTTACCTTGGCAGATTGTGCCTGATTTTGAGATTTCCGTGAAACACCCCCTATTAGATGCTGCTTATTATCTCCTTTTACATATTTCTTCTAGCCAATGAAATATCGTTTACAAACCGCTTACAAATACATTAATTCAAGATGAAGCAATAACCACAAACATACTTCGACATTCCATGGTCAGGTGCTGGGATATAGCTTAAAACTTCTGATAATTAATTGGTCACACTGAAACTTTCTGTAGACATTGTTCGTCTATGTTTTTCAGCAATAAACCAGTACAGATCCTGCACACATCCACGCAGGTATTCATGTTTACCTTCTATTTTTATCCAAAGGGTAGCGACCATGTTCTTTATTTCATCAAAAATGAAATGCTACGATTGATTTGATTCGTACAGTTAGAGCTTGCTGCAACCAATGAAAATGCATATGGGGGAATACCGAAATCAAGGATCGTCATCCTTGGCTTGCGAAGATGGTTACCTAAAAAAAGTGCTTAAGAACTGAAGTCTGTTTTTGATAAAAATCAGTTTTTGCTCCATGGGAGTGGTAACAAATCACATTTGTAAGGTTGTTTAACTCTTTACCAACTGACAAAATGTAAAACTGATCCAAGTTCAAAGCAGCCATCAATCTTATTTGGGCTCAAAAAAAAGGAAAGTACATCAGATAGAGTAGAAAGCATTGTAGGAAAAGAAGAAAATGCTGGTTAACCCATTACCAAACGACAATATTTTAGAAAGGTCCAAATTGAAAGCATTTGCAGACAACAAAATAAAAGTAACTGAAAATTTGAAATTTGTTTTGTGAAGGGTAGAAAACATTGTGGGAAAAGGAGAAAATGCTGGTTACCAGCATTTTCTCCTTTTTCCACAATGCTTTCTTAAGGCCTCTTTCCCAGGGACATCAAAAGTAGGGATTGTGTGGTAATGGGTTAACAGGATTTTCTCCTTTTCCCACAATCTTTTCAACAGACTTTTTTCTTCAATGTTTAAAAAGACTGGGATTGTGGTAAAGAGTTAAAAAGAAAACCATCAACATACAGCTATAGCCATACTTTAAACTGAATGCACATACCATATAGTCAAATCACAATCAAGACAGATGCAAAAAGACATGCAAGGAAACTATGCAAAAGTAGGTAGAAAACTTTGAAATAGGGCTTTGAAATTAAATATGACAACACCAAAAACGTTATTAAACAGGCTGTTTGAGAAATAACTGAAAATTGTTAGCTTTTTCAAAACGATCCTGTTAACCCTTTCCCAAACAAGCCCTTGTTTTATGTGTCTGCAATACAAGTCTTTAGAAAACAGTGTGGGAAAAGAAGAAATTGCTCGTAACGAGCAATTTCTCTTTTTCCCACAGGGTTTTCTGCCCATTCGGATAATGTTCAGTCAGCCATTGTTATGAAAGTTAAAATTGTAGTTTGCCAACTCTTTCAGTTTGGAAGAGTCGAAAATTTGTCGTTTGGGAAAGGGTTAATTTATTCACACCAAAATATGAATTTTTAAATCATAATCATATAATAAATATAATAAATATAATAAACTATGAATTTCTCATGGAGTTAATGAAACACTATGTAATGTTCTACTTATAATACAATAGTTAGAGTAATATATGCTTCACTCTTTACATAAACTAGAAGGCACCAGCTTTTGTGGACAATGTAGATCAGGATTCAGACTGCACAGAACATGCAATCTGATCTTTCATCTACATGTCCACTCCTTTATTCTTCATTATAAATGAGAAAAACTGGGTTCAAAGCCAGAAAATGCAATTCATTTATTCAGCCGTGAAAGAGTTAAAAATGTAGAGAACATTTAGAAGAATGAAGTGTTTTAACCCATAACCAAACGACAACATTTTAGGCTTGTCCAAATCGAAAGCATTTGCAGATGACAAAATAAAAGTGACTGAAAATTTGAAATTTGTTTAGTGAAGAGTAGAAAACATTGGTTACCAGCATTTTCTTTTTTTCCTACAATGCTTTCTAAAGGCTTCTTTCCCAAGGTCGTCAGAAGTAGGGGATTGTGTGGTAATGGGTTAATTAAAAACTCTTCAAAAAGGCAATACTAGCAACATTAAATAACAAAGAGATCATTAAAATGCTGATACTGCAATCAAAGTGAGAAAAAAGGAAAGTTCAAATGAGCTATAATTGTCCCCTTAAAGAGTGTCTTATCATGTGGAAAAAAAACCCTTAATTTAGATGGGCCTGAGCAGCCCATTGAGACTGATCCCAGTCTTACCGTTTTGCTACTGGTAAATTTTCATACATGTCAAAGGACAAGTTTAACCCTTTACCAAACAATCCCTGGTTTTTACGACCATGAGATAGGAGCCTTTTGAAAAAATTGTGGGAAAAGGAGAAAATGCTGGTAACCAGCATTTTTTCCTTTTCCTACCATGTTTTCTACCATGCTGGAAAAAAAATCTCAATTTTGAGTTACCTTTATTTTTATTGCATGCAAATGCTTTCAATTTGGACAAGGATAAAGTTTTGTCGTTTGGTAAAGATTTAATTAATAAAAGATTTGATTATTATACAAAATGGACTTCACAGATCAGAACTTTGCGATGAGTTGCATACATTAAGGAGATGCATTAAATCCCCTTTTGCCAGAGTATGGCCAGAGCATGGCAAGTATAGTTGTCTCTGGAGTCGGCGTAGATCAATACCACAGCATGGCAACTATAGTTGCCTCTGGAGTCAAAGTAAATCAGTACCAGAGCATGGCCACTATAGTTGCCTCTTGAGTCGTTGTAGATCAATACCAGAGCATGGTGACCATAGCTGCCTCTGAAGTCAGTGTAGATCAATACCAGAGCATGGCCACTATAGTTGCCTCTGGAGTCAGTGTAGATCAATACTAGAGCATGGCAACTATAGTTGCCTTTGGAGTCCATGTAGATAAATACTAGAGCACGGCAACTATAGTATCATTTGGAGTCAGTGTAGATCAATACCAGAGCATGGCAACTAAAGTTGCCTTTGGAGTCGGTGTAGATCAATACTAGAGCATGGCAACTATAGTTGCCTCTGGAGTCAATGTAGATCAATAGTAGAGCATGGCAACTATAGTTGCCTCTGGAGTCAGTGTAGATCAATATCATACTACACATAACATATGGTCCAACCCTTGCCTGCTTTGCTGACAATAGCAACTTTGATCTCACCTATTATTACTATGTTATTAATCAAGTGATTTCATGTTGGCCCAGTTACAGGTCCGTGGTCAGCCGTATTGGCCAAAGGCTGAAGGCTGATATGGCTGGCCTCGGACCTGTAACTGGACCAATATGAAATCACTTGATCATTTTGGCCTCGGGCCAATACGGCTGACCTCTGACCTGTAACTGGGCCAATAAGAAATTGCTTGATCAATGACATTTCTTTAATTAACTGTTGGCCCAGAATCAATATGACAACTTAAGGGAAGTGAAAATAGGGTTTACTAGTCACATTTGTTACTTTGTATTGTACACAGGTAGTGACCCCAGCTTAATATGACTTCACCTCCGATCAATACAGTTGACCCCGTATCAACATTGACGACCCACAACCAATATAGAAGTCCTTGAACGTAATTGATCAGAAAGTAAGCACAGACACTCATGCGACTGAACTTTTGACCAATCACGTTCAAGGATTTCTGTATTGGTCGCGGGTCATCAATATTGGTATGAGGTCAACTCATATTAAGCTGGGGTCACGACTTGTGTATCATGCAACTAGTATCACGTGGATCGGTTTTCACGTATATATCTAAAAGTTAATATTGTAGACTGAAAATATTACTTAGGTCTATGTGGTGTACTAAGGGCCAGCATGGACATTCATGGAATAAGGCGCAAGTTTATGCTTATGTGTAGTAGTGATGGGCAGAGGGTTAAAATCTCAAAATGTAGACATTGTATCTGCCCGACACTATCTTAGTAATGGATGGCATATCATTTGGGAACATACAAAGAAAGCTGAAAAGAAAATAAGCATGCAAATTGGTAAAAAAGAAACAAAACAAGGTGAAACAAGATTAGAGAACATGTCACAGATAAAAAGACTAAACAAAGATCACTGCCAGTTGTTTTACTTCAGTATCTATTTATGCCTTTGGAAGCAAAGATGCCACCATGAGAGAAGACCTTAACCCATTACCACACAATCCCTACTTTTGACGCCCCTGAGAAAGAAGCCTTTTGAAAACACTGTGGGAAAAGGAGAAAATGCTGGTAACCAGCATTTTCTCCTTTTCCCACAGTGTTTTCTACCCTTACCAGAACAAATTTCTATTTTTGAGTCACCTTTCTTTTGTCGTCTGCAAATGCTTTCAATATGAACCAGTCTAAAATTTTCTCGTGTGGTAAAGAGTTAATGTTTAAGAATCTTTTTTATTCGAGGTCAGACTGCAAGAGGAGGTAAGAGCTGCTAAAATACTTGTCTACTTATGGAGATGTGTTAACTCTTTACCACACGAGAAAATTTTGGACTGGTCCAAACTGAAAGCATTTGCAGACGACAAAATAAAGGTGACTGAAAAATAGAAATTTGTCCTGGAAAGGGTAGAAAACACTGTGGGAAAAGGAGAAAATGCTGGTTACCAGCATTTTCTCCTTTTCCCACAGTGTTTTCAAAAGGCTTCTTTCTCAGGGGCGTCAAAAGTAGGGATTGAGTGGTAATGGGTTAAACTTATACCATCAAATCTAAACCACCTTGAGATAGAAGCCTTTTGAAAACATTGTGGGAAAATGAGAAAATGCTGGTAACCAGTATTTTCTCCTTTTCCCATAATTTTCTTTACCCTATTGGTACGAAATTTCAATTTTTTAGTTACATTTCATTTGTAGTCTGCAAGTGCTTTCAATTTGGACTAGTCTAAAATTTTGTTGTTTGGTACAGAGTTAAACCTTTAGCGTACCATCTCAAATCTAGACAACCTTAAGAAAGAAGCCTTTTGAAAGCATTTTCCCAAAATGTTTTCTTCCTTTTTCCCCTCCCTGAGAAAGAAACTATATCTTTTTTATCTATTTTGTTGTCTGCAAATGCTTTTCAACCTGGAATATCATATTGTGGAGTACACAGTTACCAAACCATACAATTTTAGACTCATCCATCTTGAAGGCATCTGCAAACCACTCATCAAATGTGGATCAAATGGTAAGTCATCAATGAAAAGGTAGAAAACATTGTAGGAAAGCCTTCTTCATCAATGCCATTAACCCTTTCCCAAACGACAAACTTTTGGACTAGTCCAAATTGAAAGCATTTGCAGACGACAATTCAACTCTTGCTGAAAAGATTATTTCTGTCTATGATGGGCTAGAAAACATTGTGGTAAAAGGAGAAAATGCTGGTTACCAGCATTTTCTCCTTTTCCCACAATGTTTTCAAAAGGCTACTATTCCAGACCCGTAAAAACCAGGGATTGCTTGGGAAAGAGTTAAAACTCCAGATTGTTTTGTAAGGGATTACCTCTTTGCCAATGATGGATTTTGTCTTTGAATTGGGTAGAATATTATTGTGCACAAAGGAGAAAGTCCTAAAGGATCCTCCTTCAGGGTTGTAAAAACCGGAGGATTGTATGGTAAAAGGGTGGACTGTTTTATATAGGATTACCACAAAGAAATAATACATAACAAAGAGTCTGTTTATCTGTAACATCAATTCACAAAGGAGCAAAATGTGAAAGGAGGAAAGAAGAAAGACATACAGCATTAGTGTCAGGCGCAGGAGGTGCGACTTCCTTCAACCCCATGGTCTGCAAGATTCACAACACAGACAAAAAGCAACATGGAGAAAACCACTTAATCCTTTCCCAAATAATCCCTGCTTTTTACGGGTCTGGAATAGCAGCCTTTTGAAAACATTGTGGGAAAAGGAGAAAATGCTGGTAACCAGCATTTTCTCCTTTTCCAACAATTTTTTCTACCCTATTATAGACAGAAATCATCTTTTCAGCAAGAGTTTCATTGTCATCTGCAAATGCTTTCAATTTGGTCCAGTCGAAAAGTTTATTGTTTGGGAAGAGGTTAACCCCTAGATTACTTAGTACAACTTTGTTTTGTGGACAGTTAAGACTAGAGATCAAACTACATAGAACATGCCGTATGTTTCTAAATCTTCACTGTCATTACTTGAGACATGCTTTATGAAAAAAGGATTTTTATGCATCTGCAAAAAGTATAGACCCAGTTCAGCCTGTGCAGCCCACCCAGGCTGACATTAGTCGAAACATTTTGCAATTGGTTAATTTTGCCAGATGTTGTCTCATGATTAAGTTGGATGTTTGACAAATATTGTATTTAACTCATTACCAAACAAACAATATTTTAGGCTTGTTCAAATCGGAAGCATTTGCAGACGACAAAATAAAAGTGACTGAAAATTTGAAATTTGTTTTGTGATGGGTAGAAAACATTGTGGGAAAAGGAGAAAATGCTGGTTACCAGCATTTTCTCCTTTTCCCAAAATTCTTTCTACGGGCTTCTTTCTCAGGGTCGTTATAAGTCGGGATTGTGAGGTAAAGACATCCTCGGATACCCCGGGGTCTCCTTATTTGCTGCGCTACATCGACCCCTGGGACAATTAATTGAATTTCCCTCGCTTTCCCGCTGGCTGAATGCTGGCTTTTCATTTGTTCCATCATCATTTTGTGATGGGCGAGTGGACTGTGCGCTATGACGTTTCGTATCGATTTTCGGCGGCCGATTCAAAGTTTTATTAGTCAATTGTCCCAGGGGTCCATGTAGCGTAGCAAATAGGGAGATCCCGGGGTATCCGAGGATGAGGTTAAGAGTTAACATAATAGATCACTTAGATACATCAAAACACCTTTTGCCATAACAAGGGTAACTTGATAAATTTGTGCCAAAGACAACCTTGTAAATATAAAAAACCCTACAATGTATCATTATTTTGCCTCGGAATGACAAAATGTATTTTGATCATAAGTTATCTAAGGGTTTATTTCCTGCAATGTGTAAAAGCAGTGTGGTTTCCTCAAACTTTTAGCATGACATATTGAAATGAATAATAACTCTTTACCAATCAATGCCTTGTTTTCACAATCCAGAAATCAATAAAGCCTTTGAAAAAATTATGGAAAAAGGAGAAGATGCTGGTGGACAGCATTTTCTCCTTTTGCCACAATGTTTTCTATCCTTTAAAGAAGAATTTCTTTCATTGATTTATCATCTTTAAAGGTTTTCAAATAGACAGGTTTTACAATTTTGTCACTGGTAGAGAGTTAAATCTGTGGTTAAGTGTTTAAAGCTTCTATCTACAGTATCTTAGTCATATGCGATGATAACAGACTTATACAGGGTCCTTATAACTTATTATTTCAAGCTTTCTGGTAGGATATTGAGAAATAGCAGTGAAAATATTTTTTGATCTTACACTGGTACCACCAGTAAAATTACTGATTTTCATGTTCTGGTTGCATAGGTAAATTGCATGTGCCTCACAACCAGATGGGAAATATGATGTCATATACCTCTCCTTTCTCACGCTTGACGCAATATTGTAATGTGATGCTATGCGGGAGGGGTGCACCACGGGGAATAATGAAAAAGAACTGCACTGGATTTTTATCAAGCTCCTCCCAGAAAGGGTTAAGAGCATAAAATAAACAGAATATTATTTTGTTTGTTTTGGATTCAAATTTATTTCATCTCGTGAACATCATCTGTAATATTTTTACTTGTGGCTGCGCCACTCGTGAAAATATTAACGATGGTATTCACTTGATGAAATAAATTTCGATCTTTCACCAAAAAAACAAATATCCTCTATGTAACTGAGTCACAATTGGTTCAGATGTTTACAGATGAGTTACTGGTCAGAGACCTTAAACCAAATAATCTGCAGTACTGACAGAAATATCAGAGTTGATGCTCGACAAGAACACAGATGAGTCCAGGGCTTTTAAAACAACCTAAAGTTTTCTTAGTTTAACAGCTAATTTATTAATGCTTACCTAGAATGCCAAATAAAAGAAATGAGAATCTGAAGTCTTTTACCACTTTACAAAATGACAAAATTTTCCACTTGTTTACATTGAAGAAAAATAGCCTGCAACATTCAAAAGCAGCCATTCGGATTCGAACACTTGTGTAAAGTGTCGTTTCCGATCAGCCTGCACACTCTACATAGCCTAATCTGAAAAGACACTTTCCATATTTATGCACATAATAATGTATTTCACAAGTCTACTGTGGGAAAATTAAACATAGCCATAAAAAGCACTTTCTCATTAGCCTGAGCGGCCTGTGCAGGCTGATCTGAGACTACACTTTATGCAAATGGCCAAATGCCCCTATCTGCATAATGCAGGCCAAATACAAATACAAGACAGAGTAAATCAGATCAGACTGCTTATACATGTATGTACAGACCATTCGTGATATAAGCTGTCAGTATGGGAAACCCCTAGCTGAAATAACAATCTAAGGGCCTCTGTTCAACCCTTTGCCAAATCAGAATTTTGACCCTTTTCGAAAAAATCCCTGGTTTTTACGAATCTGAGAAATGTTTTCTAAAGGCTTCTTTCTCAGGGGCGTCAAAAGTAGGGATTGTGTGGTAATGGGTTAAGCCATGTTTGTATACCTTTCTGCAATGCTGTAAATATGGGTACCCCTAAACTTTTGTTGTTTAAGAGTTAAAATAAATTTAATTAACACTTCATCATGCTTGGTTAGGCATATAATTTACACATACTTATTTAGAACTAGGTTATATTAAAGCTCGGCATATGAGGGGGTGGTATTATATTTCATAAATCTAAATATTTAAGTAGTAAAAATATCATTTTATAATGCAGTGTTAATAGGCTAAGGCCCCATATACATTCTGTACAATCTTGAAAGCAAATTACTCCTCTTTTTTCCTGAGAAGAAAGTAGATTGAGATTTGGTAATACACATACACAATAAGAAAAAAAATGAATTTTGGACAATTGCATTAAAATGTCTTGAAAAATTAATCTGTATACCACCCGCCCTTTATCCATTCAAGTCAATCAGTCAATAGAATCTATCATCTGTAAAACTTGATAGAGAGTGTAGTGGTGTCCACATTCATTCCGAAAACATATTAAATTCTAGACCAAAAAAAGCCCAATTTTGAAGTTTAACTCTCTACCAAATGACAAAATTATAGACTGGTCCAAATTGAAAGCATTTGTAGACAACAAATTAAAGAGGGCTCAAATGGCAGAATTTGTCCTTGATAGAGTAGAAAACAATGTGGGAAAAGGAGAAAATGCTGGTTACCAGCATTTTCTCCTTTTCCCACAATGTTTTCTAAAGGTTCCTTTCTCAGGGTTGTTAAAAGTCAGGATTGTGTGCTAAAGAGTTAAAAGGTCCTTTTGACAAAAAAGATAAATTAGAAAAAAAAAAGCAAAATAACATAGATCCAAGATCAGACTGCACATTATGTGCCCTCTGGGTTTGTACTTTTCAACTATTCAAAATCACTTTTCTCTTTCTGAAGCCATCGCATTGGCTCCGTTATATTTTGGAATTCTTAGACTTTTACTCTTTACAAAGTAGTTCAGTATATCATTGACTCTGAAGAAGGTGCAATTTGACAATACTGTGTTAACTCATTACCAAACGACAATTTTTTAGACTGGTCCAAATTGAAAGCATTTGCAGCCGACAAAATAAAAGTGACTGAAAATTTGAAATTTGTTTTGTAAAGGGAAGAAAACATTGTGGGAAAAGGAGAAAATGCTGGTTACCAGCATTTTCTCCTGTTCCCACAATGATTTCTAAAGCCTTCTTTGTCAGGGTGGCAAAAGTAGGGATTGTGTGGTAATGGGTTAAGACTTTTTTCATGATGGTTTCAACCATTTCTGACATAATCTTTGGGGCTACATTCGATTTGTTATCTAAAAATGCTCTCAATTTGTTTGAGTCTAAAGTTCTGTCATTTGGTACAGAGTCAAACTAGTTGGTGAATACAGTCTGTGAACTTGGATCTGCACATACCACAAAGCTGAATCATGTCTCCTATGCATATCAATCGCAAAAAAAAGAAAAAGCTTGCTCATGAGAAATACAAGGGCTTTTTCCCAAAAGTAACTGACACAAACCTTTAAGATGCTGTGAACTGTTGGTTCCGCCTTGATGACAAGGACGGCACATGGTTGTCCATTAGGAGGTTCTATTGGGCGTTGTTTTTGAGATTCATTGGCTCTGCAGAAAATAAACCAATCATCTAATCCAGCAAGGCATGCCAAATGCATTAACTACAACTGTTGCCCATACAGGAAACAATAATTATTGTAAATCGCAAAAATTCATTCTGAAAATAATTCAGAATGTACGGTATTTCCAGAACTCTCAACCATCTAAATAAAGATGGAAAAATGTGTTTGGACAAAAATCACTCTGCTTAGTTGGTGCTTGTTCTTTGGGCTTGTCCTTTAGTGAGTTTTCATTATGTACAGTATTTTCTTCAGATGTAACTTTTTGAGAGTCATTTTGACCCCCCCATCCAGTAATTATGGGTCAAAAGTCAAAACTTGCGGTTTGAATTGTGATTCTCAAATACAGGATGAATAAGGCAATTTTCAATATTCTTTTGTGTTTTATTGACATAACTAAAATGAAATATATTATATTTCATGTGTCTATTTTTAGAAATGTTATGGGTAAAGAAATGACGTCATTTAAGCTGGGGCGAATTATTTCCCCGTCACAGTGAATATTTTCTTCCTGCCGAAAATCTGGTTAATTGACTTGAGATCACTACTTTTAAAAGTGGCATTCCTTGACAAAATAATCAGATCAATATGGGGAAGTATTTGCCTCAAAAGGGAAAGGTATGCGAAAATAACTCTTTATTTTGGCATACCTTTCCCTTTTTCTGCAAATATTTCCCCATATTAACCACAAGCTGATGAAATAAACTCTATATGTTAATTTATAAAACATAGAAATTAACAGTCTGTGAGTCAAAAAATTCCATTATTCAACCCATTACCACATAATCCCTACTTTTGATGACCCTGAGAAAGAATCCTTTAAAAAACATTGTGGGAAAAGGAAAAATGCTGGTAACCAGTATTTTCTCCTTTTCCCACCATGTTTTCTACCTTTCACAAAGCAATTTCAAATTTTCAATCACATTTACTTTGTCTCCTGCAAATACTTTCGATTTGGACAAGCCTAAAATATTGTCATATGGTAATGAGTTAAAAGTCGCCATTAGTTATTAAGTGCAAAAGATATTTTATGCCTCATCAGTGTCATTACATTATACATTCAGCCCTTCAAAACAAGTCCTAACAAATCTTGTTAGACTTTTGCTATCAACATCAGCTTGGTTTCTTTCTGGTACTAAGCTCCCTATCAAAGGCACTGTTTCTTTGGTCTTGGTGACATTTTACACCAAGTAATAGCCAAGGTTTCTTTGATGTTAAAATCAAACAAAACCAGTGCTCAGTTTATCTCTTTTTCTAAAGCAATGAATTTTGTGTTTACAACCCCATACCAATAAAACTGGTACCCACTTATGCAGTAAAGAAAAGTGGAGGTTGTATATGGAAACCAGTCAAATGCGTAATTCAGATTTGTCAACAATATTTTTTTGCAAGAAATGTGAAAAAAAAAAAGATTTCAATCTAAGTGCAACAGAAAAGACGGGCTATAAAAAATTTCATTGGCATAAGTAAGTAAAAAGGTGTCAAAACAGGAAAAAAAAATGTGCTCCGGAGAAAACACTGTATGAATAAACATAGCGTTTCATCTTAGCCATCTAGGTATGAATTAACAAGTTATGTACTAATTGCCAATATTTCCCTTCCAAAAACTGTCGAGAAATTTAGTTTACCTTCTCTGGTTCAGCCGCTTTACCTGACCTTCTGAAAGCAAGTTGTATTTTGCACATTCACCCAGCAATAGCAAAATCCCATCACATCTGAAATATGATGTTTAAAATATGTTGAAATCACAGCCTTTATTTAACCCATTACCACACAATCCCTACTTTTGATGCCCCTGAGAAAGAAGCCTTTAGAAAACATTGTGGGAAAAGGAGAAAATGCTGGTAACCAGCATTTTCTCCTTTTCCCACAAAGTTCAATTTTTGAGTCACTCTTATTTTGTCGTCTACAGATACTTTCGATTTGGACAAACCTAAAATTTTGTCATTTGGTAATGAGTTAAAACCAAACAACTGCTTTAATGAGATATCTCTTTAGCTCAGTGGTAATTGTGTTGGTCTTTTGAACCTCAGAAAATGAGGATATTTGTCTGCACTGGTTCGAATCCAGCTAGGTGCAAATGCTTTCAATTTTGAACCAGTCTAAAATTTTGTCCTGTGGTAAAGAGTTATTTAACCCATTACCACACAATCCCTACTTTTGATGCCCTGAGAAAGAAGCCGTTAGAAAACATTGTGGGAAAAGGAGAAAATGCTGGTATCCAGTATTTTCTCCTTTTCCAACCATGTTTTCTACCCTTCAGAAAACAAATTTCAAATTCTCAGTCACTTTTACTTTGTCGTCTGCAAATGTTTTCAATTTGGGCAAGCCTAAAATATTGTTGTTTGGTAATGGGTTAATAGGTTATTGTCTCCTTCATTTAACCTGATCCTGACGTTTATGCTGAATAAATAAGTCGACATAACAAAGAACTCCAACTATAAATCAAAAAGGAAAGTACTTACAGTACATATATAATTAAGCAATTCAACCCTTAGCCTACAATGTGCGACTCAAGGCGCTTTTGTGGACAATGTAAATCAAAGATCAGACTGCACAAAGCATGCAGTCTGACCTTGGATATAAACTGTACAATGAGGGGATACTTTTCCCCCCAAAAAAACTTTGAAATTGCAATATTTGCTTTTATTACTATTGACCAGAAAGTTTAAATTAACATATCCCGTTAGTTAAAAGGCTGGTTGGCATAAACCGCATGAAATGATTCAGACACCATTACGGACATATGCTGAGTGATGCCAAGGGTAAAAATATTAATTCATATTATGATTTTGACCTGGGTCAGGTTAAAGGATACAGATAATACCAATAGAAAAAGACAAAATCTGAATTAAAAACCATGCTTTTAACAATAGAATTAAATTCAAAACAGAAGACAACATAACATGAAAGGGAAAAGTGCTGTTGTATTAATCCTTTATTAACTCTTTACCACACGACAAAATTTTAGACTGGTTCAAATTGAAAGCATTTGCAGACGACAAAATAAAGGTGACTGAAAAATTGAAATTTAATCTGGGAAGGGTAGAAAACAATGTAGGAAAAGGAGAAAATGCTCGTTACCAGCATTTTCTCCTTTTCCTACAGTGTTTTCAAAAGGCTTCTTTCTCAGGGGCGTCATAAGTAGGGATTGTGTGGTAATGGGTTAAATGACACATTTTAGACGGTCCCAAACTCAAAGTGTTCGCATATGACAATTTTGAATTTGATGAGAATGGCAGAAAGTTTTCTGATAGGCTAGAAAACACTGTGGGAAAAGGAGAAATTGCTCATTACAAGTAATTTCTCCTTTTCCCACAGTATTTTCTAAAGACTTGTTCTGCAGACGGGTAAAAACCAGGGCTTGTTCGGGAAAGAGTGAAGACATACAGATATAACTCTTGACCTTAAAATCCCAACTTTTAACAACCTTGAGAAAGACAGAGCGTTTGAAAATATTGTGGGAAAAGGAGAAAATGCTGCTGACCAGCATTTTTCTCCTTTTTCCATACTATTTTCTAACCCCTTCAAGAACAAATTTCAATTTTTGAGCCTCATTCATTTTGTCCTCTGCAAAATGCTTTTAAGTTGGACAAGTCTAGAATTTTTTTGTTTGGTAAAAATTCAACCCTTGACATCATAATCCCATGTTTTTATGACCCCGAGGAATAAATCTTTTGAAAACATTATGGAAAAAGGAGAAATTGCCAGTATTGTCTCCTTTTCCCACAATGTTTTCAACTATATCATACAAACATTCTATCAAATGAGCCACATATGAATTGTCCTCTGCAAATACTTCCAATTTGAGGCAGTCTACAATAACCTGGTGTGATAGGGGTAAACAGCATGTTCTCTTTTCTTCTCTTCACAAAACAAATTTCAAATTTTCAGTCACCTTTATTTTGTCATCTGCAAATGCTTTCAGTTAGGACAAGTTTAAAATATTGTCGCTAATGAGTTAAATCACTGATTCAGTGAATATGAATATCAATACATATCAGTACTCACTTATGTTCCATATCCACCAAGTCTAACATAAAGGAACTGTTCAGAAGTTTGTCGAAGCCCATCTCTAGATCTGCTGAAAAGTCCCGACATGGTGACTGTTGCTGAATCTTCTGTAGGATCTGTGGCACCTGATGCACAGTAATGATAATCCTTTTAACCCATTACCAAACAACAATATTTTAGACTGGTCCAAATTCAAAGCATTTGCAGACAACAAAATAAAAGTGACTGAAAATTTGAAATTTGTTTTATGAAGGGTAGAAAATATTGTGGGCAAAGGAGAAAATGCTGGTTACCAGCATTTTCTCCTTTTCCCACAATTTTTTCTAAAGGCTTCTTTCTCAGGGGCGTCAAAAGTAGGGATTGTGTGGTAATGGGTTAATCCTTAACCAGACGACAAAAATTTAGGCTTGTCCAAATTGAATGCATTTGCAGATTTTGGTTACCAGCATTTTCTCCTTTTCCCCCAATGTTTTCTACCCTTTTTACCCATTACTACACAACAAAATTTTAGACTGGTCCAAATTGAAAGCACTTGCAGACAACAAAATAAAGGTAACTCAAAAATAGTAATTTGTTTGGAGTAGGGTAGAAAACACTGTGGGAAATGGAGAAAATGCTGGTTACTAGCATTTTCTGCTTTTCCCACAGTGTTTTCCAAAGGCTTCTTTATCAGAGTTGTCAAAAGTAGGGATTGTGTGGTAATGGGTTAAAAAAGCCTTTGAAATTTTTAGCCATATTTATTTTGTCGTCTGCAAATGCTTTCAGTTTGAAAAAGTCTAAAATTTTGTCGTTTGGGTAAAGAGTTAAGTTCTTTACGCTATCGACTCAGCAACCAGGGCTCAGATCAAATAACATTGCTTTTATTCAGAATACTTTAATACAAGAAAGGTAAGACCTTACCTTTAAATAAGTGAAGGCACACCACCTATACTGTTCTTGGCTTTCCACTGCTTTGATATCCCTTAATCCAATGTAACATCCTCGAAACAACTCACAGAATAAATATGGCCGCTGCAACTTCTGCAATAAGTTAAGATTCTAATTGATTTTTTAAAACTTTTTCTTAGCAGAGATCCACATAAGAGGGAGTGGTGGTATTCTAAATCCATTATTTGTCTTCCAAATCCTATATTGTGGGTACTCATTAGAATAGTATAGTGGAGAATAATCAACAAATCATGATATCCTCTACTTGAGAAATATAACTTTTAATTATAGTAATGTACACAAGCTTCAGCGGTACAACCGCTTTTTTCTAGTGTGATCCTATGATACAATGCCTGCAGTAATGTTCAGTTGTTTGTAATGCAACCCAATTCAGTTGTTTAGCGAGAATAATTAACATTTTAAATTTTGAAATCAAAATCACTCGCTCTATCTGCAGCTCTGTATTAGTTAACCTTTTACAAAACAATCATGTTTTTTACAACCCTTAAGAAGGGAGGCTTTTGAAAACATTGTGGGAAAGGGGGGAAAATGCTGGTAAGCAGCGTTTTCCACTTTATCCACAATTTTCTGTTCCTTTTCCTTAGGAACTTCATCACCTTGCACACTGTGTTTGTTTGAAAATGCTTTCAATCTGCACCAATCAGAACTTCTTTAATTTGGTGAAGAAAACAGAAAACTCCTGTGTAACTGTGTTGATGTCACTAAGAATAACCCTTTGTTAACATTTGAATATCACTGTGATTGAAGGTAAATTTTGAGTAACTTTGTTGTAAACCATCAACACTTTGAATTGAAAAAAGAACTCCTATGGAGATTCAGGTAAGACAAATCCTACAACATGATCAACATTTAGTTTGGATGAGTACAAAATTTTGTCACATGGCAAAAAGTCAACTCTTCTAACAAAGGACAAATTGAAAATATTTGCAGATGAAAAAATAATCTTGACTCAAAAATTGAAACTTGACTTTTCCTGACTGCTCCTCCAGGTACTTCCATGAACCTCCTTGATTTTTATCCATCGATAAAAACATATAAAATGGCTAGTGAAACCCACCATCATTTTTTCCAGAACAAACAGCTGGTCCACAAAAGGTTGAACATCACTTGTTGGATTGAGAAGGGCCTCCAGGGCTACCATGGTAACAATTGTGGGACAAATAGGTAAGTGGGTCAAATCTAACACAGGGTCACATGATGACACCATATCCTTCACCCTGCAATATCAACAATGACTCTTTTATCAAATTTCTGTTAACTCTTTACCAAATGACAAAATTTTAGACTGGTCCAAATTCAAAGCATTTGTAGACAAAATTTAAATCTGAATGAAAGAATTAAAATTTGCTATGGGAAAGGTAGAAAACTTGGTGGAAAAAGGAGAAAATGCTGGTTAACAGCATTTTCTCCTTTTCCCACCATATTTTTAAAAGGCTTCTTTCTCAGGGTTGTTAAAAGTAGGGATTGTGTGGTAAACAGTTAAGATTGAGCTTTCAGGAAAAAGACAAAAAACAAACAACAACACTGAACAAGGGTGCCAACACTCTGCTGTTGTTGAGTTTATTTATAGTGGAAACTCAATGTCAAAAAAGGGCCATAACTCTATCAAAAATATTTTGATGGTTATCTGCAATTGTTGCATGGGTTACCCTTTTGATAGTAGGCAACTTGTTGGAAGTTTGAAGTAAATATTTTCAGTAATTACAGAGATATTATAAGTGTCAAGGCTTTTGAAATTGTCAAATTTTTTTTTCACAAAACAACAGTGACCCTGGCACATGCCCTGGCTGCAGACATACCTTGATATGTTCTTTGAAAACAGCCTAGGTGAAATGTTAGGTAAGTACTAATATCTTTAACAAAGATGCCAAATATAATACTGCCTTGTTAACCCATTACCACACAATCCCTACTTTTGACGACCATGAGAAAGAAGCCTTTAGAAAACATTGCGGGAGAAGGAGAAATGCTGGTAACCAGCACTTTTTGCATTATTCTGATGGAAACTGTAGGAGTTATGAGAACAAAAAACTGCTAACGGACATATGGACTGATGGACGCACGACCAGAGCTATAACACAACACCACCCTGCGGGGGTATAAAAATCTTCTGCCTGAGCTCTTTTCAAGTTCAAAAAATTGTAACGGTTCGCAGCATCGAAAAAAATAGCAGCTGCAGTTTAAACTACACAACATTTTTTCTGCAAATGAAGCTTTATCGATCAATCCCTGGTTTTTAAGACCCTGAGTAGCTAACATTGACTAATTGATCATTTGGTGTTTAAATCTGCATTCAATATTATTTCAGTTATATCACGGTGGCCAAAGCACTTATCAACACCTTCCCAGAATTTCTTATATCAATAGTCCATGCAATATGCTTTTCAAACCACTGTCTGTTTTCCCACATAACAATTGTCGAAACAATGGTCAGTGGAGAGAGAGGAATGAATCCTGTCCTAGTGACTATCATCAACGAAACTGGACAAGCCGGGGATCAAACCGGCCAGGTCATGACTACATGTATATGCATCTGACTGAGCTACCTGGGTCCATATTCACCAACCATTCCCAAGAACATTCTTAACCCATTACCACACAATCCTGACTTTTAACATCCCTGTGAAAGAAGCCTGTTGAAAACATTTGTGGGAAAAGGAGAAAATGGTGGTAACCAGCATTTTCTCCTTTTCCCACTATGTTTTCTGCTCTTCACAAAGCAAATTCCAAATTTTCAGTCACTTGTATTGTATTGTCTGCAAATGCTTTCGATTTGGACAAGAGTAAAATATTGTCGTTTGGTAATGAGTTAATCTTATTCTCCACAATTTTCCAAACATGAAAGCAACGCAGTCTGATTGGCTAAACCATTTGGTTTAGCTGATCAACCGTTGTTACTTTAAAACTTGGAAAGTTTTGCAGAATAAGACAACAAACGTGACTGGTGAATACTGACTCTGGGTTCAGCTGAACAATGACAGATTCCACTGTAACATACTGTATTGTCTGACACAATGTCATGATAATACTCATGCGTTTCAATGAATTGAATTGTGTCTGCCTTTCAACTCCTGGCTTGTTTACTTTTGGCCACAAGTATACCTTTAAAACACTAGTACCTAGTCAAAAATGACAGAGATGACACATCCTGTCTAACATGGGCAGGTATGAGCTCAGCAGGAATCTGAGATAGAGTACCTCTCACATTTAGCTCTGTCTGTTCCATCTCCCTGAATGTTTCTACAAAGAATTGGAGAAAAATTTTGATATTTCAAATAGTCAATCAGTTAATTTTTTTTAAACAACTTTTCCAACATGATCTTCTTCTTAAACATTTTTGAGCCAAGAATTTTTTGAAAGCATTATGGGAAAAGAAGGAAATTCTGGTAACCAGCACCTTTACATTGGTGATGTCTCGCTCCTTATCTATGTTTTATCGACTGACCTAGACTGCAGACTGACCTTGGTTAATTTGCATATGCGCTGAGACCTATTCATATCAAAAGCATTTTTGGGCGATAATCTTATAGTGGCTCAAATGATGCAATTTTTCTTGCAAGAGATGAAAACTTTGTGGGAAAAGGAGAAAATGCTGGTTACCAGGATTTTGTCCTTTTCCCACAAAGTTTTCAAAGGCCTCTTCCTCAAGGGCAATAAAAGTCGTCATTGTCTGGTAAAGGGTTAGTTACATGTCTCTATTATCCTACACTTAATTGCTAAGCTATGAAATTTGTTTCCTGCAGGTATAGAACATTGTGGGAAAAGGGAGAAAATGCTGGTTACCAGCATTTTCTCCTTTTCCCACACTGTTTTCAAAAGGCATCCATCTAAGGGTTAGCTACTCAGGGTCAAAAGCTGTCTGTAGTTGATACATATGTCAAAATGAGTATCTATGGAGTTAAGGGTTATCAGGGTTGTTAAAAGTTGTCATAGCAAGGTAAAGGCTTAACTACCTAAGTCCTCTGATCTTGCAATATACATCAGACCTCTTATTGTGGATGGTTCTGTGATACTTTGGGCTGCTAGTGCAGCTGTATGTAAAACGTTCTGGTACTCTATCTGTCTGTTCTCTTGGAACCTCTGTACTGACTTCAACATCACTTTCAGCAGCCAGTAAACTATTACCTGAAGTGATCGGCAGACTCCTACACAACTCTCTGTCCCCAAACTGAAGCTATACAAAAAGAAATGATTCAACATAAGCTATGTCATTGTCATATAAGAGGGCCGGGGGGGGGGGGGGGGGGGGGATATGGCCCAATCAAAGCATTAAGGTTCTGTTACAAATCACTAAGCTTAAAATCGAAAAATTTGTTGTATGTCTCAGTAGTCTTTTGTCAATGTATCAAAATAAACTTGCAGAAGAAGTTTAGATATTGTAAACCTTCCATGAAGTCTATTTCCGTACTTAAATATTGTTAACCCTTTACCACACAGCAAAATTTTTAAATAGTCTAATATGAAAGGACTTGAAGGCAACAAAATAAACGTGACTGAAGAATCAAAGTTTGATTTTGAAAGGGTAAAAAACATTGTAGGAAAAGGAGTAAATGCTGGGTACCAGCATTTCCTCCTTTTCCCATAATGTTTTCAAAAGGCGTCTACCTCGGGGTCGTCAAAAGTCGTCGTTGTGTGGTAATGAGTTAATTCAATATTGCCAGTACCATGCTTCTGCTTGTCCTTACTCTTTTTTGTTTTACATCTATGCAAGTAATTCCTTCTTTACCCAGCAATGTTTTCACATACCGTATACATAAATTTATACGTATGTCAACAGACTTGAGCTTTACCGATTACAGATATTTTGCGTACCATAATATTTGCCAATTCAAGACACTCATTTTTCTTGATATACATGTATATGCTTTTTCCCTATGTGAGGTATCGCATGTAACCAATATTTGTTATGTATATTTCAATTTCATAGTGTGATTTATCCTGTAATATTCGCTAGTAGGAACAACGAAAGAGAAAAACCTCTACTCACTTTATATGACCAGCAAAGTCCCTGGCCAGTTCTATAAGAGCAAGAAGACAATGTGGTTTACTATACTCCTCATACTGACTGATGTACCTAAAGGCAGCTGTCACTGGAATAACCTGATGGGAAAACGGAAAAATAACAAATAACTAGAGAGCTATCACTAAGCGTGATCATGCCCCCCCATCATAAAACATCATAAAATCATAAAAACAGGTCTTTGTCACAGAATGAAAAATGGTTTAGTACAAAAGTAAGAGTTGAAAAAAGTTCAGGGGGATATAATGAACTTGTGCATGGAAATTGCACATGCACAAGTTCATATTTTTAGAAACACTGTATGTAAGTTTGAGTTCAGTTCCTGAAAGACTGTCGGAGTATTTCGTCAGACAAATTTGTATCCACAGGCAGTCAGACGGATGGACAGACGGACAAACAGTCATGGCGACTCCAAGAGACCCTCCTCCACTTTGTTGTGAAGGGTAGACTTAGCTGGTTCTTTCCAAGATCAACTCCTAAGAATACTACAGTACAAAACAACACAACATAGTGTCAATGGAAAGAGAAAAATATCTGAGTCAAGCTCTGGCAAAAGAGGGTTTGGTGCATCTCTTTGATGTATGATATGGCCTGTAGCATGTAAAAAGGGGCATTCGAACATTTGCGTTAAGAGTCTTTTCGGATCAGCCTGTGCACTTTGCGCATGCTAATCCGAAATGATATTTCCCGTTTCTAAGTAATTTTCTGTTTCAAGCAGGTCAATTGTAGGAAAAAATCTAATGTTGTCGTAAAGTGCCGATTTGGATTAGCCTGCGCGGACTGCGCAGGCTAATCCTAAACGACACTTTACGCAAATGTCCGAATGTCCCTTTTCGCGTGTTGAAACCCATATCATGCAAACCATTGCAGGACTGCAGATCCAGAGAATTCATCATGGCTGGCAATAAACTGTTTTTTTTTTTCATAAATTTAGAAAGTTACAAGTATCGAGAATTTACTACCCATGTCAGCCAAGAGGGATTGCCAATTCTAACATGGGGCCAAGTCTTTTTGCATATGCATTAATAATTACAACTTTAACAAAGGCCAAGATTTTAGACTTAACTCATAACCAGACAACAAAATTTTTGACTTGTTCAAATTGAAAGCATTTGCAGACGACAAAATAAAGGTGACTGAAAATTTGAAATTTGTTTTGTGAAGGGTAGAAAACATTGTGGGAAAAGGAGAAAATGCTGGTTATCAGTATTTTCTCCTTTTCCCACAATGTTTTCTAAAGGCTTCTTTCTCAGGGGTGTCAAGAGTAGGGATTGTCTGGTAATGGGTTAACCTAATGAAAAGCATTTGCTGGTAAAAAAATAACTGCAACTCAAATGACTATTCTCTCTTGTAAGGTAGAAAAAACATTAGGGGAGAAGGAGAGCATGCATTTTCTCCTTTTCCCATTATGTTTTTTAAAGGCTTTCTTTTTCAGGGTCATTAAAACTACGGATATTTTCTACCCTTCACGAGACAAATTTCAATTTTTTCAGTCACTTTTATTTTGTCGTCTGCAAATGCTCTCGATTTGGACAATTCTAAAATTTTGTCGTTTGGTAATGAGATAATTTTGTGTATGTGTAAGGATACAATAATAATGTGACGAGTAAAGGTATATACCTGACATGTTACACTATGTTTCAAGTATTTTAGAATCATGCTGTTTGGATGGGAGCCCACAAGGGCCTGCTGCAGCAGAAGTTCTGAAAATAAACGATAATAACAAATAACAAATCTGTTGGTTTGCAGGCCTGTCAATGCCTGGTGCAGTTGCAGGGTTGTTCAAATTCTTTTTTATCTTCATTGGCACATTTCAAGGTAAAGGCTAATCAAACCTATTGCTTGGATTATGCTATGCAAAAACAATCCAGGCCTCCGACAATGAAATGTCTGTGTCTGTTACTGAAAAAAAGTCTGCAGAGCTATCAACATTCGCACATTTTCCCCTTCATTAAAACAAACAGTCAGTACTACTGAATATAAAGGACAGTGAATTCCAATTAATTCTTTACCAAACAACCTAATTTCAGAAAAGCATAAATTAAAAGCACCTGCAGACAACAAAGTAAGTGTGACTCAAGGATTGAACTTGGTCTCGGGATGGGTAGAAAACATGGTGGGAAAAGAAGAAAATGCCGGAAACCAGCATTTTCTCCTTTTACCACCATGTTTTCCAAAGCTTTCTCTCCCAGGGTCATGAAAAGTTGGGATTGTGTGGTAAAGGGTTAAATCTTAGAAAAGAGATAAAGATATTGTTACTCCTTCATGCCTAGCTTCATCCTGGTTTAAATACAATACTTTACAACTGCGTTAGGGAGAATTCTCTTTAGCTCAGTGGTAATCATGTAGGCCTATTGCCCAGGCATTCTAGGTTTGAATCCTGCCCGGTCCCTGTATATCTGCTATACATTTGTTCATTTGATTCTGTGCTGTGGACTTTGTTCATAAGATGGGGGCTTGTCCAGGATCGGCCGCTGAGCCATTAATCCCATTTGTTGTCTGAAAACAGACTCTCTGCCTATTTAAATAAGGCTTTGAGTCTTGTGAAAAAAGCCTTTTGAAAACATTGTAAGAAAAGGAGAAGATGCTGGTAACCAGCATTTTCTCCTTTTCCCACAATTTTTTCTACCCTGCTGGAAACAAATTTCAGTTTTTGAGTTACATATAATTTGTTGTCTGCAAGTGCTTTCAATTTGGCCCAGTCTACAATTTTGTCGTTTGGTAAAGATTTAAGAGAGGGTGTGACCACTCCTTCATGCAAAGCTTCATCCCGGTTTAAATACAATACCTTTCTCCTTTTCCCCACAATGTTTTCTACCCTTCCCAAAAGAAATTTCCATTTTTCAGTCACATTTATTTTGTCGTCTGCAAATGCTTTCAATTTGGACCAGTCTGAAATTGTGTCGTTTGGTAAAGAGTTAAGTGTGACCTTGAAATAAAAAGCTAGTGGGAATACTGTCCATAAAGTCTATTTTGTGTAACAGATGACTAAAGTCTGAGGTGGACATACTGTTCGAATGCAGAAAATTGTCTTACAGCAAACACTTTCAGCCCACATCCGAATGTGCACACTGTACAGGCACACTGTACAGCCTGACCTGGGCCGGGTTTTTTGAAAATACATGTATATTAAACCTTTCCCAAACAAGCCCTGGTTTTTACGTGTCTGCAGTAAAAATCTTTTGAAAACACTGGAAAAAGGAGAAATTGCTCGTAATGAGCAATTTCTCCTTTTCCCACAGTGTTTTCTGCCCTTTTTGGGAACTTTCTGCCATTTCTCCAAATTCAAAATTGTCGTCTGCAAACTCTTTTGGTTTGGAAGAGTCCAGTATTTGTCGTTTGGTAAAGGGTTAAACCCACTTACCACAGACTATTGCTCATTTATTGTGCATATTCTTGTACTCTAGTTGTGTACCTGCTAATTCTCTTGTATCAACTCGCTCTTTCGTATCTCCACCCTGGCCCTTTTCTGTTTCGTTGATGGTCCTCATTACATGAATCCCCCATTGTACTCCAGTCCATCTCTCTCTCCATCCTCGTGTTAAGAGACCTTTAAATTTACTCATCAGATCTTGTTTTGTCGATGACTGACTCGTATCCATGATTAATATTCAGCCAAGAACATTTGTGCTATTGAAAATACATATAATTCTATAACCAACCACTGCAAGAACTTTCTATAACCCTTTCACACACAATCCCGACTTTTAATGACCTTGAAAAAGAAGCCTTTTAAAAACACTGTAGGAAAAGGAGAAAATGCTGGTAACCAGCATTTTCTCCTTTTCTCACAATGTTTTCTACCCTTCCCAAAACAAATTTCAATTTTTATAGTCACATGTATTTTGTTGTCTGCAAATGCTTTCATTTTAGACCAGTCTAAAAATTTGTCGTTTGGAAAAGAGTTAACTAGCAAAAGGAAAAGTTTCCAAATACTGTTACTTCTTTAACACACGAGAACATTTTAGACTGGTCCAAATATGAAAGCATATGCAGACAACAAAATAAATAGAAAAGCAAAATTAAAATTTGGTTTGGAAAGGGTAGAAAACATTAAGGACAAAGGAGAAAATTCTGGTTGCCTGCGTTTTTTCCTTTTCCCGCTATGTTTTCAAAAGTCTTCTTTCTAAGGGTCATTAAAAGTCATGATTGTATGGTAAAGGGTTAAAGAGGGGCTGCTGGTAAGGGGTGCAGAGACCAAAACACAAAAAATAACATCCTAGTAACCCTTCATACTGAAGATAAGTTGATATAACTAAACTCTAAATGAAGTAGTTCATACTGATTTATACCAAAAACATTTTATAACCTGGTAACTTAAATTCTTCTATATGATGACCAATTTGAGGCTCTACCATTTCTGCAGCAAATACAGATAGTTATGATGTTAAAAATATGGACAAATGAGGATACAAATATCTGATTGAGTGGAAAACATTGTGGGAAAAGGAGAAATTGCTCATTACGAGCAATTTCTCCTTTTCCCACAATGTTTTCAAAAGTTGTCTGTTGTTGATACATACGTCAAAATGAGTATCTATGAAGTAAAGGGTTAACTCTTTACCACACAAGAAAAATGTAGACTTGTCAAAATTTAAAGCATTTGCAGATGACAATTTCATTGTGGCTCAAATGGTGCTTTGATAGTGTAGAAAACATGGTAGAAAAAGGAGAAAATGCTGGTTATCAGCATTTTCTACTTTTCCCAGAATATTTTCAAAAATCGCTTAAAGGCGGGATTCTGTGGTAAAGGGTTAACTCTGCTAGAATCATGTATAATCATTGATAGTCATTCAAAGTCTAAATAATGTGACACTATGCCAACTTGATTTTTTTTTTCATATTAGGACACTTATGGTGTACCTAACTGAAGGCAAAGAGTCAAAAATCTAAATCACCTTCTAGGACAGTTATCTGTAACTAAAAGATAACAATATAATTATTTCACCAGTTAATTTTGTTCCTGCATTTGAAATGGCACACAGGAAAACTTGCCCTCATTTCAGAGTTTTCAGTCTCTATAAGACAATTCATAAATAAATAACTTAAGGTAGTAGACCCCTAATACCTCTAGTGCTGCATTGCATTAAGGTTTCTTGATAGTTGATAAATACGGATTTGTACAGTTATAATCTTTGTGTGCGAAGAACAGTAACAAAAAATAGCATCGGAGCAGACACATTCAGACTGAAGGTACTACAGACTGAGGTGAAGGAAGGTAAAGAGTTAATAAAAGGTTAAAAAAATGCACTCTCAGTGAATGTAGAGCTGAATCTTGCCACATTATTACAGTAAAGTTAAATGAGATTTTGGCATTATCACTGACTATATCACATGCCATAAACTTGTAAACAAGTTAGATGTATCGGATTGCCAAAGGCAAAGGTTGTAAATTAGTGAAAAGAGCTTTGTCTCAACTTCAAAGACAATTTTACTGTTTTTTCTTCACATTCAATCATACTGTCTCCGGGTAGATCCATTATTTGTGATTCGACTGCAACTAATACCTATAAAAAAAAGTATTGGAGATCTAAGAACAAATAGTATGCATAAAACATACACAGGGGTACGAAACGTTTCCGGGGCGCTTGTCGGCCTCCCAAATTATAAATTGGGGTGTGACTAAAACGCGGAGATGCGTTTGGTAGCAGTACACGGTTATCGGCTGAACTCGTCTCGGTCCGCCATAGACCAAACTGAACTTCCTCAAACAAATAGCTATAAAGTCAGTCTGAAATTATAAGGAGCACTTAATTGCTACAGCACAATCCTAATTCTTTAGATTTTATCAATAAATCATGTTCAACTTGTGAAATAGTGATATCAATGGTCAATATAAGCAAGTGACATGGTCGGAAAAAAAAAACTGAAAAAATAAAGCCATTTTAGCCTATATTCCAAAATTCACAAAATGCAAACCCAGGAAGCTAGCCTGAAAATGCCAAGCTGAATTGAAACTGAAAACAACACATAATCTGGGGATAAAATCCAAAATAGCATCTTACCATGCTGTTTTTTTGCAATCTTTTGTGCCCTGACCCTAACCTTGTTTTTTTTTTCTCCGCTAAAAACAGCTGCTAGATCCATGACCCCTCACTTTCGCATTTGGGGGTCAAAACTAATAGAACAAAGAAGGAAAGGTTATGACCCCCTGTTTCACATACAAACCAAATGCTTCTTTTCCTTAATCTAACACAATTCATGGGTGCAATAACCACTCTCCTTATCCAAATTGCATTAAAAACCTACCTTACTCACTTATTTCTAATTTTGACCTGGCCATTTCGAAGCAAACTGTTTACGTGTACATTGATGCCTAATTACCGGAATGTTACGGAATGTAGATGCCTAATTACCGGAATGTAACAAAATGTTACGGAATGTGGATGCCTAATTACCGGAATGTGACGGAATGTAGAAGTGGCGGCAACGGAATGTAGAAATGGCGGCAACGGAATGTAAATCTGAATGCCTAAGTAGCCGAATGTAGGTAAATCAAGTATAATTGTAAATTAAACAATATGTGAATATAGGCCCGAAATTTGAATTTTGATGAATGTAAAAGTCAGATTTTTTGGGGAAAATGTAATTGTGGAGACTTAAACGCCGGAATGTCGCACGTAACCAGACCCAGATCTTAGGCACAAAACCATGGCGGAAAGTAGATTTATCATCATCGACATTTTTAGTTTTTCCATATAAAACGGATACTTTGATGTGAAAGCTTCAACAACGAAATGTTACGAAATGTTATATAAACTGTCTAAATACTGGAATGACGCTAACTGAAGGGTAAATGCATGTTAATAATCCCAGCCTGAAATGTGAATTTTAATTAAGGGAACACAAAATAGCCAGGATATTGGGGAGAGGACACTTAACTATCATTCATGCGGAGACATAGTCCACCTGAACGTCATGAAATGTCACCAAATTAGGAGCTTAAAAGCAAACACAGACTGAAATGTGGAGTTATCACTGTCAAAATTTACAGTTGTAGTGTGGAAAAGGTGCTTCTAAAGATGTGGAAGCTTCAACAACGAAATGTAGTTTAAAGAGCCTAAATACTGTAACATGTTACAAAATGTAGATGCCTAAAAACCGGAATGTTACAAAATGTTAAAGCTTCTGCAACAAAATGTTACCGAATGTACATGTAAGTTGAATTGCCTAAATACCAGAATGTAGTAACTGAAATATAAATGTATCTTAAGTAGCAAAATAATTGAAAGAAATATATAATAAAATCTGAGGCCGTAATAGGGGAATATTAGACAATGCATATACCTAATTCACAGAATGTTACGGAATTTGGAGGCAGCAACAATGGAATGTTACGGAATGTAATTATCAAAAGCTAAATACCTGAGTGTAGCTGAACGAATTATAAATGTACACTAAATAATAATAATAAAAAAAAAAGGCTTGACAGGTGAAAAATGATAAATGTACAAAAGCATAGTCAGGGTTTAGGGCGGAAATGTAATTGCAGACATAGCCGGACTAGTTCTTGATTTTGAATTTTTACAAGTTTTAATGGGGAGAAAATGTGACCATGATATATGAGCCATACTCTGGCAAAAGAAGGCTTAATACATCTCCCTGGCGCATGATACAAAACAAGCGATCACAAAATTATTGATCCAAATTAGCCACATCTTCCAACAACCGAAATAATCATGTGGTACATTAATTGGTCCTAAGACACAGAAAATTGAACACTAGCGATAAAGTATAGGCCTAGGTCAGCCAACAAATGGATACCTCCACGTGAAAGCTTCAACAACAAATTAATTTCAAAAAAACTTTCAAAATGTTGGAACTGAATGTTACAAACGAAGAACCGAAATCAATGAAAAAACACACATACGCGTGGGCGCTTGCACACCCACGTGCACAAACCCATGCACGCACCCCCAACTTCAACACAATATCAGAATCGGGAGTTTTGATTTATGGTACACAAAAGTAGATGGATTGACTTTGCGTTTACATGTATCTATTATTGCCAATATGGGCGATGCCTGGTCTCAATAATGAGACGCCCCGGTGATGTTTTTCATATTTGGACATTTACCGTACACCGTACCGTCTCAAGTCCATCGTAAATTTTCCGGTAGCAAATATAGAGCGCTATACCGACTTTCGGTTTCGTCGGTTTTATCTGTATTGCAGTGAAATGCACTTAAATTTTAGTACTAATCATGACAAAAAACAAATTGTTAAACCATTCATTACATAAAAAGCTTGTGGAAGTCGTTTACAATATGTTTATCTCGGAAAAATCACGGACGAAATTCATCGTGCGTGGCGGCCATTTTGAATGTTTTCGGGAACGTAAACAGCTCGAGTCACTGATGAAAAGCACGGTATTTTCTCACGATCATCGTTTGAATTGAAAATATTTGTATTTCAAATGAAAGAATATTGAATACGCAAGCCACAGGTATGTTTAAATCCTAGTTTTGTGCTCTATCTGGGAAATTATAAGAGTTCAAACTTGCGCACAAAATCTGTGTGGAACTTTCAACTGATTTTGTCCGGATGTCTCTGTACCCAGAGGCAACCGGTCGAAAAGTAACATCGCCTTTGGGGACAGTTATCTGCACTAAGGCGATGCCCATTTAAGGCTAATAGACATGTTACGGAGGGCAGTACAGTTATGCATGGTCTTTAAAGGTGGTCCTTCAGAATTTGGGACAAAAATTTTACAAAAATACAAAAATATCATCCTTATACTCCCAAATCCTTATAATCGTCATTCATAAAACCCCAGTCGTCGAAAACCATCCGACAACACGAGAAATTAGAGATTTACTACAGCCAAGGTCTACATCGACGGGAAACACGTTCTATTTTTACATGAACAACTCGCTCATTTACATACATGTACTGGAAATACAAAGACAAAGCTTCAAGCATAGCGTCCGAAGAAGATATTATGAAAAATAATTACATGTTTGTTATGTAATGGAATTTAAGCGTCATTAGTCACGTGCCAGTCACTTAACATTCCCACAATTCATTTTTTTAATTTTTGGCGCGGAATCTAAAAATAGATTAAGAGGCTACGTACCCTTTTAAGGGTATACCACCAAAAAAATTTTTGGGGTAATTTTATGAATCTTTATTACCCTCCGTTCACACATAGACGCCGCTTCTACTACGATCAAAGCGTGGCCGAAAACGTGGCCGATCGTGACAAATCGCAGGAGAAACGTAGTGAAGTCTTCATAAGCGCAGTATGATCGCGGTAGGGTCTTCATGATCGGGAAGCTCTACGCTCTCGCCACGCTTATTTTGAACATGCTCAAAACAAGCGTAGCGGGATCGTGGCCAACAAGGATCGGGGTAAAGTCGTGAAAAGAGCGTAGTAGTTGCGCCGTAATCGTAAAAGCAGCGCGGAAGCATCGTGGAGAGATCTTCATGATCGTAGTAAAAGCGCAGTAAAAGCGTAGTACAGTCGGGAACATATCGAGTACGCTCCTACAACGCTCCCATTACGTTCTTACTAGGTTCCCACTACGATCTCTCTACGTTCCTGACGATCCTACGAAGACCTAGCATGACCTTACGCCGATCATACCACGACCTATCAGGCTGCAGTTTTTTTTTAAATAGCGCTGATATTTGACCAATCATCATCTGTCAACTACATATAAAGGGCGGCACTATACTTCACGATCATTGGCAATTGAGACTTTGAACTTCGCACATCTTGTTACAGTTGCAAAAACTGAAACTGCCCAGTAAACCCCGTTGTAAAGGCCGTTAAAAATCTGCGGTTGCAAGCTCTGTGACCCAAGACTTTGAAAATCCTGCATCAGAAAATCCTGAGGCCGGGAAAGAGCATGACGAGCCTTCGACCGTTGAAGCTGGTGCCCTTCCTTCCACGGAAACTCCTTAGCCTGATGATCCCGCTATTGTTTGGAAAGAAGTGAAAAATAATGTTTGAAACCCAAGATATAACTACATCATCGCCAAAATCGTACTAGAAGCTTACTACAAGCGTGATATGATCGGCACCACCGTAGCGATATCGTCGTACAGTCTTCTAGGTCTGCGTAGCATCGTAGTATGATCTTGAATGTCGTAGTGGCAGCGTAGTATAAACGTAGTAAACGCGGCCGCTGGTTGGCAACGGTCTGCGTAACATCGTAGTAGAAGCGTGTCAGCAACGCGTTGGACGTGGGAGAATCGTAGTACAGTCGTAATGGAAGACCATAATTTGCCAAATTGCTCGATTTAGACGCCGATCGGCCCCGATCCAATACTTTTTCAGATCGTAGCTTAATCGGGATGATCGTCCTAAAGTCGCAGCTCTGTGTGAACGGGGGGTTATTGATGATTTGAATTGTTTTTTCATATAAATTTCAGTGATATATATATTTTTTTGATTTGGTGTGATGTGAAAAATCTAAGTACCCACCTTTAAATGTGATCGGTGTATAGCATCGTCACACAGGACCACGGTTTCAAGTCTCATCCAAAAGACAATTGGTAATTTCAGATGGACAGTCGTGTGAATGGAACCCATACCCTTGAGTGACCCAAACAGATGACAAAAATGTCAGATGTTTCCATATTTAGTGACTATCGGTGTTTCTTTACATGTTCCATGGATTAAAATGGTTTAATCTGTGCTCTGTGAAAAGGGGGCTTAATGCATTTGCGAAAAGTATCAACTCAGGACAGCGAAGACCTGGGCCAAAAGTTTTCGTTACTGGTCAATTTTCTCTGTTGAAAGACCAATCTACCTCATGATTGAGTCGGTTATTGAAAAAAGTGAGCTCCAATGGATCCATAATTATGTGAAGACTTGGGTTAGTGTCACGTATAAAGGAGATGCATTAAACCCCCTTTTTGTCAGAGTACGGCTCATTTCTTTATGTTTCTTTTCTTTCTTATGAAAAAGGGATTGTTACTAGACATCCATCTGATCCTAGTAAAAGTCTTTCAGGCGCCAGACAGAGATCAAATGGTGCTCTGACTTAATTGCTTTAACCATCACTAAATGACCCCAACCCCACGGCAAAACAAGGTGCAGTTGCCATTTATCCTTCATTTAGCTAAATTTCGGTTTTTAAGCTTTTAGAGTTACATTTTGTATCACTTCGTGGTCGCCTCGTCCACATTCCGTGAATTGGGCATCTTCATGTCGTATACATTTTAGATATGTTTTGTGAGTATGCGTGCTTGCATATGTGTGTGAATGTTGTCTTCATTTATCCTTTAATAAGCTAAAATCAGGTATTTAGACTTCAAGAGCTACATTCCGTAATATTTCGTTGTCGCCCCGTCCACATTCCGTCACATTCCGTGAATTAGGCATCTACATTCAGGTAATTAGACACTACATGGTTTTTTTGTCGCGTTCAATTTTATGAGAAGTAGTAACATCAGTGTTTCAGCTCTAAGAAGCAATGGAATCTCTAACACGCCTAAAAATAACATCAAATTTTCCACACAGAGTATGAATGCATTTGGGTCTCTTCTATGAGTGTGTGTGCGTGTATTTATGTGTGAATATTGTCTTAATTTATCCACCAGTTAGCTAAATTTCGGTATTTAGGCTTTTAGAGTTGTATTCCGTAACATTTCGTTGGACATCGCCCCGTCCACATTCCGTCACATTCCGTGAATTACGTATCAACATTATGTAATATTTTGTTACATTTTGTAACATTCCGGTAATTAGGTACTACATTTTGTTACATTAGGCACAAGTAAACAGTTTACCCCGTCCACATTCGGTCACATTCCGTGAATTACGTATCTACATTATGTAATATTTTGTTACATTTTGTAACATTCCGGTAATTAGGTACTACATTTTGTTACATTAGGCACCAATCTCCGAGCAGAGTTGTCGTTCGTTACTCTCACCATACATCTCTGCGATGAGCTAAAAGACGAGAATCTTGTCAAACCGAGGGAAACATGTTTTGTTACCGTTTAACTGTTTCATGTGTAACGTTATAAAATAGACAAAGGAAATATGATTCTGGATGCATTATAGGTGCATTAAAACTGATGAATTTACCTGTATAGAATGGAACTATTTTTTTTCGAGTTTCTTCACTTATCAGAATCATACGCCAATTTTAACAAAAATGGCTGCGCCCATGAATGATGACAACTGATTTGACACATCGGAGGATCTAAGTTTGTAAGATTAAAAATAAAGTTATCGTCCTTTACAGATAGAATCTATTTAGGCTTTTTAGAAAATCCCTCTTTACATTTCCTATCACTAAGTCTGATTGGTCCCATGCTGTTTAAACAGCACACGAAACAATCGATATTGGTATTTCTTTCACCGGCGTTTGTGTCGCCATTTTGAGTTATGGTCATGTGACGAAAATATGACGTAATGACGGACTACTTTCTGAGCCCACTCCAGAGGTGAAAGTGAATGATCCGGAGTGCAAGAGAGTGATTAGGCACAAGTAAACAGTTTGCTTCGAATTGGCCAGGTCAAAATTAGAAATAAGTGAATAAGGTAGGTTTTTAATGCAATTTTGATAAGAAGAGTAGTTATTACACCCATGAATTGTGTTAGATCAGGGAAAAGAAGCATTTGTTTTGTAAGTGAAACAGGGGATCATGATCTTCCCTTCTTTTTTCTATAGATTTGACCCCAAATGCGAAAGTGAGGAGTCATGGAGCAAGCGGCTGTTTTTAGCAGAGAAAAACTAGTGGTAGGGTCCCTGACACGGGAGATTGCGAAAAAACGGCATGGTAATGTGCTATTTTGAATTTTACCCCCAGATTATGTGTTGTTTGGAGTTGCAATTCAGCTTGCCATTTTCAGGCTAACTTCCTGGGTTTAGATTTTGTGAATTTTGGAATATAGGCTAAAATGGCAATTTTTTTCAGTTTTTTTTCCGACCATGTCACTTGCTTATATTGATCATTGATATCACTATTTCACAAGTTGAACATGATTTATTGATAAAATCTAAAGAATTAGGATTGTGCAGTGCTCCTTATAATTTTAGGCTGACTATATAGACCTTTGTTTGGGGAAGTTCAGTTCGGCGTATGGCGGACCGATACGAGTTTAGCCGACAACCGTGTTCTGCTACCTTAGTATTTCCCGCACCGGAACTAGCATGACGACGGAATGAAATATTAGACCTCAGCAGTGGACGACGTCGTGCTCAAATGAGGAAGCTACATCAAGGATAAACTTTTGATGAATATACAGACTCCATATCAGTCTAAAGACGGATCATCTTATTGGTGACGAGGATAATGTTCAGATAAGTAAAAAAAAATAAGGAATGCAAGGGTAATCGTCCCATGGAGAAATCGTCCCAAATTTGGCCCAAACTGCTTGCGGACGATTTCTCCGGAGAATTAGTCTCCTAGGGACGATTTCTTCGGAGAATTTGTTCCTAGGGCGGAAATTTCATCCCCTAAAGCAGGGTTCGAATTCCATTTTTTAATCCACTTGCAAATTTTAGCAAGTCGTTTGTATTTCCATTTGAAAAATTGAATTGGGACTCGCAATTTTTTTTTTTAAAGCTCAGTTTGCCTACCAATTGTAAAGAACGAATGGCTGGTACAACCTGTACTATTCTGTTCTATTACGTAACCTGTTGACCGAGACATTAACGAAACAAAAAAGGAATACTAATTATTATTAAAACCCCCACTTAATAATCAATTTAATTCCAGTTGAATATCTGTTCACAAACCAAGTTAAATTTCTATAAAACTTACAGTGGTGGATGATTTTGTTAATGAATTACGCGAGTATCATATCCAAATATCTGCATGTGTGGTAACTGGTTTAGTGAGTCAACCACGTCTGACTTGCTTCTCCTTGCATAGTTTGTGCAGGCTGACCTGATACGGAAATTTTGCCAAGTTGGCAATTTTCTGTATGTCAAATAATCTGTTTATTCAATCGGTTGCGAGAGAAAAAAGATTTTTTGGATCCCTAACATTGCTTTTTAAACGAAAGACAACATTTAGTTTAGAAACAAAACCCAGTTTTCTCTTTGTCAGATACTTTCCATTCAGGCAGGCCTTAAACATTGTTATTTGGGAATTTGTTTTGTACCGCTAAAACAAAAAGAATCGATTTCCTCTTTGTCAAATGATAAAATTTTGGACCAGTCCAAGTTCAAAGCTTTTGCAGACGACAAAATTTAAATGTGAATCAAGAATTTTAATTCATTTTGGGAACATGCATCACAGTGGAAAAAGGAGAATATGCTGGAAAACAATATTTACTCCTTTTCCCTCAATATTTTCAAATGCTTACTTTCTCAGGGTACTCAAAAATCTGGGTTGTGTTGTGAATCGTTAGGTATATCTGCATTCTTCGCTCAAATCATTGGCTAATGAAAAAATACACGTACATACATCCTATAGACTTGATACATTCCTTGGGAACCGATCTCGCGTTAATCTCGCAGCGTCATGTAACAAATTGGCCGCCAAGGGCTTTAGTGTGGCAGTAATTCGTAACTTTATGAAGATTTACACATTATGGAGGACTTTCAAACGCCCTTTAGGGAATGAAACGATTCAGAAAATGTCTTTGGTCTAATTGGTCAATAAAATGTAAATGCATCTTGATGTTATATTGATAAAACCGACAAAACGTTGCTTTGCTACTGGAAAAATCACAATGGACTTGAGACGGTATGGTGTGCAGTAAATGTCCGAATATGAAAAAGATCACTGTTGCGTCTCATTATTGAGACTTCTATTTGTTCATAATGATTATCTTTTCATGACAGATTGACAAATATTTTTGTTTTCTAACCAGAGATTGAATTTCCTTAACATTTTTTTCCATTTAAAAAATGCAAAACCTCTGTATTGGCTGTGAGTGCAGACAAACGTAGTTGGCTCACGAAGCTCAGATAAGGAACGACAACTCTGAGGCCTTAATGGCAACATGTAAAATTATCAACAGCTGTCGAATGGTATTCTCCGTGCAACATGACTGATGTTTATTCAGAATTAAAAGAATTAGCTTATTTGTATTCTTATTATGAAATCTAGTACATTCGGTAACTGTACTTCAATATTAAATTTGCACTCGCATTTTTTAGCAAGTGCTTAAAATTTCAACTCGCATTTTCCAATTCTGGAGTGCATTTGTGAGTGAGTATGTGGGAATTTTGAACCCTGCCAAAGGATAACTTCTTCTCTGGAGAAATCGTCCCCAAATAAAATTTTAGAGAAAAAAAAAATAATGTCATGTAACTTATAAACTGGAATATTTACCTTTGCATTTAGCATATTTGGAAATTGAATCTCTTTTCAGTACAGTGCATCCAGTGTTGAAGGAATTAGATTTTTGCAGTTTGATACAAAAGTCAAAACAATGATTAAGAGGTTAGCTCATATCTAAGCCAAGGATGGCCAAATTTCCAGTTTTCCTGAAATTGCCGACATAGTATATGGTGAATTTACTGACATGAATTTAGGTTTTTTTGAAGGAGGAGTGTCACTTAAATCCAATGAGCGTTTTGAAGCCATTCTGAGAACTGACACCTTTGCCCTGCAAATCTCTCATTTTATACAGATATTTATTTTGATGCACTTGTTTGGAATTTCATATGTGGGATGATCAAAAAGATCATGAACTACCTCGTTATTTTGAAAACTACTACACATAGAATTACAAAATTTCGTATAGATAAGCACCAATTATCTGGTAACTGGCTTAAGCTTTCAAATGTCATCATATTCAGGTAGGTAAAGTATTGCGGTTTAAAATAACACACAACACTTTATTTGAGCTGGGAGTAATCATAAAGTTTTGCATCAAATTCGAAAAGTATATGTCGGAAATCAAAAAGGATTTAGAACCAGTTAAAGGGGACTCTATGCTCAAGAAATCTGATATTTGTACATCGATCGGACTGGTTTAGACCAGGGTGCAATACTGTGAAAGATGACCCTGAATCTGGCCGTCCATCAACAGGGGTTGACCTAAGGATTTCTTCAGCACTTGCCCGGGTTGGAAGCTTGATTTTACTGCAGCCCCCCCCCCCCCCCCCCCCCCCCCGGCATTTCTCTCAGGGTCGTAAAAAGTCTGAATTGTGTGAAAAAGAGCTAAACATTGAACCTGGAGAAAACCATGCATTTCATCTGTTACTCAAGTCGCCTATATTACGTAATACACACAAAATGGCCACCAGGCATGATAACTTTTGCCAGTGTTTTTTGAGATTTACATGTTATAGGCGACTTCTGCAAGCTCTGGAGTTGTGTTCTTAAGCGTTTGGATATTAACAGCAGTAGATTTAAAAACAAAAGGACTGTGCCGCTTTGTTAAATGCTAATTTGTTAGAAACATTGCCCATTCCTAAATTGTTAAAAACATTTGATTGTAAAAGTGTGCCACAACAATGTTATTGAGTCCAGCTCTGTGGACATAGGTTTAACCCTTTCTCAAACAAGCCCTGGTTTTTAGGTGTCTGCAGTAAAAATCCTTTGAAAACACTATGGGAAAAGGAGAAATTGCTTACAACGAGCAATTTCTCCTTTTTTCCCACTGTGTTTTCTACCCTTTTCGAGAACTGTCTGCCATTTTCTCCAAATCTAAAATTGTCGTCTGCAAACTCTTTTGGTTTGGAAGAGTCCAAAATTTGTTGTTTGGGAAAGGGTTAATGTAATTTGCATCCCTGTGATATGCTATATTTTAATTTACAAAATTCAATATTTGGCATACAAAACTAACCTACAAAATTAACATAATCCCAATTTAACTTGAACATAATTCAAAACTTGGAATGATACTACACTAAGTCTTGTTTTATTATTTTGTGTTTAGTCTACGTTTTTTGATTCAAAGTGACTTTGCAAGTGTTCGATGTTGATATCTAATATTCATTGATTTAAATCTTAATCAACTGTTCCTCCCATCAAATGACAAAATGTCAGATTTGTCAAAATAGGAAGCATGTGACCAAAAATTAAAAATTACTTTAAGAAGGGTAAAAACTTTGTGGAAAAATGAAAAGAAAATACCGTAAAAAGTTGTGTATACCACGCAGGCATGTATAACACGCAGGCCTTTTTCAGCATCAGATTCGAGGAAAAAATATTGTTTGGATGTACTAGACGCATCAAAAACTGACCAAAATATCGTAATATCTGAAGCTTACGACGCTATCTTGAAAAATTGTAAATGGCTATACTTTATCGAAGGGAAATAACCATTTTTAATCAAAGTGGAAATAGTAATGATTAGATGTGTACTCGGGGGATTATAAAAACATGCCAGCTTATGACATGTTGCAAATTCACACATTGAACTGACAGCCATATCGTAGTTAATCTCCTATTTTCTCACCTCCATCGACAAATGTGACAGGTGTGAAATCAACATAGATCTATATGATGTAAATCACGATTTTTGTAAAAAGTAGCGATAAATATAGATATTTTTAAATCATTCATTTCTTTCTGAATCATTATTTTACTCTTTCATAATTGTTCAATTTTAGCTATTAACAAAGAATAAAAAAAGATATGAGACGAATCAGAGGATAACAGTAAATCAATATATATCATTCCGGGGTACGTTCGTCATTGCCAAAATGGCCGACAGAATCGGGAAATTACAAATCCTAATCCTCAAATTAAGAATGTACAAGTACATTTTAAAAAAATCAAAACATAATGTTTTTTTTTATTTAAATCGGTAAAAGTTGAAATGGGATGATGACGAAAGTTAAGGCTGTGGCGAGAGAACTTTGCTGTTTTGTACCTACGCCCCCCCCCCCCCCCCCCCCCCCCCACTTTGAACAGGTATACGACCGACTTTCAAGGAGGAGAAAAAACATGGTTTTGTAGTGTATAACACGCAGTCCCCATTTTGAAATTATTCAGAGCTGAAAAAATGTACGTGTTATACGCACCAACACACGGTACTTGTTTTCAGCATGTGCTTCTTTTTTCCACATTTTTTTCAAAAGTGTGTTTTGTCAGGGTTGTTAAAATTGTTCAATGCTTGTATAAATAACATCAATATATTTAGACATTGCCACTGTATAATTCTATATCTCTCCCCAGGATATTGTGCCGGTGTACCTCTGTACTATAGTTATTTTTTTGGTGTTTGGTGTATAGGTTCTGTCAGCTGGCATCCTCTTTCTTTGCTTACTTTTGTTTATGGCTGATGTGGTTATCTGAATGGTTCTATTTCCGTCTGTAGAAACAACAGTATTTGGGTGAACTTTGCCTCTGTCTTTCAAATACCTCGTCTCCGCCTTCTTTTCTAATAAGAGGAAATAAATTCCCTATGGTCATTGTCAACCAGGTCATGCCTGAAGGACAAATCCAATACAAAACTTCCCCGGATTGTGAATAGCTCTTACCCTCACTTCTTGTTTCCCGGCAATAACATCATATATCTTTCAAACAAAGTTGGCATATCATTCACACACCACTGGGTTGCTGCATTCAGGATGTGATTAGCGCTCTCAGAGTTGTTGTTTATCCAGTTATATTGTATTTTGGTGTCTTTTGCAGGTTGAGGCTGTTGTTTCATCAATGATGACAACTACTTCATGTCAAAATGTGTCCCTTCTTTTTTTTTTACTTACGTGGGTGTCTTTGTCATTTATCGAATTTCTAATCAGGTTTTTTCTTAAAATTCCCATACTTATAGTAAATATAATTCTAAACAATAAGAAAATATAAAAATAGCACCTATCCTTTCTTATTTCATCAGAAAACAAGATTGAATGTCACTGTGGTAGAATTTTTTCATGGAAAAAAAAAATAGGATACCAGCTCAGCAAATATAGTGGGAAATAGAGAAATTTGCACAGAGTAATGAGAGAAACCCCAGCATTTCCAATTAATCTATTCAAACTCAAATACATCTCCAAACGAGGAAGGCGATTGATTCCCATCTGGATGCTGATGGCTAGAAAGGCTTGCATCTCCATGTACATTACATTGTACCAGGTGGGGTCTGGTTGGCGTCCTGGCTTTCTCAGCTCCAATCTTGCATAGCTGTTAGTTCAGATGAATCATGATGATCTAGGCAAGCAGTTGAATAGGCAAGATCTTCCAGAAGTATGCTAGTGGAGAAGAGTCGTAATGAAAAGCTTGTTGTAGGTTAGAATAGGTTAATAGCTCTTACCCTCACTTCTTGTTTGCTGGCAACAACATCATATATCTTTCAAATAAAGTTGGCGTATCATTCACACACCACTGGGTTGCTGCATTCAGGATGTGATTAGTGCTCTCAGAGTTGTTCTTTATCCAGTTCTATTGTATTTTGGTGTCTTTTGCAGGTTGAGGCTGTTGTTTCATCAATGATGACAACTACTTCATGTCAAAATGTGTCCCAATTCTTTTTTACTTACGTGGGCGTCTTTGTCATTTATCAAATTTCTAATCATCGTATGATTTTGCCCTTGGAGGTAACTAGACCGTTTTCACGGAATGTAGCAGTAAATGCATCTTGTCTGTCCTGAAGAGGGCAGTCAACTTGGTCTTGAAGCTGTTGATTTACATTTTGTTTTAGATGTTGTGCACATAGCATGTGGGGTACTCCTGCAAAACATTTTGCAATTGCTGATTTCATTCACGCTTCTTCATTGCTACAATACCAAAATTCAGCTTATATTGGATTTTACTTAATCTTAAATATATACATACTTTCTAATGGACAGGTTTTTCTTAAAATTCCCATACTCAGTGTTTCCCTTTGAATAAAATTTTACAGAGTCCCTGGGACCCAGTGCCACTGAAAAAGTTGAGTCCCATTGAGTTTCTTCTGAGTCCCAATTTTTCTTCTGTAAATCATCTTTTTAAAGAAGACCACTTTGGTTGGGGGATAGAATGAAGAAGGGAAAAAACCTTGCACTTCACAAGATTTTTTCTCCCTTTCCTTATAGTCATTTTCTAGCAGTTTTGAAATACTATCCTCAATCCTGAATATTAATAACCATGAGTAAGAAGGCCTTTGAAAATAGTGTGGGAAAAGGAGAAAATACTTGTAACAAGCAGCTTTCGTCCAAAAGGATTCAAACAAATTTACTTTTTTTTTCAACATTCTGATTAAAGTCATCTGTCATTGAGCTAGAAATACACTGCAACATCTCTCATACAGCGTCACTAGAAATGTAGTGACCAGACTGCAGACATTCACAACCATTGGTTTTCTGTAGTTCACTGAGCTGAGGGAAAGTACTGAGGGAAATATTGTTTTTTACAGTAAAATATACAGTCATAAGCTGTGGAAATAATGAATCATTTGAATTTGTTTCAACTATTTCAAATGCCTTCTTTATGGGCCCTTTCGCAGACTTAATTTGCATAGCACGTTGGTGGCCGTCGCTCGAAATATGTCGATTTTTTGTCGTACGATTGAGCTTCTCTGAAAGTCCGTACAACCTGTTGTGAACATATTTTTTGCTTGGTTTCACAGCAAATTGAACACTTCAAGCAAATGGAAGAATCTGTATCATTGGTGTCTTTCACTTACCAATCTTTAAAGGCAGAATCTTTCAGCCATTGGTCTTGGAAAGATCGAGAAATTTTTTTTTTTGCTGGGGAAGCCATTTTCTGTTTCAGCATACATGTGCTAAGCAACGGCTGTTGTCCCGCTCAGTTCTCCGGGAAAGACAGTATATAGGCACTGCGGGTAAACAGTAGCAGGTGTTTTATTTTGGCGTACTACGTTCTATTTATAGACATTTTGGAATTCCGATGGTCAGGTTGTACAGGCGGAGTAAAAATCTTAGTAGACTATTTTAAATTGTTTTTGGTGTTGATGGAATCTTATTAAACTATCGTTTTGACTCAAGTTTGACTGCATCCCAAGGACGCGATTAGCTTATTGATTTTGCGTCCGAACTGATTTTAATGCGTATATAGATACTTTTACGTCGTAAACGGAAACACTGCATACTTATAGTAAATATAATTCTAAACAATAAGAAAATATAAAAATAGCACCTATCCTTTCTAATTTCATCAGAAAACAAGATTGAATGTCACTGTGGTGGAATTTTTTCATGGAAAAAAAAAATAGGATACCAGCTCAGCAAATATAGTGGGAAATAGAAAAATTTGCACAGAGTAATGAGAGAAACCCCAGCATTTCCAATTAATCTATTCAAACTCAAATACATCTCCAAACGAGGAAGACGATTGATTCCCATCTGGATGCTGATGGCTAGAAAGGCTTGCATCTCCATGTACATTACATTGTACCAGGTGGGGTCTGGTTGGCGTCCTGGCTTTCTCAGCTCCAATCTTGCATAGCTGTTAGTTCAGATGAATCATGATGATCTAGGCAAGCAGTTGAATAGGCAAGATCTTCCAGAAGTATGCTAGTGGAGAAGAGTCGTAATGAAAAGCTTGTTGTAGGTAAGAATAGGTTAATAGCTCTTACCCTCACTTCTTGTTTGCTGGCAACAACATCATATATCTTTCAAATAAAGTTGGCATATCATTCACACACCACTGGGTTGCTGCATTCAGGATGTGATTAGCGCTCTCAGAGTTGTTGTTTATCCAGTTCTATTGTATTTTGGTGTCTTTTGAGGCTGTTGTTTAATCAATGATGACAACTACTTCATGTCAAAATGTGTCCCAATTCTTTTTTACTTACGTGGGCGTCTTTGTCATTTATCAAATTTCTAATCATCGTATGATTTTGCCCTTGGAGGTAACTAGACCGTTTTCACCAAATGTAGCAGTAAATGCATCTTGTCTGTCCTGAAGAGGGCAGTCAACTTGGTCTTGAACCTGTGTTGATTTACATTTTGTTTTAGATGTTGTGCACATAGCATGTGGGGTTCTCCTGCAAAACATTTTGCAATTGCTGATTTCATTCACGCTTCTTCATTGCTACAATATCAAAATTCAGCTTATATTGGATTTTACTTAATCTAAATAAATACATACTTTCTAATGGAAAGGTTTCTCTTAAAATTCCCATACTTATAGTAAATATAATTCTAAATAAGAACTATAAAAATAGCACCTATCCTTTCTTATTTCGTCAGAAAACAAGATTAGCACTCTCAGAGTTGCTGTTTGTCCAGTTCCAATGTATTTTGCTGTTGTTTGGAGGTTGAGGCTGTTGTTTCATCAATGATGACAACTACTTCATGTCAAAATGTGGCCCAGTTTTTTCTTACTTACGTGAGGGTCTTTGTAATTTGTCAATTTTCTAATCAGACGAGCATCTCGTCTGTCCTGAAGAGGGCAGTCAACTTGGTCTTGAAGCTGTTGATTTACATATTGTTTTAGATGTTCAACATTCACTCTGAAATTTGTTTTATTTTTTTCTCAATATACACCCAATCTGTTTCTCAACTGCAAATTAAATGAAATATGACTTTGAATCAATGTGTGATTCTTTGTCACAAATTGTATTAAGGTAGGCATTTCATTTCCTACACTCATCAGTGTATACAAATATTTATGTATTTTTCACATTGGATTTTATTTTGACAAACATTTTAAATCTTTTGAGCATGTTGAAATGCTGCGATGTTCCTATAACATTGAACTGTAACAAACTAGCAAGCTGACTGTTACAGTGTATTCATGAATATATGAAATACTGTTGAACATTATCAACAGATGACTAGAAAAACTATTGGAGAAGTCAGTCAGGAGTCCACAATGCAGTTCATCCTCGAATGATTATCTGAATAACTGAAAAAAAGTAAAAACTCACATGTTAAAGTGTCAAGACTAGATCATACCATAGATTAGATTTACTATGGCCAATGATAGAATTATACATACATCTCGGTGTTTCCAATGAGATACCTTTCTTTTCTTAGTTACAACATTGAGGAATGACAGTACCTTTTGGTTTTTTTTTTTTCTGAAATTTTGATGTTGATGAAGCTTTTTGGAAAAAAAAACACCAAATGAAATAAAAGTATCTTGTCGAAATTTATTGCTCGGAAAGGGTGCCCCATGCTAAATTGGGCGATTTCCTTGTATTTCTTAGTAAACAGGAAATTTGCAGGAAGTCATAAACTGGATAAAGACAACACCGATTTATTTCATTACTGCAGTGTGGTTGGACCTAGAAAAGAGAGAGGTCCTATATCTGAAATAAAAAGACCCAAGTTTTCACAGTCTTAACTCAGAAATGGAGATGGGGGTAAACCAGATTGGTTGTTGATCTATGCTAGGACAGATAATTGTAAAATTAAAAAAAAAAACATTTACCCAAGCAGACTTTGTTTTTTTTTATTGAAATGACCGATGTTGTTGGAAATTCATCTTCTCATCTGTCCTCTTTACATTTTCTTGAATAAGATTTTAAACAGTTTTACACAAGATATTTTATGCAATCTAACCTAACACTATCTAAAATTCAGATTAATTTCAGGCAGACAATACTTAAATCTTTACCAAACGACAAAATTTTGGGCTAATCCAAATTGAAAGCATTTGCAGACGACTTAAGTACTTTGACTCAAAAATGGAAATTCTGCTTTGGAAAGGGTAGAAAACATTGTGGGAAAAGGAGAAAATGCTGGTTACCAGCATTTTCTCGTTTTCCCACAATGTTTTCAAAAGGCCTTTTTCTAAGGGTCGTTAAAAGTTGGGATTGTGTGGTAAAGGGTTAACATGTAAGGAGCTGATGCGAGCTGTCACCAATGACGGATCAAGGCAAGCTTGAAAAGTTGTCGGTCTATTCAGGGGCAGTCGGATATTTTACATGCATATCCCAGTCGGGTTTCTGTCAGGTTTTGAGATGTTTTCCTAGATTGATTCTTTCTGTATTTCAGCAGAAAAGGTAATGCAAGAAGCTTTTACATACAGCATTGACTGAGACCATACTACACTAATGTGTAAAAAAAGAAGTTTGCTGCCATATACTCTAAATATAAACTTATATTTTTCAAAAGAGTGTTTAGATTTACCTAATTACTTGCTGTTTGAACAACTCTTCCTTACATAAACCTGTTAATAGATTGTGTGAAATATCTTGCCTGTGTCTACTCTAACCATGACTTATATTGATGAGAATCTGAACTTTTCTTAAATACATTCATAAATCCTAACCCTGGCTTACTTTGATCCTTGTTATAATAAACTAATTGAGTACAATTGCAAGATTTACCAATTACATGTTTTATAAGGAGTTTTCTGAAAGAAAGGCATGCATTATTTTGATATTTTCTTGCCTGCCACTGTGTTTTTCCATGACAAATATTTCCTATTAACTAAGTGCAAGGAAACTGCCCATTCACCAAAAGCAGCGTCTCTGAGCAGTGAATGTTTGAAATAGTTTTGTTTTATCCATACTATTCTATTTAAATAGACTTTTTAAAACCAAAATTAATTTTTATATCTGGATTCAAACCCATTTATACCATTTCCTGTTTACAAAAATACTCTTTCTGACTTCTACCGTTTTTCCTCTGATGCCAATGTACGGTTTATTTTAACTCACTGGTACAAACTACACCCTTACCACCTCCAGGTAGTTGATAAACCATTCCATGGTCAGTGATAATATCACCATCTGATAGCATAGCCCTTAGTCTTAGTTGATAGTTGTAGCAGTAAACTTTACAGTTGTTCTAGCCTTGTTGGTTGCATGGCAGAAATGTCAACCTGGATGTGCTTCAAGTTTTCAATTCATGATTTTTAGCTCCACTTGCAAAAGGCCAGCAGGCTTCTGTCATGGCCTGGTGTCCGTCTTGAGTCCATCCGTTCGTGCGTTAACTTTTATTTCAAACATTTTCTTCTCTGAAACTACCCATCCAAATATGAAACTTCACTGAAATGATCCTGTCATGGTCCTTTTCAGGATTTCTTGAAAGATTTTGATTCCTTCAAAAACTCTGGTTTCCATGGCAACAAAACTAAAAGAAAAAATAACATTTTCAAAAATCTTCTTCTCTGAAACCACAAGGCCTAGGGCTACTGAATTTGGCATGTAGCTTTATCTAATGGACCTTAAACACGTTTTTTTTTTAGCTCACCTGAGTACGAAGTGCTCATGGTGAGCTATTGTGATCGTGCTGTGTCCGTCATCTGTTGTGCGTTGTCCGTTGTCAACTTTTTACCTTGTGTACGCTCTAGAGGCCACATTTTCGGTCTGATACTCTTGAAAGTTGGTCAGGATGTTTGCCTAGATGAAATGTGGGTCAAATATTAGAAAAACCTTGTGTACACTCTAGAGACTACATTTTCTGCCTGATACTCTTCAGACTTGGTCAGAATGTTTGTTTTAGTGATGTCTCAAAAGAGTTTGATAATGGGTAATTGTCAGGTCCAAAACTAGGTCACTTGGTGAAATCTTAGAAAAACCTTTTGTACGCTGTAGATGCCACATTTTTAGTCCAATACTCATGAAACTTGGTCAGAATGTTTGTCGTATTGATATCTCAAAAGTGTTTGATGATGGGTAATGTCTGATAAAAAACTACGTCACTGGGAAACTAGATGGTTCATGTTTGGTCAATAGACTCAGGTGATCGATTTCAGGGCCATTATGGCCCTCTTGTCATATTATAGGCTTGGGGTCAAAACTGACTCCATTCCAGGGATCACAAGTTTAACATGCGCTTCAAAATATAGTTGCTTCAATTGAAGCATTAATCAAGAGAAATAACTCTTTTTTTTTTTTTTTTTTTAAATAAATGATAAAGTTTGTTACTAGTTACCCACTTGATTATCAAACTGCAATGATACATAATTGGTGCTAGTTCAATTGACTTTCATTAAAGTTTACTCTTCTCTGTCGTTTGAAAGGGAGAAAATGAACTCATTTGTCCATACTCTTCTTCTCCACAAAGGCACCTTTTATCCCTTAAGGTTATCTCCTTTGATTGTTCGCTCCCTCCTTTGGCAACTGTTTTACTGGGGATCACATTCAGTAGCTGAAGTACTGGTTTTGGAGTTGTACACTTTGTTACATGTGATGGTTTATCTCTCATTTCATTTTGGGATGTACTTTGCTGCGGAATGACAGGCTTTGCAGTGAAGAATTAGCCACAAGCTATGGCAAGATGACAATAGTCAAACGAAAAAGAAGAGTCACAGCGGTTGCATCCGAGGGAATCGGGAACTTTGTCTCAAATGAACCACGTAACACATGATGACACAGGCCTTCTGAAACTACGACCAAGTCTGCCATATTCAAACAAAATGTATTGCCTATAAGCAGAATGTTTCATGGCTGTGTTGTATTCTTCTTCTGTGGCGTTATGTCGGGCAAAGACGTCGTTTCTGTACGACCTCTCCATTGTTATGACGTTGACATCTGCGATAAGGTGGATTTCCTGTAAATAATGGAAATATAATAATGTTTAAGTTTTTCTACCTGTGCATAATACATTTCCTACAATAGATTTGATACGTTGCGCACCAGTGTAGTTTCGCACCTAAGTCTCCTTTGCACAATAATTAATGTTGCCGATAATGACAGTTGCAATTACTCCGCCTCATTTTATTAATTGAATAGCCTCTGACAGCCAATTACATATGTAGCAACAAAGAAAATTCTTAGTTGGTCGTGAATTCATGGTAAGTGGGCTGATCGGTATATGCTTGCATATTTAAAAAATGCATCCGTCCACTCATCAATGTTGATTATAGACCTAACTCTGAATCTGCTCTTTGAATATGATTTGGATCTAATACTAGATGTAGTAACACATTACCCGGTTAAACGTGGCTAGCCATCTGTGGCGGAATGTGATTGTTGCAGATTAGATTGCTCAGTGGCCTTCTCTGCCGGTTGTGCAGGTGCTTTCCTCTTCCTTGTGCTTGACATGACCATGAAAAGAAATTTAATTGTGGAACTTATGACAATGATTAACAAGGATTACCTGATTTTTTTTTTACGTATTATACCCCCGCTAAACAAATGTTTTTGGGGATATAGTGGAATCAGCCTGTCTGTCCGCCCGTATGTCAGTCCATGTGTACAAAATAGTGTTAATGCGCTATAGGGGGTTGTAGTCACATTCAGTGACAGCTCTAGTTATTATTATGATTATTATTTTAATTATAAATGCGTGAGGTTCATTCTGGTCCGAGCAGGGAATCGAACTCAGGTGTCTTATCCGCATTTAAAGACAGCTGGATACAGAGACATTGAAATTCCTGAAGGACAGTTTGCTCGCATCCCGATATTGCCGATCTTATTTTTATACGACGTCCCGGGGTGCGGCCATGGAATGCAGATGTTCGGTAATTCTTGGCATCTATACCTTATTCCACTTTCCATTGTTTGTAATTCCTACCTGTACCCTACAAGAATTTACCATAATGTACTTTACTTGCATGATTAGTTTTAGGAATAAAAACTCTAGCTTGGGCAAGACAGGTAAATTTACTGAAATCCGAAAAAATTACAGTTTGGAAAAAATCGATACAGGTCAAAGCTTTCAAGCTCCTAGCCCGATATTATTAATAAACATATATCAGTAGGTGTACTTGGTTGTGTCTCTAATTACAGTGTGTTTAAATTAATTATAATCATACCCCCATAACGTAGTGGAGGAGATATACTGGTATCACCATAGCTGTCTGTTGGTAGACACAAATTTGCCCGGCGAAATACGTCAACACAATTTAAGGCTTTGTGCTCGAATTTACAAACAGTGTCCCTATCTACATGTATATGAAGTTGTACATGTGCGATGTCCATGACCCTGCGCAGAATTGGACAAATAGACCCAATCACGAAAAACACTTTCGTCCTTCAAGCCTTTTAATCTCCAATAACGTATGCTTTTCTCAAGTTTTAAGTCTTGTTTTAACTTGTTTAATTCCCCTACCAACTCATTATATTGATGCACTGGAACACATTTTGTCTTGTACCTGAACACCAGCTGTCCCGCAACAATATGCTGCAACTGGTATTATGCTATAAATAGTTTACAAATAGCTATGATACGACAAACAGTAAGGTGAGCGGTATCGAGATCTGCGTCCTTGATATCCAACTCGTTACCTCCTATCCGAATAAAAAGTCTTGAGGAGTGAAAGGATGCTATGACACATTCAAAGCGACGCAAGTGGGAGGGTTCTCAAACTTTCACTCCCGATATGCCACAGAACTTGACATCCACATTGTTGGGTTGTAGTTCGAAAAAGTTACGTCTGTGATGGCTCTTAACATACATCTCCAGACGCAGAACATGCAAACTCTCTTTAATCACACCAGACATTTCTCGGGCCTTTGATGCTCGACCCCGAAAAATCTCATTCTGATTCACAAAACTGAAGGACTTTTTTAATATAATCACAAACATACAGCAGAAAAGTGAGTAATATATCACCCTACTACAGGTATGACAGTTGCTTGTCTGCTCAAGGAACAGGAATTCGAGTAAAAAACGATATAGTTGCCTCCTTCTTTGCAAAGTTTTTTTGTTTCTTTATTTGGTATAAAACGCCACTTATACCTAACCAAGGGAGTTAATTCATCTCCCCTCCGATAAATAATTCGTGGGAGTTAATCCACCGCAATCCACACACTTTAAAAAAAGGAGTTGCTTCTCTTACAATAGGAGATAAGCTCACATAAAATATTTTAACATTTAGTTTCAATTCATTTTGTCCTCCACTAACACAAATTAGAAACGTTCATAACCTTCATGTGGTCCTTCAACCATAAGTTAGCGTTTCACACCCGTTCAGTTTCAGTCTGATAAGCATGAAACATGTAAAATGTTTGTCTACCTGATATCTTTTCAAAAAAAGGGGGTCAGATTCTGGGATTGCATATTTTTGAACTGCAAGGACTATTAGACATACTTTCCAGATAATCTTCCACTAGACACATTGAATGCCAAAGAAAATGCTGGACTCCGGCACAAATACTATTCATGATAAGTCTTGACGGTAACATCAGGCTAATAAATGAGAGAAACAAATCATACAATTTCTTTCTTTTTTTAATGTCCGGAGAAAGATTTAAGACTTCAAGATAAAACCCCCGACAACACATTCTAAGATAAATAGTCATTTTTGTCCAATTTCTGGAAAAAAACATTGGAAAAAGTTGGAACTGACATTGAGTTTTTGCTACTAAAATATAAGACATTTGTTTGTGAAAATCGGTACTGGTTGGGTTTACATTTCTGCATGCATACATGTAGTTATTACACAAGTGATGAGGACTAGAGAATGATACAAGCCAGTTGCCTCAATTATCTGAACGAATGCAGATATTGCGGCAGGATGGGATATCACACTTCAGCCCCTATCTGTTTAATTACTTGTTTATTACATTCATTCATTTTTTTTTTAAATCTAAATACTCTTAATGGTGTGAAATATTTATGTAAGAAAACATATGGATATCAAGAAGCATAACATGAATTTTGGGGGATAACTTAGAACATTTTGTGGTCCTGATTCAAAGAAACAGGGATCAGGGTAAAAATATGAAGGAGAACAAACTTCATGCAAAACATTTTACCAAATCTAACAAAGTTAATAACTATTATTAAAACATAATGATGTTTAGTAATTATTCCTCTGCGAGAGTCAACAAATTTTTAGATTTGTCAGAAATTAAAGCAACGGCTTATGAGGAATTGTTTTTTTTTTTACTAAATGTTTTGTGTTTTTCCGTCAGAAAACATTGCGGTTACCAGCATCTTTTTATTGTCCAAGAATGTCGTCAGAAGTCTACTTCCTCGAGGAATGATAAAAATTAACTGTTGTCCATACTCACAAAGCACTCTATATTTATTGAGTAGTTGAAAAATTAAGCTTAAGTCTTGACATGTCCTTTTCACTTTTACTTATACAAATCAACTGGCATCCTTATCTGCAAGATTTTCAGGCAATGCCCTAGTTCTCTCTTTGCTGTCCCCATCTCTGTCGAGGGCATCACTCAGCCACTTTTTTATTGTTTCCTCCATGTCATTCCCAGTTGACAAATCAGGTTGCTGAATTCATACGCAGACATCCTGTAAGTTAAAAAGGTGCATTATTTGAAAATTGCTTTTAGAAAGCGACTTTTAAAAACATTGCAGCAATAAATCACTGCTTTCAACATTATTTCTGCTATATCTGGGTGACAGCTAACAACTTATTGTACTTCCTAGGCTAAGGCTTTGCAGTGTCTTGCACAATGACACTCCAACAAAAGCGCATTAGATCAAGTGAGGTCGAACCAGGTCAAGAGCCCTACACATAACCACTGAACCACCCAGGACCACACGGCATTTATTCACAGGAGCGCAGCATCATTAAATCAATGCATCAAGTTTAAGTATTGTCATCTTCATTTTTTTAACTCGATGATGCCCTTTATGCATTAAATTTTCTTAATTCAATTCTTTTATTGTCATTCAAACTTTATTCAGTTTAAACAACTCCACGTTTATCTATCTTTTAACATAGATATGCGCGCTAAATGACCAAAGTTGTCGATGCGCCATAAAACAACATTCATTCATTCATTCATCTTCATTTTACCTTATCCTGACCTATATTTTGAATATATAACTAGGCATATAAATCGAACTCTGACAATTATTCGGGAAATTATATATACACGGGAATGTATACACAGGTAAGTAATTCAACCTTAGCCTACTAAGGGCAACTCAAGTTGTTTTTGTGGTCAGTGAAGATCAAGGTCAGACTGCATAGAACGTGCAGTCAGGTCATGAATCTACACAGTTCGATAAGGGGATGTTCTATTCAAAAATATATTTGAAGTTGCAATATTTGATTTGTTTTACTATTGACTGGAAAGTTTCAATTCATTTAACTAGCAACCTAAGTGTTAATTTGTGTCAACTGTACAAATATTTCCGTGAGCATTTGTTGAAATGCCAAGCGGAAAATGGAATATTAATTTATGCAGATGATCTTGGTAATCTATATGCATGACTATGCATAAAAATTTTTCTTTCTGTTTTCAGCTGATACTTGTTCACTGCATTTCAGTGGACACGGACAATTATAATTTTTAAACACTTTCTCAGGAACCACATTTCCTTTGGCATTTTCATACTCTTGTCCACTGTTTCTTTTTGTTTTCCTGACAGCAGATTTCCACAGTTTGGGTGTTTTCTGTTTCTTTTTATATTTAGTTTGTTCACTTGAAACAACACTTTGTCCTAGATCCGGGATTCTATCCTCTTCTTCAGTTGAATTATTATTCTCATCAACATTTCTACAAATATTTTCTGTTGTCGCTATGTGTTTCCTCTTCTTTGTCTGTAGTTTGTCAGCTTGGCTATCATCAGTATCACTAGCTACACCTGAAAATGAGTGTACCCATTACCATGTAATGCCACATTTTGACGCAATAAAGATATAAAGCTGTGGAAATCATTGTGAAAAAAGGAGAAATTTCTTGTAACAAGCAATTTCTCCTTTCTACCTTATATGGCATTTATTTTTCATTTTAAGTACACTTTAAAATTCGTCTGCAATTTGTTTCAGTTTGGACCAGTCTAAAATTTTGTCGTCTGGTAATGGGTTAAAGCATGATGTGGTTAGGTTGGTATAATAATTGAATGCATGTAGTAAGTCACAAGTTTGCATACAACATATTGAGCTAAAGTGAACTATACCATTTCCATAATTGTTCAAAGTTTAGCACTTGCAAAATTGCTCCTGATTTTTTATTAACATGCAGAATGCTTAAGCAATAAATGACAATTGATCATTTGCTGTTCATGATTTTTAGTTTTCCGACACAGTATGCATAAAATACTGTAAATGGCAACGTTTGAAAAACCAGTAAGTTTTCAGTCAATAAAGCCAAAACATGAAAACAAACCCTCTGGATGATAGTCTGGATCTTTGAGACTGTCGTCAGGATCCTCCGGCTCACTGCTGTCTTCCTCTAAAATACGTTTCGGCATAGATTTTTTTATTTCTTCTACCTGTAACTTTATTTGAGCTTGCACAGACGCCATATTTGGGGTTAGGTCATTCTGTCATGGTAACTGGAATGTACTAAAAAGCTTAGTTCACTCTAGCAGAATATAGGCTATATGGATTACAGTAGATGTGGGTTAGCACACCCCATCAGTAACTTTTAATTTAGGCATGCTATAATTACCTCCACTAGATGAAACGATAGCTCTTGGTGTGAAGAGTGTGAAGAGTGCCAAAGGGCAAATAACTCAATTTTGACCAATTTGAGGGTTAGTTCACTTTAGTCTGTGGCCACCCAATTCCTGGCAAATTTCTTGCCATGAATTTATGTACAACTCGAAGAAAAGCTCCGCGACTTTTGAATTTAATGAACATACATGTAAATTACAGGCGTAAATTACAGGTGATTTGAGCAAAGAAAATCAAGATCTTATTATACAGACGGTATAAATCTTGTCACCCTAAAACTGTATAGAATAACATCCTCCCTCTGTTTTTATTATTTTTTACACTTCTACTAGTTTTTTTGCTTAAATCTATAAACATTATTTGACGATTCCCTGGTAACATTACTGCTATCAAACATTGTTTATCCTAATCAGCCCGGTCTGTTGCAGAAATGATCAGATCAGCTGCCGGACACTAAATTCGATTCAGTAGAATTCTGTTTTAAGTCTGTTTCTGTAACATCCTCAGGTTCAGACCGCCAAGACCCTGCAAACCGTATATCACGTTGCAACACGTCAATCCCAGTTCAGATATATTTAATACAAGAATTGTCATTATCAGAGACTACCAACCTTTTGTTCTCCAGTCCACATAATCCAGATATCCAACAATCCGTCTGATCCAATTTGTGTTTTACTTCAACTCGATCTCAAACAATGCGGTGGCTAATGAAAAATTTCTCTTTTCTCGTTCTGTCGCTCTCATTTGCATGGTCAAGAACAAACTTCCTTTTCATTCTTATTCTCTCATTCCCCTCTCTCTCTCTGCTTTCTGCAATCTTTTCTTTATCATCGCCATAAATCCATATCCCTCAGTCGCCTTTCTACTCATTTTGATTCCTTTGTATCTCTCATGTTTGGGCAAGCATTCCGAACACATAAACATTTTACAGAGAAAACAGAAAAAAACATCGCTGACATCGCCATACAGCTGACTCATTCGCTCATACCTCTCAGACCACGAACCCTCAGATTCTGGACGCTCCTCACATACACTTTGCTCCTTTTCTCACTCTCTCATCCAGGCTCACTTCTTCCAACTGTTTATACAATTTTTCTTCCTCTGTTCCTCTCTTCTTTTCTCTCGTATCATCACGCCTGTTTACACCTCCCTTGGCCATTTTGTAACTAAATTCGTCTGCATAAGATTTTGATCATTCATCTAATGAATTTCACACCTTACAAAACAATATTGTTTTTTAGCTCACCCGAGTACAAAGTGCTCAAGAGGAGCTTTTAGAATCACCCAGTGTCCGTCATCCGCAATTCTTTAAACATCAACTCCTCCTAAACTGCTGGTCCAATGTGGACCAAACTTAGCAGGAATGTTCCTTTGGAGGTCCTCTTTAAATCTTGTTCACAGAATTTGAACCAAATGAAATTTCTAAGAAATTCTTTAAAAATTTTAAAATCTTCTCTTCCGACACCGCTGGTCAGATTTTGAACTTATTTCACAGAGATGTTCCTTGAGTGACCCTTTAAAAAAAAAAAATGTTGGTAAAATTTTGATCCGTCAAGAAACGTGCCCCTTGTGAATGGAGGCTACTTGCACTATAGGAAAAAGAAAAGAATTATTCTTTAAAAGGGCTGGTCAGATTTTCAAAATAATTTCACAGAGATGTTCTTTGGGTGACCCTTTTTAAAAACTGTTCGCATAATTTTGATCCGTCAAGAAACATGGCTATGGTGAATGGGGGCTGCTTGCAGTACACAGACATGAAGGAATTCTTGAAAATTCTTCTCTGAAACGGCTTCTCAGATTCTGTAATAATTTCACAGAGGTAATACTTTAGTGACCCTTTTCAAAAATAGTTCATGAAGTTTTGATCCGTCAAGAAACATGGCTGTGGTGAATGGGGGCCACTTTCTCAATACGACAAAGGAGAAATTCTTAAAAATTCTTCTTCTCTGCAACAGCAGTTCAGATTTTGCAATAATTTCACAGTAATGTTCTTTTGCTTACCCCTTACAAAAATTGTTCGTGAAATTTTTGATTTGTCAAGAGACGTGGCTCCGGAGAAAGGGGGGCTTCTTGCACTATAGGGAAATGAAGAATTTCTTAAAATTCTTCTTCTCTGAAAAGGCTGGTCAGATTTTGGTAAAAAGAATTACACGGATGTTCCTTGAATGACCCTTTTCAAAAATTGTTAGCGAAAGTTTGATCCGTCAAGAAACATGGTTCTGGTGAATTGGGGCTACTTGCACTATATGGCCATGAAGAAATTCTAAAAATTCTTCGACGAAATAGCTTATAAGATTTTGAAATAATTTAACAAATGTTCCTTTGGTGAGCCATTTCAAAAATTGTTCGCAAAATGCTGATTTGTCAAGAAACATGGCTTTGGTGAATTGGGGCTACTGGCACTATACGGCCATGAAAAAATTTCTTCAAATTCTTCTTCTCTGAAACGGCTTATCAGATTTTTAAATAATTTCACAGAAATGTTTCTGGTCTGACTCATTTAAAAAAAAAAGTTCGAGAAATTTTGATCCATCAGGAAACATGGCTATGATGGCTGGTGAGGAAGAAGTAGGGACACTGGGCCTTTGAGTCCGTCACAAACTCTCCATAATTCTTTAGGTGAATGGCCATGTCCTTCGACAATTTTAAAGGGCATATCTTCCCACTGTTAGCCTCCTTGTGCTCACCTATCTACAAATAAAAAAAGAAAGATAATATATACATTTGTTTATATACGGAATGTTATAAGGCAGCTTTCAACAGAATTTAGTACCATTTTATAAAATATGACATGTTAAACTTCGTTTTGTTCAAGAACATGGGATGAGATTTTTCACCGCGCATCATACGGCTTGAAAACACCCTCTTAGATGCATGTAATTTAGGTTTTCAAGTAACTGACTTACATATATCTCCGTCATTCCGCCCTCATTATCAGGCACCTCCATACCTTCCACTGTTTCTGTCACTAGGTGGGCTATATCTTCAGGCCGGCGGGCGTTGGATATAATGAGCATTACGCACATTATATCCCTCACCTCAACGGCCTCCGCTGGGGTTATGCCGTCCGTCGCTGCCTTATCCAGGAGCTCAGCACAGCGTACTGGTCGCATCCCCTGAATATAAGCTCCTAGCATCCTGTTTTCCACCTTCAAACTTTTGTCCCCCTTAGCAAGTCTGTAAATATACTTTTAAATACATCTTTAGTCTTGGCATTGTTTATTGGTGCTTACATCAAATAAGATATACTCTAGATTATAGTGGCCCCCAGCTGGGCGGGGGGATAGAAATAGCTCAGCTGTCGCACTATAGAAGGGGTAAGACCCCCCCACTGTGCCTGCCTGTTTGCCGTAGGCTGCAACTCGTGTCGTTTGATGACGGGATCCTGGTGGTTGAGTGGATTCAGAGCTCGGCCCTTTGATAGCTTTGTTTACACAACACACCACTTCGGCCTTGAACTGAACTAAACGAGGGGTCAGAAAGGCCCGTTCTGATCAACCGGCTGGTCGCGCCGTGCCCTAGGGTGTTTCTTTTTGTTTACTTTCACACATACATACACAGATACACCATTTCTCTGTCATCAGTTTCTGTATGTCAATACCCTAGAAGGCGGTGGCTCATGGGCTAATCGGGTGAAAGCTTGGTGTTTGATTGACACTTGTAAATGCCTAAAGACAGTCTATGCTTGGTATGACATTCTGCGGGCCTACATTTGTCCAGTCTAGCCCTTTCACTTCGAGTATATCACCGATGTATCCTTGTCATGATCTGAGTTAGGTTTCCCCAGATCATGTCCCCTTGTTGGGCTCCGAGGCGGGTGGGGAGCATCGGTGATGAATATTTAACAACAACTATGGCTTCTCAAAAAAAGGCCAAGCGTGTACTCTCCGACTCAGATTCGGAATCAGAATACTCAAGACCTTCAACAACATTTGCTCGCTTTTTAGTTATTGAAGCTATTGACTCTTCTAAACCAGTTACAAAACTCTCACCTTTTATCATTGAAAAATCTATCTCTTCAATATTAGGCACACCAAAATCTGTTAAAAAACTTAAAAATGAAACCTTACTTGTTGAGTGCTACTCGCAACAACAAGTCAGAAACCTGCTTGGACATAAGAAACTTTTCAATCTTGATGTCAAAATCTTTCCCCACAAGACCCTTAATACCTCCAAGGGAGTCATTAGATGCAAAGAATTAAGCTACTGTGACTCCTTGGAGGAAATCAAATCAAACCTCAAAAACCAGGCTGTGTCTGATGTGAAAAGAATTTCAGTTCTCAGAAATGGCATTCGTAGAGATACACATACATACATCTTGACATTCTCTACGCCAACTCTGCCTACATCTGTTAAAGTTGGATTTCAATCGGTTAAGGTCGATGTTTATGTGCCTAATCCGTTGCGCTGTTATAGATGCCAACGGTACGGACATCATGAAAGTAATTGCAGAAGCACACCTGTTTGTCCCAGGTGTGCTTTTGAAGGCGAAGACCATGACCAAAAGACTTGCAATAACCCCCCTCTCTGTGTCAATTGCAAGTCCTCTCATCCTACCTTTTCCAAAGAATGTTCTGTTTGGAAAGATGAGAAAGAAATCCTCTCAGTCAAGTTTAAGGAGAATGTTACCTTCTTGGAAGCCAGGAAAACAGTTGAAAAACGCAGGTCTGATCAGGCTTTGTTGAGCAAAAGCACAACCTATGCAAATGTTGCTTCTCCTTTGCCTGCAAATGGACATTGTCCAACCTGCGAACTGTTGGCCAAAAAACTTCTCCAAAAGTTTCCTGAAATGACTGATGAACTGAAAGCTCTCATCCCAAATGTCCAAGTTGCAACACCTTCTACTCAGACTCGGCCTGCATCTGAAACAAATAAAACTTCTTCTGTACCCTCAAAACCCACAAATTCTCAAAGTACCTCTTCACAAAAAAGCTCAAAACCATCTACCTCCTCACAAAATATCTCTTCGAAAAAAGCTTCAAAAGCATCTGCCCCTTCACAACAGACACCAAAGAAACCACAACCTACATCTTCACAGCCTACAACCAAATCCAACGTCACATCTAAAGACAATCCTAATCATACACCCCGACCTCCAAAAAGGTCTTCTTCCAAATCCAAACCACAAACTAAAGATAACCAAGGATCTTGTGAAATCACAGTGAAAGTAAATGATCCTGTCCCTACCTCCAACAGATTTTCGGAGCTAGAGGACATGGATGCAGATACAGAAAATCTGGAAGGTGAGGTTTCAGATTCAGAAGCCTCTATCTGGTCCACTTCCAAAGATCTTTGGAACAAGGATTTTGACGCGTGGCAATCATCCAAAGCCGAGACATCTATAATTAAATCTTAACCAGTCTATTTTAAAATGCACTGGTTTACGGCCTCGTTTTTTACTTTAGTCTTTATACTTTCCTCATGCACTATGGATTCCATAATCCAGTGGAATTGTCGAGGTCTGAAGTCAAACTTTGACGAACTTTCACTTTTAATCAATGAGCACAAACCAGTTGCTGTTTGTCTGCAAGAAACCTTCCTTAAACGGGAGGATGATATCACCATCAAATATCACTCTGTTTACAACAAGATTTTTATCGAAGGTGAAAAAGCCAGAGGAGGTGTTTCTATTATTGTAAACAACAACATTCCTCACAAAGTTATCTCTTTAAATACAAACCTGCAAGCTGTTGCTGTCAGGTTATCTATACACAGTGCTATTACACTGTGTTCTTTATATCTCCCGCCAAGCATACCCATCAATGAGACCAATCTGAATGATCTCATTTCACAATTGCCATCCCCCTATATTCTTGCTGGGGACTTTAATGGTCACAATGTTATGTGGGGTTGCAATGACACCAACCAGAGAGGTCTCCAGTTGGAGAACTTCATTTCCAACAACTCTCTGTCTTTCATGAATGATAACAAATCCAAAACCTACTTGCATCCGGCAACTGGATCTTACTCTTCCATTGATTTAACATTATGCAGCCCAGTCTTACTTCCCAACTTTACTTGGAAAGTGACTGAGGATTTGTGTGGAAGTGATCACTTCCCCATTATCTTTTCATCTACACAACCATCCAGCAGTGTACGACCGCAGAAATGGAAGCTTTCCAAAGCCAATTGGAATAAATTTGAAACCCTATGTGAACAGACCATTACACATGATAAATTTGGAAATTGCGATGATCCTGCAAAACTTTTTACTTCCCTATTAATTGATGCAGCTAAACAGTCCGTCCCTCAGACCTCGACAAACCCAAAACGACCTGACAAGCCTTGGTACAATGATGATTGTAAACAGGCTGTCAGAGACAGAAAACAGGCCCTTAGAAAATTTAATCTCAGGCCTACCAAAGACAATCTTAACTTATTCCGTATTTCCAGGGCAAAAGCCCGTCGTACCATTAAAGAAAATAAGCGCAAGGCCTGGAGACAATATGTCTCCAAGTTGAATAGTAGAACTACTACTAAAAAAACCTGGGATATGATCAGAAAGATCAATGGCAAAGGCCAGTCCCCTCTTAATCACCTTGAAGTTAACAATACTTCGTTGGAATCTCCCCAGGATATAGCTGATGCTCTTGCTGACACCTTTTGCAAAAAGTCTTCCTCTGCAAACTATTCAGAAAAGTTTCAGAGGAATAAAGCTAGAGAAGAAAAGAAAAAGCTTAATTTCAAGTCTTCGAATTCAGAGCATTATAATAAACTCTTCACTTTTAAAGAATTAAAATCTGCTCTGAATAAAGCTCATGATTCTTCTCCTGGTCCAGATAAAGTTCATTACCAGTTTTTAAAACACTTACCTTTTACTTCCCTCTCAGTTTTACTTGATATTCTTAATGATATCTGGCAGTCAGGTGATTTTCCTGCATCCTGGCGGGAGGCACTTGTCATTCCTATCCCAAAACCTGGCAAAGATGCTAGTGACCCGGCTAACTATCGACCAATAGCTCTTACTAGTTGTCTCTGCAAGACCCTAGAACGTATGGTCAACGACAGGCTTGTCTGGTTTTTAGAAAAACACCACCTCATTGTTGATGTACAGAGTGGATTTCGTCGCCAGCGTGGCACCATAGATCATCTTGTCCGCTTTGAAACCTTTGTTAGAGAAGCCTTTATTAATAGACAGCATGTAGTATCTGTCTTTTTCGACCTTGAAAGCGCTTACGATACAACTTGGAAATACGGAATTATGAAAGACTTGCATGACTTTGGTCTTCGAGGCCGTCTTCCTCTTTTTATTTCAACCTTCTTGGATGAACGTCTTTTCCGCGTCCGAGTTGGTAATACTGTCTCGGGAGTCCGTGAACAGGAGATGGGTGTACCCCAAGGATGTATTCTCTCTGTTACACTTTTCAGTGTAAAAATAAACAGTATAGTTAAAGCTATCTGTCCTGGTGTAGACTGTTCCCTCTATGTTGATGACTTTGTTATATGCTTCAGATCTCGAAATATGAATATTATTGAGAGACAACTTCAGCAATGTCTCAACAAATTGCAAACATGGTCTGATGAAAATGGCTTCAGATTTTCAAAGTCCAAAACTAAGTGCATGCACCTCTGTAATCTACGAGGTGTTCACCCAGATCCTGAACTGTATTTGGACAAAACTAAAATTGAAGTCGTGTCCGAGTTTAAATTTCTTGGAGTCATCTTTGACAGAAAGCTTTCCTTCCTTCCTCACATCACTGCACTTAAAAAGAAGTGCAAGAAGGCTCTTAATCTTCTTAAGGTTGTGGCTCATTCTGAATGGGGAGCAGACCGTAAAGTCCTCTTGCGGCTTTATCGGTCTTTAGTTCGCTCCAAGTTGGACTATGGATCTGTTGTATACGGATCGGCCCGTAAATCCTATCTGAAAATTCTCGATTCTATACATCACGAGGGTCTACGTCTTGTACTTGGAGCTTTCAGAACTTCTCCCGTCAATAGTCTTTATGTTGAGGCTAATGAACCTTCTCTTTCTTACAGGAGAGAAAAACTCTCACTTCAATATATTTTAAAACTTAAGTCGAATCGTTTTAATCCAACTCATAACGTTGTCTTTAAACCTGAATATAAATCTCTTTTTGAAAGGAAACCAAATGTTATTCCTCCATTTGGTATCCGCATGGAGCCCATTGTAGATAACCTTGGCATAGACACCGAGTCTATTGCCGACTATAAAATCTCTGAAATCCCTCCATGGACACTAAACAGTGCAGAATTCAGATTTGACCTTGCATCTGACAAAAAGTCTGTCACGGATAGAACTGTATTTCATGCTAGATACAACGAGATAAAGGAACATTATTTTTCCTTCAAACCCATCTATACAGATGGATCTAAAGAAGGCAATTCTGTAGCAGCTGCCGCTGTTTATGGACAAAGAAGCTTAAAATGCCGCCTTCCAAACAACTCCTCTATCTTCTCTGCTGAAATTAAAGCAGTAGATCTGGCCCTTAATCTAGTTGAAAGTTCTAATTCCAACCGTTTTATTATCTTTTCAGACTCTTTGTCAACATTACAGGCCCTTTCAAATCAACGACTTGAGAATCCTTTAATCTGCAGTTTACTTGAAAGGATCTCACAAATTTCTTCTAAGAATAGATTGGTGTTCTGCTGGCTTCCAAGTCATGTAGGCATCAAAGGCAATGAAAATGCCGATAGGTCTGCCAAATCTGCACTTAACCTTCCCATTTCAGATTTTAAAGTTCCACACACGGATTTTAAAGCCTCCGTTTTATCACATATCCAATCTTCTTGGCAATCCCAGTGGGATGCTGATATTTTCAATAAACTGCATTCAGTTAAACCATCCCTTGGTGAATGGTATCCCGTTTACAGATCCGTTCGTCAAGAAGAAGTGATAATTGCACGACTTCGAATTGGCCATTCACGCATCACACATTCCTGGCTCTTGACAAGAGATGATGCCCCTGAATGTATACCATGCAATACAACCTTTTCTGTAAAACATATCCTACTAGATTGCATTGACTTTCAGCCAGTTCGTTCAAAATATTTCAACGTAGATAGTTTGAAAAATCTTTTTGATTCTGTCAGCGTTGAATCTATTATCGCTTTCATAAAGGAGATTGACATTTACAATAAACTGTGATATTTACTCTTGAGTTTCTTACCCATCCTTTTACAACATTTTTTACTTCATAAATATTCAGTTTGCATCTCCTTAATGGGAGGATTGGCTCTCTTGGAGACATCTTATCCCATTGGAGACAGGACCTCTTTAATGGGAGTATCTTATCCCATTGGAGGCTCCAATCTTTATCAATTTTAACCTCATTTCCAAGGAAAAACAATATTATCAGTCTTACCTTTTAATCTAAAACTGTTGAGTAGGCAGGGAATGCCCAGCCACTCAATATCATATTTTATGCACATTATAAATGACACATATTTCTTTTTCATTTAAAAAAAAAAAAAACCTCTTTAGCATTGAGTTTAAACCTTTTTATCACATTCTTAAATCTTATCATTTAAAACTTTTGAGTATATACGGATTGCCCTGTAACTCGATAATGCCCTTTATGCATTCTTCTTAATTTTGTTCTTATCATTTAAAACATTTGACTATATAGGGATTGCCCTGTAACTCGATGATGCCCTTTATACATTAAATTTTCTTAATTTAATTCTTTTATTGTCATTCAAACTTTATTCAGTTTAAACAACTCCACGTTTATTATCTTTTAACATAGATATGCGCGCTAAATGACCAAAGTTGTCGATGCGCCATAAAACAACATTCATTCATTCATTCATTCTAGATTATAGTACACTGTACCTCTCCACTTGTTCCCTATTCACACCCTCTTTCAAGGATCTTGCTATGGTTCGAACTGGCTCCGCCACTTCTTTCATCTTTATCAAACTAACTCCAATATGGCGGACCCAACGTGGCGTTCCTGCCAGGAACTCTTGGAATCCAACTAGTGCATGTACATACACTTGTATTTTGGCAGCCGACAGCCTGAAAATTAACTAATGATATCCGTTGTACTTATACTTAAACATTACAAAATGGGTTATAGATAACTGTTTGATACCTTACTTCAGCAAATAAAAATAATAAAAACACTGACATTCAAAAGTTCTTGATATCGCTTAGGAAGGCCATCACTGCATTCCTATTGTGCTGGGCTGTGCTCTCCTTCCTGGCCCGCCCAGTAGATCGTCCTTGCATGTTTTCGCTCAAACAAAATACAAAGCAAAATTATAACATTAAATTAGAAAGACATTAGAAGACATATATAATTATCATATCCAAGTTAATAATTACACGTACCTTTAATCTTCAAATGCCCTATCTAAATCAGACTTTGCCACCTCTTCTCCATCGCTCACCTCTTTGCACTCCCTCATCTTCTGCCTGAAAGCCTCCGAGTCCCTTGCATACTGATGTAATTTTCAACGAATGATACAAAAAGGCTGTCTCAGACCCGTCACTGTTTGGTAGCAAGTTCTACTTTTAAACTATTATGAGACTGGAACATCCAGCGGACAAAAAATTTTCAACGAAATACAAAAAAGGTGTTTCAGACCCATGACAGTTTGGAAGCAAGTTCTGCTTCAAATATTATTATGGAACTGAAACAGCCAGTGAATTATTTTTCAACAAAGTATAAAACATGGTGTTTCAGACCCATGACAGTTTGGAAGCAAATTCTATTTCCAATATATTACGGTACTGAAACGGCCAGTAAAGAAGTAATTTTTCAGCGAGTACCAAAAAGGAAGATTGATTCAGACCCCCGACTGTTTGGAATCAACTTCTGCTGCCAAATTATCATGTTACTGAAACAGCCAGCAAGGAAGTAATTTTTCAACGAGTGCTAAAAGGAAGGCTTTATTATACCCTTGACTGTTTGAAAGCAAATTCTGCTAGCATTCATATCATGGGACTGAAACAGCCAGCGAAGACTTCTTTGGTTTGTGACAGGTCATATAAAAGAGGTTGTATCAGACCAGTGACTTTTTCAGAGCAAGCATTACTGCGCAATTTTCACAGGAATGATACACCCACTTTGAAAAAAAAGAAAAAGAAAAAAAAAAAAACAGCTACACAAATGAGTGTATTGAGCAATTATCTCTGGTAGGAAAGCCATCGCTTTTACTGAAGCATACTGCCCTTCAGACAGTGTAGCTCAGACTAAAAAAACGTCTACTTACGAGTTTGTACTCGTCCGGTACGATCACATGGACCCTCTTCCGCTCCCTGTCATACCATCGGAACACCTCCCTCCTCTCATCCACCACCATAAAACTCTAGGTATGACCCAACACTGGGTATGACTTTCGGAAATTACAGCAATTCCGCTCATTATGTTTGGTAACAGAAGGTACAGATCAACATGCTTCTACTCTGAAGAATGTGATTGAACTGATAAAGATCCTGGAATGCAACGGCTGTTATACATAAAAGAACCAATAGAAAGAAAGCATTTGAATTTAAACCAATGAAAGCTTGTTATGGCGTATTACGTCATCAACATATACCGGTATTTGTATATGTTTAATTGATTCTGATTGGTCTAAAAAAGTATTACGTCTTCAAAACAAGTTATAGAAGAACGATTTTGATTGGTTAAAAAAATAGATCTAAAAAAAGGACTTGTAATTAAAATAGATTTAAAACAAAGATACCTTAAGGCGAACAGCTGATTATTCTTCAGTATGAGAAATATTTTCATTTCAATGCTTACTAACAACTAAACTCCATTTAAAATGCTATGGCCAAGATGATAGATACCGCACATATAAACGACCAAATCTGACTTAGGTTGCGGACTGGTAATTTGATCGACCAAGTACCCATTCACATTCACTCGAGTAGCTGATCACCGATCGTGATCCCTAGATACATTTTCGACTTTTCTGATTTTCGGTCCTAATTTTACAAGTAGCATCATAGCCAAGTTACCGATCACTAGGGCGATCACAATGGGCGCTACCTCCAAGGTTTCAGAAGTAGCAAATCACACGTGATCGGGTACCTAAAAGGGGGTCGACTTTTGCTTCTTCAATCTTTATTGCCATGGTGTTCACGCTCTAAATACCCGTCTGGACCACAACCAAGATGGGGAAACTTTGGCAACATAATCAACCCCACACTATAAGTTCTCAGTTTAGGATGTGTCTTCTGTATATGTATGTGTTTTGCATATATACACGGCCTGCTGCTGCTTCATGTGAAGATCCCCACTGTACACTTTTGACGTAAAGTCTGAATATCCAGAGACTGACTTCAACAGACTGTCTGGCAAAGTAGAAACGTTTTGCTTGTATATGCATCCAAACATAAAGCTTGTAATTCTACCAGTTCTTGCCTCAAACCACATGTCATTCTTAGACTGTCCTCTTGTTTTCTTCTCTATCTCAACACAGTCCTGTTCATTGAGTTATAAACTATCGAAGTAGCTCCTAAAATCATGTTTACATGTGTCAGATTTTAAGTCTACATTTGTGTGATACATGAAATCAATGTTGTGCAACCGAGGAAACTGTTGGCCTGGCTGTTTCTGCACACTACATCACTGGATAGAAAGGCAACATTGGGGGCAAAATCTTTCAGTTTATTTACAAGGTAGCTAACATTCATTAGCTGCACAGTCTTTTCTTCACTCTTGCTCTTTTCAGTTCTCTGCACCTTTGCATCACTTAATTTATGCTTTTTGAACACAAGGCCCGCCCGGGTGGCTCAGTGGTGAGCGTGTCGGACTCATGACCTGGTGGTTGTGAGTTCGATACCCCTTTGTGGCGAACTTTCTTTCCGGCGTATTTTCGCCTCTCACCTTTGCTAAAGCATGTGAGAAAAGTAGTCGGTGGCTTTGGAAAGAAAGTAGTGTTAGTACCGGTATGAGAAAGCCAGGAAACATATGTGCGTCACCGACCGCCATGATACGACCTTGGCTGTTAAAGTGGCGTTAAACCCCAACACAACCAACCAACCATTTTTGAACACAAGCTACACTGCTCTTTTTAGGCTCAGCTTTCCTTTTCTTGGCTTATTCCACTTTCAGCTGGTGGAAGTTTTGGAGTAGAGCCCATCTTTTTTTTTTTGGTCACATTAACAAGGCCATAGAGAAGGGCTGCTACGTGATTACATGATTCTCCTTCCCTGAAATAAATATTTCAAATATTAAGATTTGATTCATGGGAAGTGGATAAACTCAGCCTGGTACCAACTCGGCCCCTAAGTCAACTCAGTCGCAGGTCTACTCGTCCCATTTTCCATTAGGCAAAATGGGGTGTCAGATAAGTAAACAATTTAAATTTGTATGTTTTAGGTATTAAGTGATTCTGAGAAGGTATTATGTTTACGTAATTATCAGATTATGGTAGAAAGACCCTTTAGTTACAAATGGATAAACTGCAGTGTTCAGCCTGTATTCCTGAACATTTCATGTCTTTCTTATCAGTATTCTATCACAGGCATTTGACACCCTGAGAGCATTTAACCAAGTTAAACACCTAGAAAACCCTGTAAAAACGCTTTCTCAATAATATGAGATCTGGCCATTAACATAACCTTTTTAAAGGGTTTTCTGAACGTTTTACTTGGGTAAGTGCTCTCAGAATGTCAAATACGTGTGATTCTGGCTAATCCTTAATCTGTTGTTTCTTGTTCAATAAAGAAAGAGCACAATGCAGAACGTTTAAAAATAATTACAGCAGTAATAAATATTAATCCCTCAATATTAAGAAAGAAAGACAGAAATGGACGATCATTTAGGGTGAAAATAAGGCGAATATAACACATAAGTATTTCAACCATCTTTCTTTATAAAATTGCCACCAAAACACGACCAGCTACCTTTTAACTCTCTATCATCTTAAGACAGTGCGACTTTATTATCATTTGGATCGAGTTTGGACAAACAAAGTGTCTTGTACGGACAAAGACTGACCACAGCATGGCGCACATAGAGATGTTCTGCCATCATCCAGTACATATGTCTTGTTAACATTTACAACTTTTGGTACATGAATTTGACCAAGGCTCATTTCACCAACAACAACCCACCCCAGACCTAGTCGTTGAGCAAAGGGCATTCCCTGATCAAAAACATGATGTGCTTCTATAACATCACGCCCTAAAAGCAATAAAATATCAGAATAGCATCTAAATCTGGTATCTGATCTGCAATTTGTTTCAAATGATCATGGTACCTGGCATTTTCAGGTGTGTGTATTTCATTTTTATCACTTGGAATGTGAGAACATTCTAACAGAGTTGGTAGAGCAAAGGAACACGACTTATCCAATGATTGAACCACTATGTTAGTTGCTCTCCGACCACGGAGGACTTTACTACCCTGACATGTTTTCAAGAGGTTCTCTGAATTTTCACCACTGATCCCTAACATTGAAAAAAGCTCTGGCTTAATCCGAGATCTGTTACTCTGTTCATCTATTATGCAATAACATTTCACAATGTTTTCTATATTGTTTTGACTGAATATATATACGAGCCCCATTTTTGAAAAGGATTTCCCATTGTCGGAATCGCTCTTTTCAGTACATGAAGCCTTGATAGATGACATCTTCTGCTCCCCATCTTCGGAGCTTCGGTCAAAATGACACGGCCAACTGACTGATAAGCTGATAAGCTAAGACCAATTAACAACAACAATGCATGCACTAACTTATTGTACTTACACACTTATATTGATACTATATATTTTATGTCTTCAACAGACATAATTTTTTTGTCAGAATGAGTTTAGAAACATTTGGAGAAAATCAACTTTTTGACATAAAATCAAAAACACTTCCACATACCCTGCAGAACAAGTGCATCCAGCGGCATGAATTTTTAGATATTTTTGCCAAGCACACCCAGAAATCATAATCAGGCTTTTTTTTCTCTGTATCCGTTGGTAAAGATGGTATCACCATACTTTTAACATAACCATGAGAGCAGTACGTTATCCCATGAAATGTTTATCCTCATAAAACACTCTTGCTTTCAGTTGACGCTTTGCTTTCACTGACTTTGAATCGAACGTCTTTCGCCGGTTCTGCACAAGGTAATTATATAAATAAGACTCATGAACTGGGGTAAATTTCTCACTATTACATGTCCATCCAGTTTTTATTGTCCATGCCTCAGGTAGCTTTTCACCGAGTGAAGTGGTAAATTTCTCTTCGTTTCGAAGGGTCGAGTCCAACGCGGCGTTCTCTGTAAGCTCTAGAAACGTTCGTTTTCCAATTGACTGAACTCTGGTTGCTCGTTGCAAAAGTTCAGCCTTCATACCCGAAACTTGCGCTCCCGTCTCATGTAAATATTGCCTCATCGCTATTTCCATCGTATCACAGCAACATTTGTTTCACAAGTACAAGGCAGGGGCTTTAAAGTGTCTTGCCCAAGGATACTAGCACAAATAACCCAGTGATTCCAGCGCGACTCAAACCAATGAGTCACGCAGGTCCCCTCGAAAGTATAAATTTTTTAAGCAAGAAAGACAAAATGCAAAAACTAAGATATCATCATCACAAATTTAAACTTCACAGATGAGCATCTTCCATTATGACTAGATTGACATCAATTCTCAATATCATTGTTCACCATATTTCCAACTGTTACGACAGTTTGGTAGTGTATCCTGACAAATGCCTACAAGGAGAAAGATAAGACTGCTGATAACTGGCTAACAGAAGACACTTAGGTGTGCCGATAGCCAGTTATCACCAGACTAATGCCATATCCTTAAGTAAAATAAACGCCTGCCAAACAGGGAAATATTACGTAACCACAAAGTTGTCTGTTTAGTAATCATCCAGTGTACAAAGCAATAATTTGTGCATTAATGGTTTATCTAATTTTAGAACTACAGTCCAAAAAGAGTATACAGCAGGTTGCATAAATAAGATCAGACTGCATAGAATGTGCAGTCTGATCTTGGATCTATACTATCCACTTCTACAGTCAAGCCTATTGGGAAAAATCTTTTCCGGTTTAGCAGATTGTATTTTGAGGCTGTAAAGGAGGTCGAGTGTATTGTGTACTTTGGCGCTAAAAGAGTGGCACCAAATTATGACTTCAAAATAATATACAACTCAAATTTTAAAACAGCAGAACATTTGAAAACTTATTTTTAGTAGCCTGAATAACAAGTATTCTAAATTGTTTTAATTTCCTCAGTAACCCCCACTAAATCTAAAAAGTCCTATCTGTGACGTCATTCCCGAGAAGACATTTAGAGGTTTAGTCCTCCTCTCCTACTACATTAGTGCTGGTCTTCATCTTTTTCCTGCCCCCCATACCTGTTCGAAGCTGTGCGCAGCCATTCTTTACCCTCCCGTTCAAAGTCGGAGACGAAGCATTTGCAGCTCTTCAGTACTGCCCCAGTAAGACACTTAAAAAATCCTTTCGTACATATGTGTTTTGATATTTTGGTTTACCTCTTATTACTTGATAAAATGTTAAAATTGTCCAAATTCACATTGCTTGCAGACAATTATAATGTTATCAATTGATGAGATTTCCTATGATAGGGAGAAAAATTGTTAACATGTTTTTTTTTTTCATTGTTTTCTTCTTTTCCCATATCTTTTTCTTTAGTTGTCTTCCTCAGGGTATTATAACCTGAGACTGTTTGGTATTGGATTTTCCCATATCTTTTTCTTAAGTAGTCTTCCTCAGGATATTATAACCTGAGACTGTTTGGTATTGGGTTTTCCCATATCTTTTTCCTAAGTAGTCTTCCTCAGGATATTATAACATGAGACTGTTTGGTATTGGGTTAAATAATCGTACAGAATGATGAGATAAATAAAAAAGAATACTGTACATTCAACTTCACTCAGATTAAAGCTTCGTATACACTGTTGCTGACTGATTAAAAAAGTGATAATCGTCTTGAATTTTCATATTGGTCTTGACCAACTTCCAAGCAAACGTACTACAAAATAACAAATTTTACTTCTCTCATGGCAGCATGCTTAATGAGATTAACATATTCAGTATAAGTCATTAGTGCCTAGAAAAGAATTTTTTCAATGTAAACTGCGCAGAGCTTAAGCTTCCCAAACGATAGCTTTCCATTTAAACTATTCCAGTTATATTTGACGGTCAGTTGATTGGTCACGACTGTTGTTAAGGCCCTTCTAGGTCCCTCTGCCACGGTCTTTCCTCCGAGAACAGACAGGTAGCTTGACTGAAATTATTATGACAGTCATAAAAGAATCACCAGAAATGGGTCAAATACTAAAGATGAAATCCATATCCGTTTCCAAAGTTAAAAAAAAAAAAAATAACTATAGATCAAGGAAAAAAACAAACATCCAAAGATTATCTGTATACCTCACATGATATAACCATTATATACATTTCATTAAAAGCTAAACACACAAAAACATACAAGCATCACAGATCCTGAAAATATCCCCGATAACAGTTCCCTTAATGATGTTGAAAAAATAAAATTACCACACAATTGAATTTATCCCTGTCCTCAAGCAGGGCCTTTACTTAACCATTATCTCCACACTCTCCACTGGAATTTGCAGGTTCTCCGGTTTTGTCCATTGCTGACTGTCTGCAAAACGTGTAGTTGCCGAAATGTTTGATATGGTATTTGTAAACTGTCCCAGCATCTTTTTAATTCATTCTGGCCTTGAATAAGCTTTTCTAGGCAAGTAAACGATCTTGCATCTCTTGCTAAAAAGAAACAGGGAGTTATTACGAGTGCAACAAAGTGATGATTTTTTACTTTAATGATATCTATGCCTACTCAACTATCCCCTTCTATCATCGTTATCGCACGGATGTTACCATGATCTATAGCTGTCTACTTAGAAATAACTTTATAGAGACCTGGTTTCCAGGTCTTACTGTCTCACCAGTGGACAGATCAACTGTAACAGGGATCTCTCTACTCCGAACTTGTGTAGACTTTTGGCCAAAATTCATTCTATGTGGTAATGGAGCCTGGGGCTTTACTGGAAGTTCCTTAGAAGGTTCGTCTTCCTCCGATGATGATGAGCTCTATGATAAATTGAAATTGTTATTTCAACCACATGAGATTATTCATCATTTGGCTTCATGCAGGTGGTGGATTCAAATCAGTTGGATTGTTATAGAAACTTATATTTACATATGACTTGCCAAACAACTTTTAAAACATTTTACATGGGCATTGTTAAACTGCAAGAAATATTTTACCTAGGCAACTATAATAAGTGTCATTTTCTAATCAATGGCTTGTTGGATGAAAAGAACCCCCCCCCCCCACCCCCTTTGATGTGACTGAAAAGGTTGCTCAAGATGGTGTTAAGCAGTTCATCCGTTTTCAATCCATAAATCAATAATGTAAAGGGTACTACTAGCGTTTTTTTCCAAGCAAAAAAAAAAACACCTTAATCTCTGTATATATACATTAGACATTCTTACAGCAAAATTAACAATATTTATTCTTCCATTCAGTTTAAGAAAACCTAAAGTAGAATTTGTATTTAAAGTAAAGAAGATAGGAAATTTCAAAATTTCACATCGAGACCTTACAGTAAGCATAATACTTTTATCTTGGTTTTGTAGTAAGAAAATATGACTGACCTGGTCCTGGACTTGATATATCATAAAATATTACTGCCCTGAAACGAAATTTATTTTATGCTCACTAAATACAATAAAAACGAAGGTTGAGTTGTTTGAATTTATTTTAAACTAGTTGCTATCATGTCATATTTTAACTCCTTTGCAGAAAACTACACAAAACACAAAACATTCTTTTTGTGTTATGGTACTCCTGACATACACTATTCATAATAGCCAACTCCTTGGCGTTATAGAAATGGTTTTCAAATATATTGTCCAATTTAAAAACAAAATTCAGCCAGTGCCAAGTGTATAGTAATCCCTCTGCCTAATCTCAAAAGGTCGTGCTTAAATTTACAAATATAGAAGAAAAGGTGAGAGAAAACGGATCCCAATTTAAACAATGCACCATGTTTTCATTGTGAAGTGAATGACCCAATTGCATGTAAATAGATAACTTGAGAATTAAAGATCACCTGCAGTAAGATTCAAAAAATTATTATTTATTATTTACGAAAACTTTAAGCAGACTACAGTTGCTTGCAATACCTTTTCCTCCGCCTGGATTTTCTGATAGCTTCATCCTCTGAATCATCAGCTGTAGTTCCCAGGTTGGAAAATTCTTCAGCTTTACGAAGCGTTTTTCTTACTTCAACATATGACTCTGAAATTAACAATGTTAAGGGTTAATACAAATAAGCTGATAAAAGGCTAATAAAAGCATAAGTATGTGTGTCAACATGACAGCTATAAGCATTGAATCCTTTTTTAAGACTAAATTTCTAGACGTTTTTTTTAGCATTTTAAGATGGCATTTAAAACAATCCTACAAAAGAAAACTCCCAGAGCTTGGGATTCCAAACAGCCACACCCCTGGGTTTTAAATCCAGTATAGTCTACTACCAACTGAGCTACTGGGCTAGGATCAGGTTTCTTGAAACACCAGGGTTTGTACTTACCAACCATTCTTAAGAGCATTCTTAGTCTTATTCTTTAGAGTTTTGTCAATGTGAAAGTAACACAACATCTGATTGGCTAAACCAAATGGTTTAGCCAGTCAGAAGTTCTGTTACTTTTACAGTCACAAAATGTTGAAGAATAGGACAAAGAAGGTCTGACCTTTCACAATTTAGTTTTTCTTTGGCTTTTGATCCCAAAAGCTATGCGGTCTCTATTTCTTCCGGGTTGTCGTATGCGCAATCTCGGATTAGGCTTTGCAGGTCAGTAACAAAACTAGTCAAGTGGTTCCTCGTTTTGGACTCTGCTTTGAAATTTGTATCGATTTGTATACAATATTTATTTTTGTCTTTACATGGGCCTCAAATTAATCTAAGTTGGTCTTCAACTTCTTTCTTTCATCTGCTGTCAGAGTCCAATTTTCGTAGATTGTTCTACCTTTGTCACCTACCCAGATCATCTAACAGGGGTATTTTTGTTCTTCCCCCTTTTCTTTTAGAGAAATTGTTTTAAAGAGCTGCTTTTTCCAAGAGTCATTAAAACTCAGGATTGTGTCGTAAAGGGTAAGGGCACAGGAATCTCAGAGGCTTCTGTTCATGTCATTTGTGAAATGTAGTGACTTTTGGAATAGTCATATTTTTGAACTCTCAAGTGAGTAAGAAAATTTTTGAAAATACCGAGTTTCATATACACGTAATGCCATTTCCTTAACTCTAACTTGACTTTTCGAAAAAAGGAAATGCTTTTTTTTCTTCCTTTAATTTCCAATTTATTCATACCAAATTGTTCAAACAAAACAATTTCTTCATGTGAATGCAGTGATGCAGATCAACAAATACATGAATATACTGTCTTTGTGGAATTTTGGGGAGATTTCATGAATTTGACAAAATTGCAAACATTTCTGTCAGCACATTTTACCAAAAGTATACGAACAAATAAGATTTTGCTAATTTTTCGACACACCTATACATGTATATCCAGATATACAGTATACAATTGCAGCTGTCACATGTAACTTAAGTTTCTTTTTTCTTAATGTGGTTTTACGAGAATCCTATCACAAATGCAGACTTGGCTTGATCATGTATACATGAAATGATAATTTCAATTCTACGGGGATAGTATTCCCTTCCTGATTGTCAGATTCTTTTCCAAAATCAATAAGGCTTAAGCTATTGATGATGTAAAAAAAGCTAAAAGTTTCACGAAAATCCAACCACAAATATAGACTTTTATCGGATAAACAAGAAAAAGACTAACAGACAGACTGGCAGTGCGCCTGCCATCAAGGTATCAACCATTCGCTTCCTTCTGAAAATATTCATTGGAGGTATGAAGCATCCCAACGCATTACAGACGCATCTAGCATCGTAACCAGGGACCCTCGCTCTGCACTAGTTATCTTCACTACTGATCTGCTTCATTTCTGCGTCACTACCTTTTGTAGGCTTTGGACAGTTGTTAGGCCAGTTTAATCTGCAGTCCGTATTTGATCCCATTGGAGGCTCCAATCTTTACCAATTTTAACCTCATTTCCAAGGAAAAACAATATTATCGGTCTTGCCTTTTAATCTAAAACTGTTGAGTAGGCAGGGAATGCCCAGCCACTCAATATCATATTTTATGCGCATTATAAATGACACATATTTCTTTTTCATTTAAAAAAAACTTCTTTTTATCAAACCAGCATTGAGTTTAAACCTTTTTATCACATTCTTAAATCTTATCATTTAGAACTTTTGAGTATATAGGGATTACCCTGTAACTCGATAATGCCCTTTACGCATTCTTCTTAATTCAGTTCTTATTATTTAAAACATTTGAGTATATAGGGATTGCCCTGTAACTTGATGATGCCCTTTATGCATTAAATTTTCTTAATTCAATTCTTTTATTGTCATTCAAACTTTATTCAGTTTAAACAACTCCACGTTTATTATCTTTTAACATAGATATGCGCGCTAAATGACCAAAGCTGTCGATGCGCCATAAAACAACATTCATTCATTCTTTAATCTGCATTCCAGATACGTGACGGTGGGAAATTATAGGTCTCCAATAACTGTTTGTACAGGTCAAAAAAATGGCTTAATTGTTCACGACTGAACCCAGCATCTCTTGACATGCTTGTCCCTTCTGGCTTCACCAGTCCATGTCTTAATAAGAATCTCCGGACCCAATCACATAGCGAATGTGTTGTTCCGTGTAACTGCATTTTCAAATGCATGATGTATGAATGCTTTTCTTTGACACTTTTGAGACCCCCCCCTTCCATACTTACGAATCAATCAGGTATTTTGCCAGGTCACGATCGCTCTCTGCACCTATAATATCCTGAAGGTCTTTCAATCGTTCGACCTGGTCCGATAGGTTGATGTGTTTTAACCGATATGGTAGGGGGAATAGAAAAAATCCCGGTTGTAGTCCTGCAGAGTGGTAAAACCCCACCGAAAAGGACCTGCCCGTTTGCCGTGGGCTTGCGACCCGTGTCGCCTGATGACGGGATCCTGGTGGTTGAGTGACATCAGGGATTGGCTAGGCCCTGTACTTACAACACACCACTTTGGCCCAAAGTTGGGCTAAACGGGAGGTCAGGAAGGCCCGTCCTGATCAATCGGCTGGTCATGCCTTGCCCTAGGACATCTGATATACTCTTTCTTTTACATCCTTTTCTCAGTTAAATTTACCATCTTCTCCACATTCTAATCCTACATAATTATATCACACTCTTTCAGATGTTGTATTTCTTATTTAGCCCTAGAAGGCGGTGGCTCATGGGTCAATCGGGTGAAAGTTTTTTGGTATTTGGCTGACATTTGTAAACTCTCAATGATCGTCTAAGCTTGGTAGGACTTTCTGCGAGAATGCATCTGTCCAGTCTAGCCCTTTCATACCGAGTATACCATTGATGTATCCCTGTCATGGTCTGCGAATGGGTTTTCCCCAGACCATGTCCCCTCGTTGGGCTCCATGGCGGGTGGGGAACATCGGTGGTGAAACTTAAAACACAAACATGGCATCCCAAAAAAAGGCCAAGCTCAATGAAAGCAAGCGCCCCCTTTCAGACAGTGACTCTGAAACAGAAACTTCACTTCCTTCATCTTATCAATCTCCACGTTTTATTGTTATCCAATCTCAAGATCATTCAAAACCTATAACTAAACTCTCTCCATTCATTATAGAAAAACAAATCTCTAGTATCCTTGGTACACCAAAATCAGTTAAAAAACTTAAAGACCAGACCCTACTAGTTGAATGTTTTACAAATCAACAAGTACTGAATCTTTTAAAAAAGACCAAGTTTTTTGACATAGACGTTAAAATTTTTCCTCATCCTTCACTTAATTCTTGTAAAGGAGTAATTAGATGCAAAGAGCTTGCATACTGCGACTCCTTACAAGAAATTAAAGACAATCTAAAACAACAAGGTGTATCCGATGTTCAGCGGATTTCTGTACGCAGAGATGGAGAACAGAGACTGACACATACATACATTTTAACATTTTCTTCGCCTATTCTTCCAACCTCTATCAAGATAGGCTTCCAAGTAGTCAAAGTAGATGTGTATGTGCCGAATCCCTTGCGATGCTTTAAGTGCCAGCGGTACGGCCATCACATCAGTAAATGTCCGAACCAAGAAACATGCTCAAAATGTGCTCATCAAGGACCTGACCATGACAGTACTACTTGTTCAAATCCTCCTTTCTGCATTAATTGCAAATCTGCACACTCTACTTTTTCAAGAGAGTGTCCAGTATGGAAGGAAGAAAAAGAAATTCTTTCTATTAAATATAACAATAATGTTACCTTTCCAGAGGCAAGGAAAATATTTGAACAACGCAAGAAAACTTCTTCTGGTCCTAGTTATGCAGGTGTTGTTGGCTCGTCAACTGAAAAGGACGACTGCAGCACTTGTAAAATTCTTGCGAAAGTTCTACTTCAAAAATTTCCTGATGTAGCTTCTGAACTGAAAGAACTTCTTCCTCCATCCACCTTGTCCAAACTAATTCCTGACTCTCCATCTGTATTTAAAACAAACACAACCTCTTCGGCATCCTCAAAACCCACAAACTCTCAAAATAGTTCGTCTCAAAAAACTTCAAAGCCATCTACACCTTCACAAAATTCTTCACGGAAAACTCCAAAGCCATCTACCTCTTCACAACCATCTCCTAAGAAACCACAACCTCCATCTTCACAGTCTACAACAAAACCTAACGTCTCATCCAAGGATAACAATCCCAATCATACACCCCGACCTCCTAAAAGGTCTTCTTCCAAATCTTAACCACAATCTAAAGATAACCAAGGATCTTGTGAGATCACAGTCAAAGTAAATGATCCTGTCCCTACCTCCAACAGATTTTCGGAGCTAGAGGACATGGACGCAGATACTGAAAATCTGGAAGGTGAGGTTTCAGATTCAGAAGCCTCTATCTGGTCCACTTCCAAAGATCTTTGGAACAGGGATTTTGACGCGTGGCAATCGTCCAAAGCCGAGACATCTGTAATTAAATCTTAACCAGTCTATTTTAAAATGCATTGGTTTACGGCCTCGTTTTTTACTTTAGTCTTTATACTTTCCTCATACACTATGGATACCATAATCCAATGGAATTGTCGAGGTCTGAAGTCAAACTTTGACGAACTTTCACTTTTAATCAATGAGCACAAACCAGTTGCTGTTTGTCTGCAAGAAACCTTCCTTAAACGGGAGGATGATATCACTATCAAATATCATTCTGTTTACAACAAGTTTTTTACCGAAGGTGAAAAGCCAGAGGAGGTGTTTCTATTATTGTAAACAACAACATTCCTCAAAAAGTTATCTCTTTAAATACAAACCTGCAAGCTGTTGCTGTCAGGTTATCTATACACAATGCTGTTACACTGTGTTCTTTATATCTCCCGCCAAGCATACCTATCAATGAGACCAATCTGAATGATCTCATTTCACAATTGCCATCCCCCTATATTCTTGCTGGGGACTTTAATGGTCACAATGTTATGTGGGGTTGCAATGACACCAACCAGAGAGGTCTCCAGTTGGAGAACTTCATTTCCAACAACTCTCTGTCTTTCATGAATGATGACAAATCCAAAACCTACTTGCATCCAGCAACTGGATCTTACTCTTCCATTGATTTAACATTATGCAGCCCAGTCTTACTTCCCAATTTTACTTGGAAAGTGACTGAGGATTTGTGTGGAAGTGATCACTTCCCCATTATCTTTTCATCTACACAACCGTCCAGCAGTGTACGACCGCAGAAATGGAAGCTTTCCAAAGCCAATTGGAATAAATTTGAAACCCTATGTGAACAGACCATTACACATGATAAGTTTGGAAATTGCGATGATCCTGCAAAACTTTTCACTTCCCTATTAATTGATGCAGCTGAAAAGTCCGTCCCTCAGACCTCGGCAAACCCAAAACGACCTGACAAGCCTTGGTACAGTGATGATTGTAAACAGGCTGTCAGAGACAGAAAACAGGCCCTTAGAAAATTTAATCTCAGGCCTACCAAAGAGAATCTTAACTTATTCCGTATTTCCAGGGCAAAAGCCCGTCGTACCATTAAAGAAAGTAAGCGCAAGGCCTGGAGACAATATGTCTCTAATTTGAATAGTAGAACTACTACTAAAAAAACCTGGGATATGATCAGAAAGATCAATGGCAAAGGCCAGACCCCTGTTAGTCACCTTGAGGTTAACAATACTTCGTTGGAATCTCCCCAGGATATTGCTGATGCTCTTGCTAACACCTTTTGCAAAAAGTCTTCCTCTGCAAACTATTCAGAAAAGTTTCAGAGGAATAAAGCTAGAGAAGAAAAGAAAAAGCTTAATTTCAAGTCTTCGAATTCAGAGCATTATAATAAACTCTTCACTTTTAAAGAATTAAAATCTGCTCTGAATAAAGCTCATGATTCTTCTCCTGGCCCAGATAAAGTTCACTACCAGTTTTTAACACACTTACCTTTTACTTCCCTCTCAGTTTTACTTGATATTTTTAATGATATCTGGCAGTCAGGTGTTTTTCCTGCATCCTGGCGGGAGGCACTTGTCATTCCTATCCCAAAACCTGGCAAAGATGCTAGTGACCCGGCTAACTATCGGCCAATAGCTCTTACTAGTTGTCTCTGCAAGACCCTAGAACGTATGGTCAACGACAGACTTGTCTGGTTTTTAGAGAAGAACAACCTCATCGTTGATGTACAGAGTGGATTTCGTCGCCAGCGCGGCACCATAGATCATCTTGTCCGCTTTGAAACCTTTGTCAGAGAAGCCTTTATTAATAAACAGCATGTAGTATCTGTCTTTTTCGACCTTGAAAGCGCTTACGATACAACTTGGAAATACGGAATTCTGAAAGACTTGCATGACTTTGGTCCTCGAGGCCGTCTTCCTCTTTTTATTTCAGCCTTCTTGGATGAACGTCTTTTCCGCGTCCGAGTTGGTAATACTGTCTCGGGAGCCCGTGAACAGGAGATGGGTGTACCCCAAGGATGTATTCTCTCTGTTACACTTTTCAGTGTGAAAATAAACAGTATAGTCAAAGCTATCTGTCCTGGTGTAGACTGTTCCCTCTATGTTGATGACTTCGTCATATGCTTCAGATCTCGAAATATGAACATTATTGAGAGACAACTTCAGCAATGTCTCAACAAATTGCAAACATGGTCTGATGAAAATGGCTTCAAATTTTCAAAGTCCAAAACTAAGTGCATGCACCTCTGTAATCTACGAGGTGTTCATCCAGATCCTGAACTTTATCTGGACAAAACTAAAATTGAAGTCGTTTCTGAGTTTAAATTTCTTGGAGTCATCTTTGACAGAAAGCTTTCTTTCCTTCCTCACATCACTGCACTTAAAAAGAAGTGCAAGAAGGCTCTTAATCTTCTTAAGGTTGTGGCTCATTCTGAATGGGGAGCAGACCGTAAAGTCCTCTTGCGGCTTTATCGGTCTTTAGTTCGCTCCAAGTTAGACTATGGATCTGTTGTATACGGATCGGCCCGTAAATCCTATCTGAAAATTCTCGATTCTATACACCATGAAGGTCTGCGTCTTATACTTGGAGCTTTCAGAACTTCTCCCGTCAATAGTCTCTATGTTGAGGCTAATGAACCTTCCCTTTCTTACAGGAGAGAAAAACTCTCACTTCAATATATTTTAAAACTTAAGTCGAATCGTTTTAATCCAACTCATAACGTTGTCTTTAAACCTGAATATAAACGTCTTTTTGAAAGGAAACCAAATGTTATTCCTCCATTTGGTATCCGCATGGAGCCCATTGTAGATAACCTTGGCATAGACACCGAGTCTATTGCCAACTATAAAATCTCTGAAATCCCTCCATGGACACTAAACAGTGCAGAATTCAGATTTGACCTTGCATCTGACAAAAAGTCTGTCACGGATAGAACTGTATTTCATGCTAGATACAACGAGATAAAGGAGCATTATTTTTCCTTCAAACCCATCTATACAGATGGATCTAAAGAAGGCAATTCTGTAGCAGCTGCAGCTGTTTATGGACAAAGGAGCTTAAAATGCCGCCTTCCAAACAACTCCTCTATCTTCTCTGCTGAAATTAAAGCAGTAGATCTTGCCCTTAATCTAGTTGAAAGTTCTAATTCCAACCGTTTTATTATCTTTTCAGACTCTTTGTCAACATTACAGGCCCTTTCAAATCAACGACTTGAGAATCCTTTAATCTGCAGTTTACTTGAAAGGATCTCACAAATTTCTTCTAAGAACAGATTGGTGTTCTGCTGGCTTCCAAGTCATGTAGGCATCAAAGGCAATGAAAATGCCGATAGGTCTGCAAAATCTGCACTTAACCTTCCCATTTCAGATTTTAAAGTTCCACACACTGATTTTAAATCCTCCGTTTTATCACATATCCAATCTTCTTGGCAATCCCAGTGGGATGCTGATATTTTCAATAAACTGCATTCAGTTAAACCATCCCTTGGTGAATGGTATCCCGTTTACAGATCCGTTCGTCGAGAAGAAGTGATAATTGCACGACTTCGAATAGGCCATTCACGCATCACACATTCCTGGCTCTTGACAAGCGATGATGCCCCTGAATGTATACCATGCAATGCAACCTTTTCTGTAAAACATATCCTACTAGATTGCATTGACTTTCAGCCAGTTCGTTTAAAATATTTCAACGTTGATAGTTTGAAAAATCTTTTTGATTCTGTCAGCGTTGAATCTATTATCGCTTTCATAAAGGAGATTGGCATTTACAATAAACTGTGATATTTACTATTGAATTTCTTACCTATCTTTTTACAACATTTTTAATTCCTTTAATATTCAGTTTACATCTCCTTAATGGGAGGATTAGCCCTCTTGGGGGCATCTTATCTCATTGGAGACAGGACCTCTTTAATGGGAGTATTTGATCCCATTGGAGGCTCCAATCTTTACCAATTTTAACCTCATTTCCAAGGAAAAACAATATTATCGGTCTTGCCTTTTAATCTAAAACTGTTGAGTAGGCAGGGAATGCCCAGCCACTCAATATCATATTTTATGCGCATTATAAATGACACATATTTCTTTTTCATTAAAAAAAAAAAAACTTCTTTTTATCAAACCAGCATTGAGTTTAAACTTTTTTATCACATTCTTAAATCTTATCATTTAAAACTTTTGAGTATATAGGGATTGCCCTGTAACTTGATATCTAAAACTGTTGAGTAGGCAGGGAATGCCCAGCCACTCAATATCATATTTTATGCACATTATAAATGACACATATTTCTTTTTCATTTAAAAAAACTTCTTTTTATCAAACCAGCATTGAGTTTAAACCTTTTTATCACATTCTTAAATCTTATCATTTAGAACTTTTGAGTATATAGGGATTACCCTGTAACTCGATAATGCCCTTTACGCATTCTTCTTAATTCAGTTCTTATTATTTAAAACATTTGAGTATATAGGGATTGCCCTGTAACTTGATGATGCCCTTTATGCATTAAATTTTCTTAATTCAATTCTTTTATTGTCATTCAAACTTTATTCAGTTTAAACAACTCCACGTTTATTATCTTTTAACATAGATATGCGCGCTAAATGACCAAAGCTGTCGATGCGCCATAAAACAACATTCATTCATTCATTCATTCAACCGATATCTCCTGTCTTTCAATCAACGTACGTTTTTTTGCACTTTCGCTTTTCCTCGATCGCATTTCCGTGTTGGTAAAGATGGCGTCCTGGTTGTTGTTATTCGTTTATGCATGTGCGAATATTCAGGTGCGTGTTTCTAATTTGGAATCAAAAGCGTAGTTCACGCTTTTGAAAAAAGTAAGGAAATTCCCACGAAAAAGGGTTTGTTTTTCTTGATTTTTAACCTCAGTCTTTTATATTATACTCAGATAACTTCGTCCATCCCAACAAAATCAAGTTAACTGCCGAATTGGAGCATTTTCTAAAATTTTTGCATTTCGAAATCTGGTTTCGTGGCCCTTTAAGTTTCTCAACTTAAATTTATCATCTTGCAAATTTTCCTTGTGGTACATGAGCTGTTATTCATTTACATGCATACTATGTATATATGTTTACTTTGTTGATAATCTTTGTATCTGTAGGCTTGAAATTCAAACTTCATTTAAATAGCAGATGTTTTATGTTCACTATTCAAGTCTGAAAAATTGAACCTACGTTTTTAAGAAGCATGGGTAAGCTAAGCTCTCCAAAAGCAAATTTTGAATTTGCCCCAGTCCAGTTATACTTTTTAGCCTCATTATAGGAATTTTCTCAAGGTTTTGTAGGTGACAAAATAGCTTGTAGACTTTACCTCCACAAACCGAAAGGAAAAAAAAATAGCCCTTCTTCTTTCATTGTAGTCGATTTTGTTCACAAATAAGTAGTTATTTAATCGTTCTACGTACTGAGACCAGTCTCCAACTTCGCTTTTTTATTAGACCGAAAGTAGCCATTCTTTCACGGTTTCATGATGACTTAAAGATTCCTCGTGGCCAATTTTGTTATATTTTTAAATAACAAAGGAGAAACTTCAAAACTAAATGCTGGATTTTTTAAGCTTCGACCAGCTTGTGACATTTCACAATCCAAAACACTTTTTAACTCTAAAACTAAACAACATATAATACAATAAAAGTGAGGTTTCTAATCAAACTTAGTGTTCTCCTTTCTACAGTTCTATGTACCGCAAAAACATCGACGGCATAGGAGAAAATGCTGGTTCCAGATTTCTTTTTCCTTTTCCCACAATGTTTTCAAAAGCACCCTTCGTCAAGGTCGTTAAACCACAGGACTGAAAGTCAAATACCTTTGCATCAGCTAGTTAAGGCTAACACGGCAGATTTTAAGTAATTTTGAATTGTGTTAATTCAAACATCGTTATCGCACGGATGATTAGATAACTGTGCTTGTAAGTTTAATACATGTGTATCTTTTTAATATCCCTATCTCTGCGGTAGATTAAATTTTCATAATTTTATGTGAAACTCAGATGCAGCATTGTGGTCTGTGGAATATACTTTTTCCCGATAAGGTATCTCTCTCTCTCCCACTCTCTCCTCCGCTGTCTGTCTGTCTGTCCCTCTCTTTCTATCTATCTATCTCTCACTCCCTCTCTCTCTTTCTGTCCAACAACAATGATATAATTTTAGATCCATCCACATGTATTTCCAAAGCCTTTTTGCATGCCACAATGTAAAATCGATGGACTTTTTTAATGAAACGTTGAAAGAGGAAAAAATACTAGTTTGCATTATTTTAATAATTCACCCTGAATGTTTTCAAAAAGCATCTATCATCAGGCTTGTACAAGTAAAGAATTATTTGGTCCTAGCATCAACAATGTTGGAAAAGGGGACAACAATGCTGGAAAAATAATTTTCGAAAACATTGCGGTAAAATGAGAAAAAAATCTCATTTTCCCACAGTTTTCCGTCATTCCAAGTATAATAAGAATAATCTTTGCCGTTTCAATTACACATATATGACCCATCACGCAAAATGGGACCATCTGGGAATTCCGTACATATTTAGATGAAAACAGATCAACGATAGTGCAGGTCAGTTTAAGTTGATAATTCAAAAATGGTTGTATAACAAGGTACAATGACCACTCTTCATACAGAAAACGTCATTAAAGCAAAAAGAGTCAATCCTGGTCAGCCTGCGCGATTCACGCAGTCTGACTAGGGTTGATCCTTTTGGCGGTTCCCAGAAGATCCAATTTAGCTTGATGGGTCGTATTTGATTTATCGCCTGAAAATGCCTTGAATTTGGATTAGTTAGAAATTACATTTGTTTGGTGAGATGTCTAAGGTATATGGAGTGCAACACGCGAAAAGGGTCATTCGGACATTTGCGTAAAGTGTCATCTCGGATCAGCGTGTGCAGTCCGCACAGGCTATTCCGAAACGACACTTTCCGATTTTATGTGATTTTCTGTTTTACACAAGTCTACTGTAGCACAAAATCTAATGTAGTCGTAAAGTGTCGTCTCGGATTAGCCTGCGCGGACTGCGCAGGCTAATCCGGGACGACACTTTACGCAAATGTCCGAATGCACCTTTTCGCGTGATGCACTCCATATAATGTATTGACAACTGCTTTGACAAAAGAGGCTTAATGGACCTGGGCAACGCATTTTACCAAGCAAGTCATCATATAACCGATAACCACACAATCCGTACTTTTGACGATCCTGAGAAAGAAGCCTTTAGAAAACCTTGTGGTAAAAGGAGAAAATGCTGGTAACCAGCCTTTTCCAGGATTTTCTCCTTTTCCCACAGTGTTTTCTATCCTTCTCGAAACAGATTTCAAATTTTCAGCACTTTACTTTGTCGTCAGCAAATGCTTTCAGAATGAATTTTCCATCTTTGATTTAGTACTTTGTCTAGGTGATTACGATTAGTAAACATACGGATGGACAATATCTCTTAAATTTGATGTTTTTATATTTTGAGATTTTTATATTTTGCTAGTCATATTGACAGTTTTTTATGTGCCTTATGCTTCGATCAGTCATGAATATGTCAATAAATGGCCTATTTAATATCAGTTTTGGTCAAGTTATAATATCCTAAATCAAACGAGCAACCCAGAGGGTGTCAAGCTAGGTTTTAGGAAGGAAGTCGAGCATAAATAGATCTGTCGAATCCAATTAGACAGATAATATCGTCTGAATGGTGATGTAGACTTATCGTTTGATATATAGAAAATGGACAAATGACAAAAGGTTTCGGCTAGTGTTACCCTTTCTCTTAACTCTTCACCACACACTCTCGACTTTTAACGACCCTGAGAAAGGAGCCTTTTGAAAACAGTGTGGGAAAATGAGAAAATGCTGGTAACCAGCATTTTCTCCTTTTCCCACAATGTTTTCTACCCTTCCCAAACCAGATTTCAGTTTTTCAGTCATCTTTATTTTGTCATCTGCAAATGCTTTCAATTTGGACCATTCTAAAGTTTTCTTGTGTGGTAAAGAGTTAAAATCCCTTTTTCAAACAGAATAGGTCACTATTCTTTTGCGAGAAGAAAGGGTGAATGATTCAGAATCACCTGACTAAATAAAGATAATAGTTGAGAAGGGCTATTTATCGTATGAAATGAATATATTTTTTAACAGTATCTGATCTGCAACAACTTCTGCTGCTATTTCTATTCCAAACTCCGTTACTGATACTACTACTACTGCAGCAGACACTTCTAGTACTCATACTACTTCTAATTTTGCCATTGTCATTGCTGCAACAACTATTTCTCCTAATGTTATTTTAATATTGGTAATAAAAGCCTTGTCCAAATTGTAAGCATATGCAGTCGACAATTTCAATGTGACTCAAATAGTGTAATTATTTCCTTGATAGGGTAGAAAACGTTGTGGTATAAATAGAGGATAATCAACTGGTTGTTTTTGATATGAAAAATATCTCACGATGCGTTGTTGGACGTTGAAAAAACGAGTGCGCAGCACGAGTTTTTTTAACGCCTTACGACGCGTCCGAGTGAGATATTTTTTATATCAGAAATAACCAGTTGATTATTCTATTTATTATATACCTTATTAACATCATTATTTGTAATTTTGCGTTTGAAAGTCGAAAAAAAAATGTAGTGGGAAAAAAAGTAGTTCCCAAATTACGGCAGGAAGTGAAAGTGAAAGTTGATAACGTCACTAGTGATGATATCAAAATTTATTACACTGGGAAATTCCAGGATTTCACTGCTGGGTATATAATAAATGGAAAATGCTGGTTACTAGTACCAGCATTTTCTCCTTTTCCCACAATGCTTTTGAAAGCCGTCTTTCTCAAGGGAGTTAAAAGTCGACATTTTGTGGTAAATGGTTAAATAAAGAAAAGCTAAGTTATAAAAGAATATAGCTGCCTCGAGTTTGTCCTCTTTTACTAAATGAATATTTGGATTCGTAATTGAGTGAATTGATACCGTCGGTCAATGTCTATCTCTAGGCTCCTGATTAAGGTTTTGAACTTAGGAACTGGATTTTTTTTTTTTAAATATGAGCCACGCTCTGGAAAAAAAATGGGGTACAACACGTCGCCGTTATGCATTATACCAATCAAGTTAGGACACGATTTATAACTCGGGAGATCCATAAAATCAGTTATGTCTAACAACTCACTTAACCCTTCATCACACAATGACAACTTTTACCGACCAAGAGGAAGAGGCCTTTAGAAAGCGTTGTGGGAAAAGGAGAAAATGCTGGTAACCAGCATTTTCTCCTTTTCCCACAACGTTTTCTACTCTTTCACAAAATAAATGCACCATTTGAGCCACTTTGAAATCATCATCTGCAATTGCTTTCATTTTAAATAGGTCTTAGATTTTGAAGTATGGTAAAGGGTTAAGGTAGTGGACCCGTAATAGAAAACAATACTATCCTCCGAAGTTTGCTATAATTAAAAATGAGCATTATTGTACTACTTTAATCGAGCCACTTTTTTTATTTCCTTCCTAGAATTATCATTTATAAATCTAAAACCACTATATTTTCATTACAAAGGGAGATAATAATTACTTTCCTGTTCGAAAACTAACAAAAGTGTCAACAAATAACTTCAAGATATACTTCAATGGAGTTTCTGGTTGGTTAAAAATGTGCAAAAGTATTAAATCAGCATAAATCCGTATTTATCATCTATCAAGAAATTTTATTCCATGTTGCACTAGACGTGTTACAGGTCTAGTACCTAACCCAGAGGTACATGGACAGTGGTCCTTGATCATGCAGAAAATTAACAAAGATGCAAAAAGTTTCAGCCAAGTCAGCATGGGCTGACTGCACAGTCTGACCTTATCAGATACTTATAGCAAATATTTCAAACCCCTAGGCAAAGAGCAATGTTTATATGTCTTTCAGGAACTATTTGAGAACAGCAATTCTGACTAGTACGTTGTAGAGCGCTTTTCCAGCCGGGCTTCATTGTACAGAGTGACATCTTTCAACGAATCGTATTATGGCTGTTTTGAACCACGGTATTTTCATGACATGTTTAGCGACTTATATCCTAGTTTACCATGTAGAGCATGTACTGGGACAGAGATCTTGTAACCGTATAACTCCGTGCAAATGCGCTTTCGACGACGGCCGGGAAATAGATCTATCACCGCTTGGAAGGGATGATGGAAAACCGAGGTACCAGTTCTTACCTAATGGTATTTCGAAATCTTCACGTATTGTCTTTCTACTCATTCAAGTGATCAAATTAATTGTTTGGTATGCAAGATAAGATGTTAGAAATATTAAATGGGTGTTGTAGACTATTACAACATCACCCTCTTTAAATAAGCAAACAACTGAACGTCTCCTCCGATGTAGTCTTCCAATAAATTGTATGTGTAAGTGACTAAATCGCTTGAGTGTTTGATATTGCACCAGCCACGTCAACCTTGCACCTGTAACCTGTTCTGGTGAATGTTAATGCAGTACATCCCTGATCAATTCTTTAAAAAATTGTGCATATTCAAGATTTTATTACATGCACATCAATGAGCATCAGTTAGAACCTTGAATCATCACAAACACTTTAAAAGGTATCTGAAAGACCAAGATTAAGAAAACATTCGGATTGTAATACCTTTTAACTCTGTTCTTAATGGGTATAATTATATTTAAAGCAGTAAAGATGATTAAGTTCAATTAGATGATGATCAATTTAGCAATAGAAGGTTTTTAAATCATAAGATTAATCTTTTACTTCACATAAACACATTTTGACAGCCAAATAGCAAAGCAAAAAACTTTTACATTTCTTTTTTGGAAAAGGCTAAATTGCTCAGAATGATTTGTCATTGTCAACAATGTTTTCTGCTTTGACAGAAAGTTCTAATTTTAATTATTCAAATTTTTCTTTCTTTTCTTCATTTGCTTTCTGATATGAAACGTTGGAAAATAGCTTAGGAGTGTAAGGACCTTTAGGTTATGAGGCCGACGCTCTACCTCACGGCCACGGACACCACAATTTTAACACAATCTCTCTGATCCAATTCTTGTTTTACTTCAAATCGACCACAAACAACGCGGTGGCTGGTGAAAAATTTCTTTGTTCTCTCGGCTTCATTCTCATTTTTAAAAAGCTTTTCAATATACTCCCTTCGCTTTCTGTCTCTCTCTTGTCTTTTCTATCATTCTGTCTCTCTCATTTTCCTCATTCTCCTTTCTCTCGCTCTCTGTTTCCAATAGCTTTGTCATAGTTTTCTTACCCAGTCCCTTTCCCTTATTATTTCTCACTCTTTCTCTCTGTTCTCCTTTTCCTTCACTCTCCTTTCTCTTCACTTTCATTCCTTCATGCCAGTCATGTTTGGGCAAGCATTCCGCACACACAAACATCTTACAGAGAAAACAAAAAAAAAATACAGCCACCCTCCCATACAGCTCTCTCGCACGCTCAAACCTCTCGGTCCTCGGTTCCTGACGACACGGATACTTCTCTCGCACACAACTCTCACACTTTGTTCCTTTCCTCCCTCTTCAAGGCCCATTTCTTTCAACTGCACATTCAATTTTTCCGATTTTTCTGTGTCCACGTTGCTGTTATCCGGTAAGCTGTACAACTGCTCATCGTCGCTCTCCGACCTGTCATATAGAATATTGTCAGCCATTGTACAATGTGTGTCTGCTATAGACAGAGATCATTTGGTCAACTAAACCCTGTATCAAACAATACCATGTTTGACGGAAATGAAGAAATAGGTTTTGAAAAATATTGAGGATAAAGAAGGTAACCAGCATTTTCTCCTTTTTCCACAATATTTTCTTGAAGCATGGTAAATTAAACCCCAGGCAAGCATTGGCCTTTGCGATATAGTTTGAATAAAGTTTTAAAATGGAGTTAAACGCAGTTCGAACCTATAATGAAGATAAACTGATTTACTCGTGTTTCATATTTTAGTTGTTTTTTGTTTTTTTTCTGAGAATAGCCTTAGGATACACTCAGATATTTTCCTCAGCCAATCAGCAGCCAGTTCTTACTTCTTACATTAATTCAAGAATTGATGAACAGCCTAAGACAACTAGAATTAGATCAAGATCTATAAGTTTCGTCCTATAACCTAAACAAATCCACTGTTATTTACCTTGAATATTTTATACCCAGCTCTCAACAAATTCAAATGTGATAGGTGTTAGTCTTTTGATGAATTCTAAAAAGAAAAAAAAAAGGTAAATGATAACGTTAGACTAGTCTAATCTAGATCTAATGCATGTACGTTCAGGTCTAGATAAAATATTTCTGACCAATAAATCCTTCTTGCGGATCTACTGTTTTCATGATTTTATTAGATCTATTTAACCGACAGTTTTATTTGATAAAAACTATAAAAAAACATCTGAATATCGGTTAACAGTAGACCTATGCTGTGTTGGACCGAACTATGGGGTTGACCGAACTATGGGGGTTGAAAATTTCCAACCCCATAGTTCGGTCGGATACCCGAGGTTATGTACCATCGGACCGAACTTTGGGGTTGAACATTTTCAACGTCATAGTTTGGCTTGGAACAATCATCATCATCATCAACAGCAGCAGCATATTATTATCATCATCAACAGCAGTAGCATTAGCATTATCATCATTATTATAATTATAACCATCAACACCATCATCATCAGCGGCAGCAGCATCAGCATATCATCATCATCAGCAGCAGCAGCATCAGGAGCATCATCATATTATTATTAGTATTATCCCGCGCCGAAGGCGGAGGGATATAGTTTAGCGTTGTCTTTCCGTCTGTCCGTCCTCTCGTCCATCTGTCCGTTAACAATTTCTTTAAAAATTTTCTCCTCCAAAACCAGATGGCCAATCTTGATAAAACTTGGCAGGAATGTTCCTTGGGTGAAGCTCTACAAAATTGTTAAAAGATTTAGTTCTATCAAAAACTCTTATTGCCATGGCAACAAAATGGCTGAAAATGGAATAATCTTTAAAAATCTTCTTGTGACAAACCATAAGGCCGAGACCATTCATATTTTGTATCAAGCATCATTGGGTGACCCCTTACCAAAATTGTTAAAATTATTCCCCTGGGGTTATATTTGGGCTTTGCCCGGGCGCACCCTATTTTATATAGAAACAAAAAAGGAAATCTTTAAAGCTTCTTTTTCTGACAAGTCATAATGGATAGAGCACTCATATTTGGTATGTAGCATTATCTGATGATCCTCAACCAAAATTGTTTAAATTATCTCTCTGCGGTCATATTTGGGCTCTGCCCGTGTGCATCCTATTTCACAATCTTTAAAAATCTTCTTGTGACAAACCATAACGGCTAGAGCATTCATATTTTGTTTGAGGCAACATTGGGTGACCCCTTACCAAAATTGTTAAAATTATTCCCCTTGGGTTATATTTGGGATCCTGTACCAAAATTGTTAAAATTATCCCTCTGCGATCATATTTGGGCTCTGTCCGGGCGCACCTTATTTTAAATCTTTAAAAATCTTCTTGTGACAAACCATAAGGCCAAGAGCATTCATATTTTGTTTGAGGCAACATTGGGTGACCCCTTACCAAAATTGTTAAAGTTATTCTCCTGGGGTAATATTTAGGTTTTGCCCGGGCGAACCCTATTTTACATAGAAACAAAGAAGGAAATCTTTAAAAAATCTTCTTCTGACAAACCATAATGGCTAGAAAATTCATATTTGGTATGTAGCATTATCTGATGATCCTCGACCAAAAATGTTAAAATTATCCTTCTGCGGTCATATTTGGGCTCTGCCCGGGTGCACCCTATTTTAATATCTTTAAAAATCATCTTGTGACAAATTATAAGGCGGAGAGAATTCATAATTTGTTTGGAGCATCATTGGGTGACCTCTTACCAAAATTGTTAAAATTATTCCCCTGGGGTCATATTTGGGCTTTGCCCGGGCACACCCTACTTTACATGGAAACAAAGAAGGAAACTTTCATAAAATATTTTTCTGACTAACCATAATGGCTAGAGCATTCATATGTAGCATTATCTGATGATCCTCTACCAAAATTGTTAGAATTATCCCTTTGCAGTCATATTTGGACTTTGCCCGGGCGCACCCTATTTTACATAGAAAGAAAGAAGGAAACTTTTAAAAAATCTTTTTCTGACAAACCATAATGGCTAGAGCATTCATATTTGGTATGTAGCATTATCTGATGATCGTCTACCAAAATTGTTAAAATTATCCCTTTGCGGTCATATTTGGGCCCTGCCCGGGCGCACCCAATTTTACATAGAAACAGAGAAGGAAACTTTTAAAATCTTCTTGTGACAAACCATAAGGGCTAGAGCATTCATATATTGCATGTAGCATCGTCTTGTAACCTTCTATGAAAATAATCAAAATTATCCCCTTGGGGTTATATTTGGGCTTTGCGCCCTGGTGCACACTATTTTACTTAGAACCATAGAAGGAAATCTATTAAAATCAATTCCATCTAAAACTCTGGTTGCCATGGCAACAAAATGGCTGAAAATGGAAAAATAAATCTTTAAAAATCTTCTTGTGACAAACCATAAGGCCGAGAGTGCAACATTTAGTGACCTACCTTCTAGGTCAAAGTCACAGTATGTTGTAGTTGTACTGGTGTGACAAACAACAGGAAGCCATAATAAGGTGCACCAGCCGCAGGGATATAACTGAAATACTGTTGAAAGTGGTCTTGAAACCCCATACAAACAAAGTAAAATAATAACACTATGTACAGATGGGGTCTTATGAGTGTGTTCCATGTGTAGATTTTTTGGCTTCTAATTTGTTTATATGGAACAAGGCCAGCTGTGGGGGATTTCGCTGTGTACAACAGAATCTTATCAGGGTAACAATGAGATGGAATCGACTTCATGTGTCACTACAAACCACAAATATCATGACCATTCATTAAAATACAATAACGTAAAGAATACCATATTAATCCATTGGCAAACCACAGATTTTTAGACAGGTCAAAATTGAAAGATATTGCAGACGACAAATTTAATGTTACTTAACCCATTACCACACAATGCCCCATTTTGACGCACTAACGATATATAGCTCTAAAAAACATTGTGGGAAAAGGAGAAATGTAACAAGCAATTTCTCCTTTCTCACAATCTTTTCTACCCTATGTGGCACTTATTTTTCATTCTGAATACACTTTAAAATGTCGTCTGCAATTTGTTTCAATTTGGACCAGTCTAGAATTTTGTCGTCTGGTAATGGGTTAAACTACAAGTCAAAAAGGGAACAAGACACTGTGAAGAGAAAAATTGATGATAAGCAAGTTTTTAGCTCCACTGGCCAAGGACAAAGAAGAAAATCTGTAAACATCTTCTAGTCACAAACCCCAGGGTATGCCTTATTTGAAAAGAATTAATAGCCTACCCTTAATAAACCATATAAGTTACAAATATACTCAGGTGAGCGATATAGGACCATCATGGTCCTTATGTTTTTCTTAAGGGTACCTGCAATGAGGACATATTCAAGGTATTCGGAAATCGAAGATATTTCCGACTGAATTTATAAGGTACATGTAAAATGGCCCGTGAACATGAAGTACTGTTCTCAAATCCAAAAAGTTTCGATTCAGGTCAGCCTGCGCAAACAGCGCAGGCTGACCTAGTCGAAACTGTTTGCAGTTGCATTTAACAAACTTTTTTACAGAGTATGGCTCATCTATATTTACAGATTTAATCAAACAGCACAAAGCGAGAACACGTTCCTATGGAATCCATGCTACAGCTTTAACTTTAGCAACGCTTGTGAAGACGTAGCCGTAAGTCGCTTGAAAATAAAGCAAAGCGTAAACCTCGATTCGACCATTACCCAAATGATCGTTTTGCAGTTACAAGGACCCTTTCCTCAAATTGTTTTTTATCACTTCAGAATATCTTGCTCTATTGTTAGTTTTCAGTTGTCAAACCGACAAGGCTGGATGGTTATTATCGACCATTTGCGGCTAAGATTATGATGTTGAACATTTCAAAAGTAATTCTTTTTAAACTGAAATTGAATGCATTTTAGCGAAAGCTTATGAATCAGGTATAGCATTTTCCCAAACAACAATAGATTTTTTAGACTTGCCCAAACTGAAAACATTTGCAGACGACAAGTTCAACGTTACTCAAAAATTGAAATTACTTTTTGGGGTGGGGTTAGATTAAGGGAACAATGTAGGAAACAGAGGAAAATGCTGGTTACAAGTATTTTCTGCTTTTAACAAATTTTTTTTCAAAATTTTCTTTTTCGGGTTGTCAAAAGTTTTGATAATGTGGCAGAGGATTAACCATCAAAGTTTTGTCGTCGTCGTTGTTGTTGATTTCTCTTATGCAGCGATTTTTTGAAAACCTTAGAGTTTAAAGTCAGTGTTTGCTTCTTTTTATTACTGATGAAACACACGCCTGTCTCTTTTAGATGTGTGAAATTCATCCCGACTTGCCTTCCAACAGAATATACTCCCTTGGGATCCAAGAAACAGTACTCTTTACAGAAGGTCCCGAGAAAAATTCTGTTCAGTTGATCTACTCCTCGAAGGAAGGCGGCAGCTCAACTGTAAGGTATGCTTGTTTCATTTTTGCTTGAATTGAGTCATGATTTCTGAAAAGGAGTTTTTTTGCATTTGCAAAATGTATCGTACAGTTCGCGCAGGCTGACAGCAGGCTGACATGGGCAGACACTTTTGCTGTAAAGTCAATCTTATTATATGCCTAAGGACCAGTTTAGCTCTATTTAACTCTGTTGATATTTCGACAAAATGAATTTTATTGATAGATAACAATATGTTGGTTTACTTGATGTGCTGCATTACAGGGATCTATTAAGGCCCATTTGCCGGGGCACGTCTCATTTGTTTGGTAAGTTCTAAACAGCGTTTTAGTTACATCTTGGCGACAACCTTTCCATGCGCTACTTGATTTTTTTGTCTATACCAGTACATAGATATGCACATTATAAATGACACATATTTCTTTTCATTTAAAAACTTCTTTTTATCAAACCAGCATTGAATTTAAACCTTTTTATCACATTCTTAAATCTTATCATTTAAAACTTTTGAGTATATAGGGATTGCCCTGTAACTCGATAATGCCCTTTATGCATACTTCTTAATTCAGTTCTTATCATTTAAAACTTTTGAGTATATAGGGATTGCCCTGTTACTCAATCATGCCCTTTATGCATTAAGTTTTCTTAATTCAATTCTTTTCTCGTCATTCAAACTTTATTCAGTTTAAACAACTCCTCGTTTATTATCTTTTAACATAGATATGCGCGCTAAATGACCAAAGCTGTCGATGCGCCATAAAACAACATTCATTCATTCATTAGTACTTAGATATAAAGGTATTGCCCTGTAAGTCAATAATGCCCTTTATGCATACTTCTTCTAAATTACGGTTCCTTGGCACTCGTTAAAGTTCAACTAGAAAGAGGTCATTCCAGACCGACCAGTCAGAATCAAATTCGTACTCTTAACTCAAAGCCTAGCGGTCTGGTCTGCTGAGACAGCAGATGTTTGTTATTGGAGACCACTCCTTTATGCATAGCTTCGTCCCGATGTAAATACAGTACCTGACAACTGTGTCATAGAGATCTGTATCTCTTTGGCTCAGTGGTTATGGTATTGGTCTTTTAATCCTCGAAAAATGAGGGTATTTGTTCTTCGTGGGTTCGAATCCGACCAGATGCGGTTTGTACTTAAGCTATGCATTTACCTTTTTCTTTGTTATGGACTTTGTTCGTAAGATGTTTAAAGTCTGTCTTATATTTTTGTTTGTTTCAACTGTATTTTACGCTGCTTTCAGCATTACTCCAGTCTTATCACGACGACAGCTCACATATGATGCAATTCCTTGGTTTCAGCAGTATTAGCCTTGAGCTCTGAAGTGCCTTTTCCAAGGACATTCATGTGAAAAACTTGGTTGATCAAGAGAGGCTCAAGCCCAAGGCCTCCAAGTCACGAGTCCCACGCTTCACCACTGAGCCAAACCGAATTTCTATTGAAATCTTTAATCAAAACAATATTACAGAAATTCAAATTCAGCATTGGCAAATTGAATAATGAGCGTATTTTTTCATTGTGTACTCACTTAATGCTAATGAATTTTGAATTCAGTATGGGTTAAACCGGAAGAAGATGTCACATTACCGTTGACAAAAAAAAATATATATATATTTCGCGATGAAAAGTAAATCCCTGGCAGCTATCACAAGTTTCGATAATCGCTACTCGATAAGTGTGATCTTCAGATGGACAAAATACTTCCTCAAAATTAAACAATATCTAAAAATGTTTAAAGAATTAACATTCGTATCTTTCTGTTTTGTAGGAAAAGTAAAAATCACTCGATGTTCCTTCAACACTTTGTCGTAGAGCATGCTCTAATTATCTTTTCCTTTTAAACAGAACGGCTTTTGTGATTCTTGAATGTACAACAGGAGATGTCGATAATACAACATTCGAAGCGTCTGGTGAGAAACCTATTGGATCTAACAGTTTTGTAAGTCATTCGAAGAAATTTCATCCTGTCAGCGTAGTATGCGAAAGTAACAACTTTTGCGAATGATTTAAATCAAGATCAGACTAAACAATTCATGCAAACTAAACCATCTCTATAGGGCTATCGAACGTCAAAGTTCAAGACCAGCCCAAACTCAAAGCATTTATAGGAGACAATAATAAATGTAACTCATGAAAAAAAAATTTTTTTTTCGTTTCTTTTTTTCGGGGGAACGGTACAATACAATCTGAGAAAAGGAAAAATGCTGATCACCAATATTTTTTTCCTTTTCTCATCATGATTTCAAAAACTTTCTCTTCTCGTTGACGTTAAAGGTCGAGATTGCGAGGTAAAGGAGAAGAGAAATTAATTCTGCAGTAACGGCTATTTTTACTCCCTGAGAAAGATTTAGCCTGGCGGAGATTCTATCTTACCAGCCCTTGATAACTAGCCCATTGTATAAGTTAGCTATACCTGGCATCAGATTACTTCCAGTAACGGAACTCCTTTAGTACTAATTGCCAGAAATGATCTATTAATTTATTTTTCTTCTCCCGAAACGATGGAAGTTAAATATGCTCGAGATATATATGGATCTGACATGAGCTGGCTTTTGAGATAAAATTTTATTAAACGAGTTTAGGGAAATGTTATTAAGCGAGCCTTTGGCGAGCTTAATAACATTTTCCTTGACGAGTTTATTAAAATTCTATCTCAAAAGCCCACGAATGTCAGATTCTTTTTATCAGATAACTATATTTCACGAAATATAGATCAAATGATACAAAAAACATTCATAAAATTTAATGTACCCGCGATATTTTCCATGAGACCCATTCACTTGTATGAAATGCGCACAAAATGACGTCAAAATGACGTCATAGAAATATGTATAAGATAAGAAAATTTGTAATGGGTATATTACACTGAAAACAAGGGAGGTTACAGTTTGCCCTACTTTCTAAACCAATGAAAACGCCGGATTTCGTTCAAAACTGCTCGATTTAATTCCATACAGACTCAATATGTTGCAATATGTTATTAAATGGTTGACCTATATACAGTTGTATCCCGGTTAACGAGATGCTCCGCCCACAGTTTTTTAGCTGGTCTTTGTATAGTAAATACCAATCTAATGCATACACTGTAGTAAAAGGGGCGGGGACTATTCCAATTAATTGCATCATCACCAAAAAAGTGACGTAATTTCCACGTGAATATCGGGACTAAACAACTCGTACATGACCACGTGGCATTTAACCCTTTACCAAATAACCTCTGGTTTTAACGACCCTGGTAAGGAAGTCTTTTCCAGGCTGGGAAATTTGGCTTGGGTCCAATGTGAAACCGTTTGCAGACAACAACTTGGTATTTGCTCAAATTATGGGATTTGTCTGTAGAAAGAAAAAAAAGAAACATACCAGGAAAGGAGAAAATGCTCCTTACAAGCACTTTCTCCTCTACCCGCAATGTTTTCACGCGCCTTCTGCCTCAGGGCAGTGAAAAAGAGGGCTTATCTGGTATGGGTTAAAAATGAAATCAGATCATGGACAGTGAGCCACATTAGAGGGACATGTACACAGTTGTGTTAGCGTGACGTCGTCTGTGTCGGGGAAAATAAATTCTTTATAAAATTTCTCGTCGTCATCGGGGTCAAAGCATGCATCCATTGCTGAATCTATCACTTCAAAGAGCATGAAATTCGGCAGATTCCGTACCTACATCTAACCTCGTCCGTATACGGTCGTTTACATTTGAACTGCTATTCACGTGATCTTATACATGGCAGGACAATGTGATTCGTTTAGCAACGACATAAACGACCTCGATGAAGTTAATAACATCTGCCTATCTATTGGTTAAAACTTCAATCGGAATTGATAAAAAAATTAATGTACGAAGTGTTTGTCTTATACAACATAGTTCGAAAGATTTCGATAGAAAATTGAAACCCATGTTTTCTTTTGTAAGAGAAGCCTGGCAATTTTCAGAACTGTAAACCGGCGTATTTCCGGGCGATGAATGTACTGATCTTCTGCATATCAATCCACTAAATACAGACGAGGGATATGATGGCTACCATCACCCGCGATATGCCGAATGAGCCTGACTGCAGACAATTGTCCTGAAACTAGCTCAAGGACAACATAAATAATAGTTAACGCCGTACGACTCGAAACGCACGTTCGTACAACCGTCAATCAAAAAAGGCGTGGTGAACCGAGCTTTCTGTCGTCCTTGTATGGTTCTTTCCACCATCCTTAGCTGTCAGTCAATTAGAAAGTAGGGCAAACTGTAAGTTAGTTATTGATTAATATATTTCATTTGTATGAAACTAAATCGTCGGTCGGCTTCGCCTCCCTCCGATTTAATTTCATACAAATGAAATATATGATCAATAACTTATACTTATGTGATAAATTAATTCCCGGATTCTCCTTCTCACTTCGCAATCTGTACTGACTTATCTAAACTCAAAGCAAAGCGTACTTCCTTTACGTAGACCTAAGACAGTAAACGGTTTAAGACCCCATCGACGTTTTCTTAAAGCCTATTCAGCCAATCTCGGCAGCTTCTGTCTGAAAATACGCGAGTTAGAGGGGCCGCAGACCTTGAAAAAAATGAACAATTGTGATATTTCATGACTTTTATTCCAGTATTTTGTGTTACGAAGCCCTGTGGCTTGTCCTAGGAGCCAGATCACAACCGAAGGTCCAACCACCAGTGTAGAGACATCAAAGCCAACAAAAACAACTGATATAACACCAACAAGTTCAGAGCCCTCCAACCCAAGTATGTCGACGTCCCTACATCCGTCATCAGAAACCATGGAGCCATCCTCATCAGAAACACCGACGGTTTCGTCTCCGACGTCGCCAGGGAAAACGTCTATTTCTAGGTCTTCGACAGCAACTACAGTACATCCTAACCCAACACCTAAACCTGACAAGTCAAAAACAACGCTTAAAGCTTTGCTGATATGCGCTGTGTAAGTATCTGAGTGGAAACTTTTTAGTGTATTGTAGGTTGTTAAACACTTTACCACATATTCCCGAGTTTAAGGACCCTTTTGAAAACATTGTGCAAAAGGGAGAAAACGCAAGTAACGAACTTTTTCTCCTTTTCTGACCTTGTTTTCTACCTTTTCAAACTTCAATAACATTTGTATTTCTTTAAGATTTGTCATCTACAGATGCTTTCAATTTGGTAGGGTCTAGAATTTCTCGTTTGGTAAAGTGTTAAATAAGCAAATGTCGGTCTGTTTGCCTTCCTGAGTGAAAGGTTACTTTCGCAATACATTTTGAATTCGGACATAAAAATATAAACCCTTTACCCCATAAGGCATTTCTATGGCATCTCTAATTGGCCTTAAATGACTGCAAGGATGAAGCCGTTTCTTATGTGTAAATAACACCTTTTGATAGCATAGAAAACATTGTTACAAAAGGTGAAATTGCTCGCGACGAGCAATTTCACCTTTTGCCACAATGTTTTCCAAAGGCTCCTACAAGCAATGTGTTGAAAAGAGTATCTATGGAGTAAACGGTTAAGTCTAGAAAAATACAACTGTGTTTCTGAAGAGCCACCCTGTTCCTGTCCCCGTCTCTGCGCAGTTTTGTTGTGAATTTGAAATCATAAATGTATGTTGTCTATGTTGTCATACATTTTACACCCAAGGCATTTTTCTGGAAAAAAAATTCTCATACCTAGATCTACATAACCCATTTGATTTTAGATCGCTTGTGAGAATCAGGCTCATTTCAAAGCCATAGCAATATTCAGCTGGACATGCGAAACACTTTTATACGACAGTTGGATCAAAGTTTACATGTCCAAACCATTCTAGAAAATTTTTATAGCTATGTATCAGCATTATATGTGGCATTTTTGTTTCTATAAAATTTTCGACAAGTCTTGGTTAACATGTGTTGTAGAACAACTACAAGATAGCCGTTAGTATATCGAGATAAGTTGACGTGGAAGTCAGATGTCGCAGAAGGTTATTATAAAAACCAAAAGTTTCTCTTTGAGACACAATGCGAATGTGAGAAATTCAACTACATTTTGTAATTTTACTGACCTACAGACGTGAGCAGTGCTATAAGGGCGTGTACCATGCATCTGCAAAAAGTTTCTTCCCGGGTCAGCCTACGCAGCCCAGGCTTATCTGGGTAGAATTTTTTTACTATTGGCCAATCTTCTGCAAGCTAGATTGTTAAGCTATCGTATGATTCAATTTAATTCTATTGATCCTCAATTATGTAGGACTGTCTTGTTATAATGTAATCGGGGTGGGGAATGCATTAAGCTTACTTTTTCAAGAGTACGTTTCTTATGTAAAATTCTATAGTATTGTCCAATTTTCTTTCTTTGTTTTCAGAATGATTATTGTTGGACTGGCTGTGGCTCTTACTCTTGTTGTGCTTAAAATGAAAGGAAAAATATGCAAACAAAAGGAGTATGACAACTTGTGAACAAATAGACAGATTGTTCAAGAAAGATAATGACAATATAGTTTTGAAAGATAATGACAATATAAAACTATAAGACTTTAACACAAGCGATGCTCGATCCAACAGAGATACTAAGAGAAAAACAGGGAGAGAGAGAGAGAGAGAGAATGGGCGAACATGGCATATTTTTTGAAGGATTAAAATGCTTTTCCATTCTTTAAAAGTACGCGAGTTCCTTTTTATTGACCCTCACTACTGCTTTATGTTACCTCGAAATGTCCATGCAGATGGTCCTTTACACAGGTCTAATACCAATTATTCATAGCAGTTTGATTTTTATACGAGCCAGTTCTTTAGCAAGGCATAAAAGCGCCTTTACTCTTCCCATATCATAGACGACCCGAGAAACTTTTATGGAAAGTGAAGGTCAAGCTCAGACTGCACTGAACGTGCAGTCTGATCCCTGATGTACATTGTCCACTGCTATTTTCTAGATTATTACCAAACAGTTTATCTTGCAGAGGAAACTTTAGCCTTTGAGAAAACGCAATTTATTTATTCATTGGTGAAAGAGTTAACAGCCGCCATGGCAACCAATCTATATAGTTAAGTGATTTAATCAATCTATCCACTAACCTATGCTATAAATCTATAGTCCGATAAACCAAGGAACCAAGCAACTAAGCGACCAACCAGCTGTTTTCACAGGATACTGGCTAAGTGTTTTAACCCTTACAGTCCCAGCAAAGTCCAAAAATAGGAAATTTCCGACTTTTATAAATTGAAAATATATCACAACAAACACATAAAACCCGAACCCGTCCGTTACTGCATTGGTTGGCTTGATGTGCGTGTGCGAAAATGCTAAGAGAAGCCTGTCGATTTCAAGGACGCCACTGATCGAGACAACCTTCGTTATCGTTCGTGTATATTCCAATTAGGTCATAGAGAACGTCACGTGATAACTGCGTCTCATTAGTGCGATGACGTAGTACACATGACTATTGTTTACACTTCCAAGTAATAGTTAAACGCTAAAAAGTTAAAAATTAAACGATTTAAACAGCCAAAAGGAGGGAGCGTAGCGACCGACTGTAGCTGTTTAAATCGTTTAATTTTTAACTTCTTAGCGTTTAACTGACTTAGTCTTTTTCCGCCCACATTACATCTAGATTGCTAAAATAATGTGCCATATAAGGAATCCACTATTCACAAAGAAATGCCCTTTCACCCATATATGACGTTGGCTGATTCGCTCATTGACAAAGAAAGGTCATCATTGCATCATCGCTACAAAATGACGTAAATTTCCACGTGAATATCGGGGCTAAACAACTCGACCGTATGATATTTAACCCTTTACTAAGCAATCCATTATTTAAACGACCCTGGGAAGGAAGGCTTTTACAATTATTATTGTTAGAAAAGGAGAAAATTCTGGTTACCAGCATTTTCTCCTTTTCCTACAATGTTTTCTTCCCTGTCAAAAAATTCAACTTCATTTGTTTCACTTTCAAAATTTGACATCTGCAGATGCTTTCAGTTTGGAATGGTCTAAAAATTTGTTGTACGGGAAAGTTAATGATTCTTCATTAACAAAATCTTTTCCAATTCACACTTGACTGTCGCCAGTATTAAACAATGTCAAATATAACACAATCTGGCCAGGATTTTGAGGAAATAACGACTAGACTCAACTACAAGTTATGGAAATTTCAACTGATTAATCACAGGCTTCAGCATACTACCATCACCATGATTATAATCATCAACATCATCATCAAAGCAATTATTAAAAAGCATTAAAAACGCCATGGCTTTGTGTTAAGTTATAGCAAACTCGTGAAAGGTTCATTAAAACATCTTTTTCCATTCAAATCAGTTACCTTTCTTTGAAAAATCGGAAATTCTTTCACACCATTCCAAAATCAAAGTTTTCTTTGACTACAGAGATTTTCGAACACTTTTGATAATAGTTATGTTGAAAAGGAATAATTTCCATCTAGAAAATATCGTACAAAGGACTGGTTACTGAACCTTCAGTAAAGTATGGGTAGGTGCACTGGCCGCCGCGATATAATTGAAATATTGTTGAAAACGGTGTTAAGCCACAAATCAATCAACCAACCAATTCAGTCCCCCTTCTTTTATTTACCTGAAATACTTCACAGCATTTTCAAATCAACACATTGTCTTCATCTTCCAAAGATTCTTAAAAAGGTATTCGGTCCGCATTGCCCGGAACTTAAGGCAAGACTCGGCTGGTTTGTATCCCCTGCTCGGTCATTTCTTTCCCAGAGTTGATGATACTCACTGTGGTAGCATTAACTTTTCTGAGCAGCAATTTTGACTATAATAATGTGGAAAAGCAGTCAATGGCTTGGGAAGAATATCGTGAGAGGTACTAGTTACTGAAACTACAGGAACGCATAAGCAAGAGTACTGGCCGCCGCATTATAACCCGAATATCGTTGAAAACGGTGTTAAACACATATAGTCAATCAATCACTCAATCAATCGATTGTCAAAGACTAGTTCGATACCTCAGTCGTTTATCCGTAGCTCTAGAAACAAGGGGGTCGCCAATCCCTAGTTCGCAAGATTTGTTCCCATATTTGTTTAAATTAATTGCAAGTCTTCTGTCTCAGTGCTGTTCATTGTTTTAACGATAATTACGTGGAAAGAGGCCAACGGCTAAAAAATTAACTCTTATATTTACTTTCAGAACACTGTTTAACGCATGCCTATTAAAATAGCACGAAACACAAATTTTTCTTTTCTGTCATTAATCTTTTCAAACTTAACAATTTCTTTATCCACAGTGCAACCCTGATACTATAAGGTCGAAATCAAAAGTGCTTTCCAACTTTCCATTTAACAATCTCTCTTTCTCTCTCTCTCTCTCTCTCTAGTGAATATTGTTTTGATAATGTTTTGATGTTTATGACGTTGAGCATGTGAGACAGCAGCCAGTGGATATAATATTATGATGAGCACTGGTTAAAGAAAACCATAAAATATTCGAGAACAGGGAGCCGCTAGTTTGATTCCCGGCTCGGTCGATTTTTTCCGAGAATTGCTTACAGTCATTGCGATATGATTAATTCATTTCTCAACCTTTATCATTATTTCGACGATTCTTATGTTAGAAAATAGACGGTGCCTTGGAAAGAATATTGTGCGTAATACTGGTAAAAGTAATTCCAGGAGAGGATAAGTTTACGGGTCGTCGAAATATGAAGTGAAATAATATTGTAAACGACGTTTTAACACTCTTCAATCAATACTGCATACTTATAGCATTGAGAATCTTACGTTCATTTTATGACTTATTTTCAATAGATAGATGCTTTAGATCATAAAATGGGAACCTTGGCTTTTTCGGCATTCATTCAGGTAAATAGCTGAGGTTGAGTTCGTAAGGCAGTAGATAGAGGGTGAGAGACAGAGACAAAGAGAAACAATAGAGATACACAAAATTAAATGGAGAGAGGTGAAGAAAGACAGAAATTGCAAAATGAGAAAGAAAAATAGATAAAGAAAAGGAGAAGAGATAGAGTGTGTGAGGTGACAGAAATGAGGGCGAATACACCATTTTAGACCATTCAGACTAAGTGTTAAGATCATAAAGAAGACGTTGAGGCCAAAGACTTATCGGTGAAACAACAGGGGCATAGCTGTATCGTTGGAAGGTACATTCAATTAAATTAGGTTCTAATTTGAAGGAAGCAGAATAAACAAGCTAACTGACTGCGGCTACATTAAGGGTGAGGGCATAGTTGTATATACTGAGGATATATCTGTCCAACTGATTGAAGATATAACCCACCACGGATACAGGCATACGGCATTGGTTTGAAATAATAGATGGGACATTGTTACAAGATTGGAAGGAACATCAAACTGAGAATGTCTTTCACCGTCTGAGAGGAAGTACAAGGAACCAAGAGAACATCTTTCCGACTGGCGTTGCAGGCTAACAGGTAGGGAGTAAAAACTCTGGAAGGACAGAGGTTTATAGCTTACTGATCTCACCAAGGCTACCATCTCGATTCCTAAAATAACATAACGCAATAAATCTATCCAAAGAACTCATAGACTGGGGGTGTTCAGTTGCTAACTTGGGTTCGATGCACTGACCAATGTTTTAAGACTGGAAGGCAAGTTAAATTTGGGATTCTCTCTGAAATTACTCCTACAGATTTTAAGTACATGTCAGGAAAAATGTGTATGGGCAAACTCTGCAAACAATACCATGAGAGTGAGGCAGTGGTTTAGGGCCTGGATGTACATTCAACTGAGTATAGAACAATTTCAAAGTCTACGAGGATATGAAATAGATTGGGGAAACATTCTACAAACTGAGGATACAATCTCAGAGCCCAATATGCATGCAACGGTCTCCTGGTTGGTTTTAGGCGCTGTGGGTTAGAAATCATATCGAATAATTTCCAGAGGTAAGTTTTACCTCAGTGACTAATAGTAAAAATAAATGAAGTACAGAAACAAGGAACTGGTTGATTATCAAGCGTTTGTCGACTCGGATCAAAGAAAGCAGCAAGTGCCAATGGGAACAATATTGTGTGAGGTACTGGTAAAAGAAGGCACTGATCTCCTTCTAAATAGCTTATAACTTTTTTGAATTAAATCCAAAACTGTCCAGGAAATATCGATCCTCTTGAAATTAACTTCTGCAAATTCTAAACACGTGGCTATCAAAATCTAGTGCTCACAAATTTCGTTTTTTTCCATCATTGTTCTTTACTAACACTTACAATGTCTTTTTGCACATAACAACCCTCCATGAATAAATAAATACAGCCTGGAAATGTATCTCCCCAGATGAAAGTAACATATGCGGAATAAGGATACATATACGCTATAGAATTGATGGCGTTTATTGCGACAGGATTCAATCTTATCTCGGCACTCATATTTCTTTCGACAAGGCTACATAAGAAAGGCTGCCAGTGTCAATGGGAACAATATTGTGCGAAGTACTGGTAAAAAGTTATCCCCCTGAAATCCACCTCCGCTTACAGCCAGCCCTTTAAATCACAATCTTTTATAGCAACATGGATATCTCATTTAATGGATCCTTCATCCAATGCAGGTAACACTTATTAAACCCAACACTTGCCTATTACAATCTAGCATTAGCTCTTCTGTCATTGCCCTTACACATTTATCAATTTCTTCATCCGCAATACAATCTTTCCACTATATAGTAAAAATGTCAAAATCAAATCCTTTCTCAAACTCCCTTCCTCAGGTGAGAGTGAAATCTGCAGACTAAGGATACATTTGCTTAGACTGAGAATATGCTCTTTAGAATTCATGACGATTATTGCGACAGGATTTAACCTTATCTCGGCACTCATAATTCTTTCGACGAGGCTATGTGAGAAAGCCTGCCAGTGTCAATGGGAACAATACTGTGCGAAGTACTGGTAAAAAAGTTATCCCCCTGGCCTCCAACTCCCCTTACAGCCAGCCCTTTAAATCACCATCTTTTATAGCAACATGGATATCTCATTTAATGGATCCTTCATTCAATGCAGGTAACACTTATTAAACCCAAGACATCCCTATTACAATCTAGCATTAACTTTTCTGTCATTACCCTTAACATTAATTTTATCAATTTCTTCATCCACAATTGAAACTTTCCACTATAAAATAAAAAACGTCAAAATCCAAACCGTTTTCAAACACCCTTCCTCAGAAGAAAGTAAAATATGAGGACTAAGGATACATTTGGTTAGACTGAGAATATGCTCTATAGAATTGATGGCGAATATTGCAACAGGATTTAATCTTATCTCAGCACTCATAATTCTTTCGACGAGGCTATGTAAGAAAGGCTGACAGTGTCAATGGGAACAATATTGTGCGAAGTACTGGTAAAAAGATATCCCCCTAGCCTCCACCTCCGCTTACAGCCAGCCCTTTAAATCACCATCTTTTATAACAACATGAATATCTCATTTCATGGATCCTTTATTCAATGCAGGTAACACTTATTAAACCCAACACATGCCTATTACAATCTAGCATTAGCTTTTCTGTCATTAGCCTTACACATTTATCAATTTCTTTATCCGCAATATAATCTTTACACTATAAAGTAGAAATGTCAAAATCCAAACCTTTCTCAAACTCCCTTCCTCAGGTGAAAGTAAAATCTGCGGACTAAGGATACATTTGCTTCGACTGAGAATATGCTCGATAGAATTGATGACGATTACTGCAACAGGATTTAATCTTATCTCAGCACTCATAATTCTTTCGACGAGGCTATGTTAGAAATGCTGCCAGTGTCAATGGGAACAATATTGAGCGAAGTACGGGTAAAAAGTTATCCCCTGCCCACCATCTCCCCTTATAGCCAGCCCTTTAAATCAACATCTTTTATAACAACATCGATATCTCATTGAATGGACCTTTCATTCAATGCAGGTAACACTTATTAAATCCAACACATGCCTATTACAATCTAGCATTAGCTTTTCTGTCATTAGCCTTGCACATTTATCAATTTCTTCATCCACAATACAATCTTTCCACTATAAAGTAAAAATGTCAAAATCAAAACTTTTCTCAAACACCCTTCCTTAGAAGAAAGTAAAATCTGGGGACTAAGAATACATCTGCTTAGACTGAGAATATGATCTATAGAACTGATGACAATTATTGCGACAGAATTTAGTCTTATCTCAGCACTCATAATTCTTTCGACGAGGCTATGTGAGAAAGGCTGCCAGTGTCAATGGGAACAACATTGTGCAAAGTACTGGTAAAAATTATCCTCCTGACCTCTACCTCCCCTTACAGCAAGCCCTTTAAATCACCATCTTTTATAACAACATGGATATCTCATTTAATGGATCCTTCAGTCAAAACTCCATAGCTTTGTGTTAATTTATAGCAAACTCTTGAAGATTTTAGGAAAACATCTTTTTCCATTCAAATGAGTTACCTTTCTTTGATTAATCTGAAAATCTTCCATACCATTCTCAAATCAAAACTTTTTCTTTGACTACAGAGATATTCTAATATCAATTCGGTCGACAGCCTATAGAACTTGAGACATGGGTTAGCTGGTTTGATTCCCCTACTCGGCCATTTTTTTTTCAAAGTTTCATGATAATTTTTTGCGACAGGATTGATTCTTAGGTAGCCTCTTAAAAGCGCTTTTGATAATAGTTATGTTGAAAAGGAGTCATTAACATCTGGAAAATATCGAGCAAAGGACTGGTTACTGGAACTTTAGTAAAGTATGGGTAGGTGCACTGGCCGCCACGATATGATTGAAATATTGCTGAAAACGGTGGTAAACACATGCTATCAATCCATCAAATCAGTCAAGTTTCTTTACAAAATGTTACAATTGCTTCTCCCATAGAATAATCCTCAAGAAATGAAGTGCAACGTTTAAATTCAAATAATTACTCCCTTTCTCAGTATCAGTCAACCGATTGCTTAAAACCCAAGGTTCTGTAGTTCGAATCTCGGCAAATCTAATTTTCTTTTTAGGATTAAGTTCATAGCGACAGATTTCAATATTCTCTCCCCATATTTTTGTTTCAAATGATAACTTTCAGTTCCGTTGACATGGCTTCAACATCTGATGAAATGCAAGAAACTTCATCAGCATAATTCTTAGCTTGGTTGCTCACCTCATGACAAACGACGGTTGCAAATAGGGATTCACAGGTTCGATTCCCAAGCTGTTGCAATTTTTATCCGAGGTTTGATTAGTCATTGCGACATGATTTATTACTTTCTCGTCAGAAAGTTTTTTTCCCAAAAGCAATTATGTAGGAAAGCATCCATCCATTGGTTTGGAATAATGTGCAAAGGTACTGGTAAATAAAATACCGACACAACTTGGTTAGATGCAAATGACGCCCCGATGTATCTGATATGACTGAAATCTAATATGACTAAAAACACAATAGACTAAATTCAACAAAAGAAATTCAAATTTTACCAAAGTCCGATGAATTTCCCTGCCCTCCACCTCCCCTTACAGCCAGCCCTTGAAATCACCATCTTTTATAACAACACGGATATCTGATTTAATGGATCCTTCATTCAATGCAGGTAACACATATCAAAGCCAACACATGCCTATTGAAATCTGGCAGAGTATAGATATTTAGCTTTTCTGTCATTAACCTTACAAATTTAACAAGTTCTTCATCCACAGTACAACCTTTCCACTATAAAGTTAAAAATGTTATATTCAAAACCTTTATCAAACTCACTCCCTCTCACACTCACTGCCTCTCTGTTGCTGCTCTCGGTTTTCATGTCTGTAAAAATCCAGGGGCACAATTAGTAACATTCAAGTAATGTTCAAGTCGCCCGACCTTAAAAACCAAGAAAACAAACACATTTATCTCCACTATTAAATCTGGTATCGGCTTTACCACCATCACTACTAACTCAACCATCGAAACTACCATCACCATTATTATAATCATCATTATCATCATCAAAGCAATTATTAAGAAGCGTTAAAAACGCCCTGGTTAACATGAGACTTGGGTTAGCTGGTTTGATTCCCCTACTCGGCCATGTCTTTCCGAGGTTTGATAATAATTTTTGCGACAGGATTAATTCTTCGCTAGCCTCTCAAAAGCACTTTTGATAATAGTAATGCTGAAAAGGAGTAATTTCCATCTGGAAAATATCGTACAAAGGACTGGTTACTGAACCTTCAGTAAAGTATGGGTACGTGCACTGGCCGCCGCGATATAATTGAAATATTGTTGAAAACGGTAATAAACCACATGCAATCAAGCAATCAATCAATCAACCAATTCAGTCCCCCTTCTTTTATTTACCTGAAATACTTCACAGCATTTTCAAATCAACACATTGTCTTCACCTTCCAAAGATTCTTAAAAAGGTATTCGGTCCGCATTGCCCGGAACTTGAGGCAAGGCTTGGCTGGTTTGTATCCCCTGCTCGGTCATTTCTTTCCGAGAGTTGATAATACTCACTGTGGTAGCTTTAATTTTTCTGAGCAGCAGTTTTGACTTTAATTATGTGGAAAAGCAGTCAATGGCTTGGGAAGAATATCGTGAGAAGTACTGGTTACTGAAACTACAGGAACGCATAGGCAAAAGTACTGGACGCACCAATATAACCAGAATATCGTTGAAACGGTGTTAAACACATGAAGTCAATCAACCACTCAATCAATCGATTGTCAAAGACTAGTTCGATACCTCAGTCGTTTATCCGCAGCTCTAGAGACAAGGGGATCGCCAATCCCTAGTTCGCAAGATTTGTTCCCATATTTGATGAAAGTAATTGCAAGTCTGCTATCTAAGTGCTGTTCATTGTTTTAACGATAATTACGTGGAAAAGAGGCCGACGGCTAAAAAATTAATTCTTATATTTACTTTCAGAACACTTTTGAACGCGTGCCTATTAAAATAGCACGAAATATAAATTTGTCTTTTCTGTCATTAATCTTTCCGAACTTCACAATTTCTTTATCCACAGGGCAACCCTGCTACTATAAGGTAAAAGTGTCGAAATCAAAAGCACTTTCCAACTTTCCATTTTAACAAGCTCTCCCCTCTCTCTCTCTCTGGTGAATAATGTTTTGATGTTTACGACGTTGAGTATGTGAGACAGCAGCCAGTGGATATAATATTACGATGAGCACTGGATAAAGAAAACCATAAAAGGTTCGAGAACAAGGAGGCGCTAGTTTGATTCCCGGCTCGGTCGATTTTTTCCGAGAATTGCAGTCATTGCGATATGATTAATTCATTTCTCAACCTTTATCATTATTTTGACGATTCTTATGTTGGAAAATAGTCAATGCCTTGGAAAGAATATTGTGCGGAATACTGGTAAAAGTAATTGAAGGAGAGGATAAGTTCACGGGCTGCCGCAATATGAACTGAAAATATATTATAAACGACGTCTTAACACTCTTCAATCAATACTGTATACTTATAGTATTGAGAATCTTACTTTCATTTTTATGACTTATTTTCAATAGATAGATGCTTTAGATCATAAATTGGGAACCTTGGCTTTTTCGGCATTCATTAGGTAAATAGCTGAGGTTGATACGGAATTCAAATCGGTCTTACGTAGAAATGTACAGGGTGATTACATAATTTTGTAAGATCTTGCCAGGATGTCTCAAATGTGCTAGTAACACCATAACATTTCATTCTCAATATTCGAAGGATAATATAGTTATATTACACTCAAAATTACGGACTAAAGGACCATCAAATAGAATGAGAAATAATTAATCATGCAGACTGAGGAAGATATGAAGAACAGAAGCTAATTTATTGTAGGAAGTACATTTTTTGGAAGAAAAGGGTGGACATCGTGATCAGAGAAAACAGTCTTTATAGATAGATCGATAGATAGAGAAAAAAAGGGAAAAAATCGAAAGAGATTGATAGGATAGAGAGACAAGAGTAAAGTTTGCAGGAAGGAAAGAGAAAAAAAGACATACAGAGAGAACGTAACAGAATAGGGAGTGATAGGAAAATGAGACAGAAGATGGTGCAATAGCGGAAGAGACAGAAAGCAACAGACATAGAGAGACTGTGTGAAAGAAGGCAGTGAGATACAGGTAGAAATAGGAGAGAAATAAAAGAAGAGAAGAGAAATAGGAAGGGATAGAGAGTGATACACAGAACGAGAGAAAGACAGAAAGCGAGATAGACAGACAGACAGAGAAACGGCGAGAGACTGAGCGTGGAAAACAGTGTTCAGAGAAAGATAAAATGAGGGACAGAGAGTAAGAACAAAGGGTTCGGAAGGCAGTAGATTGAGGGTGAGATACAAAGAGAGAAAGAGAAACAATAGAGATACACAAAATTAAATGGAGAGAGGTGAAGAAAGACAGAAATTGCAAAAAGAGAGATAGAAATAGATAAAGAAAAGGAGAGGAGATAGAGTGTGTGAGATGACAGAAATGAGGGCGAATACATTATTTCAGACCGTTCAGAATAAGGGTTAAGATCATAAAGAAGACGTTGAGGCCAAAGACTTACCGGTGAAACAACAGGGGCATAGCTTTATCGTTGGAAGGTTCATTCAATTAAGTTAGGTTCTAATTTGAAGGAAGCAGAATAAACAAGCTAACTGACTGGACCTAAATTAAGGGTGAGGGCATAGTTGTAAATACTGAGGATATCTGTCCAACTGACAGAAACTATTACCCACCACGGACACAGGCATACGGCATTGATTTGAAATAATAGAAGGGACATTGTTACAAGATTGGAAGGAACATCAAACTGAGAATGCTTTTCACCGTCTGAAAGGAAGTACAAGGAACCAAGAGAACATCTTTCCGACTGGCGTTGCAGGCTAACAGGTAGGGAGTGGAATCTTTGGAAGGATACAGGTTTATAGCTTACTGATACATTTCACCAAGGCTACTATCTCGATTCCTAAAATACCATAACGCAAACTGTTGCAGGAACATCTTACCAAGGCTACCATCTCGATTCCTAAAATAACATAACGAAATATATGTATCCGAGGAACTCATAGACTGGGGGTGTTTAGTTGCTAATTTGAAATCGCCGACTGGGGGTACTGGCTTAAGAACTTGTGCAGTCAAAGAAAGGTAGAAATACAGTTTTAGGGCCTATTCACATGCAATTCCAAACAGTTACAGCTAAAGTGTAAACTAAAACAAGAAGAAATATTTCTCGGACTAAATGTACAACACTTCGAATTAAGCTAAATCGAACAAACTGAAGGGGGTAACGCATGGCATTTCCTTAAATTGAAAAGAAAACACAAATTTCTAGACATTTGCATTTCACAGACCAACGATACATCTTACAGAAACACCTATACAAGCGAACAAAAAAATGGTTAGAATTGGTTAATCATATCGAATAATTTCCAGAGGTAAGTTTTATCTCGGTGACTAATAGTAAAAATGAATGAAGTGCACAAACAAGGAACTGGTTGATTATCAAGCGTTTGTCGACTCGGATCAAAGAAAGCAGCAAGTGCCAATGGGAACAATATTGTGCGAAGTACTGGTAAATGAAGGCACTTATCTCCCACTCAATAGCCTATAACTTTTTTTAATTGAATCCAAAACTGTCCAGATAATATCGATCCTCTTGAAATTACCTTCTGCAAATTCTATACACGTGGCTATCAAATTCTAGTGCTCACAAATTTCTTTTTTTCCATCATTGTTCTTTACTAACGTTTACAATGTCTTTTTGCACATTACAACTCTCCAGGAATAAAAAAAATAAAGACTGGAAATGTATTCTCCTCAGGTGAAAGTAAAATCTGCAGACTAAGGATACATTTGCTTAGACTGAGAATATGCTTTATAGAATTCATGACGATTATTGGGACAGGATTTAACCTTATCTCGGCACTCATAATTCTTTCGACGCGGCTATGTGAGAAAGGCTGCCAGTGTCAATGGGAAAAATATTGTGCGAAGTACTGGTAAGAAGTTATCCCCCGGGCCTCCACCTCCCCTTACAGCCAGCCCTTTTAATCACAATCATTTATAGCAACATCGATGTATCATTTGATGGATCCTTCATTCAATGCAGGTAACACTTATTAAACCCAACACTTGCCTATTGCAATTTAGCATTAGCTTTTCTGTCATTGCCCTTACACATTTTATCAATTTCTTCATCCACAATAGAATTTTTCCACTATAAAGTAAAATGTCAAAATCAAATTCTTTCTCAAACACCTTTCCTCAGAAAAAAGTAAAATATGAGGACTAAGGATACATTTGCTTAGAGTGAGAATATGCTCTATAGAATTGACGACGAATATTGCAGCATGATTTAATCTTATCTCACCATTCATAATTCTGTCGACGAGGCTATATTAGAAAGGCTGCCAGTGTCAATGGGAACAATATTGTGCGAAGTAATGGAAAAAATTTATCCCCCTGGCCTCCACCTTCCTTTACAGCCAGTCCTTTAAATCACCATCTTTTATAACATGGATATCTCATTTCATGGATCCTTCATTCAATGCAGGTAACACTTATTAAACCCAACACATGCCTATTACAATCTAGTATCAGCTTTTCTGTCATTAGCCTTAAACATTTGTTCATTTCTTCATCCACAATACAATTTTTCCACTATAAAGAAAAAATGTCAAAATCGAAACCTTTCTCAAACACCCTTCCTCAGGTGAAAGTAAAATCTGCAGACCCAGGATGCATTTGCTTAGACTGAGAATATGCTCTATAGAATTGATGACGATTATTGCAACAGGATTGAATCTAATCTCAGCACTCAAAATTCTTTCGATAATGCTATGTGAGAAAGGCTGCCAGTGTCAATGGGAACAATATTGTGCGAAGTACTGGTAAAAAGTTATCCCCCTGGCATCCACCTCCCCTTAAAGCGAGCCTTTTTAATCATCATCTTTTATAGCAACATGGATATCTCATTTAATGGATCTTTCATTCAATGCAGGTAACACTTATTAAACCCAACACATGGCTATTGGAATCTCGCACTAGCTTCTCTGTCATTAGCCTTAGACATCTATCAATTTCTTCATCCACAATACAATCTTTCCACTATAAAGTAAAAATGTCAAAATCAAATCCTTTCTCGTACACCCTTCCTCAAGTGAAAGTAAAATCTGGGGACTAAGGATACATTTCCTTAGACTGAGAATATGCTCTTTAGAATTGTTGACGATTATTGCGACAGGATTTAATCTTATCTCAGCACTTATAATTCTTTCGACGAGGCTATGTGAAAAAGGCTGCCAATGTCAATGGGAACAATATTGTGCGAAGTACTGGTAAAAACTTATCCCCCTGGCCTCCACCTCCCCTTACAGCCATCCCTTTAAATCACCATCTTTTATAACAACATGGATATCTCATTTAAAGGATTCTTCATTCAAAGTAGATAACAGTTATTAAATCCAACACATGCCAATTACAATCTAGCACTAGCTTTTCTGTCATTACCCTTACACATTTTATCAATTTCTTCATCCACAATATAGTCTTTCCTCTATAAAGTAAAAATCAAAACCTTTCTCAAACTCACTTCCTCAGGTGAAAGTAAAATCTGCAGACTAAGGATACATTTGCTTAGACTGAGAATATATGCTTTATAAAATTGATGACGATTATTGCCACAGGATTTAATTTCATCTCGGCACTCATAATTCTTTCGACAAGGCTATGTGAGAAAGGCTGCCAGTGTCAATGGGAACAATATTCTGCGAAGTACTGGTAAAAAGTTACCGCCCTGGCCGCCACCTCCCCTTACAGCCAGCCCTTTAAATCACCATCTTTTTATAGCAACATGGATATCTCATTTAATGGGTCCTTCATTCAATGCAGGTAACATTTATTAAACCCAACACATGCCTATTACAATCTAGCATTAGCTTGTCTATCATTACTCTTAACATTTATCGATTTCTTCATCCACAAGCCCACCCGGTTGGCTCAGTGGTGAGCATGTCGGACTCATGATCTGGTGGCTGTGAGTTCGATACCCGGTATTTTCGCCTCTCACCTCTGCTGAAGCAAGTGAAAAAAGTAGTCGGTGGCTTTGGAAAGAAAGTAGTGTAAAAGCACCGGTGTGAGAAAGCCAGGAAACACATATGCGTCACCGAGCGCCATGATATGACCTTAGCTGTTAAAGTGGCGTTAAACCTCAATACAACCAATTCTTCATCCACAATAGAAACTTTCCACTATAAAGTAAAAATGAACATTTCTCAATTTCGTCATCCACAATATGATCTTTCCACTATAAAGTAAAAATGTCAAAATCAAATTCTTTCTCAAAGACCTTTCCTCAGTAGATGGTAAAATATGCGGACTAAGGATATATTAGCTTAGACTGAGAATATGCTCTATAGAATTGATGGCGAATATTGCGACAGAATTTAATCTTATCTCATCACTCATAATTCTTTCGACGAGGCAATGTAAGAACGGCTGCGAGTGTCAATGGGAAAAATAATGTGCGAAGTACTGGTAAAAACTTATCCCCCTGGCATCCACCTCCCCTTACAGCCAGCCCTTAAAATCACCATCTTTTATAACAACATGGATATCTCATTTCATGGATCCTTCATTTAATGCAGGTAAAACTTATTAAACCCAACAAATGGCTATTAGAATCTAGCACTAGCTTTTCTGTCATTAGCCTCACACATTTATCAATTTCTTTATTCACAATATAATCTTTCCACTATAAAGTAAAAATGTCAAAATCCAAATCTTTCTCAATCTCCCTTCCTCAGGTGAAAGTAAAATCTGCAGACTAAGGATACATTTGCTTCGACTAAGAATATGCTCCATAGAATTGATGACGATTATTGCAACAGGATTTAATCTTATCTCAGCACCCATCATTTTTTCGAGGAGGCTATGTGAGAAAGGCTGCCAGTGTCAATGGGAATAATATTGTGCGAAGTATTTGGTAAAAAGTTATCCCTCCTGGCCTCCACCTCCCCTTGTAGCAAGCCCTTTAGATCAACATCATTTATAACAACATTCATTCTCATTTAATGGATCTTTCATTCAATGCAGGTAACACTTATTAAACTAAACACATGCCTATTACAATCTATCACTAGCTTCTCTGTCATTAGCCTTGCACATTTATCAATCTCTTCATCCACAATACAATCCTTCCACTATAAAGTAAAAATGTAAAAATCACAACCTTTCTCAAACATCATTCCTGAGAATAAAGTAAAATATGGGGACTAAGAATACATTTGCTTAGACCGAGAATATAATCTATAGAATTAATGACGAATTTTGCGACAGAATTTAATCTTATCTCAGCACTCATAATTCTTTCGACGAGAAAGGCTGTGAGAAAGGCTGCCAGTGTCAATGGGAACAATATTGTGCGAAGTACTGGCAAAAAGTTATCCCCCTGGCCTCCACCTCCCCTTACAGCCAGCCCTTTAAATCACCATCTTTTATAACAACATGGATATCTCATTTAATGGATCTTTCAGTCAATGCAGTAACAGATATTAAACCCAACACATGCCTATTAAAATCTAGCACTAGCTTTTCTGTAATTAGCCTCACACATTTATCAATTTCTTCATCCATAATAAAATCTTTCTACTATAAAGTAAAAATGTCAAACTCTAAACCTTTCTTAAACTCCCTCCCTCCCACACTCACTGCCTCTGCTTCGCTGTCTCTCGGTTTTCATATCTATAGAAATCCACAGGCACCATTAGTTACATTCAAGTAATGTTCAAGTCGGCGTTAAAACACCAAGAAAACAAACACATCTATCATCATTAATAAATCCGGTATCGGGACTACCACCGTCACTACCAACTCAAGCATCAAAACAACCATCACCATTATTGTAATCATCAACATCGTCATCATCAAAACAATAATTAAAAAACATGAAAAACACCATAGCTTTGTGTTAAGTTATAGCAAACTCTTGAAGAGTTCAAGAAAACATCTTTTTCCATTCAAATCAGTTACCTTTCTTTGATAAATCTGAAAATCTTTCATACCATTCCAAAATAAAAACTTTTTCTTTGACTACAGAGATATTTCAATGTCAATTCGGTCGATAGCCTACTGAACTTGAGACAAGGGATAGCTGGTTTGATTTCCCTTCTCGGCCATTTCTTACCGAGGTTTGATGATAATTTTTGAGACAGGATTGATTCTTCGGTAGCCTCTTACAAGCGCTTTTGATAATAGTTATAGCGAAAAGGAGTCATTAACATCTGGAAATATCGAGCAAAGGACTGGTTACTGGAACTTTAGTAAAGTATGGGTAGGTGCACTGGTCGCCACGATATAATTGAAATATTGTTGAAAACGGTGGTAAACACATGCTATCAATCCATCAAATCAGTCATTTTCTTTACAAAATGTTACAATTGCTTCTCCCAAAGAATAATCCTCAAGAAATAAAGTGCAACGTTTAAATTCAAACAATTAATCTCTCTCTCTCTCAGTATCAGTCAGCAAATTGCTTAAAGGCCAAGGTTCTTTAGTTCGAATCTAGGCAAATCTAATTTCCTCTTAGGATTAAGTTCATTGCGACATATTTTAATATTCTGTCCTCATATCAATGTTTCAAATGGTAACTTTCATTTTCGTTGACATGGCTTTAACATCTGATGAAGTGCAAGAAACTTCATCAGCATAATTCTAAGCTTGGTTGCTTACCTCATGACAAACGGCGGCTGTAAATAGGGGTTCACAGGTTCGATTCGCAAGCTGTTAAAATTTTTATCCGAGGTTTGATTAGTCATTGTGACATGATATGTTACTTTCTCGTCACATACAGTTTTTTTCCCAAAAAACATTTAAGTAGGAAAGTGTCCATTGGTTTGGAATAATGTGCAAAGGTACTGGTAAATGAAATACTGACACAGCTTGGATAGATGCAAATGACGCCCTGGTATATCCGACATGACTGAAATCTAATATGACTAAAAACACAATAGACTAAAAGCAACAAAACAAATAAAAATTTTACCAAAGTCCGATGACTTTCCCTGGCCTCCACCTCCCCTTCCTGCCTGCCCTTGAAATCACCATATTTTATAACAACACGGATATCTGATTTAATGGATCCTTCATTCAATGCAGGTAACACATGTCAAAGCCAACACATACCTATTGAAATCTGTAGTATAAATATTTCGCTTTCATGTCATTAGCCTTACATACATGTATTTAACAATTTCTTCATCCACAATACCTTTCCACTATAAAGTAAAAATGTTAAATTCAAAACCTTTCTCAAACTCACTCCCTCTCACACTCACTGCCTTTCTGTTGCTATCTCTCGGTTTTAATGTCTCTAAAAATCCAGGGGCACAACTAGTAACATTCAAGTAATGTTCAAGTTGGCCTTAAAACACCAAGAAAACAAACACATTGATCTCCACTAGTAAATCCGGTATCGGCTTTAACACCATCACTACCAACTCAACCATCGAAACTACCATCACCATTATTATAATCATCAATATCATCATCATCAAAGCAATTAAGTGTTCAGGAAAACATCTTTTTTCCATTCAAATTAGTTACCTTCTTTCATAAATCTGAAAATCACACCATTCCAAATTCAAACCTTTTGACAACAGAGATTTTCGAATATCAATTTGGTCGATAGCGTATAGAACTTGAGACACGGGTTAGCTGGTTTGATTCCCCTACTCGGCCATGTCTTTTGATAATAATTTTTGCGACAGGATTGATTCTTCGCTAGCCTCTCAAAAGTACTTTTGATAATAGTTATGTTGAAAAGGAGTAAATTGCATCTGGAAAATATCGTACAAAGGACTGGTTACTGAACCTTCAGTAAAGTATGGGTACGTGCACTGGCCGCCGCGATATAATTGAAATATTGTTGAAAACGGTAATAAACCACATGCAATCAAGCAATCAATCAATCAACCAATTCAGTCCCTCTTCTTTTATTTACCTGAAATACTTCACAGCATTTTCAAATCAACACATTGTCTTCATCTTCCAATGATTCTTAAACTTCCAATGATTCTTAAAAAGGCATTCGGTCCACATTGCCCGGAACTTAAGGCAAGGCTTGGCTGGTTTGTATCCCCTGCTCGGTCATTTCTTTCCGAGAGTTGATGATACTCACTGTGGTAGCATTAACTTTTCTGAACAGCGATTTTGACTATAATAATGTGGAAAAGCAGTCAATGGCTTGGGAAGAATATCGTGAGAAGTACTAGTTACTGAAACTACAGGAACGCATAAGCAAGAGTACTGGCCGCCGCATTATAACCCGAATATCGTTGAAAACGGTGGTAAACACATGAAGTCAATCAACCACTCAACCAATCGATTGTCAAAGACTAGTTCGATACCTCAGTCGTTTAGCTCTAGAAACAAGGGGTCGCCAATCCCTAGTTCGCAAGATTTGTTCCCATATTTGATTAAATTAATTGCAAGTCTTCTGTCTCAGTACTGTTCATTGTCTTTAACGATAATTACGTGGAAAGAGGCCAACGGCTAAAAGATTAACTCTTATATTTACTTTTAGAACACTGTTTAACGCATGCCTATTAAAATTGTCTTTTCTGTCATTAATCTTTCCAAACTTAACACTTTCTTGTGAATAATGTTTTGATGTTTATGACATTGAGCATGTGAGACAGCAGCCAGTGGATATAATATTATGATGAGCACTGGATAAAGAAAACCATAAAAATTTGAGAACAGGGAGCTACTACTTTGATTCCCGGCTCAGTCCATTTCTTCCGAAAATTGCTTACAGTCATTGCTATATGATTCATTCATTTCTCAACCTTTATCATTATTTCGACGATTATGTTGGAAAGTAGTCAGTGCCTTGGAAAGAATATTGTGCTGAATACTGGTAAAAGTAATTCCAGGAGAGGATAAGTTCACAGGCCGCCGCAATATGAACTGAAATAATATTGTAAACGACGTTTTAACACTCTTCAATCAATACTGCATACTTATAGCATTCAGAATCTTACGTTCATTTTTATGACTTATTTTCAATAGATAGATGCTTTAGATCATAAAATGGGAACCTTGGCTTTTTCGGCATTCATTAGGTAAATAGCTCAGGTTGATACAGAATTTAAATTGGTTGTATGTAGAAATGTACAGGGTGGTTACATAATTTTGTAAGATCTTTCCAGGATGTCTCAAATGTGCTAATAACACCATAACATTTCATTCTAAAATATTCAAAGGATAATATAATTAGATTACACTCTAAATTACGGACTGAAGGAGCATCATATAGGATGAATAACGATTAATCATGCAGACTGAGGAAGATATGAAGAAAGGAAGCTAATTTATTGTAGGTAGTACATTTTTTGGAATAAAAGGATGGACATCGTGGTCAGAGAAAACAGTCTTTATAGATAGATAGATTGATAGATTGATAGATAGATAGATTGAGATAGATATATAGGTAGTAAGATAGATAAAAGGGAAAAAAAGCGAAAGAGATTGATAGGATGGAAAGACAAGAGTAAAGTTTGCAGGAAGGAAAGAGAAACAGAGAGACAGACAGAACATAACAGAATAGGGAGTGATAGAAAAATGAGACACAGGATGGTGGAATAGCGGAAGAGACAGAAAGCAACAGAGATAGAGAGACTGTGAAAGAAGGCAGTAAGATAGAGGTAGAAAGAGGAGAGAAATAAAAGAAGAAAAGGAAGAGAAATGGGAAGGGATAGAGAGTGATACACAGAGCGAGAGAAAGACAGAAAGCGAGAGAGACAGATAGACAGACAGACGGAGAGACAGCGTGGAAAACAGTGTTGAGAGAAAGACAAAAAGATAAAATGATTAAATGATAAAATGAGTGACAGAGAGTAAGAAAAAAGAGTTCGGAAGGCAGTATATAGAGTGTGAGATATAAAGAGAGAAAGAGAAACAATAGAGATACACAAAATTAAATGGAGAGAGGTGAACAAAGACAAAAATTGCGAAAAGAGGGATAGAAATAGATAAAGAAAAGGAGAAGAGATAGAGTGTGTGAGATGACAGAAATGAGGGCGAATACATTATTTCAGACCGTTCAGACTAAGGGTTAAGATCATAAAGAAGACTTATCGGTGAAACAACAGGGGCATAGCTTTATCGTTGGAAGGTACATTCAATTAAATTAGGTTCTAATTTGAAGGAAGCAGAATAAACAAGCTAACTGACTGGGGCTACATTAGGGGTGAGGGCATAGTTGTAAATACTGACAGAAAATATTACCAACCACGGATACAGGCATACGGCATTGGTTTGAAATAATAGAAGGGAAATTGTTACAGGATTGGAAGGAACATCAAACTGAGAATGTCTTTCACCGTCTGAGAGGAAGTACAAGGACGTTGCAGGCTAACAGGTAGGGAGTAAAATCTCTGGAAGGACACAGGTTTATAGCTTACTGATGCATCTCACCAAGGCTACCATCTCGATTCCTAAAATACCATAACGCAAACTGTTGTTGTGACATCTCACCAAGGCTACCATCTCGATTCCTAAAATAACATAACGCAAGCTGATGCAGTAACCAATGGACATCTTCGAACTGTGGGTACATCAAGAAGGCAAGGGAATTGAAAACGGGTGAATTTTAAGACAGAACACTGCTTCGGGGCCTTATGGTGTATCCGAGGGACTCATAGACTGGAGGTGTTCAGTTGCTAACTTGGGTTCAATGCGCTGACTAATGTTTTAAGACTGGAAGACAAGTTAAATTTGGGATTCTCTCTGAAATTACTCTTACAGATTTTAAGTACATGTCAGGAAAAAAGTGTATGGGCAAACTCTGCAAACAATACCACGAGAGTGAGGCAGTGGTTTAGGGCCTGGGTGTTCATTCAACTGAGTATAGAACAATTTCAAAGTCTACGAGGATATGAAATAGATTGGGGAAACATTCCACGAACTGAGGGTACAATCTCAGGGCCCAATATGCTTGCAACGGCCTGCTGGTTGGTTTTAGGCGCTGTGGGTATGAAATCGCCCACTGGGGGTACTGGCTTAAGAACTTGTGCAGTCAAAGAAAGGTAGAAATACAGTTTTAGGGCCTAATGACAAGCGATTTCAAGCAGTTACAGCTAAAAAGGTGAAAACTCAAACAAAAAGAAATATTTCTCGGACTAAATGTACAACATTAAAGGTAAATCGAACAAACGGAAGGGGCTAACGCGTGGCATTTCCTTAAATTGAAAATAAAATCAAATTTCTAGTCACTTGCATTTCACAGACCGACGATACATCTTACAGAAACACATATACAAGGGACCAAAAGCGGTTAAAAGCGGTTAATCATATCGAATAATTTCCAGAGGTAGGTTTTATCTCGGTGACTAACATTAAAGCTGAATGAAGTACAGAAACAAGGACCTGGTTGATTCTCAAGCGTTTGTCGACTCGGATCAAAGAAAGCAGCAAGTGCCAATGGAAACAATATTGTGCGAAGTACTGGTAAAAGAAGGCACTGATCTCCCTCTAAATAGCTTATAACTTTTTTTAATTGATTCAAAACTGTCCAGAAAATATCCATCCGCTTGAAATTAACTTCTGCAAATTCTAAACACGTGGCTATCAAAATCTAGTGCTCACAAATTTCGTTTTTTCCATCATTGTACTTTACAAACAGTTACATTGTCTTTTTGCACATAACCCTCAAGGAATAAATAAATACAGACTGGAAATGTATCTCCCTAGGTGAAATTAAAATTTGCGGACTAAGCATACATTTGCTTAGACTGAGAATATGATCTATAGAATTCATGACAATTATTGCGACAGGATTTAACCTTATCTCACCACTCATAATTCTTTCGACGAGGTTATGTGAGAAAGGCTGTCAGTGTCAATGGGAACAATATTGTGCGAAGTACTGGTAAAAGGTTATCCCCCTGGCCTCCACCTCCCCTTACAGCCCGCCCTTGAAATCACCATCTTTTATAACAACATGGATATCTCATTTACCCAACACATGCCTTCAACAATCTAGCACTAGGTTTTTCTATCATTAGCCTCACACATTTATCAAATTCTTCATCCACAATACAATCTTTCCACTCTAAAGTAAAAATGTCAAAATCAAAACCTTTCTCAAACTCCCTTCCTCAAGTGAAAGTAAAATCTGCGGACTAAGGATACATTTATTTAGACTGAAAATATGCTCTATAGAAATCATGACAATTATTGCGACAGGATTTAATCTTATCTCACCATTCATAATTCTTTCGACGAGGCTATGTGAGAAAGGCTGTCAGTGTCAATGGGAACAATATTGTGCAAAGTACTGGTAAAAGGTTATTCCCCTGGTCTCCACCTCCCCTTACAGCCAGCCCTTGAAATCACCATCTTTTATAACAACATGGATATCTCATTTAATGAATCCTAACATGTATTTGCTTACACTGAGAATATGATCTATAGAATTCATGACAATTATTGCGACAGGATTTAATCTTATCTCACCATTCATAATTCCTTCGAAGAGGCTATGTGAGAAAGGCTGTCAGTGTCAATGGGAACAATATTGTGCGAAGTACTGGTAAAAGGTTATCCCCCTGGCCTCCACCTCCCCTTACAGCCAGCCCTTGAAATCACCATCTTTTATAACAACATGGATATCTCATTTAATGAAACCTTCATTCAATGCAGGTAACACTTATTAAACCCAACACATGCCTATTACAATCTTTCATTAGCCTCACACATTTATCAATTTCTTCATCCACAATACAATCTTTCCACTCTAAAGTAAAAATGTCAAAATCAAAACCTTTCTTAAACTCCTTTCCTCAAGTGAAAGTAAAATCTGCGGACTAAGGATACATTTATTTAGACTGAAAATATGTTCTATAGAAATCATGACAATTATTGCGACAGGATTTAATCTTATCTCACCACTCATAATTCTTTCGACGAGGCTATGTGAGAAAGGCTGTCAGTGTCAATGGGAACAATATTGTGCGAAGTACTGGTAAAAGGTTATTCCCCTGGCCTCCACCTCCCCTTACAGCCAGCCCTTGAAATCACCATCTTTTATAACAATATGGATATCTAATTGAATGAATCCTTCATTCAATGCAGGTAACACTTATTAAACCCAACACATGCCTATTACAATCTTTCATTAGCCTCACACATTTATCAATTTCTTCATCCACAATACAATCTTTCCACTCTAAAGTAAAAATGTCAAACTCTAAACCTTTCTTAAACTCCCTCCCACCCTCACTGCCTCTGTTTTGCTGTCTCTCGGTTTTCATATCTATAGAAATCCACAGGCACCATTAGTTACATTCAAGTAATGTTCAAGTCGGCGTTAAAACACTAAGAAAACAAACACAACTATCATCACTAATAAATCCGGTATCGGGACTACCACCGTCACAACCAACTCAACCATTGAAACAACCATCACCATTATTGTAATCATCAACATCATCATCATCAAAGCAATAATTAAAAAACATTAAAAACGCCATAGCTTTGTGTTAAGTTATAGCAAACTCTTGAAGAGTTCAAGAAAACATCTTTTTCCATTCAAATGAGTTACTTTTCTTTGATAAATCTGAAAATCTTTCATACCATTCCAAAAACAAAACTTTTTCTTTGACTACAGAGATATTTCAATAGCAATTCGGTCGATAGCCTTCAGAACTTGAGACATGGGTTAGCTGGTTTGATTCCCCTACTCGGCCATTTCTTACCAGGTTTGATGATAATTTTTGGGACAGGATTGATTCTTCGGTAGCCTCTTAAAAGCGCTTTTGATAATAGTTATGTTGAAAAAGAGTCATTAACATCTGGAAAATATCGAGCAAAGGACTGGTTACTGGAACTTTAGTAAAGTATGGGTAGGTGCACTGGCCGCCACGATATAATTGAAATATTGTTGAAAACGGTGGTAAACACATGCTATCAATCCATCAAATCAGTCATTTTCTTTACAAAATGTTACAATTGCTTCTCCCATTGAATAATCCTCAAGAAATGAAGTGCAACGTTTAAATTCAAACAATCACCTTATCTCTCAGTATCAGTCGGCCGAATGCTTAAAGCCCAAGGTTCTTTAGTTCGGATCTCGGCAAATCCAATTTCCTTTTTAGGATTAAGTTCATAGCGACAGATTTCAATATTCTCTCCTCATATCAATGTTTCAAATGGTAACTTTCATTTACGTTGACATGGCTTTAACATCTGATGAAGTGCAAGAAACTTCATCAGCATAATTCTAAGCTTGGTTGCTCACCTCATGACAAACGGCGGCTGTAAATAGGGGTTCACAGGTTCGATTCCCAAGCTGTTAAAATTTTTATCCGAGGTTTGATTAGTCATTGCGACATGATATATTACTTTCTCGTCACATACAGTTTTTTCCCCAAAACATTTAAATAGGAAAGCGTCCATTGGTTTGGAATAATGTGCAAAGGTACTGGTAAATAAAATACTGACACAGCTTGGATAGATGCAAATGACGCCCTGGTATATCTGATATTACTGAAATCTAATATGACTTAAAACACAATAGACTAAAAGCAACAAAACAAATTCAAATTTTACCAAAGTCCGATGAATTTCTCTGGCCTCCACCTCCCCTTACTGCCAGCCCTCGAAATCACTATCTTTTATAACAACACGGATATCTCAGTTAATGGATCCTTCATTCAATGCAGTTAACACATATCAAGGCCAACACATGCCTACTGAAATCTATAGTATAGATATTTCGCTTTTCTGTCATTAGCCTTACATATTTAACGATTTCTTCATCCACAATACAACCTTTCCACTATAAAGTAAAAATTCAAAACCTTTCTCAAACTCACTCCCTCTCACACTCACTGCCTCTCTGTTGCTGTCTCTCGGTTTTAATGTCTCTAAAAATCCAGGGGCACAATTAGTAACATTCAAGTAATGTTCAAGTTGGCCTTAAAATACCAAGAAAACAAACACATTTATCTCCACTAGTAAATCCGGTATCGGCTTTAACACCATCACTACCAACTCAATCATCGAAACTACCATCACCATTATTATAATCATCAATATCATCATCATCAAAGCAATTAAGAGTTCAGGAAAACATCTTTTTTTCCATTCAAATTAGTTACCTTCTTTCATAAATCTGAAAATCACACCATTCCAAATTCAAACCTTTTGACAACAGAGATTTTCGAATATCAATTTGGTCGATAGCTTATAGAACTTGAGACATGGGTTAGCTGGTTTGATTCCCCTACTCGGCCATGTCTTTTGATAATAATTTTTGCGACAGGATTGATTCTTCGCTAGCCTCTCAAAAGTACTTTTGATAATAGTTATGTTGAAAAGGAGTAAATTGCATCTGGAAAATATCGTACAAAGGACTGGTTACTGAACCTTCAGTAAAGTATGGGTACGTGCACTGGCCGCCGCGATATAATTGAAATATTGTTGAAAACGGTAATAAACCACATGCAATCAAGCAATCAATCAATCAACCAATTCAGTCCCTCTTCTTTTATTTACCTGAAATACTTCACAGCATTTTCAAATCAACACATTGTCTTCATCTTCCAATGATTCTTTAAAAAGGCATTCGGTCCACATTGCCCGGAACTTAAGGCAAGGCTTGGCTGGTTTGTATCCCCTGCTCGGTCATTTCTTTCCGAGAGTTGATGATACTCACTGTGGTAGCATTAACTTTTCTGAACAGCAATTTTGACTATAATAATGTGGAAAAGCAGTCAATGGCTTGGGAAGAATATCGTGAGAAGTACTAGTTACTGAAACTACAGGAACGCATAAGCAAGAGTACTGGCCGCCGCATTATAACCCGAATATCGTTGAAAACGGTGTTAAACACATGAAGTCAATCAACCACTCAACCAATCGATTGTCAAAGACTAGTTCGATACCTCAGTCGTTTATCCGTAGCTCTAGAAACAAGGGGTCGCCAATCCCTAGTTCGCAAGATTTGTTCCCATATTTGATTAAATTAATTGCAAGTCTTCTGTCTCAGTACTGTTCATTGTCTTTAACGATAATTACGTGGAAAGAGGCCAACGGCTAAAAGATTAACTCTTATATTTACTTTTAGAACACTGTTTAACGCATGCCTATTAAAATTGTCTTTTCTGTCATTAATCTTTCCAAACTTAACACTTTCTTGTGAATAATGTTTTGATGTTTATGACATTGAGCATGTGAGACAGCAGCCAGTGGATATAATATTATGATGAGCACTGGATAAAGAAAACCATAAAAATTTGAGAACAGGGAGCTACTACTTTGATTCCCGGCTCAGTCCATTTCTTCCGAAAATTGCTTACAGTCATTGCTATATGATTCATTCATTTCTCAACCTTTATCATTATTTCGACGATTATGTTGGAAAGTAGTCAGTGCCTTGGAAAGAATATTGTGCTGAATACTGGTAAAAGTAATTCCAGGAGAGGATAAGTTCACAGGCCGCCGCAATATGAACTGAAATAATATTGTAAACGACGTTTTAACACTCTTCAATCAATACTGCATACTTATAGCATTCAGAATCTTACGTTCATTTTTATGACTTATTTTCAATAGATAGATGCTTTAGATCATAAAATGGGAACCTTGGCTTTTTCGGCATTCATTAGGTAAATAGCTCAGGTTGATACAGAATTTAAATTGGTTGTATGTAGAAATGTACAGGGTGGTTACATAATTTTGTAAGATCTTTCCAGGATGTCTCAAATGTGCTAATAACACCATAACATTTCATTCTAAAATATTCAAAGGATAATATAATTAGATTACACTCTAAATTACGGACTGAAGGAGCATCATATAGGATGAATAACGATTAATCATGCAGACTGAGGAAGATATGAAGAAAGGAAGCTAATTTATTGTAGGTAGTACATTTTTTGGAATAAAAGGATGGACATCGTGGTCAGAGAAAACAGTCTTTATAGATAGATAGATTGATAGATTGATAGATAGATAGATTGAGATAGATATATAGGTAGTAAGATAGATAAAAGGGAAAAAAAGCGAAAGAGATTGATAGGATGGAAAGACAAGAGTAAAATTTGCAGGAAGGAAAGAGAAACAGAGAGACAGACAGAACATAACAGAATAGGGAGTGATAGAAAAATGAGACACAGGATGGTGGAATAGCGGAAGAGACAGAAAGCAACAGAGATAGAGAGACTGTGAAAGAAGGCAGTAAGATAGAGGTAGAAAGAGGAGAGAAATAAAAGAAGAAAAGGAAGAGAAATGGGAAGGGATAGAGAGTGATACACAGAGCGAGAGAAAGACAGAAAGCGAGAGAGACAGATAGACAGACAGACGGAGAGACAGCGTGGAAAACAGTGTTGAGAGAAAGACAAAAAGATAAAATGATTAAATGATAAAATGAGTGACAGAGAGTAAGAAAAAAGAGTTCGGAAGGCAGTATATAGAGTGTGAGATATAAAGAGAGTAAGAGAAACAATAGAGATACACAAAATTAAATGGAGAGAGGTGAACAAAGACAAAAATTGCGAAAAGAGGGATAGAAATAGATAGAGAAAAGGAGAAGAGATAGAGTGTGTGAGATGACAGAAATGAGGGCGAATACATTATTTCAGACCGTTCAGACTAAGGGTTAAGATCATAAAGAAGACTTATCGGTGAAACAACAGGGGCATAGCTTTATCGTTGGAAGGTACATTCAATTAAATTAGGTTCTAATTTGAAGGAAGCAGAATAAACAAGCTAACTGACTGGGACTACATTAGGGGTGAGGGCATAGTTGTAAATACTGACAGAAAATATTACCAACCACGGATACAGGCATACGGCATTGGTTTGAAATAATAGAAGGGAAATTGTTACAGGATTGGAAGGAACATCAAACTGAGAATGTCTTTCACCGTCTGAGAGGAAGTACAAGGACGTTGCAGGCTAACAGGTAGGGAGTAAAATCTCTGGAAGGACACAGGTTTATAGCTTACTGATGCATCTCACCAAGGCTACCATCTCGATTCCTAAAATACCATAACGCAAACTGTTGTTGTGACATCTCACCAAGGCTACCATCTCGATTCCTAAAATAACATAACGCAAGCTGATGCAGTAACCAATGGACATCTTCGAACTGTGGGTACATCAAGAAGGCAAGGGAATTGAAAACGGGTGAATTTTAAGACAGAACACTGCTTCGGGGCCTTATGGTGTATCCGAGGGACTCATAGACTGGAGGTGTTCAGTTGCTAACTTGGGTTCAATGCGCTGACTAATGTTTTAAGACTGGAAGACAAGTTAAATTTGGGATTCTCTCTGAAATTACTCTTACAGATTTTAAGTACATGTCAGGAAAAAAGTGTATGGGCAAACTCTGCAAACAATACCACGAGAGTGAGGCAGTGGTTTAGGGCCTGGGTGTTCATTCAACTGAGTATAGAACAATTTCAAAGTCTACGAGGATATGAAATAGATTGGGGAAACATTCCACGAACTGAGGGTACAATCTCAGGGCCCAATATGCTTGCAACGGCCTGCTGGTTGGTTTTAGGCGCTGTGGGTATGAAATCGCCCACTGGGGGTACTGGCTTAAGAACTTGTGCAGTCAAAGAAAGGTAGAAATACAGTTTTAGGGCCTAATGACAAGCGATTTCAAGCAGTTACAGCTAAAAAGGTGAAAACTCAAACAAAAAGAAATATTTCTCGGACTAAATGTACAACATTAAAGGTAAATCGAACAAACGGAAGGGGCTAACGCGTGGCATTTCCTTAAATTGAAAATAAAATCAAATTTCTAGTCACTTGCATTTCACAGACCGACGATACATCTTACAGAAACACACATACAAGGGACCAAAAGCGGTTAAAAGCGGTTAATCATATCGAATAATTTCCAGAGGTAGGTTTTATCTCAGTGACTAACATTAAAGCTGAATGAAGTACAGAAACAAGGACCTGGTTGATTCTCAAGCGTTTGTCGACTCGGATCAAAGAAAGCAGCAAGTGCCAATGGAAACAATATTGTGCGAAGTACTGGTAAAAGAAGGCACTGATCTCCCTCTAAATAGCTTATAACTTTTTTTAATTGATTCAAAACTGTCCAGAAAATATCCATCCGCTTGAAATTAACTTCTGCAAATTCTAAACACGTGGCTATCAAAATCTAGTGCTCACAAATTTCGTTTTTTCCATCATTGTACTTTACAAACAGTTACATTGTCTTTTTGCACATAACCCTCAAGGAATAAATAAATACAGACTGGAAATGTATCTCCCTAGGTGAAATTAAAATTTGCGGACTAAGCATACATTTGCTTAGACTGAGAATATGATCTATAGAATTCATGACAATTATTGCGACAGGATTTAATCTTATCTCACCACTCATAATTCTTTCGACGAGGTTATGTGAGAAAGGCTGTCAGTGTCAATGGGAACAATATTGTGCGAAGTACTGGTAAAAGGTTATCCCCCTGGCCTCCACCTCCCCTTACAGCCCGCCCTTGAAATCACCATCTTTTATAACAACATGGATATCTCATTTACCCAACACATGCCTTCAACAATCTAGCACTAGGTTTTTCTATCATTAGCCTCACACATTTATCAAATTCTTCATCCACAATACAATCTTTCCACTCTAAAGTAAAAATGTCAAAATCAAAACCTTTCTCAAACTCCCTTCCTCAAGTGAAAGTAAAATCTGCGGACTAAGGATACATTTATTTAGACTGAAAATATGCTCTATAGAAATCATGACAATTATTGCGACAGGATTTAATCTTATCTCACCATTCATAATTCTTTCGACGAGGCTATGTGAGAAAGGCTGTCAGTGTCAATGGGAACAATATTGTGCAAAGTACTGGTAAAAGGTTATTCCCCTGGTCTCCACCTCCCCTTACAGCCAGCCCTTGAAATCACCATCTTTTATAACAACATGGATATCTCATTTAATGAATCCTAACATGTATTTGCTTACACTGAGAATATGATCTATAGAATTCATGACAATTATTGCGACAGGATTTAATCTTATCTCACCATTCATAATTCCTTCGAAGAGGCTATGTGAGAAAGGCTGTCAGTGTCAATGGGAACAATATTGTGCGAAGTACTGGTAAAAGGTTATCCCCCTGGCCTCCACCTCCCCTTACAGCCAGCCCTTGAAATCACCATCTTTTATAACAACATGGATATCTCATTTAATGAAACCTTCATTCAATGCAGGTAACACTTATTAAACCCAACACATGCCTATTACAATCTTTCATTAGCCTCACACATTTATCAATTTCTTCATCCACAATACAATCTTTCCACTCTAAAGTAAAAATGTCAAAATCAAAACCTTTCTTAAACTCCTTTCCTCAAGTGAAAGTAAAATCTGCGGACTAAGGATACATTTATTTAGACTGAAAATATGCTCTATAGAAATCATGACAATTATTGCGACAGGATTTAATCTTATCTCACCACTCATAATTCTTTCGACGAGGCTATGTGAGAAAGGCTGTCAGTGTCAATGGGAACAATATTGTGCGAAGTACTGGTAAAAGGTTATTCCCCTGGCCTCCACCTCCCCTTACAGCCAGCCCTTGAAATCACCATCTTTTATAACAATATGGATATCTAATTGAATGAATCCTTCATTCAATGCAGGTAACACTTATTAAACCCAACACATGCCTATTACAATCTTTCATTAGCCTCACACATTTATCAATTTCTTCATCCACAATACAATCTTTCCACTCTAAAGTAAAAATGTCAAACTCTAAACCTTTCTTAAACTCCCTCCCACCCTCACTGCCTCTGTTTTGCTGTCTCTCGGTTTTCATATCTATAGAAATCCACAGGCACCATTAGTTACATTCAAGTAATGTTCAAGTCGGCGTTAAAACACTAAGAAAACAAACACAACTATCATCACTAATAAATCCGGTATCGGGACTACCACCGTCACAACCAACTCAACCATCGAAACAACCATCACCATTATTGTAATCATCAACATCATCATCATCAAAGCAATAATTAAAAAACATTAAAAACGCCATAGCTTTGTGTTAAGTTATAGCAAACTCTTGAAGAGTTCAAGAAAACATCTTTTTCCATTCAAATGAGTTACTTTTCTTTGATAAATCTGAAAATCTTTCATACCATTCCAAAAACAAAACTTTTTCTTTGACTACAGAGATATTTCAATAGCAATTCGGTCGATAGCCTTCAGAACTTGAGACATGGGTTAGCTGGTTTGATTCCCCTACTCGGCCATTTCTTACCAGGTTTGATGATAATTTTTGGGACAGGATTGATTCTTCGGTAGCCTCTTAAAAGCGCTTTTGATAATAGTTATGTTGAAAAAGAGTCATTAACATCTGGAAAATATCGAGCAAAGGACTGGTTACTGGAACTTTAGTAAAGTATGGGTAGGTGCACTGGCCGCCACGATATAATTGAAATATTGTTGAAAACGGTGGTAAACACATGCTATCAATCCATCAAATCAGTCATTTTCTTTACAAAATGTTACAATTGCTTCTCCCATTGAATAATCCTCAAGAAATGAAGTGCAACGTTTAAATTCAAACAATCACCTTATCTCTCAGTATCAGTCGGCCGAATGCTTAAAGCCCAAGGTTCTTTAGTTCGGATCTCGGCAAATCCAATTTCCTTTTTAGGATTAAGTTCATAGCGACAGATTTCAATATTCTCTCCTCATATCAATGTTTCAAATGGTAACTTTCATTTACGTTGACATGGCTTTAACATCTGATGAAGTGCAAGAAACTTCATCAGCATAATTCTAAGCTTGGTTGCTCACCTCATGACAAACGGCGGCTGTAAATAGGGGTTCACAGGTTCGATTCCCAAGCTGTTAAAATTTTTATCCGAGGTTTGATTAGTCATTGCGACATGATATATTACTTTCTCGTCACATACAGTTTTTTCCCCAAAACATTTAAATAGGAAAGCGTCCATTGGTTTGGAATAATGTGCAAAGGTACTGGTAAATAAAATACTGACACAGCTTGGATAGATGCAAATGACGCCCTGGTATATCTGATATTACTGAAATCTAATATGACTTAAAACACAATAGACTAAAAGCAACAAAACAAATTCAAATTTTACCAAAGTCCGATGAATTTCTCTGGCCTCCACCTCCCCTTACTGCCAGCCCTCGAAATCACTATCTTTTATAACAACACGGATATCTCAGTTAATGGATCCTTCATTCAATGCAGTTAACACATATCAAGGCCAACACATGCCTACTGAAATCTATAGTATAGATATTTCGCTTTTCTGTCATTAGCCTTACATATTTAACGATTTCTTCATCCACAATACAACCTTTCCACTATAAAGTAAAAATTCAAAACCTTTCTCAAACTCACTCCCTCTCACACTCACTGCCTCTCTGTTGCTGTCTCTCGGTTTTAATGTCTCTAAAAATCCAGGGGCACAATTAGTAACATTCAAGTAATGTTCAAGTTGGCCTTAAAATACCAAGAAAACAAACACATTTATCTCCACTAGTAAATCCGGTATCGGCTTTAACACCATCACTACCAACTCAATCATCGAAACTACCATCACCATTATTATAATCATCAATATCATCATCATCAAAGCAATTAAGAGTTCAGGAAAACATATTTTTTTCCATTCAAATTAGTTACCTTCTTTCATAAATCTGAAAATCACACCATTCCAAATTCAAACCTTTTGACAACAGAGATTTTCGAATATCAATTTGGTCGATAGCTTATAGAACTTGAGACATGGGTTAGCTGGTTTGATTCCCCTACTCGGCCATGTCTTTTGATAATAATTTTTGCGACAGGATTGATTCTTCGCTAGCCTCTCAAAAGTACTTTTGATAATAGTTATGTTGAAAAGGAGTAAATTGCATCTGGAAAATATCGTACAAAGGACTGGTTACTGAACCTTCAGTAAAGTATGGGTACGTGCACTGGCCGCCGCGATATAATTGAAATATTGTTGAAAACGGTAATAAACCACATGCAATCAAGCAATCAATCAATCAACCAATTCAGTCCCTCTTCTTTTATTTACCTGAAATACTTCACAGCATTTTCAAATCAACACATTGTCTTCATCTTCCAATGATTCTTTAAAAAGGCATTCGGTCCACATTGCCCGGAACTTAAGGCAAGGCTTGGCTGGTTTGTATCCCCTGCTCGGTCATTTCTTTCCGAGAGTTGATGATACTCACTGTGGTAGCATTAACTTTTCTGAACAGCAATTTTGACTATAATAATGTGGAAAAGCAGTCAATGGCTTGGGAAGAATATCGTGAGAAGTACTAGTTACTGAAACTACAGGAACGCATAAGCAAGAGTACTGGCCGCCGCATTATAACCCGAATATCGTTGAAAACGGTGTTAAACACATGAAGTCAATCAACCACTCAACCAATCGATTGTCAAAGACTAGTTCGATACCTCAGTCGTTTATCCGTAGCTCTAGAAACAAGGGGTCGCCAATCCCTAGTTCGCAAGATTTGTTCCCATATTTGATTAAATTAATTGCAAGTCTTCTGTCTCAGTACTGTTCATTGTCTTTAACGATAATTACGTGGAAAGAGGCCAACGGCTAAAAGATTAACTCTTATATTTACTTTTAGAACACTGTTTAACGCATGCCTATTAAAATTGTCTTTTCTGTCATTAATCTTTCCAAACTTAACACTTTCTTGTGAATAATGTTTTGATGTTTATGACATTGAGCATGTGAGACAGCAGCCAGTGGATATAATATTATGATGAGCACTGGATAAAGAAAACCATAAAAATTTGAGAACAGGGAGCTACTACTTTGATTCCCGGCTCAGTCCATTTCTTCCGAAAATTGCTTACAGTCATTGCTATATGATTCATTCATTTCTCAACCTTTATCATTATTTCGACGATTATGTTGGAAAGTAGTCAGTGCCTTGGAAAGAATATTGTGCTGAATACTGGTAAAAGTAATTCCAGGAGAGGATAAGTTCACAGGCCGCCGCAATATGAACTGAAATAATATTGTAAACGACGTTTTAACACTCTTCAATCAATACTGCATACTTATAGCATTCAGAATCTTACGTTCATTTTTATGACTTATTTTCAATAGATAGATGCTTTAGATCATAAAATGGGAACCTTGGCTTTTTCGGCATTCATTAGGTAAATAGCTCAGGTTGATACAGAATTTAAATTGGTTGTATGTAGAAATGTACAGGGTGGTTACATAATTTTGTAAGATCTTTCCAGGATGTCTCAAATGTGCTAATAACACCATAACATTTCATTCTAAAATATTCAAAGGATAATATAATTAGATTACACTCTAAATTACGGACTGAAGGAGCATCATATAGGATGAATAACGATTAATCATGCAGACTGAGGAAGATATGAAGAAAGGAAGCTAATTTATTGTAGGTAGTACATTTTTTGGAATAAAAGGATGGACATCGTGGTCAGAGAAAACAGTCTTTATAGATAGATAGATTGATAGATTGATAGATAGATAGATTGAGATAGATATATAGGTAGTATGATAGATAAAAGGGAAAAAAAGCGAAAGAGATTGATAGGATGGAAAGACAAGAGTAAAGTTTGCAGGAAGGAGAGAGAAACAGAGAGACAGACAGAACATAACAGAATAGGGAGTGATAGAAAAATGAGACACAGGATGGTGGAATAGCGGAAGAGACAGAAAGCAACAGAGATAGAGAGACTGTGAAAGAAGGCAGTAAGATAGAGGTAGAAAGAGGAGAGAAATAAAAGAAGAAAAGGAAGAGAAATGGGAAGGGATAGAGAGTGATACACAGAGCGAGAGAAAGACAGAAAGCGAGAGAGACAGATAGACAGACAGACGGAGAGACAGCGTGGAAAACAGTGTTGAGAGAAAGACAAAAAGATAAAATGATTAAATGATAAAATGAGTGACAGAGAGTAAGAAAAAAGAGTTCGGAAGGCAGTATATAGAGTGTGAGATATAAAGAGAGAAAGAGAAACAATAGAGATACACAAAATTAAATGGAGAGAGGTGAACAAAGACAAAAATTGCGAAAAGAGGGATAGAAATAGATAAAGAAAAGGAGAAGAGATAGAGTGTGTGAGATGACAGAAATGAGGGCGAATACATTATTTCAGACCGTTCAGACTAAGGGTTAAGATCATAAAGAAGACTTATCGGTGAAACAACAGGGGCATAGCTTTATCGTTGGAAGGTACATTCAATTAAATTAGGTTCTAATTTGAAGGAAGCAGAATAAACAAGCTAACTGACTGGGGCTACATTAGGGGTGAGGGCATAGTTGTAAATACTGACAGAAAATATTACCAACCACGGATACAGGCATACGGCATTGGTTTGAAATAATAGAAGGGAAATTGTTACAGGATTGGAAGGAACATCAAACTGAGAATGTCTTTCACCGTCTGAGAGGAAGTACAAGGACGTTGCAGGCTAACAGGTAGGGAGTAAAATCTCTGGAAGGACACAGGTTTATAGCTTACTGATGCATCTCACCAAGGCTACCATCTCGATTCCTAAAATACCATAACGCAAACTGTTGTTGTGACATCTCACCAAGGCTACCATCTCGATTCCTAAAATAACATAACGCAAGCTGATGCAGTAACCAATGGACATCTTCGAACTGTGGGTACATCAAGAAGGCAAGGGAATTGAAAACGGGTGAATTTTAAGACAGAACACTGCTTCGGGGCCTTATGGTGTATCCGAGGGACTCATAGACTGGAGGTGTTCAGTTGCTAACTTGGGTTCAATGCGCTGACTAATGTTTTAAGACTGGAAGACAAGTTAAATTTGGGATTCTCTCTGAAATTACTCTTACAGATTTTAAGTACATGTCAGGAAAAAAGTGTATGGGCAAACTCTGCAAACAATACCACGAGAGTGAGGCAGTGGTTTAGGGCCTGGGTGTTCATTCAACTGAGTATAGAACAATTTCAAAGTCTACGAGGATATGAAATAGATTGGGGAAACATTCCACGAACTGAGGGTACAATCTCAGGGCCCAATATGCTTGCAACGGCCTGCTGGTTGGTTTTAGGCGCTGTGGGTATGAAATCGCCCACTGGGGGTACTGGCTTAAGAACTTGTGCAGTCAAAGAAAGGTAGAAATACAGTTTTAGGGCCTAATGACAAGCGATTTCAAGCAGTTACAGCTAAAAAGGTGAAAACTCAAACAAAAAGAAATATTTCTCGGACTAAATGTACAACATTAAAGGTAAATCGAACAAACGGAAGGGGCTAACGCGTGGCATTTCCTTAAATTGAAAATAAAATCAAATTTCTAGTCACTTGCATTTCACAGACCGACGATACATCTTACAGAAACACACATACAAGGGACCAAAAGCGGTTAAAAGCGGTTAATCATATCGAATAATTTCCAGAGGTAGGTTTTATCTCAGTGACTAACATTAAAGCTGAATGAAGTACAGAAACAAGGACCTGGTTGATTCTCAAGCGTTTGTCGACTCGGATCAAAGAAAGCAGCAAGTGCCAATGGAAACAATATTGTGCGAAGTACTGGTAAAAGAAGGCACTGATCTCCCTCTAAATAGCTTATAACTTTTTTTAATTGATTCAAAACTGTCCAGAAAATATCCATCCGCTTGAAATTAACTTCTGCAAATTCTAAACACGTGGCTATCAAAATCTAGTGCTCACAAATTTCGTTTTTTCCATCATTGTACTTTACAAACAGTTACATTGTCTTTTTGCACATAACCCTCAAGGAATAAATAAATACAGACTGGAAATGTATCTCCCTAGGTGAAATTAAAATTTGCGGACTAAGCATACATTTGCTTAGACTGAGAATATGATCTATAGAATTCATGACAATTATTGCGACAGGATTTAATCTTATCTCACCACTCATAATTCTTTCGACGAGGTTATGTGAGAAAGGCTGTCAGTGTCAATGGGAACAATATTGTGCGAAGTACTGGTAAAAGGTTATCCCCCTGGCCTCCACCTCCCCTTACAGCCCGCCCTTGAAATCACCATCTTTTATAACAACATGGATATCTCATTTACCCAACACATGCCTTCAACAATCTAGCACTAGGTTTTTCTATCATTAGCCTCACACATTTATCAAATTCTTCATCCACAATACAATCTTTCCACTCTAAAGTAAAAATGTCAAAATCAAAACCTTTCTCAAACTCCCTTCCTCAAGTGAAAGTAAAATCTGCGGACTAAGGATACATTTATTTAGACTGAAAATATGCTCTATAGAAATCATGACAATTATTGCGACAGGATTTAATCTTATCTCACCATTCATAATTCTTTCGACGAGGCTATGTGAGAAAGGCTGTCAGTGTCAATGGGAACAATATTGTGCAAAGTACTGGTAAAAGGTTATTCCCCTGGTCTCCACCTCCCCTTACAGCCAGCCCTTGAAATCACCATCTTTTATAACAACATGGATATCTCATTTAATGAATCCTAACATGTATTTGCTTACACTGAGAATATGATCTATAGAATTCATGACAATTATTGCGACAGGATTTAATCTTATCTCACCATTCATAATTCCTTCGAAGAGGCTATGTGAGAAAGGCTGTCAGTGTCAATGGGAACAATATTGTGCGAAGTACTGGTAAAAGGTTATCCCCCTGGCCTCCACCTCCCCTTACAGCCAGCCCTTGAAATCACCATCTTTTATAACAACATGGATATCTCATTTAATGAAACCTTCATTCAATGCAGGTAACACTTATTAAACCCAACACATGCCTATTACAATCTTTCATTAGCCTCACACATTTATCAATTTCTTCATCCACAATACAATCTTTCCACTCTAAAGTAAAAATGTCAAAATCAAAACCTTTCTTAAACTCCTTTCCTCAAGTGAAAGTAAAATCTGCGGACTAAGGATACATTTATTTAGACTGAAAATATGCTCTATAGAAATCATGACAATTATTGCGACAGGATTTAATCTTATCTCACCACTCATAATTCTTTCGACGAGGCTATGTGAGAAAGGCTGTCAGTGTCAATGGGAACAATATTGTGCGAAGTACTGGTAAAAGGTTATTCCCCTGGCCTCCACGTCCCCTTACAGCCAGCCCTTGAAATCACCATCTTTTATAACAATATGGATATCTAATTGAATGAATCCTTCATTCAATGCAGGTAACACTTATTAAACCCAACACATGCCTATTACAATCTTTCATTAGCCTCACACATTTATCAATTTCTTCATCCACAATATAATCTTTCCACTCTAAAGTAAAAATGTCAAACTCTAAACCTTTCTTAAACTCCCTCCCACCCTCACTGCCTCTGTTTTGCTGTCTCTCGGTTTTCATATCTATAGAAATCCACAGGCACCATTAGTTACATTCAAGTAATGTTCAAGTCGGCGTTAAAACACTAAGAAAACAAACACAACTATCATCACTAATAAATCCGGTATCGGGACTACCACCGTCACAACCAACTCAACCATCGAAACAACCATCACCATTATTGTAATCATCAACATCATCATCATCAAAGCAATAATTAAAAAACATTAAAAACGCCATAGCTTTGTGTTAAGTTATAGCAAACTCTTGAAGAGTTCAAGAAAACATCTTTTTCCATTCAAATGAGTTACTTTTCTTTGATAAATCTGAAAATCTTTCATACCATTCCAAAAACAAAACTTTTTCTTTGACTACAGAGATATTTCAATAGCAATTCGGTCGATAGCCTTCAGAACTTGAGACATGGGTTAGCTGGTTTGATTCCCCTACTCGGCCATTTCTTACCAGGTTTGATGATAATTTTTGGGACAGGATTGATTCTTCGGTAGCCTCTTAAAAGCGCTTTTGATAATAGTTATGTTGAAAAAGAGTCATTAACATCTGGAAAATATCGAGCAAAGGACTGGTTACTGGAACTTTAGTAAAGTATGGGTAGGTGCACTGGCCGCCACGATATAATTGAAATATTGTTGAAAACGGTGGTAAACACATGCTATCAATCCATCAAATCAGTCATTTTCTTTACAAAATGTTACAATTGCTTCTCCCATTGAATAATCCTCAAGAAATGAAGTGCAACGTTTAAATTCAAACAATCACCTTATCTCTCAGTATCAGTCGGCCGAATGCTTAAAGCCCAAGGTTCTTTAGTTCGGATCTCGGCAAATCCAATTTCCTTTTTAGGATTAAGTTCATAGCGACAGATTTCAATATTCTCTCCTCATATCAATGTTTCAAATGGTAACTTTCATTTACGTTGACATGGCTTTAACATCTGATGAAGTGCAAGAAACTTCATCAGCATAATTCTAAGCTTGGTTGCTCACCTCATGACAAACGGCGGCTGTAAATAGGGGTTCACAGGTTCGATTCCCAAGCTGTTAAAATTTTTATCCGAGGTTTGATTAGTCATTGCGACATGATATATTACTTTCTCGTCACATACAGTTTTTTCCCCAAAACATTTAAATAGGAAAGCGTCCATTGGTTTGGAATAATGTGCAAAGGTACTGGTAAATAAAATACTGACACAGCTTGGATAGATGCAAATGACGCCCTGGTATATCTGATATTACTGAAATCTAATATGACTTAAAACACAATAGACTAAAAGCAACAAAACAAATTCAAATTTTACCAAAGTCCGATGAATTTCTCTGGCCTCCACCTCCCCTTACTGCCAGCCCTCGAAATCACTATCTTTTATAACAACACGGATATCTCAGTTAATGGATCCTTCATTCAATGCAGTTAACACATATCAAGGCCAACACATGCCTACTGAAATCTATAGTATAGATATTTCGCTTTTCTGTCATTAGCCTTACATATTTAACGATTTCTTCATCCACAATACAACCTTTCCACTATAAAGTAAAAATTCAAAACCTTTCTCAAACTCACTCCCTCTCACACTCACTGCCTCTCTGTTGCTGTCTCTCGGTTTTAATGTCTCTAAAAATCCAGGGGCACAATTAGTAACATTCAAGTAATGTTCAAGTTGGCCTTAAAATACCAAGAAAACAAACACATTTATCTCCACTAGTAAATCCGGTATCGGCTTTAACACCATCACTACCAACTCAATCATCGAAACTACCATCACCATTATTATAATCATCAATATCATCATCATCAAAGCAATTAAGAGTTCAGGAAAACATCTTTTTTTCCATTCAAATTAGTTACCTTCTTTCATAAATCTGAAAATCACACCATTCCAAATTCAAACCTTTTGACAACAGAGATTTTCGAATATCAATTTGGTCGATAGCTTATAGAACTTGAGACATGGGTTAGCTGGTTTGATTCCCCTACTCGGCCATGTCTTTTGATAATAATTTTTGCGACAGGATTGATTCTTCGCTAGCCTCTCAAAAGTACTTTTGATAATAGTTATGTTGAAAAGGAGTAAATTGCATCTGGAAAATATCGTACAAAGGACTGGTTACTGAACCTTCAGTAAAGTATGGGTACGTGCACTGGCCGCCGCGATATAATTGAAATATTGTTGAAAACGGTAATAAACCACATGCAATCAAGCAATCAATCAATCAACCAATTCAGTCCCTCTTCTTTTATTTACCTGAAATACTTCACAGCATTTTCAAATCAACACATTGTCTTCATCTTCCAATGATTCTTTAAAAAGGCATTCGGTCCACATTGCCCGGAACTTAAGGCAAGGCTTGGCTGGTTTGTATCCCCTGCTCGGTCATTTCTTTCCGAGAGTTGATGATACTCACTGTGGTAGCATTAACTTTTCTGAACAGCAATTTTGACTATAATAATGTGGAAAAGCAGTCAATGGCTTGGGAAGAATATCGTGAGAAGTACTAGTTACTGAAACTACAGGAACGCATAAGCAAGAGTACTGGCCGCCGCATTATAACCCGAATATCGTTGAAAACGGTGTTAAACACATGAAGTCAATCAACCACTCAACCAATCGATTGTCAAAGACTAGTTCGATACCTCAGTCGTTTATCCGTAGCTCTAGAAACAAGGGGTCGCCAATCCCTAGTTCGCAAGATTTGTTCCCATATTTGATTAAATTAATTGCAAGTCTTCTGTCTCAGTACTGTTCATTGTCTTTAACGATAATTACGTGGAAAGAGGCCAACGGCTAAAAGATTAACTCTTATATTTACTTTTAGAACACTGTTTAACGCATGCCTATTAAAATTGTCTTTTCTGTCATTAATCTTTCCAAACTTAACACTTTCTTGTGAATAATGTTTTGATGTTTATGACATTGAGCATGTGAGACAGCAGCCAGTGGATATAATATTATGATGAGCACTGGATAAAGAAAACCATAAAAATTTGAGAACAGGGAGCTACTACTTTGATTCCCGGCTCAGTCCATTTCTTCCGAAAATTGCTTACAGTCATTGCTATATGATTCATTCATTTCTCAACCTTTATCATTATTTCGACGATTATGTTGGAAAGTAGTCAGTGCCTTGGAAAGAATATTGTGCTGAATACTGGTAAAAGTAATTCCAGGAGAGGATAAGTTCACAGGCCGCCGCAATATGAACTGAAATAATATTGTAAACGACGTTTTAACACTCTTCAATCAATACTGCATACTTATAGCATTCAGAATCTTACGTTCATTTTTATGACTTATTTTCAATAGATAGATGCTTTAGATCATAAAATGGGAACCTTGGCTTTTTCGGCATTCATTAGGTAAATAGCTCAGGTTGATACAGAATTTAAATTGGTTGTATGTAGAAATGTACAGGGTGGTTACATAATTTTGTAAGATCTTTCCAGGATGTCTCAAATGTGCTAATAACACCATAACATTTCATTCTAAAATATTCAAAGGATAATATAATTAGATTACACTCTAAATTACGGACTGAAGGAGCATCATATAGGATGAATAACGATTAATCATGCAGACTGAGGAAGATATGAAGAAAGGAAGCTAATTTATTGTAGGTAGTACATTTTTTGGAATAAAAGGATGGACATCGTGGTCAGAGAAAACAGTCTTTATAGATAGATAGATTGATAGATTGATAGATAGATAGATTGAGATAGATATATAGGTAGTAAGATAGATAAAAGGGAAAAAAAGCGAAAGAGATTGATAGGATGGAAAGACAAGAGTAAAGTTTGCAGGAAGGAAAGAGAAACAGAGAGACAGACAGAACATAACAGAATAGGGAGTGATAGAAAAATGAGACACAGGATGGTGGAATAGCGGAAGAGACAGAAAGCAACAGAGATAGAGAGACTGTGAAAGAAGGCAGTAAGATAGAGGTAGAAAGAGGAGAGAAATAAAAGAAGAAAAGGAAGAGAAATGGGAAGGGATAGAGAGTGATACACAGAGCGAGAGAAAGACAGAAAGCGAGAGAGACAGATAGACAGACAGACGGAGAGACAGCGTGGAAAACAGTGTTGAGAGAAAGACAAAAAGATAAAATGATTAAATGATAAAATGAGTGACAGAGAGTAAGAAAAAAGAGTTCGGAAGGCAGTATATAGAGTGTGAGATATAAAGAGAGAAAGAGAAACAATAGAGATACACAAAATTAAATGGAGAGAGGTGAACAAAGACAAAAATTGCGAAAAGAGGGATAGAAATAGATAAAGAAAAGGAGAAGAGATAGAGTGTGTGAGATGACAGAAACGAGGGCGAATACATTATTTCAGACCGTTCAGACTAAGGGTTAAGATCATAAAGAAGACTTATCGGTGAAACAACAGGGGCATAGCTTTATCGTTGGAAGGTACATTCAATTAAATTAGGTTCTAATTTGAAGGAAGCAGAATAAACAAGCTAACTGACTGGGGCTACATTAGGGGTGAGGGCATAGTTGTAAATACTGACAGAAAATATTACCAACCACGGATACAGGCATACGGCATTGGTTTGAAATAATAGAAGGGAAATTGTTACAGGATTGGAAGGAACATCAAACTGAGAATGTCTTTCACCGTCTGAGAGGAAGTACAAGGACGTTGCAGGCTAACAGGTAGGGAGTAAAATCTCTGGAAGGACACAGGTTTATAGCTTACTGATGCATCTCACCAAGGCTACCATCTCGATTCCTAAAATACCATAACGCAAACTGTTGTTGTGACATCTCACCAAGGCTACCATCTCGATTCCTAAAATAACATAACGCAAGCTGATGCAGTAACCAATGGACATCTTCGAACTGTGGGTACATCAAGAAGGCAAGGGAATTGAAAACGGGTGAATTTTAAGACAGAACACTGCTTCGGGGCCTTATGGTGTATCCGAGGGACTCATAGACTGGAGGTGTTCAGTTGCTAACTTGGGTTCAATGCGCTGACTAATGTTTTAAGACTGGAAGACAAGTTAAATTTGGGATTCTCTCTGAAATTACTCTTACAGATTTTAAGTACATGTCAGGAAAAAAGTGTATGGGCAAACTCTGCAAACAATACCACGAGAGTGAGGCAGTGGTTTAGGGCCTGGGTGTTCATTCAACTGAGTATAGAACAATTTCAAAGTCTACGAGGATATGAAATAGATTGGGGAAACATTCCACGAACTGAGGGTACAATCTCAGGGCCCAATATGCTTGCAACGGCCTGCTGGTTGGTTTTAGGCGCTGTGGGTATGAAATCGCCCACTGGGGGTACTGGCTTAAGAACTTGTGCAGTCAAAGAAAGGTAGAAATACAGTTTTAGGGCCTAATGACAAGCGATTTCAAGCAGTTACAGCTAAAAAGGTGAAAACTCAAACAAAAAGAAATATTTCTCGGACTAAATGTACAACATTAAAGGTAAATCGAACAAACGGAAGGGGCTAACGCGTGGCATTTCCTTAAATTGAAAATAAAATCAAATTTCTAGTCACTTGCATTTCACAGACCGACGATACATCTTACAGAAACACACATACAAGGGACCAAAAGCGGTTAAAAGCGGTTAATCATATCGAATAATTTCCAGAGGTAGGTTTTATCTCAGTGACTAACATTAAAGCTGAATGAAGTACAGAAACAAGGACCTGGTTGATTCTCAAGCGTTTGTCGACTCGGATCAAAGAAAGCAGCAAGTGCCAATGGAAACAATATTGTGCGAAGTACTGGTAAAAGAAGGCACTGATCTCCCTCTAAATAGCTTATAACTTTTTTTAATTGATTCAAAACTGTCCAGAAAATATCCATCCGCTTGAAATTAACTTCTGCAAATTCTAAACACGTGGCTATCAAAATCTAGTGCTCACAAATTTCGTTTTTTCCATCATTGTACTTTACAAACAGTTACATTGTCTTTTTGCACATAACCCTCAAGGAATAAATAAATACAGACTGGAAATGTATCTCCCTAGGTGAAATTAAAATTTGCGGACTAAGCATACATTTGCTTAGACTGAGAATATGATCTATAGAATTCATGACAATTATTGCGACAGGATTTAATCTTATCTCACCACTCATAATTCTTTCGACGAGGTTATGTGAGAAAGGCTGTCAGTGTCAATGGGAACAATATTGTGCGAAGTACTGGTAAAAGGTTATCCCCCTGGCCTCCACCTCCCCTTACAGCCCGCCCTTGAAATCACCATCTTTTATAACAACATGGATATCTCATTTACCCAACACATGCCTTCAACAATCTAGCACTAGGTTTTTCTATCATTAGCCTCACACATTTATCAAATTCTTCATCCACAATACAATCTTTCCACTCTAAAGTAAAAATGTCAAAATCAAAACCTTTCTCAAACTCCCTTCCTCAAGTGAAAGTAAAATCTGCGGACTAAGGATACATTTATTTAGACTGAAAATATGCTCTATAGAAATCATGACAATTATTGCGACAGGATTTAATCTTATCTCACCATTCATAATTCTTTCGACGAGGCTATGTGAGAAAGGCTGTCAGTGTCAATGGGAACAATATTGTGCAAAGTACTGGTAAAAGGTTATTCCCCTGGTCTCCACCTCCCCTTACAGCCAGCCCTTGAAATCACCATCTTTTATAACAACATGGATATCTCATTTAATGAATCCTAACATGTATTTGCTTACACTGAGAATATGATCTATAGAATTCATGACAATTATTGCGACAGGATTTAATCTTATCTCACCATTCATAATTCCTTCGAAGAGGCTATGTGAGAAAGGCTGTCAGTGTCAATGGGAACAATATTGTGCGAAGTACTGGTAAAAGGTTATCCCCCTGGCCTCCATCTCCCCTTACAGCCAGCCCTTGAAATCACCATCTTTTATAACAACATGGATATCTCATTTAATGAAACCTTCATTCAATGCAGGTAACACTTATTAAACCCAACACATGCCTATTACAATCTTTCATTAGCCTCACACATTTATCAATTTCTTCATCCACAATACAATCTTTCCACTCTAAAGTAAAAATGTCAAAATCAAAACCTTTCTTAAACTCCTTTCCTCAAGTGAAAGTAAAATCTGCGGACTAAGGATACATTTATTTAGACTGAAAATATGCTCTATAGAAATCATGACAATTATTGCGACAGGATTTAATCTTATCTCACCACTCATAATTCTTTCGACGAGGCTATGTGAGAAAGGCTGTCAGTGTCAATGGGAACAATATTGTGCGAAGTACTGGTAAAAGGTTATTCCCCTGGCCTCCACGTCCCCTTACAGCCAGCCCTTGAAATCACCATCTTTTATAACAATATGGATATCTAATTGAATGAATCCTTCATTCAATGCAGGTAACACTTATTAAACCCAACACATGCCTATTACAATCTTTCATTAGCCTCACACATTTATCAATTTCTTCATCCACAATACAATCTTTCCACTCTAAAGTAAAAATGTCAAACTCTAAACCTTTCTTAAACTCCCTCCCACCCTCACTGCCTCTGTTTTGCTGTCTCTCGGTTTTCATATCTATAGAAATCCACAGGCACCATTAGTTACATTCAAGTAATGTTCAAGTCGGCGTTAAAACACTAAGAAAACAAACACAACTATCATCACTAATAAATCCGGTATCGGGACTACCACCGTCACAACCAACTCAACCATCGAAACAACCATCACCATTATTGTAATCATCAACATCATCATCATCAAAGCAATAATTAAAAAACATTAAAAACGCCATAGCTTTGTGTTAAGTTATAGCAAACTCTTGAAGAGTTCAAGAAAACATCTTTTTCCATTCAAATGAGTTACTTTTCTTTGATAAATCTGAAAATCTTTCATACCATTCCAAAAACAAAACTTTTTCTTTGACTACAGAGATATTTCAATAGCAATTCGGTCGATAGCCTTCAGAACTTGAGACATGGGTTAGCTGGTTTGATTCCCCTACTCGGCCATTTCTTACCAGGTTTGATGATAATTTTTGGGACAGGATTGATTCTTCGGTAGCCTCTTAAAAGCGCTTTTGATAATAGTTATGTTGAAAAAGAGTCATTAACATCTGGAAAATATCGAGCAAAGGACTGGTTACTGGAACTTTAGTAAAGTATGGGTAGGTGCACTGGCCGCCACGATATAATTGAAATATTGTTGAAAACGGTGGTAAACACATGCTATCAATCCATCAAATCAGTCATTTTCTTTACAAAATGTTACAATTGCTTCTCCCATTGAATAATCCTCAAGAAATGAAGTGCAACGTTTAAATTCAAACAATCACCTTATCTCTCAGTATCAGTCGGCCGAATGCTTAAAGCCCAAGGTTCTTTAGTTCGGATCTCGGCAAATCCAATTTCCTTTTTAGGATTAAGTTCATAGCGACAGATTTCAATATTCTCTCCTCATATCAATGTTTCAAATGGTAACTTTCATTTACGTTGACATGGCTTTAACATCTGATGAAGTGCAAGAAACTTCATCAGCATAATTCTAAGCTTGGTTGCTCACCTCATGACAAACGGCTGCTGTAAATAGGGGTTCACAGGTTCGATTCCCAAGCTGTTAAAATTTTTATCCGAGGTTTGATTAGTCATTGCGACATGATATATTACTTTCTCGTCACATACAGTTTTTTCCCCAAAACATTTAAATAGGAAAGCGTCCATTGGTTTGGAATAATGTGCAAAGGTACTGGTAAATAAAATACTGACACAGCTTGGATAGATGCAAATGACGCCCTGGTATATCTGATATTACTGAAATCTAATATGACTTAAAACACAATAGACTAAAAGCAACAAAACAAATTCAAATTTTACCAAAGTCCGATGAATTTCTCTGGCCTCCACCTCCCCTTACTGCCAGCCCTCGAAATCACTATCTTTTATAACAACACGGATATCTCAGTTAATGGATCCTTCATTCAATGCAGTTAACACATATCAAGGCCAACACATGCCTACTGAAATCTATAGTATAGATATTTCGCTTTTCTGTCATTAGCCTTACATATTTAACGATTTCTTCATCCACAATACAACCTTTCCACTATAAAGTAAAAATTCAAAACCTTTCTCAAACTCACTCCCTCTCACACTCACTGCCTCTCTGTTGCTGTCTCTCGGTTTTAATGTCTCTAAAAATCCAGGGGCACAATTAGTAACATTCAAGTAATGTTCAAGTTGGCCTTAAAATACCAAGAAAACAAACACATTTATCTCCACTAGTAAATCCGGTATCGGCTTTAACACCATCACTACCAACTCAATCATCGAAACTACCATCACCATTATTATAATCATCAATATCATCATCATCAAAGCAATTAAGAGTTCAGGAAAACATATTTTTTTCCATTCAAATTAGTTACCTTCTTTCATAAATCTGAAAATCACACCATTCCAAATTCAAACCTTTTGACAACAGAGATTTTCGAATATCAATTTGGTCGATAGCTTATAGAACTTGAGACATGGGTTAGCTGGTTTGATTCCCCTACTCGGCCATGTCTTTTGATAATAATTTTTGCGACAGGATTGATTCTTCGCTAGCCTCTCAAAAGTACTTTTGATAATAGTTATGTTGAAAAGGAGTAAATTGCATCTGGAAAATATCGTACAAAGGACTGGTTACTGAACCTTCAGTAAAGTATGGGTACGTGCACTGGCCGCCGCGATATAATTGAAATATTGTTGAAAACGGTAATAAACCACATGCAATCAAGCAATCAATCAATCAACCAATTCAGTCCCTCTTCTTTTATTTACCTGAAATACTTCACAGCATTTTCAAATCAACACATTGTCTTCATCTTCCAATGATTCTTTAAAAAGGCATTCGGTCCACATTGCCCGGAACTTAAGGCAAGGCTTGGCTGGTTTGTATCCCCTGCTCGGTCATTTCTTTCCGAGAGTTGATGATACTCACTGTGGTAGCATTAACTTTTCTGAACAGCAATTTTGACTATAATAATGTGGAAAAGCAGTCAATGGCTTGGGAAGAATATCGTGAGAAGTACTAGTTACTGAAACTACAGGAACGCATAAGCAAGAGTACTGGCCGCCGCATTATAACCCGAATATCGTTGAAAACGGTGTTAAACACATGAAGTCAATCAACCACTCAACCAATCGATTGTCAAAGACTAGTTCGATACCTCAGTCGTTTATCCGTAGCTCTAGAAACAAGGGGTCGCCAATCCCTAGTTCGCAAGATTTGTTCCCATATTTGATTAAATTAATTGCAAGTCTTCTGTCTCAGTACTGTTCATTGTCTTTAACGATAATTACGTGGAAAGAGGCCAACGGCTAAAAGATTAACTCTTATATTTACTTTTAGAACACTGTTTAACGCATGCCTATTAAAATTGTCTTTTCTGTCATTAATCTTTCCAAACTTAACACTTTCTTGTGAATAATGTTTTGATGTTTATGACATTGAGCATGTGAGACAGCAGCCAGTGGATATAATATTATGATGAGCACTGGATAAAGAAAACCATAAAAATTTGAGAACAGGGAGCTACTACTTTGATTCCCGGCTCAGTCCATTTCTTCCGAAAATTGCTTACAGTCATTGCTATATGATTCATTCATTTCTCAACCTTTATCATTATTTCGACGATTATGTTGGAAAGTAGTCAGTGCCTTGGAAAGAATATTGTGCTGAATACTGGTAAAAGTAATTCCAGGAGAGGATAAGTTCACAGGCCGCCGCAATATGAACTGAAATAATATTGTAAACGACGTTTTAACACTCTTCAATCAATACTGCATACTTATAGCATTCAGAATCTTACGTTCATTTTTATGACTTATTTTCAATAGATAGATGCTTTAGATCATAAAATGGGAACCTTGGCTTTTTCGGCATTCATTAGGTAAATAGCTCAGGTTGATACAGAATTTAAATTGGTTGTATGTAGAAATGTACAGGGTGGTTACATAATTTTGTAAGATCTTTCCAGGATGTCTCAAATGTGCTAATAACACCATAACATTTCATTCTAAAATATTCAAAGGATAATATAATTAGATTACACTCTAAATTACGGACTGAAGGAGCATCATATAGGATGAATAACGATTAATCATGCAGACTGAGGAAGATATGAAGAAAGGAAGCTAATTTATTGTAGGTAGTACATTTTTTGGAATAAAAGGATGGACATCGTGGTCAGAGAAAACAGTCTTTATAGATAGATAGATTGATAGATTGATAGATTGAGATAGATATATAGGTAGTAAGATAGATAAAAGGGAAAAAAAGCGAAAGAGATTGATAGGATGGAAAGACAAGAGTAAAGTTTGCAGGAAGGAAAGAGAAACAGAGAGACAGACAGAACATAACAGAATAGGGAGTGATAGAAAAATGAGACACAGGATGGTGGAATAGCGGAAGAGACAGAAAGCAACAGAGATAGAGAGACTGTGAAAGAAGGCAGTAAGATAGAGGTAGAAAGAGGAGAGAAATAAAAGAAGAAAAGGAAGAGAAATGGGAAGGGATAGAGAGTGATACACAGAGCGAGAGAAAGACAGAAAGCGAGAGAGACAGATAGACAGACAGACGGAGAGACAGCGTGGAAAACAGTGTTGAGAGAAAGACAAAAAGATAAAATGATTAAATGATAAAATGAGTGACAGAGAGTAAGAAAAAAGAGTTCGGAAGGCAGTATATAGAGTGTGAGATATAAAGAGAGAAAGAGAAACAATAGAGATACACAAAATTAAATGGAGAGAGGTGAACAAAGACAAAAATTGCGAAAAGAGGGATAGAAATAGATAAAGAAAAGGAGAAGAGATAGAGTGTGTGAGATGACAGAAATGAGGGCGAATACATTATTTCAGACCGTTCAGACTAAGGGTTAAGATCATAAAGAAGACTTATCGGTGAAACAACAGGGGCATAGCTTTATCGTTGGAAGGTACATTCAATTAAATTAGGTTCTAATTTGAAGGAAGCAGAATAAACAAGCTAACTGACTGGGGCTACATTAGGGGTGAGGGCATAGTTGTAAATACTGACAGAAAATATTACCAACCACGGATACAGGCATACGGCATTGGTTTGAAATAATAGAAGGGAAATTGTTACAGGATTGGAAGGAACATCAAACTGAGAATGTCTTTCACCGTCTGAGAGGAAGTACAAGGACGTTGCAGGCTAACAGGTAGGGAGTAAAATCTCTGGAAGGACACAGGTTTATAGCTTACTGATGCATCTCACCAAGGCTACCATCTCGATTCCTAAAATACCATAACGCAAACTGTTGTTGTGACATCTCACCAAGGCTACCATCTCGATTCCTAAAATAACATAACGCAAGCTGATGCAGTAACCAATGGACATCTTCGAACTGTGGGTACATCAAGAAGGCAAGGGAATTGAAAACGGGTGAATTTTAAGACAGAACACTGCTTCGGGGCCTTATGGTGTATCCGAGGGACTCATAGACTGGAGGTGTTCAGTTGCTAACTTGGGTTCAATGCGCTGACTAATGTTTTAAGACTGGAAGACAAGTTAAATTTGGGATTCTCTCTGAAATTACTCTTACAGATTTTAAGTACATGTCAGGAAAAAAGTGTATGGGCAAACTCTGCAAACAATACCACGAGAGTGAGGCAGTGGTTTAGGGCCTGGGTGTTCATTCAACTGAGTATAGAACAATTTCAAAGTCTACGAGGATATGAAATAGATTGGGGAAACATTCCACGAACTGAGGGTACAATCTCAGGGCCCAATATGCTTGCAACGGCCTGCTGGTTGGTTTTAGGCGCTGTGGGTATGAAATCGCCCACTGGGGGTACTGGCTTAAGAACTTGTGCAGTCAAAGAAAGGTAGAAATACGGTTTTAGGGCCTAATGACAAGCGATTTCAAGCAGTTACAGCTAAAAAGGTGAAAACTCAAACAAAAAGAAATATTTCTCGGACTAAATGTACAACATTAAAGGTAAATCGAACAAACGGAAGGGGCTAACGCGTGGCATTTCCTTAAATTGAAAATAAAATCAAATTTCTAGTCACTTGCATTTCACAGACCGACGATACATCTTACAGAAACACACATACAAGGGACCAAAAGCGGTTAAAAGCGGTTAATCATATCGAATAATTTCCAGAGGTAGGTTTTATCTCAGTGACTAACATTAAAGCTGAATGAAGTACAGAAACAAGGACCTGGTTGATTCTCAAGCGTTTGTCGACTCGGATCAAAGAAAGCAGCAAGTGCCAATGGAAACAATATTGTGCGAAGTACTGGTAAAAGAAGGCACTGATCTCCCTCTAAATAGCTTATAACTTTTTTTAATTGATTCAAAACTGTCCAGAAAATATCCATCCGCTTGAAATTAACTTCTGCAAATTCTAAACACGTGGCTATCAAAATCTAGTGCTCACAAATTTCGTTTTTTCCATCATTGTACTTTACAAACAGTTACATTGTCTTTTTGCACATAACCCTCAAGGAATAAATAAATACAGACTGGAAATGTATCTCCCTAGGTGAAATTAAAATTTGCGGACTAAGCATACATTTGCTTAGACTGAGAATATGATCTATAGAATTCATGACAATTATTGCGACAGGATTTTAATCTTATCTCACCACTCATAATTCTTTCGACGAGGTTATGTGAGAAAGGCTGTCAGTGTCAATGGGAACAATATTGTGCGAAGTACTGGTAAAAGGTTATCCCCCTGGCCTCCACCTCCCCTTACAGCCCGCCCTTGAAATCACCATCTTTTATGACAACATGGATATCTCATTTACCCAACACATGCCTTCAACAATCTAGCACTAGGTTTTTCTATCATTAGCCTCACACATTTATCAAATTCTTCATCCACAATACAATCTTTCCACTCTAAAGTAAAAATGTCAAAATCAAAACCTTTCTCAAACTCCCTTCCTCAAGTGAAAGTAAAATCTGCGGACTAAGGATACATTTATTTAGACTGAAAATATGCTCTATAGAAATCATGACAATTATTGCGACAGGATTTAATCTTATCTCACCATTCATAATTCTTTCGACGAGGCTATGTGAGAAAGGCTGTCAGTGTCAATGGGAACAATATTGTGCAAAGTACTGGTAAAAGGTTATTCCCCTGGTCTCCACCTCCCCTTACAGCCAGCCCTTGAAATCACCATCTTTTATAACAACATGGATATCTCATTTAATGAATCCTAACATGTATTTGCTTACACTGAGAATATGATCTATAGAATTCATGACAATTATTGCGACAGGATTTAATCTTATCTCACCATTCATAATTCCTTCGAAGAGGCTATGTGAGAAAGGCTGTCAGTGTCAATGGGAACAATATTGTGCGAAGCACTGGTAAAAGGTTATCCCCCTGGCCTCCACCTCCCCTTAAAGCCAGCCCTTGAAATCACCATCTTTTATAACAACATGGATATCTCATTAGCCTCACACATTTATCAATTTCTTCATCCACAATACAATCTTTCCACTCTAAAGTAAAAATGTCAAAATCAAAACCTTTCTTAAACTCCTTTCCTCAAGTGAAAGTAAAATCTGCGGACTAAGGATACATTTATTTAGACTGAAAATATGCTCTATAGAATTCATGACAATTATTGCGACAGGATTTAATCTTATCTCACCACTTTTAATTCTTTCGACGAGGCTATGTGAGAAAGGCTGTCAGTGTCAATGGGAACAATATTGTGCGAAGTACTGGTAAAAGGTTATTCCCCTGGCCTCCACCTCCCCTTACAGCCAGCCCTTGAAATCACCATCTTTTATAACAACGTGGATATCTCACTTAATGAATCCATACATGTATTTGCTTTCACTGAGAATATGATCTATAGAAATGATGACAATTATTGCGACAGGATTTAATCTTATCTCACCATTCATAATTCCTTCGAAGAGGCTATGTGAGAAAGGCTGTCAGTGTCAATGGGAACAATATTGTGCGAAGTACTGGTAAAAGGTTATTCCCCTGGCCTCCACCTCCCCTTACAGCCAGCCCTTGAAATCACCATCTTTTATAACAACACGGATATCTCATTTAATGAATCCTTCATTCAATGCAGGTAACACTTATTAAACCCAACACATGCCTATTACAATCTTCCATTAGCCTCACACATTTATCAATTTCTTCATCCACAATACAATCTTTCCACTCTAAAGTAAAAATGTCAAAATCAAAACCTTTCTCAAACTCCTTTCCTCAAGTGAAAGTAAAATCTGCGGACTAAGGATACATTTATTTAGACTGAAAATATGCTCTATAGAAATCATGACAATTATTGCGACAGGATTTAATCTTATCTCACCACTCATAATTCTTTCGACGAGGCTATGTGAGAAAGGCTGTCAGTGTCAATGGGAACAATATTGTGCGAAGTACTGGTAAAAGGTTATTCCCCTGGCCTCCACCTCCCCTTACAGCCAGCCCTTGAAATCACCATCTTTTATAACAATATGGATATCTAATTGAATGAATCCTTCATTCAATGCAGGTAACACTTATTAAACCCAACACATGCCTATTACAATCTTTCATTAGCCTCACACATTTATCAATTTCTTCATCCACAATACAATCTTTCCACTCTAAAGTAAAAATGTCAAACTCTAAACCTTTCTTAAACTCCCTCCCACCCTCACTGCCTCTGTTTTGCTGTCTCTCGGTTTTCATATCTATAGAAATCCACAGGCACCATTAGTTACATTCAAGTAATGTTCAAGTCGGCGTTAAAACACTAAGAAAACAAACACAACTATCATCACTAATAAATCCGGTATCGGGACTACCACCGTCACAACCAACTCAACCATCGAAACAACCATCACCATTATTGTAATCATCAACATCATCATCATCAAAGCAATAATTAAAAAACATTAAAAACGCCATAGCTTTGTGTTAAGTTATAGCAAACTCTTGAAGAGTTCAAGAAAACATCTTTTTCCATTCAAATGAGTTACTTTTCTTTGATAAATCTGAAAATCTTTCATACCATTCCAAAAACAAAACTTTTTCTTTGACTACAGAGATATTTCAATAGCAATTCGGTCGATAGCCTTCAGAACTTGAGACATGGGTTAGCTGGTTTGATTCCCCTACTCGGCCATTTCTTACCAGGTTTGATGATAATTTTTGGGACAGGATTGATTCTTCGGTAGCCTCTTAAAAGCGCTTTTGATAATAGTTATGTTGAAAAAGAGTCATTAACATCTGGAAAATATCGAGCAAAGGACTGGTTACTGGAACTTTAGTAAAGTATGGGTAGGTGCACTGGCCGCCACGATATAATTGAAATATTGTTGAAAACGGTGGTAAACACATGCTATCAATCCATCAAATCAGTCATTTTCTTTACAAAATGTTACAATTGCTTCTCCCATTGAATAATCCTCAAGAAATGAAGTGCAACGTTTAAATTCAAACAATCACCTTATCTCTCAGTATCAGTCGGCCGAATGCTTAAAGCCCAAGGTTCTTTAGTTCGGATCTCGGCAAATCCAATTTCCTTTTTAGGATTAAGTTCATAGCGACAGATTTCAATATTCTCTCCTCATATCAATGTTTCAAATGGTAACTTTCATTTACGTTGACATGGCTTTAACATCTGATGAAGTGCAAGAAACTTCATCAGCATAATTCTAAGCTTGGTTGCTCACCTCATGACAAACGGCTGCTGTAAATAGGGGTTCACAGGTTCGATTCCCAAGCTGTTAAAATTTTTATCCGAGGTTTGATTAGTCATTGCGACATGATATATTACTTTCTCGTCACATACAGTTTTTTCCCCAAAACATTTAAATAGGAAAGCGTCCATTGGTTTGGAATAATGTGCAAAGGTACTGGTAAATAAAATACTGACACAGCTTGGATAGATGCAAATGACGCCCTGGTATATCTGATATTACTGAAATCTAATATGACTTAAAACACAATAGACTAAAAGCAACAAAACAAATTCAAATTTTACCAAAGTCCGATGAATTTCTCTGGCCTCCACCTCCCCTTACTGCCAGCCCTCGAAATCACTATCTTTTATAACAACACGGATATCTCAGTTAATGGATCCTTCATTCAATGCAGTTAACACATATCAAGGCCAACACATGCCTACTGAAATCTATAGTATAGATATTTCGCTTTTCTGTCATTAGCCTTACATATTTAACGATTTCTTCATCCACAATACAACCTTTCCACTATAAAGTAAAAATTCAAAACCTTTCTCAAACTCACTCCCTCTCACACTCACTGCCTCTCTGTTGCTGTCTCTCGGTTTTAATGTCTCTAAAAATCCAGGGGCACAATTAGTAACATTCAAGTAATGTTCAAGTTGGCCTTAAAATACCAAGAAAACAAACACATTTATCTCCACTAGTAAATCCGGTATCGGCTTTAACACCATCACTACCAACTCAATCATCGAAACTACCATCACCATTATTATAATCATCAATATCATCATCATCAAAGCAATTAAGAGTTCAGGAAAACATCTTTTTTTCCATTCAAATTAGTTACCTTCTTTCATAAATCTGAAAATCACACCATTCCAAATTCAAACCTTTTGACAACAGAGATTTTCGAATATCAATTTGGTCGATAGCTTATAGAACTTGAGACATGGGTTAGCTGGTTTGATTCCCCTACTCGGCCATGTCTTTTGATAATAATTTTTGCGACAGGATTGATTCTTCGCTAGCCTCTCAAAAGTACTTTTGATAATAGTTATGTTGAAAAGGAGTAAATTGCATCTGGAAAATATCGTACAAAGGACTGGTTACTGAACCTTCAGTAAAGTATGGGTACGTGCACTGGCCGCCGCGATATAATTGAAATATTGTTGAAAACGGTAATAAACCACATGCAATCAAGCAATCAATCAATCAACCAATTCAGTCCCTCTTCTTTTATTTACCTAAAATACTTCACAGCATTTTCAAATCAACACATTGTCTTCATCTTCCAATGATTCTTTAAAAAGGCATTCGGTCCACATTGCCCGGAACTTAAGGCAAGGCTTGGCTGGTTTGTATCCCCTGCTCGGTCATTTCTTTCCGAGAGTTGATGATACTCACTGTGGTAGCATTAACTTTTCTGAACAGCAATTTTGACTATAATAATGTGGAAAAGCAGTCAATGGCTTGGGAAGAATATCGTGAGAAGTACTAGTTACTGAAACTACAGGAACGCATAAGCAAGAGTACTGGCCGCCGCATTATAACCCGAATATCGTTGAAAACGGTGTTAAACACATGAAGTCAATCAACCACTCAACCAATCGATTGTCAAAGACTAGTTCGATACCTCAGTCGTTTATCCGTAGCTCTAGAAACAAGGGGTCGCCAATCCCTAGTTCGCAAGATTTGTTCCCATATTTGATTAAATTAATTGCAAGTCTTCTGTCTCAGTACTGTTCATTGTCTTTAACGATAATTACGTGGAAAGAGGCCAACGGCTAAAAGATTAACTCTTATATTTACTTTTAGAACACTGTTTAACGCATGCCTATTAAAATTGTCTTTTCTGTCATTAATCTTTCCAAACTTAACACTTTCTTGTGAATAATGTTTTGATGTTTATGACATTGAGCATGTGAGACAGCAGCCAGTGGATATAATATTATGATGAGCACTGGATAAAGAAAACCATAAAAATTTGAGAACAGGGAGCTACTACTTTGATTCCCGGCTCAGTCCATTTCTTCCGAAAATTGCTTACAGTCATTGCTATATGATTCATTCATTTCTCAACCTTTATCATTATTTCGACGATTATGTTGGAAAGTAGTCAGTGCCTTGGAAAGAATATTGTGCTGAATACTGGTAAAAGTAATTCCAGGAGAGGATAAGTTCACAGGCCGCCGCAATATGAACTGAAATAATATTGTAAACGACGTTTTAACACTCTTCAATCAATACTGCATACTTATAGCATTCAGAATCTTACGTTCATTTTTATGACTTATTTTCAATAGATAGATGCTTTAGATCATAAAATGGGAACCTTGGCTTTTTCGGCATTCATTAGGTAAATAGCTCAGGTTGATACAGAATTTAAATTGGTTGTATGTAGAAATGTACAGGGTGGTTACATAATTTTGTAAGATCTTTCCAGGATGTCTCAAATGTGCTAATAACACCATAACATTTCATTCTAAAATATTCAAAGGATAATATAATTAGATTACACTCTAAATTACGGACTGAAGGAGCATCATATAGGATGAATAACGATTAATCATGCAGACTGAGGAAGATATGAAGAAAGGAAGCTAATTTATTGTAGGTAGTACATTTTTTGGAATAAAAGGATGGACATCGTGGTCAGAGAAAACAGTCTTTATAGATAGATAGATTGATAGATTGATAGATAGATAGATTGAGATAGATATATAGGTAGTAAGATAGATAAAAGGGAAAAAAAGCGAAAGAGATTGATAGGATGGAAAGACAAGAGTAAAGTTTGCAGGAAGGAGAGAGAAACGGAGAGACAGACAGAACATAACAGAATAGGGAGTGATAGAAAAATGAGACACAGGATGGTGGAATAGCGGAAGAGACAGAAAGCAACAGAGATAGAGAGACTGTGAAAGAAGGCAGTAAGATAGAGGTAGAAAGAGGAGAGAAATAAAAGAAGAAAAGGAAGAGAAATGGGAAGGGATAGAGAGTGATACACAGAGCGAGAGAAAGACAGAAAGCGAGAGAGACAGATAGACAGACAGACGGAGAGACAGCGTGGAAAACAGTGTTGAGAGAAAGACAAAAAGATAAAATGATTAAATGATAAAATGAGTGACAGAGAGTAAGAAAAAAGAGTTCGGAAGGCAGTATATAGAGTGTGAGATATAAAGAGAGAAAGAGAAACAATAGAGATACACAAAATTAAATGGAGAGAGGTGAACAAAGACAAAAATTGCGAAAAGAGGGATAGAAATAGATAAAGAAAAGGAGAAGAGATAGAGTGTGTGAGATGACAGAAATGAGGGCGAATACATTATTTCAGACCGTTCAGACTAAGGGTTAAGATCATAAAGAAGACTTATCGGTGAAACAACAGGGGCATAGCTTTATCGTTGGAAGGTACATTCAATTAAATTAGGTTCTAATTTGAAGGAAGCAGAATAAACAAGCTAACTGACTGGGGCTACATTAGGGGTGAGGGCATAGTTGTAAATACTGACAGAAAATATTACCAACCACGGATACAGGCATACGGCATTGGTTTGAAATAATAGAAGGGAAATTGTTACAGGATTGGAAGGAACATCAAACTGAGAATGTCTTTCACCGTCTGAGAGGAAGTACAAGGACGTTGCAGGCTAACAGGTAGGGAGTAAAATCTCTGGAAGGACACAGGTTTATAGCTTACTGATGCATCTCACCAAGGCTACCATCTCGATTCCTAAAATACCATAACGCAAACTGTTGTTGTGACATCTCACCAAGGCTACCATCTCGAGTCCTAAAATAACATAACGCAAGCTGATGCAGTAACCAATGGACATCTTCGAACTGTGGGTACATCAAGAAGGCAAGGGAATTGAAAACGGGTGAATTTTAAGACAGAACACTGCTTCGGGGCCTTATGGTGTATCCGAGGGACTCATAGACTGGAGGTGTTCAGTTGCTAACTTGGGTTCAATGCGCTGACTAATGTTTTAAGACTGGAAGACAAGTTAAATTTGGGATTCTCTCTGAAATTACTCTTACAGATTTTAAGTACATGTCAGGAAAAAAGTGTATGGGCAAACTCTGCAAACAATACCACGAGAGTGAGGCAGTGGTTTAGGGCCTGGGTGTTCATTCAACTGAGTATAGAACAATTTCAAAGTCTACGAGGATATGAAATAGATTGGGGAAACATTCCACGAACTGAGGGTACAATCTCAGGGCCCAATATGCTTGCAACGGCCTGCTGGTTGGTTTTAGGCGCTGTGGGTATGAAATCGCCCACTGGGGGTACTGGCTTAAGAACTTGTGCAGTCAAAGAAAGGTAGAAATACAGTTTTAGGGCCTAATGACAAGCGATTTCAAGCAGTTACAGCTAAAAAGGTGAAAACTCAAACAAAAAGAAATATTTCTCGGACTAAATGTACAACATTAAAGGTAAATCGAACAAACGGAAGGGGCTAACGCGTGGCATTTCCTTAAATTGAAAATAAAATCAAATTTCTAGTCACTTGCATTTCACAGACCGACGATACATCTTACAGAAACACACATACAAGGGACCAAAAGCGGTTAAAAGCGGTTAATCATATCGAATAATTTCCAGAGGTAGGTTTTATCTCAGTGACTAACATTAAAGCTGAATGAAGTACAGAAACAAGGACCTGGTTGATTCTCAAGCGTTTGTCGACTCGGATCAAAGAAAGCAGCAAGTGCCAATGGAAACAATATTGTGCGAAGTACTGGTAAAAGAAGGCACTGATCTCCCTCTAAATAGCTTATAACTTTTTTCAATTGATTCAAAACTGTCCAGAAAATATCCATCCGCTTGAAATTAACTTCTGCAAATTCTAAACACGTGGCTATCAAAATCTAGTGCTCACAAATTTCGTTTTTTTCATCATTGTACTTTACAAACAGTTACATTGTCTTTTTGCACATAACCCTCAAGGAATAAATAAATACAGACTGGAAATGTATCTCCCTAGGTGAAATTAAAATTTGCGGACTAAGCATACATTTGCTTAGACTGAGAATATGATCTATAGAATTCATGACAATTATTGCGACAGGATTTAATCTTATCTCACCACTCATAATTCTTTCGACGAGGTTATGTGAGAAAGGCTGTCAGTGTCAATGGGAACAATATTGTGCGAAGTACTGGTAAAAGGTTATCCCCCTGGCCTCCACCTCCCCTTACAGCCCGCCCTTGAAATCACCATCTTTTATAACAACATGGATATCTCATTTACCCAACACATGCCTTCAACAATCTAGCACTAGGTTTTTCTATCATTAGCCTCACACATTTATCAAATTCTTCATCCACAATACAATCTTTCCACTCTAAAGTAAAAATGTCAAAATCAAAACCTTTCTCAAACTCCCTTCCTCAAGTGAAAGTAAAATCTGCGGACTAAGGATACATTTATTTAGACTGAAAATATGCTCTATAGAAATCATGACAATTATTGCGACAGGATTTAATCTTATCTCACCATTCATAATTCTTTCGACGAGGCTATGTGAGAAAGGCTGTCAGTGTCAATGGGAACAATATTGTGCAAAGTACTGGTAAAAGGTTATTCCCCTGGTCTCCACCTCCCCTTACAGCCAGCCCTTGAAATCACCATCTTTTATAACAACATGGATATCTCATTTAATGAATCCTAACATGTATTTGCTTACACTGAGAATATGATCTATAGAATTCATGACAATTATTGCGACAGGATTTAATCTTATCTCACCATTCATAATTCCTTCGAAGAGGCTATGTGAGAAAGGCTGTCAGTGTCAATGGGAACAATATTGTGCGAAGTACTGGTAAAAGGTTATCCCCCTGGCCTCCACCTCCCCTTACAGCCAGCCCTTGAAATCACCATCTTTTATAACAACATGGATATCTCATTTAATGAAACCTTCATTCAATGCAGGTAACACTTATTAAACCCAACACATGCCTATTACAATCTTTCATTAGCCTCACACATTTATCAATTTCTTCATCCACAATACAATCTTTCCACTCTAAAGTAAAAATGTCAAAATCAAAACCTTTCTTAAACTCCTTTCCTCAAGTGAAAGTAAAATCTGCGGACTAAGGATACATTTATTTAGACTGAAAATATGCTCTATAGAAATCATGACAATTATTGCGACAGGATTTAATCTTATCTCACCACTCATAATTCTTTCGACGAGGCTATGTGAGAAAGGCTGTCAGTGTCAATGGGAACAATATTGTGCGAAGTACTGGTAAAAGGTTATTCCCCTGGCCTCCACCTCCCCTTACAGCCAGCCCTTGAAATCACCATCTTTTATAACAATATGGATATCTAATTGAATGAATCCTTCATTCAATGCAGGTAACACTTATTAAACCCAACACATGCCTATTACAATCTTTCATTAGCCTCACACATTTATCAATTTCTTCATCCACAATACAATCTTTCCACTCTAAAGTAAAAATGTCAAACTCTAAACCTTTCTTAAACTCCCTCCCACCCTCACTGCCTCTGTTTTGCTGTCTCTCGGTTTTCATATCTATAGAAATCCACAGGCACCATTAGTTACATTCAAGTAATGTTCAAGTCGGCGTTAAAACACTAAGAAAACAAACACAACTATCATCACTAATAAATCCGGTATCGGGACTACCACCGTCACAACCAACTCAACCATCGAAACAACCATCACCATTATTGTAATCATCAACATCATCATCATCAAAGCAATAATTAAAAAACATTAAAAACGCCATAGCTTTGTGTTAAGTTATAGCAAACTCTTGAAGAGTTCAAGAAAACATCTTTTTCCATTCAAATGAGTTACTTTTCTTTGATAAATCTGAAAATCTTTCATACCATTCCAAAAACAAAACTTTTTCTTTGACTACAGAGATATTTCAATAGCAATTCGGTCGATAGCCTTCAGAACTTGAGACATGGGTTAGCTGGTTTGATTCCCCTACTCGGCCATTTCTTACCAGGTTTGATGATAATTTTTGGGACAGGATTGATTCTTCGGTAGCCTCTTAAAAGCGCTTTTGATAATAGTTATGTTGAAAAAGAGTCATTAACATCTGGAAAATATCGAGCAAAGGACTGGTTACTGGAACTTTAGTAAAGTATGGGTAGGTGCACTGGCCGCCACGATATAATTGAAATATTGTTGAAAACGGTGGTAAACACATGCTATCAATCCATCAAATCAGTCATTTTCTTTACAAAATGTTACAATTGCTTCTCCCATTGAATAATCCTCAAGAAATGAAGTGCAACGTTTAAATTCAAACAATCACCTTATCTCTCAGTATCAGTCGGCCGAATGCTTAAAGCCCAAGGTTCTTTAGTTCGGATCTCGGCAAATCCAATTTCCTTTTTAGGATTAAGTTCATAGCGACAGATTTCAATATTCTCTCCTCATATCAATGTTTCAAATGGTAACTTTCATTTACGTTGACATGGCTTTAACATCTGATGAAGTGCAAGAAACTTCATCAGCATAATTCTAAGCTTGGTTGCTCACCTCATGACAAACGGCGGCTGTAAATAGGGGTTCACAGGTTCGATTCCCAAGCTGTTAAAATTTTTATCCGAGGTTTGATTAGTCATTGCGACATGATATATTACTTTCTCGTCACATACAGTTTTTTCCCCAAAACATTTAAATAGGAAAGCGTCCATTGGTTTGGAATAATGTGCAAAGGTACTGGTAAATAAAATACTGACACAGCTTGGATAGATGCAAATGACGCCCTGGTATATCTGATATTACTGAAATCTAATATGACTTAAAACACAATAGACTAAAAGCAACAAAACAAATTCAAATTTTACCAAAGTCCGATGAATTTCTCTGGCCTCCACCTCCCCTTACTGCCAGCCCTCGAAATCACTATCTTTTATAACAACACGGATATCTCAGTTAATGGATCCTTCATTCAATGCAGTTAACACATATCAAGGCCAACACATGCCTACTGAAATCTATAGTATAGATATTTCGCTTTTCTGTCATTAGCCTTACATATTTAACGATTTCTTCATCCACAATACAACCTTTCCACTATAAAGTAAAAATTCAAAACCTTTCTCAAACTCACTCCCTCTCACACTCACTGCCTCTCTGTTGCTGTCTCTCGGTTTTAATGTCTCTAAAAATCCAGGGGCACAATTAGTAACATTCAAGTAATGTTCAAGTTGGCCTTAAAATACCAAGAAAACAAACACATTTATCTCCACTAGTAAATCCGGTATCGGCTTTAACACCATCACTACCAACTCAATCATCGAAACTACCATCACCATTATTATAATCATCAATATCATCATCATCAAAGCAATTAAGAGTTCAGGAAAACATCTTTTTTTCCATTCAAATTAGTTACCTTCTTTCATAAATCTGAAAATCACACCATTCCAAATTCAAACCTTTTGACAACAGAGATTTTCGAATATCAATTTGGTCGATAGCTTATAGAACTTGAGACATGGGTTAGCTGGTTTGATTCCCCTACTCGGCCATGTCTTTTGATAATAATTTTTGCGACAGGATTGATTCTTCGCTAGCCTCTCAAAAGTACTTTTGATAATAGTTATGTTGAAAAGGAGTAAATTGCATCTGGAAAATATCGTACAAAGGACTGGTTACTGAACCTTCAGTAAAGTATGGGTACGTGCACTGGCCGCCGCGATATAATTGAAATATTGTTGAAAACGGTAATAAACCACATGCAATCAAGCAATCAATCAATCAACCAATTCAGTCCCTCTTCTTTTATTTACCTGAAATACTTCACAGCATTTTCAAATCAACACATTGTCTTCATCTTCCAATGATTCTTTAAAAAGGCATTCGGTCCACATTGCCCGGAACTTAAGGCAAGGCTTGGCTGGTTTGTATCCCCTGCTCGGTCATTTCTTTCCGAGAGTTGATGATACTCACTGTGGTAGCATTAACTTTTCTGAACAGCAATTTTGACTATAATAATGTGGAAAAGCAGTCAATGGCTTGGGAAGAATATCGTGAGAAGTACTAGTTACTGAAACTACAGGAACGCATAAGCAAGAGTACTGGCCGCCGCATTATAACCCGAATATCGTTGAAAACGGTGTTAAACACATGAAGTCAATCAACCACTCAACCAATCGATTGTCAAAGACTAGTTCGATACCTCAGTCGTTTATCCGTAGCTCTAGAAACAAGGGGTCGCCAATCCCTAGTTCGCAAGATTTGTTCCCATATTTGATTAAATTAATTGCAAGTCTTCTGTCTCAGTACTGTTCATTGTCTTTAACGATAATTACGTGGAAAGAGGCCAACGGCTAAAAGATTAACTCTTATATTTACTTTTAGAACACTGTTTAACGCATGCCTATTAAAATTGTCTTTTCTGTCATTAATCTTTCCAAACTTAACACTTTCTTGTGAATAATGTTTTGATGTTTATGACATTGAGCATGTGAGACAGCAGCCAGTGGATATAATATTATGATGAGCACTGGATAAAGAAAACCATAAAAATTTGAGAACAGGGAGCTACTACTTTGATTCCCGGCTCAGTCCATTTCTTCCGAAAATTGCTTACAGTCATTGCTATATGATTCATTCATTTCTCAACCTTTATCATTATTTCGACGATTATGTTGGAAAGTAGTCAGTGCCTTGGAAAGAATATTGTGCTGAATACTGGTAAAAGTAATTCCAGGAGAGGATAAGTTCACAGGCCGCCGCAATATGAACTGAAATAATATTGTAAACGACGTTTTAACACTCTTCAATCAATACTGCATACTTATAGCATTCAGAATCTTACGTTCATTTTTATGACTTATTTTCAATAGATAGATGCTTTAGATCATAAAATGGGAACCTTGGCTTTTTCGGCATTCATTAGGTAAATAGCTCAGGTTGATACAGAATTTAAATTGGTTGTATGTAGAAATGTACAGGGTGGTTACATAATTTTGTAAGATCTTTCCAGGATGTCTCAAATGTGCTAATAACACCATAACATTTCATTCTAAAATATTCAAAGGATAATATAATTAGATTACACTCTAAATTACGGACTGAAGGATGAATAACGATTAATCATGCAGACTGAGGAAGATATGAAGAAAGGAAGCTAATTTATTGTAGGTAGTACATTTTTTGGAATAAAAGGATGGACATCGTGGTCAGAGAAAACAGTCTTTATAGATAGATAGATTGATAGATTGATAGATAGATAGATTGAGATAGATATATAGGTAGTAAGATAGATAAAAGGGAAAAAAAGCGAAAGAGATTGATAGGATGGAAAGACAAGAGTAAAGTTTGCAGGAAGGAAAGAGAAACAGAGAGACAGACAGAACATAACAGAATAGGGAGTGATAGAAAAATGAGACACAGGATGGTGGAATAGCGGAAGAGACAGAAAGCAACAGAGATAGAGAGACTGTGAAAGAAGGCAGTAAGATAGAGGTAGAAAGAGGAGAGAAATAAAAGAAGAAAAGGAAGAGAAATGGGAAGGGATAGAGAGTGATACACAGAGCGAGAGAAAGACAGAAAGCGAGAGAGACAGATAGACAGACAGACGGAGAGACAGCGTGGAAAACAGTGTTGAGAGAAAGACAAAAAGATAAAATGATTAAATGATAAAATGAGTGACAGAGAGTAAGAAAAAAGAGTTCGGAAGGCAGTATATAGAGTGTGAGATATAAAGAGAGAAAGAGAAACAATAGAGATACACAAAATTAAATGGAGAGAGGTGAACAAAGACAAAAATTGCGAAAAGAGGGATAGAAATAGATAAAGAAAAGGAGAAGAGATAGAGTGTGTGAGATGACAGAAATGAGGGCGAATACATTATTTCAGACCGTTCAGACTAAGGGTTAAGATCATAAAGAAGACTTATCGGTGAAACAACAGGGGCATAGCTTTATCGTTGGAAGGTACATTCAATTAAATTAGGTTCTAATTTGAAGGAAGCAGAATAAACAAGCTAACTGACTGGGGCTACATTAGGGGTGAGGGCATAGTTGTAAATACTGACAGAAAATATTACCAACCACGGATACAGGCATACGGCATTGGTTTGAAATAATAGAAGGGAAATTGTTACAGGATTGGAAGGAACATCAAACTGAGAATGTCTTTCACCGTCTGAGAGGAAGTACAAGGACGTTGCAGGCTAACAGGTAGGGAGTAAAATCTCTGGAAGGACACAGGTTTATAGCTTACTGATGCATCTCACCAAGGCTACCATCTCGATTCCTAAAATACCATAACGCAAACTGTTGTTGTGACATCTCACCAAGGCTACCATCTCGATTCCTAAAATAACATAACGCAAGCTGATGCAGTAACCAATGGACATCTTCGAACTGTGGGTACATCAAGAAGGCAAGGGAATTGAAAACGGGTGAATTTTAAGACAGAACACTGCTTCGGGGCCTTATGGTGTATCCGAGGGACTCATAGACTGGAGGTGTTCAGTTGCTAACTTGGGTTCAATGCGCTGACTAATGTTTTAAGACTGGAAGACAAGTTAAATTTGGGATTCTCTCTGAAATTACTCTTACAGATTTTAAGTACATGTCAGGAAAAAAGTGTATGGGCAAACTCTGCAAACAATACCACGAGAGTGAGGCAGTGGTTTAGGGCCTGGGTGTTCATTCAACTGAGTATAGAACAATTTCAAAGTCTACGAGGATATGAAATAGATTGGGGAAACATTCCACGAACTGAGGGTACAATCTCAGGGCCCAATATGCTTGCAACGGCCTGCTGGTTGGTTTTAGGCGCTGTGGGTATGAAATCGCCCACTGGGGGTACTGGCTTAAGAACTTGTGCAGTCAAAGAAAGGTAGAAATACAGTTTTAGGGCCTAATGACAAGCGATTTCAAGCAGTTACAGCTAAAAAGGTGAAAACTCAAACAAAAAGAAATATTTCTCGGACTAAATGTACAACATTAAAGGTAAATCGAACAAACGGAAGGGGCTAACGCGTGGCATTTCCTTAAATTGAAAATAAAATCAAATTTCTAGTCACTTGCATTTCACAGACCGACGATACATCTTACAGAAACACACATACAAGGGACCAAAAGCGGTTAAAAGCGGTTAATCATATCGAATAATTTCCAGAGGTAGGTTTTATCTCAGTGACTAACATTAAAGCTGAATGAAGTACAGAAACAAGGACCTGGTTGATTCTCAAGCGTTTGTCGACTCGGATCAAAGAAAGCAGCAAGTGCCAATGGAAACAATATTGTGCGAAGTACTGGTAAAAGAAGGCACTGATCTCTCTCTAAATAGCTTATAACTTTTTTCAATTGATTCAAAACTGTCCAGAAAATATCCATCCGCTTGAAATTAACTTCTGCAAATTCTAAACACGTGGCTATCAAAATCTAGTGCTCACAAATTTCGTTTTTTTCATCATTGTACTTTACAAACAGTTACATTGTCTTTTTGCACATAACCCTCAAGGAATAAATAAATACAGACTGGAAATGTATCTCCCTAGGTGAAATTAAAATTTGCGGACTAAGCATACATTTGCTTAGACTGAGAATATGATCTATAGAATTCATGACAATTATTGCGACAGGATTTAATCTTATCTCACCACTCATAATTCTTTCGACGAGGTTATGTGAGAAAGGCTGTCAGTGTCAATGGGAACAATATTGTGCGAAGTACTGGTAAAAGGTTATCCCCCTGGCCTCCACCTCCCCTTACAGCCCGCCCTTGAAATCACCATCTTTTATAACAACATGGATATCTCATTTACCCAACACATGCCTTCAACAATCTAGCACTAGGTTTTTCTATCATTAGCCTCACACATTTATCAAATTCTTCATCCACAATACAATCTTTCCACTCTAAAGTAAAAATGTCAAAATCAAAACCTTTCTCAAACTCCCTTCCTCAAGTGAAAGTAAAATCTGCGGACTAAGGATACATTTATTTAGACTGAAAATATGCTCTATAGAAATCATGACAATTATTGCGACAGGATTTAATCTTATCTCACCATTCATAATTCTTTCGACGAGGCTATGTGAGAAAGGCTGTCAGTGTCAATGGGAACAATATTGTGCAAAGTACTGGTAAAAGGTTATTCCCCTGGTCTCCACCTCCCCTTACAGCCAGCCCTTGAAATCACCATCTTTTATAACAACATGGATATCTCATTTAATGAATCCTAACATGTATTTGCTTACACTGAGAATATGATCTATAGAATTCATGACAATTATTGCGACAGGATTTAATCTTATCTCACCATTCATAATTCCTTCGAAGAGGCTATGTGAGAAAGGCTGTCAGTGTCAATGGGAACAATATTGTGCGAAGTACTGGTAAAAGGTTATCCCCCTGGCCTCCACCTCCCCTTACAGCCAGCCCTTGAAATCACCATCTTTTATAACAACATGGATATCTCATTTAATGAAACCTTCATTCAATGCAGGTAACACTTATTAAACCCAACACATGCCTATTACAATCTTTCATTAGCCTCACACATTTATCAATTTCTTCATCCACAATACAATCTTTCCACTCTAAAGTAAAAATGTCAAAATCAAAACCTTTCTTAAACTCCTTTCCTCAAGTGAAAGTAAAATCTGCGGACTAAGGATACATTTATTTAGACTGAAAATATGCTCTATAGAAATCATGACAATTATTGCGACAGGATTTAATCTTATCTCACCACTCATAATTCTTTCGACGAGGCTATGTGAGAAAGGCTGTCAGTGTCAATGGGAACAATATTGTGCGAAGTACTGGTAAAAGGTTATTCCCCTGGCCTCCACCTCCCCTTACAGCCAGCCCTTGAAATCACCATCTTTTATAACAATATGGATATCTAATTGAATGAATCCTTCATTCAATGCAGGTAACACTTATTAAACCCAACACATGCCTATTACAATCTTTCATTAGCCTCACACATTTATCAATTTCTTCATCCACAATACAATCTTTCCACTCTAAAGTAAAAATGTCAAACTCTAAACCTTTCTTAAACTCCCTCCCACCCTCACTGCCTCTGTTTTGCTGTCTCTCGGTTTTCATATCTATAGAAATCCACAGGCACCATTAGTTACATTCAAGTAATGTTCAAGTCGGCGTTAAAACACTAAGAAAACAAACACAACTATCATCACTAATAAATCCGGTATCGGGACTACCACCGTCACAACCAACTCAACCATCGAAACAACCATCACCATTATTGTAATCATCAACATCATCATCATCAAAGCAATAATTAAAAAACATTAAAAACGCCATAGCTTTGTGTTAAGTTATAGCAAACTCTTGAAGAGTTCAAGAAAACATCTTTTTCCATTCAAATGAGTTACTTTTCTTTGATAAATCTGAAAATCTTTCATACCATTCCAAAAACAAAACTTTTTCTTTGACTACAGAGATATTTCAATAGCAATTCGGTCGATAGCCTTCAGAACTTGAGACATGGGTTAGCTGGTTTGATTCCCCTACTCGGCCATTTCTTACCAGGTTTGATGATAATTTTTGGGACAGGATTGATTCTTCGGTAGCCTCTTAAAAGCGCTTTTGATAATAGTTATGTTGAAAAAGAGTCATTAACATCTGGAAAATATCGAGCAAAGGACTGGTTACTGGAACTTTAGTAAAGTATGGGTAGGTGCACTGGCCGCCACGATATAATTGAAATATTGTTGAAAACGGTGGTAAACACATGCTATCAATCCATCAAATCAGTCATTTTCTTTACAAAATGTTACAATTGCTTCTCCCATTGAATAATCCTCAAGAAATGAAGTGCAACGTTTAAATTCAAACAATCACCTTATCTCTCAGTATCAGTCGGCCGAATGCTTAAAGCCCAAGGTTCTTTAGTTCGGATCTCGGCAAATCCAATTTCCTTTTTAGGATTAAGTTCATAGCGACAGATTTCAATATTCTCTCCTCATATCAATGTTTCAAATGGTAACTTTCATTTACGTTGACATGGCTTTAACATCTGATGAAGTGCAAGAAACTTCATCAGCATAATTCTAAGCTTGGTTGCTCACCTCATGACAAACGGCGGCTGTAAATAGGGGTTCACAGGTTCGATTCCCAAGCTGTTAAAATTTTTATCCGAGGTTTGATTAGTCATTGCGACATGATATATTACTTTCTCGTCACATACAGTTTTTTCCCCAAAACATTTAAATAGGAAAGCGTCCATTGGTTTGGAATAATGTGTAAAGGTACTGGTAAATAAAATACTGACACAGCTTGGATAGATGCAAATGACGCCCTGGTATATCTGATATTACTGAAATCTAATATGACTTAAAACACAATAGACTAAAAGCAACAAAACAAATTCAAATTTTACCAAAGTCCGATGAATTTCTCTGGCCTCCACCTCCCCTTACTGCCAGCCCTCGAAATCACTATCTTTTATAACAACACGGATATCTCAGTTAATGGATCCTTCATTCAATGCAGTTAACACATATCAAGGCCAACACATGCCTACTGAAATCTATAGTATAGATATTTCGCTTTTCTGTCATTAGCCTTACATATTTAACGATTTCTTCATCCACAATACAACCTTTCCACTATAAAGTAAAAATTCAAAACCTTTCTCAAACTCACTCCCTCTCACACTCACTGCCTCTCTGTTGCTGTCTCTCGGTTTTAATGTCTCTAAAAATCCAGGGGCACAATTAGTAACATTCAAGTAATGTTCAAGTTGGCCTTAAAATACCAAGAAAACAAACACATTTATCTCCACTAGTAAATCCGGTATCGGCTTTAACACCATCACTACCAACTCAATCATCGAAACTACCATCACCATTATTATAATCATCAATATCATCATCATCAAAGCAATTAAGAGTTCAGGAAAACATCTTTTTTTCCATTCAAATTAGTTACCTTCTTTCATAAATCTGAAAATCACACCATTCCAAATTCAAACCTTTTGACAACAGAGATTTTCGAATATCAATTTGGTCGATAGCTTATAGAACTTGAGACATGGGTTAGCTGGTTTGATTCCCCTACTCGGCCATGTCTTTTGATAATAATTTTTGCGACAGGATTGATTCTTCGCTAGCCTCTCAAAAGTACTTTTGATAATAGTTATGTTGAAAAGGAGTAAATTGCATCTGGAAAATATCGTACAAAGGACTGGTTACTGAACCTTCAGTAAAGTATGGGTACGTGCACTGGCCGCCGCGATATAATTGAAATATTGTTGAAAACGGTAATAAACCACATGCAATCAAGCAATCAATCAATCAACCAATTCAGTCCCTCTTCTTTTATTTACCTGAAATACTTCGCAGCATTTTCAAATCAACACATTGTCTTCATCTTCCAATGATTCTTTAAAAAGGCATTCGGTCCACATTGCCCGGAACTTAAGGCAAGGCTTGGCTGGTTTGTATCCCCTGCTCGGTCATTTCTTTCCGAGAGTTGATGATACTCACTGTGGTAGCATTAACTTTTCTGAACAGCAATTTTGACTATAATAATGTGGAAAAGCAGTCAATGGCTTGGGAAGAATATCGTGAGAAGTACTAGTTACTGAAACTACAGGAACGCATAAGCAAGAGTACTGGCCGCCGCATTATAACCCGAATATCGTTGAAAACGGTGTTAAACACATGAAGTCAATCAACCACTCAACCAATCGATTGTCAAAGACTAGTTCGATACCTCAGTCGTTTATCCGTAGCTCTAGAAACAAGGGGTCGCCAATCCCTAGTTCGCAAGATTTGTTCCCATATTTGATTAAATTAATTGCAAGTCTTCTGTCTCAGTACTGTTCATTGTCTTTAACGATAATTACGTGGAAAGAGGCCAACGGCTAAAAGATTAACTCTTATATTTACTTTTAGAACACTGTTTAACGCATGCCTATTAAAATTGTCTTTTCTGTCATTAATCTTTCCAAACTTAACACTTTCTTGTGAATAATGTTTTGATGTTTATGACATTGAGCATGTGAGACAGCAGCCAGTGGATATAATATTATGATGAGCACTGGATAAAGAAAACCATAAAAATTTGAGAACAGGGAGCTACTACTTTGATTCCCGGCTCAGTCCATTTCTTCCGAAAATTGCTTACAGTCATTGCTATATGATTCATTCAATTCTCAACCTTTATCATTATTTCGACGATTATGTTGGAAAGTAGTCAGTGCCTTGGAAAGAATATTGTGCTGAATACTGGTAAAAGTAATTCCAGGAGAGGATAAGTTCACAGGCCGCCGCAATATGAACTGAAATAATATTGTAAACGACGTTTTAACACTCTTCAATCAATACTGCATACTTATAGCATTCAGAATCTTACGTTCATTTTTATGACTTATTTTCAATAGATAGATGCTTTAGATCATAAAATGGGAACCTTGGCTTTTTCGGCATTCATTAGGTAAATAGCTCAGGTTGATACAGAATTTAAATTGGTTGTATGTAGAAATGTACAGGGTGGTTACATAATTTTGTAAGATCTTTCCAGGATGTCTCAAATGTGCTAATAACACCATAACATTTCATTCTAAAATATTCAAAGGATAATATAATTAGATTACACTCTAAATTACGGACTGAAGGAGCATCATATAGGATGAATAACGATTAATCATGCAGACTGAGGAAGATATGAAGAAAGGAAGCTAATTTATTGTAGGTAGTACATTTTTTGGAATAAAAGGATGGACATCGTGGTCAGAGAAAACAGTCTTTATAGATAGATAGATTGATAGATTGATAGATAGATAGATTGAGATAGATATATAGGTAGTAAGATAGATAAAAGGGAAAAAAAGCGAAAGAGATTGATAGGATGGAAAGACAAGAGTAAAGTTTGCAGGAAGGAAAGAGAAACAGAGAGACAGACAGAACATAACAGAATAGGGAGTGATAGAAAAATGAGACACAGGATGGTGGAATAGCGGAAGAGACAGAAAGCAACAGAGATAGAGAGACTGTGAAAGAAGGCAGTAAGATAGAGGTAGAAAGAGGAGAGAAATAAAAGAAGAAAAGGAAGAGAAATGGGAAGGGATAGAGAGTGATACACAGAGCGAGAGAAAGACAGAAAGCGAGAGAGACAGATAGACAGACAGACGGAGAGACAGCGTGGAAAACAGTGTTGAGAGAAAGACAAAAAGATAAAATGATTAAATGAGTGACAGAGAGTAAGAAAAAAGAGTTCGGAAGGCAGTATATAGAGTGTGAGATATAAAGAGAGAAAGAGAAACAATAGAGATACACAAAATTAAATGGAGAGAGGTGAACAAAGACAAAAATTGCGAAAAGAGGGATAGAAATAGATAAAGAAAAGGAGAAGAGATAGAGTGTGTGAGATGACAGAAATGAGGGCGAATACATTATTTCAGACCGTTCAGACTAAGGGTTAAGATCATAAAGAAGACTTATCGGTGAAACAACAGGGGCATAGCTTTATCGTTGGAAGGTACATTCGATTAAATTAGGTTCTAATTTGAAGGAAGCAGAATAAACAAGCTAACTGACTGGGGCTACATTAGGGGTGAGGGCATAGTTGTAAATACTGACAGAAAATATTACCAACCACGGATACAGGCATACGGCATTGGTTTGAAATAATAGAAGGGAAATTGTTACAGGATTGGAAGGAACATCAAACTGAGAATGTCTTTCACCGTCTGAGAGGAAGTACAAGGACGTTGCAGGCTAACAGGTAGGGAGTAAAATCTCTGGAAGGACACAGGTTTATAGCTTACTGATGCATCTCACCAAGGCTACCATCTCGATTCCTAAAATACCATAACGCAAACTGTTGTTGTGACATCTCACCAAGGCTACCATCTCGATTCCTAAAATAACATAACGCAAGCTGATGCAGTAACCAATGGACATCTTCGAACTGTGGGTACATCAAGAAGGCAAGGGAATTGAAAACGGGTGAATTTTAAGACAGAACACTGCTTCGGGGCCTTATGGTGTATCCGAGGGACTCATAGACTGGAGGTGTTCAGTTGCTAACTTGGGTTCAATGCGCTGACTAATGTTTTAAGACTGGAAGACAAGTTAAATTTGGGATTCTCTCTGAAATTACTCTTACAGATTTTAAGTACATGTCAGGAAAAAAGTGTATGGGCAAACTCTGCAAACAATACCACGAGAGTGAGGCAGTGGTTTAGGGCCTGGGTGTTCATTCAACTGAGTATAGAACAATTTCAAAGTCTACGAGGATATGAAATAGATTGGGGAAACATTCCACGAACTGAGGGTACAATCTCAGGGCCCAATATGCTTGCAACGGCCTGCTGGTTGGTTTTAGGCGCTGTGGGTATGAAATCGCCCACTGGGGGTACTGGCTTAAGAACTTGTGCAGTCAAAGAAAGGTAGAAATACAGTTTTAGGGCCTAATGACAAGCGATTTCAAGCAGTTACAGCTAAAAAGGTGAAAACTCAAACAAAAAGAAATATTTCTCGGACTAAATGTACAACATTAAAGGTAAATCGAACAAACGGAAGGGGCTAACGCGTGGCATTTCCTTAAATTGAAAATAAAATCAAATTTCTAGTCACTTGCATTTCACAGACCGACGATACATCTTACAGAAACACACATACAAGGGACCAAAAGCGGTTAAAAGCGGTTAATCATATCGAATAATTTCCAGAGGTAGGTTTTATCTCAGTGACTAACATTAAAGCTGAATGAAGTACAGAAACAAGGACCTGGTTGATTCTCAAGCGTTTGTCGACTCGGATCAAAGAAAGCAGCAAGTGCCAATGGAAACAATATTGTGCGAAGTACTGGTAAAAGAAGGCACTGATCTCCCTCTAAATAGCTTATAACTTTTTTCAATTGATTCAAAACTGTCCAGAAAATATCCATCCGCTTGAAATTAACTTCTGCAAATTCTAAACACGTGGCTATCAAAATCTAGTGCTCACAAATTTCGTTTTTTCCATCATTGTACTTTACAAACAGTTACATTGTCTTTTTGCACATAACCCTCAAGGAATAAATAAATACAGACTGGAAATGTATCTCCCTAGGTGAAATTAAAATTTGCGGACTAAGCATACATTTGCTTAGACTGAGAATATGATCTATAGAATTCATGACAATTATTGCGACAGGATTTAATCTTATCTCACCACTCATAATTCTTTCGACGAGGTTATGTGAGAAAGGCTGTCAGTGTCAATGGGAACAATATTGTGCGAAGTACTGGTAAAAGGTTATCCCCCTGGCCTCCACCTCCCCTTACAGCCAGCCCTTGAAATCACCATCTTTTATAACAACATGGATATCTCATTTACCCAACACATGCCTTCAACAATCTAGCACTAGGTTTTTCTATCATTAGCCTCACACATTTATCAAATTCTTCATCCACAATACAATCTTTCCACTCTAAAGTAAAAATGTCAAAATCAAAACCTTTCTCAAACTCCCTTCCTCAAGTGAAAGTAAAATCTGCGGACTAAGGATACATTTATTTAGACTGAAAATATGCTCTATAGAAATCATGACAATTATTGCGACAGGATTTAATCTTATCTCACCATTCATAATTCTTTCGACGAGGCTATGTGAGAAAGGCTGTCAGTGTCAATGGGAACAATATTGTGCAAAGTACTGGTAAAAGGTTATTCCCCTGGTCTCCACCTCCCCTTACAGCCAGCCCTTGAAATCACCATCTTTTATAACAACATGGATATCTCATTTAATGAATCCTAACATGTATTTGCTTACACTGAGAATATGATCTATAGAATTCATGACAATTATTGCGACAGGATTTAATCTTATCTCACCATTCATAATTCCTTCGAAGAGGCTATGTGAGAAAGGCTGTCAGTGTCAATGGGAACAATATTGTGCGAAGTACTGGTAAAAGGTTATCCCCCTGGCCTCCACCTCCCCTTACAGCCAGCCCTTGAAATCACCATCTTTTATAACAACATGGATATCTCATTTAATGAAACCTTCATTCAATGCAGGTAACACTTATTAAACCCAACACATGCCTATTACAATCTTTCATTAGCCTCACACATTTATCAATTTCTTCATCCACAATACAATCTTTCCACTCTAAAGTAAAAATGTCAAAATCAAAACCTTTCTTAAACTCCTTTCCTCAAGTGAAAGTAAAATCTGCGGACTAAGGATACATTTATTTAGACTGAAAATATGCTCTATAGAAATCATGACAATTATTGCGACAGGATTTAATCTTATCTCACCACTCATAATTCTTTCGACGAGGCTATGTGAGAAAGGCTGTCAGTGTCAATGGGAACAATATTGCGCGAAGTACTGGTAAAAGGTTATTCCCCTGGCCTCCACCTCACCTTACAGCCAGCCCTTGAAATCACCATCTTTTATAACAATATGGATATCTAATTGAATGAATCCTTTATTCAATGCAGGTAACACTTATTAAACCCAACACATGCCTATTACAATCTTTCATTAGCCTCACACATTTATCAATTTCTTCATCCACAATACAATCTTTCCACTCTAAAGTAAAAATGTCAAACTCTAAACCTTTCTTAAACTCCCTCCCACCCTCACTGCCTCTGTTTTGCTGTCTCTCGGTTTTCATATCTATAGAAATCCACAGGCACCATTAGTTACATTCAAGTAATGTTCAAGTCGGCGTTAAAACACTAAGAAAACAAACACAACTATCATCACTAATAAATCCGGTATCGGGACTACCACCGTCACAACCAACTCAACCATCGAAACAACCATCACCATTATTGTAATCATCAACATCATCATCATCAAAGCAATAATTAAAAAACATTAAAAACGCCATAGCTTTGTGTTAAGTTATAGCAAACTCTTGAAGAGTTCAAGAAAACATCTTTTTCCATTCAAATGAGTTACTTTTCTTTGATAAATCTGAAAATCTTTCATACCATTCCAAAAACAAAACTTTTTCTTTGACTACAGAGATATTTCAATAGCAATTCGGTCGATAGCCTTCAGAACTTGAGACATGGGTTAGCTGGTTTGATTCCCCTACTCGGCCATTTCTTACCAGGTTTGATGATAATTTTTGAGACAGGATTGATTCTTCGGTAGCCTCTTAAAAGCGCTTTTGATAATAGTTATGTTGAAAAAGAGTCATTAACATCTGGAAAATATCGAGCAAAGGACTGGTTACTGGAACTTTAGTAAAGTATGGGTAGGTGCACTGGCCGCCACGATATAATTGAAATATTGTTGAAAACGGTGGTAAACACATGCTATCAATCCATCAAATCAGTCATTTTCTTTACAAAATGTTACAATTGCTTCTCCCATTGAATAATCCTCAAGAAATGAAGTGCAACGTTTAAATTCAAACAATCACCTTATCTCTCAGTATCAGTCGGCCGAATGCTTAAAGCCCAAGGTTCTTTAGTTCGGATCTCGGCAAATCCAATTTCCTTTTTAGGATTAAGTTCATAGCGACAGATTTCAATATTCTCTCCTCATATCAATGTTTCAAATGGTAACTTTCATTTACGTTGACATGGCTTTAACATCTGGTGAAGTGCAAGAAACTTCATCAGCATAATTCTAAGCTTGGTTGCTCACCTCATGACAAACGGCGGCTGTAAATAGGGGTTCACAGGTTCGATTCCCAAGCTGTTAAAATTTTTATCCGAGGTTTGATTAGTCATTGCGACATGATATATTACTTTCTCGTCACATACAGTTTTTTCCCCAAAACATTTAAATAGGAAAGCGTCCATTGGTTTGGAATAATGTGCAAAGGTACTGGTAAATAAAATACTGACACAGCTTGGATAGATGCAAATGACGCCCTGGTATATCTGATATTACTGAAATCTAATATGACTTAAAACACAATAGACTAAAAGCAACAAAACAAATTCAAATTTTACCAAAGTCCGATGAATTTCTCTGGCCTCCACCTCCCCTTACTGCCAGCCCTCGAAATCACTATCTTTTATAACAACACGGATATCTCAGTTAATGGATCCTTCATTCAATGCAGTTAACACATATCAAGGCCAACACATGCCTACTGAAATCTATAGTATAGATATTTCGCTTTTCTGTCATTAGCCTTACATATTTAACGATTTCTTCATCCACAATACAACCTTTCCACTATAAAGTAAAAATTCAAAACCTTTCTCAAACTCACTCCCTCTCACACTCACTGCCTCTCTGTTGCTGTCTCTCGGTTTTAATGTCTCTAAAAATCCAGGGGCACAATTAGTAACATTCAAGTAATGTTCAAGTTGGCCTTAAAATACCAAGAAAACAAACACATTTATCTCCACTAGTAAATCCGGTATCGGCTTTAACACCATCACTACCAACTCAATCATCGAAACTACCATCACCATTATTATAATCATCAATATCATCATCATCAAAGCAATTAAGAGTTCAGGAAAACATCTTTTTTTCCATTCAAATTAGTTACCTTCTTTCATAAATCTGAAAATCACACCATTCCAAATTCAAACCTTTTGACAACAGAGATTTTCGAATATCAATTTGGTCGATAGCTTATAGAACTTGAGACATGGGTTAGCTGGTTTGATTCCCCTACTCGGCCATGTCTTTTGATAATAATTTTTGCGACAGGATTGATTCTTCGCTAGCCTCTCAAAAGTACTTTTGATAATAGTTATGTTGAAAAGGAGTAAATTGCATCTGGAAAATATCGTACAAAGGACTGGTTACTGAACCTTCAGTAAAGTATGGGTACGTGCACTGGCCGCCGCGATATAATTGAAATATTGTTGAAAACGGTAATAAACCACATGCAATCAAGCAATCAATCAATCAACCAATTCAGTCCCTCTTCTTTTATTTACCTGAAATACTTTACAGCATTTTCAAATCAACACATTGTCTTCATCTTCCAATGATTCTTTAAAAAGGCATTCGGTCCACATTGCCCGGAACTTAAGGCAAGGCTTGGCTGGTTTGTATCCCCTGCTCGGTCATTTCTTTCCGAGAGTTGATGATACTCACTGTGGTAGCATTAACTTTTCTGAACAGCAATTTTGACTATAATAATGTGGAAAAGCAGTCAATGGCTTGGGAAGAATATCGTGAGAAGTACTAGTTACTGAAACTACAGGAACGCATAAGCAAGAGTACTGGCCGCCGCATTATAACCCGAATATCGTTGAAAACGGTGTTAAACACATGAAGTCAATCAACCACTCAACCAATCGATTGTCAAAGACTAGTTCGATACCTCAGTCGTTTATCCGTAGCTCTAGAAACAAGGGGTCGCCAATCCCTAGTTCGCAAGATTTGTTCCCATATTTGATTAAATTAATTGCAAGTCTTCTGTCTCAGTACTGTTCATTGTCTTTAACGATAATTACGTGGAAAGAGGCCAACGGCTAAAAGATTAACTCTTATATTTACTTTTAGAACACTGTTTAACGCATGCCTATTAAAATTGTCTTTTCTGTCATTAATCTTTCCAAACTTAACACTTTCTTGTGAATAATGTTTTGATGTTTATGACATTGAGCATGTGAGACAGCAGCCAGTGGATATAATATTATGATGAGCACTGGATAAAGAAAACCATAAAAATTTGAGAACAGGGAGCTACTACTTTGATTCCCGGCTCAGTCCATTTCTTCCGAAAATTGCTTACAGTCATTGCTATATGATTCATTCATTTCTCAACCTTTATCATTATTTCGACGATTATGTTGGAAAGTAGTCAGTGCCTTGGAAAGAATATTGTGCTGAATACTGGTAAAAGTAATTCCAGGAGAGGATAAGTTCACAGGCCGCCGCAATATGAACTGAAATAATATTGTAAACGACGTTTTAACACTCTTCAATCAATACTGCATACTTATAGCATTCAGAATCTTACGTTCATTTTTATGACTTATTTTCAATAGATAGATGCTTTAGATCATAAAATGGGAACCTTGGCTTTTTCGGCATTCATTAGGTAAATAGCTCAGGTTGATACAGAATTTAAATTGGTTGTATGTAGAAATGTACAGGGTGGTTACATAATTTTGTAAGATCTTTCCAGGATGTCTCAAATGTGCTAATAACACCATAACATTTCATTCTAAAATATTCAAAGGATAATATAATTAGATTACACTCTAAATTACGGACTGAAGGAGCATCATATAGGATGAATAACGATTAATCATGCAGACTGAGGAAGATATGAAGAAAGGAAGCTAATTTATTGTAGGTAGTACATTTTTTGGAATAAAAGGATGGACATCGTGGTCAGAGAAAACAGTCTTTATAGATTGATAGATTGATAGATAGATAGATTGAGATAGATATATAGGTAGTAAGATAAGATAAAAGGGAAAAAAAGCGAAAGAGATTGATAGGATGGAAAGACAAGAGTAAAGTTTGCAGGAAGGAAAGAGAAACAGAGAGACAGACAGAACATAACAGAATAGGGAGTGATAGAAAAATGAGACACAGGATGGTGGAATAGCGGAAGAGACAGAAAGCAACAGAGATAGAGAGACTGTGAAAGAAGGCAGTAAGATAGAGGTAGAAAGAGGAGAGAAATAAAAGAAGAAAAGGAAGAGAAATGGGAAGGGATAGAGAGTGATACACAGAGCGAGAGAAAGACAGAAAGCGAGAGAGACAGATAGACAGACAGACGGAGAGACAGCGTGGAAAACAGTGTTGAGAGAAAGACAAAAAGATAAAATGATTAAATGATAAAATGAGTGACAGAGAGTAAGAAAAAAGAGTTCGGAAGGCAGTATATAGAGTGTGAGATATAAAGAGAGAAAGAGAAACAATAGAGATACACAAAATTAAATGGAGAGAGGTGAACAAAGACAAAAATTGCGAAAAGAGGGATAGAAATAGATAAAGAAAAGGAGAAGAGATAGAGTGTGTGAGATGACAGAAATGAGGGCGAATACATTATTTCAGACCGTTCAGACTAAGGGTTAAGATCATAAAGAAGACTTATCGGTGAAACAACAGGGGCATAGCTTTATCGTTGGAAGGTACATTCGATTAAATTAGGTTCTAATTTGAAGGAAGCAGAATAAACAAGCTAACTGACTGGGGCTACATTAGGGGTGAGGGCATAGTTGTAAATACTGACAGAAAATATTACCAACCACGGATACAGGCATACGGCATTGGTTTGAAATAATAGAAGGGAAATTGTTACAGGATTGGAAGGAACATCAAACTGAGAATGTCTTTCACCGTCTGAGAGGAAGTACAAGGACGTTGCAGGCTAACAGGTAGGGAGTAAAATCTCTGGAAGGACACAGGTTTATAGCTTACTGATGCATCTCACCAAGGCTACCATCTCGATTCCTAAAATACCATAACGCAAACTGTTGTTGTGACATCTCACCAAGGCTACCATCTCGATTCCTAAAATAACATAACGCAAGCTGATGCAGTAACCAATGGACATCTTCGAACTGTGGGTACATCAAGAAGGCAAAGGAATTGAAAACGGGTGAATTTTAAGACAGAACACTGCTTCGGGGCCTTATGGTGTATCCGAGGGACTCATAGACTGGAGGTGTTCAGTTGCTAACTTGGGTTCAATGCGCTGACTAATGTTTTAAGACTGGAAGACAAGTTAAATTTGGGATTCTCTCTGAAATTACTCTTACAGATTTTAAGTACATGTCAGGAAAAAAGTGTATGGGCAAACTCTGCAAACAATACCACGAGAGTGAGGCAGTGGTTTAGGGCCTGGGTGTTCATTCAACTGAGTATAGAACAATTTCAAAGTCTACGAGGATATGAAATAGATTGGGGAAACATTCCACGAACTGAGGGTACAATCTCAGGGCCCAATATGCTTGCAACGGCCTGCTGGTTGGTTTTAGGCGCTGTGGGTATGAAATCGCCCACTGGGGGTACTGGCTTAAGAACTTGTGCAGTCAAAGAAAGGTAGAAATACAGTTTTAGGGCCTAATGACAAGCGATTTCAAGCAGTTACAGCTAAAAAGGTGAAAACTCAAACAAAAAGAAATATTTCTCGGACTAAATGTACAACATTAAAGGTAAATCGAACAAACGGAAGGGGCTAACGCGTGGCATTTCCTTAAATTGAAAATAAAATCAAATTTCTAGTCACTTGCATTTCACAGACCGACGATACATCTTACAGAAACACACATACAAGGGACCAAAAGCGGTTAAAAGCGGTTAATCATATCGAATAATTTCCAGAGGTAGGTTTTATCTCAGTGACTAACATTAAAGCTGAATGAAGTACAGAAACAAGGACCTGGTTGATTCTCAAGCGTTTGTCGACTCGGATCAAAGAAAGCAGCAAGTGCCAATGGAAACAATATTGTGCGAAGTACTGGTAAAAGAAGGCACTGATCTCCCTCTAAATAGCTTATAACTTTTTTCAATTGATTCAAAACTGTCCAGAAAATATCCATCCGCTTGAAATTAACTTCTGCAAATTCTAAACACGTGGCTATCAAAATCTAGTGCTCACAAATTTCGTTTTTTCCATCATTGTACTTTACAAACAGTTACATTGTCTTTTTGCACATAACCCTCAAGGAATAAATAAATACAGACTGGAAATGTATCTCCCTAGGTGAAATTAAAATTTGCGGACTAAGCATACATTTGCTTAGACTGAGAATATGATCTATAGAATTCATGACAATTATTGCGACAGGATTTAATCTTATCTCACCACTCATAATTCTTTCGACGAGGTTATGTGAGAAAGGCTGTCAGTGTCAATGGGAACAATATTGTGCGAAGTACTGGTAAAAGGTTATCCCCCTGGCCTCCACCTCCCCTTACAGCCAGCCCTTAAAATCACCATCTTTTATAACAACATGGATATCTCATTTACCCAACACATGCCTTCAACAATCTAGCACTAGGTTTTTCTATCATTAGCCTCACACATTTATCAAATTCTTCATCCACAATACAATCTTTCCACTCTAAAGTAAAAATGTCAAAATCAAAACCTTTCTCAAACTCCCTTCCTCAAGTGAAAGTAAAATCTGCGGACTAAGGATACATTTATTTAGACTGAAAATATGCTCTATAGAAATCATGACAATTATTGCGACAGGATTTAATCTTATCTCACCATTCATAATTCTTTCGACGAGGCTATGTGAGAAAGGCTGTCAGTGTCAATGGGAACAATATTGTGCAAAGTACTGGTAAAAGGTTATTCCCCTGGTCTCAACCTCCCCTTACAGCCAGCCCTTGAAATCACCATCTTTTATAACAACATGGATATCTCATTTAATGAATCCTAACATGTATTTGCTTACACTGAGAATATGATCTATAGAATTCATGACAATTATTGCGACAGGATTTAATCTTATCTCACCATTCATAATTCCTTCGAAGAGGCTATGTGAGAAAGGCTGTCAGTGTCAATGGGAACAATATTGTGCGAAGTACTGGTAAAAGGTTATCCCCCTGGCCTCCACCTCCCCTTACAGCCAGCCCTTGAAATCACCATCTTTTATAACAACATGGATATCTCATTTAATGAAACCTTCATTCAATGCAGGTAACACTTATTAAACCCAACACATGCCTATTACAATCTTTCATTAGCCTCACACATTTATCAATTTCTTCATCCACAATACAATCTTTCCACTCTAAAGTAAAAATGTCAAAATCAAAACCTTTCTTAAACTCCTTTCCTCAAGTGAAAGTAAAATCTGCGGACTAAGGATACATTTATTTAGACTGAAAATATGCTCTATAGAAATCATGACAATTATTGCGACAGGATTTAATCTTATCTCACCACTCATAATTCTTTCGACGAGGCTATGTGAGAAAGGCTGTCAGTGTCAATGGGAACAATATTGCGCGAAGTACTGGTAAAAGGTTATTCCCCTGGCCTCCACCTCACCTTACAGCCAGCCCTTGAAATCACCATCTTTTATAACAATATGGATATCTAATTGAATGAATCCTTTATTCAATGCAGGTAACACTTATTAAACCCAACACATGCCTATTACAATCTTTCATTAGCCTCACACATTTATCAATTTCTTCATCCACAATACAATCTTTCCACTCTAAAGTAAAAATGTCAAACTCTAAACCTTTCTTAAACTCCCTCCCACCCTCACTGCCTCTGTTTTGCTGTCTCTCGGTTTTCATATCTATAGAAATCCACAGGCACCATTAGTTACATTCAAGTAATGTTCAAGTCGGCGTTAAAACACTAAGAAAACAAACACAACTATCATCACTAATAAATCCGGTATCGGGACTACCACCGTCACAACCAACTCAACCATCGAAACAACCATCACCATTATTGTAATCATCAACATCATCATCATCAAAGCAATAATTAAAAAACATTAAAAACGCCATAGCTTTGTGTTAAGTTATAGCAAACTCTTGAAGAGTTCAAGAAAACATCTTTTTCCATTCAAATGAGTTACTTTTCTTTGATAAATCTGAAAATCTTTCATACCATTCCAAAAACAAAACTTTTTCTTTGACTACAGAGATATTTCAATAGCAATTCGGTCGATAGCCTTCAGAACTTGAGACATGGGTTAGCTGGTTTGATTCCCCTACTCGGCCATTTCTTACCAGGTTTGATGATAATTTTTGAGACAGGATTGATTCTTCGGTAGCCTCTTAAAAGCGCTTTTGATAATAGTTATGTTGAAAAAGAGTCATTAACATCTGGAAAATATCGAGCAAAGGACTGGTTACTGGAACTTTAGTAAAGTATGGGTAGGTGCACTGGCCGCCACGATATAATTGAAATATTGTTGAAAACGGTGGTAAACACATGCTATCAATCCATCAAATCAGTCATTTTCTTTACAAAATGTTACAATTGCTTCTCCCATTGAATAATCCTCAAGAAATGAAGTGCAACGTTTAAATTCAAACAATCACCTTATCTCTCAGTATCAGTCGGCCGAATGCTTAAAGCCCAAGGTTCTTTAGTTCGGATCTCGGCAAATCCAATTTCCTTTTTAGGATTAAGTTCATAGCGACAGATTTCAATATTCTCTCCTCATATCAATGTTTCAAATGGTAACTTTCATTTACGTTGACATGGCTTTAACATCTGGTGAAGTGCAAGAAACTTCATCAGCATAATTCTAAGCTTGGTTGCTCACCTCATGACAAACGGCGGCTGTAAATAGGGGTTCACAGGTTCGATTCCCAAGCTGTTAAAATTTTTATCCGAAGTTTGATTAGTCATTGCGACATGATATATTACTTTCTCGTCACATACAGTTTTTTCCCCAAAACATTTAAATAGGAAAGCGTCCATTGGTTTGGAATAATGTGCAAAGGTACTGGTAAATAAAATACTGACACAGCTTGGATAGATGCAAATGACGCCCTGGTATATCTGATATTACTGAAATCTAATATGACTTAAAACACAATAGACTAAAAGCAACAAAACAAATTCAAATTTTACCACAGTCTGATGAATTTCTCTGGCCTCCACCTCCCCTTACTGCCAGCCCTCGAAATCACTATCTTTTATAACAACACGGATATCTCAGTTAATGGATCCTTCATTCAATGCAGTTAACACATATCAAGGCCAACACATGCCTACTGAAATCTATAGTATAGATATTTCGCTTTTCTGTCATTAGCCTTACATATTTAACGATTTCTTCATCCACAATACAACCTTTCCACTATAAAGTAAAAATTCAAAACCTTTCTCAAACTCACTCCCTCTCACACTCACTGCCTCTCTGTTGCTGTCTCTCGGTTTTAATGTCTCTAAAAATCCAGGGGCACAATTAGTAACATTCAAGTAATGTTCAAGTTGGCCTTAAAATACCAAGAAAACAAACACATTTATCTCCACTAGTAAATCCGGTATCGGCTTTAACACCATCACTACCAACTCAATCATCGAAACTACCATCACCATTATTATAATCATCAATATCATCATCATCAAAGCAATTAAGAGTTCAGGAAAACATCTTTTTTTCCATTCAAATTAGTTACCTTCTTTCATAAATCTGAAAATCACACCATTCCAAATTCAAACCTTTTGACAACAGAGATTTTCGAATATCAATTTGGTCGATAGCTTATAGAACTTGAGACATGGGTTAGCTGGTTTGATTCCCCTACTCGGCCATGTCTTTTGATAATAATTTTTGCGACAGGATTGATTCTTCGCTAGCCTCTCAAAAGTACTTTTGATAATAGTTATGTTGAAAAGGAGTAAATTGCATCTGGAAAATATCGTACAAAGGACTGGTTACTGAACCTTCAGTAAAGTATGGGTACGTGCACTGGCCGCCGCGATATAATTGAAATATTGTTGAAAACGGTAATAAACCACATGCAATCAAGCAATCAATCAATCAACCAATTCAGTCCCTCTTCTTTTATTTACCTGAAATACTTTACAGCATTTTCAAATCAACACATTGTCTTCATCTTCCAATGATTCTTTAAAAAGGCATTCGGTCCACATTGCCCGGAACTTAAGGCAAGGCTTGGCTGGTTTGTATCCCCTGCTCGGTCATTTCTTTCCGAGAGTTGATGATACTCACTGTGGTAGCATTAACTTTTCTGAACAGCAATTTTGACTATAATAATGTGGAAAAGCAGTCAATGGCTTGGGAAGAATATCGTGAGAAGTACTAGTTACTGAAACTACAGGAACGCATAAGCAAGAGTACTGGCCGCCGCATTATAACCCGAATATCGTTGAAAACGGTGTTAAACGCATGAAGTCAATCAACCACTCAACCAATCGATTGTCAAAGACTAGTTCGATACCTCAGTCGTTTATCCGTAGCTCTAGAAACAAGGGGTCGCCAATCCCTAGTTCGCAAGATTTGTTCCCATATTTGATTAAATTAATTGCAAGTCTTCTGTCTCAGTACTGTTCATTGTCTTTAACGATAATTACGTGGAAAGAGGCCAACGGCTAAAAGATTAACTCTTATATTTACTTTTAGAACACTGTTTAACGCATGCCTATTAAAATTGTCTTTTCTGTCATTAATCTTTCCAAACTTAACACTTTCTTGTGAATAATGTTTTGATGTTTATGACATTGAGCATGTGAGACAGCAGCCAGTGGATATAATATTATGATGAGCACTGGATAAAGAAAACCATAAAAATTTGAGAACAGGGAGCTACTACTTTGATTCCCGGCTCAGTCCATTTCTTCCGAAAATTGCTTACAGTCATTGCTATATGATTCATTCATTTCTCAACCTTTATCATTATTTCGACGATTATGTTGGAAAGTAGTCAGTGCCTTGGAAAGAATATTGTGCTGAATACTGGTAAAAGTAATTCCAGGAGAGGATAAGTTCACAGGCCGCCGCAATATGAACTGAAATAATATTGTAAACGACGTTTTAACACTCTTCAATCAATACTGCATACTTATAGCATTCAGAATCTTACGTTCATTTTTATGACTTATTTTCAATAGATAGATGCTTTAGATCATAAAATGGGAACCTTGGCTTTTTCGGCATTCATTAGGTAAATAGCTCAGGTTGATACAGAATTTAAATTGGTTGTATGTAGAAATGTACAGGGTGGTTACATAATTTTGTAAGATCTTTCCAGGATGTCTCAAATGTGCTAATAACACCATAACATTTCATTCTAAAATATTCAAAGGATAATATAATTAGATTACACTCTAAATTACGGACTGAAGGATGAATAACGATTAATCATGCAGACTGAGGAAGATATGAAGAAAGGAAGCTAATTTATTGTAGGTAGTACATTTTTTGGAATAAAAGGATGGACATCGTGGTCAGAGAAAACAATCTATCTAGATAGATAGATTGATAGATTGATAGATAGATAGATTGAGATAGATATATAGGTAGTAAGATAGATAAAAGGGAAAAAAAGCGAAAGAGATTGATAGGATGGAAAGACAAGAGTAAAGTTTGCAGGAAGGAAAGAGAAACAGAGAGACAGACAGAACATAACAGAATAGGGAGTGATAGAAAAATGAGACACAGGATGGTGGAATAGCGGAAGAGACAGAAAGCAACAGAGATAGAGAGACTGTGAAAGAAGGCAGTAAGATAGAGGTAGAAAGAGGAGAGAAATAAAAGAAGAAAAGGAAGAGAAATGGGAAGGGATAGAGAGTGATACACAGAGCGAGAGAAAGACAGAAAGCGAGAGAGACAGATAGACAGACAGACGGAGAGACAGCGTGGAAAACAGTGTTGAGAGAAAGACAAAAAGATAAAATGATTAAATGATAAAATGAGTGACAGAGAGTAAGAAAAAAGAGTTCGGAAGGCAGTATATAGAGTGTGAGATATAAAGAGAGAAAGAGAAACAATAGAGATACACAAAATTAAATGGAGAGAGGTGAACAAAGACAAAAATTGCGAAAAGAGGGATAGAAATAGATAAAGAAAAGGAGAAGAGATAGAGTGTGTGAGATGACAGAAATGAGGGCGAATACATTATTTCAGACCGTTCAGACTAAGGGTTAAGATCATAAAGAAGACTTATCGGTGAAACAACAGGGGCATAGCTTTATCGTTGGAAGGTACATTCAATTAAATTAGGTTCTAATTTGAAGGAAGCAGAATAAACAAGCTAACTGACTGGGGCTACATTAGGGGTGAGGGCATAGTTGTAAATACTGACAGAAAATATTACCAACCACGGATACAGGCATACGGCATTGGTTTGAAATAATAGAAGGGAAATTGTTACAGGATTGGAAGGAACATCAAACTGAGAATGTCTTTCACCGTCTGAGAGGAAGTACAAGGACGTTGCAGGCTAACAGGTAGGGAGTAAAATCTCTGGAAGGACACAGGTTTATAGCTTACTGATGCATCTCACCAAGGCTACCATCTCGATTCCTAAAATACCATAACGCAAACTGTTGTTGTGACATCTCACCAAGGCTACCATCTCGATTCCTAAAATAACATAACGCAAGCTGATGCAGTAACCAATGGACATCTTCGAACTGTGGGTACATCAAGAAGGCAAGGGAATTGAAAACGGGTGAATTTTAAGACAGAACACTGCTTCGGGGCCTTATGGTGTATCCGAGGGACTCATAGACTGGAGGTGTTCAGTTGCTAACTTGGGTTCAATGCGCTGACTAATGTTTTAAGACTGGAAGACAAGTTAAATTTGGGATTCTCTCTGAAATTACTCTTACAGATTTTAAGTACATGTCAGGAAAAAAGTGTATGGGCAAACTCTGCAAACAATACCACGAGAGTGAGGCAGTGGTTTAGGGCCTGGGTGTTCATTCAACTGAGTATAGAACAATTTCAAAGTCTACGAGGATATGAAATAGATTGGGGAAACATTCCACGAACTGAGGGTACAATCTCAGGGCCCAATATGCTTGCAACGGCCTGCTGGTTGGTTTTAGGCGCTGTGGGTATGAAATCGCCCACTGGGGGTACTGGCTTAAGAACTTGTGCAGTCAAAGAAAGGTAGAAATACAGTTTTAGGGCCTAATGACAAGCGATTTCAAGCAGTTACAGCTAAAAAGGTGAAAACTCAAACAAAAAGAAATATTTCTCGGACTAAATGTACAACATTAAAGGTAAATCGAACAAACGGAAGGGGCTAACGCGTGGCATTTCCTTAAATTGAAAATAAAATCAAATTTCTAGTCACTTGCATTTCACAGACCGACGATACATCTTACAGAAACACACATACAAGGGACCAAAAGCGGTTAAAAGCGGTTAATCATATCGAATAATTTCCAGAGGTAGGTTTTATCTCAGTGACTAACATTAAAGCTGAATGAAGTACAGAAACAAGGACCTGGTTGATTCTCAAGCGTTTGTCGACTCGGATCAAAGAAAGCAGCAAGTGCCAATGGAAACAATATTGTGCGAAGTACTGGTAAAAGAAGGCACTGATCTCCCTCTAAATAGCTTATAACTTTTTTCAATTGATTCAAAACTGTCCAGAAAATATCCATCCGCTTGAAATTAACTTCTGCAAATTCTAAACACGTGGCTATCAAAATCTAGTGCTCACAAATTTCGTTTTTTCCATCATTGTACTTTACAAACAGTTACATTGTCTTTTTGCACATAACCCTCAAGGAATAAATAAATACAGACTGGAAATGTATCTCCCTAGGTGAAATTAAAATTTGCGGACTAAGCATACATTTGCTTAGACTGAGAATATGATCTATAGAATTCATGACAATTATTGCGACAGGATTTAATCTTATCTCACCACTCATAATTCTTTCGACGAGGTTATGTGAGAAAGGCTGTCAGTGTCAATGGGAACAATATTGTGCGAAGTACTGGTAAAAGGTTATCCCCCTGGCCTCCACCTCCCCTTACAGCCCGCCCTTGAAATCACCATCTTTTATAACAACATGGATATCTCATTTACCCAACACATGCCTTCAACAATCTAGCACTAGGTTTTTCTATCATTAGCCTCACACATTTATCAAATTCTTCATCCACAATACAATCTTTCCACTCTAAAGTAAAAATGTCAAAATCAAAACCTTTCTCAAACTCCCTTCCTCAAGTGAAAGTAAAATCTGCGGACTAAGGATACATTTATTTAGACTGAAAATATGCTCTATAGAAATCATGACAATTATTGCGACTGGATTTAATCTTATCTCACCATTCATAATTCTTTCGACGAGGCTATGTGAGAAAGGCTGTCAGTGTCAATGGGAACAATATTGTGCAAAGTACTGGTAAAAGGTTATTCCCCTGGTCTCCACCTCCCCTTACAGCCAGCCCTTGAAATCACCATCTTTTATAACAACATGGATATCTCATTTAATGAATCCTAACATGTATTTGCTTACACTGAGAATATGATCTATAGAATTCATGACAATTATTGCGACAGGATTTAATCTTATCTCACCATTCATAATTCCTTCGAAGAGGCTATGTGAGAAAGGCTGTCAGTGTCAATGGGAACAATATTGTGCGAAGTACTGGTAAAAGGTTATCCCCCTGGCCTCCACCTCCCCTTACAGCCAGCCCTTGAAATCACCATCTTTTATAACAACATGGATATCTCATTTAATGAAACCTTCATTCAATGCAGGTAACAATTATTTAACCCAACACATGCCTATTACAATCTTTCATTAGCCTCACACATTTATCAATTTCTTCATCCACAATACAATCTTTCCACTCTAAAGTAAAAATGTCAAAATCAAAACCTTTCTTAAACTCCTTTCCTCAAGTGAAAGTAAAATCTGCGGACTAAGGATACATTTATTTAGACTGAAAATATGCTCTATAGAATTCATGACAATTATTGCGACAGGATTTAATCTTATCTCACCACTTTTAATTCTTTCGACGAGGCTATGTGAGAAAGGCTGTCAGTGTCAATGGGAACAATATTGTGCGAAGTACTGGTAAACGGTTATTCCCCTGGCCTCCACCTCCCCTTACAGCCAGCCCTTGAAATCACCATCTTTTATAACAACGTGGATATCTCACTTAATGAATCCATACATGTATTTGCTTACACTGAGAATATGATCTATAGAAATGATGACAATTATTGCGACAGGATTTAATCTTATCTCACCATTCATAATTCCTTCGAAGAGGCTATGTGAGAAAGGCTGTCAGTGTCAATGGGAACAATATTGTGCGAAGTACTGGTAAAAGGTTATTCCCCTGGCCTCCACCTCCCCTTACAGCCAGCCCTTGAAATCACCATCTTTTATAACAACACGGATATCTCATTTAATGAATCCTTCATTCATTGCAGGTAACACTTATTAAACCCAACACATGCCTATTACAATCTTCCATTAGCCTCACACATTTATCAATTTCTTCATCCACAATACAATCTTTCCACTCTAAAGTAAAAATGTCAAAATCAAAACCTTTCTCAAACTCCTTTCCTCAAGTGAAAGTAAAATCTGCGGACTAAGGATACATTTATTTAGACTGAAAATATGCTCTATAGAAATCATGACAATTATTGCGACAGGATTTAATCTTATCTCACCATTCATAATTCTTTCGACGAGGCTATGTGAGAAAGGCTGTCAGTGTCAATGGGAACAATATTGTGCAAAGTACTGGTAAAAGGTTATTCCCCTGGTCTCCACCTCCCCTTACAGCCAGCCCTTGAAATCACCATCTTTTATAACAACTTGGATATATCATTTAATGAATCCTAACATGTATTTGCTTACACTGAGAATATGATCTATAGAATTCATGACAATTATTGCGACAGGATTTAATCTTATCTCACCATTCATAATTCCTTCGAAGAGGCTATGTGAGAAAGGCTGTCAGTGTCAATGGGAACAATATTGTGCAAAGTACTGGTAAAAGGTTATCCCCCTGGCCTCCACCTCCCCTTACAGCCAGCCCTTGAAATCATCATCTTTTATAACAACATGGATATCTCATTTAATGAAACCTTCATTCAATGCAGGTAACACTTATTAAACCCAACACATGCCTATTACAATCTTTCATTAGCCTCACACATTTATCAATTTCTTCATCCACAATACAATCTTTCCACTCTAAAGTAAAAATGTCAAAATCAAAACCTTTCTTAAACTCCTTTCCTCAAGTGAAAGTAAAATCTGCGGACTAAGGATACATTTATTTAGACTGAAAATATGCTCTATAGAATTCATGACAATTATTGCGACAGGATTTAATCTTATCTCACCACTTTTAATTCTTTCGACGAGGCTATGTGAGAAAGGCTGTCAGTGTCAATGGGAACAATATTGTGCGAAGTACTGGTAAACGGTTATTCCCCTGGCCTCCACCTCCCCTTACAGCCAGCCCTTGAAATCACCATCTTTTATAACAACGTGGATATCTCACTTAATGAATCCATACATGTATTTGCTTACACTGAGAATATGATCTATAGAAATGATGACAATTATTGCGACAGGATTTAATCTTATCTCACCATTCATAATTCCTTCGAAGAGGCTATGTGAGAAAGGCTGTCAGTGTCAATGGGAACAATATTGTGCGAAGTACTGGTAAAAGGTTATTCCCCTGGCCTCCACCTCCCCTTACAGCCAGCCCTTGAAATCACCATCTTTTATAACAACACGGATATCTCATTTAATGAATCCTTCATTCATTGCAGGTAACACTTATTAAACCCAACACATGCCTATTACAATCTTCCATTAGCCTCACACATTTATCAATTTCTTCATCCACAATACAATCTTTCCACTCTAAAGTAAAAATGTCAAAATCAAAACCTTTCTCAAACTCCTTTCCTCAAGTGAAAGTAAAATCTGCGGACTAAGGATACATTTATTTAGACTGAAAATATGCTCTATAGAAATCATGACAATTATTGCGACAGGATTTAATCTTATCTCACCACTCATAATTCTTTCGACGAGGCTATGTGAGAAAGGCTGTCAGTGTCAATGGGAACAATATTGTGCGAAGTACTGGTAAAAGGTTATTCCCCTGGCCTCCACCTCCCCTTACAGCCAGCCCTTGAAATCACCATCTTTTATAACAATATGGATATCTAATTGAATGAATCCTTCATTCAATGCAGGTAACACTTATTAAACCCAACACATGCCTATTACAATCTTTCATTAGCCTCACACATTTATCAATTTCTTCATCCACAATACAATCTTTCCACTCTAAAGTAAAAATGTCAAACTCTAAACCTTTCTTAAACTCCCTCCCACCCTCACTGCCTCTGTTTTGCTGTCTCTCGGTTTTCATATCTATAGAAATCCACAGGCACCATTAGTTACATTCAAGTAATGTTCAAGTCGGCGTTAAAACACTAAGAAAACAAACACAACTATCATCACTAATAAATCCGGTATCGGGACTACCACCGTCACAACCAACTCAACCATCGAAACAACCATCACCATTATTGTAATCATCAACATCATCATCATCAAAGCAATAATTAAAAAACATTAAAAACGCCATAGCTTTGTGTTAAGTTATAGCAAACTCTTGAAGAGTTCAAGAAAACATCTTTTTCCATTCAAATGAGTTACTTTTCTTTGATAAATCTGAAAATCTTTCATACCATTCCAAAAACAAAACTTTTTCTTTGACTACAGAGATATTTCAACAGCAATTCGGTCGATAGCCTTCAGAACTTGAGACATGGGTTAGCTGGTTTGATTCCCCTACTCGGCCATTTCTTACCAGGTTTGATGATAATTTTTGAGACAGGATTGATTCTTCGGTAGCCTCTTAAAAGCGCTTTTGATAATAGTTATGTTGAAAAGGAGTCATTATCATCTGGAAAATATCGAGCAAAGGACTGGTTACTGGAACTTTAGTAAAGTATGGGTAGGTGCACTGGCCGCCACGATATAATTGAAATATTGTTGAAAACGGTGGTAAACACATGCTATCAATCCATCAAATCAGTCATTTTCTTTACAAAATGTTACAATTGCTTCTCCCATTGAATAATCCTTAAGAAATGAAGTGCAACGTTTAAATTCAAACAATTACTCTCTCTCTCAGTATCAGTCGGCCGAATGCTTAAAGCCCAAGGTTCTTTAGTTCGGATCTCGGCAAATCCAATTTCCTTTTTAGGATTAAGTTCATAGCGACAGATTTCAATATTCTCTCCTCATATCAATGTTTCAAATGGTAACTTTCATTTTCGTTGACATGGCTTTAACATCTGATGAAGTGCAAGAAACTTCATCAGCATAATTCTAAGCTTGGTTGCTCACCTCATGACAAACGGCTGCTGTAAATAGGGGTTCACAGGTTCGATTCCCAAGCTGTTAAAATTTTTATCCGAGGTTTGATTAGTCATTGCGACATGATATATTACTTTCTCGTCACATACAGTTTTTTCCCCAAAACATTTAAATAGGAAAGCGTCCATTGGTTTGGAATAATGTGCAAAGGTACTGGTAAATAAAATACTGACACAGCTTGGATAGATGCAAATGACGCCCTGGTATATCTGATATTACTGAAATCTAATATGACTTAAAACACAATAGACTAAAAGCAACAAAACAAATTCAAATTTTACCAAAGTCCGATGAATTTCTCTGGCCTCCACCTCCCCTTACTGCCAGCCCTCGAAATCACTATCTTTTATAACAACACGGATATCTCAGTTAATGGATCCTTCATTCAATGCAGTTAACACATATCAAGGCCAACACATGCCTACTGAAATCTATAGTATATATATTTCGCTTTTCTGTCATTAGCCTTACATATTTAACGATTTCTTCATCCACAATACAACCTTTCCACTATGAAGTAAAAATTCAAAACCTTTCTCAAACTCACTCCCTCTCACACTCACTGCCTCTCTGTTGCTGTCTCCCGGTTTTAATGTCTCTAAAAATCCAGGGGCACAATTAGTAACATTCAAGTAATGTTCAAGTTGGCCTTAAAATACCAAGAAAACAAACACATTTATCTCCACTAGTAAATCCGGTATCGGCTTTAACACCATCACTACCAACTCAATCATCGAAACTACCATTATTATAATCATCAATATCATCATCATCAAAGCAATTTAGAGTTCAGGAAAACATCTTTTTTCCATTCAAATTAGTTACCTTCTTTCATAAATCTGAAAATCACACCATTCCAAATTCAAACCTTTTGACAACAGAGATTTTCGAATATCAATTTGGTCGATAGCTTATAGAACTTGAGACATGGGTTAGCTGGTTTGATTCCCCTACTCGGCCATGTCTTTTGATAATAATTTTTGCGACAGGATTGATTCTTCGCTAGCCTCTCAAAAGTCCTTTTGATAATAGTTATGTTGAAAAGGAGTAAATTGCATCTGGAAAATATCGTACAAAGGACTGGTTACTGAACCTTCAGTAAAGTATGGGTACGTGCACTGGCCGCCGCGATATAATTGAAATATTGTTGAAAACTGTAATAAACCACATGCAATCAAGCAATCAATCAATCAACCAATTCAGTCCCTCTTCTTTTATTTACCTGAAATACTTCACAGCATTTTCAAATCAACACATTGTCTTCATCTTCCAATGATTCTTTAAAAAGGCATTCGGTCCACATTGCCCGGAACTTAAGGCAAGGCTTGGCTGGTTTGTATCCCCTGCTCGGTCATTTCTTTCCGAGAGTTGATGATACTCACTGTGGTAGCATTAACTTTTCTGAACAGCAATTTTGACTATAATAATGTGGAAAAGCAGTCAATGGCTTGGGAAGAATATCGTGAGAAGTACTAGTTACTGAAACTACAGGAACGCATAAGCAAGAGTACTGGCCGCCGCATTATAACCCGAATATCGTTGAAAACGGTGTTAAACACATGAAGTCAATCAACCACTCAACCAATCGATTGTCAAAGACTAGTTCGATACCTCAGTCGTTTATCCGTAGCTCTAGAAACAAGGGGTCGCCAATCCCTAGTTCGCAAGATTTGTTCCCATATTTGATTAAATTAATTGCAAGTCTTCTGTCTCAGTACTGTTCATTGTCTTTAACGATAATTACGTGGAAAGAGGCCAACGGCTAAAAGATTAACTCTTATATTTACTTTTAGAACACTGTTTAACGCATGCCTATTAAAATTGTCTTTTCTGTCATTAATCTTTCCAAACTTAACACTTTCTTGTGAATAATGTTTTGATGTTTATGACATTGAGCATGTGAGACAGCAGCCAGTGGATATAATATTATGATGAGCACTGGATAAAGAAAACCATAAAAATTTGAGAACAGGGAGCTACTACTTTGATTCCCGGCTCAGTCCATTTCTTCCGAAAATTGCTTACAGTCATTGCTATATGATTCATTCATTTCTCAACCTTTATCATTATTTCGACGATTATGTTGGAAAGTAGTCAGTGCCTTGGAAAGAATATTGTGCTGAATACTGGTAAAAGTAATTCCAGGAGAGGATAAGTTCACAGGCCGCCGCAATATGAACTGAAATAATATTGTAAACGACGTTTTAACACTCTTCAATCAATACTGCATACTTATAGCATTCAGAATCTTACGTTCATTTTTATGACTTATTTTCAATAGATAGATGCTTTAGATCATAAAATGGGAACCTTGGCTTTTTCGGCATTCATTAGGTAAATAGCTCAGGTTGATACAGAATTTAAATTGGTTGTATGTAGAAATGTACAGGGTGGTTACATAATTTTGTAAGATCTTTCCAGGATGTCTCAAATGTGCTAATAACACCATAACATTTCATTCTAAAATATTCAAAGGATAATATAATTAGATTACACTCTAAATTACGGACTGAAGGAGCATCATATAGGATGAATAACGATTAATCATGCAGACTGAGGAAGATATGAAGAAAGGAAGCTAATTTATTGTAGGTAGTACATTTTTTGGAATAAAAGGATGGACATCGTGGTCAGAGAAAACAGTCTTTATAGATTGATAGATTAATAGATAGATAGATTGAGATAGATATATAGGTAGTAAGATAGATAAAAGGGAAAAAAAGCGAAAGAGATTGATAGGATGGAAAGACAAGAGTAAAGTTTGCAGGAAGGAAAGAGAAACAGAGAGACAGACAGAACATAACAGAATAGGGAGTGATAGAAAAATGAGACACAGGATGGTGGAATAGCGGAAGAGACAGAAAGCAACAGAGATAGAGAGACTGTGAAAGAAGGCAGTAAGATAGAGGTAGAAAGAGGAGAGAAATAAAAGAAGAAAAGGAAGAGAAATGGGAAGGGATAGAGAGTGATACACAGAGCGAGAGAAAGACAGAAAGCGAGAGAGACAGATAGACAGACAGACGGAGAGACAGCGTGGAAAACAGTGTTGAGAGAAAGACAAAAAGATAAAATGATTAAATGATAAAATGAGTGACAGAGAGTAAGAAAAAAGAGTTCGGAAGGCAGTATATAGAGTGTGAGATATAAAGAGAGAAAGAGAAACAATAGAGATACACAAAATTAAATGGAGAGAGGTGAACAAAGACAAAAATTGCGAAAAGAGGGATAGAAATAGATAAAGAAAAGGAGAAGAGATAGAGTGTGTGAGATGACAGAAATGAGGGCGAATACATTATTTCAGACCGTTCAGACTAAGGGTTAAGATCATAAAGAAGACTTATCGGTGAAACAACAGGGGCATAGCTTTATCGTTGGAAGGTACATTCAATTAAATTAGGTTCTAATTTGAAGGAAGCAGAATAAACAAGCTAACTGACTGGGGCTACATTAGGGGTGAGGGCATAGTTGTAAATACTGACAGAAAATATTACCAACCACGGATACAGGCATACGGCATTGGTTTGAAATAATAGAAGGGAAATTGTTACAGGATTGGAAGGAACATCAAACTGAGAATGTCTTTCACCGTCTGAGAGGAAGTACAAGGACGTTGCAGGCTAACAGGTAGGGAGTAAAATCTCTGGAAGGACACAGGTTTATAGCTTACTGATGCATCTCACCAAGGCTACCATCTCGATTCCTAAAATACCATAACGCAAACTGTTGTTGTGACATCTCACCAAGGCTACCATCTCGATTCCTAAAATAACATAACGCAAGCTGATGCAGTAACCAATGGACATCTTCGAACTGTGGGTACATCAAGAAGGCAAGGGAATTGAAAACGGGTGAATTTTAAGACAGAACACTGCTTCAGGGCCTTATGGTGTATCCGAGGGACTCATAGACTGGAGGTGTTCAGTTGTTAACTTGGGTTCAATGCGCTGACTAATGTTTTAAGACTGGAAGACAAGTTAAATTTGGGATTCTCTCTGAAATTACTCTTACAGATTTTAAGTACATGTCAGGAAAAAAGTGTATGGGCAAACTCTGCAAACAATACCACGAGAGTGAGGCAGTGGTTTAGGGCCTGGGTGTTCATTCAACTGAGTATAGAACAATTTCGAAGTCTACGAGGATATGAAATAGATTGGGGAAACATTCCACGAACTGAGGGTACAATCTCAGGGCCCAATATGCTTGCAACGGCCTGCTGGTTGGTTTTAGGCGCTGTGGGTATGAAATCGCCGACTGGGGGTACTGGCTTAAGAACTTGTGCAGTCAAAGAAAGGTAGAAATACAGTTTTAGGGCCTAATGACAAGCGATTTCAAGCAGTTACAGCTAAAAAGGTGAAAACTCGAACAAAAAGAAATATTTCTCGGACTAAATGTACAACATTAAAGGTAAATCGAACAAACGGAAGGGGCTAACGCGTGGCATTTCCTTAAATTGAAAATAAAATCAAATTTCTAGTCACTTGCATTTCACAGACCGACGATACATCTTACAGAAACACACATACAAGGGACCAAAAGTGATTAGAAGCGGTTAATCATATCGAATAATTTCCAAAGGTAGGTTTTATCTCAGTGACTAACATTAAAGCTGAATGAAGTACAGAAACAAGGACCTGGTTGATTCTCAAGCGTTTGTCGACTCGGATCAAAGAAAGCAGCAAGTGCAAATGGAAACAATATTGTGCGAAGTACTGGTAAAAGAAGGCACTGATCTCCCTCTAAATAGCTTATAACATTTTTTAATTGATTCAAAACTGTCCAGAAAATATCCATCCGCTTGAAATTAACTTCTGCAAATTCTAAACACGTGGCTATCAAAATCTAGTGCTCACAAATTTCGTTTTTTCCATCATTGTACTTTACAAACAGTTACATTGTCTTTTTGCACATAACCCTCAAGGAATAAATAAATACAGACTGGAAATGTATCTCCCTAGGTGAAATTAAAATTTGCGGACTAAGCATACATTTGCTTAGACTGAGAATATGATCTATAGAATTCATGACAATTATTGCGACAGGATTTAATCTTATCTCACCACTCATAATTCTTTCGACGAGGTTATGTGAGAAAGGCTGTCAGTGTCAATGGGAACAATATTGTGCGAAGTACTGGTAAAATGTTATCCCCCTGGCCTCCACCTCCCCTTACAGCCAGCCCTTGAAATCACCATCTTTTATAACAACATGGATATCTCATTTACCCAACACATGCCTTCAACAATCTAGCACTAGGTTTTTCTATCATTAGCCTCACACATTTATCAAATTCTTCATCCACAATACAATCTTTCCACTCTAAAGCAAAAATGTCAAAATCAAAACCTTTCTCAAACTCCCTTCCTCAAGTGAAAGTAAAATCTGCGGACTAAGGATACATTTATTTAGACTGAAAATATGCTCTATAGAAATCATGACAATTGTTGCGACAGGATTTAATCTTATCTCACCACTCATAATTCTTTCGACGAGGCTATGTGAGAAAGGCTGTCAGTGTCAATGGGAACAATATTGTGCGAAGTACTGGTAAAAGGTTATTCCCCTGGTCTCCACCTCCCCTTACAGCCAGCCCTTGAAATCACCATCTTTTATAACAACATGGATATCTCATTTAATGAATCCTAACATGTATTTGCTTACACTGAGAATATGATCTATAGAATTCATGACAATTATTGCGACAGGATTTAATCTTACCTCACCATTCATAATTCCTTCGAAGAGGCTATGTGAGAAAGGCTGTCAGTGTCAATGGGAACAATATTGTGCGAAGTACTGGTAAAAGGTTATCCCCCTGGCCTCCACCTCCCCTTACAGCCAGCCCTTGAAATCACCATCTTTTATAACAACATGGATATCTCATTTAATGAAACCTCCATTCAATGCAGGTAACACTTATTAAACCCAACACATGCCTATTACAATCTTTCATTAGCCTCACACATTTATCAATTTCTTCATCCACAATACAATCTTTCCACTCTAAAGTAAAAATGTCAAAATCAAAACCTTTCTTAAACTCCTTTCCTCAAGTGAAAGTAAAATCTGCGGACTAAGGATACATTTATTTAGACTGAAAATATGCTGTATAGAATTCATGACAATTATTGCGACAGGATTTAATCTTATCTCACCACTTATAATTCTTTCGACGAGGCTATGTGAGAAAGGCTGTCAGTGTCAATGGGAACAATATTGTGCGAAGTACTGGTAAACGGTTATTCCCCTGGCCTCTACCTCCCCTTACAGCCAGCCCTTTGAAGTCACCATCTTTTATAACAACGTGGATATCTCACTTAATGAATCCATACATGTATTTGCTTACACTGAGAATATGATCTATAGAAATGATGACAATTATTGCGACAGGATTTAATCTTATCTCACCATTCATAATTCCTTCGAAGAGGCTATGTGAGAAAGGCTGTCAGTGTCAATGGGAACAATACTGTGCGAAGTACTGGTAAAAGGTTATTCCCCTGGCCTCCACCTCCCCTTACAGCCAGCCCTTGAAATCACCATCTTTTATAACAACATGGATATCTCATTTAATGAATCCATACATGTATTTGCTTACACTGAGAATATGATCTATAGAAAGATGACAATTATTGCGACAGGATTTAATCTTATCTCACCATTCATAATTCCTTCGAAGAGGCTATGTGAGAAAGGCTGTCAGTGTCAATGGGAACAATATTGTGCGAAGTATTGGTAAAAGGTTATTCCCCTGGCCTCCACCCCCCCTTACAGCAAGCCCTTGAAATCACCATCTTTTATAACAACACGGATATCTCATTTAATGAATCCTTCATTCAATGCAGGTAACACTTATTAAACCCAACACAAGCCTATTACAATCTTTCATTAGCCTCACACATTTATCAATTTCTTCATCCACAATACAATCTTTCCACTCTAAAGCAAAAATGTCAAAATCAAAACCTTTCTCAAACTCCTTTTCTCAAGTGAAAGTAAAATCTGCGGACTAAGGATACATTTATTTAGACTGAAAATATGCTCTATATAATTCATGACAATTATTGCGACAGGATTTAATCTTATCTCCCTACTTATAATTCTTTTGACGAGGCTATGTGAGAAAGGCTGTCAGTGTCAATGGGAACAATATTGTGCGAAGTACTGGTAAAAGGTTATTCCCCTGGCCTCCACCTCCCCTTACAGCCAGCCCTTGAAATCACCATCTTTTATAACAACATGGATATCTCATTTAATGAATCCATACATGTATTTGCTTACACTGAGAATATGCTCTATATAATTCATGACAATTATTGCGACAGGATTTAATCTTATCTCACCACTTATAATTCTTTTGACGAGGCTATGTGAGAAAGTCTGTCAGTGTCAATGGGAACAATATTGTGCGAAGTACTGCTGAAAGGTTATTCCCCTGGCCTCCACCTCCCCTTACAGCCAGCCCTTGAAATCACCATCTTTTATAACAACATGGATATCTCATTTAATGAATCCATACATGTATTTGCTTACACTGAGAATATGATCTATAGAAATGATGACAATTATTGCGACAGGATTTAATCTTATCTCACCATTCATAATTCCTTCGAAGAGGCTATGTGAGAAAGGCTGTCAGTGTCAATGGGAACAATATTGTGCGAAGTACTGGTAAAAGGTTATTCCCCTGGCCTCCACCCCCCCCCCTTACAGGAAGCCCTTGAAATCACCATCATTTATAACAACACGGATATCTCATTTAATGAATCCTTCATTCAATGCAGGTAACACTTATTAAACCCAACACAAGCCTATTACAATCTTTCATTAGCCTCACACATTTATCAATTTCTTCATCCACAATATAATCTTTCCACTCTAAAGTAAAAATGTCAAAATCAAAACCTTTCTCAAACTCCTTTCCTCAAGTGAAAGTAAAATCTGCGGACTAAGGATACATTTATTTAGACTGAAAATATGCTCCATAGAATTGATGACAATTATTGCGACAGGATTTAATCTTATCTCAGCACTCTTAATTCTTTCGACGAGGCTATGTGAGAGAGCCTGCAGGTGTCAATGGGAGCAATATTGTGCGAAGTACTAGTAACAATATATCCCCCTTCTAAACGCATATATTTCCATGAATCAACACCTGTGCATCATTTTCCTTCACAAAATTTTAAAACTTGTTCTTGCACATGTATAGCAACCCTTCACAATTGAAGTAAACATGTCAAAATTAAAATAGACTCCCCTCTCTCTTTCTCAGATCGTATTTGGCTTGAGACATATACATTCGTTGGTTCGATCCCCAAACTGTAAGCATTTCTTTCCGAGGTTCGATGATATTCATTGTTGCAGGAATTATTCTTTAATTAATGACGATCATTCTATCGACTAAAGCCATTTTGTAAAGCAGTAAGTGGTTTGGAAAGACCGTTACAAGAGCACTGGCAGCGCCATTTACCTGACATCAAGTTAAAACAACACAAAAAACCACCGCAAAACCGACACAGCTTGGATAGATGCAAATGACTCCTGGATTTATCTTACATGATTGAAATCTAATCTGTCTTAAAACACAGTAGACTAAAAGCAATAAAGCAAATTCAAATTTTACCAAAACCCGATTAATTTTCCCTGGCCTCCACCTCCCCTTACAGCCAGCCCTTTAAATCACCATCTTTTATAACAACATGGATATCTCATTTAATGGATCCTTCATTCAATGCAGGTAACTTTTATTAAACCAAACACATGCCTATTACAATCTAACACTAGCTTTTCTGTCATTAGCTTTACAAATTTATCAATTTCTTCATCCACAATACAATCTTTCCACTATAAAGTAAAAATGTCAAACTCTAAACCTTTCTTAAACTCCCTCCCTCCCTCCCACACTCACTGCCTCTGTTCTGCTGTCTCTCGGTTTTCATATCTATAGAAATCCACAGGCACCATTAGTTACATTCAAGTAATGTTCAAGTCGGCGTTAAAACACTAAGAAAACAAACACAACTATCATCACTAATAAATCCGGTATCGAGACTACCACCGTCACTACCAACTCAACCATCGAAACAACCATCACCATTATTGTAATCATCAACATCATCATCATCAAAGCAATAATTAAAAAACATTAAAAACGCCATAGCTTTGTGTTAAGTTATAGCAAACTCTTGAAGAGTTCAAGAAAACATCTTTTTCCATTCAAATGAGTTACTTTTCTTTGATAAATCTGAAAATCTTTCATACCATTCCAAAAACAAAACTTTTTCTTTGACTACAGAGATATTTCAATATCAATTCGGCCGATAACCTTCAGAACTTGAGACATGGGTTAGCTGGTTTGATTCCCCTACTCGGCCATTTCTTACCAGGTTTGATGATAATTTTTGAGACAGGATTGATTCTTCGGTAGCCTCTTAAAAGCGCTTTTGATAATAGTTATGTTGAAAAGGAGTCATTAACATCTGGAAAATATCGAGCAAAGGACTGGTTACTGGAACTTTAGTAAAGTATGGGTAGGTGCACTGGCCGCCACGTTATAATTGAAATATTGTTGAAAACGGTGGTAAACACATGCTATCAATCCATCAAATCAGTCAGTTTCTTTACAAAATGTTACAATTGCTTCTCCCATTGAATAATCCTCAAGAAATGAAGTGCAACGTTTAAATTCAAACAATTACTCTCTCTCTCAGTATCAGTCGGCCGAATGCTTAAAGCCCAAGGTTCTTTAGTTCAGATCTCGGCAAATCCAATTTCCTTTTTAGGATTAAGTTCATAGCGACAGATTTCAATATTCTCTCCTCATATCAATATTTCAAATGGTAACTTTCATTTTCGTTGACATGGCTTTAACATCTGATGAAGTGCAAGAAACTTCATCAGCATAATTCTAAGCTTGGTTGCTCACCTCATGACAAACGGCGGCTGTAAATAGGGGTTCACAGGTTCGATTCCCAAGCTGTTAAAATTTTTATCCGAGGTTTGATTAGTCATTGCGACATGATATATTACTTTCTCGTCACATACAGTTTTTTCCCCAAAAACATTTAAATAGGAAAGCGTCCATTGGTTTGGAATAATGTGCAAAGGTACTGGTAAATAAAATACTGACACAGCTTGGATAGATGCAAATGACGCCCTGGTATATCTGATATTACTGAAATCTAATATGACTTAAAACACAATAGACTAAAAGCAACAAAACAAATTCAAATTTTACCACAGTCTGATGAATTTCTCTGGCCTCCACCTCCCCTTACTGCCAGCCCTTGAAATCACTATCTTTTATAACAACACGGATATCTCAGTTAATGGATCCTTCATTCAATGCAGTTAACACATATCAAGGCCAACACATGCCTACTGAAATCTATAGTATAGATATTTCGCTTTTCTGTCATTAGCCTTACATATTTAACGATTTCTTCATCCACAATACAACCTTTCCACTACAAAGTAAAAATGTTAAATTCAAAACCTTTCTCAAACTCACTCCCTCTCACACTCACTGCCTCTCTGTTGCTGTCTCTCGGTTTTAATGTCTCTAGAAATCCAGGGACACAATTAGTATTTGTACATATGATTCTCTAAATGAGTCAATGGTTATTCAAAAACACCTGACACTTTCAGAGCAACGATTAATGAAATGTTAGTAGATGGGTATCAAATATTGGTAGAAAAGAAGAATGAAGTCAACATTAACTCCTTTTCCAAAAATGTTTTCACAAATCTACTAGTTTCAGAGGAGAAGAATATTGAAGTTTCGAACTTGTGACCCATGGGGCCGGGCAAGGGACATCATATGAACAAACATTGCAAAAGTCCATTAGGAGATCCTACTTACCAAAAATATAAAAGCTTTAAATCTTTTAGTTTCAGAGCAGAAGAATTTTGAAGTTTTCCTCCCTTGTTCCTATGTTTAAACTTGTGACTCACGGGGCAGGGCCAGTTTTGACCCCAGGGGCAACAAATGAACAATCTTGGTAGAGGTTCACTAGGAGATGCTACATACCAAATATCAAAGCTCTACGCCTTCTAGTTTCACAGCAGAAGAATTTAAAAGTTTTTATTTTCATGTTTTAAACTTGTGTCCCCCGGGACGGGGCCAGTTTTGACCCCAGGGACATCATATGAACAATCTTGGTAGAGGTCCACTAGGAGATGCTACATACCAAATATCAAAGCTCTGCACCATCTAGTTTCAGAAAAGAATTTCAAAATTTTCCTTCTTTGTTCCTATGTTTCAAACTTGTGACCCCCGGGGCAGGGCCAGTTTTGACCCCAGGGACATCATATGAAAAATCTTGGTAGAGGTTTACTAGGAGATGCAACATACCAAATATCAAAGCTCTACACCTTCTAGTTTCAGAGCAGAAGAATTTTAAAGTTTTCCTTCTTTATTTCTATGTTTTAAACTTGTGACCCCCGGGGTGGGCCAGTTTTGACCCCAGGGACATCATATGAACACTCTTGGTAGAGGTCTACTAGGAGAGGCTACATACCAAATATCAAAGCTCTGCACCATCTTGTTTCAGAGAAGAAGATTTTTGAAGTTTTCCGTCTTCGTTCCTATGTTTCGAACTTGTGACCCCCGGGGCTGGGCCAGTTTTGACCCCAGGGACATCATATGAACAATCTTGGTAGAGGTCCGCGAGGAGATGCTACATACCAAATATCAAAGCTCTGCACCATCTAGTTTCAAAAAAGAAGAATTATAAAGTTTTCCTTCTTTGTTCCTATGTTTCAAACTTGTGACCCCAGGGACGGGGCCAGATTTGACCCCAGGACATCATATGAACAATCTTGGTAGAGGTCTACTAGGAGATGCTACACACCAAATACCAAAGCTCTACGCCTTCTAGTTTCAGAGAAGAAGAATTTTAAATTTTCCTTCTTTATTTCTATGTTTTTATTTTGTGACCCCCGGGGTTGGGCCAGTTTTTACCCCAGGGACTCTATATGAACAATCTTGGTAGAGGTCTACTAGGAGATGCTACATGCCAAATATCAAAGCTCTGCACCATCTAGTTTCAGAGCAGAAGAATTTTAAAGTGTTCCTTCTTTGCTCCTATGTTTCAAACTTGTGACCCCCGGGACGGGGCCAGTTTTGACCCTAGGGACATCATATGAATAATCTTGGTAGAGGTTTACTAGGAGATGCTGCATACCAAATATCAAAGCTCTACACCTTCTAGTTTCAGAGAAGATGAATTTTAAAGTTTTCCTTCTTTGTTCCTATGTTTCAAACTTGTGACCCCCGGGGCGGGGCCAGTTTTGACCCTAGGGGCATCATATGAATAATCTTGGTAGAGGTCCCCTAGGAGATGCTACATGCCAAATATCAAAGCTCTACGCCTTGTACTTTCTGAGAAGATGATTTCCAAAGATTTTGCTATTTTGTCCTTTTGGCAACCAGAATTATGGGTGGAATTCAATCTCTTGAACAACTTTTGTAGACTTCACCCAAGGAACATCTCTGCCAAATTTCATCAAGATTAGCCTAGTGGTTTAGGAAGAGAAGATGTTTAAAGAAATTGTGGATGACGCATGACGGACGCCGGACATTGGGCGATCACAAAAGCTCACCATCAGCACTTCGTGCTCAGGTGAGCTAAAAATCAGTTTCAAAACGAATTCATTATTCTTTCGTAACGGTGTCTGTGATTCCTTTAACCCATTACCACACAAACCCTACCGTTGACAACCCTGAGAAAAAGGCGGCTCGAATGGCATAATATTTCTTTTATAAGGTAGAAAATATTGTGGAAAAGGAGAAAATGCTAGTAACCAGCATTTTGTCACCTTTTCCCATAATGTTTTCTATCCTGCTTGAAACAAACTTCAATTTCTGAGTTATGTTTATTTTGTTGTCTGCAAGTGCTTTCAATTTGGACCAGTCTAAAATTTGGTCATTTGGTATAGGGTTAAATGAGTATTTCACTGAAAATACAGTCTGTAATACGCACACAAGTTTCTCTTAGATTAGCCACTTTGACCTGCATTATGCTTTGATTTAACATAATTTTGCACTTATCCAAGACAGCATTAGGGCAAACACAAACCAATTTTGCCTCTAGATATGTACTTAATGGCAGGATTTTCTGGGATTTGTTCTGATAACTTTCTCGACAAACAAGTCTAATCTGTTCAGACTGAAATTGAGGCTCTTCCATTTCAGCAGCAAATTAAGATATCAAGTCAAAAATATGGACAAATGAGAATACGAAGTATCTGATGAGTGGAACACATTGTGGGAAAAGGAGAAATTGCTCATTACGAGCAATTTCTCCTTTTCCAACAATGTTTTCAAAAGCTGTCTGTTTTTGATACATCAAAATGAGTATCTATGGAGTAAAGACCACCTGTATTAAACAATTCACTTCTTTAAGAGACCACTGTTCTGATACTACATCCCTTCTTAAATCTACCTGATATGACTTGCATTTAAAGACTACCTGCTGTAAGAGTCCACTTTTATTACTCCCCTTGGTGGTCTCTGAATACAGGTAATACTGTATAACATAAATATAATCAAGAGGAGCATAAAATTCATCTCGTCACAGTCCTTGATTTTCGACTTGTTATCAAAAAAAACTAACAAAAATATAAACAGATAATGAAATATTTATTAAGTGGGGCCTATAGAGAATATAGTGGGTTACTGTTGACATTCCAAATACAATCAAAGCTGAATACAGCACAATCACAAATGCTTACCTTAAGCATTTTTTGCTCAGATGGATTAAGTCTTTACCAAACAATACTGAGTTTTTACGCCTCTGACAAAGAAGCCTTCTGAAAACAATGTGGAAAAAAAGGCAAAATGCTGGTAACAAGCATTTTTTTTTTTCATCTTCCCACAATATTTTCTACCCTGCCCACTACAAACTTCAGTTTTTGAGTGGCATCCAAAGGTATTCAATTTGGACCTGTCTAAAACTGTTGTTTGGTAAAGAGTTAAGAAACCATATTCTGAACTCTGATAAAAAAATCCCAAGGTTAAACAACCTTACAGATGGCTTTTAAAAACATTGTGGAAAAAAAATGGAGATAATGCTGGTAAACAGGATTTACTCCTTTTTCACCTAAGCTTTTTACTGGTCCCAAGACAAATGTCTGCAAATACTCTGAAATTTGTTAGTTTGGAAAGAGTTAAAAAAAATTTCAGCTGAAATTCATTTCTCTCCTCTATCACGTAACAAATTTATAGCCATCTAACTCGTTACCAAATGACAATGTTTTAGATTTGTCCAAATTGAAAACATTTGCAGACAACAAAATAAAAGTGACTGAAAATTTGAAATTTGTTTTGTGAAGAGTAGAAAACATTGTGGGAAAAGGAGAAAATGCTGGTTACCAGCATTTTTTGCTTTTCCCATGATGTTTTCTAAAGGCTTCTTTCTCAGGGTTGTCGAATTTTAGGAACTATGTGCTAATGGATTAATACCATGCCATCATACTTCAGCACTCCCTCTTTTTGTTTTCTCTTAGCTCCTTACCACACAATCTGGACTTTTAACGACCATGAGAAAGTAAGCCTTCGAAAACATAGTGGGAAAAGGAGAAAATGCTGGTTACCAGTATTTTCTCCTTTTCCAACTATGTTTTCTACCCTTTCCAAATCAAATTTCAATTTTTCATTCACATTCATTTTGTCGCCTGCCAGTGCTCGCAATTTGGAGTAGCCTAAAATTCTGTCTTTTGGTAAAGAGTTAACCCTTATTAACTCCTAACCCTGAAGCTAATAAGCACAACTCATGGACGTACGGTGGACAGTGTAATTCAGGATTGGACTGCACAAAATATGCAGTCTGATCTTGGATTTTCACATCTGACAGGAGAAACCTCTTTACAAAAGACACCTTTAAAATAGCAGCGTATTAGTCTTACTATTGGCTTGAAAGTTTTTTAGCAAGACCAGGGTTAACTTACAGATATCTGAGACTATTAGTGAATAGTTCAATTCTTAACCAGTTGACAAAATTTCAGACATCTCTGAATTCAGAGCATTTGCAGACAACAGTTCAAATGGTACAAAGCTACAAAATGGTCTGTTTCACTTACCTTTCAGTATAGTCCCACTCTTTGGCCTGTTTCACTTACCTTTCAGGACAGTCCCACCATCACCAGAACTTCTTGCTGAAAATCTTAACACAAACAAGGAAAAAATGACAAAAAAATGAAAAAATGTGAAACAAGCATGCACATGATTGATGACATCAGAAATTAAGCAATTAAAATGTAAGCTTCCTAAAATGTAAGCTTCCGTCTCCTTTTAGACAATGGACATTACATGTATCTAAAGAATTGGTGGAAAGATTAACCCTTTACCAAAGAACAAAATTTTAGACCGGTCCAACTTAAAAGCACTTGCAGACGACAAGATAAATGGAACTCAAACATTGAAATTCGCTTCCAGCATGGTAGAAAACATAGTGGGAAAAGGAGAAAATGCTGGTTTCCAGCATTTTCTCCTTTTCCCACAATATTTTCAAAAGGGTCCTATTTTAGGGTCGTAAAAACCTGGGAGTGTTTAGTGAAGGGTTAACTTATATAAAATACTAATACATGTATTATGAATTGTAAAGGTCTCTTTTCTTTATCCATATTTAAAATTTGGCTTTGAAGTTGTCAAGCTCATGTGAAGAAATTAAATCACAAGATTTTTGATAACAAACTTCTTTCAATGGGAGAAAGAACAGAGTAAGGTAACCTATACGACAAGGCTGATTGTGCCTTCACCAAATATTCACATTTCTCATTTCACTATTTTAACTACAGCTAATTTCCTTTACAATAGTAAATTGAGGGCAAGTTCAATTTTGTATTACTTATACATGTACTCGTATTAGCATATTATAGAGGTATTGCACTTCATGTGATCTTTTTCTCCCCCATCTAACAGAAACCTTGTATTGGTCACTACACAACAGGACAATTTGTCCATCACATAAGTACCATTGAATTTCTGTATATTCTAAATTTTCCACTTTTGGGACAGAGTAGATCCAAGATTAGGCTGAATATTCTGTGCAGTCTGATCTTGATCTACATGTTTCTACATTTTACTGTCTGCAAAGGCACCTCAGCTGGCGCTTAATGGTTAAATTCCATTTTCTAACATTCTGAACAGATCTAACATTGACTTCAGATGAGTCATGTACAATCAAAACATCTAACCAAATACTTTCTTTTAAACAAAGATACAACCCACCAAAAGGGGCATATAGCTAGCTATCTTTTATTGTGCATACCACAAACTTGTAGTATGTCCCTATGCAGTACACACAATATCTAGGAAAATCTTTTATTCATAGGGTTGAAGGCTCTAATCAAAGATGACACAAAGTGCTCTTGAACAAATCATATGATCAATACCATTTTTAACTTTAAATTAGTCTACCGAAACCGCTTATACAAGAAGCAGAAATTTTCAACTTCAAATTACTACTTTCCCGAAACGATTGTTTGATTTTTTTTTTTAAATCAATAAGGTGCATTCTATAGACTATATAAAGCAACTGTGCATGTTTCACGGAAATCTGACCAGAAATACAGACATTATTGAGTAAACAAGAAATGGAAATTTTTTAACTTCAAATGGCTACTTTTCTCAAACTGTATTAAACCTTTTTTTCAAAATCAGTATGGTTAAAGAAATTGACGAGATAAGAAAGTTTCAAGAAAAGTTGACCAGAAATGCAGACTTTATCAATGAACAAGAAAAAGACTAACAGACGCACACACAACTGGACAGGACAATGGAAACTATACCAAGACTTAAGCTCAACTAGCTTTCAGCAAGTAGAACTAACTTTGAAATCAGAGTTGAACAATTTGTTTTCACACTCTGTCTTTTATTCAGTCAAAATGTCATTTATGTAAAGTTAGATGTTCATGAAAAATATGGGTGCTTGGTTAGAAGTTTTGATCAGCATAGCTTAAATCCTATCCAGCTGAAAAAGCTTTCTTGCCTCTTGCAACAGAGCACTTTTTAAAAACACTGTAAATAGGTAAAAAATGTTTATACCCAGGAATTCATCCCAGGAAGATCACCTGTGACCTTGACCCATGTGCCAAAAGGCAATAGGGACACCTCCATGGATCTTGGGCAATGCTTGTATTAAGTTTGAAGATCCTAGATCAAACAGCTATTAAGTGAGAGCATGGAAACAATTTCCAAACCCAGTATGCCTGTGACTTTGACCTTGACCCTTGTGACCCAAGAACAAAAGGGCACCTTCCTCAGTCATGAGCAACACTTGTATAAATTTTCAGGGTCCTAAGTCAAATTACCGACTCCTTTGCCAAAGTATGACCCATTTTCAATCTCTTTCAAGATATGAAACATATTCTACCAACCTTTCATGAATATTGGACTTAAAATCTGGCCTCCAGGTTGTACAGAAGCTTTTTCTAGATTTTCCCTCAGTGACCTACTTTTACCCAAACATAGCCTATTTCCCATCGTAGATATTATCAAAACAAAGATTCTGACCACTTTTCATAAGTATTGGACACAAAATGTGGTCTCTAGTGTGTGCACAAGGTTTTTCCAAGATCTGACATGGCAACCTTGTTTTCTACACAATGTGAGCCATTTTCAATTTCATAAAATTGATCATCATGAAAAACATTCTAATTTTCTTGAGTAATGGACAGAAAATGTTGAATCTATAGTTACAACAGCTATTTAAAGATTTGACCTAGTGACCTAGTTTTGATCCGATGTAGCCCATGTTCAATTTCATTCCAGGTATCAGGATAAACATTCTAACCAAGTTTCATGAGTTTTGCACTGAAAATGTGGCCATAAGAGCATATATTAAGTCTTTTCTCGAATTTGACCTAGTGACCTAGGTTTTGACCTGATATGACCCATGTTCAATTTTATCCAAGATACCATCAAAATACCAATTCTGACCAAATTTAATGAGTACTGCAATGCAGATATGGCCTCTAGAGCATACACAAGGCTTTTCTAAGATTTTACAAAGTGACCTACTTTTTTTTTGCCCAAACTGACCCATTGTCAAAGACATCCAAGATATCATCAAGATAAACATTTTGACCAGTTTTCAAGAGTTCTGGACAGAAAATGTGGCCTATAGAGTGTGCACAGAGTTTTTCTGAAATCTGATCTAACTTTTGACCCGACATCAACCACTTTCACACTCATAATAGATGGCATCAAGACAATGTGGTATCTAGAATGCATGAAACATTTTCCTCAGATTTAAACCAGTAACCCTCCATTTGACAGATTATATTGTTTCGGGCATACATCAGCAAAAACCTGCGTGAAAAATCAGCATGAAATCCTTCCTTGACTTTTGAAAGAGCTCACAGACAAATCATGTAGACAAATGATGTCAAATCTGCCACCACTTTAAGAAGTCATGCATTCAATTTGATGGTCTTTTTCAGCCATACAATTGGCCCAAAGTAATTACAATAGTATTTTATTCAAAATGGCTAATCAAAGTAGAGATTGTAGATGCAAGATCAGACTTAGAATTTTGTATGGACCGATATTGATCTGTACTAAATGCAAAAACTACTAAGCAGTTCTAAAAGGTGCTTACAGGGGTCAACACTATCCTGTTATTTTGATGTTTTACAAGCAACTACTTCTTTTTTCCTAAAACGTTTCCTAAAGGCAATTTCTGCAGGGGCCTGAAAAGTTGTAAGGGAAATGGTTAAAGCCTTAACTGTGTTTTCCCCAAGGAACAATAAAGCAGAGGTATACAATAACTTTCTTTTTCACATTTAATTGCCAGTAATGCATTTCACTGGTGCATTTTCATATGTCCCAGACAAAACATGTGTCAAGGCTGCCCAGGTGTTTCAGACTTAGGCATGATGTCCCATGTTACTTCAACTTTGTTAATATTGGTAACTGATGCACCCAAATACACACAAGATCACAAATCTGGACTGATTTCTGATGATCCTCAAAGAGAATACTTTTTAAACTATTGTGTAAAGTCTTCTGGTATTCATCCATAGGAAAAACTGAAAAGTTGTATGTTTTTCTCAAATTCTGTTTATGGCTAGGCTGACTCGAGTCAATACTAAAAGTGTAAGTCGACTTATGAACAAATCCTTCTAAACTGACTTGCAGCAGGTTAACTTATGACCAAAACAATATTGTTATTTCAAACTTGTATACAAAATTAATGTCATGAAAAGGAACATTCTGACCAGTTTCATGCATATGAGGTTTAAAATGTAGCCTCTAGAGTGCAAACTAGGTTTTTCTATGATTTGACTTGGTTATCTAAATTTTGACCTGATGTTGCAGTTTTAAGCCCATCCCAGATAGTCATACTATTGAGACAAAAATTCTGACCAAGTTTCATGATTATCCAACAGAAAATGTTACCTCTAGAGTGGACCCAAGGTTGTTTTTATAAACTCTCCACGAGACAGTTGATGACATGACTGAATTTCACACCTGTCCAATTATACATAATAACAGAGATATAGAACAGACTAACATTCTAACCACGTTTCATGAGTATGAGATTGAAAACATTGAATCTGTACAGCTAACTACCTGTTTCTTAGACATTATTCTGTGACCTACCTTTTTACGAACATGACGTTATTTCAACCCTGTACTAAACAATCCCTGGTTTTCACGACCCAGAGGAAAAAGCATTCTGAAAACATTAACTCTTTACCACATGAGAAAATTTTAGACTGGTCCAAATTGAAAGCATTTGCAGACAACAAAATAAAGGTGATTGAAAAATTGAAATTTGGTCTGGGAGGGGTAGAAACCACTGTGGGAAAAGGAGAAAATGCTTGCAACTTCTTTTTCCACAGTGTTTTCAAATGGCTTCTTTCTCAGGGGTGTCAAAAGTAGGGATAGTGTGGTAATGGTTTAAGGGAAAACGACAAAATGCTGATAACCAGCATTTTCTCCTTTTTCCACGATGTTTTCTACTGTTCTAAAGTCAAGTTTCAATTTTTGAGTCACTTTTATTTTGTTGTCTGCAAATGCTTTCAATTTCTTCCATTGTAAGGTTTTGTCATTTGGTATAGGCTTAAACTTTTTTAAAATGTCATGCAAACATTTTGACCCAGTTTCATGGTATTTCACCAAAACTGTAGCCTCTAGAGTGCTTTCAAGGTTCTGATTTGACCCGTCTGTCTACATTTTGACTTGATGCTGCAGTTTCAAAGCCCTCCCAGACATTAACAGGACAAGCGCTCTGACCAAGTTTCATGATTATCTGACTGAAAGTGTTACCTCTGGTGTGCACAATTTTTTTTTTAAAGAAATATCCCTGTGACTTACTTTTTGACCCAACATAACCTAATTTCACTTTTTTTGAGATACCATTCTGACAAAGTGTTACAAGTATCAACCCATAAGTCTAGCCTCTGTAATGCCCACGATGTTTTTCAATAATTTGTCTGAATGATCTACTTTTTAACCCAATTTGATCAAAACTCTAGCTTACCCTAGATATTATCACAACAAAAATACTGACCCAGTTTAATGAATATCTGACTGAAAATCTTGCCTGTAGAGTGTGCAAAGGGTTTCTAGATGATTTGTGCTCATGACCATACCGTTTGACCTGATGTAACCCAATTTTAGATAACCTCAAGACAAATATTCTGTCAATGTTTTATTAGTATCCAGAGAAAATAGTCTGACCCTACATGATCCCATTTCAGATTTGTCCAAAATATTATCAATACAAATATTCTGACTTCACTTCATGAGTATCCAATTGCAACCCTGGGCTCTTGAGTGCACACAAGGAAATAATTGACAATTGCACTACTTTTCTTACAATGTTTCCCTCCCTTTCATACACAACTACTTAAACATAATTTTTGATTTTTATTTGCCTTCTGAAAAATTTTGAGAGCAAGGGCCAACTGCAAGGCACAGGGTTAATGAATAAATCAGGGACAGCACACCACCTTTTTTTTTTATCATACTGAAATTGTGTTTGATTTCAGAAGCTGAGAATCAAGTTTGATTACACTTTCCTCTGTTTGAGAAATGGAAAATAACAAGAACTGGAAAATATCAAAAACTGAAAAATAACATAGGAACTGAAACAATAACAAGACTAGATATACCACAGACTGAACAGACAGGTCCAAGTAGAAGGAAGAACAGACTGGTAGGAGTTAAATTAACCTTACATGAATAAAACTAAGTTCTATTATTTCAAATAATCCAGGGTAGAAAATTTTCCAGTATCATTTATTTGTTGTCTACAAGTGCTTTTAATTTAGACCAACCTTAATCTTTCTAAACTTTGTAGTTTGGTAAAGCGTTTAAGTAAATTTGTGACTCAGCATTTGTAGTATATCCTATGCAGAATTCATTCCTCTTTTGGCTGTTATGATCAATCCTTATTTAATGAATTAATTTCTTCTAACTGTCTGACTTCATAATATAAAGCATACATGTATGTTAACTGGTGATGAGATCATTGGAGGGAGTAGAATAATAAATTTTACACTTTAATTCATTACCAAATGACAATATTTTAGGCTTGTCCAAATCGAAAGCATTTGCAGACAACAAAATAAAAGTGAATAAAGGTTTGAAATTTGTTTTGTGAAAAGTAGAAAACACTGTGGGAAAAGGTGAAAATGCTGGTTACTAGCATTTTCTCCTTTTCCCACAATGTTTTCTAAAGGCTTCTTGCTCAGGGTCGTCAAAAGTACAAATTATGTGGTCATGGGTTAACCAAAAAGCATCTGCACTTACTGAAGCTACAGTTTGTGAACATGGCCTGGATTATAAAAAAAACCATTGCTGTCCTTAACTCTTTACCACGTAAACCCAAGTTCCATCATATGATCTACATGATATCTTGTCTGCAATGCTTTTAGTTCCGTCAGGAATATGATTTACTTGATGCGGTAAAGAGTTAACTACTGTGAAACCGTTAATATTCGTTGAGTACTAATTTTCGTTGATTTCGTGGGTAGGTAAGTCCACGAATTCAAGTTCCCAACAAAAGATAGGTCCTTTGCCATCTTCAACTAGGTAGGGTTCGGCTTCATTGATCAATAACGAACGTGACGACGCCAACGTTAAAATGTACTCACTATCGAACAGAAAGTTATTTACACCTTAAATTATTTGTTCCTATAAAGATTTCTTTGAGACTTAACAATTACCGAGTAAAAATAGTGTTTTTTTCATTGCTTTACCTTCATTTTTTTTTTCTGTTATCCCGGTGATGATGGCATAAACACTGTTGAAAAATTACCTACACGCATCTAGTCAAGTAGTCAATGTTTATCTTTTACTGTTGCATTTCGGCTGCGAGGATTTTATTTTGCAAACAGCCAAACCAATTTTCTGCTGACTACACAAAACATGTGACATGACTGCCCAGGAGTTTTTGAAACAGCCATTTCAAAACGCAATGTGACCATAGATTTCGTGGGGTAAAAGTGTCATAAATTAGTACAACAAACGTTTGTTTTACAACCTTCTTGCTCGAATGACCTACACGTTACGTCATAGATCTACCCCAAATCAAAATTTTACTGCAAACGCGTGTGTATCTGCGACTGGCATTAAATCATGTTGACGGACGGCTTGTTTTATATTTGGGTCGTTCTAATATTGAATTTCGTGATGAAAAGATGGCGGATTTCAACGTGTTGTCGGACAGTGACAGACTAAACAGAACTTGTGGGAAGGGTAGCTTCTGAAGTCAGCAATTTCAAAACAGATGATTCTAAAAATGTTGTCATATCTTTTACTGCTTAAAATTTGACTGTAAACTGTGACTACAGGATTAAATAATAACCGTGTGAATTGTAAATAATTACGCATGTCTTAATTGATAGACTTGAGACCGGCGATCAGATTATCAGATAAGTGTCATAAACTTTACACCCTTTACATCCGATACAATTCATGTATACTTGTTATCGATCGAGTCCTGCCTTATGTTATCTTTTTTCTTTGACACACTTTATTGATGGACAGTTTAAAATTTTTTTCACTAAAAATATTCTCTTTTAGAAATGGAAAAATCAACGAATTTACGGTCCAACGAAAATGCTGAATTTGAAAATCAACAAAATTTCATACCAACGAAATTATATGAGTCCACAGTATTTACCAAACGACAAAATTTTTGACTGGTCCAAATTGAAAGCATTTGCAGATGACAAAATTATTGCAATTGAAAATTTGAAATTTCTTTGGGAAAGGAGGAAAACATTGTGGGAAAGGAGAAAATGCTGGTTACAAGCATTTTCTCCTTTTCCCATAACTTTTTCAGAATGCTTCTTTTTCAGGGTTGTTAAAAGTCGAGATTGTGTGGTAAAGGGTTAACTTGTCAAAGTTGAAATTATTTGTAGATAACAAAATTAATGTCGTCTGCAGTTGCTTTAAATTTGGACAAGTCTGTGAGTTTGTCCCTTGGTAAAGAATTAATTCATCAGCAGACATTTAAATTTCGTTCAAATAACAGTATAATTAACTCTTAGAAATTTTTGAAAACATTGTTGAGTTACCAATATTTTCTCCTTTTCCAAAAATATTTTACGCAGGTCTTTCTCACAGGATTCTTTAACTGTACCAAAGGACAAAATTTAAGAACTGTCTGAAATTAAAGGTATTTGAAGGGATCATATCAAATATGGCTTACCTAATGAGATTATCTCTTGAAATGAAAGAACTCATTGTGGTGAAGGGGGGAAATGCTGGTAACCAGTATTTTATCATTTTCTAGTACAGTTTTCAAATGCCATCTTCTGCAGGATTGTTCAACCAAGGGATTGACTAGCAAAGGTTGGAATGCCAATTAAATAAATTCTATACTTTTAGCAAGGTGAATACCCATGTAACAATGCTTTTAAGATCAGACTTACATTCTATGAAGCCTTATCTGTATCTACCCTGTCCATTGGTTCTTTACTAAACAAGTTTCAGACGGGCCCAATTTGAAAGCAGTTGCAGACAATTTAAATGTAGCTCAAATGATGATTTCTGTCTTTGATATGGCAGAAAAAAAAACTTTAAGAGAAATGGGAAAAAATGCTGGTTACCTGCATTTCTCCTTTTCTCACAAGAGTTTCAAAAGGCTTCTACCTAATGGTCATAAAAACTCATGATGATATGGTAAAAGGTTTACTTAATCCAAGTTGCATTAAATGCAAAGGTTTCATTAACCCATTACTACACAATCCCTACCTTTGACGACCCTGAGAAAGATGTCTTTAGAAAACATTGTGGGAAAAGGAGAAAATGCTGGTTAACAGCATTTTCTCCTTTTCCCACAATGTTTGAAAAGGAGAAAATGCTGGTATCAGCATTTTCTCCTTTTCCCACAATGTTTTCTACCGTTCCCAAAAGAAATTTCAAATTTTCAGTCACTTTTATTTTGTCGTTTGCAAATGCTTTTGATTATGACAAATATAAAATTTTGCTGTTTGGTAATGAGTTAATAAACCAAATTGCAGCCACCAAGCCATTGAGGAATGAACTCTGTATTTTAACAAGTATTTGTAACTTACTGTTGCTGCATCTGGACCATGGGTACTTCCTGCTTGGGCCTAAAATAAATATGTGTGTTTAGGGTTTCAGTCTGAGATACTGAAGGTAGGGATTTTTTTTTTCCCAAAAACTTTTTACATGGAAAATTTAGGGTCGGCAGCATTTTCTAAGTAGGGTAGGGAAACCCTAAACACAGATATTTTTCTCCTAGGCCTTCTGCATTTGCCATTCTCTGGACCTCTTGCGGTTTCTATCTCAGGGGAATTCTTGCAAATTTTGTCGCACACGGATTCCATCCAAGTTCCATGCCTGCAACTTATTGAAGAAAAAATCATTAGTTTATTGCATACTTTTTTCCAAGAGAACTTGCCTTCTTTTACTCCCAGTTTACAACACAATCCCAACTTTTGACAACCCTGAAAAGTAAGCATTTTGAACACACTGTGGGATAAGGAGAAAAAGCTGGTAACCTGTATTATCTCCTTTTCCCACAATGTTTTCTACCCTTTTCAGAACAATCTTCAGTATTCTAGTCACATTAAATCAATGTCATCTGCAAATGCTTTTACTTCGGACTGTAAAGTCTTAACTTTTGTAATTTGGAAAAGAATTAATAGTGGGCCTTGACAAATTAGCCTTGATCTGGCAAAAAAGGATTTCATGCGTCTCTGTGATGAATTATCCCTTTACCACACAATCCCGACTTTTTAATGACCTTGTAAAGGAAGCCTTTCGAAAACATTGTGGGAAAAGAAGAAAATGCTGGTAACCAGCATTTTCTCCTTTTCCAACAATTTTTTCTTCCCTGCTAGAAACAAATTTCAATTTTTGAGATACATTTATAAATGTTGTCTGCAAGTGCTTTCAATTTGGACCAGTCTAAAATTCTGTTGTTTGTTAAAGGGTTAAACAAAGCAAGTGATCACACAGTTATGGATCCATACAAACCATTTTGTCTAACAAAGGGCTGAATCATCAGGTAGATTGTTCATTGACATCCATAAAATTTACCAATTGCAGAAAATTTTAAATTTTAAATGTCTTCACTGCATTCCATTGCCCACTTCTACAACTACATGGTACTTTTAGGATCAGCCCTCTCAGTGTGACTGGCGAAAGCATGAACGTTTGCTGTAGGCAAAGATCAAGATTACACAACACAGGTACCGCAGTCTGATCTTGAATCTACACCTCCAGTTTTCTTCAGTATTGCCTCTAATTGAAAACTAGGAGTAAAAAATGTATACAAGAGGGCCATTGGCCCTGGAACCCTCACCTAAGACTATAGCTTATGAGTGAAATTCAATTCTTTGAGCAATTTTGGTAAAGCTTCACCCAAAGAACATCCCTGCCAAGTTTCATCAAGATTGGCCCAGTGGGTTAGGAGAAGAAGATGTTTAAAGAAATTGTTGATGGGGAACAGACGCCAGACATAAGGCAATCAAATATCAAAGCTCTATACCTTCCTGTTTCAAAGAAGAATTTTAAATTTTCCTTCTTTGTCCTATGTTCGAACTTGTGGTCCCCGGGGCTGGGTCAGTTTTAAACAAAGCAGCATCCTTGGAACAAACTTGGTAGAGGTCCACTCAAAGATGCTATACACCAAATATCAAAGCTCTATACCTTCCCGTTTAAGAGAAAAAGAAATTTAAAATTTTCCTTCTTTGTTCCTATGTTCCAACCTGTGACCTCCGGGGCATGGCCAGTTTTGACGCCAGGGACATCATATGACCGAACTTGGTAGAGGTCTACTAGAAGATTCTGCATACCAAATATCAAAGCTCTGCACCTTCAAGTTTCAGAGAAGATTTCTAAAGTTTTCCTTCTTTGTTGCTATGTTCGAACCTGTGACCCCCCAGGGCAGGGCCAGTTTTGACTCCAAGGGCATAATATGAACAAACTTGGTAGAGGTCCACTAGGAATTGCTACATGCCAAATATCATAGCTCTATGCCTTCTAGTTTTAGAGAAGAAGAATTCTAAAATTTTCTTTCTTTGTTCCTATGTTCCAACTTGTGACCCCCTGGGAGGGGCCAGTTTTGACCCCACGGGCATGATTTAAAAAAGTTGGTAGAGGTCCACTAGGAGATGCCACATACCAAATATCAAAGCTCTACACCATCTAGTTTCAGATGAGAAGAATTTTAAAGTGTTCCTTCATTGTTTCTATGCTCAAACTAGTTACCCCCGGGGTGGGGCCAGTTTTGACCCCAGGTAGAGGTCCACTAGGAGATGCCACATACCAAATATTAAAGTTCTACCCCTTCAAATTTCAGAGGAGAAGAATTTTTAAAGTTTTCCTTCTTTGTTCCTATGCTCAAACTTGTGACCCCCGGGTGGGGCCAGTTTTGACCCTAGGGGCATAATTTGAAAAAACTTGGTAGAGGTCTACTAGGAAATGCCACGTACCAAATATCAAAGCTCTATGGCTTCAAGTTTCAGAGGAGAATATTTTTAAAGTTTTCCTTCTTTGTTCCTATGCTCAAACTTCTTATCCCCCGAGGCCAGGCCAGTTTTGACCCTAGGGGCATAATTTGAACAAACTTGGTAGACGTCCATTAGGAGATGCTACATGCAAGCTCTATGCCTTCTAGTTTCAGAGAAGAAGATTTTCAAAGATTTCGGGTTTTTTTTCTTTTTGTTGCCATGGCAACCAGAGTTATGGGTGGAATTAAATTCTTTGAACAATTTTGGTAGAGCTTCACCCAAGGAACATTCCTGCAAAGTTTCATAAAGATTGGCGCAGTGGTATAGGAGGAGAATATGTTTAAAGAAATTGACGACAGACGACGGACGCCGGACATAGGGTGATCACAATAACAGTGGTTTAGGAGGAGGAGCTGTTTAAAGAAATTGTTGATGTATGCCGGACGTAGGGCCATCACAATAGCTCACCTTTAGCACTTTGTGTTAAGGTGAGCTAAAAAGTACTGTGGATTGCAATTCAAGCTGTCAAAACAAGGAGAAAGAGAAAGTGTTTTGATGCAGGTCTACATGTTAACTGATGTCTTTAATTTCTGTTTATTTCAATAATGCCTTTAATTACAGACTCAAACAAAGAAAATATTTACCATTTACCACACAATCACAACTTTTAACAACCCTGAAGGAGTAGACACTTAAAAACATTGTTAGAAAAGGAGAAAATGCTTGTAACCAACATTTTCTCCTTCTCCAACAATGTTTTCTAGCCTTCCAAATCTGAATTCAAAATTTTGAGGGACATTTATCTCGTCATCTGCAAATTCTTTTGACTTAAGACAAATGTAAAAATTTCATTTGTTGAAGAATTAACCCATTACCACACAATCCCTACTTTTGACGACCCTGAGAAAGAAGCATTTAGAAAACATTGTGGGAAAAGGAGAAAATGCTAGTAACCAGCATTTTCTCCTTTTCCCACAATGCTTTCTACCCTTCACAAAACAAATTTCAAATTTTTAGTCATTTTTATTTTGTCAGCTACAAATGCTTTCAATTTGGACAAACCTAATATTTTGTCATTTGGTAATGAGTTAAGGCACAGAGGATCGTATTTCCAGCTATTAAAATAGATACTGAGAGACAGAGTGAGGCAGAGAGAGAGAGAGGAGAAATGGGCTGGTAGGGTTGGTAACAAATTGTTTTCATGGCATTTCAGTCATACCACTTTTCCATTCAATCCTGGAGTTTTGTTTACATCAGCTACCCATCAGACCCTTTTGAGCCACCTGCTGCTTTTTTCACATAAACATCAGGTTTTCTTCTGGGATTTGCATTTGGCCCCATCTGCAATAGATTTTTAAAATTGGTGAAAATTACTTGCACTAGTATTTCTCATATTGGGATGCTGTACAATTTGGTACTGATCCCCTTCAATCAATGCAAATCCCCAAATCCATTGATTAAGTTTAAATAAATCAGAGTATGGCAATCCAAATTAGTTTAGGAATCAAAGTCATTTACAACAGACTACCAATTTATCGTCCATGAAATTTTTTTTGTCGTCTTTCCTGCATCAATAGCAAACCTTTCAGGAAACTTGCTTGGTTTTTAAAATTTTAACTTCTTTATCTTTTTAAAAAGTATATAGTCCCCTCGTGAAAAAATTGTTAATGACTTATTTTTTTTCTCTAAATGAACAATTACTACTTTCATAACAATTTTTTCACACACTGACTTTGTTGTTTGGTTTCTACTAATTAAACTTCTGTTTCAGAAAGTCTCTCTTTCAATTTTTAAAACATCATGTTCACATAATAATTTTTTGTTGTTAACTAATTTTTCACATATATTCACAAAATAACCATAGATATAAGTACTTAAATCTGTTGTAAACAAATTGTTTTCTTGTTTATGTTACTGCTCATGACACAAGCATGCAATGATAATTTATTGACCCATTCAATTATGCCCGACCTATTGTTTTCATTTTAGAATTGGCACCAACTGCCTCCAATTATTTGTCTGGTGCAAACTTTTCTTGTTTGGAGAAAGTGATGACACAAGAAAACAAGAGGGCCAACATAGCCCTGGATGGCTCACCTGAATTTTTGAGAGGACCATAGCCTTTTCTTTTTTTTTTGATGAATTGAAACATTGGAAACAAAATCATTATTTTTCCGAGCAATTTTCAAAAGATTACCAGTAAAAGTTATTTCAAAATCTGACCATCAGTTTCAGAAAAGAAGAATTTTTAAGAATTTCTTAATTTCCATATAGTGCAAGTAGCCCCCATTCACCAGAGCCATGTTTCATGATGGATCAAAATTTTGCAAAATTTGTGAAAAGGGTCATTCAAGGAACATTGTTGTGAAATAATTTCAAAATCTGACCAGCCATTTCAGAGAAGAAGAATTTTTCAACAGTTTCTTCATGTCCGTATAGTGCAAGTAGACCCCATTCACCAGAGCCATGTTTCCTGACCGATCAAAATTTCGAGATAAATTATTGAAAAGAGTCACCCATGGAATATTGCTGTGAAATCATTTTAATATCTGACCAGCTGTTTCAGAGAAGAAGAAGTTCTTCATGTTCGTATAGTGCAAGTAGCCCCTATTCACCAGAGCCATGTTTCTTTGCGGATCAAAATTTCGCGAACAACTTTTGAAAAGGGTCGTCCATGGAATATCACTGTGAATTTATTTCAAAATCTGATCAGCCGTTTCAGACAATTCACCAGAGCCACATTTCTGGATGGATCAAAATTTCGCGAACAATTTTTGAAAAGGGTCACTCAAGGAAGATCTCTGTGAAATTATTTTAAAATCTGGCCAGTGGTTTCAGAGAAGATTTTTAAAGAATTTCTTAGAAAATTCCATTTGGTTGCCATGGCAACCAGAGTTTTTGATGGAATCAAATTCTGCGAAAATCTTTTAAAGAGGACCTCCCAAGGAACATTCCAGCCAAGTTTGGTCCAAGTTGGCTCAGTGGTTTAGGAGGAGTTGATGTTTAAAGAATTGTTGACAATGTACGAAGCACGAGACCACGGATACCAGATGGTCCTAAAAGTTCACCTTGAGCATGTGCTTAGGCGAGTTAAAAAAGGATTAATCACTAGCTATTGTTAATTTTTCCTTTGCCCCTCATATTTTCAAAGTCTGTCTTTCGAGTGACTGATAAAACATTGGACACTGGTAGAGCAATAAAAGATGGCCAACATGAAACCAAACTGTTACCTGTAAGGTCACAAGCTGATGATAAATCCCTCCATGAGGTTCATGAGGTCATCATGTGTACCCTGTTCAGCAACCACCCCATCTTTGAAGCCAGCGATCATGTCTGCAGTCTTAATAGTCAACAATCTATGAGCAATAACGATGGTGGTCCTACCATGGCTGGCCTAAAAATACAGGTTGGATAAATACCAGGGTCTGTATTCACTAGCCATTCTTTAGAACATTCTCAGTCATCTTCCTCAAAATTATGTCGATGTGGAAGTAACATAACTTCTGATTGGCTAAGCCATTTAGTTTAACCAATCAGAAGTTCTGTTACTTTCACAGTCAGGAAATTATGAAGAATAAGAGCAAGAATATTCCTTAGAATGGTTGGTGAATACGAGGACTTTTCCAATAATTATGCTTATCGAATCTGTATTAGACAATTAGACTGGTCTAGCTTGAACGCAGTTGGAAATTGGAGATAATAAATCAAACTGTAGCAAAACTGACGGAAAATGTATTAACTCTTTACCAAACAACAACTTATATAGACTGGTTCCAATTGAAAACATTTGCAGATGACGAAATAAATGTGACTGAAAAGTTAAAATTTGCCATGGAAAGGGTAGAAAATATTGTGGGAAAAGGAGAAAATGCTGGTTACCAGCATTTTCTCCTTTTCCCACAATGTTTTCAAAAGACTTCTACCTTCAAAAGTCTGGATTGTGTGGTAAGGATTTACAAGAGGGTAGAAAACAATGGAAAAAGGGAAAATGTTGGTTGAATAAACAAACATGATTTCTCGGAGAAAAACATGTCACTTTCGAATAATGAGACAGTTACCTGCCACAAGCAGTTATTCCATTTCACATGTTTTCAAATGCTACTGAATGTAGGGGCATAACAAGTGTTGCTAGTACCAGCATTTTCTCCTTTTCCAGCAATGTTTTCAAAGGTTTTTTTTCCTCAAGGTCATTAACTCTACCAAATTTTGGGCTCTACAAAATTGAAAGCAGTCCAATGAAATATAGACCACATGATGATTTCTGTCTTTGATAGGGTAGACAAGTTTTGGGGAAAATGAAAAACATGGTTACCACAATAATCTTTCTCCACAACGTGTTTTAACTCTCTACCACGCAATCCCCACTTTTAACCATGACCCTGAGAAAGAAGCCTTTTGAAAACATAGTAGAAAAAGGGTTAACCAGCAGTTTCTCCATTCCCACAACATTTTCTATCCTTCCCAAACTAAATTTCACTTTTTCAGTCACATTTATTTTGTCTGCAAATGCTTTCAGTTTTGACTGAACTAAAATTTTCTCACATGGTAAGGAGTTAGTCTTCTGTATACCTACTGTTTATACTCTGGATTGTGCTGTGCAGGGTTAAAATGCATTTGTTTGAGAAAATGCTAGGGCTTAACTCTTTACCACACAATCCGGACTTTTAACAACCCTGAGAAAGAGGCCTTTTGAAAACATTGTGGGAAAAGGAGAAAATGCAGGTAACCAGCATTTTCTCCTTTTCCCACAATGTTTTTTACCCTTCCCAAACCAAATTCAAAGTTTTCAGTCACATTTCTTTTGTCGTCTGCAAAATTAATGTCTTCAATTTGTACAGGTCTAAAATTTTCTTGTTTGGTAAAGAGTTAAAGACTATTGTATCTACCTTCTCCAGCGCCTCCTGTACAATGCCCTCACTCTTTGTGTCCAAGGCAGATGTAGCCTCATCTAGCAACAAGATTTGTGAATTTCTAATTAAAGCCCGGGCAATGCCAATTCTCTGTTTTTGTCTGCCACTCAGCTGTGCTCCTCGTTCACCAACGAAAGTGTTGTATTTCTGTAACAATTAGAAAACTGGCATTTACAGAACTAAATAAATGAACTGGACATTTTCTGTAAGACAAACATCAAGGGAAAAGGAGAAAATGCTAGCTACCAGAATTTGATCCTTTTTCCATAATGTTTTCAAAAGCAATTTTCCACAGTTATTCAAACACAATGTTTTTTCAGTAAATGATTAACCCTTTACCTTATAATGCTGACTTTTGACGACCCTGAGAAAGATGCCTTTTGAAAACATTGTGAGAAAAGGAGAAAATGCTGGTAACCAGTATTTTCTCCTTCTCCCACAATATTATCTCTCCTCTTCAATACAAATTTCAAATTTTCAGTCCTTTTCATTTTCAAACTCGTCCAAGATATCATCCAGGCAAACATTCTGACCAACTTTCAAGAGTTTTGGACTGAAAATGTGGCCTCTAGAGCGTACACAAGGTTTTTCTAAAATTTGACCTAGTGACCTAGTTTTTGACCCCAAATGATCCATTTTCATACTCGTCTGAGATAACATTCCGACCAACTTTCGTGAGTATCAGACTGAAAATGTGGCCTCTAGAGCATAAACAAGGTTTTTCTAAGATTTGACCTAGTGACCTAGTTTTTAACCAGACATGACCCATTTTCAAACTTGTCCGAGATTTTATCAAAGCAAACATCCTGATCAACTTTCATGAGTATCGGACTGAAAATGTGGCCTCTAGAGCATACACAAGGTAAAAGTTGACAACGGACGACGCACAATGGACGCCGGACACAGCACTATCACAATAGCTCACTCTGAGCACTTCGTGCTCAGGTGAGCTAAAAACAGCCAAGCTACAAAATCTGCAAAGAACTTACTTCAGGTAATTTCATGATAAAGTCATGTGCATTGGCCATTCCCGCGGCAGCCTCTATTTCCTGCTGAGACACACCATGTCGTCCATATCGTATATTTTCTGCAATGGTGGTACCAAACAAGACTGGTTCCTAGCTCACAATACCTATATGTTTATGAAGCCACTTCAGATTTATGTCTTTGATATCAGTTCTATCAATTAGAATCTAATTGGGACAAATTATATACTCATCATATTTTGGTGTACAAAAATGTTTTTGGAATTATTCCATGTGTATCTTTTTATAATTCATAACTGAATTCTCTGGAATCTTGTGCAACCAATGGTAGCATCAAAAAAGGCATTAACTTGTTAAACAAATGATAAAATTTTAGACTTGTCCAAACTTAACAGATGTGCAGACAACAAAATTTTTAAAGAGTTGAAACTTCTCTTTGGCAATGAAGAAAACATTAGAATATGGAAAATATCAGTATTTTCATATCTGCTCCCTAAAAGGTTTTTACATGATTATTTCATAGGGCTGTAAAAGTCAAAGTTTAAAGGCAAGGAGCTAAACCTCAACCAAACAATCCTGATTTTTAGTAACTCTGGGAAAAAAGGTTTTTAGAGCATTGTGGGGAAAAATTCAGAAAATGCTGGTAACCAGCATTTTCTACTTTTTCCACAATGTTTTCCATTCTTGCCATGATAAATTTCAATTTTTGAGTTGCTTTTAAACTGTCGTGTGCAATTTCAAAAGTCTAGGATCTTGTAAGGTGCTAGAGTTAACCCTTTGATGAACGTATTTATCTGGATTATACGAGTGCCTATTTTGGTTTTGTGCTTAATTGTATAACAAGTGACAACATAGTTCACACCATACTGTGCCTCATTTGAAAAAAATTGGCAGTACTGCTCTCAGTCCCCTGTAAACAGTCGGACAAGGTCAAGGTCAGAAAATCTGAAATTTGACCTACCTGACCTCTTTCTGTATCATAGAACCTCTGTATCCATTGTACTACAGTGGATTTTCCACAACCACTTGACCCTATCAGAGCCACAGTCTGTCCTCTTGAAATCTTTAGATTGACTCCTTTCAGAATCTGTGCAGTATATATAAATGAATTATACTCTATGAGAAAAGGGTTTTATGAATCTGCAAAAAGTATCAACCCACGTCAGCCTGCATTGTCTGTGCAGGCTGACACGGGTTGATATTGTTTTCTATTTTTGTCACTTTTCTAAGCAGGCCGACGTCAATCAATACTTTTTGCTATTGGTCAATTTTTTTGCATGCCCAAGGACTATCCTACCTCTTGATTTAGCAATAAGATGCAACAGACCTCTTTAATCAGATCATGCCTCAGTTACACTTGTAGCTTGGCTCCCTTCCTAGAAAGCTTTGAGAAAACATCATAACCCTGTTGTTATATGATCCATCATCGATGCTAAGAAAAAACCGAGAGATTTTTCTGTTGATATTTCATATTTAAAACTTCAAGTGTAGCATGGAAACTCGGATAGATTTTCATCTCAACTCTTAACCAAACAACAACATTTTAGATTTATTCAAATTGAAAGAATTTGCAAATAATCGTGACTTAAATGTTGAAACTTAATGTTAGAAGGGTACAGGACACTGTGGGAAAAGATGGAAATGCTGGTTACTAGCACTTTCCCCTTTACCCACAATATTTTCTGAATGCTTTTTCCTCTGGGTTGTAAAAATCAGGCATTGTTTGGTAAGGGGTTAAACCATTACCGCACAATCCCTACTTTTGATGACCCCAAGAAAGAAGCCTTTAGAAAACATTGTGGGAAAAGGAGACAAGAGGACCATGATGGTCCTATATCGCTCACCTGAGTACTAAGCAGCAAAGGCCTACAACAAAGACTTTAATTACCAAATATTGAGGTTCAAGGGCTAATGATGAGGAAACAAGAGCGGCAAATTGTCGCAAGATATGCAATCCCACCACCAGTTGTAAAGGAGGTATAATAGTTGCAAAGGGCTGGCAATGCAACAGACAATTTGACTTGAGACTTCAAAATTCCACTCTGTACAAGCAAACAATACCATTAAAATAAAGATCAAAGTGGAATTACTCAAAATCCATGCTAGTAGACTTATTGTTCTTGAACCTAGTACTCAGTAATATCACAACAAACATGCATACCAATTTTGAAGTCGTTCTGACTTGAGATGACAAAGTTATATTCCAAACAAGCATTCAATGCAGACTCATGTGAGATTTTATTGAGACTGACATTCTAACCAATTTTCAATTCAGCTTAGCAAGAAATGTGCTCTCAAGACTGCTCACAAGAAGACTTTCAAAGATTTCCCTCTTTATCTCTATGTGAAATCTGAGACCAACAACATAGGGCTAACTTTCACACCAGGACCATAATTTGAAGTATTTTTGGTAGAGGGCCACTAGATGATGCTACATGCCAAATATGAAAGCTCTCGCCCTTATGGTTTGGGAGAAGAAGATTTTCTAAGATTTCCTTCTTTATCGCTATGTGAAATCCGGGAACCTACAACATTGGGCCATAATTCGAGGTATGTTGGTAGAAAGCCACTAGATGATGCTATATGCCAAATATGAAAGCTCTGGCCATTACGGTTTGGGACAAGAAAATTTTCTAAGATTTCCTTCTTTATCGCTATGTGAAATCAGAGACCCACAACATAGGGCGAATTCTTTACATCAGGGACATAATTTGAAGAAAATTGGTAGGGGGCCACTTGATGATGCTACATGCCAAATATGAAAGCTCTGGCCTTTACCATTTGGACAAGAAGGTTTTTAAAGATTTCCTTCCTTGTCTCTATGTGAAATCCAAGACCAACAACATAGGTTTAATTTTCACAGCAGGGCCATAATTTGAAGTATTTTGGTAGAGGGTCACTAGATGATGCTGCATGCCAAATATGAAAGCTCTAGCCCTTACGGTTTGGGACAAGAACATTTTCAAAGATTTCCTTCTTTATCTCTTTGTGAAATCCGAGACCCCACAACATAGGACCAATTTCCGCACTAAGGCGATAATTTGAAGTATTTCAGTAGATGATGCCAGACATGCCAAATATGAGAGCTCTAACCCTTACAGTTTGGGAGAAGAAGATTTTCTAAGATTTCCTTCTTATCTCTATGTGAAATCTGAGAACCCACAACACAGGGCCAATTTCAACATTAGAGCCATAATTTGAAGTATTTTGGTAGAGGGCCATTAGATGATGCTACATGCCAAATATGAAAGCTCTAGCCCTTACAGTTTTGGACGAGAAGATTTTTAAAGTTTTTTCACTTGGTTGCCATGGCAACCAGAGTTCTTCATGGAATTCAAATCTTTGAAGTATTTTGAAATTGCATCACCTAGGGATCATTTCTGTGAAGTTTGACTGAAATCTGATTGTTAGTTTAGGAGGAGGAGATTTTTTTGTAATTGTGAACGGCTAGACGGAAGGACGGACAACGCTAAAACTATATCCCTCCGCCTACAGCGGGGGATAACAAAACTTACAATGTCATATAATTCACATAATATATTGACAAGGTAACGTCCATCACATTTGATAGGCCATAATTAATCGTTCATAACTTTTATAAAAAAATCACAAACTATCTTTTTTTTTTGCCAATTTATGAAACTGTAGTGAATATTTTACCAGTATAAAGCAAAAAAAAAAAGCCAAAATAAGATTTAGAAAATTTAAGTGTGATGGAGGTTATTTTTTCCACTTATTTGATAAAGGCCCACCTCTCTGTTGAATCAGACAATCTATAAATTTTTCGAAAGGTTTGTAATTCAGTGTTATTTAATTTGGTATGATGCTGAAAGGACTTTACTAGCCAAACGGAAGCAATAAGTATCTGTAATTCTGTAATTCTGTAAGTCTGCGGCAGAACGTAGATTTGTTGATTTTTTCTCCTTTCGCATTGGAGTTCAAAATTTTGTTTAAACATGTAAATCTGTTATATTGTCCATTGACCCGGTCAGTCTCCCTTATAATACATATCCGTGTGTAAATTTGTTCAAGCATCTTTAAATTAGCTACCGAGAATTTATCATCAACAGAAATATACGATTAAAATATCTTTTTCTGAAATTTTATTGAGGGAAACATTCATGACAGCACCTATCGCTATATTGTATATGTATTGACTGCATTTGTTTGTGAGCCCTTGGCAACAGTAACTAAGGTAGTCCGTTTATCTTGTCACCACGGATCCATGTATAGGGACAATTCTAAAGTTTTGTTGTTTGGTAAAGAGTAAAATCCCTAACTTTCAGCCCTACATCCAAAGGACCAAGTGGGCCCATCATTATAATCCTACCTTTCACATTCTTTCTCCTGACCTCCAAATGCAACCAGCATCCTGACAGCCCCTAGCACTTCCTTTGCAACTGAACCCGCAGTGGCGTAAGCTTTCAACTCCTGACTTGATGCTAAACCTACAAGCTGTTAAAAACCAAACATGCATTAAATCCACAAAGTGCAAAGAACTAATCTAGAATATATCTGCATCAACCATTTAATAAACAATCCCAAGTTTTAATGACTGTTCATAAAGTGTTGCTTTTGCAAAAAATGTGGGAAAAGTAGAAAATGCTGGTACTCATTTTCTCCTTTTCCCTCATTTTCTATCTCTTCAGGGACAAAGTTTTTAACATGAGCTAAATTAAATTTGTCTTCCATACATGGTTTTAATTTGGACATGTCCAAAATTTTGCCAAGTGGTCAAGAAACTTTGTAAATATTATTGGTAAAGGAGAAAATGCTAATGACTTAACTCTTTACAGCACAATCCCCATTTTTAAAGACCTTGAGAAAGAAAGGTTTTGCACTGCTGAAAATCATCTGCAATTGTTGTAAACTTCAAAAATTTTGTTGCTTTGTAAAAAATTAGAATATTTTCTTTACCAATGTCAAAGATGCATCTCTTTGTCTGAGCCACATTTAATTTGTTGTCTGCAAATTAATGCTTCCAATTTGGACGAGTCTAAAATTTTGTCGTCTGGTAAAAGACTGATACTTTACCAAACAGTTCCGAGTTTTTAACAACCCTAAGAAAAAATAGAAAGAACATTGTGAGAAAAAGGAGGAAATGCTATTTACCAGCATTTTCTCCTTTTTCTACAATGTCTTCTTCCCTTTCAAAATTATATTTCATTTGAACCAAATCTAATTTGTCATCTGCACATGCTTCCAATTTGGACAAGACTTAGTGTAAACTTTTATTGTACGTAGAGACAATGCTTTTATTAGGAGAAGCATGTTATTTGTTTTTGATTGCTTAGAAACACCATGGAAAAGTGGCTTTTTGAAAACTTAATGTTTTTTCTTAATGTTTCCAAAAGGGTTCTTTCTCTGGGTTGTTAACTCATTACCAAATGACAATATTTTTGGCCTGTCAAAATCGAAAGCATTTGTAGACGACAAAATAAAAGTGACTGAAAATTTGAAATCTGCTTTGTGGAGGGTAGAAAACATTGTGGAAAAAGGAGAAAATGCTGGTCATTTTCTCCTTTTCCCACAATTTTTTCTAAAGGGGTGTCAAAAGTAGCAATGGTGTGGTAATGGGTTAAAAGTCGGGACTGTGTGGTAAAAGGTAAGGGGTTGCCTTACTTTTGTAACGGGAAAAGCAGCCAGTAAAGGAGAGACAGCTTAAATGACAAGGGTCAGTTCCCATCCATAAATAAATCCTATAATAACACCAATCAGAGCTCCACACAGCCATTGTACAGAGCTTACCAACTTGTCCCCTATACCATCATGTATACTAGATATGTCACTGGAAATATAAAATTTTTGTTTACCAGCATATTGTCCTTTTCCCACAATGTGTTATATCCTTTCAAACTCAAATCTTGTCCTTTATGACACATAAAAATAATTGTCGTTTAGCTAACATACGTCTTCCATGCTCGACTTTCAGAACGCAGAAAAAAGCATGAATGCCTTTCAGTGCACAAAGCAAAATACAACTATTCACTCTTCCAATGACATATTTCGAACTTTTAGCTACAGTTTTCATTGTCCTCTGCCAGTGGTTTCAATGAACAAGTTAAAAATTTTGTAAACGAGATGGTTTAACTCCTTACTCTTTACTAGACAAAAATAATTCACACTGATCCAAATTTAAAGCATTTGCAGAAGACATATAAAATAACAATCAAATGGAAAGATCTGTCTGTGACAGCATAGAAAACAATGTTGGAAAAGGTAAAAATGCTTGTCTCCAGTATTTTCTCCTTTTCCAACAATGTTTTCAAAAGGCTCCTTTACCAGGTTCGTGAAAACCCAAGATATTTTGGTGAAAACTTAAAAATACACCCAGAGTTTGAACGACTCGGAGGAATGAGCCTTTTGAAAACATTGTTTTCTACTTTATTAACCCATTACCACATGGCAAAATTTTAGACCTATCCAAATTGAAAGCATTTGCAGACAACAATTTCAAAGTGGCTCAACCTGTGCAATTTTGCTTTGATAGGGTAGAAAACTCTGTGGGAAAAGGAGTAAATGTTTTCAAACGGTTTCTTCCTCAGGGTTGTTATAAGTCATAATTGTGTGGTAAAGGCTTAAAGACAGTTATCACTATTCAAGCTTCATCTCATCTGTTATGTGCAAATCCTTTGAAATTGGCTGAGTCTCAAATTTTGTTGTTTTGTGAAGAATTTAAAAAAAAAGGACAAAACAAACTGTACAACAGATTAAGTTACTTTGATAGACAAGTGTTCAATTCACCAGACTCGTTTGTGTCAAACCAACCAATGTCTTATCTCAAAATATTGGAATAAAACGCCAGTCGCATCTGATGAGTTTGCCTCTCAGACGACAACATCCACAGTGCCACCTGTAGGTAACCAAGCACAATGGACCCGACCCTGATACCTGCAATATAAAATCAAACATCTAGTATTTACCAGATCCAAAATTTTAGAGTGACCAGTCCAAGTTGAAGGCATCTGCAGTTAATTCGTTTAAAAAAATGTTTCACAAATGGTTTTAAAGGGTAGAGATTACTGTTGGACAAGGAGAAAATGTTTTTCCATTTCCAAAGATGTTTTCAAAACTTATTTCCCAGAGGGTCATTAACAAGAGGGCCATGATGGCCCTGTATTGCTCAACTGGCTAATAAATAAAAACACAAGACAAGCAATACAATACTTGGCCAATTGACCTTCTTGTAACTGCAGGTTTGGCCCGCCCCCGCCCCCTAAGTATCATAGTATTTTGGTTGTCAAACCTGTCAAGCTAACCAGAAATGTGTAAGACTTTTTTGTTTACATGACACCCAATGCTGCGTTTTCATTGGCCAATATGACGTTGGAACACTTATCAAAATTGACAGAAAAGTGAATTACTTTTAAACTTGAAGACATACAAATTTTTTTCCTGTAAAATCATACCAGAAAGTTATGACCCACATGCAAAGCCAATTTTGACTGCAAAGCCATAATTAGTTGAATCCTGGTGGAGGTCCACAAGATAAAGTCCCATACCAAATAATACAGGTCTAGAATGAGTGGTTATAAACAAGAAGATTTTTAAAGTTTTCTCGATAATAGACCCTGTAAAACATGATACCCATGAGACAGGGCTAAATTTAGTAGCCCTAGTCTTTATTTTGGTTTGCAACAATGACTTATAAAGTTTTCACCACAAAAGACCATGTAAAACTTGCTTCCCTGGTGTGGGGACAAACCTGATCCCAAGGCTATAATTTGGGTCCTCCTGGTAGAGGCCCACTAGATGAAGCTACATGCAAATATTTGGTAGTCCTATGGCTAGGTACAAGTAGGTTTTTAAAGTTTTCCCAATATAAGCCCATGTAAAACTTGTGATCCCCAGGACAAGACCAAGTTTAATCCCAGGACTATACTTTGGGCACCCTTGGTAGACAACTACTTGATAAAGCTACCTGCACAGCCCTAGGCCTTATGGCTTTGTAGAGAAGATTTTTGAAAGTTTTCCCTATATAAGCCCATATAAAACTTGTGACCCCCCGGGGCCAGGCCAAATTTGACCCCAGGGCTATAATTTGGGCACTTCTGGCAGACAACCACTTGATGAAGATAAATGTCAAATTTGGTAGCCCAAGGCCCTATTGCTTAGCAGATACCAGAAGGGTTTTAAAGTTTTCCGTATATAAGCCCATATAAAACTTGTGACCCTGGGGGCTGGGCTAATTTTGGCCCCAGGGGTATTATTTGAAGGAACGTGGTAGACGTACACTAGATAAAGCTACATGTCAAATTTGATACCTAGGCTTTATGGTTTCAGACAAGAAGATTTTCATTTTTTTTTCAGTTTTGTTGCCATGGCAACCAGAGTTTTTGAAGGAATCAAATTTTTTCAAGGAATCTGAAGAGGACCATGACAGGATCATTTCTGTGAAGTTGCATCAAAATTGGATGGGCAGTTTCAGAGTAGAAGATGTTTGAAATAAAGTTAAAGCACGAAGGGACAACGGCCAGTGGAGCTAAAAGTTGGAATTGTGTGGTTGGGTTAAATGAATGTGGTACAAAATGGCAGTACCAAACACATTTCCGTTTTGGAAAAATTTGCAGATGGCAAAGTATGTGGTGTTAGAAACATGAAGTTTTTCAATGAAACTCAAAGGGTTGATAACGAATGAATGAATGAATGGGGTTTTAAGGCCCGTCGACAACTTAGGTCATATTGGGCGCACTTAGTAAACAATAATGCGAGGTGAAAATAACATACATGTGCTACAACATAAGACAAACATGATAAATGAGGAATGGATGAAACACAAAATGATGCCCCTTTTGTCGCCTTTTACGACATGCATGCTGTCACTTTTGTTCCGCCAGATGAAATGGCAGATGTAACGACTGCGGGACTGCAGTGGTTTATTCTTATATCCCTGATTAAACCACACAAGGTCCCACAGGTCAATTGATTCCCATTCCAAACCCTGTTTACATCGAGGAAAAATTTAGGATTTGGAATAAGAACTACCCAACCTGCTGCAATCCTACGAATTACGAGGAAAGCAGCCGTTTGTCTCTAAATTCAGTCGCCTTCTACGACACGCCATAGAGAAAGGCCAAGGTCCTGTTCTATACAGTGAAAAAACCCAGGACCCCACGGGGAGGGTTGATAACATTGTGGGAAAAGGAGAAAATACAGGATACTAGTATTTTCTTCCTTTACTACAATGTTTTCAAGAGCTTACCTTTTTCGGGGCATTAAAACTCATGATTGTGTGGTTAAGGGTTAACACTTTACTAAAGCAATCCTAGGTTGGTATTCACTAATCATTCTGATGAACATACTTAGTTTTATTATGGAAAATTTTCTAAATTTTTTTTTTTTCAAATTTCGAAAATTCTGGCGATTGAGACCGAGAATGTTTTTAAATAGGGACCATGTTTTACAACCTGATTATCAAATTTTTCCCCTTTTCAAATTTCACTTTTTGAGTCACGTTCATTTTTGTCGCCTGCAAATGCTTTCAATATCAGATAAGTCTTAACATTTCGCCACTGACTCTTCCCATAGCACTGATGACACCAAAGACTTTGGTGGACAATGTAGATCAAGATCAGACTGCTCAGAATCTGATCTCTGATCTACACTGTTCACTGCTATATTGTGGATTATGACCAAACTGTCTCTTGATCTTACAGCACTAAACTTGGCCAAAATATATATAACAAAGGGACGGGGGGGGGGTGCCAGGACCCCCCAATAATTTGATCACCAGTAAAATGACTGTGTCAGTGTTTGGCCAAATAATGCTAGAAAATCATGGTATATAAAGAGGATGAAATAATATTTCAGAGTAGCTTACTGACGATACGCTGATTCAGTTTCAGTTTATTTATTTGTTTGTACATAAAGGCCACCGGCCCATCATACAAAAAAACTTATATACATCAATTATTCTTGACAAAGTTACCAATTAAAATATGTATGTAAAGATTCGTGGGAACACATGTGTATAAATGCACATACAATACCAAATAGCAATGGATCTAATAAAACATAGGTAGTAGCTTACCAAGATGCCGACCTACTTCTATGTTAAAGGTATGACTACCACATCGAAAACGAGCAAGTGCTTTTCTTAGCTGATATGATAAACCCATAGTTAAATATTTTTCGGGCGTGAGTAATGATTTAAAATTCTTATAGAAGGAACAGCGATTAGAATTGTTTTCATATCTCTCCAGTTTTGTGTCGCACAGTCTTTGAGACGCTGAGAGAAAACAGAAAGAAACAAGTATGCATCTCCAATTTCTTGTGTCACCCAAACAATTCCAAAACCATATAGATATAGCAATTGCTTGACTGACGATGCCCAAGTTTCACGGCCAATATCATCTAAATTTTTCATCATTTTATAACAGTTGCCGGGATATCGATGTATTGGCATATGTATAAGTTTTGTCCAGTATTTTACAGCTTTATAGTGATATTCCACATATAAAGGTACTCTATCACATTCACCAAGAACCATACAGTCATTTATTGACTTATTAATGCCTAAAAATTCTTTACAATATGAAATTTGTACTTTTTCTAATTGTTCTGAAATTTCGGTTCCAAAAATCTCTGATCCGTATAAAAGAATAGGTTTAACCATAGTGTCGAACAGTTTGAAATAATCATGGTTATCAAAACTTCCAAATCTATGTTTGAATGCCTTTATGGCGAAAATTGTCTTTTTTCCTTGACTAGCTAATTTATTTTTTGCTTTGGACCATGAAAGTTTTGGTGTAAATAGTAAACCCATGTATTTGTAGAACGGTGTAACTGATTGGATTTTCGCGAAATTTCCATTTCTCATAATATCTTAGTGGACCCCCATTTCTGAATACCATTACTTCAGTCTTGTTCCGATTAATCGACATACCAGTTTGATTGCAATATTCGTGTATAGAATTGAGTTGTTGTTGTAAATTTATTGCGGTTTCAGCACAGTTAGCTACGTCATCGGCAAATAAAATACACAAAATATTTGGAATATCATCCGTTACAAAAATACCGCTGTGCCCTTTATCTCATAGCAAGGTACATAAATCATTGATGTACAGATTGAAAATTATGTTACTTGTTATGTCCCCTTGACGGGTGCCTACATTACAGGTGAATTGATCAGATAATTTCGCATTAATGGGACATAACTATTCATTTCGGAATACATAGATATTAAAATTTGCAGAATTTTGCCATTTAAACCCTTTTGTTTTAAACTTGTGAATAGATTGAGATGATTAATAGAGTCAAATGCTTTCTGAAAATCAATAAATAATACGTAAAATCTACCCCCCGGCTTACTAATATATTTTTGGATGAGACATTGTAAAATGAACATATTGTCTACAGTAGAGCAGCCTGGTCTAAATCCGGCTTGCGCCTCGTCTAATTTATTGTAAGTTTTAGCCCATGTACAAAATCTTTTGTGCATAATGTTTGAGAAGATTTTGTATGACACATTGATTAGAGAGATCCCTCTGTAATTCGCGGGATCATCCTTTGACCCTGATTTATGGACAGGTACTATTATACTATCCTGCCACATATCTGGAAATATACCAGTATTGAACATTTCATTAAAAAGGGAGCAAAGGTATGGAGTTATTAATTCACAAGTATTTTTTTATAAAATTCGTACCATATGCCGTCGGTACCTTGTGTTTTTCCGTTTTTTAGGGATTTGATACTTGAGGTTATTTCTTCAATACTTACAGGTTTATTCAAAATTTGGTTTTGATTGTTATCTGAAATATTTTCAGCCGGAAATGTTTCTATCTATGGTTAGTAATCTTTATGTAATAAATTTCTAAAGTAGTCTCTCCATTTATGTGTATCGTCATAACTGATCATATGCGGTTTAGATCAACTTTGTTTTAAAATAGACCAAAATAATTTTGGGTCCTTTCTGGAATCAACCAATTTACGTTTATTAATATTTTGGAATTTTAACTTTTTTTGCTTACACGTCAATTTAAATGATTTTTGGTTATGAAGGTAGACAGCTAAATCAGCGGGATTATTAGTATATCTAAAACGTCTCAATGCAAGAAACTTTGTATACTTTGATTTTTCGCCCCGAGTGTGACCACGGCTGATTCGTGGCTTCACCCTGTTTAGTTTTTATTTTCATACGTTCAGCAGAACTATGGTACAACTTTACAATTAATTCCACAGCTCTGTTGATGTCAAATGTAATAAGATTTGTTAATTTTAAGGACATACTTACAATATTGTTTCTGAACAGAATCATAAAACTACTCCTATGTAACTCATTCCATTTAAATTTTACAAGGTTGCGTAGACTATTCTGTTTGTCTGTAGAATTAACATTGTTACGCCACTGTCTATGCTTAAAACTAAATCGGGTATGAAGAGGTAAATGGCCAGACTCAATCAGCTCGACTACACTGAAGTATGATATGAAAGGAAAAAGCGATGTTGATGCTATATGGTAGTCTACCACACTACTGATAGACAATTTCAAACAAGTTAAAATAGTTCTAAACAAATGGCGGCTAGCCACGGAATTTTTCATCTACTTTTGTTATCTGATAGACACCAAACAATTTCTGAGGTCCTATTTAATTCAGTGTGATTGTTTGCTTTATTTTTTCTCCAAATCTCATAATTCACCACATTGTTGAACGAATTTCCATCTATTTTGGTACCTACTATTAGTAGGTGGATTATTTTTCACTGAATAACAAAACGCAATATAATATATCAAATCGGGACGACAAGTAGATTCTGAAAATTTTGCCCCCCCCAATCCAAAATTGCTTCTTTGGTCCTGATAACAACAAGATCTTGGATGAGTTTGATTATGGGCCTAATCGGATTAGAACGACTAGAGTTATTTGCCCTTGAATTAGAAAAATTGCTTTTTTTATACCCTAGCATCTACAATTATTAACCAATCGGCACCAAACTAGGTCAAAACATACATGACTATACAATCTCGGATGATTTCAATTATGGGTGAAAGATTTAAATTTCAATAAAGGATTCTTTACCTTTATAATAGAGACCATACTCAGGTCTGCATGACGTCAAGCAGATCATCCTCCAGTGCTCTATTTAAATCTCCATTGTTCACTCTATTGTCTGTGAGGTTGAAGATTTGATCACTGTATTGTCTGTCAAAACAACCAAGTAAAAAAAAATTTGAGGTGTACTCTGAGAAAGAGGGGTTTAACTCTCTACCAAGCGACAAGATGTTAGACTCATCGAAATTGAAAGCATTTGCAGACGAAAAGTTTAATGTTGCCAAGATAACAATTTCTGTCTCTGATAGGGTAGAAAACACTGTAGGAAATGGAGAAAAGGCTGGTTACCAGCATTTCCTCTTTTTCCCATAAGGTTTTTTAAGCCTTCACTTTCAGGGTCGATGAAAGTCGGGATTGTGACTGTGGTAAAGGATTAACCCTTTACCAAACAATCCATGGTTTTTACAACCCCAAGAAAGAAGCCTTTTGAAGACATTGAGGGAAAAGGAGAAAATGCTGGTACCAGCATTTTCTCCATTTCCCACAATGTTTTGTACTCTGCTAGAAACAAATTTCAGTTTTTGAGTTATGTTTATGTTGTCATACACAAATGCCCTCAGTTTTGACCAGTCTAAAATTTTGTCATTTGGTAAAGAGTTAACTCTTTCCCAAAAAAGCCCTGGTTTTTACGTGTCTGCAGTACAAGTCTTTAGAAAACACCGTGGGAAAAGGAGAAATTACTCATAACGAGCAATTTCTCCTTTTCCCACAGTGTTTTCTAGCCTATTGGAAAACTTTCTGCCATTCTCATCAAATTCAAAATTATTGTCATTTGCAAACACTTTGAGTATGGGTCCTATGGGACAGTGTAAAATTTGTCATTTGGGAAAGAGTTAATGCGTTTTCCTAATTTATTATATTTTGCACTTTGTTGTATATCACAGACCCATTATGCCTGAGACCAGCCATATCCTGAGAAAGCATGGTCCTCCACATTGCAGGAAATTTTATAAAAGCATGGACTTTCAACCCAGGTTAACCTACATGAACTGTTCAAGTTCCGAGTTTCAATATTTGGCACACTTCTTATTAGTAGAATAAAATACGCCTGTATCTTGTACTCAAAACTAAAAACTTTTTTGGCTGTTATTGGGCCTTTTAAAAAAAAGTTTATGAAGCAATAGATAACTGTTAAACATACGATAGTATATTACGATCAGCCATAACCTATGCTAAGACGATATTGAGTTGGTTGAACACGTCATATTCTGCCATGGTTTCTAGGGCAATTTTGAACCGGTCATCATTTGCGAACAGATCAATCATGTCTCCGAACACCAACATCAGTGATGGATAGGTTGCTTCGTTACATGCGGCACAAATCAAGCCAATGATCATGAACAGCACATCCAGTTTGGTGGCAAATCGAAACTGAAAAGACAGAGAGAATTGGGATGAGCAGATGAACTAACAAATTCACCTCTTTACCACACAAGAACATCTCTGAATTTTCCAAGTGGAAAGTATTTGCATATGACAATTTACATGTGGCTAAAGTAATGGAATTTGTCTATGAAATTGTAGAAAATGTCATGGGAAAAGAAGAAAATGGTGGTAAGCGACATTTTCTCCTTTTGCTATAATGTTTTCAAAAGGCTTCTTCATCGTGGTTGCCAAAACTTTTCTGATAATTTGGTATCATAATGGGTTTTAAAAGAGCAATAGAAGAAAACCTTCTGACATCTGCTGCAAAACAGAATTTTTGTGGCAACTTAATTCTTTTCTCTTATCCGTTTCTCATTCTTTGTCCTTCCAATACATATATGTATAATAAACATCATTTTCTACATTTTCCACAATGTTTTGTCTAGCCATTTAGCTCATTTAGCATACAGTAGCGTACAGGACTTGAGAATAGGGGTTGCTGGTTCAATAGCAGCATCGACCAATTTTTTTTCTGAGGAGTGATGATAGTTAGTTGTTGCCATACAATTCATTTTTCTCTCATCATATACCAATGTTTTGATGATGGTTATGTGGGAAAGTAGCCAGAGACCTGGAAAGAGCGCTGTTTGGAGTTCTGGTAAAAGAAACTGGCCACCGGGATATAAATGGAATAATGTTGAAAACTGTGTTAAACATCTTACAATCGATCATTCAACCCATGTCTTCAAACCTTTCTAAGAAAAATCCATCGGCTGGCATTTGGACTCTTAATCCTTTTTTGTGATAGAAAACATTGTTGGAAAAGGAGACAATACTGGTTACCAGTATTTTCTCCTTTTCCAACAATATTTTCAAAAGGCTTCTTTCCCACTGTCATTTAAAAGTTGGCATTCAGCAATAAAGGGGTAACATAACTTACCAGATTAAAGAAGCCAACCATGGGCTTTGGTTCATCTTTCTTTTGACGTCGGACTTGCCCGAGTCACTTCCATCTCCATCTTTCTGATATTTCCCTGCCTTCAGTGGTGTGCCACCATTATCAGTATATGCATTGTTGTTTTTACTAGCACCTATGTCTAGATGAGCATCGTCTGGTTTGACTTGACCTGATATAGAGTATAAAATGAATGGACTCTTTACATATATTTTTACAGAGAAAACTTTGGACTTGCCAATTTGCAAGCAGTAGCAGACAACAAATTACAAGCAGCTAAATGAGTGACTTCTGTGTTTGATAGGGAAGAAACATTGTCGGAAGAGTAGACAGAGGGCTAAATTGGCCCTGGATCGCCCACCTGAATTTTTGAGACGACCATAGCCTTTTTTTTTTTTTTGAGGTATTGAAACATTGGTACCAAAATTATTATTTTGCCAAGCAATTTTATAGAGGTCACTTGTATAAGTCATTTCAAAATCTGACCATCACTTTCAGAAAAGAAGTATTTCTTAATTTCTATATAGTGCAAGTAGCCCCCATTCACTAGAGCCATGTTTCTTGACGGATCAAAATTTCGGGAACATGTTTTGAAAAGGGTCACTCAAGGAACAACTCTGTGAAATTATTTCAAAATCTGTCCAGCCGTTTCAGAGAAGAATAATTTTCAAGAATTTCTTCATTTTCCTATAATGCAAGTAACCCCCATTCACCAGAACCATGTTTCTTGACCAATCAAAATTTCACAAACATTTTTTGAAAGGGTCACCCAAAGAAAATTCCTGAGAAATTATTTCAAAATCTTACCAATGGTTTCAGAGAAGAAGAATTTTTAAGAATTTCTTCATTTCTGTACAGTGCAAGTAGCCCCCATTCACCAGAGCCATGTTTCTTGACGGATCAAAATTTCACGGTAAAGTTTTGAAAGGGGTCACCCAAGGAACATCTAGAGCTGTGAAATCAATTTAAAATCTGGCCAGCGGTTTCAGAATAAAAGATTTTTAAAGAATTTCTTCGAAATTCCATTAGGTTACCATGGCAACCAGAGTTTTTGACGGAATCTAATTCTGTGAACCATTTTTCAAACAGGACCTCCCAAGGAACATTCCAGCCAAGTTTGGTCCAAATTGGCCCAGGGGTTCAGGAGGAGTTGTTGTTTAAAGAATTGTTGACACGACGGACACCATGTAATCCTTGTTGTGCTCAGGTGAGCTAAAAAATAGCCAGATGGATTCCTGAACCATTATCAAAAGATTGTTTAGATCAGAGAAGGGTATGAATCCCAAGACAAAAACGACAAAATAAAAGTTACTGAGAATTTCAAATTTGTTTTGTGAAGGATAGAAAACATTGCGGGAAAAGGAGAAAATACTGGTTACAAGCATTTTCTCCTTTCTCACAATGTTTTCAAAGGGCTTCTTTTCCATGGTAGGGATTGTGTGGTAATTGGTTAAAAACATTGTCAGAAAAGGAGAAAAGGCTGGTAAGCAACATTTTCTCTATTTCCGACCAGGTTTTGTACCTGATTAGGGACAGAAATTGTCATCTTCGCATTATCAGATTTTTCGTCCGCAAATGCTTTTAATTTAGAGTTAAAAAAACAATCGCCAATTGTTCTCAGATAGGTGCCTTGGAATAATAACAAGTAACATAGCACTTGTTTCGAAATCATGACCTGTTGATTATCTGAGACCAGCACTTTTTGCAGATGCATCTATAGATCAACATAGATGAAGCCAGGATTGAAATATTTATACACAGTGAGTAACAAAGTGACGATCAGAAGTTGGGAGGGGCAGTCAGTTACGGTAATGCATGGAGAAATTCCCTAGTCATCAGTGCACAAGTTTATCCCATCTATTTCTTCTATTTAGTTTGAAAAGGCATGTGGTTCATAAGAGAAAAAATAAAACATTGAGATAAAATATTGTGATTTTTAGCTTTGGTCGCAGAATTTGTTACGCATGTGCATACTGTGCGTAGAGTATGGTATGTCCTTGGATCAAGATCAATCTACAGTCCATACAGTCTGATCTTTCTTCTTTACCCTCAGCCTATACAGCAATAAAAAGGGCAAAATTTTTTAGGGGGGGGGGGGGGGGGGGCTGAAACATTTACCCTCATCACACTAACAATTGCGGTGTTAAACCACAAGCAACAGTATTGATTGACTAATTACTGGGATAAAAATTAACAGTTCAATTAACTGTATACCACATGACAAAAATGTACACTCGTCCAAACTGAAAGCATCATTTTTGCAACTGAAGTGTTACTCAAATCAGGAAAGCATGTCTTTGGTAGGGTAAAAATATTGTGGGAAAGGAAAAAATTTTCTCCTTTGCCCATAATATTTTCAAAAAGCTTTTCCCCGTTTGTCCTTAAAAGTTAGCATTGTGTAGTCATTGTTTAATCCTTTATTACACAATCCCGACTTTTATCGACCCTGAAAAAGAAGCCTTTTGAAAACACTGTGGGAAAGGAAAAAATGCTGGTAACAAGCATTTTCTCCTTTTGCCACAATGTTTTCTTTCCTTCCTAATAAAAAATTTAATTCTTTAGTCACATGCATTTTGTTGATCTGCAAACGCTTTGAATTTGGCCAAGTCTAAAATTTTGTCTCTTGGTAAAAAGTTAATGTATACCAGATATATCCATCTTTTTTCCAAAAACTTATAAAATTATTTCAGTGAGCTTGACATACCCCATACAGCACAGCGACTTTGTCATGCATATTTATTCTCAAGCAGAGAGAATATACCAACATTTTTAAAAATAGTCTGACCCTAGACCTCCCTCGCTGGTCATGTTTAGTTTAAACATATTTATCTTACATTGATTGAGAAACAAGTTCTTACAACTTATACTAATTTCTCTTGATTCTGCTTACTGGGAACTACACCAGTACTCGCACCGAATGTGTAGGCCAATGAAAAATCCCAAAGTTGACACCTGCTCCCAGGAATCGAACTCGGGACCTTTAGGTTATGAGGCCAACGCTCTACCTCACGACCATGGACACCAAATGACCGCTGGTCATGTTACAACCGCAACCAGCAAATCTGACCAGTGGGAGGGCACCATAATCATTAAGGTTTTCTTGCGTCATTAATTTCCAGAAATTATCATTTTGAAAAAATAGGGGATGGCCAAAAGATGAACATTTTATGGACTAAGCCTGTCAAAAATAACACAGGTAAATTCTTCAAATTTAGATCAAGTTCTGTGTTCAAGTCCAAACTTTTGTCATGGAGTAGAGATTTACCTGCATAATATGGATGGTTTTCAATGAAGTACATGAGCAATGCTCTGGTAAAAGAAGGCTTAACTCATTACCAACGAAAACATATTACGCTTGTCCAAATCCAAAGCATTTGCGGATGACAATACAATAATTTGGAATTTGTTTTATGAAGAGTAGAAAACATTTTGGGAAACCAGCATTTTCTCCTTTTCCCACAATATTTTTTTAGGGCTTCATTCTTGGTGTCTTCAAAAGTAGGGATTGTGTGGTAATGGGTCATTGTATCTCTGTGATGCAATACAAAAAGCATGTCTTCACATAAATATTTAAAGTAACAATAGCGTCCAAATGTAAACAGTGGGAGACGTTCAAAAGCATTAAATTCATATCACACCATATAAAAGTATGTAAATTAATATGAGGATGACACTCTTTAAATGTGCGATTGGTCAAAGTTCCATTCGCTGACAGAAGAATTAAATTTAAATCTAGTACATTTCCAACCAAGCCCACAAACATTTTGTTTACATCGATGACCATGACATAACGATCACGTGACAGCCTGAAACTAAGGTAAACGAAAATACAAAATGGAGGACCGTGAAGGTTCAAATTCGACAGGAGAGCAAGTTTATTAACCGAATTCGCTGAAGTCTTGCGAAGAGCGATACAACAGAACAAACGGGTGTCTAGTTTAGAAATTGCTTTCGACTAAAAACCCCATGCAAATAAAAACAATGAGCGAAATGCCGGAAAAAAGATGCGAATTTCAGTTCGCACGGAAACCCGTTCACGATCGGTAAGTCACATCCATTTACTATTGTTATAGAACATTTTTCGATGCATGAAAATGGGATGGTTTGATAAAAATGATCATTTTTACGCATAATTCAGCACTCGGTTGACCCATTTACTGCGCAGGTATTGCAAAGATTAATTGTGCATAATTATGTCTGATCCTCGGATATTCCAGCCTCGTTGACCCAGTTTCGATTGATTCTGAAGATAATGCATGGATAGTAACGTAATGCTTAAACCTGAGTTCAGAGGGTGCGGTTATACTCAAAACATGTTTATTGAGGGTTGAACTCTTTACCAGACGACTAAATTTGAGCTCTGTCCAAATTGAAAGCATTTGCAGACAACAGTTTCAGTGTGGCTCTATTGATTAGATAGAAAACATTGCGGGAGAAGGAGAAAATGCTGGTTACCAGCATTTTCACCTTTTCCGCAATGTCTTTATAAGGCTTCTTTTCCAGGGGCGTCAAAAGTAGGGATTGAGTGGTAATGGGTTAATTAAAGATCTAAATCTAGTCTAATCCCTAGTTCTAACACCACTGAGAAATGGCTTTGGAAAATTTTGAGCAGTATTATATTATTGCATACATTACTTCTTGCAAGCTATGAGCTACATACCAATGCAAAATTCTTTAGATGAATATTGAGGGAAATATTGATTGATTGTACGCTATTTAACACTTTTTCCAACATTATTTCAGTTATATTGTGGCAGCCAGTGCATATGTCCATGCTTTCCTGGAGTGTCTTTTACAAGTGGTCTGCACAATTTTCTTTCCAAGCCACTGGATGTTATCCCATATAGCCATTGTCGAGACTATGGTCAGAGGTGGAAGAAGAATGAATCCTGTCACAAGGGACTATCATCAATTCACCGAAAGAAATTTTCTGAGCTTGGGATCGAACCCACGACCCGCTCTTTCTCAAGTGCTGCATGCTACTTACTAAGCTACCGTCTCTTGGTTTGATGGAAAAGAAACACTTCCAAGTTTTTAGCACTGTATATTACTAAGTCACTAGGCATACCCATGATAATGATAAGGGGAAAGATTAGAATCAGGTTGCTGGTCTGTCCATAATTACTCTCGGATTTGTTAAGGGCTCTTCTTGGACAATTTTCAACTATTGTCCTTGCAGAACTAATGCATGTATGTAATTTTCATAACGATTTGTACACATGATGTTAGGTGGGACTACTGAAGGACTCCTTAATACATGTGGTACATGCAGTATAGTCCTTATGATTTTTTTTTTCATCTGATCCAGAGATACAGCCACTGTTTGATTGTGTTGGAGGTTGTAGACCTACATGTATCTAATTTTAATGAAATGTAAAGTTTATACATCTTCTTATGTGGAAGAACTCTTGAGAAACACCCCTAAAAACTAATGTGTAGGTCACTTCCATATACCCAGTCATTTTCATGTAACCAAAGAGTTCGACCTTCATAAAACATTTAAACAATATTTGGAGCTCTCACTTGTTTTGTAAATGATATTTCAGGGTACAGAAGGAACTATTTTGCGCTTCTCTGGCCAATGCGAATGGATCCTCCAACACGGTGATACACAAACAGAATCATACTATGAAAATGCAGATTAGCCTTGGTTTCTGACTCTTTCATCATTCCATTCCAGTAGACACAGAATTTGGCCATCTGCTTTCAGGTAACTTAATTAGGTAAAACTGATTTTATTTCAACAGCCATATTCTTATTTACATGACTGGTTAGTGAAAATTGAATGCATGTATTACTGTTTCAGTGGTTCACCTCTACCCAAACTCACAGGCCATCTACCCAGAGAATCATTGTAGATATAAGATTACTGGTATACTGTAAGAAGATTTTGCTGTCTCATCTTGAATGAACCCATCATTATAGACTGGGTTAAAAATGGAGCAGAATTCTTAAAAATGTTATGTAGGACAAAGTAGACAATTGAGATAACTACTACTGTTCTTGTGTGACTGAATTTGGTATTGTCACCTATACAGTCCTTCTATACCATTTGTGACATTAGTAATGTCCTGATTTTTATTCAGCTGAACATAAAGGACTTCATGATTACTTCATGACTCAGTGGTTAATTTAATGCATAATACAAGCAATCTCTCTCTGGGTTTTGTTGGGATGTCCATGTGCATGTTGCTTCAGATATTGATAAAAGTAAAAACTCCAGATATTACGAATATTATAGTTTATCAAATTGGTATGGCTGATATTATGTTGACAGTTACACAAATGCATCACTCATTCAATCAAGCCTGGCTTCATTTACAAAAGTGTCGTCTATTTTAGTGAAAGATGCTGCATTACACTGTTAATTAAAGGTAGCTCAGACTATTAAAATTGTCCTTGATAGGGTAGAAAACATTGTTGGAAAAGGAGAAAATGCTGGTTACCAATGTTTTCTAAAGGATTCTGTCTCAGGGCTGTCAAAAGTAGGGATTGTGTGTTATCCATTACCAAACGGTAATATTTTAGGCTTGTCAAAATTGAAAGGAATTGCATACGACAAAATAAAGGTGACTGAAAGTTAGAAATTTGTTTTGTGAAGGGTAGAAAACATTGTGGAAAAAGGAGAAAATGCTGGTTACCAGCATTTTCTCCTTTTCCCACAATGTTTTCTAAAGGCTTCTTTCTCTGGGGTGTCAAAAGTAGGGATTGTGTGGTAAGGGGTTAATGGGTTGAACAAAGCAAGTTTTGACTTTAGCCCTATCCCAAATTACAAATTTTGGATTCTTCCAAACTGAAAGAGTTTTGATGACAATTTTAGATTTTGAGAAAATGGCATAAAGTTCTCAAAACGGGTAGAAATTACTGTGGAAAAGGAAAAATTGCTCGTTACGAGCTATTTCTCCTTTTCCCCCAGTTTTTTTTAAATGACGTTTTACTGCAGACATGTAAAAACCAGGGCTTGTTTGGGAAAGGGTTAAATAATGTATGGAAAGTATTGTGAAGATGACAATATGTTGTTTTATGATCAACGCAACTGTAATTTGATGGCAAAAAAAAAATGAAATCAGGTAAAAGAAATCAAACGACAGAGGGACATGGCAACTTTTGACCTACTTTTAAACTACATTTTCTGCCATTAACTAACACTTGCATGGGCTGCAAAATAACAGATTGTCACCTTCCACAATTTCCAAACTTCTGTTATTATTCAAATTTACATGCATTTTAAGACCTACTTCGTGTACTTTTGCTGCCATTGGGGCACTATGATATACCCCAACTCCTTACTAGTACAAACAACATGTGAAGTAAATTAGTACAGGGTTGGAGATGCATCAACAATCCAACAATACAATTATAATTATGCTGGATATTATGCTGGAGGTTATTCTATCGTCAAATGGAATGAAGTGGAGTATAAAAACACCCATTTCAAAAATCCCTTTTTTTCTTCCCCAGATTTTCAGATTGAGATGAATTGAAAAAGAGTGTATGATTTTTTTTTTATTTTTAGGGTATACACCAGAACAATAAAATTTCCAAAGACATTCTGTGGTGTTGCTGAAGAATACGTAGCATAGGAATATTAGGCCTTCCGTATGCTTGTTATAATATATAACTGGCCACTTTAGATGACAGTTCATACAAGGACAGATATGTTTCATGCAATAAGCAAGGCAATAAGGGTAAATATCAGTTTATAATTTCATATACATTATATAATCACAATAAGAATTCCTAGACAAAAAATAAAATACATTAACCCAAACATCAAAGTTTTCCATGTTAAGAATTATTTAGTGATTCTAATATTGAAAATGATTTCAGGGCATTTTTGGAAATGGAAGAATTGCTGGTAACCAATATTTCTTTTCCCTTTTTCAAAACATTAACATCTCTTTCAGAAAAAGAATCATATCATTTCAGCTATGTTTAATTTTTCATCTGCAAATGTTATCAATTCAAACAATTCCGAACTTTTACAGCCTTTTGATAACATAGTGGAAAAAGGAGAAATGCTGGTAACCAGCATTTTTACCTTTTCCCACATTTTCTACTCTATCAATGACAAATTTCATCATTTGAACTATGTTTCAATTGTCGTCTGCAAATGCTTTCAATTTGGACAAGTCTATTATTTTGCTTATGTGGTAAAGAGTTAACAAACGTCGGAATGGTAAAGCTTTGCAGTGTAATTAATTTGTCGTGCGGTCACGTGGCAGGGAACTTGGAAACATGCTCTGACCATACAACTAATAATGTTTCAAGTGGTACAAAATGCTCTGACAAAAAGAAATGAAATACTAGTATTTACTGGAGATCAACAATTAACCCTTTCCCAAATGACAGAGTCTGGACTCTTCCAAACGGAAAGAGTTTGCAAACGACAATTTTAGATTTGGAGAAAATGGCAGAAAATTCTCAAAAAGGGTAGAAAACACTGGGAAAAGGAGAAATAGCTTGTTACGAGTAGTTTATCCTTTTCCTTCAGTGTTTTCAAAAGACTTTTAATGCAGGGTTTGTTTGGGAAAGGGTCAAGTCTTTTCTAGATTGAAACTTTTTGCTGATGAAAAAGTAATTGAGATAATAAAAGTCTCTTTAAAAGGGTAGAAAGCAATAAAATGAAAATGCTGGCTACCAACATTTTCTCCTTTTCCCACAGGCTGCATTTGACCAACATTTTGTCTTTATCCCACAATGTTTGCAAAGAGGGTCTTTCTCCAGGTTGTTAAAACTTATATTGTTTTAAAAAGGGTTAAAATGATAATGTGTCTTTTACGTCTGTTTCGTTTATTAGTATCCTTAGCAAAGTCTTAAAAATTTTCAGGCTTTTTCTACCCTCCCTCATGAACAAAATCCAAATTATGTTCAAGAGTTATAGAGGGTCGATTCCTTTTCCAATGACAATTAATATACATTGGCAGTAAACTGAAAAAAAAAACGAGGATGTGAAGGTGCATGCACATCCACCATAGCCTTTTGGTTAAAATGATTTTTTAAATATTGTTCTAAATATTCAACTGTAGCTGGAGCTAAAGAGGTACATGTAGTTTCAATAAATAAGTAACCTCCTCTAGCTCTTTTGCCAAAAATATCTGTTACTGACCAAGTAAACATAAGTAAGTGTTCTGCTCCACCTATACAGTTGAAATACTGTTGAAAATAGAGTTAATGAATTGCACCACAAATCAATTAAATATATTTACTTGTTTCTCTTTCTCTTTCTACCTTAGGTGCTCAATGATGGAAAGTTCAAAGTCCACAGACAACAAGGCTGAACAATGACCAAAAGAAAATTATAAAATATGATCATTTTGTTGTAAAAATTTTTATAACTGTGTGATATAAAAGTGACAATTATTCATGTATACCTAACTCTACACCCAGTTTAAAGTTCTAGAATTTAGCAACAAAAACGTATCTTACAAAAAGTTCAAGACCAATAAAAAGCATGTCTGAGCAAACTGCAGTTGTTTTAATAAACATTTTCAAGCTTTTTATAGCCCTGTAGATAACAATCCTGTACTTTAACGACCCTGAAGAAGAAAGCTCTAGAAGCTTTGTGAGAGGAGTAGAAAATGTTGATAACTAGTATTTTTTTCTCTTCCCTGAATGCTTCTATCATTTCATACACAAATCCAAACCTGTCATCTGTTATTCAACCTATTTCTGTATTATGATTTATAAACTCTTTACATACAACAAAATTTTAGACTTGAAAGTATTTACAGATGAAGAATAGTACATGTGTAGTATGGAAATTTGTTTATGAAAGTTGAAATTCTGTAGCCTGTAAAGAGTTCAATGTTGGTATTATGGTACAAGCTACTTAATGATTGGATTGTTCAGTATTGTAAAACCATTTTTTCAGTCATTTTGTTTTTTGCGAGTGTCATTTGGCACGACACAGTCACACTTCACAGCCTATACTGGTAAAATCCAGAAAAACATGAATATGTGGGCTTTTGCTGTGATATGGCTGTTGAAAATGTTGAAAGCAGCTTAAAACACCAACCATATAATCAATTAATCATCACTGTGGCCAATGCACCTACCCATGCTTTCCTGGAGTTCCTTCTACCAGTACTTTTACCAATATTCTTTCCAAGCCACTGGCTGCTCATTGTTGAAAAATAGCAGTGAGAGAGAAATGAATCCTGTCACAATGACTATCATCAATCCTTGGACAAAAATTAGTCTAGCTCGGGATAAACGAGTGATCTCCTGTATACTCTTGACCTTAACGCTTTTTAAAACTGATTCAAGCTATTGAATACCATAAAGGATGCCAATAAATCATACAAATTCTCTCTGCAGATTGATGATAGCTACTGAAACGAAATTCATTTTTCTCCCTTCCCAAACATGGTCTGAACTTATTGGGTTTAGCAATAATGTGTATGGTGTGTATGGAACACTGATCAAACAAGCTCTGACAGTTGGGATAGTAGCAATGGGCAGTGTGATATACTAGTAACTCAAATAGTATTATTAACCCCCCCACCCCCCCCCCCCCCCAAAAAAAAAAACCTGATAAAGAATACATGTCTCAGAACATAATTTACCTTCAAAAACAAATTTCATCCTTTGATTCTTGTTTAACTCTTACCAAACAACTAGATTTTGGACTTGCCCAAATTGAAAGCAGACGACAAAATAAATGTGAATCGGAAATTGTAAATTGATTTGGAAAGGGTAGAAAACATTGTGGGAAAAGAAGAAAATGCTGGGTACCAGCATTTTCTCCTTTTCCCACAATGTTTTCAAAGGCTTTCTTTCTTAGGGTCCTCAAAAGCAGGGATTGTGTGGTAAATTGTAAATTGATTTGGAAAGGGTAGAAAACATTGTGGGAAAAGAAGAAATGCTGGGTCCCAGCATTTTCTCCGTTTCCCACAATGTTTTCAAAGGCTTTCTTAGGGTCGTCAAAAGTAGGGATTGTGTGGTAAAGAGTTAACTCAGTCTCTTTACCAAACTTAAAAATTTTAGACTGGACCCAATTAAAATCTTTTGAAGATAACAAAATAAAAGTGACTGAGAATTTAAAAATTGTTCTGGGAAGGGCAGAAAACATTGTGGGAAAGGAAATAATACTGATTACAAGCATTTTCTCCTTTTCCCACAATATTTTCAAATGTTTTAGATTTTAACAAGTCTGCATTTTTGTCTTATGATAAAGACTGAATAATAAGATTTTCTTTTCAATATACTATATTGATACTGTTTGCCTTTAAAATGGTTATCTGACTTTTAAAGCTACCTACATTGTTTAACTAAATTACAATTTTTTCAAAAAGTCTCTTTTTTTTCATTTTCCAGTCTCTTTTCATTCTAATTTTGTTATCACACTAACACGTCCCCACTTTGTGCCAATCACGATCTCCAATGTTGATGGCCCGTCAAACACAGTTCATTCATGTCCTTGTAACCTGGCTTTACTGGGCCGGCTTTGTGCAAAATGAGACACTGAAATGACAAGATTATAAGTTTCTTGCTAAATACTGTACTGTAATATAGCAGCCATGCTCTGTCAAAAGTGTGTGTAGGCTGACATGGGACGACACTTTTTGCACTTTACAAAATTTTACAGAAATTTCTGCATGTCAAAGTACCATTCTACAATTGGTTCAAGTCCACTGCTATACAAAGTGGGTTTTTATGGATCCATAATAAGGTGCTTAGTATAATACATCACTGAGATGTATTAGGCCCATTTTTGCTAGGCCATGGCCCATACATGCAAGTTACAAATATGGTTTCCGATAAAAATGTATGATAACAAAATGCATGCAAGGTTTATGCAGATTACATGGCTACAGACAGTTTTAATGTTCTTCCATACTATATGATTGGGAGATGTCTGATGAATATATGCTACAGACTTTGTTTGGGAGTCTTTTAACTATATCCTAGGAAGGCAATTTAAAAATTATGTGTTTGTTTCTAACACAGCCACTGAAACTGCATTCATATTTTCAGACTGAACTAAATTTTTAACTCATCCATATTAAAAGCATTTGAAGACAACAAGTTGAATGTTGCTCAAATAATGGAATTCTTTTCAAAGTTTTTTTCCTCTCTCCACTAGGTTTTCAAAAGTCTTCTTTTTTTTAATGTAAAAAAAAGCAAACCCAGATCAACGGAAAAGGGTTCATCAAGCATTCTTGTATAGAGGAGAGTACATTACTTTTACCAAATACTCGTGCCAAACCCAAATGGTACCGCCATTGTTATACTGGACTTGAGAACAGGGATTTGCTGGTTCAAATCCCAAGCTGGGCAAAATTTTTCCCCAGAATCGAAGATAGTCATTGCAACAGGATTCATTCCTTTCTTACTGCTGATAATTGTTTTGAAAATGGTTACAAGTTACAAGGGAAATCAGCCATTGGAATATTGTGCAAAGTAAAGGTAATAGAAACTCTAGAAAAGCATGGATAGGTGCACTGGCTGTAAGAAAGGAATATTTGCTTGTTACATACAATTGCTTCTTTCCAAAACTTGATTCTTTCCAAAAGTCAATTATTGCACATGCAGTCTATGGTATGGATGTGTAAAGCTGAACCTTTGTCTGGTCAAGTATTTAAGCTCTGAATACAAAAGACACAAGTTCTACCATTAATGTATTTTAGATCCAGACATAAATATCATTGAAATACCTGTTGACATGTTGTTAAAATCTGTAAAAAAAGGAATCCTTTCAGATGGGATATAACACCAGACTGGGGTATCTAATCATCAGTTTAAAAACATATGGTCTCTCTGTCTGCCTAAAAAGATACATTGTTGTTAGATTAGAAAGGAAAGTGATCAGTAAAAAAGACATGAAAAACATTATTCTCAATCACAATGCTTCAAATCTACTTGAGTATAGTCTACTACTGCTGATGGTCTTCAACTGTCTTGCATCTGTAGGGTTGATCTGTCTGCGATGACTTAACTGATGAAATAACACCAAATTTTTCTTTAAAAACTGACTGTTCTGTTACCTGCGAGATAACCCATTACCACACAATCCCTACTTTTGACACCCCTGAGAAAGAAGCCTTTAGAAAACATTGTGGGAAAAGGAGAAAATGCTGGTTTCAAGCATTTTCTCCTTTTCCCACAATGTTTTCTACCCTTCAAAAAACAAATTTCAAATATTTTGTTGTTAGCAAATGCTTTCTTTTTGGACTTGTAAGCTTTCACTCATTACCAAACTACAAAATTTTCGGTTTGTCCAAATTGAAAGCATTTGCAGACGACAAAATAAAAGTGACTGAAAATTTGAAATTTGTTTTGTGTAGGGTAGAAAACGCCAGAAAAGGAGAAAATGCTGTTTACCTGCATTTTCTCCTTTTCCCACAATGTTTTCTAAAGGCCTCTTTCTCAGCGGTGTCAAAAGTGGGGATTGTGTTGTAACGGGTTAAATATTGTCATTTGGTAATGAGTTAAACCAAACTCTTGAAAGTTGACTTGAGACTTAAAATATGCTGTGCTGACATCGTAACGTTAGTCAAGACCAGAATATACCTGGTAAGAAGTCTGACATTTGATATTAAACGTCTACCACCTGATGTTAAACTCGGATCAAAATTCATCAGTTATTTTTTCACAAAATAAAGTTCTAAACTCATTCACTACCTAAGATCCGAAAACACCTAATATAAAGTCCGATCTTCACTATAAAACATCCACAATTTGTTTAGCTAGTTTTCCCTGGTCCATATTACAACCCTGTGTACCCTACACATTCGACTTTGTATGTATAAACGCCGAATGTCTTATTGGACGAAATAGTAATGGGCCGAAAGTGTTATCGGCCGAGACGCGAAGCCTCTACAGCTCTGACAAGAAGGGAAAAAAAGGTGTTTATTTATGCCCTGATCAGAATGAAGAAAGTGCAACTCCGGTTTACCAATCAACATACAAGGAACGCAGTACTAATTTCAAGAAAAATAAAATCTTACTGAGGTTTCGCAGTAGCTTTCATGTAGACGAAGCACATAGCGTCTGTGGAAATACGTCATCATTATCATTCACGTGATGCCCAAATATAGGACATCAGAATCATTCCGAATAGATGTAGCAACGTCTTTTTGGAGTTGGGAGAGTTGATAACGAAAAAATGCAAATGGTTCTGTAGCAGGAGCCGATGTTGCAATGAACGCTTCTATCCCCTTGTTGACAAAATTAGAGTATAATTAGGAGATTCGTGTCTTTATTCCGACTATTTTCACGCACAAAAATACCTCTATATGAGCGCTATTGGGGCTTTAAGTCTTTAACACATGTCAAAATTTTCGATTGTTCCAAATTGAAAGCATTTGCAGACCACAAAAAAAAAAAATTGTGACTCCAATACTGAAATTTGTTTTGAAAACACAGAAAGCAATGTGGGAGAAGGAGAAAATGCTGGTTTCCAGCATTTTCTCCTTTTCCCACAATGTTTTCAAAAGGCTTCTTTCTCAAGGTCTGTTAAAAGTTGGGATTATGTGATAAAGAGTTAAATCTGTAAAATGCATTTTGTCCAACAATAGACTGAATCAGGAGTTAGACTGGTCTTTCTGCATGTAAAAAATTGACTAAAAGATTTCCACCCATATCAGCCTGCATGGATTGAGCAAACTGATATATAGGTTGATACTTTTTGCAGATGTGAAGCCCTCTTTTCATCGAGCATGGCTCATTATGTTATCAATATTTTCTTACCTTTTTAGGCCGAAAAAATGAACTCTACTAGAGAACACTGGCTTGGTCAAAATTACTAATGGAGCAGCAAATGATACAGATCCAAGATCAGATTTCATAGTTTGGATGTATTCTGATATCTCCCTGCACCATCTGTTCCAACTCTGAAAAGCTGTCATCTTGCCATGGACTTTGGGAGAGTAAATCAGTATGACCATAAGTAGACCTATTTAACTAGCCATCTTTCCAGAGACTATATGCCTTTTGCAGTACACAAATGTTTGCAGTAGAATTTGCATAAAGCCCGTTTCACATAAGCCTTACCACAGCCGTACAGGAACAATTTTTGGCAAATCGCAGGACTTCGCACAGATTCCGCACAACTGACGTACAAATTCGCAATTCTGTAGACTTCACAAGTTGGTTTTTCAACATGCTCATTTTATTTGCAATTTCTTTTCGATTTTTGGAATTCGTACGGCAGTTGTACGGTTGTCACACAGCAACCCTAGGGCTATCTTGAGACCATCGCACATCAATCATACGGTTTTATACTTGTGTTTGTCCTGCGAAGGTTGCACGATGATCGTACAAACATCTTGCGGCTGTCTTGCGAATGCCTTGCGTTAGGTAAAAGTTTGTCTAAAGACTGCTGCGGAGTGTAAGAACAACATAAAGATTCGCAAGGCTACCCTGCAAATGCCTTGCGAAAAGTTAGCGTCATCCCTCCTCTTTTGAAAAGTTTGTATGTCTTGTTCGTCATCAGTCGCTGTCGAGATTTCAGGAAGGAACCAAGCAACCACCAACCCATGATCCAGATGAAGAAGGCACGTATTTGTACAAGAGTGACAAATATGCCTGTAGCAAAAAATAGCGTTGTCCCGTTCTTCATCCGCGAGTATCCTGTTCATTGCTGTAATACGCAACTTATGTGTCTAGAAGGCCAAAGTTAATTCCGTGAAGGCCTGTTGCAGAATGAGGCTGCTGTTGCATACCATTGTGTATATACATATCATGAAATGCCTGAATGAATTAGCAATTTCACAAAATGGCTAAAATTTTTAGCCATTTCATGAAATGGCTGATTTCACAGATTGGCTGTAACATATATATATCCAAATCTAGACAAGAAGAGATAATTCGTTCTCCTTATAGCGATCGCACGAGCACTGCATAGCTGTCTTGCAAATTCAAGCTTTCCATGTGGTGGTCGTAAGAAACTTTGCAAATTCTTACGGCAGTCTTGCGGATGCCTTGAGAATTTGTGAGGCAGCCTTACAATAACCGCATGACAGCCATGCGAACACATCGCTTTGTTTTTTTCATGCGTTCAACCTGCGAATACCTTATGGTTCATGTGTCAACTGTGCGAACAATGTACGGATATTGCTTTGCAAATTTGCAGTATGTGCGACGGGTACTAATAGGTAGCGATTGTGTTTGCGGTGGAAATCGTACGACAAAAAAATCGCAAGGCTGATGTGAAACAGGCTTAAGGGAATCTATTACTTACCTCTTTGCCACACAACCCAGACTTTTTACAAACCTCGAAAAATAACTCTATAGAAAACTTTGTGGGGAAAAGGAGAAAATGCTGGTAACCAGCATTTTCTCCTTTTCCCAGAATATTTTCTACCCTGCTGGCCACAAATGGAAACAAATTTCAATTTTGAGCTATGTTTATTTTGTTGTCTGCAAGTGCTTTCAATTTGGACCAGTCTAAAATTTAGTCATTGGTAAAGAATAAAAGCAGAGAGGGTTGTCATGCACATGGTACACACAACTGTCCTGCTCCAAGAAGTTTGTACCTGGTTACAGGCTGACCTCCATTCAACACAAAAAAGCTCCACAATAAGACAATAACATGTCAGATTTGCACTATCTGCATTTTTGCTTTTAGTGCTGATTGTTTCTAGACCACCACAGTCCTATCACATGTATTGTGTAATCAACAGAAAAATAGGTCCTTCAACTCTTTACTTAAAAATTCTTCAAGGCAATGCAGTGCTCCAACCAGGATAAAAAAAGGGCAGGGTGCTGTGGCTGAGAAGGGTACTTTGAGGCGTAAAGCGCCGGGGGAGTGGGTGTAAGAATGAGAGTGGTTGTCTCTCTCTCATGGCTGAAGGGGGATAAGAATTATTTTATAACCCTTTTGACAGTTTCTTCTGCAATTTCTAATGTAAAATTAAGAATCTTCACAATAGAAATAAATCTATTATATTGGCTTATCTTCCAGCTGCTTCTAAACAAAAAAAAACAACCTATTTTTCAGTATGAATAGTTCAGCTAAGTCCAGGAGCAATACAAGTACATGTAGTTCATAAAAAATCCTCATTAACTCTTCACCAGATAAAAGACTTGGCAACTTAAAAAGCCTTGGTCGGACAGAAGGAGTTACCAGCATCTTCTCCTTTACACACAATATTTTCTAATGCCCCATGTCATTTAACTACAGTCCTGATACCAAACAATTCATACTCATATTTTTAACAGTGCTTTGCAAGACAAGCAAGGCACAAAATACTAACACATTCAAACCCTCAACCCTTTCTTTCTTTTACTGCAATGTAACTGTCTTAATTTTTCTGCTCCTATCATTGCAATTGATCCTACATGCCCATGTGGTAAGGCAGTTGATTCTACTGTGCCCTCACAGTGAAAGGGAAGACTTTCAAATGTCTGCAGAAGACACCTTTTGAAATGTTATGAACAAAAGAGGTGCATAAAATAAAAAATTCAAGAAAGATTTAACTCCCATACCATTTTTCAAAACTTCTGTTGCTTTTGTGGCCTCTGTAGATGACAAAATAAGGCTAGACAAAATTTTGGGTCTGATCTTTGATCTTAATCTACTTTTTTTTTTTTTAGACTTTTATTAGCCACGTCCACTGGTATGATGGGAGTCGTGGCCATCTCTCTTAATCTACTTTAACAGCTTTGATGATACATTTTATAACAAAAAAAAAATCTCCATGTTAAAATTGTTTTGGTCATATTTCCTGACTCTACTGATGTGAAAGTCCTGTTGGCTTTCAAATGATCTATGTTTATAATAAATAGTTGACAATAGTATGTGGAAATGTGCAGTATGCAACCAATCATTATCAGAAACATTTTCTCAAAATTTATCTGCCCGATATTTTGGAAAAATAATGTTATAGACTGTCCAAATATTTAGGAAAACTAGTTGATTAAGAGTAGAAATAAATTAATTTTGAAAATAATTTATAGGGTCATGCCTATTTAGGTGACCGAATACATTTGAACGGACTTTCCGCAGATAAAATAATGTTTTGAAAACGATTTTAAGTTAACCGGTATGCCTTTTCAGAACCCACTTTTCTGCGCTTCTAGCAGACGATGGTAATAGCAACAACTGATATGACATCATCAGCCTCAGTTTCGATAAAGTAGACTTACCAGAAAAATATAATGGCCCCTACTAAAAATAGGCCTATACTAGCGAGACTGAGTGTCGATCAATTTCATTCTTTCATGACGTCTAAATGGCTTTTCTTTCAAAACAGAGGAATGTTCTTTAACAGTAACAAGTGATGCTTATCATTGTCTCTTTCAAAGGGGGGGGGGGGGTTTATGATAAACACGGAAACGGGAATGAGACTTCAAATGAAAACAGGGCAGCCCATGTCTATGACTCAAAGATGGACGTTGGGTCACTGCCTTTCGATTCATTTTAACAAAAAATCTACATCAAAAACTATAAAATAAACCTGGTAAGTTATGTATAACTACAAAATTTCAAATAATTCATACCTGGAATAAACTTATTCAATTCCTAAGAGATGAAAAAAACATTTTTTCACAGCGAAAAACAGGATAGTCATTTCCAAAAATGGATACTGCAGCCGAGAGGAAGCTCTTTGAGCTCTGATTGGATAATATGGATCATGTGGTTATGTTGCTGCATGCGCTGAGCATGCTGGATATCCAGACTGTCTAGTAGACTACGCGATGATTGGATTTCTGGATCATGTGACCATTATTTTTATTAGCCTTATTTGGAATTACAATTGCGCCTGTGTAAACCTATGACCTGAGTTATAAATAGCCGTGCCATGTATTTTGACTTCCTCTTGTAAATATTCCACACCTGTGAAATTTGTTTGTGACATTGCCCATACTTTTAATTCCTTTATTGATCCAAATTGAAGTACATTCAACTATTATGCAGAGAATTACATATATACTGACTAGTTCCACGATACAAGTTCCATTTCGAAGCTTCTGCGGCTGCAAAGAATGACTGAAACACGTGATCTGTCCTGCTAAATTTAGATATGCCACGTTTCTTTCAATTTTTTGGGAGGGCTCCAGTGCATTTATATGTTGCAAAGTCAGAGTCAATACGTTGAAATATCACAAATTTATCGTTGGCTTATTATTATTATTATTTTTTTATCTTCAATATTCATGCTCCTCAAATACTCCCTTTTTTCAACTAGACGTACTCCATAGGGCAAGTTTGCCTTGGGGGAAAACACAAATATCTTCCCCGCTCCTTATATTTAATCTTCCATTCCCGATTTTCAACGACAAAGAAGTACAGGTAGTTTTAAAGCAAACGCATACATGTACATACTCGTTATATGGTTGAGGAAAACTGTCTTTTTCACCTCTAAATTTAGTTTTTCGTACCGTTTACCAAAGTTGTGTGTTTTTCTAGCTTCTACGCGCGAATAACGGACCTTTTCAAAGATAGTTTAGAAAGATCAGGCTGCACAGAATGTGCTTTGAATAATTGTGTGGTGTTGTAAGCCGTTCCTTGATTGATTAATTGGTGTTTTGTACCGTTTTTAACACCATTCTAGTTATATCGCGGTAGCCGCAATGACTAATCAATACGCGAAAAGAAATTGGCCAATCCAGGGATCGAACCAGCGACCCACGTTCTCAAGTCCTGCGCGCTACTGACTGGGCTATAAAAGACGGCTTTTGAAAGTGTAGGAAAAAGACAAAATGCTGGTAACGGGCACTGTGTGTGCCACGGTAATTTCCACTTTTTAAGCCACTTGTAATTTGTCGTCTGCAACCGACTGTATTTGGTAAAAAATTAACCCTTAACCCTTTCCCATACAAAAAATTTAGAGTTTCAAATTTAAAACATCTGTGAACTATGCTCTCCAAATGGGAACAAGTATGATTTAGCTCTCTGATCGAGGTAGAAAACATTCTTGGATTCAGATTATCAGCATTTTCTCCTTTTCCGACAATGATTTCAAAAGCGTTCTCTCCCAGGGTTGTAAAATTATAGATTGATTGATAATGGGTTAAAACTTGGACGAGATGAAAGATTTTCTTCTGGTAAAGGGTTACACAAAAAAACTGGTGGAATGGGAGAGTGTCAAAAAACTCATCCTTACTTTTGGTTTGATAATTATGTGAAATTGATTGATTGGTTGACTGATGATTAATTGATTATGTTGTATGCCGCTTTCAACATATTTCTTTTTTTCAGTCATATCATGGTAACAGCTCACATAATCATGTATCTTTGCCTAGAGATTCTCTAGTACCAGGCTCACACAATGTTTTTGTCCTTTCAAAGAGAAATCCCTTCCTTCTAGCTAAACTCAATTTATTGCCTGCAATTGCTTTGAAAACGAACAAGTCTAAAATATTGTAATTTAAAGGTGGGTATTTAGATTTTTCACATCTCACCATATATATATATAACAGAAGCAACAGGATCTATATACTGAAGAAGGTTCTCGTTTGTCTCTGAACCTTACCAAGCTTTAATTCTACGAAATAGTGTCCTGTTTATTATAAGCCTCTGAAAATATACCTTGTAATACAGCCTTTAAGCAAATATCTCGTCACGTTATTGACAAAATTTCAATTCTACTTTCAAAAGAAATAGAAAGTCTTGATAAGTCAGGTCACGTGGATTCTTATCTTAAGTACAATGAACTCCTAGACTCTGGTAGATTGCCCTTCGACAATATTTGCTATTTACTCTACCTTGATGTTGTTGAATGGTTTTCAACAGAGAACACATCAAAATACGTGTCACGAAAAAATGTTTGCATAAAAGTTTTGAAAGTCTTTTCAAGACAGATATAAATGAAGATACTGTCAATAAAATATTTTCTCCCTTTCAACGGACAAACGTTCGCAATGAAAATTCTTTATCGGACGTTTAATTCACAGTGAAGCTTTCTTTCCGAGCAACACCACCTTTATCAAGCGACCAGCACTAAATCTTGCCGTTCAAAGGCATAAAACTCTTAACTAACAGGAAGGTTGTCCAGGAAAAACATGTCGAGCACGCGTGACCTTGAGCTTGACCCTACGTGAAAAAAATGTTTCAAATGGCACATCTACTCATTATGGAGAACAATTGTGCAAATTTATATTGAAATCCATCTAAAACCTTGACCTTGGGCCTGCCTGAAGGAATGTTTCAAATGGCACATCGACACGTGATAGAGAACAATTGTATTAAATTCTGCTGAAATCCATCCACAATTGTAGAAGTTATGACTCGGGCGGACGGACGCACGTACGCGTATACACCGAGCTGTCATTGTGACAGCTATGTCTCGCTCACTGCAAGCGGGCTCGACTAAAATTATTGTCGCTGAAAAATCGTTTTATAAGTAGCTTCAACCTATGCTTTGGTACTCACTATAATCGTCTCGTCAAGATGATTTTCACTGGTACCAATACACAGGGTTTGGTTGAATCTCGTGTAAAATTTTATCAATGGAAACCAGATTTGAACCTCTTACTGGGACAAACTAGTACAAATATACATTACAATAAGACGTTTATGCAATATACAACGATTTTACAGCTCTAAAAGTGACAAATTTTAAATTGATTTTTATCCACAAATGAAGTTTTAGCGTGTAGACTATAGAACAGCCTCTACGAGCGGTTCTAACAGGTAGGCAAAGCCATAATTATGAACAAAAATATGAAATAGTAATTCCAGTTTGACAAAGGTGGGATGCGAGGCTGTCTACATAAAAAAGACGAATTATCATGTCGGTTACTCATCTACTTTCATTGCATACATTAGTTTAAACATATCTATTTTACATCGATTGAGAAAAAAGTTCTTACAACTTATACTAATCTCTCACTATTCTGCTTCCTGGGAACTACACCAGTGATCGTGCCGAATGTGTGGGCCAATGAAAAATCCCAAAGTTGACACCCACTCCCGGGTATCGAATTCAGGACCTTGAGGTTATGAGGCCGACGCTCTACCTCACGACCACGGACACCACAGCACACATACATTGAAAACTTACCATCCCCTAACTACAACCTCTGCTTACCTACCTACCGACACATTCATATAATATCACTTTAACATTTTCAAAAACAATCTGCTCCTCGAAAAGTTTAAAACCTCCGAGTTCCCAAACCCATACCTCCGAGGTCACAAAATTACATTTATAAATTACTCCGAGAATTCCCGTACCAAATTTTGTGATACGTCGTAAATGTTTCTATACATATAGAGTTTATCATTGTATACATGATTGCGCGATGACACAAGATCTGTAGTAAAAAGACTGAATTTTGATTTAAAGATGGCATTTTGTTGCTAAAATGGTATATTCGTTCAATATTAACCATTGAATACGAAATATCTCGCGGCATTAACATAATTCCGAGTTTAAAATAGTATATTATCTTTAAGTGACCACACAATAAGAAGCGATGTGCATAAACTGTTTCATCATTATGTTGGCCAATAACCTACAACACCAATACTATCAGATGTTATTTTAACATCATGTTATAAATGATATAATTCAAACGCTGGTCTACCGTGACTATCTTTGTTTACCTCCGAGTTCCTGTATCCTCCGAGTCTCCTATATCGGGTAACCCCAGGTGTGTCAGGCTTGACAACCAATACAGCGTGTTACCTGGGGGGGAGGGGGGGCGTGAAAACTCGCGTTTACAGAAAGGGTCAATTAAATAACAAAAAAACTTTAATCTTGAAAATGGAAAAAAAATTAACTTAGTTAACTGAGCAGATAGGTTCACACATGATTTTTCTTTCGCATCCTGACCCTCAAAAGTTCCAAACAGCTTAAAGAAAAAAAAAACTTCCACATTTTCCAGATCGCCATGCGCTGACGTCACACAATTCGTCAGTCTCCGAGCGGAGTTGTCGTTCGTTACTCTCACCATACATCTCTGCGACGGGTTTAATGACAAGAATCTTGTCAAACCGAGGAAAACATGTTTTGTTACTGTTTAACTGTTCCATGTGTAACATGATAAATTAGACAAAGGAAATGTGATTCCGGATACATTATAGGTGCATTCAGACTAATTAATTTACGTGTATATACAATGGAACTATTTTTTCAAGCTTCTTTTTTGATCAGACTTCAAAGAGTAGTCTTACGAACATGAAAGTTCGCAACATTGCGCAACATAAAACGTAAGTTTTGCTATTTCCATGGTAATTTCTGGGGAAAAATATCTTCGTCTCGGACACGGTATATACAAGATCAGAATGTACGTTCAGTCTAGTCTGCTCTGTATCTACACAGTCCGCAAAAGATCCCTGGGTCGTGCCAAGCAGCCTAAGGGTTAAAATAGCTGATTAATTGTATAGTGTATAACGCTGTTTTTCAATGTTGTTCCACTTATATCAAGGCGGCCAGTGCACCGATCTATACTTTTCTTTATGCGAAAAAAAATTTCCTTAGCCACTGACGGCTTTCCCACCAAATGAACGCAGATCAGCGGTCAGCGAGAAATGAATCCCGTAGAAATGACTGTCATCAATCTTCAAGAAGAAGATGGCCAAAATAATATATTACATTTGTACGAAATTAAATCGGAGGGAGGCAAAGCCGACCAACGATTTAATTGCATACAAATGAAATACATGTATATTAATCAATAACTAACTTACAGTCCTACTTTCTAAGTGACAGCTATGGATGAACGGAAAGAGCCATACAAGAACAACAGAAAGCTCGGTTCGCCACGCCTCCTTTGATTGACGGGTGTACGAACGTGCGTTTTGAGTCGTAATGCGTCACTATTTTGTCCTTGGGCTTGTTTCAGGGACAATGTCAGTGGCCATGCTCTTTTAAGTACTAGATTCAGCAATGAATCCACGCTTTGACCTGGTTGACGACGAGGAATTTTATAAAGAATTTACAGTTTGCCCTACTTTCTAAACCAATGAAAACGCCGGATTTCGTTCAAAACTGCTCGATTTAATTCCATACAGACTCAATATGTTGCAATATGTGACCACTTAATCATTAAATGGTTGAACTATATACAGTTGTATCCCGGTTAACGAAAAGCTCCGCCCACAGTATTTTAGCTGGTCTTTGTAGAGTAAATACCAATCTAATGCATACACTGTAGTAAAAGGGGTGGGGACTATTCTAACTAATTGCATCATCACCAAAAAAGTGACGTAATTTCCACGTGAATATCGGGACTTAACAACTCGTACTTGACCACGTGATATTTAACCCTTTACCAAATAACCTCTGGTTTAACGACCCTGGTAAGGAAGTCTTTACCAGACTGGGAATTTTGGCTTGGATCCAATTTTAAAACCGTTTGCAGACAACAACTTGGTACTTGCTCAAATTAGAGGATTTCTCTGTGGAAAGAAAAAAAGAAACATACCAGGAAAGGAGAAAATGCTCCTTACAAGTAATTTCTCCTCTACCCGCAATGTTTTCACGCGCCTTCTGCCTCAAGGCAGTGAAAAAGAGGGCTTATCTGGTATGGGTTAAAAATGAATGTGTGAGCCACTTTAGACGGACATGTACACACTTGTGTTAGCGAGACCACAGTATATAAACGAACTGTACCCAAACCGGATCTTGCGAGTAAATTCCATGAATCGATTGGTGAAAACAGATGGGTGCCTTTGAATAATTGAGATCGACAGGTTGTTGTGACTTTCACGCAACTTGTAAACATTTGCATCATTGAATGAAATGATGTATCTTTCAAATAAATACATCATTTACCATCTTTGGCCGTGTAATTGCTGATAAAGTGCAATACTCGTCTTCACTTCTTTTGCTCACTACTATACATGCTGTTTTCACAAGGCAATTTATGCAAAATTCCGTCTATTTATCCGATACCCATTTGTAAAGTTTTGTTTCTAAATGTACGCTCTTCACAAAACAGCCAATATATGCCGACAAAATTTGTTAAAATTACTTAAAAATGTATGGAAATTCTGCATGGCGAACGGTTTGATACTGTACCCTTCTTGCAAATATCAAGTAAATGATCTGTACATTACTTGCGAGTTGGCTGAACGAATTCTTGCGAGTACCATAAGGGGATTTCCATTGCTTTTTACCTACACAAGAGCGAAGCATCAATTACGCACGTTACTAGAGTGCTCAATACAAACTTTGTTTCGCAATTTATTCCTTACATTGTCATTTCAATGCAGTTGTACTGAAGAATCTTTGAATTTTTTGTGGCAAAAGGTGGAACTCCTCATTACAAGCAATTTCACCCTTTGCCACAACACTTTGTATGCTGTATGAAATTTAATATACATATCACAAGTAAAAAATATTAGCTGTGATAATATGTGAATCATTTCTAAGTATACGATCAAAATGACACGACTTTGTCTCATTGGCAAAACAATAACATGAGCTTCGCACAGCAGCCTGCACATACGCCCAAAGGGGCTTGTCAGTGAAATGGGTTAAAATCTAGAACTCTACAGAGATCCAAATTTGAAAAGTCACATGCAAAACCACACATCACAGAGATTCATTGTAGTAAGTTTCAAATCATTCCGATGGAAACTGTGGGTGCATGCAAAAAATGCTAACGGTGACCGACCGTGGCCATAACATAATACGACCCTTCCATCGTATAAAAAAAATCAAAGTGCTGTCAGCACTGCAATCGGTCGACACTGAATAAATTCTAACCTAGCCATTCGACCCCTCGTCTACCCACCATGTGTACAACCTTATCCTCGTACCACCACATATGAAATACGCTATTTTATATTATAAAAGTGGAACAATGATTTTGTTCTTTTGTCATTATCAGTGCCATTTCTGAACACCATTCGTTGTATGTTTTGTTGAAGGATTACGAGTCACAAGGACTATGTGTCACATTTTATTTGCGTCTTTTGTTCATGCAGAGTGTACTGCACAGCTCTTTTATTACAGCAAGGTATGGGTGGAGCTGTATTTTATTTCCATAAGTTAGTGTTGAAATCGGTGATCAACGCGGACCAGACTAAAAGACAATATCAAATATGAAACACGGGGAGATATGTAACAGCTGCGACAGGTCATTGAACATGTATTCTTGTGGCTGTAAACAGTCACTGAAGATCGGGTTTATGAGAGAAAAGCAGCCAAACATAATAGTATAAAAAGACTCGGTTTTATTCTGCTTCCTTTTCATGAGTTACAGGTGGCCCTTCAGATTTTGGGACAAAAATTCTACAAAAATAAAAAAAAAATCTTTATACTCCCAAAGCCGTATAATTTTCTTTCATTAAACCCCAGTAGTCGAAAACCATCCGACAACAAGAGAAATAAGAGAGTTACTATAGCCCAAGTCGACACCGACGGGACACACTGTCTATTTTTACAAATTGCTCATTTACATACTGGGAATACACAGACGAAGCTTCAAACATAGCGTCCGAAGAAGACATTATGGAAAATAAATACATGTTTCTTATGGAATTTAAGCGTCATTAGTCACATGCCTCACATGCCAGTCACTTATTAATAATTAACATTCCTACAATGCTTTTTTTTTTTTCTTTGCGCAAAATCTAAAAATAGCCTAATGGGCAACGTAGCCTTTTAAGGGAATACCAACCCCAATTTTTTGTAATATTATGATTCTTAAGTATTGATAATTTGTATTTTTTTTTTCATATGAATTTCAGTGATATATATAATTTAATTTTGTATGATGTGAAAAACCTATATACCTACCTTTAAGGAACAGAACGAATTCATGCAATAAAATTTCACAATTCGTATTCATCTGCTAATAGATAAAAAGAGGGATTCATCTGCTAATAGATAAAAAGAGGAATTACCCTTTCCTGATACGGCATCTTGGACTCATTCAATTTGGGAGAATTTAGGGGAAAATTTACAGATCTTCTTAATAAAAATACGATTTTGAAAAGGAATAGAAAATGTTACAAGAAAGGAAGAAATTGTTCGTTGAGTGTAATTTCTTCTCAAATTCTTACAATATTTTCTTAAGTGATTGACTGATGACTCACTTCTATGAGTAATAGGAATAACCACTATTAAACAGTATTTCGCATAAAACATTCAGATTCTTCAAGGAACTTGTGAACATCCCTCACTGGTGTCTTTCTTTATGGGGCTTTTTTAAAATGGTGACACATAAACAAGCCTTCAAACTCACTGTCTTAGTATCATCATTAGGTAGCAGAGGCCTGTTCCATAGCTGCAAATCTTTTGGAATACTTTTAAAGTTTTTTATTTTTTTTTTAATACGAAATTGTTTCTTTTCTTTGTGAGTCAAATTCTGAAATTTTGATCTTGAGGTTTTTCCTTTATGGATTTCCAAATTATGATTTATCATATCACCAAAGCATGTGGTTGACAGTTTGCTGTAAAGGCATCTGAATGACTCCATTTTATACATGAAAATGTACAGATTTATACCATCAGGCATCAGATTTGTTATCCCAAGAACCGTACAGAATATTTGAAAAAACTCCCAAGACATCGTACAGATAGACTTTGTAAACTCGCAAGTAAGGGTACGAATCACCAGCAAGAAACGTACAGTTGACCTACTTTACATAGAGGCATTAATTCTTATTTTTTATGTTCAAAATCGAACTTTTAAATGCCCAATGCCGCAAATGTCTTTTTTTAATTAATTAATTGCAACGGTTCAAACTCAGAAAAGGTGTTTTAGCCAGCCTTAACATGATAAAAGCTTATTTAAGATCGGGTCTAGTGCAAATGACGCTGTAGCCTGCGGTGAGTATTGAGATTTTCAATGTTTTAAAGCTAAGAATGATTATATAGTTGTTTATGTATTAACAATACATGCGTGGCATAAACTATACATAAAGATTCACATAGTTTACATTCAACAGTATGAAAGACGCAACGATTTTTATCTCGGCTGTCTCTAATGCAAAGTGGACATCACTGAAATTTACTCGCAATATCCGGTTCGGGTACAGATCGTTTATATACCGTGGAGACGTCGCCTGTGTCGGGGAAAATATTTTTTTAAATAAAATTTCTCGTCGTAAACCGGCTCAAAGCATGCATCCATTGCTGAATCTATCTCTTCAAAATGCATGAAATTCGGCCGATTCCGTACCTACATCTAACCTCGTCCGTATAACGGTCGTTTACATTTGAACTGCGAGTCACGTGGTCTTATACATGGCAGGCCAATGTAATTCGTTTAGCAACGACATAAACGACCTCGATGAAGTTATTCACATCCGTCTATCTGTCGGTTAAAACTTCAATCGAAATCGATAAAAAATTAATATAGATCTACGAATTGTTTGTCGCCTGAAATGGTTCGAAAGATTTCGATAGAAAATTAAAACCCAAGTTTTCTTTTGGAAGAGGAGCCTGACAATTTTCAGAACGGTATACCGGCGTATTTCCGGATGTACCAATCTGCTGCATATCAATCCACTAGATACAGACGAGGGATATGATGGCTACCATCACCCGTGATATGCCGAATGAGCCTGACTGCAGACAATTGTCCTGAAACTAGTTCAAGGACAACCTGAGTAACAGTTTTAACGCCGTACGACTTAAAACGCACGTACGTACAACCGTCTATCAAAAGAGGCGAGCTTTCTGTCGTTCTTGTATGGCTCTTTCCACCCATCCTTAGCTGTCAGTCAATTAGAAAGTAGGGCAAACTGTAAGTTAGTTATTGATCATATATATTTCATTTGTATGAAACTAAATCGTCGATCGGCTTCGCCTCCCTCCGATTTAATTTCATGTCACGAGTCCAATATTACTCGGGGTTCTCGTTCTGGGCTGAAATGCAGACGAAACGGCTCTTTGAATAAATAATTCTATGTTATAGCATAGGCGCAGGATCAGAATGACCTGACAACTGAATGGTTCATAAAGGACTGCATTTATTACATAAATTAAACACTTGACAAATAGTGACATATACAAAACAGTAACGTATGATAGACAGAAGGACAAACGGACAGACTTAGTAATAAGACAGACATCAGACATGGTTGACAATTACTAGGGCAGGCTAAAACAGACAGCCTGGCCAATAGACGGACGTACAATGAAATAAATGATGAACGAATCAAAGAAGAATGAATGAAAGAAAAGTGAAATGAGTAAGGAGTATAAACGTGAAATGAAAGTTACACATACCTGAAATGCAGACGAAACGGGTCTTTGAATAAATAATTCTATGTTATAGCATAGGCGCAGGATCAGAATGACCTGACAACTGAATGGTTCATAAAGGACTGCGCAGAAGTGGGTAAGCAGAGCCGGGACGTATACAAAACAGGCACGGGGAACTCGTGCATGAAAGAAAAAATGAGGCCCTTATTTACATAGTTTACAATGATTGAAATTAGGCCCTGGAAGGCAAAATGGAATGAAACAAAAAAATGACATATGAAGGTTTGTTCTAACAAATAGAGAAAAAAAAAACATGATGACACATAAACACAAAAACATGACGACACACAAACATAAAAACATGACAACACATTACATTTAACACATCCTGTGACATTCATACAAATGAAATATATGATCAATAACTTATACTTATTTCTCCCGACACACGCGACGCCTCGCTAACACACATGTGTACAATAAACACCGAAGAACTGGATCCATGTCCCTCTGAAGTCCCAGCATGTTTCAATTTAAACCCCTACCAGATTCAACCACGTTGGAAGCATTTAAAAATGGGGGGGGGGGCTAACTTCAAAATACTGAGATTTTTTTGCGTGGTGAGCCCCCCTAGCCCCACCCCCCTGTTCCTACGGGCCTGAGATTAACCCTCTTTTAAAAAGTTATTGACGAGCAAACAAATTATCCAGGGTAAAAAATTTGTTTGCTCGTCAATAACTTTTTTATCAGGTGTTGTTTAAAAAATCTAACACATCAAGCAAATCCCTGGAGTCCTTCCGCCTTCTCTGCTTCAAACCAAATTCCAATCGGTCATGTATTAACGGAATTATTGAAGATTTTCTTACCTGAAGTCGGGGAATTTTTTCAAATATCGGTCATTGTTGTTGTTGTTGTGTCACGTGATTCCCCGCCGTGTACAGTACGGTATATCAATCAGTTTGAAATAGGCACGAAAACTGAGTCGTCTCATTTCCCCATTACATGTGCCCAAGAATCAATGGTAGACTGCTAAGCGCGACTCACTGACCTTTTACGTACAGTGTAGATTAAGAACAGACTGCACAGATAGTGCAGCCTGATCTTGGATTTACACTGTCCGGTGAGAAGAAATCTTTCCCCTAAAATTACTTTTGAAAAGGCAAAATTTGGGGTTTCGCTATCGGTTTGAAATTGTGATGTTAGTTTTATTGCAGGTTGAGGGTTAAAACCAATTCTGCGAGCTAGGAAGAATTTGTTGTCGCAAAATCCATCGACAGACCCATCCTATCTCTTAACCCTATATCAGACAATCCCTAAGGGCTAGAGCTTTCATATTTGGCATGTAGCATCATCTAATGGCCCACTACCACAATACTTCAAATCATGGCTCTAGTCTTGAAATTGGCCCTATGTTGTGAGTTCTCAGATTTTACATAGAGATAAATAAGGAAATCTTAGAAAATCTTCTTGTCTCAAACCGTAAGGGCTAGAGCTCTCATATTTGGCATATAGCATCATCTAGTGGCCCCCCTCTACTGAAATACTTCAAATTATCGCCCTAGTGCGGAAATTGGCCCTATGTTGTGGGGTCTCGGATTTCACAAAGAGATAAAGAAGGAAATATTTGAAAATTTTCTTGTCCCAAACCGTAAGGGCTAGAGATTTCATATTTGGCATGCAGCATCATCGAGTGGCCTTCTACCAAAATACATGTACTTCAAATTATGGCCCTGCTGTGAAAATTAAACCTATGTCGTTGGACTTGGATTTCACATGGAGACAAGGAAGGAAATCTTTAAAAACCTTCTTGTCCAAATGGTAATGGCCAGAGCTTTTATATTTGGCATGTAGCATTATCTAGTGGCTCTCTACCAAAATACTTCATATTATGTCCCTGATGTAAAGAATTGGCCCTATGTTGTGGCTTTCGGAATTCACATAGCGATAAAGAAGGAAATCTTTAAAAATTTCTTTGTTCCATACGGTAATAGCCAGAGCTTTCATATTTGGCATGTAGCATCATCTAGTGGCCCTCAACCAATTTACCTCAAATGATGGCCCTAGTGTTGAAAATGGCCCTATGTGGGTTCTCGGATTTCACATAGCGATAAAGAAGGAAATCTTAGAAAATCTTCTTCTCCCAAACCATAAGGGCTAGAGCTTTCATATTTAGTATGTAGCATCATCTAGTGGACCTCTACCAAAATACTTCAAATTATGGTCCTGGTGTGAAAGTTGGCCCTATGTTGTTGGTCTCAGATTTCACATAGAGATAAAGAGGGAAATCTTTAAAAGTCTTCTTGTGAGCACTCTTGAGACCACATTTCTTGCTAAGCTGAACTGAAAATCGGTTAGAATGTCAGTCTCAATAAAATCTCACATGAGTCTGCATTGAAAGCTTGTTCGGAATATAACTTTGTCATCTCAAGTAAGAAAGACTTCAAAAATTGGTATGCATGTTTGTTGTGATATCACAGAGTACTGTGTTCAAGAACAATAACTCTACCTAGAATGGATTTTGAGTAATTCCACTTTGATCTTTGTTTTAACAGTTTTGTTTGCTTGTCCAGGGTGGAATTTTTGAAGCCTCAGGTCAAACTGTTTGTTGCATTGCCTGCCCTTTGCAACTATTATACCTCCTGTACAACTGGCGGTGGGATTGCATATCTTGCGACAATTTCCCACTCTTGTTTCATCATCATTAGCCCTTGAACCTCAGTATTTGGTAAATATAGTTTTTGTTGTAGACCTTTGCTGCTTAGTACTCAGGTGAGCGATATAGGACCATCATGGTCCTCTTGTTAAACATTTGGACTTTACTGTGACATAAGCTGCTAAATGTGACTTACTGACCTTTTGCGGATTTTGTATATCAAGATCATACTGCCAGAACGTGAACGTGCAGTCTGATCTACGGTCTACATTTTCGGAAAAGGAGGTACTAATTCCTAAAACAAAACTTTGGAATAGCAATATTTGGGTTTATACTGTCGAAACGAAAATTTCGTTCTTGTTATCTAGCTGGTTAAGGACTGAATAGATTAGTCATATCAGAAATACACTGCTAAAAAAAAATAAGGATCACACATATCCTCGACTTCAATCGCAAGATAATTTTTCCGTACGGGCAAAAGCTAATAATTTTCTGCACATAAGTTAATTCAGTCTTAACACTGCAAAATCTCAGAACAGGCAAACAGTTTGGTTTGAACAAAAGCTGTATGGGGTATTCAGAGCACAAAGACCGAGATTTTAGCAAAGTGAAATAGCCAAAATTTGTCTGGTCATAGCTGTAATCCGAAGATAAAAAGGAATTGTGGTCACATAAAACATACTGATTCTTATTTCTTTCATTCATGTCTTAATCTGTCGATAATTGCCGATCGCACAAATTAGCATCGCCAGTCATCGACACATGAATAAGCTGCGTTATGGTGAGCAAAACACGCTCAATTTTGTGATGCAAACACTATTTTATATCTGAAACTCGAATTTAAGTTTAAATTCAAGCAATCGAGCACGTTTCAGTACGCCCTTCACTCTGACAAAAACCACCACCCTCCTTATCGTAGACGTTAACGTTGGGAAATTTTATCACTGTAAACTTTTACTGATTCTTTGGGACTTATTACAGAGTACTGTTTACTTCCGGCGCTGTGATTAGATAAAATATTGATGCCATATTTTACATCATAAAAATGAAATTTGTTCATCTTTCATGGAATTAAAGGACACAATAAAGAATTGACGATAACTGCCGACGGTCGACAATACCAGACGTTGCTCTATTTGAATTTCAACATAAATTTGCGTGATCCTTTAATTCTTTTGGGCAATGTAGTTGGCGAGCTATTCGAGTATAAAAATGAACTTTTGGAGTTCCCAAATTAGAGAAAAAGTAGATCTAATTAAGATAAAAAAAATGAATCTGCTATTTCAGTTTTAAGGCATGTTATCTTGATAGGTCGTGAAATAACAGACTGCAATTCCAAGATCCGACAGTGCGTTCTTTGCAACCTGATCTTGATTTATAACTCATCCAAAAACAAGTAAAAGTCATATCAGGGTCGAAAGATATGGACAGATTATCAGCTGATAATAGTACAGTGTGATTACAGCCATATTTATAATGTACATGTTTGTCGAAACTATACGACACGTGCCATTCTCTGTAAAAAGGAGATTTAATGCCTCTGCAAAAAGTTTCGACCCATGTCAGCCTGCGCAATCCGCGCAGGCTGACATGAGTCGAAACTTTTTGCTTTTTTTTTTTTTTTATTTTCTGCATGTCAAAGGGCCATTCTACGGCATGATTCAGTTGTTTGTTCGACAAAAGGAATTTTATGGAAGAATTGTTTAAAATAATATAGACCGGAGATGCATCAAAAACCCCCTCTCTTTTCCTAGAATACTGTCAGGGTTATTGTCTATTCAGTTTGATCTTTATAAGTCTGCTCTCATGCAATATAGCTTGCAACACGCAAAAAGGGACATTCGGGCATTTGCGTAAACTGTCGTCTCGGATCAGCCTGCGCAGTCCGCGCAGGCTAATCTTAGACGGCACTTTACGACTACATTAGATTTTGTGCTACTGTAGACTTGTGCAAAACATAAAATTACATAAAAACGGAAAGTATCTTTTCGGGTTAGTCTGTGCGGAACGTGCAGGCTGATCGAGACGACTTTTTATGCAAATGTCCGAATGCCCCTTTTCCCGTGTTGTAAACCGTATATGAACATGCACACGGTGTAATTTGCATTTGATCACCGCACCTTAAATAGGTCAACTTGATTACTTTTTCATGAGATTAATTCGTAAGTCCAAATGAAATCAGTGACGAATTTTCAGGAAAAGACGTCGTTTTCAGCTATAATACTTTGTTGTATTTTTGGACGGAGAATTTAGATAACATTTTCATATTCATATGACTTATTGACCGTGAAAATTGTCCCTTGTACGTACAGGGACAACAAACATTTTACATTTAGTGTGAGAATAAAGGTTTTATCATAAGAATAATACGAATAAAGTATATTTTTCACGAAAGAGGATTAAGTTAGCGTTTCTAAGTGGGCTCGGGCTCAAATTGAAAAATAAAATGCTTCTCCACCTTATCATAGCCATAACTTCATTAGCCGTGACCGCGAATGGACAAGGAATTTGTACAGGAATGACATCATGTTTTTGTAAATTTGAAAATGGTCAGTTTTTGGATATATCGCCTCTTGGACGACGTGATGGAATAGCGAGGTCAGTGCTTTTGTTTCCTGTATTTAACCCGTTACCATAGGACAAAGAATTAGACATGTATCAATTTCAAATTGAAAACAGTTGCAATCACGATTTAAATGCGATTCAAATTATAAGATTTTGTCTATCAAGTTTGAAACACTGCTTAATAGCATTTTCTCCTTTTCCTACAGTGTTTCCAAAAGCCTTTTTCACAAGGGTCGTTAAATTCGGGATTGTATGGTATAGCGGGTTTTTCAGACACTACGCCCCTTTCAACTCTTATCACTTTACCAAACAACACAATTTTTTAACAAGTCAAAACTGAATGCATTTGCAGACGACAAAAAAGATGTGACTCAAAAACTGAGGTCTGATTAAGGAAGGTCAGAAAATATTGTAGGAAAAGGAGAAAATGCTGGTAACCAGCATTTTCTCCTTTTCCCACAATGTTCAAAAGCTTTCTTTCTCAGTGTCGTTAAATGTCGGGATTGTGTGGTAAAGAGCTATCTCAGTGGAATCAACGACACAACTCGCTAATTTACATCTTTCCTGTTGTGTTCTTTTTATCCAGCACTAGGCCGGGGCTTTGAAACGTCTTTCCAAAGGACTGCAGCTTTCAGGAGAAATCTGCATCTGGAGTCCTGATCACTCTTTAACTAATGGACCATGAAAGAACCCATCTTTGTTTCTTCACTACGTCAATTTTTTGAAATATGTATAATGTTCATAGGACCCTAGCTCGTAACTTTATTAGTTGTACGTTCAGAGGAGTTGGAAACTTTTTCACGGCTGTGGTGAATCATGTCGCCACCTCGCCTTATTCATCACAGCCATGAACAAGTTTCCAGGCCCCCTGTCAACTGACCGTACAACTTATTTATTACACTGCAAAGTTTTACCGTTCCAACGTTTGTTAAGCTTTTTTTTTTGAGTACGCTGACGAAGTAGAATTTCCCCTCTGAGTGCCCCAATTCAATGAAAACTGATGTCACTGGGTAATGACGTCATGGAAAACTTGGAAATATGCACAAAAACCACTCATCACAACTCGGCCGATTACGCACCTGCATCTAACTCGTTTGTAAAACGGTCGTTTCTAGTTTAACTGCGAATCACGTGATCTTTTACATGGCGCACCACAATCAGTCCTTTAGCAGGGCCATAAACAATCTCGATTTAGTGAATCGTATCTGTTTACCTGTCGATGAAAACTTTAATCAAACTTGATAAACTATGTTAAGTAATGAATATACGAACTGTTTGTCAATTCAACTAAACAAAAAACGTAACGTTAATGACGTCACGTTTGATATCAATTCATTTCATTATGTACTCCTGAAGAAGGCAAATGCCGAAACGTCGTATAGTACATAAACATAATCATTTTTTACGTGTTGTTGTAGTTATCTAATTCTTTACTTCAATTCAACTGAAACATAGCTAGAAAGATTCCGGTAGAAAATTGAAACTCAAGTTTTCTTTTTTAAGAGGAGCCTTACAGTTATCAGAACGGTAAACCGGCGTATTTCTGTACCGATCTGGTGCATATCAATCCACCAGATACAGCCGAAGGATTTGATGGCTCCCATCACCCGAGGTATGCCGAACGGTGCTAAAACGTGCAACTTGGCGCATAATCTTGATGTTTATCTTGATCGACGCCGCCGTTTTGGTGTTGTGTTGATGCTAAAGTCATGTATACGGGGCACAAATACATACGTACTCCTTTCTATGACATTATTTGAAGTTATTATTCTTTCAGGTTCATTAATGTAACAGATAAAGCCGAGGTAGAATACTCTTGGAATCCATGCTTTAATTTCTCAGAAGGTTCTTGCCGAGAAGTTGCGGTAGGTATGGTTTGATGTCTATCACTATTCAGACCAATTCTTTAAAGCCCATACTTTTTTGTAAACATTTTAGGAAATGAAAAGAATTAATTATGAAAACAGGTGCGTCTACTCGAAATGTGCGTTTCTTTCTTGGGAAAAAGACGTCTTACTTACAATAAATTAATTCCACTCGCGAATATCATCATACTCTTATGTGTGTGTGTGTGGGGGGGGGGGGAGCTTTAGGCCTACAGAAACAGGTATAGTTATTTCTTTATTTTATTACCAAATAATTCTGAGTTTTAAACGGCCGAGGAAGGCGGGTTTGTAAAACTTTATGGAAAATGCTTAGAATGTTGATATAAAAGTAGCATAATACCTAGGTAGCTTCCCTGAAATATCTTTACCGTCTACGTGAAAAGTCAGTATGAATTATGCGTAATAACTTCCTTATAAAAAATTGGCTTTTCAATTTTGAAATTGTTTATCACATGCGATTTAGTATTTGCAACATTTTTTCAAACTTAGTCTTCTGCAAAAGGCGAAAACGATCATTTGCTGGAGATGAGAACGTAGTCATGATAAAGGTAACTTCATTAAGGGCAGGGCCCATCGACCAGCCATTTTTGGCAGGGTTTTTATGCGTAACGTAACGCGATAGCTGATTAGCTTCGAACTTCAGGGCCAAACTAAAAGCATCCCTATAAAATCTAGAAGATGTCTTTTTTTTTCAGAATTTGGATGCAATTTAGTCTGATTGGTGCGTTCTATTGTGATTTTAGGTGCATTTTCGAACAGCTAACGCTAAGTTCTATCAATATCATTCATAACGGTAGATTACATTTTCGTTTATTATATTAATTGTAATTTTCGTATAGGGTAAATTTTGCCTGCCATACTTGCATGTATGTGTGCTTATGCAGAATATGCTTCTTTGATTAGCCTTATTTCCTTTTTTATCTTCTTATAACTCTATTAATTCAATAATATAGATTAAATATTATAGGATATTTTGCTTTCCATTTTACAAGCTTTGTGCAGTAAAGCCGGCCTTCCCCACTGATCTGACGTTTGCCCTTGGCTACCAAAGCACTGCTCAATTTTCCACGGATTCAAACAACTCGGTGCAGATTACTTATACAACACAGGGTGATGGCACCACACCTGTCAGGTACCGTCTCATTAAACTATAAATTTAACCCACAGGCTGCTGATCGTGACTAGCCGACCTTTTGCAGACAGTGTAGATCAAGATCAGACTGCACTAAAAGTGCAGTCTGATCTTTGATCTATACTGACAGATAGAGTGATATCTTTTGTAAAATAAATACATTCAAAATAACATCATTTGAGGTTAAATTATCCACTTAAGTTTTACTGAACTTATTCGGCGAGATAAAGGTATTCAGTATTTGTTAGGTACGGGCCATCTTCGCAAGCCAAGGTGTCGATTACTATGTAGATGTACATGGGGATCGTCACCTTGATTTGCGAAGATGGGTTGGGGTTGAATAAGTAGGCAAATATTTCGGGATCAAGAACTGAAAAATCAATGACAGGGTGGTCTTAAGAAATAACTGATTATTTTTCATAAACTTAATAAGACAAAGAAACAGAAAAAGAGAACGAAAGAATAAATAAATAAAGGGAAAAAAAACCGTCTGATTTCGATTTGAACAAAGCTATAGAATTCTGTCGTTTGGTTAGGTTGATAAATCTTGGTATTTTTTGTGGATGGTAAAGACGGCGTATGTAACGTAGAAGATTGAATACAAAGTATGTTTTGTTCTATTCTGTTCTCAATTATATTTCGATAGACGAGCACACGTGTCTCTGATATGCAATAGAGAAAGTCTGCAGAATATGTCATTGGAGGCCATTGGACAGAGAATTCCAAACTCGGTGGATTATGTGAGTATTATTTCATGCTTTCCGGTAGGATATCGAGAAATAGCAGTGAAAATATTTTTCGATCTTACACTGGAACGACCAGTGAGAATACCGATTTTTATATTCTAGATACCTAGGTAAAATGCGCATGACATCACAACTAGACGGAAATATGACGTCATTTACCTTACCTTTCTCGCGCTTGACGTTATATTGTAATGCGTTGCTATGCGGAGGGGGTACGCCACGGGGAATAACTGAAAAGAACTGTACTGGATTTTGATAAAGTTCCTTCCAGAAAGAGTTAAAAGCTTGAAATAAATAGAATATTTGTGAGTTTTTTTTTTCAGTGAAAGATCGAAATTTATTTCATCTCGTGAACTCCATCGGTAACTCCTGGCTGCACACGAGTGAAAATATTACCGATGGTGTTCACTCGATGAATTAGATTTCGATCTTTCACCAAAGAAGAAAAAACAAATATCCTCTATATCTGACAGTGTAGATCCGAGGTCAGACTACACGTTCTGATTCGCCAATACCTGGCAAAAGGACCACTTCTACCACAGGGGTCGTTACACCACGTTTGCGTAGTAAATATTAATTATGCTGTCTTGTTTATAAACTCTGCTTGATAATGTTTATATTATTGGAAAATCTAAATATATTAATACAGATATGTATGGTGGGAATTTTAGAAATACATTTTATTGATATAATATTGTATTAATTTTCACATTAGAGCATTGGACAAGTAAACCTGTATCCCGAAACATAACAATAATATAAACTGATAATGAAAGTTTTATCCAGAACCCCAGATAAGAGGGAGGATGGTAATCTCATTCCCCTATTTCTCTTCCAAACCCTATGTTGTAGGTACTCATTAGAATCGTCTCGATGAGACGATTCTAATGAGTAACCATAACATAGGGTTTAGCGGAGAATGATTAACAATTTCAAATTTGAAATCAAAATCACTCCCTCTATCTGGAGCTCTGTTACCGCACTTTACCGTCGATATTTTCTTGCTGCATTGAAAATCTATGTACACAAATATCCAAAACAGCTATACAGAGAATCTTATTTTCTGTAGCTTTTTTATCATTTAGTATTTCGAGCTGTACAGCCCTCTCGCCTGCCCCCAAGGCACGCCGAATGAACCATCAACAACGCCAAAGCCGAAGAATACTGCGTTGTCAACATCAGACATTCTACTAATTTGTGCAGGGTAAGATTTGATAATTCTCTGATAACACCAAACCCGATTCATCTCGGTTAACAAGAGATGATATACTGGGACAATCCGTAACATTTCAAAAGCCTTTTATGCCCCTGACGGCAACCAGATTTGAAGATGGGAGAAAAAGCCAGTACTTGTTGAAGATATTGATTGATTGATTGATTGATCGCTCGATCGATCAATTGATTGATTGATCGCTCAATTGATTTGTAGCATTGTTTGAAATGAAAAAGAAAAGCTTTTGCCTAATTTAGTGAAAAAAAAACAACACTTTATGAATTCATTGAGTCTACCTGTAGTAACGGGATTTATACAACGCGGTGATGCATTAGCACTAAGCAAGTGATCAAATAGTTATGAAATGTCCATTAAGTCTAACGAATGATTCAAGCTGGAGGTTCAATGACCCTTCGACACGCATGGGATTGGCCAAGAAGGAAAACAGCTGGCCCTGTGCTGACTGCTCAAGCTGACTGAACAATACTTTTCGCAGGTGCTCTAAACATCCTCCTAACAGAGTATGGCTAATTTATTAATACTTGAACCACACACTGTGCGTGCGATAGTTATCGACTCAGGTCACCTTGCGCAGTCCGCGCTGGCTGACCTGGATCGAAAGATTTCTGTATCGGTTTTCTGCATATTAAAGGTATAAAGTATACCTCGTGATACTATGAGATTATTTAACATGCTTGGGTACTATATTAGTTGTACGGTCAGGTGGCAGGGGACTTGGAAACTTGTTCACGGCTGTGGGGAATCATGCTAGGCGGCGACATGATTCGACACAGCCGTGAACAAGTTTCCAAGTCCCCTGCCACCTGACTGTACAACGAATTTATTACACTTCATGTATCATACTTTACCATTCCAACGTTGGTTCAGCGAACTTCACGTATTTTTGGTGTAAAAAAATTGAGTACCCTGAAGAAGAAGAATTTCCCTCCTGAGTGCCCCAATTCTATGAAAACTGACGTCACTGGGATGTGACAGTGAAACCTTGCTTATACTTGCTAAAACGTGCAGCTTGCCGCATAATCTTAATGTTAATCTTGATCGACGCCGCCATTTTGGATGTTGTGTTGATTGTGTAGTCATGTATGCGGCGCCCCCGAAAGGAAAAATGCTTTTACGTTCGTTTTGCTAGTGTACATGACATATATGTTCGGGGCATATTATTCAATCAGATCTCGAGAAATTTCTTTGGAGTATGATGATACTGAATTCTATTGGATGAGTACACTACAGAACCAGTCTATAATTTGGACGAGGCGACATTGTGTGCTGTCTGATCTTGGGTCTAAACTGTCCGAGAAGGAGATATCTCTCTCTCAAAAGAAAAAAAAAAAAAAAAACATTTAGAATAAAAAAATAGGTTTTATACTAAATGTTTGAACCTTTCTCTAATTAGGTAAATAATGGTTAACTTCGATTAAGATGATTATTTACCGAATATACCGAAGCGAGTCAAATTCCACTGACATTGCGGACTTTATTCACCCCAGGCATTTTAAATAGATCTACTGGTCGTGTTTTTGCATTTGTCCTGCTGCATCTTATGTTGTTTTTTTTTTCAAATAGTAGATTGAATTGTTGATTATATGGTGTTTAGCGCAGTTTAGAACATTATTTTCAGTTATATCGGGGCGGCTAGTGCACCTATCCACGTTTTCTGGAGTCTCTTTTACAAGTACTCCACACGATTTTCTTTCCAAACCACTGGTTACTTTCCCCAAAAAAAACATAGTCGTCACAACGGTCAGCGGTGAGAGAGGAATGAATCCTGTCGCACTGACAAACTGTCAACCATCAGAAAAAAAAATTGCCGAACCAGCGATTGAAACCCCATCCCCGCTCCCGTTCCCAAGTCCTGCACGCTACCGACTGATCTAACGGGGCCCGGCTTTTCGAAAAGGAAAAGGTCATATTTTCTTACGATTTGGATGAGCTTAAACGTATTGTTTTGTCTTTCTCATTTCAGAATTGTGATAGTTGTTCTACTCGTAGCCCTAGTGTTGGCAGGTTTGAAGATAAAGGGCAAAATATGCAAGAAGGCCGAATATGACGACTTGTAATTCTTCAGAGGAAGTGGTGTCACTCCGTTTTTTTCAATTCGAACTTCTAATACCTTGTGTCTCGCGAATTTCATGACTTGCATTTTTTTCCCTAAAACCTGTCGAAAAGTTGTGAATCGTTGTAAATAAAGTCGCACATTAATTTCCTATTTTTGTCTTTTTGCTTTTCTTTTAATATGGGGTATTTTCACCAGTGCTTCTTTTGTTGAAAAAAAAATGCTGATCAATTTCGTCATCATCGACTATTCTCGGCATTTTCCGTCCTTTAACGTTCATGATCTATTGTATTGGTGATTATGTCCAGCGTATAGGGAGAGATGGCAGCGGGTAAAGCCATATCACAGTCAGAGCTTAAGATAGAGGGAGTGATTTTGATTTCAAAATTGAAAATTATTATTAACCATCCACTTAACCCTATGTTGTGGGTACTCATCAGAATCGTCTGTAAGACACGATTCTAATGAGTACCAACAACCTAGGGTTTCGAAGAGAAATAGTGGATTTAGAATACCATCACTCTCTCTTATCTAGGGCTCTGTACCCTTCAATATGCTGTCCTTTCATTTTCTCTCTTTGCCAGGGATAGTTTTAACCCTTTACCCCATAAGGCATTTCTATGGCATCTCTAATTGACCCTCAATAACAGCAAGGATGAAACTGTTTCTTGTCTCTATATGACACCTTTGGATTGATAGGTGTTCCAACGTGTTATCGGCCAATGAAAACGTAGCATTGAGCGTCATGTAAACAAAAAAGTCTGACACAATTTGTTATAGACATGCCATCATTTGATCGTGTCTATTTAATTATCAAAACAGCCAACACTATTCGCATTGATAAGAAAGTTTGGGAAAAAATGCTGTAACCTCGAGTGAAATATCAGCTAGAATAAAACTGAAATAAACGCTCTTTCTCTTTGTATGCAACGCCATTTTCTGGTAAGCTTGACAGACTTGTCAGGCGTTACCAAGGGGTGTATGCCAAGGTCACGTTTACAGAAAGGTCAGTTGTGGCGCTTTCACAGCAATCCCAATGTAGAATGCAATTCAAACTTTTCAGATCATCCCTCTTACCGGTTCAGACCGTCTGTTTGATTCTATTGGCAAGTCATTTAACTTGTAGAATGGAATTTAGGATGGATTGCCTCCAGATATTGACCAGGATGCCTTTCACTACATTATGTGCGCACGAATTTAGCTTACGCAACGAGTATCAAGTCTGACAAGGTTCACTAAACTGCGTAACTGTATGTAGGTCATTCTATCCCGGTGACTCTGTTTGTATAACACAGGGCTTTTTCCCAGTGGTTGCTTGCTCGACGGCTAAGCTCGTTCAGTTTCTTTCCGAGGATTGATGATAGCCATTGCGACAGAATTAGTTCTACTCGAACCGCGCACCGCTGACCAGTGTTTCGATATGGACAGCAATATGCAAAAGGGGCATTCGGACATTTCCGTCAGGTGTCGTTTCGGATCCGCCTGTGCAGTCCGCGCAGGCTGATCCGAGACAGCACTTTACGACTCATTAGATTTTGTGATACAGTAGACTTGTGTAAATCAGAAAATCACATAGAAATGGAAAGTGTTGTCTCGGATCAGCCTGCGTTCACTGCGCTGATCCGAGACTACGCTTTAGGCAAACGTTCAAATACCCCTTTTTGCGTGTTGCATGCCATATTTGTTATGTGGGTTGTTAGCAGTACTGATAACTGATAATCGTTGAAAGTATGGATAGATGCACTAACCGCCGTGGTATTTTATAGTAAATGGCTTTTAAAACAGTATAAACCAGGTCGAAACTGTGGAGTATAGGCTGTTCTTACTACAAGGGAAGTAACTTCGTATTACGTGTGTTACCAAAGGTTACTTCCCTTTCATCGAACACACACTCTCTCACTCGCTCTCTCTCTCTCGCTCTCTCTCTCTCTCTCATTCTGTCTTTCTCGCTCTAGCTCTAGCTCTCGCTCTAGCTCTAGCTCTAGCTCTCGCTCTCTTATTCCGACATAAAATATTATTAGTTCTTTGTATCTGTAAATATTTTCTATTGCTTTCCCTTCAATCTCCACCTTTTTCTCAGGGTGTGGTAAAGATTTAACCCTTTCCCAACGACAAAATAGATTAATCCAAATTGAAAGTACTTGCAGACAATAAAATAAACATTGCTCAAAAATTGAAATTTGTTTCCAGCAGGGTAGAAATCATTGTGGGGGAAATGTAAAAAAATGCTAGTTACCAGAATTTTCTGCTTTTCCCACTATGTTTTAAAAAGGCTTCTATCTCACGGTCGTAAAAACCAGTTATTTTTGGTATAAAGGGTTAATTAATGTTATTTTGAAAACAAAAGTTAAAGGATAAAACTTAGTGCGATGGTTCATTCCTATATGCTGAAAATGGCGACGTCAAAAGAAATGGCTGGGCATCAAAATGTTTTCAATTATTGTGTACAATTATTTTACAATTATATATAGCCCCTACCTATGGGCTATGCTTTCTAAGGTGGGGGTTCTTTTGATTGTATGGTGTTTAACGCCCTTTTCAACATCATATCGGTTATATGGTGGCAGCCAGTGAACCTATCCATGCTTTCCAGGAGTTTCTGTTACTAGTACTCCGTACAATATTCTTTCCAAGCTACCGGCTGCTTTCCCACATAAGCAGGAGGCGGTTCTATGCAGATATCTGTAGTAAAAGTTTTATCTAAACCAGTATTTTACACATAGTTATCTAAACGAAGATTGTACACAAGGATTTTTTTTCTTTTATCATGACAAAATTCTCAAACTTGACCAATTGACCTTTGTTTGTACCGGTGCTGCACGTGACCTTCAGATTTTTTTTAGCTTTTGGACCATATTTTGAGAATCTCTTTGTCATAAAGTCAAACTTTTTCGCTCGGTTTCATATTTCAAACATTTGATTCATTCATATTTGAGCGCATTGGACATTCATTGATTCATGCAAAACTCCGGTTTTGGCAATTTGTATATCATAATACCTTAGTTTTTAACTTTTCATATGTCAATAACATACATAATTATTCATAATTCGCAGATGCTTAAAAATATTTTAACCTTCGTCTCCTAATTCATTAGTGGTGCACGTAAGTGGAGTCCCCTTCTCTCTGTCTCTCTGTCTCTGTCTCTCTCTCTCTCCATTCTCTCTCTATGTCTCTCTCCATTCTCTCTGTATCTCTCTGCTCTCATTCTCTCTCTTCTCTCTCACTGTCTCTCTCTCTCCATTCTCCATGTCTCTCTGAATCTCTCTATCTCTGTCTCTGTCTCATCCAATCTCTCTGTGTCTCTCTGTGTCTCTTCCTATCTCTCTTTGAATTTATGTATCCTGCCGTTTTCAATTCCTGATCACATCAAAATTTTCAAACTTTTTGCATTATCTGTCATTTTATTCATATTTACAATTTACAATAATGTTAACCGAAAGCCCCCGTTCTCGCTGTTTAGCAGCATTTTCTCCTTTTTACAACAATGTTTTCAAAAGGCTGCTTTCTCAGGGTCTCTTAAAGTATGGTTTGTGTAGTAAAAGGTGAAAAAGAGTCACGATGACACGATATCGGTGTTGCCATTCGATTTATCAAATGTTCGGAATATTCGTAATTTTGATGTTATATATTAATATCGATATAAATTAGAAGAAAAATATAACTCCTTTTCTTTATGTTTTACAGCACATTCCAAAAACGATTGATGGCTGCAATAATTTCAAAATACGCTGTCTTATTACAGAGTCTTTTCAGCGTTTGCCTGGGTGAGTAGTGTGCCTGTATTGCGTTCACAACGCCGATTTTAACATTATTTCGGCTATATCACGATGGCTAGTGCATCTATTCATTCGCCTATTCTAGGCTTATTAACTTTGCCGTCTTGCAATCGGTCCATCTGTAGCCTCCCTATCGATAGAGTGAATAACGTATTTACAAAACACCCATTCCCGGTGTTTCCCATCAGAAGGCAGCGTCTTTTATATTCAAAACTAAATGATAGTGACAGGAAAATCGCTTTCATTGCGTCAGCCTTCTTTTGGGCGGAGGAAGCGTGGTTAGGGAGGGAAAGGGACGGGTGGGGGGGGATGGGGTGTCTGAATTTAATGTTTTTTAACTCATTACCAATATTTTAGGCTTGTTCAAATCAAAAGTATTTGCAGACAACAAAATAAAAGTGTCTGAAAATTTGAAATTTGTTTTGTAAAGGGTAGAAAACATTGTGGGAAAAGGAGAAAATGCTGGTTACCAGCATTTTCTGCTTTTCCAACAATGTTTTCTAAAGGCTTCTTTCTCAGGGTCGTCAAAAGTAGGAATTGTGTGGTAAAGGGCAAAAGCGGAGCAGCGTTGTACTTGACTGGTCATTTTCCTGTGAAGAAGTGTTGCCGGAGATATTATGACTATGACCTCTTGATGACCCATCCTTTTTTTCTCTGTAAAAAAAAAAATGACGTCAATGTCATTATGACGTCTTCAAGGTAGTACACCCGTAACACTTCAAGAGCGGCATGGAATAAATTTTTTGTTGATAGTTGATAAATACAGATTTATACAGATATAATACTTTTGCACATTTTTAACGACCAACAATTCCTTTGATGTCTATCTTGAAATCATTTTTTGATAATTTTGTTACTTTCGAGAAAAGGGAGGTAATCATTACCTTCTTTTGTGATGAGAATATAGTGGTTTTAGATTTGTAAATGATTATTCTAAGAAGGAAAAAAAGGAAAAAGTGGCTCGGTGAAAGTAATACAATAATATTCATTTTTATTCATTGCAAATGTTGTAAGGTATACAGAATTTTTCTTTCGGTGAAAGATCGAAATTTATTTCATCAAGTGAACATCATCCGTAATATTTTCACGAGAGGTGCAGCCACAAGTGAAAATATTATCGATGGTGTTTACGAGATGAAAGAAATGTTGACCTTTCACCTAAAAAAGCAAATATTCAATTCATTTCATGCTTTTAACTCTTTCTGGGAGAAGCTTTATCAAAATCCAGTACAGTTCTTTTCAGTTATTTCCCGTGGCGTACCCCCTCCGCATAGCAATGCATTACAATATTACGTCAAGCGCGAAAAATGTAATGTAAATGACGTCATATTTCCATCTGGTTGTGAGTCACGCGCATTTTACATAGGTAACTAGAATACAAAAATCGGTATTTTCACTGGTCATATCCGTGGAATATCGAAAAAAAATTTCACCTCTTTTTCTCGATATCCTACCGGAAAGCATGAAATAAAATGTTATAGTGGACATAGCTGTTTTCTGTTACGGGTGCAATACCTTACTAATCATGATAATGTTACATATGATGACATTAAAGTATTGGTGTTAATTTCTCTTCATAGGAATAATATGTTTCGAATGCAATGGGACACCAAATCCAAGATTCTGTGATACTTTAACAACTTGTACGACCGGGGAGGTGAGTAATTCAGATAAGTGCAGGAACACCCAAGAATTACCTTAACTCTTTACTACACAATCCTCGACTTTTGAAGACCTTGAGAAAGAAGCTTTTTGAAAACATTGTAGGAAAATGAGAAAACGGTGGTAACCAGCATGTTCTCTTTTTCCCACAATGTTTTCTACTCTATCAAAGAAAGATTGCACCATTTGAGCCACACTGAAATTATCGTCTGCATATGCTTTCAATTTGGACCATTCTAAATTTTTGTCGTCAGGTAAAGTCTTAACAAACATTATGAGCCATGATTTGTGAAAATGGTTATTAACTCATTACCAGACGACAAAAGTTTAGATTTGTCCAAATCGAAAGCATTTGTAGACGACAAAATAAAAGTAACTGAAAATTTGAAATTTGTTTTGTGACGGGTAGAAAACATTGTGGAAAAAGGAGAAAATGCTGGTAACCAGCATTTTCTTCTTTCCCCCCACAATGTTTTCTAAAAGGCGTCTTTCTCAGGGTTATCAAACGTAGGCATAGCGTGGTACTAGGTTAAGGCATCTGCGCAAAGTATTGACCAGGTCAGCAGTCCGCGCAGCCTGACTTGGGTCGAACATTTCTCCTATTTGTGAGTTTTCATATGTCAGAGACCAAGTTTACCCCATAGTTCAGTGCGTTTGCAGCCAATATGAAATTTTATGATTCAATGATTATATAATTACTTGCTTGGTTAAATGCATCACGGGTAAGCATGAAGCCCTTTTTGCCGGTGTAATGCAGAGAAATGACCCTCCCTTACAAAATGACCCATGGGTCATTTCTTTACATAGAGGAATGACCCGGATCATTATTCTAAGTAGAGAAATGACCCCCAGAAGTCATTTCTCTACTTAGAATAATGATCCGGGTCATTCCTCTATGTAAAGAAATGACCCATGGGTCATTTTGTAGGGGAGGGTCATTTCTCTGCATTACACCGGAACATGGCTTTTATACTGACTAAAGACTTTATTAGACTGGTTGGTCAGGGGTATATCTGCAACTAGGATTAGAGCATCTTTAACGCACAATACGTTAGTGTGTAACGTAGAAAACATTTTATTATACTGCAAAGAAATTCTCGTGATCTGATTGGATAATATGTCATGAACATATATATCATGTACACCGGAAAAAAACAATGTAAAAACAGTTTGGAACCCTTTCGGAAGCCCAGTATAGATCAACACAACATCCAAAATGGCAGCATCGATCAAGATTAACATCAAGATTAACATCAAGATTATGCGCCGAGCTGCACGTTTTAGCAAATATATCCAAGGTTTAAGTGACGTCAGTTTCCAGTGACGTCAGTTTTCATTGAATTGGGGCACTCAGGAGAGCAATTCTACTATGTTAGCGTACCCATTTTTTAAAACCATGATACAGGTAAGATCGCTTAACAAACGTTGGAATGGTAAAACTTTGCTGTATTATAAATTCGTTGTACTGTCAGGTGGCAGGGGACTTGGAAACTTGTTCATGGCCTTCGGCTCGGGGTGACATGATTCACAACAGCCATGAACAAGTTTCCAAAGTCCCCTGCCACCTGACCGTGCAACTGATACTGTAAAGCACCGTCGCACGGGACATCGGTTTATCGTCTCATCCGAAAGACTATTTGTAATTTTAGGTGGATAACCGTGAGAATCGAACCGTGGTAATCGAACCCACACCCTCAAGTGACCCGTGCACTAATCCTACGTTCTACTGAATGAGTTAAGGCGGGCTGATCAAGTATAATACTGAACACGCCAATCCCTCAGTATTACATCTCGTTGATGGCGTCAACAGTTTCATAGCATTCTAGGATGATCAATCTGATAGTGAAACTTCGTTACGAAATGATAATCAGCTACCTATCATATTACAAAATTTCAGACTGGTCAATACTGCAACCGTTTACAGATCAAAAATCAAAAGTGGCTACATTAATGATAATTGCCTTTACGAGCGGTAAACATTGTAGGAAAAGGAGAAAATGCTGGTAACCAGCATTTTCTCCTTTTTTCCACGATGTTTTAAAACATCTAATTCCATCAGCATTGTAAAACACGTCAATGAATTGTAATAGATTAATCGGAGAAAAATATCACTTGATTCATGTTACTCGTTATGTAAGCGTCACACTGCGATGAAATTGACACAATTGGGTTGTATCACGCGTAAAGGGGCTTTCGGATATGCGTATAGTGTCCTCTCGGTTTAGCCTGTGCACTCGGCGCAGACTAATCCGAAACAAAACTTTAGGCCTACTTTAAATTTTGTTCTTCATTAGACTTGCACAAGACAGAAAATTACATAAAAACGGAAAGTGTTGTTTCAAACCAGCCTACACGGACTGCACAGACTGATCCGAGACGACATTTTACGAAAATATCCGAATGCCGCTTTTTGGCCATCTGGCATTTGGCAACAGATCTAAAAATTGTTTGGTTTCGTGTGAAGTAAGCTTTTGTTCCTCTAAACAACCACTCAACTAAAAACGTGCGGGATATTCATTCGAGAAGGTCATACGATGGCCCAAGATGTTTTGATCATTTGTAAGAGTTTTTTAAAGCCGTATTCAAAGCTCTTATTGGAGAGGTAACCAGACCTCCCCAACAGTGGCAAGTTTAAAAAGCAGACTGTCTCAGAAATTTCTATCTAAATCCAATTTCTTTGTGATACTATTTTGATGCACAGCCTGTTTCTTCATGGTTTTACAATCAAAGTGCTGCCGGCACTGTAATCAGTCGACACTGAATTACTACAATGGTTTGAAATTATAAATCAAATGGCAGTTGTCAGTACTATGTATGGGATAAAAATCCTATACTTTGTAACAGAGCCAGATAGGAACCCCCTTTTTTAACTGTCCTTCCCAATTTAATAGTTTAATGAAATGCCACAGATATATATTTGCCGCTTAACACCATTAGAACGTTATATAGATGTGACAATTCTGATCAGTAGTACCCATCATCAAGCTTGAGATATCACTCATCCTGATTAAAAGTACCTATTAACATTTTAAATAAGTTTGACAATATGTTAATATTTTTTTTCTGTAATTTTTGCAACTTTGACAACTGTACGGTAATACATTGTCAGATATTATCAGTAATATCCATACTTTGAGATGGTATAAAATATGCATGTATTGTTACACAACTTGTTTACTTTTTGCTGCATGTAGGCCTTTAACATTTTTGTTATTAAGAAGCAATGGTATATATCTGGACGAATTGTCCTAACTTTTTTTTATACTAGCTAAACTGATCTGGGCAAGACGGTACTATCCAACAAATTGGCTGGCCAATTTCTTCCAAATTTGTTTCAAAGAATGTAACATCTTCCCCAACCCTCACCCCTTTTCCAAATGATGTAATTTTAAACTTAGTCTTAGACTATTTTTTTTTTTTTTTTTTTAAGAAAAAAGAAAACTTGTGGAAAAAGGAGAAAACGATGGTTATCTGCATCTTTTTTTGTTTTTCTACAATGTTTTTTAACAGCCGTCTTCCTCTTGGTCATCAAAAGCGGGAGAGCTTTGTTAAGAGTTAAAGCACCCAGTTATAGCCCTTTTTAGTCAGAAAAAGAACAATATCCAATCATTGCAATATCATGGTCGTTTTTAACAAACATCTGAGTTTTTTCACTTAAAGTAATGAACTAATGAACAAGATATGTGAAACGTGGAAAGGTAGCTTAACTATTACAAGACCATTGCTGTTTCGAGTAGAATATTTCAGAAAACTGCTCTTATAAACGAAGTATTCTTGGGTGTAGCGGAATGTGCTGGTTTTTGACCAAATTTATGTATTGATATCGAATGAATAAATCAGACATTTGTGATTGGTCAATTGTGGAGACATTTTTACTTTTACCTTTTTGCTGCCAAATTTACGCCGTCTATCTTTCTTATAAAGATTATTTCTCGTTGTGAATCATTTTTAGAAATGCGTGGTGGAATATGTTGTAACCAGGTCGGGAAATCTGCTCTATAACACCGGATGCAGCAGTGCAGCGGTGAGTGCATAGTTTATGATACCCCTACAAAAAAGGTTAAAATCAGGTGCACTGGAACCGCTTTGTCCGTCTGCATATGCTACGAAGCAACGAGGGACGCTTGATTCTGGGCAATCTGTGGATCAGATTATATGAATTACAACATGCGAAAAAAGGCATGTAGACAAATGCGTCAAGTGTCGTCGCGGATCAGCCTGCGCAGTCCGCGCAGGCTAATCCGAGACGACACTTTACGTCAATATCAGATTTTGTCCCTCAGTATACTTGCGTGAAGCAGAAAATCATAGACGATCGGAAAGTGCTGTCTCGGATCAGACAATGCGTCGTTAAAAAGTTGAAATGGAAAGTTTATTTACTGGTAGTGAGTTTCTACTAAAATAACAAACATAAATGTTTTTTCTTCAAATATTGCTAAAAATCCAATAATCCCATTCAGTCCCAGATAAAGTGATTGTGTTTAGGTCTTTGACAGGCAAACAGGCGGACGGAGGGACGGAGGGACTGACGACCACGCGGATGGGCAAACTGACTGATTGACAATTAAGAAACAGGCCCGCAGACATACACTGAAACGAACTTCTAAACGCCCACTTATAAGCTGTAATATCCTATAGACTTTTTCTCGCGTCCCCTGCCTATAATAGGGACAACTTATTTGGTATCATTTCTTGCAGAATAATTGACCGATCTGAAAACATACCTGAGCCCAATTTTGAGGAAAATTTATTCAGTTTTTATCGCGGAACAAACTTATTTGTCATTCATTCATTCAACATTGTCAATTGAAAAATAATGAGTTTCAAAACTTTATGCTTATCTTTTTAAATTACATTTTTTTTTTCACAGAAAATAATTGTCAGTGTTTTTTTTCTTATTGCTTACAGTATCTTATGCTTCTCTTTTTATACTAAATTGGCTGGTAGACACCATGCATGCACAAACAACTAGTTTTCCTTGTTTAAAAAAAAGAGAGTTCTTCTGATGAGAAAATCGAGAACCTTTCCATCACAATACCATGGTTAACGTCCAAATGTATATCACAATTTGTTTTTATTAACACTTCTTTTACTTGCTCATATTTATAGGAGAAACAAAAGTGGCCGTAAAGAAGTTCGTTTCAGTGTATAATTTTTTAGACAGTCTGAAAACTGTTCTTAACGCTTATATCAGCCTACATCATTAAAACCTTGTGCAACTTGCAAGTAATTGAACACGGCACATTAAATTATTTTGTATTTTTCGAAAGGATAGACAACATTGAGGGAATATGAGAAAAAGCATACAAAGGGGATTTTTTTTCCCATTTTGTAAAGCTTTCTACTCAATGATAGTTATATGTTCATAACTAGTAACTTTGTTGTAATGTCAAAATCGTGTAAACCTGAGTGAAAGATCTACAATGAACGATTTCTTTGTACATAATATTCTGACGCAAGCGATGTTCCATTCGAAGAAAAAGAAGAAGAACCACAGATATAACAGTTTGCCAGACTTGTTGTGGCACAGATTTCTGCAATAACGAAGGATGTGGGGCTAAGGGTGAGAATGAATCTTACTTACCTTATCATAAGTCATGACGTGCTGATAACAACTTTGTTGGTTGCTCTTATTCCAGCAAAAGCAGTACTTTTCCTTTTTTCTAAAAATACCTTTTAAGTCTTTGCCAAACGACAAATTTATAGACTGATCCAAATTGAAAGCATTTGCAGACGACAAAATGAATTTGACTGAAAAATTGAAATTTAATTTGGGAAGGGTAGAAAACATTGTAGGAAAAGGGGAAATTGCTGGTTAGAAGCATTTTCTCTTTTTTCCAAAATGTTTTCTACCTTAAGGTCGTCAAAAGTCGTAGTTGTGTGGTAAAAAGTTATAAAAAAAAAAAAGAAAAAAAAAAAAAAAAAAAGAAAGAAATAGTAATGAATATGAGTAAAAGAACCGAATTTATCACATAAACACTGGCAGTGTTTCAAAACTATAACTTTTTTTGATAATACTCTAGGGTATTATCCTTTTTTGGGTCCCAGTTCGGATCAATTTTCAGTCTTGAGCGTGTGTAGAGAGAGAAACCAACCACACAATGCGCAGGAATTCGTACTTCTACGCCGGTAAGCGGAAATATGAAGCAATTGTTGCTAAAATGTATACGCGTTTTAAAAAAAAAAGGGTTTTCATGTTTGATACAACCTAGAAATGTTGCAAAAGTCTCTTAAAAATCAATAGTATTTCGGAAATAGGTGAACTTGACTCCTCTATACACTATTTCATTCTTTTTTCGGTGCAAATATCCAAAACTGTATACAGATTTGAAACCGAAGTACAACTGTAAACATGGACCCGTGAACGGTATATAGGTTAATTGTGATGACAAAGGATATATATTTCTGCCTGTCATTCGTTTTATGTGATAAATAGAATCACACTCGTGTTTATGTATTATCATTTTCATCAAACTTGTTGACAACAATGTACTTGATAATCGGCAAGGCTCGCCTCATACTATTTTAGTCAACTCGTTTGATAAAAATGATTATACATAAACATTCTGGTGAGATCCTCTATATCGTTCTGATATTTCTGAAAATAATGAAAGAAAAGAAACATAAATCTATCCAGTTTTTTTTTTCTATGCAAAGGTTTAGTCACAAGGGTTGAAAGGTTAAACTTAAGTGCCCTCTCAAATATTTGTGACCGCCCCATGCCCGTTACTAATCCACCAATCTAATCTAATTAAAGTTATACGGAATTTCCTAGCGTATAAAATGCTACCAATGTGACTGTAATGAACAATATATTAGCGGCACAAGTTAACTGAATACATGAGTAAAGTGATGCACAAAAGCACAAAGACAAGTACATCACTTTCAAACTAAAGAAAAATATATCACCGATTAAAACTGAAAACCCGGGAAAAATCCCACTGCACCGGAAAATTCAATGCTTCGATCTGCTGGGTCAGAAGAACCAGGTGGGTTGCTCATAGCATCATTAGATCTAAAATGTATTCCAGAAAGTTCACACTTCTTGTTTTACAAAATTAACCTATTTTTTGCGGAAGCTTGAAGATACGCAAAAATGTTATGTTAATTTTAGTAAATCAGACCCATTTACTTACTAACCTCGGGATTATCTGTTATGACACGAAATGTATGGGTATGACTTGCTCTGGAACCATTCCTTTACCCCTGTGGTAAACTACAGTTCATTCTTTGATCAAGTCTTTCGATTGTAAGTTGTCCTCAACTGCGTCGTGGTCGACAAAGACGTCTGCGTCTTTCTGCAAAAACTATGACAATTTGTAATATCTGTGTTATTACTGAAGATATTTACTTCAAACCTTAGGTTTTTACGCAAAGAAGTACCTATACAACAAGAGCATACGACCATCAGAGTATTTTTTAAAACAATTATGCCCATTTTTTCGATTTTGAATGCTCTCTGAAAATTAAGCTTTGTACCCTTTGTGCTCTTTTTTCCAAACAATTTTATGTGTTTTGCGATTTCTTTGACAGTTTTCACTGACAGAACGATAGACTTAAGTAATTCTAAGGTAGTTGTTCCTCTCTTTTGTCGAAAGAATTTTAGGGGTCACTTGGTTTCAGAACAAGTGATAAAATTTTTCCTATCGAAACGTCTTTGTGCGGACGGGGCTAAATGCATTTACGGAATAGGCCTTGTTTTGACGAGCGCTTTGCAACTATCCTTTATTATTGAGTATTATTGCCTGTACCGAAAATCGTAACAAAAAAAGTGTTATCACCTTTCACAGATATAGCTCGTGCTCAACGGGGCCCATACTGCCTGGGTTGTCAGTATAGTTTGGAACCTCAGAAGTGTGGTAAAGTGCAGTTTTGTTTTCAACATCAGGTATGCACCTCTATTTATCCTTAGGGGGCTAAGCAGGAATACAGTGCACTCTTTGTGGATTGAAAGTATAGTCTGATTTTAGATCTAGACTGTCCGGAACGGTGAGATAGTTTCTGGTTAAAGAAACTCAAAATCAGAAAAAAAACAAGGGTTTTGATAGCTTGCCATTTTTATTCCGTTATAAGTTTAAGGGTTGACCCATTACTCGGTGTAGGTGAGCTTTTCTTTGTCATTGAAGCAAAAACACCCAAAAAGATGAAGTATATTGGGATTGCATGGTGGTCCCTGGAATGTATCCTTTGATTTTTAGCCTTCATATTTTGCATGGAACCAGAGACTGATAATACCACAAAACTTAAAACTGTGTATTCTCAATGTCGTGAATGAAATTCATTCGAGTTCTAGAAATAATTTTAACTTGGTATCGATTTCTGTAGTCAGCCCCTAGTTCATTTTTATCTTTTCGATTTCAGAAATGCTCGATCCAGATGAATGAACCGTTATCACTTACATCAGGTAGATCTGTTTATAGTCAAGGATGCTTAAGTATTACAGTATGTATATTGTTTACGTATCAATAAATTGCTACTAACAATGACGACTTTAATGATAAAAGTAATTGTAATAATAATTGTCATCATCATCATTATTCTCATCATCACCCATTCTTCTTCTGCTCAATTCTCAAATCTTTTCTATTTCTTGTCCTCATCATCACAGTCGACCTTCTGCTCCTTCTGTACTCCCTCCCTCTGTCTCAACTTCTCTTCATCACAATATCGTCATCTTGTTCCTCTTGTCGCTTATTCCCTTACTCTACATCATTTACTGCTTTTGCTCCTTCTCTTACTTCTCCTGCTGCATCTTCAATTGCTCCTCTTGCTCTTCCCCTTCCTCTTCTCCTACCCCTGATTTCCCTGTTCCTGCCTCTGCCACTGGTTCCCCATCTCCAGTCACACTAATCTTCACTTTAAGACAAAAGCTTGAATGATACATCTGTGATGAGCTAACTCACCGCCTATATACAACTTACCGTCCTGGAGTAAGTAAAGCACAGTCTTGTATTCTCATTCAGGTCTAATCGAAAATATTTCATTTTGATTTTTTATATACAGATTTATTGGAATAGTTTAAAAAGTGTAATTCCTGCAAATCGCCGACCATTTCAGACCCTTATTTGTCTCTTGTGCAAATTATAGAGCATCCTGTCTTAGCATACAATGAATGTTATGGCAATAATCTCTGTTTATTGGGGAGACACTTTTTATGCGTGTGAATGGGTTTCTGATATGCACAGAAACTATATCTACCAATATTAATTTTCAATCCTAATTTGACAACTTGTTGGACTTACTTTGGTCTATTAAAGAAACGTATTTGAGCAATAATGATGTGCACTAGTAAACGTACTTCGAGTCTCTCAAGAAAGCCTCCAACTCTGATCGTCTCAGCTTCAATGGTAACCAACTCATTTCACAATTAAAAACTAAAGTATACCTGATTCGTGCTTATGAAATGTGCCAGAACTGTGTTTGTATGTCTTTCATTGCAGCATTGTGACCCCAAGAACGGATTTTGTTGTGATGGTGACTTTTGTAATACACACTACACAGGATCACTGCAAACGACAACTGCTGCAACGTCATCGTTGACCTCATCAGTTTCAACATTAGCAACGAATACTGCCGTAACGACTTCGTCACGTGATCAAATAGTTTTACGTAAGAGGCAAAAACATCTGTCTCACTGATGCACTCATTCTGTCAAAGACGTTTACCCACGACTTCGATTTGTTTTTTGGTCTTTTGTCTATAGTGTGAAAGTTTGGCCTACGTTTATTACCTCATTATTATTGTAAAATAGATTTAGCGACGACTCCATTATCTAAACATGCTTAGTTTCTGTATATTTTTTAGTATTGTTAAGTATCTTATAGGTACGGGTTATCGCCCTTTTTTACCCCGAAACCCAGCCTTGACCGACTGTTACATGCTCAAACTTTTCCATCAGTAGTATTGACGTCAAATCTTGACACTTTTTAATCGTGTGTGGACAACATTGATGACCTATAAGTACTGATGTCAATATATTGACGAAGCTGTTTCCAGCAAATATTCTTTTTTGCAAATTGTCAAACTATTTCAGCGTGTGTTGCGCTCCATCAATATTTTGCACAAACTTCGGTTTTTGATTCGACGTCCAGAGAGAAATAGCGCCATCCATGGAAGAGAAAAAAAATCACTTGACTATATTAGGTGTAAGAAGCGTCAGAAACTAATCAAACGCCTCTCCATCTATTTTTAAATAGTCCTCGGGTTCATTGTCCCACAATTCTTTAAATAACATTGCTTGGCCAAATACTCCTCTGCTGGAACTATTTTCTCGTTTCCTTTTTCAGTCATTTTAGACCTCAAAGCAAGAACTAATGCCACTGCGGTTAAGCTGCCTATTTTGACAGATGGGTGCAAACTAAATACAGTATCGCACAATGTTTATTGTGCATGTTGGGCAAACGACATACTGTCAATAACATGAGACAATTATTATTGATGGAAGAGTTTGAGCGTGTGTGGGCCGCTGTAGACCAAATCACATTTTAAATATTTGTTGTTTAGTGTTTGACTGTTATCTTTCTTTTAATTGTGTTTTGTAGTCTAACTTGTATTTGGAAAACAATAAGGTTGTACTGTATGTTTGACTATGCTTGTGCTATATTGTTCAAAGTTTAAATGCAGATCCAAGATTGGACTACAAGCTGTGGAGTTTTCATACTTACAGCATTTTCTCCTCTTCCAACAATGTTTTCTACTCTTGACAGGCAGATTTCATATTTTCAGGAACATCTAATTTGTGGTCTGCAAATGCGTTCGGTCTGGATTAGTCCTAAACTTTGTTGCTTGGCATAGAGTTAAAGAGAAAATTAGGTGGACAAATGAGATTATTTATCAATTATTTAGGAATAGAAATCTTCTTCAGATTTCTCAGTCTAAATGTTCCGTCTCCGGATGCATAATCCTTGAAATTAGAATAAGGCCAACATGAAAACTTTTTTGTGGTGGACCATCACCTAAATCGAAAGAAAAAACACATTTTTCTTTTTTTCGTTTTATTTTCTTTACTTTTCAACCACATAAAATCACACAACAGAGTAGTTAACTTTCTGCCTTATATAACTTTTTCTTAATGTCAATGTAAATATCTCCTTCCAAAAGAGCTACCTTTTTTATATAACTTTTTGGAACCACTTCTACACTGTTTGCTCACAGTAAATTATTCAGGTTATATACTTACAGCAGGATTCCGAAGACAACATGCACAAATATATACTACTCAAAATTTGTTGAGGGTCACCATTTTTCCCTCAATCCACTTTAATTTCAGAAAATATTGAAATAAAGAACAACCAGTAGTGCACATGTGTTAAATTTGCTCTATTTTGGATACTTGACTAATTCATTGTGACCCTCAGATTGAACTGACTGCTGTAGAAACATATGTTTTTGTTTAATGCGAAACTGAATTGTAATTCAGAATCATCCCTGTATGGAATTATGTGTAGTATATTTTATGCCTGTCCTCTTCAGGAACCTATCAGAGCACTTTAACTTTCTTATAACTCAACAACATATTTTCATAGGGTAAACGCCCTGTATACTTTTGTGCAAATATTTCAATAGAAGCACGCAAGGCGTGTATCTTTTAACACCCTTTAACTCATTAACAATGAATCTTTACCATGTTTAGAAAGCGTTGTTGAAAAGAGAGCATCGGCTCCAAAAGAGTGAATGCCATTCTCTTCAACAATGCCTTTCTTTATAATACACTTTTAAGGATAGGTCAGCCTAGTAAGATTCATGTAACATTTGTATAACATCGGCTTTCATCGCCAAAATCGCACGGATTCGGCGAAGGCTCTGGTAATCCGTAATTGAAGTTTATAGTTTATCTTTCGGCAGATCGATTACGGATACCGAGTGTTAATGGAATCCGTGCGTTTTTCTCGACGATGAAAAGCGATGTTGCACGTCTATCCTTATAAACTTAATTTAAGTCTTTGCCTGAGAAAAAAATATATCACATAATTCATGAATTTTTTTATGTAAAGCGCCAATAATTCACTGCAATGACGGAACTTTGATCCTTTCTACTTATAGGGAAGCTGTGTGACCAGCAAGTCAGCAATGGTTACTTTTACGACACTAACAGTAACTTATGTTATAAATTGTATAAAAATAGTTCGCGACCAATATCTCAGAGTCAAGCCAGATTGGAATGCCAAAGGGACGGCACCGACCTCATATCGCTTCACAACGACGAAGAAATGGATGCCTTGTTCTATGCGATATTTAGTAGACAGGGTATGAACGTTTTTTGTTTTCTCAGTCTTTTCGGTAGTATTAGATAATGTTTTAACTCGAGGCTGCCCTGCCCCACACGTCAATATTTTACAGATGATTTTGGATCATTCACAAAAGAAAAGAATACATGTGTCCTCTATGTATTTTGTTTTCAGCTTTTTTCACCTATGTTACAACCTTTGACACGAAATAATTCTGTGAGTGCTGGGCCAGGTACAATAAGCAGCATACATGTAGTAATTTGAATGACTAGCATCTCTAGGAGAACTGATATGTATCTTTCTTTTTTTTTGTTGAACTGTAGATTAGGCTTGTAACTTAAAATTTATCTACAAGCAACATGGAGCATGCACTGCGGTTTCGTCACTGAGACTGAAAATGTATGTACTTGAGAAAATTGCTTGGATGACTTGCCAGGTGATTTCGCGAGTTAATTCTTTTCCAGACAAGTTGTAGACTTTTCAAGACTGAAAGTGTTTACAGTCGAACAAACTAATCGTGACTCAGAACTTGAGATTAATCTCTGAAAGGGTGGCACACATTGTCGGGAAAAACAGCATTTTCTCTTTTGTCCCACAGTGTTTTCCATAGCCCTTCCCGTTAGGTTCTTTAAAATCAGAGTTGTGTGGTAAAGGGTTAAGACTACTCATGGCCGGCATGAGATTGAATCCTTGTCTGGACATATTCACCTCTTTGACTTTTACTGATTTAACCACGCCTCCAGATTGGAGAATCACATTTGCTAGCAATGCATATTGAAGCGATCGCTCAAGAGGAGCTGGTGACTTTGTTGCAAGCTAAAGTCCCACATTTGTCCTCTCACACACTAAAAACAGCTCTTTTATATCCAACTTGTCGTGAGACGCATCCTTTACACTATACACCTAACCAATATGGGAAAGTAAAAATTATATTCTGTTGACAAAAAAAAGTGTATCATGCTGTCTCTTTGCTCGGTGGCATACATAGTATCTATCCACCCCATCAAAACATGTAAAAGTCATCCTGCCGCATCATTGTCGTGGTGACGGTTAGCTTGGAAAGCACCACTGGCTTAGGAAGGATACTGGTACATGTATTGCATGAAGTAAAGGCTAAAGAAAGTCCAGGAAATCACGGATAGGTGAGTGGCCACTGCAATGTAAATAAAATAAAATTGAAACTGGTACTAAATGATGGAATAAAAAAAAAACAAAGTGTACTCTGTCCACATTACAGCAAACGATACAAGCTACTGGATTGGCGCAGTAGCCAACGTCAGCGAAGCTTCTACTTACCACTGGATAGATGGCTCTCCGCTTGATTATCAAAAGTGGGAGCACCCGTTTTCTGGGCAGCCCGACTACCCCTGGGCTACAGACGAAAAGTGTGTATACCTTAACTATAGAGACAAGTTCAGATGGCATGATGATGCTTGTAACTCACTGAAAACTGGATATATCTGTGAGATTGGGGGAAATTCTACCAGCAATAAACGTAAGTAATAAACATTTTTAGCGGCTCACCAAGAATAATATGACAGGAAAAAAAAAGACTGAAAATATATTTGTGGATTAAATACTACTGTAAAAAGTATCGACCCCTGTCAGACTGTGCATGAGTTGACATATTTTCCAAAATCTAAATTTTCTGCATATTCAAGAACCAGTCAACCAGTCTTTGATTCAGTCGGTAGTTATATCAAAATAGATTTCGTGGGTTTTTAACCATATGTGTAATAGAGAAAACCTCTTGGTTTGGCTGTTAGTCGGGGACTTAATAAATTATGCTTTGCAATGGAATAAGTTAAACCTCGATTATATACTCGTACTCGAGGTTATCTTTATACCTGTAATATGTAACCGGCTCCTGGGCCTGTATTCACCAACCATTCTTGAGAATATTCTTAGTCTTATTCCTCAAGGTTTTTCTAAATTTGAAAGTAACACAACCTCTGGTTGGCTAAACCAAAATCGATGATAAACTATGCTTTTCTTTGATCGCTGGCATTGCCAGCAAGAACCGTAACGGGGTGGCTTCGCATACTAAAACAGTCATCTCTCCTACGTGTTCCTCCATTGCTATTTTTTATCCGATGTTTACCGTATTTCAAACGTGAAAAGCCAAGTTTCGTATTCTGTGATGTTTTTCTTTGGTGTTCTTTGTGTTAGTCAGCCAGATGGTCAGTCAATCGGTCAGCAACCAACGCAAGCAACGAACAAACGAACGCACGCTTTAACGCAGGATCGGAGGCTTGCACTCACTTACTTACTCGCTCGCCCGCCCACCCATTTGTCTCTCATACTACTTGTATACGTTCATTTATTCATTCATTCATTCATTTAGTATGAGGTTTAATCGGTGTGTCGGCCGGTCCGTCAGCTTTAAAGTTTTAAGCTTTATTTACAGGTCACATTTGTATAAGCCATGCATTTAATGGATATCTTCTGGAAGCGAACATGTGTGTAAAGTTATACACAGGAACAAACGGACGAGTATTTACCTGGGACATCGCAAACGGTGCTTGTAGAACGGAGGGTGGATCTCTCGTTACTATTGACAGCAATGACAAAATGGATGCCATCCTGAGGCTCATATTTTCTAATCGTGGTATTTGTTTTACTATCATTTAATTTCAATCCCTTTTCTTTTCGTTTTCACTTCATATATGTCTCTGCATATTATTAACATCACTGATTTAACTGAAATCTAATTCTACACAAGCGACTTCAAGATGATGTTCTTCCTCTTTTAAATTAGTTAATAGGGAAGGGGGGGTGAACTTGCAAACACTAACATTTGTTATTCAAAGACATTGTTAGACATTGTTTGAAAAGGGTTAATTGGTAGCTACGAACATTTGTGATTTTTTCCACCATGTTTCCCAAAGTTTTTAAATGCAGTGGTTGATATATCGATCGTACTTTTGGCATACTACTTGACTGGTCTTTTACTGATCCCGAACAAGCACATATAATTTTTATCCCCAACATTTCTAAATAACGTCTACTGTATAAATTTACAATAGATGTACTCCTTCAACAGTTGGCAACACGGTAAGTAGACCATTATGGTCATGAAACGCTTCACTATCATAAATCTTTATTGAGTCCAAAAATTAAATTAGTTGTGGTAATGCACCAAGTATAACAGTCCTGTTACATGTCATATGGCATAAAACATTTACTTAGTTGTCAAGAACGCCAGGTCCGAACGAGCATCACATAGATGTATGTTGAAATGCAGATTAATTTTGACTCCTAGGGTATAGTTTGTTTTTATTCATGAAGTTGGGCCAAAGACAATCATATCATTGCATCTTTACAGCTAACGCTACAAACTACTGGATTGGAGCTATTGCTGATCCAAAAAGCGCTCACAACTTTGTTTGGCCCACGGGCACACCGTTGACTACTTTTACACACTGGGGCGGTATATCTCTGAGACACCTAAATGCCTCGTGAGTAAACTTTGGTTAATGTATATCAAAAGCAAACAGAAAAAGTAGAGTGTATTTCTATAAATGTACCTACCGGTTAGAATACGAGGTAGTTTACTAAATGATTGGAAATTAGATGACGTTATGAACTCCAAAGATGGAAAGTTTTCATGTCGCATTATCCTTTGCCAATACCAAATCCTTTCGACAATTTTTCTTCATCTACCTATATTTCGTTATTTGAATTGTTTGAATATCGTAACTACCGTTTGACTTGATGCTACATGTAACTTCACTGGTAGGAAACTTCTTATTCGGAGCCATGAAAAATAAAATAACCCCAAAACAAGTAAGCATTCCATTATTTGTAATTATGTGTTCTTGTGTCTTTGAAATTCCAAAAAAGGAGGATGCCAAATAATGCTATGGTCTTCCAACGAGTTTTCTGCACTACGGAAAGTTATAACAAGTGAACGATGTTGCTTGAATCATTTGTGGTGTGGGTTCTTTATTTCTTTTCATTTTTGAGCTATTTCCTTCAATTCTTTATCAGCAGTGAATGGAACATTTTAAGACATTAATTCACGCTTTAGGGACAGCAAGACTCCCTATAAATTTCCAATTAAATGGCTAGAATAGACTGAATTCACGACCGTGACGTATTATGTCGGCTACAGTCAACCCACGCCACAAATATTCAGACAACATCGTACACTTGTTACAACTTTCCGTATAGCAGAGAGCTTTAATAATTTCTTTAGCGAATCTTTAGCGTTACTTGCATATATAAAATAAGACTAAGGAAGCAATTGAGAAGGATTGGTGAATACAGTCTCTGATCCTATATAATTGCAGACAACCTGACACCCCGTATAGGACTGACAATGAGCGCTGTGTCTACATGGATTACATACATAACTATTATTGGTTTGACGTGAACTGTGACGCAAAGCTGCACGGTTACATCTGTCAGTTTGTTGGAAGAAATAATACAGGTACCATTCAGCCATACCTTTCATTCTATAATGATTATAACAATAGGTTTAATCGCTTTTATTATTTCCCCCATCCCCTTTCACAACCCGCTTCGTCCATCAAAGGAAAAAAATACGTAGAGAAGTTTTAATGCACATTGGTGACACTAGGCACCTGAAACTACCAATGGGTTCTTTTTTTGTGTCTTGAACTCCTGCAAATGTTGAAGCAGGAGACTTTTTAAACATTATGAAATCAGGTTAACCCTTTACCTGATATGCCAATTCGAGGCTCTTCCATTTCAGCAGCAAATAAAGATATGATGTCAAAGATATGGACAAATGAGGATACAAATACCTGATTGAGTGGAAAACATTGTGGGAAACATTGTGGGAAAAGGAAAAAATGCTCGTTAGGAGCATTTTTTTCTTTTCCCACAATGTTTTCAAAACTGTCTGTTGTTTATACGTCAAAATGAGTATCTATGGAGTAAAGGGTTAACAAATGGGCGAAATCAGGGACTCTGTGGACAGCATGATCAAAATTAGACTGCATAGTACAAAGAGTCTGATCTTGGATCGATTCGGTCCGTATGTTTAGTCAAGCATTTTAGATAAAGATCTCTTGTCTGATTTACCCTATACCACACGACAAAATTTAAGACTTGTCGAAATTGAAAGCATTTGCAGACGACAAAATAAACGTAACTCAAAAATTGAAATTTGTTTCCAGCAGGATGGAAAGCATTGTGTTGTGGGTAAAGCAGAAAATGCTGATTACCAGCAATTTCTACTTTTCCAACAATGTTTTCAAAAAGCCTCTATCTCAGTGTTGTAAAAAACTAGGGATGGTTTGGTAAAGGGTAATATTCTCTCAGGCTTACCTGAATCAAAGTATGTTTCATTATTTCATGCTTTCCGGTAGAATATCGAGAAATATCAGTGAAAATATTTTTCGATCTTACACTGGTGAAAATACCGATTTTCACGTTCTTGTTGCCTAGGTAAATTGCGCGTGCCTAACAACCAGATGGGAAATATGACGTCATATACCTTACATTTCTCGCTCTTGACGTAACGTTGCTATGCGGGAGGGGTACGCCACGGGGAATAAGGGAAAAGAACTGTACTGAATTTTGATAAAGCTCCACACAGAAAGGGTAAAAAGCATGAAATAAATAGAATATTTGTATTTTTCGGTGAAAGATCGAAATTTATTTCATCTCGTGAACACCATCGGTAATATTTCCACTCGTGGCTGCGCCACTCGTGAAAATATTACCGATGGTGTCCACTCGATGAAATAAATTTCGATCTTTCACCGAAAAAGACAAATATCCTCTATTATCGTAACATTCTCTGCTTACTAAAGAGCCATTCTATCTCGTGATTTAGCAAGTTGTTAGACGAAATGTCTAATGACGAAGGTTCTCTAAACACATACGTTGATTAAAGGGACTCACTGACTTTTTGCAGACAGTGTAGATCAAAATCAGACTGCACAGAACGTGCAGTCGTGCAGTCTGAACATATTTTTTCCGTTTTTCCTTTTTTGAGGACGTCTTGTTGCTTACGATTAAATAAATTACTTATCAGAACAACTTTATCTATTACAGAGAAGGAATGCAAAGATCTTGTTTACAGTAAGGACTATTGGTTCGATCGCGTAACCAAAACATGTTTCGCATTGAGAACCAACGCTTATGTGAATAAAACTGAGGCCAAAAACCTTTGTAAACAAGACGGAAGTGTCCTGCTGAGCATAAAGAATTCTCGCATCCTTGACGTTGTCCTTGAAAACATCTTCTTCTCCCACTGTAAGTTTAGATGTGTTATGAAATGCACAATTCAGATTTATTGATTGAATGATGATTAACGCCTTTTTTTAACATTACTTCAGTTATTTCAAGGAGGTCAATGCACATATCCATGCTTTCCCCGAGTCTCTTTTTCTACTACCCTGCACAATATTTTTTTCAAGCTACTGGCTGCTTTCCCATATAACCATTGACGAATCAATTCTCTCAATTATGAATAAGAGAGGGGTGAATCCTATTACAATGACTGTCATCAATCCTCGGAAAGAAATTGGCAAAGCCGGGGATCGAACTAGCGACCCCTGTTCTTGAGTCTTGTACACTGCCGGTGTAATGCAGAAAAATGACCCCCATTAGAAAATGACCCCCGGGTCATTTTGTAATGGGAGTCATTTCTCTGCATTACACCGGCTGTGGGACCGGGGCTCGGCGAACAACCGCAAAAAGTCAAGTGGTGTCAACTAGACTTTTAGTGTTGTGACAGAACAGGCGACGTAAACAGTTGCTGATTGAGAAAATATGAGGCTCCACTGATTTCAGAGCATTTTCAGAGACAATATGTCTTTTATCTTGGTAGAAAATGTTGCAGAATAAGGAGATAGCGTCTGCTACCGGCATTTTCTCCTTTACAGGTCTACAAATTTTATCAATGGTTTACTGGCTTAGGGTTATTACATCTCGGTATTGTTTGCTAAAGGGTTAAAATACATGTAATGTCGAGGGAGATATGACACCATGATAAGCCATAAATGATGAGGTTCTAATGATAAGATAGAAACTTGGTGAGTAAAGGAGAAAATGCTGGGTTAGAGTATTTTCTTCTTTTCCTAAAATGTTTCATTTGAAGCCTGTTAAACTGTTAACCGTCAAGACACTCGATCAATTGGTAAGGGTTTCTAAGTACTGCGAAGACCGTTTTCAAGGGTAACAACCTACGTCACAGGAAGTGATATCGGACCGGCGCATTTTCGTAACTTATATCCGCCATATTGAAAAGTAAGTACGATATGAAGGTAGAATGAGGCTAGCTTGGGTGGTCACAAACGGACTACAAAGACTCTCGTGTATTTATCAAAGACATTAGATGAATACATTTAATATTCTGATGTTTTAGACAGGAAGCAGATGTCTATATACATAAACACTTTGCCCAATATCAAAAAGTGATTGGGTTTTAATAGTTGGTCGAAGTCTATTCCATTATTATAAGTAGTTAAGAAAAGCTTTGACAAAAAACAAAGTCCCTAGGCATTGTACGCTTTGGAGGTCTAAAGACTTTTTTTCAGATCATTTAAAGGAACGATTACAAAAAAAAAACCAGTCTTACCAAACACGCACACTGACTTTATAATAAGGGTCCGATATCACTACCTGTGACGTCACACTGACGTACGTTGTGAGGGATGGTTTTGTTGCTTGTGTATACATGTATTAGGGAATGCAACAAACTACTGGATCGATGGCTGTTTCGACGACAACCGTGGATTTATATGGGAGAACTTGAACCAGCCTTTCTCATACACCCATTGGTACAAACCTGAGCCCATGGACTGTGCTGTGCTGGACTATAGGAAACAGTATATGTGGGCGCCAAGACCGTGTTCCTTCACAACCCATGGCTATATATGTCGATTACAACTTCCTTGATGTTATATTTCGATAAATAAATGTGTCAAAAGGTATTATGCCTTCATGTTAATTTGTAAAAATACTACAAACAGTCAAATATAAAGGCTATTTCGGGAGGGAAGTTCTAGGCAAATTTAATTAAAAGTATTGATAGTATCATGGGTCTGATAAAGTGTTGAGATGGAATCTATCAAAAATTCAGTCTTTGACCCCGAAAAAATATGAACCATGCTCTGTGGAAAGGGGACTTAATGCATCTGCAAAAAGTATCGACCAAGGTCAGCCAGCGCTTTACGCGCAGGCTGACCTTGGCCGATACTTTTCGCTCTTGGTCAATTTTCTGTATGTCCAGGACACATTCTACCGTATGATGAAGTCGCTTGTTAGAAATTGTGGCTATTAGGGATCCATAGGTACATGTATTTGATCGCCTGCTTGGTGTCATACATCACGGAGATGCGTTATTATACTAAGTCTCCTTTTTAGAGAGCACTCTGCTCAAATGTATTGTAAAACTACAACAAATGTTGTCAACAGGCCTGGTAGAATACCTTTTGAAACACATACATTTTAAGCACCTTAACGAATAGCAAGACTCGCTTTGTCTGAGCATGTCATATTCTTCTAAGATTTGACATGTCTGCTGGCCCTTTACCTATCCCACAATACCTGGGAAAAGATTGGCTTATATCGAAGCTATTAGCCTATTACCCAAGCATTTAGAGGTTGTTTTAATAAATGGTCGATGCATTGGTTACATGCTAAGTGATAATAGTTGAATAAAATCGCACTAAGTAGCACTTTTTCGGGTAAACGTTTATTTCATATTGAAGTTATAAGTAACGGTTGTTGTTTTGAAAAATTTGTCTGCTTCTGTACCCAGCATGCCAAAATTAGATAGAATGCTATTTGTTAAATGCCATCCAGCGGGAGATAATGGCAAGACTAGCACATTTTCCAGCCCTGCAGCAGTGTGATACCTGCCTCTCACTGATATCTAGGTTCAAGGTGGGTGACAGAAAGTTTGATGACATTGTTAACATGGCAACTGTAACAGTTTTCCTGGCAAGTTCTACAATTCAATTTCACATCACGAGATTATTGGTCTGTATAGAATGTTTTCGAAAAGAACCAAAATGTGCGAAATGGTAGAGTGGTCTTTCTCTTCCAAAATACGTTAATCTACATAACATTTAACTCATTACCAAACGACAATATTTTAGACTTGTCCAAATCGATAGCACTCGCAGATGACAAAATAAAAGTGATCGAAAATTTCAATTTTGTTTTGTGAAGGGTAGAAAACATTGTGGCAAAAGGAGAAAATGCTGGTAACCAGCATTTTCTCCTTTTCCAACAATGTTTTCAAAAGGTTTTTACCTCAGGATCGTCAAAAGTCGTCATTCTGTGGTTAAAGGTTAAAGTATATTACCCGGCTGCATTTTCCGACTTAAACAGGCCACATGGAGCAGGGTTGAGACGATGAGTGTTCTACTTTTTCAGAGAAATACATGTATTGATTAGGAAGCAGATATACTTATCGCGTTTTACGTCATACATTGTGTCACATTGTTTATTTTGAGTAGGATTTGTTTGCAAATTTTTATTTAACCTTCAACTGAATAATTCCATGTTTTAACAAACCTGAAGAGGTAGCTCTTAAGCATCGTGGAAAAAGTAGAAAGAGCTGGAATCTGCATTTTCTCCGTCCCTCCACAATGTTATCCATCTTTTTATAGCCAAAAAATGGTAATGTTCGGATCATGTTTTAATTGTAATCTGCAAGTTGCTTTTTCAGATTAGACTTACTTTCTTTTTCGTTCAATCTTTAATTAAGTGTTAAGTGCAATCACAACAGAATTGACGTCATGGGTCAAAACATTTAACCAATAGATTCTTTTGGACTTTTTCCAAATACAAGATCCTGTTAAAGCGATGTAAGAGCAACGGGAGTGGGGGGGGGGGGGGTGAACTTTAGAAGAAATTATATATTTCTCTAGACAGATTTTCTCTATTGCACAGAAAGCTGCTTAATGAGAAACGTTCGCAGTGATATTTGACCGTTCACTATCTAATCTGTATTTTTAAGGCCCCGAAAACGAACGGTTTTATAAATGTTTGACGAAAGAGAGATGATACTTTTTGACAGCATTTTCTCCAGTTTCCGTAATGTTTTCCAGTGTAAGTTAACTTGTCGTCTGTTTATGCTTTCGATTTAAACTTGTCTAAAATTCTGTCATCTGATAAAGCGGATAGAGGGTTCGAGTGTTAAACAAACTGGGAAAAAAATCGTTACGAAACTAAATTAGTCTATTTACAAAAAGACAAAAATAGACAGCCGCCACTTGACAGCTTTTATTTGAGTCATGCTATGTAAAAAGGGGGCTTAATGCATCTGCGAAAAGTATCGACCCAGGTCAGCCTGCGCGTCCTGGGCCGAAACTTTTCGCTATTGTTTATTTTTTCAGTATGTCCGAGGACCAGTCTACCTTATTATACAACAGGGCCTCGTTTCACGTGGGTAGTTACGGAAATCTACCACGAGACACATTGAAAACTATCATGATAATTGTCACGTATCTGGTAGCCGATTAAAAGTGGGTACTTAGATTTTTCACATCTCACCAAATATATTGGTGAGATGTGAAATATATAAATATATCACTGAAATTCATATAAAAAAACAATACAAATCATCAGTAACTAAGAATCATAAAATTAAAAGAAAGTTTTTTTTCGTGGTTTTCCCTGAAAAGGCTACGTGGCCTCTTAAGGTATTTCTAGATTTCGCGCCAGAAATAAAAAAAAAGCAGTATGGGAATGTCAAGTGACTGGCACGTGACTTAACGCTTAAACTCCACAACATAAGAAACTTGTAATTATTATCCTTAATGTCTTCTTCCGACGCTATGTTTGAAGCTTTGTCTGTGTATTTCCGGTATGAGTGAGATGTCGACCTGGGCCGTAGTAAATCGCTAATTTCTCTTGTTGTCGGATGGTTTTCGACCACTGGGATTTTATGAATGATAATTTAAAGGCTTATTATTTTGTACTTCTGTTTAGTTTAAACATATTTATTTTACATCGATTGAGAAAGAAGTTCTTATAACTATACTTATCCCTCTCGATTCTGCTTCCTGGGAACTACACCAGTACTCGCGCTGAATGTGTGGGCCAATGAAAAATCCCGAAGATAACACTCGCTCTCGGGTATCAAAATCAGGACCTTTACGTCATGAGGCCGACGCTCTACCTCACGACCATGGACACCACCAGCATTTTTGTAAAAATTTTCGTCCCAAAATCTGAAAGAGGCCACTTTTAATGCTACTATACTATAGCTACGTAAAACTTACGCAAATTTTGTTCGTACCTATCTCGGTGAAACGTGGCACAGGCTTTTAGACATACTGAAGTTTATGGACCCCTAATTATGTGATGTCTTGTATGGAATGAGGCATAAAGGGAATACATTAAGACCCACTTTTGCTAGAGCATGGCTTATTTATCTCTGAACTCTCTCACAGCTAATGACAAATCACAAAGCTTTTGCAAGCGACAAAGATAAAGATCAGGCTGCACATAACAAGTCTGATCTTAAATCTACGCTATCCCAAAGATGCTTCTTATGTATCACCAAAATAAGACTTAATTGTTATGCGAAACTAACGTTACTTTCCGACCTCGAAAAGTGATTAACTCTTTACCAAACGACAAAATTTTAGACTGATCCAAATTGAAAGCACTTACAGAAGATAAATTTAACGTAACTCAGAAACTGAAATTTGTTTCCAGCAGGATAGAAAATATTGTGGGATAAGGAGAAATTTCTCCTTTTCCCACAATGTTTTCAAAAGAGTTTTATCTCAGGGTCGTTAAAAACCAGGGATTGTTTGGTAAAGGGTTAAGAAAGGGTACCCTATTTCGAGGTATTTGGTATTCGTGTAACATCGCCTTTCCCCGCCAAAACTCGCCTTTCCTCGCCATGGATTCGGCTAAGACTCGATTAATCTGTTACCGATAAGGAGACTATTTTTTTTCTAAGCCACTTCCTGTTTTCCCTCAGAACCATAGTCGACATTATCTCCCGCTAGATGGCATTATATAAATACTCATCTATCTACTTTAGGCATCCTGGGTACAGAGCCGAACCACTTTCCTACGCGACAACCGTTACTTTGAATTTCAAACTAAAACAAACGTTTACTCAAAAAAACGCTACCTTGTGCCATTCACTCAGCTATGATCAGCAGTTTAGAGAAATTTGGAGCTAAAGCAGGTCTCATTTCTCCTCATACGTATTGATAAAAGCTATTTTCTACATTGCTACTTTATAGAGCGTAATATTACAGTCAGCCCGCTTTCGGGGCTGGTGATGCGTCATATAAGACTGTCGAATCTTCGAAGAATATGACATGCGCAGACAACGCCATCGTCGAAACAATTGTCCGTGGTGAGAGAGGAATGAAGGCTGGGACGATGATTATCATCAATCCTCTGAATGAAAACTTGCCGAGCCATGGATCGAATCGGCCACCCCCCCCCCGTGCCCTATGCACTACTTACTGAGCTACCGGGGCTTGGTGGACAGCCTTCAGCTAGGTCCTTATTGTTAAGTTAAACCTTTACAAAATGACATAATTTTAGACTGACCCAAAATGGAAGCATTTGTAGACAACAAAATTAATGTGACTCAAAAGTTGAAATTTGGTTTGGGAAGGATAGAAAACATTGTGGAAAAAGGAGAAAATGCTGGTTGCCAGCATTTTCTCCTTTTCCCACAATGTTTTCTAAAGGCTTCTTTCTCACGGTCGTCAAAAGTAGGGATTGTGTGGTAATGGGTTAAGATATTAATCCGCTGTTATGTGAAAATATTCATCCGCTGTTCACACAGAAACGGTTTTCACCTTTTTTAAAGCAGCATGTTCTTTTTTTTTCATTTTTGAATAAAATTGTCCATGATAATATCTTGTTATTGCATGATAATATCTTGTTAGTGGAGTTTGGCGGCATATAAGGAAAGAACTCTTTACTTCTATTGAGTTTGCTGTGACTAGTACATGTGTATGCCTCCTTGCTGCGTAAGAATATTTTACATCTCGCTAGACCCTCAGATTGACCCAACAGTTCGAGGCAAATACATGCCCCAGGTAAGTTACAAAAGCAGTATATACCCCGTATGTTGCCTCTCAAAATACCTTTCAAAACTTTTACCCCCCAAACAGACTTTTGAAAACTTTGTAGGAAAAGGAGGAGATGCTGGTAACCAGCATTTCCTCCCTTTTTTCACAAAGGTATCTAATTTACTGAGAACAACTTTACCATATGTTTGGCCATTATAATTTTGCATCTGCATACGCTTTGAGTTTAGACAGGTCTAATACTAGTATCATAGGCTGCTAAGCGCAGATCACTGACCTTTTGCGGACAGTGTAGAACAAGATCAGACTGCACAGAACGTGCAGTCTGATCTTGGATCTACACTGCCCGATTAAGACATAGCTTTTCTCCCCAAAACAATAGTAAAATTTTGACTTTTACTCTCAGATTGAACGTTTCATGCTAGTTATTTAAAAAAAAATGGTCAACGTGTGGTAAAGATTTAAAAATCATGTATAGCGAGACAAAAATAAGACCTAATTTCTCTACTAATACTTGAAAATACTGAAAGCAAAATACTGAAAAAACATTTAATACTTCACGAATCATTTTCAAGAAATTTTATATCTTGTACTAATAATTAAAATTGGATTTGCGCGTCTACGGGGCTTTTGTCGAATCGTCTGATTTCTTTTCCCAGAACTTTGTCGCTTCACTTTGTTCTTCTTGGCAGCTTTTTCCTTTTTAGTTTTTCTACGTTTTGCGTCCAAAACAAGATCGACCAACCTTCCACACCCGATACATTTCACTTTGAGATCAATTTGATGAATATTTGGCTTGAGTAAAGTTTGAGCAATACTGAGAGGCAGACTGATACTTTTCCATCGCCGTTTCTTCACTCTCGTTCGAAAAAAGGCGAGCACTTTCCAAGTGTCATGTTCATTTCCTGAGTTTGACTTGGACGATATTTCGATGAAAACTTTTTTTCCCCTTCCACCCTTTTTCATTCGTCGCTTTCGATCCAGGAAAAGTAGCAAGGACGCTCCAACAGCTTCAGAATTATTGTCGAGAGACTGTTTCCTCACTTGGAAACGTACAACTGTGTCATTTTCCTCACGACCTGTGACAAAAGAACGGCGATAAATTAACTCCTATCCTACGGAATAACTAAATTTAAATTTCTAATACTATACCAAAATCCCATCCTCGGATACCCTGGGGTCTCCCTATTTGCTACGCTACATCGACTCCTGGGACAATTGACTAATAAAACTTTGAATCAGCCGACGTCATAGCGTACAGTCCACTTGCCCATCACAAAATGATGATGGAACCAATGAAAAGCCAGCATTCGGCCAGCGGTAAAGCGAGGGAAATTCAATTAATTGTCCCAGGGGTCGATGTAGCGTAGCAAATAGGGAGACCGCGGGGTATCCGAGGATGCAAAAATCCCAAATATTGCTAATTCAAGTTATGTTTCGGGGATTAATATCTCCGTATCGGACAGTGTAGTTCCAAGATCAGACTGCACGCTCTGTGCAGCCTGATCTTGATCTACACTGTCCGCAAAAGGTCAGTGAGTCTCGCTTAGCAATGGGATTTTTTTATCTCATTGACTACCAGCTCGTATGCTTTTTTCAATATTTTTTCTTTTCAGATGTTTTTTCTTTTTCTTTTCATATCTACAAAACATGAATACTTTTAATATTACAGTTACTGGTTCGAAGACACAGCCTCCTCCTTCCTCGTCGTTTTCCAAAGCTTTCACAGGAGGAATGGAAAAAAAAACCTAATGGGCCGATTTCCACCTGTCATTAAAGTTAAAATCAAAGTGTTGAGAACGCTGCAGTGGTATTTGTCAAGGAAACTCATTGTGTGGATTTAATAGTTTGAAAGAAACAGAGACATATTGTTCAAACATTTGCTTAAAAGTCAACCCACTAAGCAAATGAATACCTTTTCGGTTGAAGGGGGAGTACTCATGACAAAGTTTGGTTTATTTTTGTATAAGTGGTCTCCCTTTGATCATTAGGAGGAAGCTGGAGTAACGACCCTTGACAGTAGGATGCATGACGAATAGAGAGAAAAATCCTGTTGATATATAGAACAAAATTAAGTTTGTTCCCGAAAACTATAATTTTGAAATATCTCTAGCATTTTACATTTAATTTCCAACATTACGATCAATTACCTCGATCTATAAATATTCATGAGCAGTCAAATGAAGTAGCACGCAATCATAGCACGAACAAGCCATGGAACGAATTGGTCTTGGAACGAAAAAGTCCAGTTTGTATCATTGCGCCAATAAAAGGCTATGAGCGAGACAAGGTATTTTCAATCAAAAATAAGTATCTCAACGATCGATGGCCTCGACCAATGTATTTTAATATGCCATTTCAAATTACATATCTGAGTGCCACCGTAAAACTCATTTACCTGAGAAAAAATTATTTTAACTGGGTTTATTTCCTTCAGCTTTGCACAAAATAAGATACATGGTTATCAAAATTCAATCTTGAACTCATAGTGGTATTGTCTTCGACAAATACCACAAAAATGACAAAAATGTTTTACTACTAAAGAAATGTTCCATGGAAAAATGTAGGAAACATTGTGGGGAAAGGAGAAAATGCTGGTTACCTGCATTTTCTCCTTTTCCCGCAATATTTTCAAACGCTTTATCACTTTAGGTCGTCAAACACAGGCATGGTTGATTTAAAAAATCATTGGTACACTGATGGTACGGCTATACACATTCAAAGAAATAAACAAACCAATAAGAACTACTTACTTGTCTTTTGTGATACACTAACAATCTCGTTTAGTCCATACGTTCTCGGCCGTGCCACAGCGTCGGGTAATTTCTTAGAGAGTGAAAAAGTCTTTTCTATATCGCCCGAGTCTCTGGCGACTTCTTGTTCACCATTCTTGCCGAGTGCACTCAGTATTCGTTGTTTTATCAGGGATAACCTCGGCAGTACTTCGGCAACGTTGATCTTAAGTCGTTCTCTACAGCTTGTACAGTTCCCGTCACGGAGTTTCTCGAAGTGACCTCGTCGAGAACTGGCGGTTACTGCCGAAGGTACAAGACAACAGGCGATGATTATGCAGGCATGATACAACTTCATTCTTTCTTGGCTAATTCTACATACAATCTGGGCATGAAGTCGCCTAGCACACCGTCATCTTTCTACAAATAGAGATAATGATATCAGCCATTTATTCTAAGAATGTGAAGTCATCAATTCGCGTTAAATTTGGACGATCCTTCGAGTGAACCGGATACTGGTTGAATCCTCAAGTCACGTAGTGTGTCACATGCTCTTAGCTTAACCAATCAAAAAGTTGTATTGGGGAAAAATAGAGACTGTGCTTTCATCCCAGTTCAACAGAATTAATTGTTTGATAATGGTTGGCAGATAAATAGTGAGTCAGCATCGTCGAAAGGACAATGGGAATGGGGATCGCCGTTTATAACATTAAAATTACTTTTCTGCAATAAACATTGCCAAGTAGACTGACAAATGTTATAAATTCTGGGACAAATGATTGTGGGAGACAGTGTAGGAACAGAATGTAGGTATGCACTGCTAAAATCCTGTGTCTATATCTTGTGTAGAGCAAGGTCAAATCTACCAACACGGTGAAGCTAGCACTACTAAAGGTTTCCAGGCAACATTCTTGGAGGTAGAGTTATATAATTTGGACATTTGGCAAAATCCGATGGATGAACGTTACAATTAGTGGTACACATTGACACAGAACATTTCTTGGCCGAAAATATGTAATTGTACCAGTCTAAAAATTGTAAGGCTTCACTAAAAAAACAAACACGAGTCAGTTTTTTTTTAACCCTTTACCTGATATACCAATTCGAGGCTCTTCCATTCCAGCAGCAAAGAAAGATATTGTAAGGCTACACTAAAAAAAAACAAACACGAGTCAGTTCTTTTTTTAAAATCCTTTACCTGATATGCCAATTTGAGGCTCTTCCATTCCAGCAGCAAAGAAAGATATTGTAAGGCTACACAAAAAAAACAAACACGAGTCAGTTTTTTTTTTAACCCTTTACCTGATATGCCAATTTGAGGCTCTTCCATTTCAGCAGCAAAGAAAGATATTGTAAGGCTACACTAAAAAAAACAAACACGAGTCAGTTTTTTTTTTAACCCTTTACCTGATATGCCAATTTGAGGCTCTTCCATTTCAGCAGCAAATAAAGATATGGACAAATGAGGATATAAATATCGGATTGAGTGGAAAACATTGTGGGAAAAGGAGAAATTGCTCGTTACGAGCAATTTCTCCTTTTCCCACGATGTTTTCAAAAGCTATCTGTTGTTGATACGTCAAAATGAGTATCTATGGAGTAAAGGGTTAATCGTTTTAACCTTTATCCTGCCAAATAACTACAATGACTTTTTTAGTCGATGGTAAAAACCCAAATATTGCTTTTTCAAGGTTATGTTTTCGGGCATGGTATCTCCTCATCGGATAGCGTTGATCCAAGATCAGACTGCACTTTCTGTGTAGTTTGATCTTGATCTACGCTGTCCGCAAAAGGTCAGTGAGTATCGCTTAGAGGCTTAAGGGTTAAGTAAATATCCATTTAAAAGCAGTTTGTAAATTCTGGTAAAAACCAAGTATACTGCTTTTTCAAGGTTATGTTTTGGGGCATGGTTTCTCCTCATCGGATAGCGTTGATCCAAGATCAGACTGCACGTTCTGTGCAGTCTGATCTTGATCTACGCTGTCTGCAAAAAGGTCAGTGAGTATCGCTTAGAGGCTTAAGGGTTAAGTAAATATCCATTGAAAAGCAGTTTGTAAATTCTGGTCTGCCAAATCAGTTGGCATATTCCACCGACGGTTGAAAAGATGTGAAAACTTCACCGCAGTTAACTATGTCGGTGCTATCGAAACGTTTACCTTGGCACCACTATGTCAAAAATGATTTGACTGAAAGTGCTTTAAAAAAGATACTTGATACGGACAAGGTTAGATGCAGCAACGGAATCGGCCGAGTTGTGACGAGAGTTGCGTTTACTGACTCCTCGATGAGAGAGCAATTATTAGGATATTTTCTTAAGTGGTTCCAGCACTGGACAAGGACCAGACACGGTCTTTTGAACCGATTCAAGGACAAACAAGTACTACAATCTGTCCCAATTTCGGACAAGTATATGCATTGTTAACCTTAAAAGGTTATGGTGTCATGGTGACCCTAAAAAGCATTGTCCTTAACCCTTTACTCCATAGATACTCATTTCTACGCATTGCTTGTAGGAGCCCATGGAAAACATTGTGGCAAAAAGTGAGATTGCTCGTGACGAGCAATTTCACCTTTTGTCACAATGTTTTCTATGCTATCAAAAGGTGTCATATACACATAAGAAACTGCTTCATCCTTGCTGTTATTTAGGGTCAATTTGAGATACCATAGAAATGCCTCATGGGGTAAAGGGTTAAAGGTCATCACTTACTTTTAACTCTTCACCAGAAGTCAAAACTTTTGGCGCGTCCAATTCAAAAGCATTTGCAGACGACAATTCATATGTAGTTCAAGTACTGGGATTTATATATTATGGAGAGTTAAAACGCAGTGGGAAAAGGAGTAAATGCTGGTTACCTTCATTTTCTTCTTTTCCCATAGTGTTTTAAAAATCTTCTCACACGTCGGAAAAGCACAAGACCATTTGTTAAAGTGCTGTACCCAAAACTTGTACAATTGCTTTAAACCCTTTACTAAACAATCCCTGAGATAGAAGCCTTTTGAAAACATAGTGGGAAAAGGAGAAAATGCTGGTAACCAGCATTGTCTCCTTTTCCCACAATGTTTACAACCGGTTTATTTTGTCGTCTGCAAGTTCTTTCAATTGTGACCAGTCTAAATTTTTTTGTCGTTTGGTAAAGAGTTAAGTGATTTGGGGGGGTGTTGAGACAGAGTTTAAACGTGTTTAATTCAACACTTTGTGAATGAAAAGAAAAAAAGTTACATCTCAGTATTTCAACCTCTGTACGGATTCGTAACATATTTTCACTTTTCAACGCTCGAATTATATTCTAACATATTTTCATTTTTCAGCGCTCGAATTATATTCTAACATATTTTCACTTTTCAACGCTCGAATTATATTCTATCAATATATCTATGAAATAAAAAAGAAAAATCGGGTCTGGTGCTTGTTTGTATAGCGTTTAACAGCGTTTTTCGACATCATTTTAGTTATATATTGCGACGCCCAGTATACCTATTCTTGGTTTCCTGGGTGTTCTTTCTCCAGTTCTTTGCTAAGAAATCTTAAGCCACTGGCTGCTTTTCTATATTATCATTGTACAAGTTATTGGCGCAATGATACAAATTTGCCAGCATTTTCGTTCCAAACCAATTCGTTCCATGTACAGAGAAAAAGAGAAAAATGCATCCTGTGGCACTGACCACCATCAATTCTCGACGAGAACTTGGCCGGGATGGGCATTTAAATTTGGGACTGATTAGTCCAAAGTACTGTAAATTATCTGCATGTTAAAGGACCATTCCACCTCATGATTCAACAGGTTGTTCGACAAAAAGGGTCTTATGGACACATAGTAATGTGACAACATGTTCTCATGCATTGCAGAGATTCATTAAACACCATTACCAAACAATCCCTATTTTTGATCACCCTGAGAATGAAGAAAGCCTTTTAGAAAACACTGTGAGAAAAAGGAGAAAATGCTGGCAACCAGCATTTTCTCCTTTTCGCACAATGTTTTCTACTCTTCACAAATCAAATTTTCAAATGTTCAGTCACTTTTATTGTGTCGTCTGCAAATGCTTTCGATTTGGACCAGTCCATAATATTTTCGTTTTGATAATGAGTTAAACCCTCTGTTGCCAGCTCAGACACATGTACTACGTGAGAAGAATTTTTAGGACCTTTGTTTTTTTTTTAAACCATGTTGACTAAAATGCACACTTCTAAAGTCTACAACCTGACGCCTGAGGCTTTTGCAAGATATAGAGGTCAAAGATCATTAAGTGAACCTTACAACATTGCTTTCTAATAAGTCAACAGAAAAAAAAATCGCTGATACAACGCAAATGTAATAATATTTCCTAAAATTGAACATCTAGTTCCGTTCATTCTCTGATCTGCATGGCTTAAGTAGCTCATAGATAACGTAAATTACCATTATCATGAAAAAGGATAATGTTTGTTGTGGCGCCGCTCATAATGTTTGTTGTGGCGCCGCTCATAATGTTTGTTGTGGCGCCGCTCATAATGTTTGTTGTGGCGCCGCATGAGTGGCGGCACTACATTTTATTCGGTTTTGAAAAGTTCCTATGGAGGCAGCCATGTTGTGTACTCGGCTTCAAGTGATTTCGTAACTAGGCCATGTCGTACCTAGGCCATTTCGTACAATTTTGGTCATTTGGTACCCACCTACTCTTTGTGTCTTACAATTATTGGTTCTTTTTTTTTTTTAAGTTTTAAGTTGCATTGTAAGGATTGTTTAGGACTTCTCAGTTCACTTCTCACCGAGTTTACTTTCGTCAGTTTAAAATGCTGTAATGTGCCTGATTTGCGGCGCTATTGATGTTATGCATCAATATCTTCTTGTTATAATATTTATTTTGTACCAAAAAGATCATGTCTTACTTAGTAGTAGCTCCTAAAAGTCTATATGTTATGACGAGTTTCAGAACGAAATACTGTGATCACAAAGTCTTTTTGGAGCAGAAATCCTATTGATTCAAATAATGTAGATCAAAGATCAGACTTCATGTTCAGTGCATTTTAATCTAAACAGCCCGCAAAAGTGCATAGGTTCAGTCGTGTATGCCACCTATAATGTGCCTTGCTTAGAATCGATATTTATGTTCTTGACATTTTGCAATCCTGTTATTATATAAGACAGTTTGCCCCTGCGTTAATTGCTCGCTGGGGGAACCTTTTTAACCAATTACAAAAACATTTCAAGTTTTAACATCTCTGAACAAAAGAAAACTTTGTAAAACATTGTCAGTAAAGGAGAAAATGCTGGTAAACCAGCATTTTCCCCTTTTCCACAATGTTTTTTACATGTTCATACGCAAATCCTATGACTTCAGCCTTATTTGATTTTTTCAGTTTGTGACAAGTCTTCCATTTTGTTGTCAGATAAAGAGTTATTGTTTCACACTATAGTATACAAAAGCGGAAGGTATCAAATTAAATCTGTATTCAAAGACCACCCGTGGAAGTACTAAAACTGGTCTTTAACGGTGGGTATTTAGATTTTTCACATCTCACCAAAATTAAAAATATATATATATAAATATATATCAATGACTTTTTTTAATGAAAAGACTGTACAAAGCATCAATATTGAAGAATTATAAAATCACACACACAAAACAATATATGGTGTTCCCTTAAAAGGCTACGTAGCCTCTTAAGGTACTTTTAGATTTTGCGCCAGAAATAAAAAGAAAATATTGTGGGAATGTCAAGTGACTGGCATGTGACTAATGACGCTTAAATTCCATAACATAACAAACATGTAATGATATACAGGGAATTTGTCTGATCGCTTGGTCCTTCGCGTTTTCGTTCTAAAACCAGTTCGTCCCTGGGCTTGTTCGTCCTATGATTGGGCACTACTCCATTTGATTTTGCATGAATATATATAGATCGAAAGAATTAATTGTGTAGTTAGTAATTAGATCTTTACGACCAAAGATATATAAAAATCATAGTTTTCACGTACAAATCTATTTTTACTCGATATATCTAAACGGTTCCTCTCTCTACTCATCATGCATCCTACTGTCAAGGGACGTTACTCCTGACTCGTACTTATGATCAAAGGGAGAATAACGATGCCAAAAACTCCTTGCTTTGTCTTGAGTAATCTTTCTTTAATGAAAAATGGATTTAATTTCTTATTATGTTGATTTTCAAGCCAAAATTTGAATATTATTTATCTTCCTCTTTCAAATGAATAATTCCACACAATGGCTCCCTTGATAAATACCACCTCGGCGTTTTCAACGCTTTGATTTCTTAAGATTATCATTACTTTGAGGAGAGGAAAAATACTTTTTTGAGTAAATAGAAATTACTTACAACCAGTATATTCTATTTCTTAGCAATCAAACACATGATTGCTTCATGTACATTTAGAATTGTCAGTATAGCAATACAGTTCGTTAAACTTGTCGATTTCTTTACAAGAGGAGCGGATTTGGTCGTAATGCATCCTCCCCATCCTCCACCCCCTTAACTCCTTACCAAACGTCAAAATTTTGGACAAGTCCAAATTGAAAGCATTTGCAGACGACAAAATAAATGTGAATAAAAAATTGAAATTTGATTTGGAAAGGGTAGAAAACATTGTGAGAAAAAGAGAAAATGCTGGTAAGCAGCATTTTCTCCTTTTCCCATAGTATTCTTAAATGCTTTTTTCCTCAGGGTTGTTAAAAATCGGGATTGTGTGGTAACGAGTTAAACAAATCTTTAATCAGTCTGTTTTGAATAAGAATCGTTCTAATCGAAAGGGTTATTGAATACAAGTCTTTCCAACACGCTGAAATGAAACTTAAATTTATCTATGGAGAATTACTAGCCCATTTGGCTTGCAAGACAAAAGAATGGGCATTCAGGCATTTGCGTAAAGTGTCATCTCGGAATTGCCTGCGCAGTCCGCTAATCCGGGACAATACTTTAAGACTACAATTATTTCATGCTTTCCGGTAGGAAATCGAGAAATAGCAGTGAAAATATCTTTCGATATTACACGGGTACGACCGGTGAAAATACCGATTCTCATGTTCTTGTTGCCTTGGTAAATTACACGTGACTCACAACCAGATGGAAGTATGACGTCAGTTACCTTACATTTCTTGCACTTGACGTAATATTGTAATGCGTTGGTACGCGGGAGGGGTACGCCACGGGGAATAACGGAAAAGAACTGCACTGGATTTTGATAAGGCTCCTCCAAGAAAAAGATTAAAAGCATAAAATAAATTGAATATTTGTTTTTTTCAGTGAAAGATCGAAATTTCATCTCGTGAACACCATCGGTTTTATGCACCACTCGTGAAAATATTACCGATGGTGTTCACGAGATGAAATAAATTTCGATCTTTCGATCTTTCACCGAAAAATAGCAAATATTCTCTATATACAATAATTTTGTTCTTCATTTGACTTGCGAAAAAACAGGAACTTACATGTAACTAAAAACTGAAGGTGTCTAGACGACACTTTACACAAATGTACGAATGTCCCTTTTCACGTGTTACATGCAATTAAGGAAACATTACTGAAGCATACATTTTTTTTTCTTTCTTTGTTCTGATGATTTATCAACTGTTGCTTTACTGTGAGGTTTACTAGACCTTAATGGCTTCCACAATCCAATCTGTCGCTTTACCATTGTCATATTTCTAAAAAGCTTTGACCAAGATAAGTCTGGTTGCGTTATGCAGTATGATCTTAATCGACGCCATGAAGTATATCATTTTTTCACAATAACAAAAACTTATCGTATGTTCGATGTTTTGCAATCGCGTCAGTTTGACAGACACTTATGCCCCCCGTGTTCATTCCTTGCTAGGAGGTAGGGTCAATTTTCACTTCTGATTCATTGTCTTCATGTGTGGTGGACCTTTGAGTGCTGGTTACAATAAACAGCTTTACACCCCAGTGTCATTTCTGTTTTACTCTTTATTAAGCATCAAAATTTTACACTGATCCAAACTGAAAGCATTACAGGCAAAGCAATTAATGCGACTCAAATTTGAAATTTGTTATAAGAGGCTAGAAATACATTGTGGGAAAAGGAGAAAATGCTGGTTACCAGCATTTTCTCTTATTCCCACGATGTTTTCAAAAGGTTTCTTTTTCGTGCTCGCGAAAACCAGAATGAGCGAGTAAGATAGATTTGTTCCCCCAACCATTGTTGCAAAATATTTGACAACCTGACTCAAAGTCTTTTACATGGCATTCAAATACGTTAATCAAGTTGATAGCTCATTGCAATCAATTGTTCTTTCGCCAAAATACGTTTTAAAACAAAAAAAAAAAATCGTTTCTAGGGGGTATTATCTATTTCATTTAACCTGACCCAGTTCAAAGTCATTTACATAAACAATATTCTATTTTTACCCTCGGCATCGCTGGGCATATGTCCCGAATTGTCTCGGAAATAGTTCCTGCGATTTATGCCAATCAACCCGTAACTTACTTAGATAAGTAACTGAGACTTTCTGGTCAACAGTGAAAAAAAGCAAATATTGCCATTTCAAGCTTATTTTGGGGGGAGAAATATCTCATCGGTCAATGAAGATTCGAGATCAGACTGCACGTTTTGAGCAATCTGATCTTGATCTACACTGTCCGTGTAATGCAGAAAAATGGCCCTCCCTACAAAATGACCCATGGGTCATTTCACTACGTAGAGGAATGACCCGGGTCATTATTCTACGTAAAGAAATGATCCCAGAGGGTTATTTCTCCCTAAAGTCGCGCTTTAAAGGCTTAGATTTAACTCTTTACCAAACGACAAAATTTTAGACTGGTCCAAATTGAAAACATTCGCAGACGACAAATTAAACGTAACTCAAAAATTGAAATTCGTAGAAAGCAGGGTAGAAAACATTGTGGGAAAAGGAGAAAATTCTGGTTACCAGCATATTCTCCTTTTTCCACAGTGTTTTCAAAAGGCTTCTATCTGAGGGTCGTTAAAAGTCAGATTTGTGAGCAAAAGAGTTTAATTGATAACCTATGTATATAAGTATCTTCCCGTGTTAAAGGTGGGTATTTAGAATTTTCACATCTCACCAAATCAAGAAAAATATATATCACTGAAATTTATATGGAAAAAACAAAAACAAATCATCAATAATTAAGAATCATAAAATTACCCCCCAATTTTTTTTTTGATGGTATTCCCTTAAAAGGCTACGTAGCCTCTTAAGGTATGTTTAGATTTTGCGAAAAAAAAAAAAAAACATTGTGGGAATGTAAAGTGACTGGCACATGACTAATGACGCTTAAATTCCATATCATAACAAACATGTAATTATTTTCCATAATTTCCTTTTCGGACGCTATGTTTGAAGCGTCCTTTATGTATTTCCGGTATGTAAATGAAAAAGTTGCTCATCTAAAAATAGACCGTGGTTCCCCTCGGTGTCGACCTTGGCCGTAATACTGGTAAATCTCTAATTTCTCTTGTTGTCGGATGGTTTTCGATTACTGGGGTTTGATGAATGAAAATTAAAAGGCTTTAGGAGTATAAGGATGATTTTTTTTGTATTTTTGAAAAAAAATCGTGCCAAAGTCTGAAGGGCCACCTTTAATGAAATTTTCCCAATAACAGTCTGGGTTCTATTTATATACCTACTCATATATTCGGCATAAAGGTCTGGATCAGTTTAAATGAAGTAGGCAATGATTATTTAAGAATATTTGTATCCTAGATTACGTTTGGTTTCCTGATGTTTTGTTTTCTTTCCTAGACCACAATCGTACTATCATGACAACTAAACCGCTTATAAAATGTACTTTACTCTTTACATCGTGAACAGAATTAAACTGGCTGGTATGAAATCAAAACCTTTGCAAATAGCAAATCGAATTGGGACTGAAATCAAGGTATTTGAATTAGGGTAGAAAATATTATTGGAAAAGGAGAAAATTCCGATTATGTAATTCTATCCTTTTCCCACAATGTTTTCAGAAGTTTCTTCCTCTATGCCGTTGAAAATCAGGAAAAGAATTTACCCTTAGAACTCAGAGCTTAAACACAGCTGACTTTTTTCAGTCTGGGAAAAAGACCCGAATGATTGGTTGCATTTTCAAGATTGCTATTGCCAAAAAATGTTTCATCAATGAAGACAGTATAGATCAAAGATCAGATTGTGCAGTCTGATCTTGATCTAGACTGTCCGCAACGGCCAATGTAGTAGAGGCAGATGCCGAAAGGATTAAAAATTCAGTCATTTCAGTAAAAGTCGCTAACTGTTTTTCCCTCCTAGCTCGTGAGTTCACGACAGCCCTTGACATCACCATGAGAAAAAAAAAAAACGACAATGCTAACAATAAAAAGAGAACACTGAAAATACTGAAAATAAATATAGAATATTTGTTTTTTTCGGTGAAAGATCGAAATTTATTTCATCTCGTGAATACCATCGGTAATATTTTCACTCGAGATGAAATAAATTTCGATCTTTCACCGAAAAAAACAACAACAAATATTCTATTTATTTCATGCTTTTAACCCTTTCTTGGAGGAGCTTTATCAAAATCCAGTACAGTTCTTTTCCGTTATTGCCCGTGGCCTACCCCTCCCGCATAGCAATGCATTACAATATTACGTCAAGCGAGAGAAATGTAAGGTAAATGAGGTCATATTTCCCTATCTGGTTGTCACGTACGCGCAATTAACCTAGTCAACAAGAACATGAAAATCGGCATTTTCACTGATGGTACCAGTGTAAGATCGAAAAATATTTTCACTGCTATTTCTCGATATCCTACCGGAAAGCATGAAATAACATGATTTTCAATTATGGTAGTTATCATCCTCGGAACCCAGGTTTGAAGCATTACGTTACTCTCCATGTATCTACCCCTGGGAAAATTGACTAGCAAATCGTCGTTTCTTGTAAATATTCATATGGTCGAAAGTGTTCTGATAGCCAATCGAAAGAGCGATAACAAAATGATCCTCTCTTATAAATAGAGAGGATACCTTTATTTCTTCCGTTATAAAAAAATAACCTTTAAAAAACGGGAAACTGTCAGCAAATATAGCCCGTTAGCGTTCTTGTTCCTGTAAGATTATGCCATTCTGCCATACATGGACGACACCATCGATCTTTGTGAATTGACAATCTTTTGATGTTACGCCGAAAGTCTCTTTTAAACGCTTCTCGATCGTGGTGTTGATGGGCGACGTCACATTTAAAATATCACTAAGCTTCATTCGTTACAAATGATGTGATTGGATATTGACAAGTGAAAAGATGAAATGACGGCGTATATGTGATAAAAATAGTTTAAATTTTTCTAAAACAATAACTGAGATCACCAATCATATGCTTCATGAATAATTCATGAAAACGAGGAAAACGCTAGCGAAATAACCCAGCGTCGATTACAGAATAAAATATAAATTCAGTCACCGAAGATGGGTATTTATATGAACAGTAAAAGTTTAAAATTAGAGTGTTTGGTGTTCAACATCGGTTTCAACATAATTTTTATGATTGCGCTGCGGCCAGTGCAACTTTAAATGACTTCCTGGAGTTTCTTTCACTAGAACTTGGTACATTAGTCGTCCTAAACTGCTATACTATCTAGCCACCTGTCAACACTGATCAGCGGTGAGAGCATCTTCGCGAGCCAAGGTTGTGATCACTACATGGATCTTACCTTGGCGGATCGAGCCCAATTTCGAGATTTTCGCTATACGCCCCGATCGGATACTGGTTATTATCCCCCTTTACATCATAGTTCTGATAGCCAATGAAATATCGTTTTAAAAACCGCTTACGCATACAATAATTTAACATGACGCAATAACAACAAAAGTATTTCGACAATCCATCGCCAGATGCTGGAGTATAGCCTAAAACCTCCGACAATTGATTCGTCTCACTGAAACTTTCTGTAAAAATTGTTCGTTTATGTTTATTCGGTAATAAATCATTACAGATCCTGCACACATCCACGGAGGTACCAATGTCTACCTTCTATTTCTATTCGAAAGATCGCGACATTGTTCTATTTTTATCAATAATGAAATGCTACGACCAATTTGATTCGTGCAGTTAGAGCCAGCTGAACCAATGAAAATGCGTATCGAGGAAATATCAAAATCAAGCTCGATCCGCCAAGGGTAGAGAAGCATAGTGGATCGTCACCCTTGGCTTGCGAAGATGCGGTGAGAGAGAAATGAATCCTGTAGCTATGACTATTTCTTTACTCGGAATGAAGTTTGCCGGGCTGACAATTCGAACAAGCGCCTCCTAATCTCAAGTTTTGTACGCTACCTACTGTGCCACTGGGCTCGACAACATCGCAAAAAGGTGTTGTGATATTGAAAAATAACTTTTTTTTTCTTACCATAAAGTTTCAATTAACACACTACACTTAGTGATTGATTGAATGATTGATGGCTGATTTAACTCATTACCAAACGACAATATTTCATGCTTGTCCAAATCGAAAGCATTTGCAGATGACAAAATAAAAATGACTCAAAATTTGAAATTTGTTTTGTGAAGGGTGGAAAACATTGTGGGAAGAGGAGAAAATGCTGGTTACCAGCATTTTCTCCTTTTCCCCCAATGTTTTCTAAAAGACTCTTTCTCAGGGTCGTCAAAAAAGTAGGGATTGTGTGGTAATGGGTTTAACTGAGTTGTAACTAATACCCTGGGCTATTTTGTAAAGGATTAAAGTATTAACAAATAGCCTTCTTTCTGACATATCTTGGCAAAGTACACGTGACACATGGGGGACTTTTTTTCAAATGAAGTTAAATGACAATACATGTACGAATTTGTGTGGGAAACATTGTTTAATCAGGGCGTTGGCTTGTTACATGAGATAGCTCTCCTTCCCAAACTGTTTTCGAAAATGTTCATGTGGCGTAATATTCAATTGCATCGCTGTGCTAGAAATGGTCAAGAGTGGACGGGGATCAAGAATTTTACAACCATCAGTCATTTTACGTTTCAATATTTTAGTTGTATTCTAGATTCAGGGACATCTCAAATGCCGATTTATGTCAAATCCAATATATCCCAGAGGCTTCGTGACACAAGTGGAAGGTATGGATTCCGGATTAGACTGCATGTTCCGAAAAAAAAAGCCACTTTTTACGGCTATGACGTTGTAAGAGTTAAGACACTTAATTAACCCTTGACCTTCTTCAATAAATCGAAGGAAACTTCCATACCGGTTGTAAACTCTCACATATTGCTATTTTAAAGTTACTTTGAGGGCAAATATATTTCCTTAACGGACAGTGTAGTTTAAGATCAGACTGCACGTTCTGTGCAGTCTGATCTTAATCTACACTGTCCACAAAAAGGTCCTCAAATTGCCCTTTGCAACCTAAGGTTTATCGATTAAATTTAACGCCGTTTTCAACATTATTTCAGTTATATCGCGGCTGCCAGTGCACCTATCCATGCGTTCCTGGTGTTTCTTTTAACCAGTAATTCGCAGAATTTTCTTTCCAAGCCACGGGCTGCTTTTCCATATGATAATCGTCGAAACGATGGTCAGCGGTGGGAAAGGAATGAATCCAGTCGCAATGACTATCATCAATCCTCGGAAAGAAATTGGCCGAGCCAGGGGTCGTAGTCAGGGATTGAACACTTAACCCCGTGCTCTAAAGTCCTGCACGCTAATGAGTCACCGGGGCTCGGCCCTAAGGTTTACGAGTGCATGTAATCTAAAAGTACATACCAGTAGTACAGAAAACTAGGGTCCGATTTTACTGGGACACTTTACGTAAAAATGGATTTTCAAGGTTGAAAGTAGGTTAAAAATTGGACGTGGGTATGTACCTTATTTATGAGACGTAAAGTTACAACAAAATAGTACAGCTTGGTACAATAGGGGTCGAGATATATTTGTGATATATTTGAGATAAATTTGTGATATATTTGAGTCTAGCTCGGGCAAAAGTACCTTAACTCTGTACCAAACGACAAATTTTTGGACTAGTCCAAATTGAAAGCATTTGCAGACAACAAAATAAATGTGACTAAAGGATAGAAATTTGTTTTAGGAAGGGAAGAAAACATTGTGGGAAATGGAAAAAATGCTGGTTACCAGCATTTTCTCCTTTTCCCATAATGTTTTCAAAAGGCTTCTGTCACAGGGGTGTTTTAAACGTCGGGAGTGTGTGGTAAACGGTTAAGGTAGAAGAACAGTAAAACTTCTAATGTAGGATAGAACAAAAAAAAGTTCTTGACAGTTGATAAATACGGAGTGATACAGATATGACACTTTTGCACATTTTTAACCGTCCAACCCATAATCAAAAATCAAATAAATCCTTCACAATTTCGGCCACCGGACAGAAAATTTCTTTGATGTCAATGCTGAAATTATTTGTTGATATTTTTGTTAGTTTCCAGGAAAAGGAGGCAATTACATGTATTATCTCCCTTTGAAATGAAAATATAGTGGTTTTAGATTTCTAAATGATAATTTTAAGAAGAAAAAAAAAAGGGAAAAAGAAAATGATTTGTCGTCGTTGTCTGCAAGTGTTTTTAGTGTTGACCAGTCTAGATTTATGTAGATTTTTAAAAATTTAACTTTTCTTGCAATTTTCTAAAGAAAAACCCGCTCTGTTGAGGTATATATCATTTACCCGTCGATGGATCAAGTATGACGAATAACAAACAGTAAAAACACTTATATCCTAGGACTCTTTACCTGACGAATAGAATTTTAGACCGTCCAAAACTGAAAGCATTTGTAGACAGATGTCAAAGCATACGTGTCTCAAATTAATTAATAGGTCATAGGGAAAGTCGAAAACATTGTGGGAAAAAGGAGAAAAAGCTGGGTACCAGCATTTTCTCCTTTTCCCACAATGATTTCGAACGTATCTTTCTTCGGGTTTGTAAGGGAAAAATGGTTAATCAGTAAATACTAGTAAATCGGACTTTGATCTAATTCCGAAATCTCCCGAAGAATTTTTATGATAAGGCTTAAAACTGTACGATAGTTTTACATTTTTTCCCTTGACCATATGTAACCGCACTTAGTGAGGTTCAAGATCGATAGACGAGCGCCTGAAACCAGCATTTTCTCCTTTTCCCACAGTGTTTTCTACCCTATTAAAGAAAAAACAATACACCAATTGAGTCGAAATGAAAATGTTCTCAATTTGGACAAGGCTAAAATTTTGTCGTCTGGTAAAGGGTCAATTTAAAATTCTAACATGATACGCGACTTTGGCTCTATAAACACAGTGCAAGGAAAACGTGGTAAAATCTGCGACAATCCATGTAGAGTGACGTCATCATATATCGAGTGACGTCATTCAATGAGTGAGTTATTCAATGGAACATAATCTTCATCCGCGTTTTTACTCTTGGTTTGAACTTGTTTTCCTTTCATTAAGAATTGGCCATGTTAGAATCGAAATAATCTTCTTTCTATCGTGGTATATCGTTCAATAAACCACGTTGTGAGTTATGAGGCGCAATGAATAACCCACTCGGGCTATCGCCCTCGTGGATTATTTATTGTGCCTCATAACTCACAACTGTGGTTTATTGAACGATATACCACGATAGAAAGAAGATTATTTCTTAAATACACTATACACTGCCAAAGGTAGCGTAATTCATCTCTGTGATAAAGTCTACCAAGCAAGTCATCACATAATTCTGGATACATAATATTCGTCTTAAATTAGGACATTTCTTTACCCATAACATTTCCAAAAATAGACTCATGAAATATATTAATATTTTCTTATCATTGGAAGCAATTGCACTTTATCTGACAGCGCATGTTCAGTATTAACCCTTTACCACACAATCCCGACGTTTAACGACCAGGAGAAAGAGGCTTATAGAAAAACCACTGTAGGAAAAGGAGAAAATGCTGGTAACCAGCATTTCCTTCTTTTCCCACAATATTTTCTACCCTAGCAAAGTCAGAAATCATCAAATTACCAAAATTTAATTTGTCGCCCGCCTGTAGATGATGTGAATTTGGTCCAGTCCAAAAAAATTCTCGTTTGGTAAAGAGTTTAACTAAACGTTGCAAATGCTTTTGGAAATATTGGACAAGTCCAACAAATGTTGTAGAAGTCATTTTTAGCTAAGGGTCAAATCCGACAACTCTATGACCACAAGATTATAGGTAATCATTATGTGTGGTTATGATTCATTTGTATTTTTATACGTCCTTCACAACAGGGGAAATAGTTCAAAAGGTGGGTCAACCAAAAATAGAAAGAAAAAAAGGAACAACTTACTGAGAGAAACAAAAAACAGAAAGACAGAAAAAAATGAAAGACAAAGTGGGAAGTAAAAAGAAAGGAAAGGAAGAAAAATAGAAAGGAAGAAAGAGAGAGAACAAAAAGAGGGAAAGAAAGATAAAGAGAAGGAGAGAAAGGAAGGAAGAAAGGAACGAACGAAGAGGAAGGAAGGAAGGAAGGAACGAATGAATGAACAGAGGAAGGAAAGAAGGATGGATGGAAGGAAAGAACGGTGGAAGGAAGGAAAGAACGAACGAACGGTGGAAGGAAGGAAGGAATGGACGAACGAACAAACGTACCGTTTATCGGATATAGCCGAACAGATAAAATGACATATAGAAAGACGAAGAATTTACATCCGGTTTTAATTTGGCAACGAGGAGGTTGAGGCTGATGATGATGATGATGATGATAACAACGATTAACCCTTTACCAAACGACAACAACAAATTGAAAGCGTTCACAAACGACAAAATGAATGTGACCAACAAATTAAAATATGTTTTAGGAACGGAAGAAAACATTGTGGGAAAAGGAGAAAATGCTGGTTACCAGCATTTTCTCCTTTTCCCACGATGTTTTTAAAAGGCTTCTCTTACTGGGGTGTAAAAGTCAGGATGGTGTGGTAAAGGGTTTAGACAATAATGACAAAGATTATTTTTATATTTATACCATGCTTTGTGAGAAAGGAGCTTTATGCATCTGCGAAAAGTATCGACCCAGATTAGCCTGCGCAGTCCGCGCAGGCTGACCTGAGCCAAATTTTTGGCTATCAGTCAGTTTTTTTGTATGTCCAAGGACTGTTCTGCTTCATGATTAACGTAGTGGACCCGTAATAGAAAACAGCTATTTCCATTGTAATACCTTATTACATAATCTCCCTTGTTTTCAGTGTAATATACCCATTACTGTTAATTTTCTTATCTTACACGTTTGATATCACATTTGTGTGACGTCATTTTTGACGTCATTTTGTACACATTTCATACCATTGAATGGGTCTCATGGAAAATACCGCGGGTGCATTTATGAATGTTTTTGCACCATCTGATCTATATTTTGTGAAATATCGTTATGTGATAAAAAGAATCTGACATTCGTGGGCGTTTGAGATAAAATCTTATTAAACTCGTCAAAGAAAAATGCTATTAAGCTCGCCAAAGGCTCGCTTAAAGGAGGTCTTTCAGAAATTTGGGGCGAAAATTTTTCAAGAATACAAAAATATCATCCTTATACTCCCAAAGCCTGTAGACGAAGCTTCAAACATACTGTCTGAGGAAGATATTTTGAAAAATAATTACATGTTTGTTATGTAATGAAATTTAAGCGTAATTAGTCACGTGCCAGTCACTCAACATTCCCACAAAGCTTTTTTTTTATTTTTGGCGCGAAATCTAAAAATAGCTTAAGAGGCTACGTAGCCTTTTAAGGGAATACCATCAAAAACGTTTTTTGTCGTAATTTTATGATCCTTAATTATTGGTGATTTGTATTGTTTTTTCATTTAAATTTCAGTGATATATATATTTTTATTTGGTGTGATGTGATAATTCTAAATACCCACCTTTAATAACATTTCCCTAGACTCGTTTAATAAAATATTATCTCAAAAGCCAACTCATGTCAGATTCTATATATCCTACAAACTTTGGTAATTTTAAAGAACGAGTACCATTGTAATACTTTTAGCGAGCTACTTTTCACTTTTTGTCCTTCCTAGAATTATCATTTATAAATCTAAAAACACGATTTTCTCATTACAAAAGCACATGTAGATTACCTCCCTTTTCTGGAAACTAACAAAAGTATCAACAAATAATTTCAATACAGACATCACAGGAATTTCTGGTTAGTTAAAAATGTGCAAAAATATTATATTTGTACAAATCTGTCTTTATCAGCTGCAAGAAATTTTATGCCATGCTGCACTAGAAGTATTACGGGTCCACTACCTTAAAGGTTGGTATTTAGGCTTTTCACGTCTCACCAAATTAAAAAATGTATATATCACTGAAATTTATATATAAAAAAAACAATACAAATAATCAATAATTAAGAATCGTAAAATTACACACAAAAAAAATTTTGATGGTATTCCCTTAAAAGGCTACGTAGCCTCTTAAGCTATTTTTAGATTTCGCGCAAATAATAAAAAGTATTGTGGGAATATTAAGTGACTGGCACGTGACAAATGATGCTTGAATTCCATAACATAACAAACATGTAATTACTTTCCATAATGTCTTCGGACACTGTGTTTGAAGCTTCGTCTGTGTATTTCCAGTATGTAAATGAGCGAGTTGCTGATGTTAAAATAGACCGTGTTTCCCTTCAGTGTCGACCTGGGCTGTAGTAAATCTCTAATTTCTCTTATTGTCGGATGGTTTTCTACTGCTGGGGTTTTATGTATGAAAATTATAAGGCTTTGGGAGTATAAGGATGATTTGTTTGTATTCTTGTAAAATGCTCGTCCCAAATTCTGAAGGGCCACCTTTAAGTCGGTTGTAAAAAATGGCTAAATATTACGGATCCATAACTGTGTAATCGCTTGCTTAGTATCATGTTTAACTGAGCTGCATTAAACCCCTTTTTGTTTAGAGCTTGGTCCATTTCTTCTTACATCGAATAAATTGTTATAATAACTAACTCTGTCAAAAATATATTTAAAAAAACCTCAGCTCCCACAGTTTGGATAAATAAAGAAATCAGAAATACTTTCCGAGCTCTCGTAAATGAGAAGTCCAGTACAAAGTAAGAATGTTTAAAGCTTATCTTGCTAAATATGGAAAATTAGATTTTAAGCCGATAGTTATACCCGATATTATGCTTTTGTTAACCCATTACCACACAATCCCTACTTTTGACGCCCCTGAGAAAGAAGCCTTTAGAAAACATTGTGGGAAAAGGAGAAAATGCTGGTCACCAGCATTTTCTCCTTTTCCCACAGTGTTTTCTACCCTTCACAGAACAAATTTCAAATTTTCAGTCACTTTTATTTTGTCGTCTGCAAAAGCTTTCGATTTGGACATACCTATAATTTTGTCGTTTGGCAATGAGTTAAGGTATTTTTGACGGAAAAAATATGTTCTTATCGGACAACGTAGATCCATGATCAGACTGCACGGAACGTGCAGTCTGATCTTGATCTACACTGTCCGCAAGAGGTCCTTGAGCCGCGCGTAACAGCCTTACGGATAAGCTTGTGTTAGAATCCAATAGCACAAAACGGTGATCGAGGAGTAGACCCTGCCTTCTCTGCAGTCTGATCTTGATCTACAAAGTCTTCGATAACTATTCTTTATCTCCCGTGGCTTCCTTGTTTTAACGGTTAATTGTCAAAATGTTCAATTATAAGGACTTTAAATGTGGGGGAGGAGGGAGAAAGGTACAGGAAGGAAAAAAAAAAACTTAACGAATCAATACTGAGTTTTTACGTTCCTTACAAAGACGGCCAATGAAAACATTGTGACCAGCATTTTTTTCCTTTTCCCATATAAATTTCTACAGTATTACAAGCAATCGTCATTTTTTCAGTCTCGTTTATTGTGTCGTCTGCAAATGGTTTCAGTTTTGGAAAGTCCAAAGGTTTTGTCGTCTGCAAAAAATTTCAAACGAATAAAATAACCAGATATCGAAATGCTGTACTTTACCTTCACAAAAATCCAATAGTTTAAATTTAACAGAAATACTGGTCAGCAAGACCTCGATTTGACTATTGGTTACCAATAAATTGACCATAGTTATATATATAGTACCTTATACGGGAAGGTTACTATGTAAGGTGGCATAATAGGGCCATCGCCGGGAGAATACTTCTCCTTTACCTGCGTAGCTGCATGCGCTGTTTTACGAACAAATTTCGTAACAAGCAAACAAAAAAGAATAAATGCATGACTGAAATACAAATCGCATCTGGCGGGATTCGAACTCATGACGGGCAAATATTCTCGTTTTTCGAGGTTTAAAAGACGAATACCATAACCACTGGGCTTAAGAGATATCTGTCTGACGCAATGTGTTTTTCTAACAACAAATAGGATTAATGGCTCAATGGCCAATCTCGGACGAGCCCCAGTCCTACGAACGAAGTCCGTGACAAAGTACAGTCATAGCTGAAATACAAACCGCATCTGCCGGACCAATACCATAACAACTGAGCCAAAGAGATATCTCTCTATCGCAGCCGTTAATATATTGTATTTAAATCGGGACGAAGCCATGCATGAAGGAGTAGTCTCCCGTAACAGGTGGTTTTTATACACTCCGTGGTACTGATAAAGAACGAATACGTGATAATTTGCAATTGTTTAAAATGGTGCACATCTTTATACGGAGGCCACCTGTTGTCACATTTGTTTGCACATAACTGCAATCACTATTTACAAGCGTAGCTATTGCTAATGTATGCCTTGATTTATACCACAGCAAATTAATAATACAGGATGATCCTTTTTACGTTTTATTTGGGAATTCAACATTGTCATCAAATAATCCAATACCACTTTTCAGCATAATGAAAAAAAAAAAAAGATTAGGGAAATAAGAGGCAATTGCTTGCGAAGTTACTTTTCATTGTTTTACTGCATATTGAGGTACAAAAGAATTTGAATATTCGTATTCCAGTACCGCTAACGTCGTCCATCTTTATACAGATTTTGCTGGTATACCATTCTTGGAACTCTTCCGGTTAAAGGCGCGTTTAGACTACGACCAGGAGCACGCTAACAAAGAATGATATTTTTTCAAGATGATCATTTAGCCAAAATTTGATGAATATCCTTCTAAAGGGTCAGGAGATATGGAGCAGACAAGAAAAGGTTACAGATGAAGGGACAGACAGACAAGCGAACAGACAGAAAGACAGACTGACAGGCAGAGAGACAATGGCCATTCCTTATCCCATTTGGCTTCGTGGATATTAATTTAGAAAAACGTTCGATATATAGAAAGATGCAGCTACTCTTACGACCTTCTGTCGATACCTTTTATAACATACTATTTTGACAAAAAGGTTGACATTACTGGCACTTTATGACCTTTCATTTCTCGTCCATTTTGGAACAACCTAAGTATAAAGGACGTTTGAAAGTTTTTTCCCTTATTTTTTTTAAAAATAAATGAAGCTTTTTTATTATTATCAATTCCATATTTAGAAGAAAATAAAAAATGAATTATTGAAAATGGTCTGTTATTTTGTGATAAAAATGTTTTCTCAAGTTTCCTGTTTTTCCACGACCTTCTCATTCTAAGGCATCGACTTATCTGTACTACTACAACTTTCAAATCACAGTAGGATAACTTACAGAAATCAAAGCGTTGAAAACGCTGATGTGGTATTTGTCAAGGATGCCATTATGTGGAATTAAAGATTTGACTAATAAAAGAGAAATATTATTCGAATATCAAATTGAAAATCAGCCTTCTAAGCAAATTAATATGTATTTTTTTTTTGTTAAAAGGAGTGTACTGGTTCCACAGTTTGCATTATTTGTGTGTTGGTGGTGTCCCATTCATCATTCTGGAGGAGTCAGAAGTAACGTCCCTTGACTGTAGGATGCATGATGGGAAGAGAGAGAACCATGTAAATATATCGATGTAGATTAACTTTATGCCTGAAAATTTTGGTGTTTTTTTTTTATATCTTTGGCCGTCAGTGTCTAATTCCGAACATAATATATTTTTCGACCTGTAAATATTCATGCACAATCAAATGGAGTACAAGCATTCATGGGACGGACAAGACGAGGGGGGAATTGGTTTTGGAACGAACAAGCCCGGAACCAAAGCGGTCAGCAGACAAATTTTGTGTATATTATTGTGCCAATAGAAGACTATGAGGGGGTGAAGATATTTTCGATCGAATAGAAGTATTTGCACGATCGATGGCCAAATTCAGTTTATTTCAATACACAGTTTCCAATTATATTTGTGTGCCATCAAGAAACTCGTATGTCTGAGAAAAATTGGGTTTCATTGGGTCATTTCAATCGGTTTTGCGCAAAATACGATACATGATCTTCAAAATTCGACACTGAACATGTAATATTGAACTCACAGTGCCACTGTCTTCGACAAATGCCAAAAAATATCACGACGTGGGAAAGATAATTATCAACCTTTAAGCGACTAAGCGCGACTCACTGACCTTTTGTGGACAGTGTGGATCAAGATCAGACTGCACAGAACGTGCAGTCTGATCTTTGATCTACCCTGTCCTGTAAGGTCATACTATCTCTCGAAAAATATCTTTGAAATAGCAGAATTTGTGTTTTACTATCGGCTTAAGAATTTTATCTCGTCATTTAGTAGAATAAAGGTTAACAGAAATGTTTACCTCATGTGCCAGGGGATTGATTAGTCATCAAGAAGAATCAAATTTAGCTAGTTAAATTTTCACATGGTGTAAGTCGGTAATGAATTTTAACACATGTGATCTTTGATGATTAATATCAAATGTCAGACAGTTCTTGTTGATGGTGTAGGATAGACCTAATAAATACAAAGCGAGATGGTCCGTATTAGCCAGCCGCGCTAAATTGAAATCTAGTCTGATTCAAGGTAAAGAAAGTATATCTGTTTCTAATGGGCTGAATCATGTTTAAGCTAAAAAGAAATTTAGTAACTAGACCAAGAACATTATAACGAATCACTGGTGAATACGGACCATGAATTATTGAATACATTTCAGGGAGACCCTTGGCCAGACCCAACAAAAAGCATTTTAAAACAATTTAGTGTTTTCACTTATCTAGGAAAGCACGAGAGAAGGAGTCCTGCGAAGCTTGGTATAAAAGTGTTATTCATGTCTTCCCTGAAATTCAGCAGAAGTAGACTAGGCCTCTAACAAACAATATATCAAAGATAACTACCACGTAACAAGCTTCCACCACCGCACCCCCTTCCTCCTTTGACAAGGTATACTTAACTGGGATGGAATGGCTAAAAAATCAATACCCTAGCCAGGTAGCCTTTGCAGTTGTCTCTAGATTCTTAAAGTATGAATCGCCTTTAAGCATAACTTCAACATAATCATCAATTTCACAGTTGAATTGGTTACAGCTGGATATATAGAGAATATTTGTGTTTTCGGTGAAAAATCGAAATGTATTTCGTCGTGTGAACACCATCGGTAATATTTTCGCTAATGGCGCAGCCACGAGTGAAAATATTACCGATGTTGTTCACGGGATGAAATACATTTCGATCTTTCACCGAAAAAATATATTCTATTTATTTCATGCTTTTAACCCTTTAACCCTTTCTGGGACAAGCTTTATCAAAATTCAGTACAGTTCTTTTCAGTTATTCCCCGTGGCGTACCCCTCCCGTATAGCCACGTATTACAATATTACGTCAAGCGCAAGAAATATAAGGTAAATGACGTCATATTTCCATCTGGTTGTGAGGCACGCACAATTTAACCAAGGTAACAAGAACCTGAAAATCGGTATTTTCACTAGTCGTACCAGTGTAATATCGGAAAATATTTTCACTGCTATTTCTCGATATCCTATCGGAAAACATGAAATAAGTTGTGTATTAACAACGCCGTCACCTACAGCTCCTATATTACGTGAAAAAAAATCTCAAATATGTGTTTGTCAAAAAAGGAAAAATTGTGATGGCTTTACGACCCTGGAAAAAAAAGACAGGTAATGTGATAAAGTTGATCTTCCTAGATTGTCTTGAAAACGTTAAAGGAACATGATCGATAGATTTACGAAAAACATTCTCTACTTCTCCTGCATGCTATTAAAAGGTGGGCATAAAAAGACCTATTGCTATGGTAAATGATCATGGTCAAAACAGAAGAATAAACTCTTGTCCTTCAGAAATAAGTTGACATTTTATTAAAATTCTATATATAGAGTCAAAAAGAAAATATAATTAAGCAAGCCTTTGGCGATCTTATTACATATTTATGGAGGAGTTCTATTTCAAAAGCCATAAAAGTCAGATATTCTTTATCACATAACAATATCTCACAAATGTAAGTCAGAAATACAAAAAGATGTGCTCAGATAGGAATTTCCATGAATAACAAACAAAACAAAAAACCTCATATCTGTCAAAAGTAGTATAAATGATGTCACATATGACGTACATTATGCTTAAAGGTGTGTGTAAGATAAGAAAAGTCGTTGTGCAATTAAAGAGCTGGCCCTTAAAACGAAATTACAGCTTATTAATTTGATAAGTTTAGACCCAGATCAGTTCATATACTTGGAGTATGATTTTGATCTGTACTATATTCTTACCTTATATACTTTACCAAATGACTTGGTGTAACAGTAAAACGTATAAGATTCAGCATGATTAGGTTATTACGTGTCACCCCAAGGCTTCTATGCGCGTCTTGGAGACCTTTTACCGGCAGCTTGGATCAAGATCAGACTGCACAGAACATGCAGTCTAATCTTGGATCCACACTATTTGATAAAGAGATATTTCTCCTCAGGAAAAACTTTGAATAGCTTTTTTAGGGTTTTTTACAATAAAATTGGAAAGTTTCGTTCAAGATATTTAGCATGTTAAGAGTTAATAATGTCCCTCACGTTTTTACTTAGTTCACAATCGTAATTATGGAAATAGTAGTAATTAGAGAGATAAAAAGAAAATCCTATTTATTCGTAATAAAGGCTAACGACCGCTTCATATTTATTCGAAAATCAATTAACCTTTACCCTGCGACAAAACTAAAATGAAATTTTCAAGTCGATAGTCAAAACCCAAATATTGCTTTTTCAAAGTTATGTATTGGGGCATGGTATCTCCTCATCGGATAGCGTAGATCCAAGATCAGACTGCACGTTCTGTGCAGCCTGATCTTAATCTACGCTGTCCGCAAAAGGTCAGTGAGTCGCACTTAGTAGCTTAAAGGTTAAATGTTTTATCACGATGACCTTGTCTTTGTATCCCCTAACCTTTAAGCTGGTAAGGGCGAAATAAAGAACCTTCTGCGAACTGTGTAGATCAAGATCAGACTGCACAGAACGTGCAATCTGATCTTGAATCTTCATCGTCTGTTAAAAAGATATCTATCTTCCCAAAAAATCTCTAACGAGAGCAACATTTGAGTTTCTAGAGTTTCTACAAGTTTCATTTAGATTATCTAGCAGGTTAAAGGTTAACTCTTTATCAAAGGAAAAGAATTTAGACTGGTCCAGATTGAAAGCATTCGCATACGACGAAATTATGGTGGAACAGATCATTGGATTTATCTTGAAACTGATAGGAAACACTGTGGAACATAGGAGAAAATGCGGATGCGGTTGTTAAGTATACCCAAGCAAAAAGCAAAACTTGAATTTGATTATACACATATTTTTTCATACTTACAAAAGAAAAGATAAAGTCTTATTTGGTACAGAATGTGCAAAACAAAATGTTAACTACTCGATGTTTTAGCTTTAATTGAAATTTGCTAAATTATCAGAACATTGTTAGGGATGGAAGATTCAAAAAGGTCTTAAGATGCATATTTCTAATCGTTTGTAAATGAGCCATAATCTGTAAAAGGGGAGTTAACCCTTTATCAAACAAGCCCTGATTTTTCTGGGAACAGGGGAAAATGCTGGTAACCAGCATTTTCTCTTTTTCTCGCAATGTTTTCTATCCCACTGAAAAACAATTTCAATTTTCGAGTTATGCTTATTTTGTCATCTGCAAGTGCTTTTAATTTGGACCAGTCTAAAATTTTGTTGTTTTGTAAAGGGTTAATGCACTCGCAAATGAAACAGACCTAGAAAACATTATGCTACAGAGCAGTTACCTAGACGGATACCATTTCAGCGTTCTTAACGCTTTGATTTTGTTCGGTTTCAAAGACCAACGCCAACACCACTGAGCTAAAGAGATATCTCCCTGACGCAGTTGTTAGGTATTGTATTTAAATCGCAATGAACTTATGCATTGAAGGAGTGGTCTTCCCTAACACCGCCTTTTACCGGAACATTTTACCATTTAGATGAATTAAACCACTTCCTCTAGAAAAAAAAAACATGGCATTTATTCTGGAAGAAATTAAATGCGCTGTGCTCTGTGAAAATGGGACTTGATGCATATGCGAAAAGTATCGACCCAGGTCAGCCTGCGCAGTCCGCGCAGGCTTACCTGGGCCGAAACTGTTCGATGTTGGTCAATTTATTTTCTGCATGTCAAAAGGATTAGTCTTCCTCATGATTGAATTGATTCGTTAAAAATGGCTTTTAATGAAACCATATTTATGTGATGGCATGCGTGGTATCATACATTACGAAAATGCATTAAGCCCCCTTTTTGCCAGAGAACGGCGCCAACGTTTGAATACATGATGGAATCAAATTTTTCGAATAGTACAAAATATATTTTATATTTTGTACTATAATTGCGTTACTTGGCTTGATTTAACTAGGACCGTGGAACGGGTAAAATTTGAAATGATAATTGGATATTTTATAGGTTGACATAAGTGATATAGATACAGCCTAAATCGACAGATAGCAATTTCTTTATATGTATGGCATCGGAAAATCAACCGTGGGTCCTGCTGTCCATTGAATAATTATGAAGGGAATGGAACAACCGACTGACTGACCCACAAAGAAGAGAGAGAGAGAGAGAGAGGACAATTAGAGAGAAAGAGAGAGAGAGAGGGAGAGAGAGAGAGAGGGGAGAGAGAGAGGAAGGGAGAGGACAAGGAGGGGGAGAGGGGAGAGAGTGAGAAAGGGAGAGGACAAGGAGAGGGAGAGGGGAGAGAGAGGGGGAGAGAGGGGACAAAGAAAAGGGAGAGAGAGAGGTGGGGAGAAAGGACAGAGAAAAGAGAGAGAGAGAGGGGGTGAGAGAGGACAGAGAAAAGAGAGAGAGGGAGAGAGAGGACAGAGAAAAGAGAGAGAGAGAGAGAGGACAGGGAAAGAGAGAGGGGAAAGAGAGAGGACAGAGAAGAGAGAGAGAGAGAGTGAGAGAGAGAGGACATAGTAAAAAGAGAGAGAGAGAGGGTAGAGAGAGGGGAGAGACACGGGGGGAGAGAAGGTACAGAGGAAAGAGACAGAGATAGAGAGGGGGGGGGAGAGAGGACAGAGAAAAGAGACAATGAGAGGAGAAGAGAGAGAGGACAGAGAAAAGAGAGAGAGAGAGAGGGAGAGAGAGAAAGGAGAGAGAAGAGAGAGAGCAGGGGGAGAGAGAGGACAGAGAAAAGAGAGACAGAGGGGGGAGAGAGAGGGACAGAGAAAAGAGAGAGAGAGGGAGAGAGAAAAGAGAGAGAAGAGAGAGAGAGGGGGGAGAGAGGGGACAGAGAAGAGAGACAGAGACAGAGACAAAGACAGAAAGACTGGGAAACACAAAAAGGACTAGAACAAAGGTACTTTAAAATGATTCATTAAGACAAGAGGAAGTTTCTGTAATCTAACCATTACTTACTTCAAACTATTTTATCTCTTTCTGCTTTAGTAGGAAATCAATAAAGTTATTTCATTCATACAGTCCGTTTAATGACCTTTGACATTCCTAGGTCACGGGTTATTAATTCGAAATTGAATAGTAGTAATGTCTGTGGGTTATCTCTGTATAGCATAGTTCCAATTAATGTTGAAAACTTTGTACGAAAAATACGTCCAACTTTTGGGGAAAAGAAGATTATGTTGGCTACCTTTTCCTACAACGTTTTCAAATGCCCATTTCCCACGGCTCGTTAAAAACGTGGGATTGTGTGGATCTAGTAAAGTATTGGTTATTAAAGCATTTGAATACTTTAAGTAGGAGTTGTCTTGAAAGGGGTAAAAAGTATCGTGGAAAAGCGAAGATTTGGGGTACCTTTTTTTTTTCCAATATGTCCTCAAAAAACATCTTCTTCGGCGTCGTCAAAACACATGATTATAGGGCTAAACGTAATCTTTATCCAAATAATTGCAGAGCAGCAGATATATAGAGGATATTTGTTTTTTTCGGTGAAAGATCGAAATTTATTTCATCGAGTGGACACCATCGGTAATATTTTCACGAGTGGCGCAGCCACGAGTGATATTACCGATGGTGTTCACGAGATGAACTAAATTTCGATCTTTCACCGAAAAAAATAAATATTCTATTTATTTCATGCTTTTAACCCTTTCTAGGAGGAGCTTTATCAAATATCCAGTACAGTTCTTTTCCGTTATTCCCCGTGGCGTACCCCTCCCGCATAGCAACGCATTACAGTATTACGTCAAGCGCGAGAAATATAAGGTATATGACGTCATATTTCCCGTCTGGTTGTGAGGCACGCGCAATTTACCTAGGCAACAAGAACGTGAAAATCGGTATTTTCACTGGTGGTACCAGTGTAAGATCGAAAAATATTTTCACTGCTATTTCTCGATATCCTACCGGAAAGCATGAAATAAAGGAAGTACTTTTGATTTCAAAATTGAAAATATTAATTATTCTCCACTAAACCCTATCTTATGGGTACTCACTAGAATCGTCTCATTGAGACAATTCTAATGAGTACCCACAACATAGGGTTTGCAACAGAAATAATGGATTTAGAATATCATCACTCCCTCTTATCCGGAGCTCTGTAAAATAACTAAAATGAATTTCATTTCGATTGTAATGGCTCGATTGTAAAGACTGAAAGGAAGTGTTCCAGTAAAACCCCTGTCACACCAAACAGGGCCTTACGATCAGTTCAGATCTACATGAGACAACACAATATGTGCTGTCTGATCTTAGAATTCTACTGCTTGATGCAGGAACTTTTTTTTCTTTTAATTCCAACGATGGGAATTTTTGCATCTCATTTTTCAGTTATTTGTATGGTCTTTGGATTTTCCATTTAAATTTCTTCACGTGCATGTATCTAAGGGTCGATCTAATTTGTAATTTTATGATCATAACTCCATTTTCGGAGACATGACAAAAATCTATTTTCATTGATAAGCTTTTTCTTAGGAATTAAGTAGTCACTCTCTGTTAACCCATTACCACACAATCCCTACTTTTGACACCCCTGAGAAAGAAGCCTTTAGAAAACATTGTGGGAAAAGGAGAAAATGCTGGTAACCAGTATTTTCTCCTTTTCCCACAATGTTTTCTTTCTACCATTCACAAAACAAATTTCAAATTTTCAGTCACTTTTATTTTGTCGTCTGCAAATGCTTTCAATTTGGACCAGTCAAAAATATTGTAATTTGGTAATGGGTTAAACATTTGTTATTTCTTTGTATTATAGGCCGGTGCCCTAGATACTGAATAAAACATTTATATCTTAAAACGTCTTAACCCTTTACTAAATAGATACTCATTTCTACACATTGCTTGCACAAGCCTTTGGAAAATATTGTGACGAGCAATTTCACCTTTTGTCAAAATGTTTTCTATGCTTTCAAAAGGTATCATTTACACACAAGAAACGGCTTCATCCTTGCTATTATTTAGGGTCAATTAGAGATGCCATAGGAATGCCTTATGGGGTAAAGTGTTAACCCGTCTTGACATGATCGGAAAACGGGTAGCGGTCGGGGTAGAACGTGTAATTTTGGCCCGACAATGTCCGAAGCCCCTGTCTCAACAAACCACTTCTTAGAAAGTCATCACGGTCAACAAAATCGTAAAACAGTCTGCGGTCGGAATAGGTCATGAACTGTTGGTCGGTAATTTGCAAACGCGGTGTCAATGCCTGACTGCATCGCTTCTTTATTAGGATCGAAGCACGCAGTTCCGTTTGCAATAGGTCCATCTCGTCAAAAGTTCGTTGTCACTCCGTCTAGTTACAGGACGGGGTGGACGGCAAAGAAATTTAGAACAGGCTCAAAGTTCTGGAGTACCTTCTTGTCCTGACCCGTCCATAAAGTTCGTAAATAGATTGTAAAAGGTTTCTAATACGTCCATTCCGTCTGAACACAGTTTAAGTCTGTTCGGCAAAAAAATTCGGAAAGGAATCAGAACGAGTTTGGTGTGACGGGGATATAAGAGGGAAGCAGAAAGAAACCGTGGGCGACCAATGTCAGTAGATTTATTAACATTATCTAATAAAATATTGAAAGATACCAAGAATGCATCATTCGAAAAAGACGACTTTAAAATTCCCCCATAGTAATTCGCTTATAAAATCGTTGCAAGAGAAAGACATTTTTCTGTCTTCAAATTTATTGGTGTCACAAAGACTAGTTAGTTCATTTTCTAAAAATAGCATATGGTATTATTGGCAACAAGCAATGGCCAATGATGACGAAGGATATGGTTTTGTTTTTTGCGCGCTTAATGCCGTTTTTCCACATTATCCCAGTCCTTTGACGACGAGCAGTGTGCGAATCAAAGCGTCCCTCGAGTTTTCATCGGTATTTTGCAAGCCTTTCGAAGTTTTTCAAAGATACATGCGATCTGACATGAGATTTGATATCTGACATGAGCTTAGAATTGAGATTTCAAATCAAAGTGTTCAAAACGCTGATGTAGCCATTGTGTGGCATTAATAATTTGAAAAAAAGTAAGAGAAATATTATTCGAACATTAACTTAAAAATCAACCTCCAAAGAATATTAATACATTTTAGTTTAATGCAGAATACTGGTGCCAAACTTTATTTGCATTATTTGTGTATTGGTGGTCTTCCTTTGATCATTCAGAAGGAGTCAGAAGTAATATCCCTTGATGGTGGAATGCATGATGAGTAGAGAGAGAAACCATGTAAATATATCGAATTGATTTAAGCTTATACCTGAAAACTATTATTTTACGATATCTTTTATCGCCAAGACCTAATTTTCAACATTATAATAAAAAATTTGACATGTAAATATTCATGCCCAATCAAATGGGGTAGCGTGCAATCATGGGACGAACAAACCCATGGACGAGCTGTTTTTTGAACGAACAAACCCGGAACCAAATCAGTCAGTAAATAAATTTTGTGTATAGTTTGTATACCATTGCGCCAATAGAAGACTAATGGAGGTTAAGCTATTTTTAATCAAATAGAAGAATCTCTACGATGATTGACTACTGGAGTTAATTTCAATATGTCATTTCCATTAATATATCTTAAGTCTATTGAAAAATTCATATGCCTGAGAAAAATTGAGTTTTTAAATGAGTTTTTTTCCTTCGGTTTCACACAAAATATGATACATGGTCTTCAAAATTCAATATTTAACATTTATTTTTTAACTCATAGTGGCATTGTCTTCGACAAATGCCACTAAAATGAGTGGGGGTGGGTGGTTACATTAAACCAGTTTAATTTTGTACAAGACGAAAATATATTCGTGGAGGGAATTACATGGCAAACAATGGGGATGTGTGATAGGAACATCGTTGAAATTACATATATGAATGTGAAACGGTGACAACGAATCAGTATGTAGCAATGACTAACATCAATCATCGGAGGTAGTTTATCGGAGCTCGAACTTGAACTTGTCTCTATTTGAATACCAGGCCTCGCAGTTACCTACTGGGCTCCAGGGCTCGGCCAGAGGGCTTGGAGAGTTCGATAACCATGACTTAAGAAACTCAAATGATGAGGGTTTGGGGGATAATAATAATTCGAGAGAAAAAAAAAGGAAAAAAAGACAATCTTACCATTTGAAAAAAGATATACATCCCACTATAGACATTGAAAATAAAGTAATTATGCGTTATCCAAAACCTAGCTCAACTATACAACTACACTGTATATCGAGACTTGTAACCTTTATTGTAATTAGAGTTATTAAGGGCCTTAAAAAATGACAGGGAGCGATTTTCTCGTCTAGACTTAATGCAGTCAAGATTGAAATGTTGAACTCGATAACGAACAACGTATAATAAGATCAGCCTGCGCAGACGTACAGGCTGATCGTGTTATACACATTTCGCACAAGAGTTATTAAAAAGATATATGTCGCAGGAAGTAGCGTATGGGGTAAAGATAATTTCATTCATAAATTCTATTAATGACCTTTCACATTGGAGTTCAAGGGTCATTAACTTGAAATTAGATTCTATTGCTCAATTGAGGAGTTATCTCGATCCCCCTTTTGCGTTTCGCTCCAGCTATTTTTGTATTGATTGATTTTTTTCGGGACACGCCCCGTAACTCACTATGTATTGTTTCGAAATTGATAATATATGTACTAAGAATGTCATTCAGCGATCGTTTTACGGCAGCCACTTCACCTTTGAATGTGTAATGGGGTTTGCGAACTAGAGCAGGAAATAGATATTGTCATTCCCCATTAAATTTGGTTTTGATATGATAAATTTGAACAGAATAAAAGAACAGCTGTGCTTGCTCCGCTCCGTCCGTCCGTCCGTCCGTCCGTCCGTCCGTCTATCTATCTATCTATCTATTTATCTATCTATTTATCTATCTATTTATCTATCTATCTATCTATCTATCTATCTAAAACATTATTTATAGTGGATGATATTGTCAGCCATTGAAAATGGTCGAATTTATTGATATCTCTTACTAGAAGTATTAACACAAAAACATTATAGGAAAAAAAGTGCTAGCAACCAGTATTTTCCTTTTTTTCCATTTTCCTTCGGAAACTTAAACTCTTTCCTAAACAAAGTCCACTTTTTGGAGCAAATAAGATGTTTCGTCTGCAAATGTTTTGAAGGAGTCTCCAATTTTGTCGAATGGTGAAGAGTTAAACCTTTCACCCCTTTCTTCCCCCCCCCCCCCCCCCCTCCCCCACCACTCAGGGGATACAATAACGTCTTGTGGACATAAAAGATTCAGATCAACTGTAAAAAAAAAATAGGCGTGATCCGACATCAGTTGACGACGTCAGTAATTTCATTATAAGCTCTGACTTTAAAAGCCTGCATTTGCAATGGAAATGCATTTTCACCCATGCAATATACAAATGAGCTGTACTCTGGTAAAAGAGGGCACAATCCATTTGTGTTTTACATTCTAAAAAGCAAATAATTACGTAATTATAGATTCTTACAAGCCATTTCGTTCAACAAACAACTGAATCATGGGATAGAATGGTCCTTTGACTTGCAGAAAATTTAAAGAATGCAAAAAGTTTTAATTCATATCAACCTGCAATGACTGCGCAGGCTGACTTTGGTCGAAACCAGTTTGCAGTTGCATAATTAACCCTTTACCAAACAATCCCTGGTTTTTACGACCCTGAGAAAGGAAGCCTTTTGAAAACATTGTGGGAAAAGGATTTTCTCCTTTTACCACAATTTTTTTCTATCCTGCTTGAAACAAATTTCACTTTTTGAGTTACGTTTATTTTGTCGTCTGCAAGTATTTTCAATTTGGACTAGACTAAAATTTTGACGTTTGGTAAAGAGTTAAGCCCCCTTTTTACAGAACATAGCTTAAAATATATTCATTGTACGACTTGTGCGAGTTAATAAGATGACAAATGAAGTACGCTTCAATGTTTTATCGCACTTTCGTCATAAACCTTTGATTTATCTTTAAATTTACTCATTGTAATTTATTGATAATATAAACTGTCTGTTTCGTCTCTCCAAAACTTTTTTAATGAATTCATTTCTTATTTATCAACATTGTCGATCGTTTTTCTGTGAACTGTCAGCTTACTGATGGTGGAGTGGATATATTCACCGAATCGAATCTTGTCGGACCGGATCGAACTCAATAACCGAAAAGGACTCTTTTTCGTGGCTCATTTCTGTTACTTTTCACATTTTTGAAAATCAGTTTTCCTTTTTGCTGCATGAAATGGGTTTCTAATGTTTGATCAGGCAATTGCCTGATTCTATCCGATGCGCTTAGTTCCGGTGAATTATACAAATACTGTCTGGGGGCGCACATTTTTTGGGGGGTCGGACAGTCTGCGAGATTCTTGCTAAAAATTCTGTCTATGAACTCATATTTCTAAAACACTACGTGAACTCATTACCAAATGACAAAATTAGTTTTAATGTGTTGCTACGGGTCGGGTACATCACAGGAAATCAATGAGAATTCATGCAACTTTGATGAAAATCCCAATAAATAAAAGGGGGTTAAGAAGCATAAAATCAATATAATGTTTTTTTCGCCCTATTTTCAATGAAGCAAACAAGTAAGTGTTTCGAAACGATACAAAATCAAAGCGTTGAGAACGCTGATGTGGCATTTGCAATGGATCTTTCACCTGAGGCAATAGGCAAAATTCACTACACGTGCGTAATTTAACTTCTGACCAACTGACCGGTTAGTTGAGCTTAAAATGTGGTCTCTAGAGCGTCCACAAGGAATTTTCTTGATTTGACCTAGTGACCTAATTCATCACCCGACTTAACCCAATTTAGAACTTATCAAAAAATTTAATAAGACAAACATTCTGATCAGTTTTCAAGTTTATTAGGGAATAAATGTGGCTCTAAAGTGCCCACAAGGTATTTTGTTTTTTTAGATTTGATCTACTGACCTAGTTCACGACCCCAGTTGACTCAATTCCAAATTCACCCAATATTTCATCAAAACAAATATTTTAACCAATTTTCAAGTCAATTGAGCAAGAAATGTAGCTTTTAAAGTGCCCACAAGCTATTTTTTAATTTGACCCAGTGACCTAGAGTATGATCCCAGGTGACCCAATTTTAAACTCAAGTTAGATTTTATCAAGACAAATATTCTGACCAATTTTCAAGTCAATTGAGCAAAATATGTGGCCTCCAGAGTGCCCACAAAGTATTACTTTCATTTGACCTTGAAACCTAGTTTATGACCCCCTGTTGACCTAATTTGAACTCACTGAATACTTGTGGTCAGGTGGAATAACAAATTAGAACGTTCACTACATACCAGATAACAAAGCTCTATGCTTTCCAGTTTTAGAAAAGAAGAATTTTAAAGTTTTCCTTCTTTGTTCCTTTGTTCGAGCTTGTGACCTCCGGAGCGGGGCCTGTTTTGACCCTAGCGGCATCATTTAAACGAAAACCTCTGTTTACACCATTATCTCCTTATTCCACTAATACACATTTATCTGATTTGGGCATTGGGGGTACAGAAGTGCGGTATTTTTTCAAAATAACAACGGTGAACCTTTACTTTGAAATTCAATATGAAATAAACGTAAGCATTTATCCTATGCATCGGCCATTTATTAATACAGCCCTTACAAGCTTTGGTAATATCATAGGCTAATGGCTTCGGTATAATCCCTACTTTTCCCAGTTATTGAGGGGGGGGGGGAATGGGTGATGCGTCTTAGCAGACAAATCGAATCGTCGAAGAATATGACATGCGCAGATAACACTTTACACAGCCGATCTATTCCACAGGGCCTTGATTCATACCGTAGTAAATTAATGTAATAGAAAAAAATATTTGTCTCCCTCTATTTGGAAATTAAATATTTTCATATGCATTACCCATTGGCCCTATACTACCTTTTATAACGGTGAGGAAAAGGAAGCAGTTGTTCGTAATGTTTCTTTTCATTTAATTTTACTGCATGTCGAGCAAATAGAGTCGATACTCAAGAATCTCCTAGCCGTCTCCTTTTTTGCGGTATCTGTCGAAGATATTTTGAAGACCATGTATCGTATTTTGTGCAAAGCCAAAGGAAATAAACCCAATTAAACTCATTTTTTTCAAGCAATTGAGTTTTTTGGTAGCATTCAGTTGTGTATTTTGAAATTGCATGTTAAAATATATTGGGTGAGGCCAGTGATCGTGGAAATACTAATTTTTCATAGAAAATAGCTTTACTCGCTTCATAGTCTTTTTCTTGGCGAAATGATATAAAAATTGTCTACCGATCGCTTGGTCCTTGGCCCTTTCGTTCCAAAACCAGTTCTTCCCATGGCTTGTTCATGCCATGATTGCGCGCTACTCCATTTGATAGAGCATGAATATTTATAGATCAAAATAATTGATTGTAATGTTGGGAATTATATGTTAATGGCTCAAGATTTTTCAAAATCATAGTTTTCAGGTACAAACTTAATTTTATTTGCTATATACACATGGTTTTTCTCTCTATCCATGCTGCATTCTACTGTCAAGAGACGTTACTCCTCCTAGCGGTCAAAGGGAGAACACCAATATTCAAATAATCCAAACTCTGTCACTAGTACTCTCCTTTCAAACGAAATGGTATTAATTTGCCTAGTAGGTTCGCTTTTAAGCCAATATCTGAACATTATTTCTCATTTTCTTTCAAATTGTTAATTCCATGCAACGGGTTCCTTGACAAAGACCACTTCAGCGTTCTCAACGCTTTGATTTTAAAATATATTTCTTGCTTGTATTTGGGAAGGTGACGCGGTAAATATCAATGAATCATTTCATTCATAAACGTGTCTATAGTCACGTTCTCGCCCCTGATTTATTCACGTGACAAACACTTTTTGCAAAAATAGGTCTACTCACTTCATCGTGTGAAAATTTGTTAGTTACTAGTATTTTCACCCCTGTCTCCCGCACTTTTTGCTATCGGTCAAATTGACACGTGAAATACACTGGTCCCTTGACACGCGTGTCAAGGGACCAGTGTATTTCACGTGTCAATTTATGTATCCATGATGATGGGATCACTTGCTTGGTATCATGCGCATGTTGCTCCCTTTCTCCAGAGTGTCGCTCATACATGACCCATGCACCGGCAAAAGGGGGGCTTAATGCGTCACTGTGTTGCATTACAACAAGCAAGACATCAGCAAATAACAATACTATAAAGTCCTTTTTTTTCAAATACATGACTGAACCATAAGGTAAAGTTGTCCTTCGATATGCATAAAGATTTGAGAAAAGCGAAAATTTTCGGCCTATGTCAGCCTGCGCGTGCTGCACTGGCTAACATGGACTGATATTTTTCGCAAAGGCATTAAGCTCCCTTTTCACAGAGCATGGCTCATATTATTTTCTTTCTATTTGGAATATAGAGCTTTGAACAACAGCTCTCATAGCTCACGTGACCAAGGTAAATAAGTTTCGTACTATTTTCCACTCGTGTAGAATCAAATTCGATTACATTCATAGCGTTAACCGATTTCTTGAAACATCGCATGATCGAGTAATTGACATTTCGTCGTATTCATCTGGATTTTTTTTTTGTACCAAGAAAAAAGTTAAGGTAACGAGTGGATAAAAACCACATCATAGTTGAAATAAGTAGGTAACTTCTTTTGAAATATGATGTTTTTTCCGCCATTTTCAGATTTGTATAAATGATTCCTTAACATCACCATGACGACGACCATTGCATTCTAATTTCAGTTAAATTCCTTATAATCTTTTAAATGGTAGTATGGGATTGTTGATAAACGTGTTACCTACTTATTATGACTTTTTACGCCTCACAGTAGTATGAATAGTTTTGAAATCTTTGTGGTAAAAGGTGCAAAAAAAAAAAAAATAGCATCTTAAGCCAAGTTCTGGTAAAAGGATCTTCAGAATTGCATTGATAGGTGAACTAATTGCCGCAGAGGAAATATGGTGGTAAACGGCTTTAAACATCAAATAACCAATTAGATAAAAAATTAACCCTGAACTTGCTAAATACATTAACGAAACTTTAAAGCCTATAGTAAAAACATGATTGATGATATATTAAAAATTCATTTTTAGAGAAAAATATATCTTTATCGGACACTGTAGATCCAAGATCAGACTGCACGTTCTGTGCAGTCTGATCTTGATCTACACTGTCCGCAAAAGGGAAGTGAATCGCACTTACCTGCCTATGAATTAAAGGGTTAACAAGGATATTTTCAAGGCCGCACGCCGCAGCTATATATTTGGGTCAATTAATTAACCTAGGAATAAAAGACTTAATTCCAAATAAAGAGTCTTTGTGACCTTTCGTAATTATTTGTCTCCAGCTGTTATTTTTTTATCCTTGTGTAGTAAACAATTGTGTTACATTTACAACCAGAGGTCAAGATGTTCCCTAAACATCCCCCCTCCCCGCCCTCATTTATTTTACCTTATTCAAACCAATCCAGCAACTATAAAGTTATATAAACTTAGAGTTTTCAGTAGTTTAGATTCAGTTACATGTATATCTTACATGTATTACACTGTTTTTATTTCTGCTTGTAAATGTATGCTTTAAATCTTTTGTAATAAACTTACGTAAAAAAAAAGTCCAGTATTTTAAAGAGTGTTTGATAGAAGTCTTTTAAAAACATTGTGGGAAAAAAAGAAATGATTGTAACCAGCATTTAATTCTTTACCCACAATGTTTTCTAACCTTAGCAAACAATTCGAAAGACATAAGTCACTTTTAATATATCGTTGGCAGACACTTTCACTATGCATGATAAGTCACTGATGTAGTAATAAGTCAGGGCTGTGGCCATTTTCGCAAGCCAAGGGTACGATACACTACGCTACTCTACCCTTGGCGGATCGAGCTTGATTTCGACATTCCCGGGATACGCATTTTCATTGGTTGCAGGTAGCTCTAACTGCACGAATCAAATCGCTCGTAGCATTTCATCTTTGATAAAAATACAACAAGGTCGCGACCTTTCGAATAAAAAGAGAAGGTAAAGATTGGCACCTCCGTGGATGTGTGCACTATCTGTAATGATTTATTACCGAAAAAAAAAAATAGACGAACAATATTTACGGAAAGTTTCAGTGTGACCAATCAATTATCTGAGGTTTTAGGCTATATTCCAGCACCTGACGATGGAATGTCGAAGTACGTTTGTGGTTATTGCTTCAATATGAATTATTGTTTTCGTAACGGTTTGTAGAACGATATTTTATTGGCTATCGGAAATGAGATGTAAAGGGGGATAATAACAAGCATCCAATAGCGGGCGTATCTCGGGAATATCAACATCGGACTCGATCTGCCAAGGTAAGATCCACATAGTAATCGTACCCTTGGCTCGCGAACGGGGACTGTGGCACATTTAGAAAAAGAAAGTCAACACGTCACAATAACCTTTTTTGAGCCCCAATAGCTTCATTGGTAGCGCACTGGACATAAGATCGTGTGGGTGGGGGTGGGATGGGGGATAGTGGGAGTGACCTAGAACCCTGGTCCTGAAAATGATCCACTGGAATTAAAGAAATTGCTCACTGCATCTTGTTTTTTAAACTATGACCTTGGGTGTTCACATTCTGACCCGTTTAGATTTTTTTCGGCAGTAGCGTGTTTTAGGTCTTTAAGAATTGGTCTGTGGTAGAAAAATGAATGTAAAAACTAGGTCAGAAGTTTCCACGTCGCTGTATCTTATGCTTGCTTTTTACCTGTTTTGTTCTGCTTCCTTGACAAATGCCACATCAGCGTTCTCAATGCTTTGATTTTGTATCGTTTCGAAGCACTTACTTGTTTGCTTCATTGAAAATAGGGCGATAAAAAAAAACATTCTATTGATTTTGTGCTTCTTAACCCCCTTTTATTTATTGGGATTTCCATCAAAGTTGCATGAATTCTCATTAATTTCCTATGATATACCCCACCCGTAGCAACACATTAAAACTACTTAAAGAGCGAGAAATGTAGGCCTACAGGAAATGCGTATAAATTACATCGTACTTCAGTCTTATAGAATGGCAACGGATTGTTTGTCTATGTATCTAGTGTGGAACTAGTATTTCCGCCTTCATTTTAAGAGTTAGACAACAAGAAATCAGTATTTTTCACTTGTCGTAACCGTGAAATATATAGTCATAATCCAGCGATACTTCGTCATAAATTACAGAAAAGCATGTGTGGAATTCCATGCAGACCGACCGCCATGATATGACCTTAGCTGTTTAAATGGCGTTGAACTCCAATACAACCAACCAACTAATTGGTAAAGAGTTAAACCGTTCTACTGATGAACAAGTGAAATAAGACTTGTAAGCTGATTGAAAAAAAAATATAATCAAAGTACTGATAGTACTGAAGGCCAGGAAATTGAGGATACGAAACAACACATAAGGTCAATTTTAATTAATACAAACAGGTAGACGGGCAGGGATACAAGCGGATTCCACTAAGCCCCTGGAATTCTTGGTTTTATCATGAAATTTTGAACTGATACTAGAAAGCACCAGCCAGAAACTAATTAAGCCAGAGCCAGGCATGTGCTCACAGTTATGCGGTGTTTGATAATGGCTTAGAATACTTAGTAATTTGGCGTGCTTGTAAACAGTCCCAAGTCAAAATTGAACCGTATTCAATCGGTGCAATACCAACTTTGGTTATCTAAATTTTCTGATACATGTGATGTCTTGTAGTCCTGAATGACGTTATTTTTTACATTTATGACGCAAGAACATATTTATTTTTATTGATTTCAATGAAAATACATGTAAGATAGTTATCAAGGTAAAATGTAATTAATAATAAAGATTGGAGTGATACGGCAGTTGGTCATGTTGTCTCTACCTTCCACAAGTCGACGAAATTTTGAACTGGTCATATTTGAAGGAAGTTGTAGATAAAAATCCAAAGTAGTTCTTCGTGTGTATTGAAAAGTAAGACTGTGGGGAAATTGGGAGGAATTGCTTGTTACAAGCGAATTCTCTTTTAGCCAAATATTTTCTCAATAAAATACTGTGAAAAGGTTGGATTGTTTTGGGAAAACGATTAGGCTCGGTTTTCCTATTTTACTTGCCTATTTTACGGACAAGTCACAGTGACTTGAGCTTCGAAACTAATATCTACATAATATAAAAAGACGTTAATCCTAATTCATAATCGTTGTCCAAAGACAACTTGTGTCAAGCCCGCAAACACTTGACTCTCAAGCTTGACCTAGACCCTGGACCTGAATAAATGTTTCAAAGGGAACTTCTACTCATGATGGAGAACAATGCATTATGCTAATTTATATCAGAATCTATCCAAAAATGTAGGAGTTATGGTCCGGACGAAAAATTGGCCTTCAATGGGGCCTTGATCTTGAACCTACTTGGACAGATGTTTCAAATGGCACATCCAACCGTGATGGAGGTCAATTGTGCCAAATTATTTTGAAATCCATCCACAATTGTAGAAGTTAATGGACCAGAAATATTCGGATGCACACAAGCCCTAGTGAACACTAGAAATATATGTGTCAGAGACACTGATGCCCCTGCTAAATGGTATTGGTCACAGGTTTGTAATATGACACTAGTAGAGAGAGAGAGAGAGAGAAAAAAAATACGTTAAATGACAAGCGAACGACTACAGAAAAAAATTATAAGCATTTATTTGGTTTCAAATCAAAGTCAATCAAAGACATTTTTAAGAATCACACAGGTGTAATCTATTTGTGACAGGTGTAAAAGGTGTAAAATACATCCTATCAGTGTGAAATAGGCAGTCTAAACAATGACAAAACTACCAAATAACTCTTGGATAAAGGTAACTAATACACATAATGTACATACTAAAGACAACGAAATTTCAAAAATATTTTTATAGACAACTTGATTAACGATATGGATGAAATCTGATGTTGGGGTCGATTTTTCTAAAATTTTATTTGGGGACGATTTCACCAAAGAAATGGTCTCCAGGGGACGATTTCTCTGGAGTGATAAACATAACACGGGCCAACCAGTTTGGGGACGATTTCTCCAGGGGCCGATTTCTCCAGCATTCCGCTGAAGTACCCTAGATTTAGTCTATATACATAAGAAAAAGTGATAAACATAACACGGGCCAATATTCTATACGTAGTTTGCTTTATTTACAATCGCATTTTAGCGGAGACGCGTTTTGTGACACACAGGTTCAAATGTCAACACAACGTTATAGACAAACTCCGAGCAGAGTCGTCGTTCGTTAATCTCACCATAGCTGAATATGAATGATCCGGAGTGCAAGAGAGAGCGTTATAGATATTAACCGTATATAGCGCGTAGGAATACACAACTGCCGGATAAAAAAGCTAAGTTCATTAGGTTACGCCTTTATTAGGTCAGTGTTAATGACAAAAACGGGATAAAAAACACACACTCGTCAGTTATTAAAGGATTGTAATACCCTTGCAATTCCATGGCGTTTTGCAGATGAAAGCTTTGAGGAAAGGAAAGCATTCACACCCTGTGATAAGCAATCTCTGTATATACTTGGGAAACTAGTTGTTTTGGCGGTCTCAGCGATATAAAGTGGACACACCAACCAACATTTTTGTCTGAATAGGCAGCTTACGATCCCTATAGGCAAGGGAATCCCTGGAGAGGGATTCCCTGGCCTAAAAATCGAAATTTTATTAACCCTTTACCACACAATCCCGCCTTTCAACGACCCTGAGAAAGAAGGCTTTTGAAAACATTGAGGGAAAAATGCTGGTAACCAGCATTTTCTCCTTTTTTCCACAATGTTTTCCATCTATTCAAGGACAAGTGTCATTATTTGACAATTTTCCTTTTGTGAAGTACCCCAATGTATACAAGTATATAATTTTGCTGTGTGGTAAAGGGTTAATTGAATATGTCGAGTAAACCCTCGTCCTGCTCGAAAAAATTCTTAAACCTGTATTTAACCCTTTACCCCAAGAGGCATTTCTATGGTGTATCTAATTGACCCTAAATAACAGTAAGAATGAAACCGTTTCTTATGTGTATATGACACCTTTTGATAGCATAGAAAACATTGTGACAAAAGGTGAAATTGCTCGTCACGAGCAATTTCACCTTTTGCCTCAATGTTTTCCAAAGGCTCCTACATGCAATGCGTAGAAATGAGTATCTATGGAGTAAAAGGTTAAAACCAAAATATTGCGTTTTCAAAGATATTTTTCAGGAGGATATATCTCCTTATAGGACAGAGAAGATCAAAGATCAGAGACTGCATTTTCTGTGCAGTCTGATCTTGATCTACTCTGTTGTCCAAAGTCATTGAATCGCGCTTAGCAGCCCTATAGGATTAACACGTTTTCCCGCCAAATAAATTTCGTCGTCAAATAGGCCCTACTAGTCATTCAACCTGTCTTGCATATCTAAACAACAACAAAAAAAAAGGAATTACAAATTAAAAGGCCTCTCTTCCTCCGTGGTCTGGAATCAATCTACATGTTGTAAAACTTGCAGACAGATGATCTCATTACATTTTCTGCACTGTCTGATCTTAACTTACACCGTTTGTAAAAAAAAATATTACATATCATTATCGATGTTATAAGGAGAACGAAGGGCGTTTCCTCTTGGACTCAGGTTTTCAAGGAACTTACATAAAAAAGTTTAGCTAAAGGTTGAGCAAAACCAGTCAAAGTTTAGGAGCACTTTAGAAATTAAATTGACTTAATCATAAATGTACATTAATTTTTGCGTCAAAGAGGATAGAGCTGGCATGTACATGCAGATCTGAAGACTGATATTCGTCTTTTCGATTTGCAAAAGACAAAAAAGATGTATAGGATCTGACATGAGTTGGTTTTTGAGATAGGATTTTTTTAAACGAGTCTACGAAAAATGCTATTATCTCATCACCAAACGACAAAATTTTAGATTTGCCCATATCGAAAGCACTTGCAGACAACAAAATAAAAGCGACTGAAAATTTGTGAAAGGTAGAAAACATTGTGGGAAAAGGACGAAATACTGGTTACCAGCATTTTCTCCTTTTCCCACAATGTTTTCTATAGGCTTCTTTCTCAGGGTCGTTAAAAGTAAGGATTGTGTAGTAATGGGTTCAGCGTGTCTTTGGCTAGCCAAGAGACGTTTTTGTGGACAAGTTTAATGATAAATTTTTACCTCGAAAACCAACGAGTGTCGGATTCTTTTTATCACGTAACTGTATAACAAAATTTACAGACCACATAATGTGTTAAAAGAGAGGCAAACACGTATTGATGTGTGGTGAAATTTACATGAAGCCTTTGCACATCTTTGACAGTTACATAACGAGCGAAAAATAGTTCCAAAGAAACTTGCATATACTGATTTTGTTTCGAATCTAAAAGTGATTAACTTAACATATTTATCATGATTAAGAATTTTGACCATTACTCTCCTTCAGGAGCCTAACTCAGAAATGTTTTAGACATAAAACATATACGAATAATTACAGAGATCTGATCAAATACACGTGTGTGAGACAAGAAAATCCGTAATGGCTGTATTACATTGAAAACAAGCGGAGTTATACATGTGATAAAACGATATACAGGGTAAAGGGTTTTTTAATGAAACTTAAATAAACGTGTCACACATATATTATGTCATATATGTCGCCCCACTCCCTTCCAGATGTTACTGTATTATTCATAACAACATTGCTAGACGTAAACAAAGGAATGTAGTCACGAAGTAACTGTGCCGCGCTCTAGCAAAAAGAGGTTTTATTGCATTTTAAAACCGACAATGGTATCTTATAAGTCTGGATCCATGAAATCTACTTTGCATGACAAGTGACTGGATCATGAAGTAGACATGTCCTTCTACACGCAGGAGATTTGCAAACAATGAAAACGTTTTCACCAATGTCAGCCTGCGCGGCTGATATCGGTCGAATTTCTTTTAAAGATGCACTTCGCTTAACCCCTTTCACATTGGAAGCATTTGTAAACAAACCATCCGGTAACACTCATATATGACTTGCAACACGCGAAAAGGGGCAGTCGGACCTTTGCGTAAAGTGTCGTCTCGGATCAGCCTGCGCAATCCGCGCAGGCTGATTCGAGACGACACTTTCCGATCGCGTGTGATTTTCTTTCTACGCAAGCCTACTGTAATTTTATAATATTGACGTAAAGTGCTGTCTCGGATTAGCCTTTGCGGACTGCAAATGTCCGAATGTCCCTTTTCGCATGTTGCAAGCCATATAAGGATAAAACAAAAGCTTCGCAGAACCATAGCAGTGTTCTAGAAAGACCGTACATGGCATTGTTCTTTGCAGTCTTTGTCTTGTTATGCACTGTTCACAAAGGCTTATATAGTGCCGCTTGTAGCAGTCCCTGGATAAGTGCAGCACTGTTCGCAAAAGCTTAGATAGTGCCGCTTGTAGCTGGATAAGTGCAAAACACGCGCTATAGCCATCTCTGTACATCAGGTGCAAGTGTACTGGTCAGTGGCAGTTATTCAACCCTTTCAGGGAAAGCTAGATAAATTCTTCTCGTTCTATCGTTTAAAATCTTAGGCTACTACGCGCCACTCAAAGACCTTTTGCGGACAATGTAGATTAAGATTAGACTGTACAGAACGTGCAGTCTGATCGACAGTGTCCGATCATGAAGAAGGTATCTTTTGTCTAAAAGTACCTTTTAACCCTTTCCCAAACAATCCCTGGTAATCACGACCCTGAAAAACAAGCCTTTTAAAAACATTGTAGGAAAAGGAGAAAATGCTGGTCAGCAGCATTTCCTTCTATTTCCACAATGTTTTCTAACTTCTCAGAACAAATTTCAATTTTTGAGTAGGCCCCTACCATTAATTTTGTTGTTTGCAAACGTTTTCAAATTGGACAAGTCCTAAATTTTCTCGCTTGGTAAAGAGTTAAAATTGAACAACGTACATTCAAGATCAAAGTACACCATTTAACCCATTACCACACAATCCCTACTTTTGACGCCCCCGAGAAAGAGGCCTTTAGAAAACATTGTTGGAAAAGGAGAAAATGCTGGTAACCGGCATTTTCTCCTTTACCCACAATGTTTTCTACCCTTCATAAAACAAATTTCAAATTTTTAGTCACTTTTATTATGTAGTCTGCAAATGCTTTCAATTTGGACAAGCCTAAAATATTGTCGTCTGGTAATGAGTTAAGCAGTCTGATACTTATCTACACCATGCACTAAAGCTATTGAAGAACTTCGGTATGTACAGACGAGTTGAGTCTCAAGAGGAGACATCACAGGACCCGCATTAACCAACCATTCTGGAGAATATTCTTCGTCTAATTCTCTAAGAATTTCAAAGTTTGAAAATAACACAAATTCTGATTGGCTTAACTATTTGGTTTAGCCAGTCAGAAGTTGTGTTTCTTTCAAATACAGAAAATTCTGGCGAATAAGACAAAAACCGGACTCAAGAATGGTTGCTGGATACGGACTCGGCGTTTGAATACAGTCGGGGAAAATACTATGGGATGTCATTTGCAAGTAGCACTTATTGAGCCAGGTTCCAGAAGCATGGAGGAAGGAAGGAAGGAAGGAAGGAAGGAAGGAAGAAAGAAAGAAAGAAAGAAAGAAAGAGGAACGGAAGAAAGGAAGGAAAGAAAGAAAGAAAGAAAGAGAGAAAGAAAGGGGGACGGAAGAAAGGAAGGAAGGAAAGAAAGAAAGTCAGACAGACAGAAAGGAAGGAAGGAAGTGAGGAAAGAAGAAACGAATGAAAGGAGGAAGGGAGACAGACAAAGTTTATTCCATAAACCTTACCTCTGTGCAATTGATCCTCGTTTAATCCGTTTTTTTTTACGCGTGAAGATTTAGAACAAAACAGGAACAAATGGGTAAAGTATTTACATAACAGAAGATGAAGTTCATTATCTCCTCTGCAGCTTCACAATGTGTCCTCGCTCGCTTTCAGTTGACAGTATTCTAAATTTTGTGTAACAATAATGCTCTGTTCATTGAAAAAAGAACGCGTACCACATCTTCGAGTTTATATTGGTATGAATATCACACATCACCTCGGACAGAGCAGATCCAAGATCAGACTGTTTATGCCGTGCTTTCTGATCTTGATCTACGTCGTCCTAAGAGAGCCTATAATTGGACAAGGTTAGCCCATTACCACACAATCCCTACTTTTGACGCCCCTGGAAAAGAAACCTTTTAAAAACATTGTGGGAAAAAGGAGAAAATGCTGGTAACCAGCATTTTCTCCTTTTTCCCGCAACGTTTTCTACCCTTCACAAAACTAATTTCAAATTTTTAGTCACTTCCATTTTGTCGTCTGCAAATGCTTTTAATTTGGAAAAGCCTAAAATATTGTCGTTTGGTAATGAGTTAAGGATTAAAACAAGCCTTTTAACCCTTTACCTGATATGCCAATTTGAGGCTCTTCCACTTCAGCAGCAAATAAAGATATGATGTCAAAAATATGGACAAATGAGGATACAAATATCTGATTAAATTGAAAACATTGTAGGAAAAGGAGAAATTGCTCGTTACGAGCAATTTCTCCTTTTCCGTCAATGTTGTCAAAAGCTGTCTGTTGTTGATACGTCAAAATGAGTATCTATGGAGTAAAGGGTTAATAAATAAAACAAGACAAACTCTGTATGAAAAAAAAATAATGTAGGTTAAATAGCTTTATACTGTTATCCATAAAGAAGGCTTATCATTTTCGTTTCAAATTGTTGTATTGCAATCGCAGGAAGGTCAGGATGGGACAATGCAAAACGTGCTTGTCACAGAGAGGATGGAGAGAGACGGGGGAAAAGAAAGAGATTGGCCGCTCCGCTTGACTTACTATGACGGTGTGCCCGTGTCACGTATACAGGGTGTTGCAAAAGTAGAATGGCCTAAGTTTGCTCGTAGCCCCCCAAGTACTGAAAAAACCTAGGAACACATACTGATGGGTTATCTGTCACCGGGACTTTATTAGTTGTATGGTCAGTTGGCAGGGGACATGGAAACCAACTCACAGCCGTGGTGAACTGTGTCGCCCAAAACCGAAGGCGATGTGGCGGCATGATTCACCATAGCCGTGAACAAGTTTTCAAGTCTCCTGCCACCTGAGCGTACAAGAAATTTATTGTACTGCAAAGTTTTACCACTCCAACGTTTGTTAAGCGTTTTGTACCTGTATTTTTTTTTTTGTTTGAAAAATTCACGATGACGAAGTAGAATATCCCTTCTGAGTGCCCCAATTCAATGAAAACTGACGTCACTGGGAACTGACGTCACAGAAACCTTGATGATATCCGCAAAAAAATGCAGCTTGGCGCATAATGTTGAAGTTAATCTTGATTGACGCCGCCATTTTGGATGTAATGTTGATAGTGTAGTCATGTATACGGGGCTCCTAAAAGGGAAATTGCCTTTACGTTGATTTTGCCAGTGTACATGATATATGTTCGGGGCATATCATCCAATCAAGGTGGATACAGCAAGGTGCAAAGATGGTACTGAAGCTTGGTGGTTTTCTCGTACTTGGTTTCCCGGTCAGTTTATATTTATTTTCATTTTGAAAGCAGTATGTCTGTTGAACAAAATCCTGAAAAAAGGAGAGAGACAGAGAGGGAAGGAGAAATAGATAGATAGATAGATAGATAGATAGATAGATAGATATTTACACAGATACTTAATCATTTACAAAACAATTGCGACGTTTAACGACCCTGAGGAACAATACTTTTGAAAACATTATGAAAACTGTTGGTAAACAGCTTTTTCTCCTGTCTCCACGATGGCTTTCACCCTTTCAAACACAATTCCAATCATTCGCGTCACATAAATATGTGACCCGCCACGCTGGAATCCAATACATCAATTGGATGAAAACAGATCAAAGATAGTGCAGGACAATTTCAGCTGATAGTTAAAAAATGATAGTATAGTAAGGTAGAATGACCACTTTTCGTGCAGGAAATATCATAAAAGCGAAAAGTGTTGATCCTGGTCAGCCTGCGCAATCCGTGCAGTCTGACCAGGGGCGACACTTTTCGCTGTTCCAAGATGGTGCCATTTAGCGCGACGAGTCACATATAACAATACTTGTACTCTGTATGAGTCAATGAAATCAATCAGGTTTTAAATCTGTACCATACGACAAAAATTTATGCTGGTCCAAATTCAAAGCTTTTGCAGATGGCAAAATAATTAACGCTATTTGATGGAGAATGTCTTTCATTGGATAAATATGGCTTTCGTTGGAAAAGAATATTGTCGGAAAACGAGAAAAAGCTGGTTACGAGTATTTTCTCTTTTTTTTTTTCAAAACAATCTTTTCTGAAGCTTTTACCCTCAGTGTCGTAAAAACTTGTGACTGGTCCAAATTCAAAGCATTGCAGACGACAAAATAATTAAGGCTAATTTGATGGAGACTGTCTTTCATTGGATAAATATGGCTTTCGTTGGAAAAGAATATTGTCGAAAAACGAGAAAAAGCTGGTTACGTGTATTTTCTCTTTCATTTTCAAAACAATCTTTTCTGAACCCTCAGTGTCGTAAAAACTTGTGACTGTCTGGTAATAAAGTGCTTATTCTGAACTAACTGGCCCTAGCACCTGCGTAACGGCATACCTGATGTATTATTTTAAAAACAATTTATGCAAAAATGCTGATAAATCATACACATGTAAGAGTACGAGTGATTTTAATTTGTAACTTAAAACGTCTGAATTGAAATATAAAACTTTTAACTGATCATTTTGGTGACCTTGCTAATCTATTCACTAACATGTTTATAACGCCATAGCTGCAGGTCCCACTCTTCAAAGTCTGTTGTAACTGACATTTCATGTCAGTGTTTGGTACTAACCATGATTCCATTATGACGTTATGATTACAATAAATGATTGCTTGACAAGATTTAAGGCATACGGCCCCTTATAGTACTGTCATAATGTGAAACTGCCGCCTGCCGATTTGTAGAAATTTGCGAATTCTAAAGTTACATACCGCCGGTTTAATGCAGAGAAATGACCTCCCCTACAAAATGGCCCATGGGTCATTTCCCTACCTAGAGAAATGGCCCATTGGTCATTTTTCTACGTAGCGGAATGACACGGGTCATTCCTCTTCCTTGTGAAATGACTTCTGGGGGTAATTTCTCTACGTAGAATAATGACCCGGGTCATTTTGTAGGGGAGGGTCATTCCTCTGCATTACACCGGCCGTTTTTCACAAATCGGTGCGAGTCGTCATACAAATCCGCTACGATCTTTTTTTATCTTACACTCGTTTGCAATGAGCAAAGATGACGTATTTTCTCAACACCCTATGGTCATTTGCTTTATTTCTAAAATATTGCAGATTTCTTCTATAAAATTATTTGTCAAAACTGATGTTCGTGACAAATCTTCGAATTTTGTCATCTTCAGGTTCAGAACAAATTCATTATATGTTGATGATTTCAAAGAACGAATTCCATTAACCTCATTTGATTTGTCGTTTGTCAAAATTTATGTTTTTCTCGGACAATTCTAAAAGTTGGCAAAGGTTAAAGAGTTAAGAATCTAAACGACAAATAGAGTGGAGTCTTTTCATTATCTCCCGCTAGATGGCATTCTACAAATACTCATCTATCTAATTTGGGCATCCTGGGTACACAGGACCGGACCACATTTCTCCGCGACAACTTTTACTTTGAATTTAAAACTAAAACAAACGTTTACTCAATAAAACGCTACCTAGTGCGATTCACTCAGCTATGATCAGCAGTTTAGAGACATCTGGAGCTAAAACACGACTATTTTTTTCCTCAAACGTATTAATTCATAAAAGCCATTTTTTCTCCATTGCTACTTTATAGCGCGCAATCTTACAGTCTCTCCGATAGCGGGGAGAGTGATGCGTCATATAAGACAGGCCGAATTTTTTAAGAATATGACATGCGCAGACAACGGGAGTCTTTTAGATTAGTAACGGCAGGTGATGCTTGTTGCAATTAGATACACATTACTTTTCAACACGCCCTGTACACCTTACCTCAGTGCAAAGTTATGGTCACTCTCAAAGTCACGCAGGTTAACTCTTTACTCCACAGATACTCATTTCTACGCATTGCTTGTAGGACTCTTTTGAAAACATTGTGTCAAAAGGTGAAATTGCTCGTGACGAGCAATTTCACCTTTTGTCGCAATGTTTTCTATGCTATCAAAAGGTGTCATATACACGTAAGAAATGGTTCCGATTTGAGATACCTTAGAAATGCCTTATGGGGTAAAGGGTTAAACTGTCATTGACCGCTGTAGTGGTCATTGATACCTGACCGTTTGTGCACATTCTTTGACCCTCTTTTTAATATCAACAGATGTATTTAATGTGCCCCTGATCCAATTTTGTTTTCGATCATGGCCCGTATTCACCAACCACCTTTGATAAAACTTTTAGTCCCAAAAATATCTAAAATCTAAATATCTACTATATATAAATTTCAAAGTACAACGACTAAACCTTTCGGATTAGCCAATCAGAAGTTGCTTTCTTTGAAAGATAGATTTAAGACTATTAATGAAATGAAGGTTGTTTCATAAGGCCCCTCATTTACAACTGTTTTGGGAACAGGTGTGCAGGGAAATCACTTCTCGGGTCATGTTAACCCCCCTTGGCTAAAAGGAACAACCAGCATTTTCTTCTTTTCTCGCAATGTTTTCTCCCTGCTGGAAACAAATTTCACTGTTTGAGTTACGTTAATTTTGTCGTCTACAACTGCCTTCAGTTTTGACCAGTCTAAAGTTTTGTCGATTGGTAATAAGTTAACCCATTACCACACAATCCCTACTGAGCCCCCGAGAAAGAAGCCTTTAGAAGACATTGTGGGAAAAGGAGAAAATGCTGGTAACCAGCATTTTCTCCTTTTCCCACAATGTTTTCTATCCTTCACAAAGCAAATTTAAATATTTGTGTCACTTTTATTTTGTCGTCTGCAAATGCTTTCGATTTGGACAAGCTTAAAATATTGTCGTTTGGTAATGAGTTAAGGCTCCGTACCCGAAGACTTTTGTCATTTGGTTGGTTTATGTAAATAAGGTAGCATATTAAAATAAATGAGACCAGTGAAGTTTGCAAAATGGATAAAATAGCTGAAAGATCAATGATTCAATATTCTTAAGAAAAGTCTAACATCATTTTGCTATGGCAGCAACGCTAGTGAATTATGCCCCTTCTTATGCTACTGTGAAAAAGGTAAATGGTGGAATTAAGCCTTGTAGAACTTTAGGATTTCAAAAGAAACAGTACATTTCAATTGTTACGGGAGGCCACTCCTTCGTGCATGGCTTCATCCCGGTTTAAATACAATATCCAACAACTGCGTTGGGGAAAATTCTCTTCAGCTCAGTGGACATGGTGTTGGCCTTTTGTCCGGGCCTTTCAGGTTCGAATCCTGTCCGGTCACTATATTTCTGCTTTGCATTTGTTCATTTGTTTCTTTGTTCGTAAGATGGGAGCTCGTGTGGGATTTGCCATTGAGCCATTAATCCCATCTGTTGTCCGAAAACGAACTTTTTGCATAATATAGGCTTTGCGTCATCAATAATTGATGACTTAAAGGGGGGGGATTGTTACGGGAGACAACTTCTTCATGCATGGCTTCATCCCGGTTTAAGTACAATACCTAACAACTGTGTTAAGGAGAATTCTCTTTAGCTCAGAAGTTATGGTGTAAGCCTTTCGTCTTGGGGTTCTCGGTTCGAATCCTGCCCTGTCCCTGTATTTCTGCTTTGCATTCGCATTTGTTATTCTGTTACGGACTTTGTCCGCAAGACTATCTCATTGTAGATCTTGCAATGAGGAAGCTCTGAGCCCGTGGGGTACCAGGACTTCTAACAGTTGACCAGAAGCAGACGAGGTAAAATCTGTCAATTTGTTATCTGAACATTTTATAGGCAGACCCTCGTAACTTTCTGCAAAAGTTTGTTACTGTGGATGACAAGTACATTCATCCTTTCACCCCGGAGGACAAGCAATAGTCTAAACAATGATATCACGCTTGTGCAACTCGGACAAAAAAGCAAAGACTGTTTCATAAGCGGGAAAGGTTATGGCCAGATTTTCCTGTGTTGCTGATGGTATTCTGATCGTAGATTATCTGCAAAAGAGACAAACAATTTATGACACATGCCATGCATCACTACTTATGCAATTAGCTCATTACCAAATGACAATATTTAGGCGTGTCCAAATCGAAAGCATTTGCAGACCACAAAATAAAAGTGACTGAAAATTTGAAATTGTTTTGTGAAGAGTAGAAGACATTGTGGTAAAAGGAGAAAATGCTGGTTACCGGCATTTTCTCCTTTTCAAACAATGTTTTCTAATGGCTTCTCTTCTTTCTCAGGGTCGTCAAAAGTAGGGATTGTGTGGAAATGGATTAAGAGATAATATCAAACTTAAGTGCAGCAGGAAACTCAGTAAAATTCTCTTGTTCCACCAGTATAATAATACCTGTACTCACAATTCTGTCTTTGCCATGGCCACCATTAAAGATTATGGCTTTGAATTGATTGAGCATTCGCCATATTCGTCTGATTTTGCTATTTCCAAAGGAAATAAAGGTCATTTCCGGAACCCGCCTTTTGTCAGATGATGACGTCATACATGCAGCGGATGACTTCCTGAATGGTCAAAACAAGGATTTCTTTAAAAGTGGTAAATATCGCTGGCAAAATTGTACTGATAATGGCGTTATGTTGAAATATAAGGCAATATATTCGACAAAAGTCTGACAGTCCGTGCCGGCTGACCTAGGCCGATATTTTATCGCTTTTGGTGAATTTTCTGCATGTCTAAGGACCAGTCTATTTCATGATTAATCCATTACCACATAATCCCTACTTTTGACGCCCCTGAAAAAAGAAGACTTTTGAAAACATGGGAAAAGGAGAAAATTTCTCCTTTCCCATAATGTTTCCTTTTCCCATAATGTTTTCTTCCCTTCACAAAACTAATTTCAAATTTTCAGTCGCTTTCATTTTGTCGTCTGCAAATGCTTTCGATTTGGACAAGCCTAAAATATTGTCGTTTGGTAATGAGTTAAGTCAGTCGGTTAATTCCTTACCACTTGACAAAATTTTAGACTGGTGCAAAGTGATAACGTTTGCAGACAACAAATTAAGTGTACCTTAAATATTTGTTTTTGTTTCTGAAAGGTTAGGAAACATTGTCTGAAATGGAGTAAATGCTGGTTACCAGTTTCTTCTCCTTTTTCCCCCCAACATAATTATTTTCATCTTAAGGGTCGTTGAAATCAGGGACTGCTTTATAAAACGTTAGGCATAATTAGTATAGTGCATCACAGAGATGCTTTAACCCTTTACCAAACGACAAAAATTTAGACACATTCAATTTGAAAGCACTTGCAGACGACAATATAAATATAACTCAAAAACTAAAACTTGTTTCCGGCAGGGTAGAAAACATTGTGGGAAAAGGAGAAAATGCTGGTTCCCAGCATTTTCTCCTTTTCCAACAATGTTTTCAAAAAGGCCTTTATCTGAGGGTCGTAAAAACCAGGGCTTGTTTGGTAAAGGGTTAAGATACTCGACCCCTAACACCTCTGGTGCAACATGGAATAAAATTTCTTGATAGTTGATAAAAACGGATTTATATAGATAAAAGATTTTTACGCATTTTAACCGACCAGAATGTTGATTCTTTTGCAAGTTTCCAGATAAGGGAGGTAATTATTATCTCCTTTTTTATGGCAATATAATGGCTTTAGATTTACAGATGTTAGTTCTAAGAACGGGAAAAAATAAAACGAAAAAATGGCTCGGTTAAAGTGGTACAATAATACTCATTTTCAATCATAGCAAAGCTATGTTCGGTAATGTTATAGTGGAAATAGCTGTCAAATCCTTTTTTGCCAGAACGTACCTAATTTTACGACGAATACGATCCCTTCAATGCAAAATCAAAATTGAATGGGGCAACCAGTCGTCATTAATACAAAAAATTTGCAATGGCAGAGCTAAATATCCTTTGTCTGAGGTTTAAAGGTGGCCCTTCAGATTTTGGGACGAAAACTTTACAAAAATGCAAAGAAATCATCCTTATACTCCCATAGCCTTTTAATTTGCGTTCATAAAACCCCAGTAGTCGAAAACCATCCGATAACACGAGAAATTAGAGATTTATTACGGACCAGGTTGACACCAACGGGAGACACGTTCTATTTTTAGATTATCAATTCTCTCATTTAAATACAGGAAAACACAGACAAAGTTTCAAACATCCGTCCGAAGAAGACATAATGGAAAATAATTATTACATATTTGTTATGTAATGGAATTTAAGCGTTATTAGTCACGTGCAAGTCACTTGACATTCCCACAATGCTTTATTGATTTTTGAAGCGAAATCTAAAAATAGATTAAGAGGCTACGTAGCCTTTTAAGGGAATACCATCAAGATTTCTTTTTTGTAATTTTATTATTCTTAATTATTGATGATTTGTATTCTTTTTGCATATAAATTTCAATGATATATATATTTTTTAGTTTTGAGTGATGTAAAAATTCTAAGTACCTACCTTTAAGCCCGACACTGAAGGTCATAGGCTATGACCGTAGACCATGTACCTATAGCCCCACCCATACAGCATACACCTAGTTAATAACAGTATAATTATTACCGAGTTTACTACACGCTCGAAACCCAAACCAAACCTTCAATACACTCTCTCAGTACCTTTTTGCCCTTAAATCGGAATCCACGACCCATGAAGATCAAAGACTTCCAAATCAAAATCAACCTTTTTACCAGCCTGTCCCGTGTTCACCTGATCTTGCATGTAAGGCTTTTGAAATCATTATGGTAAAATGAGAAAGATGCAGATTAACAGTATGTTCTCATTTTCCAAAAAAAATTTTCTCACCTTTAGAGGACAACGTTCATCACTTGATTCAAAATTGCATTGTGGTTAGCAATACTTTTAATTTGCACTAGTCTGACCGTTTTTTTTTTTACGTGAAGGAAATCTTTAACTCTTAGACGGCTTAGTAAGACTCAAGGGCCTTTTGCAGACAGTGTAGATCAAGATCAGACTGCACAGAACGTGCAGTCTGATCTTGGATCTACACTGTCCGATAAAAAAAGATTAAAAAAAAAACTTTTTAAATAGTAACACTTGGTCTTTTGTTATCGACTCGAAAGTTTCATTTCAATTACATTTAGTAGGATAAAGGTAAAAGTGAAGACGATATGACCCAATGTCATTCTTATAGTCGGTGGGGGGTTATTTATTGGCCAAATATATCAAACTTAAAAAACAAATAAATCAATTGTTTCCCTGGGGTTGTGTTGGGAGTAATATAAGTTTAGAATTGAATAGTGATTTATAATGTGGGCTTAATGAGCCAGTTCAGTGCGTGTGTGAGTCTGTGAGATATAAGAAAGGTGAAAAGCCGGGACATTCGGAGAGAGAGATAGAGATAGTCAGAGAGAGAGAGAGAGAGAGAGAGAGAGGCAGATGAATGAATGAATGAATGAATGAATGGATAGATAGATAGATAGATAGATACATAGATACATACATACATACATAGACACATCCATCCATCCAATCATCAATACATACATACAGATGCATTCATATATAAATACATAAAGAGAGAGATTCTGATAGAGATCAATTAGGTGCATATCTTAATTAAAGATTAGAAGTCAGAGATCGAGTTTCTTTCAATAACTAGGTCGTCAGTCAGTAAGTAAGTTAGTGGGTCGGTAGGTCAGTCAGTCAATCAGTCAGTATGGGTCCGTCTCTCCAGTCATCCTTCCAACTATTCTTAAATCCATCCTTACAAAAAGCTACCCATTCACCTGTCGAATTATCAAGCTACCCATCCACTCATCATCGATCCCCATATTAGCTGTCAGGCACATGAATGAATGAATGTATGAATGAATGAATGAATGAATAAATGAATGAATGAATCAATCAATCGTCTTACCAACAACCAACAAACCAAAAGATGAACGGACCAACCAACCAACCAAACAACAAAAACCAACCAACCAAGCAACCAATCAGCCAACCAATCGACCGACCCACCGACCACCTTTATACCAACCAACAAACTCACAGACCAACCGGTAGACCAATCAGTCAACAAAGCAATTAAGCAAACAACCGTGCACAACATTATCTCCCGCTATCTGATATGGGCATCCTGGGTACAGAACCGAACCACTTTCGTACGCGACAACCGTTACTTTGAATTTAAAACTGAAATAAAGGTTTACTCAATAAAACGCTACCTCGTGTAATTCACTCAGCTATGATCAGCAATTTAGTGAAATCTGGAGCTAATGAAGGTCTCATTTGTCCTCAAACGTATTGAACAAAGCTATTTTCTACATTGCTACTTTATAGAGCGTAATATTACAGTCAGCCCGCTTTCCGGGCTAGTGATGTGTCATATAAGACAGTCGAATCTTCGAAGAATATGACATGCGCAGACAACGCCGTGCACAACGACCATGGACTGCTTCCGGCCACTATTATACGCACTTGTGCAATAAAATTTGTTCTACTTTGTAAAGTTAAGTAAATTCTCCCTGTCATTCTTTTACTATTTCAATACATCATAATTTTTCCTTTCCAGAATATAATGAGATCGGTCAGTGAGTTTATTAATAACTAGGTCAGAACGAAAGACATAATAATTTATGAGTAAACTCTTTCAGCTCAAAATACCTAACACTTTCACTACCAATGACGCATGAGTAGCTTTTTCTTTTTTGCGGACAGTGTACATCAGGATCAGACTGCAAAGGACATGCAGTCTAATCTTGGATCGACATCGTCGCCTACCATGTTTTTTTTAACCCTTTCCTAAACGACAAACTTTTGGACTAGACCAAAATGAAAGCATTTGCAGACAACAATTCAACTTTTGCTGAAAAGGTGATTTCTGTCTATGATTGGGTAGAAAACATTGTGGGAAAAGGAGAAAATGCTGGTTACTGCATTTTCTCCTGCTGATTACCAGCATTTTCTCCTTTTCCCACAATGTTTCCAAAAGGCTTCCATCTCAGGGTCGTAAAAACCAGGGATTGTTTGAGAAAGGGTTAATTATGATAGAAATTGGTTTCAATTGCAGTAATATTCTAATTTGAAAATTCCGGAAATAAATGAAAATTCTGGAGTCGGTAGCGAAATTCTGTTGCAACGGCTGGAAATACACTCTCCTAAAAAATAAACCTTTTCCAAAACTTCTGAAACATATTCTTTTTTTACCGAACAAGCGGATTGTATAGATCCAAGATCAGACTGCACGTTCTGTGCAGTCTGATCTTGATCTATACCGTCCGCTAAAGATTTTGCTTTCGCTTTTGGCGTATAAAGGGATAATTACTCCTTTTAAGTAACCGATATTCCTACAGGTATTTTATAAAGCCCCTAATGAATCCGTATTGCTTGTCACTTTTTAAAGCCACAGTAAAGCGAAAAAAAACAGTAATTTTCACCTTTTATAACTCGAAAATAATTCGGATAACCCACCACACAACATATATATCGATGCGTTGAGAACGCTGAAGTGGTATTTGTCAAGGAAACCCATTGTGTGGGATTAATAGTTTGAAAGAAACAGAGAGACATATTGTTCAAATATTGGCTTAAAAGTCAACCCACTAAGCAAATGAATACCTTTTCTTTTGAAGAGAGAGTACTCATGAAAAATTTTGGTTTATTTTTGTATAAGTGGTCTCCCTTTGATCATTAGAAGGAAGCAGGAGTAACGCCCCTTGACAGTAGGATGCATGACGAATAAAGAGAAAAATCCTGTTGATATATCGAACAAAATTAAGTTTGTTCCTGAAAACTATAATTTTGAAATATTTCTAGCCTTTTACATTTAATTTCCAATGTTACAATCAATTACCTCGATCTATAAATATTCATGAGCAATCAAATGGAGTAGCGCGCAATCATAGGACGAACAAGCCATGGAACCAATTGGTTTTGGAACGAAAAAGCCCAAGGTCAGTTGGCAAATTTATATCATTCCGCCAATAAAAGGCTGTGAGCGAGAGAAGCTATTTTCAATCAAAAATGAATATCTCAACGATCGATGGCCTCGCCCAATGTTTTTTAATATGCCATTGCAAATTACATATCTGAGTGCCACCGTAAAACTCATTTGCATGAGAAAAAATGAGTTTAACTGGATTTATTTCCTTCGGCTTTGCACAAAATTTTCCTTCGGCTTTGCACAAAATAAGATACATGGTTATCAAAATTCAATCTTGAACTCATTGTGGTATTGTCTTCGACAAATACCACAACTAGCATAAGATCGGAGAAAACCCGACCGTGTCAGTTACTGCACTGGCTGCCATGATATACGTTTGCGAAAATGCCTGGAGAAGCCCGTCGATTTAACGGACGCTATTGATCGAGACAAGCTTTGTTATCGTTCGTGTTTATTCGCTCGAGGTCTTCGAGAACGTCACGCGATAAATGCATCTCATTAGTGCTATGACGTAGTAGACAGGACTATTGCTTACAATTCCAACATAATTTCATTTGAGAGTAAGATTTCGCATTCTAAACCTGATTTCTTATTTAGTAAACTCTTCCTGTATTGACGATAAATGAATCAGCGATAATCACCGATGATCAGTCTGTGTCGTTGTTTCTGTTTACGATGTCGAAAACTTACATTTTTGTGGCATATGTCGAAGACAATGCCACTATGAGATCAATAATAAATGTTATTTATTGAAATTTGTAGACCGTGTATGGTATTTTGTGCAAAACCGAAGGAAATAAACCCAATTAAACTCAATGTTTTCTAGGCAAACGAGTTTTTCAAAAGCTCTCACATATATAATTGGAAATTGCATGTTAAAATTAACTAAAAAAACCAAATTATTGAAAATAGCTTCACCTCTTCATAGCCTTCTATTTGAGCAATGATATACATAAAATTTGTCGTCTGACCGTTTTGCTGGCGGGGTTGTTCGTTCCAAAACCAGTTCGTCCCCGAGTACTCCTGACAAATTAGGCACCAGTAATCTCCCTTTAACCAAAGAGACATATTAATTTGCTTAGGAAGTTAATTTTCAAGTTAATATTCAAATATATTTCTCTTATTTTAGCTAACCTGAGCGCGAAGTGCTAAAGTGAGGTATTGTGATCGGTCATTGTACGGCGTCCATCTATCCGTCTGTCCACAACTCCTTTAAACACCTTCTCCACCTAAACCGCTAGGCCAATCTTGATGAAACTTGGCAGTGATGCTCCTTGGTTGAAGCTCTACCACAGTTGTTCAAGAGATTGAATATCTACCGTAGTCTGGTTGCCATGGTAACAGAAAGGGAAAAATAGCAAAATCCTTAAAAATCTTCATCTCTAAAATTAGAAGGCATCGAGCTTTGACACATGGTATGTACATGTAGCATCTCCTAGAAGACCTCACCCAAGTTTGTTCATATAATGACTCTGGGGTAAAAACTTGTCCCGCCCAGGGGATCACAAGTTCGAACAATGGTACAGAATAGGAAAACTTTAAAATTCTTCTTCTCTGAAACTAGAAGGAATGGAGTTTTGATATTTGGAATCTAGCATCTCCTACAAGACCTCTACCAACTTTGTTCATAGGATGCCCTTGGGGTCAAAACTGGCCCCATCCCGGGGTCATAAGTTCGAACATAGGAACAAAGAGGGAAAACTTTAAAATTCTTCTTCTCCGAAACTTGAAGGCGCGGAGCTTTGATATTTTGCATCTAGCGTCTCCTGGTGGACCCCTATCAGTTTTGTTCATATGATGCCCCCGAGTTAAAAACTGGCCCTGCCCAAGGGGAAACAAGCTCAAATATAGGAAAAAAGAAGGAAAACTTTAAATGTCTTCTCCTCTAAAAGTGGAAGGTGCGGAGCTCTAATATTTGGTATGTAGTCCCAGCAAACATGCTCATATCGGGCCGATATCGGCTCGTGGTCGGAATATCTGGGATTTCTGCCGATATCGGGCCGTTCCAGCAAAATTGCCTTTACATGATTGTGTGTACATGTAAGATGAGACTTTCAGGTCAATGAAACCTTTAGCATGCAGTCTTTAAAATAAATCACATTTTTAAACAGAAACTCAACTGTAGAATAAGGACTAAAGATAGCTATATTAGCCACCCAGACATTGGGTTCTGTGTAGTGCTCTGGTTAAGGCATATAAAAATATGTGTTTGGAGTTTTCTTACCCTACCTAGAAAATGCTGCCGAACGTAAACTTTTTACGCTATGATTGGAGGGAAAATCTGTCTTGTGTGATTTCGGTACAAGGTCCATGTAAAAAGTCTCTGGGGGAAAAAGTCGAAATCCCTACCTAACCTACCTACAGTGTCTCTGACTGAAACTCTAAACAGAATTTTTTTGTGTTAGGCCTAAGATTAATGTTAACACCAACCAAACACTATTGTTGACAAGTAAAGGTTAAAATGGTAAACATTGGAATTTAGTTAAAGGTTGACATTGTATTTGGGCAAGACATTCCAAGGCCCCCCACCCCCGTCTAGTACTGGCCAAATCCAGGAACCACATGAATAAGGGGACTTTGCAATAATATAACTGAAAAATTGTTGAAAGTGGTGTAAAACACTTAAGACAATGTACGCATAACAATTATTTTCCTGAAGACTCTTTGGATAATACTTTCATTTTAAAATAATCTTGGCACATGAGAATCAAAAGGATGTTGAAATTAACTTTAAACTAGAATAACTATCACTAAAGGTGATAAATACCCCCGTCCCTATATTTCATGTCACAGGGGCAATAACTCATAAATTCTTCATAGAATTTTCACGAAAGCTGCGTCTTGCACAATTACAACTCCTAATGAACACTTCTGCCAAGTTTAAAGTGAATCAAACAGAAAATGTAGGAGGAGTTGTCCGGACAAGCATTTTTAATTCAAATCAGGGGCAATAACTCAGTAATTCTTGATGGAATTTTCACAAAATTTGCGTGTTGCACATCTACAACTCCATACGGACACTTCTGCCAAGTATCAAGCGAATTAGACTGAAATTGTAGGAGGACTTGTCCGGAGAAGCATTTTAAATGTGAATCAGGGGCAATAACTCATAAATTCTTCATAGAATTTTCACGAAAGTTGCGTCTTGCACAATTACAACTCCTAAGGAACACTTCTGCCAAGTTTAAAGTGAATCAGACAGAAACTGTAGGAGGAGTTGTCCGGACAAGCATTTTCAAGTCAAATCAGGGGTAATAACTCAGTAGTTCTTGATGGAATTTTCACAAAATTTGCGTATTGCACATCTGCAACTCCAAATGGACAATTCTGCCAAATATAAAGCGAATCAGACAGAAATTCTAGGAGGAATTGTCCGGACAAGATTTTGCGGACAGACCGACCGCCCGACCGACAGGCTGATTCCAGTATACCCCCCACAAACTTCGTTTGCGGAGTATAAAAAAAAAGAGAATTTGAAACCTGGAGCTTAATGAAAATACAGTATTGATTTTTTTTTAACAGCTTATAAAGTTTGAATACATTAACAAAAATGTACATACTTGTTGAATTCACGGATGAAAAGAATGTGGCGGTCATACCAGAAAACTGGCTAGAGGGGACCTCCGGGTCATGTGCCGTGTGGCCAGATAATATAAAGGCCCCAGGCAGAATTAACAATGCTGTGAAAGAAAAAGTTCATCCTGGAGAAATCTGGCCTGCGTATCCAATAAGAGATCTGTCTAGGAATGGTGAGATTTTTAAAGTTTTACATTCTCAGAATATTTTACTACCATTTGAAGCAATATACTGTAATTAAAAAACTGGTTCTGTTGATCTGTTTCCTGTATACCTGGCAATATCTTATAAATCAGTTGAGCCTCTGTAGCTCAGTCGATTGTGTCTGATTGTCTGAATCCTAGGGCTTGAGATGAACCCCAGCTTGGTTTACATATATATTTTCCTGCATAAGACAAAGGTCACTCTGACAAGTGCCGTTTATCACTCAGCAATGGATGAATGACAAGTTCATCTAGTTTTGGGATGAGCAGGTGGTGGCTTAGATTGGATACACGTCTGTACTGATGTGAGAAATCATGGAAAGGCATTGTCAGTTGCTGCAATTGCCATCATATGACTGAATAATTGTTGAAATTGGTGCTAAACCTCAAACATCCTAAACCAATCAATGTTTAATGTTTGAAGAATACAGTCTACAGGGTGCTTTGGTTAAAGTTTAATATTCAACCCCATCATATTTTAATATAGCCCTATTCACTTTACCGTAAAGAGCTTTGCCGTTATTTGGTAGCAAATTTAACATATTTATGTTCTTTCTTTGACTTTTTCTGATACAATTTCAATCAGTTGAGTCAAATATATGAATTAGTCATATGGGCAAGTCCTTAGGCAAGGCATTTCAGAGTACAGCCTACTACAGGTAAAACCAATAAATCATATGGAAAAGTGAAACTTGGCTGTAATTTAACTTACAAATTGTTAAAAGAAGCAAGAATAACTTTTGAAAATACGAGTATGTTATTGTCTGCAAGTACTTTCAAACTGGTCAAGTCTTTTAAAATTTTGTTGTCTGCGAAAAAGATTAAAGCTGCTTTCTGCTTTTCAATGTAAATTTGAACTGTATTTAAATGTTTTGCATACCAGCTTCTTATTTTCAAGCAAATTCAGCATTACATTCATATTTTGAATTTGGTGTAATTTTAGGGCACCTGTATTTTCTGATGATGATAATGATGATTGGACAGCTCAGCCAACCTGTGGTCAGTCACGTAGGCAGTCTCAAAATCTAAGGTAGTTATTTATACATGTATGCGTATGCAGTTATGCTTGGAATAACTTAAAAAAGAAGTAAAAAAAGAAACAAATAGAAATAATTGTTTCACTAGTTATAATTATGAAGTTTGAATCAACAGGCTCATGTTTATCAAAACTGATTGAAACTAGAATAACTATCACTAAAGTGATAAATACCCCCGCCTCTATATTTCATGTCACAGGGGCAATAACTCATTAATTCTTCATAAAATTTTCACGCAAGTTGCGTCTTGCACAATTACAACTCCTAATGAACACTTCTGCCAAGTTTAAAGTGAATCAAACAAACTGTAGGAGAAGTTGTCTGGACAAGCATTTTCAAATCAAATCGGGGCAATAACTCAGTAATTCTTGATGGAATTTTCACAAAATTTGCGTCTTGCACATCTACAACTCCATATGGACATTTCTGCCAAGTATAAAGCGAATCTGAATAACTCATTAATTCTTCATAGAATCTGCATGAAAATTGCGTCTTGCACATCTACACTCCTAATGAACATTTCTGCCAAGATTAAAGTGAATCAGACAGAAACTGTAGGAGGAGTTGTCCGGACAAGCATTTTCAAGTCAAATCAGGGGCAATAACTCAGTAATTCTTGATGGAATTTTCACAAAATTTGCGTATTGCACATTTACAACTCCAAATGGACACTTCTGCCAAGTATAAAGCGAATCAGACAGAAATTCTAGGAGGAATTGTCCTGACAAGATTTTGCGGACAGACCGACCGCCCGACCGACAGGCTGATTCCAATATACCCCCGACAAACTTCGTTTGCGGAGTATAAAAAAAAAAAAAGAGAATTTGAAACCTGGAGCTTAATGAAAATACAGTATTGATTTTTTTTCAACAGCTTACAAAGTTTGAATACATTAACAAAAATGTACATACTTGTTGAATTCACGGATGAAAAGAATGTGGCGGTCATACCAGAAAACTGGCTAGAGGGGACCTCATGTGCCGTGTGGCCAGATAATATAAAGGCCCCAGGCAGAATTAACAATGCTGTGAAAGAAAAAGTTCATCCTGGAGAAATCTGGCCTGCGTATCTAACAAGAGAACTGTATAGGAATGGTGAGATTTTTAAAGTTTTACATTCTCAGAATATTTTACTATCATTTGAAGCAATATACTGTAACTAAAATACTGGTTTTGTTGGTCTGTTTCCTGTATACCTGGCAATATCTTATATATCAGTTGAGCCCCTTTAGCTCAGTCGATTGAGTCTAAGGGTCTGAATCCAAGGACCTGAGTTTGAACCCCAGCTTGGTTTACATGTATTTTTTCCTGCATAAGACAAAGATCATTCTGACAAGTGCCGTTTATCTCTCAGTAATGACAAGTTCATCTAGTTTTGGGATGAGCAGGTGGTGGCTTAGATTGGATACACGTCTGTACTGATGTGAGAAATCATGGAAAGGCATTGTCAGTTGCTGCAATTGCCATCATATGACTGAATAATTGTTGAAAGTGGTGCTAAACCTCAAACATCCAAAACCAATCAATGTTTAATATTTCAAGAATACAGTCTACAGGGTGCTTTGGTTAAAGTTTAATATTCAACCCCATCATAATATTTTGATATAGCCCTATTCACTTTACCGTAATTACAGAGAAATGTGGACAGTTTCATTTATGTACATTAAAACGATTTGTTTTAAAATTTATCTTCCTCGCTTTTTGTTTAATTTTATTACAAAATCATTCGTAGAAGTAAGAAAAAGGCTGCGAAAAGTAGAAGAGTTGTCAGACTTAAAGAGGACTGACGATTCGTCTGAGGAGGAGGAGATTACCCGAAAATCGAAGAGGAAGAAAAGGTATCAGAAGACCACATACAAACATAAATCTTATTTTATTTATTTTAATAACTTGCATGTAAAAGAATTCGCTTATGCAAAATTACACAGTGTGAGAAGCCCTAACCATATTTGTCCATCTCATCTGCATTGGAATATTTTGCTGCTGAGTTTTGAAAAAGGTGGTAGGGTAAAAAACTTTATGGCTAAAAGAGGATTTTTATACTGCATTTAGAGCTTTTCCGTTACTTGGTAGCAAATTTAACATATTTATGTGCTTTCTTTGACTTTTTCTGATACAATTTCAATCAGTTGAGTCAAATATATAAATTAGTCATATGGGCAAGTCCTTAGGCAAAGCATTTCAGAGTACAGCCTACTACTGGTAAAACCCATAAATCATATGGAAAAGCGAACTTGGCTCTAATATAACTTCGAAATTGTTAAAAGAAGCAAGAATAACTTTTGAAAATACGAGTATGTTTTTGTCTACAAGTACTTTCAAACTGGACAAGTCTTTTAAAATTTTGTTGTCCGCTAAAAAGATTAAATCTGCTTTCTGCTGTTCAATTGTATTTAAATGTTTTGCATACTAGCTTCTTATTTTCAAGCAAATTCAGCATTACATTCACTTTTTGAATTTGGTGTAATTTTAGGGCACCTGTATTTTCTGATGATGATAATGATGATTGGACAGCTCAGCCAACCTGTGGTCAGTCACGTAGGCAGTCTCAAAGTCTAAGGTAGTTATTTATACATGTATGCGTATGCCGTTATGCTTGGAATAACTTAAAATAGAAGTAAAAAAAGAAACAAATAGAAATAATTGTTTCACTAGTTAAAATTATGATGATTTGAATCAACAGGCTCATGTTTATCAAAACTGATTCAAACTAGAATAACTATCACTAAGGTGATACATATCCCCGCTTCTATATTTCATGTCACAGGGGCAATAACTCATTAATTCTAAATAGAATTTTCACGAAAGTTGCGTCTTGCACTATTACAACTCATAATGAACACTTCTGCCAAGTTTAAAGTGAATCAAACAAACTGTAGGAGAAGTTGTCTGGACAAGCATTTTTAAATCAAATCGGGGCAATAACTCAGTAATTCTTGATGGAATTTTCACAAAATTTGCGTCTTGCACATCTACAACTCCATATGGACACTTCTGCCTAGTATAAAGCGAATCGGACTGAAATTGTAGGAGGAGTTGTCAGGACAAGCATTTTAAATGTGAATCAGGGGCAATAACTCAGTAATTCTTCATAGAATTTTCTTGAAAATTACGTCTTGCACATCTACAACTCCTAATGAATATTTCTGCCAAGTTTAAAGTGAATCAGACAGAAACTGTAGGAGGAGTTGTCCGGACAAGCATTTTCAAGTCAAATCATGGGCAATAACTCAGTAATTCTTGATGGAATTTTCACAAAATTAGCGTATTGCATATCTAAAACTCCAAATGGACAGTTCTGCCAAGTATAAAGCGAATCAGACAGAAATAGTAGGAGGAATTGTCCGGACAAGATTTTGCGGACAGACCGACCGCCCGACCGACAGGCTGATTCCAATATACCCCCCACAAACTTCGTTTGCGGAGTATAAAAAAAAAAAGAGAATTTGAAACCTGGAGCTTAATGAAAATACAGTATTTATTTTTTTTCAACAGCTTATAAAGTTTGAATACATTAACAAAAATGTACATACTTGTTGAATTCACGGATGAAAAGAATGTGGCGGTCATACCAGAAAACTGGCTAGAGGGGACCTCATGTGCCGTGTGGCCAGATAATATAAAGGCCCCAGGCAGAATTAACAATGCTGTGAAAGAAAAAGTTCATCCTGGAGAAATCTGGCCTGCGTATCCAATAAGAGATCTGTATAGGAATGGTGAGATTTTTAAAGTTTTACATTCTCAGAATATTTTACTATCATTTGAAGCAATATACTGTAATTAAAAAACTGGTTTTGTTGGTCTGTTTCCTGTATACCTGGCAATATCTTATAAATCAGTTGAGCCTCTGTAGCTCAGTCGATTGAGTCTAAGGGTCTGAATCCAAGGGCCCGAGTTTGAACCCCAGCTTGGTTTACAAGTATCTTTTCCTGCATAAGACAAAGGTCATTCTGGCAAGCGTCGTTTATCTCTCAGCAATGAATGAATGACAAGTTCATCTAGTTTTGGGATGAGCAGGTGGTGGCTTAGATTGGATACACGTCTGTACTGATGTGAGAAATCATGGAAAGGCATTGTCAGTTGCTGCAATTGCCATCATATGACTGAATAATTGTTGAAAGTGGTGCTAAACCTCAAACATCCTAAACCAATCAATGTTCAATGTTGAAGAATACAGTCTACAGGGTGCTTTGGTTAAAGTTTAATATTCAACCCCATAATATTTTAATATAGCCCTATTCACCTTACCGTAATTACAGAGAAATGTGGACAGTTTCATTTATGTACATTAAAACGATTTGTTTTAAAATTTATCTTCCTGGCTCTTTGTTTAATTTTATTACAAAATCATTCGTAGAAGTAAGAAAAAGGCTGCGAAAAGTAGAAGAGTTGTCAGACTTAAAGACGACTGACGATTCGTCTGAGGAGGAGGATATTACCCGAAAATCGAAGAGGAAGAAAAGGTATCAGAAGACCACATACAAACACAAATCTTATTTTATTTATTTCAATAACTTGCATGTAAAAGAATTCGCTTATGCAAAATTACACAGTGTGAGAAGCCCTAACCATATTTGTCCATCTCGTCTGCATTGGAATATTTTGCTGCTGAGTTTAAACTTATGGCTAAAAGAGGATTTTTATACTGCATTTAGAGCTTTTACATTACTTGGTAGCAAATTTAACATATTTATGTGTTTTCTTTGACTTTTTCTGATACAATTTCAATCAGTTGAGTCAAATATATGAATTAGTCATATGGGCAAGTCCTTAGGCAGGGCATTTCAGAGTACAGCCTACTACTGGTAAAACCCATAAATCATATGGAAAAGCGAACTTGGCTCTAATATAACTTAGAAATTGTTAAAAGAAGCAAGAATAACTTTTGAAAATACGAGTATGTTATTGTCTGCAAGTACTTTCAAACTGGACAAGTCTTTTAAAATTTTGTTGTCCGCTAAAAAGATTAAAGCTGCTTTCTGCTGTTCAATGTAAATTTGAACTGTATTTAAATGTTTTGCATACTAGCTTCTTATTTTCAAGCAAATTCAGCATTACATTCAATGTTTGAATTTGGTATAATTTTAGGGCAACTGTATTTTCTGATGATGAAAATTCAGCCTACCTGTACTCAGTCACGTAAGCAGTCTCAAAATCTAAGGTAGTTATTTATACATGTATGCGTATGAATTTATGCTTGGAATAACTTAAAATAGAAGTAAAAAAAGAAACAATTAGAAATAATAGTTTTACTAGTTATAGTTATGATGATTTGAATCAACAGGCTCATGTTTATCAAAACTGATTGAAACTAGAATAACTGTCACTAAAGGTGATAAATACCCCCGCCCCTATATTCATGTCACAGGGGCAATAACTCATTTATTCTTCATAGAATGTTCATAAAAGTTGCGTCTTGCACAATTACAACTCCCAATGAACACTTCTGCCAAGTTTAAAGTGAATCAGACAGAAACTGTAGGAGGAGTTGTCCGGACGGTGCTCTGGTGAGCTAATAAAAACTGCTCACCTGATTTCGAACAAAATTTTGTACGAATTTTCCCTAGGTTAACCGTGATCAGATTCTATAAGGAAATCTGATCGCTCGCAAACCAACTCTTGTAATTCTAGCCAATAGAGCGAAAAAGGCTCTCATGGGCCTCAAGTCATTTTGATACTTCATATTTACTCTCAAATAGATGTATATAATATTTACTCTCAAATATATAATACATGTAATTATAATTTATAGTCAAATACCTTAATTAGCACCCAAAAATGGGAACAAAATTGGGTCAGAATATATCAATTGATCTTTGTTAAAACTTTTCGTAAAATGGATCAGTATTTGCTTAAAGCTATAGATCTATCTATATTTGATTTGTCTTTGTCCACGAATTATAATATAAATCTAAAAGACTTCCTTATTTGATATCTAGGACAAGAAGCACACAGAGACATTAATAAAGACGCGTTTGGGTGTGGATTTTCTGACCCACGAGTAACAAAAAGGCTCGGAATACAAGACAGAACAAAGGAACATTCCAAGGAAGTCTATGATTTTCCTGACTCAGTGACCTTTCCGATTATGATGATATGGAAGTTGGTAAAGATTATAAAGCAGAAACAAGCGACGCATCCGACGCATCTGAGACTGAATCAGATGTAATTGAGGCACTCCAAACTGTATCAAGAGAAAGTCATAATGTCCATGATTCAATCATTTCTGAGACGCATCATCATGAGTAGTAATGTAAGATAAGTTGGGGAACTTTGGGGGATTAGGGGATTATGGATCCACCGCGCAAAAACGATGGGATCACTCACGTATGACTGCCTTAAAACAATGGGGTTACTCAAGCATGAGTGATTACGAACAATGGAGGGGGTCATCGACCTTTTAGGCGGGGGGTGAATTATCAAGGGGATGGGGGATTATGGATCCACCGCGCAAAAACAATGGGATCACTCGCGTATGACTGCCTTAAAACAATAGGGTCACTCGAGCACGAGTGATTACGAACAGTGGAGGGGTCATCGACCTTTGAGGAGGGGGTGAGTCATTGGGGGGGATGGGGGATTACGGATCCACCGTGCATCCACTGTGCAAAAACAATGAGGTCATTCATGCACGAGTGATTACGAACAATGGAAGTAAACCTTTAAGAAAGATGGAGATGACGTCACTGAGGTGAGTCATCGAGGTCAAGGTCACGTGAATTAATACCTGCAGAAAATGCAGGATCGGACGTGCCTGAGCACGACCTACGGGTTATTATTTGGAGAACAATGAAATACGTCTCGTGTATCATACCAAGGAACAATTGAGGGATTATGGATCCGTCACGCTTATATGTGCAGAAACAACGGGACATTATTCGGAGTCGAATGGCATACCTATCATATATCTACCAACCAGTAACAATGACTCGCCCACTAGTTAGCCATCTCACACACCTTTTTGTAACTGAAACAATGTTGAGAGACCTTTACTTTCGCTGCTCCGTCCATGTTTAGTGTTATTTCCGCACTGTTTTCAACATACGCACAATCTTTTTTTTTTCCTCTCGCACACACCGAGATATAGCTGAACCAATGTTGAAGACCCCCAACAAACATTCCAATAAACATTCAAAAAAGTTTTATAAATTCATTACAGGTAAGGATTTTGTATCACAAAGGAATTCATACAAGTGACGCGCTCCGGCGAGAGTAATGATCCAATAGCCTGAAAGGTGTATGATATCGATTTCAATATTGGCACACACTTATAGGTTATCGAATTACCACTGTAAGACGGATAACCCTTTATCACCTCACGTTGTTTCTGTCAACAATAGTTCCTCGTCAACTACATACAATATTTCATGCTGAACACACACACACACACACACCCACCCATACACGTATTGCATTCGTTCTGAGGACCTTGAAACTTTACGTCATTATGAGGACTCACTGAAGCCATAGAGCTACAGAACTGGCAGTTTGTAATTACAATTATGTTCACATCCAGAAAAATATTTTTAACAAATATCAACGTTACACTCGACTAGTATGACCTAAAAACGTTCAGAGGACTCTTCCTATTTTCCATACAAAGCGAGGACACGTTATGAGGACGTTTAATTCTTCCATCAAAACGAGGACTTTGCTTGCACACTCGCACTTTTACAACATTGTTGGGACTTACGTGAGAATCACAAGATATGCGAAATACACTGATATTGTTGACCAATTACATACTGTACAGAACATACGCTCTTTTTCATATCAACATAATTGTATTACTTTTCACTCACACGGCAAACCCATGGTGGTAGCCGTGGAAAATGTAAATTCAAAACCATTTCAAATGTTAACATCTTAATATTTTATCGCCAAATTCAAAATGATATCAAAAAAGATTATTTAAGGATACATTTTTTGAGAATGAACTGAATGAGAAATAGTCATATGGTATATTTAGCCAACTGAAGCGGAACAGTAAAGTTTAGACTGAACAAAATAGCAACTGCCATTGCTGCACTGTTTTAGTGTTTCTTTATCTACAGTTGACTTTTTTTTTTCAAATGTCTTATTCTGATTTTCAAATATCTTATTCTGATCTTTTGGACAATGATCTTGATAGTGTATGTCACGCTCTTGACTTTTTTCCCCCTCTCCTACATTTACAAGAAATCCATTTATACCAGTAAATCTCCCTTTACCAAAGGATTCTGTGATTCAACGACCAAAATGATGAGGGTTTTTAAAATACGATTTGTTCGAAAAAAAAAATGTTAAATCCTTAAAGAGTTAAAGCGCCGAATTAATTAAATGGATTTAAATTTCTATAATGAACAGCAGCCGAAATTTGCCATTTCAAGCCTCGATTGTTCTAGTCTAAAAAGAGCAAAGCAAAAAAAAAAAAAAAAAACCGTAGAACCAAGATTATGCTGCACATTTCATGTAGTCTGATCCTGATACACTCTATCCTCAAAACAACTAAATCCGTTTCAGCGCTGAAAGGGTTGTGAAGGATCCAATACTCGTAAATTGCGTGCCCTTTTAACTCATTTCTTCCTAAAACAAGTGTTACCCAGTTACTTGAAAAAACAAAAGTGTAGAACATAAATTATCTTCGAACCGATACATGACTGCAGAGAAAAATGTTACGAAAAAGAGTGACGAACAATTTCTTCTGTTACCCCGTCAAAATGTCGTCTGATGTAAGGCGTAAAGGCGCAGAAAAATACCTGACTACAGGAGGTAATGCTTCAATTAATGAATGGTGTTTTTTGTAAGCAATGGCATTATTGTAGGACAAATCATTTCTGATACAACACCACATTAATCAAACATTTATCTCTACATGTATATATACATGCATTAACCCTTGGGCTGCTAAGGGGTACTTACTGACCCTTTTGCATGCGGTGTGGATCAAGATCAGACAGCAAAATTCATGTAGTCTGATCATTGATCTATGTACAATGTCTGATAAGGGCATGGTTTCCTTGAAAAAGATATTCGAAATTTTGGGTTTTTACTATCGGTTTAAAAGTTCCATTCACTTTAGCAGGATAAGAGTTAAATTGCATCTGGGGATTTCTGTAAACAGTTTATGGGTTGATATGCTGCACTGAGTATTTCCCGCCATAAGTACCATGTCGATATCAAAGATTAAATACACAGAACGAATCGCAGTAAGGGCGTAAAATGATTATCACTCCCATCTCTTTAACACCTTTCTGCAATATGGAGTTCAATGATTTGACCGGCCGATTTATAGATGCCATTTCCAGATTTCACCCTTTTCCAGTCGATCGCAAGTTAATATGTAGTTGTTAAAACCTAGATCACAATCAGCCCGCAGATTCCTGCAATTCAATCTTGATATTCACAATTCGGTTGTTTTAACCTATTTAATTATATGATAGATGTGGAAAAAAAGATGATTGTAACTGAAAGAAAGTAAAGGCTTTTGCATCGATTCAGCTGAATATCGTGTATCATATCAATATATTGGATGGTTCCTTTTTTCACATGGGGATTTTCTGGTTATGTTATCATTTTCCTTCTCCTTATTTATAATTGACAATTATTGCAGCATTTCTTTCAGAAAACATGTAGACTCTGATCAGATGCCACATGTCGCATGATGACTATCTATGCTTGGCAGTACCCTCTTTTTGGTGACGCTTAACCATTCATTGTCTAACATCATTAGGGATTTATCTTGGCGGGAAATCATACTGACCGAGGGCGGAGAAACGAAATTTTGCACAACACTAAACATGTCAATAGACGGTACCTTGAAGTTTCCCTCTAATTTTCCGCAGTTACATAACTACCATCCTTATTTAGATTATTGATAAAATGCAGAGTTTTTCCCAAGGATTGTAAAGCAAGGGCAAGATTGTTGCATTTGTCCATTCTTTATATCAATTATCAGTTCTGTTTAATGAATTGCTTCCTGCCTGTTTCCTTTTCTATTTAGAGAGAGAGAGAGAGAGAGAGAGAGAGAGATAGACAGAGGGTTACTTCAAAAAAAAAATTATTAACCGTTAGTTTTCAGTATATATCAATAAAATGTATCATCAAAATATATAATAAACCTCTGTGAACAATAGAACTATTATCTGTTGGAAATAATGATACCAGGATTGATTGATTGATTGGTGTTTAACGCCGTTTTCAACATTATTCCAGTTATATCGCGGCAACCAGTACACCTATCAATAAATTCCTCGAGTTTCTTTTACCGGTACACGGCACAATATTCTTTCCAAGCCACTGGCTACCTTCCCACGTAGCCAGCTTCGAAAAAAATGGTCAGCGATGAGCGAAGAATGAATCGTATCTTTCAGACGGTTATGTTAACACGCTTTATCTTTCAGAAAAAGGGGAGAGAGAGAGAAGAGAGAGAGAAATAGAGAGAGATACAGACAGAAATACAGACAGACAGATAGACCAAGAAACAGACATGTTGTTCGGAGACTTTAAACTATGTGAAATTCTATTCAACGAGACATTGTCCATTATTCTCTGGATATTCAAGGTTCGGAACAGTCTAGTAAAAATAAATAGTTTTCCTTTAGAGTTGGATACCGGTACACAGTAATATTTGGATAACAAATCATAGTTAAGCCACACCCAAATCCATTCTTTGTGATATCATCGTAACACTGAACGCAAAAAAGGGAAGAAGGAGATCAGACCTGCACTTCCACCTGAATCGATTGCTCATGATATGATATTGTTTATCAAGATCGAAAACCTCGGAATTTCTAGATGGCTTCAGATTAAAATTTTTTTTATAGAAACAATTTAATATCTTGTGATTCACACATGTATGATACATTGAACTGTCTGAAAAGGCGCAACAATAACCTGCCTAAGATTTGTGGGAACAATGGATGGAAAAATTGCCGGACAAAAAAGGAAAGGGGGGAAGAAATGAAGAGACAGCAAGATTTTAAGCGAAGTGAAGAAGATGAAGTGATGGACGGATAGAAAAGAGAAGAGAGAGAAAGCAAACACCTGTATGTCCATACCAACATTTAGAAATGAGCCATGCTTTGTGAAAGGAGGCTTAATGCATCTGCAAAAAGTATCGACCCAGGATTGCGCAGGCTGACCTGGATGGAAATCCTTTGCCATTGGTCGATTTTCTATTTGTCGAAAGAACATTCAACCTCACGATTGAGCAGATTGTCTAAAATAGTGGCTATTATGGATCCATAATTATGTGATGACTTGCTCGATAAAATGCACCATGAAGGTGTATTAAAGCTCCAGTTTGACAGAGCGTGGCTCATATATTGCATATATGTAAAATGTACGTGCTGATCATTACTAGAACATACCCTAAGTGCAACCACGACGACTGGAACTAACCTTTACACCAACACAGTCAACTATTGATGTGTCTGCATCAGACGACTTTTGAAAGCGGTGAGAAAAAAAAATAACGGGCATAATCTCCTTATGTCTCATGTATTTACCAGCTATGACAAGTAAATCCAAACTGCAAGTTTAAAATCAACACTATTCGAGTCGACCAAAGAAACGTATTCACTACAGAAAGCAATCTGGAATGTAACACAAAGAATGTAATAAGAAACAAGCAATGTCGTTGAAATGATATCTCCCGCCGAAAAAATACTTTTTTTTTTTATACAAACATATTAGAGGTGTGGTGTTTTGCATGTACTCCTGGCCTTTTTGTTATTGGTCTATGATGAAATTATAAATTAAGCTCCCTTTTTCTATGACATGTAGCATTTCATTACATAAAAATGTATATAAATGGTCCATAACAGGATTATACATTAATATCCTTTTTCCAGAAATTGGCATTTCATGAAATGAAAACAAATAAAGAAAATATACATTAAGCCCCCTTTTTCCATGACACATTATTATATACAAAGAAAAAAACTGTATCATCAGACTATCCAATGGAAGACATGTATGAAGTTTCATCAATTTTTATGAAGGACTTGAGAAGATATCCCTTTAACAATAAATGCTGCAACATTTCTGCCATTTCAAGCAGCTAGCTAGAGACTAAAGTGTTAGAATTTCTAGCACCTGACTGTGTAGCTCAATGGATATATTGTGTTACTTGTGATCTAAAAGGGTTACCAATAGACTGAAGGATGGACAAATGGATGGACAGACGGATGCACAATGGACTTATCAATCAACCGATAAAAATATGAAGTTTCATGAAACTATGTGCATAAGTTGGAGATACATTGTAAAAAAATCAAATTTGACTTGAAGCCCCCTTTTTCCATGATACAGTGATAAATTGCAAAACCCTGACAATACACGCTAAGGCCACATTTTCTGTGAAAATCTCATCCAAATCTGTTGAGATATGTCCCGTAATTAAAGAGATATTGGTGAAAAATGAAATATAACATGAAGCCCTTTTATTCCATGATGCAGTATCAAATCCCAAAACCTTGACAATGTGCATTAGGTTATATGATTCTGTGAAAATTGCACCGAAATCTGCCAAGAAATGTGGAAGGCATTGCGTTCACAAGAAATAGAATGAAAACTAGAAGGCCCTGAAGGGCCTGAATATGCTCTACTGGCAGAGAATTCGATTTTGCTTTTTCATGAAAATCTGACAAGAAATGCATACTTTGTCACGAAAACAAGAATTGGTAATTTTCAACTTGAAATGGTTTCTTTTCCCATACTGTTTGTTGGATTTATTTCAAAATAGATAGGGTTGAAGCTATAAGCAAGATAAACAAATTGTGCAAGTTTCACAAAAATCTAATTACAAATGCACATTTTATCCCGTAAACAAGAATTCACAATTTTCAACTTGAAATGGCTACTTTTTCCATACTGTTTGTTGGATTTTTCTCAAAATCAATAGGGTTGAAGCATATAACTGATAAGATAAACAAACTGTGTGATTTTCATGAAAATCAGGCAACAAATACAGACTTTATCGCGTAAACAATGATTTGAAATTTTCAATTTGAAATGGCTACTTTTCCCATACTGTTTGTTGGATTTTTTTCAAATTCAAGAGGGTTTAAGCTATTGATGAGATAAACAAACTGTGCAAATTTCACGAAAATCAGGCAACAAATGCAGACTTTATCGCGTAAACAAGAATTCAAAATTTTCAACTTGAAATGGCTACTTTTTCCATACTGTTTGTTGGATTTTTCTCAAAATCAATAGGGTTGAAGCTACTGATAAGATAAACAAACTGTGTGATTTTCATGAAAATCAGGCCACAAATGCAGACTTTATCGCGTAAACAAGAATTCAAAATTTTCAACTTGAAATGGCTACTTTTCCCATACTGTTTGTTGGATTTTTTTCAAAATCAATAGGGTTTAAGCTATTGATGAGATAAACAAACAGTGCAAGTTTCACGAAAATCGGGCAACAATTGCAGACTTTATCGCGTAAACAAGAATTAGAAATTTATAACTTGAAATGGCTACTTTTCTCATACTGTTTGTTGGATTTTTTTCAAAATCAATACGATTGAAGCTATTGATGAGATAAACAAACTGTGCAAGTTTCACGAAAATCGGGCGACAAATGCAGACTTTATCGCGTAAACAAGAATTTGAAATTTTCAACTTGAAATGGCTACTTTTCCCATACTGTTTGTCTGATTTTTCTAAAAATCAATAGGGTTAAAGCTATTGATGAGATAAACAAACTGTGCAAGTTTCACGAAAGTCGGGCAAGAAATGCAGACTTTATCGCGTAAACAAGAAAAAGACTAACGGACGGACGGACGGACGGACGGACGACGGAAACCACGCCATGACATAAGCTCTGCTGGCTGAAAGCCAGTAGAGCTAAAAAAAACAAAAAAACATGAAGCCCCCTTTTTCCATGACGCAGCTAGTAATCGCAAAAGCATTGACAAAGTTGCGAGGTCAATCTGGGTTATTTTTTTTCCCCTTCATTTCCTACTGGTGGTAGACAAGTTGAATGTAAAAATTCTGTATAGTTTTTAAAATAAGACTAAAAACATTACAAGTGCACTGAACCGCGTAACTTAAAAATCGCTCCCAGTCGGCCATTTTGCATCGAATCAAAAAACAAAAGAACTGTCTCGGGAGAATGGGTTATTGTACACATGGTATAAAGTTTCACGAAATTCCGTCCAGTGGAATCGGAGATATTTTCCGGGCCGGGCTTTTTAAAAGTGACAAAACTCTTAAATGGGACAAAAACAGATAATGTTACGACCACAAAAGCTTTACTGACAAGATTATGAATTGAATTATGACTAATTAGTCCCCAACTCTAACGTCCTCGCAACGACACACTTACTCTTCAATTTTGCAAGGCATGTTCGCTTTTCAGAAAATTATGCATGTATTAAGACCTAAAAATATCTGTATTTAGGGCTTCCCTGCCCTACCTAGAAGATGCTGCGGATCCTAAACTGTTTACGCTACGATTGGAAAAAAATCTGTCGGGTCTGATTTCGGTACAAGGTCAAGGTCAAGGTCCATGAAAAACATCTGGAAAAAAAACATAAATCCCTACTTACCCTACCTACAGCATATCGGACCGAAACCCTACACACAGATTTTTTTGTAAGACCTTAGAGGTATTATACAGCCTACAGATATGAATCTACATGGATAAAAAAAAAAGTATGAACATAATTCTGCATTATGTCATTTACTTTGCTGAGTTGAATCTCACACTTTGTGTCAGCTCAGGATTTGTGAACATTTCTACAGCCTCCTAATGTTAGTAAAACGCTTATCGACCAACCAAAACTGTTCTGAAGCCAGAAAATGAAACTGTTTGCGGGTTCGAACAAAATGAAAGACTTCACAGATTGTCCGGCAAACAATGCACTGTTCTAATTGGTAAGAATAAAATCAGGCATTCCTTCCTATAGAAAACTGATACACACTTTGTCATCTAGATCTGGTCATAACCAGGAATAAAGCGAATAGTACTTTGGCAAGGGTTGACTTATAGGACAAGAGTTAAGATTTAGATATGAGTATACATATGTCTTCGTAATACATGTATCTGACAAACCAACAGCACGGCCTTTAACGTAGTATAGCTAATCAGTCATCAACCATGATAATTTTTATATGATGAATAAAGCATTAAATAGGACGGGATTTATTACCTTCAGAAAATCTTGCCGTCAAGATTATGAATTAAGTTATAACAGACAAAACATTTAAATAAGGCAGAAAATTATACAGATTATAAATTCATGCCGGTAAGATTATAAATTAAGTTATCACTGATAACTACCGACCTGTCACGTCCTCATAACGTCATACTCACATTTTAAACTCTGTGGAACATGTCTGACCATATGTATGGTTGGTAACGGTCTTATTCAGTCCAATCTAAATCTACCCAAATCATCAATATCTTCTTAGTTTTACATTTAAGTGAACAGAACGGGCCCCGATCTTACAGCGAAAATGAATAGACCTATCACGTCATTACAACGTCACACCCGCACTTCTCCAACGTATGGTTAGTAGCGATCCTATTCAGTCCAATCTAAATCTACCCAAATCATCAATATCTTCTTAGTTTTTACATGTAAGTGAACAGAATGGTCCCCGATCTTATAGCGAAAATGAATGGATCTATCACGTCCTCACAACGTCACACCCGCACTTAAGTTATATAGAACATATTTCTCCATACGAATGTATAGTTGGTAGCGATTCTATTCAGTCCAATCTAAATCTACCCGAATCATCAATATTTTCTAAGTTTTTACATTTAAAGTGAACAGAAGGGTCCCGATCTTATGCGAAAATGAATTGACCAATCCGCAAAGGTGCAATCTGTTCTTACTAATTGGTTCATAATGCTTATCTCGAATATTGTGCTAAAACTCCATGGCTTTTCCAATCATATAAACATATAAGCAAGCGGTCCGTATTGTTAAAAAAAAAACAGTATTCTAAGAAAAACAATTTAACGAAGATTACATCGCTTTAATTATTTCTTTTTTTGCGGGGCTGCTATTATGTTGTTCTACACTCCGTGAAGGATTTCAAACATACTATTTCAATCTTCGAGGTTTTCGTTTAGTCTGCATTTGTTTCAAAATGCATGAAAAGAATCTTATAGCTTTAACAGAACTGAAAGAAACTTATCTTCACCTATAGATTAGACTTTTGAAATACAATGACTTTTGACCACACTGCTTCAATCGTGAGAACTTGGCGAAAAATTAATTGGAGTCTATATTAAAGAGACGTTTCAAATTGGAATGGAATATATTTATTCATTTATTGTTTACTTATTAGTTTTCCAAAATCAAATGCTAACTGAACAGTGAAAAAATGAGAAAATTTAGGGTACCTTGCTGAATTCATCTAACCTGACCCAGTCACTTTTTCCCAACTCACTTTGCGACAGGCAGTTTTCGCCATTTTCTAAGAATCACTGGTATGTTTTTGACCATCAAAGTCCATTTTCCCATTCAGTTGTTGGTCGAATCTGGTAAGGTTGTTTGGTAATGATTTTAAAAAAAATGCGTTTTATAAAGAAGACCGAGGAAAATAACTGTGACAGAGAATAAACGAAAATCCCCTATTTACTGACTTTGAATGAATGCCGTTATAAAAGTAAGTCAAATTGTCGTTTGAAGATATATTTTTTCCATTTGTATGTTTTCTGTACATATATAAATATGCCCTTGTAAAAGTCAGTCGAATCATGATTTGAAGATATATTTCTTCTATTTGTGTGTTATGCATATAAAATGTCTTTTATGCATTTCGAATTTCGAAGCATAAACTGAATTAAACGGACGCCTGAAATATTGTAACGTTGTGTATAAAAATCCTACATTGAAAACCTTGAAATCCTTATTTTCCTCAATTGAAATCCTCATTTTAAAGGGATACTTGCTTTCCGTCACGTACATGTTTGACAGTTTTAAAATATATGAACTAGATAGTGAGAAAAAAACAACAACTGAAATTTGCCAACATTGTAAATATCCGAATCAGCCCATGCATGCAACCATGAAATAAGACCAGGATCCGCATTGTTTTTACTTATAAATTGCGTATTAAAGCTAACAAGATATTTGTGAGCCGCGTAGAATCATATTGTGTGTGTATACAGGATTAAAAACTGTACTGGCAAATAGCTGACAGCGTCTTTCTATCTTTATTACGCTATCATTCTATCTTTATTACCTTTCTTATTTTTTCCCGTTTTATTTTATTTCCTATCAACTATGAAGTTTCCTTTTCGTGCAGAGTCAATCAGAGATCAGGTGCCATAAAACTTGCAGCCTGATATTTGATCTATCTTGCCCGCTTTTATTCAATCCGCAGTATTTTTGGATCTAGTAGGGACTGTAAATTTTCCATTTCTCACATCTAGTAATGTAATGGAAAAACTGCACATTAAACTTTATGTTTTATACAATATCTATACAGTTTCTATGTTGTTTCCGTTTCGTGTAACTGTAGAATGGACCGAAGATCAGTGGTACAAAACTTGCAACCTGATCTTTGATCTATCCTGCCCGCTTACAGAAGCAATTTTATTTGAATCGCAGTATTATTGGATCTAGTACTGAATGGATATTTCCATTTCTACCATCTAGTAATGTAGAGGAAAATTGCACATTATTTTTTAAATCATAGATTTTATACAATATCTATGTTGTTTCCGTTTCGTGTTACTGTAGAGTGGACCGGAGATCAGGTAGTACAAAACTTGCAGTCTGATCCTCGATCTACTCTAACCGTTCACGGACATAATAATTCTAAAATTTTTGTATTATTTGTTCTAGAACTGGCTGAAAGTTTCCATTTCTCCTATCGAGTAATTTAGTAGGAACATGTCCATTTTACTCATGTACTTCCTTTCTACATGTATATGCTTTCATATGCTTTACTATAATATTAAATACTCTCACATCTACGATCATCTACCATTTGAATTAACGTCTATCGAAATTATATCTATATCATCTGAAATAGTAGAGAAACCTGAAAAGATTGTTAACATTTATTTCATCTATTTCTTTATGTTGTTAACGAATCAATCCAACAACTTTATGTCTTTATATCTATTTGCTTTCCACGCATGTATTGAATTTATTTGTATTATCTGACAATTAATTAATAATAAATTTATTCGTCATCTCATCAGTAAGAATATGTGATCGGTAAAGTCTTTTTCTCTGATCAAGTCTTTTGTCATTTTTATAGGCTTTTGATTGTTAAAAGGTACATTATGTTAATTAATACTTGATTACTTTTACATTTCTATGGTCAACTCCTGTTCAAAGTCCAAACTTGCACATGTCTGTAGGTTGACCAGTGCATACTCTCCTCCTGATTAGTTGGTTGACGTAGGATTGGTCGTTTGTTTAGGGTTCGAGGGCGTGCGAACAGTGTTTAAATATATCATGAATGAGGGTTGTTCAAATATTTCTGTTTTCTAATCTCTTACCAAATCTATCACGAAATGGTGCCTTAAGTGTCTCCAAGGCCAAAAGCCCGAATGACAGTTCCTGTGTATGACTTAGTCAGGAATCAAACTAACGATCTTTCAGACATATATGTCTACTTTATAACAGTTTCTATTTTTTTCTGACTGATTATTAGTTTGAGTATTATAGACTGAGTATAATACTTTATTATAATTGTACAGTGCTATATGCTACAGCTGCAATAGCTACAAAATATTGATGTTTATCTAATTCTTGTCTGGAAGTCATTTTGGTTATTTCAATTTTGTGAATTGCACTTGACCATGAATAAAGTCGTTCGTATTTGTAACAATTCTGAAAAAAACAAACAGGTTAATCCTCCCAATGATGATGAAACACGTGCGTAATTTAGAGGACCTGCCTAGGTATCTAGCACAGCATTCATGAAGATTAAGAATTCGTGTCATGACGAAAGATTGGTCGCTTGTTTAACGTTCGAGGGCGTGCGAACAGTGTTTAAATACATGAATGAGGGCTGTTCAAATATTTATGTTTTCTAATCTCTTGCCAAGTCTTTCATTTCGTCCTTGCAACAGTGCCTTAAGCCTCTCCAAGGCCAAAAGCCCGAATGTCAGTTCCTGAGTATGACTTAGTCAGGAATCAAACTAACGATCTTTCACACATATGTGTCTGCTTGATAACAGTTTCTATTTTTTTCTGACTGATTAATAGTTTTAGTATTATAGACTGAGTATTATACTTTATATGAGCCTCGACCAGTTTTCTGTTGAGAAATCAATACAAAATTAAATTCTAGCAGTTCAAAAAGGGTCTAGATGACATAAGCATTGTTTTCTCTGTTTCTTTCTCTCTGTTCGTTTTGCTCTATCATTTCAACATAGACTCCATTGGCTTTTTCGCTTAGTTTTCCCGTTAGACGCAATATGTTTAAAGGTCTTTGTATTTTAAAGGTCTAATATTCAGTTGAAGGCAGCATTGTTTCATTTAAATATCTGCTATGTTTTTTGTGCATTTTGAAGTAAACATTGACTTATATAAAAGTCTTCGAAGATCTAAATAGCGTGAATCTAAGCTTCTCCAAGCGGACAATTAGATTAGACCAGTCTGAAAAAAAGAAAATAGCTGAAAAGGAATTACTGTTTGTTTAGTCTTGAAAGACTTGAAATGTTGTTTTTACAGCAAGACTAGGTTTCTGCTAAGTACAGCAGGATTACATGACTGAAATGTTCGTGGAATCTAAGAAAGAAATGGGAGGTGTTACCATATGAATCACATAGTAAGAAAATATTGCACCAAACATTTGCGACCAGTGAAACTCGGAATCAGCCTATTCATTTTCGCTGTAAGATTGGGGTCTATTCTGTTCATTTACCACATGCTAAAGCAACAGTAGTGCTTGGTTCAGTCGTAAAGAGAAGGACTCGTGAATTGGAGACCGCGAATTCGAGCCTCAGTGGATCCACTAAGTTTTTTGAGGGAGTTTCCTCGGGTAGGACACTTCAGGGCCTTACCCTTGTGTTTGTGAAACCCGGGAAATACATGAATGTGTGATGTTACCGTGATATGACTCAAATTGTGTTCAAAGCGACATCAAACACCATCCAATCAGTCTTAGTGATATGATAATAATACGTGTGATGTTCCCTACAGAAAAGTGTTACACACTGAATCATTTATTAATTGAGTCGTTTGTGTCATTGTTGAGAATGAAAAAGACATTTAACAAATTTTAATACAAATACAACCGATGTTCAATCAAACAGACAAACCGCTGTAACAACTGATGGTCTTTGTTTCGATGCCAGACCAGATCATATCTACGAATTACGAGAATAGTACTGGCAAGAGATGACTATTAGGAAGAGTGAGGGTTCAGAAACACGAATATTCATGTCGTCCATGGTAATACATAATAATTATATTAAAAAACCCTGTGACATAGTCTTAGATCTTATATAGATAATCAGTCATCAGCGATCACTACCTTTTATTTGATAACAGACAAAACATTTAAATGAGGCAGAAAATTATACCGATTATAAGTTCATACTGATAACACTGTAAATCAACTTTTCACTGATAACTCCTGACCTATCACGTCCTCACAATGACACACTCAACATAACTTCTGTAGGATATGCGTAGTTGGTAGCGGTCTTTTTAGGTCCAATCTGAATCTACCTGAATCACGAATATTGTCATAACTTTAACATGTGGTAAGTGAACAGAATAGACCCTGATCTTACAGCGAAAATGAATAGGCTGATTCCGAATTTCACTGGTCGCAAATGTTTGGTGAAATACTTTCTTACTAAGTGATTCATATGGTAACACCTTAGCAGAAACCTAGACTTGCTGTAAAAACAACAGTTCAAGTGTTTCAAGACTAAACAAACAGTAATTCCTTTTCAGCTATTTTCTTTTTTCAGACTGGTCTAATCCAATTGTCCCCTTGGAGAAGCTTAGATTCACGCTATTTTAATCTTCGAAGACTTTTATATAAGTCAGTGTTTACTTCAAAATGCACAAACATCATAGCAGACATTTTAATGAAAGAAAGCTGCCTTCAACTGAATATTAGACTTTTAAAATACAAATACCTTTAAACACACTGCGTCCAACGGGAAAATTAAGCGAAAAAGCCAATGGAATCTATTTTGAAATGATAGAGCGAGACGAACAGAGAGACAGAAACAGAGGAAACAATGCTTATATCATCTAGACCCTTTTTGATTTGTTAGAATTTTATTTTGTATTGATTTCTCAACAGAAAACTGGTCGAGGCTGATATAAACTATAATACTCTACTGCATTGTCTAGGCCATCTAATGTATTGGCTAGAATGATGTAAACTTATCAGTCAGAAAAAAAAATAGAAACTGTTATCAAGCAGACACTTATGTGTGAAAGATCGTTAGTTCGATTCCTAAGTCATACTCAGGAACTGACATTCGGGCTTTTGCATTGGAGACACTTAAGGCACTGTTACAAGGACAGAATGATAGACTTAGCAAGAGATTAGAAAACATAAATATTTGAACAGCCGTCATTCATGATATGATTAAACACTGTTCGCACGCCCTCGAAGCCTAAACAAATGACCAATCCTACGTAATGACTCGAGTTCTTAATCTTCATGAATGATGTGCTAGATACTTAGTCAGGTCCTCTAAATTACGCACATGTTTCATCATTATTTTTTTCAGAATTGTTACAAATACGAAAGACTTTATACATGGTCAAGTGCAATTCACAAAATTGAAATAACCAAAATGAGTTCCAGACAAGAATTAGACAAACATCAATATTTTGTAGCTATTGTAGCATATAGCACCGTACAATTGATCAACCAAATAATCAGGAGAATATGCACTGGTCAACCTACAGACATGTGCAAATTTGGTCTTTAGGAGTTGACCATAGAGATGTAAAAGTGATCAAGTATTAATTAATATGATGTACCTTCAAAAGCCTATAAAAATGACAAAACACTTGATTAGAGAAAAAGACCTTACCGATCACAAGTTCTTGCTGATAAGATGACGAATAAATTTATTATTAATTAATCCCGACCTTTACGTCCTCACATTGATACACTCACTGTAAAAATTATGTAGGACATGTTTCGCCGTATATACTCGTTTATCATAAGTATGTTGTAAGTAGTCTGTATACATAACATAACATTTTATATTGGACTTAAAGCATACAGCTCATAGTCAGATAATACAAATAAATTCAATACATACGTGGAAAGCAAATAGATATAAAGACAAAGTTGTTGGATTGATTTGTTAACAACATAAAAAAATAGATGAATAATTGTTAACAATCTTTTCAGGTTTCTCTACTGTTTCAGATGATATAGATATAATTTCGATAGACGTTAATTCAAATGGTAGATGATCGTAGAGTTGAGATTATTTCACAGTATAGTAAAGCATAAGGAAGCATATAGAAAAGAAGTACATGAGTAAAATGGACGAATTCCCACTAAATTACTCGATAGGTGAAATGGAAACTTTCAGCCAGTTCTAGAACAAATAATACAAAAAAATTAGACTGATTAATGTGTCCGTGAACGGGCAGAGTAGATCGAGGATCAGACTGCAAGTTTTGTACCACCTGATCTCCGGTCCACTCTAGAGTAACACGAAACGGAAACAACATAGATTTTGTATAAAAATAAATGATTCAAAAATTAATGTGCAATTTTCCACTACATTACTAGATGGTAGAAATGGATATATCCAGTCAGTACCAGATCCAATAATACTGCGATTCAAATAAAATTGCTTCTGTAAGCGGGCAGGATAGATCAAAGATCAGGCTGCAAGTTTTGTACCTCCTGATCTTCGGTCCATTCTACAGTTACACGAAACGGAAACTACATAGAAACTGTATAGATATTGTATAAAACATAAAGTTTAATGTGCAGTTTTCCATTACATTACTGGATATGTCGCAAAGTGAGTTGGGAAAAAGTGACAGGGTCAGGTTAGATAAATTCAGCAAGGTACCCTAAATGTTCTCTCAATTTTTCACTGTTCAGTTAGCATTTGATTTTGGAAAATTAATAAGTAGACAATAAGTAAATAAATATATTCGATTCCAATTTGAAATGTCTCTTTAACATAGACTCCATTGAATTTTTCGCCAAGTTCTCCCGATTGAAGCAGTGTGGTCAAAGGTCATTGTATCACAAAAGTCTAATGTATTAATCAGGCACGCAGGAAGCAGTTCAAGATTGGGGGGGGGGGGGGGGGGGGGGGCTAACTTGTGTTTTTTGGAAAATTTTGCGTCGATTGAAATTCTCTAGGACAAAGGGTAATTTCAATTACCATGGTTGTCAAAATTATTGGGGGGCTTATCCCCCCCCCCCCAGCCCCCCTGTTCCTACGGGCCTTTGTATAGATGAAGATAAGTTTCTTTCAGTTCTGTTAATGTTATAAGATGTTTTTCATGCATTTTGAAACAAATGCAGACTATAGACGAAAACCTCGAAAGTCGAAATAGTATGTTTGAAATCCTTCACGGAGTGTAGAACAACATAATAGCAGCCCTGCAAAAAAAAAAGAAATAATTAAAGCGATGTAATCTTCGTTAAATTGTTTTTCTTAAAATACTGTATTTTACAATATGGACCGCCTGCTACGTACATTATGTTTATATGATTGGAAAAGCCATGGAGGTTTAGCACAATATTCGAGATAAGCATTATGAACCAATTAGTAAAAACAGCTTGTATCAGACATTTGCGGATTGGTCAATTCATTTTCGCATAAGATCGGGACCCTTCTGTTCACTTACATGTAAAAACTTAGAAAATATTGATGATTCGGGTAGATTTAGATTGGACTGAATAGGATCGCTACCAACTATACATGTACATATGGAGAAATATGTTCTACAGAAGTTAAGTGCGGGTTAAACGTTGTGAGGACGTGATAGGTCCATTCATTTTGGTTATAAGATCGGGGACCGTTCTGTTCACTTACATGTAAAAACTTAGAAAATATTGATAATTGGGTAGATTTAGATTGGACTGAATAAGAACGCTACCAATCATACATTGGAGAAGTGCGGGTGTGACGTTGTAAGGACGTGATAGGTCTATTCACTTTCGCTATAAGATCGGGGCCCGTTCTGTTCACTTAAATGTAAAAACTAAGAAGATATTGATGATTTGGGTAGATTTAGATTGGACTGAATAAGACCGTTACCAACCATACATATGGTGAGACATGTTCCACTGAGTTTAAAATGAGAGTATGACGTTATGAGGACGTGACAGGTCGGGAGTTATCAGTGATTACTTGATTTATAATCTTAGCGGCATGAATTAATAATCTGTATAATTTTCTGCCTCATTTAAATGTTTTGTCTGTTATAACTTAATTCATAATCTTGACGGCAAGATTTTCAGAAGGGAACAAATCCCGTCCTATTTAAATGCTTTATTCCTCATATAAAAAATATGGTTGATGACTGATTAGCTATACTAGGTTAAAGGCTGTGCTGTTGGTTTGTCAGATACATGTATTACGAAGACAATAAATTAATTATGCTCATATCTGAATCTTAACTCTTGTCCTATAGGTCATCCCTTGCCAAAGTACTATTCGCTTTATTCCTTGTTATGACCAGATCTAAATGACAAAGTGTGTATCAGTTTTCTATAGGAAGGAATGCCTGATTTTATTCTTATCAATTAGAACAGTGCATTGTTTGCCGTACAATCTTTGAAATCTTTTATCTTGTTTAAACCCGCTAACAGTTTCATTTTCTGGCTTCAGAACAGTTTTGGTTGGTCGACAAGCATTTTACTAACCTCAGGAGGCTTTAGAAATGTTCACAAATCCTGAGCTGACACAACGTGTTAGATTCAACTCAGCAAAGTAAATGACATAAAACGTGTTAGATTCAACTCAGCAAAGTAAATGACATAACGCAGAATTATGTCCATACTTTTTTTTATCCGTGTAGATTCACGTCTATAGACTATATAATACCTCTAAGGCCTTACCAAAAAATCTGTGTGTAGGATTTCGGTCTGAGATGCTGTAGGTAGGGTAAGTAGGGATTTGTCATTTTTTTTCCAGATTCTTTTCATGGAACTTGTACCGAAATCATACCCAACAGTTCTTTTTTCTAATCGTAACGTAAACAGTTTAGGATCCGCAGCATCTTCTAGGCAGGGTAGGAAAGCCCTAAACACAGATATTTTTAGGTCTAATGCATGCATAATTTTCTGAAAAGCGAACATGCCTTTCAAAATTGAAGAGCAAGTGTGACGTTGCGAGGACGTAAGACTTGAGGACTAATTAGTCATAATTTAATTCATAGTCTTGTCAGTAAAGCTTTTGTGGTCGTAACATTATCTTTTTTTTGTCCCATTTAAGAGTTTTGTCACTTTTAAAAAAGCTTTTATTATCCCCCGCGGAAGGCGGAGGGATATAGTTTTAGCGTTGTTCGTCCGTGCGTCCTTCCGTCTGTTTGTTCGTCCGCCTGTCCGTCCGTCCGATTGTCCGTCCGTGTGTCCGGCCCGGCAAATATCTCCGATTCCACTGGACGGAATTTCGTGAAACTTTATACCATGTGTACAAGAACCCATTCTCCGGAGACACTTTTTTTTGTTTTTTTATTCGATGCAAAATGGCCGACTGGGAGCGATTTTTAAGTTACGCGGTTCAGTGCACTTGTAATGTTTTTAGTCTTATTTTAAAAACGATACAGAATTTTTATATTCAATTTGTCACCTTTAAAATTCTGTAATCATAATAATACGTACATGCTTTGTGTACCTTATTATATTATTTTTAATATGCTGAGAGTGAAAAAAAAATGTAAAGCTGTTAACATTACATAGATACTGAGAAAGTGTTGGCACGACACTAAAGAATCAATCGATAATAAGCATAACGCCAATCATTATTGTTAAAACTGCTGTATGACTACACATCGATGTTCTCTGAATAACGCACACACATACACATAATTATCAACATTGTGAGGACTCGCCAATTCGATTTTTAAGCATAATATTTACAATCATTGCTCACTTTCCGTGATACGTCGAATCAAAGCAAGCTAATGATATCGGTGATACCAACACAAAATGTAGATATGTACATATGTGAATATTTATTTGAATTATGGACTACTAGGTAAAATACTCATGTGTCTGGTGGACTTTCTTCCATGCGTTTTTCAACTTGTTCAAATTTAGGAGACAAACAGAATGCTGCAGCCATGTGTAAATGTATGCCTTCTAACATACACTATACTATCAGTGCACTTCCATCCAAAACAAGAAACTTACACAGTACAGAAAGCAATTTTAATATATAAGATGAAATGCATTAAATGAAAACTTAAGACGCCTTTAATAAAAAAAAAAATCGATTCACGTATATTCATTTTCGACTTTTCCTTAATCATGAAGTGAAACTGTTTTTTCTAAAAGTACCGCCATTCAGCATATAGTTCTTAATATGTGGTGAAGAAAGATCCGTTAGCAGGTCGCCAATTGGCGTAAGGCTCCAAGGAGACAGTGAAAAATCTGATGATGATGATGATGATGATTCAAACGCTGACTAGAAAGGTACAATCGGGCGATCCGTAGAAATAATCGGACTGTAAAAGAAACTTAGTACGGTGTACAGGCTGCAACTTCAACTTCCTTATTAGATTATAATAATTTACGGCCCATAGACCATAATGGTCATATTGTCCAAAAATGATGATTAAGCTGATGTTACATGTACCAAAAACTGTTGAAAAGACATTAAACCACGTAACAATCAACCATTAACCATAACGCAAATTATTATGACTGTAATGCTGTAAGGAGCTCTCCTCCAGGTCCTCTGAATAACACACACAGACAAATATTTATATACACATATCAACAATGTGAGGACTTGCTTGTGAGAGCTTTTATGCTATATATTTACAATTACGGACAAACCTTTTGGCTAATTCATGAAGTAAAATATCTAGGACTGTGCTATAATACCATTCATATTTCAAACAGTCACCTTTCCTACGAGTTTAGTTAAGGTAAGACCTGTGTAATGGAAAACAGCTGTTTCCACTAAAATATCATCCTGCAACATTAGCTATAATTAAAAATGAGTATTATTGAACTACTTTCACCTTTTCATTTTTTCTATTTTTTCCTTCTTTGAAGTATCATTTATAAATCTAAAACCACTATATTCTCAATTCAAAAAAAGATAATAATTACCTCCCGTTTTCGAAAACAAACAAAAGTATCAAAAAATAGTTTCAAGATAGACATAAACGGAATTTCTGATCCATTAGAAATGTGTAAAAATATTATTTCTTCATAAATCCTTATTTATTTTTATTTATCAACCAATTAGAATTTTTGCCAAATGTTCACCGGAAGTGCATTACACAGGTCTTACCTTACGCCTTCTGTTTTACTTTTTACATCCAGTGCTATATTCTAAACACAACTTTTCAATCTCAAAGACTTTCGTGCACGTTTAATTCGGTGCATGATTAATTTACTAAATTTACTACAAAGAAAGATATTGTCAACATTAAAAAGATACGAATCCATTTTCAACTATAGATACGAGATGAAAATAGAACAGCGTGTGTACTTTGTTCACATATGTATCAGTTATGTTTTCTTACCTACTTATTAAATTTTACATAGTATAATTTTTCGAAATAATAACGTGTGTTGTGTAGCTCATATCATTATTGTAAATGTGCTGAGGAAATTTAAAAAAAAAATGTAACGCTGTCATCACTTTGATGATACAGCAAAAAGTGTTGGCATGACGCTAGAGAATCAATCAATAATTAGCCATGCGCAAATCATTATCGTTATATAACTGTACAGTGTAAATACCCATCCAGGTCCTCTGAATAACGCACACACATACACATAATTATCAACATAGTGAGGACTCGCCTGTGCGATTTTTAAGCAAAATATTTACAATTACGGACCTGCCTATTCGTGGTACATCGAATTAAGGCATTACCATCGTAACGCTTCTAGTGTCACACAGAATTTCTTATTTGTTGATAAATTACGATTTATACTGCTATAATACTTTTGCACATTTCTAACCGACCAGAAATTCCTTTGATGTCTATCTTGAAATTATTTCTTGATACTTTTGTTAGTTTCCTGAAAAAAGGGGGTGGGGAAGATTATTAACCTCCTTTGAAATGAGAAAATAGTGAGTTTAGATTTATAAATGATAATTCTAAGATGAAAAAAAAAAAAGGGAAAAAAAGTGGCTGGATTAAAGAAGTACAACCATACTCATTTGTAATTATAGCAACTTCTGCAGGTCAATGTTATTTAGTGTACATAGCTCTTTTCCACTGGGTGGGTACTACCTTAACCCATTACCAAACGACAAAATTTTTGGCTTGTCCAAATCGAAAACATTATCAAATGACAAAATAAAAGTGACTCAAAATTTGTTTTGTGAAGGATATAAAACATAGTGGGAAAAGGAGAAATTTCTTGGTACCAGCATTTCCTCCTTTCCCACAATTTTTTCTAAAGGCTTCTTTACCGGGGTTGTCAAAAGTAGGGATTGTATGGTAATGGGTTAACACAAACATACAAAATCCATGATACCATCAAAACCAAACCTGTATAACGTATAAAGCGTTCTGGATTTATAACGACAAGCCTATGAATATTGTAAATTCATTTGTTTCAATCGATTTCAAAAATATCGTCGGGAGGGCAAAAATAAATGAGCTTGTATGACTTACTAACGAAAGAAACGTCAGTGACGTCGAAAATGAATCAAAGGGTCGCCACTCTTGTTGACGTCAAAAATTTCAATTTAGCTTCGGACTAAACATTTGGAAGAAATATTTTTTCCTTTTTGCTTTCTGGTTACGGTACTGTCTGTTTGCGTTTTATAAAAGGAAGTGTCTAGGGGTACGGAATAGTACCTCTAGCATTTCCTGTTAGGGATTGTATGGTAATGGGTTAACACAAACATACAAAATCCATGATACCATCAAAACCAAACCTGTATAACGTATAAAGCGTTCTGGATTTATAACGACAAGCCTATGAATATTGTAAATTCATTTGTTTCAATCGATTTCAAAAATATCGTCGGGAGGGCAAAAATAAATGAGCTTGTATGACTTACTAACGAAAGAAACGTCAGTGACGTCGAAAATGAATCAAAGGGTCGCCACTCTTGTTGACGTCAAAAATTTCAATTTAGCTTCGGACTAAACATTTGGAAGAAATATTTTTTCCTTTTTGCTTTCTGGTTACGGTACTGTCTGTTTGCGTTTTATAAAAGGAAGTGTCTAGGGGTACGGAATAGTACCTCTAGCATTTCCTGTTAGGCCAGGCTAGAGATACGGAACTTATTACAAGGTTTGATGGAATCTTGAAATACGGAACAGAAGTTGTTGTTGTACAGAAACTATCCCTGCCGGGTGTTCGCTGTTTAAATTCTGATGGGACATGGAAAGTTTAAGTTACTCTTTTAATTCATGACTCAAGCTGTGGCAAATAAGGGCTTAATGCTTCGCTGTACAATGCATTGTACATAGTGAAATATTAATGCAGTTTTCATGCACCTGTTTTAACACCCTAATACCTAATTTTGGTCTGTTTCTCGACTTGAACGGTACACGTAGGTCCGATCGATTACCAGGAGAAACATTCTGTGAAAATTTTATCTAAATCCGTCAAGAAATGCGGGAGGAGTTGCATTCACAAGAAACGGAATGAAATTAAGCCCCCTTTTCTTCATGACGCAGCTTCAAATCGCTAAACCTTGATAATATGCAATAGTGCGATAGGTCACATTCTGTGAAAATTTTATCCAAATCTATCAAGAAATCTGGGAGGAATTGCATTCTCAACAAATGGGACGGACAGACGGAAAAGATGACGCCAATAAACGTTTCCTTCGGCGGGGTATATCATTGAATGACGCAAATTATTATTGTTTTAACTGTATTGCTCAAACACCCATTCAGGTCCTTCTTAGATACACATAATTATCAACATTGTGAGGACTCGCCCGTGCGATTTTTCAGGGAAATATTTACAAGTACGAACAGTCATTTTCGTGATACAGTGAAATAAAACCAGCCAACAATAATCATGATACCATCAACACCAGAACCCAACAATTGACATCTTTTTGTAGATGTAAAGTACTATTAAATATATATGTAAATGTCGTAGTCTAAACCGAAATCTAGGCAGGTCTGGAATCTGCCTAGACCACATTGCAATTCTGCTTTGGTCTAGACCAAATTAGAATTCTTATTTGATCTAGAGAGATTACAGATCTTTATAAGAACCAAATTAGAATTCCAGTTAGGCTAGGCAGATCCAGAATCTGCCTGGACCAAACTGGAATATAGTACGACTACATATAAAACATCTTAATTAAAATTTAAAACCCAAAAAGAAGTTTCAATCAGAAATTCAGAGTAAGAGAAATTTTGAATAATTTGCACTTAAGCAGCAAAAGAATATGTGTGAAACAGAGCAATTAAGAGGAAAATAGAAATTGCTTTTGTTAAAAATACCTCTCAATTGCAAACATGTGTGGATCGATATGATTTAAAGAGTCATGATAATAATCCAACTAGAAGCCTTGGGGGCTTGAAATCGCTCTCTATTGGCATTGTTTTCATGCTTTATTAAAACCGACTATTGATCTGCCGGCCAGCTCTTTCGTTTTCACCGAGAATAACATTGCGAGAAACTACTAGAATGCTCGTGAGGAATTCTGAAACATCGCAAGGAAGAGCATCGTTTTGAAATTGCTGTGCAGGGAAATGTAATACTCAATCCATCACCACATTATCCCGAATTAAACAACCCTGAGGTAAACATTGTAGGAAAATGTGAAATGCTGTTGGCTAGCACTTTTTCCTTTTCCCACAATGTTTTGACCCTCTGAACAAAATTTCAGTAACTTGAGCCACATTTAATTTGCCCTCTGTTTTCAACTTAAAAAAGTCCAAATTTTTCGTCGTTTGATAAAGATTTAGATAACAATTTTAACCTAAATTACTTGAACATGTACAACTAACGAACCTGTAGTTGATTCAGTCAGGAAAATATCTGAAACAGGCACGGTTATTTTTATCAAGTTGTCTCATATTTTTCTAAAATTTGTTTCTGCATTACTGTACTAGTTTCGTCTTTCTCTCAAATGTTTTCTCCTTGTATTACTTGTATTTATTGTAAGAATTAGGCTGTACAGTGACTGATTAATTGTAGATTCTTCAATACTAAAAGCAACATAACTTGCAAAAAGTACTATTTGCAAAGAGTATGACTGCACTTATAGATTAGAATTAACACCATGAATACAGTTGGGAAAATTGAGCTATACAAAGGATTTCTTCTATACCAAAGACTTAAAAAAGTTAGCTGTTTCATAATTAGCATTAATAAGTCAGTTTCAAGGGATTTTGTTATTACGTTTAAAGAATGTTTCCAGGCTACAACTGTCCTAGAAACTTCTGAATTTCGAAGCTGCGACATGATTGGCTGCGATAAAAAAAACCTAAGCCTATTATATGGCTAGTGCTGAAATTTACAATTGGAAGAAACATATTTAGAATTTTCTAAGAGAAAATAAACTTTGCAAAAAGTCCATCTCTGTTCGAACAACCTGGACTTGAAATCCGCGAAGAGTTACTCGAATTTACGCTGTGTCATGCATAGTTGACTCCCTGAAACGCTGAATTTTCGACTTAATTGAGCAACCTGCTGATCAGCTGAAAAACACTAAAACGCTAAACTACTGAATTGCTGATAAGATAAATATATGATGTATACACTATTTTGCATTAACTTGTCTTTTTTTTTAATTATATAATCATATTATTCAGTTTTTGGGGATATCGTTTTTATTCATTTACATGTAAATTGACTTCTCGAGAGATGAAAGTTGAATTAGGTGATATGATGCTGAATTGTTGATAAAAATAAATATATGATATCAAATGCTTCAAAAACATTATTTTTTGAAAATAAAACTATTTCATCTGTGATATTTGGGCCATTTTACGAGAAAAGTAAGTTTGAGCAAGGTTCTTTTGCTTAAGTCCGGATAAAATGAGTCCTTGATTTTAAATGCTTTTTGAGGCATTAACATATAATCATCATAATGATAAGTAGTGATAGTAAGGATAAGCAGTAGTAATAAGTAGTAAAATTTAATGCAAGATATTTGTTACACGATAACGTGGTTCTACGATAACATGGTTCTAAAAAATGTTCTGTTTCGATCGCTTACGATAATTGTAAGCAATCAAAGAAAGACAAGACAGGGTTCTTGTATCAGTAATCTTATCTAGGTAAATATATGACTTTTGAATATGTATTCTGGGGGCTTTCGTTGCATTTATGAATACAAGTCACAACAACAACAATAACAACAACAAAAAAAGGAATGTTACTTATTTGTCGTGATAAAAACCAACGAAGTGCTGTGGTTCAAGTTGAAGACTAAAACCAGCATTTGTATCCGACCATTCTGATCAGGCATCATCGTAAATTTGTGGAAAGCTAGGTATATAAGCTATGAATCAAGTTCTCAGCCAAAGCGCCATATGCCCATTCTGATCATTCCACTTTGTTGGTATATTCATGATGTGTGTATGCAGGTGCTCATGTCCATTCTCTAAAGCATTTACATGGCTGACTAAAAGTTATTCGGTGAGAAATTCTATTCTAGTAATGAAAAAAAAATGTTACAATAGACTGTGTGGGACTGTTTTCTATTTGGTAACACTTTTGCCAAATGAGCGGTGTGGCTATTTCTCACAATGTCTACTACAGTCAATAGTTTTTTTTTCATTTTTAGCGAGTTTTAAAGCTGCATACCAAGGGAAAGTTAAATACGATATATCCAAAAGGTGGTTTGTTTTAGGCAAAATGTATCGGCATATCTATATTTTGTCTTTTGAACCTAAGGTTTGGTTGAATTTGTAAATGCACCCAATAGGACCTTAGCGATGTAACACAAGTCATTCATTCATCAATATTTTGATACATGAAAATAGGCACTAGCTATTATTATAATACAATTTCATACACCTATGATGCATTATTTCAAAGAGCTTGATAGTCCTTTCATTGATTCCGAAATGAGAAAGAAATACACCGAGATGAAAGAGAAAGTAGGGCCTAATCCAAAAACATGTATTCATAATCGAAAAAGCAAAGGCAATGCTTTAAAAAAGAAAGGGGACATTGCTGTAGCAGAAAGTATCCTGTCCGATCAGCGCAAACTGATCCTTGGCGACACTACAGTGTATCTTCAAAAGCCCTCTTCCCAAAAGGAATGTTAAAGCCAAAGTAATTTTCAGAGAAAGAGAAGCCACACCGCTCATGGGACAAAAGTGCTACCAAATAGAAGTCAGTCCCACATAGTCTATCAAGTTAAAAGCATTTGCATATAGTCCATAAGTAAGGCTCACAATGAAACTTATATGTGTTGAACGAGAAGGTCAAATTGTTGGAAAATGAGAAATTGGCCGACAAAAGCATTTTCTCCTTTCCGTGTGATTTCAGAAGCGCTCTTTCCAAGAGTCGTAAAACCATAAATTATTTGCTTACGTATATGACTGCCGCAAAATCAAATTTTCCAGTCAATAGTTTTACCCTTTACCAAATGACCACATTTTTTAACTTAACTAAATTGAAAGCATTGTTTGGAGATAACAAACGTACTTCAAATGATTATTTCTTTCTTTGAAAGAGTAGAAAATATTGTGAGTAAGAGAGAAATGCTGGTTAACATTTTGGAAGGAGAAAATGCTGGCTATATACCATTTCCTTCTTTTCTCGCAGTGTTACCAAAAGCCTTTCAGGGCCGTTAAACTCGAGAGTACATGGAAACACTTAACCCGACGAGTTTTCTGCAGAATTCAGCATCTTGCTAACGTTGCGATTAAAAAAAAAATGGTTTTACACCCCCCCCCCCCCCCCCAAAAAAAAATGACCTACAGAATCGATTAAGTTCAAGATTAGACTGCTTATTTTGTGCAGGCTCATATTGACCGATCTTTTGGCAGCGTAAGTGCATATGGACGGATTAGGTCCCAAGATCAGACTGCTTGTTAATTATTGTTCTACATTGTTTGCAAAAGAAAATGCATTTAGCTGCGCAAAGCAGTTTACCTTTTTAACCACACAATAAATGTTAGACTGATCCTATCTGAATGCATCTGCAGACCACCCATTAAATTATGCTCAAATGGCGAGATTTGCCGATAATTAATGCCGATTGTTGCTAAAGGAAAAAACTCTGGGTACCGGCATCTGTCCGTTTTTCCACAATGTTTTCAAATAGTTATTTTCTCACGGTCGGTAAAAGTTGTTTAGGATCGAATAGCAGGGATCAGTTAGTGTCTCAGAGAACTGGAACCTTACCCTTAACTCTTTACCAAACGATAAAATCTTAGACTGATCAAAATTCAAAGCTTATCACAAGTGGCTAATATGATAGAATTTGTCTCTGAAGGAACAAAAAACATTCTGGGAAAAGAAGAAAATGTCAATTAGTTAAATCCGAATACAATAATCTCATCTTGCCATTTCTACCCTGCCATTATGCAAATTAACCCTCAATTCCGGGACTAAACCGGCTAATTTTCACCCGTATCAAATCCGGTTCGTGACCCGGTCGTGTGTGATTCTAGTTTTGGTTTCTCATAAATAAATGTCTCGTCATATCTTGTGCTAGATTCTGTGCATTCTGATAAGGATGCACACTCTGTACCGTCTGATGCTGATCTAAAAGGGCTACACAGTCCTTTAACAAACCAAAAGTTAAGTTTGAAATCCGAAACAAAGAGAAAACGTCAGATATACTTTCTCGGCAAGAGGGATTGTAAACTTGAGGTAGGCTACTGTTATGAATACATGTACGTAATTGACCAGTAGACAAGCAAGTCGACTCTCCGCCCCTACCACTTGACCCCGCACCTTAGACATCATTTCGTAAGCAATACAGTGGACACACGAAATATGAAGATAACCACATACATTTTCTGTCTTATAAAACCACATTCCGACCAAGAAATCTGTAAAAGGAAAATCGGATGGAAAAAAAATAGCAATGTATTATATCAGTATTTGAAAACCAGATGTGATCTGGCATAAATAGAAATAAGGAGTATCAGATATTAAACTTTTAGGAGAGACTAGTAATTGTAGATTGAATGATATTTCAAAATGGCCTTAAATCACTAGTTCTACGGTTTTTACCCACCTGAAAATGTCTTTCATTTAACTACCCTTCTGGGGGGTTAATACATGTTATGTATATTCCTCTGTTCGTATGAAAGCTATATTAGTGCATCCTCTTTTTAGGGGCAAATGTTAGCTGCTGATTAACCGATTATTTCTGCCCGAATGTTTTATTTGTTTTGCTGTTTCTGTGTTAATTAATGGTCTTCATGATCAGTGGTCTACTTTACTCTTGCCATTTGTTTTTATAACACTTGCACACATGGCGTGCAGAGTGTAAAAGAATGCAAGTATCATGCACGGTCAAGTAATTAAATACCTGGATAAATGTGTGATAATTTGTCAAAAGGATTAATCACAGTCCATAGTCATGCGGAGAAATACTTAATGACAGTCATCGAAGTGGGAACAAGACAATTCCCCGACAAGACAGTTCCTCGACACGGCTTTTCGAGACAGTTCCCCGACACTTTTGAAGACAGTTCCCCGACACTTTTATTATTAGTATATTGAATAGATTTTTTAAAAGTATTTTTATAGACATTTATTTGAAATGATGGAAGTAAATTTCAACGTTGGTGGTTATTAAATTGCGTAATTATGACCAATTAAGGAGGTCGATGTATTGTGATTGGACTGTTTGTATTCCATGATTGGGTGCTTGTAATAATGGTTGGTTTAATTGTCTGTCTATAATGTTATATAGGTTCAGCTACAAGAACAAGTCTGCGACATGAGCAATGGGTTTTGAAATGCAACATGTATAACTTTTTGTTGATTCTCGTTGGACTGTATAACTGTCCTATTACCAATGTCCATAAATGCACAATAAAAAGGAAATCTACATTTATATTATCCATTGCATTACTTGCAGGTTATTTCAATTTCTCCGGAAGTAACAGTAAGAGATGTAAAAAAAAAGGCGCTAAACCTAGGCCTACATGTATTTATTTCAAATCCAACACTGGGATAAGGATTTGTTTTAGTAGTCAAATACACATATTCATATAACACACGTAATAATATTCTGATTTACATAACGGCGAACGTACATGAATCATTTCTGAACTGAGTGAACATCAATGATAAACTAAACAGGAGAGATACTCTCATTTATTCACAATCTTTTCACAAGTACAACCCACACCCCCAACCCCGTTACCTTTCCCTAAAAGTTATAGATATCGATGATAAATGTCGATGAAAATCAGGCTTGCTAATAATTATTGTGTCGGGGAACTGTCTTCAAAAGTGTCGGGGAACTGTCTTCAATTTTGTCGGGGAACTGTCTCGATAAGTCGTGTCGGGGAACTGTCTTGTCGGGGAACTGTCTTGAAACCATCGAAGTTTGATATAAAGATATGAAATATTGGTCTATTTGTTATATTGTTTAATAAATAAACATGTCAAATTCAAACCTAAGTGCCACATCTGTGATTTTGATGATTTCTAGGCGATTTAATTTGAAAAAATTTAGTGTTAAGGACCAGATTCTTTTAGTTCACCATTAAACCACCTATATACAGGTTGAGACCACTGACATTATTTATACCAGGTGAAATGGCACAACTTGTATGAAATAAAATTCACGGAGTATTGCATAGGTATGCATATCGTCCCTAAAAAAGCCCAAAATGACCAATATGTTCCATAGCGAAAGTTAAAGAGTTGCGGTATGTTTGTCTGAAAAAACGCCTGAACGTAGGCTAGGAAACGGATGCGCGCAGATTATCGATTTTGATTGGATACTACGTAATTTATCAGCAATCAATCTATAGCAGTAGGCGGAGTTATCTACTGGTCAGTTGTTCAAGTATGCCATTAAAATTTTACCTGAGCAACGATAAATACACACATATCCCCTAGCACCTCGCTTAACCCTTTACCAAACGGTTTTACTCCCTAAACTTTAAAGCATCAATTAACAAATCAATTTGGCCAAAAATGTTGCAAATTGTATCAGGAATTGTAGAAAAAAATATGCGAAAAGGAGAAAATGCCGGTCTTAAGCCTTTTCTCCTTTTCGTACAATTTTTTTAAAAGGTTTCTTGCTCAGGATCGTTAAAATTCGGGATTGTGTGGAAAATGGTTAAGCGCGCAATCGACATCTTCCATACGTGCATGGCATTTAAAAGAATGTCTTTTGGAAGCATTTGCTCATTGTGTATTTTCATTCGTATCATTTATCTTTACACTGTGACGTGTTTTACAAGAAAGTGGAATAAATACAGATTAATTGATGACATTAAAGATAAATAGATTAATAAATAAATAGATTCCCATTTGCATAAAGGGAGACCATGTGTGCTTTTCGTAATTAATTTATTTTAAATATGCTACAATATACCGGTATTGTGTCATGTGCATATTCAGCTGAAGTCAGAAATGAGTATATTAGTGCATAAGTTTTTTCCCAACAAGAAGTAGCTTAAATTTAAAATGAAGCTGATCCAAGTCTTTTCTCTCAAATGTACCTTATATACACGGGTATTTAAAAGAAGTTGATGCAAGTTATGATTTGAAAGGGAGATCCCACTAACCTGTGCGATTAAATTTCACTTGTACACTAACCCTTGTTAGTGAGGTATTTGTATTATTAAATTACATTAGATGTAGGGGTTATACAAGAAATTGAAAGGGAAACTATCAGTAGAGATTGTCTGACCATTCAGAAACTGTAACATATACGTCAGCCCAGAAAAAATAAATGGTTTCAATATATACCGCTTCTTAGAGGACGTGAAGTATTTTATGTGGACACCGGTACAGTAGGATTTGATTGGCCAAACCTCAACATGATACTGCATTCTGATTGGTGATCTAAGCACACTTTCGCACACCAAGTCACGTGATTTATCTCAACATGAGTAAATTGTGTATCGGGCGGGGAGTGTGTGATTATTTTTACAACAATATGAGGACTTTTCAGAAGTTGTAAATTTTAAAAAAGGTACTCAAAATGAATGCTTCTATTGAAAATCATTGTGAGGACCCGAGTGCAAGTCCTCTCAATGCAAACAGTCCTCTGAATGTTGGTGTGCGTCAAGGGTCGGGTCCTCGCAAGTCAGCAAATACACACCCACACACACATCCCCCCCACACACATATGAATGAATGAATAGTGTTTTATGGCCCGTCGACAACTTAGGTCATATTGGGCGCACTTACTTAGTAAACAATAATGCGAGGTGAAAATAACATACATGTGCAACAACATAAGACAAACATGATAAATGAGGAATGGATGAAACACAAAATGATGCCCCTTTTGTCGCCTTTTACGACATGCATGCTGTCACTTTTGTTCCGCCAGATGAAATAGCAGATGTGACGATCGCGGGACTGCAGTGGTTTATTCTTATACCCCCGATTAAACCACACGGGGTCCCACAGGCCAACTGATTCCCATTCCAAACCCTATTTACATCAAGAAAAAAAATATAGGATTTGGAATAAGAACTACCCAGCCTGCTGCAATCCTACGAATTACGAGGAAAGCAGCCGTTTGTCTCTAATTTTAGTCGCCTTCTACGACACGCCATAGAGATAGGCCGAGGTCCTATTCTATAAAGTAAAAAACCCCCGGGACCCCACGGGGACCCCCACACATATACAACAAGCAAACGATTAACAAAAATAAATGTACACAAATAGCAAAAGAAACCAAGGTAAATTTTAATTTCTTTTTTTTTTTACATTAAAAATCACCAATGATTTTTGTCATTTCTGACTTTATGCGCTGTAACCTTCTTTGCACGTTACTGAGGTCACGAAAACAGACAGCCTAGAGAGAGAGAGAGAAAAAATCATTAACAACAGGAAAGAAAAACAAAAAGAAAAGTGGTGATGGAAAAATGTGTGAATATGTAAGTGAAAAGTTAAAAAAGAAACTCACCAAACACACCACTCCCTGATGCCAGGCTATATCCCATTGTGGTCTGGGGAATGGTTCCTGACCACCCTCCTGTTGGCTGGAGAAGGCTTCCTGACCACCCTCCTGTTGATTGGGGAGGGTTCCTGGCCACCCTCCTGTTGATTTGGGGATGGTTCCTGGCCACCCTCCTGTTGGCTGGAGGAGGGTTGGATGGAAAAATGTGTAAATATGTAAGTAAAAAGTTTTAAAAAACTCACCCAACGCACCACTCCCTGATGCCAGGCTATATCCTATAGTGGTCTGGGGAATGGTTCCTGACCACCCTCCTGTTGGCTGGAGGAGGGTTCCTGACCATCCTCCTGTTGATTGGGAAGGGTTCCTGGCCACGCTCCTGTTGATTTGGGGATGGTTCCTGGCCACCCTCCTGTTGGCTGGAGGAGGGTTGGATGGAAAATGAGTGAATATGTAAGTAAAAAGTTAAAAAAAGAAACTCACCAAACGCACCACTCCCAGATGCCAGGCTATATCCCATTGTGGTCTGGGGAATGGTTCCTGACCACCCTCCTGTTGGCTGGAGGAGGGTTCCTGGCCACCCTCCTGTTGATTGGGGAGGGTTCCTGGCCACGCTCCTGTTGATTTGGGGATGGTTCCTGGCCACCCTCCTGTTGGCTGGAGGAGCGTTGGATGGAAAAATGTGTGAATATGTAAGTAAAAAGTTAAAAAAAAACTCACCAAACGCACCACTCCCTGATGCCAGGCTATATCCCATAGTGGTCTGGGGAATGGTTCCTGACCACCCTCCATTTGGCTGGAGAAGGGTTCCTGACCACCCTCCTGTTGATTGGGGAGGGTTCCTGGCCACCCTCCTGTTGGCTGGAGGAGGGTTCCTGGCCACCCTCTTGTTGATTGGGGAGGGTTCCTGGCCACCCTCCTGTTGGCTGGAGGAGGGTTCCTGGCCACCCTCCTGTTGGCTGGAGGAGGGTTCCTGACCACCCTCCTGTTGATTGGGGAAGGTTCCTGGCCACCCTCCTGTTGGCTGGAGGAGGGTTCCTGGCCACCCTCCTGTTGATTGGGGGAGGGTTCCTGGCCACCCTCCTGTTGGCTGGAGGAGGGTTCCTGGCCACCCTCCTGTTGATTTGGGGATGGTTCCTGGCCACCCTCCTGTTGGCTGGGGAAGGGTTCCTGACCACCCTTCTGTTGGCTGGAGGAGGGTTCCTGACCACCCTCCTGTTGATTGGGAAGGGTTCCTGACCACCCTCCTGTTGATTTGGGGATGGTTCCTGGCCACCCTCCTGTTGGCTGGGGAAGGGTTCCTGATCACCCTCCTGTTGGCTGGAGGAGGGTTCCTGACCACCCTCCTGTTGGCTGGGGAAGGGTTCCTGACCACCCTCCTGTTGATTGGGAAGGATTCCTGACCACCCTCCTGTTGATTTGGGGATGGTTCCTGGCCACCCTCCTGTTGGCTGGGGAAGGGTTCCTGATCACCCTCCTGTTGGCTGGAGGAGGGTTCCTGACCATCCTCCTGTTGATTGGGGAGGGTTCCTGACCACCCTCCTGTTGATTGGGGAGGGTTCCTGGCAACCCTCCTGTTGATTTGGGCATGGTTCCTGGCCACCCTCCTGTTGGCTGGGGAAGGGTTCCTGGCCACCCTCCTGTTGGCTGGAGGAGGGTTCCTGGCCACCCTCCTGTTGGCTGGAGGAGGGTTCCTGGCCACCCTCCTGTTGATTTGGGGATGGTTCCTGGCCATCCTCCTGTTGATTTGGGGATGGTTCCTGGCCACCCTCCTGTTGATTTGGGGATGGTTCCTTGCCACCCTCCTGTTGGCTGGAGGAGGGTTCCTGGCCACCCTCCTGTTGATTTGGGGATGGTTCCTGGCCATCCTCCTGTTGGCTGGGGAAGGGTTCCCAGCCACACTCCTGTTGGCTGGGGAAGGGTTCCCGGCCACCCTTCTGTTCAAAAAGTCTTCTTCTTTTCTTTGCCTAAAAGATAAACGCGTAAAGAATTATGGCAGAGTTAAAAAAAAAGTGTAAGAAGTGTACAGCATGATAGCATGAAAACGTACATACCACAGATATTAAATAACTGAATCTTCAAACACGAAAACATGTTCGAATCTTTAAAAAATCTTACTAAAAAACTCGATTCTAAAGAAGATTCGGTAAAGCCTATAAAGATTCCATAAAAAATAAATAGGATTTACCATAATCAGTTTCCTGCATTATAATAATGAATTAAGCATTCTGTACTCAGTAAATGCACAAAGCTTTCACAACATTAAGCCGTCACAAGCTGTCACAACTCAATAGAATTGTGTTGAAACAAGTCGAAGAAAATGCCAAGGCTGATAAATGAGGAACGAAACCAAGCTATTATGATGCTAAATGCAGGCATGTCAGCAACTGCTGTATCCCGGCACTTTGGTTGTACTCGAAAGACTATCGAGCATTTACGGAGACGATTCCGTGTCGCAGGAAACGTTGCTAACCGTCCTCGAAGTAGTAGGCCACGTGTGACCACTGCTGCCGATGATCACTATATCTCCTTGCAGCACCTACATAACAGGCGTCTTACTGCAGCAGCAACCAGGCGACAGTATGGTATTCATCCACACACTGTTTGAAATCGGTTGAGACTCAAGGTTCAGCCTTTTCGTGCGTACCTACCATACTTCGGTCAAATTCTCACCCGACCTCATCGAACTGCAAGGCTGGATTGGTGCCGCCGTCACCTGCGCTTCCAACGTGCTGATTGGGATTTGATTTTGTTTTCCGACGAAAGTCGGTTTAACCTTAGCCATGCCGACGGACATGAAAAGAGTTTATCGCCGTCGGGGACAGCGTTTTGCCGATGCGTCCGTCATTGAGTGGGACCGTTTCAGAGGTGGTTCAGTCTTAGTGTGGGGTGGGATAATGGGAGGTAGCAAGACTCGCTTAATCATTATTAATGGAAACATTAATGCTCAGACTTACATAAATGATGTTCTTGCTGTGGAAGTTCTTCCTTTCATTCAGTTACATGGTCCAAATTTCACCTTTATGCACGATAATGCCCGTCCACATACAGCAAAATTTTCAAAGCACGTCAGCAGAGAATGATTCTTTATCATAGATAGAAGAAATAATCAGAATTTACGCTAAATCTATGTATATAGATAGAAATGAACGATGGGTACTTTTTATTTTGGCTGAGTATAGATCGAAAGAACGCTGACCTCTAAGACACCATCAAAGAAAATATTGTAGGAGGTAATTCATTTATTTATTTATTTTTTAATTTTATTTATTTATTATTAATTTTGCTCGTGTGTTTACATGGAGACATTTACATTCCAGGTCCCTCCATTATTTTCACCCGACACCACGAGGCGGGTAAAACCCAGATCAGGGGGAATAAATTATTCAACTGGTTGAACTATCTCAATAAATACGAATGTACCGATATTCTTCACCAGCGTAATCATGGCCATGAAATTCAGATAGATAAATACCTCGTAGACGGTTTTCACTCTAAGACCAACACTGTCTACGAATTTCAGGTAAATTTTAATTCTCGGTAGAAGTCCCATATCTATTATAATGATATTTTAACCGTTTCATAACCTTATTTTCATAATCGTATCCTAAATTAACATTTTATTTACTATCATGGGTGTTACCATTATGGTCACGAGTGTGACGGCACCAAAAACGTCACCAGCGAAAAGTGGCACAAGATCAAAGTTTCTCTGATGAAGAGGACGAGGGCTAAAGTCGCCAAACTGCGACAGAAGGGGTACACTGTGCTACAAATGTGGGAGTGCGAGTTTCGGGACTACTGTAAGTCGCATCCGAAAATCTATGCCATCCGGGACCAATGTCACCATCTTCAGCCAAAAACACTGTGGAAAAGTGAGCGAAACTCAAATTTTAAAGGTGTCCGATTCGGTGAATTGTTTGGCATGGTAGAATGCGATATCGAGATTCCAGATCAGTGGGCCCGGAATTCGCCCATATCTCCATGACTACCAAACAGAACTTCGCGGAAATGTGTCCCATTTTGTGTAATACGGAAGTGGGATTTGACGATAAGGGAGCATATGCAAGTCCACGTCTGGCATTACCAGCTGTCCGACAAGCCCAGACGGTTGTTAGTGGGTGGCACGAAAGCCCGCCAAATTCTCTTGGCCACACCTCTACTGAAATGGTACGTGGATCATGGTATGAAAGTGACCAAAATATATCAAGTGATTGAGTATCGTAAGATAGCCTGCTTTCAATCCTTCGTTGTTGATGTCAGCGATGCTAGACGGGCAGGGGATGCTTTGCCAGAACTAGCCTTTATCGCCGACACCATGAAATTGATCGGCAATAGCAGGTACGCATTTTTTTTTCATTTCTTTGAAATTTTTTCATCAAGTTTTTTTTTTTTTATTAATATCTTATTCATTTATTATTATTATTACTTTTTTTTAAAGTTTTTCTTTTAGTTTCATTTCTTATTTTCATTTTTATTATTGTTCTATTAGTTTTATTTTATTTTCGTTATCTCTTGTTGTCAACCTCATATTTTATTAAGCTCTTGTTTTTGTTTTTACTACATCTTAATTCATTCCATTTCTGTTATGGTTCTCTCATCATGGATAAGGCAAAGCATCGTCAAATCTACTACTTCGAGGGAGAGAACAGAGCATGCTTTGAGGTCAACAAGCCTCAGTTCAGACAAACCATGTGTCTGGACGAAGAAGATCAATACTTTGAGATCGAGGCAGCCAAACGTTGCATCAAACTCGACCTTCCTATACAGCTGGGTTTCTTTATACTGCAGTACACAAAATTACGCATGCTGCAGTTCTATTACCACTTTCTGGATGAATAGTGGAGCGCTCCGACTTTGAGTATTTGGAAAAGGAAACGGTACGTTGACTCCTTCTATTGTTTTACAAAACGATTTAAATCATTTCAAATATTTACGCTGATGTAGCTGAATGACTGTGAACGCTGATAAAGCAATGTTGTTTATATTTCAGGACTCCGCTTATATGGCTTTATCGGCGTCGAGTCTCCGGGAAGTCGTGAAGCCCGTGAAATTAGCGGATTACCAGCGCGGTCTCAAGGGTTTATGCCATGATCAGTACAATCCCGTTGGAGACAGTTGGTTCCCCAGGAATGTTGCGAAAAGCATGCCAAATTCGACAAAAGAGTGCCCGGTCTCTTTAAAACGGAGTATGAGGGGAACGAAATGATTGGTCTGTGTTCTAAAACCTACATGGTGAAGAACACGGTCCAGGATATGAAATTCAGTTCCAAGGGGGTCTAAAAGCGGCCGGTCAAAGACCCCCTACACATCTTTAAAGAAGTCCTAAGCACCGGGAAACCCGCTTCCGGGGGAAAATAAGGGTTTCCGTGTGAGAAACAATGGTGTTTACACTTACAACCACACCCGGTGAGGATTCTCATACTTTTATTGTAAGCACTGGGTCTTAAACGACGGTATTCACACGGTACCTTTGGACATCATGTTATGTCCTAAAAAGACACAACAGGAATTAGACGATGATGATATCGCGCTGGTGGACATGCTGAATAATCAGTTTGACTAAAAAAAGCGTAGTGTCAAAGTGTAGTTCTGTGAAAACATTTGTGACACTATCAAAGTGCAGTGACAAAGTGTTTTCTAGCAAAAACATAAAATTTTGTGACACGAATTCTAGTGAATGTAAATATTTATGAATAAAGTGAAAACATGTGTGACACCAAGTCTAGTGCGCAAATGTACATACATGTATCTAACAAATAAAGTGAAAACATAACACTAAATCTAGGGCGTGAATATTAACATTTGTAATAAATTTAAACCATCATGACTCCTATTTCTTAAAATGCATGTCACCTATATAATATAAATGGTACATAATGTATGAAAACGTATAAATCTCTCGCGTTATTTCCCCTTACCCAAAACTTAGCCAGTTTTTACGTCGCCTTCATCATCAGTCATATCTCAGCAGCATCCCCTTTTCAGTCACAGTACGTCCATAATTGCCCTTATTCAGTCATATCACGGCCATATTAGTAGAGAATAAATGAGAGGAATTTAACGTCCTCTCCCCATTTGCGAAATGTATGCCTTTCCCGAATGTACGTCAATTTCCGCAACATGCGTTATATGACGCGTCAACAGTCGCAAAACTGGATCCATGTTCTCGCCGATATTACCGAAAATTACAACAAAAGCTATCATCGTTCTATCAAGAGAACTCCAGAAAGCGTAAAACCCTCGGACTCCGCGATTTTGTGGCAAATTCAATACGAAAAACTTGCAAAACCACAAAGGAAAAAAGCTAGTTAGTCGCTTTAAGTTCAAAGTCAGGGGACCTGCCAAGAACCTTTCAGCGAGAATACGACGAATGCTAGTCCAGAGAATTGTTTTTTATTCACCCTTTCCCAAACAGCAAATTTTGGACCAGACCAATTTGAAAGCATTTTGCAAATGACAAATTAACAGTTGCTAAAACGATGATTTTTCTATATGGTTGGATAGAAATCATCGTGGAAAAGGAGAAAATGCTAGTTACCAAAGACACGTACTGGGTAGAAAAAGTGCTAAAATCGAGAACGCGTGCTTGGCAAAAGCAGTATTTGGCATGCTGGAAAGGTTGGCCTCCAAATTACGACACGTGGATCAGCGAAGAAGATTTTGAAAGCTTGAGTTCGGTCGAAACTTTGTCATAAGCTAACCGTCCTTCGAGCCCGATGGTACAAAAACATCTACCCGAGTCTGACGATCAACAACGGACAGCTATATTAGGGACTTTAAACGAACCACAAATAAAAGCCGTGATAGAAGCGATGTTCAACGTAATGAAAGGTACTTGTCCCATACAGAACAAAGATAAAATGCTACTTTTTGAGTACAAAGACGTCATTCGACGATTGGTATCCGACAACCTAAATCCCGAACAGAGGCAAAGACTTGAAAAAGCATCAACATATACTCCCTATAATTTTAAAGCCGGTGATTAAACATATAAAACATGTCAATAGATATGTAGTGGTACGAGATGGCAAGGTGACGAGTCCATGTTGCCAGTCTGGGTACCAGTAAAATTCCTGGCCCGTGACCTTGGAGGAGAACCCCAGTAGACATCCGGTTTCCGCTCCAACTAGACGGTTCATAGAACTAGCCAAGCAAGGGATTCATAGAAGAGCTAATTACAATTAAGATCCCCCTAATAGGATAAGGGTAATTACTTTAGATAGATTTATCAACGTCAAAAGCGACGAAAGCGACGATTACTTCGCCAATAACAGTACTTATAAATTCAAAGTTCACTTAAAACTATTGTTGTACTTGTACGGCAAATGGAAAGTGGGATAAGCCAGATAATGTCCCACTAGCAACACGACGTGAGGGAGCCACCTTGATTCAACTGAGACAGCCGCACTCTGTCTCTGCATATAATCAATTCATGGGAGGAATGGACTTGCACGATCAACTTCGTATGAAGTACGACGTTGGAAGGAATTCAAAGAAATGGTGGAAATACCTCTTTTGGTTTTTTCAAAACTGTAGCCTGGTGAATGCTTACATTCTTTTCAAGAGCAGTTCCACCCGTACCAACAAAAAACAAGAGGGCCATGATGGTCCTATATCGCTCACCTGAGTATATTTGTAACTTATATGGTTTATCAAGGGCAGGCTATTAATTCTTTTCAAATAAGGCATACCCTGGGGTTTGTCACAAAAATATGTTTACAAATTTTCTTCTTTGTCTTTGGCCAGTGGAGCTAAAAGCTGCTGCTTATCATCAATTTTTCTCTTCACAGTGTCTTGTTCCCTTTTTGACTTGTAGTTTAGCCATTACCAGACGACAAAATTTTAGACCGTTCCAAATTGAAACAAATTGCAGACGACATTTTAAAATGTATCTAAAATGAAAAATAAGTGATCTATTTGGTAGAAAAGATTGTGAGAAAGGTGAAATTGCTTGTTACAAACAATTTCTCCTTTTTAGATGGAATTGATTTTTAAAGATTTTCTTCTATGATTCTATGTGAAATAGTGTGCACCAGGGCACACAGCCAAAATATGACCCCAAGGGGATAATTTTAATTAGTTTTATAAAGGGTCACTAGATGATGCTACATGCAAAATATGAATGCTCTAGCCTTTATGGTTTGTCACAAGTAGATTTTTAAAAGATTTCCTTCTTTGTTTCTATGTAAAATAGGGTGCGCCCGGGTAGAGCCCAAATATGACCGCAGAGGGATAATTCTAGCAAGTTTGGTAAAAGATTATCAGATTTTGCTACATAGCAAATATGAATGCTCTAGCCATTACGGTTTGTCAGAAAAAGATTCATTAAAGGTTTTCTTCTTTGTTTCTATGTAAAATAGGGTGTCCCCGGGCAAAGCCCAAATATGACCCAAGGGGAATAATTTTAACAATTTTGGTAAGGGGTCACCCAATGATGCTTCAAACAAAATATGAATGCCCTCCGCCTTATGGTTTGTCACAAGAAGATTTTTAAAGATTGTAAAATAGGGTGCGCCCGGGCAGAGCCCAAATATGACCGCAGAAGGATAATTTCAACAATTTTGGTAGAAGATCATCAGTTAATGCTACACACTAAATATGAACGTTCTAGCCATTATGATTTGTCACCAGAAGAAGTTTTAAAGATTTCCTTCTAAATTTCTATGTAAAATAGAGTGCGCCCGGGCAAAGCCCAAATATGACCCCATGGGAATGATTTTAACAATTTTGGTAAGGGGTCACCCAATAATGTTTCAAACAAAATATGAATGCTCCCAACCTTATGTTTTGTCACAAGAAGATTTTTAAAGATTTTAAAATAGGGTGCGCCCGGGCAGAGCCCAAATATGACAGCAGAGAAATAATTTTAACACTTTTGGTAGAGGATCATCAGATAATGCTACATACCAAATATGAATGCTCTAGCCATTATGGTTTGTCAGAAGAAGATTTTTTAAAGCTTTCCTTCTTTGTTTCTATGTAAAATAGGGTGCGCCCGGGCAAAGCCCAAATATGACCCCAGGGGAATAATTTTAACAATTTTGGTAAAGGGTCACCCAAGGATGCTTCATACACAACATGAATGCTCCCGGCCTTATGGTTTGTTACAAGAAGATTTTTAAAGATTTTTTCCATTTTCAGCCATTTTGTTGCCATGGAAACCAGAGTTTTTGTTGGAATTGAATTCTTTTAACAATTTTGTAGAGCTTCACCCAAGGAACATTCCTGCCAAGTTTTATCAAGATTGGCCTTCTGGTTTTGGAGGAGATTTTTAAAGAAATTGTTAACGGACGGACGGACAGATGGACGGACGGACGGACGGACGCCGGACGATGACCGGTCACAATAGCTCCCCCTGAGCACAACGTGCTCAGGTGAGCTAAAAAGAGATTCAAGCAGCTGGACTTCAGGGCCGAACTCGCCCTGGACTTAATTGGAGGATATTCGAAAAGAAAATGATCAGGGACATGTTTGGACTTTCCAGGACTGGTTGAGGCCCAGAATATACAAGGACATATCAATGGACGGCTGGAAGGACCAAACAGAAGGTGCCAGTTTCATCTCAAACACCTGAAAACAAGGAGAGAAACTGTGTATGGTTGTACAGTTTGCAAGGTCCATCTATGTAAGGAAGGCTGTCACCATAGGTACCATAACCAGTGAACATGTAGCATATAAAATGTAAAAAGGTGTAAATATAAAACTACTGTTTCGTCAAAAGAAAGAAGACTGGAATTTTATTTGTGTTTTTGTACATGTGTTTGTGGTGAAGGTGTTTGTGTAAATATTTACTTGAAAATTTTCATGGAATATGGTCTGCTTATCATTTTGTCTTGGATTAAATTTAGAGATAATTTATTCATGAGGTAAGAAGTTAAACAAGAGGGCAAAGATGGCCCTGGATCGCTCACCTGAATTTTTGAGATGACCATAGTCTATTTTTTTTGAGGTACTGAAACATTGGAACCAAATTTATAATTTTGCCACGCAATTTTCAAAGTCATTTCGAAATCTGACCATCAGTTTCAAAAAGAAGAATTTTTAAGAATTCTTCATTTCTGTATAAGAGCAAGTAGCCCCCATCCACGAGAGCAATGTTTCTTGGTCGATCAAAATTTACAAACAAGTTTTGAAAAGGGTCACCCAAGGAATATCTGTCTGAAATTATTTCAAAATCTGACCAGGGGTTTCAGAGAAGAGAGAATTTTAAAGAATTTCATCATGTCCGTATAGTGCAAGTAGCCCCCATTCACAAGAGCCATGTTTCTTGACGGATCAAAATTATATGTACAGCTTTTGGAAAGGGTCACCCAAAGAACATCTCTGTCAGATTATTTTAAAATCTGACCACGGGTTTCAGAGAAGAATTTTCAAGAATTTCTTCATTTCCATATAGTGCAAGTAGCCCCCATTCACTAGAGCTATGTTTCTTGGCCAATCAAAATTTCGCGAACAATTTCAGAAAAGGGTCACCCAAGGAACATCTCTGTGAAATTATTTCAAAATCTTTCCAGCCATTTCAGAGAAGAAGAATTTTCAAGAATTTCTTCATTTCTGTACAGTGCAAGAAGCCCCCATTCACCAGAGCCATGTTTCTTGACTAATCAAAATTTCGCGAACAATTTTTGAAAAGGGTAACCCAAGGAACAAGTCTGTGAAATTATTTCAAAATCTAACCAGCTGTTTCAGAGAAGAAGAATTTTTAAGAATTTATTCATTTCTGTATAGTGCAAGAAGCCCCCATTCACCAGAGCCATGTTTCTTGACCAATCAAAATTTCGCGAACAATTTTTAAAAGGGTCAACCATGAAACAACTCTGTGGAATTATTTCAAAATCTGACCAGCGGTTTCAGAGAAGAAGATTTTTTAAGAATTCCTTCATTTCTGTACAGTGCAAGAAGCCCCCATTCACCAGAGCCATGTTTCTTGACTAATCAAACTTTCACGAACAATTTTTGAAAAGGGTCACCCAAGGAACAAGTCAGTGAAATTATTTCAAATTCTAACCAGCTGTTTCTGAGAAGAAGAATTTTTAAGAATTTATTCATTTCTGTATAGTGCAAGAAGCCCCCATTCACCAGAGCCATGTTTCTTGACCAATCAAAATTTCGCGAACAATTTTTTAAAAGGGTCACCCATGGAACAACTCTTGTGAAATTATTTCAAAATCTGACCAGCGGTTTCAGAGAAGAAGATTTTTTAAGAATTCCTTCATTTCTGTATGGTGCAAGAAGCCCCCATTCACCAGAGCCACATTGTTTGACGGATCAAAATTTCACGAACAATTTTTGAAAAGGGTCACCCAAGGAACATATCTGTGAAATCATTTCAAAATCTGACCAGCGGTTTCAGAGGAGAAGATTTTTAAAGAATTCCTTCATTTCTGTATAGTGCAAGAAGCCCCCATTCACCAGAGCCACAATTTTTGACGAATCAAAATTTCACGAATAATTTTTGAAAAGGGTCACCCAAGGAACATATCTGAAATTATTTCAAAATCCGGCCAGCGGTTTCAGAGGAGAAGATTTTTAAAGAATTTGCTAAAAAATTCCATTTTGTTGCCATGGCAACCAGAGTTTTTGATGAAATCAAATTCTGTGAACAATTTTTAAAGAGGTCCTCCCAAGGAAAATTCCTGCCAAGTTTGGTCCAAATCCGCCCAGCGGTTTAGGAGGAGTTGATGTTTAAAGAATTGTTGACGACGCACGACGGACGACGGACACCGGGTGATCCTAAAAGCTCCCCTTGAGCACGTTGTGCTCAGGTGAGCTAAAAAGTTCAACTAATAAGTTAAAATAGTTTAACTAATGAATGTTCAAAATAGTTCAACTAATAAACCTCTTTTTCAGAAATAAATGATGAATTTTGAACTCTGCACAAAGAACATTTGAAAACTTGTGGGACAAGGAGAATTTCTTTTTCCCACCAAGACTAAATCTATATCATCTTCATGCTTCTTTCATCTTTTCCTCAATACTAGTACAATAGGGCCTTATAAAAAAAAAAAAAACATCGTGGAATAAAGAAAAATTGTTCATGATGAGAATTTCTCACTTTCCTACAAAAAGAAGGAGAGTGTTTGAGTTTTTATTTTGCAGCTAGTAATACATATTTTACATTGAGGGCAACAATAGAGACTGTTTTTCCAGAGAAACTGATTTTAACATCTTTGGGAAACATTATGGAAAAAGTAGAATTTGCTTGAAAGAATGAATTTCTTGTTCTCTGTAACTGTGGGTAATCTGGTTAGTCATCACCTTTCTCATTTCTTCAGAATATTAGACTGTTTGTCCATGTTCATTAAATACAAAATAGCATGGTCATGGAAGGTAGAACTTTAATCTTAAATAAATTCTAGATCAATTTTGTTTGATTTTTTTAAAACATTAAATACAAATTTGGAACCCATGAATCTGTGATTTTTAGTTAATTTCAATAGTTTTATGTATGAAAATAAAGAAAATTAGACAAAATTTTCAATGAAATTAAGAGTTGGTTATCTTCAAGCAGCTATTTCTTCCTTACGGATGAAAAATTCCTTTAAAAAATTATACCATAAAATAGATTTTTTCATCCTCTAAAAATCATTTTTTTACATCATTATGATCAGATTATTGGAAAAATACTCAAAATTTAATTCAAAGTGACCCACTGTAATTTTCCACAATTTTTTCAATACTTTATATGGAAATGTGTACATAAAAGAGCTGGCTTATCTTATTAGGGACTGATAAGCCTTTACATATGTTGGCTATTGATAGGTATTACCTATTATTTCATGCTTTCCGGTAGGATATCGAGAATTGGCAGTGAAAACATTTTTCGATCTTACACTGGTACCACCAGTGAAAATACCGATTTTCACGTTCTTGTTGCCTAGGTAAATTGCGCGTGCCTAACAACTAGATGGGAAATATGACGTCATATACCTTACATTTCACGCGCTTGACGTAACGTTGCTATGCGGGAGGGGTACGCCACGGGGAATAAGGAAAAAGAACTGTACTGAATTTTGATAAAGCTCCTCCCAGAAAGGGTTAAAAGCATAAAATAAATAGAATATTTTTTTTTTTCGGTGTAAGATCGAAATTTATTTCATCTCGTGAACACCATCGGTAATATTTTCACTCGTGGCTGCGCCACTCGTGAAAATATTACCGATGGTGTCCACTCGATGAAATAAATTTCGATCTTACACCGAAAAAAACAAATATCCTCTATTTATTAGTTTTTTCTGTGGAGGATAGGGTTAAAGGTTGACTCCCCCTCAATTGTTCGTAATCACTCGTGCTTGAGTGACCTCATTGTTTTTGCACGGTGGATCCACTTTGGATCCGTAATCCCCCATCCCCCATCGATGACTCACCCCCCCTTTCTAAAAGGTCAATGACCCCTTCCTTGTTCTTTATCACTCGTGCTTGAGTGACCTCATTGTTTGTGCACGGTGGATCCAAGGTGGATCTGTAATCCCCCTCGATGACTCACCCCCTCCTCAAAGGTCGATGACCCTCCATTGTTCGTAATCACTCTTGCTCGAGTGACCCCATTGTTTTAAGGCAGTCGTACGCGAGTGATCCCATTGTTTTTGCGCAGTGGATCCATAATTCCCCCATTCCCCTTGATGACTCACCCCCTCCTCAAAGGTCGATAACCCCCTCCATTGTTCGTAATGACTCATGCTCGAGTGACCCCATTGTTTTAAGGCAGTCATACGTGAGTGATCCCATTTTTTTGGCGCGGTGGATCCATAATCCCCTAATCCCCCAAAGTTCCCCAACTTATCTTACATTACTACTACCATGTATCAGCCGAGTGTCAAGGCATCAATGATTTGAGCATCGACCTAATAAACAAGAATGGAAGTTCAATCTTTGTTTTGACCACTGGTGACAAAGGGGGTTCACGTGCTTATGATGTACGGTATTACTGTCCGTACTGCTGTAATCCTCAAGCAAAACTACCAAGCTATCTTTCAAGTATCCACGCAGAAGAGCCTGAGGTCATCCAATACACATCAGCTACCAATAAAGCTGAAAAAGATAAGATGATTTGTAAGATAAGAAACCTAGGGAACCATCTGCAGAACTCAAAAGTCATTAAGGAAAGAAAGGGAAATTTGATAATTGTTTACTGATCAAGCTCGGAGTCGTCATGGGAAGATTATTTGCCGTGTGACATGTGCCTCGATTACTATTTCAAGAATGACCTTTGAAAACATCGAAAAAGGTTACCTGAAAGGAGTAAGGTCAAAGGTAGAGCAATGAATAATGCCTAGATGTTAATGCTTGTGACCAAGAATACAAGTGAAGGCTTACTTCTATCTTCCCTGCATTCAGAGGGAATATCCAGGATTTTAGAAAGTGATCAACTTATTCTAAAGCTGGGGGAAAAAACTGTATGTAAAACTCGGGAATGACCATGACCAACACTCAACGATTCGGAACACGATGAGAGAGACTGGAAGAATGTTGCTGTGCCTGAAGGAAACTATTGGACCGAAAGATGGAAAGCTTGCTGACTACAGACAGCCAATACATTTTCAATCTGTGGTTGCTGCAGCCAAGAACGTTGCTGGATTTGATGAAGAAACTCATCTATTCAAGACACACTCCTTGGCAATGAAAATTGGTCATTCAATTAAAGAATGTGCAAAGATATAGAAAGGCATAGCGTTATAAACCAGTGATGAGGCAATACTGATGCAGTCCACGAGGTCTTTACAGCTGTGTGAAGACCACTGGACGGAAGAATTTTCTACACATGCCCTTAGGACACTTGTCAAATGGAAAAGAAATAAGAAAACAGTGCGATTAATTCCACTAACATCAGATTGCAAACTATTATCAGACTATATAAAACAGAAGGGGACTGATGCTTACAATGCCTTTGAATGAAACAACTGCACAGGAGCATGGATGGACATGTGCGATGTAGCTCTTGTCCAAATAATTGTGTTAATTAAAGGAGGCAAGGAGAAGTTTCAAAGATGAGAGTAACAGATTTGGAAAACACGCCCTATGGCAACGAATATGTTCTACAATGCCTTTCAGACCTCGAAAGACAAACTATGTAAATCACTGACCCGGATAGAAATTGTCGGAAAGCGAGGCAGGACTGTTCCAATCATCCTGACCTCGGAAATATAAAAGGTGGGTCAATTTGCTCGTCAAATACAGAAAAATGTTGGCATCGATGAACGTATTTGCCATGGGGTCGTGTGGATCTTTGAACCATATCAGAGGATCTGACTGTGGAGCGGCGGAGCCAAGATTACTCAGATCTGCTAAACTGAGAAAGCAAATTGCCACTCTGTCTCAGGTACTCAACCTAAAAGACAACAAAACAGATTTGTTGGTCAACTTTCTGGGACATGACATACGGGTGCACAGAAGGTTCTACAGACTACCTAAACATACCCTTCAGGTAGCAAAAGTTTCAAAGCTTCAGTTCTTCTAGAAAATAAACATTTTACCATCTCAGAATCACTTATTAAAATCTAAAACACACAACTTCAAATTGTACACACATCTGATACTCTATTTTGCCTAATGACATGTAAAGGGCCGAGTTGACACGGCCGAGTTGACCCAAGGCCGAGTTGACTCACGGGCTTGGTTGGTAACAGGCCGAGTTGACCCGCTTCCGTACAAATATACGGGTCAAAGGGGGGGGGGCGGCTCATTGAAATTCATTCGATTTCCGGAGGGTGAACAATTGAAACAGAAGTGGATTGCAGCCTTGAGACGCGAAAATTGGATTCCTACTCAACGCACAAGGATTTGTGGCCAGCATTTCATAAAGGGTTAGTTAGATGTATTACGCATTTATGATTTTATCATGTTATAACGGTTATATAATAGTTTTATAACGGTGTTGATGCCATGAATTCACTTAATTTTTTTTTTTTTTCGAAAGAGGATAGCCGACAGGTTTTAAAGCATTTATACAGCTTACAAAGCCAAATGACCGCCATTTTTGAATGCTGGTTTCATGCCTTTTTTTTTAAGTTTTACCTAACGACTTGCTAAGGATACAAATGACCCTTGTTAGAATAAGAAAGACTCATATCCTTTTCCTGAGTTTTCAAGCCTTTTTGCATTTTTACACGTGTGAACTCCGGCCCCACTGTAGCTTCCCTCTTATTAGTAATGTAATATTATGCTTCCGTTTCAATATCAGTAATGTAATATTTTAGGATATGCTGTGAAAGATAATCCTACAGATCATGATTATATACCATCTATCTTCTCATTTACCCCTATCACGAAGAAGAGGGACACAGTTTTAAAATCAAACGTTGAGAGGCACCAGAGGCTTACAGAGAGAAACCATCAAAAGAACAGGTCAAATGCTACCCAAGCACTGTTTAACTTAGGCAAAGATGATGAAAATACTGTTCCAGATATCAGTGTCCAGACTGAGAAAGTGCTTACAGATAGTAAAGGCACCTAGACAGATCTTACTTTTTCTCTGGTTCGAGGGATTCTTGCCACGAACAATTCACCGAAACACGAGATAGACTTGCTGCAGGATCCATTGTATTCGCTAGGAACCTCTCATAAGTAACCCCAATGTGGATCTGGATACCATTGTTCAACATTAAATTTCAGACATTCCACCATGGACAATTGGAACTGCAGAAATTCGTTTTGACCTCACTTTTGATAAGAAATCGGAAACAGACCAAAGTACATTTAGGGTCTGATACAAGGAGATCAAGGAACTGTACTTCTCTTACAAGCCTGTTTACACGGATGGGTCTAAAGATGGTGATTCAGTTTCAGCTGCAGCTGTGTATCTGACCTATTAACAACAAACAGTGATCATGCGTCTAGTTCCGACTGTGACACCATACGTCAGGTACAGCAAGCACTGTGCCCTACAATGTCAGACGCTAGTGCAGGTATGGACAAAGCTGCACTGTTCCCATCTGCTCTTTCCCCGGGTGCCCTTATTTCAGACAAGCTTAAACAACAAATTCGGAATAATGAGTACATTGATCTTGCATCACTTCTGGACGAACGAAATAATAGTGACGATATTACTCTCAAACTTTCCAAAACGACACACAGCATCTCCGTTACGTCAAAGGATGAGAACAAGAATCTGACCACGCCCAAATGGTTATCTGCCTTTATGGTTTATATAGACATATATTTACAAAAACATCCTAGGGACGTTTCAGAACTCCTTGCATATTTGAACTTAGTTCGTGATTTACAAAGGGTTCATACATGTAGGATTGCAGCTTTCAATTATTATGACAAGAATTTCAGAGCACACAGGCAAGTGCAGCCATTGGCATGGGGGCCCTGCATCACGAATTATGGATCAATGCTACCACTATGTCTCTGGCTGTTAGCAACGCCCTCAACAAGTGCAAGTGGCAAATATTGTTTTAAGTACAATAAACAACAAGGATGCCATGTGCGTAATTACATGTATGAGCATATTTGTGCAATATGTAGGAAACAACATCCCCAGTTTAGAAGTCTGTTAAAAATAAATAGTTCATCTCCTGCTCATAATAGCAATTCAGAGAAAAACCTAACAATTTAGTTTGCTCGCCTTTAGCGCCCGTACCAAAAAAAGAACCTGGGCAGTATCGCCTTATTCAGGATTTGTCCTTCCCTATAGGCAATTCCGTTAATGAGGGTATTGCACATGAGTACACTGCTGTGCAATAGGATTCCATTGTTGCAATTGTCCGAAAGGTAAAAACTTGTGGTAGGAATTGTTTAATTGCAAAGACATGAATGAATGAATTTTGTTTTATGGCGTATCGACAGCTTTGGTCATTTAGCGCGCATACCTGTGTTGAAAGATAATAAAAGTGGAGTTGTGTAAACTGAATAAAGTCTGAATACATTAATGACAACAAATGAATAAAGAAGTATTATGTGTGATCTTCATATGCATAAAGGGCATTACTGAGTTACAGGGCAATCCCTATATACTCAAAAATTTTAAATGATATGATTTACGAATGTGATAAAAAGATTTGAAGTAAATGTTGGATTAATAATAAAAAGTATTTAAATGAAGAAGAAATATGTGTCATTTATAATGTGCATAAAATACAATATTGAGTGGCTTGGCATTCCCTGCCTAATGGCAAAGACAGGTGTCACAAATGCCTTTAGAAATATTCCAATTCATCCATCCCATAGACATCTTTTTAGGTTTTTCATGAGCGATACAAGATAAAGAAGAATACTATATGGATGCTTGTCTTGTAATGGGTCTGAGCATATCTTTGTCAATTGTTTAGTCGTATTAGTGTTGCACTGCAGTGGATTATGGTTTCAAAATATGGGGCAATTATGAGTCATATACTAGACGATTTCTTCTTTGTTGGGCCAGCAAATTCAGACAAGTGCGCTTTGTCCTTGCAACGATTTCTTGATATCTGCCATGATTGAAATATTCCTATTAAGGCCTCAAAGACTATTCATGCGACCACACACATTACTATTTATGGCATTGTTGTTGATTCAAAGGCAATGATCTTGCGTTTGCCTGACGACAAAGTCTTGAAAATACATGTACGTTTGCAGCGTTTGCTTTTTAGGCTTCGTAAATAAGTAAAACTCAAAGAATTGCAATCGCTATTAGGTATGCTAAATTCTGCTACTCTGTGTTGTACATATACCTGGCCTGGCATTCTTAAGACACTTGTACAACATGACAATAGGAATGGAAAAACCACACTTTTATATCCGTCTTAATGCATCAGCAAGGGCTGATTTACAGACGTGGCATGTCTTCATGCAATCGTTCAACGGAAGGTTCATGTTCCTGAATGTTGACTGGATCACTGCATTCTCAATTTATACACAGATGCTGCAGCATCAGTAGGCTTTGCTGCAGTGTTTGGTTATGAGTGGGTTGCGCAAGAATGGCCACGCACCTTAGTCATCATATAAATATTTTAGAATTATTTCCAATTGTGTTAGCTCTTGAATAATGGGGTGCTAAAATGAAAAATCATAAAAATGTATTTTATTGTGATTCTCAAGCTACTGTATGTGTTTGTGAGTGGGATCAAAAACAATGTGGCTGACGCTTTGTCTCGTTTCAAATTTCAGAAAGCACTCCATTCTTGCGCTCCACACCACTCAGTATTCCGGAACAGTTGATGTCCATTTAAATGCAGATACAAAACTTGATCCCGTGTCGTGCGTCTGAACAATTTCTTTAAACATCTGCTCCTCCCAAACAATATGGCCTATCTGGACAAAACTTGGCAGGGATATTCCTTGGGTAATGCTCTTCCAACACTGTTCAAAAAATTAAATTCCATTAAAAACTCTGGTTGCCACGGCAACGAAAAAGGGGAAATTTTACCCTTTCTTTAAAACTCTTCTTCACTCAAACCATGAAGCCTAGAGTCTTCATATTTGGTATGAAAGATCACTAGATGGATGTTTATCCAGTTTGTTAAAACACCTTATCTAATGCAATATGCGGCTCAATCTTTGATCACAGGGATTAGAAAAGACTATACAATCAATTCGTAATTGAATTCAATCAAAAGTGTATCAACATATTTGACAGTATGGATCCAAGATCAGACTGGATTTTTTGTCTTATCTTGGCCTACACTGGCCTAAATAAATATCAACTATGGTATGCACTATTGGGGTTAAGGTCTGTTTCACTCCACATGTATATATCAATTGCACAAAAAAAAAATACATGTAGTTGTTTCATAGTCTGATCTTGATCTAAGCCATCGGTAAAGCTTAATCAAAGGACTGAAGGTCCTGAAAGTCGCACTAATGGTGAAACCTTGATATTTTGGGACTGATAGGTGGTCATCACCCTTTTACAGGACAATCTTGCTTTTACGTAATTCAAACAGCTTTGGAAAACAGAGCTGAAAGAAAGAAAAACTCATTTTTTTTTACTCAAGGTTTTCTTCCAATTAGACTCAAATTTAATGGTTTACCGTAAGTCAAATTTGATTAGTTTTCAGCAATTCTTCGAATTTGACTAGTCTGCAATTTAGTTGAGCAAATGCAGTTACTTGTAATAGGCAGCTTCCCACCAAGTTAGATCTTTTCATTTTTCTTTTTCTTTAATATATCCATGTTGGCATATAGCCTGACATAATATACCCAAAACAATATTAAATGTATGTCATTGGTCACCTCTATTACTTGGAACTTACTGAAACAGTGCCACTGCATACCGATGCTAGCACTTGACAATTTTTGAAAAGGGACACATAAGGGACATCTCTGTGAAATCATTTCAAAATCTGACCAACCATTTCAGTGAAGAAGAATTTTCAAGAATTTCTTCATGTCCGAATAGTGCAAGTGGACCCCATTTACCAGAGCCATGCTTCTTGATGGATCAGAATTTCGAAAACATTTTTAAAAATGGTCACCCAAGGAAGATTGCTTTGAAATTATTTTAAAATCTGATCATGGGTTTCAGAGAAGGTGAATTTTCAAGAAATTCTTCATTTCCATATTGTAGCCCCAATTCACCTGAGCCATGTTTCTTGGCAAATCAAAATTTCGCGAACAAGTTTTTAAAAGGGTCACCCAAGGAACATCTCTGTGAACTTTTTTCAATATCTGATCAGCTGTTTCAGAGAAGTAAGAATATTCAAGAATTTCTGCATGTCCATATAAGTACAAGTAGCCCTCATTCACCAGAGCCATGTTTCTTGATGGATTGAAATTTCGCAAACAATTTTTGAAAAGGGTCACCCATAGAACATCCCTGAGAAATTATTTCAAAATCTGACCAGTGGTTTCTGAGAAGAAGAATTTTTTAGAATTTCTTCATTCCTGTATAGTGCAAATAGCCCCCATTCACCAGAGTCATGTTTCTTGACTGATCAAAATTTCACGAAAAAGTTTTGGAAAGGGTCACTTAAGGTAATGGACCCGTAATAAGCATAGTGCAGCATGGCATAAAATTTCTGGACAGTTGATAAGACATATTTTGTACAGATATGATACTGTTGCACATTTTTGACCGAACAGAAATTCCTTCGGGGTCCGTCTTGAAATTATTTGTTGATAATTTTGTTAGTTTCCAGAAAAGGGAGGTAATTATCATATCCATTTGTAATGAAATTATAGTAGTTATAGATTTATAAATGATAATTCTAGGAAGGACAAAAAAGAAAAAGTGGCTCGGTGAAAGTAGTACAATGGTGCTCAATTTTAATCTTAGCAAATTTTCTAGGGTAACATTATAGTGGAAATAGCTGTGTTCTATTACGGGTCCACTACGTTAAGGAACAACTCTGTGAAATTATTTTAAAATCTGGCCAGCTGTTTCTAGCAAGATTTCTAAAGAATTTCTTAGAAAACTGTTTGGTTGCCATGGCAACCAAAACTTTTGATGTAATCAAATTCTGTGAACAATTTTCAAAGAGGACCTCCCAAGGAACATTCCAGCCAAGTTTGGTCCATATTGGCCCAGCGGTTTTGGAGGAGTTGATGTTTAAAGAATTGTTGATGACGCATGACGGATGACAGACACCAGGTGATCCTAAAAGCTTCCCTTGAGCATGTTGTGCTCAGGTTAGCTGAAAAAACAGTCCTAAGGTTTTTCATCTCAACCAAACTGACTCTCAAACTATAAAAAATATTTGCAAAGTAATTAATAACTATGCAATCTACAACAGGTTAAAGACCATTGTGAATAATTAGTTTAACTCATTACCAGACCAGCCCAATTTTAGGCTTGTCCAAATTGAAAGCATTTGCAGACGACAAAATAAAAGTGACAGAAAATTTGAAATTTGTTTTGTGAAGGTTAGAAAAAATTGTGGGAAAAGGAGAAAATGCATTTTTTTCCCTTTTCCCACAATGTGTTCTAAAGGCTTCTTTCTCAAGGTAGTCGAAATTAGGGATTGTGTGGTAATGGGTTAATCACCACATTAAAATTTGTTACACTCTTTTTGAGTGCTGAAATTGTATCTTTGCTATCCAAACAATGTAATTAATGTATCACATTTCTGTTATATCATTTCTTTAACCCATTACCACACAATCCCTGAGAAAGAAGCCTTTTGAAAACACTGTGGGAAAAGGAGAAAATGCTGGTAACCAGAATTTTCTCCTTTTCCCACAGTGTTTTCTATCCTTCCCAGTACAAATTTCAGTTTTTCAGTCACCTTTATTTTGTCGTCTGCAAATGCTTTCAATTTGGACCAGTCCAAATTTTCTTGTGTGGTAAAGAGTTAAATGTGCTGATGCTTATGTTTTTTTTTTTCATATATAAAACATATTTTTATAATGATGGATAAATATTTTTAAAGTATCCAAAATGCTTTTTTTTTTCATTAATATTAACTTTATCTTCCTTAAAAAAAAAATAGAAAGAAAAACGTGATTTTATCACTAAGCATTTGATTCACTTCACTATGTTTATTGTTAAATAAGTTTCATCATTGGTTTTAATCATGTAAGGCAAATTTAAAATAAAGCAAGAGTTATAAATCGTCTTGATGACGAATACGTAATTTCTATTAATTTTTACATAAATTGAAGTTAGAAATACTATAAAAATCATGTGTTCATTTTGACTACACATTGGGTACGTTTTGACTCCACTTGGGTAGGTTTAGACTTCATTTGGGTAAGTTTTGACTCCATTCGGGTACGTTTTGACTTGGGTACGTTTTTGGTTTGAGTACGTTTTGACTGTAAACCCCCTCAACAGTGCAACTGTCAATGTACGGTCTTAATTGCTGTACTTTACCTTGCGTTTCGTATTTCATGTTGTATTTACTGTATACGGAGGGGATGAAATATCCTTGTCGCCACTCTTTTGGGGTCCGAACAAATGCAGTAATCAACATTTTAACTTTACTGGTGTTAATCGTTATACATGTGCGTTTGTTTTCTATCCCGTCCGCCATTTGCATTTTCTTAATCAAAGTACAATTTTGTACTTCAAACTTAAGCTGATCAAAGACCTAAAATACTAGAATTGATAGCAAAAGTTCATGTCTGATTTCCATAAAATCGTGTATGTAAGCGTTTCGCATGCAGTTTTATGTGTTACAAAAGTTTTTTGATGTGTAATGGAATAGTTTTTGGGTGTTTTGGGGTATTCGAGTGGTTTGGGGTGTTTCATCCGAGACGTGCGTTACAAACTAGGTCAAAGCTGCGGAACGAAACAAATTTTCAAATTTAGAGCGATATTTAACCCTGAATTCATGGTTTGCATGGTTTAAAAGAGTTGATTTCAAATGACATCACTCGAGTCCGAAGTTCCACCCTTATAAGCGAAGCTCTACCGGTCTCGATAATACGTGAATATTTACAGCAAGGTGCTCTCGATAAGCCATATTAATCCGCGATCCCTTTAAAACTCACATTAAGCATTGATGGGGGATATCTTAGCTGAATTGTGTTTTCTTTACCCATCTAAACAAAGATAGATGTTAAATTTTCACATGATATACAAAATAACCGCATTTTTTTTAATTTAAAATTTGAGTCACGTTCTCCTTTTTCTAGCGTAGGTATATGAGTTATATGAGTTACCGGGTCCAGTCCCATCATAAAGAACAAATTCCAGACATACAAAAGAAAAAGTAGTTCTACAGCGATTGGGTTAAAAGCAGAGTAACTGCACCTCATTTATGAGGTATATACGACGTTTTTGATCCAATTTTTTGCATGATTCTTCAACCCACTATAGACACCCCCCAACCCACCCTGAGCTCCTCGAGCTCATCGCAAAAAGTCGAACGTTTTGACAAACGTGCGACTTAATTATATTGCTCTGGCAAAATGAAGGTAAAATAAATCTGTACTGACGTATTCCCAGTGTGCTGTACCTGTAATAATGTCTTTTACAGTTACATGGCGTTTGACCTAAAAGTTCAATGAAAAAAGGCCAACTCTGCAAAGGAAACATGTCTGTCTCTGAATAGATTATAAGCTTTCTATTTGCATGCAACTGAGCATTAGCATATAATTGTGCATGTAATAAATCTGCTAATAGTTCTGAAACAGTCTATGCAAATACTTGAGACTCTAGTTTGCTCAAATGACCTGACACACTCAATTTTGGGCTATGTTCAGTTCATTGTAATGAGTCATGTTTCCACAAAAACTTATATAGTCTGTAGCCCATAGCTATACTTGCTCAGGTAACCAATGCAGAGGCCTGAATATAGCAGACTTTTTTAGGATGTGCAAACTAGTGTCTTTATATGATACAAAGAGATGGAGTTTCAACAATCGTTGAAGGAATAGACTTTATTACAACTATCTGCCCCTGAATGGACTGACAACCTTTCTGGATTGTCTTAATCCGTCATTGGTGACAGTTTAGCACTATTTTTGAGCTTATTCATTTTCAGAACATCCTACATTTTGGTTGAGACATCCATTTTTCTGGCACAGAATTGATGGTAAAAAAAGAAGACAATTCCAGCACAACAAAAACTTGACTTTGCTCATTTTAAGGATTTCCAACTACAGATCAATTTACCAATCGAACTTCACCAGACAAAAAAAGATAGGCCAGTATGGAAAATTTGCTTTACTTTACATTTCAGTCCAATGTTTCAAGTTTTTCAGCAAAATACATATGGATTTAAGATCCTTGACATCCAACATTGCATGAGACACTGATTCATTTTACCACCCTGAGATCATAGATCAAGGGCATATCCCATTAGATAACTCCTGTTTTTGCTAGATGATCTCAATTCAAATTTGAAGTGATCCTTTCATTGATAATATGGCAGTTTGGTTTGATTACTGTTAAAATTCAATATTGTTTAGGAGAGTTATGGTACTTTGATATTCTCAACAATAGAAATTTCCTTGATTCTGTAAAGTACCTTTGAAATTTATCCGTATATTTACACTGTTTTGGTATGGCTTCATTTCAGTTTAGTTCCAGAGAATTTGATATCAATAAAATTCAAAACATAACAGTTCAGTATTTTTCAGGTCACTTTGTCTTCTTAACCAATAAGCAGTCCCTATCATAGAACTGAGCAACAGATTCTCATAAAAAACGGCCTTCTAAAATGTCAATAAGTGATATACATGACTCACTGCAAGCATATAAAAAATAAATGTTCTGTTGTATAGTTTTATAAATCTCAATGACAACTGAGATGCCATGAATCACAGCATGAAAGTTCATTTCACATTTTTTCATTCAGTATTTTGTGTTTCCAGTCATAACAAACATCTAAGCTGGCTAGCAGCTTCTCAAGCTGTTGTATTTAAGGACTCCTTAGGTACATAAATGACTTTTGAAAACTCACTTTTAATTACTCTAAGGTAATTGCTATCACCTTGATCTATGGGGTGACCTAAGCTTACCTCTGGGCTTGCACTGCTTCTTGTCCAAGTTCCACTTTGCATAGATATTATAATTATTTAGTAAAAATAAGCCATTTTGTCCCCCAATTGTCTTTTACTACAGCACTCATCTACCCAAGGAAGAATTCTCCATGGAATTGTTGAATACTTACCCATTAAATCCCATAATCTGTCTGTCCTAAATTGTAGCTCATTTTTTCAGCTCAACATTCAATCTATAGTGTGAAAAGAAAGGCAATACCGAGCTGCATAGAGGCTTTAACACCAAAAGTTTTCTCATGCATTTCAGAAATATTTTCGAATAAATTTGCATTGACCAGGGTTGCTTGCATTAACTTTCCTACACTAGACCTTAAATAGTCTTTCTTACAAACTCATAATGTACCTGAATTTTCTCATAGTCTGCTGTGAGTTTTAGGAATAAGTAATTTACAATTTGTAAATGTGACAATTCAAAGATCTTAATTCAAGCTGGAATTTGACAGGAAACTATTTAGTAACAAAGAGTCAGAGGACTTGATCAAACTATAATTTCAACAAGCATTCTGATAGTATTGCATAGCAATACTGAGTCCCCTACCAGCCGTATATATATTGCTGGCAGGTATAGTTTGTGAAACTCAATTGAGGAGAAAGAACATATATGACCAACTTTCAGAATTATAAACAAGGTCTTCCCTCGGCTTTAAAAATTGGGGATCATTCCTTCTTATAGTTGAGGGTCATTTCGTTAATTTAGGGGGTCAATATAGACGGACCAAACATTTTCGGCTGAATTGCTGCTTGACATGTCTTGATCAGTAGCTGTAGGAGGCTGATGATGGAAGAATGCTAAGGTTTTCTTCCTCGTGGCATTATTTTTACGCAAACAGCACAGACTTGTAATGTATACTTTTATATACAGGAAATCGTAAAAAAAAAATATGCGCTGAGATACAGAAAACCCAATCAAGATGTTGAGTGGGCCCATATTTACGACTCATGTCCATTATACTTTACAACAATAATGCGTAAACCAGTCTTATTCCATAAATAAATTACCGGAAAACCCATTTCATCTAAAATAAACCTGTAGTTAAAAATAGAGCGGTGTTTGTCTGACATTTAGGCAAGGACAGTCTTGGATTAATGATGCTGTATTCAATTTCATACATGATTTAGATTTTGCAAAGTTGTGTCACCGATGACACACTGTCATGTATTTTGGGTATCATTTGAACTAAAATTGGGTCTATGATGCAAGATTTGTACGTAATGGAAAAGCCTGATAAGCATCATGTCTGTTTTTGTATGTAATGCTTCAACAAAAGCCAGATATATAAGAACTTTTCTCGTTAAAGAAAGTTCATTGAAGAAGTTTTACAAAGACGTGTTTATGAAACACAATTGCCCCTTTAAAAGCAAATTTTCTGAAATATGACCTGTAATTTGTGAGATGACCTTGACCTTATCATCAGCAGGTATGTACTGTTGAGAGGTACTAGCTTACCATGTATAAGTGTTATAATTCAATTACTCATCCCTTTACCAAACAACAAAATTTAGACTCGTCCAAATTGAAAGCACTTGCAGACGACAAAATAAACGCAACTCCAAAATTGAAATTTGTTTCCAGCAGTGTAGGAAAAATTGTGAGGAAAGGAGAAAATGCTGGTTACCAGCATTTTCTCATTTTCCCACAATGTTTTTTAAAGGCTTTTATCTCAGGGTCGTAAAAAACAGGGATTGTTTGGTAAAGGGTTAAACAAGAGCTGTCACTGAATGTGATGGAATAACCCCGCCAGCACTTTGACTGAAAAAAGTGTCAAGTTCATGGGAAGATAATTCCTCAGCCAGAGGAAGTTGACACTTGAAAATTGTGTCTTCCAAATTTTCAATACATGGTCAATATACATGTATGTGAAAAGTTTCAATACAATTCAAGGAAAACTGTGGAAGTATTATGACCCTATTCTATTTAATAATCAAGTTATTTCTCTTTGTAAATTTTTATTATGGATTTTTGTCCAGGGCATAACTTCCAAAGTATAGAAGCTAGTAACTTTAAACTTCACACACATGCAGATCACATTAAGGAGAAAAGCAGTGTACAAGAACTATAACTGTATTTCATTTTGGTTTTGAGTTATTGCCCTTTGTAAATTTTTACTATGGCTTTTTGTCCTGGGCATAACTTTCAAAGTATAGAAGCTAGTAACTTCAAACTTCACACAAAGATTAATCACATTACAGAAAAGTGCAGCGTACAAGAACCATAACTCTATTCCAACTATTTTTGGAGTTGTTACCCTTTGTAAATTTTTACTGTGGACTTTCGTCTGGGACTTATTTCAAAAGTATAAATACGATTGGCTTGAAACTTTTGTTTTTAAATGTAATGATTTTTCACCCAGTTAAGGTACTTCCATGATATATTTTTCTTTTATAACATGACATCCGTTCTGTGACAATCCCGTGTGAGGGTATGCAGCACTTTTGTGACAGTTCTAGTTCTCTACATGTTTTAAAAAGATCTGCAACAGATGCATTGAAAACAGTTATATAATATTGTTTGTTAATGGGTTAATTGGACGTAGTCTGTTCTAGAAAGTACTGTAGATGTGTTGGCAACAGGTAACTTGCAAATCATTTTGTCAAAATGTTTTCTGCCCTAGCAAAGTTACACTAGATCTAGATGGTTTGTCCAAGTTGTAAATCCTTCTCTGCAGATGTTGTCCTTTTATGTTTCCTGTAGACTGTCAAGTCATCTGTAAGTCTATGAGAGGGAAAGAATTAAATAAGACCCTTGCTTATATGATAAAATATTTTTGATATTTGGATTTAGAAACAGTTCTGTTTTTTTGTATGATAGAATTATCACATCTGATGTAGAGCTAAAACAAGAGGGCCATGATGGCCCTGTATCGCTCCACTGGCTTTTCAACCCTTTACCACACAAATTGAAGTGTTCATGACCATGAAAAAGAGGGCCTTCAAAAACAATGTCTATAATTTAGACACTCTTGGTAGAGGTCCACTAAATAAAACAACATCCCAAATTTGGTAGCCCTAGGCCCTATGCCTAGGTAGAAGAGGAGTTTTAAAGTTCTCCCTAAATAAGCCCATGTAAAACTTGTGACCCTCGGGGCGGGGCCAATTTTGACCCCAGGGCTATAATTTGAAGAAACTTGGTAGAGGTCCACTATATAAACCTACAAGCCAAATTTGGTAGCTCTAGGCCTTACGGTTTCAGACAAGAAGATTTTCAAAAATTTTCAGTTTTGTTGCCATGGCAACAAGAGTTTTTAAAGGAATTAAATTCTTTCAAGAAATTCTGAAGAGGACCACGGCAGGATCATTTCTGTGAAGTTTCATCAAAATTGGATGGGTAGTTTCAGAGAAGAAGATGTTTAAAGAAAAAGTTAACGCACGGACAGACGCACACACGGCCGGTCTTACGAGACGGACCTTGTGAGGTCGAATTGCTCTTTATTCAATACACCAAAACAACCCCACAAACTTAACCCCACAAGCTAACCCTGACCCCACAAAACCTAAACCTACAAACCCTAACCCTAACCCCATACCTACCAGATAGACAGAAGGAACCCCATAGAGACTAAATGTACAATTACCCCTAACCCCACAATGTCGGGCTCGTAAGGCCGGACGGACAGACCGACGGACGCACGACGGACAATGGGCCATGACATAAGCCCGCTGGCCTTCGGCCAGTGGAGCTAATAAACCTTTGTTTAATTGAAAGATTGTCAGTTACATGTTAATTTTGGTTTTAATTTAAAATCAGCTGTTTTTTTCTTGTCCTGCTTATAAAACTTTTGTTCTTTATCTTCAGAAAAAGAAAATGAGGTGAAAAAAACTATGCATCGACTTCTAAGGAAATTGCTTAATAAATTTGAGGGAAAAGATCCTGTTCTTCAATTATTAAGAGAGGTAGCGAGTGGACATTCAGATGAAAGCGAAAGTGGTAGGGAGGAAACGGGGACTTGCAAGAAAAAGATCCTAAGTTGTATCAAAACAAGAAACAAGCAAGGCCCCAAAACAGACCAGTTGTGCCAGTTATGCTGTCACACTGGTCAATTAAAATGGTCAATCACAATTTAAGTGAAACAAACAATAATCGCCAATTGTTCCACAATTACCAGCTGGGAATAACAACATGAAACATTATGCGCTAATGTCTGGTTTACAACTTCTTTACTATTTACTATGAATACATGTGGAACTTCTGGACAAAATACAGTAAACCAGTCTGTCAAAGAAAAGCCACTCTAATTGATAGATAATCAGGCTACTCTATCATGCATAATAAGCAAGCTATTTACTTCCCTTTTTTATCAGAATTTCTATGCCCGAGATCGTAATGCGGAAATTAGACTTGAAAAAAGGTATGATTTCGCATAAATTAGAATGGTTGACATCTCTGGTGATGGACTCACTTAACCAGTTACCATAATCTCCAGGAAGGGTCGGGTTACCCGAAACACACTTTTTTCTATTATGCCCTAGGGTTGAATCCTGGGATAAATGAAAAATGGTTGACATCTCTGGTGATGGACTCACTTAACCAGTTACCATAATCTCCAGGAAGGGTCGGGTTACCCAAAACACACTTTTTTCTATTATGCCCTAGGGTTGAATCCTGGGATAAATGAAAAAGAGCCATTACCACACATTTTTCATGCAAATTAACACTTGATCTGATCAGGGCAATTAAAGGAAATTTTACCGGACTGTTTTTGAAATAAATCCACAATTTTTGCTGACGATTGGAAGAATGAATCAACATCTGAACGATTAAATCGACAATTGTCAATAGACCCATTTCACATTACGTAATCAATAATCCGTCTGCCATCTTGGAGGCATACTGATAAGCCCGGTGGCGTAGTTGTTTGTAAACACTTATGCTAGAAACCAGAGTCATTGATTAAAAAAAAGAAATGGTCAATTATTGTCGTGTGTATGTCACAATCGTTCTGATAGAGAAAAGGACAGACAATTTTACCGTCTCCCAGACGTTATAACAAGAGAATGCGAAAAAAACTTGCCTGCTTTCGGAGGAGCAACGACGGTTGTGGTTGGCCCAGCTAAACCAAGATTTGTCAGGCAAAAATCTGAAGAATGTTAGAATATGCTCAGACCATTTCATTTCAGGTAAGGGGAAAAAATGGATGTAAATTTGTCGATTTTTCTGAACTTAAGGCTACAGTGCAGCCGATTTTTTATTGCTTTTGAAAGTTGTTCGTACCTAAAATTGAATGTACCTAGAATACTTGCAAGTTTGCTCTGTGTGTGTGTGTGTTTTTTTTTCAGATATACTGCAATTTTGTTGCTTTAAAGACTTAGATTCTAGCTGTTAAATTATATATGCATATTATTACAATTCGACAAGATTTGGCCTCTTAGTCTTAATTAAGACTTAGTCCAACACATACTCAATGTTGTGATCACTGGTCCAGTGCTATAATTTATATTCGATGACATGATTGTTAAATGGCTTCTGTCAGTCCTGACCTGCCATCTAAATTATAGATCTATCATTGTTCAAGTATAGATCCTTTTTTTCCACAGGAAAGAAAGCACCTTTGTATGAAAAGGAGAGTCCAGACTGGGTTCCAACTTTGAAGATGGGACAGATCAAACCATCAAGCACTCCGTCACCTCAGATTGCAAGTGACAGGTTTAAGCGACGAAAGATTCGACATGAAAAAACTACAGCTGCCAGAACCCTCCTCAGCTTGCATGAAGTGCAGGAAGAACCAATCAGTTTTCAGACTGAATCTTATGACACAGGTGTATCAACCCAGACAGACTTGTCATTTATAGGCCTAGATTCTAAGACAAATGAGCTGTCCCACCTCCAGACTCAAAACGATGAAATGAAGGAAAAGTTGATGAACACTGAGCCATACTCACCCAATTTCTTCATTGGTAATGATGACAAAGTTAAGTATTTCTCTGGTCTTCCAAGCTATGCTGTGTTGATGACTCTGTTTTCTTTCTTGAAAAGAGCACTTCCACAGAAGGCATCCATGACCAAATTTCAGTGCTTCATACTCACTGTATGGAAACTCTGTACAGGAAATTTCTTCGGTGAATTCAAGATGGCGGACACATGTCATTGACAAAGTAAGTGTCCTTTAATTTTGGTCGAAACTTAGTTCAAATTGTATCCCCTACAACGACTTAGGTACCAATCTAAAGAGCTTTAAATGAAAAATCAAGCGATAGTAGCTTATGAGAAAACGGGAGGGCCTCTTGTCCGTAATCCTGCGCTGAACATGATGTTTTGATGAAGTTGAAAAACTAAGCAGGAGCAAAAAAAAAAAATGGCTTTATTTCATCGAATAGAATGCTAATGATAAAAGAATGTGCCTCGATCGGTGGGGAAATGTCATATTCTTACAACTGTACCAAAATACGTTGATTATATTTACTGATTTAGCTCTTATAAAGTTTTGAAATTTTGCATGGTGTACTCTTTGGTGCAAAACGAAACTAAACTACTGTATGGTAGGATGATCGGAATTTCTGTACGCTTCGGTAACAAATATGAGAACAAAAATCTGTACGCTTCGGAGAATATGATTAAAGGAGAAAAATGCTAGAACAGTCTACTTGTATTTCCCGCACAGCGAGAATTCCTTATACAAGTACATGAAACTAATTTGTGACATTTACTCTTATGTCTTGTTTGTTATGTTAAAACCGTATAATACCTCAAAAATTAGTCACATCAGGGTTTCCTGGCTTTGTACGGATTTGATAGGAAAGTCTTTGTTATTCCTATTTTCTTTCTTATTCCTATTTTCTAAAGGAAAAGTATGAGTCATTTTAAAATGATCATTGCTCAGTGATATCTGAACAACAGAATAACCAGAACGGTACAAAGGCAAAGAATCCCGACAACATTCATCAACTGAACCCAGAAGCTCAAGTGTTCACTCCTATGTCAAATACGTCAACCACTTTAAATGAATTGTCAAATTTTCTGATGATAAAAGATCTGCAATTGAACAGGTTCAGCTCATTCAATGATAAGCTTGAGTTTTTTGTTGCATGGCGAACCAGTTTCAAAAGCATCGTGTCTGAGTTAAGTCTAAAACCCCATGAAGAGATTGATTTATTAGTGAAATATCTTGGCCCAGAATCTAAGAGATTTGCAGAAAGTATCAAAGCAGCAAAAGTTCACAATCCTTCAAAGGGTCTACATGATCTGTGGTATCGGCTTTAGAATAAGTATGGAAAGCCTGAGGTAATTGAAAACATTTTGAAGAAAAAGATAGCCAATTTCCCCAGAATTCAGAGAGATTGTACTGTAATCTTGACTTACTGTGTGAAATTCAATCTCTCAAAAAGCAAAGACAATTTTGCAACTTGTTAGCATATTTTGAGTCATCTTCAGGGATTAGACCAATAGTGAATAAGCTACCATATGGAATTCAAGACAAATGAGCTTTCCATGCTTCAAAGTATGAGACAATATAATGTACCTTTTCCTCCCTTTGATATTTTTGTATCATTAATTCCTGAAATCTGTGAAACAAAGAATGCATTATTAATGTACTCCTGTAATATCATACTACGTCAAAGGGTAGAAAATGTTTTATTTGAATGTCCTTACTTTAATCAAAGTAAGGGGAGTAATCCAAACACTTTGATTTGTACCGAATCAATGTCTAACCTTTTCAGTAAACAAACTGTTGTTACGGTGGAATTAGTTGCTGTCCATTACGAGCAGCTGCTTCTTCTACCATGACAAACGCAGGTTAGATTCTCATTTAAATTCATCCTTTTCCACAATTTTTTTTATGTAAACATGAGAGATTTCAGTCTAAGACATTACTATTACATTTACTCCAAAGCAGTTCTAATCCTTAACCCATTGTTGAAATTGTTGCAAACAGTGTAGATACAGGTCAGCTAGCACAGGTTGGTGCAGAGGGGCCTTGAGCTTCATTGTTTCTTTCTTTAATGTTCCTATGCCTGTGATTGACTCTTTGAACTGGAATTAAAACCTGTTTTATTAGTACGGGGATTAGAACTTTCTTAACTATTAGAATTTGAATTAGAATTTGTTTACATGTCTTTTCTCGTTCATTGACTTAGATGTCGCAATTGCCCATATTACATTTCTCTCAGTCACAACTTCCCTCCTACTCAGCTAGAAGTACTGTAATAGAAGCCTTGGGAAAACATCGTTGAAAAAAGAAAATGCTGGTAACCAGCATTCTCTCCTTTTCCCTTAATGTTTTCTACCCTTTCAAACAAAATTTAATCATTTGAACCACATTGTCGTCTGCAAATACTTTCAATTTGAACAAGTCAAGATTTTTGTCGTTTGGTAAAGAGTTAACTCTTTACCACACAATCCCGACTTTTAACGACCCTGAGAAAGAAGCCTTTTGAAAACATTGTGGGAAAAGGAGAAAATGCTGGTAACCAGCATTTTCTCCTTTTCCCACAATTTTTTCTATCCTTCACAAGGCAAATTTCAAATTTTTAGTCACTTTTATCATGCCGTCTGCAAATGCTTTCAGTTTGGACAAGTCTAAAATTTTGTCGTTTGGTAAAGAGTTAAACCATATTTTTCTTCTCTACAATGATGGGGTTCATGGGTGTCTGTCACAGAGGTTTTTTGGCATGATGTGTAGTATTCTATTTCAACCTAATGTTGTAGAGACTCCACTAATCTTGGTCTTTGCATGCGTCACACTCTTTGGATGCTAGGCCTAAGTGGATAATGCTGGTGAGCCTGGTGTTGGTTTTGCTTTATTACTTGTAGTCTGTGCTAGTATTTATGCATGCTAATAACAGTGTTTGTATTTCAGAAAGATGACCTGATTTTGGATCACAGGAAACAAATAGATTCTAAAGACAAAAAAAAAATGAAGAACTTAATCAGGAAAATGAAAGATTAAAAAAAGGAACTGAAAGATTGTACATCTCTGAAAGAAAAAGTGAAAAAATGTAGAGATGAGTTAGAAGAACTAAAGAAACACATGAAATAAGGAAAATGTCTCTAACAAATGAAAATGTTGTAAGTTTCTTTGAACTTTGGTTAGAAAATGCTGTACAGGTAATAAAAAGTAGGATGCAAGGAAAACTCAGTTATGTGACAGTGGAGCATTCAGTCACTTCTTTGGTCGAAACTTTTAGACAATTTGAAAAAAAAAAAGTGCTCATAGGCTATCAGGGAAGGACAAACTTGAAGTTTTTTTGCAGTCTCCATAATTTTGATTTTCCAAAAAGTAAACAAACATGTAAAGAATCCCTGCAAATTCCAAAATTAAAAGCTAATTTGACAAAAGCTTTAACCTATAAAAAAGTGGCGATTGATCTTGCAAGTGAGTTGCATACATCAAATCTTCATCTTCAAATAATGTAAGAAAAGTTGAATTTAATGAAAGGCTTACAGATATTATTTGAATACTACACCCCTAAACTACACCCCGAAAACATTGTTGGAATTTAAGAAAAATACTGGTATCTAGCATTTTTTCCTTTTCCCCCAATGTTTTTTACTTTTTCTGAATCATATGTCTTTGTTTGGGCCATATCCAATTTGTTATCTGCAACAGACCTCAATTTGGACCAGTCCAAAAATCGGTCTAAAATATTGTTGTCTAGTAAAAGGAAGTGACCGAAAAATATTCTGAATAGTTTCTGCACTCTTTTGCATAGATCTTTTTTGTACTATGATATCAAATGCTTATTTTAGTATCATTTTATTAGAAATTAAAAGGCAAATAAAATGATGTATAAAATGATGTCATAATAGTTGATCTGTTTTTTACATAAAAAGACCAGGTCCTGTATGTCTGAAATTTAATCAAATGAACAAGAACGGCAAAATGTCGCAAGATACGCAGTGTTCCCACTGAAAATTTTATTTGGGGGTTTTTTGTACCCCCTACAATTGAAAAATGGGGGTATAAGAAAAAAAATGGGGGTACAAATTCAGAGTGAAACTAGTATGCGCTCAATTCTAAATTGTTTACTTAATGCCTCATTTTCGATCCAATGCAGAACAATCATATAGATCTGGTATGTAAATGAACATTTTTAAATGTAATTGACACTTAAAGAATTGTTTGGCAAACTGTTAGTTTATATGCTCATCTTTCCACATGCCTTATCTACATTAATCATTGTCGAATTCTGACTGAAAACTGCTGTATTCAATATGCAGTGTTCCTACTAGCTTTTTATTTTTGGGGTACACTTACCCCTTGAGTTGTAAACCCGGAAGGGGGGCAGTTAGATTTCATATCTGAGGGTATCACAATAATGATTCTCAAAGCAATCCATACTGATGATTTGCACCAAAAAAGTTTGTTATATCCAGATATCTGTGGAAATTTACAGCTTACACCCACTAAAAGCTGAAAAAACAGTATGAAGTGACTGTGATCGGACAATGTAAAAAAGGAGCATTTTGTTGTGTCATGGGTTTCCGCGTTTTTTGGACCGATCATTTTTTCGTGTCCGTTTAACTATGGATAAGTATTTCTGCAATAAATGAACTCTCTTTACTAGATTTTGAATGGTTCTACAACTAGTGTACCTTGCTTGCTTACGGGAACCCGAATTCTGAAACCTGAAAGCGTCTACAGTATATTTCCGAGCTATTCCCAATAGGTGGGTTTACAGACGAAAGACGTTGACGTCGACAAAAGGCTTTTTACCGACTGCGTTAAACAGAGGGGAGCTGAATTAAGGACTTTTTTTGGAAACAAACGGGTCCCAGTCTGCAATATAATTGATCGCGATGATAAAGACCGAGTACGCCGACCATGTAAATGTTCTAAAAATAGAAAGCTGGAAAACTAAAATTTTTCTGATGATTTATATTTTCCGAAAATCGCACTTACATGAGCCGTTCTATGCAAGCGTTTCCTGCTTGACTTTTGTTCGATCTTCTTCTTTATTTTTTTGTGCGTGATTTCACGTATAGGTTTGCAATTTTGTACGTGTTTTATTTCATTTATACGTGTTTCACGCACGATTTTGCGTGATCGGGAACACTGATACGCCCGTCTTACCCCAAGTTGTAAAGCTGGGGCATGCACCGGACAAAATTCAAGTATGAAAAACGACAAAGGGCACTAACTAAAAAATCAAGCAAGCAAGAGTTACGATTCCTGTGCACTGCACTCCCCCTTGATGAGATCTATCCACCCATGAAATTTCATAACCCTATCTAGTATAGTTTTGGAGATATTCACCGGACAAAATTCAAGTATAAAAAACAACAAAGGGCAATAACTCAAAAATCAAACAAGTAAAATGTTATGATTCCTGTGCACTGCACTTCCCCTCGGTGAGATCTATCCACCCATGACATTTCATAACCCTAGCTAGTATAGTTTTGGAGATATGCTCCGGACAAAATTCAAGTATGAAAAACAACAAAGGGCAATAACTCAAAAATTAAAGGAGCAAGACTTATAATTCCTATGCACTGCACTCCCCCCTTGATGAGATCTATCTACCCATGAAATTTCATAGCCCTAGCTAGTATAGTTTTGGAGATATTCACCAGACAAAATTCAAGTATGAAAAACAACAAAGGGCAATAACTCAAAAATTAACCGAGCAAGCGTTATGATTCCTGTGCACTGCACTCCCCCTTGATGAGATCTATCCATCCATGGAATTTCATAACCCTATCTAGTATAGTTTTGGAGATAATCACCGGACAACATTCAAGTATAAAAAACGACAAAGAACTGGACGCCGCCCGCCCGCCGCGGGTGATCCCATAATACGTCCCGTTTTCAACGGGCGTATAAAAATGTCAGAATAATTGTCAGACAGATTTATGACAGGGGTGACAGATTTTTCGGTATCAGATGAGTTCGGTAACATATACTTATAGGGTAAATCAATTGGATGTTTCGGTAACAAAGCAAATATATTGTGTTTTTGTTCTGTGACGTTCTTTACACCTAATGTATGGCTTTGTTTTGTTCAAACCTTTTACTTTTCACCAATTTATCCCTTGATAGATACCGTAATTTGCTTAAATTTTGGGACAGTAAAAAAGAATTATTTTTTTTCGAGTCCCAATACTTTGGTCTACAAAAAATAATTATTTGTCAGCTGTCCCAAAAATTATGGTCAAATGACAATCTGTCATACTGAAAGTCACTCGCCGCTAACCCGTCGAATATTGCCGACGTTGAAATATTGGAACGTCACTGATGTCAGGTTTGCAGGGTGATCTATTTTTAGACAGATTGGAATTCCACTGATTAATTTGAGCACTAAGAGTTTAAAACTTCGCTTTTTTTCCATTTCATTTTTTTTGTTGATTATTAACTGGTCACTCATTATCGTCTGCATCTTTGGATTGCGATGAAGATGATTTTTTGTGTTTGTAGTTAAATTCACAACATATCTTACCTCCTTACATGTACGTGAGATGAACGACGTTAATATCCACTCTGACAAGTACCTGCTCGGACCGATCTCAAATTTGATTGGTTCATCGATTTTCGATCGATAAACCTTGGGTAAAACTGTGTACCTTGATTTCTATTTATAAACATTGAACTTGATTGACCATGAATTACACGCGTGTCAACTCTGTCAACTTCGGATGTACACATGTTATAAACACGCTATGAAACTTGGATAGAAGTTTATCACACCCTTTTTACACTTACGTCGGATTTCTTTTTTATTTAGGGTTTAAATTAGACTGTCAGGTGATCGCTTTTTTGTCTTGAATCAGGTAACTCCCATTGAAATCGTGAGGTTTGGGAAGCATGCTTACAATTACCCATGCTTACGACGTTACGTGTGGAGAAATAAAACTAGACCTAAGCGAATTAAATATTTGCAAACAAAAGTTTTCAAATGGATTGAAAGATTTTTTTTTTGTCTCTAAATCGATATTCACTGTCCAAATTCTTTGGAACAAAAAATTACCGATCCTGATTTGCAATTTTTAGTATGTCCCAAATCTTTGGGTCATGAAAAATAATTATTTTGGCGATTTTTGATGGTGTCCCAATTCTTTGGGTGTCCCAAAACATACGCAAATTACGGTAGGTTCAAATCTTTTATTTTTTTGACTTTCCGCCCTTTTCGCTTGATAGATAGACAATCCACATGGTCAATACATACAGCATGGAATGAGGTTCATAATTTTTTTTTTTAATAAAATGTAGTGGAAATTACAAATTAAGGTTTTAAAAACAAAGGTTTGAATAAAATAAAGTCATGCGTTGGGTGTAAAGAACGTCATGAAACATAAACACTATATAACTGCTTTGTTACCAAAACATCCAACTGATTTACTCTATAAGTCTATGTTACCGAACTCGTCTGTTAACGAAACGTCCGTAAATCTATGATGGTATCCTTATATTTTTGGTGATATCTTTTTTAAGCGATAAAAGCTTGCTTGTTGCACCATTCTTTTGCAAATTGAAAGACCGTTACAGTGATATATAACACTTTGGGATTTGTTGAAAAAGTAAAAATACTACGTCACTGCTAACTTGGGTCCGTTTTGACTCGTCTTGGGTACGTTTTGTTTGGGGTACATTTTGCCTGTAGACCGTGGGACGTTAATCGTTATGTGTCGTTATCTCAGTAAATGCTCGGAACTGAAATTATCGGGAGAAAAGCACAATAATCAGTGATAATTATAAAAAAAAAAAGCTGAGATAAACACTTACAAAGAGTTAACAGACTTCAGAGTTGCCTTTCACTAGGTCAGCATGGCTTAATAATCTTTGCCCGTTAAACTGGTGCCCGTTTTTGTGGAATGATAACGTTTCACAAAAGCAGGTAACAGGCAACCAGTTTGATTTACCTTGCAGTGATGTTCACAAAGGTAGCAGACACAGTTGTCGGCTAAACTCATCTCGGTCCTCCATACGCCGAACTGAACTTCCTCAAACAAAGGTCTATATAGTCAGCCTGAAATTATAAGGAGCACTTAAATGCAACAGCACAATCCTAATTCTTTAGATTTTATCAATAAATCATGTTCAATTTATGAAATAGTGATATCAGTGATCAATATAAGCAAGTGACATGGTCGGAAAAAAAAAAACTGAAAAAAATTGCCATTTTAACCTATATTCCAAAATTCACAAAATCCAAACCCAGGCAGCTATCCTGAAAATGGTAAGCTGAATTGAAACTCCAAACAACACATAACCTGGGATAAAATCCAAAATAGCAAATTACCATGCCGTTTTTTCGCAACCTTTCGTGCCCTGACCCTACCCTTGTTTTCTTCGCTATAAACAGTGGCTTGCTCCATGACCTCTCACTTTCGCATTTGGGGTCAAAAGTATGGAACAAAGAACGAAAGGTCACGATCCCCTGTTTCATATACAAATCAAATGCTTCTTTCCCTTAATCTAACACAATTCATGGGTTTAATATGTGCTCTTCTTATCAAAATTGCATTAAAAACCTACCTTACTCACTTATAAAATTCTAATTTTGACCTGGCCAATTCGAAGCAAACTGTTTACTCGTGCCATAATCGTCTACAGGACAGAGCATAGACTGACCAGTGTCAGTCCGTTAAATAGAGAGCCTTTTCATTTAAAGAAAATCATCACGTAAACCTGCAAAACCAAAACTCTGTGTTCTTAATATGTTTTGAATGTCTACGAAGGGCAAGTAATGTTCAACACATATTTCTGTGATTTTGCTGTAGTTGTGTACCTTGTTTATTAGAATGACTTAATCCAAGGCCTGAATGCCAGGCTAGACAGAGCACTGCGGATCTTAAATCTGCCTAAACCAAATTTCTAATTTGGTCTCATGCAAAATTGGAACTCTGTTTTGGTATTGGCAGATTCTAGGTAAGCCTGGACCAAATTAAAACTCCAGTTCGGCTAGGCAGTTACAAAATCTACCTAGACCAAATTGAAATCTAGTATTTTTAAGAGTCATACCCATTATAGCAGAAAAATAGTAAATTACAGCCATATCTAGAGAAACTGGTCTCTATAAGAATGTATATGTCGTAGTCCAAACTGGAATCTAGGCAGATCCGGAATCTGCCTAGACCAAATTGGAATTCTATTTTGGTCCAGACCAAATTAGAATTCTACTTTGGTCTAGACGGATTCCAGATCTGCCTAGACCAAATTAGGATTCCAGTTTGGCTAGGCAGATCCAGAATCTGCCTAGACCAAATTGGAATTTTTAATTTAAACCCAAAAATAAAAGAGGTTGTTAATCAGAAATTCAGAGTAAGAATCAATTTTGAATGTTTTGCACTTTAGCAGGAAAAAAAATGTAGGAAATTGAGCAATGGGGGAAAAAAAGATATTGCTTTAATTAGAAATACCTGTACCTCTTAGTTGTAAACATATGTGGATCTGTTTGATTTAATAAAAAGAAATCATGAAATAATCCAATAATAAAATACCGGTAGTAAGCATTGTTGGAAAAGGAGATTTTTTTTTTGTAATTTCTTAAGAATTCTACCACAGAGTTTTAGTTGTAAACCTGTTTTATTTCTTTGTAGGACTGATATTATAAATATTATTAAAACAGCGATTACGTAATCGCTGTTTTAAAAATGAGAAAAATTATTAATGAATCGGGTAGAAATTATGATGGGAAAAGGAGCATCGTTCATACTGTATTTTCTTTATATTTTTTCCCCAATAAATGGTAATTTATAATATGTGATGGGTCAACCTGTCTACCTGGCACAAGTATGATGTGTGAAGACTAGTGAAAGTTGAAATTGTTAAAATATTGATAACCCTTTACCACTCAATGCTGACTCTAAACGAACCTGACAAAGGAGCCTTTTGAAAACAATTTGCAGAAAAAAGAAAATTCTGGTAATTAGCATTTTTTTCCTTTTCCCACAAAATTTTCTACCTGATCAAAGAAAAAATGCTCAATCTTAACCACATTGAAATCTTTGTCTGCAAATGCTTTCAATTTGGACAAGGCTAAAATTTTGTCGTCTGGTAAAGGGTTAATTGCCAAATTAGGTGTAAAAGTATGGATGTGTGATATCCTTTTGACCAATCACACATACAGGGATCATCTGGCAACCCTTTACGTGTAATAAGAGAGATCACAGACAGTGTACGTATATCTGGGTCAATAGTTTTCAAACATGTGACTGTTTATTAGATAGGTAAACATATGATCTACAGAAAATCTACCTCAAGTGAAATTTTAGTCTTGGTCAGCCAGTGCAGTCAATATGCAATCTGACCAGTGTCAATACTTTGCTTACACTTCCTACAAAATATATGATTTAAGTTGGGAACTAGATTACATTTAAACAGAAGAATGAGGATAAATTCATAACTTACTACTTTTTTTTTCCTTTTGTATAAATGTGTTTACTTGATAAAGCAATTATAGAAAAAGTGTAAAAATCAAAATTCAGATGATAAAGAAATGCTTTTTTTGTGTTAAAATGGGTTTTTACTGAAAATATTCTAAAAAAAAAAGAAAAGATTCCAATTTGGTCTAGGCAGATCCTGTATCTGCCTAGCCAAACTGGAATTCTAATTTGGCCTAGGCAGATCTGGAATCTGCCTAGACCAAACAAGAATTCTATTTTGGTCTAGACCAAATTAGAATTCTAGTTTGGCCTAGGCAGATTCCAGATCTGCCTAGGCCGATTCCGGATCTGCCTGGATTCCAATCTGGCCTACGACATATATATACAGCTTAGCCGGCAACTTACGGTTATCTGGATGTAGTACTTACTCAGAAGTTCTGGCCGGCCAGTCTGTAAAACGCCATGCAAGCTGGTTTCCTCGTGGGGAGCTGTGCTTCCGTATAGGTCTACTCAACTATGTAAAGTATAGTCAAGTGTAGTCTCAATAATGAGACGCCCCGGTGATCAGTTTCATATTTGGACACTTACTGTACACCGTACCGTCTCAAGTCCATCGTAAATTTTCCGGTAGCAAATATAGAGCGCTATAGGCCTACCGACTTTCGGTTTGGTCGGTTTTATCTGTATTGCAGCGAAATGCAATTACATTTTAGTACTAAACATGACCAAAAAACAAATTGTTAAACCATTCATTACATAAAAAGCTTGTAGAAATCATTTACAACATCTCGGAAAAATCACGGACGAAATTCATCGTGCGTGGCGGCCATTTTGTATGTTTTCGGGAACGTAAACAACAGTCAAGTAACTGAATAAATGCACGTTTTTTTCTCACGATCAGCGTTTCAATTGAAAACATTTGTATTTCAAACGAAGGAATATTGAATACGCAAGCCACAAGTATGTTTAAATCCTAGTTTTGTGCTCTATTTGGGAAATTATAAGAGTTCAAACATGCGCACAAAATCTGTGCGGAGCTTTCAACTGATTTTGACTTGATTGTCTCTGTACCCAGAAGCGACCAGTCGAAAAATAACATCGCCTTTGGTGACAGTTATCTGTACTAAGTCAAGTGCGCCGAATCTGGTTTGGTTCAAGCCCAATAAAACGCCTGCGCATGCACAGGATGGGCCGCTGTATCCTCATTGGTTGTTGCTTGGCATGTCATTGTCAACAACTCTTCGTCAAGATTCGGGCAATTTCAGGAACCCGCACTTTTACGATAACCAACGATACTACAGCTAGATCATTTGGATATCTGGTGATTTATCATTATCTCCCGCTGGATTGCATTCTATAAATACTAATCTATCTAATTTGGGCATCCTGGGTACAGAACCGATCCTTTTTCCTACGCTACAACCGTTACTTTGAATTTCAATTAAAATAAACGTTTACTCAATAAAACGCTTCCTCGAGCAATTCACTCAGCTATGATCAGCAGTTTAGAGAAATCTGGAGCTAAAGCAGGTCTCGTTTCTCCTCAAACGTATTGATACAAGCAATTTTCTACATTGCTACTTTATAGAGGGTAACATTACAGTCTGCCCGCATATGGGGCTAGTGATGCGTTATATAAGACAGTCAAATCTTAGATATGGCATGCGCAGACAACGGGTGATTAATGGGTCAGTTTGCGATTTAGCAGACGAAGTAGTACAACGTACACTAGTAGCCCCTATTAATTTCAGATCATTTAATCCAATAATTATGTATCGCAAAATCGCATTCAAACACCAACAGGTACGTTTTCTTTGCGGTTTTAGTATATTTGTCGGAAGTTATCTGGAGTGCAACACGCGAAAAGGTGCATTCGGACAATTGCGTAAAGTGTCGTCCCGGATTAGCCTGCGCAGTCCGCGCAGGCTAATCCGAGACGGCACTTTACGACTACAGATTTTGTGCTACAGTAGACTTGTGTAAAACAGAAAATTACATAAAATCGGAAAGTGTCGTTTCGGATTAGCCTGTGCGGACTGCACATGCTGATCCGAGACGACACTTTACGCAAATGTCCGAATAACCCTTTTCGCGTGTTCCACTCCATATATGGACACGATTATCGTAAGAAGAAACTGTCGAGCATAACGTTCTTTAATGATAAACCATGGATACAGAAAGGAGGCAGATGTAGCAGATGACCATCTTTGAATATCTGGCAGGCACGTAGGAAGCATTTGAACAAGATGGGGGGAACTTAATGATTGTATTTTGAAGGACTTTAAATTATCAGATCTAAATGGTTTATAGCTCATGAGGTATTTGGCACGGTTCCTGCTCTTCCCGCCCCATATGGTACACATAAAGGGGTTTCGGTTATTGTATAAAGGTCCTAAAGACGTGTAAATTTTTCTTACGGACATATTTGTTTTTCAAACTCTTCGCATGTAAAACTCATCATGTCTGTGGGAGATAAAAGTAAAAACTAGGGCTGTCACTTAATGTGACTTTATACCCTCGCCAGCGCTTGAACAGTATTTTGTAAACAGACGGACGGACACATGGACGGAGGGACACACAAACAGACAAGCTGATTCCAGTATACCCCCAAAAACATTCATTTTCAGGGGTATCGTTTCTGAGAAATCTGCCTTTGAAAAGGTATATACATTTCCAAAATTTAGCTTGTATTTTATTTAAAGCGCATTTCTTTAGATCAGATAATGAGGAATATCACAAAAAATACAAAGATATACGTCATTTTTATGAAAGATTATTTATTTTTGCACAAAAAAATATATGAAAGCATTTTAATTTAGCATGATAAATATACAATATGCTTGCTATATAAGGATCATCGAGTTAAGTTGTGGTGTTTGTCAAAGACAATACTTTCAGTTCAATATTGAATTTTGAAGGCCATGTATCGTATTCTGTGCAAATCCGAAGAAAATGAACTCATTTTTTCTCAGGCAAATACATTTTTCAGTAGCACTCTGATATGTAATTGGAAACGGCATGTTAAAATTCGCTGGGTGGAGCCATCTATCGTAGAAATACTAATTTCTTGATGCTCAAAGGGAGTCCACCGATACACAAATAATCCTAATTGTAATGAGTACTCTCCCTTCAACCAAGAAAGGTTCTCATTTGCTTAGTAGGTTGACTTCTCGATTTCTCCTACAGCCGTCCTACGGGGTTCCAACTGTCAGCATGGTATAAGTTCATAAGCATCTATAGCAAAGGTATATTGCAATAAAAACAACTTGAGGGGCGGAGGGGGTGGGGCTGTAGATTTCACACTCAAAATCGAAAAAGAAAATCAGAAAATGAATGGGGACTTTCAGGTCGGACGTTCTGATTATCATGTATTATATAAAGGGTATTTTGATTTTGATCTTTATCTTTTACCACTCGACGAAATTTCAGACAAGTTCATATTTAAAACATTTGCGGACGACAAATTAAAAACGGAACGGCTCGAAAGTTTAATTAGTCTTGAAAAGAATATTGAACTATGTGGAAAATGAGGAAATGCTTGGCGTTCGCATTTTCTTCTTTTGCCACAATGTTTTCAAAAGCTGTCTTCCTCGGGGTCGTTAAACTCGAGACTGGCTAAATACCCTTATTGTATTCAACCCTTCCCAAACAATCCCTGGTTTTTACGATCCTGAGATAGAAGCTTTTTGAAAACATTGTGGGAAAATGCTGGTAAGCAGCATTTTATCTTTTTCCCACAATGTTTTCTACGCGGCTGGAAACACATTTAGATTTTTGAGTTACGTTTATGTTGACGTCTGCAAGTGTTTTCAATGTAGACCAGTGTAAAAGTTTGCCGTTTGGTAAAGGGTTAAACAATAAGATCAGAACTTTTATTTATTTCATGCTTTCCGGTAGGATATCGAGAAATAGCAGTGAAAATATTTTTCGATCTTACACTGGTACCACCAGTGAAAATACTTATTTTCATGTTCTTGTTGCCTAAGTTAATTGCGCGTGCCTAACAACCAGATGGGAAATATGACGTCATAAACCTTACATTTCTCGTGCTTGACGTAACGTTGCTATGCGGGAGGGGTACGCCACGGGGAATAAGGGAAAAGAACTGTACTGAATTTTGATAAAGCTCCTCTCAGACAGGGTAAAAAGCATAAAATAAATAGAATATTTGTTTTTTTCGGTGAAAGATCGAAATTTATTTCATCTCGTGAACACCATCGGTAATATTTTCACTCGTGGCTGCGCCACTCCTGAAAAATTGCCGATGGTGTCCACGAGATGAAATAAATTTCGATCTTTCACCGAAAAAAACAAATATCCTCTATCTCCGAACGGCCATAAATGCACGTGCGGTATTATCCTTTTAATAAAATATGTACGAAATGACGTCAAAAATAACGTCACACAAATGTGATATCAAACGTTTAAAGATATATCGATAGATGAGTGCAACACTATTCTAAGTGCCTGTACAATGCTGCACTCACATATCGATATAGGATTTGACATTCGTAGCTTTAAGAAAAGATTTTATTAAACAAGTCAAGGGAAATGTTATTAAGCAAGCATTTGGCAAGCATAATAACATTTTTCCTTGACGAGTTTAATAAGATTTTATCTCAAACGTCCACGAGTGTCAGATTTTTTTTTTTTAATCACATAATAGCATTTCACAAAATATGGATTAAATGATGCAGAAACATTCATAAATACACCCGCGGTAATATCCATAAGACCCCTTCACTTCCATATGAAGTGCAACACGCGAAAAGGTGCATTCGGACATTTGCGTAAAGTGTCGTCTCGGATCAGCCTGTGACGTCTGCACAGGCTAATCCGAAACGACACTTTCCTATTTTATGTGATTTTCTGTTTTACGCAAGTTTACTGTAGCACAAAATCTAATGTAGTCGTAAAGTGTCGTCTCGGATTAGCCTGCGCGGACTGCGCAGGCTAATCCGGGACGACACTTTACGCAAATGTCCGAATGCACCTTTTCGCGTGTTGCACTCCATATAATACGTACAAAATGACGTCAAAAATGACGTCACGCAAATGCAATATCAAACCTGCATAAGATAAGAAGATTCGTAATGGGTATATTAGACTGAAAACAAGGGAGGTTATGTGATAAATAGAGAATATTTTTTTTTTCTTTTTCGATGAAAGATCGAAATTAATTTCATCGAGTGCAGACAACACTCGTGAAAATATAACCAATGGTGTTCACGAGATGAAATAAATTTCAATCTTTTACCGAAAAAAATTCTATTTATTTCATGCTTTTAACCCTTTCTAGGAGTACAGTTCTTTTCTGTTATTCACCGTGGCGTACCCCTCCTGCATAGCAATGCATTACAATATTACGTCAAGCGTGAGAAATGTAAGATAAATGACGTCATATTTCCATCTGGATGTGAGGCACGCGAAATTAACCTCGGCAACAAGAATATGAAAATCGGTATTTTCACTGGTGGTGCCAGTGTAAGATCGAAAAATATTTTTACTGCTATTTCTCGATATCCTACCGGAAAGCATGAAAGAAAAGAAAATTCGTAATGGGTATATTAAACTGAAAACAAGAGAGGTTATGTGATAAAAGCAGAAACCTGATCTTGGACCGGTAAGGATTTACCTGTTTATGATTATAACTCTGAAATTGTAATATTAAGAATTTCACTAATTACCAGAAATATTTCGTCTAATTTATCTAGCAGATTATGAGCTTTAAAACAGAATGCCAGGAATACTAACAGAAAGTACAAATCAATGGATGAGCACAATACTGTTCTAAGTGCCTGTACAATGTAGAGGCACTTAGAATAGTAATGCACTCACCTGTCGAAACAATCATTTGAACTTATACTTTGGACTCGATATCAAAACCTGTACAAACACCCAATATTTATTTACAATAAATAAGTTTGTACAGAAGTTTTCCTGATAAACACTGATTTTTTTTTGGCGTTGTTCATGCAGAAAGATATTTAAGGCATATTTTTGAAAAAGGGTGTTTAAAGGATCTCAGTCAAGAGTTATGCAAAGCAAGTAATCACGTAATTAAAGATCTCTAAAATCTATAGATACTGACAAATGACTAAATTTGGAGGTAGAGTGGGTCCTTAGACTTGCAGAAAAGTTAGAAATATCAAAAAGTTTCGACCCATATCAGCCTGCGCAGTCCGATACTTTTTTTTCAGATGCACTAAGACTCCTTTTCACGAACCATGTTTCATTTAATCATGTTTGTTACGAGTTCTTTATCTTCTATAATAGAAATTACAGGTCTCGCATCTCTAGGTTCTCATCACAGTTTATCACTCATGGGAGAGAATAGGTAACATTGAAGTCGTAATAAATACTGCATACTCTTGATTACGTTGGCATTTAATACTTATCCGCCGTAAATGAGCTAAATTCAACATTCAAGCTATAGTAAAAAACCCGATTTTTGCTATTTCAAACTTACTTATTTAAAGAAAGAAAATATCTCCTTATCAGACAGTGTAGATCCAAGATCAGACTGCGCGTTTTGTGCAGTCTAATCTTGATCTACAATGTCTGCAAAAGGTAAATGAATCGCGCCGTGCAGCTCGAGGGTTAAATAAGTTTCTTGTCCTAGTTTATACAGTTGGCACACGCTGACAGATTGCAGTAGCAATATATCACAATTAACTTTCACTTTTTTAGCGCGAAATATATCAAAAGCCATGCTCTGGCAAAAGCGGGCTTAATACAGTTCCGTGATCCATCATATGATACAAGCTATCACATACCTGTGGCTCCATAACAGCCGCAATTAACTACCGACTTAATCATGAGGTAGACTGGTCCCTTGACATACAGAAAATTGACCAGCAGCGAAAAGTTTCGACCCAGGTCAGCCTGCGCGGACTGCGCAGGCTGACCTGGGTCGATACTTTTCGCAGATGTATAAGCCCCCTTTTTCACAGAGAATGGTTTTGGCAAAGAATTTTGTTATTTGTATCTCCGTGGAGCATATACCATACAAGTGATCGGATAGGTCTGGGTCAATAGCATCCATTTATGTCCAACATTCGACTGAAACACGAGGTAGAATGGACCGTTGGCATGCAGAGAGTTGTAAATATATGAGCAACGCTCTGGTAAAAAGGGACTTAGAATGTCTCCATCATACAGGACATCAGTCATTACATTATTATGGATCAGTTACATTCATCTTGTCCAACACTCAACTAAATTATGAAGTAGAATAGTTGTTTGACACGCAGAAAATTGAAAATATGTGAGCTATGTCCTGCAAAAAGGGGGCTCAATATATCTCCATTTTGCAGGACGCTACATCATTATGGAGATATGACATGCATCACTCGACTGAATCACAAGGTAGAATGGTCAATTGACACGCAGAAAATTGAAAATACATGAGCTAGGCTCTACGAAAATGGAGCTCAACCTATCTTCATGATGCATGATAGCGTAATAAGCAATTTATTACATCATTATGGACCAATAAAATCCATTTCGTCTGACACTCGACTGAATCACAAGTTAGAATGGTAATTTGATGAGCAAAAAAAAAAAGAAAAAATTAAAAAATTTGAAAAAAAAAAAAAAAAAAATGAGCTATGCTTAATCTATCTAAGGGGGCTTAATCTATCTCCATGATGCATGACATGATGCCACTGAGCAAGTCATTACATTATTATGGACCAATAAAATACATTTTGTCCAGTAGTTGATTAAGTCATGAGGTTCACAGGTCCTTTGACATGCAGAAAATTTACAAAAAGCAAAAAAAAAAAATGGCCTACGTCAGCCTGCACTGACTGGGCATGCGGACCTTGGTCGATAAGTCCTTTATACACAGAGCATTGATCATATAAGACTGCTTGAGTCATGTCAGCCTGCAGAATCCTGGCCGGCTGACATGATCTCGATACTTTTTTAAAGATGCATAAACCTCTTTGAAGAGAACATGGTTATTTATAAACTCGGTATGTTTCGACGGCTCATTCTTGCTCCAGAGTTTAGCAAAGACAACAGGAAATGTTAGGCATACATGATCAATGACACGCGACGATTTCCAAATCAGCCTGATAGCATCATATCTGATGTAATAAAAATAGATCGAGTCAATTGCAAAAACGACCATTTCGTTCTTTAAACGCCAGAAAATTGCATCTTTCTATTTAGTATAATAAGCGTACACTTTCTAAACTGCAAAACTAAATAGTTCCCTCTTAAAAGTTAATGGTACTTAAAAGAAAATTGCAGAATAGCTGCATTAACTTTGAGCTGAAATTGCCTTCAAGTGTAACTGCAATAAATCAGTACATCTGTCTGAAATCCACTAGCTGAATATCTTTGAATTCGATTCAAAAATTGGAATTTTAGGTTTCACTTATAAAATAATATCGTATTTTGTCGACCCTTAGATTTTTAAAACATTGCTGGAACAAGGAGAAAATGCTGGTAACCAGCAGTTTCTCCTTGTTCTCACAATGTTTTGTTACCTATCATTGAAAACTTCCATCATTTGTGCAAGATTAAATGTATCAGCTTCAATAGCTTTTGGACGTCAATATGCTTCTCTTGAAGAATTTTTACTGTTATCACATCTAGTACAGATCAAGACGCCCCCACCCCCTAAGATGGTGAGAAAATAAATTGGTCTCTAAATCTACCAGTAATGCTACCCTAAATTTTACTCTTATCGTTTAATGGTTAGAGGAATTGTCATTTGTTGGCAATAAAAGTGTCGTTTTGAGTGGCAGTAATGCCAGCTTGTAAAATAAGATTTGTGCAATTATTAATTGCAAAATGTTTTCACAGGATCAACTCTATTATATCAAAGCGAGCATTTGAAAGGTCCGAAAATAGAAAATCTAAAACACAAATAAATCAGAATAATAATATAATAACGACATTCTTTAAGTCAACGTCCTTTACAATACAAAGCTGAAAAAGCCATGTCCTTCAAAATAACAGAACACCATCGTCTGGCATCAGAAGGCGCATCTAAAACTTAAGGTATACATCCCTTAACTAATTAGTTAGTATCGTGTAAGATCAACGTTTTGTTTAGATACTTTCGGGAAACCTCGGAAGCTTTTATCTTTGAATGTCTACTGCTCATAACTCATCGGTAAACGTCAACGTTTTCGTACAGGCTATTCGGCCAGCACTGAATGTAACGGTATAGATCCAAGATTAGACTTTACGTTCTGTGCAGTCTAATGTTGATCTGTGCTGCCCGCAGAAGCCTCCTACCCCCTCCCGACCACTCACCGGTTTCGATGGCGCTAAAGGTTTAAAAAGGTACGAACTATAAATAGGTACTAAAATTAGTAACTTACTCATAGATGCTTGTTTTTTTCCACCGATGACATTTTCCTTGACTGTGATATAATTGGATTATTTTATTTTGCGTATTCGAAGACAAATCTCTAGTTGAACTTTTATTTGTGTAAACATGGTGAATGATTTTTCATCAAGGATTTAATGAATATTTCAAGTAAGTATTTTCTTTTTTTCTTGTTTGAGCTTTTTACTGGCGCGATATAGAATGGCTACAGTTTCTAGATAGCAGCTTTCACAGAAAGGCATTGTTTGACCAATGTATATATAAATATATATCACTTAGACACCAAATTTCGCATGTCGTAGTAAAAAAATATGTATATTTTTACAGTACATATTTACTCTCTCTTTGGTTGGTTGAAAAAAAAAAAACTGTATAACATTGCAATTAGCCCTGTCGTGAGATGCTATTCAGAAGTAAGGGGATTTGAAAAAATGGGATAAATTGAAAAAGACGGCCAATCCTGAGATTTAGATGATTATATGGATACTTAAAATCAAGATCCTGTATCAAAAGGAGATTTTTGCTTCTGATCTTGATATTTCCACATTTTGTGATTGCATACGTCAAAATAGCTTGAAGATTACGACGTGTTTTCTTGACGGAAAATGTTTATTTTATACTCTAGGGGTCAATTTCTCAATGTTACTGAGGCATCCAAAATAAATGAGAAATAATACATATTTTTGATATATATTCTCCAATTATTTTTTCGCGCTTTTGTAATTAATTACCAAAGCATTACAGTGACGATGAATTATAACTAAGTCTAATTTTGTCCATTTATAACAATTAGCTCTAGGTCTGAAATTATTTTCTAGGTTACATTTTACCCGACTGACTGACTTTTTGCGGACAGTGTAGATCAAGATGAGACTGCACGGAACGTGCAGTCTGATCTTGGATCTACAGTGTCCGATAAGGACTTACATCTCCTAGAAATATATCCAGAATGCATACTATATAGATATGTATTTGTAAAATGCCATCTAGCGAGAGATAATGTCAAACTAGCGTCTCCGCCATTTGTCACATGCTTTCCCGTGTTGGATTTATTAGATTTTTAGGGGGGAAAGAGATTTTACTAAGACATGCCTGAACCATGACCGAGTATAACATTTTTACTGTTTCTAACAGGTTAAAAAAGTGAAGGGAATTCTTGTTGAAATGATTTACTCATCTTGCTTCCTAACCTAAAACTTTCAGTGCACCATTCCAAAATACCCTTCATCAAAACAAAATAAACGATTTTGCCAATTTCGAAAATTTTCTTTCATTTTGTGCTATTGCAATCTTGTACACGGTCCTTCTGAATTAAAATAATAATAAGAAAAAGCAAAAAAAAAAAAACACACACACACACACACACACTCAATCGAATTGTAACAACTGAATTGTAGGAAACTGAAGAAAACATTTTTCGCCTCGAAAAAAGAGAACTTTTAAATTTCAGTCGGAACACTTCGGCTGTGTATGATAGACGAGGGCTGACTTCGTTTGGGGCTATAGCCACGACTACAGAAGCAATGGCTTCAATCGAACATCAAAAGCCAGGACTATAATGATGTCATTTGACCTTTAACCTCGGCTATTGTCGGACCGCGCTCGCACCCACGGTCGGTTTAGTTCCAAGATGGCGACTGGGGAAGGAAATGAGATGTAAGTTATGTTGAAAAGGTAGAAGTACAAACCGTATTCGTTCCATATTATTTATTTGATCAGACCTATATGCCAGCCAATAGTTATGCATCGAAATGGAGTATATGTGTTATTTCAAACGAACCGATGGCTTCAGCCGATGATATTTTTCATTATGATTGATGAAGAGGATGTCAGAAGATTCGGACCCAAGAAGATTCGGCCCAGGGCCTTCCAGCGATTTTCGAGAAGATTCGGCCCAGCAGGTGAGAAGATTCGGCCCCGAGGGTGAGAAGATTCGGCCCAAGTTGTATTATATTGTTTGTACCAGTAAAATTACCTGATTGAACTAATTATTCTTAAACGTTAGAGTAATCTTAATCGTCCACGATATTGTTTTGCAGAACGTAACGTTTTTAAAGTAAAAAACTAAAATTATTTCTATTCAAAATCACTATTGTACTGTAGAAGAGCAGCAATATGATATTTGCACTTGTTTCTTCTTTCAGGATTATGGTGCAGGTGAACAAAAATGGCACAATGTACTTGGCAAGAATTAGCCAATCTTTATTTGATATGATCAGTTCACCAGAATGTGGTATGTATGATGTGGGAGAAATGTTAAAAAAAAAATGTTGCTAGGTTGGGGTATCAAACACCAGTCTTCTAGCTTGTGTCAGATTAGTACCATGCAGGCAGGTTTTTTGAAGTTTCATAAGCTTTATCAGTACCCTTTACACTCCTATTATGGAGAAATAAGATTGATAATTGCTTATTGGGGTTCATGCCACATTAGCAAATTTTCAGTTATACATGTATATCAACACTCATCCTAACCAGACTCTACTGAATAGGCAGTTAACCAGTACTAAGTCAGATACTGGCATCTGCCTACTTCAGAAAGAATCTTACCTGTCCTGTACCAAAAATAGTAATAACATGGGAGTTATATCACTTCTCCAAAGAGATAATTGTGTAATCTTATGAAATCATATATTGACTTCTATATTGGCAAGTAAACTGAAACTTAATTTGGCCTCAGCAGAACTGGAAAGATCATTGCTTTTCTAGAGCCGTGAAAGTAAGTGCTCAGGCCAAATCAAAATTCTGTTCCTTGGCAGAAATGTTTGTCATCACAAGATACAGTGGCTTTGAATGATTTTAGTGGTTGGAAAAGAACTAGGATAGGCTATCTTTTCCTGACAGCACAGGAGGAGTCCTGCAGGGCTCAGTGGTAAAGTGTGGGTCTCATAAGCTGGAGGCTCTGGGTTCAAGCTGCACTGCATTCATTGGAGTTTTCATTGGAGTGCCCTTGGGCAAGACACTTCAAAGCCCTTACCTAGTACTGCTAAAACCCAGAAAATACATGAATATACCAGCTGCTGCAGTGATATGACTGAAATAATGTTGAAGCGGCATAAAACAGTCGTTAAATATATCCCTTTTTTTTTATTTTTTATAGCTTATACACCTATGGACATCAAGTGAAGAGAAAGCTCTAATAAGTGTGAGAGGAGAGGTTGATGAGGAGTTTAATAAAAATCAACGCCATGATGTCCTGGTTTACTGGTCCAACTTTTCCATAATTTTAACATTTTCGGACTTTTGAGTGCTTCTTTGCAGAGGATCATTTTTTCTGTTTCTTTGATAACTCTAAAAAGGCAGAGTGGCTGTATGTGTCAGAAGTCAGTGGCCATTTGTTACCAGTGTCATACACTACCATAGGTTTGGTTGAAGCCCTGTTTCAATAGATTATGTTGAAATCTTCAACGTACTTGAATTTAGTTGGATTATTCCCTGTACTGTTATTCTCAAGACTGCTTTCCGATAATCTTTTTTAAGTTTGTTCCATTTATTTTTCACCTGCACATTTGTCACATTTATGTCCTAACAATATGGGAAAAGTAGCCAGTTAACCCATTACCACACAATCCCTACTTTTGATGCCCCTGAGAAAGAAGCCTTTAGAAAACATTGTGGGAAAAGGAGAAAATGCTGGTTACCAGCATTTTCTCATTTTCCCACAATGTTTTCTACCCTTCACAAAACAAATTTCAAATTTTCAGTCACTTTTATTCTGTCGTCTGCAAATGCTTTCAATTTGGACAAGTCTATAAATTAAATATTATTGTTTGGTAATGAGTTAAAATTTAAAATTTCCATTTCGTATTTACATGATTTGGTCAGCATTTTTGGTTGGATTTTCGTGAAACTTGCACAATTTGTTTATCTCATCAACAGCTTCAAGCTGATTGATTTTGAAAAAACAAACAAACAAACAAACAAACAAACAGTAAGGGAAAAGTAGCCACTTTAATTTGAAAATAGCTATTTCTTGTTTACTTGATAAAGAATGCATTATCTGTCAGATTTCTGTGTACTTGCAAAGTTTGTTTTATCAATAGCTTTAACCCTATTGGTTTTGAAAAAAAAATGAAACAAACAATATCGGAAAAGTAGCCATTTCAAGTTGAAAATTTCCATTTCTTGTTTACATGATGAAAATTTCATTTGTTTTTATGTTTTTTTTTTTTTTTTTTAACTTTGACAGTTTGCAAGAAAATAAGTAGATACACTGCAAGTAGAGCAGTTCAGGCTCTTAAGGGCCACTAGTTCTTTATACTCTACCACAGGAAGTGATGGGATATTTATATGTTATATTGTCTAATGCCTGTTGCCTCAATTTAAAACAGGACAAGGCTTTTACCCTAATTCTGCTTTAACTTGAAGCAGCATACAAAGAAACTTTGGTGGCTGCATTTGATTTCACAAGTTTTTATGAACAACCTTAGACATTTTTTTCTCCACTGGCCCAAGGCCAGCAGGCTTATGTCATGGCCTGGTGCCCGTTGTACATGTGTGTCTGTGTGTTAACTTTTTTTTCAAACTTCTTCACTGAAACTACCCATTCATTTGATGAAACCTCACAGAAACGATCTTGCTATTGTCTTCTCCAGAAATTCTTGAAAGAATTAAAAAGCTGGTTGCCATAGCAACAAAACCGAAAAATTTTGATCGTCTTTGAAAATCTTCTTGTCTGAAACCATAAGGCCCAGGGCTACCAAATTTGGCATCTAGCTTTATCTTATGGACCTCTATCACTTCAAATTTGTATGGTTAAAAAGCCAGTGGAGCAATGTACAGAGGCATAATGGGCCTCTTGTTAGATTTATCTGACACTTTGATTTTCATGTTAGTTTTCAAACTTTATTAAAATGATGTTAACTGTTGTTGGCATATCTCATTTATTTTCCAAACTTCTGCTTTTATGACTTAAATATACCGGTACCCTTCAAATGATCAATTTTGTAAGACCTACTTTATAGTAAAAGTTTGGGTTTACAGTTAAAAATGTCGTAGGCTAGACAGGAATTCAGCTAGATTCAGAATCTGGCTAGACCAGATAGGCAATCGATTTTATCAGGACTAGGACAGATAAAAATTCTTAATTGGTCTGGACTCATTCAGGATCTGGCTAAACAATTTTTAGCCAGATAGAAATTGTTATTCAACTCCTGATCTGCCTTACACCAAAAAAGGATTTTTATCAAGACTTCAACTAGGCCTACACTGTATGAGTCTTGGTCATAGCCCTGGGAATCTTTGTATTTAACTCTTTAGCAAATAGCAAAATTTTGGACTTGTCCAAATTGAAAGCATTTGCAGACGATAAAATGAATGTGAATAAAAATAGAAAATTGATTTGGAAAGGGTAGAAAACATTGTGGAAAATGGAGAAAATGCTGGTTACTTCATTCTGGTTACCAGCATTTTCTCCTTTTCCAACAGTGTTTTCAAAGGTTGCAGAAATCAAATGTAGCTGGAATTATGGTAGAGCTAATTGTCTCCAAAAGTTTTGAAAACCTTTTGGGGTGAAAGAAAAATACCAAAATTTTCATTGAAATTTGCGATTTTCGGAAGAAAAACAGATCTGTGTCCTCAATACCACCACTATGGTCCTGGCTTGTAAGAAAAAGGCCGATAATCCTTAGAACCTCCTCACACATCCCTTTATCAATTCGAAAATGGTACCTTAACCCTTACCCAAACGACAAACTTTTGGACTAGACCAAATTGAAAGCATTTGCAGACGACAATTCAACTCTTGCTAAAAAGATTTCTGTCTATGATTGGGTAGAAAACATTGTGGGAAAAGGAGAAAATGCTGGTTACCAGCATTTTCTCCTTTTTCCACAATGTTTTCAAAAGGCTACTATTCAAGACCCGTAAAAACCAGGGATTGTTTGAGAAAGGGTTAAGTCAAAGTCTATAAACTGCGGAATTATATTCTCTGAATAACCCTGCACCTGCGGAATACTAGTATGCTGTCCACGGAGTTTGAGTAAGAGACCAATCAAAACAGTCAGCTTTTTTTAATTAATTCAATTATGACTCTAATTTTTAAATTATCTTTCTATCTGATAGCAACGACAAAATGTACATGTCCCTAACGATCAATGCATGTAGGAAAGTGAAATAAACTATGCAAACATTTCTGTTTATTTGTGTAAAAACAAAAAACAAACTAACTTGAAATATATATATATATCATTAATTATCAAATTTTCAAGTAGATTAATCTGGGAAAAAAAGGTTAATTGCTCTTATAAAACTAATATTAGGCACCGAATTAGGTGCAGGATGGCGTCCGCTTTTTCCCTCTATATTTCATATCGTCCGCTTTTTTCCTCTTTGTCTATATGGTCCGTTTATCGCGTCCGCGTTTTAGTCACACCCGTTGCAAAGGCTATGTGTGTTCGCTTCATGACATGCGTACTTGACAGCTTCCCGTTTATTTATAGTTTTCTGACGTCACTTTAGCTGTGGCTATAGCCCCAAACGAAGTCAGCCGAGATTACACTGTCTATCTTGTTGGCATGTTCCTATCGTCCCATACGTTATGTCACGTGGCTGATGAGTCTCATCACTTACTTTATTATGTAGAATACTGCAACCTAACTCTTCAACAAACGACAAAATTTAGACTGGTCAAAATTGAGAGCACTTGCACACGTCAAAAAAACATAACTCAAAAATTAAAAAAAAGTTTCAAGCAGTGTGGAAAACATTGTGGGAAAAGGAGAAAATGCTGGTTACCAGCATTTTCTTCTTTTCCCACTATGTTTTCAAAAGGCTTCGAATTTAGGGTCGTAAAAAACAGGAATTGTTTGGTGAAGGGCAAACTCTTTCAGCACCAAATGTATAAACTCGATTTCTTTTGAAGAAAGAATGGTATAGATCCAAGATTAGACTGCAAGTTATGTGCAGTCTAATCCTGATCTATGTTGTCCGTAAAATCTCCCTCCCTCCCCCCCCCCCCCCCCCCCCCCCCCCCCACCGCCATCCTTCACCGGTTTCGATGGTGCTAAAGGTTTTAAAAAGATACGAACTATAAATAGGTACTCAAATTAGTAACTTACTCATAGTTGCTTGTTTTTTTCCACCGATAACATTTTCCTTGACTGTGATATAATTGGATTATTTTGTTTTGCGTATTCGAAGACTAATCTCTAGTTGAACTTTTATTTGTGTAAACATGGTGAATGATATTTCGTCAAGGATTTAATGAATATTTTAAGTAAGTATTTTCTCTTTTTTTTTCTTGTTTGAGCTTTTTACTGGCGCGATATAGAATGGCTACAGTTTCTAGATAATGAGTTTCACAGAAAGGCATTGTTTGACCAATGTATGGATATATCACTTAGACACCAGTTTTCGTATGTCTTAGTACAATACTATATATATTTACAGTGCATATTCTACTCTCTCTTTTGTTGGTTAAAATAAAAAAGCCTGTGTTACACTGCATTTAGCCATGTCCTGAGATACTACTCTGAAATATGGGGGGGGGGGGGGGTTTGAGAAAATAGGATAATTTGAAAGAGATGGCCAATCCTGAAATTTAGATGATTTTATGAATACTTTAATTCAAGATCATGTAACACAAACTTGATTTTTTTCTCTGATCTTGACTTTCCCACATTTTGTGATTGCATACGTCAAAATGGCCAGAAGATTACGGCATTTTTAATGTTTTCCTGACGGAAAATGTTTATTTTATACTCTAGGGTTCTATCTCTCAATGCTAGTGAGGTATTCAAAATAAATGAGAAGTGAAACACTTTTTTGATATACGATATACGTATATTCTCTCATCATTTTTCTGTGCTTTTGTAACTAATTTACAAAGCATCACGGTGACGTTGAATTATAACTCGGTCTAAATTTGTCCATTTACAACAAATCGCACTAGGTCTGAAATTCTTTTCTGGGTTGTACTCGTACATTTCAACCGCAGACTGCTAACCGCGATTGACTGACCTTTTGCGGACCGTGTAGATCAAAATCTAAGTTTAAAGTATTTGCGGCATGATTTAGGTTTGCTGCAAAGCGTTAAACCCTTCCTGCACATTGCCTACGTTAAACGACCATGGGAGAAAAGGCTTTTGAAAAAGCATTGTGGGAAAAGAAGGAAATGCTGGTAAAAAGCATTTCCTCCATTTGCTACGACGTTTTCTACGCTAGGATTGACAAATTGTATGTTTTGGGTAGCGTTCAACTTATCGTCTGCAAATGTTTTCAATCTGGGCAAGGCTAAAATTTTGTATTATGTTAAAGACTTGGTTCTTGCCAGACGACTTTTTTCATGTCTGACAACAAATATTTTCAGACGACAAATACCATGACACTCAAATAGCGTGACCTGACATTGATAGTGCAAATAACATTATGAGAAAAGAAAATACTGTTTTTTTTACAGCATTTTCTCCTTTTCCTGAAGTGTTTTGTAAAGCTGCTTGTATAACTCTCACTGAACTCTTTCTGTACTATAGACGACACTGGCAGCTTTTTATGGACAGTGCAGATTAACATCAGTCTCTACAGAATTACCTTAAGTTTATTATCGAACTGTTTCTTGAGGCCTTACGAAGTATCTTTGTCTAGGGTTTCGGTCCGAAATCTGTAGTTAGGGTAGGTATTTTTTCCAGACGCTTTCTACATGAACTATGTAACGAAATCACAACGACAGATTTTTTGTCAATGGTAGCGTAAAAAGTTTAGGGCAGGTGTAATTCAGAGAGATTCCAGAGGGTTATTTCTCTACGTAAAAGAATGACCCGGGTCATTTATCTACGTAATGAAATGACCCATTGGTCATTTCTCTACGTAGTGAAATGATCCAGGGGTCATTTCTCTACGTAGTGAAATGATCCAGGGGTCATTTTGTAGGGGAGGGTCATTTCTCTGTATTACACCGGCAGCAATTTCTAGGTAGGGTCGATTTACCCTAAACACTGATATTTTTGATAGGCCCGAACTTGCACCAGAAGTGTAATTTCAGCCTTTGAGATAATGCAGTGTATCCACTCAGTAGTGAAAGAGTTTAACTCTTATACGGCTGAATAACTAAAAGGAAAAATTCAATTCGAAAGCACAAACCCAAATATTGCGATTTTATAGTCATGTTTTGGTGAATAGTATCTCCTAATCGGACAGTGTAGATCAAAGATCAGACTGCACGTTCTGTGCAGTCTGATCTTGATCTACACTGTCCGCAAAAGGTTGGTAAGTCACGCTTAGAATCCTAAGGGTTAAGATAGTAAAAACATGGTATCGTTTTGTGACGACATGGTATCGTTTTGTGACGACACGGTATCGTTTTGTAACGACATAAGGTGGACCACCAAACATGCAAAGCATGTAAACTGGCATACTTACGTGATTCATTTATTGTTCCTGTGAGAAAAACTGACAGCTTTTCTTTTACCAGCGTGCTTGGCACATACATTTAATCCTTCACTAAACAGTGACATGTTTTCACGAACCTTAGAGGGGTAGGGGAAAGTCTTTTGGAATACACGGTGGGAAAATGAAGAAAATGTTGATTCCAACTCTATGTTTTTTTTCACCTTGCACGGACAAAACATTCTATTTCTGCAATATTTCAACTCAACGACTGGGTTGCTCTGGTAAAAAGGGTCTTGGGTAATTCCTTACTGCATAATGCTAACAAAGTCATCACATATCTCTATGTGTATAAATCCCTTCGATCCATTTTCTCTAGGATTGGACTGAATCATAAAACAGATTGGTCCTTGAACATGCAGAAATTTACCCACAGCAAAACGTTTCGACCCTTTTCTGAATGTGTGAGTTGCATTAAACCCTCATTTTACAGAGTATTGCTCATATGTTTTTAAATGTTGACTGGGTTAAATTTTGTCAAACAGTTAAGTAATATAAAAGTGCTATTTTTTACCCATAGAGCGCTTAATTAACCCATTACCACACAATCCCCACTTTTGACGCCCCTTAGAAAGAAGCCTTTGGAAAACATTGTGGGAAATGGAGAAAATGCTGGTAACCAGCATTTTCTCCTTTTCCCACAATGTTGTCTACCCTTCACAAAACAAATTTAAAATTTTCAGTCACTTTCAATTTGTCGTCTGCAAAGGCTCTCGATTTGGACAAGCCTAAGATATTGCTGTTTGGTAATGAGTTAACGAAATGTATCTTTTTTCGCGCGGGTCAAACATTCAAAATATTGTCTCAAGGTTGCTACTGCTATATTATGTATAGAGAAGTAGCAGACAATTTAGAACCAAGATCAGACTGCACATCTGTGCAGTCCGATCTTGATCTGCAGTGTCTACAAAACCTACTTAACTCGTTTTCAGTACTTAATGGGTTAAGAATACCAACCCCAACTGAGCCGAATGAAACGGTGTGCTTGAGTTAGTAAAACAGAAGTGTCGCAGTTTGAACTCTTTTACCACACTGCCCTGGCTTGTTAAAACCATGAGCAAAGAATGCCCTTTGAGCTATAGTACCCTACGTTTACACCAAGTTTCCCTTGAGCTACTGCGGTCCCGTTTGTGCAAAACGTTATGTGCCATGAGATTTTGTTCGTTTTTCCCTCATTTACTAAGTTTAGGTACCCTACGAGTTGACCCTGCGTTTACACGTTGTTTCCGGCAGCCATAACAGCAAAACGGAATCGACGTAATACAAAACAAAGGAACAGGATACGCAAATTTGTCAGACCGTGATCGCCGAGGTAAAACGAAATTCTCACGGCAGTCCCGGTGCTGATGAGAAATCTAACAGGCCGTAGCAGAACCGGCGTTGATCATTGCGGTCTACTACGGCCTGATTGATACCGTCGAAAAAAGGGGCTTCATCAATCATCTCCGAGTCTTGTTACGGATTGTTACGTGTTGGTATGTTCTAATGCGATCAAGTGTGCATATCCGTTCCATTGTATTACTTCAAGCCTGTTTTGAGCATGGTTGTTCGGGCTGCTGGGAACATGGTATAAACGCAGGCTGATCCGAGACGGCACTTTCCGATCGTGTTTCATGCAAGTCTACGGCAGAACAAAATCCATTATTATACTGCAAGGAAATATCTCGTGATCTGATTGGTTAACATGCCGGGAACATAAATTATATATCATGTACCCTGGCAAAAACCACGTACCACGTAAAGCCATTTCCCCCGTAAACATCACTACAATTGCAACACAATATCCAAAACGGCGGCCAGACTGCACGTTTATGCACCAAACTGCATGTTTTAGCGACGTCAATGTCCAGTGATGTTAGTTTTCATTGAATTGGGGCATTCGGAAGGGAATTTCTATTTCGTCAGTATTCTCGATTCGTAAGATTATAAAACAGGAAAATTTCGCTAAACGCGCTTTAAAAGGGTAAAACTTTGCACTATAATAAATTCTTTGTACGGTCGGGTGGCAGGGGACTTGGAAACTTGTTCACGACTGGGGTGAATCATGTCGCCCCGAGCAGAAGTTCCCAAGTCCCCTGCCACCCGAACGTACAACTAATAATTATACTCGTAAGTGCTGTCCAGGATTAGCCTGCGCGGACTGCGCAGATATCCGACTGTCCCTTTTCGCATGTTGCAGGCATACAGTATTGCCTGCAACATGCGGAGTGTGGTGTGACGGGGGTATAAGGGTTGGAAATTAGAACAAAAATGTTATTGAAGACGAATACACGATGCAGGAATGCTTAATCTGCTGCGGTACTCGCCGAAAAAATATACAACTACTTGTAGAACACAGGATTCAACAGCAAACCGCCTCATAACTCCACGAGAAAGCCAAACTGTCTACATTCTTTTTCCTTTTTCCTCTAGCACAGAATAGTTCCAACTCTTAGACTTAATAAATAACTATGAAGAAAATAGGAAGAGTTATGGAGACATTTTACTATTATGACCTATGCTTTCATTCTTCAGAATACTTCCTTGTTTGATACCATTCAGTCCACAGTCACATAAATCTCATTTACTTTATGCCTTCTTGTCGACGAAATAATAAGAGTGACGCATTAGTTAACCTGTGTATATACAAGATAGTTTGAGATCACAAGTGACAGATCCCTAGATCATTTTAGTCGACAGAAAAAACTAATCTCTTATTTTACTGAAAACATTTTGGAAAAAGGAGCCATTGCTTGTAAACAAGAAATTGTCCCTTTTCCCGCAATGTTTTTAGTAGTTTTGTAACGTTGTCAAAGCTTCGAAGCAAAGAGTAATGTAATGCGTAGTGGAACTAAGATGTCTGTGTGGGTTAATAAGAAATAGTTCGTCGAGAATGTTCATTAGAATTGATGCGCCGTCATGTGAAACAATCTCTTACCCGCAGTTTCTCATTAAAACTCGTCTCGATAATTTGCTTGTTTACCGTTTAACGCTACTGTTTTTCAAAAGTGCTGTGGTTATTTAAGACGGGCAGTGCACCTATCGACGTTTTTCTGATATTTTCCGGTTGAACGCACAAAAGTTTCCCCTCCGCCTGAAGCATTGGCTGTTTTCCCAGGTCGAATCGCTGTTACAGAGGTAATCACAGTCATCATTTTCGGGTAAAATGTTTTTTTATAAAGAACGTCTGCTTGCAGAGGCGAGGGTGTTTGGCCCTTACACCTTCTGCGCAGCCTGTTCTTGGTCTAAACTGTCCGCTAAAGATCAGCGAGTCGCAGCCTAAGGGTTTAAAGAACTGTAAAGGACTGTCTAGATTTCCACATAAGTGTTGATGGATTGTATAATCTTTAATGCTCTTTTTTCAACAGAAATATCGTAATGTCCACTGCACCTATCTATACTTTTCTGGAGTTTCTTTTTACCAGCCCACCGTTTTTTTTTTAATTGAGTTAAGAAGGACATCTTAACTTTAGTAGTCTATGCATAAAACAATAGGTATTTTCCATTAACTTGGCGTCGTAAAAAACAGTGTCTGGGCACAAACCCCTGGATGACTTACAGAATCAAACTAACATTAAATTATGTATATCATATTTCATGTGTTTATTTTTAGAAATGTTATGGGTAAAGAAATGTCGTAATTTAAGCTATGCATAAAATTATAGGTATTTTCGATCAACTTGGCGTCATAAAAAACAGTGTCTGGTCCCAAACCCCTGGATGACTGAGAGAATCAAGCTAACGTTAAATTTTGTATATCGTATTTCATGTGTTTATTTTTAGAAATGTTATGGGTAAAGAAATGTCGTAATTTAAGCTGGGAGATTTATTTCCCCGTTAAAGTGAATATTTTCCTCCTGCCGAAAATCTGGGACTACTTTTTAGTTAACCGGTTAATTGACTTGGGATCATTAGTTTTAAAGTGGCATTCGTTGACAAAATAATCAGGGGAAATAAGATATATACAGTCAAACATAAGTTAAGCATCACCAAAACTGACCAGCAATAGCCTATGTGCTTAGACCAGCATTACTCATGCCCACAGTATGCCATTTTTGGGCTTCGGAAAGTTTTCTCGTGGCCATCCTTTCATTTGGCTCATAAAGCAACCTGTTACTTGTCTAGTGGGTCCGTGCATAGCTTGAAAATACACCAAAAAAAAAAGGTTATCCATTAAAGAAAATATGACTAAATTTATTCTGGTGATGCTTAACTGATGTCTGACTGTATATAATTTATGTCATCAGCTTGTGGTTAAAATGGGGAAATATTTGTCTCAAAAGGGAAAGGTCAGCGAAAATTACTCGTGCCCTACGACACTCGTTAATTTCGCACTGCTTTCCCTTTTTAGACAAATATTTCCCCATATTGACCACAAGCTGATGAAATAAACTCTATTAGTTGTATAAGCATTTCTAGTAATCTGCAGACAATGTTCAAGTGTAAGACAAGTTCAAAATATTTCTTGATTAGACCCGAGACAATAGCTTAACCCTTTTGCTGCTAAACGTGACTCGCTGACCTTTTGCGGACAGTGCAGATCAAGATCAGACTGCACAGAACGTGCAGTCTGATCTTTGATCTACACTGTCCGATAAGGAGATATCATTCCCAAATACAGAACTTTGAAACAGCAAATATTTGGGTTATTAGTATCAAACTGAAAATTTAATTTAATTTTTTAGCAGGATAAGGGTTAAGGTATTGCAGTTGCTGATATTTGTAGGGGTATTTCTTCTCCCTCTTCTATGTTCAGCACCTTCGCAAGCCAAGGCTGACGATTCACTATGCTACTCTACCCTTGGCGGATCGAGCTTGATTTTTACATTTTCCCGATACGCTTTTTCATTGGATGAAAACAGCTCTAACTGAAACGAATGAAATCGTTCGTAGCATTTCATCTTTGATAGAATAGAAAGTAAACATGGAAAACCACGTGGATGTCTGCTTATCGCTTCATGTTGAATAATTGTATTTGTAAGCGGTTTGTAAAACGATATTTCATTGGCTTTCAGAAATACATTGTAAAGGGGAGTAATAACCAGCATCCAATAGAGGGCGCATCGCAGAAATCTCGAAATCGTGCTCCGAATCAGCCAAGGTAAGATCCACGTAGTGATCGTAACCTTGGATCTCTAAGATGTATGTTTAGATGTTCAGGTTTGACGATATTCTGATTCTAATGACTTTCATTCCTGTTGTGGTATGCAAAGCATTTTAAATGCAAATAAACAATGAAGAAAATATAGAGGAAATCCGGTTTCGAAATTTATTACCTGTAATTACTAGACATTGTAGTCATGTTTCCTAACTATAAATTCTAGGTGCATTGAGCTTAAAACGTTTCATTAGAGACCGGGTATAATTGAATTCATTCTTGTTTCAATTTGTTGCACTATAGGTATATCTGTATCTTGTCTACAGGTAGAAGGTTTTTACTCTTTACACGCAATCCCTACGTTTAACGACCCTGAGCCAGAAGCCTTTAGAAAACATTGTGGAAAAAGGAAAAAATGCTGGTAATCAGCGTTTTCTCTTTGTTCCACAATCTTTTCTACTTTTCTTAACTCAAGTTTTAATTTTTGAGTCGCATTTAGCATGTCATCTGCAAATGCCTTCAATTTGGACAAGTCTAAAATTTTGTCATTTGGTAAATATTTAATGAAAATGCTTCGGTGAAAGACATACAAGCGTCTATAACAACCTGCTTCAGCAGCATCCACCCAGAGAAAATGTCCTAGGGTCATTCAAAGTATTGAAAGTACTGAGGGATTAGCGTTTGTGTAACAAGTGGCTATGGTAAAGATTAAGACTTGGTTGGTCTACGTACAAGGTTGAAGAAACATGGTCACATTCGCTTATTAACCCTTGCCCAAACAAGCCCTTGTTTTTACGTGCCTGCAGTACTACTCTTTTGAAAACACTGTGGAAAAAAGGAGAAATTGTTCGTAACGAGCAATTTCTCCTTTTTTCCACAGTGTTTTCTATCTATTTGGAGAACTTTCTGCCATTTTTATCAAATTTGAAATTGTCGTCTGTAAAGTCTTTGAGTTTGGAAGAGTCTGAAATTTGTGGTTTGGGAAAGAATTAAGTATGTACCAGTTCAACAGGTTCACCTTTATCCACCTATGGACACTTACCCTTCAAAATAGGAAATAACATCAACAATTTGATAATTGAGTGTTCATGGAAAGAAAAGCATATAAAGAACACATCAGCTTGATTATCTGGCATTTGAATACTTTCTGCAGTTCACTTTTAGATAAATATTCCATCACGCACGTATTATCCTCAACTGTATATTTGCACTCTTTTTAGTTGTATGCTTATTAGGAATGAGTCAAGTGATTTTGGACTTTGTTGTAGAATGTCTTGTGAAAATCTGGCTCAGTGTTGCTTGCACATAATTACGAAATGGAGTGTAAGATATGTCCATTTGTTTATTTTCATCATCAGATGTATCTATCTATATGTGGCAAATATTCCGTCCTTTGTCACTAATCCATGGTTAGAAGCTAGATATTTTTTTCTTCTTCCTCATCTGCAACAAACATCTTGTAGCTTATCGATGTCTTGTGCAGTCTACTAATTTGTAATGAACATCGTTTAAGCTGGAGGTTTTGTGGTTTACATTTATGTCAACAGTATCATTTGTAACAGAATTAAAATTTCCAACCAGAAGAATTAATTTCCTCGATGCAGTTTACATATATAACTTTTAGTAATGGGAATTTCGTTTATATTTAAGGTCTATGGCCTCTAGTTCATCGATAAACATCGACGGTTTCGTGAGGCTGTTCGGCTAATCTTGCCAGCTATCGTCTTTTAACATGAGAGTTTAAAGGTGGCCCTTCAGAATTTGGGAAGAAAATTTTACAAAAATACAAAATATCATCCTTATACTCCCAAAGCCTTATAATCGTCATTCATTAAACCCCAGTAGTCGAAAACCATCCGACAACACGAGAAATTAGAGATTTACTACGGCCAAGGTCGACATCGACGGGAAACACGTTCTATTTTTACATGCACAACTCGCTCATTTACATACTGGAAATACACAGACGAAGCTTCAAACATTGCGTCCGAAGAAGATATTATGAGAAATAATTACATGTTGGTTATGTAATGGAATTTAAGCGTCATTAGTCACGTGCCAGTCACTTAACATTCCCACATGCATTTTTTTATTTTTGGCGCGAAATCTAAAAATAGCTTAAGAGGCTACGTAGCCTTTTAAGGGAATACCATAAAAAAATTTTTTTTTTTGGTAATTTTATTATTCTTAATTCTTGATGATTTGTATTGTTTTTTTCATATAAATTTCAGTGACATATAGATCTATATTTTTTGATTTGGTGAGATGTCAAATTTCTAAGTACCCACCTTTAAGGCCGTATACTCACTAATTCATCGGTAAATATCGTGAAACATCGACGTTTTCGTGAAGGCCATTCGGCCAGTCTCGGCAGCTTCTGCCTTTTAATCTGAAATTAAAGGCCGTAGACTCACTAACTCATCAGTAAATATCGTGAAACATCGACGTTTTCGTGGAAGCTATTCGTCCGATCTCAGCAGCTTCTGCCTTTTAACATGAAATTAAAGGCTGTAGACTCACTAACTCATCGGTAAATAATTATTGTGAAACATTGAAAATTTTCTAAGGCTATTCTCGGCCAATCTCGGGAGCTTCCGTCCTTTAATATGAGAGTTAGGGGCCTTAGAACTTAACAAGACTATATCAAGTGTGGCACTAAGTTAAGATTGGCTCATCTGGTAAACGTACTGTAACCTCACCAATAAAACATAAATTATCCCAGTACACGTCTATCTTCTTTTCAACTCAACTAGAACTCGTCATTTCGCTATATCCATTTAGTGATCTATTAATAGCCTATTAATTGCTTAAACATATGTCCGATAATTACTTATGGCTCAAGAATGAATGTCCCGAGTACTCAATGTACTTTGCTCCAAAGCATCTGATAAAGCAAGGGCGTGGTAGTTTTGCCACAATTCTACAGCTGAAGGTATAAGTATAAAGTCAAGACCCAAATGTAACGTTAGGTACCTAACCCTTTGGCTGCTAAATGCGACTCACTGACCTTTTGCGGACAGTGTAGATCAAGACCAGACTGCACAAAATGTGCAGTCTGATCTTTCATCTACACTGTCCGAGAAGGAGATATTTCTCCCCCAAAGTTAACTTTGAAACAGCAACCCTTAAGGTTACCTTCAGGTATCGTTTAACTTTTACAGCAGAATAAGGTTTAATTTCTCTCCGTTGTCTGCGCATGTCATATTCTTCAAAGATTTGACCTGTACACTTACACTATTAAATATTTATATAGGTAGAATTCTTTGGCAAAAAAGTAGGGATTTTTAGATAAATATTTACAACATTTGTTTTGTTATTTAATTAGCAAATTTCAAACCATGCACGTGCTTGGAGATAACCACGTGATATCAGTATCATAGAAAATCCATTGAACCTGCATATCATTGGCAGCACCACAGATCTTTGCGCGGCCGTTACACTTATAGTCCACCCTATGTAATATGGGTATGAGTAAAGATTTAAAATGTCTTTGAAAATTAGTGTCTCTTAGAAGAACTTTATTCTATCTGCACATTCAAACTTCCCCTACTGTAGAAAAAACATTTCTCGTTGTCACAAATGAAATATTAGAATTGTAACTTGCTCATATATCTTTTACCTGAAGATTTGAGCTAATAAAGTATTTTGAATTGAATTGAATTGAATATAATTTGATATGATGGACATGTTTTGCGAAGAGTGTACAAAAAGACAAAGGTGCATACGCGCTGGCTGATTTTAGTCTCCATCCTCATCATTTTATTTCTCTCAGACTTGCTTTTCTTTTGGAAACTTGTGAACGTAGAAAATTACTGCTCGATCATATAACGACTTGCACAGTAGTGGGATAATAGTAATGCATGCCAAACCGCAGGTGCTGGTCTCTAAATATTTCCACAAAAATGTTGCAGTCGCTATGGCAATCTGGTACTTTTGGAATAACAAGAGCGGGAGCCGTATTCACCAACCATTCTTAAGAACGTTCTTTGTCTTGTTCTCCAGAATTTTCTACATTTGTAAGTAACACAACATCTGATTGGCTAAACCGAATGGTTTAGCCTATCAGAGAAGTTGTTTTACTTACAAATTTAGTAAACCTTGGAGAATAAGACTTAGAATATTCTCAAGTATGGTTGGTGAATACGGGCCCAGATGTCACTTTGCTACATCTCTATAGCTTTTATACTTGTCCAAATTGAGAGTGGCTTGGCCAATTTCTTCCCGAGGATTGATTTTAGTCAATGCGACAGGATTCGTTTCTCCTCACTACTTACCGCATTGTTTCGACGATGTGGGGAAGCAACCAGTGGCTTGGTAAGAATATTGTGCATAATACTGGAGAAAAAAGAAACTTTAGGAAAGCAAGGATAGCTGAACTGCCCGCAGCGATAAAACTGATATACTGTTGCAAATGGCGGCTATCGACTCATGTCAGCCTACACAGTCAGCGCAGGTTGACACGGACCGAAACCTTTTTGCCATTTTAAAACTTTTTACATGTACAAGGACTATTTTACCTCGTGATTCAGGCGTTTGTTTAACTCCTTACAAAACGACCAAATTTTAGGCTGGTCTAAATTGTAAGCACTCGCAGACGACAAAATAAGGGTAACTCAAAAATTGAAATTTGTTTCCTGCAGGGTAGAAAACATTGTAGGAATATGAGAAACTGCTGGATACCAGCATTTTCTCCTTTTCCAACAATGTCTTCAAAAGTCCTTTATCTCAGGATCGTAAAAAGCAGGGGTTGTTTTGTAAAGGGTTAAACAAATTTATGGATCTACAATAACGTGATGACGTCTTTTGTATGGTGCATCACGGGAATACTTTAAGCTTTCCTTTTCACAGAGCATGGCTAAAAATATTTGGTTACTTGGTGTCAGAATAAGTGTTCAGCCCTGTCTTCTGATATCACATCAAAAGCTAGAGTGTTGCTGGTCAGAGATTTGTGCGGTGCTTGCTGCTTTCAGCCTTTATATTACATAGAGGATATTTGGGGGGGTTTTTTTCGGTGAAAGATCGAAATTTATTTCATGTCGTCAACACCATCGGTAATATGGCTGCGCCACTCGTTAAAATATTACCGATGGTGTCCACTCGATGAAATAAATTTTGATCTTTCCTTGAAAACAACAACAACAACACAACATATATTCTATTAATTACATGCTTTTGACTTTTTCTTTGTAATGAGTGCTCTCTCTTCAACCAAAAAGGTATTCGTTTTATTAGTTGGTTGAATTTCAAACCAATATTCGAATGCGATTTCTCCTTTTCTTTCAAATAATAAATTCCACACAACGGCTTCCTTGACAAATACCTTTTCAGCGTTCTCAACGCTTTGATTTAGACTGACATATCAACAAGCGATCGAAGTTATCTAGAAATCTACTTCATAGACACTATTTTCTGCCTACACTTGGGAAAGTTTACATTGTATGGGTGCGGATGCGGAAGAAAAGACAGTTAACAAGTCGAGATGTGTAATAGAAGGAACATAATTGCAAAAAATTTAGACTAATCAAAATTCAATGCATTTGCCGACGGCAGGTTTTACATGGTTTAAATGGTGGAACTAGTCAAAATTAGTATAAAATATCGCAGAAAAGGAGAAAATGCTAGTACCAGCTTTATCTCCTTTTCCTACTTTTTTTTTTGAAAAGGCTTTCTTTCTTAGGAAAGTTAATACACGTGACTGTGTGGTAAAGAGTTAATGTAACTCAAGGATTTAACCTTTTATCATACAATGATGTGTTTATATGACCCTGTTGAAGGTCTTTGAACCCATTACCTCACAATCCCTACTTTTGACGACCCCGAGAAAGAAGCCTTTAGAAAACATTGTGGGAAAAGGAAAAAATGCTGGTAACCAGCATTTTCTCCTTTTCCCACAGTGTTTTTTACCCTTCACAAAACAATTTCAAATTTTCAGTCACTTTTATTTTGTGCTCTGCAAATGGTTTTGATTTGGACAAGCCTAAAGTTTTATCGTTTGGTAATGAGTTAAAACAATATTGGGCATTCGGACAACTGCCTAAAGTTTCGTCTCGAATTAGCCTACAGGAGACTGGCGCAAATAGAAATTTACATAATAACGAAAAGTGTCAGTTCTAATTAGCCTGCGCGGACCCGCACGCCTGATCCGAGGCGACACTTTCCGCAAATGACCGAATGTTCCTTTTTGCGTGTTGCATGTCGTATAGAAGAAAGAAAAATGCATCAACTTTTTCTTTCTCTTTTTCTGTGGTGTTGTTTTACCCTTTTGATGCTAAATTTCATCATTAATAATTTTCATCCATCTTCAATAACTATTAGTTTGTTATCTGTAAACGCTTTGACGCTGATCCTACCGAATTTGAACCGCTGACCAGTCCTAGAAATAGATTGTTTACATGTTTTACATTATGACTGTGTTAAAGCGACAAAAAAAGTACTGATCTGATGAAGCAGCGGGGTCTATAGAGCAAGATCAAAATGCACGTATGTGCGAGCTGATTTTCTTTACACTTTTCGGAAAATAAAAAAGACAGAAAAAATGTCGTAATTAGCAGGAGAATAGATTTAGATTTGAATGACTTGATAACTTTGTCGTTCGGTATATAGTGTTGCGATCACAGCGATGTTCGAATGAAAAAAAATGGACTCATATCTGCGGATGCCGAAGTCAAATAATTGGCTTTGGTAGTGCTTTTCCCACTCGTCCTGATTTTCAACATAAAATATTACAAGTCTACATACTTTGGACGAATTCTCATTAAATATCATATGGTTGTCATTGAGAAATAATTATGTTATATCTAATGTGCCAAAATACTACTTGAAACGAATTATCCCGAGCATTTTAAATTAACAAAAAACGCAATTTTGACTTGAAAAATAATTTAAAAAGAAATAAAGTTGAATAATTGCAGTGTATTTGTATAAAAAAAAAAGTACGTGGTAAATTTAAAAAAATGACAGTGTTGAGAGAGAGAGAGAGAGAGAGAGAGAGAGGGAGAGAGGAAGAGAGAGAGAGATGTGCGGGCTTTTATCCTTCGAAGATTAAAAACTTAAGTACAAAATTTCTAAAATATTGAGCCTCTCTGATTGCTGATTATTGCATTTGATTTATTAGAACTGTTTTTTTTTCGTCCTTTCCTATCCCTCTTGTTGTGTCTTCATTATACCACGAGGATAATGCCATATAGTGTGAATCGATCTACATATTAATTCTTATCCTGCTAAATAACTAAAAATGAAATTTTCAATTCGATAGTAAAACCCAAATAATTGTTATTTCAAAGGGATCTTTTGGACAAAACATTCTCCAGGTCGGACAGCGTAGATCCAAGATCAGACTGCACGTTCTGTGCAGTCTGATCTTGATCTACGCTGTCCGCAAAACGTCCGTGAGACGTGATAAGCAGCCAAAGGGTTAATATCCTTAATGATATGTAGACAGCGTTCAATTGTATTTTTTTTTTATATTGAAAACGTTTAAAATTGTCACTACTTTGTTTCAATGACCGTGTTAGGTTTGCCTAAGTTCTTAACGGAGGTCAAATACTTAACATGTTTGTATTTATAATAAACTGTTCTTGTTACAGTGTCCATATAGACGAGCTAAAATACCTAGACACATCATCACAAAGTAAAGGTCCTATGAAGTCTTTTTTTCCCCCTTTTCATCGGAGATATCTATAGATTATTAACGTAAAGATGGAATATTAATTAAGTGACAAGTTAGGGACGTATATGACATTTTTTTTCTAAGAGGACATGTTTGCACATACAAAGCCTCTCATGTCTCTAGTAGATTACAGTTAGAATGATGTGGCTACCCCGTACACGTATCTGAGTAATTTGTCTTTGAAAAAGGTATACATGTATACAGTGCCAAAATTCAGCTTATAATGGATTTAAAGCGTTCCTCTTTAGTCGTCAGTTAAAAAAGGAAAATTACAGGGAAAATATATATACAAATATGATTCATTTAGTGAAAACTCATATTATTTTTGCAAAAAAAAATATGAAAGTCTGGTTTTGAGCATGATAAATGTACAAAATAATATGCATGTTAGGCCCTTGATTTAAAAAGAATATAATTTGATCGGATTAAGGGTTAATCTTGAAAAAAAAAAAAAAAAAAAAACTTTCCAAATTTCAATATTTATAATGTTTATAATTCTAAACAATAAAAAATAATAATTAAAAAATAATAATAAAAACAACACCTACTACACCCACTACCCTTGCTTATCTTGGCAAAAAACACGGTTGAAGGTCACTGAGAACGTTATTTTTTCAAGGAAAAAAATAAGATAAAAGCTCAGCAGACATGGTGGGAAAGGGAGAAATTGCTCAATAAGATTGATTTCACCTTTTCCAACAACAGTTTTCAAAGTGGAAACAGCTCTGCTTCCACAGGTTGAAATTTCCTCTCTGTTTCCTTGTTAGGTGTGTAACACCGTATCAGCAGCATTTTAATCACTTTAATCGGTGACGGGTAAAAGATCCATCTTTTTTTTCTTCACAAATACTACAGGAAGAAAGTGCTGATTATTGCAGTGCACAAATAGTAACACCATAATGTGCAAAAAGAAAAACGCATATGTTTACTTCCACGACAAAAATACATACGCAGAAGGATGCGCACCAGCATTTGTCATATACGTTGTTAAAGCTGTTTCACTATAAAGCCTATTTTTTTGCAAACCAATCAAGGCAACCCTATCAGTGTTAGAAACGTAATCATGACCCTTACAGACATTTTGTACCAAGTGTGTTTGGCTTTAGAACACAAAGAACGCATTTAATTTTGCCCCTTTTGATTTTCTGGACAATAAACCGATAGGAATGATTGAAACTGTATCAGAGCTCTTAGACAAGACGTGCTTAGCCAATCAGATCATGACACGTGAATTCGGCTCTATAAACACAGTGCAACTATTTAAAGCATGGTAAAATCTGCGTCATCTATAAAGAATGACGTCATTCTATATAAAATGACGTCATTTTGTATAAAGTAAGTAAGTAACTGAGTAAGTAAGTAACTAAGTTAATAAATGGAATATAATCTGCATCCGCGTTTTATTCCAAGTATGAACTTGCTTTCTTTTTATAAGATTTGGTCATGGTGAACGAAATAATCTTCATTATTTTGTGCTTTCCGAAAGGATATCGAGACATAGCAGTGAAAATATTTTTCGATCTTACACCGGTACCACCAGTGAAAATACTGATTTTCACATTCTTGTTGCCTAGGTAAATTGCGCATGCCTCACAACCAGATGGGAAATATGACGTCATATACCTTACATTTCTCCCGCTTGACGTAATATTGTAATGCGTTGCTATGCGGAAGGGGTGTGCCACGGGGAATAACGGAAAAGAACTGTACTGGATTTTGATAAAGCTCCTCTCAGAAAGGGTTAAAAGCATGAAATAAATAGAATATTGTTTCTTTTTTCGGTGAAAGATCGAAATTTATTTCATCTCGTTAACACCATCAGTAATATTTTCACGAGTGTCGCTGCCACTCGTGAAAATATTACCGTTGGTGTTCACTCGATGAAATAAATTTCGATCTTTCACCGAAAAAGCCAAATATCCTCTATTTCTATCGTGGTTTATCGTTCATAAGTCCGATACAGTGACATTTTCCCCTTAACAATAAATCTTTGAAATAACAATCTATAGGCTATTGTTATCGGCTTGAAAGTTTCTTTTCAGTTATTTAGCAGGTGAGCGGTTAAGCTAGCAAACGATTTGACTAATACTGTATTACATGTATGTCTGGAAGACATTTTGAAAGTAGTTCTGTAGTCATGGAAAGTCATCCAAGCCGTCATGGGGCGTATAAAAGTTATCTATTTTAATGCCAAAAGGTTTTCTGCGCCAGTTCCTCGAACTGACATGAATGAGATAATGCCTTGTCGGCCTGACATAAATAGGTTCTACACATCAATGCGTTTTGGCAAGGTAAAAATGAAAGTCGGCTTACTATAAAGAAGATTTTTTTTTTGTGAGTGTGTGTATGTGTTTGGTGTTTGTTTGTATTGCTTATTTTACTAAACACCATTTTTCACAATTATCTTGGTTATATTGCGGCGGCCATTGCACCTATTCACTTTTCTGGAGTTCCTTTTCACCAGTGTTTCGCATAAAAAATCTTTTCAAGCCGCTGACTGCTTTCCCACAAAACCATCGTCTAAAGAACGGTTAGCGAATACAGAGGAATGAATCCCTATGCAACGGCTACCATCAGTATTTAGAGCTGGACGCTATCGACCTCGTTTCGTTTATCTATGATTCTTCACACAATATTCTTTTCATACCAAAGGCTGCTTTTCCGCATTAATATCGTCGAAACGGTATTCAGCGGTGGGAGAAGAATGAAATATGTCGCAACGACTATCATCAATCCTGGAAAAAAAATGCCGAGCTGGGAATAGAACCAACGACCTCGGTTTGAAGCCCTGTTGATTAATTGCATGGTGTTGAACTCATTACCACATGACCATATTTTAGGCTTGTCCAAATCAAAAGTATTTGCAGACAATAAAAGGTGATTGAAAATTTGAAATTTGTTTTGTGAAGGGTAGAAAACATTGTGGACAAAGGAGAAAATGCTGGTTACCAGCATTTTCTCCTATTCCCACAATGTTTTCTAAAATTTTCTTTCTCAGGGTCGTCAAAAGTAGGGATTGTGTGGTAATGGGTTAATGCTGTCTTCAACATTATTCCAGTTTCATGTATATCGCAGCTGCCAGCACACATACCTATGCCTCCCTGCAGTTTCTGTTATCAGTGGAGCACTGGTAACAGAAACTTTTTTTAATATTCTTTCCGAGCCACTAACTGCTTTCCCACATAACCATTGTCGAAACAACGGCAGCAGTGGAAGAGGAATGAGTCCTGCTAAATGACTTTCATCAATCCTCGAATAGATTCTGCCGAGCCGGGAATCGAACCAGTGACTGCCTGGTTTCAAGCCCTGTTTGATTGAATTTGGGTTTATTTATCGTCGCCACTGGTTTCCCATATGGGCAGCGCTCCCTGAAATGTTAGTATTGTTAAGGGGGATAGTGCAGATACAAGACGAAACCCATCTTAAGCCTGGTTCTTTAATATGCTCGGTCTATAGCACCGTCTCATGGGATCTCGGTTTAACGTCTCATCCTAAAGACTGTTAGTAATTATATAAGGCCAGCCGTGGGGATCGAACCCACACCCTCGAGATCACTAGTCCTACGCTCTACCAACTGAGCTATGCAGTCAGGTTCAAGCCCTCAAGCCCTGTACGCGGTAAAGACTGAACTATCGGACATGGCCAGGTAGTTTGGAAAATTGCGCATGCGTTGGTAGGTTCATTGAACTAAACTTCAATGTAAGACAAAAGACGAAAACAACATATTTCAGACCAGAAGCCCTCACTGGAACATCAAACCTTCTACTAGACAAACCCGTTTTTAACGATCTTGAAAAGGCCCCTTGTTTATAACATACTATAATTATTTGTGCTGGGAACATTTCGCAATATCACATAATGTAAATATTTGCCATGACTGCTTTTGGATAGGGCACCCTCGTGGAATTCGTGTAACATTGATTTCCATCGCCGAAATTTGTTCGGATTCGGCTTTGACTCGGGTAGTCAGTAATCGATGCGGGAAACCGATCGATTACAAGTTAAACGAATCTCAGCCGAATACGTACTTTTTTAGGCGATGAAAGGCGATGTTACACGAATCCGATCAGGACGCACTATCCTTAAGTCATCTTTGCGAGCCAAGGTTACGATCACTACGTGGATCTTACCTTGGCGGATCGAGCCCTATATTTCGAGATTACCGCGATACGCACCTATTGGTTGCTGGTTATTATCCCCCTTTACATCATATTTCTTATGGCCAATGAAATACCATTTTACAAACCGCTTACGAATACAAAAATTCAACATGAAGAAATAACCTCAAACGTACTTCGACATTGCATGGTCATGTGCTTGGGTTTATAGCCTAAAGCCTCTGATAATTGACTGGTCATACTGAAACTTTCTGTAAATATTGTTCGTCTATGTTTTTTGTCGTATAGATCCTGCACACATTCACGGAGGTACCTATGTTTACCTTCTATTTTTATCTGAAAGGTCGCGACCTTGTTCTATTTTCATCAAAAATGAAATGCATCGAGCGATTTCATTCGAACAGTTAGAGCTAGCTGCCACCAATGAAAGTGCGTATGGGGGAACGTCGAAATCAAGCTCGATCCGCCAAGGGTAGAGTAGCGGAGCGGATCGTCACCCTTGGCTTGCGAAGATGCCTTAAGTATATTTCATTCGTTTCTAGACGACAAAGTCCTGGACTTGCAACTATTGAAAAGATTTGCAGACAGTCATTCATGAAAGTTGACTGGGACCTTTATGACCTTTGACTGTGACCTTTATGAAATTCTGTTCGAAAGCAAAATCTATTGTGAGTATAAGGAATTAACCCTCATGCTGTGAACGCGACTTACTGACCTTTTGCAGACAGTGTAGATCCAAGATCAGACTACACAAAACGTGCAGTCTGATCTTGGATCTACACTGTCCGATTCGGAGATACATGTATTTATATACCTTTGAAATAGCAACAATTGCGGGTTTCACCCCCGGTTTGAAAGTTTCGTTTTATTTCTTTGGCAGGATAAAGGTAAAATACTCGTTCATCTGCATTTTCTCAGTTTTTCCATCATTTGATAACAAAAAAGAACAAAACGGAAGACAGTTCATCAAAAGAGTTTTAGCTCTTTACCAAACGGCAGAATTTTAGACTTGTCCAAATTGAAAGCACTTGCAGACGACAAAATAAACGTAACTAAAAAATATGAAATCTGTTTCAAGTAGGTTAGAACACATTGTTGGAAAAGGAGAAAATGCTGGTAACAAACATTTTCTTCTTTTTTCGCAGTATTTTCAAAAGGCCTCTGTCTCAGGGTCGTAAAAAACCAGGAATTGTTTGGTAAAGGGTTAGTGGTGATGAGAACATTGCCGTCTGACTTACATTTGTGTCTAGTTTTTTTTGCCTGGGTTTTATCGTCCGAAATCTGTTTTTGCTCTGAGAACTATTAGAATAAATACATCCCTTTGGACTATACTTTGTGAAAAGGGGGCTTAATATATCTGTAAAAAGTATCAACCCAGGTCAGCCTGTTCGAACCAGGACCGAATCTTTTTGCTGATGGTTAGTTTTCATCAGCTTAGAGGATTAGTGTACCTGATAATACATAGAGGATATTTGTTTTTTTCGGTGTAAGATCGAAATTTATTTCATCGAGTGGACACCATCGATAATCTTTTCACGAGTGGCGCAGCCACGAGTGAAAATATTACCGATGGTGTTCACGAGATGAAATAAATTTCGATCTTTCACCGGAAAAAACAAATATTCTATTTATTTTATGCTTTTAACCCTTTCTGGGAGGAGCTTTATCAAAATTCAGTACAGTTCTTTTCCATCATTCCCCGTGGCGTACCCCTCCCGCATAGCAACGTTGCGTCAAGCGCGAGAAATGTAAGGTATATGACGTCATATTTCCCATCTGGTTGTTAGGCACGCGCAATTTACCTAGGCAACAAGAACGTGAAAATCGGTATTTTCACTGGTGGTACCAGTGTAAGATCGAAAAATATTTTCACTGCTATTTCTCGATATCCCACCGGAAAGCATGAAATAAAGTCTGTTCTCTTACAAAATGAATTTTATGGATCCACAATATAGTGATAACCTGCTCGGTATCATAAATAAAGGAGATGCACCAAAGCCCCCTGTTACCAGAGTTTGATCCATATGATTATAGAAATCCGTTTTACCTTTCTTCAAACAGGTCTTTTCCATCGAACGTTTTCGGCTTTTGGCCGACTTCTTTTGGTACAGATAAAGAATGTGAAATTGTGGTAATTTGGTAAAAAATACGCACATGATTATTTGACGGGCTCTTGCTTCCGAATTTGCCCACACATTTATTTACAAGCGTTGCTACCGCTTATCAATACCCCGGGGGCCTTGTTTATACCATTGCAAATTAACGTAATGGATAAAGATCCTTTTTCTTGTGCTGTTTTGGAAATCTAATGCTTTCATAAATGTCATCCAATGACCCAATACTAATTTTCAACAAATTGAAAAGGGGAAAAAGGCAATAACTTGCCAGGTTATTTATCATTATTTCATACTTTCCGGTTGGTTATTGAAAAATTATCAGTGGAAATATTTTTCGATTTTTCATGGTGACGACGAGTGAAAATACCGTTTTTTAGCTCACCTGAGCACATAGTACTCATGGTTAGCTTTTGTGATCGCCCAATGTCTGGCATCCGTCGTCCGTCGTGGGTCGTGCGACGTGCGTCGTGCGTCGTCCAGACTTTCTTTAAACATCTTCTCCTCCTAAACCACTGGGCCAATCTTGATGAAACTTGGCAGGGCTGTTTCTTGGGTAAAGCTCTATCAAAATTGTTCAAGAGATTGAATTCCTCCCATAACTGTGGTTGCCATGGCAACAAAAAGGAAAAAAAATAGCAAAATCTTTGAAAATCTTCTTCTCTGAAACTAGAAGGTGTAGAGCTTTGAAATTTAATATGTAGCATCTCCTAATGAACCTCTACCAAGATTATTCATATGAGGTCCCTGGGGTGAAAACTGGCCCCGCCCCGGGGGTCACAAGTTTGAAACATAGGATCAAAGAAGGAAATCTTTAAAATCCTTCTTCTCTGAAACAGGAAGGCGCAGAGCTTTGATATTTGGTATGTAGCATCTCCTAGTAGATTTCTACCAAGATTATTTATATGATGTCCCTGGGGTCAAAACTGGCCCCGTCCCGGGGGCCACAAGTTTGATATATTGGAACACAGAAGGAAAATTTTAAAATTATTCTTCTCTGAAACCAGACGACGTAGAGCTTTGATATTTGGTATGTAGAATTTCCTAGCAAACCTCTACCAAGGCTCTTCATTTGATGCCCCTGGAGTCAAAATTGGTCCCACCCTGAGGGTCACAAGTTTGAAACATAGGAACAAAGAAGGAAAACTTTAAAAATCTTCTTTTCTGAAACTAAAGGCGTAGAGCTTTGATATTTTGTGTGTAACATCTCCTAGTAAACCTCTACCAAGTCTGTTCATTTGATGCCCCTGGGGTCAAAACTGGCCCCGTCCCGGGGGTCACAAGTTTGAAACATGGGAACAAAGAAGGAAAACTTTAAAATTCTTCTTCCCTGAAACTAGAAGGTGCAGAGCTTTGATATTTGGTATGTAGCATTTCCTAGTGGACCACTTATAAGAGTGTTCAAATGATGTCCCTGGAGTCAAAACTGATCCCACCCAGGGGGTCACAAGTTGAAAACATAAAAATAAAGAAGGAATACTTTAAAATTCCACTTCTCTGAAACTAGAAGGTGCAGAGCTTTGATATTTGGCATGTAGCATCTCCTAGTAGACCTCTACCAAGATTGTTCATATGATGTCCCTGGGGTCAAAACTAGCCCTGCCCAGAGGGTCACAAGTTTAAAACATAGAAATAAAGAAAGAAATCTTTAAAATTCCACTTCTCTGAAACTAGAAGATGTAGAGGTTTGATATTTAGTAAGTAGGATCTCCTAGTAGACTTCTACAATGTATGTTCATATGATGCCCTTGGGGGTCAAAACTTACCCTGCCCCGTGGGTCCCAAGTTCGAAACATAGGAACAAAGAAGGAAAAGTTTAATTTTTTTTCTTCTCTGAAACTAGAAGGCGTAGAGCTTTTATATTTGGTATGTAGCATCTCTTAGTAGACTTCTACAAAGTTTCTTCATATGATGCCCCTGGGGTCAAAACTTGCCCTGCCCCAGGGGTCACAAGTTTGAAACATAGGAACAAAGAAGGAAAACTTACTAAAATTCTACTTCTCTGAAACTAGAAGAAGTAGAGCTTTGATATTTTGTAAGTAGCATCTCCTAGTGGACCTCTACCAAGGTTTTTCTTGGGATTCCCCTGGGATCAAAACTGGCACCGCCCCAGGGGTCACAAGTTCGATTTTACAGCTTAGTACTCAGGTGAGCGATATGGTACTCTTGTTTTGTATTCTAATTCTTCAATTGAAGGCGGAAACAGTTGTTCCCTCGAACTAGTTACCTTTGTAAAATGCACGTGCCTCACAACCAGATGGAAAAATAACGTAATTTACCTTAACATATTTCTCGCGCTTGACGTAATATTGTAATGCGTTGTTATATGGGTAATGCGTTGCTATGCTGAGGAGGGTACGCCACGGGGTATATCCGAAAACAACTGTACTGGATTTTGATAAATTCTACCCCAAAAAAGGTTAAAAGCGTGAAATGAATAGATTTTTTTTCACGGTGAAATATCGATATTTATTTCATCGAGTGAACATCTTCGGTTATATTTTCAAGAATGGCGCAATTTATTTCATGGACTGGCCACGAGTGTAAATATTTTTCACTCGTGGCCACTCGTAAAAATATAACCGATGATGTTCACTCGATGAAATCAATTTCGATATTTCACCGTAAAAAAACAAATATCCTCTGTTTATTTTACTTCATACTGAGTCACAAAATAGTTTCAATATTTATATTTCAGTATTTCTTAAGCTTTCGTTCTTTTCTCTCAAGGCAATAGAAAACTTCATAAAGCATTTTGCCAAAAATGAGAAATTCGTCATAAAATGCGTTTTTTTTTTTAAAATCACATATTTCTTGTAAAGGCGCAAGAAAACCATGATATACCTCAAAAAATAATATTGACATCCGTGTTTACCACTTAAAAATGATCAAAACAAAAATAAAAAAACATGCAGCTGAGCTAAACAGGAAGTACCAGGTAGAGACGCAATGCTGTTGATTCGTATAAAATCTGTTTTCTTTCTTTCAAAAGTACAGTATAAAAAGAAACTGCTTTTTTTTCTATCCTATGAAAAGGCACTGATTTATGTATGAAAAAAAAGTTAATTGATTTAAAACATACTCTCAGACTATGAAATATGACGTAGATATATTTTCTATGTATACTTTAGTTTAATACCTCATATATTACCATTACCAACTTGCAGTAATCGGAAAAATGATTTTATCCGCTTTCGTTGTTGATCTAGATTAGCGGTTTATACTACCATGATTAAATAAGTCTTTGAAAACAATGTGGGAAAAGGAGAAAATGCTGGTTACCAGCATTTTCTCCTTTTTCCACAATGTTTTCTAGGTTTTCTAAGACAAATTCCACACACACACACAAAAAAAAAAAAAACTTTTTTCCTTCAAATGACACAAGACTGCAATGCTATCGTCTGTTGAAGGGTATTTTAAAGACTGGCAATGCTAATACGTCTAATCTTCGATCAATACCATCTTCACATTGAGGCCAAACTATACAGCCAGAAGTTCTTTACTTTGCTAGAAAAAATTATCACTATTATTAGACCTTATAACAGAAAAAATAACAATTTACAATATAATCCTTTAATTTTCATTCTGAGAAAGAAGGTACCAAACACCAGGCTAAAACTGGAAAATGTTAGTTATCAGCATTTTCTCCATTTTATAGAACCTTTCCAGCAGAGGGTTAGTTTAAACATGTATCAATTTATTTTACATCGATTGAGAAACAAGTTCCTGCAACTTACCCTAATTTCTCTGAGTTTAGTTTAAACATATTTACGTTACTAAAACTGATTGAGAAACAAGGTCTTATACAACTCATACTAACCTCTCTCGATTCTGTCTACTGGGAACTACACCAGTGCTCGCGCCAAATTTGTGGGCCATAATTGAAAAACCCCAAGGTTAACACTCGCTCCCGGGTATCGAACTTGGAACCTTATGGTTAAGAGGACGACGCTCTTCCCCGCAATCACGGACACCACTACTTCCTCTTGATTCTGCTTCCCGGAAACTACAACAGTGCTCGCTCCGACTGTGTGCCAACGAGCACTCCCAGAATTGACACCGCTTCCGGGAACTGAACTCGGAACTTCTAGTTTTAAAGCCGGTGTAATGCAGAGAAATGACTCTCCCCTACATAATGACCCATGGGTCATATCTCTACGTAGAGGAATGACCCATGGGTCATTTATCTACATAGACGAATGACCCGGGTCATTATTCTACATGTACGTAGAGAAATGACCCCAGAGGGTCATTTCTCTACGTAGAATAATGACCCGGGTCATTTTGTATGGGGGGGGGGTCATTTCTCTGCATTACACAAGCGCTTTAGCTCACATCCAGGATAGAAAGTTTACATGTTTGGTTCTACACTGTTAGAGAAGACATTCCTTACCCAGTGGAATCAACTTTAAAATCGCAATATTTGGGTTCTTGATAATAAAGTGAAGATTTTCGTTTCATCAATTTAGTAACATTTAAAGAGATGCTGAATATAGTGTAGACTAAAATCAAAGTACACTGAGGTGCAGCCTGATCTTGCCTTCTGTTATTCACAATGCACGTCAAGGTAACGGTATACGGTATATGCGGTTTCACCCTTAACCTACTAAATAATGGAACTGAAACTTTCAAGTCGATAGCAAAAACCCTAAATTTTGCTACATGAAAGGTATTTTAGGGGAAAAATCCTCTTCTCGGACTGTGTAGATCTAAAAACAGATTGCACGTTCTGTGCAGGCTGATCTTCATCTACGCTGTCCGCAAACTATGGTTTAGTAACGCTTAGCAGGTTACGGTAGAACAGCGTTACTATCATTTACAAGAAATATTTGTCTAAATAGTGCAATCAATTAACGGGCACATTAAGGACCTATTAAACAGTGAGCGGTCCCTGCTTTTCGTATTAAACAGCATTTGTTGCATTGTAACAGAGAATTATTGATGTTGTATTTTCATTAAATTGCGGATTTGTTTCTTTTATCTCCTTACCAAAAAGAAATTAAAGAAAAAGCTTTCAGCTTTGTAGCCTTATCCTGCCAAAATAACTAAAATAAAATTTTCAATTCCATGGTAAAACCCCACAATATTGCTATTTTAAAAATAATGTTTTTTTTAAATAATATCTCCTTCTACGGACAGTGTAGATCCAAGATCAGACTGCACGTTCTCTGCAGACTGATATGAATCTACACTGTCCACAAAAGGTAAGTGAGTCTCGCTTTGCAGCCTAACCGATCGAGCACTGAACTAATTATGCGATGTTACGAGGTTGTTCTGGTCAGATCATGCCACACAGTAGTGAACAGTGTACATCTGAAATCAGACGGCAAGTTCCGTGAATTCTGATCTTGATCTACATTATCCACAAAAGAACCCTGTCCAGGTTCCGTGACTTTAAGGGTTTAGATTAACAGAAAAAAAATGTGAAAAAAGGAAAAAAGAAATAGAGGATATTTGTTTTTTTCGGTGAAAGATCGAAAAGTATTTCATCGAGTGAACACCATCGGTAATATTTTCACGAGTGGCGCAGCCATAACCGCCCCCCCCCAATATTCTATTTATTTCATGCTTTTAGAGTAACAGGAGTCAGGAACTTGAGATATTTGGCCCACACTATTAGCTGGAAATTTCTTTTTATTTACGTAGATTTTTATAGATTTTTATCCCTTAAAGTGCTGGAACCAAGTTAACTTGGTTTTGCGAACAGTGCAGATCAAGATCAGACTGCACAGAACGTGCAGTCTGATATTAGATCTACACTGTTCGCTACCTTATTACATGTCATGGCTAAAATAATCTTGAAATAACAATATTCGAGTTGCTTTTCCTACTTGAAAAGGTTTAACTCATTTATTCAGCGCTTAAAGTGTTAAAGAGTAGGAAAAGGTGTGTTACCTATCACGCAAAAAGGGACCCTTTGGGAACTGTGAAAAGTGTCACACCTGTTCAGACTGCGCGAATTTCGCTGGCTGACTAGAATTGACACTTTTCGCTTTAATGACATTTTCTGTATGAAAAGTGGTCATTGTACCCTGTTATACAATCATTTTTTAAATATCAACTTAAACTGACCTGCACTATATAACGTCGATCTGTTCTAATCTATTTGATGGACAGAATTCCCAGATGGTCTCTTTCTGCGTGATGGGTCACAGTTATGAAAACAAAAATAACATTTTTTTCTATCCTGTTTTTCACATTATACATTATAAGATTATTTCAGGGCACGATGCAATTAATAACTGCCAATTTACCAGCAATAACTATATAACCTTTGCTCTGTGTGTAGCCTACTTCAAAAAAGCAAGTTAATCGAAATTGAGATTCTATCAATAAAACATATAGATAAAAGTAGATGAAACATATTCCGTGAAAAGATGGTTAAATGCATACTGCAAAAAACATCAATCAAGGTTCGTCTGCGCGGGTTGACCTGTGTCCACACCTTTCGGTATTATACAATCTTATGCGTGTAAAAGGACCTACCTACCTTATGATTCAAACGGTTGTAAGACAGACAGGATTTTATGTATCCATAACTTTACGGTGACTTTTATGACAGAGATGCCGTAAGCTCTCTTTTGCCGGAGCGCCACTCATTTAGATAATGTACAATTGGCCTGCAACACGCGAAAAGGGGGCATTCGGACATTCGCGTAAAGTGACGTCTCGGATCAGCCTGTGTAGTCCGCGCAGACTTATCCGAAACAGCACTTTACGTTTTTATGTAATTTTCCGTCGTGTGAAAGTCTACTGTAGCACAAAAACCTGACATTGTAGTCGTAAAGTGCCGTCTCGGATCAGCCTGCTAAGTTTTCATGTAATCTTGTTTCGTGAAAGTCTACTGTAGCACAAAATCTAATGTAGTCGAAAAGTGCCGTCTCAGATCAGCCTGTGCAGTCCGCGCAGACTTATCCGAGGCAGCACTTTCCGTATCCATGTAATTTTCTGTCTTGTGAAAGCCTACAGGAGCATAAAGTTTTAGGTAGCCGTAAAGTGTCGTCTCGGATTAGCCTGCGCGAACTGCGCAGGCTGATCCGAATCGACACTTTACGCAAATGTTCGAATGTCCTTTTTCGCGTGTTGCAAGCCCTATAGAAGAGACGGCTTATCGCTTCAATAGATAATCATAAAGATACAAACAGTAATTAGATGTTACGAAGGCAGTGAAACAAGTAAACATAAAACGTGGATTAAAAGAAGGGCAGAATTAGCAATTAACTTAACATTTAACTTGCTACAGAAGTGAAATAAAACTTTCAAGACTATGTCAATAACCCAAATTTTGATATTTCAAATATATATTTTTTTTGGAAAAACATCTCCTCATCGGACACTGTAGATCTAAGATCAGACTGCACGTTCTGTGCAGTCTGATCTTGGATCTACACTGTCCGCAACACGGTATGCAAGTCGTGATTTGCAGTCTAGGGGTTGATTCGTGTTCAACTGATAAAGAAATAACTAATCTTGATGATAAATAATAATTACAAGCTGGATTAATAGGAAAAAGGGGAAATTCTCTGATAAAATAACCTTTTAATCAAGAATTTGTTGATTTGCACTTTTTCTAATCATATCTTTGTATTTTGAGATAAATAAAGAACCAACTATACTTCTTACATTAGTTATTGATCAGAAGAACTGACAGACAACCAATTCGTTCGGTCGTTCGTTCTTTCGTTTGGTCAGCCGTTCGTTATTTCGTTTGGTCGTTCGTTCGTTCGTTCGCTCGCTCGTTCGGTCGTTGGGTCGGTCGGTGAGTGGGTGGATGGGTCGGTTGGTGTTTTAGTTATCCAATATTCGATGCAGTAAAACATCAACGGTTCACTTCCGGGTCCATATATCTATCAACTTTCTAAATTTGAGAGTACAAAAAAGCGATAGATTAAAAAGCCTAGAAACAGACTTAAAATGGAAGGGGAAGTTACCGGACAGCGATGCAGATAAAAATTAAATATTGTCTCCCTTAGGTCTAGTTGAACTTAAGATAGCCCCGTGCCATTCAGATTATCCTTCCCCGTTACATTTACATATGAATTTTAAGCAAATGTTCACCACTCTTTTCTTTCAACATTTAGTTCTTAACCCCTAACTCTGTCTTGACGGCCGACAGGATAAACTACTAAAAAATTATCCTCTATGAAATGGGGGCCTAATGCATCGACAAAAAGTCTCGCTTCAGGTCAGCCTGCGCGACAGCGCAGGCTGACCTGATACGAGACTTTTTATTTTTGTCATATTTTGTGCATGTATTATGGACTAGTTTATCTCATGATTCATGCAGCTGTTTGACAATATACTTATCATGGACTCAAACTGATTATGTGATGATTTATTTGATATAAAGGATCACAGAAATGCCTTAAAACCCTTTTGTCAGAACGCAGCTCAGAAATTGTATTGCTTTCCACGGCTGAAAATATAATCTACGGAAGCTGGAACAGACCTTTAACTCTAAGGCTAGACTAAATAAGCAAACGGTCTGGACCAAAAACCAGTTTACACGTTCTGTGTAGTTTCTTATAATTTTCTCAAGAATCTGGGTCGTTTAAACGTGGAATTTTCTGGTGGGTTCTAAAGCCAAGAAGAATTTGAAAATTTCCGTCGAAGTCCTCGGATAATTTCCATAAAAAAACTATTGATTTTATTTGATTTTTATGGTGTTTAATACCGTTTTACTAATCTAGTAAACACTTACGTAGCAGTGACGGCCAGGTTTTAACGTCTTTATTGTTTCTCTCTAGGTATGGTTTCCTGTACATGAAATTTTCACCCTTAGGTCTAACACTCCATACCTATCTGCACCCCTCCTTCTTTCCCCATTTTTCCTTTATTGTTATTATTTTTTCAGCTTTAATAAACCATACGTCATACATGCAATAACCGGAAATTAGAGAGGAATTATGTAAGCTTTGCTTTTGTTCCGATCCATTCCTGCAGGATTATTTTAATTAATTGGTTGTACTGTATTGCACATATATGTTGTTTTCTGAGGAATAAAATATGTTAGATTTAACATCGTTTTCTACATTACGTGTATTTCAGTCCTATCGCTGCGGCCAGTGCAGCTATCCGTGCTTTCCCAGAAATTCTGTTTCCAATACTAAGCACAATATTTACTCCAAGCCTCTAGCTACTTTCCTACATAACCATCGTCGAAACAATTCTCAGCGATGACAGAGAAATGAACAATGTCGCAATGACCATCATCAATCCTGGGAAAGAAGCTGCCCAAGTCGGGGATCGAACAGGCAACCTCTTGTTCTCCTGTTCTCAAGTCTTGTATGCTACCGAATGAGCTTGGCCGGAAAATATGCTGACATGCACACACCAAACAAAACATTTCATAATGTTCATTGTACTTCTAACAAAAATCAAAGATAATACGGTACAACTATATGTTTGTGTATCTTCACCTTTACCAAGAATTTTAGGGGTGTGCGATCCTGAAAAAAAAAAAAAAAAAGTGGGAAAAAGAAAAAAATGTTAGTTTTCTTTTTTTAAACAATGTTTTATCTTCTTTGAATCACTAATTTCGTCTTTTCAGCCGCATTCATCAGTCGTCTATACAAGATCCTTCCTATCTGAAAAAGTTAAATAGACTATCGTAGGGTTAAATGTTAAATTACAGTTTGAAACAAGAAGCGATGCAATTACTGGAGAGATAACTGACAATTAAAACTAAATGAAGAGTAATCGTTCTATCTGTTCAAGGAAATTGCCTCACATCATTGATGTTTGTGGAACATTTATGACCCATCATGCAAAAAGGGACCCTCTGGGAACTGCGAAAAGTGTCAACCCTGGTCAGACTGCGCGAATCGCGCAGGCTGACCAGGGTTGACACTTTTCGCTTTAATAATATTTTCTATATAAAAAGTGGTCATTGTACTTTGTTAAACAATCATTTTTGAATTTTCAAGTTAAACTGACCTGTACTATCGTTGATCTGTTTTCATCTAATTGATGTACAGAGTTCCCAGATGGTCCCTTTTTGTGCGATGGGTCACATTTGTACCTTTTGGCTGGAGGCGTCACACAACGGACTTTTTGCTACTTTTAACTCGACAATTATAAGGACGAGAACAAGATAAGATGTTTTGGCAGATTACGAAATTAATGTAACTAACACGCTTGATTTTGTCATTAATAAGGTCACCAGCATTTTCTCCTTTTTCCACAATGTTTTAAGACTAAGGCTGCTAAGAGCTTCTGACGGACCTTTTTCTGACAGAGTAGATCAAGATCAGACTGCACAGAACTTGCAGTCTGATCTTGGATCTACACTGTCCGACAAGGAAAAATCTATAAAAAAATCAAAAGCTTTTAAAATAGCAAGATTTGGGTTTTTACTATCGACTTGAATGTTTAATCTCTCTTATTTAGCAAGATAAGGGGAAAAAACCCATATTTCTTCAAGACTGTAAAAACTCCGGGTTACGTGGTAAAATAGGAGTAAAATTACCATCTTTTACCCTCGGCTGCCATGGAAACAGAAGCCCTGCCTGCCTGTTTAAAAGAAACGAGCAGCACTGTAGGCAAAAGAAAGGAGTGGCACTGTAGGCAAAAGAAAGGAGTGGCACTATAAGCAAAAAAAAGGAGTGGCACTGTAGGCAAAAGAAACGAGCAGCACTGTAGGCAAAAGAAACAAGCGGCACTGTAGGCAAAAGAAACGAGCGGTATTGAAGGCAAAAGAAAGGAGCGGCACTGTAGGCAAAAGAAAGGAGTAGCACTGTAGACAAAAGAAACGAGCAGCACTGTAGGCAAAAGAAACGAGCGGAATTGAAGGCAAAAGAAAGGAGCGGCACTGTAGGCAAAAGAAAGGAGTAGCACTGTAGACAAAAGAAACGAGCAGCACGGTAGACAAAAGAAAGGAGTGGCACTGTAGGCAAAAGAAACGAGCAGCACGGTAGACAAAAGAAAGGAGTGGCACTGAAGGCAAAAGAAACGAGCATCATTATAGGCAAAAGAAACGAGCAGCACTGTAAGCAAAAGAAACGAGCGGCACTGTAGACAAAAGAAACGAGCGGCGCTGTAGGCAAAAGAAACGAGCGGCGCTGTAGGCAAAAGAAAGGAGCGGCACTGTAGGCAAAAGAAAGGAGCGGCACTGTAGGCAAAAGAAAGGAGCGGCACTGTAGGCAAAAGAAACGAGCGGAATTGAAGGCAAAAGAAAGGAGCGGCAATGTAGGCAAAAGAAAGGAGTAGCACTGTAGACAAAAGAAACGAGCAGCACGGTAACAAAAGAAAGGAGTGGCACCGTAGGCAAAAGAAACGAGCAGCACGGTAGACAAAAGAAAGGAGTGGCACTGAAGGCAAAAGAAACGAGCATCATTATAGGCAAAAGAAACGAGCAGCACTGTAAGCAAAAGAAACGAGCGGCACTGTAGACAAAAGAAAGGAGTAGCACTGTAGGCAAAAGAAACGAGCGGCGCTGTAGGCAAAAAGAAAGGAGTGGCACTGTAGACAAAAGAAACGAGCGGCGCTGTAGGCAAAAGAAAGGAGCGGCACTGTAGACAAAAGAAACGAGCGGCACTGTAGGCAAAAGAAACGAGTTGCATTGTAGGCAAAAGAAGCGAGCGGCACTGTAGGCAAAAGAAACGACTGTCACTGTAGGCAAAAGAAACGAGCGGCACTATAGGCAAAAGAAACGAGCGGCACTGTAGACAAAAGAAACGAGCGGCACTGTAGGCAAAAGAAACGAGTGGCACTGTAGGCAAAAGAAACGAGTGGCACTGTAGACAAAAGAAACGAGCGGCAATATAGACAAAAGAAACGAGTGGCACTGTAGACAAAAGAAGCGAGTGGCATTGTAGACAAAAAGAAACGAGTGGAACTGTAGGCAAAAGAAACGAGCGGCATTGTAGACAAAAGAAACGAGTGGCATTGTAGACAAAAAGAAACGAGTGGCACTGTAGGCAAAAGAAACGAGCGGCATTGTAGACAAAAAGAAACGAGCGGCACTGTAGGCAAAAGAAACGAGCAGTACTGTAGGAAAAAGAAACGAGTGGCACTGTAGGCAAAGGAAACGAGCGGCACTGTAGGCAAAAGAAACGAGCGGCGCTGTAGGCAAAAGAACTAAGCGGCACTGTAGACAAAAGAAACGAGCGGTACTGTAGACAAAAGAAACGAGCGGCGCTGTAGACAAAAGAAACGAGCGGTACTGTAGACAAAAGAAACGAGCGGCGCTGTAGACAAAAGAAACGAGTGGTACTGTAGACAAAAGAATCGAGCGGCATTGTAGACAAAAAGAAACGAGCAGCACTGTAGGCAAAAGAAACGACTGGTAATGTAGGCAAAAGAAACGACTGGCATTGTAGGCAAAAGAAACGAGCGGCACTGTAGACAAAAAATAAGCGAGCGTCACTGTAGACAAAAGAAACGAGTGGCACTGTAGACAAAAGAAACGAGTTGCATTGTAGGTAACAGAAACGAGGGTCACTGTAGGCAAAAGAAACGAGTGTCACTGTAGACAAAAGAAACGAGTGGCACTGTAGACAAAAGAAACGAGTGGCACTGTAGACAAAAGAAACGAGCGGCACAGTAGACATCTTGGATATATGAATTTCATCAGTGTGAAGCCTTCCAGGACGGGCGTCGTTCGCAAGGCTCAGCATACCATACTTTACTACTTATCCTTCTAGATAAAAGAAATGAAAAATTTAGGCCGATGGTTCACACATTTTTTTTAAATTTCAACAGTACTTTTGGCGAAAAGAAATCTCCTTATTGGACAGTGCAGATCTAAGTTCAGACTTCACGTTCTGTGCAGTCTGATCCCAGATGTACACTGTCCATAAAGGACAGTGAGTCTCGTTTAGCAGTCTAAATGTTAAAACCGTCATCCACCTTATAACCGCATCTGGAGGCATTCGAACTCATGCGAACAAACTCTTCGTTTTTTTCGAAGTTTAGAAGATCCACACCAGAAGGTTCGAATCCTGCCCGGTTCCTATATTTCTGCTATGTATTTCTTAATCTGTTTCTTTTTTACGGACTTTGTTCGTAAGATGGGACTGTATTTCTGCTATGCATTTCTTAATTTGTTTCTTTGTTACGGACTTCGTTTGTAAATATGGGGGAACGTCCGGGATTGGTCTTCGAGCCATTAATCCCATTTGCCTAATAAGGCTTTGAGTCATCTTTAAATGATGACCTTTAGATTCGTTACGGGAGACAACACCTTCATGCATGGCTTCATCCCAGTTTAGATACAATGCGTAACAACTGCGTTAAGGAGAATCCTCTTTTGCACACTGGTTATGGTGTTGGCCTTTCGTTCGGGCGTCCTAGGTTAGAATCCTGCCTGGTCCTTGTATTTCTGCAATGCATTTCTGTATTTCTGCAATGCATTTCAGTATTTCTGCAATGCATTTCTGTATTTTTGCAATGCATTTCTGTATTTGGTACTTTGTGTTCGTAACACTTGATTTATTCATTTATGCAATTACTGCAATTCGGGACAAAACAAGGTTTTGCTGTATTGCATTTGCCCTTCAGAAAATAAAACAAAAAACGATTTCATTTTGTAACCCAGCGGGAAAGAATGAACAAATGGGGCGTGGGGAGGCGTAATTAAGAAATAAATCGAGGAAAAATATGATTGATTATTTTTCGGGGTGACAAGAATTTCTGAAACAGAGCTGAAAATAGAATATTTGGACGGTATTTTTTTTAACGGTTTTGTTGTTGTTGTTCTCCCTAAAGAGCTGAATTCACGGAGATGTATTGTCCCCTAGACTGCTAAGCGCAACTCACCTTTTGCGGACACTATAGATCAAGACCAGACTGCTCAGAACGTGCTATTGATGACACCGAAACCGAAACCTTTGGGGAAGACACCAAAATCTTTGTGGACAATGTAGATCAAGATTAAACTGAATAGAACGTGCAGTCTGATCTTTGATGTACACTTCCCATTGCTTTATTGTTGAATTTGACTGAACTCTCTCTCGATCTTGCATTAAAGTTGTATTTGCCTTAGAGAAACCGCATTCAATTTATTCAGTACTTGAAAGGTGAAGGAATTAAGCTAATTACACATATGTGCTCAACCGTCGTGCCTTAACAACAAGAATAAAGAACATAAAAGACGATATAACTTCTAATTCTGATTTTATATATTCATTATCACAGGATACATTTGTCATAAGGCAGACAATTGTCTTGACATCTCGTCGTCGTACGAAGCTGTGTGTGGGTTTGTCCTGAGTTGTTTCCAAATTAGCCGTTGACGGAACCCTCTCCAGGGATGTTATTACAAATAATTTATGATCTAAGGACGCGTTTATTATTAGAGGGTGTTCTTTCCTTGTCAACGGATTAAGCAGAAAAGAAGTATATAGGCCTACGCCCGAAATGTAAATAATTTTTGAACACATTATGGGAAAAAAAAGAAGCAAAAAGCTGAAGTGGCTGCAGCCGCGTACCGATATTTGAACAACGTTCTTGCAAGAGAGCGTTTAGTACATTTCCTAGATTTATGGAACCAAGCAATTAATAACATCATGATACATTTATAAAATCTAATTCGTCTTACAACAGGCTGTGTCTTGAAGTACAAATGCAAAGATTGACGGATGGGAAACACTTTCGAACCTAGGTCAGCAGGCGTGGACTGCAGCTGGGTCGATATTACCTCACTTGGGGAGAATTCATATTTCGTGAGGAAAAGTCATACAGACTTGACTATTTTACCCTTAGTCAAGGAAAAAACAAATATTCGAACATGACGCGTGAATTCAGGTCTATAAACACAGTCCAACAAAACCGAGGTAAAATTGGAAAGAAATCTTCTTTCCACTGTGGTTCGTTGTTAAAGAAACTACGGCTGTGGGTTATGAGGGACAATAAATAGTCTATGAGGACTATAGCACGTGTGATTTATTCAAGGCGCCTAATAACATATAACGTGGTTTATTGAAAGATAAACCACGATAGAAAAAAAGATTATTTCGATTCCTAGAAAACGAATTCCGATAACATTGCCTCGAATAAACCATGGCTATTCCAGTTACTAACCAAAACAAAACTCCTGGTCGGTAAATATTAAAAAAAGAAAACAATAAAACCTTAGACAATAAACACACATTCAAACACACAAAAAACTTCACAATTTTACTATCATTTTTTTTTTGTACAAATGACAAAGAGGAATAAATGTAAGGCCAAGCATGAGACTCGCAGTCGTTTCGCATGCTCTGAATATTACTTCACCAACTCCCAGTCTCATCTACAATGCAGCAGCTGCCAATTTTGAATTATCTACACCATGAACAGATACCTGATTTATCAGCTTTTAGCATTTTAAATAGTTCTATAGTTGTCATTTAAAAAAAAAAACGTTAATTTGTTTACGTCAACTGACATTCATTAATGAGATATTGGAGAGACGAGACCTTGAATAGCCAAAGGCGACTTGGTTTACATACGATGACGTCACTTCATATTGAATGACGCCGAATTTATCAAGCGTTCGTTGCACTGTGTTTATTGAGCCGAATTCACGTGGCATGATAGAATAAATTTCATTTTATATAAAGTGACGTCATTTCATGCAAGTCGGTCGTGGGTATTCCGTGTCTCCACCCTCCGATATTTCATCAACGAAAGTGAATTGACTAAAATATGAATCATCATTTTCCGCTTCTCGACCAAGGAGGAAGATAAATCTCGTTTGGTACAGAGTTTACTCATTCGGAAACCTTCGAGTATATAAGCTCATCTTCGTGCTAATAACTTTTGGTAGCCGTAGGGTTACCGTGGGCTGACGTGCGTAATAAAATAATGAAATCCCTCATATTAATTACAGACATCATTTAGGTCAAAAGGCTTGTTTGCCTGAAGATCTTGTTTTTAACCATTTTCTATATTGTCCCCAAATATTCTACTTACTGATGTTGGTTGCAAATACGCCAGTTATTTGTTTCGTAAGTTTCGATTAATTTCAGTAATTGTTTCTTGATTATAGCAAAGTGGTCTCTTATCGTTTTCTCTGAAGTCCTGCGTAGCTCAGTTGTAAAAGTTGGGCTCGTGGGGGCAAAAACTCAAGGAATCAAAAGAAACGAGTGAAAAAAACACGATACTTACATGAAAATCATAAAATCTTATGAAGCTCGTCAAAGGATATATTAAAAGAAAATACCAAGAGGGCCGAGATGACCCTGGATCTCTCACCTGAATTTTTATGAGGACATAACCAATTCTTTTTTTTTTAGGTATTGAAACACTGGAAACAAAATCATTATCTTGCCAAGCAATTTTCTAAAGGTCACCTGTAAAAGTCCTTTCAAAATGTGGCCAGCAGTTTCAGAAAAGAAGAATTTTTAGGAGTTTCTAAATTTTCATATAGTGCAAGTAGCCTCCTTTCGCCAGAGCCATGTTTCTTGACCTATCAGAATTCCCCGAACACTTTTTGACAAGGGTCATTCAAGGAACATTTTTGTGAAATTATTTTAAAATCTAATCAGCGGTTTCAGAGAAGAAGAATTTTCAAGAATTTCTCCATTTCCATACAGTGCAAGTAGACCCCATTCACCAGAGCCATGTTTCTTGACGAATCAACATTTCACAAACAAGTTTTTTAAAGGGTCACCCAAAGAACATCTCTGTAAAATTAATTCAAAATCTGACCAGCCGTGCGAGAGAAGAAGAATTTTTAAAAATGTCTTCATTTCCCTATAGTGCAAGTAGCCCCCAATCACCAGAGCCATATTTCTTGACGGATCAAAATTACACGAAAACTTTTTGAAAAGGGTCACCCAAAAAACATCTTTATGAAATTGTTTCAAAATCTGATTAGCGGTTTCAGAGAAGAAGAATTTTTAAGAATTTCTTCATTTCCCTATAGTGCAAGTAGTCCCCATTCACCAGAGCCATGTTCCTTGGCGGATCAAAATTTCGCAAACAATTTTGAAAAGGGTCACCCAAGGTACATCTCTGTGAAATCATTTTAAAATTTGGCTAGTGGTTTCAGAGAAGAAGACTTTTTTTAAGAATTTCGTAAAAAATTCCATTTGGTTGCCACGGCAACAAGAGTTTTTGATGGAATCAATTTCTGTGAACATAAAACGTTTAAAGATACATCTTCACTCGTTTTCATTTAGTTTTCAATCGTTTTATCTTCTTCTTTATTTCTTTTGGAACTGTAATCACTCTTGAATCTTTGTACAAAATACTAATCCTGGTGGTTGCAAGGTTGCACAGATTATGGCAGATAGAAAATGCATTTCATTCTATTGCAGCTTGCTATAGACATAATAACCACAGTTTCCGGTTTACATTTAGGACAAATCCCTACAGTTTCTTTACCTCATACACCTCATATTGATTTATTTTAAGGTAAGACCTGTGTAATGCACTTCCGGTGAACATGGGGCAAAAATTCTAATTGGTGGATAAATATGGATAAATAAGGATTTATGCAGAAATAATATTTTGCACATTTCTAACGGATCAGAAATTCCGTTTATGTCTATCTTGAAATTATTTTTTTTTTATACCTTTGTTAGTTTGCTGAAAAGGGGGGGGGGTTAATTATAATCTCTTTTTTAATTGAGAATATAGTGGTTTTAAATTTATAAATGATAATTCAAAGAAGGAAAAATGGAGAAAATGAATTGGTGAAAGTAGTTCAATGATACTCATTTTTAATTATAGCTTTAATTTCAGGATGATATTTTAATGGAAAGAACTGTTTTCCATTGCACAGGTCTTACCTTAACCTCCGTTTACACAGATGACTGGGTTACAACACCGTAAAGTTTTAACAGCGTTTGTTAATCCTAGCTGTATCTATAAATGTCTTTTTAAAATAGCCATATTTGGGTTCATACTATCGCCTTGAAAGTTGCATTTAATTGATTTAGCAGTATATAGGTTAATTTTGTAACAAATAAAAAACGCCATTTTTTTCAGCAGTCTGCAACGTGTTTCACTGTTATATTAGAGCCAGACACCAAGTTCAGGCAATTTTCATTCCTGAACTTTTTTCACCTACAACGGCTTTCTAATTGCCCTTGACCTTTATCAGATACTGTCGGTATAGAATTGAGTGTTGCTCTAGGTAAAGGGGTTTTAATACATCTCCTTCATGTAAGTCAGCATAATCTTTATTATTCTTGCCCTACAAAATCAATTTTGTCGAACAATCAACTGATTCATAAGGTATACTAGTCGTTTTAAATATAGATAATAGAGCTATGTACTGCAAAAGGTCTCGACCAAGGTCAGCCTGCGCGAACTGCGCAGGCTGACCTTGGTCGATACCTTTTGCAGATGCATTTAACCCTTTTCCATAGATCAGAGCTCAGTATATTTGTCTAAAAATAGACCATCACCCATTTCGCAATTAAGAATCAAACTCGTAGTCGATATTGAGATCAAGTAAACATACAGGCAACATTGAAGCTCTCCAAATACGTGGAAAGAAAGAATCAATTTGACTTGTGTTGCATCATCTGTTTGCAGAAAACAGCCTCCTCATTTGCAACAGCTTCGTAAAAGTCTTCAAAGCTTCACAGAAGTCAAAATGCATGTACTCGTATATCTGAAAAGAGTAACTGTGATATCTCTTAACTTGAAAGTCATCTCGTCAATTGTACGAAGCCATTCATGAGACCTCGTTTGTCTGCTGGTTCAATTACAATACAAGATGTTACAGTTAGATGTTCCACTTTAAGTAAACAGAAAGGTCAATGTCAATTTTCTCTAAAACGCAGGTCTTTAGACGAGAATTTAGTTGTCCGGAAAATTCTTGATCGAGTGTCGGACCGGAAAAACAAAATAAGCCGTTCATGCAGGTGGCTCGGACTTCGAAACTTATCAAGGACTTAATGATACTGCAAGGTTTTACCATTCCAATCTATACTCAGCAAAATCTCCCTGTTTTATGGTTTGGCAGATTCAGTATGCTGGAGAAATAAAGTTTCCCTTTTGAGTTCCAATTCGATAAAAGCTGATATCACTGAAACTATGGTAAAACGTGCAGTTTGGTGAATGAATGATGGTGTCACTGTGCTAGACATTCGACTTTTTTTTATTTTTAACATGGATTTAAACAACTTAACGGTATTTAGCTGTGCATTTTAATGATTTGATGGCAAAAATAAACGACAATTAGTTGTCTCAAACGACCATTATTTCATTATATTAACGTTACAGTGTGTGAGTGCCAACGCTTTACAATTTGCTTACTAACTATGGGATGGCTCGTGTTAACCCCGTGTATCGTTTTGTTTTAAACTGAAAATAAACGAGAACATAATTATAAGATGAATTCATTTATTTAGAAAATTCTTTCCGTTTTAATGACAACCAACCTAGGAAACCAGTAATGGTATGATGCAAGCTACTCACTTATGTTTGTCCTATGTGCGGCTCATATCGATCGACCCCGCCATTTTGGATGTTGTGTTGAAAGAATAGTTATATATATACACCGGGCTTTCGAAACGGAAACTGTTTGCACGCGGATTTTGCCAGTGTATATGAATATATGTTCGGGCATATTAACCAATCAGATCTCGAGAAATTTCTTTGTAGTATAATAAGGAGATAAACGCTCCATGCAATGTAATACTCTTTCACCGCGAACCATTTTTGGACATTAGTTATATAGAAAAGCAGCCAGTGGTTTGGAAAAATATCATGCGGAGAACTTGGATAGATGCACTGGCAGCCGCTATGTAACTGAAACAATGTTACAAAAACATCATCGGTAATATTTTCACGAGAGGCTGCGTCGCTTGTGAAAATATTACCGGTGATGTTCACAAGATGAAATAAATTTGCATATCTAGCCAAAAATAAATAATCTATTTATTTCATGCTCTAAATCCCATATTGAATGGAACTTTCGTCAAAATCTAGTATGCATGTATTTGTTTTCGGTAATTCCACGTGGCATACCCCCTCCCACCATATAAGAACCCATCGCAAAATTATGTAAAGCGCACGAAATGTAAGATGTATACGGGTAAATCACGTCATGTATTTCACTCTGGTTAAATGGCATGCGCTGTTTTCCCATTATCTCCCGCTAGATGGCATTCTATAAATACTCATCTAATTTGGGCATCGTGGGTACAGAGCCAAACCACTTTCCTACGCGACAACCGTTACTTTGAATTTCAAACTAAAATAAACGTTTACTCAATAAAACGCTACCTTGTGTAATTCACTCAGCTATGATAAGCAGTTTAGAGAAATCTTGAGCTAATGCATGTCTTATTTCTCCGCAAACGTAATGATAAAAGCTATTTCCTACATTGCTACTTTATAGAGTGTAATATTAGTCAGCCCGCTTTCGGGGCTAGTGATGCGTCATATAAGACAGTCGAATCTTCGAAGAATATGACATGCACAGACAACGCTGTTTTCCTATGTAATAAGTGTGCTGAAACTTCCGTTTCCGCCTTCAAATGATGAGTTAGAAAATATGAAAACGGTATTTTTCACGATTGGTAACCATGAAATATCAATCCATAATACATCACTACTTTTCTACAAACTACCGAAAGGCATGAAATAAATAATTGTCATTCTGTGACCATATCTACCATGCATTTTAGAAAAACATACACCTATAGACAGACATCTTCGCCAGCCAAGTTTACGATCACTACGTGGATCTTACCTTGGCGGATTGAGCTTGATTTTTACAACCCCCCGATACGCCTTTTCATTGGATGCAGCCAGCTCTAGCTGCATCGAATAAAATCGCTCGTAGCATTTCATCTTTGATAAAAATAGAACACAGTCTCTACCTTTCGAATAATAGGTAAAACATGGAAACCCACGTGAATGTCTGCTTATCGCTTCATGTGTATTCGTAAGCGGTTTGTAAAACGATATTTCATTTGCTTTTAGAAACATGATGTAAAGGGGAGTAATAACCAGTATCCAATAGAGGGCGCATCACAGGACTCTCGAAATCGGGCTCAATCAGCCAAGGTAAGATCCACGTAGTGATCGTAAACTTGGCTCGCGAAGATGATACACAGAGAATTGTTTACACGATTTGGGTCCCCTATTGAATTGACCTTTCTGCGGATTTTGATTAACAGGTCTACCAACGTCTTATCGGCCAATGAAAACGCATCATTGGGCGTCATGTAAACAAAAAAGTCCGACACAATTTCTGGTTGGCTTGACAACCAATATAAAGCGTTACTAAGGGGGGCGTAATGTTCAAACTTGCATTTACAGAAAGGTCAATTCGACTGTCCAGTTAGATTAACTCTGTGCAACATGCATAATGATAACCCTCATATACACGAAACACGTTCCCTTACTATTTGAGATTAAGGCTGACTTTAGTGGAACTATTGCTTTTGGTAATATATCTGCATATCAAAGGAGGAACAGTGTATCTCAGTCGGTTTCAGACAAATTGATTGTGTGTAAATATTTGCTTTGTATAATGCATGACAGAAATGCAGACAACACTCTTCTCTCATTTATGTAGTCAGCACAAATATTTGTATTAGGAATGATTTTGGGGCTTATTGATGATTTTTTGGACAATATTAGTTGTACGGTCAGGTTGCAGGGGACTTGGAAATTTGTTCACGGCTGTGGTGGATCATGTTGCCCCCAATTGAAGGCTTGGGGCGACATGATTCGACACAGCTGTGAACAAGTTTCCATTTCCCCTGCCATCTGACTGTACAACGAATTTATTATACTGCAAAGTTTTACCCTTTCAAAGCGCATTAAGCGAAATTTTCCTGTTTTATAATCTCAAGAATCGTGTATGCTGACGAAATATAAATTTCCTTCTGAGTGCTGCAATTCAATGAAAACTGATGTCATGGAAACTGAAGTCACTAAAACGTGCAGTTTGGTGCATAAATGTGCAGTCTGATGATGGATCACACGATGAAATGTAATATTCATTTTAATTACCTGGCAAGAATACATATTATAATCGGATTGTCCACAACGAATAATGTCTAAACGATTACTCGAAAACTAACCAAACAAATTGGATGAAACTTCACAGAATGATTGAGGATAACAAGAGAGTGTGACGCACACGGAAATATTTCTCCCCTTTTCAAGGTCACAGTTGAAGGTCTATGTCTTTTGGGCATTTATTGCTCTTGTTTACTTTCAAGTATTCATTGGCTTACTAATATTATCGGAATGGACAGGTATTCAAAAATATTCATTTTCATTGCATTTGTTAGCTCTTCTAGGCCCACCGCATAAAGAAAGTGTACACTATTTCGCCTTAATTGTTAAAGTTTTACCGTGGATCAGAGCGTGACAGGGCTATGAACTTACACTCAACTACAGACTGTTTGCTTCAGACGAAAATTACAACAGTTTCAAATACTTTCCACACACATGAGTGATGAGACACCTGAAACACCTCTTAGATTATTTGATACTTTTTTAATTACATCCAAAGGTCAAACAAAAACCGCGTCTTATTGACTCTAATTTGGCTATGATCTTGTCCTACATTTATGATGTTATCCTCATTATTTGATATTAATATATGGACAGATTGGTACTCTGCTTCCATGTTTTTATCTGAAGCTTAAAATATATATGAAATGGCTTTCAGTCCAAGAGAGTTTGAAATAATGTATGTTTGGAACAAAATATCCCGGAAGTCGGGGCATTAACAAAATACCTCACATAATACAGCGATCTAAAATAGAGCCACATGTACAATATTATCGAGGACAAAGAACGCATACGCAGATTATCTTTGACAATTCTTGTGTTAAACGTTATTTAGAAACAAAAACGATGCGCAACACTTTCGAATGATGCGACACGTGGAAATAGACTTAGAATTTCCAAATAACAGTGTCCTGTAGGGGGATGAAATCTATCCGAACAGATACCCTTTAATGGCCCTATTATAATAGTGCACAATTATACAGAAGTGATATGGGAAGTAAGCTAAAATGTAGAAAACGTACCGGGTGCATTACAATGTATAGAGTTGTTATAAAATATTCAATCGCTGAGCTAACAACATATAAGTCAGTCGGTGGTGTGTTGCAAAACAAGGGAAATATTTTGCCTCGTGTTGAGCATATTTGTGGTGGACGAGTGTCATAGAATGAATGATTTACAATTTGCATGTAAATTTCATTTGATATTGATTTGAGTAGGAAATCAGCAAACAAAGGGAATGTTACGCACCTACGGTATTCATAACTTTCGTAGATCATTTTCGTCTCTAGATATAATGTCCCCGATCCTCTATCCCTTTTCCTCAGCTTAAGACTCAAATGTCTACTAGTAAACCGTATGGATAGGAGGTCTTTTTCGTAAAGAAAGGGGAGTTGTACTAAGAAGTAATGTTACTTTAATACAGGTGCTTATTGAAACATTTGTCATTTTGTTTTTAAAAAAAAAGAGACAATAGGAGCAAGTCCATGTTATGATATTATGTGTCAGCATCCTAAGCTGCATATATACAAAAACCTTTTATAAGCAATACAACTGCCAGATTCTAATCGAATTTTGAAAAGGTCCTTTAGATCGATTCGTATTATCATTTCTAGCACAACCTCTGTAAATTAAAACCTCTCAGAACAAGTGCGTGTTGTTCGCACCACCGTATACATAAATCAACATGTTTACCAAACTGGCAATATGCTAACTAATATGGTACATGAGAGTACTTCATGCCAAGCAAATATCGTATTTACACTACAAGAAATATTTGCTTTCGTAGCATGGTCACCACAGTGCATATCCCTATGATCTACCGACCGGTGGTACCGATTTAGAATTAAAGAGGTTGTTCTGTCTGTGTCTTAAAAATTACGTTTTGTTGTAGACACGAAGTAATGGTGTCGTAGAACTGTAAACCTTGCGTTAAATGGAAAATACTTTTACAATACATCACTTCTTCCTTACTGCAATAGCTTCGTTCCATATGAAACCTAACAACTGACTGCGTTTGGTAGGATTCTCTATCGTAATGCAAATACATATACATGTGGATATATACTAGGACGAAAAAGAAACACAGGGCAACCTTTCAAGGTAGTTTAGTGGTGTACAACTTGACTGAGAATTTTAAATTATGATTTCATGTTTACCACTGAATTTTTGAATATTTTGACGAAATTTCATTTCAGTCTGGCCAAAAGGAAATGAAAAAAAGTAGTGACTGACTGCATATGGAGACTCAAAGCTTGTTCAATATCTCGTATGATACCAAGCGTTTCTTTTTCATCATAGTATAGATAACGGTTGTATCTGCTCAACATTCATTTGTATTTGTCATTCAAATATTATCAACAACAACTGCTGCAGTGTTATAAGCATGTATTGCTTGATGTCTTTTACTATATAATGAAATATTTTAGACCCATTTTATGCCTGGGAACGAAGCACTGTCCGTTCTTGTATATAGGGGTGTCAATCACATTATGGACAAATTAGCATGAAATACCACTTTTAACCCCGTCCAGTGGACTTTGTAAATCCACATATAAGAAAAAGAGTTATTCTGCGGTAATCAGCATTTTGTTCTTTTCCGACAATATTTTATAATTTTTTAAAGCCAAGTTTCAATTTTTGAGTCATGCTTATTTGATTTTTTTTTTTTTTGCCTGCAAATGCTTTTAATATGGACAAGTCGAAAATTTTGTCATTTGGTAAAGAGTTTGGTTTTTCGTGAAAGCACGTCCTACTTCACAATATGAATATAAAGAAAAGTACAGTGGTGAAGAACTTACAACCAAGTTGTGGGCATCAATTTGACTAAGTGTTGAACTATACAGATGACTTTTGATAATAGATCAGTCAAACGTTCTATACCAATAGTTTACAGCTATAACCAGCCCGCAAATTATGTCAATGCCGACCTGTGTATGATACAGCTAAGCAATACATTTAATAAGGTTTAATCTATTGATGTTTAGGTAATGTTTTAAACAGGTGATTAATTCATATTTGGTATCAAAGAACATGTAGCAGCTGTACTTGACTGATTCATTTGTAGGGATCTGTAAGCTGAGTCCGGTCGCTCATTCGGTGAGGTACTGGGCTAGAAATCAACCATTATTATTATTATTATTTCTTTTTATTCCTCCATTTTTTGAAGAGTTCATGTACAATACAAACAAAATTTAGAGAAAAAGAAAAGAAAATTAACAATAGCAATCTTTAAATGAAGTTAGAAAAAGGTTTGAGAAAAAAAAGGGGGGCCGAGACAGACAGCGAGAGACAGACAGAAACAAAGATACAGACACAGACAGACTGACCGACAGGCCGACAGACAGGGCACCGGGACAGAGGAAAGAGAAAAATAAGAAAGAGAAGAATGAGAATATGAAGCAGATGAGTAAAAATGACAAAGGAGAGATAGGAGGAAAAGAAGCGGATGGGTAGCATGGATGAAAGGGGGGGGGGGGGTGAAAGCACATGGAAGAGGAAGAATATAGGATAGTGTGAACAGAAGGGTTGTCATACATTTACCAAAGCATTTATAATTACAGAAAGGAGAAAAAAAATCTTTGTACAAAATATAACACTTGATGTTCAAATATGTTGGATTATATCTACGGAGAGCTGTTCCGGCGAAATGGAATCGCTCTAGTAGCCAAATTTTCAGTTTAAATAAACATCTTTATGTCGTTCTAACTACGTGTAGTTTGTATACAGAAGACATGCGTTTGCGAACATGAACTTTGCGTAGTTATCTGCGGATAAAAGAGACTTAATGTTTTCATCCATGAAGCATAGTAAATACTTTATGAAAAGTACTGGGCTAATATGTATCATATAATTATGAAGATCTATTGAAATATGATCCTTGATATAAGAGATATAATCTTTTTTTGTTGTCAAGACTGCTTTATCAGTACATTCAAATAGTATATGGCTGATTTTTTTTATCATAGGTATTGTGATCACAATTTGGACATTTCAAATGTTCCCTCTTTTAACAGATAACTTTGGCAACTGTTCTCATCTGTTTTAGACTGTATGGATTTTTCTGCGCTAAACGCCAACATAAAGCAGGTGACAAGCGAAAATGTAGGGTTTTAAATATTTCAAATTCTTTATCACTATGTATTCTATCCGTCCATTTTTGACTATCTTTATTGAGACAGGATCCTTTTCTCTCTCATCCTTAGACATATGGCGTAGCAGCCAACGGCTTGATAGGAATTTTGTTCAAGTAGAATTACATTAGGAAAGTATCATGATTTTGCCTATCGGATAAGATATCGCAAAAAACTTTCACAAATTCTTTAGGACCTCTATTTAACACATCAAGGACAAAGGAGGTATATAACACGTATCTCTTTTCTTTTTCTACTGAACTGCCACATATTTTCCCAATCTAAAAACCAACTTATGACAAAGAGAAGTAGCATATTACCATATAAAGAAATTAGAGAAAGACATAAACTAGCTTAAAGTTTCATGGTACTATGATACCAATTTTGAAAGCAACTTTCATTCCCAAAGAACTGACTGTTATATTTAGACTTTATGGTGAAACCCATGTACGCTTTGGATGCAGTCTATATATTTGGTCTGGAATATGCGAAAAGAGGCTTTCGGACATTTGCGTAAAATGTCGTCTTGGATCTTTCTGCGCAGTCCGCGCAGGCAGTTTACATCAATAGAATACTCGCGTGAAACAGAAAATCGCACATGATCGGAAAGTGCCGTTTCGGACTGCACAGACTGGTCCAAGACGACACCTTACGCAAATGTCCGAAAGCTCCTTTTTTGCGTGAAGCAGGCCATGTAGTAAGAGTCACTTATCGTGGACCAATTCACCCATGAAAATCACATCACCACGTACCATACTGCAAGTGGTTGGGTTGCACTGAGTATAATGCAATTAATCAATCAATAGCGCTCAGTTGTTAGTTGAAAATCCACAGCGGAACTTTGTCGAAGTCTCTGATGTCAAAGGTAGAATTACTGACACTTTAATGTAGTAAATGACAATAAACATTAAGGCTTATTCTTTTTTAGTATGTATCTTCCAATTGCAGTATATTGATTAAAAAAAACCAGGCTTCTAAAATATGTTCTGCGCAAAGCACAAGTCTAGAGTCCAAAGTGAGAATTTCCGGTTGCATACTGTAAGGCTTTCTCTTTCCTATATGCACAGTGCATTTCTAGGACTGCTCCTGCGCAATTTGTGAATAGTGGACACATTGAGAATTTTATCTTATAAAGTAAAGACGCTGTTTACATTAATTGGTGTTGGTCAGGTTGTCTGTAGTAGGAGACAAGATAATTTACTCATGTACCTTATTGTTAGCAGCAGCGTTTTTTCATATAAGAGAAATAAATTCACCTTGTATAGTGGGGACATGGTGAAAGCGCATCTCCAGTTTAAGTTATATCCCGATTTTCGTTTATTCTTGATCTTAGAGCCACACTCAGTTATTATGGAGGCAAATCATAGACCAAGGAAAAAGCTTAATAGAGCTCATGGCTAAATTTCAATATTCTGGTGATAAAAGAAAAATTGATATCGAAATTTCTGGGAAAAGGAAATCGATTGGTCTTTTTGCTTCTAAAATCCCTTGTGCAATTTCAGAATTGTACCTGTATAATTGTAGCATAGTGCAACAAAGTGGAAAGTCTTACTTTGATCAGGACAATTCAAGAATCGTACCGATTATTACTTTGCGCTGAACGAAATTTATGAACATAAACATGTGAGGCCTGTGGCTACACTAGAGAGAATCTAGAATAAAAGAAAACCACCAGAACAACAAAGGTAAATAGAACTAGATGTTGGTGGTTTAATTAATTAAAAAACAACAGATTAACACGATATGTAGTTTTGGTTTCACATACAGTGTTAACCGGTTGATGCGCCTGTACATGCCTGGCAAACACGCCTCGCCGCCCCCCATACCCCCCCTTCCCCTCCGCCACACACCAAAAAGCCAAAGAATAGTGCTTTGCTGTAAAGAACACAGTAATAATGCTATTATGTTAACCTTTCAAGCGCTGGAACCGCCTTTACTTGTTTTTGTGGACAGTGTAGAATAAGATCAGACTGCACAGAACGTGCAGTCTGATCTCAGATCTACACTGTCCACTATTTTGTTACATATTCTGGCCAAAATAACTTTGGTACAACAATATATTACAGATGTTTCAAAATGTCCCTTGTTTTAATTCAGCACTTTAAGGGTTAAATCTAAATCACGCCATGTAAAAATATGGAACTCACTGTGAAGATGACAATCCGCCAATTTGACAATTGTTAAGTTCACAGGTTAGTCCCTGGCAAAAAAAAAAATGCAATTTTAAAACCAAGTAAAAAGTGCATATAAGATGGAGCCACCTCGTATATTTCCTTTTTTCCGAGAAATGAAGATCTTGCTTTTGTAGATAGATTTAATCAGACTCAAGCCAAAGTCTAGACTTACATGTACAATGTCCTCTGAGATAACATGCACACAAGACAACTTCGCCAAACAGTTTTTAATCTGCGACAAATAAACATTTTTCTAATACATAATCAGTTTCCCCGACATAGCAGTCTAAGTTATTAACTCTTTATCAGACTATAGCATTCCATATAAATCATCCAAAATGATAACGTTTGTCGACAGTAAGGGCAATTTTATTCAAATAATCTGTTCTGTTGTAGTATCAAGTTTATGAATGACATGAGTTAGTAGAAAAAAAAATTGCAATACAAAAAAAAAAAAGAACCAATAACGAGAAAAATACTGCGACCATGATGTATTTTGAAGTGGTCCGCTGCAAGGAAAAAAAAAGATGGGAAAAGACATCTAATGTAGAAAATGTCTATAAAGTTGAAATCCACATGAGCCATCTGTAACGTAATGGGACAATAAAAGCGTTTCGCAAGCCGACGTCGTTAGCTCAATATATGGCTGTTTTATCGTGTCGTGTTGTCGTGCAAACCATAATGAGATAGATCTTGTAATAATCTTACTGTGAATTTTGTTTGCAGCTTAAAGGTTTAAAGAAAGTCCCATTTCTAAGCTGGAACCACTGTGTTCTTGAAAGACAGACGGTCGGACGGACAGGTAGGCAGACAGGCAAACGGGTTTTTTCACGTGTTTTAAGGATTATTGAGAACTGGTATGCCTTGAGCAGTCCTTGGCAATAGTTTTGCTAGAATTATTTGTATTTGATAAAACTTCTCTATTTGAATGTTTGCAACTATATACAGTATCCGGATGAAATTTCCAAACAGACGATCTTGTATTTTCAAGTACCAGCGACTAAACTAAAGTGACCTTTTATAGAATTAGAAAAAAATATTCACTGATTTACACGCAAAATCATATATCATTAAGATAAAATATAAAGTGAAAAAAAAAAAATGATATAAATCGGATGTAAAATATTTTAATGAAAGATTTATAATAAAATGATTCTGTAAAGGAAACAGAATAGATGGTATGCAGTGATAGGAAGAAAAAGACTAAATAGGAATAGGAAGTTTTAAAACAATATCATAGTTTTATGTAAAGTCCAATGAATGCCTGTGTTGACAGAATCAAAGAGAGCTCTCATGCTGTCAACACTAAAATGTAAGGAACGAGTTGAAAGAAGCATGTGTTAAACGTGTGCGTCCAACTTTTCCTTCCCCTCGGTGAGTGGACCTGGGTACCATTCACATATGACCGGGTTAACTGAAAGTTACTTGTTAAACATGTTAGCATCCCGTTGTTATTGCCAAGAAGATTGGATATAGGTTACAACAGGTTTAAAATCTTTTCATGAAACTTTTTAATGGATTGGGAAAGGGACAATGCTGACATGGTAGGTACCTCAGCCTTTTCATTGCCCCTTTTGTCCCTGGGATAGGGGATCCAGCAGAAGACTGAAGTTGTTTAGACTGAACCAAAACTGAAATGCGTTAAAGGACATCGCTGACAGATACATTCTCAAGTTTCTTGTTGTGCAAATGCAAGGGTGAGGAACATGAAACAAAAAAGACCACGAATCATGTAGATTCAGACTGCTCAACTAGATCAAGGACCAGGTCACTTGCTTTCACTTCTGCCGAAAGTGACGGACGACTTATTAGGAAGGCGACATAATTATTTCAATTTTACTTCCGTATACAGCTGTAGCTGTATCACCATCTTTAAAACGTATGGGTTAAACGCCGTTTTCAACATTATTTCAGTTATATTGCGGCGGACAGTGCACCTATCTATGCGTTCCTAGGGTCTCTTTTACCAGAACTTCGCACAATTTTCTTCCCAACATAATCGTTGAAACAACTGTCAGACCTGCACTTTACAGTCTGAGCTTCCGGGGCTCAGCCACCATCTTTGGAACAATCCGTGTAAACGGGCTTGAAAGAGAAGTAATGTTCATTGTTCTCGTTGTATCAGACTCTAAATGTGCTTTGGTCTGTTTCTGTTTACTTATCAGAAGTGAGGTCAAAACGAAATTCTGCTGTTCCCACTGTCCACCGTGAAATTTCTGGAATTTTATGTTGAGCAATATTATCCAAATGCACATTAAGATTACTTATGTGAGGCTCCATGTGAATACCAAAAGGGGGTATTGCATTGGATTTCCTTTCAAATAGACGTTTATGGTGAGAGTTAAAACAATCTTATAAATACGATTATGAAGATTAAAGTTTTAAAGGGTCTAGAAGGGTCAACTTTTGCCTTCTTGCAAGAAGTAATGGTTCGTTAGTCTCAACATACATGCTATTAATCGGAGAAATTCTAAATGTTCAAAGGCCAAGACCTAAGCCTTCATTATGGATAAAATAAAGAGCTGATCGATAGACAATGAATCCATGTCCAATTTGGAGAGGACAATAGAACGATATAAGCGTAGAACATTTTAATTAGATTCCCAATCAGAATGGGCGACAACTTTGAGAAGATTTAGGGCCTTTTTACCTTTCTTTTTGAGTACATTGATGTCTGGAATAAATGAAAGCTTTGAGTCAAAAGTGACATGGAGAAATTTAAATTCACGGACAGCATCAATGCGTTGCGTGTTTTTGTTCAAGTAGGGATTAGGGTTTGGATTGTGAAGGTTACAAAAGTGCATTCACTTTGTTTTTTGGTTGTTGAAAACTTTAAACCATTTTCATCAGACTAAGACTAGAGTTTATTGAAACATTGCTGTAGTTGTCTCTCTAGGGTGTTCGTGCTTCTAGCCCTGAAATACATGACAAAGTCGTCTACACATAGAAAGCAGTATACTTTTGGGTTTATAGCTTTTACAATGCTGTTGATGTAACTGATGAGAAGAGTAACAGATAGAATACGACCCCGTGATACATCCATTTCCTGTTCTAAGCACTTTCAAGGTCGAAGAATACAGACTCTGCTCGTCATGTTGTTTTTTAATAAATGCTTCTCGAAAGTTTCCATGGGGATACGGTGATCAATTGTTCTTCTCTTGCGGCGAAAACAACTCTGAAAATCAACAATAAGGTTGTGGCTTTCTAAGAACCAGCGCCTGTCTCAAGGAGAGAGGTCTCAAGACTGCCAGAATTAAATTTATAATCATTAAAATATCGAATAAAACGGTAAGATATGTGAATGGCAAGTGCTTCAGTCATTGATAGTGAACTTTGTCTCAGCTTTGACAAGAATCATGGGCTTTGCTAAAATCAGACTTCAGTTCTTTCAGACTAATATTTTATAGTAGAGGTTTTGTTGTCTGATTTGAAGTTCAGTTTCTTCTTTTCCTCTTTGGCCATATTCTTCTGGAATTGTTTAGACCAGTTTTCAGAAGATTTTTATTTTTATGCAAGAGTATTGCTAAGGCATCTTGAATATCAAGAAGAGTGTCTAGTTCTTTAGTAATTGATGTTTAGGTGGTTGACGGGAGAAGAACCTTTGCCATTTATTTTATGGATCATGTCCCAGACCTTTTTAAAATGAAGTCATATTGCCATTAAGACTTCCGTTTATTGTTCTTTATGGTAAGACGTGCTTTTGTCCTTGAAATGTAGAAATGTGAAAGATTTTCAAAGTGGATCTCCCGTTAAACTTTCTCAGAGCCTCTTTTCTTGCATCAATGCAATGGCCTGTTTAATGTCGAGGTCCGAGGGACAGACTTCTTAGCAGCATCAATCTGTAATGATGGGTTCACAATCCTCAAGTTTATCACGGATGATTATTTGCTCACAAAATAGCTCAAGCTTTTCCAAAATAGCTTTCGAAAGTTCCCATTTCTTTGAACGTTCAAATGATGGTTGTTAAGATGGAATGAAGGTTGGAAAGTGGTCACTACCACTAAGATCAACTTTAAGTATGGCTGGACTATATAAAGAAAGATCGAGAGAATAATAAGTGCCAGTGCTAAGATGTAGATATGTTTTTGAATTGGTGTCATGTAAAAGTGAAAGATAAGTTTTTACAAGTAAAGACCCATATGGTTATTATTATCACAGCCCCAGGTGGTACTGTTCCCATTGAAATCACCAGCTAAACGAAAAGGAGTGTGTAACTGAGAGATGAGATGGTTCAGTTTGCTTTCTTCCATGGATATGTGAGGTGGAAGCATATTGAGGAGCGTAACTGTACTCTGCGAGAACAATTTTACTGCCACAGCCGTAGACTTGCATCCAAGGCAATTGAATCGGAGAAAATATTTTGCCAAATGATTTTCTAAGGCGCAGGCAATTCAATGAGTGTGCATTAACCCAAAGGATTCTAAGCGCGACTCACAAACCTGTTGCAGACAGTGTCTATCAAGATCAGACTGCATTAATCGCGCTTTATTTCATGCTTTCCGGTAGGATATCGAGAAATAGCAGTGAAAATATTTTTCGATCTTACACTGGTATCACCAGTGAAAATACCGATTTTCACGTTCTTGTTGCCTAGGTAAATTGCGCGTGCCTAACAACCAGATAGGAAATATGACGTCATATACCTTACATTTCACGCGCTTGACGTAACGTTGAGCGGGAGGGGTACGCCACGGGGAATAAGGGAAAAGAACTCTACCGAATTTTGATAAAGCTCCTCCCAGAAAGGGTTAAAAGCATAAAATAAATAGAATATTTGTTTTTTTCGGTGAAAGATCGAAATTTATTTCATTTTCGGTGAAAGATCGAAATTTATTTCATCTCGTGGACACCATCGGTAATATTTTCACTCGTGGCCTGCGCCACGAGTGAAAATATTACCGATGGTGTCCACGAGATGAAATAAATTTCGCAGCGCCACGAGTGAAAATATTACCGATGGTGTCCACGAGATGAAATAAATTTCGCAGCCACGAGTGAAAATATTACCGATGGTGTCCACGAGATGAAATAAATTTCGATCTTACACCGAAAAAAACAAATATCCTCTATATCTTGAATCTATTCTGTATGACAAGGAGATATCTCCACCCCCATGGCTTTGAAATAGAAAAAAAAGCTAGTGTTAATTTTTTTCTTTTAGCAGCATGATAGTTTTCCTTTCTTCTATTTACCAGAATTTCTCCTTTTCCACATTGGTATGAAAAAGGGTTTTCCCTCAGAATACGGGATTTTACGACAAAGAATTTTAAAACTCTTTACCAAACGGTAAAATTCTCGACTGCATCAAATTAAAAGCACTTGCAGACGACGAATTGAGTATGACTCAAAGACTGAGATTTTTCATTGGAAGGGTAGAAAACGAGAGAGAATAATAAATGGTTGGGTACCGACATTTTCCTTTTTCTTTCTCTCATTTTGTTCTCCAAAGACTTTCTCGTCAAGGTGGTTGAAACATGTTATTGTGTGGTAAAGGATTAATAATGTATTTCTTCTATGATGGATTTCATTAGTTACCACGTGGTAACCTTTTTGTTTTAACTCCTCGGATGCCAAGTATCAACATGAAGAAAATACAGGAGAATCTTTCTGGGCTTGCCCAAAAGAGCACTGAAAATATAACTAATGGGCGCCTATTATGGACTAATCTGTTTAAACCATTACAAGACGATAAAATTTTAGATTTTTCCAATTTGAAAGCATTTGCAGACGACAAATCAAATGATCTAAAATGTTGAGAATGAAGGCAGCATCTAGAGTCAAGGTTAAAATACTCACTACCAGCATTTTCTACTTTCCCTCTTTTTCCAAAGGCCCATTTCAATATGGAAGACTTTCTAAGATAGACGAATACGTATACACCCGTCATTTTGGGTGCAGGTATAATGCAGGGAAATGGCCCTCCCCTACAAAATGGCCCATTGATCATTTCTCTACATAGAGAAATTCGCTCTGTTTCCAAACGTCCATTTCAACAGGATCGTTAAAACCCCGATTTATGTTGTAAAAGGTCAGGAAGTACAAGAGCCAACACCTAAAGAGGAAAGTCAATGAAGCTGTCTGAAATGTGAACATCTTGCTAATATAGACGAATACGTATACACCCGTCATTATGGGTGCAGGTATAATGCAGAGAAATGGCTCTTCCCCACAAAATGGCCTATGGGTCATTTCTCTACATAGAGGAATGACCCATGGGTTATTTCTCTACGTAGAGGAAAGACCAGGGTCATTATTCTACGTGCAGAAATGAACCCAAACGGTCATTTCTCTATGTAGAATAATGACTGGTCATTCGTCTACATAGTGACATGACTTCTGGGGTCATTTCTCTACGTAGAATAATGACCCGGGTCCTTTTGTAGAGGAGGACCATTTCACTGCATTACATCGGCTTTCATTCGCTATTAACACTCTCATCCTATTATCCAGATTAAATCTGCGCAACTTTTAATATTCAATGATATTGCGGGCAATATAGCTTTGAAATGGCATGTAATAATCTACGCTTTATGAAGTATTCTCGTATGACTCCCCAGCATAAATGTTTAATATAGGGTTAATTCACGTTTTTGAGGTCGTTAACATTCGAAGAGGCCCGAAAAATGCTTTAACGCCCGAGTGCGAAGCACGAGGGTGTTTAAGTATTTTGAGGGCCTCTGCGAATGTTAACGACCGAAAAAAACGTGAATTAACGCTATTATTGCATAAAGTAAAGGTATTCTAATAATAATTTGCACAGATAGCAAAAATATTTCCATAAAAATGCAAATAAGCGAATTTCAAATGTACTGTACGCAAATGGGTCAAAACCGGAAGTCGGCGAAGAAGTTTTTGTTACGATTAGGAAAGGGCCGTTAGTCCTGTATGCCAGTTTTGATTCTCTCTCTGTAAATACACTTTTATTGATTTTTAATACGTGTACACTGGACTTATGTGGAATAAACTTGCACACACTTGGACGATTACAACTAGGATGAATGCGTGGTTACGAATTTCTGTAACTGAAGGCGACAGAGGGTTCGATATACATCAAGCGAGGCGGACCGATCACGTTAAAAAGTGGGTGGGATGTAGCTGGTTTAGAGTACATTTCACAGGTGAATTTTTGTTCAGATCTCGATTAAACTGAGATTCTGTGCAAAGGTTTGTTTGTGGTGTACTAATATCATCAAAGACATGCCATGGAAAGGATCGAATATGGTACGAATTCCTACAGTTTGATGGTCGGAGTCTAGGGAAAATCTGACAAGGACAAACGTTGTTTACAAGGTAGGCCCGAATCGAGGATATTGATAGTACAAACCCGGGCGTTAACGGCGCGTGAATTTACTGATTAATACACGTTTTCTTCCGTTAACCGCCCGATTTTTACCCGTAAATACATGCTTATAACGGCCCGAAAAGGCACGTTTTATGCAATAATGAAACATATTCAATCCTATTTTTGATCTTTGAAAACTGTACTCTTTATATTTTTAAGTCCAATCCCTATACCATTGTAGATAAGTCTCCTTATATAAAGTTCAATTTGTTCTCTGGATTTTTCTTGCCGGGAACCATTCAATGATGCGTAGTACTAAATCTTTTATCGCCAAATATGTAATCCTTGCATTGGCTGAAAATACTGTCAACTGTAACCCAGCAGAAGTTTTATCTGTGGGATTGACAAAACAAGATCCAATATCAAAATGCACTTTTAGTTCAGTCTGAGCCTGTTTTTACCAACCTTTCATAAGAATTTATCTTATTATCTTACATTTTCTGAATTTGAAAGGAATACAACTTCAGACTGGCTAAACAAAATTGTGACCAGCAATTTCCCTTCTTGCCATATTGCAGAAAAAAGAAAACATGCTAAGAAATAATATTTTGTTCCTTTCATACCTACCGTTTCTACCCGTTCACAAACAAGTCAAACAGTATGTCTGGCAGCTGTCTTCTGCTGTACATTGTAATCCAACTTTCCCCATTTTTTGCATTTTCTCTGCTCAAAATCATCAAGATGTCGGGAAAAAAAATGGATGATGGTAAATTGATAATGGCGCTTGTATGTTTACGGGGATTCCTGTCACCCAAGCGAAGGATAAAAGAGGAGACTTACAGACTGGCGCACAAAGCAGAAATTAACCCTTTCCCAAACGACAAACTCTTGGACTAGACCAAACTGAAAGCATTTGCAGACGACATTTCAACTCTTGCGGAAAAGATGATTTCTGTCTATGATAGGGTAGAAAACATTGTGGGAAAAGGAGAAAATTCTGGTTACCAGCATTTTCTCCTTTTCCCACAATGTTTTCAAAAGGCTACTATTCCAGACCCGTAAAAACCAGGGATTGTTTGGAAAAGGGTTAAACAAAGCATTGTTAGAACCACTTTTGAAATAAAATGGATATTTGAAATATCCATTTTATTTCAAAAGTAGTTCTAACAAAGCGTCGGTATCAAAAAACCAGCCCCATCGAACCGTGAAATGAAAATACTTCGGACTAAATATGAATTTTCCTCTTTTTTTTTTTGTAAGTCTAAAACATTCCTCCAGTATGCAAATTACCCCACACCTCATTACCATATTTCGGGTCCTGTCATGAAATGTGCATGAAGGTTCCCCCCCTCTTCTCCCCTGGTATTTGTCCCATTGAGCCTTATCCTACTTAATAAGTGGAATGAAATTTTTAAGCCGATAGTAAAACCCCAAGTTTTGCTATTTTAAAAGTGTTTTTTTAGTGGATGTCCATGTCGTTAACGTCCTGTTCAGACACATATTGATCTTCACTGTCAGCAGAAGGTAAGTTAGCCGCAGTTAAAAGCCAGGGAGTTAGCAGAGCTTCGGTGTAGTAAACAAAGTTTTGTTATCTTTTCTGAAAGTGGTGTATACCTATCCAAGGGCGGCCTACTTTGACTTCTATGCCTCATTTTTTCATCAAAGAGTGTATGGGGCTTTACCTATTTTCCATTTTACAAAATTTTGGATCTGTCAAATTTGAAATCATTAGCAGACGACAAAATGAATGTGAATCAAAAATTGAAAAAAAATATTTGGAAAGGGTAGAAAACATTGTGGGAAAAGGAGAAAATGCTGGTTACCAGCATTTTCTCCTTTTCTCGCAATGTTTTCTAAAGGCTTCTTTCTCAGGGGCGTCAAAAGTAGGGATTGTGTGGTAATGGGTTAATACAAGTTTTACAGCTACTTATAAGTTTTGCAGCTGGGTATAGAGGGTTAATAATAGAGTCACGCAAGACCTCTGTGCTGTCGTAATTATTAGGTATTCTTTTTTTTCTGTAATAATTTCTGCAATTCCCATTACTGTTGTCACTTCCAGCTGTCATGCTTAAAGCCTGAACACGACATTAAAAACACTATATGTTACCTCAAAAAATATGTCTTTGACAATGGCTGCCAGATGCAGTGAAAATTTCCAAACTCAATTAATGGAACTGATAATGTAAACAGTATTGCTTTCAAAATGTGACAAACTAGGCTAGGCCCGTACTCATTGACTAAATAACAGTCAAGGAGTGCCGGAGCTTTCGTGGAAACTTCCTTAGGCAAGTAATTTGAGAGCCCAAGCCTAGCAATAGTGCATTGGAGGATATATGAACAAATGAGCTGTTGTTGTGATATAGACATAGACATATTTTTATTCGACATAAGCTTGTACAGCTTCTAGTCTATACATATAAATTGTTACAATACATATACAGACAAAAATGACAATGAACCAATTTACAAATGAATTCGTAACATGTTACTTGTAGGTTGACATTAGGAAGAGAGTTAGATAAGTGACACTGGTAAAAAGTAATTAATTAAACAAATATTAACAAATCTGGTATAACCATCTACGAATGAAGACTTGTCCAAATTGAAAGTATTTGCGGGCTGCAGTTCAATTGTGACTCCAACATTTGGAGTCGACAATTAAATATGGTTAAGGAGCAAATTGTTTTCATGAGACAAAAAAAAAACGGATAATAATTATAATTATAATGGAAAAGAGAAGTAAGAGTGAAGGAAAAGTAAAATGCTGGCCGTCAGCAAATTCTTTCCATTCACAATGTCATACACATTAAAACATTGGAAATTAGCTCTTTTCCACGCTGGAAAATGTGGACTTGTCCAAAACTAAAAGCTTTTGCAATGGACAAATTAAGTTTGGATCAAATGCTTGGGTTTCTTTTAATGAGTTATCAAACACTGCGGGAAATGGAGAAAATGCTGGCTGCCAACAATTTCTCCACATCCGCAATGCTATACAAACCATAATATTCCGGACAATAACTCGTTATTACATGACAGAGTATTACAACAACACATTGCTATGTAAAGAGGAAGGTGGTTGTGAAAGATATGTAGCCTAGAATCTGTGATTGAATGTTGACAACTTTTAAGGGTACACCTCTTAATTGTTTTCAGCCAGCGTTTAACACATTTCATCCATTATTTCATCGAACCATGATCATTTTTGTATCTTCATAATATTGCCCATGTAAGTGTGCACAGATTTCGACTGATAGAAAATGCATTTCATTTTCTGGGAGCCATCAAAGAAACCATGTTTTAGACGTAGAACATCCGGTTGTAAGTGGAGGACTGCCAATATATATATATATATATCCCCTATACTACATGTATATACATCGGTAATGGATATAAAATGTGTTTGCATACCATATACATCAGCGATTCGTATTTGCAGACCAAAATCTGAACTATTCAACAGCGTATCAAAGGTTATTTTTTTCCTAACTGTAAAGGTGTTGACTTTTTTTTCTAACTGTAAGGATGTTACCTATCTTTAATTCTAGTTTTACTCTTTATTTATCTAATAGCTCTTGAAACTTTGACCAAGGATACTTTGACACATTGTCAAACTTAGAATAATATGCATCCCTTGTAATTGTATGAATTAATACTGACGCTGCTAAGTGCGACTCCATGACCTTTTGCGGATAGTGTAGATCGATCAGACTGCACAGAACGTACACACGTGTGGTCTGATTTAAGATCTACACTGTCCAATAATGATTTTTTTTCTTCAAAGCATTATGTTTCAAAGAGCAATATTCAAAAAAGTATATTATCGGTTTTTGTTTCGTTTAACCCTTTATCACACAATCCCTACTTTTAACACCTCTGTGAAAGCCTTATGAAAACATTGTGGAAAAAGGAGAAAATGCCGATAACCATCATTTTCTCCTTTTCCCACAATGTTTTCTGTCCTTCCTAAAACAAATTTCAATTCTTTAGTCACATTTATTTTGTCGTCTGTAAGTGCTTTCAATTTGGACCACTATAAAATTTTGTCGTTTGGTAAAAGTTAACCCTTTACCCCACAAGGCATTTCAATGGTATCTCTAATTGACCCTAAATAATAGCAAGGATGAAGCAGTTTCTGATGGGTATATGACACTTTGATATCATAGAAAACATTGTGACAAAAGGTGAAATTACTCGTCACGAGTAATTTCACCTTTTGTCACAATGTTTTCCAAAGGCTCCTACAAGCAATGCGTAGAAAGGAGTATGTATGGAGTAATTGGCTACGTAATTTAGCAGGTTAAGGGTTAACTTTGCCTTCATTTGACCTCTGTCGTTTACTTTTTGCCTTCGTTTGACCTCTGTCGTTTACTTTTTGCCCTCATTTGACCTCTCGTTTACTTTTTGCCTTCATTTGACATAATTATGTCGTTTATTTTTTGCCTTCATTTGACCCCCATCGGTTACCTTTTGCCTTCACTTGGTCACGTGTTCTTACTTTATGGTGAAGGGCTTTTCAAAAATGACTGTAGTTCCGTACACACTGACCTAGGTCTAAACTGTTCATTATAAACAAATGTGTAAATAATTTCAGATTGAAGCGAGATAAAGGTTACGAAATATATAGGGTGGGAAGTAGACATTGATTAATTAAGAGTGTGGCTAGGAAATGTCATTTTGTTCTCGAATTGTAAATGAAACAACACGCCGGGGAACCGGCTAATTATAAGTCTCGGTCATTTACAAGCGAAACTGAATAGCCTAAAATCTAGATAATTGGAATACACTTGGATGAAAGCCTTTTCTGCATTAACCCAGACAGTGTTTTGTTCGTCACGAACAAGTTTACATTTTGTCTAAAAATTTAACCTATTTTTCACATTCAAACTTTTATTTCGTTTTCCCGGTAATACAAAAAGATGATATTACAGTAAACTGTTGTCTAGTTCCATTATCTCCCGCTAGATGGCATTCTACAAATACTCATATATCTAATTTGGGCATCCTCAGTACAGAACCGGGCTACTTTTCTACGCGACAACCGTTACTTTAAATTTCAAACTAGAATAAACGTTTACGCAATGAAACGCTACCTGGTGCGTTTCATTCAGCTATGAGCAGCAGTTTAGAGAAATCTGGAGCTAAAACAGACCCGATATTTCCTCAAACGTATTGATAAAAGCTATTCCCTCCATCGCTACTTTAAAGCGCGTATTACTACAATCTCCCCGATATTGTGGAGAGTGATGCGTCATATAAGATAGGTCGAATCTTCGAAGAATATGAGATGCGTAGACAACGGTCTAGTTCACGAAAGTAGTTTTATGCCCCTGAACCCAAACTTTCAGCTTGATTGACTTTTGCTGCACGGTAGCATACCTGAAAACACCGTTTTCCTTCCTTAACACAAAGTAAATACTAGTAAATACTAGTATACATTGTATAGTAGTCAGGTCGCAGGGGACTTGGGAACTTGTCACGGCTGTATCCTTTTAACGTTACAATGTATGAATTTTGACAGTTCACAATTTGCTTACCTGACCAGTACATGGTTTGTTTTAATCTCGTTTGAAATCCGCTTCAAAAAAAAAAAAAAAAAATAAGAAGTTGGAAAGAGTATTTGCTAAATATGAACAAGTAGACGCTCAGTCTAAGACAATCAAATACCAATTACCTTATACAGTGACTTGAAATTTGACCTTTTCTCGACAAAACGACTCATTCAGTTAAGCCATTGGTGCGAATTATCTTGACCTTATACATGAAAATATCAAGTTGAAAAGAGGTCAGTTCTTAACAGCATTTTCGCTGTAACTGTAATCTTCGTCTTTATTTGGATACAAGTCAGACGCTTGCTATCAGTAAGGTGTATGGTTCTATAAAATCATTTTGGGACTAAATGCATCAATAAACGACCAGTGGCTCGGACAACCTCGATTTATGACAACTCTACCATTCGGTTATCATTTGATCCTTAAGTGGGATCTTCAGCGTGGCCGAAAAAAAAAATATATATATATATATACGCGCGATTGTTTTACCCATCAAGGAACACCACTAAAGCAGATAGCTCAAAACTCTTTGATAAGAGTTATATTCCATACAAATCCAGACATCTACACAGTCTAATACACACCAAAAAAGTTGTGAAAACTTTGTGCTGCTAATCACACTTAGGCTCGACTAAAGTGATATGCCTCAGATCTGTTATGAAATAGGAACGTTGATGGCGAGCGTCGTATGTCATTGCTATGAAAGCAATTTTCTGTCGAATTCCCAAAAGGCATTACGGGCAACCAGAGACGGCTTCCTCCCATGAATTATGCACGACAAAACGAGGTGTATTTCCCATACCGTCACTAAAATTTACAGCAGCTGTGCAATAACAGTATGGCATCACCTCTAAATTCTTCAGTATCAAAGCCGACAGGGTCGTATATAGCTTTTGTATATCAAGGGCTTCACAACGCTTTTTAAGAGTTATTGACGACCCAAAGCACTGTACGTAGTCAATTGATCTAGAAATTCAGTTGAATCCCTTCTTCTGCATTGTTGGATACGCACGTCTGCTCTCTTCATTCAGTGTGGTCACTATCAAGGATTTTTGTGCAGGTAAATAAATAGATAATTGTTTCAATCTGTAACTTTGACTTACACAGAAATCTACGAGTGCCATTAAAAAATGATGTAGAAAATTTCAGGCCCTACACAAGAAACTATCTCCCCTTTCTATATCGTATTTTAACATATTTCGCTCCATCATCTATAGTTTTGCAGAACTAATTAACAGAAGTGTCGTTTATAGAATTAAAGTTTATTGAGCATACAACTGCCCCAGCGTTACGTTTTAGTTAACTAGATAGAAGATATCGTCGGTTTACTTAAAAAATCTCGTAACTACAGCTTGTAACAAGCTGTAGTTACGAGGTTTTCGAAGTAAACCGACGATAATTATAAAGACTGAAATTTATTTCATTGGGTGAACATCATTGGTAAAATGCACTACTCGTGCAAATATTAACCACGATGTTCACTCGTGGAAATAAATTTCAATCTTTCACCGACAACAAAAAATCTCTATTTACTTCATGCTATAAACCACCGTTTTGGGGACTTGTGTCAAAATCCAACTTTTGATTTCGGTAATTCCCTGTAGAGTACCAACCCCCTTTGCATTACGACTCGTTATAAAATAACGTTAAGCGCAAGAAATGTAGAGTAAAAGCACGTAAATTAAGTCATATTCCCCTTTGGTTGAATGGCGCGCTGTTTAAATACCTTGTAAAATAATGTGCGGAAACAACTTTTTTTCGCCTTCAATCAAAGAGTTAAAAATACAAAATCGATATTTTTCTCAGGTCGTTACCATGAAATATCAAATCATAAGTCACCATTGTTTCTCGATAAACTGTTGAAAAGCTTTAGATGAATCCTCAGCTTTCTGCACACAAATATTTTCGATCGCCTAAAAATCGACGTTTTTCCAATAATTCTCACGTGTGTGTGTGATTTTTTTTACTGTTAAACTTTACAAAAAATAGAAATTGTTTATTTGGTCGCAAACGAGATTAAAAACACGGATTCCATTCACTGATGACACTAAAATCATTACCTTTTTTCCCGAGAGAGTAAGACCGTGTCATCTGTTTCATGTTCACTTGTCACTCACCCTGGACCAGACGATTTCAAGGTCTTTAAACCATAAATAACTTCATCATTTGCAGCCAAATTCTGGTCTGCTTTTTCTCTGTGCCAAGCCGGAAGTGATAGTGCATCATTCTTAAAAAAAAAAGTCCGGCTTCCCAGAAAAATTAAACACTAATGCCTAGCCCAGGTTCACTGTCATTTAATCACTAATTTTTGCTGCTGATCACTTTGCCCTTCTTCGAAAATACAGTTACAGATTTTCGTTTTGAATGAGCTTTTGGTAGTTTGAAGTTCATACAGATTCCCTGAATTTTGAAGCATTTTGAATCAAATTTTGTGATTTTTTTCAAAATCTTTTCCAATGAACCGACAAACCCTCTTTGCGAAAAGTTAGAAGTTTTCTTCGGCAAGAAAGAGAGTATTTTGCCAATCCCAGCAATGCTAATTTACTTGTTCTGAAGCTTAACTTTCTCTGATGGTTTCTCACAGTGACCAAAACAACAAACCTAACTGGATAGTGCATGTATTCATTATACATTACTCTGGTTAAGAAATGAGGCCCTTAAATAGTTTTTGAACAAATAATATAGTTCTTTACCCTGCTTCCGTCACTTCCACACTTACCTTTAAAGTCTGAAACGATTTGTCCAACGTTCTCTTAATGTCTGTTCCCTGGGCAACTTTTGATCTAAACAGTTGAAGCATAGTCTCATATCTTCCACTACTTTTGTTAAGATATGTTCGAAACCTCTTGACACTTACACTTAAAGTCCTAAGGTTTTCTTCTGCAATGTATTTATCAGTTTATCTAACTTTAGCTTAATTTGGTTTTGGTCACAATCGGAGGATGGTTCTCTCAAAGACAACGTGCCCCTTTGACCGTAAGAAAATTATGCACACCAATACTGTGAAGCATGTTATTGGAGTGCAACCTGAATTCATAACATTCAGTCTTCTTCATTTTATTGTTGTATATTATACAACATGATATGAGCAAATGTTTGACTGAGTTTTACATAAAACATCTATTGTTTGGGCGTGGAAGAGAAAACAAAGTGTAGACAAGTGTGTGCAGGTATCCAATATTGAATCCCTAAAGCCCGGGTAAAGTCCAAAGTAGGTAATTTTCACCGTTTATATCTAGAAAGTATATATCAGATAACCCATCACAACACATATAATATCATATAAGATCGGAGAACATCCGAATGTGTCAGTTACTGCATTGGTTGCAATGGTATACATGTGCGAAAATGCATGGAGAAATATGTCGATTTCGGGGTCGCCACTGGTCGAGACTACCTTCGTTATTTTGCATGGATATTCGAACCATGTCTAAAGGAACGTAACGTGAAAACATTGCATCTCATTTGTGCTATTACATACTGTAACGTCATATGCTCGCGGGCGTCATATCCTCGCGGTAACGGTATTTTCCCGATATAAACAAACACTAGCGGCACCTATCGGTTGTTTATTGATGCAAAACCGTTACAGGAGTGCGCCGATCTGTTACACAGTAAAAAGGAAGAATGTTTCATTTATAGGTGAGTAAACAATTAAAAAAACAACGTAGATATTCTAATTTAGTACCTTTATCACCTACTTGAAGACTGCATAGAAAAATAAACCCCGTTTTCCCTTTGAAAATATACAAATCCTATCGAATTCTGTCCGATACGGTTCGGCTGCACAAAACTGTAAACAAAAAAAAAAGTCACGTGAACGGCCTTGACTCCTGCCCCCCCCAACCCCCCCCCCGGGGAAAAAAAAAAAAAAAAAAGTGCCAAATTGCAATTTTTATTTGAATATGTCATGTTTGTATTATTTTTTACATTGAAAAAAAAAAAAAATGAACACTCTATAAATCTCAAATAAAAAGCAGATATGGGATTGAATTGAATATTTTTTTGAGCAGGTAATAAGTTCTAAAAGTAATTTAGGCATTTTATTTCAAAATATGTTGATTAAATGGGCCACAATGCACATCACATATGGTGCTATGTAAGGCAGTATACGGTTTGTCATTTTGGTACCCTTGCAAAACGAATGTTTTTGGGGTATACTGGAATCACCCCATCAGATAATTTGTCCGTCCGTCTGTGTTTCCGTCTGTCCGGCCCAATGTCCGTCTGTATGTCCGTCTGTGTACAAAATACTATTAATTTTGTGTCACGAACTCCTGCAGTATTGATGCAATTGTATTAAACTTTGGCACATACATTGATCATTTACTGAAAAGATTAGCAAAACGCAATTTTGAAATGTCAGCACCTCATAGTTGAGGATTTATCTCCCCTTGAGCCTTTTGTTACTGTCAAGGCGCTGGTGGAAGTATTAAGTCACATACTGAAACTTGTGTGTTTGATTTTCACTGGTCCTTTAAAAGTATGTGTAATGCCTTCAGGATGAGACCAAAGCAAACATTGATAAGCCATATGATAAAGCTAACCTTCTTAGAGCCTTTGAAGCCACAAAAGGTGGAACATCTGTCTACAGGGCTTCCCGAAAGTATAGTGTCCCGGAATCCAACTTACGTGATCGTACACGGGGAAAACAGCCACTAGATGCTCATATGGCACCAAAGAGAATTTTCACTAATTTAGAAGAGAGTAAAATGGTTGAGCACATGTCATACATGGCAAATATTGGCTACGGTTACACTAAAGGGAATATTCAATTCATGGCAGCTGACTTTGCAAGGTCCCTTGGAAAAACAGTTGGGGCAAAGGATGGAATACGTGATCACTGGTTTTATGGTTTTTCAAAGCGTTGGCCAGATATAAAAATGGTCAAACCACAAAAACTTCACACTACGAGTGCAAAAGATGCAAACAAAGAAACAATTAGCAAGTATTTCATGGAGCTCGAGACTGTTCAAGAGGAGAATTTTCTCTTCAATGCACCTGAGCCTATTTATAATCTTAACGAGACTGGAATCAGCACTGAACATTCACCCCCAAAATTGTGTGCTGAAAAACAAAGATCCTCAAGCGATAACCTTTCCTAGATCTGCAAATGTTACAATAATCGCAGGAGCCAATGCCCTGGGAAATCGCATACCGCCATTCTATGTGTTCCAGGGAAAAAGATGGACAGACGAGCTTTTTGCTGGTGCCACAGTCCGTTCAGATGGAATGATGTCAGATTCTGGTTGGTCCAACGGAATAAAATGTGTAATATATGGGTCAATTTGCAAAACACGCAGTCATTAAACAAGGCAATGTTTGTGAGCCCACTTTACTTTTGTATGATTGCCATAGGTCTCATTTGTTGCTGACATTTTACTGAGTAGGCTAGTAGAAGACGGGTTATTCTTTTTGTACTTCCACCGCACACCAGCCACCTAACCCAACCACAAGATGTTGGTGTCTTTGGCCCTTTAAAGTGTCATTATTATAGGGAATGCCAGTCTTACCTACATCAAAACCCAAGAATTAATACATTATATTAGGTTGCCAAGCTGACATCAAGACCCTACTAGAAAGCACTTTGTCCAGAAAACATCATGTCAGGTTTTCATAAATCAGGCAGTTACCCTTTCAACAACCAGGTATTTTCTTCTTCACAGTTGGCACCTGCAGTTATTTACCACTCAGAAGCACCCGAAACCCCAAATGCCCCAGAAATCTCTGAAGAACTCCCGGTATCTAAACCAAGAAATGATCTTACCCCAAACTCCAATGCCCTTACAAGAGACATTCCTATCCCCCCTTCTCATACAAACACCAGTATACCCTTAACCCCCTCAGTCATCCAACCTACCAATTGATGAGTGTACAAGGGATAAAACTGAGGCCTTCTTTAACGCGAAAAAGATTACTAAGGCTGTAAAGAAGCCTAAAAAGAAATTTGTAGCTGTGTGTGTAATTTGTTCTATCCGACGGAGGCCAGGGATTGTTACAACCCATTTTTTATCAAGTGGGCACAGTGCGACAGTTGTTTCCATTGGACTCATTTGCAGTACTGCTCTAAAGTAAGGTTCCTGAGAAGAGGGATACCTTTCTTTGCCCTCATTGCATGGATGCATAATAGACAATCCATTAGAAATAAATGTAATTTTTTTTTCTGAACTGTTGCCTTTTTTTTTGCTAGCAATTTTTCTTGTTAAAAAACTTTCCGGTGAAATTTTCTCTTCCATGAAGTAAATAAATGATATATTCAGATCACCATACACAAGTTTTCTCATTTACCGCGAATATATGACGCCATCATCCAAGATGGCTGTTGTTTGGGTACACACTTCCAAACGCCGAAAGAGACTGGAATTCCCTTTCAAAACCGGCATATGACGACTTATTTGACCAAACTGAATGAATTTTTTTAATGAAATGGTAAGTTAATTCATGACAATAATAAGTGCCTTCTGTTCTTTGTAGTTCATATTGGTCGCGGACGCGTAAACTTACAGCGAGCATATATGACGGGATAGTCTACATAGCATTAATGTAAACTTCCACCTCGAATGCATGCCATCGGAGAGTAAGATTGCTCATTCTGAACCTGTTTTCATATTTAGATGTAGTGAACTCTTCCTATATTGATGATAAATGAATAAGCGATAATCAGCCTGTGTCGTCGTTTCTGTTTACAATGTTGACAAACTTATGTTTTTCAAGCATATAATTGGGACTAAACGATCAGGTATTGGCCAGTGAATGAAAGTTTATTTGTATCGACGCATTGAATGACGTGTTGCTTACGTCACTATTTTCTGAGCACTGCCGGGATTTACGACAAAAAGTCAGCTTATCTTCGGCAATCATCGATGTAAACAAACAGATAATGCGATATGGTAGGATTTGTTCTGTTTTCAAAATTCCTTTTTGTTGTGCGATTGACTGGAACTTATACGAACTGCACCTTTACATGTATATATCATGATATTCGCCATATTTTTACATGGCAAAAATGAAATTTAGGCTACTTGTATTCTTATTTTTATCACATTTGGACTTAACTGTAACTAAATAACACCCAAATAAAAGATGAGATGAGGGCCTCAAAGGCAATTAATTTTTTTTTAATTTCAAAAGATAGACAACCAGCCTCACTGTAGAACTTTGCATTCATCTGTTTTCATCACCCTTTACTCGGAGTAGCCTGCAACCCTCCCACCATTGATCTTTAAGCTGTTGTCTTTATAACATTGCACTGAGTGCAATGTAAGACTAAGTTATCAAAAAATTCTAAAAGTTTCACCCAAACTTTGAAATTAGTATTGTTAATATATGGGCAAATTTTCAGCACAATACCTAACGCATTTTGTAAGATATTTCAAAATACAGGGGGTCCCTATTACCTTCAAACGAGCTGTAGCTCGTTTGCTTTCCATTAAAGAATAACAGGCTTTTAATCATTTGGATTTTGAAATATTCTTACCAGTATAATGATTTTATATTTTATATAAATGTATATTGGTAGACCTAAAACAAATGAAAATTGGAATTATTTATTTCGTAGAAGATATTAAAGAGATGAAAACGTCATTCTAATGGCAGTATAAAACATTACCCCCTGTCCCGAGAGAACTATTTTGTCTCGAATGCTTCACGTTCACACATCACTAACTCTGAACTTTAAAATATCAAGACCAGCTCATGCCTTTATCATTTGTAGCCAGTCTTTAGCGATTCTTTGTTCCGGCGTCACTCAAAAGTTTGGGCATACATGACCAATGCTCTGTGAAAATGGTGTTAAATGCATGTGGTGTCCGTAGTCGTGAGGTAGAGCGTCGACCTCATAACCTAAAGGTCCTGAGTTTGATACCCTGGAGCGGGCGTCAACTTCTGGATATTTCATAGGCCCACACCTTCGGCGCGAGTACTGCTGTAGTTCCCAGGAAGCAGAATCGAGAGAGATTAATATAACTTGTAAGAACTTGTTTCGCAATACATGTAAAATCAATATGTTTAAAAATAAAAATGCATCGGCAAAAACTATTGACCAAGGTCTGCGCAGGCTGACCTTGGTCAACACTTTTTGCTATTTGTCAATGTTCTGTATGTCAAAGCACCAGTCTACTCCAAGATTTAGACCTAATGAGGTTTTTAGACAAAAAATGATTCTATTGATCCATGCTTTTGAGATGCATTATACTCGCTTAAAAATTACCAGAGTGTGCCTTATGAAGGTAACTCCCCCCCCCTTCACTTTGTATAAACTTTGAAGAGTAAGATCAAACTACACAGAACAATATAAGTGAGGTTTTATTGAAAAGAAAAGAAAGAAACACACACACACACACACACACACACACACACCCACCCACACCCCCACACACACACGCACATACACAAACATTTTGCTCTTACAAATTTCAGTTTATACTATTTTCTGGAAATTTCCATTCGATTTATTCAGTCTAAATTGTACGAAAATATACCTAAAGCAAAAACATGAAAAAGAAATCGTGAATTTATTTTTGACTATTCCGTTTTTTTTTTTCGTATTGCTACACTAAACAGAAATAGAATTATATCAATAACAAAAGAGATTAAAACGATGAGCCCATCTTTCTAATGATGATGAAATCGTCACATTACGTCCCGAGAGAGTGAGTCTGTGCTGTCTGATTCCACATTACATATGATTAAATAAGGGTCCTTATTTCATGCTTTCCGGTAGGATATCGAGAAGTAGCGGGGGAACACTGGTACCATCAGTGAAAATATCGATTTTTATGTTCTTGTTGCCTAGGAAAGTTGTGCGTGCCTCATAACCAGATGGAAATATGACGTCATTTACCTTACATTTCTCGCGCTTGACGTAATATTGTAGTGTATTGCTATGCAGGAGGGGTACGCCACGAGGATTTTGATAAAGCTCCTCCCAGAAAGGGTTAAAAGCATGAAATAAATAGAATGTTAAATTTTGTTTGTTTCGGTGAAACATCTGAGCCACTCGTGAAAATATTGCCAATGGTGTCCACTCGATGAAATAAATTTCGATCTTTCACCGAAACAAACAAATATTCTCCATGTATTTACCAACTATTCTTATTTGTAACAAAATTCCTGTTTGGCTTAACCAAATGGTTTAGCCAATAAAAGGTTTTGTTACTTCTCAAATGGCTTAGTCCGCCAGAAGTTGCATTAGGCCTACTTTCTTAATTTTGAGTAAGACTATAACTGAAATTGGGTATGGTTGGTCCCCTGTAAAAGGGGATTTTATTCTACAGCAAAGAAATTCCTCGCGGTCTAAATGGATGATATGCCCCATATATACAGTCATGTACTCGGGCCAAATCCATGTAAAAGCAATTTCCGTTTCGGGAGCCCCGTTTACCTAACTTCACTACCAACACAACTTTCAAAATGGCGGCGTCGATCTAAATGAGCCGCCCACGAGACAAACATAGTGAGTAGCCTACAGCGTATTATTTCTAGTTTTCATAGACAGTTGTCATAAAAGTGGAATGGATGGATATTTTTTAAGTAGTGAAAATTATAACATAATTAGTTATGGTTATTTTATTTTGTCAAATGTAAAACAAATAATTGCAGTTAACACAAGCTGTTCGTTCATCAGGTAAGCAAACTATGAAGTGTAAAAAAAAAAATAATACAAAACTGACTTGATCTGAGCTTTTTTAACTTTTGAACTGAGGGCTAAGAAATAACGATGAAAGGTAATATTTGTGAATCGAAAGCGTTAAAAATGTTATTTATATCATCATTTGCAGTAAAGCTTTGTATTTTTAAAATTAAAAGTTACCACCCCCTAACTCATCGGTAACCATCGTGTAACAGCAACATTTTTGTGAGGGCTATTCGGCCAATCTCGACAGCTTTCGTCTTTTAATATGAGTCTCAGGGAGGGCAGACCTTAAAATAAACATGAAATAATTCATTCAATTGTAAAAGAAGATAAACGATATAGTCTCCTCTCTCTGTCTCTAATTACAATACCATAATTAGTTTACATCCCTGGAGAAAAGGCATGTTGTCTACTTTACGATCACAAGTCAGTCGTACTGCAAGAGCCAACTCTACACAATCTGTACATAACAAACAAACTGCTGTCAATCTATGTCCATGTATTCGTATGGCATTTACTCTGATATACCGTGCTCGCAGGTTGATCTGAGACTAACCTTTTCCGCTTTTTGAGGACCAGTCTACACCACAATCCAGTCGGTTCTTATACAGACTACATTTTATTATATACCTAGCTGGGAAATCCTGGAATTTCCCAGTCACTAGTGGCGATATCAACTTTCACTTTCACTGCATGCCGTAATTTAGGAACTACTTTTTTTTCATTAAGCGCTTATAGATAAAGTTAATTGTAAGTTCTATATTTTCAACCAGACAATCTTACTATTTTTCTTAGTCTCGTTTTGTTCTTTTGAATTATGTATTTATCCGCACTATGTCCCTGATTTTTTCTCTCTATCCAAAGTATTGAATTCGACTTTCAAATGAAAAATTAAAAATAACAATGTTAATAAGGTATATAATAAATAGAATAATCAACTGGTTATTTTTGATATGAAAAATATGTCACTCGGATGCGTCTTAAGGCGTTAAAAAAACTCGTGCTGCACACTCGTTTTTTCAACGCCCAACAACGCATCCTCGTGAGATATTTTTCATATCAAAAATAACCAGCTATCGTAGATCCATGATTATTTGATGATTTGCTTGTATACGACATAAAGGAGACATTCAAAACTCCCTTTTTCCTGAGCATGGAATATTTATTTATCACATAACCTCCCTTGTTTTCAGTGTGATATACCCATTACGAATTTTCTTATCTCACGCGTGTACGTTTGATATCACATTTGTGTGACGTCATTTTTGACGTCATTTTGTACGCATTTCATACAAGTGAATGGAAAATACCGCGGGTGCATTTATGAATGTTCTTGCATCATTTGATCTATATTTTGTGAAATATGTGATAAAAAGAATCTGACATTTGTAGGCTTTTGAGGTAAGATTTTAATAAGCTAGTCAAGGGAAATGTTATTAAGCTCGTCAAAGGCTCGCTTAATAACATTTCCCATGACTCGTTTAATGAAACTTATCTCAAAGGCCCACTCATGTCTGATCCTATATACAAGTCATGTTCTGGCGAAAGGAAGCTTTATACAATCCGTGTCTAATCATACCATGCGAGCCATCACATTTTCTGTGGATCCTAAACTCTAGTCTGGTACCCCTCCGTACTCCAAGGGTAGATACATAAAGTCCCTTGCTCACAAAGCATGGCTTATTTTATTTCAGCATCAGCCATTATCTCAAACCCAACACTGTACTATGCGGTCACAGTTATAAATTGAATGATTTGGTCTGTAATTCGGCTCTGTGGTTACTTACTTGAGGCAATATCTGTAGGGGCTGTATTTAATTATTAATTATCCCGTATCATGCTTACGTTGATTAAAATGTACCGGTATCTAAGTGCTAGAAGGTGGATTCCCGACCAGACCATACAGCTTTTTTTATTATATCCTTACCAACCGATTAAATTGTAGCCTTGTCCAATTTGAAAGCATTTGCAGACAACAAATTACATTGAATATGTCTATCATAGGATAAACAAGATTGTGTGAAATGAAAGAAGTGCTGGTAACCAAATTTTCTCCTTTTCCGACAATGTTTTCTGAAGCTTTCTCCCTAATGGTCTTAAAAAGCTGTGGTTGTGTGGTTAATTAACCCTTTACCACACGACAAAAATCTTAGAATTTACCTAATTGAAAGCAATTTAAGATGATAGTTTAAATGTGGCTCATATAAAATGATTTTTCTTTTATAGGGTAGAAAACATTGTGGGAAAAGGAGAAAATGCTGGCAACCGGCATTTTCTCCTTTTCCCACAATGTTTTCAAAAGCTTTCTCTTTCATGGGCGTTAAAAGTCGTCATTGTGTGGTAAAGGATTAAAGATCTGTTCGAATGTAAAGAAAAGACAAATTCCGACCTCGGACAATTTGAACCGACACTGCCTGATATTCTGTTACATCTGTACCCAATCACAATCAGTTGTCCGACCGGTTAGTTCATTGGTTAGGGCATCGGACTCGTGACTTGCTGGTCGCAGGTATGACACCCGATTGAACTAAACTTTCTTTCCGGCGATTTTCCGCCTCTCACCTCTGACGCATGCGAGACAAGTATACAGTGACTTAGAGAAAAAGTTTTGTCAGTGCTGAGAAGAAAGTCAGGAAACATAGTGCGTAGGTGCTCTGGTCGTCGTGATGTGACCCAAGCTGAAAAGTGAGGTCAAACTCCAATATAATAAACCAATTAATTAGTCAAGCAAATCAGTTCCCTTTTCATGCATTTACTTTTTTTTTCTCTTACAGTTTTGACAATTCAAGCTTTAACTGTAAACAATAGATACTTCTCAAAGTTTGCTAAGCTTCAAGAGTATTGCCGAACATATCTTAGATTGCAGTTAATTTTCTAGTATTCTTTTCTTGCTGAACTTGTACCTTGTGCTTTGTTATTATCATATACATGCTTATAGTTGTTATGCACTCTTTTGATATTATTCTCATTTTAAATAGGATCGTCACTAAAACTATTGTCTTTTTTTTTCCAAAACGAACACAAAAAAGCTTTCGTTGGTTTACTTCGAGAACCTCGTAATAACAGCTTGTTACAAGCTGTAACTATGAGGTTTTGGAAATAAACCGACGACATGCTAAAAAGTTAGCCATTCATATGTACTGCTGATACGTCGCCTAAGCTCTTGTGGTAACAGGAAATTGCACACCAAGTGCCTCACCAATTCTGCGATGAAGAGTCCCTTGTTTCAACGTTCCAACTCCCCGCCCGATATATACATCTGATAAATGTCTTCTGTCATTCACATTTGCCATATTGACATTAAAAACATCCTTTCTTTTCTTACGAACAAAGTCCGTAATAAAAAAAAAATGAACAAATGCATAAAAGAGATACAGGGACAGGGCAGTATCTGAACCTAGAACTCCCGGACGAAAACCCAAAACCATAACCACTGAGCTAAGGAGAATTCTCTCTGAACCAGCTGTTAGGTATTGTATTTACACCGGGATCAAACCATGTATGAAGGAGTTAACTCAGTACCATACAACAATATTTTAGACTATTCCAAATCGAAAGCACTTGCGGATGACAAAATAAAAGTAAAAGTAACTGAAAATTTTTAAAATTGTTTTGTGAAGAGTAGAAAACATTGGGGTAACCAGCATGTTCTCCTGTCCCACGATGTTTTCTAAAGGCTTCTTTCTCGGGGTCGTCAAAAATAGGGATTGTGTGGTAATGGGTTAACATTGTGTCCCTTTATCGGAAAAAAATTACGCCGCACAACTTGCTCTGTATCGCTTAAATTGATAACGTATCGGAAGCCAGCGCGCCAGATGAAATAGTTCTTTATGCGGTCAAAACCAATATTGGTTAAAGTGGGAAATAAGGTTTCTTTTTTAGTTGACAGATGGTCTAGTGGCAAAATTCACCTTGGATTTATGCGACTTCTGTTTCCTGGCTGATCTGAAATAGTCCAAAAAGTAAGGTATGCATCGTGACATTGTTGTGTTTTTATTGAAGGCCAACTAGTGAAAGGAAAACAACCAGCAGTTTAAAGTTGTTTTTTTTCTCAGTCGTTTCGACATTGCGCATTTCTAAATTATATTGTATTCAAGAAAACCCAATGATAATCAGTCCAAAGGTAAAAACGCGTTTCTGTATCCGATACTTCGAATTAAAAAAAAAAACTGTTGTCACATTCTGTGACTTTTGGGAGACTTTCCCATTTTTACAGTGGTTTAAATATATGTGTTGTGCCTCTCATACATTAGAATACTCACGCATCAACGATGTTTTTTGTTCCATAAATAAAAGCTGACGTTTTGGTAAAGTCACGATGAATTGCAAATACTGTGAAAGTTAAAACTGAAATCTCAAAGAAACACGCACTCATTTGAATATAGCTGAATAAATCAACGTTAGAGGTCGAGCCTGTCTTTGAGACAAACTTTAATAAACAAACCGCGTGTGCATGCATGTTTATGCATTATTTTGACCGAAAATTCTCCAGCTTTCGTTATGTCATAAAGAGAAACTGACTTTCCTTGGCTTGAAGAAAAACTTTCTCAACCTTGCTTGCAAAGATTTCTGAGCGCGCCTGAGGTTAGTTTAACATTTTTCTAAACTCGTTTAATAATACCTTATTTCAAATGTTGACTTGTGTTAGATCCTATAAATTATTCATGATACTGTAAGAATTAGGCCCGGTGAAATGCAGAGAAATGAGCCTACCCTACAAAATGACACGGGTCATTATTCTACGTAGTGAAATGACTCATGGGGTTATTTCTCTACGTAGAGGAATGACCCAGGTCATTTTTCTACGTAGAAAAATGACCCTCTGGGGTCATTTGCCCACGTAAAATAATAACCTGGGTTTTCTCAACGTAGAGAAATTACCCTTGAGACATTTTGTAGCGGAGGGTCATTTGTTTGCATTACACTGGCATTGATAAACCATTCTACAGAATATTTCATAGTACATAATGATATGCTCTTATTCTTAGGATCATTTTTTTCTACTCATTTCAATCTACATTGAAATGAACGCTGCCAACTTTTGCAGACGTAATAAAATTTCATTTGATATGTAGAACTTAGACATTACTGTTAAAGCAGTTGATACAATTTCTGACAAATCCATTATACAATAAATAGCAAATTGGACGTCGAGTCATTGCAAATGGTTTTCACTTAGTATATGTCTACATGCCCCCACTATTGTCATGCATTTTTTGGTTTTGATTGAAGTTTTAAATTCCTAAGAATTTCTGACAAATCCATTATACAATAATGACGTCTACCATGAGCAATTTTGACGTCGAGTCATTGTTAGAGTTTTTCCCTTAATACATGTCCACATGCCCCCTCCCCGACTGTGTCATGGAAACCTTCAGTAATTCTCGTGCCGTGACGTGGGTAGTCCCATTGGTTGACTCCGCTGATTTTTGACTATCAGTGAATTGAACGCAGAAACTTTCCTAGGGGCTGGTCACATAACGGCAGTTTAAACTTAAACCTAGGTTAAGGCATGATAAACTCATGGTTTAACCTAGGTTTAACTTTAAACTACCATTATAGTGCAATCGACCCTCTAAAAGAGTGTGCAAGGCTGATGCAATACCGCTTAAGCACTATCTCACACGATGAGAATGGTTGTTGAATACGGACCATAATTACATGTTTTGTTTAGTATGAGCCAAAAGTACTATACCCCAAAGGTGTCCTCAACCATCCGTGATACCGTGAAGTGTTCGACAGCTTTCAAAAAACTGCCGAGAAAAAATAGACAGGACTGAGGACCAAGAAATAGCAGTAACCAATCATTGCTTGTTTGATTGCATGGTGTTTAACGCCGTTTTCAACATTTATTAGTTATATCGCGGTGGCCAGTGTATCTATTCATGTTTTCCTGGAGTCTCTTAACAAGTGCTCCGCACGATTTTACCCCCAAACCATAACTATGCTTACCTTCCCATAAAGCGATTGTCGAAATAATGGCCAGCGATGGGAGAGGAACAAATCCTGCCGCCACGACTGTCATCAAACCTCGATATGAAAAAGACGAGCCCGGAATCAAGCCCACGACGTCAGGTTACCGACTGAGCTTCAAGGGCTCGGCCAAACTAATCGAACAAAACGTGAGTGGATGAGAATATGGGAATGCACTTGTCATGTCGGTTTGCGCGTATGCTAATTTAGTTGAGAAAGATATCTAGTTGTTGCAGCGTTATTGCCATTTGCAAATTACATAAACGTCTACGAAACGGATACAATCAGGGGAAAACCATTTGTAATTTAATACTAGAGAACATTATTTGTGGAAAATCAGTACCATAAGGACATATTTACGCCATCGTATCGCGCCCGGGACAAAGTTCCATCGGGCCTTTTCAACTCTAAATACTTTATTGCCCCTGTTTTAACCCTTTGATTGCTAAGCACGACTCACTGATCTTTCGCAGACAAGTAGAAAGTGTAGACTTAGAATGTGCAGTCTGATCTTGGATCTACCATGTCCGATAAGAAGATATTGTTTCCAAAAAACCTTGGAAAGAGAACAAATTTATGCCGTTTCTATTGGTTTCAACGTTTCACAAAAAGTTAACGTTGGAACACATTAACACTTTCCCAAATAATCCCTGGTTTTCACGGCCCAGAAAAAAGAAGGCTTTCGAAAACATTATGGGAAAAGGAGAAAATGCTGGTAACCAGCATTTTCTCCTATTCCCACAATGTTTTCTACCCTTCCAGAACAAATTTCAATTTTTTAGTGATGTTGATTTTGTCGTCTGCAACTACTTTCAATTTGGACCAGTTTAAAATTTTGCTGTTTTGGTTTAGAGTTAAGGGTTGATATAAAAAGTCACAGCGTGTTTATTTTTTCAAACACTGTGTTCCTATCGACTGATGGTTCGAGGATGGCAAAAAGATCAGGTCCCGCATTCGCGTCGTATGTAATTGGTTCAGTGTCCTTGCAAAAATCATTATCTACATTATCAACATGCGCGTTGTGGATTTATATGGCGATAACTTAATCACGTGCGATAGCAACAGTATGCGAAAGCAGTTGCTATGACAACGTGGTTGAAGCGGATTTCTCTTTTAGCCTAATGTTTCTAGGAGAATCTGTAACGATTAAGACTAGCGTGCGATTGCTAAGTTTCAGGAAATGCACCTATTTAAATATTTTTTTTTTTCAACTTTTTCCCAAACGACGAAATTCTAGACTTGTCAAAACCCAAAGCATTTGATAAACATTATCTCCCGCTAGATGGCATTCTATAAATTCTCATCTATCTAATTTTGGCATCCTGGGCACAGAACCGAACCACTTTTCTACGCGGCAACCCTTTACTTTGAATTTCAAACTAAAATAAACGTTTACTCAATAAAACGCTACCTCGTGCGATTCCCTCAACTATCATCAGCAGTTTAGAGAAATCAGGAGCTAAAACAGGCCTGATTTTTCCTCAAACGTATTGATAAAAGCCATTTTCTCCATTGCTACTTTATGGGGCGTACTACTATAGTCTACCCGATATCAGGAAGAGTGATGTGTCATATATATCCTCGAAGAATATGACATGAGCAGGCAACGATTGGATAAATTAAATGTTTCTCAAAGGCTGGATTTCTCATTGCTAGGATGTGAAAAAAAAAACTGCACAGGAAGTAGAGAATGCTCTTCCTTTTCCCGAAACGAATTTTCAAAAGCATTTTTTCTGAAGGGCGTTAAAACTCGGGATCATGTGGTAAAGGGTAAGACACATTTTCTTTGCTTTGAATTTTGCAGTATGTGAATATCAGATTTTGAATCTAAACTGATAGCCTGTGCATATCGTATTGACCAAAACAACGTTCATTTTGCAAATGTTTTGTTTGTGTTTCTGACAAACCACCAATACTTCAAGCAAAATCACTCCATCATTGCCTTTACTTGTAAGACAGGAATCTTCTAGAACTTTTTGAGACAGTTAGAAAATAGTGGTATCCGGCGGGTTTTTTTTTTTTTTGTAAGAATGAACAGTTTCCATTGAGAAAAATACAGCAGCAATGCTTATGGTGCCTTGGAGATTGCTGCTCTCAGGTGTCCAAAGCAATGCTGGAGGGATTGTTCGATAAAGGGATTGCCGGTGTAATGAAGAGAAACGATCTGGGTCATTCATCTATGTAGAGAAATAACCCCACGAGGGTAGAATAATTACCCGGATCATTCCTGAACGCATTGAAATGATTTCTCGGGTCATTTCTCTACGTAGAGTAATGACTCGGGTCATTCACCTACGTATATAGTGAAATGAACGTATACAGTGAAATGACTTCTGGGGTCATTTCTCTACGTCGAATAATGACCCGGGTCATTCCTCTAGGTAGTGAAATGACCCATGGGTAATTTTGTAAGGGAGGGTCATTTCTCTGCGTTACACGGGTCCTATATCTATCCTAGTTTTCACGTGTTTCACAAATGAGAGGTTATCAGACCTCTCCAACAGTGGTCAGTTTAAAAGGCAGATTGCCATAGAATTTGTTAAATCGATTTCTAAATCCATTTTTCTTGCGAAATGGTTTGATATGCATTCTGTTTTGCCATGGTTTTTTAAAGAAAGCGAAAAAAACGAAAAAACAGGAAATAGACGTAATTTTATATGACGAATTTCAGAAGATTTGTTATATTAGTTTGCCATTGCTGCAAATGACCTCTCAAATAATTGCAATTTTTCAAAAGAAAAGAGAGAGAAAGAAGACAGCTGGACAAGATCATGAGACTTGAACACGCGACAAGAGCATCAACTGAACGTCACGTACAGCATAGTTTCGATTCGGCGGCCGTTTTACTATTTTGTTTACATGTACCCAAATTCATTGAAATTAAAAGCCAATAAATTGTTCGAAAACATTGATGCTGATCTCTCCTGGCTCCCTTTGTAAAGAAGCCAACTTGTATATATATAGCGGAGATCAGTGCCTTTTTTATGCCGTCCTGGAGTATCTTTTACCAGTTCTCGTACTAAACACGATGTTTTTCACAAGTCAGTGACTGCATTCCCAAGTAATCGTTGTCAAATCAATGACAAGTGGTGAAATAGGAAAGAAATTTGTCGCACTGACAATCATCAGTCCTTGAGCCGAGGTTGAAATTCGAGTCAGCGACCGATATTCTCAAGTCTTAAAAGCTATTGACTGCGCTTTGGGGGCTCACCTGGACCAAAATTGACGTCTGTAGTCAGTGTTCTCTATATACGTAGAAAAGCAAAAGAAGTGTTGTTAGGTGACGAGTGTATCATCAGTTTACTTAAAAATTCTCGTAACTACAGCTTGTAACTTGAAACTGACGGTTTCCTTTTCTGTTATTGCCAAATAAACTCATAGAAAATTTAGAGAAAAGACAAAAGATGTAAAACGTCTAGGCTTCTGGAATTTACAGCAAATAAAACTTGTCTCAATTGATAAGAACAGTCTTTGAAGGGAGAGAAAAGAAATTCCTGCATTTTCTCAAAAAAAAAAAAAAAAAAAAATCCATGCCCGCTTCCTCAGCCCAAAGCCAAGCCCGGGTACCTCAGTCAGTAGCCTGCAGGAATGGAGAACAGGGGGTCCTGGATTCGATCCCTGGCTCGGTCAATTTCTTTTCGAGGATTGATGATAGTCATTGTGACAGGCTTCATCCTACCTCTGAATATTTTCTCAACGCTGACTATGTGGGATAGCAGCCGGTGGATTTAGAACAAAAATTGCGCTGAGTAATTGTTAAAGAGACTCAAGGAAAGCGTGGATGGGTGCGCTGACCACCGCGATATGACTGAATAATGTTGAAATCGACATTTAACAATGTACAATCATTCAATCATGTACCCAAAGTCTGCTGAGCAAGATTTTCTGATCTCTTTAGGGCAGTGTAGATCAAAATCAGGCTACACAGAACGTGCAGCCTGATTTTGGATCTGCACTAGCCGTTCGAAGATATCCCCCCCCGAATACCTTTGAAATAACGACGGTGTTTTTATAGTAATGGCTTGATTTATTTATTTCACTTATTTAACGGGAATAAGACTTGAAATATGGGATTGTTTGCAAAGGGATTAAGGTATAAGAGCCCCAAATCATAAGTAAATAAACATCGACGTTTTCGTAAAGGCCATTCGGCCAATCTCAGTAGCTTCCATCTTTTAGAGGCATTATCTTCCGCTTGATGGCATTCTATAACTACTCATCTATCTAATATGGGCATCATGGGTACAGAACCGAACCACTTTCCTACGCGACAACCGTTGTTTTGAATTTCTAAAGTAAAATAAATGTTTACTCAATAAAACGCTACCTCGTGCGATTCTCAAAGCTATGCTCAGCAGTTTAGAGAAATCTGAGGCTAAAACAGGCCTAATTTTTCCTCAAACGTATCGATAAAAACCATTTTCTCTATTGCTACTTTATATCGCGTATTACTACAGGCTGCCCAATTTTGGGGATAGTGATGCGTCATATAAAACAGGTTGAATCTTCGAAGAATATGATATGCGCAGACATCGTCTTTTAATGTGAGAGTAATGGGCCGTAGACCTTAACCTTTTATCAAACGACAACATTTTAGACTCTTCCAATCTGAAAGAGTTTGCAGGCAACAATTTTAAATTTGATGAAATTGGTAGAAAGTTCTCATATCAGGTAGAAAACACAGTGGGAAAAGGGGAAATTGCTCGTTACGAGCAATTTCCCCTTTTCCCACAGTGTTTTCAAAAGACTTGTACTGCAGACACGTGAAAACCAGGGCTTATTTTGGAAAGGGTTAAATGAAGCAGGTTTTGCTGCAGATGAAAATAGGCAGTCAATGCTGGTTGTAATTATGATAAACATGTTACAAAGCCAGTCTAAAGGTAGTCCAGAATGACTTAATTAGATCTCAGAGTAATTTCTTCACGCAAAATTGTTTCATCAAAATTGGATTACTTTTGCTCTAATCGAATAGAGCCGAGCAACTGTTAAAACAATATAGAGATAAATGTAGGAATATTTCTCCGTTCTAGATTTGAAAATGCAATAAATGTTACAGCGAGTTTAACGGCGTTTTTCCTCCCCCTTTTTTTAACTAAATAATTTTTGGTTTGATGACCCTATCAAAAAAAAGCCTTCTGAAAACAATGTGGCAAAAAGGACAAAAATTCTGAAAAACGAGCTATATTTTCATCTCTTTCTGAGACGGATGCTATCTATCATTTGTACCACGTTGAATTTGTTGTCTGCAAATGCATGTACTTTCAATGTAGACCGGTCTAAAAAGCTGTCATCAAATAAAGAACATGATCCTTATAGACCAGCCATTCTGAAGAGCATTCTATGGTTGACTCTACAGAATTTTCCAGATTTAAAAGTAATACATATTTTGATTGGCTAAACCAAATGGTTTAGCCAATCAAAAGTTGTATTACTTTTACCTCCAGAAAAGATCTCGAGAATTACAGAATTGTTGGATGATACGTACCACGAGCAATGTATCAGTTTTGTCATGAGTGCTGTTGTATCTACCAATGTTATAATTCCTTCAAAGACGACAATATTTTAGACTTGTGACACTTAAAGGTATTTGCAAACAACATAATTGTGACTTAAGTAATGAGATTTGTCTACGAAGGGTAGCAAAACTTTGTTTGACAAGGAGAAAATGCTAGCTAGCAGTAGTGCAATTGGTATCTATGAAAAGGAAGAAGGCACTGTCGGAAATTGAGAATATGCAGGTCGACAGTATTTTCTCCTTTTCCCTAAATGTTTGAAAAAAGCCCGTCTTGGTCTAGGTCGTATAGAGAAAACGCATTTTTTTTTGGTAGAGATAGTATTTCTTGTGTGTGTATTGGAATATAAGCCGTTATTGTAGCTTATGTCATATCATGGCGGTCAGTGTACTTACTTTGTGTTTTGCCCGACTTTCTCACACCAGTGCTGACACAAAACACTCTACCATAGCCACGGACTAGTTTTCTCGCATGCATTAGAGATTATTGCCAATGTAATGCAAAGAAATGACCCTCCCCTATAAAATGACCCATGAGTCATTTCTATTTTGGTAGAGGAATGTTCCATGGGTCATTTCTGTACGTATATAGAGGCATGACCCGGATCATTTCTCTACGTAGAATAATGACCCTGGTATTTTCTCTACGTAGTGAAATGACGTCTGGTGTCATTTCTCTACGTATTATAATGACCCGGGTCATTTTGTAGGGGAGGGCCATTTCTCTGCATTTCACCGGAAAGAGAGTTTGCTATGTACAACCAGGTATCGTTCCTGCAACCATCAGATCGAGTGTCGCTAACCATTGAGCTACCTGGCCGGGCAGAGTCAATGTGATTCCAATAATAGTTTTAATTCATGTGTGAAAGACATGTATTTGTTCTACAAGAAAACAGTGTTAACATCGGCTTTAATTATCAAGGAATTTAGAACATCTGCAAAATATGTTAAAAATCCGTTCAGGTCAATCGGTCAAATCAGCTAACCTTGTGAGAAAAGTCCCGTCATTTTCGACAATTTTATTGCAAACAGCAATGAAAAGCAAAAGTCAACGGAGAAAAATATTGAATGCTATAAGCATTGTAAATAAAAGAACTTAACAAGGCAGGTCATAGCAAGGTCTTGGTGTCCCTTGGGAATTGGAGCATTGTTGCTCAAGCCTTGTTATTACTTATTGCTTATTTTCTATGTTATTTCATGCTTTCCGGTAGGATATCGAGAAATAGCAGTGAAAATATTTTTCCATCTTACACTTGTACCGCCAGTGAAAATACCGATTTTCATGTTCTTGTCGCCTAGGTAAATTGCGTGCCTAACAACCTGATGGGAAATATGACGTCATATACCAAGAAGTACATTTCTCGCGCTTGACGTAACGTTGCTATGCGGGAGGGGTACGCCACGGGGAATAACCGAAAAGAACTGTACTGAATTTTGATAAAGCTCCTCCCAGAAAGGGTTAAAAGCATGAAATAAATAGAATATTCGTTTTTTTTTTTTTGGTGAAAGATCGAAATTTATTTCATCTCGTGAACACCATCGCCACTCGTGAAAATATTACCGATGGTGTCCACTCGATGAAATAAATTTCGATCTTTCACCGAAAAAAACAAATATCCTCTATATACTCCTATCAGTGAATATCTAGGATTTTACAGTGAAGAACACCACTAGTGATGGTAATAATGATATCTTATTTCATGCTTTCCGGTAGGATATCGAGAAATAGCAGTGAAAATATTTTTCCATCTTACACTTGTATCGCCAGTGAAAATACCGATTTTCATGTTCTTGTTGCCTAGGTAAATTGCGCGTGCCTGACAACCAGAAGGGAAATATGACGTCATATACCTTATATTTCTGGCGCTTGACGTAATATTGTAATACGTTGCTATGCGGGAGGGGTACGCCACGGGGAATAACGGAAAATAAATGTACTGGATTTTGATAAAGCTCCTCCCATGAAAGGGTTATAAGCATGAAATAAATAGAATATTTTTTGTGTGTGTGAAAGATCGAAAATTATTTCATCTCGATGAAATAATTTTCGATTTTTCACCGAAAGAAACAAATATCCTCTCTATCATTAGTGATGATGAAGGTTTAGAATGCTAGCATACACATTGTGTCGCATTCTTGATAATCATTAAAATTAAACAATAAGGTGAATTAGGGATATAATAAACAGGATAATCAACTGCTGGTGTGTGATATCAAAAATCTGTCACTCGACTGGGGTATGGTGCGATTAAAGAAAAAAAAAAACTCGTTTTTCGGACTCAGTTTGCTCGCCGGTGTGGCTCAGTGGTGAGCGTGTCGGACTCATGGTTGTGAGTTCGATACCCGATTAAGGCGAACTTTCTTTCCGGCGTATTTTTGCCTCTCACCTTTGCTGAAGCAAGTGAGAAAAGTAGTCGGTGGCTTTGAAAAGGAAGTTGTGTCAGTACCGGTGTGTGAAAGCCAGGAAACACATGTGCGTCACCGACCGCCATGAAATGAGCTTAGCTGTTAAAGTGGCGTTAAACCCAAATACAACCAAGTAACCAACTCGGACTCAGTTTTTTTTCAGCCGCATCATTGTTATGATGGGGTTTAATCTTTTACCACATGAAAAGATTTTGGACCTGTCCGAATTGAAAGCATTTGCTAATGACAGTTTCAGTGTGACTCATATAAAATGATTTTTCTTTGAAAGGGAAGAAAAAATTGTGGGAAAAGGAGAAAATGCCTACAATGTTTTCAAAAGTCTTCTCTTTCAGGAGTGTTAAAAGTCGTCATTGTGTGATAAAGGGTAAAGAATTAAGCCCGAAGGAAATATTCCAGGGACAGATATTTAACATTACAAAGAACCCAAGTGATTCTCCACTACATAAATCCTTACCAGACAACAAACTTTTTAAGTCTGTCTAAATTTAAAGCATCTGTAGACGACGAATTAAATTGTATCACATATCACATAACTCCACTTATTTTCAAGGCAGCCATTGCGTATTTTCTTGTCTAACACGCGAGTAGGATTTAAAAAAAAGCACGGTATTTAGTCAACGCGCTGTAAATATATACGCCTCTTTTCTAAAACATTGCAGACCAAGATTCTAGTTTGAAATCAACTGCCAAAACATGATCGTGACAAAGCTGCAAACTTTAGTATCTGATGTGCAACAAAACCGTTCTATGCAAGTTTCTTTAGAACTATTTTTGGTCTGTGGTGTATAAACCTGTCAAAGAAACAAATATGCTTTATGTATATTGCAACACACATGCACATTTAAGCCTACATCTTAACACGTCATGAACTATAATTCTTGAGATAGAGCTACGTGATGAAACAAGAAGAATCTGACGCTCGTTGGCTTTTGAAGTAAATTTTCATTGAACTCATCTACAAAAATGTTATTGAGCTCGCCAAAGGCTCGATACCGAGCCCCGGTAGATCAGTCGATAGTGTGCAGGACTTTAGAACAGGGATCGTAGGTTCGATCCCTGGCTCGGCCAATTTCTTTCCGGGGATTGATGATAGTCATTGCGACAGGATTCATTCCTGTCTCACCGCTGATCGTTGTTTCGACGATGGTTATGTGAGAAAGCAGCCAACGGCTTGGAAAGAAGTTTGTGCGGAGTACTGGTAAAAGAGACCCCAGGAAAGCATGGATAGGTGCACAAGCTGCCGCGATTTAACCGAAATACTGTTGACAACGGCGTTAAACACCACGCAGTCATTCAATCAAAGGCTGGCTTTCTAACATTTTTGTAGATTAGTTTGAAAAATTTTCAGCTCATGCAGAAACCTATGAATGCTAGTTTCTGTATCCTTCAAATAATGCTATTCATCCTTTGAGGGATAGAAAACAATGTGGGAGACCTCAAATGAAATCTGTTTAAATTGGACCGGATTTGTCAATAAAGGGGTAGAAAAAAATAGTTTGGAAAAGGGGCAAAATATTGATGAATAGCATTTTGCTCCTTTTCCCACTGTATAAAAAAGAAATCTCTTTTGGAGTCTTTCAAAAGTCTTGATTGTCTGGTAGAAGATTAACCCTTTGGGTGCTCATCTCGAATCACCGACCTTTTGCGGACAGCATAGATCAAGATCAGACTGCACAGAACGTGCAGTCTGATCTTGTATCTAAACTGTCCGATAAGGAGATAGTGATCTTTCAAAATACCTTTGAAATAGAAAAGCTTGGGTTATAACGTGCTAAGCTCGACTCACCGACCTTTTGCGTACAAAATAGATCAAGATCAGACTGCACGTTCTGTGCAGTCTGATCTTGATCTATACTGTCCGATATGGAGATATTCTTCCTCTAAAAATACCTTTGAAGTTGTAAAACTTGTGTTGTTACTATGGACTTGAAAGTTTTATGTTAGGTATTTAGCAGTCTACTTTTTGGTTTGTTCAGCAAGAGTCCAAGTATAAGGCGGTTTTTGGAAAATAAAAATATCCGGGATAAAATGCATCGTTATTCTCTCAAATAGTTGACAAATTAATCCCCCTCTTCGATTCTGCATGAGTAATCCACACCCCATTAAGGAACTTTATTCCAAGGTTAGAATCGTAAATCTAAATTAGAGCGCATTTCGATGCATTCAGCTGAACAGTTTAACCTAAAGTTCAGAAATGCGTCAAAATTAAATGTCGATATTACTGAATTTAACCTTGATGCAGCCTGCAGATATGTAAGCGTAAAATTAATTTGAGGCTTGCTCTAACAAAAGGGTGTTTAATGCAACTCTATGATGCTTTATTTCAAGCAAGTTATCTCATATAGATGCATAAGATCATTGCTAATTAACTCTTTTCCACACACTGACGACTTTTGACGACCTTGAGGTAGAAGCCTTTTGGAAACATTGAAACATTTTCGAACGTTAAAATATCATGAATCGAGTAGTGTAGATCCAAGATCAGACTGCAAATTCTGTGCAGTCTGATCTTGATCTACACTATCCGATCAAGTAACCATACATTCCCCGGGCGCCTGAAGGATTAATGAGGTTCTTTTGATCACAGTAAAACACGCTTATCAGCAATCAGATATCACTCATGGTCGCTTCATAAATGGATATTGAATCATAGCGTCATTTGCGTTATCACTAAATTAGAATCTCTCCATTTTTCATGGTGTTAGTTAACTTTTTTATCGTTAAATCCAATTAGATAAAGCCATACAGTCATTTGAATGTTTTCCTAGTGTTGAAGACCTGCGTCCTAGAGGCCACGCGTTGGGACCTGTCTACCACTGGTAAAATCCAGAAATGACACTGTTCAAAACGAACTTCTAAACGGCCAATTTTAAACTATAACATCCCATTGACATTTTCTCGCGTCTGCTGCCTATAAAAGGGATAGGTTATTTGCATTTTTTGCAGAATAACTGGCCGGTCTGAAAACATACCTGAGCCAAATTCTAACGAGAATTCATTCAATTTCATCGCGGAGGAAATTAATTTGTCGTTCATTCATTCGACATTATAATTTGAAATATCAAATTTTTGAAAACTTCATGCTTGTTTTTTTTTTTTTAGATAATATCTTCTTAACAAAAAAATAATTTTCATGTTTTTTCTCATTGCCTACAAAAGAGCAGTATTCTATGCTTCTCTTTTTTAAACTGTTTTGGCTGGTAGTCACTACGCATGCGCAAACGACTAGTTTTTGTTCTTTTGAAAAAGAGACTTAATCTTTCTGTTGGCAAAATCGAAAATCTTTTCGTCACAATACCATGGTTAACGTCCAGATATGTCACAATTTGTTTTTATCAACATTTTTTATAATTGCTCCAGTTTATAGGAGAAAGAAAATGGCAGTTTAGAAGTTCGTTTCAGAGTACATGGATATGTTCACGAGCTGTTCTCGTGATATGAATGAACTCAGTTTGAAAGCGGCAAAAACCAACCAACTAACCAACCATACTAACAACCAATCGTACTAACAAACAACCAAACAATAAACCAACCAAGCAGCAAACCAACCAACAAACAAACAAACCAATCAATCAATCAATCAACCAACCATCCAACCAATCAATCAATCAATCAATCAATCATAAAAACCTGTTACCAAACGAGCAAATCTTCACTTAATATAGATTCTTCATTTTTCAGTTGTGTTTGTCAGCTTCGTAGCAAAATTGTAACGGTTCTTGTTAACGCATTTGACATCGGGGTGGAATTTTTATGTTTTCTGGCTTTATTTTGTTTATTTCAATGTAAGTGTAAGTGTTATCGTCTCACTTAATACATTTAGTAGAATAAACAACATAAAATGGCGTGCCCATTAGCCTTTTCAAATTTCTTGCGTGAATTTCCTTTATAACACCTTAAGTTAAAAGGCTTTGCATCCATTTTTGGAAGCGCCACCACCATTACAATAATAACAATGATAAAGGTTATAATCATTATTATTATCATTATTGTTGATGCGAAAAAGGAAAAAAAAAAACTCATTTGCGAGATACTGCTTTAATACATTCTTAACCCTTACCTAAACGGCAAATTCTAGACAAGACCAAATTGAAAGCACTTTGCAGATGACAAATTTACAATTGCTTAAAAGGTGATTTTTCTATATGATAGGGTAGAAAACATTGTGGGAAAAGGAGAAAATGCTGGTTCCTTCTATTCCTGACCCGTAAAAACCAGGGATTGTTTAGGAAAGGGTTACACTCAACTGCGATGATAAAAGTTTAAGTAAATATGTAAAACCACCGACGGTGGGTTGTTTAAATTTGCATAATCATTGTTTGTTTGTTTGTTAATTTATCGAAAAGCACTATTATTAAAGATACAACTTGTACATTAAAGTAATAAGCAACCGAAATAGAATCCTTTGAAATATAATACGATAATTGATGTTATGTAATAACACAGCCAGCCTCAAAACTCAATGCCATTAACAAATTATTCCTACTCTTTCTGATTGATACATTCACTTTAAGAACATTGTGGAAAAAGGAGAAATTGCTCGTAACGAGCAATTTCTCCTTTTACCACAATGTTTCACCTGTATTCATATAACAGACTTTAAATCTTCTCCAAATGACAAACAATTTAGACGTGTTTAAATGAACGGGATTTAAAGACGACAGAATTAATGTGGAATCGTGGATAGGACTTTAATGAGAAAGAGCAGAAAACGTTGTAGAAAAAGGAGAACATACTGGTTACGACCACTGTCTCCTTTTTTCACAATATTTTCAAAATTATCTCGATCATGGTCGTTAAAAATCGGAATTACTTAGCAAAGAAATAATCCATCGCGGATTTATCTGGTTTTATTTAATACGGAATATTCTGTTTTGTTCGTTATATAATTCAGGTTAGGAAGTAATAGGTAAATTCATTGATGGGCACTATGTAAGGAGAAAAAAAAAAACATTCGCAGAAAAAGCATTTGACGAAGCAATTACTGTCCTTTGAAACGTGATAACATCATGTTGTGTCATATGATAAGCAAAACTATCCCCTGCAGGATAAACCATTTATACCTTTTACCACATAATCTCGAGTGTTGAAGACCCGTGAGAAAAGAAAAAAAGGCTTTGGAAAATGTTGTAGAAAAAGGAGAAAAGGCTGGAAACCAGCAATTTCTCCTTTTTCTACAAACATTTCTTTCTTACCAGAAAGAATAGTTTTGGGGTCGCATATAATGTCGTCTGCAGATGCTGTCAATTAGGATAAGTCGAACATTTTGTCGTTTGGGGGATGAGTTAACCCATAGACTTCGATAAGTGACTTCAAGAAATGATCCAGATCATACTACATGTAATTTGTAGTATAATCGGGGATGATCATTGTCCCATAAGGTCAGTTTTGTCCGGTGAAAGAAGCATTGAAATTACATCAGATTAAGTTGCGGATTTATTATCTACTGGCATTCTTCTTCATTTATAATAGGTCGAGGAACACAGAGGCAAGAAATCGAAAGGTATTATGCAAAGAGTAAAATCTTCGTGACTTTTTATGATAATGATAACAGTTTAATAACATGTCTTGTTGCGTTTGTCTGAAATAAATATCTTTATTTCACACCCAGGGAAAAACAGCCAATGAAGCCACTTTAACTCTAGCACGTGAGTACATCTTCATTCATATTGGACTCTGCAGAGTCCCGAAAATGGATGTTTTCACATTGGACTCTGCAGAGTCCCGAAAATGGATGTTTTAGAACCAGTCTAGAATGGGGATTTTCTAGAGTCCCAAATATCGTCATTTGCACTAGCACGTAGTCTATTAAATTGAATGGAAAAGTGTGGAGGTTATAAGGAGGTCAATCAAGATGCCTTGGTACAATACTGAATCAAACGTATTCGTACATGTGCGCTGCAAATCCAGCCTTGGCCAAAATGCTGACTGATTCTGCGTAGTACTCTTTCAGTAAAATTCAGTATTGTATCCGTGTCAACATGTTAAATAACGTCATGATATACGATGGTACATAGCCACGTTAGTTTTGATCCTAGTCTATCCTTTCTAAAGAATTGTTAAGCTTACATTAACCCATTACCACACAATCCCGACTTTTAACGACCCTGTGAAAGAAGCCTTTTGAAAACATTGTGGGAAAGGAGAAAATGCTGGTAACCAGCATTTTCTCCTTTTCCCGCAATGTTTTCTACCCTTCCCAACCCATATTTAATTTTTTCAGTCACATTTATTTTGTCGTCCGCAAATACTTTCAATTTTGATCAGTCTAAAATTTTGTCGTTTGGTATCAAGATCAGACTGCACAGAACCATAGTGTCCAAAGAACAGGAAAAGTTCTATCCAAAACAGCTGTAAGAAACCCAATGCACGCATCTTTTTGACTGGCGGAAACTGTTCATGTCATCTTGGTAGTATCGTACATAAGGTCAACCAGATCTGTTACGTAGACCAATTCTAGTAATAGGCATGCCGTATTCCAAAAGTATTTGCATTTATTAGGAGCGTAAGTGGCCCTAATTACCATATATGTAGATGAGAACGGAAGTGGATTTTGTTATTATTGGTGGTTTTCCTTTCTTTATGAAGGACTTTAACTCTTTCTGAATCAGCAAAAGTTTGAACCGGTCCGAACTGAAAGCATTTCTAGACCGTATGAAATTGTGCTCATATAACAGTCTTTGTCTTATATGCAAAGAAGCATGGGAAAAGAAGGTAATGCCAATTTATCTTTGTTCCTATTTCCAAATGATTGCAACCGGCTTTCCCTTCCGGGTCGCTGTAAAAGGGAATTGTTTGAGGGAGGGTAAACTCTTGGCGCCAGCTCAGTAAACTTGACATGTTTTGAAGGTCTTAGAACACTAAAAATGCAATTGATATTTTAGTCTTATTCATCTATAATGTATAGGACGGTGCTTATGCATAATCAGGGTGCACTTTTTTGAAGTCTGATTTTGGACGACAAAATCAGCAAAGGCTGTTATTGTTGTCATTGGTAGTGAAAAGTAGTGAGAGAGTGCCGCACACAAGGGATATATGACATCTGGGTGCAGAGTCCATGACAAAAACTAATTAGAAGTAATGAAAGCGTACGCTAACCCTCTTCTTGTACATGAATTTCACTGCTCGGCTGATAACTATGACCTGATGCGGACAAAGACATTCAGATGTACACTGTCCTATAAGGTGTGATTTTTTTTAGGTGAAAACAGTTTGCTTATTTCCCTTGACGCAGCAAAGGTATATCGTTGGTTTACTTCGAAAACCTCGTAACTACAGCTTGTTACAAGCTATAGTTACGAGGTTTTCGAAGTAAACCGACGATATATCTGTTGATGTAAAACGTGGAATAGGTTCCGGTTACAAGAACTTTAACAAAAATGTGGACAACATAAGTGGAGGTACTGGAACATAAATAACGAAACTCTTTTTGTGGTTCAGTTTCAGAGAAATAATGAAAAGTAACCATTGTTGTGATTACCTGGTTTTCGTCACATTGTTAGAGGGGAAATTTTGAATTAGATATCGTCGGTGTACTTCCAAAACCTCGTAACTACAGCTTGTAACAAGCTGTAGTTACGAGGTTTTCGAAGTACACCGACTATATGTTGTTATTCAAGATATGATGCTAGTCCAACACTTTGGTGGAGAAGAAGCACCTGCAGCTAAAGCAAGACCACTAAAAGGCCCGCAGAGGCCAGGAGAAACTCACACAATAAACATTTTCTACTTTTCTTTTCTACCAATCGCAGGGTAGTATTTATTTATTCAAGACTAATATCAGAAAGTAGATCAATAGCCAGCATATACAACTACGCCGAAAAACGCAAATCACAGCATTGGCAGTCACAAAATTTCTGCATGTTCTATACAGGTGTATCGTAATCATCACTCTGTACTTACCCCTTAGTTTGCTAATTAGATTAAATGAAATTATCAAGCCTATATCAAAACCCAAAGTAATGCTATAATTGGCTTGCAACACGCGAAAAGGGTCATTCGGACATTTGCGTAAAGTGTCGTCTCGGATCAGCGTCTGCAGTCTGCACAGGCTAATCCGAAACGACACTTTCCGATATTATGTGATTTTCTGTTTTACGCAAGCCTACTGTAGCACAAAATCTAATGTAGTCGTAAAGTGCCGTCTCGGATTAGCCTGCGCGGACTGCGCAGGCTAATCCGAGACGACACTATACGCAAATGTCCGAATGCACCTTTTCGCGTGCTGCACTCCATATCAAGACTGTTTTTTTGGGGGGGGAGGGGGAATACCTCCTTAACGGACCGCGTAGATCCAAGTGGTTTCGAATTAACCAAAAAACTTTGCTACGTGAAAGGTATGTTTTTGGAGAAGCATATCTCATTTATATCGGACAGTGCAGGTCCAAGATCAGACTGCACGTTCTGTGCAGTCTGATCTTGATCTACACTTTCTGCAAAAGGTCTGTGAAAGGTCTGTGAGTCGCGGTCGATACTGCCAATCCACTTCTTTTAGAAATGGAAAAAAAAAAAAAAAAAAACTATAAGCCACCATCTTATAGAAAAGGGTTTGTAATGTATTATATCAAATGAATCATCAAAAAATATGGATCACATATTTAATCAATTTTGTCCATCAAGTAGATCTAGATCTACCTTAATTATGAGGCAAAATGGTTCTCACACATACATCAATTTACCAATAGCAAATAATTTGGACTCAATGCACACCGGAAATACTTTTATGACTCAAACATTACGGTTTCTTGTGAATAATTAAGAAATAATCTTCTTTCTATGCTGGTTTATCGTTCAATAAACCACATTGTGAGTTATGAGGCACAATAAATAATCCACGAGGGCGATAGCCCGAGTGGGTTATTTATTGCGCCTCATAACTCACAACGTGGTTTATTGAAGGATAAACCTCGACAGAAAGAAGAATCACACTAAGAGTAAAAAACACGGATGCAGATTGTATTCCATTGAATAACCTACTTAGTTACTTCTTACAGAATGACGTCACCTTATACTAAATGACATCACTCTTCATAGAATAACGTGAATTTTACCACGCTTCGCTGCACTGCGTTTAAAGTGCCGAATTCACGTGTCATGTTAGAATAAGCAGTGATGCTAAGGCTGACCTGGGTCGATACTTGTTGTATATGTATTTTAATCCCTTTTTTCACGGAGCTGTTGCTCTTATCTAAAATGAACAGACTCAGGAGACATCCGGGTCATCAATTTAGCGAAAGAGCGCCTTTATCAATAGATACGGTAATTGAATTATTAGTCAAGTTCGTAACCCTGGCTCCAACCGTCAGATCTAACATTTGTGATGTTTTTATCTGATCCTTCTGTAAATGGCAGGCAACATGCGAAAAGGGGCATTCGGTTATTTGCGTAGAATGTCATCTCGGATCAGCCTACGCAGTCCGCCCAGACTAATCTGAAATAACACTTTTCGTTTTTATGCAAATTCTGTTTTGCGAAAGTCTGCTTGTGTTAGCTTCGAGTCAGCGTGCAGAGTATTTTCCTTTGGTGTCTTTTTCTACTGGTGCGATACATAATATAACCTATGAAAAGTGGGTTTAAATAACTTTGTCAAACGACAAAATTGTAGCCTGGCCAAAAGTGAAAGCATTTGTAGACGGCAAAATAGATGTGACTGAAAGAAATTAAACTTGGTTTTGGAAGGGTAGAAAACATTTTGGAAAAAGAAGAAAATGCTGGTTACCAGCATTTTCTCCTTTTTCCACAATGTTTTTCAAAAGGCTCCTTTCTCACGGTAGTCAAAAGTCGGTGGGTTAATCCATCTGTAAAAGATATCGACCCAGGTCAGCGTGCGCAGTCGGCTTAGGCTGACAAAGGTCTAAACTTTGTCTTATTGTTCAATTTTTTGTAAGTTAAAGGACGTGTCTACCTCAAATTTTAGTTGGTTGTTAATTAAAGCGGATCTATGGATCTATAATTATGTATTGGATTGGGGGGGGGGGGCATTCTTGTCAATTGACTTATCTCATCTCCCTTACCAGATAAACACTGACGGTAACCAAATAACACAGTGGTCCTTTCGCCTGTATCCCTTTGTTTTTATCCTTGGTTCTCTTGGGGATGTTGCGATAATTACAACAATGATTTATGATGCATGTTTAAGGTCCTAATGTAATTCAAATCAAACTCTATTCTTAATCACTAGGAACTCCGTATATATATTGATTTATAAAACAATCAAACTAGATTTACTTGAAATATTCTCTCGGGAAAATAGCTGTTCACTGCAAGAAAATCAAGGATAAAAACCAAGTAATTCCCTCATCGGAGATGTCATCAGACCTCTCCAACAGTAGTGAGTTTAAAAGGCAGACTGCTACAGAATTTCTGTCTAATTTTATTTCTTGTTGCGTAATATTTCTGATACACAGTTTGTTTCATCGTGGTTTTGTAAATAAAGCGAAATAATAAAAAAAAAAAGCCGAAACAGGAAATAGACTTTATTTTTATAAATGACAAAATAAAAAAAAAAAAAACATTTAATTTAGTAATTTGCAATGGCTTCAAATAACCTCTCTAATAATTGTAATTTTTTATTAAGCATATGTTCCAAGCAGAAGAAAAAATTAGAAGAATTTCGTTAATAAAGAGCAAGAAAACCGCTGGAAAAGAACGTGCATTTTGAAAACGTGACAAGAAGGTCAAATTACCGTCATATGAAGCATACGACGTTTCTACGCGGCGGCTTTTTTACTCGTTTGTTTTACATGTACCACAATATATTTTGAAATTGAAAGCCAATAAACTGTTTGAAAAGATTGATGTTGAACTCTCCTAGCTTCTTTTTTAAAGAAGCCAGCTTGTCAGGATTAACGTAGTACCTGAGAGGAATCAAGGAAAATAACTGGAGAATTGTCATCATTGCTTGTATAAAGCATCAACTAGATACACGAAAACCCATTTTGTCAGAACACGGCTTATTTTATTGTCTATGTTATAATGTAAGAGTTAATTGACAAGCCTGGTAAGTCTGGGAGATATTGTAGTGGGTGAACAGATATCAATAATTTTGGGTTTATCAGATTTGTCCTGACACACGTAACGTTAATGGAATACATGAAATAACTTCGTTTGAAATCTCAATTTGTGGGGGACGGTAATGTGGGGTGGGTTAACGTATGGGGCTCTCGCATCAAAAGAGTCTGGCTTGAAACCCCTTACAACACAATTTTAAGTTTTAACGACCCTGAAAGATGCAGAGCTAACAATTTGTTTACCAGTATTTTCTCCCTTTTCCACGATATTTTCAAATGTCTTCTTAGTCTTGTTAAAACTTGTGATTGTTTGGTAAATAGTTTTAAACCCTCCTTATGAAGCAACAAGGCTGCAGATGTCTTCAGATAGAGGGCGATTACAGAGGAGAAATAAAACATGATTTCATTAAACGTAAAATTGTATGGTGTGAAATAATATATTTTATCACATAACCTCCCTTGTTTTCAGTGTAATGCACCCATTACGAATGTTCTTATCTCATATACACGTTTAATATTGCAAGTGCGTGACATCATTTTTGACGTATTCTGTACGAATTTTAAAGAAGTGAGTGGGTTTTATAAATATTACCACGTGTGCTGTTTTAGATATTTTTTTTTTTTATTTCATGCCTTCCGGTAGGATATCGAGAAATAGCAGTGAACATATTTTTCGATCTTACACTGGTACAACCAGTGAAAATACCAATTTTCGCGTTCTTGTTGCCTAGATAAGTTGCGTGTGCCTAACAACCAGATGGGAAATATGATGTCATATACCTTACATTTCTCGCGCTTGACGTAATATTGTAATGCGTTGCTATGCGGGAGGGGTTACGCCACGGGGAATAACGGAAAAGAACTGTACTGGATTTTGATAAAGCTCCTCCCAGAAAGTGCTAAAAGCATGTAATAAATGAAATATTTGTTTTTTTTTTCGGTGAAAGATCGAAATTTATTTCATCTCGTGAACACCATCGGTAATATTTTCACTCGTGGTTGCGCCACTCGTGAAAATATTACCGATGGTGTCCACTCAATGAAATAAATTTCGATCTTTCACCGAAAAAAAAAAAAACAAATATCCTCTGTATCTTCTTATCTATTATTTGTGAAATATCGTTATGTGATAAGTTACTACAACAAAATATTCCGCATGTAGATCTATTGTCTAAATCTGCCGGTCATAAAAATGTGCCTGGGTTAAATTTCACTGGCTAAAATGATACATTTAATTTATCAAGCACTTTAAAAAAGACTGGGAGTTCCTAAAGTACAAATTGACATGTTTTTGTCTTTAATAATATATGAGGCTATGTACTTTAACCCTTCTCCTGCTGAAAAACTAAAAATAAATTTTCAGTTTGATACTAATAACCCAATATTTCAGAGTTCTATTTTAGGGAATGATACCTCCTTATCGGACAGTGTAGATCAAAGATCAGACTGCACGTTCTGTGCAGTCTGATCTTGATCTACACTGTCCGCAAAAGGTCAGCGGGTCGCGATAAGCAACCAAAGGGTTAAAAATGGAAAACCAAGTAGACTTAGGCGTTTGATTACACCCTTTGGGTTTGTGTCATTGATACCTTAATATTATATGGATTGCATCAAACGAAAAGATGCATTCGGACACTTGAGTAAAGTGTCGTCTCGGATCAGTCAGCATAGTCCGCGCAGGATAATTCGAGATGGCACTTTCCGTCTACATTAGAAATTGTGGTAAAGTAGACTTGCGTTAAACAGAAAATCGCATAAAAACGGAAAGTGTCTTTTCGGATTATCCTGCTCTGACTGCGCGGGCTTATCCGAAACGATACCTAACGCCAATGTCCGAACACCCTTTTTTTGGGTGATGGAAACCATTTAAGGGATGTTCTGATACTACTGGAGTATTGCTGTTGATCTTTGTTTTGCTGATAACAATAGTTCTATCTAGTCAAATACCTTTTTTCGCCTATCTCTTGCCCTTGATTTCTAAAGTGCAGGGCTTTTAACGTAGCGGACATGAGTTTGAGTTCCGGCTTGCCTACATACTGTGTTCAGAATGATCAAGCAGTTTCTGCATGGCGCATTCTCTTGACAATAATGATAATTGTCTGTATGAAGCAGCCAGTGGCTATAGGAAAGCGTTGTGTAGAGGGTCAGTTGAACTTACAGCAGCACTATTGAAATGTCTTCTGGGTCGCTGATATACTAAGCCCAAATTCTGGCTCTTTTGTGGGCGATGAGGAATAGCCTGTATGAAATGAATCGTTAAAATAAAATTGATGAAATATTTTATATGAGCAGCGCTCTGAGAAAATCTGGTTTAATGCGTCGAGGCATTATGTCAATCAAACCCTTACATACTTATGAAAGTTTTTTCCAACAATCGATATAACCATAAGGTAAAATAGCCTCTAGACAAGCAAAACAAATTCTAACAGCAACTGGTATTGATGTTTTCAAAAGGCTTCTTCCTCAGGGTCGTAGAAACCAGGGATTGTTTGGTAAAGGGTTTATTAAACAAAGATTCCGGTTTCTTTATTTTATATTCACACACCCACTCACACACACACACGCACACACACATACACCTGTTTATGTATTTTTCACCCGGATTTCTGATTGTGTTTTATCTCTCTCTCAACAAAAGTTGTAACTTTCGTGAACTTGTTCCATCACTTGAATACGGCCACATTCAAGTGATGAAATAAGTTCACGAAAAAAACAACTTTTGTTAGGCATATGAAACATCCTCTGTTTAAAATTACAAACAAAGATGGGAGATGGCCACGACTCCCACCATACCAGTTGACGTGGCTGATAAAAAACCTAAACAAGAGGGCCAAGATGGCCCTGGATCGCTCACCTGAATTTTTGAGAGGACCATAGCCTTTTTTTTTTAAGGTATTGAAACATTGGAAACAAAATCATTATTTTGCCAAGCAATTTGTAAAAATTCACCAGTAAAAGTCCTTTCAAAATCTGACCAGCACTTTCAAAAAAGAAGAATTTTTAGGAGTTTCTTAATTTCCGTAAAGTGCAAGTAGCCCCCATTCACCAGAGCCATGTTTCTTGATGAATCAAAATTTCATGAACAATTTTTGAAAAGGGTCACCCAAGGAACATCTCTGTGAAATTATTTCAAAATCTCACCAGCCGTTCGAGAGAAGAAGAATTTTTAAGAATTTCTTCATTTCCCTATAGCGCAAGTAGCCCCCATTCACCAGAACCATGTTTCTAGACCTATCACAATTTCACGAACATTTTTTGAAAAGGGTCACCAAAGGAACATCTGTGTAAAATTATTTCAAAATCTGACCAGCCGTTCGAGAGAAGAAGAATTTTTAAGAATTTCTTCATTTCTGTATAGTGCAAGAAGCCCCCATTCACCAGAGCCATGTTTCTTGACGGATCAAAATTTCGCGTTTAAAATCTGGCCAGCGGTTTCAGAGAAGAAGAATTTTTAAGAACTTCTTCATTTCTGTATAGTGAAAGAAGCCCTCATTCACCAGAGCCATGTTTCTTGACGGATCAAAATTTCGCAAACAAATTTTGAAAAGGGTCGCCCAAGGAACATCTGTGTGAAATTATTTTAAAATCTAGACAGCGGTTTCAGAGAAGAAGAATTTTTAAGAATTTCTTCATTTCTGTATAGTGCAAGAAGCCCCCATTCACCAGAGCCATGTTTCTTGACGGATCAAAATTTCACGAACAGTTTTTGAAAAGGATCACCCAAGGAACATCTGTGTGAAATTATTTTAAAATCTGGCCAGCGGTTTCAGAGAAGAAGATTTTTAAAGAATTTCCTAAAAAATTCCATTTCGTTGCCATGGCAACCAGAGTTTTTGACGGATTCAAATTCTGCGAACAATTTTTAAAGAGGACCACCCAAGGAACATTTCAGCGAAGTTTGGTCCAAATTGGCCAAGCGATTTAGGAGGAGTTGATGTTTAAAGAATTGTTGACAACGCACGACGGACGACGCACGACAGACGACGGACACCGGGTGATCCTAAAAGCTCCCCTTGAGCACATTGTGCTCAGGTGAGCTAAAAAAAGCAAATGGTATTAATGGTCTGCGCAGGTTGACATGGTTCAATACCTCTTTCCAGATTTATCATACCCTGTGTTTGACTCACATATTTCACTCTCTTCAGCTAAATTAAACCGTTTTCTACTTAACTTAATTTGCCAGAGTCGAACAGCTTTTCCTGCTTTATGGTAATGCAAATGATATTATATGGAGAGCAGCACGTGACAAGGGGCATTCGGACATAAACGTAAAGTGTCGTTTCGGATCAGCCTGCGCATTCCGCGCAGGCTAATCCGAACCGACATTTTCCGTTTTTATGCAATTTTCTGTTTGTTGCAAGTGTACTGTAGCACAAAATCCAATGCAATCGTAAAGTGCCGTCTTGGATTAGCCTGCGCGGACTGCGCAGGTTGATCCGAGACGACACTTTACGCAAATGTCCGAATGCATATTATGTAGGCTAAAGCAACTTTCACTACTTTATCGCCAAATACAAAAGCTCGTCTTCTTCTGTGAGGTGGTAATACAATAAACCGAGTCTCAAAAATACGAATTGTCATCTAAGAAGACGTCATAGATTCTAGTTATCTTGATTCTATACAGTATGCAAAAGTTCCTTTTTCCAGAATTACCCTAAGGTGAGGCATAAGGGTCGCAAAACGCATTATCTCCATCTTGCTTGTAGGAATCAATTTAAGTGCCTTGTTCAACCATTCGCTTGTAAAAAACGCATTTGCTTGCATTTTTAATCAATTTAAGAAGTGTCTTTACAAATGATCTGGATAATTCGATAACGAGAAGCCGCAAAACATTACTTCGAATTATTGAAAATGGTATGAAAATATAAGATCAGTGCAAACAATTATTAAGCTTTCAATTTTAGTCTTACTACGACAGAAAGTCCATGTCAGAGAACAGTGCGGTAAAAGTACTTATTGCTTACCCTCGCTGAATCATATGCACTGCTACAGAATGCGTTTTGAATAAACCCTCTACCACACAATTACGTAAGAAATAAGACTTTTTAAAACAGTATTGAAAGAGGAGAAAAGTAGTTTCCGTGGTTGTGAGGTAGATATTTGACATCGAAACCGATAGATCCCGAGTTCGAGACCCGGGAGCGCGTCTAAGCTTTTGGATTTTTCATTTGCCAACTCATTCAGCGCGAGTACTGGTGCAGTTCCTAGGAGGCAAAATCGAGAAAGATTGGTATAAATTGTAAGAACTAAATCGATCTAAAATAAATACGTTAAAACAAAACTTAAAATTAAAGGAGAAAATGCTGGAAACCAGATTGTTCTCTTTTTTTCTCATTATGTTTTCTATCCAGTCAATGACCAATATAATCATTTGCTCAAGATCCCAATTTAACGTGTGCTTTTTTAAGCTTTCTGTTTGGAAGAATCTAAAATTTTGTCGCCGGACATAGGAGTGACTGATGGAGCGTAAAAAAATGTGCAGATGGAACAATTTTCTTAGTTTGCATCACAACGAAATATATCCATCAATTTATGACGCAAACCATTTGTCAAAATCAAAAAGATGCAAGTTAGAAATTTCCCAATAGACAACGAATTATGGTTATAATTGAAGTTTCGAAGTATATGCCTAGAAAAAAGGTTCCACCGAACGTGAGAGATTTTGACAGAGCGATTTGGTGTAATCCCTACCGCGAGGAATGATTAATTAACCGAGATTATGCCTGTCTCTGAGCCCTTTCAGTTCCGCTTTTGCGGACAGCAAAGATCAAGATCAGACTGCACGAAATGTGCAGTCTGATCTTAGATCTTTGCTATCCGATTGTCTGGTTAAGCTTATTATGAATAAATATCTTTTTTTGGTTTTGGCTGATTGTATACTCAGTCTGGGAAAGAGGTAGGGTTTGTACGATACCTGGCTCTGAAAGAGTACAAGTAGTTTTGCTATATTTGGCTCTTGCAGCCATTTTGATGCACAGGTTAAAAAAGAGGCGGGGGTGTTGGTTTTCAGACTTAAAGAAATATCTTTAACACGAATTTAGCATGGCAATAACTGACAGTCCATAAATAAACGAGCAATATAAGTTTAAAAGTTGGATACATACGTGTAGCTTCTCGAAGATTTTAGTGGCTTGGAATGACACGCGATCAATAACATGCGCCTTTGAGATGGGATCGTATTCAAATTAGTTTTCAATTAGTTTTTTCCCCAAAAACAACCGAACCAAACAATTACAAAATAGAGATTAATGTTACCAAAACGAGGTATATTTGTTGAAAAAGTAGGGAAACTAATATCCAAGAACTGAACCAGGAACCAAACATCTCTAATAGGCATTCGTTTCAAGAAAACGACATATCTGACAGCTCAAATAGACATTCCTGTTCACTGAACAAGATATCAGACAGTTTAAATGGACATTCTTGTTCACATAAGGCTATATATCCGACAGCTCAGAACATTCCAGTTCATGGCAGTGGACATTAAACAGCTCATGTCGGCATTCCTATAAATAGAACGACATACATGTACCTGACATCTCATGTGGACATTTCTGTAAACATCAACAGATATCCGACAGCTCAAGTGAACATTCCTGTAAATAGAACGAGATATCATACAGCTCAAGTGAGTATTCCTGTAAACAGAGCAAGATATCCAACATCTCGTGTGGACATTCTTGTTAACAGAACGAGAAATTATACAGCCCATATCAACATTCCTGTAAACAGAACAAAATATCCAACATCTCAAATGTACATTCTTGTAAACCTCACGAGATATCCGACAGCTCAAGTGGACAATCCTGTTGAAATAACGATTTGTCTGACAGTTCAAGTTGGCAGTCCTGTTTACAGAACGAGATATTTTATAGCTCGCGTGGACATTCTTGTGTACAGAGCTAGGCACGTAAGATCTCCAGTGCATTTTTCTTATTTAAAGACCGATGTACCTGACATTTCCAGGAGGCATTCGTGTTACTTGAATAGGATACCTGAAATTTCCAGCAAACACTCTTCTTAACGAAAGGAGATATCCGAAGTATAAATTAGACACTCTTGTTTACAGAATGTGAATACTGACATCTGAATTAGACTTTTTTGTCAGTAGAAAAAAGTTCTTATCATCTTACACCCCCGTTACACCAAAACTCATTCTCACTCCGTTTTAGTTTCAGTGGTTACAATTGGAACTAGTCGCCCAATGGTATGAATACCTTCAATGTAACATTCCTGTTGTCTAGTACAATGTAAAAATAAACAATGGTTTCGACTGCAAAAGCCTCCCGAAGAATGCAATAGGGTTACAACCTGCATCAGTGTAGTACTCCCAGAGGTTCCATAGACTGGTATAATTTAAGTTTCTTAAAGTGTGTTTGGCTAGACCAATTTGTATAGGACAATTTAAAGAATCGTTCACGTGGGGCGAGTGTATTGTGTACGATATTTTCCCCCATGCAGACGCGAATGATTTATACGTTTCACACAAACCAAGATAAAATGTCATCATTAATCACGCGTAAAAAACACCACGAGGTCTGCGATCTGTGAGACGTTCCGTTCAGATTTCAAACTGTGTAATGGATTGAGCAATAACTGGGGACGAATTCACCAACCATTACAAAAATTGCTCCAGTTCTGAATTTTAAGAGAGGTATTCCGTTTGCTAAATGAGTCTTGATCTAACAAAGAGAAAAGCTGACATCGATTTCCGCAGGCGGCGCCGGTGTAATGCAGAGAAATGACTCGGGTTGTTTTCTAGATAGAGAAATGACCCCCAGATGTCATTTCACTACGTAGAGAAATGACCCATGGGTCATTTTGTAGGGGAGAGTCATTTCTCTGCATTACACCAGCCTCCTTGTAGAATTTTTTTTGGAGATGGGTGGGTGGGAGTGGATGTCAAGACACTGCCGAGCCCAAACACAAAACTGGTAAAAGCCAGGAATTACATTTAAAAGTTGGTTAGTGTTCGCCATGGCACATGTATAATGGAATTATTGTGGCATACTCCTTAATTCGTTTTCAATCAGATTTTAACTCATCTTATCTTTATTTTATTAAATTATAATTATTCTTGATTTCTTATTATCATTACGATCGATAAAAATGTATCTAATTTCTGGAGGTCATCGAAGAAATCAAAGAAGTGGCGTTTCCGGTTTTATATCGAAAATTACCAGTGGGTATGTGTTCATTACACACTATGTATATAGCGGCAATTTAACCCTGATTGCCTGGCTGACAATTATTTCTTGACTATTCTATAGATATATCAATATCAGCATATAGATGATTTTTAAAATGAAACGACAGTGTAAGGAAAACAAAGCGGGTGGGGGGAACGGGTGCGCTTTGTCTCAAAAACTAGTATCGATAAGTTTTACGACTTCCAAAATGCCAATTTAAGCAACGATCGCCTGATAGAGGTCGCTGACAATTGCTCCTGTGGTATATTTGTATAATTTTTGTGTGATTTTTTTTTTAAATCTATTAATTTATCATGTTTTCAGATTAAATTGTAAAACATTTTTCCTTTGACTGTTTGACACCTTTATAATTTAATCTCTGTTGTATTTGATAATATTAAGAAAAAAAAAATCCTCGGAACGAAACGATCTTTTTGCGAAATGATTTATAGCCGAGCTGCAGTCGACAGTAGAGACGTTACCGTTGAACTCCAGTACATGAGTCGCGCTCTTAGGCAAGGGGGCTTAATGAATCTGCATTTTAAGTATCGACTGATGTCAGTCTTGGCAGTCTACCTCTTGATGCCGTTGAATGTTAGTCAAAATGGTATTCCCGGATCCCTAATTATACAATATCTTGTCTGGCACTGCGATTGTGGAGATGCATTTAAGGTAGTGGACCCGTAATACTTCTAGTGCAACATGGCATAAATTTTCTTGACAGTCGAAAAAGACAGATTTATACAGATATAATACTTTTGCACATTTTTAACGACCAGAAATTTTTTGATGCCTATCTTCAAATTATTTGTTGATACTTCTGTTAATTTCCAGAAAAGGGAGGCAATGATCATGTCTCTTTGTTACATGAGAATATAGTGGTTTTAGATTTATAAATGATAATTCCAGAACGGACAAAAAAGAAAAAGTGGCTCGGTGAAAGTAGTACAATAATACCCATTTTTAATCTTAGGAAATTTTGTTGGATAATAAAATAGTGGAAATAGCTGTTTTCTATTACGGGTCCACTACGTTAACTCCCTTTTGCAATAGAATGACTCAAATGTGTCTGAAATTGTCATCATTATTACATTCAAAGCTCCAGAAAGAGGGAGTGAATTTGATTGAAAATATTAGTTTATTCTCCACTAAACCTTATGTTATGGGTACTCATTACAGTCTAATGAAATAGAGGATATTTGTTTTTTTCGGTGTAAGATCGAAATTTATTTCATCGAGTGGACACCATCGGTAATATTTTCACGCGTGGCGCAGCCACGAGTGAAAATATTACCGATGGTGTTCACGAGATGAAATAAATTTCGATCTTTCACCGAAAAGAACAAATATTCTATTTATTTTATGCTTTTAACCCTGTCTGGGAGGAGCTTTATCAAAATTCAGTACAGTTCTTTTCCCTTATTCCCCGTGGCGTACCCCTCCCGCATAGCAACGTTACGTCAAGCGCGTGAAATGTAAGGTATATGACGTCATATTTCCCATCTAGTTGTTAGACACGCGCAATTTACCTAGGCAACAAGAACGTGAAAATCGGTATTTTCACTGGTGGTACCAGTGTAAGATCGAAAAATATTTTCACTGTCAATTCTCGATATCCTACCGGAAAGCATGAAATAAAGTCTAATGAATACCCACAACAAAAGGTTTGGAAGCGAATTGACTGATTTAGAATGCCATCACTCCTTCTTATCTGGGGCTCTGACATTAATCCATATCACGTTAATTCACTAAAATTCAATTTTCAATTCAGTTCAATAGTAAAAACACAAATATTGCTTTTTTCAAAATTATGTTAAGAGGAAAACATCAGCTAATGTAGAGACAAGATCAGACTGCACTTTCTGTGAAGTCTGATCTTGATCTTTACAGTATGCAAAGGGTTCTCGAATCGCGCTTAGCAACCTAAGGGGTAATACATAATCAGTATTGACTTCTAACTTATTGGAGGTGTTTTATATACTTTCAGATCATCTAACCTTCAGACCAACACCGAACAGCACATTGCACGTAAGTACCATGGAACTTTAGAGTTTTTTAGATTTTAGATTTAGTTATACGCAAAACGAATGTTTGTTGAGGTACACTGGAATCACGCTGTCTGCCTGTGTGTCCGTCCGTGTGTCGGTCTGTGTACAAAATACTAGCAATTGCCTGTTTCTGTCAAAGGGCTGGCGGGGGTATTAAATCACATTCAGTGACAGCTCTAGTTTATTGAGTATGTAGGCCTCTGGCTTAGCCTACAATTATATATTTTAATCTGGGAGATTTACATTTTACAAACTACTTCTACAAGCTGTTTATGTAATGAAAGGTTTATTAATTTGTCTTTGGTCATTTTATAAAGATTAAACCGACGAAACAGAAAGTCAGTACAGCGCTCCATCCTGCTACTGGAGACGGTACGGTGCACATTGAATGTCCAAATATGAAAAACATCACCGTAGCCTCTCATTATTGAGACTATGGTAGACGACAGTCAAAGGTTAAACTCATACAAAGTCGCCGTAACAACAAAAACTACTGGATAAGTAGAATTTTTTGCGACGTGAAAATTTTGGGGAATTCTCAATTTTGAACAATTTGCAAACATTTATGTTCGTGAAGATTATCATCTGTATACAAACAAAAAATGAGTGTCTTGAAATGGAAAACGTCTCCGTTCGTAAAATCTCTGTAATCGGTAATTCGCGAATTTTTCGACGCGCATACATGTTCACGTATACATTTTTAGTTGTACGGTCAGGTGGCAGGGACTTGAGAACTTGTTCACGGCTATGGTGAATCACGTCGCCTCAAGCCGAAGGCGATTTGACGACATGATTCACCACAGAGCTCTGTGAACAAGTTTTCAAGTCCTCCTGCCACATGACCGTACAACCTATTTATTATACGGCAAAGTTTTACCATTCCAACTTTTGTCAAGTTTGTCCTCGGAGGCAATATTCCGGGGGCATTGTCCGGGAGGGGTGACAATAGTCCGGGGGCAGGGGAATTGTCCTCGAGGGGCAATAGTCCGGGGGACTTGTCCTGAGGGGGGAGGGGCAATGATTCGGGGGGGGGGGGATTGTCCTCAGGGGGAATTGTCTGTGGGGGAAGTTGTCCGGGGGGGGGGGGCAATTGTCCTGATACGATTTTACCTTTTTTTTTTTAAATGAGTACGCTGACGAAGTAGAATTTCCCTTCTGAAGGCCTCAATTCAGTGAAAACTGACGTCACTGGGAACTGACGTCACTGAAACCTTGGTAATAGGTGCTAAAACGTGAAGCTTGGCGCATAATCTTGATGTTAGTGTTGATCGACACCGCCATTGTGGATGTTGTGTTGATAGTGTAGTCAATTATAAGGGGCTCCCGAAAAGAAAACTGCTTCTACGTTGGTTTTGCCAGTGCACATCATATATAGTTATTCAGGTCAAATTATCCAATCAGATCACGAGATATTTGTTTGCAGTATAGATCTAATAGTATTCACGAGAACCTGCTGGGTCCGAATTCACCAACCATTCTGAAGAATAGTCTTGGTTATATTCTTTGAGACTTTCCATATATGAAAGTAACATAACTTCTGATTGGCTAAACCATTAGGTTCAGCAAATCAGAAGTTATGTTACTTTCAATTTTAGTAAGTCTTGGAGAAAAAGACTTAAATATTCATGCTCTGAATGCGTAGGCTGATCCAAGACGACAGTCCGAATGTCCGAATGTCCCTTTTTGCACTTTCCAGGCCATATATTAATGCGGCCGATTTCGAGAGTTGAAAAAAAAATCCACAGCTTATAAGCTTGACTACACAACCGGACGGTATAGAGCAAGATCAGACTGCACGTTATGTGCAGTCTGATCTTGATCTATGCCGTCCGCAAAATCACCTGCTGTCGCAAATGGCACTTAAAAGGATTAAATGAAATGCAACCATAATTGGAAAATGTCAGGGATGTTGAATCGGATACAAAAACATACTTTTATTTCAATTAGTTTATTTGTAAACGTCATTGCTTCTGACATAAAACACCTCGTGCCCTAATGTCCATTGTACTACAGTATCATTTGAGAGTTTGTTTTCGTGGAAATGCAGTATTCAGACGGGATTTATCAAATTACTCTTCCCCATTACTTTGCTCATAGGACAGAGTTAATGATAGCTATCGACCTTTACGCCAAAGGTCATTAACATTTTTTTTTTTGTTGTTTAAGGAACAGGTTAAAAAGCAAAGATGCGTTGTACTTAGTTAAAGAGATCTGACAAGTTCAGGCTTAAAACTGAACATCTGCGACTATTACATCTTCGCAAGCCATGGATACTAAGGTAGTACCCTTTGCCGCTCGCCTCTTTAAAAATCGAAGCTACCTCTGCGCCATTTCATTGGATGCGATCAAAACCCATCGCGTCCAATCAAACCATCCGTAACAAGAAATCTTTCGCATAACAGAAAACAATAATGGCAGCGCCCATCAAAAAACGAAAGTTTTCGTGTCTGTCAAGAAAATTTGCCAATAAAGAGTAGACGATCGATACTTATGAGCTTTTCATAGTTTACAATCAATTATGTGAAATATTAGGCCGGGTTCCACAGTCAAATGATTCCGAATTATCATATGTATGTTCCTCTTGTTTTTGATGTGATGAATCCGAAAGCGCAGCCATATTAATTTGATGCGTTGCCCAGCATATTTTACTACGAGCATTTTGGTTGGTCAGAAATAATATTAGCAAAGATTACGCAACTCGTGATATTCGACAGGTGGCGCAGCGAGAGTTTCGATTCTATAGTGACGAGCTGCCAAGGTACGTAATGAACAAAGTGGAGTTAGTAGGAAGACGCGACTATTATAGTGTTAGTAAGAAGATGCGACTATTAACGTGTAATAAATTATCAATTTATATATGAGCCAATAGAACTGTATGCATCTCCGTGTTGCGTGAAAATAAGCAGGTCATCACATAATGGTAGGTAGATCCGTGAAAGCCATTTCGTTAACCTTACTGAATCATCGACAGACTCGTCCTCAGTCATGCAAAAATGACGTAAAGCTAAGAGTTTCGGCAATAGTCAACCTCTGCCGTCTTCACAGGCTCACCTTAGTCCATGCTTGTTTAGCCCATATTTCACAGAGTATAATTTTTGCCCGCACGCCTGCGTTTGGCTCTTTGTGGCAAAATGAGTTTCTTCCATTCCTTTCGCGGCTCAAATAAATTGTCGATACCAACTGATTCCATTTTGGAACTGAAGGTAGATTAAGAAAGAGATTTAACCCATTACCATACAATCACTACTTTTGACGCCCCTGAGAAAGAAGTCTTTCGAAAACATTGAGGGAAAAGGAGAAAATGCTGGTAACCAGCATTTTCTCCTTTTCCCACAATGTTTTCTATCATTCCGTAACGAAATTTCAACCTTTGAGTTACATTAATTTTGTCGTCTGCAAATGCTTCCAAGTTTGACCAATCTAAAATTATGTCATTTGGTAAAGACTTAAACCTTACTGCCGAAGTCAGTGAAGGGTTTTTATGTCATTTTACTATTTTTTGGTTTGTTCTGTTCTAATGAATACAAAAACCCGCCTTGTCCTTTTTGTACCACAAATATGTCAAAAGGGACAAAAATTAATAATGGTCTCTGTTTTGTGTTTAATTCCATCACTGGGAAAATGCTACATGCATATTTATGAAGCGTTTTAAGTCTGCATATTCATATCTGTACGGCCTAATCAACCTAGTAAATCAATGCGACGTCTTGTTTGAGATGAACCATGAAAATCACAGACTTTCTTTAACCTAATTTCGGCCTTGTGTTTTCGCTATTCTTTATTTCTTTCGACGTTCGTCTACGATGTTAGTAATCCGACATTAACTTTTTAATCGAAAGAAACAAAGAAGTCCTAGTCATGCTCTGGGAAAAGGGGGTCTAATGCATCTGAGTAAATCGACCCATAAAATCCTTTCAGTGTGACAACTGACTTTTAATCATGAGGTAGACAGGTCCTCGGAAATGCTATTCAAACAATTTACACGAAAGGTTTTCGATACATTTGCACAGGCTGACATAAGTCGATTTTGTTTCCATGGCAGATGCATTTAGCCTCGTTCTCACAAAGCTCGGCTTTATATAATCAAAATCATTTAAAAGCAAATTGACCAATCCTAGCGGAGTTTTTATTCTTTGCTCAGATTTTTTGTCTTTGCTTTTCCTCCGGTTTTTTTTTCCATTTATTTCACCGATGATATGAGCAAAAATTGGAATCACTTTCATTTATCATTTGCCACCGTTTTTTGAAGCAAGGACCATCACACATCACAATTGGGCTATTATCTCTTTTATCCTTTACTAAAACAATACCCAGTTTTTAAAGATCTTAAGGAAAAAAAATCTGAAAACATTGTAGGAAAAGGAGAAAATGCTGGTCAGCAGCATTTTCTCCGTTTCCCATAATGTTTTCAAACATTTCCAAAGTCAAGGTTCAATTTTTGAGTCACGGCTATATTTTGTTGTCTGCAAATGCTTTTAGTTCGGACAAGTCTACGATTTTGACGTGTTGTAAAGAGTTAATCCTTTACTTCATAGATACTAACTTCTACTCATTGCTTGTAGGAGCCTTTGGACAACATTGTGGCAAAAAGTGATGAGCAATTTCACTTTTTGTTACAATGTTTTTCTATGCTATCAAAAGGTGTCATATACATATAAGAAACGGCTTCATCCTTGCTGTTTTTTAGGGTCATTTAGAGATACCTTAGAAATACCTTGTGGAGTGAAGGGTTAAATACAGCCTACGATTCGGACCACAAAAACGCAGAATGTAGGGCAATGATGGTATCGTCTTCCTCTAGAAAAATTGGCATGCTCGTTTATCTTTCCTCTACAACATTTGGGGTTGTTTGGTGTAATCCTGTAACTCTTATCATGCTAAATGAAACTTACAAACCGATATCATAACCTAAAATATGCTGTTCAAACATATCTTTTTTTGTAGATGACTGTTTTTATCGGACAGTATAGATCTAAGATCAGACTGCACGTACTATGCAGTGTTATCTTGATCTATAATTATTGTCCGCTAACGGTCAATAAGTCCCCTTAGCAGCGTAACGATTAACCTGCTAAAAGATTTTCTTTACTTTTCAAGCCGATAGAGAGAGGCAACATTTTGCTATTTTATACGTATTTTGGGGCAAAAAACCCCTCATTATTGGACAATGTAGATTCAAGATCAGACTGTACGTTCTGTGCAGTCTGATCTTGACCTACATAGTCCGCTAAAGGTACTTGATTCTCACTCTGCAGCCAACGCGTTTACCCTTTACCAGATGACAAAGTTTACAACTAGCCCAAATTGAAAGCAGTTGCAGATGAAAAAATAAAATGCAACTAAAAGATTGATTTTTTTTTGGGAAGGGTAGAACACACCTTTGGAAAAGGAGAAAATGTTGGTAACCAGAATTTTCTCCTTTTCCTAAAATGTTTTTTAATGGCTTCTTTCGTAGGGACGTTAAAAGTAAGGATTGTGTGGTAAAGGGTAAAATGGGGGGAGGGGGTAAGAATTGAAGTTGTTTATTTCGTTTCGGTTATACAGTTTACTGATGAAATCAGTTTTTTTTTTTCTGTAATGGAAACCCATTGATTCTGGGACGCTATTGTGTCGTAACCAAAATGTAGGTCATGCCCTCCTGTAATTCCCATCAGGCCGAACATTAAATGACTTCAAAAGTGCATAATTTTGCCCATTTTCGAAAAGTAGAAACAATACATAATTGAGCCATGCTCTGTGAAAAAGGGGCTTAATGCATCTGCGAAAAGTATCGACTCAGGTCAGCCTGCGCAGTCCGCGCAGGCTGACCTGAATCGATAGTTTTCGCTATTGGTTTATTTTGGTTAATTGTTCTGTGTATCCAAGGAACAGTCTACATCAGGATCTAGTCTGTTATTAATAAAAATTGCTATTTTAGAGCCGTCAGTATGTGATACCTTCAATGGTATAACGGAATCACGGAGATACCTTAACCCATTACCACACAATCCCTACTTTGGCGCCCATGAGAAAGAAGCCTTTAGAAAACATTGTGTGAAATGGAGAATGTGCTGGTAATCAGCATTTTCTCCTTTTCACACAATGTTTTCTACCCCTTTACAAAACAAAATTCAATTTTTCAGTTACTTTTATTTTGTCGCCTGCAAATGCTTTCGACTTGGACAAACCTAAAATTTTGTCGTTCGGTAACGAGTTAAGCCCCCATTTGCCAAAGCATCGCTTATATGTTTATTACTGTTATAATTGAGACATTCTCTAGGAGACGGGGTTTACTGATTTCAAACAGGTCAACATATAAAAATGGATCAATAAAATTCATTTGTCTCACAATAAACTTAGTCACTAGGTAGACAGGTCCTTTGACATGCGGAAATTGACCCGTAGCAGAAAGTTTTGGTCCAGGTCAGCTTGCGCGGATGTGGGTCGGAAGGTTTTGCAAATACATTAAACACCATTTCCACATAGTGTAGACTAATTTTATATTTTTAACAAATCTCTTACACAATACCGTACGAAGCAGATGTATGCAAGTTGCAGGATTAACAAAAACTAAAAGACCTTCACTGATTAAAAGATTAAAAAAAAAAAAAGAAATCTTCATCGGGAATTAGATTACAATTTCTTCGATCAAACATTTAATTATAAACACTAATTTGTAAATGTGGACAAAAAAGTCGATCACAATCTCGGCTCTGTTAAAGAAATCAATCTAATTTACAATTCCAACCCAAATTTGAGACAAAAGATTAAATGCCTTTATCAGATGCTGTCAAATAACAGAAATTTACGATGAAATTTGCTCATCCCGGAAAAAAGAAACACTTGATACAAGGGATGAGTCTCAGTGAAAGGAAAACCTTCATTCAGCTGAATTGACCCACAAATCTATAATAAAATTTTGTACAATGACAATTCTTTAAAAGCCTCTGTGGTTAACAACTAGGAAAAAACATTGTAACAAAAGGAGCAGTTGCTTGTGGCAAGCTGCTGCATCCTTAACAAGAGAGTTCTCCTGATAAAAAAGAAGTTTTTTTCTTTTCTTCCAGTGTTCGATTGGCATGCAACGCGCGAAAGGGGACGTTCGGACATTGGCGTAAATTGTCGTCTCGAGTCCTTCCGAGACGGGATGGCAGTTTACGACTACATTAGATTTTTTGCTACAGTAGACCTGCCTCAAACAGAAAATTACCAAAAAAACCCGGAAAGTATCATTTCAGATTAGCCTGCGCGGAGTATGCAGGCTGATCAAAGACGACACTTTACGCAAACATCTGAATACCCCTCATCATATGTTGAAGGTCAAATGAGCATTTTTTATGGTTTTCCATTCCGGTTCCGGTTATGTTAGTACGTAACTGGAACAAAATTGGCGTCAAAAATAAAATGAAAACTTAGTGCAGTATTAGAAAGCCAAAAGTAAAAATGGGCGACTCTAAAAACATGTAATTTCATGAAGAGAATGACCGAATCTAAGTTGAGAGAACTCGTGGTCAGATCCTTTAGCCTAGTTCTTTGATTATGTATATTGTTCTGTGTTGTAAATTTTATTCTTGTAACATAACTTGGCAATAAAATATGTTTATAACTATATAAGCATTAAGATTCGCCAAGAACATATGCAAGGAATATTTTGCAGCTTCCATGTGATTTGCTATCCAGGAAATAATCCAATTTAAATACAAAAGGAGTATAGACACTCTTCAAAGCTTTAATACGACAGCTTAAATTGCAACATTTGAACTTATTACGAATCTTTGTTGTCTTTGTGTAATTGACCTTTCTGTAAACGCGAGGTTGGCACGCCCACTTCCCCCTCTCCCTTAGTAACGCGGTATTTCGGTTGTCAAGCCTGTCAAGCTAACCAGAAATGTGTCAGACATTTTTGTTTACATGACGCCCAATGCTGCGTTTTCATTGGCCGATAAGGCGTTGGAACACCTATCAATCAAAATCGGCAGAACTGTCAATTATTGATGTGACACTATTTTACAGAACCTACTGGGGTATTATAGCAGGAAAGTTTTCAGTTTCAAAGCACTTGCTTCTTAACCCATTACCACACAATCCCTACTTTCGACGATCCCGAGAAAGAAACCTTTAGAAAACATTGTGGGAAAAGGAGAAAATGCTGGTAACCAGCATTTTCTCCTTGTCCCACTATGTTTTCTACCCTTCTCTAAAAAATTTTCAAGTTTTTAGTCAGTTTTATTTTGTCGTCTGCAAATGCTTCAATTTGGACAAGCCTAAAAATGTTGTTTGGTAATGAGTTAATTTTACTGGGATTTTCTTTGATAAACGGTACATGCTCTGTAGACATTATCGATCTAAGATCCAGAAAGTATCATTCTAATTTTGTACTTGCGTTTTTAGTACATTTTGTTTTGCCAAAACGCCCCTAAAATTCCAGTACTTTGATCTCTTTATATTGTATCTAAGTATCAGCAGTACACGATGACCTTGTCTATTCTTTGATGTCTGCTAAAGGCAGTTGGAACGCTCTATTCTTCTCACTTGCTCAATTAGGGCTGAGAGAGCAATGCTTTCGACACAGTCGTGACTTTTGTGCCGATGTTGAATTTTGCTACGGTTAAATAGTGCATCACTTCAACACAAGACCGATGAAGATTATCATTAACTTCATATTTGAGTCAGAATTAGGTGACGCTTTGTTATACCGGAATGTGATAAAAGGGTTTTCTAAAACGGAAAACAGGAAGTATTTTGTAACGAGCAAATTCTCAATCTCGAATGCGTGTTCAATCGTTATTTTGCGGCACAGCATGTGAATATATTACATATAGGAATTGGCATAAGTAGGAGTTTGGTATATTATATTAAACAAGTCTTTGGCGACCTTAAAAACAAGTGTGTACAAGTTTAGAAAATTTTACCTTAAAATCGAATGTCAGGTTCTTTTTATAACATAACTGTATATGAAGAAGTACAGTTCATGACGTCATACACATATGTCTTACACAAGTTTGTTTTTTTACAGAATAAGCCAGGAGATGTCAGCATCTGTGTTTTCAAATAGTTTATTGGTTTTTAATTTTCAATATATTTTGGCACGCATGAGCAAACCTAAAAAACCGCCGCATAGAAACCTCATATGCTTTACATGACGGTCATATGACCTTCTTGTCGCGTTTTAAGTCGCAAGATCTTGTCCAGCGGTGAAGCGCAATGCTACATGATGGTGTCTCATCTGTTAGGGAAAATGGATTTCATTGATCATTCTAACATGACACGCGACTTTGGCTCTATAAACACAGTGCAAGGAAAGCGTGGTAAAATCTGCGACAATCCATGTAGAGTGACGTCATCCTATATCGAGTGACGTCATTCAATGAGTGAGTTATTCAATGGAGCATAATCTTCATTCGCGTTTTTACTCTTGGTTTGAACTTGTTTTCCTTTCATAAACAATTGGCCATGTTAGAATCGAAATAATCTTCTTTCTATCGTGGTATATCCTTCAATAAACCACGTTGTGAGTTATGAGGCACAATGAATAACCCACTCGGGCTATTGGCCTCGTGGATTATTTATTGTGCCTCATAACTCAAAACTGTGGTTTATTGAAGGATATACCACGATAGAAAGAAGATTATTTCTTAAATAACTGATAAATTGTTTGGAACAAAGCATCACTGAGATCACATTTGATCCCTGGCTCGGCCAATTTCTCTCTGAGGACTGATGATCTAGTCATTACAGGATTAATTCCTCTCACCGTCAAATATATTTTATCGACGGTGGCTATGTAAGAAAGCAGCCGGTGGATTGGAAAGAAAATTGTGTGGAGTACTGGTAAAAGAGACTCCAGGCCGCCGCGATATAAATGAAATAATATTGGAAACGGCGTTAAACACTAATCAATCAATCATCCACTCAATCAATCAACGTTCGTTTGCACTAAATTGTATGTGAATGCTATTCCAGAATGACATGCCATTTAATCAATAAATAAAGCAGCATAAAGTCACTTTAAAGACCTTTCTGCGAGGTCCGGACATATCAATATTGGAATTTATTGCAGACTCGTGTCGTCACGGCGTAAACTTAACTGCTTTATGATTCACCTATGGGGCCCATTACAAAAGAAAAAAAAAAACGGATTAGAGAGGATCTTTCACGCTTCATGCGGTTCGAAATAAATAAAAAGTCCCCCCCCCCCTCCAAATCAATACGAAAGCCTTCTGTGAAATACCATACGAGTTGTTTGCACAGCAAAATGTACAGATTTGTCTTTACAAAACGTGAAATCTCACCCCGAATCTTCACAGTGACACTTCTTAGCCCTCAGGCTATAAGAGTATAGTTGATGTAGGCCTAAACCGGGTCCTAGTTTTATACATCTTCGCAAGTAAAGGTTACGATCTACTACGCTACTCTACCCTTGGCGGATTGAGCTTGATTTTGACAATCACCCGATACCCATTTTTATTGGTTGCAGCTAACTCTAACTGCATCACCTCAACTCGCTAGTAGCATTTTATCTTAGATAAAAATAGAACAGGGTCGCTATAAAAATAGAAGGAAAACATGAATACCTCCGTAGATGTGTGCAGGATCTGTAATGAACTATTACTGAAGTAAACGTCGAAGAACAATATTGACATAAAGTTTCAATGTGACCAATCATTTATCAGATGCTCAAGGCTATATCCCAGCACCTGACCCTGGAATGTCGAAGTACGTTTATGATTATTGCTTCATGTCGAATTATTGTATTCGTAAGCGGTTTGTAAAACAACATTTTGTTGGCTATAAGAAATATGATGTAAAGGGAGATAATAAGAAGCATCCAATAGGGGGCTTGTCGCGGGAATCTCGAAGTCGGGCTCAATCCGCCAAGGTAAGATCCACCTAGTGATCCTAACTTTGGCTAGCGAAGATAACGTTTATTCGTCTAAGGTTAAACAGGTGAAGATTTTATGACACCCATGGTACATTTATGTTTATAAACTCAGATAGTTCAACACAAGTCAATACAGTTCACATCACAGCCAGGTTTTGGTGCTACAAATGGAAATACAAACGAGCAATGCCCCTTGAAAAGAGGTGTGATGCTTTTGCGAAAAGTCTCAACCCATGTCTGCCTGCGCAGTCTGGCAGTCTGGCAATGGCCAAAACTTTTCGCTGTTTTTGAATTTATTATATTTTAACCCAATACCCCATAGGGCATTCCTATGGCACCTCTAATTGACCCTAAATAACAGCAAAGGATGAAGCCAATTCTTATGTGTAAATGACAATTTTTGACAGCATAGAAAACATGGTGACAAAGGGTGAAATTGCTCGTCACGAGCAATTTCACCTTTTGCCACAATGTTTTCCAAAGGCTCCTATAAGCAATGTGTAGAAATGAGTATCAATGGAATAAAGGGATAACGGATCATTCTACCACACTATTCGGTTGGTTGTTTGGCGAAATGGATTTCGTGGACCCGTACGTAGGTGCTGCCATCCTAGGTTTACTTCTCACGAAGACGCAATAAGCCCCTTTAAGCGAGAGCATGGCTTAACTCTTGTGTTGGCCCTTCGTCCGGGCGTTCTAGGTTCGGATCCTGTGCGGTCCCTGTATTGTATTTCTGCTATGGATTATGATTTCCTCATTCGCATCTTTGTTACGGACTTCATTCGTAGTAGTACACACTTTTCTGTGATTATTTAGCTACCATCTATTGGCAGAGAGTGATACCTAATATATTCGGCTAGAGAATTCAAATCAAATCAGTTAGCTGGAATCCGCCAAACAGAGAGAATGATTAAATAACTTGATATACACACAGTACAACCGACAATGTTTGGCGAAAACACAGCATCATAAATAAATAACGCGTATATAAAATAACATATAAGACAGTCTTCAGTATAGTTATGCTTTGCACCCAGGGTTTTTATATTCTGTCGAACTTGATCTAATTTTTGAACACTAATCCTGACAAGTAAGTCAAACTTTCTAGGCGATAGTTCAAACCAGAATATTGCTACTTTAAACTATATTTTTTTGGATGGGGGGAAGGGGTGAATCTCTTTATCAGACAATGTAGATCTAAGATGAGACTGCACCTTGAGTGCAGTCTGATCTTGCTATACACTGTCTGCAAAAGGTAAGTGAGTCGCATTTAGCAGCCTACGTGTTGATCTGAAATGTTTCGCCTGGAAAAAGCCTCATTCGTTGGAAAAGAATTTCAATTAAATCATTATATCCCCTAACTTTTCATAGCCATGTCCGACGTTCAAAGCTAATGGCTGAGAACGTTACAAATCAGATTCAGTTTTTTCTGAGGTCAACAACATCTTTTTCTATTTTGTCCACGAAGCGACCTATCTGCCTGTTGTAAAATGAAAAACGCTTAAATCATTTGCAGACGAGACAAAAATGCGATATATTAATGGGATGCATCTTAGATAATGGGCAAAATGTTGGTTACATGAATTTCATTCATTTTCAAGAAATCTTTCACGAAAGCCCTTTCCTTATGGCTCTTTAGACCACTTGATCTTTCGAAAAAAAGATTTAGATCTAAAAGAAAAATGATTCAACATCAAAAAGTCATTTGCATTCAGAATGTTTTAAATCCATTGGCCCTTCTATTCAACTCTCTCCGCTGACAATTTGATTTGATTATCTTTTTACCATGTGAACTCGCATGCCAAGGGTGACGATCCACTACGCTACTCTACCCTTGGTGGATCGAGCTTGATTTCAACATTCTCGTGATACGCATTTTCTTTGGTTGCAGCTAGCTCTAATTGCACGTAATCAAATCGCTCGTAGCATTTCATCTTTGATGAAAATAAAACAAGGTCGATACCTTTTGAATAAAAATAAATAGAAGGTAAACATGTGGATACATCCGTTGATGTGTGCAGGATCTGTAATAATTTATTACTGAAAAAAACATAGACGCACAATATTAAAATAAAGTTTCAGTGTAATCAATCAATTATCTGAGGTTTTAGGCTATATCCCAGCACCTGACCATGGAATGTCGAAGTACGTTTGTGGTTATTGCTTCATGTTAAATTATTGTATTCGAAAGCAGTTTGTAAAACGATATTTCATTGGCTATCAGAAATATGATGTAAAGGGTGATAATAACTAACATCCGATAGGGGGGCGTATCGCAGGAATCTCGAAGTCGGCCTCGATCTGCCAAGGTAAGATCCAAGTTGATGTCTTTTTACTAGAATGCTCCAGGTGACTTTTGCAACAAATTAAGTCGTGTTCCAAAGACTCTTGCATAGGTGCACTGACGCACTATATATAGTTCAAATCGCTGACCACTTTTTCAACTATGTACATGTATATGATAGCAGAATAAATTCAAAGAGTGTTCCATAATAAAATGTGTAAAAAGAAGATCAAGGAAAGTGCAGTATATAGGTCCACTGGGTTCCGTTATATCACAGAGGAATCAAATGTAAAACAAAAGGCTTTATACATCAAGACCAGAAATTTCCCTCGCCATACGGGTTCATGTCATGCGGCAAGTTCACAGCAGTCAATCAAGCCGAAATTAAGCATCAGCCAGCCTTTATGGTGACAAAAGGTCGCAAGTCATGATAGCCGGCGATAAGTAACCCAGCTACACGTTAATTCAATTAATCAGCTCTTTCCCAATCTGTGGAACCCTTCACTGAAGGGCACGAGTTAAACTGTTGGACATCGCAGATAGCAGGTCATATTGTGCAGTCTGGTCTGGAATGTCCGCTGTTTGCTGAACAATGATACTAGTGTTTTGTTTCCAAGAAAAATTCGAACACATGTCAACAAAAATGACCTATTTCGGGTTTTCTCCAAAAACAAACCCAACGTCTATTTCATTTATGGTGCACTGAAAACTTTTACTCTTTACCACACAATGACGACTATTGATGACCTTTTGGACAGAAGCCTTTTGAAAACATTGTGGGAAAAAGGAGAAAATGCTGGTAACCAGCATTTTCTCCTTTTCCCACAATGTTTTCTAACCTATCAACTAGCATTTGCTACATTAAAAAATTTTGAGTCACACTGAAACTGCCGTCTGCAAATGCTTTCAATTTGGATGGGGGCTAAAATTTTGTCGTCTGGTAAAAGCTTAACTCTTTCAGGGCGAACTATCATAAACTCGACCTCCTTCATTGTCTTAAATGCTCGACTAACCATTCAGGTGGCTTAGATGATGATCTAAAGTCAGACTGTATCTTTAGTGTCTGATCTTGGTCTATGCCATCCGCCAAATCCCAAGTATTTTCGCCAATACGGTGCGGAAAGGGTGACCGTTCCACGGTTTGTCTATATCGGATGATCTCTAGCCGTAAATCGTGGATTGTCTCTTATTAAATCTTCCTTAATTGTTTCTATTCTCTCTGTTTCCCGTTTTTTATACAGAATTGTCTATAGAGAAATCGTGTCTTTCAAATGTGATTTTCAGGACGGTTATGCTCGCAAGTTATTTCATCGGCTTTTTTGTTTTAGCATACATGTAGTTTTACAGATTTGAAATGGCATTTGTAGACAGTAGTCCATGCACTAATGCAGATCAAAAATCGGGTCCGTATTCAAAAACCGTCATTTAGAATATTTTAGGAAGTAACATAACTTCTGATTGGTTAAACCAACTTGTTTAGGAAATGAAAAGTTGATTTACTTTAAAATTCAGAAAAAAAAGTCTTTAGATGCAGACTTAGATTGTTCTAAAAAATCTTTCATAAATACGGGCCTAGAATAAAGATTCTAGAGCTCGCAATGCCCGAGTTGTCAGCACAGCGTATTGCGACTAACTTACTCGCATAGACATTTCTTGTTGAGTGTAATTCAAAGTGACAAAACCCTGGGCCCGTATTCACCAACCATTCTTGAGAATATTCTTGGTCTTATTCTCCAAGGTTTTCTACATTTGTAAGTAACACTACTTCTGATTGGATAAACCATTCGGTTTAGCCAATCAGAAGTTGTGTTACTTACAAATGTAGAAAATTCTGGAGAACAAGACAAAGAACGTTCTTAAGAATGGTTGGTGAATACGGGCCCTGGTTACAAGTCGTATGGAAGTTAAGTTTGTCTCTCCTCATTACCATGCATTCCATAAAATTATTTGCCAACGAAAATATATCTGATGATTGACCGGTTGGCAGAAAGTCGGCATACCACTTTGGATAGAATCACCTTTGGCTGACTTAATTTCACATTTGTCTAGGAACACATTACACGCATTTTCTGCGGAAATAAGTCTCGGTTTCACTTTTTATGATATGCGGGATCTTGTTTCCAATAAGATGCAGTCCATATACACAGACTTTCTCGACCGGTGTCTAGTACTCTTTCACCGTAGCTGAATGCAATGGATTTTGACCTACTCCTTGGTACTGATAAACAACGGATAGATAATAATTTTGTGATTGGTAAAAAATGTGCACATGCTTATTCGGCGAACTCCACAGAGTTGTCTGCGCATGTCATATTCTTCGAAGATTCGACTGCCTTATATGACGCATTACTAGCCCCAAAAGCGGCTATATTTACAGTACTTAACGTTACGCTCTATAAAGTAGCAATGTAGAAAATAACTTTCACCAATACGTTTGAGGAGAAATGAGGCCTGCTTTTTCTCTGAACTGCTGATCATAGCTGAGTGAAATGCACGAGGCAGCGTTTCATTGAGTTCACTTTTTTTTAGTTTGAAATTCAAAGTAACGGTTGTCGCGTAGGAAAGTGGTTCGGTTCTGTACCCAGGATGCCCAAATTAGATAGATGAGTATTTATAGAATGCGGGAGATAATGAACTCTGCAGCCATCAATATATGCTCTCACAGTTAGGAAACCACTGTTTACACCGCTTTACGATACCACAGCACATTGATTCATAGCACAGCAGAAAAATGTACTGGAGAATGATCTCTTGTTCTATTTGAAAATCTTAAAGGTTTCATACGCGGAACTCTATACCAAATACTACTTTTCAACAAAGTTAAAAAAATAAGGAAACGGTGCAGTAAAAGAAGCCATTGCTTAAGCGTTTTTTTTTTTTTTTTTTTCAATATTAGAATACCTAATTGAGTCACAATGGGTTTCAAGATTCATATTTCAATATCTTATACGCCGTTTATCTTTTTTTAATATTTTACCGAACTATCCCTGGTTTTTACGATCCTGAGATAGAAGCCTTTTGAAAACATTGTAAGACAGCATTTTCTCCTTTTCCTACAATGTTTTCTACCCTGCTAGAAACAAATTTTCGATTTTTGAATCACATTTATTTTGTAGTCTGCAAGAGCTTTTATTTTGGACCAGTAAAAAAATGTCGTCTGGTATAGGGTTAGATTTATTTTTTGTTTAATTGTAGACTGCAGATCTGGCATAAAACCATTATGTACCTTATGTCATAGGCGATATTGTTTCTTACACACTGATTAAAGGCTTGTATACAAGAAAGTAAAGTTGAAAAAATGTCATAAGACGATCACCATAGGCTAGTCATTCATTTTTAACATTTAATAATGGATTGAGAAATAGTTATCATAGCTGCTGAGAAAATAAGTTTCACAAACTTAATGTAAATTTTGCCTCAAGAATAATGATTAAATATTTCTCTGAATTATATGAGTGTTATAAAATCATAACCATCTGTGTATTATAATAAGTGGATGTGTTTGTCTTCTTCTGAAATGATTTTTATAGATTCAAGATTCAAGGTTTTTATTCATACTTATGCATATACATACATTTCGCAACATACAAGTATATATTCAATATCAAATAGGTCATTTAAATAAACGTATTAATATAGATAATCAAGTGTCACAATTAGACTCAAGTAAAAAAAAAAACAAGATAGACATCTGGAAAAGTGAAGAATGAGCACGGATAATTAAGATATTAAATCACTGTATAGTATCGTGTACATTTTCGTTGCAGCAAGATATCATGAGACTTAAATTACTAGACTTGCCTCTATATTGATAATACAAACAATAACAAAGGCAACTCTATCGACCCATCATATTCCTAAATAGTGTGGAATTTTACAGTTAACCCCTAACTTAAACCATTACCAAACAAACAGCGCTTATTTGTTCATACTATGAAGAAACGGATTTTGTTTCATTTCCAGGAAATTCAACCGTTAATTTGTAAAAGAATTGATTTGGAAGGGAAAGATCCGCTTTCTATAAGCGATCTCTTTCTTTCTCTTCTTATTTCTCACACAATATCCATTTCGCTTTCTTAATTCTTTTAGACATAATCAGAGCAATCGATAATGTAAAATTTAAATCTCAAAAGTGACAAACATAATTTTTATATCGCCACTCTATTTGTATTTGTAATTGCTTTTCGTGAAAATGTTTATAGGCCGTGCACCTAAATACTGTTGACGATATTGTTGACGTGTAAGATGTAAACTTTCCTTCTTACAGTGAGTCAGTCAACTGAATGCTTAGAGACTCAAGATAACAAAAAAGGAGGACAAAATATTTGCTTATATAAAACAAATCACGTAAATATTGAGCACTTGTCTAAACTTGACAGCGAAACATCTGTAAACCAGTCATACAGATATGTTTTCTGTTGAGATAGATACGGACGGTGAATTCTGAGACGGCAACAATTATTGCAATTACCCTTACCCTATTACACTGTGCCCTGGAAAATTTCATGTCGACAAACACGATTAGGATGCGTTTAAACCATTTTCTGTGAAAAGGGGATTTTGTGCATCTGCAAAAAGAATCGACCCAGGTCAGCCTGCGCATTCTGCGCAGACTGACCTGGGTTGATACTTTTTGCTATCGGTCAGTTTTGTGTATGGCATAGAACCAGCCTACAATATGATTCAGTCAACTGTCAGTGTTAGATGAAATTGACTTTATGGATCAGAAATTATGTTGATGACTTGTTCGGAACTATGCATTACGAAGATGCAGCAAACCTCTATTTCCCACAGTGCAGCTCACTTATAATTTCGAAGTCGTAAACGTATGCGATATTGTACTATGTACTAAGGTCTTTCGCCCGCCTGGGTGGCTCAGTGGTGAGCGTGTCGGACTCATGACCTGGTGGTTGTGAGTTCGATACCAGGTTGAGGCGAACTTCTTTCCGGCGTATTTTCGCCTCTCATCTCTGCTGAAGCATGTGAGATAAGTACTCAGTGGCTTTGGAATGAAAGTTGTGTTAGGACCGGTGTGAGAAATAGAGGATAATCAACTGGTTGTTTTTGATATGAAAAATATCTCACGAGGATGCGTTGAAAGGCGTTGAAAAAACGAGTGCGCAGCACAAGTTTTTTTAACGCCTTACGACGCGTCCGAATGAGATATTTTTCATAGCAAAAATAACCAGTTGATTATTCTATTTAGTATATACCTTATTAACATCATTATTTGTAATTTTGCGTTTGAAAGTCGAAGAAAATGTAGTCGAAAAAAAAGTAGTTCCCAAATTACGGCAGGAAGTGAAAGTGAAAGTTGATAACGTCACTAGTGATGATATCAAAACTTATTACACTGGGAAATTCCAGGATTTCACTGCTAGGTATATAATAAAGCCAGGAAACACATGTGCGTCACTGATCACAATGGTATGCTGTTAAAGTGGCGTTAAACCCCAATACAACCTACAACAACAACTAAGGTCTCTCACACGTGAAAGAGAAAATGAGCAGCACAAACTATCCCGTGTTTGCCAGAAGTTTTCACAAGTTGTCTGCCAGACGAATGAAGTCGTCTGTATAAAACGATGTGGTCATTAATCCTGAACCAGACGACACGATTTTACACTGTATTGAGAGCACTAATACAAAGGTTAACTTTGGCTTCGATTATGGAATTTTAGTGTCAAAGGTTAAAAATATGAGAGAAAAGAGCACTTGCTGTTTACCAGCACTTCTCCCTTCTTTTCCAAAGTATTTTGAATACAATTCTTCATTAAGATTGTTATAACTTGGGTCCTTTTTTTTTGTAAAGGTTGACTTATAATTTCTACTTCAATGATTTCCCACTGATATAATTTCAACTCACCATTTGTATTCTTTGTTGGAGATGACGCTGTCGATTTATTGAATCATTGAAGGAACGTTGTATGCTTTTATTTTATACTTTTCAGCAGTTTATCGAAAAAATAATGGTGGATTATGGTTTGATATTTCATGGTTACGAGCAGTGAAAAATACCGATTTTATTTTCTAACAATTGAAGGCGAAAAAAGTACTTCCAATGCACTTGTTACCTATGGAAACAGCGTATGCCATTCAACCAGATGGGTAGTTTACCGTACATTCCCCGCGTTTTACGTAATATTGTTATGTTTTGTTATGTGGAGGGGATTGACCAAAACAGTTGCACTGGAATTCGATGTTAATCGCACCTACCCACCCACGTTACACACTAAAAACGGGAGGTTAAGGGGGTTAAGGCAAAAAAAGTTTTATTTGTGAAAGATCGAAATTTATTTATTGGAGTAAGCATCATTGGTAGTATTTCATCGACGATGTTCACTCGATGAAATAAAGTTCAACCTTTCTACGAAAAAGAAAAAAACAAACATTCTAAAAAAAAAAAACCAGATATTGACAGTACATAATTATAAAGTGTGTTGGTTTTTTTTTTGTCGTGTCAGTAACTAACGGCAGTATATGATCTTGGTACATCCTGCCGCTGAGTGTTGAAAACAATGTTACAAATGAGCGACTGTGCTAGATATTTGCTATAATTCTTCTTGAAACAGAACTTTTAACGATGTTTTTACTTTTTTTTAGGTGTCGTTCAACATCATATGATAATGCTATATGGCCCTGCAACAAATTTGCTCTAGGAGGCAGTAGAAGAGATAGAAACGTCAAATATATATCAGATAGATCACGTCTGAATAGTAAACTTGTCCTTGCTTGACACATAGGCAACGATAAACCATTCTGTATGAGCGTTTTGAAAGATTTGTGTAACCTTTCCCAGACCTTCAATCTTGTTATAAATAATAGATGATCCGTGCTCTTGCAGACTGGGGTTTAATGCTTTACCTTGATGGGTTATACCAATCAAGTGATCACATAATTAATCCACACTGTCACTTTTGCACTGAAGTACAAGGTCTATAAAGGAAGAAAAAGCATAGCTGCAAGACAGAAAACCAAATCCATTAACTAAAGTTATAAATTGTGAGAACTTTTGTCAGGTTTTTGAGACGATAATGGTCCGTAACTTCGCTATCAGACAACATAACACTGTCCAGATCTTGTATCAATCCTGACCAAAAAGATATGCTGTTAGTTTATACACTTTTGTGTCCAGTACTTCAGCTGATGATTTTTGAAAAGGATTTTGAAAAACTTAATATGCATGAAACATTGCAAAACGTGTATAATATTCGACCTCATTGATTTGCAATAATTGCCTTTGATACGTTTCAGGTTATACAGGTTCAACGATGTTCTGCGCCGACTTATGTTTTTCAAAACTCTTGAAAAGATCAATAGTCGTAATATTTGCCAAAATGGTAATTCACATCATGTTTTTATTCGTTTCCTAAGGTATTTACCAAATCGAAAAAGTATGATGTTTTTCTATTACAGAGTGCTAAAGTTTACAATTGAAAAACCAATGTTTTTCGTTGCTTTGAAGCTAAAGACGGTCTTCTTATTATATCGTGTATGCTCTGTTTCATGACCGATTTATGAAGCAATAATGGTTACAACCTGATAACATAGGTCTGCCATAAATTCCAATATTAGCATGTCTTGGCTGCGTCTTTCTGAGGTTACATGTATTTCTTTATAAGAATTTTATATGCCGAGAAAATATGCTATATTATTAAATGGTATCCTAGCTTTTCTGAAAAGCCAGTGTGAATCCTGTGAAGCCTGTTATAAATTAGGCAAACTATTTGCGGCAACGTTTTAATAATCATGATAAGGTATCATATTGATGAAAACTACACTTTGTCAACTCTGACTGAACAATTTCAAAGTCCCAAGGGAACTAACCTCAGCTTTCCCATCATCCCATCGAGAAATCGAGGGATTGAAAAAGCAGTGTGTCTCTTCTGTATTATTTCATGCTTACCGGTAGGATATCGAGAAAAAGTATAGTGAACATATTTTCGATCTTACACTGGTACCATCAGTGAAAATACTGATTTTCACGTTCTTGTCGCCTAGGTAAATTGCGCGTGCCTAACAACCAGATGGGAAATATGACGTCATATACCTTTCATTTCTCGCGCTTGACGTAATATCGTAATGCGGGAGAGGTGCGCCACGGGAAATAACGGAAAAGAATTGTACTGGACTTTGATAAAGCTCTCCCAAAAAGGGTTAAAAGCATGAAATAAATATAATATTTGAAGGGTTTTTTTTTTCGGCTTTTTTTTCGGCTGCGCAACTAGTGAAAATATTACCGATGGTGTCCACTCGATGAAATAAATTTCAATTTTTCACCGAAAAAAACAAATATTCTCTACTTATTATACACCTAGTAGTGAAATCCTGGAATTTCCCAGTGTAATACACATGTAAATTTTGATATAAACTCTCACTTTCACTTCCTGCCGTAATTTAGGAACTACTCTTTTTTTTTTCATTAAGCACTTATAGATAGTTGTTATTGTTTTTCAAACGAAAAATTAAACATAATCATGTTAATAAGCTATATAATATATAGAATAATCCTCTATTTCTTACAGAAAGGACTGTGTTTTTCATTCAAGAAAACACTGACTCATGTATTGCAATGCCAAAGGTGTATCACCCAGAATGTCGTCATGAATAATGACCGACACAGTTTTAAGAACAGACTGCACCCCTGACTTAGGACAAGTACTTTCCACAAACCATGCACTATATAGCTCATAAATAACTAAAGTTTTACAAAGTGTAAATAATGTTCTTCAAAGCTTTGAAGCTTTAAACGATTTTGCTTTTATATCTGAATGATTTCTGCTTTATGGGTCCCAAGGACAATTTATATAACAATTAAGTTTAGAACGTGACGACAGACATCCGCAATAAATCTCAATATTGGCATGTCACGGCCTTGAATAATGGTCTTAGAACACTGTCATTGCGGTTTTATTAATTGATTTGATATGCATGTTCCTCTGATAGCTCATACACGTGTAATTTCGCACAGTAATTACTGCAAATGTATTGTTGGGGTGAAGGTGAGGTCTTATCTTAGATCTACAATGTCTGATAAAGAGATTCACCCCCTCCCCCCCACCCTCAAAAAAATGAAGTAGTAATATTCTGGTTTGAACTATCGATTGAAAGTTTGTCTTACTTGGCAGGATAAGTGTTAATAAGTCAGATCAGGTTCGATAGAATGTAAAAGCCCTGGGTACAAAGAAAACTATACTGCAGACTGTCTTATACTTCATTTTATACACGTGTTATTTGTTTATGATGCTGTGTTTTTGCCAATCGTTGTCGGTTGTACTGTGTGTATATCAAGTTATTCAATCATTTTCTCTATTTGGCGGATTCCAGCTTGCTGATTTGATTTGAATTCTCTAGCCGACTATATTAGGTATTACTCTCTGTCAATAGATGGTAGCTAAATAATCATAGACAAGTATGTACTACTACGAACGAAATCCGTTACAAAAAAAAAACAATGAAGAAATCATAATGCACAGTAGAAATACAGGAACCGTGCAACATTCGAACCTAGAACGCCCCTACGAACGACCAACACCATAACCACAGAGCTAAAGAGAATTTTCCCTAACACAGCTACTAGGTATTGTATTTAAACTGCGATGAGGCCATGCATGAAGGAGTGATCTCCCGTAACAGTAAATGTACTGCAAAAAAAAATAATCCTGGTTCATTTTAAAACAGTCTGTTTAATGAAATCTATGTCCAATAGCTGCACCCAAATTGTGAAATAAACACGACTCTTAATAAAGACATGCCAGGTCATGTTTAGTCACCTACATGTAGGTGAAACGCATTACGTTGGCTCAGGAAATGTATATTTCAGCTGCTGTAGCTAACACTCCTAGATTTTTTTTTTACTCATTTTATCACTCGTAGTCTTTTAAAGGTGGCCTTTTAGATTTTGGGATAAAGATTTTTACGAAAATACAAAAGAATAATCTTTATACTCCTAAAGCCTTGTAATTTTCATTCATAAAACCCGAGTAGTCGAAAACCATCCGACAACAAGAGAAATTAGAGATTTACTGCAGCCCAGATCGACGCCGATAGGAAACAGGGTCTATTTTTACATGAGCAATTTGCTCATTTACATACTGGAAATACACGGACTAAGCTTCAAACACAGCTTCCGAAGGAGACATTATGGAAAATAATTACATGTTTGTTATGTTATGGAATTTAAGCGTCATTAGTCACGCGCCAGTCACTTAACATTCCCACAATGCATTTTTTTAATTTTGGTGCGAATTCTAAAAATAGTTTAAGGAGCTACGAAGCCTTTTAAGCGAATATTACCCCAAAAATGTTTTTTGTAATATTATGATTCTTAATTAGTGATTTGCATTGTTGTTTTTTTTTTTATAAATTTCAGTGATATACATATTTTTTTATTTGGTGTGAATGAAAAACCTAAATACCCACCTTCAACTCATCGGTGAAAGTAAAAAAAAAAATTGTAGTGGAAAAAAAAATCTCCGAATGTCAGAAGAATTATCTCTGTTTAAAAATAATATCAAAAGTGGATGCAGCTCTTCCGAGATCAATAGGCTACCAATTACATAAAAACGTTCGCAAGAAACAGCTCCTTTAATTCTTTCTCCGCAAATGAATTTATAAAGATGTCTTTCTGCGAAGGATAAAAAACTGGTCCTTACAACAAAAAACAGACATCTATGTCATAGTTAAGAATCAAGTACCGGGCGATGTAATTTCAAGATCAGAATGGACGCTTTGAGCTTTCTTATCTTGATCAGCATCTTTTCATCTTTGCGAGCCAAAGTTACGATCATTACGTGGACCTTACCTTGGCTGATTGAGCCCGATTTCGAGATTCCTGCCATGTGCCCTCTATTGGATGCTGGTTATTATCCCCCTTTAAATCATATTTCTAAAAGCCAATGAAATATCGTTTTACAAGCCGCTTACGAATACACATGAAGCGATAAGCAAACATCCACGTGGATTTCAATGTTTACCTTCTATTCGAAAGGTAGCGACCTTGTTCTATTTTTATCAAAGATGAAACACTACTAACGATTTCATTCGTTGCAGTTAGAGCTGGCTGCATCCAATGAAAAAGCATATGAGGGAATGTAAAAATCAAGCTCGATCCGAGCAGAATAGCGCAGTGAATCGTCAGTCTTGGGTTGCGAATATGGCATCTTTTTAAAAAGCTATTTAGTCCACCTAGGACTGCAAACAAAAATTTACTTTCATAAATTTTAGAATGTTTTATCAATTATTTTGGCTTCAAAACATTGACTCCGATACAATAATGAGTACTTGATCTTTCAAAGGTTTCGATATAATTACTAAAAGTCATTATTAGACTTAAAAGGCGTTTATTTGTGTATCTTCTGTCTATTCAAACAATCGTTGCCCAATAATAACACTAAAACAAATAGCCCATCCAGAACAAACCCAGTTTTTTTTTATAATTGCAAAATCAATAACAGGCTCATTGACCTCGATTCCTTTTTTTTTCTATATTTCTCAAGCCCACACTTTCTATGACCCTATGTAATCACCTAGTCCTGCTTTGTACCCTCGAGACCGAGAGATAGCACTTTTTTCCGTTTAACATAAACACAATGACAAATTCTAGACTTGTCCAAATTGAAAGCATTTGTAGATAAAAAAAACTGACTAGAAATAAAACGGTAGAAAACGCTGAGGAAAAGCAGGAATTGCTGGGTACGACCGTTGTTTCTTAGGGTTTTTAAAAGCCGGAACTAGCAGTGAAGAGTTAGACAAACAAGATGGATATTCAAGCCAACACCGAATTAGAAATGTTGACCTTTACCCTCCAACGCTACGTACATACACAGGTTGCTTTGTCACCAGACCAGCAAAACTTTCAGACGCAAGAAGTCTCGTAAATAGTCTTGTAATGGTCGACATGACGTAATGAAAAGTGTATGTATGCAACCGACTATGGTCAAATGGCTTTCAATGAAAAGTTGTTTGAAAATGTAGGACGAGAAGAAGACACGTTGTATTTGTAGTACAAAACTTGTAGTCTAGTCCTCGATCTACTCTGCCCGTTCACGGATATAATAATTCTAAAATTGGTGTATTATTTGTTCTAGTACTGGCTGAAAATTTCCCTTTCTCCCATCTAGTAATTTAGTTGGAATATGCTCCTTTTACTCATATGCCTCCATATGCTTTACTATAATATAAAATACTCTCACATCTACGATCATCTGCCATTTGAATTAAAGTCAATCGAAATTATATATATCATCTGAAATAGCAGAGAAACAAGTAAAAGATTGTTAAAATTTTCACCCATTTATTTTGTTTACGAATCAACCCAACAACAGGTCTATACCTATTCGCTTTCCACGTATGTGTTGAATTTATATGTGATATCTGACAATGAGTTGTATACATTAAGTCGAAAATATAATGTTATATTTTGTTATGTTATGTTATGTTATGTTATTCTGCAAAGAAATTTGTCGCAATCTGATTTGATAATATGCCACGAACAGCATTTTCTCCTTTTCCCGCCAAGGTTTCTAATCTTAAAAAAACAGATTTCACATTTTGAGAAATATTTAATTTGCTGTCTTTAAGTACCTTCGACTGAGAAAAAGCTACAACTCTATCGTCTCTTAAAGAGTTAATATTATGAACAAACCATAGATACTTTAGTTTGAGATCATATCATCTCTAACGGCTTCTTTATTGCTGTCCATTACTTGTTCTGGAAAAAAGCCGACACGAAGCGCTTACTTTTTTTTATTCAGGAAGTAGTTAAGCTGCATCGAGGCTGCTAAACGGTTAAGAACTGAGACAATTGATAGACTTATTGTATGGTGTTTTATGCCGTTTTTAACACTGTTTCTGTTATATTGCGGCGGTTAGTGTACCTGTCCATGCTTTCCAAGTGTTTTCTTACAGTACTTCGCACAATGATCTATCCGAGCCACTAGCCACTTTGCCACATCACCATCGAGAACTGAAACAAACGATTCTTTGTTTGGCCTCCTACTCTTTTGAAAAAGGTTTCATGCACGTTTTTGGCTTTTGACATTTAACTTCCGCATTTAAATTTTATTACAGCAATGGGATACATACCATCAAGATATCATTGGCTTTATGTTGCAGTACCGTAAATTAAACGTAAAATAATACGCCCTAGACGTGAATAATGCAAAGGTTAAAGCCGGCATGTCCAGCAAAAAAGAAGCTCGGATTTCTCCCTTGTTCCTCATTATACGCTAAAATATTATCTGATAAGCCAAGTTTGGCATTCTGTGTCTATTTTTCATGTGCGTTATCTTTAATCTGCTGTGTGCACTTTTTGACGTTTTGAAAACATCTGCCTTCTTGGCCACCTTTATAGACCCTTCACCACACAGTCGCGACTTTAACACCCCTGTGATCGAAGCCTTTTGAGAACATTGTTGGAAAAGGAGAAAATGCTGATGACCAGCATTTTCTCCTTTTCACACAATTTTTTTCCCTTCATAAAACAAAATTTAATTCCTTAATCATATTTTTTGTTGTCTGCAAATGCTTTCAATTCAGACCAGTCTAAAATTTTGCCTTTTGGTAAAGAGTTAATCCTTATCTTGACCAGAAATGTTAACCAAAAGTTTTAGTCGATGGTAAAAGCTCGAATAATGTTTTTTTTAAACTTGTTTAAACAACAACAAAAAAATAAATAAAAATTCCTCAACGAAAGGTTTAGATCCAAGATCAGGCTGCACGTACTGTGCATCCCGATCTTAATCTACATTGGCCGGAAAATGTCAGTCAGTTCCGCTTACTTACATGTATCTTTACTACGCAAGCATAATGTTGAGTTCCGAGTGAGAGCTGATTTGATAACCTTTCACAAAACAAACCCAAGTTTCTGTGACCCTGACAATGACAGGTCTAGAAAACAATGTAGGAAAAGTAAGAAATGCTGGTAACCAGCATTTTGTCATTTACCCACAAAGTTTTCTAACGTTTCAAAAACAAACCCAATCACTGTCCAAGCCTTTTTCGACAAAAGGTAGCATTTACAGACAGCATGCCTAGAGCTCGCAAGCTGGTCTCGGACCTATTCCAAAAACATACTGAAAGAACAAATTGTAAATGCCGCCTTTCGCTTTGAAAAAGTATCATGGGCTATCAAAGAAGGACAAATTTGTTTGTTTCAGCGCCTTGTGAGTTAAATAATTTAGTTGTAGGGAATTGGTACAATTGCGATATTTAGAGACAGTTTGACAGACAGAAAGCGAAAACTTTCTCGACGTTAGATACCGTCTTGAAAATGATGGATTTGGACAGTAATCCTTTCAGTGCCATAGGCGAAATATGCCCTTTTGCGGACGGTATAGATCAAGATCAGACTGCACAGAACGTGCAGTCTGATCTTGGATCCATACCGTCCGATTGTTTAGCCAAGCCTGTATGTAAGGAATATTTCTGTGTATCAGTAGATTATTTTTCTGGCCGTCGAAGGAGGTTGGATGTCTATATTTGTACCTGAAAGAGTTTACCCAAGCTGCCTTTTCAAAGAATTGTTTTAACTCTCAACTTGCTAAATAATTAACATTTAAAACCTAGATTTTGCTCTTTCAAAGTTAATTTTCGGAAAATGAATATATGTTTATCTGATCTTGGATCTACACTTGCCGCAAAAGGTCAGTGAGTCGTGCCCAATAGGCTAACGTTTCACTCCGTACTAAACGAAGAAATGCTAGACAAGCCCATTTTGCACATTAATTCATAGATAGCTTTTATAATGCGGTTTGTCACAGAAATGGAAACATAGTTCAGGAGTGGATGGATAGGAGAAAATGTAAGTTAGGTATACAATATTTTTCCCTTTAATCTTTCCTAAAAGATGTCTTTCCAAAGGTCGTTTTAGCAACTGATTGCCTGATAAAGGATAAATTACGTTATATAATGGCCGACATTTCGAATCCAGTATCCGTTTGTCGGTAATAAAAACAAAAAAAAAAATTAGAATATTTTTTTTTTCGGTGTAGCTAAATGCTGGCTTTTGGCCGACTCTTTAGCAGTAACATTCATTGAATAAATAGTTTTTTTTTTGATTGGTCAAAACAAAGGACATGTTTATTCTCCGGGTCCCTGCAGATGTATCGGCACACAATTTGTCACCGTATATCTTTTTTTTCTAAGGTATTTCTTGCTTGAGTGCGGTGTTTTTCCCTTTAATCTTTACCAGTCCTAAGTTTTAATGATCTTGATGAAAATGACTTTTGAAAACATTGCTTGAAAAGAAGAAAATGCTGGCAACCAAACTCGAGAATAATTATAAACTTGCAACCGTTTTTGATTCGTTTGTTACCTCCGAGCCACCATTTAATCACTAAATCCATCTTATTTAAGTTACAGGAGGGATGCGGATTGAAGACAATATTTCTCAGAAAAAATAGTTGTCCATGTACATAGCATAATCCCGATTGGCATTTATTCGTTGTGGTCGGTGTAATCTTGGTCTAGATTGTAGCTGCCCCCAAACAATGTACTTGAAACTCTAATGCTTTAATCTTGTATTTGTAGGTTCTTGTGAACTAAATGTCGATGTCCTTTCTTTAAAGTTGTTCTTTTGCATCAGTTTTATTTGATCTATTATTGTGCGCAGACACACTTGATTCATTTATCCGTCTCGTAAAAGCTAATGTCATCATTAATCTTGCATGCCTTTTTAGAGACTGAGAAATACGAGACACTTCCTGTAGATTTCACGCTTGTGTAGATTTCACGCTTCTATAGATAAGCTTTGACACTGCATATGCTACGTGCAACATTAGTATAGGTATTCACTATTCTAAGGAACTTTTTTTTTGTATTAAGGCTTTTGAAAGTTAAAGAACTTCTGATTGGCTAAACCATTCGGTTTAGCCAATCAGCCGTCTTATTACTTTCAAATCTGGAATTTGAATTCTTGAGAATTAGAATGGTTGGTGAACGGTTACAGAGCCGTTACTTTCATTTTCAGTTTTTATTCTTGTAAACTGTCCAATTTGTTTAAGTAATGCGATTTCTGAATGACTAAAACAAAATGATTAAATCGATAAGAAATAGTGTTACTTTCTAGAATCTATGATCAGACTTAGAATGTAGTTTAGAATGTCGATGAATACAGGCAAAAGTGCCTCATGCTATCGGTATAGATGAAGTTAACCCTTTACCTCACAATCCCAAGGCTTAACGACCCTAAGAAAAAAAAGGCTTTTGAAAAATGCCCGTTTTCGGCAGAGTCCCTCTTATTCCAAAACACTAGTACTACACCACGGTTTTTTTTTTAAAATTCACCTGGCTGTATCAAAATTATCGTCTACACCGGCTTTCAGTTTGGTCAGGTCTAAGGTTTTGTTGTTTAGCAGAGAGTTGGGAGAGCACTGACAAAAGCTAAGGTCGCCGTGCATCTTAGATAACTTTCTGGAAACTAGTAAAGAACATTTGACCTTGAGTTTGTAATTTTGTGCTTCTGTAAGCCGTTTAAGGTATTTTAGTGAACAGAACAGTTCAGGATTAGACAGTATGCAATAAAGCTAATGGTGTGATAAATTTGCATTTAAGTACAGCGGCTTAAAAAATAACCTAGCAGACAATATCATTAAGCCTGCTCTTTGACTACATTTTCTTCCGCTAGGTGGCACTTTTCAAGTACAGACCTATCTTATTTGAGCATTCTGGGTACAGAACCGGACTGCTTTTCAAAACGATCACCATTACTTTGGATTTCAACGTAAAACGTTTAATCAGTTTGACGCTGGAAAAGAAGAAAATGCTGGTAATCAACAACGTTTTCAATTTCAATAGACAATTTTCATCATTTGAACCATCTTTTGTTTGTCGTCCATCGTTTCGAATTTAGACGGGTTCAAAAGTTTCTAATTTGGTATAGGATACGATTTTATCTTCACATGCGTTGCAAGTATGTAACCCATGCATACAGGCTTAGGAAAGAGTCCAGACATTCCATTAACTTTTAAGTCTGTGAAAAAAGTCTGCATGAATTCTGCTTTCCCTTAACTCTTTACCACACGAGAAAATTTTAGACTGGTCCAATTTGAAAGCATTTGGAGACGACAAAATAAAGGTGACTAAAAATAGAAATTTGTTCTGGGAAGTGTAGAAAACACTGTGGGAAAAGGAGAAAATGCTGGTTACCAGCATTTTCTCCTTTTCCCATAGTGTTTTCAAAAGGCTTCTTTCTCAGGATCGTCAAAAGTCGGGATTGTGTGGTAATGGGTTAAATCTATATTTAGAAACTATCGTCAAAGATGTGCATTAAAACAACGGTCTTTGTAAAGAAAATCTTTGTCCCGTTTAAAAAAGCCAAGTATTCTATATACATCATGCTTTTAGTCCTTTCTGGGAGGAACTTTATCAAAATCCAGTACAGTTCTTTTCGGTTATTCTACGTGGCGTACCCCTCCGCATAACAACGCATTGCAATATTACGTCAAGGTAAATGACGTCATATTTACCATTGGTTGTGAGTCACGCGCATTTTACCTAGGTAACTAGAATATAAAAATCGGTATAAAGTTCACTGGTCATAACCATGAAATATCTGAAAATATTTCACCGATGTTTCTGTATAACCTACCGGAAAGCATGAAATAATTAGTAGTAGTGATGTCATATTCCTACTGTTATGACTGAGCAGCTTTGTTGTGAAAGAACAATATCGTAGAATATCTGCATACTGCAAACGTCTTTTCGTATGGATATGCAGTTACTGTGAACCATCGATCTCCCTGAATGGACGCTAAAATCACTAATTTGTATGCAGTATAAGCAAACACCCTACAGCAACTGGAGTATAGATTAGGCCTTTGTCGCCACCAAGAACGTGAGGAGTCGCTGTACACGGCAAATACTTAAGAACTTGGTTAAAATATGGATATGACCCGGTCGATGTGCTACTCTCCTGATCTTATAAGCCATGGGATTTTAGTCCTATCCGAATGGACTACTTTTTCTTTCAAATCAACAGTGATCCCGGACAAGTAGCAACCCGGATGGTTTCTTGTGTTTCAAGGGAAAAGTTGAGGGATGGATGGACGGACGGACGGACGGACGGACGGACGGACGGACGGACGGACGGAAGGATGGATGGATTGATGGATGGATGGATGGATGGATGGATGGTTACCAGCATTTTCTCCTTTTTCCACAATGTTTTCAAAAGGCTTCTCATTCACGGGTGTTAAAAGTTGTGATTGTGTGGTAAAGCGCTAATACATCTGCGAAAGGTGTCGACCCAGGCCAGCCTGCGCAGTCGGATGATATTTTCTGTTCTTATCGTTGTCTTCAAAGACTGGTAATTAATAGTTTCTCTTTATTTTGAGAACAATACCTATTATTACTGTACGTAATAATTACAACAAATCGCTTGATTATAAAGCTGGAATTTGCATTTATTGAGAAAACAAAGTAAATTGCAGACCTGATTGCTGAAATGACCCACGCTCTGTGACAAGGGAGTTTAATGCATCTCTGAAATGAATGATATAATGCATATTATCATACCATAACTAAATACACTGCTCAAGAAAATAAAAGGATCGCATGTCCTCGAGTTCGATCGCCAGATAATTTGTTTTCAGTACAGGACAATTCAAACAAGTTTTTGCCTACAGGTTCATTTAGTCTGACGACTGTAAAATCTCAGAACATGCAAAACAATGTGGTTTGCATAAAGCTGTATGGGGTATCCGTGTCAAAGCCGTGTTTTTTTTTTACATGCGGCACAGGCTTTTTAGAGAATCGGAGATGTCATTGTTTCATCTCGCCCTTTTGTTTTATTAGATTTGACAAGAATATGAACAGAATACATATGAGCTGTTTTAAAAAAAAAGAACAAGGAAAATATAGCTTCGTGTAAAGTCCAGACTGTGTGGGCAGGTAGAAAACATCGTGAGAAAAGGATAAAATGTTGGTTGCCAGCATTTTCTCCACGATGATTTCCAAAGGCTTCTTACTCAGTGCCGTTACAAATCGGAATGGTGTGGGCGAAGAGTTCATTTTAAAAATCGATTAATATCCTCTATAAAGACAGTTATTGACGTGAAAATTCTAAATATACTCTTCTAATATAGCTGATGTAGGCAATCAAAGTGCAAGGTATTATACGTAATCTAATGAACTTAATAATGACACATGTTTCGCCTTTATACCTGCTTTACAATGACTACCATTCTGTGTTGCGCAATTTTGGGGCAAACATGCACCTCACTTTTCAACGTAGGAAGCGATAATAATGTAATAAAACAGCTTTTTTTGTAATGAAATTTTCAACGTCGCTTTTTTCCTACATTGTTCATCCTTGTACTTCAAAATGGATATATCGTCGGTTTACTTCCAAAACTTCGTAACTACAGCTCGTTAAAAGCTGTAGTTACGAGGTTTTGGAAGTAAACCAACGATATATGGATGATTTTAATCCAAAAGTTTACTGAAACATCTTGAAAGGTTGATACTGAAGGAATATAGCGAAGTTGAAAATTGTGTTTTAAAAGCTAATTACAACAGAAGTTCTAACAGTATGATCTAGGATTCATGCCGTCCGCAGGTTTAATCCTCAGGCTGCCAGGACTCACTGACCTTTCGCGGACAGTGTAGATCTATGATCAGACTGCATTTTCTTTTTTTTTAAAGTTCTTGTAATTGTTCTATCGATATCTTGTATGGCCACCTCTGCTGTCGATACAGGCAATTATTCGACGTCGCATAGACATTACATAACGTAAAATTGTTGCTTCAGGAATGTTATTCCATTCGTGAACGAGAGCGGTGACCAAAACCTAACTTTAATATCAGCTTAGCAAACTCTTGCAAATTTGATTTTAGTAACACCTATATCTAAACTGCAGAATTCAAACTTAAACTTCCTGTTCGTCAAAATCTGATTAGCCTGGCATTTTCTACAGACTCTGAACTAAAGTATGATACCAAATTTATTGGCCTTCAGTAAAACCTCCGACGAGAATTAAAAGAAAATTCAGTGCACACTTATTTATGTATTTGAGTGTATTTTCGGAGCATATTATACAATCAGATCATGAGGAATTTCTTTGCAGAATAATAAAGAGCAATGGTCTTGCGTGAAAAAAAAAAAATGATACATCGCCATTTTTTAGAATTCAAATACCTTGTAGTGCTGTAAGGAAAGATTGTCAGAACTTCGAGGGAAGACATAGATCTCCACTTTTTAATACAAGTTGAATCTTCCCAGCCTCTCCAATGCCCTCTCTTTGTCAAGTCACAATCAATGATCTTATTCTCCAAGGTTTTCTAAATTTGTAAGTAACACAACCTCTGATTGACTAAACCGAACGCTCTTTAGAATGGTTGGTGAATTATGGGCGCAGGTCTTTTCAAAGAAAACAGTTATGAGTACTGCTACCTAGATGCTAACATGTAGGGATACCTATAAAGGGCTTGTACCGTCGAATACTGGCTATAACGGTTTCCTCGGACAAGTGAAAGTCATTGCTACAGGAATCACTCTTCTTTTTCACAAGTTTATTGTTCCTCACAGACTTCGTTTCAAAACTTTATTTTTCAGAAACTATCCACAAAAGCTGCTGATTTATATCAGCGTGTAAGGACGGCTTAAAAAGTAAAACTTAAATAGAAATAATTGTAGAAAACAAGAAATTACAGGGTTTTTTAAACAGTGAAAATTCTTATTACGTGATTAACGGAGATTGTTTGTCTTGGACAGTCAATCAAATATATCTCTAACATGAGAAATCATCACTTAGTACCGTAATCTAGATGTTATAGTCGCTGACTACAATTTCGCTTTTTGCTCCAAGTTTGAACGAAGCTAATGGATATCATTTAATGGTAGCAACCTTCTAATATCGGTGTCCGAAACTGACCTGCAAAAATCGTGCAGAATGGCCGCGAATCGAAAATTCTTATTCATTCACTCTTTCCTAATACTAACAAGCATGTTAAAAGCAAACTAATACAGCTATGAAAACGTTTTTGTAATGCCAAAAGCTCAATAAAGAGGACAGCCAAGGCATGCCTTTGGCTGCCTTTTAGATGTCTTTCATCTTTAAATAACCTTTTACAAAACATTCCCTGGTTTTTATGACCCAGAGATAGAAGCCTTCTGAATACATTGAATACATCTGGTTACCAGCATTTTCTCCTTTTCCCACAATGTTTTCTACACTGCTAGAAACTAATTCCAATTTTTGAGTAAGGTTTTCTTTGTCGTGTGCAAGTGCTTCCAATTTAGACCAGTCTAAAGTTTTGTCGTTTGGTAAAGGGTTAAAACACATTTGTAAAAATTTTATGTCTGTTGAAGCCCAAACTTGCAGTCCTAAGCCCATTTAAGAGCCTGAGTGAATGTTTTTTTCATGGAAAGAGTTTAGAAAGTGATACTAAGCAAGCCTCTAGCGAGCTTATCAATATTTTCCTGGACTCGTGTGATAATTTTCCTCCCAATCTGTCAAGGAATGGCAGATTCTTAATAATCACAGAACAGTATTTCATATATTTTTTTATGCAAAAATATGCAATTCGAGTGGTAATTTTTATTAAAGAAATTATACGAAAGAAGTACTTGTATGTAATGATGTCAAACATTACGCCAAGTAATGCTTTTCTTAAACGCGTGCAAGATAAGAAAATTCGCGATGGATAAATGTATAGTTGACTGAAAACACAATTATAGGTTATATAACAAGAGGATAAAAGTCATAATGCTATTTGTTTGTCGAAGATCTGCTAGCTGAAGGTTATAAATATATTAACGACGATCGATTATAAATGAGCTAGCTTAGTTTGATAATTTCGTAATCGCCACCATGTCGTGATGATTTAATTAGTCCTTCGGAAAAAGATTTTAGAACAACCTTGACCTTGAACTTCTTCAAAAGTCTGTCTTCATTCCCTAACATGCTAAACCTGGCTACAGCTGCTTTTGCGTAGAGCGTATTTTGGCTGTGTTTTGCAATGCTTCAAATTTTATTGTATTTGCTCCGAAGAAAACATCTATTGGTCAGAGTTATTGGATGATTCAAATTAACCCGCAGGCTGTAAAAGATGATTCACTGACCTTTTGCGGATAATGTAGATCAAGATCAGATTGCACAGAACGTGCAGTCTGATCTTGGGTCTACATTGCCCGATTAGGAGACAGATTTCTCAAAAAAAAATAAGTTTGAAGTTTGCATTTTTTGAAATTCTTACATTCGGATTAAAAGGTTTTTTTTTTAAGTTATCTAGCAGGGTAAGAATTGAGACTTTAGCAGGATAAGAATTGGGACTGTGCAATTTTCACAGTCTGATCATCGCCTACTCTTTCTGTATAATTATCTTTTCTCAGCATTAACCACTTAGACATTCGTTTGGCTTGCACTCAGATAATGTGGTGGGATGGAAAGTTTGTTTATGTTTTTTGGTCAGAGAGTCGGAATAGAGTACTAATGTAATTAATGACCATTGATTGCGGAACGTCGATTAAGTCAGGTGGCAATATCCGTTCATTGTACGAGCTTGCCACGGGCTAGATTACACAATCCGAATCCTTGCGACCTATGCTCTTTGAAAAGGGGGTCTGTATTCCTCTGCAAAATGTATCGACCAAGGTCAGCCTGCGCAATTCGCGCAGGCTGACCTAGGCCGAAACATTTTTGCTATAGGTTAACTTTTTGTTTGTCAAATGACCAGTTTACCGCCTGATTCGGTTTGTTCTTAGACAACATGGACTTTATGACTCAATAATCATGTGGTGTCTTGCTTTGTATAAGGCATCACGAAATTGCATTAAGCCCCTTTGTTCTAGAACACGGGACACACGTAAGACAACCTGTAAAATCATTATCTATGACGTCACATAGATACCGTGAGAGGTTATGACCTTTACTGTATCATAAGCAACGTAATGTGGCTCTTCTTGACGGTGCAGATATTCTGTGGGGATTTAAAAGTGCCAAAAAGGATAGCTCGAGGCTAGACTGGTTTCAGTCTGTTAATTAGAGCATGTTCATTTTAAAACAAAATTATCAAGTTAACGTAGTGGACCCGTAATAAAAAAAAAAACTATTTCCACTATATTATTATCCTACAAACTTTGCTAAGATCGAAAATGAGTATTATTTTTAAACTTTCACCGAGCCACTTTTTCGTTTTTGTCCTTCCTGTAATTATCATTTATAAATATAAAACCACTATATTCTCATTACAAAGAGATATATGATAATTACCTACCTTTTCTGGAAACAAACAAACGTATCAACAAATAATTTGAAGATAGACAAAAAAAATAGAATTTCTGGTCGGTTAAAAATGAGCACAACTATTATATCTGTAAATAGCTGTCTTTATCAACTGTCAAGAAAGTTTATGCCATACTGCACTAGAAGTATTTCGGGACCACTACCTTCAAGGTGGGTATTTAGAATTTTTACATCTCACCAAATTAAAAAATATATCACTGAAATTTATTTGAAAAATAATACAAATCATCAATAATTAAGATTCATAAAAGTACAAAAAAAAATTTTTTGGTGGTGTTCCCTTAAAAGGCTACGTAGCCTCTTAAGGTATTTTTAGATTTAGCGCCAAAAATCAATAAAACATTGTGGGAATGTCAAGTGACTGGCATGTGACTAATACTGCTTAAATTCCATTACATAACAAACATGTAATAATTATTTTCCATAATGTCTTCTTCGGACGCTATCTTTGAACCTTCGTCTGTGTTTTCCTGTATGTAAATGAGAGAAATGATCATCTAAAAATATCTCGTGTCTCCCGTTGGTGTCAACCTGGGCCGTAGTAAATCTCTAATTTCTCGAGTTGTCGGATGGTTTTCGACTACTGGGGTTTTATGAACGCAAATTAAAAGGTTTTGGGAGTATAAGGATGACTTTTTTGCATTTTTGAAAAATTTTCGTCCCAATAACTGAGAGGCCACCTTTAAACTGCAAACAAATACTCTGCTTTGTTCTCAATGTTTTAACAACTGTATTTCAGAAGAAGGGCAAATAACATCACATATTTCTGTCAGTTTGATGTAGTTTTGTACCTTGTCTATTAGAATGACGTAAATGCATGACCTGAATGCATGGCTAGCTCGAGGCCAGTCGCCTCGGATAAGCCACGTTTTAGGAAATTGGGGTTTAAAGGTGGGTATATAGAATTTTCACATCCCACCAAATTAAAAAATATATGTATCACTGAAATTTATTTGAAAAAACAATACAAATCATCAGTAATTAAGAATCGTAAAATTAAAAATAAATGATGGTATTCTCCTATAAGGTTACGTAGCCTCTGAAGCTATTTTAAGATTTCCCTCCAAAATTGAAAAAAAAAGCATAGTGGGAATGTCAAGTGACTGGCACGTGACTAACGGCTCTGAAATTTCATAACATAACAAACATGTAATTATTTTCCATAATGTCTTCTTCGGACGCTATGTTTTAGGCTTCGTCTGTATATTTCTGGTATGTAAATGAGTGAGTTGCATATGTAAAAATAGACCGTGTCTCCCTTCGGTGTCGACCTGGGCTGTAGTAAATCTCTAATCTCTCATGTTGTGGGATAGTTTTCGACTACTAGGGTTTTATGAATGAAAATTATATGGCTTCGGGAGTATAAGGATGTTTTTTTTTTTGTATTTTTGTAAAGTTTTCGTCCCAAAATCTGAAGGGCCACCTTTAATGTCTCTGCAAACTGTATCGACTCAGGTCAGCCTGCGCAGTCCGCGCAGGCTGACCTGGGTCGAAACATTTTGCTATTTTGGCAGGATAAGTGTTCATGCATACCAATACCGACAGACTTGATTACATGAAGTCTAGGGTGATTACGGTATCAACTTACAGGTCAGCCCGAGCTAATTTATAAACATGAAACCTGATTCTAATGGACATGAACAGAGTTTTTTTTTCTCTCTCACTCTCTGTCCCGATTCATGTGAGACCTGAGCATCGATCTGTGTATCGTAGTTGTCTATATGTTTCAATCCCGACGTATACCTTGCATAGCTTTTTATAGTCGCATTAGATCAGGATTAGACCTAACGAAACGTGCAGTCTAATCTATGGTCTACGTTGTCTGTTTTCTGATACAAAAAATAATGAAAAAAATTTTTTCGTCACTAATGGCGAAAAAGTGAATACTAAAATTTGGTATTTGCATGTGTTTTCGTACATATATACTACTCAAACTTTAAGAAGGACGATTTAGATATTTTTATACAAGTGTATGTTACAGCAATGCAGTAAAAAAAAACAATTTCCACAGGTGGTTTATTGCATCAGTGTAGCAATGTAACGTATGGAAAAAACATAACTGATCTATGCCAGACACATACATCAGCTGAGTCTAGTATCTTGTTCCCTAGCAAATTTTGAGTAGTATACATGATTGATATCTAAACGAAAAAGAAAATATGTACATGTGATCAAAATTTGCCTGATATAGGGATCGATTATTTGACATTTATTGTTGTGTTGAATAGCAGTAATGCTGCTGCTGCTGCTGCTGCTGATGATGATGATGATGATCATCATCATCATCAACAACAACAGCAACAGCAACAACATTACTAACATCACTATTATCATCAACATTCAAGAAGTAACTGATCTTTCCAGTTGGTACAAGAGATCGTAAATTGAAATGCATGCGTAGTATTTATTTTCTCTATCTATTTTAGTAGTCAATTTGCTATCATGGCCCGCTTCAAAATTCATTCGAAGAAAAATTAGAAAATAAGACCAAAGAAAACATTCAAAAGAAAGATTTATTACTTAATTTGGTGTGTAGGTGTGATCAATTTTGCTGGGACAATTCCATACCCTTGACATTTCATTGAAGTAATTAGGCGGCCATTTTACGACTGAATTATCTTGGCAATAATTCCTACATAATTAGGATATTAGCTAATAGGTCAGCCCAATAATTGACTTGTAAGGACTTTTTATGGTGGTCTGTATGGCGCCAGCTGTAATTTGGGCTACTTTGGCGGACATGAGGGATGAAGATCAAACTGCATTAGCGAATAGATAAGCCCAATAAATGGCCTCCACGGGCTTGTTATGAAGGCCTGTATAGCTCCAGCTTTGGTGGACATCAGAGACCAAGACCAGGGTATGTATCTATTTACCAATCATATTAAAAAACGTACTTCGTCTTATTCATCAAGATTCCCTGACTGTGAAAGTAACAGAACTTCTGATTGGCTAAACCAAATGTTTTAGCCAATCAGAGGTTCTGTTACTTTCACACTGACAAAAATCTGAAGAATAAGACTGAGAATGTTCTTAAGAATGGTTGGTGAATACGAACCCAGCTGCAGGTTGTGTAAGCGAATTGATCAAACCAATAAGTGATTGGTAAAGTTCCAAGACATTCCCATTTAGGATAGAGTTCCCTAATGCGATTCCTGTAACATTGCCTTTCATCGCCAGAAGAAAAATCGTTCGGCCGATACTCGCCTGTCCCCGCATTGATTACGAAATGCCCGGAGGTTAGCCGAATCCGTACGGCTTTTGCAATGAAAGACAGTGTTTCACAAGTCCATTAGGGTTCCCTGTCCTTAAAGGTGGCCCTTCAGATTTTGGGGTGAACATTTTACAAAAATACAATAAAAATATCCTTATACTTCCAAAGCCTTTTAATTTTCATAAAACCCCAGTATTCGAAAACCATCCGACAACAAGAGAAATTAGAGATTTACTATGGCCAAGGTCGACCCTGACGGGAAACACGGTCTATTTTTAGATGAGCTACTCGCTCATTTACATACCCGAAATACACAGACAAAGCTTCAAAAATAACGTCCGAAGAAGACATTATGGAAAACAGTTACATGCTTGTTATGTTATGGAATTTAATCGTCATTAGTTATGCGCCAGTCACTTGAAATTCCCACAAAGAGGCTACGTAGTCTTTTAAGGGAATACCATGAAAGTTTTTTTGGGGTAATTTTATGATTCTTAATTATTTATTATTTGTATTGTTTTTTTATATATATTTCAGTGATATATATATTTCATAACTCGGTGAGATTTGAAAACTCTAAATACCCACCTTTAAAGTGCAAAGGTACTTTTGAGAACATTACAGACTAAGATCTGATTGCTTGGATCGTTCAGTCTGATCTTTGATCTTCCACAGATAAGTTACGGGATATTCCGAAGACCAAAAGATGACCAAGCAATCTGGATGTCTTATCTTTCCTAACCCTATATAAGACGATAAAACTCTAGCTTTGGTCAAATTGAAAGCATTTGCAGACGACAATTTCACTGTGGCTCAAATGTTGTTTTGTTGCACTTTTTCTTAGCAAGGGTAGAAATCATTGTGGGTAAAGGAAAAAATGCTAGTTACCAGCAATTTTTTCTTTTCCCACAACGTTTTCAAAAAGGTTTCTATCCTAGTCCTAGAGTTCTCAAAATTCGGCATTGTGCAGTAAATTAAGCAGGGAAAAAAAATAACGATTGACTGACTGCTTAAAACTCTGATTCGTCTAAATTGCAAGCATTTGCATACGACAAAGTACATGGGGACCACGTGACTAGATTTGTCAACGAACGATTTATTAAAAAAAAAGTGAAAAAAAGGAAAAAAAAATTCTGGTTACTGGAATGTTCTTCTTTAACTCTTCACCATACAATTCCGACTTTTAACGACCCTGAGTAGAAAAGTCTTTGAAAACAAAGAGCTGGTAACCAGCATTTTCTCCTTTTCTCACAATGTTTTCTACCCTTTCCAAATCAAATTTCATTTTTTGATTCACATTTATTTTGTCGTCTGCATGTGCCTCCAATTTGGACTGGTGTAAACTTTTGTCGTTTGGTAAAAACGTTTTTTTAAACGTTTTCTTTCTCTCATACATTAAAGCACTGTTTTCTGTTTGTTAAAGGTTTCATATACCGACCTACGCACCGACCCGTACAACCAACCAACCGTCCGAGCTATTGACTGAATGACTTGACGGTCTAGATTCTACTGAAATATCGATTATGGGTGATTCTTTTTAATTCTCAAATTGGAATTCAACACAGGGTGATGAAGTCATGTGTGTTTCCAGCTTATTCAATTATTGCTCTTATTTATCTGCGACCTTGCTCTTGTATTAGATTTAAATGTGGGGAGAATCAAGAAAAATCGATGTAAATTGTAATTTAAGTTTTCCTCCTGTACGAAGAGGGTAATATCATTTTCCCTCTGTCTGTCTGTCTGTCTGTCTGTCTCTCTGTTGATCAATCTGATAAGCTCGAGTGGTTGAGCGCAGAAGTGGTAAACGTCAAGTCTGTAATCACTTGAGGATGTTGGTTTGAGCAGCACGGCTAGCCATCTAAGAGAAAACTTACCGGAGAGTGCAGTCAAGATAAGATTGCAAAGAATCGGCGTAATGGAGAGAAATGACCCCTCCCTACAGAATGGCCCATGGGTCATTTCTCTACCCGGGTCATTCCTCTATATGTAGCGAAATGACTTCTGGTGTCACTTCTCTACGTAGAATAATGACCCGGGTCATTTGTAGGGGAGGGTCATTTCTCTGCATTACACCGGCGCATCTTGAATCAACAGTTACTGATAATGAGATATTTATCTCTAAAAATATATTCTGAAATAGCTTTTTGCTGGGTTGCACTATCGACTTGAAACTTTCATTTCATTTATTCAGCATATCGTCGGTTTACTTCCAAAACCTCGTAACTACAGCTTGTAACAAGCTGTAGTTACGAGGTTTTGGAAGTAAACCGACGATATTTAGATTTAAAAGTAGGATGATGGTCTCCTATATTATGTCATCAATTTTACAATGGTTTGTGCTAGCGTCAAGTATTGCCAGCTTTTTGCAATTAACCGGATCTGTCAGCGTCATAGATGCGATAAGGGGTCCTTGTAGATGGCGTAGATCAAGACCAGACTGCACAGAACGTGCTGTCTACATTGGATCTACATCGTCTGACTCGCAGGTCAAGCTTATAACATGAATTTCTTTTTTTCATTTTTTTTGTTTGTGGATTATATTTTAGGTTGTCACAAAAAGGCAGGTTTATTGACTTGGCGCCCAAAGAGTTTAATGGCAACGAAAACAACAAAGTAAAGCATTAAAACATCGCAACCACAGGAAATTACCCAATCCGTGATGTATCGATTGAAACAATTGCGTTTAATTGAATCATTTGTTTAATTCGATCAGCTACAGTTCTTTTTTTTTTTAAACACGTTTAGTACTTTTAGCCCGTCCTCAGTCCCTGGATGGTACAATATAGACGACAATCAGACTCCAAATAAAGCGTGTGTTCCGATCTTTAATCTACACTTTTCCGAATTTTTGAGACATTCCTGTTCAAGGAAGCTACCCAGATTTTAAAAGGCTAGCTATCGTCGAAATTCAGTCAGAAGATAGCTGGCAAATCATAAAAACTATAATCCTGCTAAATAATATAATAATATGTCCTTATGGGGGCTGTGCAGATCAAAGATCAGACTGCACATTCTGTGCAGTCTGATCTTGATCTACTCTGTTCGCAACACGCCAATGAGTCGCACTTAGCAGCTTAAGGATTAACGAAGTCTGAAAAAAGTAAGCAAATATCTTTTATGTGCTGTTTCCTTGATGAGATACGTAGCCATTTAACCCTTTACCACACAATCCCGACTTTTAACAGCCCCAAAAGGAAGCCTTTTGAAAACATGGTGGGAGAAGGAGAAAATGCTGGTAACCAGCATTTTCTCCTTTTCCCACCATGTTTTCTACTTTTGCCAAGGCAAATTTCTGTTTTTCAGTACGATTTATTTTGTCATCTGCATATACTTTCAATTGGTCAAGTCTAAGATTTTGTTGTGTGGTGAAGAGTTAAAGTATAGCTACCTTTAAATTTTGCGTCAGGGTTTCCAAAAGATTGTCGAGGACGGCAGATGATCTATAAGACCTGTCGTTTACGAGGATTCGTATTTAAAATCAGCGTGGTGACGTCATATCTGATATAACGAAAATAGACCATCGGAAAACGACCATCGTTTCGTTTTTGGTGAAAAAAATTGAAAAGTTTATAAGATTTTCAAAGGAAAATATAATGCAGCTGACTTTTATCGGTTTAAAAAAAAATATGAATTTATGAAATGAAATTTAATAGGCCCCTTTAAAGTGACAGTAAACAATAAAAGAATTGTCGTTTGGTAATGAGTTAACCCTTTACTCCATAGATACTCACTTCCACGCATTGCTTGGAGTAGCCTTTAGAAAACATTGTGGCAGAAGGTGAAATTGCTCGTGACGAACAATTTCACCTTTTGTCACATTGTTTTCTATGCTATCGAAAGGTGTCATATACACATAAGAAACTGCTCCATCCTTGCTCTTATTTAGGTTCAATTAGAGTTACCATAGAAATACCTTATGGGGTAAAGGGTTAACCCATTAACACACAATCCCTACTTTTGACGATCCTAATAAAGAAGCCTTCTGAAAATGCTGGTTACCAGCATTTTCTCCTTTTTCCACAATGTTTTCTACTCTACACAAAACAAATTTCAATTTTTTTTTTCAGTCATTTTTATTTCGTCGTCTGCAAATGCTTTCGATTTGGACGAGCCTAAAATATTGTCGTCTGGTAATAAGTTAATTAAATCCTTTTATGGTCAGAGCATAGCCGTAATGTGAAAAAATAAAAAAAACTCGGCCTCCTACATTTCTCTCCTAAAAAAACCCTTATTAGTGAAAAGTGGTGGCCATTTATCAGAATGTTATAAGCCAAGGACCTATTCTTATTGTTTTCTAATTTCTTTTTAGCCAGTTGATATATGAGATTTCCAACTCCTGGGAGCTTGGGAACGGCTTTCGTCAGGTCGTTATGTTTCTTTTATATGTAGATTTATGCAATGGACCTGTGAAGTTATAGACTATGTTCAATATCAATTTGTATACAGAAAACACGATTTAGTTCCCATATGGATAATCGTTTGCATGATGTACGTGGAGAATGGTTAACTGTCACACTATATTGGACTTTGTAACCGGTCTTTTACGGCGATGTCCTCGATTTACGATGTTTTCAACGCTATCTCTTGGGCGTCATGATAAAGAAAGTTTACACGGACAACAAATAAATTGGTCGATATAAAAGCGATCGTTTGCGTCTCTTAAATTGTGGAACTTTACTCTGAAAGGTCAAAAATATTGTATATAAAGGAGAAAATGCCGGCTATCAGCCGTTTCTCTTTTCTCATTTTTTTTTTACGTATTAACTCTTTACCACACGACAAAATTTTAGACTGGTTCAAATTGAAAGCATTTGCAGACGACAAGATAAAAGTGACTGAAAATTTGAAATTTGTTTTGTGAAGGATAGAAAACATTATGGGAAAAGGAGAAAATGCTGGTTACCAGCATTTTCTCCTTTTCCCACAATGTTTTCTAAAGGCTTCTTTCTTAGGGTCGTCAAAAGTAGGGAATGTGAGGTAATGGGTTAATCTTTTTTCTTAATACATAAATACATAGAACTGATCGCATATTCACCAACTATCCAAAAAACTCTCTTAGTTTCATTCCTAAGAAATTTCTAAATTTGAAAGTAACGCAAAGTCTGACTGGTTGAACCAAATGGTTTAGTTGATCAGAAATTATGTTAATTTCTGAATCAAGAACTGGAAAGAAATCAGGAATAATTGGTTTATACGGGTCCTGATTGTTTCATTTTAACCCGATTAGGATAGAATACATAGATAGATATTTATTTCACTTGTACATATTAATGTACATCATGTTACAAAAAGTTACATTAACAAATCAGCAATAGTCACAGTGACGTAAATATGGAGAGAGAGAGAGAGAGAGAGAGAGAGAGAGAGAGAGCGAGAGAGTGAAATTTACTACAGTTACTTGTTTATTTATCATAAAGTAAATATAGGGTTCGATTAGGGTATAACCTTAAAATGCTTTAATCACAAGCCTTCTGTGTTACATGTTACATTCAATTGGGGTCCGACCAGAAATGAGAACTTTGTTTGAAACTATTTTTTGTTGCCACCTTTCAGCGCCATTGGCATAAAACAGACATTGTTTTTTACACTGTACACAGCGTGCAGCATGATCCTGCATCCGTATCGTCTGCTTTTACATCAAAGCTATGAGATACAATCTTCCTTTTTGTAAGTGAATTGTAACATTTGCCGTAGAAATTGACCGAGTGAAATCTTTAACAAACGACAAAATTTAAGACTGGTCTACATTGAAAGCACTTGCAGACGATAACATAAACGCAACCCAAAAATTGAAATTTGTTTTCAGCAAGGAAGAAAACATTGTGGGAAATGGAGAAAATGCTGGTAACCAGCATTTTCTCCTTTTCCCACTATGTTTTTTTAAAAGTCCTCTATCTCAGGCTCGTAAAAATCAGGGATTGTTTGGTATAGGGTTAATACATTCGGTACCAACAGAATTAAGTCTTCACCGAGAAATAACGAGTTCAATGACCTTGAATAAGAAGCGTTTTGAAAACATATTGGGGGAAATGCAAAACTTTTGGAAACCAGCATTTTCTCCTTTTCCCTAATGATATTTTTTAATTATTTTCATATACAAATTCAGACATTTTTGTTACCTTTAATTTGCGGTTTGACGTTACTCTCAAGTTGGACAAGGGAAAATGTTTGTCCTGCAGGCGGTACAGAGTCAAACAACAAGGAAACCTGTTGATGTTGACTGATCGAAAATTGAATTAACAGTTTTTTTTCAGCCATTAGTATGCAGAGATAATAAGAATTTATGGGATTTAAGATTGCGTCAGTAGCAGCTAATCTTAGAAGTTCCGTGATTATAATTATACCTTACATAATGTCGTAAATGAACGGGCTCCGCACACGCAAAACTACTCGGAATGTCTAATTTCCTTGTCACATTGAGAAAAAAAGTCGCGCCAGGCTGTCAGTCCATTCCCAATGATTATCTGCGGTACAGACCTTTTTGTTTGAGGTTAGAAGGAGGTGTTTGTTACGTCCGAGGCTGGCCTGACCGGAATTTGTCACTAAAGCAACTAACCTCGAATCAATTATTCTTTGAGGACAGAAAAGACTCAGATAAGATTAAACATACCGTGTAGGCTGATCTTCGTTTTCTAACACGATAATTTTTTCTGCAACAAAAGACAGCTTTAAAATTGAAATTATTTTCTTTATACGTTTGACTTTAACATGAGCATTTAATGCATTTACCATTTACTAAATAATTCCGTGTTTTAATGACCCTGGGGAAGACTGATTTTGAAAACACCGTGCGAAAAGAACAAAATACTGGTAACCAGCATTTTCTTCTTTTCCCATAATGTTTTCTAACGTATCAAAGACAAATCTTGCCATTATCTTCAAATAATTAATTTTGAAAAAAAAAACCCTTCTATTTTACTCATTACCAAACGACATAATTTTAGGTTTTGTCCAAATCGAAAGCACCTGCAGACGACAAAATAAAAGTGGCTGAAAATTTAAAAATTGTTTTGTGAAGGGTAGAAAGCACTGTGAGAAAAGGAGAAAATGCTGGTTGCCAGCATTTTCTCCTTTTTCCAAAATGTTTTTCAAAAGCCTTCTTTCCTATGGTCGTGAAAACCAGGGATTGTTTGGTAAATGGTTAAAAATTTTATTTCACTTGAGATTAATTAATTGATTGACTGTGTTGTGTTTAACGCCATTTTCAACATTTTTTTGGTTGACATCGCTGACGCCAGTGCACCTGTTCATGCGTTTTGGAGTCTCTTTGTCCAGTGTTCAGCACAATTTTCTTACCAAGCCACTGGCTGCTTTTCCACATAACCATCATCGAAACAAAGTCAGTGATCGCAGAGGAATTAATCCGGTCGCAATGACTTTAATCAATACTTAGAAAGAAATTGGCCGAGCCAGGGATCGTACCCATGACCACTTGTTCTCGAGTCCAACATGCTACTGACAGAGCTACCAGGGCTCGGCAGCAGGATAACACGTACAGATCTGCTGCAAGCCTGCGTCTAGGGGATATAGAATTACAACGATGCAAATTAGTTTTTGCAGACTCATTTGATCTCTCATGCCAATACAGCAAAGAATATTAGTAGAATAACCAATTACCTGCAATCTTTCTCGGTGATAATAAAAAAAAGAAAAGAAAAAAAAACCGAATTCTTTGCTGGAGCCTACGACCCTGGGTAATCATTTACAAATAAGGTCACGCAATGCTTTTTCTTGTGAAGGTAATAATTTTGCTGTTGAATCAAATGACGGAGACGTGCTCTGTGAAAAAGATACTTATGCTATGCACTGCGAAAAGACACGACCCAGGTCAGCCTGCGCACTCCGCGCAGGCTGACCTGAGCCGAATCTTTTCAGTATTAGTCAATATTCTGACCCAAAGCTCCTGAGTTCGATACCCGGGAGCGGGTGTCAACTTTGGGATTTTTCATTGGCCCACACATTCCGCGCGAGGACTGATGTAGTTCCAGGGAAGCAGAATCGAGAGAGATTAGTATAAGTTGTAAGAACTTCAACTGATGTATAATAAGTATGTTTAACTCAACTATTCTGAATGAACAAGGACGTCTCTACTTCATGATTGAATTGATTGTTACGGATCTACAATAATGTGATGACCTGATTGGTTTGATGCAACACGGTGATGGATTAAGCCCCCTTTTCGGTAATGTTCTTTCCCTAAAATAGTTAAAAGTCCGTCCGATTGTATTTATTCCTTTCTCACCGATGAATGCTGTTTCGACTTCGTTGTCTATGAGGAAACCCGCACTTGCCTGCGAACGGTGTAATGCGAAGAGCAGACTCTTATTACAAGCAGACAAAGGTCAAGACTTGTCTTTGATGCTCTGAGTTTGGACATGTCTAAAATATAGTTGTCTTGTAAAGGGGCTTTTTAGTCATAGTGAAACATATACAGTCCCTTTGGTAACGAAGAATATGTGGGTTAGTGAAACATAACCAGTTGCCTTGGTAACGAAAAGGTCGCACCAAAATCAACCTGCATGGACAGCTAGTCTTAACGGACTCTGCATCTCATTTGCTCGGTAGTTAAGCTGCGTAGGATATATAATCAGGAAGTACTAATTCGATCCGGGTTTGTAACACAGGCTTCATTACGTGTAGTGTGTCAAAGGACAAAATGCCCGTATGCTCCAGCTAAGCACATGCTATTGCATATGCCAAACATTAAAATGTGAGCTGTCACCAAGACATACCTCGAATAAGGTTGTATTTGCATAAAATACCTCAAACTAAAGGACAGTTTTTGTAACAACAAAAAAATGGCGTTGGCGTGATGCAGGAAATGGGTAAATTTGCACCGTACATAATTCAAACGTCAATAAACTGCATTTTCTTTGTCTGTGACTTAAAAGGGTTCTTAGCTTGAGCCCACACTCTTATTACTCTTTCAGTACTAAATATATTGTGTGACCCATCACGCAAAAAGGGACCTTCTGGGGACTGCGAAAAGTGTCAACTCTGGTCAGCCTGCGCGAATCGCGCAGGCTGACCAGGGTTGACAATTTTCGCTTTAATGACATTTTCTATATGAAAAGCGGTCATTGTACCTTGTTATACAATCTACGGTAGCTCAATCGGTAGCTTGAAGGACTTGAGAACACGGGTCCGGGGTTCGATCCCTGGCTACGACCCCTGGCTACGACCCCTGGCTCAGCCAATTTCTTCTCCAAGGATTGGTGATAGCCACTGCCACAGGATTCATTCCTCTCCCATCGCAGACCATCATTTCGACGATGATCATCTGGGAAAGCAACCAGTTGCTTATAAGGAAAATATGTGCGAATAACTAGTAAAAGAAACTCAAGAAACGCATGGATAGGTGCACTGGCCGCCGCGATATAACTGAAATGATTTCGAAACGATGTTAAACTTCATACAGTAATCAATCGATGCATGAACCCTTTTCAATAGTTGACAGTAAAATCCAATTGAACTCAAGACATATATATTTTATGATGTGGCTAGGCTAAACCACCGGGCAGTATAGATACAAGATCAGATTGCACGTTCTGTGCAGTCTGATCTTGATCTATCCTGTCCGCTAAAGTCCCGCCTGTCCATTTCCGTTTTCGTCTATGGCGTTCGAAGGGTAAGCCCTTATCTTGCTCAGTAAATGAAATGGAACTTTTAAGCAGATCGTAAAAACCCTATATTTTGCTAGTTTTAAAGGTATTTTTAAAAGGAAAAAAATATATCTCTATCGGACAGTGTAGATCAAAGATCAGACTGCACGTTCTGTGCAGTCTGATCTTGATCTACGCTGTCCGCAAATAGGTCCATGAGTCGCGCTTAGCAGCCTAAGGGTTAATTAACCGCAAATAATGTCACGCAATGGTTTTCTTGTGAAGGTAATAATTTTCCTGTTGATTCGCTTGATGTAGTAATATTCTTTGGCAGATGTCGTGGTTTGAAGACTAAAGGTCGTTGCTTTTGGAAATTGTAGTAAACCGTCTAGTGGGTTATTTTTTTCTACCTTTGATAGAGGAAAAAGTATTAGAAGCTTTCCGACCGCCTTTCACCTGCAAACTGCACTCGTCACAATTCGGCCGATTCCGTACCAACATCTAACCTCCTCCAAATCAACGAGATTTCCATTTCGAAATGAGAATCACGTGATTCTATATATAGCGCGCCACTAACAATTGTTAAGCAACGACACAAACAACCTCGATGAATTAATTCACATTTTTCTATTTGTTGGTGAAAATTTCAATCGGAATTGATAAACCGCATTGAAAAATGAATGTACGAACTGTTTGTCAACTGAAATATAGTGAGAAAGATTTTGACAGAAAATTAAAAATCAAAAGTTTTCTTTTGTAAGAGGAGCCTTACAATTTTCAGAACGGTAATCCGGCGTATTTCCGGGCAATGAATGCATCGATCTGACTCATATCAATCCACCACTTACAGCCGAGGGATATGATGGCTCCCATCACCCGAGGTATGCCGAACGCTGCAAACTGCTACAGATATCTATAGGCCGTAAGAACTGATTTGGCATGGTGGAGCTAAGTTAAAGTTCACTGTATTTTAAATTGAGGTGAAACCGAGATAATTAGGAAATTATCGTAAGTAGCTGTATTTGGCAATTGTTCGATAAAAACGCGAGATTTGATCAACATGTATACATATGAACCACTATTTTTCGCAGTGTCTTTAGATGGTAAATAAGTATCCAGTCATCGTGTCCATGAAGCCAAGGATCGACAGAGTACGGCTATGATGCTTGTGTTTCCTTCGATTTACGACAAACAATTCCGAACTTGTGACTATAGGTCACAAAAATGAAAAGAAAAAAACTAGTCGAATTATGCCCAAGGTTAACCATGCCTGCCAGGTCAAGACTTACAGAATAAAATCACTTTTTGTTAATGAACCAACTAAATCATCAGAAGGGGTCCTTCTTGAACAAAGAGAAAATTCACCATTAACCCATTACCACTCAATCCCTACTTTTGACGCCCCTGAGAAAGAAGCCTTTAGAAAACATTGTGGGAAAAGGAGAAAATGCTGGAAACCAGCATTTTCTCCTTTTCCCACAATGTTTTCTATCCTTCACAAAACAAATTTCAAATTATCAGTCACTTTTATTTTGTCATCTGCAAATGCTTTCAATTTGGACCAGTCTAAAATTCTGTTGTTTGGTAATGGGTTAAAAACGTTCCGACCCGAGTCAGCCTATAAACTGTACAGGTTAACCCTGTAGTCTTGCAGATGCATTAACGCTTTACCAGGCGACAACATTTTGGATAAGTCCAAATCCAAGGCATTTGCAGACGACAACAAAAAAATATGACTCAAAGATCGAAATTTAATTTGGGAAGGACAGAAAACATTGTGGGAAAAGGAGAAAAGGCTGGTTACCAGCATTTTCTCCTTTTCCCACTATGTTTTCAAAGGCTTTCTATCTCAGGGTCGTCAAAAGTCGGGACTGTGTGGTAAATTTTCAGTAAATACAGCTGATGTGTAGTTAGCGTTGACCTATGGTTTTTCAGGGGGAAGAATTGTTCGTCACACCATAAATTGTGTTACTTACGCAAGAATCTTATCTATCGCTGCACCATTGTCGGCGCGAATCATTGTCGACATTTTTAGGTCAAAATAAACATTTACAGCCCGCCATATCAAATTGGATACAAGGCAATATAGGCAGACACTGTCCTTTTTTTTCTCATTATGAGATGGATGTCTAATCCCTCGACTGGAATTAAATCTGGGCTATTAATCTTGCTATGTTTTTTTTTGTTTTTTCCCAGAACTGCATCCCTGGCCAGTTTTTAAAATGTATCAATGACAACTTGTTTACATCTGAATTTTTAATCTTTCATGTTGTTTGTTTGTTTGTTTGTTAGGTGTTTTACGCAGTACACTAGCATGGCATGATTGTTGACCCATGAAAAAAATATGTCGACTCGCTTCTCGTCCATTTCCGTTAAGTCTTGTTTTATCCAGGCTTGTATTTGCTAACCATTCTCGAGAATTTTCTTAATCGCCAATGTTCTCTGAATTTATATGTAACATAACTTCTGACTGGCTAAACCGAATGGTTTAGCCAATCAGAAGTTTTGTTACTTTCAAATGTAGAAAATTAGAGAATAAGACGAAGAACGTTCTTATGACTGTTGGGTGAATACGGGCCCTGGTTTAACAAGGGTATGTTAGATTTATAGCAAACAATAGTAAATTTTTAACCCTTATCCTGCTAAATAACTAAAATAAAATTTCCTTTCCGGTAGTAAAAACCAAAAAAACATGTAATACACTTAACAAAATTCCTAAACTACCACTTAACGATCTTCCTTTACACGAGAGAAAACAACATCAAAAGACTAAACAGAGAGTCCATTTAACACTTACATGTATCTCTTACACTTTGAAATTCTTATTACAATGAAATGGAGTATACTAGATCTATCTCAAATCACTTTAGTTATTTCGTTCAAAGTTTTATCCGATATTCTAACATGACACGCGACTTCGGCTCTATAAACACAGTGCAAGGAAAACGTGGTAAAATCTGCGATAATCCATGTAGAGTGACGTCATCCTATATAGAGTGACGTCATTCAATGAGTGAGTTATACAATGGAACATAATCTTCATCCGCGTTTTTACTCTAAGTTTGAACTTGCTTTCCTTTCACTGAGAATTGGCAATGTTAGAATCGAAATAATCTTCTGTCTATCGTGGTTTATCGTTCAATAAACCACGTTGTGAGTTATGAGTCGCAATGAATAACCCACTCGGGCTATCGCCCTCGTCGATTATCATTGTGCCTCATAACTCACAACTGTGGTTTATTTAAGAAATAATCTTCTTTCTATCGTGGTATATCGTTCAATAAACCACAGTTGTGAGTTATGAGGCACAATAAATAATCCACGAGGGCGATAGCCCGAGTGGGTTATTCATTGCGCCTCATAACTCACAACGTGGTTTATTGAACGATAAACCACGATAGAAAGAAGATTATTTCGATTCTAACGTGACTAATTCTTAATGAAAGGAAAACAAGTTCAAACTTAGAGTAAAAACGCGGATGAAGATTATGTTCCATTGAATAACTCACTCATTGATTGACAGATACAGAATGACGTCACTCTACATAGATTGTCGCAGATTTTACCACGCTTTCCTTGCACTGTGTTTATAGAGCCAAATTCGCGTGTCATGTTAGAATGAACGATATACCACGATAGAAAGAAGATTATTTCTTAATTCTTCCAAATTTGCAGTGGCGTTTTTTATTATGTTTCGTGTATTTTTTTTTTAAGAATAAAAAAAAAACCACTTATCCTCTCCGCACTTGAGCAAAATTTAGAATGTGTCCAAATAAATCTGTTTTAACAATATCAACTAGATCTACAACAAAGACGACAAAACCAACACCAAAAACGACTCCAACAGCGAAAAAAACATTAAATCATGCCAGTTTGATTTTATAGGGGAAAGACCATATTTACAGACTTTGTAGGAAATACCTCCACTTTCCGCAGTGCATACGAGAAGGATTTTTGTCATGAATATATTATAAACTATGATCTGGGCCCATATTCACCATCCATTTTGAGAATGTTCTTTGTCTTATTCTCCAGAATTTTCTGCATTTGTAAGTAACACGACTTCTGATTGGCTAAACCATTCGGTTTAGCCAATCAGAAGTTGTATTACTTACAAATGTAGAATTCTTTGGAGAATAAGACTAAGAATATTCTCAAGAACGGTTGGTGAATACGGGCCCTGGTAAAAAGTGGGGTAATGCATCTCTGTGTTGCAAAAATACCAAGCAAGCCATCACATAATTATTGATCCATAATGGCCAGTTTTTGTCGACAACCGACATATCATTAGGTAGACCGGTCCTTTGACAAACATAAAATCGACCAATAGCGAAAAGTTTCGGTCCAGGTCAGCCTGTGCGGACTGCGCAGGCTGACCTGAATCGATACTTATCGCAGATGCATTTAAGCCCACTATATATTCACAAAGCGTGCCTCTTTTAGATTTTGTAAGCAGGGGTAAGTGTTAAGTAAATGAGAGAAAACATTTCTATTCTCAGACTTGTCAGAGACTTGCCGATTGAATGACGGATGTTTATGCACTTTAATCCTTTACTTTCAAGAAATTCCACACAGGAATCGTGAAGCACAATTTCGGGTATTTGTGCAGACACTGTAGAGTTAGGTTGCACTGCCCTCTGAAGTCAGTGACGATCAAGAACATTCAGTGTGATCTCTGCCCTTTACTTTCCGCCTTTTTAAGAGAATTGTCGACACAATACGCTTGAAATTACTGTTTCGGCGATTTTTTATTTCTGGACTGGAGAAGTGCATTTGATTTATTTAGCGCACCAAGATTTTAAATGGACTTTTTGGGGCTACGAGAGAAACAATAAAATTGAGAAGGCGACATGTTTCACCACAGCCATGAAGAAGTTTCCAGGTTCCTTTTATGCTGCGAAGTTTTACTCTTCCGCTATTTCTAAAGCGAACTTAACGTGATTTTTGGTTTAAAAAATTGAGTACGCTGACAAATTATAATTTCCTTTCCGAGTGCCCCAATTCAATGAAAACTGACGCTAGTGGCAACTGACGTCACTGAAACCTTGGTGATACGTGCTAAAATGTGTAGCTTGTCGCATTTTCTCGATGTTAATCTCGATCGACTCCACCATTTTTGATGTTGTGTTAATAGTGTAGTCATGTATACCAGGCTCCCGAAAGGAAAACTGCTTATACGTCGCTTTTGCCAGTGTACATGATATATATGTTTGGAGTATATTATCCAATCAGATTAGAGACATTTCTTTGCATAGTATATATGGAATTACCCTATACCAAGCCATCTCTGATTTTAGTTATTTATTAATTCATTTGTCTATTTGTTTGGTTATTTTTCATTAATTCATTTATCTATCTCTTTATCTTACGAATGTTCTGTTCGAAGAAGTATTGTTCAGAGACGAAAAACTGTTGTTCTATATCCTGTTATTTCTTTCAGCGCAAAAATAATAACCTCAGCCTCTTTGGACAGCTCTAATTACAATCCATTGAAACTTATCAAATGGCGAGCAGCACGTGAAAAGGCTGATCCGAAACCACATTTTCCGTTTTTATGCAACTTTCTATTTTGCGCAGGTGTACTGTAGCACAAAATCCAATACAATCGTAAAATGCCGTCTTGGATTAGCCTGCGAGGACTGCGCAGGCTGATCCAAGACGACACTTTACGCAAATGTCCGAATGTCCCTTTTCCCATGTTGCAAACCAAATATTGGCCTGTCTTTAAATAGATTTATTGCCTACTGCCTTTAACCCGATGCTCACCTTCATGCTGAATATATAAGTAGGCATATAAATAGAAGTCCGAGTATGATTCGGAAAGTTATATACTACTCAATATTTGCTAGGGATCACCCTAATCGATTCACTCTAAATATATATGTGGCATGTATCAAGTATGGTTTTACAATAAGTTACATTGCCACACTGAGCAATAAAATGACCTTTGGAAATGGATCTATAAGCCTTTACCTCACAATGCCGACTTTTAAAGACATTGAGGAATAAGCCTTTGGAAAGTATTGTTGGAAAAGGAGAAAATGCTGGATACCAGCATTCTCTACTTTTTCAACAATGTTTTCTACCCTATTACAGACAGCATAGTGGAGGTTGCATTTAGTTTTTGGTCAGCAAATTCTTCATCTGCATTTTTTTACTGTTGATCGGAAAGTTTCAGTGAACTTATTGAATAGCAGAAGGGTTGATTGACGTATTCTGGGCGAAATATTTCCGTGATCAGTCGGGACATATGCCGAGCGATGCCGAGGATGAAAACAGAATAATAGTTAATGTAAATGATTTTGATCATGGTAAGGTTAAATGAGGCAGATAATACCGTCTGGTAAAGACCGCAAAAAAAGGGAGGGAACTGTTCGATCAATACGTAACATCACATACGTTTTCTCATTGCAGATCTGGACCCTTGAGAATAACTGGCTGAACGTGTAACGCAATATCGTCGATTTGATTGAGTATTTGTAATTGATTACCTTCCAAGTCATGCAAGTGGGCTATCAATTCCCAGTGGTTACACTACAGACGAATGCCATACTTCACCTTTAACCTTCCGGTAATTTTGACGGTTTCCGTGTTTCCCAGGATCCTGTGGTAACTGTCTGTACTATCGTTACACCACAGGTTTTAGTACATCACGTGCAAGAAGACAGTGAAACATCACAGGAAGGATACAGCTTTTCAAAGATATATACTGAATTCAAAATGAATATTTAATTACCAGTGTGTATTACCGTATCACTCGACTACAATAATCAATCTAATATTAAACCTGACTGCAAGTTTCCTGGTGGTGCTAGCTACTGTCAATATTATGACATCGTTATAACCGCTTTTTATGTGACAGAACAGAAAAACAACAAAAAAGGATACATATTACTTGCTATATAGTTTAAACAACAAAATACACCAGATTTTGTATTGGGAGCTTACTTAATGATTTGGAATCAATGTATCGCGTGACAATGCTTTACCAGTTCTGCTTATATGCACCCACCACGGGAAAAAGTCTGTCAGAATACTGCAATTAAAAACTCTCGGTCTGGCAAAGATTATACAGTGGCGTATGTTTCCATATTTGAGGATAAACAATGACACACGGCAATAAAAGAGTAACAAACATTAGATTTGTTATTATGTAAGACGTGTAGTTTTTAAAGAACTTCCTAATATATTCGACTAATGAAATTTTGTGAGTAACAGTTGCTTTATAATCTTTCAAAAATCTAGCAATATATCATAATATTTCAAAAGAAAAAAAAATGAATCATCTGACCTGGATTAACTTTGACATATTGGGTTCACTCTAACATCTTCAAGTGCAATTTTTACGATTTAGATATTTCAGATTTTAATCCCCACATGGCAGTCATGTTTTCAACAAAGATCTAATTTAGCCATCCAAACAACACCAAGTTATTGACTTTGCTGTCCCCATGGAATTCTGAATTCGATTTAATTTGCATTAGAAGCTTCAAATATTGCCAGGGAATTATTAATTGAAGAAAAATTGTGGCAAGACACACGTGGCTGATAATTGTTGACAGTGATGGTCGTTAATTATTGACTGGCAACGGAGTGAAATAGTTTGAAAAATGTGATAGCAATTGAAAATCGAGCTGAACTGAGAAAAACGAATACGTTCAGCTGAAATATCTGATATTGTCCTGGTTACACTGGCAGCATTGCTATTTAGTATAGAATTGTGTCGTACATCTGATATGTTTGTACGATAAAACAACAGAAAAGTTGCAAACCTATGATAGGACCTGTCCTGGCAGCGAGATCTTCGAAAGGACATCGACATCAAAATAAGGAGTCTTAAACGTATTCGACATGGCATCTCACAGATAAAAAAATATACCGAAATTTATTTTTCAAAACATCCATTGACAATGTGAAAAAAAAAAAGCCCTCAGACATTTGAAGCATTATAAAAGGACATTTTATCGAATCAATAATATTTACTGATAGAAAACAAACAATTAATGTCTGAGTGCTGATTATTCAATCGATGGCCGGCTACAATGCTAAATTCAATATGGTTTGATAAAAAAGGTAATATGACGACCTGCAAATAAAACGCTGTATTGGATTAGCGATTGATGGGAAATAAAGAAGCTGTGACACGACCATCCATAATTGAACTGCAGTTCAAATAGTAGCGGTCTATAGCTGAACGTATTATATGTAACGTGTGTGTTTTAAAATGGGGAATTAAGATACATCGGATTACTAAAGATGGAAATAAATTTTTGATTTTTCAGAACCACCTTTTTTTGTCATGAACATGCATCTGGAGGACCAATTTTTCTTGCAATATTTTTCTAGAAGTAGACAGGATTAAAAATTTCGGGTCAGAATGAACAAAATATAGTGAATGAAAGTAAACATTTAAAGTATCTTTCAAAGCAATCTTCAGTCTACAGATTTCGTTTTATTTGGAGATGCTCATTTAACTTATTATATACAAGTACTTCATTAGATGTTTAAGGAAACGTGTATTCTGACAAACAATTTATTTTACCCGATAATTCTGTTCTGAGTTTCTCGATTTGATAATCGCAATAGACATTCCATGCAACATGTCGATGGCACGCAATGTCACGACACTTGGATATACACTACAAGCCGTAATGGTCCACGACAACTCGACAGGGTTACCTGGGTATTCCATCGAAGGACCAGAAGTGACAAGGAATCAAACTTTTTCAAATCATGGTGATGACCTTGGTGTCACAAATCATAACATAAGCGCAAACAACTTTTCAAATGACACTAGTTCTGGGTTTGAACATGTTCCCAAATACGAGATACCGGCAATGGCAATCATATGTATAGTGCTTTCGGTGTTAATACTTGCTACAATTATTGGAAACGTGTTTGTGATAGCTGCTGTGATCCTTGAACGGAGTCTCCAAGGTGTTTCGAATTATCTTATACTGTCGTTGGCCGTTACCGACTTGCTAGTCGCCATATTTGTCATGCCTTTAAGTCTCGTGAACGAGATAAGCGTGTTCTGGTATCTTGGCAACGCTGTCTGTGATTTCTGGATATCTGTTGATGTTTTGTGTTGTACTGCTTCCATCTTGCACCTCGTTGCAATTGCGGTGGACCGATTTTGGGGCGTATCTGACATAGACTATATTCGAAGACGTTGTGCCCGACAAATTATGTTAATGATTTTGGTTGTGTGGCTTGTTGCATTTTCGATCTCGATTCCACCTTTGTTTGGTTGGAAAAGTAAAGAAAACGACCCCAGTAAACTCGGCGTGTGTATGATTAGCCAGGATCTCGGTTATACAGTGTTCTCTACTCTAGGCGCGTTTTATTGTCCAATGATATTGATGGTCATCTTAAACTGTAAAATATACGTGGCTGCAAGATCTAGGATACGGAAAAAGAATTTTGTTGGCCGTAATAAACCCGTTACTAGTACTTTTACGACCACCGTTGACATGAAGACAATCGGCCGATCGTCATCTTGTAGTGATATAAGTCAGGAAGGTTATACTGTTTACAACGGATCTATTGCAATATCCTGTGCTTTACAGGAGGAAAGCAATATGCAACTGTCCGAGGGGGAAAATAATTATCCCATGAATGGCGGTGAGTATCTTAGACTGCCAACAATGCCTTCTAAACAAATTCACACAATTACCAATTATAACACTCGGGTTAATGGACATCTAAGTGGGGATGAAAGCTTGGGGAGAAATATATCAAACGGCAGTGATGATGCCGCTAACTCACCGCGCCATAATAATAATGGAAGTACGACAAAATTCACGGAAAATAATAATCACAAAAATGACTTGCTACGCCGCAAGAAAAAACGGAGGGACGCAGACAAAAAGCGCAAGGACAAATTAGAAATGAAACGAGAACGCAAGGCTGCAAAAGTTCTCGGTATTATAACAGGTGCGTTTATAGCGTGTTGGTTGCCATTCTTTATTTTGGCGGTGCTGGCGCCATTTTGTGGACGATATTGTAATATCCCGGATGTTATGTTTAGTGTAACACTGTGGTTGGGATATTTCAACTCCACTTTAAATCCGATTTTGTACACAATCTTCAATCCTTCATTTAGAAAAGCCTTTCATAAAATCATTTATGGTAGATACAGAATGAAAACTTGAACAATGCTAATTCTTCTATGTACCTTAATGTCTCAATCTTTTACAACACGACCCCGGTATGTAATGACGACCCAGAGGAAGACAGCGTTTGAAAACAATGTGGAAAAAGGAGAAAATGCTGATAAGGAGCATTTTCTCCCTTTCCAACAATGCTTTCAAACCTTCAAAAAACAAACTATAACTTTGGAGACACATTTATTTTGTCGTCTGCAAATGCTTTCAATTTGGCCAAGCGTGGATTTTGTCGTTTGGTAAAAGCTTTGAAGTAATAACGACGTCCAAATGTAAACAAAGCGGGTGTTTAAATACGTTTGAATTCATATTATACCATTCAAAAGTATGGAAATCATTGTGAAGGTGACAAATCTCTCATTATACGGTCGGTCCAAGTTTAAGTCGCTGAAAATGGAGTTAATTCCAAAACTAGGCTTAGATCCTGCCAGGTAGCTAGCTGTGTCTTTCGTTTACCTTTTGCCTGATTTTTAAAATTCTTCTTTCTGCCAGTGACTAACACATGGCCACACAATAACAGACTGTCTTCTTCACAATATTTTCCATACTTTAATATGGTATGATTTAAATCTAAATGTATTGTGACACGTGCTTTGATATTTTGGCTCTCACTGGGCCTTCAAAAGATTTCTTAAAGAATAAAGTTAACTTATTAATAATACATATTATTGATTGTATGATGTGATCATGTCAGTAATTGTAATAGCTCGAATTCATTCGTTAACACTTTTCCAAACGACAAAATTGCAGACTGGTCCAAATCGAAAGCATTTGCAGACGACAATATAAATGTGACTCAAAAAATGAATTTGTTCTAGGAGGGTAGAAAACTTTGTGGAAAAAGGAGAAAATGCTGGTAACCAACATTTTCTCCTTTTCCCAGAATGTTTTCAAAAGGCTTCTTTCTCAGGGTCGTGAAAACTTGAGAGTGTTTGGGAAAGGGTTAATTCCAGTTATTTGCTGATATTGGCCTATCTGTCGAAAGATAATATAACAGCAGGTCCCATTGCCCATTGTGAGCATACAGAACAGCTGGTGCACTACTTTCAAAGACCGTCACTTTTCATATGAGTTTGACATATTTGACGATTAGGATTTACTGATAGAAAGACAGTGTGCTTTTTCTTTTATATACTCCCAACCGGTCGTATTATTGGAAAAGTCATCAGACCTCTCCAACAGTTCTAAATCTAAAAGGCAGACTGCCACAGAAGTTGCTGTCTAAATCCTTTTTTCTTGCGAAATTGTACTGATACGAAGTCGGTTTCGTCATGGTTTTGTAAATAAAGCGAAATCAAAAACTGAAACAGGAAATAGGCGTGGTTTATTTTTATATGAAGAATATCAGAAGAAATATTTGTTAAATCAATTTGCAGTGTCTGGAAATGTCCCCTCAAATAATTGTAATTTTTCAATAAACAAATAAATCTAAACAGCAGAAAAAGAAATGATGAATTTTGTTGAAAAAGAGAAAGAAGACTGCTGGACAAGATCATGCGACTTGAAAAAGCGACAAGAAGGCCAAATGAACGTCATGTAAAGCAAAATAATGAGGTTTCTACGCGGCGGCTTTTTTACATTTTTGTTTACATGTACCGAAATGTATTGAAATTAAAAGCCAATAAACTATTTGAAAACATTGATGCTGACCTCTCCTGGCTTCTTTTTTAACGGTAGCTTTTGAATGAAAGTTGCGTCAGTACATACTGGTGCGAGAAAGCCAGGAAACACATGGGTGCGCCATTGACCGATATGACCTGATCTGTTAAAATGGCGTCAAACTCTGATACGAACCAAAATCAACGGATTATGTTACGGCCCCGTCCGTTCGTCTCTGCGTTTCCCTTTGTTTGTGTGCGCAACTCCTCCTGCAGTTTCCATCAGAATAAGTTGAAACTTTCCACAATAAATTTCTATGATGTGCATGTGACTTTCAAAATTTGGATCTCTGTAAGCGTTTTAGATTTCAACCCATTTCACAGACAAGTCCCTTCGGGCGTATATGCGCCCCTTCGCGAAGCTCTTGTTCACCCTCTACCACAAGTCGGATTTTAACGACCCTGAAGAATGAAGCTTTTTAAAATATTGTATGAAAAAAAGAAGATGCTCGTGAGTAGTACCTTCTCCCTTTATCTCAATATTTTCAAACTCATCAAAGAATAAACCTTTGATTCAAGCTACATTTGGTATGTCGTACACAAATGTATTCTGCTGAGACAACCGGCATGCCTTTCATTTACAACAATGTTTTTTCTACTTTGTCAGAGAAAGTCTGTCAAATGACCTACATGTATATCAAATCTGTTGGTTATAAATGCTTTCATTTTAACCCTTAACCAAACAATCTCTGGTTTTGGTTTTTACGACCCTTAGATAGAAGCCTTTTGAAAAGGCTGTGGTGGAAAGGAGAAAATGCTGGTCTCATCGTCAGAGACGTTTAAACATTAATTGGTAAATAATTGGTTATGAATTTCATTGAGACATGATTCATTCCTTACTCAACGCTGACTACTGTTTCAACAACAGCGATGTGAGAAAGCAGCCGGTAGGTTGGAAAGAATATTGTGCAGAGTACTGATAAAAGCATCGAAAGGGAAAGCATGGTTAAGTACAGTGGCTGCAGAGATGTAACTTGAATAATGTTGAAAATGGCTTGTAACACCATACAATTAATGAATTGTGAATCTTCTTTTTTTACTGATTCGAGGATTTCTTATAAAACATGTTATATATTTATTACTAAAGCCAATGTCCGCTTCTTTCAGTATGGATTAATATCAGTTAAGATATCACATGTTGCTTCAAAATATGTACATGTATAAGGGCCCGTATTCACTAATCATTCTTGAGAATATTCTTAGTCTTATTCTCCAAGGTTTTCTAAATTTGTAAGTAACACAAGTTCTGATTGGCTAAACCGAATATTTTAGCCAATCAGAGGTTGTTTTACTTACATATGTAGAAAATTCTGGAGAATAAGACAAAGAACGTTCTAAAGAATGGTTGGTGAATATGAATCCAGGAAACATGTTTTTGTTTTTCTTTATATGCATGTTTTCTAAATATGAAAGTGTTGCAGCAATTGTATCTATCCTTGCTGACCCTGTCGAGCTAATGCTTTCTCATCACCAGAAAAATACAAAGAAATAGAAGATATTTGTATTTAACAGTGAAATATCGAAATTTATTTCATCGAGTAAACAATGTAGGTAAAATTTTCATGAGTGGCTGCGCCACTCATGAAAATATTACCAAATGTGTTCACAGAATGAAATAAATTTAGATATTTCCCCCCAAAAAATGTTTATATATATCATGCTTTTGAATAACACTTTCTGGGGCGAACTTTATCAAAATTCAGTAAATTTCTTTTCGGTTATTCCCCGTGGCGTACCCCATCTGGATAACAACGCATTTCAATATTGGTTGGTTGGTTGTGTTGGGGTTTAACGCCACTTTAACAGCTAAGGTCATATTATGGCGGTCGGTGACGCACATGTGTTTCCTGGCTTTCTCATACCGGTACTAACACTACTTTCTTTCTAAAGCCACCGACTACTTTTCTCACATGCTTCAGCAGAGGTGAGAGGCGAAAATACGCCGGAAAGAAAGTTCGCCACAACCGGGTACTCACAACCACCAGGTCATGAGTCCGACACGCTCACCACTGAGCCACCCGGGCGGGTGCATTTCAATATTACGTCTAACGCAAGAAATGTAAGGTAAATTACGTCATATATTTCCATCTGGTTGCGAGGCATCCACATTTTACCTAGATAACTAGTGCGCGGGAAAAATTATTTCGGCCTTCAATTGAAGATTTAAAATATAAAATTCGGTATTTTCACTGGCCGTAACTATGAAATATCGAAAATTATTTCACTGATATTTCTCGATAACTTACCGTAAAGCATGAAATAGAAGAATAAAATTGAGCCATGCACTGTAAAAGAGGTTTAACCCTTTACTCCATAGATACTCATTTCTACGCATTGCTTGTAGGAGCCATTGAAAAACATTGTGGCAAAAGGTGAAATTGCTCGTGACGAGCAATTTCACCTTTTTTCATAATGTTTTCTATGCTATCAAAAGGTGTCATATACCCATAAAAAACGGCTTCATCCTTGCTGTAATTTAAGGTCAATTAGAGATACCATAGAAATGCCTTACAGGGTAAAGGGTCATGTATCTGCTTAAAAATAATATCGGCCATAGTCAGCTTGAGCATTTCGGGCAGGCTGCTCTTGGTCGACACTTTTTACTCTTGGTCATTTGTATATCAAAGAACCAGTCTACTTCATGATCCAATCGGTTGTTAGATAACATTGACTAAAAGGATCTTTAATTATATGGCTTGCAACACGCGTGAAGGGACATTCGGACATTTGTGTAAAGTGTCGTCTCGGATCAGTCTGCAGGCTAATCCGAAGCGACTCTTTCCGTTTTGATGTACCGTTTTCTGTTTTACACATGTCTACTGTTGGACAAAATTTAATGTAGTCGTAAAGTGCCTTGTCGTATTAGCCAGCGCAGATTGCGCAAGCTGATCCGAGACGACCCTTTACGAAAATGTCCGAATAGCCAACTAGCCCTTTTCCCATGTTGCAAGCCAATTATAATAGATTGCTTGTCACAATGTTTTGGGAAGCATGGCTCTTTATGCATTTTAAAGTGAGGAATGAAGATTATTCACAGTTAGATTTTCTTTTTCATTCTTTCGAATATAATTTCATAAGCAACTGCAATCTTGTAACCATATGTTTATAATATTAGAACAAAGGAATGATTCACGAAAGAATGTCATACCTGAGATGTAATTAAATGTGCATGATTTAATTTTTCTTTCGTTTAAACTTTTCTTTTCTTTGTTTCTTTCTGCCACAGACTATGATTATATTAAATCATGCGGAATTCAGTTTATAGTTTTCGTTATATTTTCACAGATGTTCGCCCTTGGGGTTTCAAAATCTCTATATAAAAAATACTGTGCACTGATAAAAAGCAACATCTGTGTGATGCATTATATCAAGCAAAATCAGGCTTAATCATGGATCCATTTAAAAGACGTAGCTAAAACGTAGCTGCTCCGAAACATCATGCTTATACGTCAGACATCTGCCGTAAAAGCGTAAACAACACAGCAGTTATATACGCTGCGGGAACGTAGCTCGAACACGTATAACGTCACGAAAACGTATTGGTTAACATTAAAGATTTGAGTTCTATTGAATGAATGAGAGCAATGAAGTGAGCAGAGGCGTTTTCCGTCTGTGAACGTCGTAATCACGTAACGGAAAGGCTGTACATAAGAAAGGAACGTCGTGCTAGAGAAGCCGTAACACCATGGCAACGTCATAAGCCTCGCTTTTGCCTAAGCACGCCGTACTTTAAGCCCCTTGAAATCCTTTAAATTACAGACACGCAACGGGAACGCCATTGAACATAATTACGCCGTGTCTTTAATTTTGAGCTAAATACGCCTAAGTTCAGGCGTTGTCTGCGCATGTCATATTCTTCGAAGAATCGGCCTGTCTTATAAGACGCATCACTCCCCCCAAAATTGGGGAGATTATAGTAATATGCGCTATAAAGTAGCAATGGAGAAAATGTTTTTGTATCAATACGTTTGTGGAAAAATCAGGCCTATTTTGGCTCCAGATTTCTCTAAACTGCTGTTGATAGCTTAACCATATACCACACAATCCCGACTTTTAACACCTCAGTGAAAGAAGCCTTTTGAAAACACTGAGGGAAAAGGAGAAAATGCTGGTAACCAGCATTTTCTCCTTTTCCCACAGTGTTTTCTACCCTTCCCAAACCAAATTTTAATTTTTCAGTCACCTTTATTTTGTTGTCTGCAAATACTTTCATGTGGACTAGTCTAAAATTTTCTCGTGTGGTAAAGAGTTAATGAATCGCACCAGGCAGCATTTTATTGGGTAAAAGTTTATTTTAGCTTGAAATTCAAAGCAACGGTTGTCGCGTACCCAGAATGTTTAAACTAGATAGAAGTGTATTTGTAGAATGCCATCTAGCGGGAGATAATGTAGTTCATGGCGATTGACCTGCGTAAAGAAATTCTGTTGCATACGCCGCTGATATGCAATAGAGAGAGTAGAAATAATCCATGACGTATAACACCCAATTGAATCACGAAAAACACTGGCCCTTTGACAGAGAAAAAATGAACCAATGGAAAAAAATCAACTCATGTCAGCCTGCAAAGATTTTTTTTGCAGGCTGAAATGGATTGATACTATTTGATTATACATTAAACCCCCTTTTCATAGAGTATGGCTAAAATAAAGGATACATTATTTTTTCCTTAAGAATCATATTCCTTGACAAACACGACACCATAGCTCTACAAATAGAATTTGAGATCTTTTGCACTAACGCACAGGGAATTTTGTTTGCATGGCAACAGCTCGACATAATATGGGCTTTTCTCCTATAATAAGCTTACGACAGAAGTTCTTGCCTGAATCTGTCGAGGAAAAAAAACGAAGTGCATACTGGCAAAATGTGTTATCAAAAAGAGGTGACATAAAAAGGGACATCAGACTGGAGACGCAGTCTCCATTTTCTTATCATTGTTTTTTCTCAGATCGTCTTGCGTACCCTTTCTGGAAGTACGTGGATGCAAATTCTACTACCTAACTCAATCCAAAAACAATCTTATATTTCAACGAAATGAAAAGAGATAGCTTTTGAAAACATTGAGGGCCGAGGTAACCAGCATTTTCTTCTTTTCCCACAATGTTTTCTACCTTACAAAAGAAACTTCAATCATTTGACTTGTATTTAAGATGTCTGCAAACGCTTCGAATTCAACTGAGACAAATTTCATCCTTTGACAGACAATTAAGTGTAAGTGTACTAAATGCTATTATTTCACACCTACAATTTAACTTCCAATGAAATCGCTTTAATACTACCACGTGAGTACAGAATATCTTAGCCCTTATTGGACGCTGTAGAGTCCAATACGGATTTTCCAGAACGAGGCTTGAGTCCAATACGGATTTTTCAGATCGAGGCAAGAGTCCAATATGGATTTTTCAAAACGAGGCTAGAGTCCCGAATATCGATATTTGACCAGAAGAGTAGTCTACCGAAGTCTGTTGTAAAAAGGCAACTTCAAAACCCTCTCTTGTTGTATTTTGATTTTTTTTTTAATTATTCAAATTGAAATGACCATATACATGTAGTTGTCGTTTACTTTAAAGTCAATACGGAAGTGTGAAATAAAGAGGTCATTTAACATGCTTGGGTACAATAGTGAATTCAATTGGATTCGTACAATGCAGAACCAGTCTATATTTTGGACTCGGCTGTCGCCTCGTCCAAAATATAGACTGGTTCTGCAGTGTACTCATCCAATAGAATTCAGTATTGTACCCAAGCATGTTAAATAACCTCATATGATTCGTTAAGGTGTTTTTTTTTAAATACCCGACTGTTCATCAGAATATATATATCATATATATAGGAAAACAGTACGGCAGCAGGTCTGATTGCTCATACGAGGTGTCAAAGCTGATGTCGCATTGTTTCCAGACTCAAACTATTAGTAACTTTACAGTAATCGAAGAGGTCCAACAACCAATACATTATTAGTTGTACAGTTAGGTGGCAGGGGACCGTACAACTAATATTATTGTGCCGCAAAGTTTTACCATTTCGACGTTAAATGCGACTTTTTTTAGCATTATGACGTGTTTTGAATTCACGTTATTACGAAATTTTCGCGTTACTACGAGAACTTTCGCTTTATAACGTGTTTTATATTCACGTTATAACGCGAATTTTCGAGTAAATGCGACTTTTTGATAAAGAATTAGTAATAACCTTATACTGTATAATCATTTTTCAACTATCAACTTGAATTGCAATGAGCTATCTTAGATCAATTTTCATCTATTCGGTGTGTTCATAGATTGTTCCCTTTTGCGAGACGGGTCACATTTTAAATAAATGCATGTATCCTGACGATTCGAGTGGTTATTTTGCTTACTTTACGATATTAACAACAATGACCTGTCAATGTAATTCCTTGAACCCGCTTTAAATCGTATTTCACGAAACAAACATTTTATACACTATATCCCTGCCAGATATGCTTTCTGCTTTCTATCTTATCGAAATGGATATTTTGCACATAGATGTATAAAGGAAATTATAACACATAATGATCAAAGTTTTCGAAAAGGTGGTTGAATACATCTGCAAAAGTATCAATCGTTGTTAGCCGACACAGTCAGTCAAGTTTGACATGAATCGGAACTGTTTGCTTATGTTGAATTTTCTGTATGTCATAGGACAAGTCAAGTCATGTTAAATCAGTTATGAAAGACGATTGATATTGTAAACACATGATTGTATGACGACTTACTTGATGTGAGGCACTACGTAGATGCATAAAACCTCCGTTTTTAGAAGCGCCGCTCATGTGTTTAGTAATATATGACCCGTCACAAGAAAAGAGACAATCTAGAACTTCTGGGAACGTATTCACCAACAATTCTTGAGAATATTTTGAGTCTTATTCTCCAAGGTTTTGTAAATTTGTAAGTATCGCAACTTCTAATTGGCTAAGCCGAATGGTTTAGCCAATCAGAAGTTGTGTTACTTACAAATGTAGAGTATTCTGGAGAATAAGACAAAGAACGTTCTTAAGAATGGCTGGTGAATACGGGCCCTGTACATCAATTAGGTGAAAACAAACCAATGATAATGCAGGTCAAATTAAGCTGATAGTTCAAAAATGATTATATGACAAAGTAGACTGACCACTTTTCCTACAGTAGTACTCTGAACAGATTTGACACTTTTCGCAGTTCCCAGACGGTCCCTTTTTGCGTGTTATGTTTTATGACGTACCTCATTTATGAACTCTAAATAAACCTTTCCGCCGTAAAGTTCTTTGTTTTGTACAATCTTCAGAAAAAAACGTAAAATTTCGAATCAAGACGATCGGAGCAGTAGTGAAGCCATGATGAGAACAACAGCAGAAATTGATCCGAAGAGTCGAATCTAAAACCTCTGACGTCTACGACAGCACCTAGTGTTTTGACGAGACGGAAGCTGTTCGAAAACCTTGTTGGACAAGGAGAAAATCCTGATAACCAACCTTTCATCAACTGGGCCATACCGTTTTTTTTGACACCTGGAAATGTTTTCGATACGAATCGATTTTACTGTCGTCTGGTAAAGAGTTGAATGGCTCACTGTGTTATAGTTCTTTGGCAAAAAGAGGTGTTTCGCTGTTTCAACATTAGTTCGGTTACCGGTTGGTAGATTGATTGATTGATTTGCAACGCCGCGTTCAACATTATTTCTGTCATACTGCGGCGACAGCACACTTACCCATGTTTGTGCCTGATTGAACCAATACCTGGCATGGGTTTCGAATATTGTCCTCCCCATGAACACTTTCTTGACAGACCCTGAGCTAGGGAGTGGGTCAAACCCGTGTCCTTCTCCGGTATGAATCCAAACATTCACTTTCGTATCCCGCAGGACCCCTTATTTCGGTTATAACAGACTCATACTCTGCTGTACTCTATGATATCTCGAAACATTACCCCGACACATGCACGCAATTACTGTACTATATAATACCTCGAAACGTTTCCCCGACACATGCATTCAATTCTCGGCGCCTTTCTTGTTAAGGAAAACGTTTGAATGTAGAGTTGTTATTTAAAGAACTCTATTTTTTTCAAGGCTTTATGTAGAAAGTAATCAGAAATCATCACAAGAACTACTTTTATACAATAAGTTTTAATCTACACATATGTAGGAGTAAATCCGATTTGTATTATTACGCCTCACAGCTAATTCTATTTGATTTTAGTATATTAATGGTTCATCGAACTCTGGACCTTATGATTACGAGACCGACACTCTAGCTCACAACCATGGACACCACACGATAGCCTTTGGAAAGCAGGGAGGAAAAAGAGGAAAATGCTGTAACCATTATTTTCATTATACGTGAAAAAATGTTTCAGTTGAGCTTTATTCAATACTTTCCCGCATCGCCAGGAAATGTTTCGTACTGGCCGAGCTTAAAACTTGCATCGTTTACCAAGAAGACAGACCGAAGGGTAGATCAGACACGATAATTATTGTTAAGCCTGGCTTATAGTACCACGTAACACGTGCATAAATGTCAAGGAATTAAATAACGAAAGACGACAGACTTATTAACACGGTGTTGTGCGTATAGGGACCATGTTAACCATTATCAAGTTGTGTTTTACGCCGCTTTCAACAATATTTCAGTCCTATCAAGGTGACACCCTACATATTCATGTTTGTTATGAGTTTCACATAGGCGAAGGCTCTCGAGTATATTGTCTAACGAAAAACCCGTTGATTCTAGTAAAACTCGAACCTGGGGTTTCAAGCTTACGAGGCATACACATTGCCACGCATAATCTCTCATAGTTAGAACATTCTTACACACATTGGCAATTTTTTCTAAAATAAAAAAGTTACACTATATCTGACTGTGCCAAATTCATGAGTCATTCAGAAGTTGTGTTATTCACCAACCATTCTTAAGAACATTCTTTGTCTTATATATTCTTCAGAATTTTGTCACTGTCAAAGTAACAGGACTTCTGATTGGCTAAACCATTTGGTTTAGCCAATCAGATGTTCTGTTACTTTCAAAGTTAGAAATATTGAGGAACGAGACAAAGAATGGTCTAAAGAATGGTTTGAAAATACGGTCCGCGGTCGATATTTGTTACCTTTCGATGTATATGCTTAATCCGATGTTTTTATCTAGCCAATGATCTACTAACCAGATTGATTGCAAAACGGTACGCAAAAATTGGTGTACAGCTACACGTATGTATATCTAAATTTACAGAAGAATTAGCAGAAGCTACTTTGCCTTGTAATGGTCCTTGTATACGCTATACACAACTATCAGAGAAAATCAAAAAAGTATTTAGATGACACTTGACGTATGATATTATATTTTATCTTTATCATGCGAAATAAATGCATGAAAAAGAAGATAATCGAATTAAAAAGAAAAATAGAAATATCCATTCTAAAATTTTGACATATTCCTTTTGAATTTTGTCAAAAAACTGATATCTCCATTACCACGCTTTTTATGGTGTGCTCTTCGGTAGTTTACTAGGAAATAATGGCGGATTGTAAGATTTTAATAATGCATGGTGACGACAAAAAAACTCCAGTGAACATTTCCGTAATTTTCAAACTGTAGGCAGAAATAGCACTTCCCACGTACCAGTTATTTTCAGATTCAATATCCCTTTTTTAAGTGATATAAAGAATTTAAGAAGATTATGTTTTTTATTTATATTTACCCACTTAAACAGTATCTGGTTAAACGTTTATGACAAATTAAAAGCAGCTACATTCTGCTGCTTTCGCTTAAACTGTTTGAATAGAGGTACTTCTTTTCACAAAATGATTGCCTATTGCCTAACTTTAATAGTACTTTAATGTTCAGATTGATTTGTTTTGAATCATCGACTTCATTGCAATGGTTTATAACTGAACCAAGGAAGGAATTCGATAACTGTACAGTACATGTTTTATAAAACCAGGAGAGAGTCCAAATTCTTTTATATTAAATATCAATACGTTTATGACAATAAGAGCTTTACCTAATTGTTATTCAAAATTAGAGCTAAAGCTACCAATAGAGTAAAAGATAGTACCCAAACAATTGCATCTGCAAACGACTTTTCTTGGTTCATCGGCATACCACGATCTTTCAGTTTCTTTTGTATACTTTCCTTTTCCACATAGAATATTTTGTGCCTTCTCTTAGAATGGCATATTTCACAATAATCATTCAACGTGTTCAATTTATTTTTAGCTCAAGTGGTTATCTATATACAGTTTATTGCATCAGAGGAAATATTTGCCGAAAAAAGGAAAGGTATGCGAAAATAACGAGTGCCGTAAGGTACGAGTTATTTTTGCATACCTTTCATTTTTACGGCAAACATTTTCCTATTTTAACCACAAGCTAATAAACTAAACTATATATTATATTTCATCTGATTATTTTGTCACCGAAGGCTACTTTTAAAACTAATGATCTCAAGTCAATAAACCAGATTTTCGGTAGGAGGAAATAATTCTCCACAGCTTAAATTACGTCATTTATTAACCCATAGAATTTCTGAAAATAGACACATGGAATATGATATACAAAATTAAACCATCATAAGGAAAAATCTATATGGTTAGTTATATCAGTAATTTCAATACCGTCTCCCTGGGATTATTGTAAGTATGATTCTTTCTCTTCACAGAAAAGGTGAAAATAAAATCGAAGACATTTTCTCCCCTTGCATTAGACCTACATTGTTGTCGAAGAAATCTGAATATATCTGTTACATTACCGCTACGTACGGTTACTTTTTGTTTTTGTGCACTGGAAAATATGTAGCACTTTTTTGAAATAGTATAAGTAGAGAGAAAACAATGGATCTGTGTACTGTCACCGTCAAATAATCAAAATACTGTTGAATGGTGGCCCACACCATACAAGCAGTCAAAAGCAGAAAAAAGAAGTACAGCTGTTTCCAGATTGAAAATTATTGTGCCAAAAAGCAGACATCGCTCCTAATGACTTATTTTTCCTTCTTCCTGCTATGTCTGCTGAGCTTTTGTCACATAACCTCCCTATTTTCAGTGTAGGCCTAATATATTCTGAATTTTCTCACATCTCATACACGTTTATCATCACCCTTATACAAGGTGTTTCATAATATCCGTCCCCTTTCTAAACCACTATGATTTCGTTAAAATTTACCACACATCTAAAGCGAATACGTATCTGCATAGCAGACAAAACAAATTTTATATTGATATATAATTTGTATTAGTCCTTTGAAAGTGTCAATCCTGTCTGGCGTCAATCTCATAGATGTTCAATATGACGTCCATTTTGGGCAATTATGACGTCAAGTCTTTGTATGAAATTATTGATCACGTTCCTACATGTTTCCTAACCAATGTGCCTGATGGCACTCTTAATGATGAACTGTAGATTTTGGGGAACTGAGAAACCCAACTTTTGTATAGAGAAACCTCTACATAGTGAAAAAGTTACTGCCTGGGCAGCTTGAGTGTCAACGGTATCGTTGGTCCAATCTTTTTCGAAGAAGATGAAGGTAAAGTTGGAACTCTAAATAAGGATCACTACCTTAATCTTCTTAAGAGGGAATTTGCTCTAGCGCTGAAGAGGAAGGGGTTAACACTGACAGTATATGGTTTCAGCAAGATGGAGCTGCTCCACACTCCGCTGCAGACGTGTTACACTGACTGATAAAAACCATCGGAAGAAATCACATCTCTCTCAATACTGATCAGGAATGGCCGACACACTCGCCTGATCTGAGCCCCCTTGACTTTTTCTTGTGGGGTTACTTGAAGGACAGGGTATACAGACCCACACCAGCAAATACAGATGACCTTAAGGGTGCCATCAGGAGAGAGAGAGAAATCCGCTGCATTTGCCAGGAAATATGTAGGAAAGTGATCAATACTTTCAGACAACTTAAGACGGCGTCGTAATTGCCCAAAACGGACGTCATATTGAACTTCTCCTGTAAGATTGACGCCAGGCAGGATTGACACTTTCAAAGGTACTAGTGCAAATTACATATCAATATAGAATTTGTTTTGTCTTCTATGCAGATACGTATTCGCTTTAGTTGTGTGTTAAGTTTTGACGAAACCATAATGGTTTAGAATTGGGACTGATATTATGAAACACCCTGTATGACGTCATTTTGACGTCATTGTGTACGTATATCAAAGAAGTGAATGTCTCTATGGTGAAATATTACCGCGTGTGCATCTGTACATGATTTTGCACCTTCTGATCTACGGTTTGTGAAATTAAATTATGTGATAAAAACAATGAGACATACGTTAAAGTATGAGCTAAAAGAAACATTGAACTCTTGAATAATGTTATTAAGCGTCATTTAATAAAATTTCATTTCAAAGTCAACTCATGTCAGATCTTATATTTATCCTATATTTAAAACAAATGACCATCATCCTTATTTTATGACGTAATAGGCGCAGATGGGTGCCATTTTTAGTTGGTTTTTTTTCTTATTTGTTTAGAGTTATAAATACTATAAGTGTGTATATATACCAAACATTAACCCTTAATTTCGTCAAATTATCTTCTTTTTTTAAAATTCAATGATGTATATGTAACATGCATACATGTATATGTCAACTTACTATGCTCAAAACCATGCTTTTATATATTTTTGTGCACAAATTAATAAACAAAATTTCATAAGAATGATGTATATATGGATATTCATCCTGTGATTTTCCTATTTAACTGAAAATTTAAAGAAAAAAATGTTAATTTCAACTTAAGCTGACTTTTTAAACTGTATATACATTTTTCAAAGGCAATTTCTTTTAGAAACGAGCGCGGTGACCAATTACTTTTTCTGTTCTATTCTCTCAAGAGACGTGACGAGCTTTGTATGTGCAGGCTTGAAAAAAAAAAGAAATGTCCGTTAGAAAAAATTCTGATGAACATCGCTAATAAACAATATTCCTCGGTTAACTTCCAAAACCTCGTAACTACAGCTTGTTACAAGCTGTAGTTACGAGGTTTTGGAAGTACACCGACGAATTATATTCAATGAATTTATATAGCTATCGCGCCATGGGCAAAATTACAAACTCAGATGTTCTGTTGTCCCCGCCGCGTTATCCCAGCTCAAGACGACTGTTATCAAGCGTCTTTCCATAATCCCAAAAGGTCCTGTTTGTGATCAACGAAGTAAGTGGCTAGGTCAATATTTCTAAGCGCAAAATGGCGCAATATAGCACCGAGATTTTCCGATTAGGTCGTTCCGGACCGGAAAAACGATTCGTGACCTTAAAACATCAACTGAATTGCGTGACTGAAGAACCGATAAGTTTTTGCCTTCATTAAACAATATTTCTTAGCCTACCGTAGACGGTAAGGACCATATTTCAGTACATTGTAGATCGGAATCAGATTTGTAACCTGCAGTTTTAGCACGTGTAGCCTTGTCTCTGATCTGTACAGTCTGATATGCAATGATATAGTCTTATTTAAACATTTTGAGATTGTTAAATTCGGGATTTATATTTGAAAAAAAAAAGTTTTCATTCATTGAGCTGCCAAAGGGTTGAGGTTTATTATACAGAGAAAAATCAAGCTATCAAGATCTTTGTTCAGATTTCTGAGTTACCTTATGACAGAAAATCCAATTTTTCATGTTAAACCCTTTGCACGGTGAGTATGAATTTCAACCCATGGCCTCACTAAAAAGCTTTTTGACCTAGGACCCTGAAATTTTATACAAATGTTGCTTATAAGCAAAGGATGGGCCCTTTTGTTTTAAGGTCACATGAGTCAAAGGTTAAGGTCAATGGTGATCTTTGTTTTCAAATCATTTCAGTTCTCTGATTGTGCTACTCCAGTCCCAAGGTGCTGGCGTGGGGTATTTGTCTGTTTTCCGTCAGTTCTAGTTTCACCAGCTTCTGTAAAGCACAAAAAGCGATTGCTTGAAAAGTTGTGCAAATCAAGGACAAAAGAAAGTTGAGGGATGCATAGGTGAGGGTACGGTAAGTATGAAGTTTGACTTAAAGTCGAGGGATTCTAGATCAGCATCTTACTTCACTCAACGAGTAGTCTAATCTGGGCATTACATTTACTGATTGCTTGACTATATAGCAACAGCAAAAGATTTAAGAATTGTGATCAGATTATGTCTTGTTCTAGTGACTAACAATATACATGTCAGTTTTTCACTTAGGTACTGGTTTAATAAGGAATAACCCTTCGGCAGCTAAGAGCGACACACCGACCTTTTGCGGGCAATGTAGATCAAGATCGTAAAGTAGAATGCTCAATGAAAAGGCAGGAAAAAATGACGAATAGTAAAACGTTTCGAGCCATGTCATCCTCCTCGGACTGCGAAGCTGCATTACATTCCCTTTTCAGAGAGCATGTTTCTTTTGCATACGTCAAAGAAAACGTTTCTGGAATGACGGAAATAATTTATGAACTTAAGGAACTTAAGGAAAATACAACTAAAAAAATCCCCAGGGCCGTTACACTCGTGATCTTGCGATAAAGAGTTAAATGTTCATCGAAAGAAAAAACTATAGACTCGTCAAAATTCAAAACTTTTGAAAAAGTCAAATTTAGATTGTCCCAAGGATAGAATGTATCTATGAATAGCTATGAATAGAGATTGAGAAAATACTAGTAACCAACACATACTCCTCTTCCCATAATGTCTTAAAAATCCTTTTTTTCAAGGGTAGTCACACGATATTGCTTAGGAAAGAGTTAACTCTTCCTGTTATACAATGAAGAGGAGAGACTTGATCTCAAGTTCTTTATACAACCCTGAAAATTTTTCTGACACAAGAACTACTAACGCATTCTGTACCTTGGACTTTATCACGCAATCCGGAGTTTTGACGACCCTAGGGGAAAAGGCTTTTGAAAAAAAAAGGAAAAGGAAATGCCGATAACCGCTCTTTTTTCCATTTTCCAGCAATGTTTTCTGACCTGTCAAAAGGAAGTTCTATTTTATTTCGCCATCGGCTTATCAGATAAATTCCTCCGCCTTGACCTATACACTTAACCTGTCTAAGAAATCAACCATTTATTCGCAATATCATCTCATAAGTCCGAGTACATGTGTTACATAGGTTGAAAAACAATTAAAGCGTATGAGAGACGCGTAGCAGCCACAGTTTAGACCATGATACTTTGGACAGTCCTGCTTGGACCTTAACATGACAGCCTTATATCTAAAACAGCAACTCAGAATATCAGTAGATAATTGTAGCCAATACCTCAATTTAAGTTACATAGTTGACTTGCAACATGTTTGAAAAATACATTTTTTTACTGCGTGTAATACAGGCAAATTGTATTATAAGTGGCACTCTCGTGAAAAAAATGCAGAAAAGCATAAACACAAATAACATGAAAATAAAACAAAAAATGTATAAACTATATGTGACCCATCACGCAAATAAGGACCATCTGGGAATTATGTACATCAATTAGATGAAAGCAGATCAACTAGGGACAATGACTCCTTTTCATACAGAAAACTGTCATTGAATCTAAAATTGTCAACACTGGTCTGCCTGCGTAATTCGTGTAGTCTGACCAGGGCTGACAGTTTTCGTATTTCATAGAAGGTCCCTTTTTGCATGGTGAGTCACAAATGAACCATGTGCTGTGAAAATGGGTATAATGTATTCCCAAAAGTATCGAAAAAAGTCAGCCTGAGAAGTCCGCCCAGACTGACATGCGTCCAACACTTTTACTAATTCTTAAATTTGTGATTGCAGCTCATATCAAAATGACGACATGAAACTGTAGTCGTTCCGACACGCCCAAAATAAACAAACCGCTGACAGTTACATAAAATGACATTACAATGCAATTTCCTGTTTTACAAAACAACAATTAGAATCAAAAATATTTTGTATCACAAAGTGGGTCAGCTGTGTCCTTTACGCAGAATCAAATGAAAAATAGGCTAATTTTTTTCATCTATTACTAGAATGAGTACACAATGATGAAGTTGTTAATGAATACTTTACAAATTATTCAACCAGCCTTTACATATGCCTACTGGAACGTTTGGATCACTTTATAAATGTTAATGTTATGTGGTCTAATGTGACCGTATTAAACAGAGACATTTCATATTTTTGCACACTCTCTGTTCGGCTCACCAAATACCCGTTTTATATTGATGTATTGAACAGGTGTCAGACACGACAACTGCTACAAAAGATAAAGTAAACTAATCATTTCACAAGTCGAGCCTTGCAAATGTAAGGTTCATAGAATATAGCGATGCCTAAGTTAAATGTGTCTTGATAACCAAATAAATAGAAATGCATATTCGCAAAGACGCACTCGATTGAGAGCAAATACCAACAGAAGAATGACCGTATAGAAGTACATGAACCTGAAAGTAACTGCTATCGTCCAATAGGTAATAAACCTGCGGATACAACACAGACTGATTGTTTGGAGTATGCCTTCAAATGAAAGGTTTCATTGAACTAAGTTGCATCAAACTAATATGTAAGATATTATTTGAGACCTTAGACTTTAACCACATCTGTCCGAATCGTTGTCAATGTTGCATATTAGGCTTTTCTCCCATGTTGTATACTAATTTTGGATGAGAGACCTGCTGTCGACCTTTAACGTTTTAATGCAAAAATCCAAATTTTAACGACCCCTAGGAAAATGGCTTTTGAAAGCATTAAGGGAAAAAATATGGAATGGTGGTTTCAAGTATTATTTACCTTTTCCTACAAAGGTTTTCTACGCTGTAAGAATCCCATTATTTAGGCCCTATCAAAGTTAACAATTACCAAATGCTTTTAAAATGAACTGGTCCAAAATTCTGTTGTATCGATATGGTTAATAGATCTTCGTAACATTATAACACTACTCCTGAACGAAGATGTATGCTGCCAGTTTGCTGTCATATTTGATCAAGAACTGTCAGTTCTAGCTAAACCAAAATAACAAAAGGCCAAGTTTTAATACTGTGAGCCGGTTTTAGATAAATGGAAGAAAAATATTGTTAGTTTGTTCTTTTTTAAATAAAACTTGTAAGCTGTTGTGTTCTGTCATGTATATTTTATCACACAATCCCGAGTTTTGAATACGGTTTTCAAAAGTTTTTGTTTTCTTTGCAACCATCAATGATGGCTGCAAAGAAAAAAAAAACTCTTGAAAACCGTCGAAATATAGAGGTTGCACGCTTTCCGGTAGATACGTATATCAGACACACGGGTATATGGCTATAAATGATTTTGTTTTTAGTTGTTCGCGCTTAAGTAATTCATACATCTATAACAGTTGTAATAAACCGATCAAGAAGTATTAGATTTTCAGGTTTTTACAACTTTGTTTGATTTATTTTAAACTTGAAACGGATTCTCTCTCGTTTTTCTATCATTATGAGAGACTTCACTAAAGCCTTTGATACAGTTGGAAGAACAGGTCTGTGGCAGCTGCTGAGGAAGTATGGATGCCCTGATAAGTTCACATCCATGATTGAGTCGCTGCACACAGGGATGAAGGCCAAAGTCAGCGATGGAGTGGAAACATCCGATGCTTTTGAAGTTACAAATGGAGTCAAACAAGGCTGTGTACTAGCACCTACTCTCTTCTCCATATTCCTATCAGTGATGCTGGATGAAGCTTTCAGAGACTTGACAGATGGTGTCTACATCCAGTCAAGGCAAGATGCAGACCTCTTTAAGGTCACACACTTCAAGGCAAGAACCAAGAGTATCCAGGTACTGATAAGGGAGCTACTCTTCGCAGATGACAGTGCCCTACTTGCCCACTCACCACAGGAAATTCAACGCATAGTAAATGCCTTCTCGGAAGCATCAAAGAAATTTGGACTGAAGATAAACATCAAGAAAACTGAAGTGCTATACCAACCAGACTCTTCAAAGTCCCAGGAGGTGGATATACTGGTCGATGGTATCAAACTAAATTCTGTCCCAGAGTTCACCTATCTTGGTAGCACAGCAGCGAAAGATGGGCGTATTGATGCCGAAATACAGAGAAGAATTGCTAAGGCCAGCTCATCTTTTGGCAGATTACATCAGAGATTCTGGAACAACCATCATGTTTCATTGAAGGTGAAAGGAAAGATATACAGAGCCATTGTCATATCCACTCTCTTGTATGGAGCCGAGTCGTGGACGGTATACAGAAGCCATGAGAAGAAGCTTCATGCTTTTATGATGCGGCACCTTAGAACCATCATGAAAGTAACCTGGAAAGACAAAGTTACCAACAAGGAAATACTTGAAAGAACTGGATTAACACCCATGGAAGACATGCTGATCAGAAAGAACCTTCGATGGACAGGGCACATCATGAGGATGCCGCAAGACCGACTTCCAAAACAGATCCTGTTCTCACAGCTTCCAGTTGGTAGTAGGAAGAGAGGCAGACCCCGACTACGGTTTAAAGATACAGTCAAAAGAAATTTGAAACGGAGGAACATCAACTTGAATTCCTGGCCAGAGTTGTGTAATGACAGAAGCATATGGAGATCAGCGGTTGGATAGAACAGAGGAACAGACTTTGTCGCATTGCGACCGTCAGCATAGTATAGTATAGTATGAGAGATGGGATTGAATAAAACCAAACATACATCAAATGTTCGTTTTCAGTTCTCGAATATAATTGCGTATTTGTTTAAAAAATTCTAGCATGTTAGTGCAGTGTCCGAAATATGAATGTTCGGTTATGGTACACTTATAACAAGTCGTTGATCTAACAATATCAAATCAAACATACGAGGGAGAACTATTTCACTCGCTAGTTTAAAGACTTTTCGAAGAGAAACGGCCTCCATCAATTTAAAATGGGTTAATTACCTCAAAATTGCTTTCTTCACTCTTACATCTATTCTGCCATCTTTTAAAAGAAACATCGAGATCAAAGTATGTCAATTATCACACATCCGGCCGTTGCAAGTGTCATAAAGAATTAGCTTCATTTACTTGAAATGAAGAAGTAATATATTTGAGGTTTTTATTGTAGGATTCACAAAAAAGTAATTATTTTGCAACATGTTTTGTTGTGTTGAGGTACAGATAAGAAAAACTGACAGTGAAATTTGTTTTAATTCAGACATTGAAAGGAAGCCTAACCTGGGGTGTTATGTATTTAAAGGTTATAAAAAAGCCTTCTGCATGTGTTATCAACACTGAGACAAATACAGTTGAGTGCCGAGCGTGGAATCGAATCATTGGACACTTTTTCGACAGACATGTTGTAAGCACTTTAAATCAGAGAAATGTTCGAATATGACCTCATATTCAAATAAACGGTCGTTTATAGACAGGCGCGTAGCCAGGTGGAAGCCTTGAAGCCCCGGCTTCAACATAATTTTTTCAAGTATCGTCTTTCCGAGAAAAAATCAGAAAACAAAATAAAAATGAAAACAAAGGCAACAATACAAAAATAAAAACTAACAGAGAAAACCAAAGAAATAAAATATTTAGCTCAGATCTAATTTGTATACTTTTTTCTAGCGGCCAATTGATTCCACCGTAGATAGTATTTTACACCTCGTGGAATCGCATCCGGTTACCAATTCCACAGACCGGCAACTTTCGAGATATAAACAAAGATTTTCTCTGCGCTTTTTCTGTGTTAGAACAACTAAGTAAGTACTTTTTGGCGTTTCCTTATCTCCATTTAACTATTTTGTACAACGCAGCCAAAGCAACAACCCTGCAATGGAAGGTTCCAAGAAAATTAGCATGACGTTTATCGGTGTCACATTGACAAGTTTCCGCGGCAACCATTAAGCATCATATATTGTTTTAACATATACATGTACATTGTATATATTGCACTGAAATTCGATGCAGAGCGTTCTAGAGAAAATAGAAAAGTGCATTTCAGTAATAACAAAACGCCCGGATTTTAAAGTATGGAAGCACAGTGATGCCAAGGAGAAATATTACTTGGATATACATGTATTAGTACTGTAGGCGCATTACTTTTAGATCGATTTTCGACGCGCATTTCCATCAAGTTTTTGCAAATGGTTTTGATTTTCTAACATGATTTCTATTAAAATGAATGTTCTACGTATAAAACACGTAAAAGTTCAACATTTATCAACGTAAAAAAAAAAAACCCATTTTTCAATAGGTTTCTCTGTTGATAGCTTGGTAATACTAATTATTATTTTATGATCTTTCTTTTTCAGTACAAAACAGAGATAACAAGAATGGCGTATCGTCAGACAACATTGTTCCGGTACATGAAGCCTACAGAATTAGCGGTTGAATGTGAACCAAGGGTTTCTGTCCTCAAAACACCAAATATCGAATTGAATGAAATGTCTGTTGAGATGAAAACTGTAGAAATTGGGCCGCCCTACCCCGACATTGGTCGACTCGAGACGACTGAGGTAGGCCGTAATGATCTGAAATACAAGCTCGTCACAGAATCCTGGGATTCATCTAAGTACCAGTTTCCTTCAAGGTTTGATTTGAATCTTATTATAATATATTAGTCATATGTGTTGATCGTGGAAGGTGGGCGCGGTGATGTCATAACCATTAGGCTCACATGTAATTTTAGTGGATGGTTTTATCGATAACCAGCGCAGATATTTGATATATTACAAGATTTTTTTTAATTAATTTTATTCCCATAATCAGCAGAAATTTTAAGAAATCATACCTGTTTTTTATGTCTTACAAATTTCAACGATAGTTTTTAATGTATTTTCAGACTCATTCGAGATCGATGAATGCAACGTGGCTTATGAACCACCACTAGCTGCGATATTCAGAATCAAGAGACGCTGTTTATACAATGTGCACCCTGCCTTATCTTCGGAAGCAGAGAGAGTACAGAAAAAACATTTGGACTCCACTCTCCCCAGTCAGATTGGTCAATATTGGACGAAATGTAAAAAGGCACACGCTCCAAGGCTCAGTCCATCACCAAAACATGCAATCAGCAGAGGAGTTTGTTAGGGTCAGGGAGCGGGGAAAAGCCCGATATTTGTATGCCAATGTCGAAGTCACATGCGGACTGTCAGCCGGAATCGACATATTCTGGAGTGCATTATTGACACTTTAATCGTTTGTTAGGGTCAGGGAGGGGGGAAAAGCCCGATATTTGTATGCCAATGTCGAAGTCACATGCGGACTGTCAGCCGGAATCGACATATTCTGGAGTGCATTATTGACACTTTAATCGTTTGTGGCAGACAAAATATTGCTATCAGAGGACATGGGAAAGGTGAAGGGACTTTTGAGGCAATATTAAATAATAGGGCGAAAGACAACAAATTACTAGCTGATCATCTTGAACGCTGTGATCTGAGAGCAAAGTATACTTCACCAGAAATTCAGAATGACCTTCTGGATATAATCGGCTGTCAGATACGGGATCCTCTAGTTCAGAAAGCAACAGTGCTCCATGTTTTGCATTTATTGCAGACGAGATCAACTGATTGTTTTTGGAAGGCGAGATTTTCATTCTCGCCTTCATATGTCAACGCTCGGCAGCTTGCTGAAAATGCCTCTGAACAGCATTATCAAAACGCCTTTCAAATAGTTCAATACTTCTCGAGTACATTAGAACAAAATAGTGTCGAGACCATTGTAAATTTAATCAGAACAGCAAGAAGAAAAATCAAGTTTCTAGTAGGAATGCAATCGAATTCGTAAAAAGCATCGTTTTTGACAAATGCAAAATACTTTGGATCAGTTCATTGATATAATCACGTTGCTACAGCAACGAATAAACCATAGCTATTATAAGCCAATCGAAAGCTACTAACATGACGTCATTCGGACCTACTTCCACTTCACAACGCATAAACAACTAACCAGTGGGATCGTACATGTAAATTTAATATCCCAGAACTAACCAATCGGATAGCTTCTTTGAATGACGTACCGCTGATAGACCCCTTTCCTCTGTTGGCAACCTTATTCTGTCTTTGTGAGAAGTAGAATTTCAATGAAATAAAATCCTTTGAATCATCAAGTGTTTAAACAAAATTTTCTCTTTCAAAGAAATATTTTTCTTTTATCAAAGTTGGGCTTGACTTTATGATTATTGACTAGGTTATTGTTACGCATCGGCGTGGCCGAGTTTTGATTCCGGAGACCCCTGAAAAGAAAAAGGTAAATCAGTTGAAATCACAATAGATGTGTCATTTCGAAGTAGTTCTGGTCAGTACGATGTACCGATGTATATAGCCTTGGTTCAAGGCTGATCACTTCTTTCCTTATATACGAGTATGATCGGATTTTACTACGTCAAAAATGACGATAACATGATCTGTAACCGTTTGAACATGCAAAGAATTTTAACTTCTTATTTTGGACGTCACGTTGCTTAACGTTCAGCAATTATTCATAAATATTTAACCCTTTACCACTCACTTGAAACGACTCTGAAAATCAAGCTTTTAAAAACATCGAGAGGAGAGGGGGAATTACAATCGAAATCCGGCATTTTTTTTCATTTTATCACAATGTTTCCACCCTATCAAGAACAAATTTCGTCGCTAATTTGGGCCACCCTGAGTTTGTCATCTCTATGAATCGGTGCTTTCAGTGTCAACTTAGTCTGAAATTTCTTTGTCAGGTAAAGAATAAACGCTTATCGCAATGAATTGTTATCATAATCACTTACCTCCGTCATTATTAGAACTGAAATCTTTACCTTATATATTCCCATTTATTTTCCTCGAAAGAATTTCCTTCAACTATACCCTTTTTTCCAAAACTGAATAACACAATGATAAAATTAACTTGACAGGGAGAATCCCCACTGTCCTAGAGTGCATCGGACGTGTTTGTGATTTTCTAAGAACACGGACCAAGGGCCTGTATCTGTGTAACTGTGCACGACTGAACGATACTGAAATTTTGACAACCTTAAGGGAAAAAAAGTTTCAAAATACTTTTGGAAAAGGAAAAAACGCTAGTCACGAGTATTTTCTCTTTTTACCACTATGTTTTATACTTTTTCCCAGCCAAACGGCACATTTTCACCTGCTCTTAACTTATTATCTGCTAATTGCTTTAATGTAGACGGCCCAACTTTTTTGTTATTTTCTGAAGGGTTTTGTGAAGGGTTACTAAGATGGAAAACATTGTAGGAAAGTCAAACAAAAGGTTGATTATCATTATTTGCTACTTTTCCTACAATGCTCTGAAAAGCCCCTTCTTCAACATTGTTGAAAGTCAGTATTGTGATCTGAAAGGCTGAATCTCAGTTTCTATACTCTAAAATGTACCTTTCTAAAAACTCTTTGCTCTCTCAATAAAATTATCCATGGAGTAAAATGGTACAGACTCTCAAGAAATTAATCATCTCATTACAGAGTTACAGTTTTAGATCTATCAAAATTGATTGCATTTTCAAGCAAAAACTATTCTTTAATCCTTTACCATACCCTATCAAGTACAGTTTTAACAACCCTGAGAAAGAGGCCATTTAAAAACTTAATTTTGAAAAGGAGAAACTTTCTTGGCTCTTTACACGAAGAAAAAAATCAGACTTTCCAAAATTGAATGCATTTTCAGGTAGCAACTTTTTGATCTGTCACCATTGATGGAACCTGTATGAAATAGGATGGAAGACATTTTAGGAAAAGGAAAAAATGTCAATTAGCACCGTATTCTCCTTTTCAGACCAAAAGTTCTCAAGCCTTCTTCCTAGACCTTTTAAACTCATTATTGGGCTAATAGGGGGTTAGATCTAAGTTTCTATACAACGTAAAAACATATACGGGTAACAGCAAATTAAAACTCTTTGCTATCACATAAAACTTCCTTCAAATGAAATGGAAAGGAGTTTCAGAAAAGTCCATTCGTTTTAATTTTTTTCAACATATTTTCACAAGCCTTCTTCAAGTTTGCTAATGTAAAGTTTTCCTTCAAATGAAATGGAAAGGAGTTTCAGAAAAGTCCATTCGTTTTAATTTTTTTCAACATATTTTCACAAGCCTTCTTCAAGTTTGCTAAAACTCAGGATGGTAAACTGGTCTTCATTGCACAGGAACATTGCACAACTCTATAGACTTTGCTGTATCAGGAGAGGCGATTTAAGTACAGGAAAATGTATTGCAATATGTTATGCCTATATTCTAAACTCGCCTTCCAACAGTACTTTCAGTACTTTGATTTGAGTTTGTGGAAGCTAGGAAAACTACTGGTGAAGCACTTGCGCAACTCTTTCTCAGCACATTGAAAACTCTTCGGATCGACGTAGAAAAGATGAGACCTCAGGGATACGATGGTGCGGCGAATATGTCAGAGAAACATCGTGGTGTTCAAGCGCATGTAAAATAGGTTGTTCCACAGGCCATGTATGTCCACTGCAAGGCATAGTCTAAATCTAGCTATAGTTCATGCATGTAAAGAGCCACTAGTGCGAAACATTATGGACACTATACAACATATTTCATTTTGTTTTAATGAGTCTGGAAAACGTATGGTACATTCCGTGATGAGCTGGCTGAGGATGATGAGGTGAGAGCAGATATGGGGAGGACGGCTAAGTTACAGACATTATGTAATACCAGGTGGGCCAGTAGATCAGATGCGCTCTTCACGTCTAGCCCTGCTTACCCTGTTGAAGTCAGCTCAGTAGAAGACCAAGAAACAGATGGCGATTCGCAAGCACGGAGCTTCATTATTTTGATCAATTTCTAAGTTTGACTTTATTATTGCACTCGTTGTGGTGGAGAACGTGTTGCAGATTGTACATCCCCTATCAATTATGCTACAAGCTAAAACATTTGATTTGATTGAAGCCGTTAAGGAAGCAAAGGTAGTAATACATCATTTAAATGCTAAACACAATGATGAAACAGCATGGGATGAACTATTTGATAAGGCCACAGCGCTCGCAGCCCATGTGGACGAGGTCTCGTCTATTCCAAGAGTAGCCACGAGACAACAGCACAGGGTTAACATACCGGCTAAAACACCCAAGAAATACTGGAAGAGAGCTCTGTACATTCCTTTCTTGGACCATATTTTGCAGGAACTGCAGGACCGCCTTGTTGGGAATGAAGACAGATTCCTTGCCGAGCGACTGATACCAACCAAACTCGATGGACTGACAGACCAGATGCTTAGACTTGTCTTCGACACATATTCAGATGACTTGCCTGCAGACAACTTCGGGGTCTTTCAAACTGAAGTTGGTCGTTGGAAATCAAGATGGGCCATAGCTGTCAATCCAAAACCGGGAACACTTGTTGACACCATAAAAGCAACGAAGCAAACGCTGTACCCCAACGTCTTTGTATGTCTGGCTATTCTTGTAACTGTGCCAGTTGTAACTGCGACAGCTGAAAGGTCCTTCAGCGTAATGCGGAGAGTGAAAAATTATTTACGCGCGACGATGAAAACGGAAAGGCTCTCTTCACTAGCTCTGATGCATGCGTATAAGCATGTGCAAATAAATACACAAGAGGTGATAAATGTGTTTGCGGATAGAAAGCCCAGGCGTCTTGCCTTTTTATTCAGAGTATGAAAAGCCTGGTATAAGTTGCGAATGTACCGTGACCATGACCATGATTGCTTTTCTTAATACACGAATTCAAGTATTTACTGGCTTGATCAATTTCTCCTTCAGTTTTCACAAAATAATTATCTAAAAATCTTCAAAATGGTGATGGCAACACACCCGTTCAGACATCACCAGATGCCACCAAATCGCACCAAATTTTCAAATTTTCTCGAGGGAGATTCCTCGAATCCCCCCCCCCCCTAACGAAAAGGGACTCTGCCCCCTCTCGTACTTTCCCCCTATGGCGTTGGCTGCAACATTACAAATATCCTGGCTACGCCCCTGATAGATTATTCGAATATTCTATGATTCTGCCCTCGACCCTGCTCAGTATTGCTATTGCTATACTTACTCTAATATCTTTTTCTGAAGACAATAACCATGTCACTTGGTGACATGTAATGCGACAGGAAAAACAATGGACACTTTCCGTGTCTGACATTAATGTGCCAAAATTGACTTGAAGATACCTTTATCATTATGTTGAAAAGCCAGACCGTCTAGATACGAAATACTGCTGTACGACATGGTTACAGCGGGTTGTATCTATTGAAAAGTTATTTCAATTACTTGATTCAAATGGTGTCAGATCGGTTACTCTCTGAGCTGTTTGGTTTGGATATGCTTTGTTAGAGTGTAGCATAGCAATGCTTGTTGATATATAAATTAATGTTTTATAATATTTCTATTGCTTGATTTCACAGATATTTCTCTCCACCCTTTTACATTTTTTCTGTTGGGTATTTACCACTTTTAAGCGGAAACGATGTTTTTTTTGCCAAACCAACATAATAACTGCCAAACCAACATAAGAACTGTCCTAAAATAGGCATACTAGACACAGTAAACTTAGAATTAGACAATCCATACTTTAAGATGAATTGGCCTGAAGTTGCGTGAAATATAAATTTTTACATGTATGTTTGCGTTGTATCTAAGAAGACATTAAGCCTTGGCATCTGTCCGATATAACACCATGCGTTTCACGTAAATGACAAGACATACCCTGTGAAATTTATTTTTTCGGTAGTTTACAAAATGACTTTGACAAGGTTAAAGGTCAGTGTATTTAAGTAACTCTCCTTTTTTTCTCTAATTGAAGAAAACGACCAAAATCAAACCTTGACGTAAATGCGGGTAATGGGACGAGATGAGACACTGGACAGTTTCCGTTCCTGATGTTTTAGGTCGTAACGATAAATGAGTGAGACTCTGTCTTCGACACCGTCTAGTCGGTTATTTCCTTCTTGAAATAAACTAATTAAAAAATTGAGTCTTATCTGTTTTATTCGCTTTTTATATATTTCCACGCAGAGTTTTTTTTTGCAGCGACACACAGAGGTGACTGAAGGCTAGCATGCGCACCTATAGATCTGTATCCGCCCCTACTGTATTTGGATTGAAACGATACTGGTCATTATTCAGCCCAAAAATGTAGGTTTAGAACCTTTAACTTCACGACTTGGCGCTGCAGAGCCATTATAAGTGACTACCTGATCATCTATGAAATTTAGTCATCAGTGATGACAGCGATAAATTCACAGCAAAGTTTCTATGGCAGGGATAAGCTTTTAAAAGGAGATATTGTCATGGCGACCATCAGCAGTGACATCATATCTTGCTGAGTGTATTTTGGTTAAACCTCTTTATGGTATAAAGACAACCGTCCCCCCCCCCCCCAACATACACACACACAAAAAAAAAAAAACAGAGAGAGGCTGGAGAGTGTTTGGGTATTTTTATGTTTTGGTTGACTAGCCCTTGTGCCTTTCTGCAACGTTCACGATAAAAAAGTTAAAATTCAATAATATATAGTAAACTCTTTTCAGTGCGGAAAAAATGGTCATTACATTAAATACACGCGTCTGCCTACAACGGATTAATTATGTCACAGAAACAGCATGAGAAATCTTTCCATCTGCTGAATTATCGAAGCGGGAAAGGTGTATTTCGTCGAAAATTTCAGTGTTTTGTATGTTTTATTCCTTTCTATGTAAATGCAATGGACAAAGAAAGATTCGGATGAAAGGCACTACATAGTGGCCAAAGTGCCCTGGTATAGGTAAAACAGAGATCTATAACACTAGCGTTCATATCCATGAAAATAATTATAACTCGGTCTTAATTCAAATCCCAAAGATTAATTGTTTAGCTAAGACATTCTGTTTTAACTTTCCAGTATTGGAGCTGCCAGCAAGACAAATGCCTTTTTCGTGGTAACAATTCGAAATAAAGAATTCTAACACGCAAATTCGGTTCTATAAACAGTGCAAGGAAGGCATGGTAAAATTTGCGACAATCCATTTAGAGTGACGTCATTATGTATAAAGTAAGTAAGCGAGTTATTCAGTGGAACATAATCTTCATCCGCTTTTACTCTAAGGATAAACGTGTTTTCCTTTCTCTAAGAATTGATCATGTAAGAATCGAAATAATCCTCTTTCTATCGTAGTTTATCGTTCAATAAACCACGTTGTGCATGAGTTATGAGGAGCAATGAATAAACTACTCGGGCTTTCGCCCTCTTGGATTATTCATTGTGCCTCATAACTCACAACTGTGGTTGTTGAACGATAAAACCGGATAGAAAGAAGTTTATTTCTTAATTCTGAGTGCACTCGGCCTCATTGAGCTTTATTGCCATATTCTGCATGCCAAAGTATACGAAAATCTTTCATCGAAACTTCTAGGATTGTGTCAATTATTTTGGACGGAAACGATATCGGCATACATCTATTTTTACAGTGTTTTTGACAGTGTTTGGGTAAAAAAGTAATCTCATTTGAACAATCAAACGAACTAAATTTCTGATAGACAGAAATGCCGATCAAAGTAGACAGGGTTAGATGTTTCTTGGCTGCCAAAGGTATCCTCGATAATGATATAAGCGATATCGGGTCCGTGTGTAATAAGAATTACATGTCATTACTCGTTAGTTGCTTCTGCCCTATTAAACCCTTAGGCCACTGAGCGCAACTTTCTGACCTTCTCGGGACAATGTCGATCAAGGTCAGACTGCAGAGAACGTGCAGTCTGATCTTCTATCTACTCAGTCCAAAAATGACATATTTTCTCCCTGTACAAAATACCTTCGAAATGTCAAAATTTCGGTTTCATACCATCGCCGTAAGCGTTTCATTTTTCTTATTAACCCTTTACCAAACAATCCCTGGTTTTTACGACCCCGAGATATAAGCCTTTTGAAAACATTGTGGGAAAAGGAGAAAATGCTGGTAACCAGCATTTTCTCCTTTTCCCACAATGTTTTCTACCTTGCTAGAAACAAATTTCAAATTTTGATTTACATTTATTTTGTCGCCTGCAAGTGCTTTCAACTCGCCCCAGTCATAAGTTTTGTCGTTTGGTAAAAGGTTAAGTAGGATAATAGTTGACTATTTACCTCACATAACCGTGTTTTACTTGCCCCAGGGCAAGAGGGCTTTTGGAAGAAAAAACACTGTGGGAAAACGAGTAAACCCGCAGCTGCATCTACTTTGCTGAAGAAAAACTAAAATTTTCACGGTATAGACAAACGTATGGTATTAAAAATTACGCCTCTTTTTTTGACAGACGATGAAGCTCATTCAGACCAGATCGCTTTGGGAAATTTCCCCTCCCGCATCCCCCTTTTGGTACTTAGTGCCTTGGGCAGGCTCAAGTTCTGGAACTAGGGATTCCTTCATCGGCCACCCCCCCCCCCCCCCCCAAAAAAAAAAAAAGAGATTATACCAAAAAGTACATTAATTATGTAGCAAATATTTCTCCATATTAACCACAAGCTGACGAAATAAATTCTATGTTATATATCCTCTGATTAGTTTGTCAACAAATGCCACTTTTAACACTTTTAACAGTTGAACAAAAAAATGTAGTTCCAGATCTTCGGCAGGAGGAAAATATTTACTGTGACGGGGAAATAATTCCCCCAGCTTAAAATTACGACATTTTTTTACCCATAACATTTCTAAAAATATACACATGAAATATAATATATAGGCTAAATTGAAACCGGGGAGTTGCGCAGCACAGATACTTCGTTCGATTTGATTATACCAAGAAATAGGTTAAATTGCCAACGCATTCAGTGGCACCGGAAACATGGGAGCGCCCTGAAGCCACTCCTTCTTGCTTGAAGTAGACAAAAAATCGCTTAAATTGTCAAAGTTCTCGTCTGTTTTCTATCCGGATAAACTATCTTTGACATCAAGAGATGTATTGGTTAAATATGTCCGATTTTTCAATCATGAAAGTATATGTCTTATTAACGAATCTTTTGAAATGAATTTAATGCATGCATCAATGGGTTTATATAGGTCTTTTTGGTTAAGATAATAATGGGAAAAACAGAGCAATGAGGACCGGCTAGCAAAGGAAACATTAAATCTGAGATTGAACATGGCGATTCATTTCAGCTATTGCAGATAGCGTAGATCTAGACAGTCTAGATCAAGATCAGAAGACACAGAGCAGCAGTCTATTTTTTGATAAACACTGTCTAATGATTCGATGCATTTATAGTCCCTCCTGCCTCAATGAAGAAAACTCTTAACTACTTAGATTTTTGGCTTTTGCTTTTGTTAGAAAAATGTTTTTTAAAAATAATGAATTAAAAAGTTTATCCGCTAAAATCTACGTCATTCGATATGGAGTGACGTCATTCTGTATAAAATAAGTTGCCAGTGGCTGTTCCATGTCTTCGCCCCCTGTTGTTTAACAATGAAAGCCACTTGACTTAAACAAAATGTCATTTCTAATTCGCTGACCAAGAGGTAGGAGAATCCTCAAGGATTTACCAATATTAACTAATTTGATGAAAATTGACAACGACAGGACCATTTGAAATGTTTCCAGTAAACATATTTAAATCAAGTGTCTTTCCAAGTTGAAGGTTAGCTCAAAATTGACCGATTATGCAATGAAAACGTGGGATTGGGAGTGGTGGTTTAATCCATCTGCATCAGGTTTCGAATAACATGAGCCTGCGGAGTCGTGTTTTCCGCTTCTTCTATCCCTTAGGTTGCCAAGCACGACTCGCTGACCTTTTGCGGACATTGTAGATCATGATCAGACTGCAAAGAACGTGCAGTCTAATCTTGGATCTACTCTGTCCGATAAAAAGATAACTTTCTCCCAAAAGTACCTTCGAAATGGCAAACTTATGGGTTTTACTATCGGCTTTAAAGGTGGGTATTTAGAATTTTTACATCTCACCAAATTAAAAAATATATATATATCACTGAAATTTATATGAAAAAACAATACAAATAACAATCATTAAGAATGATAATATTATCCTTAAAACATTTTTGATAGTATTCCCTTAAAAGGCTACGTAGCCTCTTAAGGTATTTTTAGATTTCGCGTCAAATATAAAAAAAAAAAACACTGTGGGAATGTAAAGTGACTGGCACGTGACTAATGACGCTTAAATTCCATACATAAGAAACATGTAATTATCTTCCATAATTTCTTCTTCGGACGCTATGTTTGAAGTTTCATTTGTGTATTTCCGACATGCAAATGAGCAAGTCGCTCATCTTAAAATAGACCGTGGTTCCCGTCCGTGTCGACCTGGGCCGTAGTAAATCTCTAAGTTCTCTTGTTATCGGATGGTTTTCGACTACTGGGGTTTTATGAATGAAAATTAAAAGGCCTTGGGACTATAAAGATTATTTTTTTGTATTTTTGTAAAAATTTCGTCCCAAAATCTGAATGGCCACCTTTAAAGTGTATAAGTTACCCGTGTAAGGTAGAGGTTCAAATTGTCTTGCAAAGATTTTTATGTTGATCTGTTACCCAGAAAAATAGGGCCGATTTTGATCATTTTAATCTCTTTTGGTTATAGAAGCTTCCCCATAATACTTCTCTCTTAATTACTTTTATATTGCCTCTCTTAAAAATCGTAATTCTTTGCTTTATATGAATTGGCTATCAACTGTCACCAATTTAATGCCAAATAAAACTATAATGTTATGCTTTTTATTATATTTGATAGTGTAGACCTTTAGCTCAGTTTGTTATTTTTTCTTTTTTAATTAAGGCCTCCGGCTCATATCAAAAGACAAGAATAGATATATGATCATTAATTCATATCTTTTAAAGTCTCATATGATATCGTCGGTTTACTTCGAAAACCATGTAACCACAACTTGTAACAAGCCGTAGTTACGACGTTTTCGAAGTAAACGGTAGATAATTATGATAACTGTGTATACCGTGCCTTTTATTTGCTACGGGAAACCACTCCTTCATGCATGGCTTTATCCCGGTTCAAATACAATATCTAACAACTGCGTTAGGGAGTATCTCTTTAGTTCAGTTGTTACGGTGTTAGCATTTCGTCCGGGCGTTCCTGGTTCGAATTCTGCTCGGTCCCTGTGTATTTCTGCTGTGCATATATTCATTCTTTTCGTTGTTACGGACTTCGTTCGTAAGACTTTAGAGAACAAATAATTTATGAGGGTACCAGCGAAAGCAAATCAATGAGACATTGAAACATACACGGACATGTATATACACACCTGTCTGTCACAGGCAAGCACTTCCGAATCCCGAAAGGGGCATGTTCAATACACTTAAACTGATCTAATGAAAAACAAAATAAAGCCTAGCTAGATATGTTAGTTTCACTTAGTCTATAAAATAGCCTGCAATACGCGGAAAGGAGTCATCGGAAATTTTCGTAAAGTGTCTTCTCCGAGCAGCCTGTGCAATTCGCGCAGGGTAATTCGAAACTATACTTTCCGTTTTTATGTAATTTTCTGTTTTGCGCAAGTCTGCTGTACCAGAAAATCTAATATAGTCTAAAATGCCCCTTTTCTCGTGTTGCAAGCCATATAGTGATAAGACGGTATACTTAATACAATCTGATCTTTGGCCTGAATAGTACTAAAAATAGTGTTTAAAGAACATGAAATATATTGATAAAATTTAAAAACCTGTTGCCTCGAAACTTTAGTACATCTGCAAGAATAAAAATGTCAGCCTGACATAAACTAATGATTGCGTTTCACTCCTTAGAGCCATATCATTGCAAAAATAATTCTGGACAATATTGTATAATAGAAAAACTAATAACCATTAGGACGACAATGATATTCAATCTGCTGATCGTTAGACCATCTCTCGAGAGCAAGCCATGATCCATAGATCAAAGTTAAACGTGATACGAACATTAATTAGCTGAGTCCTCAACAATATGTCGCGGTTTTGTCTTTTTTTTTGTTCTAAAACAAGGACCCCCTCTCTCCCCTCCCCCCCTCTCTCTCTCTCTCTCTCTCTCTCTCTCTCCCTCTCTCTTTTTCATTATCTCTCTATCTGTCGTTATCACTTTAAATAAGTACAACTGTATGATTTTATTTACTCAAAAACCTATACTGTTTAACGAAAAAAGAGGGTTCCCATTTATAGACTGGCGAGAAATGGCTAGTCTAATGACATCGAGGTTAATAACCCAGATTCAAATGTAAACCTGAATTATTAACATAAATATTTCTGTTGTATTTGTTAAATACGACAATGCTGGTATGAATTTAAAAATCTCTGCTACTCCAATTTCGAAGAAATCTACTTATAAAGCCATTGAAGTGACAATCCGTCGTCAATAAGGTAAATATATTTGCCTATATTTAAACTAAACCAGTGACCTGTACAAAATCAGCATTACCGTCACTTATCCCAATACAGCCTCTTACATCCGCCTGTGTTGTTGGTGTTATTTAGCTTCGTGTACGTCCAACCGATAAGAAACTGAAAAGCCATGGAAGTTTCTTACATCCTTAGGCTGCTAAGCGCTTTTAATTCAGCTTTAGCAGACAGTGCAGATCAAGATTAGGCTTCAAAAAGCGTGCTATCTAATCATGGTCCTACACAATCCGTTAAGAATATATTTCCCGCATAAATACAGGTACCTACCTGAAAAGTAGCAAAATTTTGTGTGTTTTTTTCCCCATCTTGAAAATTCCATTTCACTTATGTAGTAGAATAATGGGTTAAAAGCTATTTCCAGTAATCACTGTATTTGAAGGTCATATCATCAACTTGATATGTTCTGTATTTCTTTTTTTTTTAAATAAATGCCAACAAACATTTTTTCATTGTGTTTCCTACTGTGACAGGAGAACGGCTGTGAGCGGTGGGTAAAGTTACCATATCAAACCAGATTTGACTTTAAACCCAGATGGAACCGAGCCGAACGGGACTAATGGATTGAACCATTTTTTCTTGAATTTTGTATGAGCTAAAAAAAATCTTTATCGTTACCAATGCCGCTTTCGTATCCACATTAATTAGACTTTAACTGCTTTCAGCACTTTTATATTTCATCACATATTGCAATAAGCCCTTGATTGACAAATGGGGGTGGGGGAAACTGATAAATAAAAATTCATCAGACAAACATTAGCTTCATACCGAGGAATGCCCATTTATACACAGGTCCCTTTTTTATCCAACGTTTTTGCTGCAAACGGTGACTGTAATGCCCTTTGTGGGAGACACAGATCACAATTTTACTATTCATGGCCAACTTTATCATGCAAATCAAACCCGGTAACTGTTATTTGACCGCTATGTAAGCCAATTAAATTATGAGAGTTTGATCCCTTTTGGCCGTGAAATCGATCACATACGGAATTATATATTGACTGGCGATCTCTGCAAACCCTTTGCACTTATAACCCGAATTTCGCGCTTCGAGTGTAGAGGGTTTCAATTTATTGGAAAACAACTCTGCGGGATATCTGGGGTTGTAAATTACTGGGGTACCAAAATTTGTAGGATTTGTTTTCCATTCAGGTCTTGCAATATGATCTACCTCAAATTTTACTGAAAGCACGCGTTTGAAAAATTATGGTCAGCTATAGAAATGCTTTTGACCAGCATTTGCTCTTTTTCAACCAATGTTGTCATGCCTTAATTGATACAAATTGAATAATTTGAGCCATATTTATTGTGTTGTCTACAACTGCTTTAAATATTGGGGCAGTCATACATTGCCAGTCCCTGAAGAGTTAAAAAAAAGAAAAATATCCGCAGTACAAGTTTCTTATGATGAGACTAAAGCCGGGGGAGGAGCGCGACACGAACGCTCGAAATGTAACAGCACATATGTTTACTGCATCTTTGGAATTTTTTCTCTGATTTTTTCATCATAATTTTGAATTCAATCTCTGATATTTTTATTGATTTATCAACAAAAATGGTACAATAGTAAAAATACTTCGGTTTGATATATTTCTGAATAGCTAATATAGCTAACAAAGTTAAGGATATTATGAAGAGGCTTCTCTTGTTACAATGTTTTTGAAAACATTAATCTCTAACCTGTTGCATAGAGCTATTACATAGTCAACAGACTGCATTTTATTGTAATTGTTTTGCATAGCATCGTCACAAATACATGTACGTAAATGTATATTAGGCTGGGGAAAGTGTGATGGTAGATCAGCCCACACAGGTATTGTCTGATCTATCATAAACAAACCAACCATATACAAATTATATTTTTTAACCTTTATGTTCAATAGGTCAGTTCTTTTTAAAATAATTTCGTCATTTTTTAGAAGAAGTCAGTGGTTTTGTGAGCACACGGTAAACATAAATCAGCCTGCACAATATTGTTGGAAAATCAAAATTATCTTCAGGGAAGTCAGAAAGCTTATTTATTGTTCTTTAATATGGCGTAGTTTTCAGTCATTTAGAAAATACATTTTTAGCCCTTTTTACACCTTTTTAAAGCAACTATCGTATTTTCTTTCTTTTTCCCTGTGCCGGAGTTCTCCGATGATGACCGAGTCTCACTGTTAGATAAGACGCCTATCGGGTATCTTGATTGGTGTTACGTAATGGTATACATTGATACATTTATACGGGGTAATCGGAAAGAAAGTACATGTATCAGGAAAAAAATCAGACTTCTTTAGGGAGAGGAACTATATAAGCTTTGATGCTTTCGTTTCAGTCCTTTTCGCAATACATGTTGTTGTAAATGAATGATGTTAGTATATTGAATAAATTAAAACTAAATGTTTAAACTAAAATCATAATTTTTTTATGAGATTATTTATAAGGATTTAAAGTCAAGTTTAACAAGATCTTGTATAAGGAAGTCCAATTTGCCGCCTTCTCTCTTTAGCTCTTTACTTGCAAATGTGTGATGATTAATGCATTTTCAAAAGTATTTTATGGCGACAGCTCACATATTCAAATTTCCTCGCTATTTTCCATCTGATCACATGTATTTTCTTCCTCTCATGTGTTTTCAAAAGTCAATAATTAAAAATCTTTTTCCCATATGGAGAACTTTTTGACTTTACCAACTTAGAAAAAAAGCAATTTCAGAAAATAAATCAAATGTAGCTAAATTGATATTCTTCTCTTTAAAAGAGTAGAAAACATTGTAGGAAAAGGAATCAATACTGGATCTTGGTATTTCTCCTTTTCTCACAATGTTTTCAAAAGGTTTTATGCAGGACCGTTGAAATTCGGGAGTAAGCTGTACGGGTCACAACAATACTCTCAAAAAGCAAATTGTTTTCTGCTGATTTTAATAGTCACATATTGATACTGATACGTCAATTTTTTTAAGCCAAAAGAATTTCGACACATAAGATAAAACCGATTCGGCCCAGGATCAGCCTACTTGTTTTGTACAGTTTGTTACTGGTCTATTGACTGCATAATTACTATAATGATCCAATAGTACAACAAATTCAATCTTCTTTAGAAATAAAGAAAATAAATAAATAAATAAATAAATAAATAAATAAAAATGCAATTTAAAGAAATTTATGCTAACTAAATTGAAATTATTTTCCAAAAAGAATTAAAAAAGACGATACTGGGAAAATAATGGTTTTTACAAATCTCTTAAAAGTTTTCACTGATGCAAATAATATACACGTACATGTATAAAAATGATAAATACAATCATTATATATTTGGACAATGTGTAAAAACAGGATCCAGGTTTAACAAAACAATACAGACAAGGTTATCATGTCATCAGTTTTTATCTTCCCTTTATCCGTTGCTAAATCTTTTCACCCAGTCTTAAAATCTCACTTGGCTCGATACTGCATTTTTTATACAAAAATTAACGATAGTGTCGTTTTTAAACTAAAATGGACGCAAGATCTCAATTTCACAAATGTAAACGAATACTTTGATCATAATCACAACAAAACATAGAATACTTCAAGACGTTATAGATATTTTGCTTGCAATTCATTTTTATGTTATTTAGCGTCAAAAACGGCGCAAGAGCAAATTTCTTAAACCTTTATATAGAAATAAGAAGGACAATGGGTCAGTAACTTTAAATCAAAATGGACGCAACTTGCCATTTTGCTACAGGAATTAAAATTATATTGAAGTAAAGTAGAGATATTACAGAATACTTCACGACGTTATAGATTTTAATCATTTTAGAAGAAAAATGTGTTTTAGTCGATCAAAAAATTTTTCCTTCTGAATCCTATATGACAGGCCGTTATCGGAAATCCTTTCGGACCAGATAATCGATAAGTTCCAAGGAGAGTAACTCTTGCTCGACCTGCAGCTGAAAGTTGGGGATGCACAGAAAATCCTTTTCAGCTTGCAGTAGGAATCTTTTTATAGATTTAAAAAAAAAGAAAAAACATACATTATATTTGTTCAAACTAAATCAAAGTTTGATTGGCAGCAAAAGAGTTAGCTGGCGATATATAAAACCATCTCTTACTGTAGATGCTGACTAAGGACATGGAAATCCGACGCTTCAAGCATACATATATTTGAAAATAAGGCGCCAGTTTACCCAAGCACCCAAAGACTTATAGAACTCCTGACTGGTTTTACAGAAATGCATTAAGGTAAATATTTCACCAAAGTAGATCAAAGGGTGAACTGTTGTACAGCGTGATTGTTTAAGGTAGTAGACCCCTAATAACTCCTGTTCTGAATTGCATAAAGTTTTCTTGATAGTTGATAAATTCGGATTTATACAGGTATAATACTTTTGCACAATATAACGGATCAGAAATTTCTTTATGCCTATCTTGAAATTATTTGTAGATACTTTGTTAGTTTTCAGAAAAGGGAGGTAATTACTATCTCTCTTTGTAATGAAAATATAGTGGTTTTAGATTTATAAATGATAATTCTAGAAGAGACAAAAAGGGAAAAGCAGCTTGGTTAAAGCAGTACAATAACACTCTTTTTTAATCATAGCAAATTTTGTAGGATAATATTATTGTGGAAAAAGCTGTTTTCTATAAGGGGTCTGCTACGTTAAGTGAAGCTGTTTTCGGGTAGCTTAGAAATAGCCTTTACAGTAATTGGCTTCATCAAAAACAGGTATTCTGAAGCACAAATGTGAACCTTTCTCGATGTTTGTGTCCTAAAATTGTCAGTAGACCTTGTCCCATGACGTAAATAGTTCCACATATAGCCCCTGGTTTTCACGAATTTCGAGCCGTATCTGAGACACTTACGCTCTAGCATCTCATTATCTTCCTGTAGGTTGCATATGCAAATAAATACTTGTTTGATTTGTAAAACTTGTAAGTAACACAAACTCTGATTGGCTAAACCGAATGGTTTAGCCAATTAGAAGTTGTGTTACTTACAAATGTAGAAAATTCTGGAAAATAAGACAAAGAACGTTCTCAAGAATGGCTGGTGAATACGGGCCCAGGACCACTGTTCAAGCCGGCGACTGATACAACGGATATAAAATAGAAAACATCTACTCAATAACACCTACCTCGTAAAGTTCACCTAGCCATGGTCTACTAACATACAACCTTAGGACTAATCATTTACAAACACGGCTGTAATAGGCTCCGGAAAAAGTTCCAGTATATTCTTTGTTGATACGTCTCGGGAAAAAAAAAAAAAAAAAACAGATGCACTAACCTTCGGTTTCATGGAATCTTTATTTAAAAACTCTTTACAAAAATCTGCACTTAACAAAGGTATTTCTAAAAACCATTTCCCCGTTTGAAATAATTAAATTGTTAAGGAATTTGAAGCAACAAACAAGCTGTTTTTGGTAGAAGTACTTTTTATGGCCATTGTTACAACTAGCGGCAGGGTTCTGGTTTACGCAACGCGAAAACATATTTGTTCTGTACAGGATGGTAATGCTTTATAACACTCGAGTCTATTCTTCGAGGTATGACATGCACAGACAACGTCTAACGTTTCATTTCTTTGATCTAAATCAAAGCTTCGTATCAAATAATCGTATTATGTTCGCGTATGGTTAATCAAAGATTACATTGTTGCGTAATTCATACCAAAGTTCTGTGCTTTGAAGCCGGTGATCCTTCAAACCCCAAATAGACCAAGAAGTAAAAGAGACCCAAATATCAATACTTCAGCAACGCTTTTTTGTCTCAGAATTGCCACGAAATACCTGGACGTGCATATTAAAGATCAGGTCGCCAACTATGTGCTGTCTCTTCTTGAACCACGCTGTCTGCACATGCTCTTGGCACGGGTAGGGTTAAAGATTTACGTTTATTAGCTAATTGTTCCACATCAAAGAGTTTAATTACACGACGGAAACATTTTAGAGGATACATCAATACAAATCTAGGTAGGCAGAAATATTAGAACGACATCTAAAGAAGTTAAGCAAATATTTTTTAAAAAAGTCAGTATTTAGATAACAGTGCAGTCTCCTAAAACCCTTTTCAAAAGTTCAAAATTTTACACGCATCTGAATTGAATTCATCTATAAACGACATAATGTAGTCAAATGTGGCTCAAATTATGGGCTTTGTCTACGGAATGGTAAAGAAAACTTAATGGGAAAATAAGAAAATGCTGGTAGCCAACATTTACTCCTTTTCTTGCAAAGTTTTTAAAGGACTGCTGTATCAGATTTGTTTAACTCGGGATTCTCTGTTAACCCTATGGCTGCTGATCGCTACTCACTGACCTTTTGCGGACAGTAAGAATCAAGATCATACTGCAGAAAATGTGCAGTCTGATCTTTGATCTATAATGTCCGAGAAGGAGATGTTTCTCCCATAAAAATAACTTTAAAATAGTAACCCTTGAGTTTCTACTCTCCACTTTAAGGTATCGTTTAACTTACACAGCAGGATAAGGGTTAAATGATTTGGTGCAGCTTAGTGAAACTTTTACCCTGTAATTACTCTGTAAGGTTAGCCAAAAGAATGGCCTTGTAGGACAGTGAAGCTCAACACAAGACTGCTGAGAGCATGCACTCTGGTCTTCGATCTGCACATTCTGATATATAGTGACATTCTTCTTTCGAAGTGAACCAAGAAATACAGGATATTTGTTTCTCTCGTTGAAAAGTTTAATTTTTCTTAAACAAGTAAACATCATTGGTAATAAATTTCCATCTTTCACCGGAAACACAAGTATTATATTTATTTCCTACTTCTATCCCTTTTTTGTTGGACTTTCATCAAAATCTAGTACAGATGTTTCCGGTAATTCCCCATGGCGTACATCTTTTCACATAACAAGGTATTATTGAATTGCGTAAAGCGTGAGAAATGAAGGGTAAATGACGCCATATTTCCGGATGTTGGATGGCATGTAGTGTTTACCCTAGATAACTATCGCGCGGGAACTACTGTTTCCGCCTTCATTTGAAGAGTAAGTAAATAAGATTTTTTTTCACAAATTGTAACCATGAAATATGAAACGATGACTCACAATAATTTCTAAATAGAATGCTGAAAAGCATGATATATTTTGCAATAACTTGGTGCTAGATAAAATACGTGCAAGTCTGTCTCTCCATTTTTTAGCAATGTCTTTCATTTTAAAAATAATTCAAGCCTGTAGAGCAAAATATTTTGCGCATTTGCTGGTTATTTAATACTAAAAGATACTAACATAATTATGAAAGCAGTAATATTAGCCAAACATTTTATTTTTATTTTGACGCCCGTGTCATATATTAGTAGTTTCAATGCATGTATACATAGACATGTTATCCTTTGCAGAAACAATTTTACTCGCTGAAATACTTTTTACAGAGAAGGGAAAACGAACAAACGATTGATTTTTTTTGTATGATAGAAATACAAACAGCGGTTCGTGGGTATACCCATCTTCGCCAGCCAAGTTTACGATCACTACGTGGATCTTACCTTGGCGGATTGAGCTTGAATTTTTACAACACCCCCCCCCCCCCCCCCCCGATACGCCTTTTCATTGGATGCAGCCAGCTCTAGCTGCATCGAATAAAATCGCTCGTAGCATTCCATCTTTGATAAAAATAGAACACGGTCTCTACCTTTCGAATAATAGGTAAAAATGGAAACTCACGTGGATGTCTGCTTATCGCTTCATGTGTATTCGTAAGCGGTTTGAAAAACGATATTTCATTTGTCTTTAGAAACATGATGTAAAGGGGAGTAATAACCAGTGTCCAATAGTGGGCGCATCACAGGAATCTCGAAATCGGGCTCAATCAGCCAAGGTAAGCTCCACGTAGTGATCGTAAACTTGGCTCGCGACGATGGGGTATACCGTAGTAGTAAAGCACCTGACACTGTCAAAAAAATTTGACCGCATTCGATCAGTATTGAACCAAATACTAGTAATTCTAACATTTTACAGGTCGTCCATATAGATCGTATATCTGCGTAAGAAAAACAAAATATGATTTAAATTACTGGATTTTTTTTCGAAAAAGTAGTGAACCTGGGTTCATATTCACCAACCATTCTTAAGAACGTTTTGTGTCTTAATCTTCAAGTATGTGAAAGTAACAGGACTTCTGATTGGCTAAACCAATTGGTTTAGCCAATCAGAGTTTTGTTACTTTCACATTGACAAAATTCTGAAGAATAAGCCTAAGAACGCTCTTCGGAATAATTAGTGAATACAGACCCTGGTGGAAAAAAAAGGGAAATGCTGATAAGTAAAATTTCTCATTCCCTTCATGTTTTTCGAAAGACAATCCCCGACAGTTGTACGTGTAAAGGCAAAGGTCCATTTGGTCAAGGGATAATCACAGGTTCTATGGGATAGCCCCAAATTTTAGTTTCTTGAAACATGCATTTATCACGTCAAGAGAGATATATGGATTTCTAATTCTGTAGATGTGTTTTTTCTCTATTATTCAACATCTACGAAAGTGGGTTAAAAGTGACTTTAGAGACGGATTATTTGAAATTTAAATCAATTTAACACATACAAGGAATGTCTGCGATTAAGTCCTAATAGAAGGCCCTATATATTATCGGACGGTCTTGGTCCAATACCAGACTGCACGTTCTCTAATCTTGATCTACACTGTCCGTTGAAGGTCTGTGAATCGCGTTTGGCAGCGTAAGGACTAAACGATTTTTTTCGTCATTCTTTCTCATTGGCTCCCTGAACTTTCTTGCACTTTCAGGGACATATCCAGCCACCCGCTCAATGAAGGATTTTCTCCAAGAGGCAATCTCCGATCGTTTTTTAATCTGCAATGTTTGCTTTAATGTGAAATAGATACTGGCCAAAATAACCCAGATCCTGCCGGATTTCGAGTATTTCTAGTAAATGAAGATACACATTTCAAGTGAAATGTAGTCCTCAGGGCTGATTAGAAATGGTTTTAAATTTCATACATTTCCGCCCTCAATATCCGCCTTCCATGAAGCAAGCCCGGCGTTGATTGATTACCACTGAACGCATTGCACTTGTTGTTGAATCGATAATTGTGATAGCGATTTGACCGTTATGGTCTATGTCAGATGTAACATGCACAGTTGGTAACCCGCGTCCCACATCACGAAAAAACTTAAGTCTCTTATTTCAATCAAATCTAATGATTCCAGATTTTAATCTCAGTTGAGTTTATTTCAATTACATTAACAAACTGTAGTGACATTGTAAAATCCCGAGTTGACATTATGTTTGAGACTTTTTAAAAGTAGGCAAAATAAATGGACCTCAGTTAATCATTAAACTTACGTCCATTATTTTGCTGAGTTGAGTATGAAACGTTACGTCAACTTTAGATTTGGGAAAGTTAAAAACATGTAAATCATTTCATGTTAGTGAAACTCGTACGTCTACAATAACAACTTCAAATTGCGGATTTGAGTAATCGAGAATCCGATCTCCGACGCTCTGACATATTTTCTTTAGCTGTTTACAAAAAAATACCGTGTTCAGGCGTCCCTGTGATAAAAGCTTTTAGAAAACAGTATTTTCTACGTGGCCCTCAATATCTTTTACTCATCCAAAGATAAAACTAATCATTTCATCGCATTTAATTTGTCATCTGCTAATGCTTTCAATCTGCTCAAATTTTAAACCTTTTTTTTTCATTTTGTAGAGAATTAAGAAAAGTGGCGACGGTAATAACGACGGAGCTCAATTATTATCCCATAACATTTCAAGCTTTATTTTGTTCGTTTGTTTCAACATAGTCATATCGCGGTGGTCAGTGCACCTGTCCTTGCTTTCCTGCAGTTTCTTCTACCCGTATGCCGACTTAACACAATGCTCTCCCAAGCCATTTGCTGCACGGTGTCCTTTACAATCATCATCCAAACATTGACCAGCGTCCGTATTCAGCAACCATTCTTAATATTCTCATTCTTTCCAAGATTGTCAAAGTTTGAAAGTAGCTCAACTTCGGATTGGCTAAACCATTTGGTTTAGCCAATCAGAAGTTTTGTTACATTCACATTTAGAATTCTTTTCAGCCCAAGATTTAGAATTATCTAAAGAGGGTTGGTGAATACGAAGAAAGGGTGAGCGAGGAATGAATACTGTCTCAGTGACAACCATCAGTTCTAGGAAGCTATTGGACGAGCAGAGTATTCGAACTAGTGACCTCATGGTCTCGGGTAACATGGCATTGTTACACTTTTGCTTATGAGGGAAATGAGTCTACGGCTAAAATCCTTTACTAGATGAGAACATTTTAGACTTTTTTAAACCTGGGTACATATTCACAGACCATTTTCAAGAATATTCTCCCTTCTATTCTTCAGAATTTCATCAACTTTAAAGTAACAGAATATCTGTTTGGCTAAACAAGCTGGTTTAGCCAATCAGAAGTTCTGTTACTTTCACAGTCAGAAAATCTTGAAGACGTATACCCTGCAGTGAAATCATCTTAAACCTGCAAATTAGATATGTATTAATTGATATATCTTTGAAAGGGTAGAAAACATTAAGGTGAAAGAGCAAAATGATGGAACCTGTATTTTCTCCTATACCAATAATACTTTAGAAGCTTTATTTCCCGTGTTTGTTAAACTCGGATTTGTTTGTCATCTATTAATCCATAGATAGCTGCTCTGACCGCCGATATAATCCAAATCTGACAAAAGTAAACGGCTTTAAGCACCAAGCAAAAAGACAAAAATAAAGTGGCAGTCTGCGAAAGCGAATGCAATTGCAATCTTTTGGTATACTCAACACCTTAAAAAATCTAATGACTGATACATACATGACATTAGACCCGATAGCTGTTGCATGGCGCATCCTAACGTCTGAAACAGCAATTTGCTCTCTGAACTGTATAGGAAAATTCTGCCATTGTCCTTTAATTATTTGTCCAAAAATACGAGTAATGCAATGACAATAGAATATCCGCACGTATCATAGTTACCATAACGTAAATAAACTTGTATCAGATACTTTTTGTGTTGTTTCTTGTCTGTTTAGTTTACGTGATAAAACGCGATTCTCTTAGAAGACGACCGAACCTAATTCTTACACTGATTTATAAATCTAATAGACATTTCTGAGATAGAAGGGCGATCAAAGTCGTAACTCAAATACATCTTTTACTTAAATATTTCTAAAAAAGAACTAATAAAGAACTGTATGGGTTTAAGATCACGCTTACTTTCTGCGCAATTTGATCATGTTATACATAATATAGAACCAAGCACAATATTAGTTGTAGGGTTAGGAGGTGGCAGGGGATTTGTAAACTTGTTCACGACTATGTGAATCATGTCGCCGGCGACGTCAATGAATTTATGAAACTGCAAAGGTTAGCATTCCAACGTTGTTAAGCGAATTTTACCTGTTTTTGGTTTAAAAAGATTGAGTTCGCTGAAGTAGTAGAATTTCCCTTCAGCGTGCTAAAATTCAATGAAAACTGAGGTCACTGGGAACTGACGTCAGATACTTTACCATTACCATTGCAACTGATTTATCTATTTATTCATTTATTCATAATACGTGCCAAAAAGTGCAGCTTGCTGCATAACCTCGATGTTAATCTTGATCGACGTCGACATTTTGGATGTTGTATTGATAGGCTAGCATTTCTCCTTTTCTCGTCTGCAAGTGCTTTCAATTTGGACCCACCTAAAATAATTATTGTCGTATGTTAAATAGTGAAAAAAAACTCATAAAAACCGACGAGAAAAACTGTAAAATACCCCAGTCTTGTTTGCTCTCTGGAAATTTGCTTTTCCATTTGTTCGCATGTAACACTAAAAAGTTTGCCATTTCGTATTTCATGCTCTGTACAGCTACTCCGTATCGATAATATCGGGTTTACTTTGACATGTTCTTTCCTTGTGTGATTTAAACTTCGGTTTTAAATGACTGGAAATTGGCAATGATTACAATTCCTATCCGGAGAATTTTGTAGTTTTTTCCATGTTATCAGAATCATCATCTTTAATCAAATGACTGAACACGCAACTTTGTGACATTTTTGTCGTCGTCTTACTTTATGGTTGAGCAGTTCGACCTCAATTGTTTAGATGAGGTCGAAAAATGCTTTTGCCATGATAGTATTTCATTCATGCCAAGGTGAACACGCACGAAGTCATCCTTTAGGCAGTACTATAAGGCTACAGCTAGGTACTGCTCTGGATAAGGACGGTCCTGTAGGCCTCTTCTATAAATCAAATCAGTTTGTCCAAAGCACAAATCGAGCATCTTGGAAAAGGACAATGGGATCAATACCAAAATTCATTGTTTTCCCTTTAAGCTCATATTGCAAATGAAAATGTCAATATCAATTTGACCCAATTTTGTTTTTGGAAGTATAATTAAATCCATTTTTTTTTCAATGAATTTTTTAATGCACTCATTTGCGAGAGATTGATAAACAAATAAGTTCACAATACAAAAATATTGATTTAAAAATATATATTTACATCGATTTAGAAACAGGTCCTTAAAACATATACTAATCTCTCTCGATTCTCTACACCAGTGTTCCCGCCGAATTTGTGGGCCAGTGAAGCGTTCCGAAGTTGACATCTGCTCCTGGGTATTGAAGTCGAGGCCTTATGGTTATGAAGCCAACGCTCTACCTCACAAACACCACAATGCAGAAATCACAACCAGTAATGCGGATGATAGGTTTATGCACAATGTACCATAGATCTATATTGTTGCGTTTTTTTTAAATTCAGGTTTATGCACAACGTACTTTAGATATTGTTCCGTTTTTTGAATTCAGGTTTACCTGTCTGTATGAAAATTTAAAATTCAGAATTGGAATTCAATTTAGACTAATTTATAAATGGAGGCATTCTGGCTCACTTTTCACGCGTTACTTATTCCTCTAAGAAATGATAAATTAGGGCCTGTAATCTTAAGTTCATTTTCTGTCTACAACTAGATTTATATACCTGAGCGCAACTTCTTGAAGGCTTAACCAGTTGATTTAAGGAAATATTCTGATCGAGTTAATAGCGGTTGAACATCTAAGGTACATCTCTATCAGCTGATACTACGCACGGCTACGAAACCGGTGTAATGCAGAGAAATGACCCTCCCCTACAAAATGACCCATGAGTCATTTCTCTACGTAGTGAAATAGCCCATGGCTCATTTCTCTACTTAAAGGAATGACCCATAGGTCATTATTCTACGTAGAGAAATGACTCCAGAGGGTCATTTCTCTACGTTAAGTATTGACCCAGGCCATTCCTCTACGTAGTGAAATGACCCATGGGTCATTTTGTAGGGGATGGTCATTTCTCTGCATTACACCGACAGTCCCAAGTCATGATTACTCTAGAGGACCGAGACGGTCCTCATGATGGACATCATTTAGGTTATCATCACGTAACATTGTTGTGATCTTGGGAAATCTGTATATGGCTTGAAGTGAGCTATTTCGAACACCTAGTGCTTAAAGAGAATCCAGTAATATTTAAACAGTTGTATCTACAACCGTAACAAAAGTTAATCTTATAAGAAAGAATTTAAAGACTAAGCAATCAGAAAGGTATATCACACCGATCAACGTGAGCCGCGGACACCATATGTTCTCAGTACACCAGATCGGATTTTCCGTGGACCAACCGGAGGTGATGTGAGTATTTTCATTTTTATGGACCTGATTAACGTGGATAGAAATTTTGATTTACAGCAATGTCAAGGCGAATGATTGATCTGTTTGCAGACATACTAGGGGATAATAATACCATCATATAAGCGAGCTGTGGCTTTATGAGCAACTGGGGTGTTATTGTTTTGAAGTTTGTTGCCGATTTTCGGACAAAGTCCCCTTACCATTGTTCATGGTACATGTTTATATAATGAGATAGACACAAAATTTCACTTAGAAATGTCCATCCAAAGCGAAGATATGCGTTTTTGAATGGACCTGGGTAGAGGAAAATATGCTAACAAGACACCAATTTCATTTTCAGTGTATGTACATGGACACCAGATCAGAAAAAGCTTGCGGTAAATGGACACCAACCTTTAAATCATGAATATTTCTACCTGAAACTCGATGCATGGACTATATACGAAGACAATTTCTGTTAACATTAGGTCACTACGGTCCATTTACCTGATAAATCGCATATTCAACCCAATTTCCTTACTTCTAGCGCGACAACCAAACGTATACACTCCCTAGTGTGCGTCGGACTTGTAATCAAAGAGGTGCCGAGGGCTCCGAGTTCGATTACCGTCCGCGCCGCTGGTAACGTGGGTATGTTCTTAGGGACGACATGTCAAAGCCCAAGCCTAGTGCAGGAAGCACATAAGTAACTATATGTACTCCACGAAATCTTTTCGGGTGACATAAAACTATGGAAATGCTAAATTACAATTACACATACCTCTAGAGCTAGTATGGAACTGGGAAGAATACAGTTACAAGCCACTTTTTAATCGGGGAAAGAGAACTGACGGAGCATGAAAAGCATGCGACATACGATGTCGCTTGGAAGAACTCAAAAGTATAATAATCACTGCATAAATTGACACTGATAAATACAAGTTGGCTTCTTTAAAAAAGAAGCCAGGAGATGTCAGCATCAATGTTTTCAAATAGTTTGTTGGCTTCCAACTTCAATATATTTTAGAACATATAAAAAACGAGTAAGAAAAGCCGCCACGTAGAAACCTCATATGCTCTACATGACGGTAATTCGACCTGACCGTACGACTAACATTGTACATGTTGGCCAGTGTGACCGATTCTTGCACTTAAAGTAATGAACATGAATTACAAATTCTTTGTATTAGTTAATAGGGTTTTTTCTGTATGGACAATGTTTTTTTTTTAAAGTCATCTTTCCCAGACATATTAAAGCTCGTGGTTGCATAGTAATTGGTTAATACGCAATTCATGAAGCTAAAACCCTGTAAACAAAGAACATGTCTTGCACCAACATTGGAGGCAAGGACTGGTCAATCGTGATCAAGCATCGTAGGTCTGTTTCGTAAATTGCCGTAATATTGCAAATATTTCAAGGAAAAATCGTAAAAATGGACCTATTACTCTCAAACATAATCAGAAAGCAAGTGCTACAAGTAATGAAATTGGGTTGAACATGTTCTTTATCAGCTGATGGACCGTAGTGACCTAAAGTTTAAAGAAATAGTCTCCGTATACAGTCCATGCATCGAGTTTCAGGCAGAAATATTCATGATTTAAAGGTTGGTGTCCATTTACCGCAAGCTTTTTCTGATCTGGTGTCCATGTACATACACTGAAAATGAAATTGGTGTCTTGTTAACATATTTTCCTCCACCCAGGTCCATTCAAAAACGTATATCTTCTCTTTGGATGGACATTTCTAAGTGAAATTTTGTGTTCTTTCAGGGACTTCATTTATCTCATTATATAAACATGTACAATGAGCAATGGTAAAGGGATTTTGTCCGAAAATCGGCAACAAACTTCAAAACAATAAAACCCCAGTTGCTCATAAAGCCACAGCTCGCTTATGTGATGGTATTATTATCCCATAGTATGTCTGCAAACAGATCAATCATTCGCCTTGACATTGCTGTAAATCAACATTTCTATCTAGGTTAATCAGGTCCATAAAAAAAGAAAATACTTCCACCACCTCCGGTTGGTCCGTGGAAAATCCGATCTGGTGTACTGAGAACATATGGTGTCCGCGGCTCACCTTGATCAGTGTGTATATGGCATTTTGCGATTGTGTTTGTAGATTTTTATGTTTGTTTGCTCAACACACACACAAAACAAAAAATAAAAAGACCGCTACAGTATGGGCAAAAGAATGATAGTTTTTGCAAGGTCCATTTTTTTGGTATTTGTCGAAGACAATATCACAATGAGTTCAAGATTGAATTTTGATAACCATGTATCTTATTTTGTACCGTGAATCTAATACTCCATCGCGTTTATGTACACAGCAGTAGAAAGAGATTGAGTTCAAGTAGTTCCCGCTTAAATTTTGCCGGAATATCCGGGATGTTTGTTGCTTGAAAATGCTTCAAACGCTTTGGAATATCATTTCTACGTTCTCTGTCCTAACCACATACAAACAGACAAAGCAATGATTATATGTTCTTTTATCACAAAAAAAAAACCAGACGGGCTGAAAAACGTAATTTCAAGTGTAACAAGTCCGCCCTTTTAAAAAGAAAAGTCGGTCGTCAATGACACTAATAAATTAATCAACCTCCGAAAGGTCCCGGGCTTTAGCGCAAGAATATAAAACTTGGCATAAAGTAGTTCAATTTAAATACATGAATATTGCCATTTTCTTCATAATTTGCAGCTATCTAGGACGACATTTCAATTTAAATCTTGATTTGCAGATCTTCTATATGATACATATTTCTACATATGCCAGCGTATCCATTTTGTCATAGCGTAACCAAACTCTTTAGAGTCTATACCGAGTCTATTGCGAGAGAGCGTACCCAAACTTTGTAGAGTTTTAGTTCAACCATTTTGTGCAAAACCGAAGGAAATAAACCCAGTTAAACTCATTTTTTCTCAGGCAAATGACTTTTACGGTGTCACTCAAATATGTAATTTGAAATGGCATCTTAAAATACTTTGGGCGAGGCTATCGATCGTTGAGATACTTATTTTTGATTGAAACTAGCTTCTCGCGAAATGATACAAATTTGCCAACTGACCTTGGGCTTTTTCTTTCCAAAACCAATTCGTTCCATGGCTTGTTGGTCCTATGATCGCACGCTACTCCATTTAATTGCTCATGAATATTTATAGATCGAGGTAATAGACCATTTGCCAAATACCGTGACTGACGCGTCACCACGAGTTACTTCCCTTTCCACCGACAATTTTTCCCAATCCTGTATATACACGAATAGTGAAAGTGTCATAGTTTTTAAATGGATTACACACTAGACGCGATAAATAAACAACCTAAAACGGCCATGCCGTTAGTTTCACCAATTATCTTTTTCGAAGACGCACACAAAAAAGAACTGTTGTTTTATCAATTTTTTTTGTAGACTTCAGAGAGTAAAGCGGTATCATTTATAAGCGCTGTCTCCTGCCGGGCTTGTTGATAGAGCTTTTTGTATGCAGACTGCATTAACCCTTTGGCTACCAAGTGCGACTCAATGACCTTTTGCAGACAATATAGATTCAGATCACACCAGGAAGAACGTGCAGCCTGATCCTAGATCTACATTATTCGATACGGAGATATTTTCCCTCGATATATTCCTTTGAAATAACTTTTGAGGTTTTACTATCGGCTTTAAAAGTTGCATTTAATATATTTAGTAAGATAAGGTTTAACTTAAATTAAACAAATACCCTCTCCATTCCTAAAGAAATTAGTGCAAATATACCGTTTAAAGTGGGACCTGTTAACCCAGGTTACATAATGCATTTGAAAAAAAAAAAATGTTCAGGCAGAAAAATGCATCTTTTGGCATCAGTTACTAGAACAGACTTACCCTCCGTCACAGCTTTTAACAATTCCAAGCCTTTACAAGTGATCAACGTAAGACTAAACGGGATAAACACTTAATTATGACACGTGTGTGTTAACTAGTCGGTGCCTAAAAAGAACAAAACAGCTTTTCAAATAGATCATCTACTTTGACGGTGAAACACCGAGATCAAACGTACACCCAGCTAAACCTTGACTAGCTTTTCAATGAAAATAAGTATAGCACGTATTCGCTTCCTGAAAATGAATCTGTAACATCTTTTCTTCTAGAGGGAATGGAAGGTTTGAAATTTGAATTAAACTTTGTTATTGCGATAGTCAACTTATAAGGTAGTTCAAACAGGAACATGGCAAACATGCAACTATACAGATTTTTAAAAATGTTATTTCAAAGTTAAGATTTTTGCTATAAATTCAAAATGTTTGATGTCCCAGTTTTTTGTTAGTAGTCTCTGTCTTTTAGCAGATACTGGGACGATTTTTTGAAAAAAATATCACATTAATAGTTTAAATAAATCAAACCACAGATTCCTGGACTTCGAGCCTGTACGTTACAAACTTAGCTACAGAATTGCGCAAACATTGGTTGAATAATCGGACATAAAATAAGGAAATATCTATTGTAGGTATATTGATGTTATCCCCCACACCCCATTTTTTATAACACTGAATCTTTCACCAACTCTTTACGAAACAAAAATTTGAGACTTGCCCAAATTGGAAGTCTTTGCAGATAACACATTGAATGTGGCTTAAAGATGAAATTTTCTTTAGGAAGGATAGCAAGGGAAAAGAGAAAAGGTTGGTTACTAGAATTTTAACCCTTTTCAACAACATTAAAAAAAACAACTATATTTCTAAGGGTCGTAAAAAACTTGGGTTATGTGGCATAGGGTTTTAAATAGTTACTGCGAATGTTTTCACCCGACGACAACACTTTGGACTCGTCCAGATATTTAGCATATGGAGATGATTGAATAAACGTGGGTCATTTGGTTGTTATTGTCTTTTAAAAAGTAAAAAAAAAAAACTATTGTTGAAACAAGAGAAAATGCATGTTGTAAGCCCTCCTTTTTTCCTCAAATATTTTCGCTCACACTTTGAAAATTCGTTGTTTTTTTTTTCACAAATGTTTATGAACTACATATTGATTACTTTCAGTTTTCGGTTTTTTGAAAGTGTGTTTGTGGGGGGGGGGGGATGTGTTAAGGTTGAGAAAGTGAGACAAATAACAGACAGTGGGACAAATCAGCACGTCTGCCCCTTTTTACACGGGTCGCTCGAAATACCGTTTGGTAAAAGGTTGATTAGCTGTTTAATGTCTTCAGGGACAGGGACAGTCCATTTAGTGATTTTAAAGTACTATTATTAAACATCCTTGTTGCACTTTCAGGCATGTACCTATTGACGAATAACTGATGTTATCGATCATGAACAAAAGAAACGTGGCTTCAGACTGCAGAGTGAGTGACATTTAGAACAGCTGTAATGTACTTGCTTCTTATAGATTAGCACACACGTGTCACATTAAATTGACTCTTCTTATCTTTTGTTTCATATTAATTTACCCCTTTGGTTATCATTAATGGTCAGGATTATGAATTTTATACAGGTTTCAGAGGCTAAATCCGTTCTTAGTCTCTACATGCTCTTTATTTAAATACGATTTGATAAAATGCATATTTTGTCTGTTTGTGATTTTCTTTTTCAAAGGCAATATCATGAAATATGTTTGAATTGTGTAAGAATTGATTTCCATAGATTTCTTGCTATGTCATTTTCTTTTCAGTTATGAATTTGTCCAAATTTAAAGGATTTGCGAGCGGGACATACGGCATTTGTTACTGAAATAATGCTTTGATTGTCCGCTGTCACGTGATACTGTTGGTGCGCCACTTACGATAAAATGGAAATATCGCTTACCGTCTATTGATTGTAATGTTGGAAATTGAATGTAAAAGACTAGAGATATTTCATAATTATAGTTTTCAAGAACAAACTTTATTTTGTTCGATATATCAACAGGATTTTTCTCTCTATTCGTCATGCATCCTACTTTCAAGGGGCGTTTTTCCTGCTTCTTCCTCATGACCAAAAGGAGACCATTTATACAAAAAAAAACCCAAACTTTGTCATGAATACTCTCCCTTCAACCGAAAAGGTATCCATTTGCTTGGTGGGTTGACTTTTAAGCCAATATCTGAACAATATGTCTCTGTTTCTTTCAAACTATTATTCCACACATGGATTTCCTTGACAAATACCACTTCAGCGTTTTCAACGCTTCGATTGTTTCAATGTCTCCAGGATGTACTCGTATAATGTTAACATAAATCGGATTCTGCTACACCGCAAATTTGTTCCTTGGCTTGGATGGAAAACCTCTGCGATTGGCTTTCAGTTGTTTGCCCCAACAGGCGCAATTACAATAGAATATCCGCACGTATCACAGTTTCCATAAAGCAAATCAACTAATATTAGATGATTTCCGTGTTGTATCTTGTCTATGTTATTTACGTGATAAAAGGTGATTCCTTGAATAGATGACCGGACCTTACCCTTATACTGATGTATGAAACAAACAGGCATTTTCTAAGTAGAAGAGCGTTCAAAATTGTAGCTCGGGTGCAGTTTTGTCCTAAATATTTCTCAAGACAGACCTAAAATCAGACTTTAGCTTTTGTACGTTTTGAATTTATATAAAATGATTTAGAACCACACACAAAAGCACCGGACTATGCAAAGAGTAAAAAGTTGCCACGCAGAGCATAAGTCAAACGCAAGGCAAATTGTCCTGTGTGAAACTATGTTTATTATGTTGACATGGAACATTTTCTTTGATATGGAACTTTTCCTTTTACGTGGATAGGAAATAACTGCAATTTTTGTTGTTAAAGGTAGCTTCCAATCTACAAACTGAACATGGATAGAAACAACTGAGGAAAATAAAATTTGGTGCTGTGGCTGACGTCAACAAACCTTGACCCATGTTCTTGTAAAAGGGCCTTTAACACATCTCTGTGGGCAATAACGAGCAAGCCATCACGTAATCGCAAAAGCCGCTTTGTCTATTGATTACCCGATTGATTAAATGGCGTTTTACGCCAATTTCAAAATTATTTCAGTCCCATCGCGACGACAGTTCAGTTATTCATACATGCTATTCTAGATGTCTTGGGTTTCACCTGAAAGTTTTTTTTCTGTACTGGGGCGAGAAAGCCAGGAAACATATTCATAGGTTTACTGACCGCAGTAATTAAAAGTGTTAAAACGGCGTTAAACCCGTATATAATAAACAAACAAAAAAGTTGTACATTTTACCTCTCAGCCATGCGTCAGGCCACTCCCTCCGATGTGTATTGAAACCGGTGTAATGCAGAGAAATGACACCCCCCCCCCCCCCTACAAAATGACCCGGGTCATCATTCTACGTGGAGAAATGACCAGAGAAGTCATTTCACTACGTAGGTCATTTTGTAGAGGTGGGTCATTTCTCTGCATTATACAGGTCGAATCTCGAACATGTTAAAAAAAACCCAACGCCAGGCAGAAATCGACACTGATAAATTCAATTAAGGCAAGACAAAACAGACTCAAGGATTATTTTTACACTTCAATAACGACTTGTCAAGAACCTAACGGATGCAGCATTTTTTAAAAATATTTTTGAGAAATAGCAACTATTTATCACAAGTAGTTGCTCCTTTTCCCGCGGATTTCGCCTGCCATTCACATCGATCTCTTTTTGTACTTGCTGTAGATATTGGTATGCCAAAACCTGTCTGTATGCCTTAGAAAATGCAAAGTGTGGTTCTGTTTGAAAGCAAAATAAATGCCAACAGATTGAAGAATAAGAGCGAAAAAGAAGTAGCAGATTGACAAGTCGCGGTCTTGAATTATTCATTGAACGCCAAAATAAATGTTTATTTGTATTTTTCTTGCCATAATTGTGTCAGCAGCATGTTTACATTTTTTTCTGTGTGCAATCTGGTATTTATTTACCCCCTGTCTTCAGAAGATTGACTCTCTCTCCGGTCGAAACCTGAGATGAACCAATATCGTATTTTTCCCATGTTGTCATGAGATGGATTTCTATCTCGTATCTGTGTTTGTATCAGAGGCAGTATTAGAATACAACTGAATTCTATATTAAAACGACAAATATGCATCGGCTTTTGCCGTGTTCTTTCTTGAAAAATATTTCTTAAATGTATGCAATATATAGAGGATATTTGTTTTTTTCGGTGTAAGATCGAAATTTATTTCATCGAGTGGACACCATCGGTAATATTTTCACGAGTGGCGCAGCCACGAGTGAAAATATTACCGATGGTGTTCACGAGATGAAATAAGTTTCGATCTTACACCGGAGAAAAACAAATATTCTATTTATTTTATGCATTTAATCCTTTCTAGGAGAAGCTTTATCAAAATTCAGTACAGTTCTTTTCCCTTATTCCCCGTGGCGTACCCCTACCACATAGCAACGTTACGTCAAGCGCGTGAAATGTAAGGTATATGACGTCATATTCCCCATCTGGTTGTTAGGCACGCGCAATTTACCTAGGCAACAAGAACGTGAAAATCGGTATTTTCACTGGTGGTACCAGTGTAAGATCGAAAAATATTTTCACTGCCATATCTTGATATCCTACCGGGAAGCATGAAATAAATATAACACTTTTATGGCAATGCTCAATTTATGTATAGGATCTAATTCATTTATATAAGGCTTTGAACTGCATATTCCATATTGAATTCTATGAACTCGAATCCTTCGAAAAAGATGTAGTCTTGTTCAAAAGCAATTTGATTTTTTTTAACACTGCAGACGGAAATGGGAAGGATGTCCCATTGTCTAGTACTTTAAATGCAAAAACAGCTTTGATAGCATTGGGACGCAGCAGAATGAGCACCATGACGTTGAACTTATACCATCCAGTATTTTTAAAAAGGAAACTTTTATGACGAATGAAAATTGCTGTTAAAGTATAAAACTTTGGACTTGTTTGCTGCCTAAAAATCTGCATTTCATTTGTTTGCATTCTGCACTTAAAGTGTTGCCAATTCGTAATTTACGCTAGGTCTATCTCTAAACTAATGATACCATATTAACTTTGACGAATTCCTACTACAAGTGTTTAAAAACTTTAGTTTTAAATTACTCGAAATTGGCAAGGATTATAATTTTAATCATAAAATGTTCTGTCAAAAATCTGAACACGCAACTATGCAGCATTTTTGTATTCTTATTTGGGCAATTCGATTTTATCTGTTTGAGTGCGGTCGACAACTTCTTTCTGCAGTGGTTGTATTTTAATCATATCAAGGACAACACGCTCTGAGGCATTTCAGTTTTGGCTTTACCATCCTACTTGACATTAGCTGTTTACATGAATCCTGCCAGACTGTGTTAACCCTTTACCACACAAGATTTTAGATCTGTCCGAAATAAAAGCATCTGCAAATTGACAATTTCAATGTGGCTCATATTAAATGATTCTTTTTTTTTTTTGAAAGGGAAGAAAACATTGTGGTAAAAAGAGAAAATGCTGGTCACCAGCATCTCCTTTTCCCGCAATGTTTTCAAAAGCCTTCTCTTTCAGGGTTGTTAAAAGTCGTCATTGTTTGCTAAAGGGTTAAGTATCACTCTCAGAGGATAATTTTAGCCTTTGTTGACACACACAATATCACAAAACAAACACATAAAAGATAAGACAGGTAAAATGCATTGCTTCATTACATAGACAGTACAACGGACATGTAAACAGTAAGGAATACCTGTTTCCCCTATTTTTATGAAGTCAGTCAACCTTAGAAAGACACTGATACCGTCTGAGAGTAATACTTATCGAACATGTTGGAGAAATGACGTGGTTATCACAGGACAGTAGAAAAGCAATAATAGGGTCAAGCAACGAATTTTTTGTGTCCATTCAGCTTTTAGATAAAGGGATATTAATGATACATAATCAGAGCCCCAGATACAGGGAATCATTTTGCTTTCAAAATTGAAAATATTTATTATTCTCAACTAATCCCTATGTTATGGGTACTCATTAGAATCGTCTCGTCGAGACGATTCAAATGAGTATCCACAAGATAGGGTTTGGAATAGTAATAATGGATTTAGAATACCATCACTCCCTCTTATCTGGAGCTTTGATAATAATGTATAACTTGCTGCGTATGATGCGTCAGGGAAATACATTATTATCCCATCCCCACACACACACATTTCACAGAGTCCCCTTCATTGTTATCTTATGTGTAAACTTTAAAAACCACTTAATTCATCAAAATCTGACTAACCAGCCAAGTGTTCCCATCACAGACCTTTGTTGGTAGAACGAACCCAAATAGATTAACGCATTGTATTAGACAGCCATCATTACACGTCACAAAAAGTTCTTTATCCCTTTACCAAACGACAAAATTTTAGACTTGTCCAAATTGCGAATAGGGTGTTTATAGCATCTGCAAAAAGTATCGACCTACGTCATATCATGGATCCATAACCATGCAATGTCTTGATTTGTGCGCGCCTGTCATGATTCACCATGATATACATGTAGTCCGGCATGAATCCAAGATGACCGTGCAATAGCGTCTATAGAAAATATTTTTGCAGAAATAAGTAGGTATTAGTATCCTGATTTGAAATCTGGATGATGCCAGATTGGCATCATTGGGCAATTCAAGATGGCCACGAAAATCCAAGATGGCCGACAAAATAAGGGTTTTTGTCATAGATATTCTAATATATATTTATAAAATGTTTAAAAGATGGCATTTAAACTTGAGTAAAACACACTGATCAACGTGAGCCGCGGACACCATGTGTTCTCGGTACACCGGATCGGATTTTTCCATGGAAGAACCGGAGGTGGTGTAAGTATTTTCATTTTTATGGACCTGATTTACCTAGATAGAAATGTTGATTTACAGCAATGTCAAGACGAATGATTGATCTGTTTACATACATACTAGGGAATAATAATACCATCATCTAAGCGAGCTGTAGCTTTATGAGCAACTGGGGTCTTATTGTTTTGAAGTTTATTTCCGAATTTTGGACAAAATCCCAAACCATTGTTCATTTTACAAGTTTGTATGATAAGATAAATGTATTCCCTAAAGGAACACAAAATTTCACTGAGAAATGTCCATCCAAAGCGAAGATATACGCTTTTGAATGGACCTGGGTAGAGGAAAATATGCTAACAAGACACCAATTTTATTTTCAATGTATGCACATGGACACCAGATCAGAAAACGCTTGCGGTAACTAGACACCAACCTTTAAATCATCAATATTTCTGCCTGAAACTTGATGCATGGGCTGTATACGAAGACTATTTTTGTAAACATAATGTCACTATGGTCCATTACCTGATAAAGAGCATGTTCAACCCAATTTCATTACTTCTAGCACTTGCTTTTTTGAAATATTTGCAATATTAAGGCAATTTACGAAGTAGACCTACGATGCTTGATCACAATTGACCGGTCATTGCCTCCAATGTTGGTGCAAGACATGTTCCTTGTTTACAGCGTTTCAGGCTTATGAATGTCGTATTAACCCATTACCAGGCAATTACGAGCTTTAATGTCCCTGGGAAAGATGGCTTAGAAAAACATTGTCCCTATTAACTAATCCAAAGAACTTTGTAATTCGTGTTCATTACTTTGAGTGCCAGAATTGGTCACACTGGCCAACGTATGTATACGCTGGATTCCCGGCTTTGACGTTAGATTGTACATACACCGAAAATGTTCAGTTCTTTCATTCTTGATGGTATTAAAAACTTTTTTGTAGAACACGCTACATACCGAATGGGACTATGAAAATTAATTATCTTCAAGGTAATGCATAACACATATAGACATATTTGTAAACATTCGAGTACTGATAAAGAGGTGAGTTTGTTTTTGAAATTTCTCAGCAACTTGATTACTGACATTTTTTACACTTGAACAATTTTCACTTTGAGTTTGATACTACCTCTTGATGCTCTAGAACCAACTAAAGATTTCTGCATGGATAAAAAGAGGGAACAGATACAGGTTTAATTTATATTGCTCAAAGGTATGTAGTGTGCTAGGAAATTATTAGATGGGTTAATTGCAACCATGGCAAATTACTAAATTGAATCTTTCTGAAATTCGTCATTTATAAAAATAAACCACGACTATATCCCATTCGTTTTTTTTTTTTATTTCGCTTTATTTACAAAACTATGACGAAACAGACTATGTATCAGAACAATTACGCTCGAAGATATTAGCAAATTCTCTGGCAGTCTGAATTTTAAAACCACCACTATTGGAGGGTCTGATGACCTCTCCAATAAATTTCAGTGATACGAAATACAGTAAAACCTGGCATGTTGGCCACCTATATTAAGTAAGCAACCTAAATAAACAAGCATACATGTAGTTCCCGACAAATAGCAATGCACAGACATTCATCTATATCAAGCAAGCACCTGCCTTTGGCAAGCTCTTTTGACCGTCCCTTTGGTAATTGATTAATATAGGTTTAACTGTAACTATCTGAGCACTGTAATGCTGCATTTCCAAGAACTATGTAAGTTTGTAACAATAAAGATTAATATCTCATATATCATGATCACCCAGCATATTGGATAAAATGAAACATTATCAGAGATCATCTGTGTTATTAAATACAAGTACATACATTTATTATCAATGAATTTAAAGAGCTGCAAGTATTTCCGCTTTATGACACTAAGAGAAAATAAGCCCCACCAACAAAAGCCATGTTTTTCAATAGATTAAAATTTATTGAAGGAGTTTGATAGAAAACTACCCAATGTCAATCTCGTGATTGAATTCTTTAGAGAGGACAAATTTTACAATTTTCACAACGCGCCGTACACGGAAAATAAGCTTCTTCCTCATAAGCCATGTTTTTTAAAGGATCGAAGTATCTCCAAAGAAATTTATGGAATCATCCACGTTGATTTTTGTTGATTTCCACATGGTGGTTTCTGAAGAAAAGTCTATTAAAGAAAAATTTTAGAAATAAACACGTAGACGAACTTATAAACGCATGTGCATGTAAATGTATGCAGGGTACAAAGCCATTCTAACAGTTGGCCAAGCGGATTTGAAAATTATTTAAGCTAAGAATCAGGACAAATGTGGTAAATAGTGTACACACTGTATTAGTTAATAGGGTTTTTTTTTTATGGACAATGTTTTTCTAAGTCATCTTTCCCAGGGATATTAAAGCTTGTGATTGCGTGGTAATGGGTTAATACGCCATTCATTCAACTGAAACGCTGTAAACAAGGAACATGTCTTGCACCAACATTGGAGGCAATGACCTGTCAATTGTGATCAAGCATCGTAGGTTCACTTCGTAAATTGCCGTAATATTGCAAATATTTCAAAAAAGCAAGTGCTAGAAGTAATGAAATTGGGTTGAACATGCTCTTTATCAGGTAATGGACCGTAGTGACATAATGTTTACAAAAATAGTCTTCGTATACAGCCCATGCATCGAGTTTCAGGCAGAAATATTGATGATTTAAAGGTTGGTGTCTAGTTACCGCAAGCGTTTTCTGATCTGGTGTCCATGTACATACATTGAAAATAAAATTGGTGTCTTGTTAGCATATTTTCCTCTACCCAAGTCCATTCAAAAGCGTATATCTTCGCTTTGGATGGACATTTCTCAGTGAAATTTTGTGTTCATTTAGGGAATACATTTATCTTATCATACAAACTTGTAAAATGAACAATGGTATGGAATTTTGTCCAAAATTCGGTAATAAACTTCAAAACAATAAGACCCCAGTTGCTCATAAAGCTACAGCTCGCTTAGATGATGGTATTATTATTCCCTAGTATGTATGTAAACAGATCAATCATTCGTCTTGACATTGCTGTAAATCAACATTTCTATCTAGCTAAATCGGGTCCATAAAAATGAAAATACTTACACCACCTCTGGTTCTTCCAGGGAAAATCCGATCTGGTGTACCGAGAACACATGGTGTCCGCGGCTCACGTTGATCAGTGTGTAAAAGCTTAGATAAGATTTTCCATTAATATGCAATAAAAGCAAATTAAAAAAAATAATCAAAATGGCCGCCAAATTCCAAGATAACAGCCAAAAGCAAGTAAAATGTGTTGGAGTAAAAGCAAAAATGCAAATTGCAGTTAATTATACCATTGATTTCAGTGGATCCATTGCTACAGTAGAAAACTATGCCTCAACAAATAAACTGAAATTCAACAATAAACAACACCTGATCAAAACGTTATTGATGAGCAAACAAATTTTTACCCTGGATAACGTTCACGTCGAAATTAAATAAAACACACAAACAGGCCACTTTTCTCGTTTTAGTGCATTTATTGTGTTCCCGTATGCATAAAATGTGGAGAGCATGGATAAAAACTCTTGTCACTATCAATATTCTTTATCAGAATACGATTTTCTAAGTAAACAACATTATTTTCAAAGATGATATAGTTCACGTCAAGATTTTTTTTTTTTTTATTATTTTTTTTCCATGATAACGTTCATGTCATAAGTAGCATTTCATAACAAAATAGTCCTATCATGAATACTGGTGTGATTTAAAAGGAGAGAGAGTAAATCAAATATGCCAGAATCATATAACATGCAGAATTGACTTAGATAATCAGATAAAAATTAATACATGTATGCATTTATTAACTATTACATATAGAAATAAAGCCAACATGTTTTTATTTCGATTAGTCTCTATGGAAAATCCCCTTACCTTGATCAAACAGTTAAGAAATTGATTAATGAGTATATATTTAGTGATTTTTTTTATTATGCACGGCTTTTTCCAAATATATATGCTTCCACATAATGGCATGTATTTTAGTCAAGCCTTTATTCTAGCTGTAAAAGATTTAAAATTTGTTGCTGTGGATGTCAAGTAAATGTATTTGAACTTTGCCTTCCTTTATTAAAATTTCCAAAATCATGTACTGTGTACAAAATTTAACTAGGCTATATGCTAGATTTGTGTATTGTTTGCAATAATTCTTTATCAACAGTATGGATATCTGTAATACTACTAGAGAAAAGAACTAATTTTTCGTCTTCTTCTTCATACAAGAATTAAAAGCATGTCTATCAAAATTTGTTTTGAGAATATAGGAAAAACATTGCGGAAAAAGGAAAAAATACTGGTTACTACTGGTTACCAGTATTTTTCACTTTTGCATGAATTTTTTAAACGGCGTTTTCCCACGATTCTTTCACATGCCTTCTTTCTCAATGTCAGATGATTTCAGGTTTTGTTTCAGAAAGTGTGGGTTATAAGCAGATATATTGAGTACACATTATGAATATCTTGTGTGTTCGAAAACGTATGGATTGTTTCCCCTGTTGATAAATACGATATTACTTCCCTTGTTTCACTCGTCGAGCAGGTTTATTTTTAATTTAAAATTTCCTGCAATATACAAAATAAATCTTATTGAAATTTAAACATAATAAATAACCAATAAAACAAATATTTATAGTAATTTACTCATATTTTAGCTGAAACTCTCTGGAGAGGAAATTCTCCGATGGCGTGCCGAAACTACGTAATCTCCCAATCTTTGTGTGTAAAGAAAGACAAATTTCACAGTAATTATGATATATTACGCATTGAGATTGAACCACAGTAGAAATATAGTATATTTACACAATCATGATAAACTTTTGTCTTTTTCAATCGATGTATTATTGCTCTGGCGAGCAACGTTTCATATCTCATACTTATGTCATAACAGTTTTCCCCCTTTGTTATTTATCACAATTTCGAAGGCAAATATCTTGCAAAGTACGATTTTTCTATTGATGAAACATTAATATGTTATGCAAAATGCATATATCAATATATTTTACTTGTTAATATACTATTTCACTGCTATGGAACAGCTGCAAAAACTCCCATGGAGTATCTATGGCGTATAAATTCTCCATGGCATAGTTTAGTAGGATCCCAACGCGTAATCAGTACTAAATAAGAATACATTTTGTACATGCTTTCAACAGCTACATACGACACATAACACATTTAAATAAGGCTAAAATCAAGATAATTTCATAATTCTAAGTATGCATTAACATGATATTCAAGACAACATGACGTAACTAAGATGATGAAATATGTATATTCTGCATTCTACTTATGACATAAACGTTATCATAAAAAATCCCTGACGTGAACTATATCATTTTAGAAAATAATGTTTACCTAGAAAATCGTATTCAAATAAAAAAAATTATTGATTGTGACAAGACTTTTTATTCATACTCTTCAGATTTTAGGCATACGGGAACACAAGAAGCACTAAAAGAAGAAATGTGGCCTGTTTGTGTGTTTTGTTTATTTTTGACGTGAACGTTATCCAGGCTAAAAATCTGTTTGCTTGTCAATAGCTTTTTCATCAGTTGTTGTTTAAAAGATCTATCACATCCAGCACACCCCTGGCATTTTCCGCCTTCTCTGCTTCAAACCAAATTCCAATCGGTCACGTATTAACTAAGTTATTAAAGATTTTCTTATCTGAAGCTGGGGAATTTCTTTAAATGTCCGCCATTGTTGTTGTTGTTGTTGTTGTGTCATGTGATTCCCCGCCATGGCCGGGTACAGGTACTTGGTGATATATCACTAAATACCTGTACCCAGCGACATACACTCCCTCCCATAACAACTGTAAGATACATTTTGCTCTTTGGATGCAGATGTTCAGTTGAGAAATTTAAGGTGTACTAAAAGTGTTCTTTTTCAATATGATTATGTCCCTATGGGATACATCAAATAGATGATGTTGTTATATCATGTTCAAGGATGTATATACTTTAATTTCACCTTTTTCAAGACCATCTGAGAGAAATTAAGAAACGATATCAGTGTAAAATGTGTCCATTTTATGTAAAAATCATTTTAGCCGCCATCTTGGACGCCATCTTTTTTCTAGCAAGTTGCCCAAGGATGCCAGACTGGCATCACTTGGTTTTGTAATGTACTATGTATCCTCTTTCAAAAAATGCAAAAACATCTTCTATAGACGGTATTGCATGCTTTGGTTAATATTCCACTTTTCCATGCCGGACTAATACTGGTAGATTGATAAAATGTGTTTTCTTTCCATAACGCGGTTTAAAGGTGTTTTTTTTTTTAGATTTTTCACATCTCATTAAATTAAAAAATCTATGTATCACTGAAATTTATATGAAAAAACAATAAATATCATCAATAACTATGAATAAAAAATTGCAAAAGAAAAAAAAAATCGATGGTATTCCCTTAAAAGGCTAGGTAGCCTCTCAAGATATTTTCAGATTTCGCGCCAAAAATGAAAAAAAAAAAAACCTTGTGGGAATGTTAAGTGACTGGCACTTGAATAATGACGCTTGAACTCCATAACATAACAAACATGTAATTCTTTTCGATGATGTCTTCTTCAGACGCTATGTTTGAAGCTTCGTCTGGGTATTTTTGGTACGTAAATGAATGAATTCCTCCTATAAAAATCGACAGTGTTTCCCATCGGTGTCGACCTGGACCATAGTAAATCTCTAATTTCTCTTTTTGTCGGATGGTTTTCGACTACTGGGGTTTTATGGATGAAAATTAAAAGGCTTTGGGAGTATCAGGATGATTTTCTTGCGTTGTCTGCACATGTCATATTCTTCGAAGATTCGACTGTCTTATATGACGCATCACTACTAGCCCCGAAAGCGGGCTGACTGCATAATATTACGCTCTATAAAGTAGCAATGTTGAAAATAGCTTTTACGTATCAATACGTTTGAGGAGAAATGAGGCCTGCTTTAGCAACAGATTTCTCTAAACTGGTGATCATAGTTGAGTGAATTGCACGAGGTAGCGTTTTATTGGGTAAACCTTTTTTTTTGTTGTAAATTCAAAGTAACGGTTGTCGCGTAGGAAAGTGGTTCGGTTCTGTACCCAGGATGCCCATATCAGATAGATAAGTATTTATAGAATGCCATCTAGCGGGAGATAATGGATTTTCTTGTATTTTTGCAAAATTTTCGTCCCAAAATCTGAAGGACTACCTTTAAACCATGTACGAGTATCGCAAAGTTCTTCTAATTATTAGAAGACTACATAACAAGAAACTAGAGTTATCTATATTTAAGTGCTTCAGGTGTAGGACTGGCAATTCATTTTGTCTCAGAATCATCTCACTTTGAGCTGGTAATAGATGGAACTGGTTTAATGCAGAGGAATGGCCCTCCCCTACAAAATGATCCGGGTCATTATTCTACGTAGAGCAATGAACCATACGTCATTTTGTAGGGGAGGGTCATTTCTCTGCATTACACCGACAGGAAATTCCGTTTAACCTTGGTCTGCTTCCTGTTATTGAATGACGACAGTAGTTTGTATAGGTAAACTGTATACAGGTATATTGTTCAAATTCATTTTAACTCTTTACCAAAAAGATAAAATTCTAGAGTGGTCCAAATTGAAAGCAATTACAGACCACAAAATTGATGTGGCTCATAAATTGAAATTTGTTCTAGGGAGGGTCGAAAACATTGTTGGAAAAGGAGAAAATGCTGGTGACCAGCATTTTCTCCTTTTCTAATGATGTTTTCACAAGGCTTCCTTCTCGAGTCGTGAAAACTTGGGATTGTTTGGTAAAGAGTTAATACCAAAAATCAAACCTGAAAATGGCAATGGTATAACCTCAAAACCTAAAAGTCGAAAATAAATAACGTATTGTTCTAGCTGGCGCCTATTTTTCAACAAATGACGCAAATGTCAAAACCCATTTATGTCATTTTGTGTTTACACCGCAAATAAATATGTCAATATCAATTTGACCAAAATTTATTTGTGAGGTTTTTTTGTTTCCCGAATACGATGACATTGTTTCATTGATCAGAAACTATTTCGTGCAATCATTTGCTTGAGACTGAAAAATAAATGAAGGGTGTACAACTCTAAAAGAACAACTATTCGGGCGATGGATTATGTTGTACTTATTCTTAGATCTTAAGATTCCCATCTGTTGAGCTGAATTTGGACGTCTCGACCCTTGGGGTGGCAAGTCTTTGGAATTTTGAATTGAAATTCAACTTGAATCAAATGATGAATAGAAACACCTTACCTTATACACTGAACGGGCGCCAAATATTCTTCCCAGAATTGATAAAGAAAGGCGCGTCTTCACCACCCATTCTTAAGGTCTACGTCCTGTAACTCTTATATCGAAAGACGGAATGTGTCGAGAATGGCCGAATAGCCTTTACAATAAGGTTGATGTTTTACAATTGTTACCGATGAGATAGGGGAATTAGACCTTAATCTTGTCACAATTTCATTCTACAACTAAAACATTTAAAACTAACGCAACTATCTGGTTGGCTAAACCATTTTTGTAGCCAGTCAAAACCTATATTACTTGCAGGATTAATATCAGCACCTACACTTGGGCCGCTACGCTTGTTTAAACGGAAAGTACTATTTACATACCTACCAAACACATTCGATATATATGAGCCATACTGGATGAAAGTTGGCTTAAGGTATTGTCAACTTGATGCTTGTAGGGCAACATGGAATGAAATTTCTGATTAATTGATAAATATGGATTTATTGTGATGTAATATTTTTGCACATTTCTAACCGACCAGAAATTCATTTGATGTCCATCTTGAAATTATTTGTCGATATTTTATTATTTTTCAGAAAAGGGAGGTAATTATTGTCTCCTTTTGTAATGAGAATAGAGTGGCCTAGATTTATAAATGATAATTCTTAGAAGGAAAAAATGGAAAAAGTGGCTTTGTCAAAGTAGTATAATAATACTCGTTTTCCATAATAGCAACTATTTTAGGATAATATTATAGTGGAGATAGCTGTTTTCAATTAGAATGGTACCACCTTAATATGTCTGCAAAAAGCTTCGGCAATCTGCGCAGGCTGACCTGAGCCAAAACTTTGTGCTTTTGGTATTTTTAATTTTTGTGCTTTTGGTATTTTGAACTTTGTGCTTTTGGAATTTTAAACTTTGTGCTTTTGGTATTTTGAACTTTGTGCTTTTGGAATTTTAAACTTTGTGCTTTTGGTATTTTGAACTTTGTGCTTTTGGTATTTTAAACTTTGTGCTTTTTGAATTTTAAACTTTATTTTTTTTGGTATCTTAAACTTTGTGCTTTTGGAAGTTTAAACTTTGTGCTTTTGGTATTTTAAAGTCTGTGCTTTTTTTGTATTTTGAACTTTGTGCTTTTGGTATTTTAAACTTTGTGCTTTTGGAATATTAAACTTTATGGTTTTGGAATTTTAAACTTTGTGCTTTTAATATTTTAAACTTTGTGAGTTTTTTCTTTTTGTATTTTAAACTGTGTGCTGTTGGCATTTTTAACTTTGTGCTTTTGGTATTTTAAACTTTGTGCTTTTGGAATTTTCAACTTTGTGCTCTTGATATTTTTCTGAATGTCAAACAACCAGTCTACCTCATGATTCATTTGCTTGTTAGGAAAAATAGATTTTGTTGATCCATGATCATGTGATGGCTTGGTTATTATTACAGATCAAGGAAATGCATTAAGCCCCCTTTTGTCAGAATATGGCTTATTGCCAGCTAATGCCCTTTTTTAAAATGATCATTCTTTGACACTGTGTCTATCCGACTTACCATATTGTGTTAAAAACTGTTCCAGTTGACAAACAATTGTGGTTGAAGTTCTGCGATTTTTTTTTTAAGTTGACGATATTGTAAGAAATGGAAAAAATGATGAAAATGATGATCTGATAATCCATAGATTAAGCTGCTTTCCACCCGCTTTTCAATCCAGTCATGATCTGGGAAAAAGGTGGTTGAATGCATCTCTGTGATTGATGTTTTATATCAAACCAGTCATCACATAATTATGCATCCACAAAACCTATTTTGTATAAAAAAAAAAGTCCGAATCTAGAGGTAGAATTGTCCTATGGGCATGCAGAAAATTAACCGATGTCAAAACATTCAAGTTCATGTCAGCCTGCGCAGTCTGCGCAGGCTGACATGAACATAAATGTTTTGACATACAGATAACTTTTGCAGATGCATTAAGCCCCCTTGTCACAGAGCACAGCTCATACTTGAACAACAGAATAAGACACCAGTCCTTTGTTTGAGTATACGAGTTCAGTTAGACAGGTCTATAAGCCGCTATTTAACGCCCTGTAACAGCTTGCTGTTGGACTTACTCGTGTTTTGTGCATTCACCGTAATAATTTGTCGTTATCTCGACTTTGATGGGAAAAGGTCAATTTTCAGCATGCTTGAACTCTTTATAAAAACAAAATAAGTGTATTATTCATTAACAGTTTTAAACACTGCTGTAATTCTGAATTCGACAGATATGCATTTTATTGGCCAATTAGATATTCAGCTTTGGAAACGAGAATTTGGATTGAATATAGAGTGAGTTGTGCCTGCAGTCTCAGAGCAGAAGTCGTAACTCTTACCATCCTGAACGAGTGAAATGAAACTTTCAAGCTGCTAGTAAAGACCAAATGTTGCTATTGTAAAGGGCGTTTTAATGTGGGAAATATATACTGTCCAACTGAAGTTAAGGGTCCGGTGAACAATCATCTCTCATAACCCAAAATATGAAAGCAACACCTTCCACTCTTGACATCGTTTTAATATATGTAACCTTTCGGTTCATGTAAACGAAATCACTGACAAAGAAATTTTATTCGCACAGCAAGCGTCGGAAGTACCCCCGGCCCCCTTTGGAATAGTTGCAAAAAAGTTCTTTCAGTTTGGTCAAGTTCAGTAATGAGTGTGACCACGCTGGGCTGCAAGGCATTGAGTTCATATGGTCACGCGACCCCTCACCGAGCTAGGGTGGTCCAAGATGTCTTGCAGCGTCATCAGATTGTGATTTGTTTCTTTCTTTCCTTCTCTTTCAAACGTTCAAACCTTCTTTCTTTTTTTTTTTTTCGTTTAAAACTAGGAGAATCGCTTGGTAAAAGCTGTAAATGGATGAATTCAAGGCTGTTAAACACTACCAGGTATCGTCCTTACAGTCTGATGCCGATCTATCCACGCTATCTTTGCAACAGACATTTACCGCTGGTTAAACTGTGAAAAGTATTAAGCTGTGGACCTTTAAAAGTGAATCAAGGATCTTTTGCGGACAATTTAGATCAAAATCAGACTGCACACAACGTTAAAACTCAATGGTGTATTGTAAAGGATTACATCGGTACTCCAAAAGCGTTGATTTTCTGCTGAATTTAGCAACCTTGTGATATTTCAGTATCAAGAATTTAAGAAAAGAACTGATGTATAGAGCCGATCAGGTTCAAGATTAGTCAGCTTGTTTTGTGCAGACTGTTATTGACAATGGTCCCAACTCAATGCGCTGTATACATTAAGCCTGTTGCTTGTTAATTCAAGGTTCCTGAAAGAGATGAATATGCGAGCCTTTTCCCGCCGCCATGTTTTCTTCCCTTCCCAAAACAAATTTCAATTTCTTAGTTACATCAATTTTGTCCTTTGCAAATGCTTCCATTTCGGACTAGTCTACACGTTTCTTGTTTGGTTAAGAATTAATCGGAATGCTGTAAAAGACATTGGTTAAATGTCGGTAAAACGAAACCCAACAAACATAAGGGGAAAGGAATATATATGGAAAATGGTTGAGGTATATAATAAGAGGATGATTTTCATTTTTATCTGTCAGAAATTTACTTATAGGTCTATCATTTAGCTGTTTTCGACCCCCTCTTTGATTGATTGGAATATAGTATTAGTGACGTGGGACGCCATATTTGTGTGGGGGAAATGCGTGTTCTTCTAAATGAGGTGCCACTAATAATAGTGTTCTATACATAATAGATAAATTGTAAGTATCGTAGTGTATCCCCAAATATCTCTGTATGTCTCATACTATTATTATCCCCCGCCGAAGGTGGAAGGATATAGTTTAAGCGTTGTCCTTCCGTCTCCATGACTATCTCCGATACCATTGGACGGAAATTCGTGAAACTTATATACATGTTTACTGTAACTCATTCTGCCGAGATACTTTTTTTGGTTATTTTGATTCGATTCAAAATGGTCGACCGGGAGCGAAGTTAAATTACACGTTTTTTTTTCGGGGGGGGGGTCATGTCATTTCAACGAAATTGCTTGTTACTATTTTAGTGTTTTCCACCAAAATGGCGAGCATTATACAATACAAATACAAAGAAAATTACAGGAGAGAAGAAAGAGATAAAAAAAAAATATGAAGTATATGTCAGAACTCCAACCCGCAATCGACCATTGAAATAAAAAGACGAAAATGCAAAAGCCCATTCCTTGGTAAAAATGTGGGATCACATTGTATAAGCACAAAAGCGCAAAATAAAATAGTGAAATGAGACAAAAAAAAAACAACAGAATAATCAAGCATGGGAACCTTGCAACGCACTCGTCACAACTCGGCCAATTCCGTACCTACATCTAACCTCGTACATATATCGGTCGTTTCCATTTAAACTACGAATCCCGTGATCTTACACATGGCTTGCTACTGTCAGTCGTTTAGGAACAACATAGACAACCTCGATAGAGTTATTCACATCTGTTTACCTGAGGGTGAAACTTCAAACGGAATTGATAGGTGAACCACGTTAACTGATGAATGTGCGGACTGCTACAAAATATATTTAGAAAAATTTTAATAGAAAGTTGAAACTCAAGTTTTATCTTTTAAAAGGAGTCTTACAATTTTCAGAACGGTAAACAGGCGTATTTTCGGACATGTACCGTGCTGGTGCATATCAATCCACCAGATACAACTGAGGGATTTGATGGCTCCAGTCAACCGAGGTATGCCGAATGCCTTGCAACGAAAATGAAACGCAAGGCAAAAATAGGCCATACCAATTCTTGGCCAAGCAGATAATCATGTACCAAATGATTGGGGTCCTACTTAGCTCAGTGGTTTTGTGTTGGGGGTTTCCTCCAGAAGTGTCTTTGACGGAAACATTTAAAAGTCTTACTATAATACCTCCGAAACCGAGCAATGATATGAACAAACGGGCCTTATAAATCCAAGATCAAACTGAACGTTTCGAAATAAGCTTGCAGGGGCTTGCAGAACGAATACTGAAGTCTAGGTCAATATATATATTTATTCATTTAAACAATTACAACGGTCGTGATATTTGAATTGCTTTTTTCCTCGAATCGCAGCAATGGTCTTGACCAAGCTAAGGCATTTCAGTGACCAGTTCTTGGTAAAATTCTTTCATACCTTTTTTCTTGTAAAAATGGGGAGGATTGCATAATACGGGAGACAAACGTTTCACAAGTCGGCTCATTAATTCATCATATTTCACAATGCTGCGTTATATTCTTCTACAAACTACTATTTAAGGCAGGATATGCAATAGATATTGCAGGATAATAAAAATAGAATCACTCAAATGGTCTCTACAAGATCTGTCATTCTCGATGGTACATTTGGTCGTCAGCGCCTTTACCTTGGCGTCACCAACTGAACATATAGCACAAAAGTCCTGGTAAGTAAATTAAGACATGAAGTCATTTCAAAACACAGTCTGCATCAAGAAGGACTGAGTGGAATGAGTCATTTTCGAAGGAAAGGGTTCTAATGCATATATGACACATCACGCAGAAAAGAACCTTCTGATAACTGCGAAAAGTCTTTTCGCTTTGATGACATTTTCTGTATGAAAAGTGGTCGTTGTACCTAGTTATACAATCAGTTTTTTTAAATATCAGCTTAAACTGACCCGCACTATCGCTCATCTGTTTTAATCTATCGATGTACATAATTCCCAGGTGGTCTCTTTGCGTGATAGGTGATTTTTTCATCCAATTACATGTCTCGAGCTTGCAACGTTTGGGTCTTTCCATTTTTTGTTCCATTTTGGATGAATTTGACAAGACGACTGAGGCTCGAATAAATAAATATTGATAACAGAAAGTATACATGTGTGTTCTGGGATATAACAGTCTTGCTGCTGTTGTTGTTGTTTTGCTTAGAAATCCCAAAAACCAATTCATTTGGAGCCATGCGAAGATTTCTAGTATTATAAAAGTATGAACAACGTTGGATTTCGTGTGTCCCGTAAATGATTACATTGAAACTAATCCTCAACACAGAGTACATAAAACCAAGCACCAAGTACTCCGAACAGGCTGATGTTGGCAGAAACCTTTTGCTATTCGCCATTTTTTCTGCATATCAAAGGGCAATTCTACTCCACGATTCGTTGGGTTGTTAGACAAAATAGATTCATGGAATATGGATCCATAATTAGGGATGACTGACTCGCCTGGTATGATGTATCAAGGGAGAGCATCATGCCACTTCATGCTAGATTATGGCCCATACGCCTATACATGTATTATACTAAGAAGATGTAACATAGTTTCATAAAATCACCGTACAAATAAGACGACATAAACAAAACAAATCATTATTCATCCGCAGACTGCTTATCGAAAAGAAACAAAAATGTAGTCCGTTGACTGGCTGGTTCCACGTATTAGATCAACAATCAAAGAACAATAAAACTGTCTATTTATATAATAAATGGTCCCATAAACCTTCATTTCCTAGCCCTAAATCGTGATTCCGACGTCATAAACAGGGTGAATACCCTTCCATGCAAATCTGTATGTAATATTGTTGTATATATTCGAAGCAATCTTGTTAACCTTTTAATCCTTAGCCTGGTTGACGCGACTCATTTATCTTTTGCGAACAGTGTAGATCAAGATCAGACTGCACAGAACGTGCAGTCTGATCTTGTATCTACACTGTCCGATGGGGGAAATATCTTGCTTCCAAAAATACTTTTGAAATATCAAAATTTAGGGTTTTAGTATCTACTTGACAGTTTCATATCAGTCAGCAGGGTTAGGGTTTAAGAGGACCACTTTAAGCAATGCCCAAGCCTCGTATAGGCTGCATGTTACAGAATTCGATCCTTTATTAATGATTCTAACATGACACGTGACTACGGCTCTATAAACAGTGTGCTACGAAAGCTTGGTGAATTTTGCGACATTCCATGTACAGTGACGTCTTTCTATATTATATCGAGTGACATCATTCTGTATTTACAATTCTAACATGACACACGACTTTGGTTCTATAAACACAGTGCAAGGAAAACGTGGTAAAATCTGCGACAATCCATGTAGAGTGACGTCATCCTATATCGAGTGACGTCATTCAATGAGTGAGTTATTCAATGGAACATAATCTTCATCCGCGTTTTTACTCTTAGTTTGAACTTGTTTTCATTTCACTAAGAACTGGCCATGTTAGAATCGAAATAATCGTCTTTCTATCGTGGTATATTGTTCAATAAACAACGTTGTGAGTTATGAGGCGCAATGAATAACCCATTCGGGCTATCGCCCTCGTGGAGTATTTATTGTACCTCATAACTCACAACTGTGGTTTATTGAACGATAAACCACGATAGAAAGAAGATTATTTCTTAAGTAAAGAAAGTGACTTAGGCCTATTCAATGGAACATAATCTTCATCCGCGTTTTTACTCAAAATTTGAACTTGTTTTCCTTTCATTAAGAACTGGTCATGTTAGAATCGAAATAATCTTTCTATCATAGTTTCTCGTTCAATAAACCACGTAATTGTGAGTTATGAGGCGCAATGAATAAACCACTCGGGCTATCGCCCTTGTAGATTATTTATTGCTCTGTATGTTGAACATTTTTAATATCACATAATTACACAATTGTCTTTTTGCAAAGTTTATGCGATTTTCGAGTGAAGTAGAAGAAATAAACTGTTCTCCGAAACCTATATCAAAAAGGTTGTTTGCCTTGTATGGTAGAAAATAGGTAGATGGATATACATCTTCTTCTTGTAAGTTTTCTAAAGACAAACTTCTCTAAGCGACTAAAGTTCGCGTTTTTATGACAAGTGAGTGATCCGCACTCTTGATTAAAATGCGCAAAACCATTTCCTGGTTTACAGTAATCGCCTTTGTTACCAAAACTGGGAACAGAGGGCCTTCGTCAGGAAAAACAGTCATGTTCATGTTGACCCAGCCACTCTGAATTGCGAATTGTACTCTAGCTCTGAATAATACTCTAAGATTAACAGCAACACCATATCTGATTGGCTTAATTATTCGGTTTAACAAACTAGAAGTCATGTTACTTTTATTAAAACTTCCAGATTAAAGTATCTAGATTTCAAACAAGACTAAGAACAATATTCAAGGCGATTGGTGAACACGCGCTATTCACGATTCCCTTTGTAAAAGAATACTGTACATGAAACAGTAACATGATTTCTGATTGGCCAAAGCATTTGGTTTAGCAAACCAGAGATCATGTTACTTTTCCTTAAATTTCCAGATTAGAGTATCTATAGATTTCAAATAGCCTAACACAAAGAAAAGTATTCGGGATGATTGGTAACCATGCACTATGCACAAAATCGTCTCTGGGACCAAAAGCATTCAAGCAGGTTTAATCCAAAACCTGCTAAATGACTATGTAAAATAGAATTTTCACGTCAATCATAAAAATCCATATGTTGCTCTATTAAAGTAATTTGAAGAATGATACATCCTTATTGGACAGTGTAGATAAAGATCAGACTGCACGTTTTGTGCAGTCTGATCTTGATCTACACTGTCCGCAAAAGGTCAGTAAGCCGCGCTTAGAAGACCAAAGGTTAATACGGGAAGTGGGGGGATGCTTTCGTAGATCGATCGCGGTCCCTTTGTCAGCGGAATTATTATAAGTTTTAATATGCAGCGACTCTTTTGTCATGTCATAGAATAAAATCTTTGCTGTCAAAGAATGCTGCATGTCTGCGTGTCACAGAGTATTACGCAGTTCTCCAGAAATGATGAATTGCTCCAATCACGACCTCTTAATATACACATCTACAGCAGATCGCTTTAAAGGCCCAGTGGTGGCCGAAAGTAAACCCTGCAGATTTTTTTTAATGTGTTTGAGCCATACTCTGGTTAAATTTGGGCTTAATGTAGTGGACCCGTATTAAATTACAGCTATTTCCATTGTAATGTTATCCAACAAAATTTGTTAAGATTACAAATGAGTATTTTTATTACTCCTTTAACCAACCCACTTTTTCGTTTTTGTCCTTCCTAGAATTATCATTTATAAATCTAAAACCACTATATTCTCATTACAAAGGGATATGATAATTACGTCCCTTTTCTGTAAACTTACAAACGTATCAATAATTTCAAGATAGACATCAAAGGAATACCTGGTTGGGTAAAAACGTGAAAAAATCTGTATAAATCTGTCTTTATCAGCTGTCAAGAAATTTTATGCCATGCTGCACTAGAAGTATTACGGGTCCACTACCTTAATGCATCTCCATGATGCATTATACCCTTAAAGGCATCTGATGATTATTGATCGAAAATATCCACGTCTTTAACCCTTTACCAAACAACAAGATTTTAGACTGATCTAAATTGACAGCATTTGCATCTAATGGACGTAACTCAAAAAATTGAAATTCGTTTCCAGCAGAATAGAAATCATTGTGGGAAAAGGAAAAAATGCTGGTTTCTGCTTCCTGGGAACCACTGTATAGTACTTGCGACGAATGTGTGGACCAATGAAAAATCCCAAAGTTGACACCCGCTCCCGGGAATCAAACTGAGGACCTTATGGTTACGAGGCCGACGCTCTACCTCACAGCCACGGACACCACAGGTGGAGACTATGGAAACGTTGTGGAAAAGTAGGAGAAAATGCCGATAATCACCGTGTTTTCGGCCCTTTAAAACACAAACCTTGCCATCTAAAACACGTTTTTCTCATCTTCTGCAGACAGTTTCGAACTTTTCTTGAATTCTGTTATCTTTGAAAGACCTGACCCTCTACCAGACAATACAGTTTAACCCTTTCCCAAACGGCAAACTTTTGGGCTAGACCAAATTGAAAGCATTTGCAGACGACAATTCAACTCTTGCTGAAAAGATGATTTCTGTCTATGATAGGGTAGAAAACATTGTGGGAAAAGGAGAAAATGCTGGTTACCAGCATTTTCTCCGTTTCCAACAATGTTTTCAAAAGGCTACTATTCCAGACCCGTAAAAAACCGGGATTGTTTGGGAAAGGGTTAAAAATAAGCATCTTCATGGTATTCATGTAAAATCGCTTTTCATCGCCGAGAAAAAAGTACGGATTCAGCTCGGGTAATCGGGTAATCCTCAATGCGGGGATTCATCTTCCATCGGCCGATCTTCGCAAGCCAAGGCTGACGATTCACTACGCTACTCTACCCTTGGCGGATCGAGCTTGATTTTTACATTCCCCCGATACGCTTTTTCGTTGGATGCAGCCAGCTCTAACTGCAACGAATGAAATCGCCCGTAGCATTTCATCTTTGCATAGAAGGTAAACATGGAAACCCACATGGATGTCTGCTTATCGCTTCTTGTGTATTCGTAAGCGGTTCGTAAATCGATATTTCATTTGCTTTTAGAAATATGATGTAAGGCGCGGTAATAGCTAGCATACAGTAGAGGGCGCATCGCAGGAATCTCGAAACCGGGCTCAATCAGCCAAGGTAAGATCCACGTAGTGGTCGTAATCTTGGCTCGCAAAGATGCCATCGGCCAATCGATGACGGATTACCCGACTCTTGGCCGACTCTGTACATTATCATATAGCGAAAAACATAAGCTGACTGCGTCGATACTTTTTTGCATGCATTAATCCTCCTTTTACAGGGTATGGCTCACATTTTGTTCGCTTGTTTGCTGGTTCAAGTCAGTAGATTGGTATTTCGCGGCGATCTTGTATAGTTCATCTACTCGTACACTGTCCTGAAAGGCACCAAATAATCCACTTCATTACTTAGACAAAGTTATCCAAGGCATAATTGTCACCATATCCCTTATAAGCATGCAGGGATACAGAACACGTGATGCAGATCTGCATTGACGTTTTCCGGTGGCACTAATGCCAGACGAGAATAACACCAACGGCAAATCTCAAAAGGGCAAGGAAAAAATCCAAACCCCGGCCAGCTTACACACCTTTCGTCGGGACTTTATTGACAGATGTGCCAAGCTCTGACAAAAGGGGTCTTAATGTATCTCTGTGCTGCATTATATAAAGCAACCCAACAGATAGCGATACATCTATAAAACCTGTTTTATATAACAATAAACTGAATCACAATATAGACTGGACATTTGACATGCAGAAAATTGACCTGTATCGAAAAGTATCGACCAAGGTAAGCCTGCGCGGATTGCGCAGCCTTACCTTGGTCGATACTTTTCAAAGATGCATTGAGCCTCGTTTTCACAGAGCCCGGCTCAAATATATTGTCTCCTGCAGACAAATCTTGCTGTCTGGTAACATCTCATCTCTGAACCCTTTACTGCACAATCTCTAGTTTGAATGACCATGTAGGCTATTGAAAAAAAGGGGAAAAAATGTGTAGGAAAAGCAGCACATACTGGTAAACAGCATGTTCTCCTTTTCCCACAGTTCTTCGATGCTTTCAAAAAGTGATCCACAGATCAATTTGTCGCCCGCAAACGCTTTACAGATAGGACACTTCAATGGGGTTCGTGTAACATCACCTTTCAACGCCGTGTCCCACAATGCTGATTAGAGAAAACTACATGTACCTCCTTATCGGACAGTGTAGATCCAAGATCCATGCAGTCTGATCTGCATAAAGTCAGTGAGCCTCGCTTACCAGCTTAGAGGTAAAAAAGATAGACAGCATAAAAAATACTGGGATATGGATATTAAAACTCTTTTGTGGCTAAATATGAAGCAAATTAAGAATAGTAACCTCACAAGGAACTGCCTCTTTTTCCTCACTGTTTTTCGTTTTGCTGAAAAGTATGTAAAGGTTCTTGGTGAACATTTGTGAAGTTACCAAATTTCCAAACAGCACAAGAAAATCATTCTCTATTTAAGTTAGTGTTCTATGGTATCAATCGAGATCCCGGGATATCGATTAGGGGATGCAACACTTGTTATCATAGTGTTTTCATAAATGTGAGAGCAGATATTCCAGCAGATGCCCGTCGAATAAACTTGTGTACACTTTTGACCAATCACAAATCACCATCTATTCAATCTGTATCAGTATTGAGATGTAGGTCAAACGGTAACGCATTCAGCTTCGTTGAAAAAAACAAAGTAGATGCGACTACCGTGCAAAGAGATGCAAATGTCATACAAAATGTGACTCAAATGACAAAAGTTATTTTTGAAAAAGATAACAAAAAGCTGTGAGAATAACGAGAAAATGCTGTTTTCACCGGCTCCCTCAGGACTGTGGGACACGAGATTATTTGATTGATTTTTAACGATATATTCAGATTATTCAATGCATGTTGCGAATGTTCGAATGATAGAGACTTTCGCAAGATGGGTTGCGTGTGTATTAGACATTATTTTTCCATTCGTAATTACCCAAATAATCCGACCTCTCATTTACCATGACCTCCACTTTTCGGAGCCATGTTTACCTCTTAACCCTTTACCCCATAAGGCATTTCTTTGGTATTTCTAATCGACCCTAAATAACAGCAAGGATGAAGCCGTTTCTTATGTGTATATGACACCTTTTGATAGCATAGAAAACATTGTGACAAAAGGTGAAATTGCTCGTCACGAGCAATTTCACCTTTTGCCACAATGTTTTCCAAAGGCGTAGAAATGCGTAGAAATGAATATCTATGGAGTAAAGGGTGAACCAGACAACAAATTTGGACTCTACAAATTGCAAAGCCAACCGTATAGAAGCAAAATTTTCAATCGGTACAAATGAGCTGAAGTTTTTTTGTATTTTTTTTAGAGCAGAAAACGTTGCGGGAAAACGGGAAATTACTTGATACAAGCAATTTCTCCTCTTCCCGCAATATTTTATGGTTTAAAAGATTTTTTTTCCGTTAAAACACGGCCCGGCTTTGTTGACAAAAGGGTAGAGTAATACGGGAATTCCTTATGATAAATTCTTTATTTGTTATTACAATTGACATGCTAGCTGAGTGTCTTGTCCTAGACCATCTACTGACTGATTCTTATAGTATTTAACGCCATTTTCAACATTGTTTCAGTTAATTTGCTCCGGCCAGTGCACCTATCTATGCTTTCCTGGAGACTTTTTTTTCTAGCACCCCAAACAACCTTCTTTCCAAGCCACTGGCTTTTATTCCACATAACCATCGTCGAAACAATGGTCAGTTGTGGGAGAGGAATAAATCTTGTCGCAAAAATTATCCTTAATCCTTGGAAAGAAAATTACCGCCCCAGGTATCAAACCCACGAGCCCCAGTTCTCAGGTCCTGCCGATTACCGATTGAGGTATAGGGGCTCGGCCTTGTCCTTGACCATTGTGCTGTTTCGAGTCCTTAGATAAATCATCAGTCGGTTACCGATCTATGCTTAAAACTGGGTAGCGCCGCTTTCACGGATGCTAGATGTGAGAGTTTATAAGACATCAAGAGATAACGGGAGATAACGTGAGACTTTAGACTTTATAATTTAAGATTGCAGTTAACTTATGCACCATAAGTTTTTTATTTGATGAAGTCTTACTATATTCTTATCAATAAATCACTGGGACTTACACCATTAGTGATGATGAATATAGTATCATCAATACATTCGTCACAACTCGGCCGAATCCGTACCACATCTAACCTGTCTGTATTACGGTCGTTTCCATTTGAACTGTCAATCACGTGATCTTATAAATGGCGGCGCCATTGTAAGTTGTTAACCAAAGACATAAACAACCTCGACGAAGTTATTCACATCTGTGTGTCGGTGGAATCTTTAATCCTATTTGATAACCAGCGTTAAAAAAATGAAGGTACGAACTGTTTGTCAACTCAAATATAGTTTAAAAAGATTTCCGATTGAAAATTGAGACTCAAGTTGTTTTTTTAGGAGGATCCTTATATTTTTCAGAAAGGTAAACCGGCGGATTTCCGGCGGAGAAATGTGCCGTTTAGGTGCTTATCAAGCCACAAGATACAGCCGAGAGACTTGGTCACCTGATCAACCGAGGTCGTCGAAATGATCATCATTCGTGACGATATAATTTTAAAATGTTTGCTGGAGATACTTTTTTCCTAATTTGCCCTTTTTGTACCATACTTGGTAATTTAAGAATTAAAAAAAAACGGTGAATAAGAACCAAAATAGAAAGGATGATTAACAGTTTGTGTGAGATATTAAAAATCTGTCACTCGAACTGGGTTTGATGTGGTTTAATAAACTCTTTACCACACAATCCCGACTTTTAACGACCCTGAAAAAGAAAGCCTTTGAAACCATTGTAGGAAAATGAGAAAATGATGGTAACCAGCATTTTCTCATTTTCCCACAATGTTTTCAATTCTTTTCAAATCAAATTTATTTCAATTTTTGATTCACATTTATTTTGCCGTCTGCAAATGCTATGAGTTTTGTCGTTTGGTAAAAAGCCAAAAACCTCGTCTTTAGGGCTCGTTTTTTCAATCGCTACACACCCCATTCTAGAGACAGATTTTTAATATCAGTGACAACCAGTTGATTATCCCCTATATTCCACGTTTTTTTTTCTTTCCTAAGCGTTGTCATGAATAGGCTCTACAGAATTCCCACAAAAGTTTTGTAGGCGTTAAGCGAACAGACGGAGAAATTTAATGAATACTGCCTCAATATCCTTCAAACGTGCGACGTACAACAGGTGATCAATAGTGTGCATACATCATGCATTTTTCCAGAAATTCGTCTGAGGTTTTATGACATTCATAGCAATTATAGTAATGATCCCTCCACTCCCCACACACACAACTAAATACTGTCTTGTACTCCTCCACTCCCCTCCCCCACACACACAACTGAACACTGTCTTGTACCCCTCCTCCATACACACACAACTAAACACTGTCTTGTACCCCCCCCACACACACACAAATAAACACTGTCTTGTACCCCCCCCCACACACACAACTAAACACTGTCTTGTACCCCCCCCCCCACACACACAAATAAACACTGTCTTGTACCCCTCCTCCATACACACACAACTAAACACTGTCTTGTACCCCCCCCCCCCCACACACACACAACTAAACACTGTCTTGTACCCCCCCCCACACACAAATAAACACTGTCTTGTACCCCCCCCACACACACACAACTAAACACTGCCTTGTATCCCTCCCCCCCCCACACACACACAACTAAATACTGCCTTGTAGAAGCTTTGGTGGACGTTGCAGCTCAAGAACACACAAAAAAGAACATGATGTCTGTTCTGAGATAGGGTCCTACCTGGCTAAGTTGTAAAGTGCGGGACTTATTTCCTGGAGGTCCAGGGTTTGTGCCTTACTGGAAGCACTGAGTTTTACGTGCGAGTGTCCTAGAGCAAGGCACTTTAGAGCCCTAGCCTATGAAACCCACGATATACATGTAAGCTGTGGACGTGATTTACATAAAACATTGTCGTGAAAGTGGCTAAAAACCATTTGACAATCAACCGTTTATTTAGATCGAAACCAACTTAATTGTAAATACTGACCAAGAGTCTTTTTTATGCAGAGATTGAGCACAGCGTAGCAAGCAAAACAGAAAAATGAATGATTGTACAGTTTTTAAATCGTTTTCAGCATTATTTGACTTATATCGTGGCGGCCCGTACATCTATTCATGTAATCCTTGATCCTCTTTCACCAGTGCTCTGAACAATACTCTTTCCAAGCCACTGGCTGCTTCCCAATATAACCACCGTCCAAACAAATGGTCAGCGTTGAGAGAGGAATGAATCCTGTCACAATGGTTATCATCAATCCTTGGAAAGAAATTTGCTGAGCCTAGGATCGAACCAGCTGTACCCTGTGTGCAACCGACTCAAGTAGTGGGGGCTCAGCATTATATGCAACGAAACTTAATGTAGCTCAAGCAAAACAGACGAACTTAACAATTTGTAGCAAAATCGTTGCACGTGACTCTGGATTATGTGAGAAAGCAACGGAAACAACAACAAAAAAAACCCTACAAAACGTTTCGGAATTGCTTGCATTTCGTCTTTTTTTCCAGCATTATTTTTAAAGGCTTTCTTGATCATTGTCGTTAAATCTCGAGATTATAATTATGGTAAAGTGTCAAACCCTCATTTTGTCCTTGTATTTCATTTTTTTTTTTTTTTTTTTCGCGAATTCCGGAAAATAAGGAAATGGCTAGATTTGCTGCAAAGCAATAATTAGGAGTTTAATCACAGGAGAAATGACATGTTGACGTTGATAGCCAAAGGACATTATTGCAGTGAGATTTTTAATCTCTTTTTCCAATTGTATCGATTTTCGTTTTCATTGAAACCATATTCCCACGGTGATGATAATGATAATTATGGAATTGATGAAGACATACAATAGGTTTTATCACAGAACTTCCCTTGTTTTCAGTGTAATATACCCATTATTAATTTTCTTATCTTACACACGTTTGATATCACATTTGTGATGTAAAATACCGCTGGTGCATTTATGAATGTTTTTGCATCGTCTGATTATATTTTGTGAAATATCCTTATGTGATAAAAAGAATCTGACATGAGTTGGCGTAGAGATAAAATCGCCAAAGGCTCGCTTAATAACATTTCCCTAGACTCGTTTATTAAAATCTTATCTAAAAAGCCAACTGATGTCAGATCCTATATATCCCCAGCGCGATAATGTTGTAGCTTCTTCTACTGATGATGATAGCGATGATGATTGTGTTGATAATGATTACGCTGCTACTGCCGCTACTGCTAACGATGATGCTATTGATAATGATGATTAGGAGGAGGTAGAGGAGGATAATGATGCTGATGTTGGTTGTTATTATTATTATTATTAATAATATTATTTCATTATCATTATCATCATCACAACAAAGACGAAGATGATGATAATCACGATCTCATTGAAGATCACGATGATGATCACGATGGTAACTATGATGATGATCGTAATAATGATCATGATGACGATCGCTATTCTAATGATCACTTTGTTGTTGCTGGTGCTGGTGCTACTGCTGATGATGATGACTATAATGTCATAAGTTGCCCTTATTACACTAAGCCTGCAGTCCGCTTGGCCAACAGATGTTTTGGAGAAGTTTCGGTGACCATAATTATGGTCTTTAGTAGAGTTTTTTTAGGAAATAAGTATAGGGCACCCTGATGCGATTCCTATGATATCGCCTTTATGGCCAATATCGTAAGGATTCGGCTAAAACTGTAATCAATGTCGGAACTGGCCGATTGATTACGAATTACCCCGAGTCTTAGCCGAATCCGCTATTTGTCGATGAAAGACGATGTTACACGAATCCCATCAACTCTTTACTAAACGGCAAAATTGTAGTCCAAATTGAAAACACTTGCAGATGACAGAATAAATGTGACTCAAAAACTGAATGAAATTTGGTATGGGAAGGGTAGAAAACATCGTGGGAAAAGAATAAAATGCTGGTTACCAGCATTTTCTTCTTTTTCCACAATGTTTTCAAAAGGCTTATTTCTCAGTGTCGTTAAAAGTCGGGATTGTGTGGTAAAGAGTTAAGGTGCCCTGTCCTTATACCTTGATTGAACTTTTCTATGTGCACTGGCACTTTTTGACAAACTTGGCTATAGAAATTGCTCTCTCTATATATATATACGGGGTGTCCTCCACTTACTATTACTATCTGAGACGCTTTTAAAACACTCTTATTTGAAGTGTACCTCTCATATGAAAAGTTCTATCACAGAATTCTATTTATTTGAGTTTTATCTGGTTTGCATAATGTCAAAAGAAAATATAATACGCAGACCGTCAACACCATGTAGATCTTTTTCTGCACATGTCCCATGACATGAGTTTGCTCTTTCACTTAGACTGCGTGGAATTTTGATGACTGCAAATACTTAAATTTGGACAAGTTTAAAATTTTGTCCATTGGTAAGTACATGGGGACCAACTATCCAAATTGTCGTAATTCAATGACAATCGTATTAACAGAGAGATTTAATATTTACGCAATATCATTTGTCTTCAATAATTCACGGGAACGTATAATTTTTTAATGCATTAATTCTGTCAAGGGAGTTGACAGAATGTTATGTCATATTTTTTATTGCTTCTACAGTCTAATGCCTTGAAGAGTTTTAAGGTACTGGGTCCGTTATACAAAACAGCTATATTACTATACTACAAAATTTTCCATGATTAGAAATGAGTATTGTTGCAATACTTTAACCCAGCCACTCTTTTCCTTTTTGACCTTCCTAGAATTATCACTTATAAATCTAAAACCATTATATTCTCATTACAAAGGGAGATAATAAGTACTCCTTTTCCTGGAAATTAAAAATAAAGTATCAACAAATGATTTCAAGATAGATATCAAAGGAATATCTGATCGGTTAAAATGTGCAAAAGTATTATACCTGTATAAATCTGTATCTATTAACTAATAAGAAAGGGGGGGTCTCACCCTATATGAAATTTACATAGGGACCTGCCCACGCCCAGAATTTTATGAAAATTTATGTGAAGGTAGTGTATTACATGAGGATTATATTACTAAAAAGAAATTTCTTCCATCTACCACAGTTTTTGATTTTTTGAATTTTTTAGAATTTTTGATAAAAAATGGGTGTGCCTCAATTAAAGGAGCCCACAGTCCTTCTGATTTTTGATTTGCTGACCAAATTTGTTCCTAAAATAATGCTTATTAATCTCCAATCATATATGAACCTTTAGTTTATATTGTTATATTGAACAAAATTGACCATATCAATTTTTGATTGAAGTAACCCCCAAATTTCACATTTGTAAAATATTTTGAACAAATTGAATTGTTATTTTCACCATGTTACAGTTCTTGTCAACCTATGAAATTGATATTGAATTTGACCACAAATATGCTTGTTCTTATCCTAAAATATCAAGAAAAAATAAAACCGGTAACATAGTCTTTTTTTAATTTTAGTCTTAATGGTCAAATTTTCTCAAAATGTAAAATTCACATTTTTTTTTAGTTTTGTTTTAGGGTTTTTATTATTGTTTATTTACGCATGTTTATGATTTGTGCGATGTTCTGGTATAAGAAACTTCGCATACAATCAAAAGATAATGCTTTATTTACCAAAAAGAGTTTTTTCAGAAATAATAGCACCTTGTTGAACACCATAAAGAAAATCAAAAATAGCAATATTAAAACTCAATTGAAAGTCTGATGATGAAAATAGATCAGATGTTATCTATTAAAACTGCTCCTATGCGGACTTCTGAGGAGTTTACTATTACTCAGTGCAAACAGATAATTTAACACTACTTATTAATGATTTTTATTTTGTTTCACTCTCATTAAGCCAATTCTATACATCTTTTCCATATGATACCACAGAGGCCTTGAATCTTTTTGCATGTGGTAGTGCCTCTAACGATGGTTCATAAGCCATGCAACCGAGGTAGTAAAGAATACTGGCAACATGTGCGCACATTCCTATTGTCCTCTTGCCAGAAGGACAGATACAATGATAGTCTTTAACTGGGTCAGTCGTATCAGTCTTCTCATACTGAATCCAGACATTGTACTTGGTTTGAGATTTATGTCTGGATTGTATCTGTCCCCGTATCAGATCATCTGAATGTTGATACACCCAGATCTGATAGTCCCCGTCATCAGTTGTGTGCTCTTCAATATAACCTGGGGCTTGTTTAAGTTGATATGTACCGCATGCCACTGTTTCAAGATATTCCATTTCAAGCTGTGGAAATTGAATATCAGAGGCGTCAAGCTTCTTCCACTCTGCCTTACATCTTTTGCTTAGAGATGGCTCACCCTTAACTCTTTTAGCCAAGAGACTTTCATAAGTCAATCTGGACTGCATGCGGAATGCAAGTTTCTGGTCCCTTGCATCTCGCTGTGGATTGGGCATATAAATTGGCCCCCTCACGCCATTCAGACAAGCAGACACAGTCCTTACCAGGTCACCAATTATAGGAATGAAATGATTAGAGTTTAGTTGATCCTTAAACATGTGCCACTGTTTAAGGCGCCCATGGTAGCTCTCGACTACCCAACGGGTCTTTGTACACTGGCGATCAGTGTTGGCTTCAGGACTTTCATGTTGGGATTGACCTGCCTTTAGGTAAGATGGCATTCGTGGCTCATAGCCAGAGGATTTCAGCAGATCGAGAACATCTCTGAATCCCCGATCGACAATAAAATTGTCAGTTTCCTGAAGCCATGTTTTCAACTCATCAACTTTGTTCAGGATTGCCTCTGTAATTTTGGCATCATTTTCATTGCCAAAGAAAGGACCAATGGTGTCCAGTACATAGCCATTAGGCAACACAATACTCATGAACTTAACCAAGTTCCGTTTCTTTTGTCCTGAATATGAGGACCTCTGCAGCTTATGGTCTGAGCTTTTAGGGATGTAAATATATGTCCCATCTAAGATGAGGGTAACCTTGTCCCCATAGAAACACTTGGTGAAAGTAGTGTTATGATTTATAGCTTCAGCACGAGTCATGTGCCCTGCACCAAGATACTTTGGGACAACAGTTTTGCTCAGAGCCTCAAGAACTGCATGAAATACTCGAGATACTGTTGGCTTTGGTACACCACATAGGGTACTAAGTTGTGGCCAAGATATGTTGGTTTTAACTTTTGCCCAGAACAAAACAATAGCATTATGTGTTGACATACATGACAATGCTGGCAAGTTAGTGACACAAATATCATGTATTTGTTTCAGTTCGGCAAGGTTCCACCCAGTCCAAGCTTTGCAGTCTTTATCTGTGAGACGTGCAAAGTCAAGTCTGGGAAGTGGACCATGTTCTGATGCAGAATGTGATATTAAAAGTAGATCATTGATGATCTGATCTGCTCTGTCTGAAAGACGTTCAGACAGTGGGGAACGATTGGACAATTCAACAATAACATCTGGATGCAGGTCATCTCCTATCAAATGTTCTGGGCAGATTCTTGTATCTTCAGGGCACCAAAGTTTGTGGAAAAACATAAGCTGTTGCTTTGCTAATTCAGGTAAAGATACCAAACCATAATCTATGTATTGCAAGCAAATGGTGCATTTTCTGTGTGACGCAGAACCATAAAACAATTGATCAAGTTTCAAAAGAGGTAACTGATTTGAAGCCGGTACAGATAAAGGAGTCGTTTTCTGATCATTATCAATGACATCATTACATTCCTCTGCATCATCGTTATCAGAATCATCATCAACATTTTCCATATTTCCGTTACTAGCAACGTCCATTTCAACATCTTGCTCATTTATAACGTTGTTAGATTCTTCATTGTCATGTGGATTAGTGGTATTATCTTCAGTCTTTCTTTCATATTTTTTAAAGCATTTGTAGCAGAGTTTTGCTTCATTTAGATTAGAAGCTACATCAACCCCATCTGATTGTAAGGAATTGAGTAACCACCCATACTGTGGCAAAAGGATATTCCTTGCAGACTTTGCAGCAGACTTAGTTTTATCCCTGAACCTTACTGAACAACCTGGTCCAATGCACCTATCTCCCATTATGGAAACTGATGTCAAAGCTTATGTTTTAAGCTACAATCTGCTGAGGACTTTTTGTCCAAATAATTGTATCAAAGTAAAATGTATGAAGATGTATAAACAATAAAGATATAAAAAATGGTGTATAATATGTACAATGGTTATAAAAAGTTCATTAATACTTCTCTAGAAAATGAATAACTACAATGAGATATCAAAGAACTGCCTGTCCTATGAACAACCTACTAAGGTGTAAATAATTAGACTTCTTGTCCTAAGTTTTACAAATAGTAAAATGTGTGAAAACCACAATGGAATTACCCAATTGATGTATAAATAATACAAAGTGTAAATTGATATGAAAAAGAAACACTGATATAAACAAGAGGAGAATAACCAAAGCTAAGAGAACCAAAGAGAGTGGAATACAGCTAAATAATGCTTAATCTTTTCTGTCACCCTTTTGTGAACTTCAGCCTTGACTGCAAATTGCTGAAGTCAAAAATGTATAAACAACTTTTAATAGAATTAAGTCTGTATTAATGTAGCTATGTTTTTTCAATTATTGGCAACTACAAAAGCTAGTATCAAATATGACAAAACATAGACTAAAATACATGTAATAAGTAAACTACTCTCTTAGCTGATGAAGTGCAACAAGGCAGAATGAAATGTTTCAATTAGAAAGTAGTTTAGGCATGAGTGTTACACTAGCGTTTAAAATGTGACTTTTGGAGTTACAGAAGAAAGCAGTTTCAATGAAATACCAGTATGAGTACATGTACTTTTTGAAAAGCTATACAGTCAGACTTTGTTCAAAGAAATGAATTGTGTATGACTGCAGAAAACGGTTAACAAATATAGGAGTATTGTATGATGATGTAGAAGTGTTTTCTTGTTCTTTTCTGTTTAGTGGAAAGTGAATGTAATTGATAATCACTTTTAGTCTTTGTAGCCAGTATCAACCTCAAGGAAAAACAATTTGTTGATATCACGATGACTCTTGTTAAAACCATTCATATGTATAAAGAAAATCATCATTAAGGATGTTCAAATATATAAAAAAATATAAAATATGTTTTCAGACACAAGTATGTTTTGCTGACAGTTTTTTAATTCAAACTTCAAAGTTGTTGATATAGGTAACCTTACTAATTGCCAGGTACTGCCAGACCATTAACGTATGCACGAGTTGCATCTAAATGGTGTTAACAATATTGCTATTAGTATAATAATTGATTTACTGGTTGTCATCTGAATGTCTTTGTTAAGACATGCATATATCTATGGTAAAAGTGGAGCACCCTGTCTAATACTCTTTTAATGATAAGCCACTTTCTTCAGATGATTGTCCTATTGAAAATTAGAAGTGTAGAATATATTTTGGGATGAAAGGAATATTTATTAAATAAAAATAATTTGTGAATTGGTGTTTTTTGGGGGTTTATTTTCATACATGCTACTTTCTTAGGAAAATATCTGTATAATTACTGCTATACGTTTACAGAAGTCTGTTTCTGTATGTGAATCTTTCATTTATCATAGTTAGTTATGCAAAAATATCGATATTATTGCATTAGAAAGTGTTTTGGTAACCATAACACATTTTAGATGGACATTAGATTTTTGTCCAAAACACCACCTTTGCTCATATCATGCATAATATGAGATTGTTACCGGTTTTCAAATTTTATAAAATTTTGTGTGTATTATGTAGACATACAGGGCCTACTTTCCTAGCAATTTCATAGGTTGACAAAGACTAGAACTACCATAAATGTTTTGTTGAACTTTGTGTTTGGAAAATTTCAGTGTCAATTTTATCCATACTTTTTACATTCAAGTTTTTAAAAAACAGTCAAGTCAATACCTATAATAGCACAATTTGTATCTAATATCTCTATAAGGTGTACCTTTACTATTCATGTTAAAGTTTTAGGAAAATAATGAATTTCGATAACTTTGGACTTAGTTTTTTCAAGGCAGGTACCAGCCAAAACTAGGAGTACCCCAAGGTGCCCTCCTGAGACCTACATGTCTTATTTGAAGTAGATAAATACATTTTTGCAGTTCATAGGCCAAAGGCAATTCGCTTGCAAAGTATCAAGAAAATCCATGCGTGGGCGCAAATGAGACCCCCCCTTTTATGTCATGCTGCACTAGAGGAATTACGGGACAACTACCTTAAGTTTTTACCGGACGTGGCTGATTGATTGAAATGGACATTAACGTTGTTTCAACAGAATATGTCATATCATGACAGTCACTGTACCTACACATTCATGTCACGGTTTCCTCGTTTTCTCACACAAGTTCTAACACATTTCTCTTTCCAAGTCACACACGACTTTCTCATATGCATTAGATGAGGGGCGAAAAATCGCCTCGGATAGAAAAGTTGCCTCAAACGGCTATCGAAATTTAAAACACCTCGAATCCGAAAGGGTAACGCAGAAATACCCGGGCGGGCTGACCTGACTTCGAGATTTGAGATGAGACTCACCCATAATGTTGTAACGTTAATAGTTGCGCCTATATGTTAACAGTTCTGCCTATACATGTATGTTGACAGGTGTGCCTGTACATTAACAGTTGTGCCTATATATGTATGTTGACAGGTGTGCCTGTACATTAACAGTTGTGCCAATATGTTGACAGGTGTGCCTGTACATTAACAGTTGTGCCAATATGTTGACAGGTGTGCCTGTACATTAACAGTTGTGCCTATACATGTATGTTGACAGGTGTGCCTGTACATTAACAGTTGTGCCAATATGTTGACAGGTGTGCCTGTACGTTAACGGTTGTGCCTATACATTGACAGGTGTGCCTGTACGTTAACGGTTGTGCCTATATGTTGACAGGTGTGCCTGTACGTTAACGGTTGTGCCTATATGTTGACAGGTGTGCCTGTACGTTAACGGTTGTGCCTATATGTTGACAGGTGTGCCTGTACGTTAACGGTTGTGCCTATATGTTGACAGGTGTGCCTGTACGTTAACGGTTGTGCCTATATGTTGACAGGTGTGCCTGTACGTTAACGGTTGTGCCTATACGTTGACAGGTGTGCCTGTACGTTAACAGTTGTGCCTATACGTTGACAGGTGTGCCTGTACGTTAACAGTTGTGCCTATATGTTGATATGGGTGCCTGTATATTAACAGTTGTGCCTATATATTAACAGATGTGGCTATATTTTGACAGGTGTGCTGTATGTTTACAGGTGTGCCTATATATTAACAGGCGTGCCTATATATTCACAGATTTGCCTATATGTTTACAAGTTTGCCTATATGTTAACAGGTGTGCCTGTATGTTAACAGGTGTGCCTATATATTAACAGATGTGCCTATGTTTTAACAGGTATACCTGTATGTTTACAGGTGTGCCTATATGTTGACAGGTGTGCCTATTATGTTAACAGGTGTGCTTATATGTTGACATGTGTTCCTGTATGTCAACAGGTCTGCCTATATATAAACAAGAGTGCCTATATGTTGACAGGTGTGCCTATTTAATGACAGCTGTCCCTATATATCAACAGATGTGCCTATATGGTAACAGGTGTGCCTATATGTTGACAGGTGTGCTTTTATATTAAAAGGTGTACCTATATATTAAGGTGTGTGCCTATATGTTAACAGGTGTGCTTACATGTTAACATGTGTGTCCATACGTTGACAGATGTTCCTAAATGTCAACAGGTGGGCCTATATATTAACAGGTGTTTAAAACGATGATCTAGATATTGATCTTTTCTCTCTGAAAAGGGAAACATCCATGAGAAAGGAGATAATGTTGGTTTCCAGCTTTTTTTTTTGGATCCATCCCTTTTTTAGAAAAAAAAAAATCCTTTTACCTAAGGTCGATATTAAATAGGCGCGCTTAAACTGGAAAAAAAGGTTGGTTAATTTTTGTTTACATAGAAACACTTTGTTTCCTGGGGGTTTAACCCTTTATCCATCATTCTCGGGTTTTTACGACCCTGAGATAGAAGCCTTTCGAAATCAATGTGGGAAAAGAAGAAAATGCTGGTAAGTACCATTTTCTCCTTTTCCAACAATGGTTCCTACCCTGCAGGAAAAAAAATTCAATTTTTGAGTGAAGTTTATTTTGTCGTCTGCAAGTGCTTTCAATTTGGACCAGTCTAAAATTTTGTCATTTGGTAAAGAGTTAAAACACAAACCTCTATTGTAAGGATAAAGTGCTACCTATAATTGACCTGTTTTAAAAAAGAGAAACAGCCTCATTGCATCAAATGAAGGAACCGCATGTCAGCCATGTTCTGGCAAAAGGAGAATCAATGCATCTCTGCAATGATACCCTGCACAGATTAATGGATACATTTATGGATACCTGAAATCCTTTATGTCTGTTAAAAGACTCGATCATGAAGTTGACTGGTCCTTCGGCATGTAGCAAATTCAAAAATAGCAAAAAAGTTTCGACTCATGTCAGCCTGCGCAGTTCGCGCAGGCTGACATGAGTTGATACTTTTTGCAGATGCATTAAGCCCCCTTTTCACAGAGCGTGGCTCATGTATTTTCGACCTTCGGTATCTTGTGAAGATATTTGCGTTTATTACATTCTGTTACTAATAATAGTAACATTTTCCACCGAAAATGGTGTAATATCAGTGTCACGCGAGGGCAGATATGACGGGGCAACGGGCTGATATCTGATATCCTGCCCATTGATAAGATATTTGTTCTATACCAATAGCAACAGAACACTCGCTCGTAAACTAACGTTCTCTAAACATCCATTTTGAAAAAAAAAAAATGGCGGAATCGGTCTGTCAATCGCTAGCGGACAAAACTTCAAAACTACAGGCAACGTTGAATTGTTAAACCTACAATGACGTGATAAATAGAGTATAGATTGCTGTTGTCTTGGATTGGGAAACTTATCAGGCAGTGTGTAGTGTCTATAGACTAGTAGATCTAGTTCTACGATTTTTAGCCTAGAGCCGGATGAACCGAGTCTGATTAAGTTACATAATTCGAAGCAATAACCATCTATTTATCCTGTTTCTTAGTTTTGATCCGTATCACAGTAAATTGAATAATTTATTTAGATTGAGAAACAATAATGTAAACATCTTTTTAACAATGAACAAACATTAATAACTGTTTATTTAAAACGTCCTATACTGCACATATGCAGCTCTACGATAGTGATGATGAATGACGTCATGAACGTGACGTTTTCCCGCGGAAAAAAGTTGTGTCGAATGGAGACAAGATATTTTTGTTTTAAGTGTTAAACATGCTAGAAAACAAAACAAAAAAAAAAAACTCGAGCAATTGATCCATGAATGTAATAAAGAGGTTATTACACGGCTGATGAGGGCAGGAGAGTGATATCGGCCCTCCACCTCGAAATCTGCCCTCGGGCTAAAGCCCTCGGGGCAGATATCAAGGTGGCGGGCCGATAGCCTATCACTCTCCTGCCCTCATCAGCCGTGTAATAACCTCTAATTATGTGATAACGCTGTATATAATATAACTATTTTAGATCAGACGGCATGTTCTATAGGCCTAAAGGCCCGGTCACACCGGCCGAACTTTGCTGGAGCGTTCCTTGAACGGTACGGAGGGGGGGACCGAATTTCGACAACGCTCGTCACCGCGCACAAAATGAGAAAAAAATCGAAAACACTGGCGTTGGCTTAGCGGTGCACCGCTGAAGCCGGCGTTGCTTAAGCGTTGGGTTAGTAGTAGGGAACGTTGGTTTAGCGGTGACGCTAGCGTTCGTATAGCGGCGTTCTGCGCATGCAAGCTTTGGCTCGGCGGGGGTATACAGTTGGTTTAGCGGCATACCGCTTGTGACTACGGAGGTGAACGGATCGTTTTCATTATCCACTGTCTGACCCACACAACTGTGTCTCTCCTTTTTCTCTCTCCTCTCCTTCTGTCAACAGCTTGTTGCAATCTGAGGAGGTTCTGATTCTTCTGCACTAGTGCACTAATCATAGCAAGTCTCTCAGCGTCCATGGTGATACAGTTTTACTGTAACTTTGAGCAATTTCGATATAGATGAGGTCTGAACTCAACGGCAGCTCGATGAGCCCCTTGTCCATTTCTTCCCGTATTTATAGCCAAATTCTGGTCCCGCTCCGACGCCTCTATACCAACGCAAAGCCAAAGTTCATCGCCGCCATGGCTCGCTGCTTCAACGCCCGACACCGTTCCAGCAACCCCGTGTCCGCTCTTAAAACGCTTACAACCGCTCCAGTGAAGTTTGTGCAACGTTTAATCGCCGCCCGGGCAACGCTGGCGAAGCAGCGGTGGTCCAGCGTTCAAGATATCTGCATTGGCCTAGCGGACCCAAGCGTCCACGAACTTGCGTCTAGCGGTGCCAAACTTTGAAAGGGCGCTGGTGGAGCGGGGGTGAACTTTGTCGGGGCGGAAAATTGCCAACTCCTCACCGCTCGTAATATTTTGTGCAGCTCAAAACTTTCGAAGCGGTAGGAGGGTCCCTCCAGAAATATCAGCGGTGGCCGAGCGTATACGGCGTTGCTTTAACGGGGGCCAACTTTTGTTAAACGGTTGTGAACGATTACGAGCGGTGATGAATTTTTTTCACCGCTCCAGGAACGCTCCAGCAAAGTTCGGGCGGTGTGACCGGGCCTTTAGGCATCTTCTTGACTCGAGCGTGCAACAGACCTACATGCAGGTATGTCTTTGTCGTCGTGAAAAGTTATTGTCACCAAGAATCCACATGCTATGTTTGTTTGAAATCATGTTTTTACGATTTTTGTTCTGTAGGCCTAAGACATCTTCCTGACTCGAGCGTCCAACAGAGCTACATGTAGGTATGTCTTTGTCGTCGTGAAAAGTTATTGTCACCAAGAATCTACATGCTATGTTTGTTTGAAATCATGTTTTTACGATTTTTGGTCATTGAGAAATAACAGTGGTGAGTTTAAAAGGCAGACTGTCACAGAATTTGCTGTCTAAATCCATTTTCTTGCGAAACTGTACTGATACACAGTCTGTTTCGTCATGCTTTTGTAAATAAAGCGAAAAAACCCGAAACAAGAAATAGGCATGGTTTATTTTTATATGACGAATATCAGAAAAATATTTGTTAAATCAGTTTGCCATGCCTGAAAATGACCCCTCAAATAATTGTAATTTTTCATTAATCAAATAAATCTAATCAGCAGAAAAAAAGAAGAATTTCGTTAAAAAAAAGGGAAAGAAGACTGCTGGACAAGATCATGAATGCGACTTGAAAAAGCGACAAGAAGGCCAAATGACCGTCATATAAAGCATATTGTGGTAATTTGACTGGTTTGACTTTAGCCATTCCCGCATGTGCACGGTGAGCGCCGGAGAATCCCGTGTCATACAGGTAGCCTCAGACGATATCGAGAAGCCGAAGTGAAAAGACGTGTTTTCTGTACCTTGTTTTTGTTGTTGAGCGGCATCTGCCTGTAGAAAAGACGACTAGCAGTTTTTGTGACCCTCGGAGGCGGACCAGTTACAAATAGGCAAGTCTGATTTTACAACAGTGGCGCTGCGAGCAATTCGGATCGCATTTGCGGAGAATTGTTTGCATTATTGTGTTTTCTTTTGTTGTTTTGAGGCGGCGTCCATTTGTCACGTGGGTGGGGTTTCCCGCTGAATTTGAATGCTGTTTTCAAAATTATTTATGTCCATCTAATTGCATAATTAATTGTATGTTTCAATTTTGATATCGTTTTTTCTGAATTTTGACTGCTGGCATTAGTAGTAAAACACAGTTTGAACGATTTTTTTTTTTGTTTGTCTGAATCGTTTTACAGGGTTACCCCTCTTGCCAACAGTTGAAAACATTGTGGCAATAGCAACTTAATAATTTGCTTTTTCCATTGCCTCAGTTCAACATTTGGATTTGCAATATTTGCCCAAATTGTTGTAGGGTCAATTGACTGTCGCTGGTTGAGGGTGTTCTTTATTTTCGACTAATTGAAAGTGAAAATAATAACTCAGTTGTTTCAATTTTATTTTCGACTAACCAAAAGTGAAAATAACTAGTTTCCGGCTTTTCAGTGGAAACATAGATCTAATTTGAAACATTTATTTACAGCTTTCCACTTTTTAAAGGGAAATTGCTGACCTCTCTCTTATGAAATAGAGTAAGTGTTAAAGGGGAACTGCTACACTTTTCCTATCAATTAAAGGGGAAGTGAACAATTTTCTGACTTAGTACAAAAAGCAGATAATTGAAAATTTCAGTCTTTTGATACATCTAGCTGTTGATTATCCATGTCAACAATTATGAACAAATGGTGATTTTTATCGCGCATAATTTTGGCTTTCATTTACATTCAAAAGCTAGATCATCTTAAAATGGACAAGGTACTAATAAATTATTGTTTGGGGCGTGAATTACTAGCTCTGCCAGGAATTGGAGAGCACCTCGCTGCTGAAATTTTGAAAAGGAGGGAGGAGAAAGGAAATATAGATTTAGAAGAGCTTCGATCTATTCGAGGACTCAGACTCACAGATGAATTGATAAACCGGATAGACTTTAGACCTTACGAGCCATCTAATAAAGAGGTTCAAAAGGATTCAAGACGGCAAACATGTGAACGTCATGGTCAATTAAATCGGTCTATGTACTTAAATGAAAATGATAGAGCCCCATATCATTTTCATCAAAGTGTTCTCTCACCAATGGCTCACTACCCTTCACAAATAATTGGTGCCTATGGCAGTCCATATTTTGGAGATCATGAACGGAGATCAAATAACTCGTTCTATTCACAGTATACTGCCAGAGATGCTTATAGTGTCGGCCGCAAAACTAATTGGGTTGATGACTGCAATGCATAAAGACATGATTTGTTCTATGAACCAGTAACGGTTCCAAGGCACATCAGCTACGATGGCACTGGTTCATGGCCATCATTTTTCGTAAAATTTTCTACCTTCGCTGAAGAACAACAGTGGACAGGAAGGGAAAGAAAAAACAATTTGTGCTGGTGTCTGCAAGGTAGAGCAAGTGACTACTTTGCTATGATCACGGACAGGGAACCAAATTTGGAATATTTTGATTTGGTTCAAAGACTAGAGAGAAGATTTAGTTCTTCCGATCTTCCCAGCGTGCTGAGGATGCAATTTGTAAATCTGCGCCAAAAATGTGATGAAAGCATTTATGAATGGGCAGACAGAGTGGCACACCTGGGCACAAAGGCCTATAGAGACATGCCTGAACATCTCGTACAATATGAGCTTGTTCTGAAATTTTGCCAAGGTTGCATAGATACTGATTCTAGTCACTATGCAATAAATATGAAACCACAGACCTTGGAGCAAGCAATAGGCCATGTAGTGTGGAATCAAAACACTACAAAAATGATGAATGCGGGACAGGTTAGACATCCCACCCGGCAAGTCCATGCAGATACAGAGGCAAGTGAAGAATGCTCTGTTGATGCTTCAAGTAAACCAGAGTTAGAGGAAAGAATAACTACTCTGGAGGGGAAGATGAGTCATGTTGTGACAGTATTAGAAGAATTAGAGACTGTCATCATATCAGAAAGTGAACAAGGGGATAGATCTAGGTCGCCAGAAAGGGACCCAGATAGGCCTACTTGTCACAGCTGTAATGAAGTGGGCCACATAAAGAAAGATTGTCCTAAGCAGCACAAATCTGTAAGGTTTCACGAGACAGCAGACTCGTTAAACGACCAAGGGTTGAGGGAGAAGGCCAGCCTTCAACCCAAGCAGAATTGAATGGCCTGAAAACTGAGAACAGAGTAGCTGGACTCAAAGAAGAGCCGGCAGATACTGCTGATAGTGAGTTACACTCAAAGAAAGGTGAAACACATGGCGAAAAATTGAACGCATGTGTTAAACAAGTTCATGTTGAAGGAACAACAGAGGGAGATCAAAGTTGTACGGAGCAATTCATTGTCTGTAGACTTGATTCCCATTTAGCCTGTACAGTTACCTGCAAAGTGCAATCTCTACCAATAACAGCAATAGTTGATTCAGCTGCTGAAGTTACAGTAATTTCGGATAGGATTTATAATCAACTACAGCCAAAGCCCCCAATCAAAGGATGTGCCATCATACTTGCTGCAGGGAGAGATGAGAGTATCAAAGGTTACATTGTGGGTCCTACGCATGTTCAACTGGGACACTCTGCATTTGAAGAGGACATTTATGTCGCTCCTATAGAAGATGACATGCTGTTAGGGTTTGACATAATACATGAGAGGAAGACTGATATCAACTCGTCAGAATCCTGCCTACAAATAAAGGAGGAAAAGATACCAATGATAATCAGCAAAGATAGAGAGAGATCAAGGGTATCAAGAGTGTTCGTAATTGAGACAGTCCATGAACAACTTAAATCTGATAAAGTGGTCGAATGTTCACTCAAACACACAGATGAAGATATCCTTAAACCAGTCGGTAAAATGGACCTGATGTTACCTGGAACAGCCAGTAAAGTGGAAAAAGAGCCACTGAGAGGTGCCATAAATACATCTGTGACACACCATAGCATAAGCAGGAGGCACAAATCAGAGAATGACCATGATAAGCCACAGACAATGCTTAGAAGTACAGATGGTTCTGAACAGCTCCCATGTGGAGGCTGCAATAACGATAAGAAAGTACACCAGGACTGGAAATACAGCATTGGAATAGAAATTGACAGAGTACATAAAAATGGTACCAAAAAGACACTCAGTGGTCAACAGATAGAAGAGAAAAAATTCATATACCTGCAGAAATGGTTATTCCATAAAAAAGAACCACCAAATGGAGAAGTGACATTGAATTTGATGCAGCTGAAGAAGTACTTTTGGACATGTATGGTTGTCATCATTCTGGCAGACTCTAAGCTGTTGAAAAGGAATCCAGAAACAGTAGACCAAGTACTTCAGACTCAACATAAGAAGGTGATTGGAATTGAATTAGTCATCCCGACAATTAGAAATGTGGGAATTGACATGAGTGTAAAAGTGCAGAAATCAGCTAGGTCAGATCCTTGCCCAGATAGAAGGGAAGGATCAAATAAATGTAGGTAACTGTCTCTCACTCCCAACCTGAATGCCAGTCAGGGAAATGGATTCAGGGGGTGAAAGAAGATGTTGGTATTACTAGTAGAAGGAGCTATTAAGCTGCCTTTTGGTACATGTAGATAGCCCAAACAGAGGTCAGTAGTTGGCAAACCTCCAAACAAAGTGGGTCTTATGAGTAATGACGCCAGAAAAATGGGTTATAAATATACGAGAAAAAGATTCACAACAGTACAGTAGCAGATATAAGCGAGATATGCGTGCCTCGACTTCTCTGCTCAGAGACTACTGATACTTGGGTTTATAGAAGATTTGGGGGAGGATCCTTAGAAGGGGAGATGCAGGTCCTTTATTGGTAGTCCACCTAAGAGAAGAAAAAGGGGACGCAATAGGCAAAAAGGTGACTTAACTAGAAAGTGCCTTCAAGCCATATGAACAGCTGTTTGTCATACCATGGACACATAAACCGGCTCTTACATTATGGCTAGGGAATTCATGGAGACTTTTCCAAACTGTGATTTTGGTTTTGTCGGGGAAAAAGACCCATTCCAGCCAAAAGAATTTTCTAGAAGAAAGAAGGTTTTGACATATTTTTGGTGGGAAAAGATTTGCTCTAATACCTGGAAATGGAATTAGAATTAATACTTCCACCTTTAAAGGGGAAGTTGCTGCCCTAATTGCCAGACTGAAAGTGATGCCTGTGTCAGTGATCCTTTCAGCCAGTATCAGTATTAATGTTTTAGATCTTAATGGCCGTGTATGTAGAGAAACAGGCCAAATCCACCTAGACAAGCCGCAATTTCAGACTTGGGCTTCTGCAAGGGTGCTGCATTAACAGACTCTATATAAGATGGGGCTTTTCAAAATGGGGAAGTATGTGGTAATTTGACTGGTTTGACTTTAGCCATTCCCGCATGTGCACGGTGAGCGCCGGAGAATCCCGTGTCATACAGGTAGCCTCAGACGATATCGAGAAGCCGAAGTGAAAAGACGTGTTTTCTGTACCTTGTTTTTGTTGTTGAGCGGCATCTGCCTGTAGAAAAGACGACTAGCAGTTTTTGTGACCCTCGGAGGCGGACCAGTTACAAACAGGCAAGTCTGATTTTACAACAATATTATGCGGTTTCTACGCGGCGGCTTTTTTACTTTTTTGTTTACATGTACCAACATGTACTGAAATTGTAAGCCAATAAACTATTTGATGCTGATCTCTCCTGGCTTTTTTTTTTTAAAGGAGCCAGCTTGTTTTCATCAGTGTTTACAAATGTCCGTGTGAATGGCGAAAGAGCGGTAACAACTAAAAGAAAAACTTTTTTCTGCAGGATGAGTTTTTTCCCCTTGTAAACGAAAACCAGGGCTTTAGTTCTGTCAATTATTCAAAAGTGTTTCAGCTAAAGCAGAATTTTTACCATCCTTCACACTGCAAATTTTCGCAAAGGATATAAACATAAGTTGTTTGGATAGAAAGTTACCAATTCTATTAATCTTGAAAGCAGTGTCGGATTAGGCAAAAGTTGCTTGTTGCAGTCGATAGCCCCCTTCTTCCCCACTGTTTAAAAAAAAGTGAAATCATCAGCGGAAAAAATATTTTAAAAATTCTTACGCATATCGGTAGACAAGGTCTCTTTCTTTCTCTTTTTTTTTTTCTTTAATCAACGATGATGAAGCCAAAAGACATGCATTCCGTTTTGGAAAGTAGTCGCTATTAAAGTTGACGGTAAATTAGGCTAGATCTACAGTCTCAAAGAGTAGCTTCCCCTGGATGTCAGACGATTCGGACCCAAGAAGATTCGGCCCAGGGCCTTCCAGCGATTTTCGAGAAGATTCGGCCCAGCAGGTGAGAAGATTCGGCCCCGAGGGTGAGAAGATTCGGCCCAAGTTATATTATATCGTTTGTATCAGTAAAATAACTTGATTAAACTAATTATTCTTAAACTTTATAGTAATACTAATCCCACATATTGTTTTGCAGAACGTTACGATTATTAGGTGTTCTGCTAACACTATTATTAGTTGATTTTAGTGGTGTACTTCTAATTTTTTTTTTTAGGAGATTGGACCCGATCGTTGAGAAATAGAGAGAACTCGGACCAGTTTTCATAATTTTTTTTTTTGTATTATTGACTGTATGTTTTATTTGCTTGAATAATTTAGGAGCGTAATTTTCTCTTTGTTCTGGAACGATTTTACTGAGATATTGAAAAAAATCGGCTTTGAACTTTATTTGCACTTTATTTGGCGTGGAGAAAGTACTCTTGTCGTGAATTTCATGTAACTGAGTAATACATGCTTTTAATTGGTTTTACCTATTACTTCTTCAAACAAAAGTGTTAGACAGGAGAAAGATGTAAACTTGTCAATTTCAAAACATTTTGGGTCGACAATTTAATATAGCTCAAGAGTTAACATTTATCAAGGGATATATAAAAAAAAAAAAAAAAAAATTAAGATAATTTAAGAAACATGGAGGCCACCAGCAAATTCTCTCCATTCATGATGTTATGCACATTAAGACATCGGACATTAATTAACTTTTTTACAACTTTGAAAATGTAGACTAAATTGTCAAAAAAAAAAAAAACATTTGCAATGGAGAAATTAATTAAATCTGGCTCATATGGTTGATATTCTTTTGAAGAGATATAAAACATTTCAGGAAATGGAGAAAACGTTGCCAGCAATCTCTCCATAATCTTTATTGCCATACAAACGTTAAAAAGCCGATAGATAACTTTTTCTCAGAAAAATCAAAACTTTGAAAAATACGATAACATAAATATAGACCATCTCCAAGTCAATCAACATTATTGCATAAAACGTGCCTTTTCGGGCCGTTTTAAGCATGTATTAACGGGTAAAAATCGGGCGGTTAACGGGAGAAAACGTGTGTTAATCAGTAAATTCACGCGCCGTTAACGCCCGGGTTTGTACTATCAATATCCTCGATTCGGGCCTACCTTGTAAACAACGTTTGTCCTCGCCAGATTTTCTGTAGACTCCGACCGTCAAACTGTAGGAATTCGTACCATATTCGATCCTTTTCATGGCATGTCTTTGATGATATTAGTACACCACAAACAAACCTTTGCAGAGAATCTCAGATTAATCGAGATCTGAACAAAAATTCACCTGTGAAATGTACCCTAAAGCAGCTACATCCCACCCACTTTTAACGTGATCGGTCCGCCTGGCTTGATGTATATCGAACCTTCTGTCGCCTTCAGTTACAGAAATTTATATCCACGCATTCATCCTAGTTGTAATCGTCAAAATGTGTGCAAGTTTATTCTACATAAGTCCAGCGTGTATTAAAAATCAATAAAAGTGTATTTACTGCGAGAGAATCAAGACTGACATACAGGACTAACGGCCCTTTCCTAATCGTAACAAAAACTTCTTTGCCGACTTCCGGTTTTGACCCATTTGCGTACAGTACATTTGAAATTCGCTTATTTGCATTTCTATGGAAATATTTTTGCTATCTGTGCAAATTATTGTTGGAATACCTTTACTTTATGCAATAATAGCGTTAATTCACGTTTTTTTCGGTCGTTAACATTCGCAGAGGCCCTCAAAATACTTAAACACCCTCGTGCTTCGCACTCGGGCGTTAAAGCATTTTTCGGGCCTCTGCGAATGTTAACGACCTCAAAAACGTGAATTAACCCTATAATAACACTCAACAAAGTGATAACGCGTGTCTCACTGTAATAAGATTAAACCCTGCACCCCGTTTTACTCGCCGTTGCGAAGAGTGTACTTCAGCATCATAATACACAGAATTACAATCTGGTCTTCAAGATTGGATCGCAATTTACTGCAGTCTGATCTTGCGCCACATTCTCTACAATATGTAATTAACCAAAAACAGGAACTAGGTTCTAGGAGATTTTCTAACAAACCAAGCAGTAACACACAGACATACCAAAGCGGTGTAGCGTCAATATCGGAATTGCAATTTAAAGCAGTCTGATCTAATGTCACAATCCCGACAGTATGTAATTAACTAAAAACAGTAACTAGATTAGGATTTTTCTGAAAAACCAAGCAGTAATTTGGCGATCCTATAAAGATGATACATGTATGTAGATTAGATCAGAATGCACCCTTTCTTTATGTCCCATACTATGGTCATGAGAGTAACATTTGCAGACGATTTTTGAAAATTGTACCATGCTTAAAGACACCCAAGAACATACGAGAACGATGTAGATAAAGGAGAGAAAAAAAAATACAAACAATTCCTCATTTTTCCAATTTCTTTTCAAAAGCCTACGTTCACAGTGTTCTAAGAGTCGGAGTTGTCAGGTTAAAACCCTTACAGTCTGGAAATTGAAACATTCGTGATATCGGACAGTATTTGTCCTAACTAGATAAAAACCTTTTTTGCAAATGTTTTTATGTACATAATAAGATCACACATAGCAAGAAAGAAAATGTAATACATGTATAGCGGTGCATTCAGTTAATCAAATTTTTGCTTCTGTGTTATCTGATCACGATCTCCAGCAGGTCATATAGTAATATATAAATCTGATGCACATTCATTATACAATACTAACCATCAAATTTATCTACCCTCTCATATGAGAACATTTTTTTAAAAAAAAAGGACAATATCAACAATTATTAAAACAGACAGACAGACAAATATTTTTTATTCTCAAATCTATAATACATAGACACATGAGAAAAACAATACATAACATTCATAATACATCAATACAATTACAAATCGCTTATGTATGAAAAGTACTGCAAATACACCTTCAAACTGTGAAAATTGCATTAACAATCCTTTATTTCATTCATCATCAAACTGTGAAAAAAATTATTGTAATCTTCAATTATCTTCACACTGTATAATGTACCGTATAATCATTTACAAATACTTAAAATTGTTCTTTTCATCTTTATATGTATGCAAACATACATTACGTGACGATAAAGGTGGACAGAACCTGTATCAAAGTAACCCTAAAATTGGGCATTCTCCTTTAATTAAAAATTAAGTATAATTGCAAGATATGGAACTCGCCTGTACAATACTGTTCTCAAAATTTGGGCCGAATCTTCTTCTACCTTGGGCCGAATCTTCTCGTAGGTGGTCCGAATCTTCTTGGGTCCGAATCTTCTCAAGATTTCGTGTTGGGCCGAATCTTCATGGTTCCGAATCTTCCTCCACCCACTTCCCCTATGCTCAGAGATGCAAGTAACAAACGAAAGTCAGTTTGATTCTGATAAGTATAAGTCTGTGGTTGAGAGGTATTACACACAGAAATATTTCATAAGTAAGTTTTATTTTTTTTTTAAAATTTGGATTCACATCAATAGCCAAGCTACAAAGACCTGTAGATGCTTTGTCATGGGTATTCGTGATGACTTCATCTAGCGAGTTGAGGTCGTCCTACGAATATTCAAACCAGATTTCATGGCTAGCACTCCTGCAGCATTTATTAGCCTGTTTATCAGTTGTTTTTTTTCTGGGGTTTTTAATGAAAGGTCAATACAGGCCTTATTTACTTCAGTGAAGAAAACGCTATCTCTTTGTAGTGTTGAATCGGTAGTGTGGACGTCGAGCAGGAGATAGAGCCTTTCGGAAAACTCAGGGATTTGAGCACTCCCTAAGATAGTGAGGGTCCCCAAGGTTGGGTGGTCGAAACCAGGGGTGGTTTTAACCGGCGGTTTTAACCGGTTAAAACCGCCCCGGTCAATACTCCCAAAGCGGTATAGCTAAACAGCGAAAGGAACTTCCTTTCGCTTCCTTTCGCGAAAGGAAGATTACGTCCACGAAAGGAAGATTCTTTAATATGAAAGAAGCGTTTTCCTCACGAAAGGAAACCGTCGTTGATTTATTGCTTATACATTCTAGGTATTTGTAAAAGTTAGATTATGAATTTAAGATTTTTACACTCGAAAAATCGTGTTTTACTATCGCGGTGAAAGTGTTACTATAAATAACCGTTCTTGCGTGAAAGTATGTATGTACACGAAAGGAAGATTTTTTCCTCGAACGTAGTCTTTTTGCATGAAAGGATTTTTTTCTGAATTTGAGAATATCTTTTCGACATGGATGAACTTGACTTGTCAAATTTATAAGTTTTATATGAAACTTTTGCTAGTAACGAGATTCTTTAGGGTAAGGAAATTCCTTTTGCGAAATACAAAGCCGTCTATAGAACCAAGATATAAAACTGTTCTTCTTGGAAGAGTCTAAGACTTTAAGATGAAATCATTAGACTAGCAAGCTTTATGAAAGACGAAAAATAAAATGTAAATATGATTTTCTAATAATTTAGACCTGATTTAAGTTTAAAATATGAGATTGAAATCACAAATATAAAACACGCTGATCAGTGGTTGTTAAACTCGTATAATTCTTTCTTGTCCTTACCTGAAAAGCATATTTTGGAGTGAAATGTTGTTGGAAAGGGATAAAATGCTATTTCCAGAGTTTTTTTTCTTTTTCTATCAGAAGAATCATGATGGTATATGGGCAACTTCAAAAAAAATGAAGCAAAAGTGTGACATTGGGGGTCAAATTTCAAACCTGTTTTATCTTGGCGCTTTTTCTATTTTTTTGACTAGGAGACATCCAAGTTCAAGGAACAAGCACTTCTACACGCAAAAAAAATGTAGAACTTGACCAAAATTAATATTTTAATATTTTTTTCATCAATTTTTTTCAATTTGTTAGTTGACAAAAGAATTCATACTACACACAGGCATTAAGAAAAATGTCAATCTTTTTAATTTAGCTTTAGGGGGAAGTGTTTAAGGCACCATTTTAACACAATTTTTCTCACACATATCTATTTATTTTTTTCTTATAGGATTTTTTTTAGTATTCGAGCCGTATATTTTCATTCGACACATCCCAAAGTTTTTTTCACTGGGAAAATGGGCAAGCTAAAGTGAAAAAACATATATGTTAATATCAATGAAGGTATTGCCAAAGCATATGTAAAATTTTAATTGGTTATGATGAATATCAGAGTTGTTAGGTCTGTGTCAAAAACATGACATTATTTAGAAAAAAAATGTTACACTTGTGACACTTTCAAAACTAAGGGTTTTTGTTTAAAATTTGCATTCTAATACCAAATTCTTTTCACATTTAGAATCTTTTGGTAATCACAAATGATTAAAGAGCAATTTGCAAGTAACCTTTCAACTTTAGGAGGAACAATGAAGAAAAATGATAAGGGAAGCTATTCTTATCTAAATTGGCAATACTGTTTTACTTTTTTCACAAATGACTCATGAAAGTGGTAGAATCTCTCATTCTGCAAACAGTTATAAACTATCAAATCATAATAAAACAATTTGTTATAAGTTTAAAGCCCCTGCCATAATCTGTAGGCTAGTTTTAAAGGTACCTTATATGCTACACTTGTGACAAAAGTAGTAATAATGACAAAAATAATTATTTTACTTCAGTACCTGGTTTTTATTTTCAAGTTCTTTACCATGCAACAAAATTATTGGCCTGCTCCAATAGAAACTGCTTACAACACATTTAAGGTGTGTAAAATTGTAGAATTGAGCATTGATAGGGTAGAAAACATTGGGTGGAAAAGGATAAAATGCGGTGTACCACCATTTTCTCTCTTTTTAGAGGAGTGAAAGAGATTTAACCCTTTACCAAAATATAACATTTTAGACTTGTCAAAATTGAAAGCCTTTGCAGACAATATTTTTAATAAATGTGACCAGCATTTTCTCCTTTTCCCACAATGTTTTTCAAAGGCTTCGTTCTCAGGGTCCTCGAAAGTAGGTATTATGTGGTAATGGGTTAAATGGAATCTGTAACAAACCAACTACTTTTTCTCTCAACACACAATATGAAAGGGGAAATCATCAAATGAGCATACAATCATGTTTGATGAGTTTCTTGAATTAGTTTTCAGTTTTCTGGCATGTTCTTAGTCTGAACAAACTTGTTGAGGGCTCCTAATTTTTGTTCAAGATTTTTGTTAACACCCTTCTGAAAGTGAGATATAAGCTTTTACATTTCTTTGGGATCAATTTCAATAAAGTGATAAATTTTCTGTGAAAGTCAGGATTGGCCTTTATGAATTACTTGTACAGTTTAAGCTTTGAATAAAGTAGATGCCATTTAACAACTGGAATGCCTCCAATCAACACAGTGTCTCTTTTGTTTGGCAATTTTTTGGAGTTTTCTTCTAGGAAAAGACTTTTGTCATTGCTTTCTTTTTGAAATAACCTCTATATCAAATGATGAATCCTTTTTTCTCTGCTGTTTTACTTTCTGTACAAAGTTCTTGCTTCTATTACAGCCTTCTTAATTTTTTACTTCTGTTTTAGTCCTAGGTCAGTTTTTAAGTCTCTCTCGTCACTTTCTTTCACATGCTTTGAAGCTTGAAAATTTCTTTTCACATGTATTGGCAAAGGATTTACCTTTATATTGTAACTTAACAACAAGTCTGAAGTTCATTTTTCAGTTTCTTTAACTAGCTGTGGAATTAAGAAATTTATAATGATTAATTCTTGAAATGTATGATTTTTGTCACAAGTGTAACATTTTAGGGCATCTTACTGATTTTGGCAAAAACAGTAAGATGTCCTTTGAAATTAATTGTAATCTTTTGACTTTTAGGTACATAAATAATTTAACATTATATCTGACTGAAAAAACTGAAATGAATCTGTATAATAAAACAGATATCTGATGCCATTTTCCTGCTATATCTTAGTTTTATAGATCTATTAAAATTTCTTTCACAGAATTGCTAAAATCTCTATAAATATGCATGATGAAAGAACTGTGATGCTTCATAAGTATTACATTGACTATTAGAGCAATGTAGGTATTTAAATGAGCTCTGTACATGTGTATGTTATACATGCTCAAAATGTGTTACACTTGTGACATCAGTTGAGACCTGCTGGCGAGGTCCACTGCTCACTCATTTAAATAAAATTGACACCACTGGCATCTTTTGACTTCCCGGATCAGGAAAATAGCAAATAGTGATATGTTATTCGAAGATTAAAGAAATACTGATGTCTGAAACATCAAATGTTACACTTGTGACATTTTTAGGTCATGTTGATCAAGCCAGGCTATACAACAGGTGTTGTATTTGTCTGTTGAAAAGACATTTTTTTATTGTTTCTAATACATTGCTGTTTATAAAAAAAACTTACCCAGAATGTTAAATTTCATCTATTCTCACTGGTAGCTTTAGAAAATCAGAGCACATGAAAAATTGTGCTCCCTTAAGCTCAAGGGGTAGGTGTATATAAATATTAGGATATTTGTTCCAACAATTCCAAAGTGGGTGGAAATGACGTCAGCTTGAAAATAATATACCTTAGTACACATACTGTGAACCTTGATAATATATACTCACAACTGTAAGCAAGATTAACAAATGAAGAACAGGGTATTTTAAAAATGTCACACTAAAAGTGTTACACTTGTTACTTTTTTTGATACATTTTGGTCCATAACTCTAGAACGCGTAATGTTAGAATAATGAAACTTGGCAGGATTATGGAAAACCACAATCTACACATGATAAGATTAAAAAAATAAGAATTTTATATTTTGAATTAACAAAATCCTATGTTAGAGAAAAAACTTCATTTTTTTTGAAGTTGCCCATATGCAATCATTTCGTACCATAATCATTTTGCTTCCTTGCGCGAAAGGAAGATTACGTTCACGAAAGGAAGATGTTTACTATGAAAGAAGCGTTTTCCTCACGAAAGGAAACCGCCGTTGATTTATTGATTATATATTCTAGGTATTTGTAAAAGTTAGATTTTGAATTTGAGAGTTTTACACTAGAAAAATCGTGTTTTACTATCACGGTGAAAGTGTTACTATAAATAACCGTTCTTGCGCGAAAGTAAGTCCGTTCATGAAAGGAAGATTTTTGTCTCGAACGTAGTCTTTTTGCATGAAAGGATTTTTTAAAATTTGAAAATATCTTTCCAACATGGATGAACTTGACTTGTCAAATTTATAAGTTTTATATAAAACTTTTGCTAGTAACGAGATTCTTTAGGGTAAGGAAATTCCTTTTGCGAAATACAAATCCGTCAATAGAACCAAGATATAAAACTCTTCTTCTTGGAAAAGTCTAAGACTTTAAGATGAAATCATTAGAGTAGCAAACTTCGTGAAAGTTAACTCTTTACCAAACAACTGGTTCATGGGAATCATGACTTTCGACAAGAGTGTGGAAAAGAGAGGAAATGGTTGTTGTTGTAGTGTTTTCTGCCACTTTAACTCTTTACCACAGAATCCCGACTTTAAACGACCCTAGGTAAAAGGCCCTTTGAAAACATTGTAGGGAAGAAAAGGATGTTTTCAACCCTTTCAAAGACAAAAATAATCATTTTCAGTACTTAATTTTTTGTTGTCTGCAAATGCTTTCAATTTCTCCTTTTCCCAGTGTTTTCTAACCGTTTCGATAACTTTCTGCCATTTTCGTCAATTTTGAAAATGTCGTCTGCAAACTCATTCAGTTTGGAAGAGCCTAAAATTTGTCGTCTGGGAATGGGTTAAGTAAATAGGATGAGAAAAAAAAAAGAGATTTACTTTACAAATGAAGATCGATTGAATTGTTTTCCGCCACTTTCAACATTATTTTGGTAATATCACAGCAAAAGCTCATATATTTTTCTTTCTTCTGGGTTTCACAAGTTCTTGGCAATGGGCTCTATTTTTCAGTGTCTTGCCAAAGGGGCACTCCCATGAACAATTCAGGGGTCCCATAGTGGCTCGAACCTGTGGCATCAAGGTTATAATTCACACACATGTACATTACCAGTGGGCCAAGCGGGGCCTGCAACATATAAAGAGAAAACTGACAGGAGGTGGGGGCAGCGGCATTTTGTTTAAAAGTTCTTTCTATATTATCTGTAGAATGAAAAGAAAACATGAAAAATGTTCCTCACAACCTTTCATCATTTTCCAGATAATCCAAAAGAAGAAAGATTTGGGAGCAATACTGTTAACAAGAGGTTTCTTACTTTGCTACAAATGTTTCTTATTTTTCAAAAGCAAATCCCAGAATTGGAATCATTCTTATTTGCAATTTGCAATCTGCAAAAGCTTTTAATGACACTGGCAGGGTTATGAATTTGGCAAAGGGGTTAGTAAAACAATCTGTTTGAAAATGAAATACACATGGAATTCCCCCACGTTTTATATTATGGTTTCCACGGTATATAGTGTCTGTGGCACCTGTAAAACAGTATGAAACGTCTGATGGTACGAAAAGTATAAAGGACGAAATATCCGACCCGAACCCCCCCCCCCCCCCCCCCCCCCCCCTCGAGCTTCAAGAACGTCAAGAAGATCATAATGTGACAAAGTCATTCATATACAATGTAGCATGTGCAGTATGAAAAGCAGCCATTGATTTCGTTAAAAAATGTATTTGTTCCTGACAATTCCTCTGTAAAAAAAAAAAAAGCGAAAAGAATTTCCTTTCATGTTCAATGGATCAGTAGAACTTTCAATGTTGTTCAGATCTAGATCTATAAAGTGCTGCGGTACAAATTCATGAATGGCTAAAACTTTTTAAATAAGTATTTTTCCACATCAAGATAGATCTAATATGTTAACTGTTATGAAGGAACAGTCCTGTTATCAATTTTACCCATAATAGCATACTTCCTTCCGTGGGTCAACGTATTCCTCCTTTCGCGAAAGGAAGTTTCTTTCTCTGCTGCAATACTTGTAAATACACGATGAACAAAAATTTCATCTATATCAAGATAATATAGCAAGTGCCACAAGGAACCGTTCTCTTGCCAATTATACCCACCTTAAATTATAGCAAAGTAAGGGCCGGCAAAACAAAAATACCTTCCTTTCGTCGAAGAGCGCTAACCCTACTAGATGTACTAAGACTGGAGTTTTTGGTTTGAAACTGTTCAACATCTTAATTTAAATCATATCGAGAAAACATGCATTTTAGAAAAGAAACCTTTTTTTTTTAACACAAAGAAAGCGCCACTAAAACACTTCTTTCTTTTTTTGAGGGGGGATGTAAAAAGTTAAATTAAACCTTTAAATTTCATTTATGTTGCGAAAATGTACTAAACTTGGGAAAGAAATCATATTTTCGATAGGAATAGAATTCTTGCGTAGCTCGGAGTGAATTTTACTTTCATCAGGGATTGTAAAATGTACATATAGTCTATTACATATGGTCCCTGTTTTCATGAATGGAATTTTCCTCTAAAAGAAACTTTGCAAAATCATAAATAACAAATTCACTACACACTATCATTGAAAAAAAGCCGAAATTTAATCTGTAAGGGGTACCTACCTCAAAAGAGATATTTCATTATTTATAAAATCATGTCGTGGAATAAACATTACTTGCGGGCAAAAATCTTCCTTTCGTGAAAGAAACTCAATTTTAGGAAGGAAATGCTATTTATAGTAACACCATTTACGGCGATTACTAAAACACGATTTTTCGGCCTCAAACGCTCAATCCCAACAATTTTATTTCAACCGTACGAAAGACTTGAAGTTAATTTTCCAAAAACACCTTCCTTTCGCAAGAAAAACGCTTTTTTCATAGAAAACAATCTTCCTTTCGTGGGCATTATGTTCCTTTCGCGAAAGGAAGCGAAAGGAAGTTCATTTCGCTGTTTAGCTATACCCCTCCCAAAGTGGTCAATACTGGTCAATACTGGTCGATTGGATATTTGTAGTGGTCATTTGGAAATTTTACCGGTCGTGCATTTTAAGTGGAAAGTCATGCCATTTAGTGGATGATTTATTATAGGTTTTTTGCATGTTTTGGTTCCAAGTTTGGTTGAATTTACCAATATGAGACTGAGAGAGTTGACTTCAGTGGAAAGAGTATTTTGTCTCTGCCAAGGCTACTTCTCAGCTGGCTTTAGCCAGTTTTCCAAAACTCTATATAAGTTCCTAATCAGGTCTTTAGGTTTCATTTTTGACACCTTAAGTAACTGCTTGATGATAAGATATTAACTTGATTGCATATAAGTCAGTATTTCACACTTTAGGAAGAAGGTCTGGTGTCAAGTATTCTACCCCAAATAGGGATACATGATTGGTCCCTTACGTAATTTAAGCCACTCCCATTGGGATAGAAAGGAGCAACTTTTACACCTTTTGTGTTTTGACAACAATGTAAAGGTGTGGGTAGACACTTGAATATGCTTCAGACACTGATGCATCCCTAATTATTGTTTAGTTAATCAGTCACAGCCTTCTTTATTATGGGTAGCAATATGCCTTTAGATTTAATGACAGGTAAATATCACAGTGGTTTACACATGGGTGACACTTTCTTCTGCAATTTTACATGAAAGTTTCAAATTAGCTGCTTTTTGATGCTATATTTGAACTTTTAATAATCTATTTTTTTAAAAACCTAAGTATATTTGTGGTGAGAGGGGCAAAGAGAGAGAGAAAAGATGCAGTACTATAAATAGTTATCTAACCTATATGGACTGATGATAGATAAAACTGCATGTAAGTTCAAATAGGAAGGTCAATCCAACCAACCTCTTCAGCAGATGATACTGATGATGATATGTAATATATCTTCAGTACAGGATTTAGGAGAGCTTTTAAGACTAGCATAGAAACAGGACAGGTATGTACGTCAGGGATTTAATCGACCCAATCAACCACTTCAATTGACCACCAATCGACCACTATTGACCAGTATTGACCGGTTTTAACCGGTTAAAACCGCCGGCCCGGTCAATATGAGTATTGACCGGCTTTTTGCCAACCTTGAGGGTCCCAGACTGAAATTCCATACCTGAGATTTTACTTCACCTCTGATGCCATTATCTCCCGCTAGATGGCATTCTGTAAATACTCATCTATCTAATTTGGGCATCTTGGTTACAGAACCGAACCACTTTCCTACTTGACAACCATTACTTTGAATTTCAAACTAAAATAAATGTTTACTCAATAAAAGCTACCTCCTGCAATTCATTCATCTGTAATCAGCAGTTTAGAGAAATCTGGAGCTAAAGCAGGTCTCACTTCTCCTCAGACGTATTGATAAAAGCTATTTTCTTCATTGCTACTCTATAGAGTGTAATATTACAGTATGCCCACTTTCAGGGCTAGTGATGCGTCATATAAGACAGGTCGAATCTTCGAAGAATATGACATAGGCAGGCAACGCCTCTGATGCAGGTATCATTATGGTTTTGCAAAAAAAAAAAAGGCCAGAGCTATACCTTCAGAGACATTTAATTAAGTTTTATCATTGGTTTCATTTGTGATGACTCATTGGTAATTATAGTTTAATAATGATGTAACCAGGGCTTTATTTTCATAATCATGTGGTTCCTTATCATGTATAGATACCTTTGTTTATGTCTCGTGTGTTTGATGCTTGTGAGATCATTTTAGTATGCTGATGTGTGCTAGTGCAAGTCATCTTTGCCTTTGCTTTTCTTTCCCACTCTTTTAACCATTTACCGAGCCGAGGCCCTATACATGACAGTCATTGCTGACTTCATTCCTCACTCACCACGTTATGTCGGAAAGCAGCCAGTGGCTTTGAAAGAAAATTGTTTGGAGAACTGGTAAAAAAGACCACAGATCATGGTTAGGTGCGCTGGCCGCTGCGATATGACTTAGATAATGTTGAAATTGGCTTTAAACACCATACAATCAATCAAACATTTAACCCTTTACCACACAGTGATCCTGAGAAAGAATCCTTTTGAAAACATTGTAGGAAAAGGAGAAAATGCTGGCAACTAGCATTTCTCCTTTTCTCACAATGTTTCCTCCCCTTTTAAGGAAAAAACTTACCAGTTTAGCCATATTGAAATGGTTGTCTGCAATTGATTGCAATTTGAACAGGGCTAAAATTTTGTTGCCTGGTAAAGGGTGGTAAAAATATGAATATCTGAAATTATTGTGTTTGAGCTTTGTTCAAGAGAAGTAACCAATAGATATTTCCTCCTAGAAGGTGAGCTTGGGGTTATGTCCCTTGAATATCAGAAATTGTTACTGGATTATATTGAGCCCAAATTAACCTTTTAATTTTCTTTAGTAAATCCTTCTCTATGCCAAGCAGATCAAATACTGATACAATTTGGCAAATGGAGAAATTGCTGACAATGAGAAGCTTAAGTTTCTGCCACAGACAAAGCAGTGGGTTTTTTAATCAGTTAACTCTTTGCCACACAATCCCAACTTTTACCGACCCTGAGAAAGAAAGCCTTTGAAAACATTGTGGGGGAAAAGAGAAAATGCTGGAAACAAATTTCAGTTATAGATTTACATTTATTTTGCCGTCTTCAAGTTCTTTCAATTTAGACCTGTCTAAAATTTTGTTGTTTAGTACATTTAATCATTTAACCCTTTACACCATAGATACTCATTTCTACGCATTGCTTGTAGGAGCCTGTGGGAAACATTGTGGCAAAAGGTGAAATTGCTCATCACGAGCAATTTCACCTTTGCCACAATGTTTTCTATGCTATCAAAAGATGTTATATACACATAAGAAACAGCTTCATCCTTGCTGTTATTCAGGGTCAATTAGAGATACTGTAGAAATGCCTTATGGGGTAAACGGTTAAGACTTAAAGATAGGGCATTCTAATGGCATTCATGTAACATTACCTTTCATTGCAAAAATTGTACGGATTTGGCTGAGACTGTAGCCAACCATAATTGATGCGGGGAACTAGTGTGTATAGGCCGGTGGATTATGAATTATCCGAGTCTTAGATGAATCTGAGTTTTTTTTTGCAATGTTACAAGAGTTCCATTAGAGTGCCCTGATCTTTAACTCTTTATTAGTTAAAAAAGGTCTCAGACTGGTTCAAATTGAAAGTACTTGCAGATGAAAATATAATTAAAACTCAAAAATTTAAATTTGTTTCCAGCAGGATAGAAAACATTGTGGGAAAAGGAGAATATGCTGGTAACCAGCATTTTCTCCTTTTCCCACAATGTTTTCAGAAGGCTTCTATCTTGGGTCGTTAAACCCAGGGTTTGTTTGTTAAAGGTTTTGTCAGTTTATATCAATTTTGAAAAAGAAGGTATAAAAATTGGTAACTCTTCACCACATATTAAAGGTTGGTATTTAGGTTTTTCACATCACACCAAATTAAGATATATATATATCACTGAAATTTATATGAAAAAAACATTACAAATCATCTGTAATTACATCATAATATTACAAAAAAAGGGTTTTTTGGTGGTATTCCCTTGAAAGGCTATGTAGCCCCTTAACCCTTTACCAAACAATCCCTGGTTTTTACGGCGCTGAGATAGAAACCTTTTGAAAACAATGTGGGAAAAGGAGAAAATGCTGGTGACCAGCATTTTCTCCTTTTTCCTACAATGTTTTTTACCCTGCTAAAAACAAATTTCAGTTTTTGATTTATGTTTGTTTTGTCGTCTGCAAGTGCTTTCAATTTAGACCAAGCTATAATTTTGTCATTTGGGAAAGGGTTAAGTTATTTTTAGATTTCGCGCCAAAAATCACAAAAGCATTGTGGGAATGTTAATCGACTGGTATGTGAATAATGACACTTAAAATTCCATAACATAACAAGCATGTAATTATTTTCCATAACGTCTTCTTCAGAGGCTATGTTTGAAGCTTTATCTGTGTATTTCCAGTATGTAAATGGCTAAGTTGCTCATGGAAAAATAGACTGTTTCCTGTCGGCATCTACCTGGGCTGTAGTAAATCTCTAATCTTGTTGTCAGATGGTTTTTGACTACTGGGGTTTTAAAAATGAAAATTGTAAGGCTTTGGGAGTATACAGATTATTTTGTATTTTTGTGCCAAAATCTGAAGGGCCACCTTTAAATGTTGGACAAGACAAAATTAAAGCAACCACAGCTATGAAAGATACAAAATTTTAATGATGCCTGGATGCTGAATTCTGCATTTTAAAAATTGATAGGTTGAAAAAACTTTGTGGGAAAAGGAGGAATGGCTGGTTACCAGCAGTTTCTCTTTTTCCTACAATGTTTTCAAAAGCCTTTTTTTCCAGGCTTGTTAAAACTTTGGATTGTAGAGTAAAGGGTTAATTACTGCTTTCTGGAAAACTTGACTATTACCAATGCTGTGATGTTGGTAGTTTGAAACTCTTCAGAGAGTAACCAGAGCTACACCTTATCTCTAAGGTAAGGGATAGTAATGGTATCCTAAATCCCATATTTCTCTTCCAAACCCTATGTTGTGGGTACTCATTAGAATCGTCTCAATGAGACGATTTTAATGAATACCCATAACATAGAATTTAGTGAACCAAAATTGATATTTTCAATTTTGAAATCAAAATCACTCCCTGTATCTGGTGCTATGTTAACCCTGTTCAGCGTTAGGTTCATTTGAACCTGTTACTGTATGTCGGAGGCTGGTGGTCTGCTCCCATACCACTGTCTCCCAACCTTGTCTGTCTTGCCTGTCATAGTCCTTCAGTCGCATGCATTTGTTTTTTGACAAAATTTGTCATGCACATGTTAATGTAGTATATTAGACAAGGTGCCGAACTCTATTCCATACAGAACATCACCAGTTGTCACTCATCGGTAATTTATTACATTATATGCATGGCGTAATTTGTCACATAATAAACACCTTCATTACATGCATATTTCAAATTTTTCTATCCATGTGCAAAAAAATGATTTTTTCTTTTAGTTTGTGTCATGTTGAGCACTATTTTGGTGAGTAATTTGGTTATATCATGACAGGTATTACGTTTCACCAGTGTTTTCTATGCCAGTTCTCTGCACAATATTCTTACAAAGCCTCTGGCTGCTTTTCTACAAGCTTAGAAAATAGCTATACACATCATTTTTTCTAGTTGAAAGAGCCCATTTTGTTAACTCTGTACCACACAATTTAGTGTTTAACCCATTACCTGACAACAATATTTTAGACTGGTCCAAATTGAAAACGTGTGCAGACGACAGAATAAAAGTTACTGAAAATTTGAATCTTGTTTTGTGAAGGGTAGAAAACATTGTGGGAAAAGGAGAAAATGCTGGATACCAGCATTTTCTCCTTTTCCCACAATGTTTTCAAAAGGCTTCTTTCTCAGGGGCGTCAAAAGTAGGGATTGTGAGAAAGAAGCCTTTTGAAAACATTGTTGGAAAAGGAGAAAATGCTGGTAACCAGCATTTTTAGATGTTTTTCCTTTTCCCAAATGAAATTTCAAATTTTTACGGACTCATTTTGCCGTCTGCAAATGCTTTCAGTTTGGACCAGTCTAATATTTTGTTGTTTGGTAAAGAGTTAATCATGGAATTAAATTTTGTTATAGTGGGAAAATTATTTGGGAAAAAGGAAAAAATGCTTTCCTTTCAGGATTGTTGAAATTTTGGTTTGTGTGGTAAAGGTTTTGTCCCACCCAAGAATTTCTGCTGCTAACCCTTTACCCCATAGGGCATTTCTAAGGTATCTCTAATTGACTCTACATAACAAGGATGAAGCTGTTTCTTATGTGTACCTGACATCTTTTGAAAGCATAGAAAACATTGTGGCAAAAGGTGAAATTGCTCATCACGAGCAATTTCACCATTTGCCACAATGTTTTCCAAAGGCTCCTACAAGCAATGAGTGGCAATGAGTATCTGTGGAGTAAAGAGTTAACGGTTCAAACTCTCAATTTCATCATTGTTAGTACAGCTTAGTAACCACTGACTTACGAGGGGCGTTCAATAAGTAATGCCCCTGACCCACTTCCACTAGTCTGATGTAGCTGAAGTTTTGCATGTGTAATGATTTATATCTCTGTGGGTTACGTGGCAAATTACAGCTATGAGTCAGGTGTGAAATGGGAGCCTGTTGAGTGTCGCGCAGTGATACAGTTTATGTTTTGAAAGGACACACACCACAGGGGACTTTTGATGAAATTAAAAAAACTTATGGTGATAATGCCTTGTCATATGACCTTGTAAACTGCTGGCATTGTGAATTCAAACTTGGCCGGAAGTCTGTGCTAGAATTTAAACGACCAGTGGGTTACAAGATGTATTTTTTTTTTTTCTATCAGATGTCAGTCACACCTGACTCAGTTCAAACATCTGTAAATCAGAAACCACAATTAGTTCAGAGCTGTAATTTGCCATATAATCCATAGAGATGTAAATCATTAAACATGCAAAATTTCAGCTAGATCAGACAACTGGAAGTTGGTCAGGGGCATTACTTATTGAACACCCCTCATATATGTATGGGCACCTGTTCCTATAGTACTAGCCATTTTTCTGTTTCAGATAAAAAGGCAAAAGGTGAAGATGTCTGCATTCTCACCCATTCCAATAAGTAAGTGATTCACTTTATTACAAAAGAGTTTTATCCCTTAACTCAATACAACACAATCCTGACTTTTAACCCTTTACCAAACAATCCCTGGTTTTTACGACCCTGACAAAGAAACCTTCAGAAAACATTGTGGAAAAATGTTCTCAACCCAATCAAAGCAAAATGGCACCATTTGAGCCACATTGATATTGTCGTCTGCAAATGCTTTCAGTTTTAGGTCTAAAATTTGCCATGTGGTAAAGTGTTAACAACCTTAACAAAGTATTTTCTACTTTTCCCGCAATGTTTTCTACCTCCATTAAAACAAATTCCATCCTTTGAACAGCATTAATTTTAAACTTTTGTCTGCAAATCCATTGAATATGGACCACTCTGTAATTTTGTCATTTAGTTAAGGGTTATTCAATAGACAAAAATTGGACTTTTCTAACTTGAAGAGATTTGTGGACTAAATATGGCCCAATTGGTAGAAGGGTAGAAACCATTGCTGGAAAAAGAAAAATTGCTTGATAACATTATCTTTTTTTTTGCATAATGTTGTCAGTAGACTTCTTAAGATGGATTGTTTAACTCTTTCCCGAAAGACAAAATTTTGGACTTGTCCATTTTGAAAGCATTTGCAGAAGACAAAATAAATTTGAATCAAAAATGAAGAATTGATTTGAAAAGGACAGAAAACACTGTCGGAAAAGGAGAGAATGCTGGTTACCAGCATTTTCTCCTTTTCCCACAATTTTTTCAAAGGCTTTCTTTCTCAGGGTCGTCAAAAGTTGGGGTTGTGTGGCAAAGAGATATCTCTTTACCAAATGACAAAATTTAGACTGGTCCATGTTGATAGCACTTGCGAACGACAGAATGAAAGTGAGCGAAAATTTGAAATTTGTTTAGTGAAAAGTAGAAAACAAAAGATGAAACCAAAAAAATCATTGTTAAAAGCATTTTGTCTTAACTCTTTACCACACAATCCCTACTTTTAACGACCCTGGGAGACAGGCCTGTTGAAAATATTGTGGGAAAAGGAGAAAATGCTGGTAACCAGCATTTTCTCCTTTTCCCACAATGTTTTCTACCCTTCACAAAACAAATTTCAAATTTTCAGTCACTTTTATTTTGTCGTCTGCAAATGCTTTCGATTTGGACAAGCCTAAAATATTGTCGTTTGGTAATGAGTTAATCCTACAATGTTTTTAAAAGCCTTCTTTCCCAGGGTCATGAAAAGTCAGGATTGTGTGGTAAAGAGTTAATTTTCTGTACAATTTGAATTTTCACCTTCAAGAAGGCAGGACAGGTGGAGAAAAATTTGAGGGAAGTTTGAGTAATAGAGAAGAAGCCAATTATTTCTTGCTGTTTTAATTTTCCTGTAACCCATTCCCAAACAATCCCTTGCTTGACTAGAATGAAGGCCTTTGAAAATAACAGTGTGGGCTGTGCCCTGGTAACATGGTCTGTAACATATGGGACTTGAGTACAGGGGGTGTTTGGTTCAATCCCCAGCATGGCCAGTTTCTACCCAAGGATTGATAATAGTCATTGCAACAGGATTAAGTCCTCTCTCACAACTGACTATTGATTCGATGATGATTAAGTTGGAAAGCAACAAGTGCCTTTGAAAGAATATTGTGAGTAGTATTGGTAAAAGAAAGTCCAGGAAAGCATGGATAGGTGCACTGGCTGCCAAATATGCATGAAATAAGTTTTCAAACAGAGTTTGATACCATACAATCCACCATCGCGAGCCAAGGGTATGATCACAACATAAATCTAATACCTTGGCTGACTGAGCCCTATTTCTATAAAATCCTTATAAAATTCTATAAGATTCCTTCTATGCACCCTCTATTGGATGCTGCTTATTGTAACCCCCCCTTTACATCATAATTCTGAAAGCCAATGAAATATCGTTTTACAAAATGCTTATGGATACAATTTTTCAACATGGAGCGATAAGCAGACATCCACATGGGTTTCCATGTTTACCTTCTGTTCGAAAGGCAGTGACCTTATTCTATGAGGGAGACTTTTTAAGTTCGTAGAGTAAGCCTATAACTTTTTAATGCGATTATGAAGTTGCTTGATCTTTTACACAGAACTTGTGTAATCATACCTCTCTCGAACGGTGTCATGGTATGCGGCGCATGAGGCCCACGTGTGTGCTGCGCTGGGTATTTTCAATACATGGTTTTATACACTATAGTAAAATATAGCGTTCAATATGGATGGAAAAATTTCTGAACAGAGTTTATATTGTAAGATTCGAGCATAGCTCGGGTTTCCGCCAAGAGAAATTCATGCTGATTTGCAAAAAATTTATGGGAATGGTGCTTTGAAATGCTACAGTTTGCAAGTGGGTACGTCATTTTAATGATGGTGGGGAGTCAATTGAAAATGACCCTCGGGTGGGTAGGCCGGTTTACGTTTTGATGGAAACGAACGTTGCTACTGTGAAAACGTTAATTGAGGAAGACGCACATTATACCATGCAAGAGATAGAAGAATTAAGTGGCATTTATTCATCAAGTGTTTTGAAGATCTTACATGAACGATTTGGGCTACGTAAGATCTGCGTGCACTGGATGCCCCATTTGCTCGCTGATGAGCAGAAACAAAGTCGGGTTAGACATGCATCGCAAGTTATGGAAAAATATGATAAATGTGACCCACGTCATTTGGAAGAGATAGTTACAGGTGATGAAACCTTGATCTATCATTTTCAACCTGATTCTTCCCCGTGGGGTCCCGGGGTTTTTTTACTTTATAGAATAGGACCTCGGCTTTTCTCTATGGCATGTCGTAGAAGGCGACTAAAATTAGAGACAAACGGCTGCTTTCCTCGTAATTCGTAGGATTGCAGCAGGCTGGGTAGTTCTTATTCCAAATCCTATATTTTTTTTTCTTGATGTAAATAGGGTTTGGAATGGGAATCAATTGGCCTGTGGGACCCCGTGTGGTTTAATCGGGGGTATAAGAATAAACCACTGCAGTCCCGCGATCGTCACATCTGCCATTTCATCTGGGGGAACAAAAGTGACAGCATGCATGTCGTAAAAGGCGACAAAAGGGGCATCATTTTGTGTTTCATCCATTCCTCATTTATCGTGTTTATCTTATGTTGTTGCACATGTATGTTATTTTCACCTTGCATTATTGTTTACTGAGTAAGTGCGCCCAATATGACCTAAGTTGTCGACGGGCCATAAAACACTATTCATTCATTCATTCATTCATTCAACCTGATTCTAAGGCAAAAAAAAAAGGTTTGGGTTTCATCTGAGGGCGACAGACCTGTCATTGTGTGCTGTGGCAAAACATCAAATCGCATGTTGTATGCGATGTTCTTTGATTCGAAAGGTCCAGTCCTTCAAATTCCACCTCCGAAAGGTAGTTCTGTCACTGGAAAGTTTTACAGATAAAGTGTTCTTACTCAACTTGTTGATTTTTATCAGAAACGCAGACAGCGCACAGGTGTACCGAAGTCTTAGATCATCCCCCATACAGCTCTGACCTGTCCCCCTGTAACCTTTGTATGTTCCCAAGACTAAAAGAAATGCTGGCAGGGCACCGTTTTGAATCCCGTTGTGGTATAGGCAGTGCGGTCTATCAGTGTCTACAACATAATTATACCTAAAGAGGACTACCGGGCGGCGTTCCGGAAATGGGTAGATCGGTGTAAAATGTGTGTGGAGGCAGACGGGGCATATTTCGAAGGTCTTAGATAAATAAAATTTTGATATTTCAAGCGATTTTAAAAAGACTGCCCTACTCCACGAAATTAAAAAGTGATCCTCGTATTTTTATCAAAGATGAAATGGTAGGAGCGATTTCATTCGATGCAGTTAGAGCTTGCTGCATCCAGTGAAAAAGCGTATCGGGGGGGATGTAAAAATCAAGCTCGATCTGCCAAAGGTAGAGTAGCGTAGTGAATCATCAGCCTTGGCTTGCGAAGATGCATACAGTCAATCAAGTTATCATTGAGAGCATTTGGAAAAGGAGAAAATACTGTCAACTGATTATTGGCATGGGCGGATCAGAGGGGGGAACTGGGGGGTCTGGACCCCCCCTGGAATTTTGGAAAAAATGTGGTTATGAAAATGAATTATGAAAAAAAAAAGTTCTAATTGTGGAGAACTCCTCATGGTTTGAACTGGAAACATTGACTTTTCTTGTAAACAGCTAACATCAACTGAAATCCGGAAATCCATTAAAGTATCATATAAGACAAGTGCGTTTTTGGTGATACCCCCCCCTGAGAAAAATATCTGGATCCGCGCATGATTGGATACTTTTCTAAACTAATCTGTGAGAGAAGACTCTGCAAAACATACCCCATGTACATGTATGTGGCTGAAACATATAAGCAAATGGAGAAATTGGTTGAATTTTTTCTCTTTGCAACAATTTATTTAAATTAGCCTTCATCATTGTGGCAGTTTATGATTTTTTGATTGTTTGCTGAGGGGTTAACTCCTCACTATATCACAGAGTTTTTGAACTAAATTGAAAGCAATCAAAAGTTAATAGTTCAACTCTTTACCAAACAACATAATTCTAGACTGGTCCGAATTGAAAGCATTTGCAGACGACAAAATTAACTTGACTTAGAAATTGAAATTTGTTCTGGGAGGATAGAAAACATTTTGGGAAAAGGAGAAAATGCTAGTTACCAGCATTTTTTTTCCATTTCCCGCAATGTTTTCAAAAGGCTTCCATCTCAGGGTCGTAAAAACCAGGGATTGTTTGGGAAAGGGTTAAATGTGGCTCAGATAGGCTTACAAAATATTGTGGGAAAAGGTGAAAATGCTGGTTACCAGCATTTTCTCCTTTTCCCACAATGTTTTCTAAAGCAGTCATGCATAGTGTTTGTAAAAAGTTAGGCATTTGTCCTGTATTTAGTACAGGGAAAGATAGAATTCCACACTGATCAAATCTCTGCCAATTTTGAGATAATTATTGAGCCTATCTTTAGGAAACCTGTCATCTTCTACAGATGTATCTTTGACTTTTGACCTGTTATCCTTGCTTTCTTCCTCTTACCTTCATTGCCACAGGATTCCTTTCTCTCCCACTGCTGACCATTGTTACAACAATGATTATGTGGAAAAGCAGCCAGTGGTTTGGAAACAAAATAGTATGGAGTACTGGTGAAAGAGACTACAGGAAAGCATGGATAGCTGCATTGGCAGCTACAATATACTTAAGGCCCTTAAATGATGTTCAAAACATATTTAAACATCAAACAATCAATTAATCAATCTTCTTTTTACCTGTCAATCTATCAATTTTTATTCATTAACTTTTTTTCACATAATCACAAGTTTTAATAGCCCCATCTTTGCGGTATCTGTGGCTGTGAGGTAGAGCATTGGCCTCATAACAATAAGGTCCCGAGTTCGATACCCGGGAGCGCGTGTCAACTTTGGGATTTTTCATTGGCCCACACATTCAGCACGAGTACTGGTGTAATTCCCAGGAAGCAGAATCAAGAGAGATTAGTATAAATTGTGAGAACTTGTTTCTCAATCGATGTAAAATAAATATATTTAAACTAAATAGCCCTAATAGAGAAGGCTGAGCCCAAGTAGCTTTTTAGGTAGCATGCATGACCTGAGATCAGGGATCAAGGGTTCGATCCCTGGCTACAAGCCCTGGCTAGGCAATTTTTTTTCCGCGGATTGATGAAAGTCTAAGTCACTGTGATAGGTTTAATTTCTCTTCCACTGTTGACCGTTGATTTAATGATGATTATGCGGAAAAACAGCCAGTGGCTTAGGAAGAAAATTGTGTGGAATACTGGTAAAAGAGACTCCAGGAAAGCAGCATAGATAGGTGCACTGGTCGCTGAGATTTAACTGAAATAATGTTGAAGTCAGTGTTAAACACCATACAACCATACAAAACCTGTGGGAAGGGAAGGGGTTTTCTCCTAGGGACATGATGAGCTTTGTTTGCGGAAAGTTTAAAAAAAAATGTCTGTTAGAAAAATTTTTAATTATGTTGTTAAATCAAAGTAGATTTGTTGTCAGTATTTTTTTCTTTTATTTTGTTGCTTAGTAAAGGGTGAATACTCTATGAGGTGGTAATTGTAGAATTGTCTACATTAAAAGTTTCTACAGATAAAATTATGGATGTCGCTCACACAAACTGTAAATGCTGCAGGAAATAACCTATCAGGATGGGGATCGAACCCAGGACCTGTAGGTCCCTAGGCCAATGCTCTACCACTAACCCAAATGCTAGCTCTGCAACAAGGAACTATATATGCACAAACACATTCTATTATACATATACAGTGTACATGTATATCTATCTGTGGGATAGACTGCTATACTACAAAATTGAATGCCCATTTTAACTTGTCTTTAACTCTTTACCTAATGACAATACTCAATACCCAATCCAAAGCATTTACATAAGACAGACTAATTACAACTTAAATGGTCCAAATGGTCTTCTAAGATGAAGAAAATATTGTGGGAAAAAGAGAAAGTGCGCATAACCAGCATTTTCTTTTTTTTCCACTATGTTTTCCACTCTTCCTATAACAAATTCCAGCTTTTTAGTCATTTTTCTTTAAGTCTGCAAAATGCTTTCTGGTCTAAATTCTTAATGTTTGGTAGAGTTAAGGTGTTGATTTACTATTTGATATGAGAATACAATGACAATATTAACAAGCTATTTGCCTTCTCAGATAATTTGTTCAAGGTCTGTACTTTGTCGTAGTCATGTATTCCTATATCTCGTATACAGAGCTCTAGATAGAGGGAGGGATTTTGATTTTAAAATTAGAAATATTAATTATTCTCCAACAAACCCTATGCCATGGGTACTCATTAGAATTGTCTCATTGAGATAACTAATGAGTACCCACAACATAGGGTTTGAAAGAGAAATAACGGATTTAGAATAACATCACCTTCCCCCCGCCCTTATCTGGAGCCTTGTATGATTCATCCAATTTAAAAAAAAAAAGTGTATGTATATTACTAACAAAGAGTGATAAAGCCTAGGCAATTCTGATATCTTCGTGCTAAACATCTGTCCAAGGTTCACTTGGCATTTTATTTGTGGCATATTTCAGTGATAAAGGTAATTATAGAAAATTCATGAAGGTAATTTGAAGTTTTTTTTTTTCCACAGCATGTTCAGGATAGGATTAGCATTATCGTTTACACCCTACACAACATAATCTAAAATGTTTGGGTTTTTTTTTTCGGCGAAGGATCGAGATTTATTTTATCTGGTGAACATCATTGGTAACATTTTCACGAGTGGCTGCAATGCTGTTCACTTATGAAATAAATATAGTTTATTTCCTCAGCTTGTGGTTAATATGGGGAAATATTTGCCGAAAAAGGGAAAGGTATGCGAAAATAGCGAGTGCCGTAAGGCATGAGTTACTTGCGCGGACCTTTCCCTTTTGAGGCACGTGTATCCCCATATTAACCACAAAAAGGGAAAGGTATGCGAAAATAGCGAGTGCCGTAAGGCATGAGTTACTTTCGCATACTTTTCCCTTTTGAGGCAAAAGTATCCCCATATTAACCACAAAAAGGGAAAGGTATGCGAAAACACGATTGCCGTAAGGCATGGGTTATTTTCGCAGACCTTTCCCTTTGAGGCAAATGTATCCCCATATTAACCACAAGCTCATGCAATAAATGATATAATTACATTTTTCTCTGATTGATTTGTCAACGAATGCAACTTCTAAAAGTAGTGATCTCAAGTCAATTAATTAACCCTTTACCACACAGCAAAATTTTAGACTTATCCAAATTTAAAGCATTTGCAGATGAAAATTTTAATGTGGCTCAAATGGTGCAATCTTTCTTAAATAGGATAGAAAACATTGTGGGAAAAGGAAATAATGCTGGAAGCTACCATTTTCTCCTTTTCCCACAATATTTTTAGGAGCTTCTTTCCCAGAGTAATTTAAAGTCGTCATTGTGTTGTATGAGTTAACGGGATAACCGATATTTTCGGCAGGAGGAAAATATTCGGGGTAGAACATTGGCCTGATTATGCCTGAAGCCCCTGTTGCAGCAAACCTGTCTTTATAACCCCAGTCACACCAAACTCGTTCTAACTCCATTCTGATTTCTTTTTGCCGAACGGACTTAAACTGTTTTCAGACAGAGCGGGAGTGTGTAAGCATCCTTTTACGATCTGTTTCGGAAATTAACGTACAGATAAGAACGGGAAGGTGCTCCAGAACTTTTAGCCTGCTCAAAATTTCTTGCCGTTCATCCCGTCCTATAATTAGACGGGGTGACAACGTCTTTAAAACAAGATGGACGTTCTACAAACGGAAATGGCGTGCTTCGATCCTAATAAAGAGGCAGTGTAGTCAGGCATCAAATGACACTGCGGTTGCATGTTACCAACTGAAATTCCACATCCTATCCCGACTGCGGCCCGTTCTACGATTTTGTCGACCGGGGAAATACTTTTTGTGAAAAGGTTTGGTGAGACATGGGCTTCAGAAATTATCAGGCCAAAAATACACCTGCCCCGACTGCAACCCGTTTTCCGATCATGTCAGGGCAGGGCAACACGTTCTAAATTCTGGTTTAGTGTGACGGGGGCTTTAGAAAGTCTTACCCCTTTCAACAAAATCGTAAATCGGGCTGCGGTCGTGATAGGACGTGTAATTTCGGTCGGTACAATGCCTACACAATACAAAATTGTGCCAGACTACAGTGCGTATCTACTGGGATCGAAGTACCGTAGTTCCCTGGGTAGTACGTCCATCTCGTTTTAAGTAAGTTGTTTCTCCGTCTAATTACTGGACGGGATCAACGGCAAAAGATTTTGAGCTGGCTCAAAGTTCTGGAGCACCCTTCCCCTCCTAATCCGTCGCTTAAGTTCGTAAACAGATTGTAAAAAGTTGCTAATTCGTCCACCTTGTCCGAACAAAGTTTTAGTCTGTTTAGTCACAATTTCGAGGAACAAAAAGGAAAACTTTAAATTTTTTCTTCTGTGTAATTGGTAGTAATAAAACTTTGGTAGGTTGCATCTGCTAGTGGACTTCTACCAAGTTTGTTCATATGATGCCCCTGGGGTCAAAACTGGCCCCTCCCGAGGGTCCCAAGTTGGAGCATTGGAACATAGAAGAAAAACTTTAAAATTCTTCTCCTCTAAGACTGACAGGCGTAGAGCTTTTATGTTTAGTACCTGGTATGAAGCATCCCCCAGTGGAGCTCTACCAAGGTTTTCATTTGATGCACCTGAAATCAAAACTGGCCCCGCCCCAGGGTCACAAGTTAGAACAAAGAGCAAAGAAGGAAAACTTCGAAATTCTTCTCCGAAAGTGGAAGGCCTAGAGCTTTGATATTTGGTATGTAGCTTCTCCTTGTAGACCTCCACAAAGTTTGTTAAAATGATTCTGCTCGGGTCAAAACTAGCCCAGCTCCGGGGATCATAAGTTTGTACATAGGAACAAGAAGGAAAACTTTAAAATTCTTCTTCTCTGATACTGGAAGGCTTTGAGCTTTGATATTTGGTATGTAGTGAACCTGTTCTAAGTTTGCTAACTTACCTTAACACAACGAGTTCAGTGAATTTAAAATTGGATCACCTGGGGTCATAAACGGTAAAAGTGGTTACTTGGTCAAATTAAAGAAATACCATGTATGCACATTAGAGGCCACATTTATCACTCAAATGACCATACATTTGGTCGGAATGTGGACAATTAGTCTGAAATTGCATTTGGACTGAAATTCAGCCTACTGATTCAGGTGAGCGATTCAGGGCCATTATGACCCTCTTATTAATGAAATTATACGTGTAGTTGCTTTGTACAGCTGGCTTCATAAAGTGAAGTGCTTAAACAATAATACAATTCTAATAAAATACAATATTTTATTGGTGACTCAGGCCTCCGGCCCATTACACATGAAAATTACAGCATCATACATACATAGCACCAGAAATAAACATACGATACACCGGTAAATACATGTACATATACAGTATAAGGAATACAATTTTAGATACCGTCAACACGAGTTATAGTAGATTATAGTAGATAAACAGTGTATGATTATGCCAGCTTACATAAATATTTAGAAAAAAAAAACAACGATTTAGTTTTGAACATAGACAAGATATAAAACTATTCATAAAAAGTAAATGAATTATAGTGGACTATATGCCTTTCGCCTTTTAATTAGGAGTAAAACGAAATGAGCTACATTTTTCAAAATATTTGGATCTTGGATAGAGATTAAGCTACTGAATTCAGTTTCCCTATTCTTTGTAGGTACTGCATAAGGGCTTATATACTGCTGGCGCAGATCAGAATACGAATTGCAATCAAAGAAAGCCTGAATTTCATCTTCTATAGCTTCGATTTTCTCTAGCAGTATCATTTAAACCTTAGTTCTAAACGATTGCTTTCTTAACATCAGTATCTATGAAAACAGAACTAATTTTTTTCTTTTCAATTTGGGCTATGCTGACATGTCGTCGTAACCAAACACAACTAAAATAATTTACTTTAGCATTTGTATTGTCTTGATTTGAATTAAGATGTAATTCAACACGTATGTCATGTGATTATTGAATACCTTTCATGTAAGTGAGGGGTTACAGAACTTGTGGAAAACTATTTTAAAGCTTGGGATTGAATGGTGAGAGGCTTATACTTATATTGTTCTCATAGGCAGTTTTAAACTTCCTTTCCTAAAATGTCTCTGAAAAAATTGAAATTGTTAATACAGTATATTAAAATAAGGTTTTGTTCACTGAGCTAATTCAATAAGATTTGATTTAAACCATGCAGTGTCGAAAATTACGTATAATTTCTTGGCATTCTTTTCAACAGTTGTGGACTTGTGGATATTTGTTGCCCCTTGCAACCTGTGGATTAGGAGATAAAACATTTCGTAGAAGATCTGTTTCTTCTACTGTTTATCTGTTTGCACGTGTTTTATAATCAAGTATCAAGATAGCAATTATTATCAAATTAGGCCACAAAATTTCAAGGGTAAGAAACGAAGCTCTGGCATAACGGAGATCAACTTTAGGTTTAAAAGGGGAATTCCCGTAAGAACACCCACAGTGATGAATCATAACATATAGAAGTCGAACATTTTTACAGAGCTATCAAAAAACCTGTCGGATTATTTCGATTTTTAGCCCACAGAATGAAATCACGCCCTTTTTGCGAGTATAAAAAGATATGGCAATGCGAAATATATGTTGCTTTATCAAAATATTCGAAACCCTATCAAAGACATTAGCTCGGCAACTTCAGTGCGCGCTGCGGGTTCTTGATTCACGATGTCCCTTAGAGTGAACACAGTCACTCCCAAGGGATGAGCCCCAAAGTATAAACTTAAAAAAAGCAAGTACATAGTTTTGTCAGAACTGGTAGATTTCGATTGCAGGTAAGGTTCATTTTACGGTTCTGTTCAGGCTTTTGACGCTACGCCTACATCTACACGTATTTGATACATTGAAATTAGGTTGGAAATCATTTTTATAACCCTTCATCAAAGCAAGGTTTATCTCTACATATAAACTGTATGAAGTATTTAGTTGCTAACTTTAACAACTAGGTGAGAAAAAATGCATTAAGTATTGTACTGATGAAATTCTAGTTTCCAATAAAACACACTACGAAAGCCATTTATAGTGGAGAAAGGCTATGTTCTCTGTGTTTCTTCACATGAAAGTATTAAGTTGAAAACTTAAAGAATTACGGGAGGAAAAAATGCATTAAAAACTGTACTGATGAAATTCTATAGTTTCAGAAAAAAACCATGCTACAAAAGCCATCTGTAGTGGAGAAAGAGCAGTGTTATCTGTGTTGTTTCAGAAGAAGAAACGAAAATATGCTTATTATGCATAGAACTTGTTCAATTAAAGACCTATCTAAGGTTATTTTTGATATGAAAATATCTCACGAGGATGCGTTGTTAGGCGTTGAGCACTCGTTTTTTTTAACGCCTTACGACGCATCCTCGTGAGATATTTTCATATCAAAAATAACCAGTTGATTATTCTATTTATTATATACCTTATTAATATTATTATTTTTAATTTTTCATTTGAAAGTCGAAATCATTACTTTGGATAGAGAGAAGAAATCAGGGACATAGCGCTGATGATTACATAATTTAAAAGAACAAAACGAGAATACTGGTTGAAAATATAGAACTGTGTATAAGTGCTTAATGAAAAAAAAGGAGTTCCTAAATTACGGCAGGAAGTAAAAGTGAAAGTTGATATTGTCACTATTGATGATATCAAAATTGATTACACTGGGAAATTCCAGGATTTCACTGCTAGGTATATAATAAAAGATACTCTCACATTCATGATCATAACCATTTGACTTAACGTTTGTCGAAACTATTTCTATCCATCTGAAATAGTACAGAAACATAAAAAAAACTGTTGAAATTTATTCTTCTTTTTTTTTTGTGTGTGTGAATCAATCCAACAATTCAATGTCTTTATACCTAAGTGTTTTTCATGAATGTATTGAATTGATTTGTATTACCTGACAACAAGCTGTGTGCTTTGAGTCAAAATAAAATGATATGTATTTGATACAGCTGAAAGACTGTTTTATTGTTTATAATACCTAGAAACGTAGTTTCTGCTGCTAATATTCATATTTAGCGAGATACCTCTTGGGCAGCAAACGAACAATAAACGAGGTGATAACCTACTGAATCTAAGTGCACGTGGGTAGTGCCAAGTTACAGTCATACATTATTGTTGAATTAAATGCACTTGCTACAAAAATTCATCGAATACATGAACATGAAAATCGGTATTTTCACTGGTGGTACCAGTGTAAGATCGAAAAGTATTTTCACTGATATTTCTCGAAACCCTACCGGAAAGCATGAAATAAAAAGTTTGAATGGTAGATTGGCATTCCTCATGTCATATTTACCTCATTGTTTCAAAGTATAATACTATCAATAAGTGCTTTTACTTCCACCTTACCCTAACTGCGGCCCTTCCAGCCCCTAGATAAAGTAAAAGCCCTTTGTGTTACAACCTAACTTGTAAAGGTGTACGTATAAATGTACATTTGGTGACTTTTAACCCATTACTACACCTTCCTTACTTTTGACGACTCTGAGAAAGAAGCCTTTAGAAAATATTGTTGGAAAAGGAGAAAATGCTGGTAGCCAGCATTTCCTCCTCTACTCATAATCTTTTCTACTCTTCACAAAACAGATTTCAAAAATTCAGTCACGTTTATTTTGGTTTCTGTAAATTCTTTCGATTTGGACTGGCCTAAAATATTGTCGTTTGGTAATGAGTTAACGTAGTGGACCCGTAATAGAAAACAGCTATTTCCACTATAATAGTATCCTAGAAAATTTGCTAAGATTAAAACTGAGTAACATTGTACTACTTTCAACGAGCCACTTCTTCCTTTTTGTCCTTTCTAGAATTATCATTTATAAATCTAAAACCACTTTATTTTCATTACAAATGGATATGAAAATTACCTCCCTTTTCTGGAAACTAACAAAAGTATCAACAGATAATTTCAAGATAGGCATCAAAGAAATTTCCTGTCGGTTAAAAATGTGCAAAAGTATTATATTTGTACAAATCTGTCTTTATCAACTGTCAAGAAATTTTATGCCATGCTGCACTAGGCCTATTACGGGTCCACTACCTTAAGCAGCTTATTCCTTTCGCTGCAAAATCTACTATAGGAATACTAAACTTGACTCACGACGTCCGTAAAAGCTCTTGAAATCGCCATTAACAGTGAACGAATTGCACAAGTAATAACTAGGTAAAAGTACGATAGACAAAAAAGCTAGTCTTTTTTTCTGCTGATAAACAAGTTTCTTTTTTAATTCATTTGGCTCCGTTGTAGCATTGCCGTCAAACCCATTTAATATATATAAAGGATTTCCTGAATACTTGTGGTTAAAATAAAGAGGAAGTAGCAGATGAGCGGCCCATTACAAAATTAATGTCAAACAGTTTAATAGTTTCTTTACATCATGTAATTAAAGTTATTAGAAACAATCATATTTGAAAGAAGTGCAATGCTGTTCGGAAACTACTCTGTTATTATGAAAGCACTTGATCCAAAACAGGAATTGAAAGCATGTATACATGTACCTTATGCTATTGGGTCACTCATAATGATAACAATTTATTAATTTAAAATGATTTAATATCAGTTGTTTTCATGAACATTGGTGAGCTTTGATTGGCTGAATTTTTTTTTTCATATGTCCATGAAAAAAAATCACCTTGTGCCGGAACTGCTTTTGCTGAAGGTTACTTTTGCTTTGCTCATACTGCTTTGCTCCTTTACTTTCATTCTATTGGTTAATTTTCAGTATTGGGGATCTGAAAACTGCTTCCTTGTCATATTCTTGCGCCATACAAATACAAAAACTCCAACATTAGATTTAAAATTATAGAAGTTTGAATTATTTCTGTGGGGGGAGGGGGTGTTGTCTATAATATCAAATTAGAAGGAATAAGAGAATTTCATTTTTTTCATGGAGGTACGGGTATGAAAAATAACAAACCCTAATCACACTTTAGTATGAACCGCTTCGCGGTTTCATATAGTGTGATTAGGTTTTCTTTTTTGTTTTTTTTTTCATACCTTCATGAAAAAAATAAAATTCTCTTCATTCCTTAAATGATATTCCCGGTCTAAATATACCAATTTTTTTTACATAAATATGTAAGATATTTGTTTGCACATGCATGTTGCCTTTTTGTCATTGGTTCATTATGAGTATACGTTCAGCCCCCCCCCCCCGCCCCCGCCCCCCCCCCCCCTTTTCGCATTTCCTTAAAGAAGAAAAATAAAGATTTCTCTGGCTCTTAATAGACATTATAGATATGAGGTTTTATCATTTTTTGTCTTGTAATTAAAGAGATACTGGTCCATAATGGAAATATAAATTCAGCCCCCTTTTTCTTTGACACGGCATTGAATACGAAAGAATATGGCTTGCAACACGCGAAAAGGGGTATTCGAACATTTGCACTTCACATTTTTATGGTATTTTCTGTTTTGCACAAGTCCATTGTAGCACAAAATCCAATTTAGTCGTAAAGTGCCGTGTCGGATTAGCCTGCGCGGACTGCGCAGGGTGATACGAGACAACTTTTTACGCAAATGTCCGAATGCCCCTTTTTGCGTGTTGCAAGCCAATTATACTGGCAAACATTAGGAACTGGAACTTTAGGAATATGGAACATGAGTATGAAGTTTCATGAATTTTCTTCACGGATTCCAGAAGATACCTATCCGGACAGATGGATTAAATGACGAACAGGCGGACGGAGGGACAGACGGACAACGCAAGTACTATATCCCGTCGCCCTAGTCGATTAGACTTAAAAAATGATCAGAGAAATTCTCCTTTAGTTTAAGAGCTGTCACCACACAGTAAATCAAACAGTCATTAGAAAACGGATGTTAGAACTTAGTTTAGGCTCAATGCTGTAAACTATCACAAAATCGCTTGAGCAATCGTTTGAGCATTTCCTTTTCTTTTCCAGCAAAGGCATATTTTGGATGATTTTGATAAGTACTGTGAACATTCTTTTCTCCGTTTTCGTGTTGAGATTTTGGAGTTTTTGAGAAAAACACATGGTCCATTGATATTTTAAACATATTCTAAAAATGCTTCAATAGCAAGGGAATTGTCAGAAAAATTGAGTGTTGTGCTAATTAAAGTTCTGTATCTTTGTTTAACAGGAAGCTATAACGTATAGTTCTTGCATTTTGAGATCATAGTATCCTTACATGTAACGTTTGTTTAATTCTAGTGTATAAGGAACCGATTTATATGAGCCATGCTGTGGTAAATCGGAGCTCAATGCTTCTCCATGATCCACGACAACAAGAAGTCGTCACATACTTATGGATCCATTATATCAAGTTTTTTTTAGCTCACATGAGCACAACGTGCTCATGGGGAACTTTTAGGATCACCCGGTGTCCGTCGTCCGTCATCCGTCGTGCGTCGTCAACAGTTTTTTAAACAACAACTCCTCCAAAACCGTTGGGCCGATTTGGACCAAACTTGGCTGGAATGTTCCTTAGGAGATCCTGTTCACAGAATTTGATTCCGTTCAAAACTCTAGTTGCCATGGTAACCAAAATGGAATTTTCTGAGAAATTCTTTAAAAATCTTCTTCTCTGAAACCGCCGGCCAGATTTTAAAATTATTTCACAGAGGTGTTCCTTGGGTGACCCTTTTCAGAATTGTCTGTGAATTTTTGATCCGTTAAGAAACATGGCTCTGATAAATGGGGGCTACTTGCACTATACAGAAATGAAGAAATTCATAAAAATTATTGTTCTCTGAAACTGCTGGTCAGATTTGAAATAATTTCACAGATATGTTCCTTGGATGACCCTTTTCAAAATTGTCCGTGAATTTTTGATCCGTTAAGAAACATGGCTCTGGTGAATGGGGGCTACTTGCACTATAGGGAAATGAATAAATTCTTAAAAATTCTTCTCTCGAACGGCTGATCAGATTTTGAAATAATTTCACAGAAATGTTCCTTGGTAACCCTTTTCGAAAATTGTTCGTGAAGTTTTGGTTCGTCAAGGAACATGGCTCTGATGAATGGGGGCTACTTGCACTATATGGAAATGAAGAAATTCTTGAAAATTCTTCTTCCCGTCGTCAGATTTTAAAATAGTTTCATAGCAGTGTTCCTTGGGTGACCTTTTTCAAAATGTATTCGCGAAATTTTGATCCGTCAAGAAACATGGCACTTGTGAATGGGGGCTACTTGCACTATACGGGCATGAAGAAGTTCTTGAAAATTCTTCTCTGAAACGGCTGGTCAGATTTTGAAATAATTTCACAGGATTGTTTCTTGAATGACCCTTTTCAACATTTGTTCGCGAAATTTTGATAGGCCAAGAAACATGGCTCTGGTGAACGGGGGCTACTTGCACTGTACGGAAATTAAGAAACTCCTATAAATTCTTCTTTCTAAAACTACTGGTCAGATTTTGAAAGGACTTTTACAGGTGACCTTTTGGAAATTGCTTGGCAATTTTTTTTCAGTGTTTCAGTACCTAAAACAAATGACTATGGTCCTTTGAAAAATTAAGGTGAGCAATCCAGGGCCATCTTGGCCCTCTTGTTTAAGAGTCTTCATCATGAGGTACACAAGTCCGCAGACATACAGAAAAATAACCGATAGCAAAAAGTTCTGGTATAGGTCAGCCTTTGTGGTCTGCGCAGGCTGACCTTGATCGATACGTTTTGCAGATGCATTAAGTCGTTACCAAACGACAATATTTTAGGCTTATCTAAATTGAAAGCATTTGCAGATGACAAAATAAAAATGATTGAAAATTTGAAATCTGGTTTGTAAAGAGTAGAAAACGTTTTGGGAAAAGGAGAAAATGCTGGTTACCAGCATTTTCTCCTTTTCCCACAATGTTTTCTAAAGGCTTCTTTCTCAGGGTCGTCAAAAGTAGGGATTGTGTGGTAGTGGGTTAAGCCCCCCCCCCCCCTTTGACAGAGCATATCAGTTCTGTTTAATCTTACTCTACCTGATTTTGATTATTACATGGCGACTTGATGCCTGAATCTATTCTATAACAGCATTCTCTTGATGATACACTTCGTATTGAACTCGATTCGTCTTTTGAGTTTATGGTATTTCATGAACCATCCACAGTCGATTCGATTCCACCACATCGTCCATGTAATATTTGTTATACTGGTCTATCCCACAGATAGATATAAATGTAGCCGGGTACAGGTATTTGGTGATATATCGTGCGGCCGTATCGACATGTGGCTCGGTAGCTCAGTTGGTTACAGTGCAGGAACGGTTTTCTGAGACCCTGGGTTTGAATCCCGGTCGAGCCGCGATTTTTTTCACCACCTGTTACATTGGCGCCCAAAGTAAAAAGACCCCAGAAAGATATGGTTGCAGTGATTGAGAGATTCGTGGACGAATCTTCATGTTGCGGAGAAGTATGGAGTATACTGGTCTATCCCACAGAAAGATGTAAATGTAGCCGGGTACAGGTATTTGGTGATATATCGTGTGGCCGTATCGACACGTGGTTCGATAGCTCAATTGGTTAGAGTGCAAGAACGATTTCCCGAGACCCTGGGTTCGAATCCCGGTCGAGCCGCGATATTTTGCACCACCTGTTACCACCTGTTACATATTGTTAAACACACTGGACATATAATTGCGAATATGATAAAAATGTTCCGTTCGCTTGCCTCATATACATTTTGGTGTAATCTTTTATATATCTTATTTCAGGATATGTATTGTAACACTGGCGGAAAATCATCCAATATTATCAGAAAAGAAGTCGGTGATCTCAGTCGACTATCAGTTCGATAACGTGAATAGGTTGTGTAACAGAGTGTCAGGAAAAGGCAAGAAAGTAAGTACATGTTGTACTAGAGTATAATTATATCTAATAGAAAGACACTAAGTGAAACGCGTCTTGTCGGTTTAAAAGAAAGGAAAAAAAGCAAGAAAGTAAGTACTTATCGGACTAGAGTATATATCTAATAGAAACACACTAAGTCAAATACGTATCGTCGGTTTACATCCTAAACCTCGTCACTACAGCTTGTAACAAGCTGTAGTTACGAGGTTTTGGAAGTAAAACGACAATATTATTTGCAACATTGCGTCAAGCAAAAGCAAGAAAAGATGACGTGTTTTGTGTAGCAGAGAAAATCTTTAAGCAAAACAAAAGTGTTTTGTTTTTTCATTAGATCATCTGATTCGGCAATAATGTATTTTACGTAACTAAGTCAGTGGTACAGGCACTGAAGTATGTTTTTGATATAAATCATGGCTGGTACCAGAAAAAAAACTATATAGTTTTATATCGTCGGTGTACCTCCAAAACCTTGTAACTACAGCTTGTTACAAGCTGCAGTTACGAGGTTTTGGAAGTACACCGACGATATAACATTTTGAGTAATGAGGTGAATAAAAAAAAAAACACTCGGGCTATCGCCCTTGTGGATTATTTTATTGTGTCACATAACTCACAAATGTGGTTTATTGAACGATGAACCACGATAGAAAGAAGATTATTTCTTAATTTTTATCCACCATTATTTCCCGATAAACAACGAAAAAATAGAAATATACATGAAAAAAAATAGTGATGCCTGACTTTTACAGGCAGTAGGTATGTATATTTATATTGAAATGCCTGATACAGGCAACACCATATAAATATTGCGTGTGTCTAGTACAGATAAATGAAGTTGATTGATACGCTTTATAAGAAATCATCTTCCTGAGGCAAAATACTCAGACCGTATGACTACTAAAAGCTATCTTCGCGAGCCAAGTTTACAATCACTATGTGGATCTTACCTTGGCTGATTGAGCCCGATTTCGAGATTCCTGCGATGCGCCCTCTACTGGATGCTGGTTATTACCCCCCTTTAATCAGATTTCTAAAAGCAAATGAATTATCGTTTTACAAACCGCTTACGAATACACATGAAGCGATAAGCAGACATCCACGTGGGTTTCCATGTTTACCTTCTATTCGAAAGGTAGCGACCTTGTTCTATTTTTATCAAAGATGAAATGCTACGAGCGATTTCATTCGTTGCAGCTAGAGCTGGCTGCATCCAACAAAAAACATTTCGGGTGAATGTAAAAATCAAACTCGATCCGCCAAGGGTAGAGTAACGTAGTGAATCGTCTGCCTTGGCTTGCGAAGATGTCTAAAAGCGCACAGCAAGCATTTCTACGCAGTTAGAAGGCTGCTTCGGCTAACAATGTCGTATTATCTCTTTAAAAAAAGAAAATTTATCATTAACTTCTGTTGCCATATATATTACACATTCAGATGTCAATGACCGAATATATCTTGTCACCAAATAAAGATACTCTTGGTCAAAATTGAAGTAATGAGAAAATCAAGGATCAGACTTTATTATATACCTAGCAGTGAAATCCTGGAATTTCCCAGTGTAATAAATTTTGATATCATCACTAGTGACGTTATCAACTTTCACTTCCTGACGTCATTTGGGAACTACCTTTTTTTTCGACCACATTTTTTTCGACTTTCAAACGCGAAATTACTAATAATGATGTTAATAAGGTATATAATAAATAGAATAATCAACTGGTTATTTTTTATATGAAAAATATCTCACTCAGACGCGTCGTAAGGCGTTAAAAAAACTCGTGCTGCGCACTCGTTTTTTCAACGCCTAACAACGCATCCTCGTGAGATATTTTTCATATCAAAAACAACCAGTTGATTATCCTCTATATATGCTCTGTTCAGCCTGATTTCGTCTTTACCGCTCAATATGGCAAATCTTGTGCGCTGAAAGGACGAACGCTTGAATATGTTTCAGGGAGCACAGCATTTATCAGCAGAGTCCAGTCTTTGCCGAGTGACTTGTGAGGACAAAACTCAATACTTCGTACCTTGTGGTTTAAAATGTCAGCTACTGGAAACAAACGATAATTTAAAAAGTCAACCGAAGGTTCTGACGGAAAAGGTGGGTGTTGTATCAAAATTCCTAGATACACTGTGTGTAAGGTTGATAGGGTAAGTGAGGCGGCTAGGTGGTGCCGAATGAGATTGTGGCATTCCTTTACAAGACACATTTTACTTTGCCTGGTTAATTATATAGACTATTTAATCAGCTTGTGGTTAATATGGGGAAATATTTGCCTCAAAAGATAAAGGTCCACGGAAATAGCTTGTGGCTTATGGCACTCGTTATTTTCGCATACCTTTCCCTTTTTCGGAAAATGTTCCTCCTGCCGAAAATCTGGGGAAATATGGGGTATCTGCCGTTAATATGGGGAAATATTTGCCGAAAAAGAGAAAGGTATGCGAAAGTAACGAGTGCCATAAGGCACAAGTTATTTTCGCGGACCTTTCCCTTTTGTGGCATACATTTCCCCATATTAACCAATAACCACAAGCTGATGAAATAATCAGAGGAAATATAATAAATAATTTTACGGCGCAAGTTATATTCGCGGACCTTTCCCTTTTGAGGCAAATATTTCCCCATATTAACCACAAGCTGATGAAATAGACTATATATTATATTTCCTCTGATTATTTTGTCAACGAATGCTACTTTTAAAACACTAGTGATCTCTAGTAGAAGAAAAAAGTAGTTTCAGATTTTCGGCAGGAGGAAATTATTCACTGTGACAGGTCAGATTTTGAAATAATTTCACAGCAATGTTCCTTGGGTGACTCTTTTCAAAAGTGTTCACAAAATTGTGATCTGTCGAGAAAGATGGCAGTAGTATAACGGTTCCTTGGGCGTCAGCTACTGTTTCATTGTTTTTTGATAGCGTCACTCATCTTTAAGTGCTTTTCAAATATTAGTGAGGGGTACTTAATCCGCCTAACGATATTTACAGGTACTTGAAGACTGATTGAAGAGAAATTTGATTGCGTCTAATACTTTAAAGTGAAGACGATATATATACATAATTCAGAAACCTCAAGATCAAGATCAGACTGCACAGTAGATGTAAGTTGATCTTTGTTGCGGATAGTGTAGATTCTGATCAGATTGCGCAGAACATGCGGCACGATCCCTTCAATTATTATCAACCTTTTAGCTGGTAAGGGTGGCTCACTATACATAATTCAGAAACCTCAAGATCAGACTGCACAGTAGATTAAGTTGATCTTTGTGAAAGATATTGTAGATTCTATCAGATTGCGCAGAACATGCTGCACGATCCCTTCAATTATTATTAACCTTTTGGCTGGTAAGGGTGGCTCACTATACATAATTCGGAACCTCCAGATCAAGATCAGACTGCGCAAAACACTTAGTTTGATATTTGTTAAGGACAGTGTAGATCAAGATCAGACTGCACAGAACAGGCTAAGGAGATGTTTTATTTCCCAAATCATAACTTTGATGGAGCAGCAATAATTCGGTTATTGATGTCGAATTGAAAATCAAAGAGTAGATCAAGATCATTTCGCAGGATGTAAACAGCACGTTCAATCTCGTTCAAACGTGTCCGGTCAAGTCTCTATTTGTTGTTTGTTGAGTTATATAAATTTTGCTGCGATTTCTTTACACAATTACTGAGAGTATAATTTTTCGACATGAAAATCGACTTCAAACTGTCTACCCATACGGTTGACAAGCATTTGAATGCAAGTCATTCTCAGGCTTCTGTGTATTTTGATAAAGGCACCATGTACGAATCGATCGAAAGATGTTTGGAAAAACCCGACGTGTGTACGATAATTGGAAAACGTTTCGAAGCTACAAAGACATTTATGTACAACATTGGTTTATTGGGACACAAAAAGCAGCCGAGTCGTACAGTTAAAGTAGTTTACTCCAGGACCAAATACAGAATTTTTGTAGTAACAGCTTACCCTGTGGCAAAAGGTACTTGTTTATACCCGTCAGATGTAAGAAAAAACTGAACAATCAGAAGAAAATTTATGACTATATAACTCCAGAGTATGTGTGTAGAAGTCATTAGAGTGTTGGCACTCGAACGAGCAACATGATTAGAGATAAATTCAGTCTCGGTAAGGAACGCTACGTACAAGTGAACGAATGGAGAGGTGAATTGAGAGTCGATATTAGGGAATGGAAAGATGACAAAGCCACCAAAAAGGCATATACAAGAACTGGAGGAACTATTTATAGCCATTACGAATAGCGTAGTAGTTTTATCCTAATCATTTACTTTGTATCAGTGAACCTCTGACTGTGAACATGGATTCCTTCGAGATGGCTTTAGAGACAATGGTCCAATCTTATACCGATGCTGAAGAGTTGAATTTTTCCGCGACCATGGGTATTCAGGATTCCCCCCTATTGTAAGGCTCCGTTTATTTCAACTGCGAAATCCGGATTACAGTGATCATTATATAAATGAACAAATTGATTCATTATTTCATAATTTAGGAGGTCCAGTGGATATAACCAATGACAGTAGTGACTTAGATTTGAAATCAGTAAGAATAGAAAAAGAGATACAGGGGGCAATAAAAGCGCTTCTGTTTGATGACGAAATGGAGGAAACTGCTCGAGTTTGTGTTGAAGATGGGGAATGGAATCCTATACTCCCTCCAAATCAACCTCAGCCAGGATCTTCGAACGATATTCGGTATAATATTCGAAAGAAGTCTGAAAGAACGTATGCCAAAAACAAGGCTGTGAACAGGACCTATGAGATAAAAGTAGACGAAAGGCATTACGGTCAAGTATAAGTGGTATTCAAAGAGGACTTGAGCAATTATTGGAAAATATATTAAATGAGACCAGAGGTAATTTAGCTGGTAATGACTTGGGACGGGTAATTATTCAACACCAAAGACTTGATAATCCTATAGTAGTTCCACTACAGAGATGGGATCACCTTAATGCGGTATAAGTTATAGAGGCCATTATGAAAGTGCTAAATAGCCACCAAGAACTGTTAATTGATCAGTTTTATTATCGTTATTGGTTTCATCATTTTGCCAAAAGGGTCATCAAAACGACAAATAACAAAAGTAAAGGGTAAGAACAATTTGGTACATCTAAAAAAGTCCCTTGTGACTATTGAAAATACAGACAATTTGTGTATGGCTAGGGCTATAGGGGTCAGTTGGGCAAAAATAAATAGATGCACTGTAGATGAATGGAAAGAAATAAAGAAAAACAGAGGGGAAAGAAGTAATATAGACTTGATTTTAGAACACACAAAAACAGAGGGGAAAGAAGTAATATAGATTTGATTTTAGAACACAGAAAAGTACCCGAAAGTTATTATAAAAATTTACGCAATAAGAGTAGAAACGAACAAAAGAAATTAGGCCAAGCACTGTGTCATGCCGTCGGTGTGAGCACCGAGCAACCCTCAGTTTAAATGATGTTAGGATGTTTGAAGAATTCCTTGGTGTTCGTGTAATGGTGGTGAGTGCTCGCTTAGGAAACAAATTTATAAACGTGGCTAGCAATGACAAGTGTCCATGTACTTATATTTATTTGGTTGATGATGATCACTTTCACGACATTACCAGCATCACGGTATTTTTCAGTTGCAGTTATTTCTGTACAAAATGTCTCAAACATTATAATGACAGAGAAGGATATCAATGTGAAATAAAATGTATTGTCTGTAAAAGTGACACGTGCCTTAACGTAGAACCTGTGAAATGTAGCGACTGTAATATGTCCTGCAGATCGGCAGGTTGTTACGCTGAGCACAAAAATGTTTCAACATACAAATTTGGGCCTAAAAAAGGACAACCCAGTGGCCCATCACAATGCGAAAAATGGTGGAAGTGTCCCACATGTTTCAAGGTGTTGAGAACAGACAAGAGGAGCATCGATGTGGCGAATACCAGTGTTCTTCCTGTCACAAATATGTCATGGATGATCATAAATGTTATTTAAGAGCCACACCGGCCAAAGAATATTACATTCCAAAATTTATATTTTTTGATTTTGAACGCAGTCAGGATGAAATTAGCTACTGCGTTGAAGGATACGTACCCGATTCAAAATTAAATTGTAAGGACTGCCAATTGCCAGAGACATGTAAATCTTGCTCCAAATGTCAGAATTCCAAAACAGCATGGTGCGGTAAAGCGACCCACCGTCCAAACTTTGTTGTGGCTCATTCAGTATGCCCTAAATGCATTGAAAAAGAACTGACTCCATATTCCGTATGTAAAGGTTGTGGTACTCGTTGCGAAGAATGTGACAATATTGATCTGCACGAGAATGAGGACCCAGGTCCTTGTCCCGGTAAATGCGGATTCAGAGAAGTCATATCCGAGGGCACGGATACAGCCGAAAAGTTTGGACAGTGGCTCTTTACGGATCAACACGAATATTTCAAGGTTGTTGCCCATAACATGAAAGGGTATAGATGGCTATTTTATTTGGAATATTTGATCGATCAATCCATAAGACCTGACAAAATTATTTACAACGGCTCAAAAATCATGTATATGACAGTGGAGAAAAATTTACATATAAAGGTGATTTACAGCCTCAGCTTTTTACCCATGAAAATATCAGCACTCTCGAAAGCATTTGGTTTGCAAGAATTGAAAAAAGGGTGGTTCCCGCATTATTTTAATACTAGAGAGAATCAAAATTATGTTGGACCCTACCCTGATGCTAAAGATTATGGTTACGATTTTATGAGTGAGAAAGAAAGAAGCGAGTTAGTAGCGTGGTTGCGTGAGAGAGAGAATGAAATATTTGATTTTAGAAAAGAAATTTTACAATATTGTAGAAGTGATGTAGATATTTTAAGACAAGCTTGTATGAAATTTAGACATTTATTAATGAGTGCTACGGGGGAAGAGAAAGTGGTTCTCAATAAGAAAGGGAAGGAAGAGAAAAAATGGGTCGGAGCAGTGGATCCGTTCGATTCTGTCATATAGCTTCCGTTTGTATGAATGTCTGTAGAACCAAATTTTTGGAAGAAACCTGGCGCGTTAAACTGCAAGGCAGTAATCAATGGATACCCGCAAAAGTCATCGACGAAAAATTGTACATACTAAAGGGAAACGAATGGGTCCACGAATCCAAATTGAAAGGAGAGAAAGTGTGCAAGAAAGAATTTGTAAGTACCCCCATAGCGGAAATGGAAGAAACATGGCGCGTAAACCGCAAGGCAATGATCAATGGGTACCCGCAAAAGTCATCGACGAAAAATTGTATATACAAAACGGAAACGAATGGGTCCACGAATCCAAATTGAAAGGAGAGAAAGTGTGCAAGAAAGAATTTGTAAGTACCCCCATAGCGAAAATGAAAATCCTTAAGTGTGCAAGAAAGAATTTGTAAGTACCCCCATAGCGAAAATGAAAATCCTTCCAGTGGTTACAATGATCAGTACAGTAAAGCGTCAATTCAATGGTTAGAGTGGAGGGCGAAACTCTATAACGTCCATATCCAACATGCTTTGAGTGAAGGGGAGAAAACGATCCCCGGCACTCGCTACAAATTGGACGGATATTGTAGAGAAACCAACACGGTCTATGAATATCACGGATGTATATTTCACGGATGACCCGTGTGTTTCTCTGACAATCGTGAAGAAACGTACCATCCAATCACACGCCAGTCTTTGGACGAATTGTACTTGCTGACGTTGAAAAAACAAACACGCCTCGAAAAGTTGGTATGAAATAAATTTGTATTTGGGATCACGACTTTAAAAAACAACAAAACCAAAACCCTGAACTTCGGCAATTCATTTCTCAGCTAGATATAATGGATCGACTAGACCCGAGAGAAAGTTTCTTTGGAGGTCGCACCAATGCAAGCCGGCTTTATTACAAAGTAAAAGAAAACGAGCGAGTGAAATATTTGGATTTTACGAGTCTGTATCCATGGGTAAATAAGTATTGTCGTTATCCCTTAGGTCACCCCACAGTCATTACCAAAGATTTTGGGGACATCAAGGATTATTTTGGTATTGCCAAGGTGAAGATTATCCCGCCTAGGGGACTATATCACCCGGTCCTTCCTTACAGATCCAATGGCAAGCTAAAATTTTCTTTATGTCCGACCTGCGCGGATACCGAGAATCAAACCCCGTGCGAATGTACAAATGAACAAAGAGAGTTGACTGGTACGTGGTGCACCCCCGAAATAGAAACGGCTGTCAGATTAGGGTATAAAATCACAAAAATTTATGAAATATACCACTGGGAAGAAAGCACTCAATATGACCCCAAAACCCATGAAGGAGGACTGTTTGATCAATATATTAACACATTTTTGAAATTCAAACAGGAAGCAAGTGGTCCTCCCGTTTGGATTAAATGTTACGATGATATGAATAAGTACATCGGACAGTATATGAAAAAAGAAGGGGTCTCATTGGATCGAAAAATATTCGAAGAACCCAGGACTTAGAGCTTTGGCAAAACTGTGTCTCAATAGCTTTTGGGGAAAGTTCGGTCAGAGACTTAATATGCTACAAACGGAATTTTTTCACGAAAGTCAGGCCAACATGTTTTTTCAACTTTTTTCCGATCCATTGAAGCAACCCATCGATTTTCATATATTGTCTAATGATACGATACAAGTTGAATGGCTCTATAAGAACGATTGTCAACCCGAAGATAACAAGACCAACATATATTTGGCAACATTTACAACGTGCTGGGCCAGACTTAAACTTTACAGTGTACTTGAGCAGCTTGGTAGAAGAGTCCTGTATTATGACACAGATAGCATCATATACGTGAGTCGTCCAAATGAGTATGATCCACCTCTAGGTGATTACTTGGGTGAACTGACAGATGAACTTGATAATGGAGAGTACATTGTGGAGTTTGTGTCTGGGGGGCCAAAACATTATGCTTACAAAACGAATGAAAACAATGAAACTTGTAAAGTGAGGCGATTTACCCTAAATTATAAAAACAGTCAACTCATTAATTTTCATAGCGTGAAAGATATAGTCATAGATCCTCAAAGTAGTTAAAATATCAATGTGATCAATCCTAGTAAAATTTGTAGGGATAAAAGGAAAAGGAAATTGTATAATAGAGAAGAACAAAAGTTATCAAATGGTTTATACAAAAAGACGAAAAGTAGACCACTTTGATACAGAGCCATACGGGTTTTGATAGTCGTTCTCTGCCAAATTTGATTTTAACAATATTACGAAATTTATTTACAAACCTGTTAGATATTTCTTCATTGTCACTTATTTCCCAAAAAGAAAAAAAAGTGTCACTCAATTTTCAAAAAAGTGTTCGACAAATACTAAAAAGTGTCAAACAAATATTAAAAAGTGTCACTCATTTTCTTAAAAGTGTCACTCATTTTTCAAAAAGTGTCTCTACCTTTTACTTTTTTGTACTTTTACTCGTAAATTCCCGTAACGTCCGTTTCAAAAAGTGTCACTCATTTTTCAAAAAGTGTCACTCATTTTCTAGAAAGTTTTAGTCATCTTATTTTTTCTTTTCGTGCCAGTCACTTGACATTCCTATAATTTTTTTTTTTCTTATTTTGGCGCAAAGTCTAAAAATGCCTTAAGAGACTACGTAGCCCTTTATGGGAGCACATAAAAAAACTTTGGGTGTGGGTGTGTGTAGGTGTGTGTAATTTTATGATTCTTAATCATTGATGATTTGTGATGTTTTTGTTTCATATAAATTTCAGTGATGTATATATTCTTTAATTTTGTGAGAATGTTAAAAAAAAAATCTAAATACCCACCTTTAAAGATGTTACTCATATTTCTAACGACTAACTGTTATTCGTTTTATTCTATCATGATTGTATTGCTTGTAAATTAAAAGATAGAAAGAATGAATTTCTTTTTGCGTTTTGAGTTATCCAACGTAAGAATATGACAGAAAACTCCGGAAAAAGAAACGTTTTTACGTTTCTCTAAACCTGACGAAGAAAGTCAGAGTGACAAGTGGCATTTACTTGGTACCCGGATCCTACAAGCAGAGATTGTCTACTTGTGTCAGATGATCATAGTGTACATCATTATTATTACAGCGATAGTTAACCTATCCATACAAAACGGTTCTACCGAACTCTGGATATCACTCTTGAGTAGCTGTATCGGATACGCTTTACCTAACCCAAAACTTAAGAAATAATGGCCGTCCCTCTTCCCTTCGAACCATGTTCTAGTATGTATATTAGCGGACAAACTGGTAGCGGTAAAACGCAGTGGGTGTATCGCTTTTTGAAACAAGTAAACCTCATGTACGGACAAGTCCCCCCTTCCCATATTCTCCATTGCTACGGTATCCACCAAGACTTGTTTGATGCCATGGAGAGTTCCATTCCAAACTTTTACAGTAAGCAAGGACTGCCTACTGCAGAAGAATTGGATGACTTCACAAAAGACAAAGAAAAGTTAATCATTTTAGTGGACATGTCGCCTCACTCAGATAACAAGTACTGTTTAAGGACACTTATTTTTTCCCAATGAAGAGCCTATTGTGTACCGTTTGACGTAAGAATGGCGATAGTAAGCTTATAAGAAGACAATATGGTTGAACTGATCAAACAGCAACGCCACTTCCTATATTTAGTGGTCAACACTACAGCCGCCCAAAGAAAGTCGCTTTTAAAAACAATTACCAGTCAACAATTTAGAGCACTTAGTCAAATTGCATACAACATTATCCGGTTTAAAGGCAGATTGACACTTACGGAAAAAAACAGCTTAAAACTTCAGAGACGCTTCTTTTACTTGCTTGGAGATCGTAACATTGGGTTTGTTCAAAAGAAGGAAGCCATTCAACATAAACAACGTATTATCCATAAATTGGTGAAAATCGCTTCCGCTTACTTACAACCGTATTGCAGTAATGGAGAAATACGTATTAATGCTTTTCGAAAAGTTTGAGCGATTGGAAAAACTATCTGGGAGAGAAGATGATCAACAGAGAGAGGGAAGGGAAGATACCTCGAAAAAGAAGAGTAAAAAAAAATACTTTTTCCTCCGGGGCTTAGAGAGAAGAAAAGAAAGAAAGATATAGACTGGATTTCTTTTTAAATAACAAGACATGTTTACATTTTTATATTTTTATTTACAAAATAATACAATAAAAATATGAAAGAAGCCACGAGTCATTTTTTCCCCCATAATCTATTGTATATACACATTTCTCGCTTTATCGATCGTAAGTATTTCTGGAAAGGTTGCGTACAGTAGCAATGTCACACTTTCTGGTAAAGGTTTAGCAAATTTGATTTCCAAACGGCAAAGACCTCTTCTTTTTTTGTTAAAAGAATAGTAGGGATCGATATCCAACACATATAGGCAATATCCTTGCTTGTACTCTGTGTACGTGATATTGATATCATTTCTACAGGAAGTGAGGGTCTGATAACAGTCGGTGAAATGATTTCCTTCAAAATTAGGTTGCAAAGGTTGCGATGGTACGGATTGTCCATCAACGAAGAATCCGAGGTAACTGCAGTCGTAATGTTTCAGGTTGAATGGGTTTGTTTTGTAGTCTCCGTTATACGAAACGCTCAGAACCGCCCCTATGATGATTCTGTTTGGCACCCTACCTTGAAATATATCGTCCGCGTGAAAACTGTATTGTCCCTGAGCTATCGAGGTTGTTTTTATCTCTGAGCGGAAATAAGGGTACATAGCCGGAGTATCCTGAATCATTTTGTCATGGGCCAAAAGCAAATCATTCTGTAACCGCTGAATGCAGAGCTTGAAACGAGCGTCAACGATTTGCACCTTGTAGTTCGGAGTTAATGTATCTGTAATGATTCGAAATGCATCGGATGCTTGCCAAAATTTAAGCGCCATTTTCACTCCGTTTATAAGTAACTTAGGTTGTTGAAACAAGTCCACCGGGATACTCCCTTCTAGATCTATAATTTTACCACCCTTGGTCCTATCATATCTTTGGAATAAACCGGCATTTGATCCAGTTTTGGGGTCGCTATCGTCCAGATTTGGGTCACCCTTGAAAAGTAATTGACTGGTCAGAAAAGCTTCCTGTATAGATCGATTGGTATTTAAGAGGGTGTCAATGTAGGCCTTATACGGATGAGTCGTTCCGCTAACTCTGTCATTCTTCTCTCCTTGTTCTCAATTCGTCCAGTATGGTAGGAATGAGATAAACTGGGCGTGATAAAATGGGTATAAATGAATGAAATCGTTGAAGTAAAGTCTTCTTACGCCTAAATGAAACGTTATTTGAGCATAGTGTGCGTAACAATAGTCTTCTTCTTTCAAAAACTTGAACATCTCTTCTCACTGGATTAATGATTCCGTTAAGGATACGTTTTGCCACCTCGATGATAGCCTTTAGTCGACATTTCGTTAAAGTCTGCAGTAAATTCTTCCTTTCTGTCGTGTGGGTCTCTTGTAGGTGTAGTAATAAGAGATTTGTAAATAAACTGTAGAGTGTTCCATGATTGAATCGTTGAAATACTCATTTCTTCTTACGCGTATAGAGTTTCGAGTTCAATTAGTGTGGGACAAACAACCTCGTCCTCTTGTTGTGGAGAGGTTACACCCGTTATGACCACTTTACCCGTATGAAAGCAACAAAAATGCACACCTTTCCGTTTAAAGTTAAGAGAAGGAAATAACTCTGGTTTGTATACGACATCTCTATCGAAAGACAAATGCTTCAGATCCAAATCCGAACTGAGGGTATGGCTCATAGACATGGTTAAAAGTTTTGCGTAATTCTGAAGCAGTCTGGCATATTTTCGTATCCGTTTGTACCCCTCTCTTTTACTCGAAGCTTTACCATTACAGTTGATAATACCGTTGGAAAACACTAAACAGTTTCCTCCAACTTTTCTGTGCTGCCATATCAGTCCGGGAAATCGTGCTGGATCACACTGTACATTCGTTGTTTTGTAGCAGAGTTGTCTTAAATCAATAGGACAGTTGAGTTGAGCGCTGTAGACCACGAATGTGATGATCATGATCGTTTGACTGTCTAGACATAAATGATTGAATATTGCTAGTTTTCAACATTTTTATACCAAGCCCCGTTAGCTTAGTCGATAGAGTGCTGGACTTCAAAACACGAGGTCAAGCGATCGATCCCTGGTTACCACCGCCTGGCTTAATTCTTTTTTTTAATTTTTTTTGTTAAATTGATGATAGTCACTGCGACAGGATTCATTCCTCTCCCACCACTGACCATTGTTTTGACGTATCATGTGGGAAAACAGCCAGTGGCTTGGAAAGAAAATTCCGCGAAGTATTGGCCATATTGACCATATCCATAAGATCTATATCCCATTTACTATTAATCGGCGCTTAGCCCCCCTCGTAAGTGAATAGGACTCTTGATCTTGTAGCCATTTTCGTATTCGATGTCTACCAATCTTGTATTTACCCTGAGCTTTTACATACTGGTACAATTTCTCGGGGCCGCTAAAACTAGCAGGATTATTGGAATCAAAATAAATAGAAGACAAGTATGTTTTCCAGTCATCCATTTTTTAATCAAATATGCATAACTTGCATTCTTACAACATATAGTATCATAACAAAACTGAATACAAAGGTCTAGTTTGGTATGCATGTAAAAAAGTGAGAAATCGTTCCATTTCGATTTCTATTTCTGTTTTTATATGTCTATAATGTATCCATTCGCCAATCAATACAATTATCATATGCACAAGTCCAAACATGGTCACCAGTTTTTAGCTCACCTGAGCACAGCGTGCTCAAGGGGAGCTTTTAGGATCACCCGGTGTCCGTCGTGCGTCAGTGCGTCGTGCGTCATCAACAATTCTTCAAACATCAACTCCTCCTAAACCGCTGGGCGGATTTGGACCAAACTTGGCTGGAATGTTCCTTGGGAGGTCCTCTTTAAAAGCTGTTCACAGAATTTGATTCCGTCAAAAACTCTGGTTGCCATGGCAACGAAATGGAATTTTTAGCTCACCTGAGCACAACGTGCTCAAGGGGAGCTTTTAGGATCACCCGGTGTCCGTCGTGCGTCAGTGCGTCGTGCGTCGTCAACAATTCTTTAAACATCAACTCCTCCTAAACCGCTGGACGGATTTGGACCAAACTTGGCTGGAAGGTTCCTTGGGAGGTCCTTTTGAAAATTGTTTACAGAATTTGATTTCGTCAAAAACTCTGGTTGCCATGGCAACGAAATAGAATTTTTTAGGAAATTCTTTAAAAATCTTCTTTTCTGAAACCGCTGGCCAGATTTTGATTTTAAAATAATTTCACAAAGATGTTCCTTGGGTGACCCTTTCAAAAATTGTTCGCGAAATTTTGATCCGTCAAGAAACATGGCTTTGGTGAATGGGGGCTTCTTGCACCATACAGAAATGAAGAAATTCTTAAAAATTCTTCTCTGAAACCGCTGGCCAGATTTTAAAATAATTTCACACAAATATTCCTTAGGTGACCCTTTTCAAAAATTGTTCGCGAAATTTTGATCCGTCAAGAAACATGGCTTTGGTGAATGGGGGCTTCTTGCACTATACAGAAATGAAGAAATTCTTAATAATTCTTCTTCTCTGTTACCGCTGGTCAGATTTTAAAATAATTTGACAGAGATGTTCCTTGGATGACCCTTTTCAAAAACAGTTCGCGATATTTTGATCTGTCAAGAAACATGGCTCTGATGAATGGGGGTTTCTGGCGCTATACAGAAATGAAGAAATTCTTAAAAATCCTTCTTCTCAGAAACCGCTGGCCAGATTTTAAAATAATTTCACAGAAATGTTCCTTGGATGACCCTTTTCAAAACTTGTTCGCGAAATTTTGATTCATCAAGAAACATGGCTCTGGTGAATTGGGGCTTTTTGCGCTATAGGGAAATGAAGAAATTCTTAAAAATTCTTCTTCTCTCGAACGGCTGGTCAGATTTTAAAATAGTTTCACAGAGATGTTCCTTGGGTGACCCTTTTCAAAAGATGTTCGCAAAATTTTGATACATCAAGAAACATGGCTCTGGTGAATGGGGGCTACTTGCACTATGGGGCAACAATGAAGAAATCCTTTAAAATTCTTCTCTGAAACGGCCGGTCAGATTTTGGAAACTTTTCACAGAGATATTCCTTGGATGACCCTTTTGGAAAATTGTTCGTGAAAGTTTGATTCGTTGAGAAACATTGCTCTGGTGAATGGGGGCTACTTGCACTATATGGAACTGAAACGGCTGGTCAGATTTGAAAATTGTTTCATGGAAATATTCCTTGAATGGCCTTTTACAAAATTTGTTCGCGAAATTTTGATAGGTCAAGAAACATGGCTCTAGTGAATGGGGGCTACTTGCACTGTACGAAAATTAAGAAACTCCTAAAAATTCTTCTCTTTTGAAACTGCTGGTCAGATTTTGAGAGGACTTTTACAGGTGACCTTTTAAAAATTGCTTGGCAAAAAAATGAGTTTGTTTCCAGTGTTTCAATACCTTCTAAAAAAAAAAAAAAAAAAAAAAAAAAAAAAAAGCCAAGGTCCTCTCAAAAATTCAGGTGAGCGATCCAGGGCCATCTTGGCCCTCTTGTTTATAAAGTCGTTCGGGTTACACTCTGCACACTGAAGGGCTCCTAACTGGTTCATATGATCACTCTGCAGGTAACAGGGTATCACACCGTCCAATTCGGATGAAGTTTTTCCAATGTTTGGCGTAAGTTCTTTTAATCGATCGTATTCTTTGGGGCTCAAGCAAATGCTTTTTTTTGGTAGGCACTACTTCTTCATTCTGTTTCCAATATTGTCTAATATCTATGCAAACGCTGCTTTCATCAGTACTGCAATGCACGTTGCCCCCGATGTGATATCCGTCATCTTCGCGAGCCAAGTTTACGATCACTACGTGGATCTTGCCTTGGCTGATTGAGCCCGATTTCGAGATTCCTGTGATGCGCCCTCTATTGGATGCGGGTTTTTACTCCCCTTTACATCATGTTTTTAAAAGCAAATGAAATATCGTTTTACAAACCGCTTACGAATACACATGAAGCGATAAGCAGACGTCCACGTGGGTTTCCATGTTTTACCTATTATTTGAAAGGTAGAGACCGTGTTCTATTTTTATCAAAGATGAAATGCTACGAGCGATTTTATTCGATGCAGCTAGAGCTGGCTGCATCCAATGAAAAAGGTGTATCGGGGGGTTGTAAAAATCAAGCTCAATCCGCCAAGGTAAGATCCACGTAGTGATCGTAAACTTGGCTGGCGAAGATGGATATCCGTATGATAGCTTATTTTCGAGGGCTCTGTCAACGTACTCTATTTGATTTACCAGGTTTCTCCAATGCATCAGAGTTACGCTTATGCCTTTTTTGGTGGGTTTGTCATCTTTCCACTCCCTAATACCGACTCTCAATTCACCTCTCCATTCGTTCACTTGTACGTAGCGTTCCTTACCGAGACTGAATTTATCTCTAATCATGTTGCTCGTTCGAGTGCCAAAACTCTAATGACTTCTACACACATACTCTGGAGTTATATAGTCATAAATTTTCTTCTGATTGGTCAGTTTTTTCTTACATCTGACGTGTATAAACAAGTACCCTTTGCCACAGGGTAAGCTATTACAACGAAAATTCTGTATTTGGTCCTGGAATAAACTACTTTAACTGTACGACCCGGTTGCTTTTTGTGTCCCAATAAACCAATGTTGTACATAAACGTCTTTGGAGCTTCGAAACGTTTTCCAATTTTCGTACAGACGTCGGGTTTTTCCAAACATCTTTCGATCGATTCGTACATGGTGCCTTTATCAAAAAACACAGAAGCCTGAGAATGACTTGCATCCAAATGCTTGTCAACCGTATGGGTAGACAGTTTGAAGTCCATTTTCATGTCGAAAAGTTATACTCTCAGTAATTGTGTAAAGAAATCACAGCAAAATTTATATGACTCAACAAACAACATATAGAGACTTGACCGGACACGTTTGAACGAGATTGAACGTGCTGTTCACATCCTGCGAAATGATCTTGATCTACTCTTTAATTTTCAATTCGACATCAATAACCGAAATATTGCTGTTCCATCAAAGTTATGATTTGGGAAATAAAATATCTCCTTAGCGTGTTCTGTGCAGTCTGATCTTGATCTACACTGTCCTTAACAAATATCAAACTAAGTGTTTTGGGCAGTCTGATCTTGATCTGGAGGTTTCCGAATTATGTATAGTGAGCCACCCTTACCAGCTAAAAGGTTAATAATAATTGAAGGGATCGTGCCACATGTTCTGCGCAATCTGATCAGAATGGACACTATCTGCAACAAAGATCAACTTACATCTACTGTGCAGTCTGATCTTAATCTTGAGGTTTCTGAATTATGTATAGTGAGCCACCCTTACCAGCTAAAAGGTTGATAATAATTGAAGGGATCGTGCCGCATGTTCTGCGCAATCTGATCAGAATCTATACTATCCGCAACAAAGATCAACTTACATCTACTGTGCAGTCTGATCTTGATCTTGAGGTTTCTGAATTATGTATATACATTGTCTTCACTTTAAAGTATTAGACGCAATCAAATCACTCTTCAATCAGTCTTCAAGTACCTGTAAATATCGTTAGGCGGATTAAGTACCCCTCACTAATATTTGAAAAGCACTTGAAGATGAGTGACGCTATCAAAAAACAATGAAACAGAAGCTGACGCCCAAGGAACCGTTATACTACCGATGGCTCTGATGGTGGGGGCTATTTGCACTACAGTGACATGAAGAAGAACTTCTTTATTCTTCTCTGGAACGGCTGGTCAAATTTTGAAATCTTCATAGGGTTAGCCTTTTCAAAAAATGTTCTGGAAATTTTTATCAGTCGAAAAGCAACAGCCAGGTGTTGGCACCTGCATGTGATGCTCTTGTTCAACTTGTGCTTTTAGTTACTATCGAGCATGAGCTCTTCTTCAAGAAATTGTCCTTGAGTGATTTACAGAAATATTTTGAAATTCTTAAGAATTCTTTTTATCTGATACCGCTGGTCAGATTTTGAAATAATTTCACAGAAATGTTCCTTGGGTTACCCTTTTCAAAAGTTGTATGTGCAATATTGATCGGTCGTGAAACATGAGACTGGAGACTGGGGGCTACCTGCACTATATGGCAATGAAGAAATTCTTAAGAATTCTTCTTTTCTGAAACCACTGATCAGATTTTGAAATAAGTTCACAGAGTTGTTCCTTGGGTGACCTTTTTAGCTCACCTGAGCACGAAGTTGTGCGTCGTGCGTCGTCCACAATTTTTTTTAAACATCTCCCCCAAAACCACTGGGCCAATCTTGATGAAACTTGGCAGGGATGTTTCTTGGGTGAAGGTCTACCAAAGTTGTTCAAGAGGTCGAATTCCATCCGTAACTCTGGTTGCCATGGCAACCAAAAGCAAAAATTTAGCAAAATCTTTGAAAATCTTCATCCCTGAAACTAGGAGGCACAGAGCTTTAATATTAGGTATGTAGCATCTCCTAGTAGACCTCTACCAAGATTTTTCATATGATGCCCCTCGGTTCAAAACTGGCCCCGCCCCATGGGTCACAAGTTTGAAACATAGGAACAAAGAAGGAAAACTTTAAAATTCTTCTTCTCTGAAACTAGAAGGTGCAGGTTTTTGATATGTGGTATATAGCATCTCGTAGTGGACCTCTACCAAGATTGTTCATATGATGTCCCTGGGGTCAAAACTGGCCCCGCTCCGGTCACAAGTTTGAAGCATAGAAATAAAGAAGGAAAACTAAAATTCTTCTTCTCTGAAACTAGAAGATGAAGAGCTTTGATATTTGGTAAGTAGGATCTCCTAGTGGAGTTCTACAATGTTTGTTCATATGATGTCCCTGGGGTCAAAACTTGCCCAGCCCTGTGGGTCACAAGATCGAAACATAGGAACAAAGAAGAAAAACTTTAAAATCTTCTTCTCTGAAACTGGAAGGAGTAGAGCTTTGATATTTGGTATGTAGCATCTCCTAGTGGACTTCTACCAAGTTTGTTCATATGATGCCCCAGAGGTCCAAACTGGCCCTGCCACGAGGGGCACAAGTTTGAACATAGGAACAAAGTAGGAAAACTTTAAAATTCTTCTTCTCTCAAAACTACAAGGCTTAGCGCTTTGATATTTTTTATGAAGCATCTCATAGTAAACTTCTTCCAAGTTTGTTTATATGATGTCCCTGGGGACCAAACTGGCCCTGCCCCAGGGGTCACAAGTTTGAACATGGGAAAAAAAGGAAAACTTTAAAATTTTTCTTCCTTGATACCAGAAGGTGTTTAGCTTTGATATTTGGTATAAAGCATCTCCTAGTGGATCTCTGCCAAGTTTATATAATGCCCCTGGGGTCATAATTGCCACAGCCCTGGGGGTCACAATGTTTGTCTTGATAAAATTTCACATGAGACTGCATTTAGTGCTTGTCTTGAATATAACTTTGTCATTTCAAGTCATAACCACTTCAAACTTGGTATGCATGTTTGTTGCAATTTCACTGAGTACTGTGTGCAAGAACTGTAACTCTACCTAGCTCGGATTTTGAGTAATTCCACTTTGATATTTATTTTTACAGTATTTCTTGCTCGTCCAGAATGGAACTTTGAAGTCTCAAGTCAATTGACTTGGTGAACATGTTTGTTGTATTGCTTGCCCTTTGCACCTATTATACCTCCTTGACAACTGCCGGTGTGATGGGCATATGTTGCGACAATTTGCCACTCTTGTTTGAATACTGATTGCGAAATTTTGTATCGTCAAGGAACATGGCTCTGGTGAATATGGGCTACTTGCAATACACAGGAATGAAGAAATTTTTAAGAATTCTTCTTATCTGATACGGCTGGTCAGATTCTGAATTGATTTAACAGAAATATTCCTTTGGTCACCCTTTTCAAATGTTGTTCATGCAACTTTAATCGGCCAAGAAACATGGTTCTGGTGACTGGAGTCTATTTGCACCTTATGGCATGAAGACATTTATACAGATTCTTCTCTGAAACCGCAGGTCAGATTTTGAAATAAGGTCACAGAAATGTTCCTTGGGTGACCCTTTTCATAAACTCTTTGCGAAATTTTGATCAGTCAGTAACATGGCTCTGGTGACTTGGGGGGGTATTTGCACTGTATGGACACGAAGAAATTCTTAACATTCTTCTTCTGTGAAACATGTGGTCAGATTTTGAAATGATTTCATAGAAATTTTCCTTGGGTGACCTATTTTGCAAATTGTTCGACAAATTTTGATCCATCAAGAAACATGACTCTGATGCCTATGGGCCATTTACACCATACAGACATGAAGAAATTTTAAAAATGTTTCTCTGAAACAGCTTGTCAGATTCTGAAATAATTTCACAGCAATTTTCCCCCGGGTGATTTTCAAAAATTGTCAGGAAATTTTTTATCCGTCGAAAAACGACAGCCAATCGTTGGCATCTGCATGTGGTGCTCTTATTCGACTTACGTTTTTAGCTCACCTAAGCACAACGTGTTCAAGGGGAGCTTTTAGGGTCACTGGGTGTCCGTCGTCCGTCGTCCGTCGTGCGTTGTGCGTCGTGCGTCGTCAACAATTCTTTAAACATCAACTCCTCCTAAACCGCCGGGCCAATTTGGACCAAACTTGGCAGGAATGTTCCTTGGGAGGTCCTCTTTAAAAGTTGTTCACAGAATTTGATTCCGTCAAAAACTCTGGTTTCCATGGCAACTAAATGGAATTTTTTAGCAAATTCTTTAAAAATCTTCTCGTCTGAAACCGCTGGTCGGATTTTGAAATTATTTCACAGATATGTTCCTTGGGTGACCCTTTTCACAAAATTGTTCGTGAAATTTTGATCCGTCAAAAATTGTGGCTCTGGTGAATGGGGGCTACTTGCACTATACAGAAATGAAGGAATTCTTTAAAAATCTTCTTCTCTGAAACCACTGGTCAGATTTTGAAATAATTTCACAGATATGTTCCTTGGGTGACCCTTTTCAAAAATTGTTCGTGAAATTTTGATCCGTCAAAAAATGTGGCTCTGGTGAATGGGGGCTACTTGCAGTATACAGAAATGAAGGAATTCTTAAAAAATCTTCTTCTCTGAAACCGCTGGTCAGATTTTGAAAAAAATTCACAGAGTTGTTCCTTGGGTGACCCTTTTCAAAAAGTGTTCGCGAAATTTTGATTGGTCTAGAAACATGGCTCTGGTGAATGGGGGCTACTTGCACTATACAGCAATGAAGGAATTCTTAAAAAAATCTTCTTCTCTGAAACCGCAGGTCAGATTTTGAAATAATTTCACAGAGTTGTTCCTTGGGTGACCCTTTTCAAAAAGTGTTCGCGAAATTTTGATCCGTCAGGAAACATGGCTCTGGTGAATGGGGGCTACTTGCAGTATACAGAAATGAAGGAATTCTTAAAAAATATTCTTCTCTGAAACCGCTGGTCAGATTTTGAAATAATTTCACAGAGTTGTTCCTTGGGTGACCCTTTTCAAAAAGTGTTCGAGAAATTTTGATTGGTCAAGAAAGATGGCTCTGGTGAATGGGGGCTACTTGCACTATAGGGAAATGAGGAAATTCTTAAAAAATCTTCTTGTCTGAAATCTCTGGTCAGATTTTGAAATAATTTCTCAGGGATGTTCCTTGGGTGACCCTTTTCAAAAATATGTGGGAAATTTTGATTGGTCAAGAAGCATGGCTCTGGTGAATGGGGGCTACTTGCACTATATGGAAATGAAGAAATTCTTGAAAATTCTTCTACTCTGAAACCCCTGGTCAGATTTTAAAATAATTTGACAGAGATGTTCCTTGGGTGATCCTTGCTCTTGTGAATGGGGGCTACTTGTGCTATATGGACATGATGAAATTCTTGAAAATTCTCTTTCTCTTAAACCCCCTGGTCAGATTTTAAAAGAAATTTTACGAAATGTTCCTTGGGTGACCCTTTTCAAAACTTGTTCGTAAATTTTGATCCATCAAGAAACATGGCTCTCGTGGATATGGGATACTTGCTCTTATACAGAAATGAAGAATTCTTAAAAATTCTTCTTTTTGAAACTGATGGTCAGATTTCGAAATTAATTTCACAGATGACCTTTTGAAAATTGCTTAGCAAAATTATAAATTTGGTTCCAATGCTTCAATACCTAAAAAAAAAATAGGCTATGGTCATCTCAAAAATTCAGGTGAGCGATCCAGGGCCATCTTGGCCCTCTTGTTACGTTTTTTACATTTAGTCACTATCGAGCAAGTGCTCTTCTTTAAGAAATTGTCCATTGGTGATCTGACCAAAAATGTATTTGCAGAATTGTTATTCATCAAAATCATTGCAGTGCTGATGATTGTAAGGGTTTGAAATGACTTTTAAAGGTGACCTTTTCAAAATCGCTTGGCAAAATAATGATTTTGTTTCCAAAGTTTTAAAAAAATGGATACGGTCCTCTAGAAAAATCAGGTGATCAATCCAGGGCCATCCTGGCCCTCTTGTTTCAAAAGCTTTTTATTTCTCTGTATCTTTAAAGCACGGGTTATGAAAAGGTATGTAATATTTATGAACAATATTTACATTTTTCTTTACAGCCACTGACTGATGGATTCATCGCCATTGTGATGCCAAAATTAAAAGACTACGCCGGGGAAATGGCAAAATTACTGACCAAGGAGGAATATATGAAGACAAATGATGGCGATGTCACCTAGAAAATTAACGCTTTTGTACAGACGTTTAAATTTCATGCAGCTCTTGGCAACACGAGGTGCTTTTTGGACAATGTAGATCAAGATCTTTCTCTACAGATCATCACGTTGATTATGGAGCTCCCCTTTCAAATATCTTGTCATATTTTTTTCACAAAAAGAGATTCATTGGTCATTTTTAGAAAGCGACATTGTCCATGTCATTTATAAAATAGTTGTGGTGTTTTTCAGTCTATGCCTGGCATTTCTGCTTTTTAGCTCACCTGAGCACAACGTGCTCAAGGGGAGCTTTTAGGATCACTCGGTGTCCGTCATGCGTCGTCAACAATTCTTTAAACATCAACTCCTCCTAAACTGCTGGGCCAATTTGGACCAAACTTGGCTGGAATGTTCCTTGGGAGGTCCTCTTTGAGAATTGTTCACAGAATTGGAATTCGTCAAAAACTCTGGTTGCCATGGCAACCAAATGGAATTTTCTAAGAAATTCTTTCAAAATCTTCATCTCTGAAACCGCTGGCCAGATTTTGAACTAATTTCACGGAGATGTTCCTTTAGTGACCCTTTTTAAAAATTGTTCGTGAAATTTTGATCCGTCAAGAAGCATGGCTCTGGTGAATGGGTGCTACTTGCACTGTATGGAAATGAAGAAATTCTTAAAAATTCTTCATCTCTGAAACCGCTGGTCAGATTTTTAAAAATAATTTCTGAGGGATGTTCCTTGGGTGACCCTTTTCAAAAAGTGTTCGCGAAATTTTGATTTGTCAAGAAACATGGTTCTGGTGAATGGGGGCTACTTGCATTATAGGTAAATTAAGAAATTCTTGAAAATTCTTCTTCTCTTAAACGGCTGGACAGATTTTGAAATAATTTCACAGAGGTGTTCCTTGGGTGACTCTTTTCAAAATGTGTTCGCGAAATTTTGATCTTTCTAGAAATATGGTTCTGGTGAATGCTGGCTACTTGCACTTTACAGAAATGAAGAAATTCTTTAAAAAAAAATCTTTTCTGAAAGGGCTGGTCAGATTTTGAAATCATTTCTCAGGGATATTCTTTGGGTGACCCGTTTCAAAAGGTGTTTGCGAAATTTTGATCCATCAAGAAACATGGCTGTGGTGAATGGGGGCTACTTGCACTAGAAGGAATGATGAAATTCTTGAAAATTCTTCTCTTCTGAAACGGCAGGACGGATTTTGAAATAATTTCACAGATATGTTCTTTGGGTAACCCTTTTCAAAAATTGTTCACGAAATTTTGATCCGTGAAAAAACCTGGCTCTGGCGAATGGGGGCTACTTGCAATATATGGAAATGAAGAAATTCTTAAAAATTCTTCTTCTCTGAGACATCTGATCAGATTTCGGGATAATTTCTCAGAGATGTTCCTTGGGTGACCCGTTTCAAAAATTGTTTGCAAAATTTTGATCTTTCAAGAAACATGGCTTTTGTGAATGGGGTCTACTTACACTACACAGAAATGAAGAAATTCTTGAAAATTCTTCTCTGAAACTCCTTGTCAGATTTTGAAATAATTTCACATCAATATGCCATGGGTGACCTTTTTCGAAAGATGTTCATATAATTTTGATCCATCAAGAAACATGGCTCTTGTGAATGGCGGCTACCTGCACTATACGGACATGATGAAATTCTTTAACATTCTCTTCTCTGAAACCCCGAGTCAGATTTTCAAAGAATTTTGGAACACCCTTTTCAAAACTTGTTTGTAAATTTTGATCAGTCAAAAAAAAAAAACATGGCTCTCGTGGATGGGGGCTACTTGCTCTTATACGGAAATGAAGATTTCTTAAAAATTCTTCTTTTTGAAACTGATGGTCAGATTTTGAAATGACTTTTACAGTTGACATTTTGAAAATTGCTTGGCAAAATAATAAATTTGGTTCCAATGTGTCAATACCTCAAAAAAATAGGCTATGGTCATGTCAGAAATTCAGGTGAGCGATCCAGGACCACCTTGGCCCTCTTTGGGTTTTTTTGCTCACCTGAGTACAGCATGTTCAAGGGGAGCTTTTAGGATCACCGTTGTCAACATTTTTCTAAACATCAACTCCTCCTATACCGCTGGGCCAATTTGGACCAAACTTGGCTGGAATGTTCCGTTGGGGGTCCTCTTTAAAAGTTGTTCATAGAATTTGATTCCGTGAAAAAGTCAGGTTGTCATGTCAACAAAATAGAATTTTCTAAGAAATTCTTTATAAATCTTCTCTGAAACCGCTGGTCAGATCTTGAAATTATTTCACAGAGATGTTCCTTGTTTGATCCTTCTTATAAATTGTTCGCGAAATTTGATCCGTCAAGAAACATAGCGCTGGTGAATTGGAGCTTCTTGCACTATACGGAAATGAAGGAATTTTCAGCCCACCTTAGCACAAAGTGCTAAAGGTGAGCCATTGTGATTGCCCTATGTCCGGCGTCCGTCGTGCGTCGTCCATCGTCCATCAACAGTTTCTCTAAACATCTTTTTCTCCTAAAACACTTGATGAAACTTGGCAGGGATGTGCTTTGGATGAAGCTAAACAAAAATTGCTCAAAGAATTGAATTCCACCCATAACTCTGGTTGCCATGGCAACAAAAAGGAAGAAAATACAAAATCTTTGAAAATCCTCTTCTCTGAAACTAGAAAGCGTAAAGCTTTGATATGTGGTCTGTGGCATCTCCTTGTGGACCTCCACCAAATTTGGTCAAATGATGCCCTTGGGTTCAAAACTGGCCCACCCCGGGGGGACACAATTTTGAGCATAGGAACAAAGAAGGAAAACTTTAAAAATCTTCTCCTCTGAAACTTGAGGGCTTAGAGCTTTGATATTTGGTAGGTAGCATCTCCTTGTGGACCTCTACCAAATTTGTTCACATGATGCCCCTATGGTCAAAACTGGCCCCTCCCCGGGGGGGGGGGGGGTGTTACAAGTTCAAACAAAGAATGAAAACTTTAATATTCTTCTTCTCAAAAACGCATAGACCTTTGATATTTGGTATGTAGCATATCTCCCAAGTTCGTTCATATGATGTCCTTTCGAACACAGGAACAAAGATTTTAAGAAAGAAAACTTTAAAAATTTTCTTCCCTTAAACTTGATGGCGTAGAACTTTGATATTTGGTATGTAGCATCTTCTAGTGGACCTCTACATAGTTTATTCATATGATGCCCTTGGAGTCAAAACTGGCCCTACCCCAGGAGTCGTAGGTTGGAACATAGGAACAAAGAAGGAAAACTTTAAATTTCTAGAAGGCAAGTAACAATTCCTAGTGGACCTCTACCAAGTTTGTTCTCATTATGCCCTTGGGGTCCAAACTGGCCCTGCCCCGGGGGGAACAGGTTCGAACATAGCAACAAAGAAGGAAAACTTTTTTGATCCGCCAAGAAGAATGGCTCTGGTGAATGGAAGCTACTTGCACTATAGGGAAATGAAGAAGTTCTTCTTATCTGAAACCGCGGGTTAGATTTTGAAATAGATTGGCAGAGATGTTCCTTGTTCCAGAGATGTTCTTTGGGTGACCCTTTTCAGAAGTTTTCATCCGTTAAGAAACATGGCTCTTGTGAATGTGGGCTACTTGCACTATAGAGAAATGAAGAAATTCTTTTAAAAATTTCTTCTCTGAAATGGCTAGTCAGATTTTAAGATAATTTTTATAGAGATGTTTCTTGGGTGACCTTTTTCAAAAGTGATCGCGAAATTCTGATCCGTCAAGAAACATGGCTCTGTTGTATAGTGGCTACATGCAATATACAGAAATGAAGAAATTCTTAAAAATTCTTCTTCTCTGAAACGGCTGGTCAGTTTTTGTAATCATTTCACAGAGATGTTCCTTTGGTGACCCTTTCCAAAGTTTATTCGTGAAATTTTGATCCGTCAAGAAACTTGGCTCTGGTGACTGGGGGCTACTTGCACTATACAGAGAAATTCTAATTTCTCTCTCTGAAACCCCCGGTCAGATTTCAAAATAATTTCACAGATATGATCATTCGATGACCCTTTTCAAAATGTGTTCGTGAAATTTTGATCCTTCGAAATATCACGGCCATTTTGTTGGCACCTGCATCTGGTCCTCTTGTTTGACCTATGTTTTAAGTCTTTATCGAGCATGTGCTCTTCTTCAAGAAATTATCCTTGGGTGATTTATCCGAAAATTTATTTGCAAAATTCTGAATCATCAAAATCATTGGTTTGGTGATGATTGAAGGGGTGGTGACGGATTTTGAAATGACTTTTACAGGGGACCTTTTCATAATCGCTTGGAAGCTTCAATTTCTCAAAAAAATGGATATGGTCCTCTCAAAAACTCAGGTGAGCGATCCAGGGCAATTCTGGCACCCTTTTAAAGGGTTTCACAGAGATGTTCCTTGGGTGACCTTTTTCAGAAGTTTTCATCCGTTTAGAAACATGCTTCTTGTGAATGGGGGCTACTTGAACTATAGAGAAATGAAGAAATTCTTTTAAAAGTTAATTCTCTGAAATGGCTAGTCAGATTTTAAGATAATTTTATAGAGATGTTTCTTGGGTTACCTTTTTCAAAAGTGATCGCGAAATTCTGATCCGTCAAGAAACATGGCTCTTGTGAATAGTGGCCACATGCACTATACAGAAATGAAGAAATTCTTAAAAATTCTTCTTCTCTGAAACGGCTGGTCAGTTTTTGTAATCATTTCACAGAGATGTTCCTTGGGTGACCCTTTCCAAAGATTGTTCGTGAAATTTTGATCCGTCAAGAAACATGGCTCTGGTGACTGGGGGCTACTTGCACTATACAGAGAAGTACAAAATAATTCCTCTCTGAAACCCCTGGTCAGATTTCAAAATGATTTCACAGATATGATCATTCGATGACCCTTTTCAAAAAGTGTTCGTGAAATTTTGATCCTTCGAAATATCACGGCCATTTTGTTGGCACCTGCATCTGGTCCTCTTGTTTGACCTATGTTTTAAGTCTTTATCGAGCATGTGCTCTTCTTCAAGAAATTATCCTTGGGTGATTTATCCAAAAATTTATTTGCAAATTTCTGAATCATCAAAATCATTGGTTTGGTGATGATTGAAGGGGTGGTGACGGATTTTGAAATGACATTTACAGGGGACCTTTTTACAGGTTGTAAAATTCTTCTTATCTGAAACCGCGAGTCAGATTTTGAAATAAATTCACAGACATGTTCCTTGTTTCAGAGATGTTCCTTTGGTGACCCTTTTCAGAAGTTTTCATCCGTTAAGAAACATGGCTTTTGTGAATGGGGGCTACTTGCACTATAGGGAAATGAAGAAATTCTTTAAAATATTTCTTCTCTGAAATGGCTTGTCAGATTTTAAGTTAATTATATAGAGATGTTCCTTCGGTGACCTTTTTCAAAAGTGATTGCGAAATTCTGATCCGTCAAGAAACATGGCTCTGGTGAATAGTGGCTACATGCACTATACAGAAATGAAGAAATTCTTAAAAATTCTTCTTCTCTGAAACGGCTGGTCAGTTTTTGTAATCATTTCACAGAGATGTTCCTTGGGTGACCCTTTCCAAAGATTGTTCGTGAAATTTTGATCCGTCAAGAAACATGGCTCTGGTGACTGGGGGCTACTTGCACTATACAGAGAAGTACTAAATAATTCCTCTCTGAAACCCCCGGTCAGATTTCAAAATAATTTCACAGATATGATCATTGGATGACCCTTTTCAAAAAGTGTTCGTGAAATTTTGATCCTTCGAAATATAACGGCCATTTTGTTGGCACCTGCATCTGGTCCTCTTGTTTGACCCATGTTTTAAGTCTTTATCGAGCATGTGCTCTTCTTCAAGAAATTATCCTTGGGTGATTTATCCGAAAATTAACTTGCAAAATTCTGAATCATCAAAATCATTGGTTTGGTGATGATTGAAGGGGTGGTGACGGATTTTGAAATTACTTTTACAGGGGACCTTTTCATTATCGCTTGGAAGCTTCAATTTCTCAAAAAAATGGCTACGGTTCTCTCAAAAACTCAGGTGAGCGATCCAGGGCCATTCTGGCACTCTTGTTTCTCAATGGGATATTTTGTACCATGATACAGGGTGTAATATCATGTTTTTAGCTCCACTGGCCTCGGGCTACCGAGCTTATGTGATTGCCCTATATCCTTCTCTTGTATGTGTGTTAACTTCTTTTTATACACCCGAAGGGTCGTATTATGTTATACCCCCGGTCGTCCGTCCGTTCGTCCGTCCGTCTGTCTGTCCGTCCGTCCGTTAGCAATTTCTTGTGTGTGCAACTCCTTCTACAGTTTCCATCGGAATTATTTGAAACTTGCCACAATGAATCTCCATGATGTCTCGACGTGCACCTGGGTCTTAGAATTTGGATCGCTGTTTGCGCTCTAAAATTATCTTCCCCCGATTTCTCAAATAACCAACTTTTCACTTTGAATTTTTGCCAGGCCATAACTTCCATATTATAAAAGATATCAACTTGAAACTACATACACTGATAGAACACATTATGGGGAAGTGCAGTGCAGATGAATCATAACTGTGTCACCGTTATTCTATGACTTACTGCCCTTTGTTAATTTTCAGTTGAATTTTTGTCCAGGCCATAACTTCTAAGCTATAAAAGCTATTAACTTGGAACTTCATACACTGATTAAACCCATTGTGGAGAAGTGCATTGTACATGAACCATAACTCTGCCACCTTCATTTTTTGAGTTATTGCCCTTTGTTAATTTTCAGTTTGAATTTTTGTCCAGTTCATAACTACCAGACTATAAAAGCTATTAACTTGGAACTTCATACACTGATAGAACCCATTATTGAGAAGTGCATTGCACAGGAATCATAACTCTGCCACCTTTATTTTTTGAGTTATTGCCATTTGTTAATTTTCAGTTTGAAGATCATAACTTCCAAACTTCAAAATCCATCATCTTGAAACTCCAAAGACTAATAGAACACATGAAGAGGTGCATTGCACAAGAAACATAACTCTGCCATCTTTCCTTTAGAGGTATTGCCCTTTTCACTTGAATTTTCGTCCGGGCCATAATTTCTAAAATATAAAAGATATGATCTTGGACCTTCAAAGACTGATAGAACCCTTTGTGTATAAGAGCAAATCACAAAATTTGTAACTGTGCTACCCTTATTTTTTTTGGTTATTGCCCTTCAATATTTTTCACATATCATGGAGAATAACTACTCTTCATTCATGGCCCATCCGTCAATGCAACTCATTTCACTGACAAGCCCCTTTGGGCGTATATGCGCCGCTTTGCGAAGCTCTTGTTCACACATATCTGACCCTCCCCCCCCCATCCCCCCACCCCCGTGCCGTTGTGACCATACTTAATAGACTTGGTCCTGCCACTGCCCCTTTAGGTTTCTTCAAACAATTTATTTCTTGTGAAAACTCGGATTGCCAGTGCACCAAATCTGAAAAATACTGACAGTTTCTTGTCCAAACTTGATATAGAGCTTCATCTAGCCCTGACTGACCATTGGCCCCTCCATGTGGATGACAACTTTGTTATGGGTTTACGTATCGAAAATTTAAGCTTTGTCTAGTTTCTAGGAAAACATCTTGCACGTAGTTTTACAAACTGGATCTCTATCAAGTGTATTTAGATTGTAGCCCTGGGGTCAAAATTGGTCCAGCCCCTGGTCTAATTTTTTTGTTCCTAATCATTTCCTAATCATAAAGTGTCGGACTTAAAAAATTTGCAATTAGCTTTATATACATGTAGTCCATCTTAATAGAAGAAAGTTGTCCCGTCAAGGTGGTAAAAAGTAAATGCGCGGGCTTATGAATTGAAGGCTTTAAAAGAGCAATTCATGTTCCTCAGAAAAAGACCTAGGGCAGTCCAATCTTCCCCATAGCCTTATCCACTTGCCTCCTCTAGGATTGTTCACATTAGTACCTTGGGATCAAAATTGGCCCTACCCAACAAGTCACAAGTTTTACAAAGGCTTAGGCAGTGAAAACTTTAAAATCGTCTTATGCCTGACCGTGAGCTATTGCTGTAATTTTCTGTGTCATCATCTAGTACGTCTGGTGTGTTGGTCCAAACGAATGGGGGTGGAATTAAAATGATGGTAGTGTATGTTTGTTCAATAATTCTACAATAAAGCGACACAGGGTCATCATGCTTCTCTTGTTGTTTTGATACACTGCACCGGAAATGGTAGATTTTTGACAAAGGTTAGTACCTTTGTGGTTGATTTATCGATTGCATCAAACCATAGTAAGCATTTATCTGGATTGTTAAACTCATTGACTGCAAAGAGTCGGTGACCTTTTGCGGACAGTGTAGATGATGATCAGAATGCACAGAAAGTACAGTGCGGTCTACACTGTCACACGAGGAAATATTTTCCCTCCAAAAGTAAGGTTCATTTAACTTGTTTTGCAGGTTAAGGATTAGTGATACCATAATGGAGTCGGAATAACTCACAAGGTTTGCAAACACGCCGTCATGAATTTTTAGCTCACCTGAGCACAACGTACTCGAGGGGAGCTTTTAGTGCGTCGTGCGTTGTCAACAGTTCTTTAAACACCAACTCCTCCTAAATCGCTGGGCCAATTTGGACTAAACTTGGCTGGAATGTTCCTGGGGAGTTCCTCTTTAAAACTTGTTCACAGAATTTGATTCCGTCAAAACTCTGGTTGCCATGGCAACCAAATGGAATTTGCTAAGAAATTATTTAGAAATCTTCTTCTCTGAAACCGCTGGCCAGATTTTAAAATAATTTTCCAGAGATGTTTCTTGAGTGACCCTTTCAACAATTGTTCACGAAATTTTGATCAGTCAAGAAACATGGTGAATGGGGGCTACTTGCACTATTTACAGAAATGAAGAAATTCTTAAAAATTCTTCATCTCTGAAACCGCTGGTCAGATTTTGAAATCATTTCACAGAGATGTTCCTCGGGAGACCCTTTTCAAAACCTTTTGCTGACCTTTTCCCTTTTGTGGAAACACGGACATGAAGAAATCCTTGAAAATTTCTTTCTTTTCAGCTGAAACGCCTGGTCAGATTTTAGAAGAGTTTCACAGAAATTCAGTTCCTTGAATGACTCTTTTCAAAAACTGTTCGTGAAATCTTGGTAGGTCAAGAAAGATGGCTTTGGTGAATAGGGGCTACTTGCACTATACGGATATATTCTTAAACATTATTCTCTGAAACAGCAGGTCAGATTTTAAAACAATTTCACAGAATGTTAAAAAATTGTTCGCGAAATTTTGATAGGTCAAGAAACGTGGCTCTGGTGAATTGGGGCTACTTGCACTGTACGGAAATTAAGAAACAGGTGACTTTTTGAAAATTCCTTGCCAAATAATGATTTTGTTTCCAGTGTTTCAATACCTCAAAAAAATGGATATGGTCCTCTGAGAAATTCAGGTGAGCGATCCAGGGCCATCTTGGCCCTCTTGTTTTATGCTGCGTGTATCCATTATCGTTACTGCTCATTTTTCATTAGGAATCTACGGAACCCCTAAAGTGACATGCTCGATCTTTTTTTTTGTATGCAAATTTCTCAAGTTATTTCGTTTTTACGAAATAATATTTCGTTTTTACGAAATATTATTTCGTTTTTACGAAGTAATTATTTCGTTTTTACGAAATACTTTTACCTGTTTGTATATTCAAAAGGGCTTCGTAGCCTTGAATTCCATTATTGACCGGTGTTAACGCCGATGTCGTCATTATTCTATCTATATCTAGGCCAAAACATAATGGACCGTGCTCTGTGAAAAGGGTGCTTAAAGCATTTCAGAAAAGAATCGACACATTCGGCCCATGCCAGTCTGCGCGGACTGCGCCAGCTGACACGGGCCGAAACCTTTTGAGTTCTTCAAATTTTCTGCATGTCAAAAAGCTGTTGAGCTCATCATCAGATCGCACATAAGACAAAATGGATTTTATGGATCCATTACAAGGGCCAATCCAGGATTTTTTTTCGAGAGGTGGACCAGAATAGATCATTATATACGAGATATGCTCTGTGAACAAAGGGCTTAATGCATTTGTGAAAAGTATCGACCGAGGCCAGCCTGCGCAGATTGGTAAAACTTTTCGCTATATAGCAGTAAATTTTCAGTATGCCAAAGGACCAGAACTACCGTATGATTCAGTCGACTGTTGACTTTCATGGTGAGCTATTGTGATCGTGCTGTGTCCGTCGTCCGTCGTACGTCGTGCGTCGTCCGTCGTCAACTTTTTACCTTGTGTAAGCTCTAGAGGCCACAGTTTTGGTCGGATACTCATGAAAGTTGTTCAGGATGTTTGTCTCGATAAAATCTCGGACGAGTTAAAAAATGGGTCATGAGGGGTCAAAAACTAGGTCACTAGGTCAATCTTAGAAAAACCTTCTGTACGCTCTAGAGACCACATTTTCAGTTGGATACTCATGAAAGTTGGTCAGGATGTTTGTCTGGATGATATCTCTGACGACTTCGAAAATGGCTAACGTGGGGTCAAAAACTAGGTCACTAGGTCAAATCTTAGAAAAACCTTGTGTACGCTCTAGAGGTCACATTTTGAGTCGGATACTCATGAAAGTTGGTCAGGATGTTTGTCTGGATGATATCTCGGACGAGATCGAAAATGAGTCATGTGAGGTCAAAAACTAGGTCACAAGGTCAAATCTTAGAAAAACCTTCTGTACGCTCTAGAAGCCACATTTTCAGTTGCATACCCATGAAATTTAATCAGGATGTTTGTCTAGATGATATCTCTGACGAGTTGGAAAATGGGTCATGTGGGGTCAAAAACTAGGTCACCAGGTCAAATCTTGGAAAAACCTTGTGTACGCTCTAGAGGCCACATTTTCAGTTGGATACTCATGAAAGTTGGTGACATGTTTGTCTGGATGATATCTCGAACGAGTTTGAAAATGGGCCATTTGGGGTCAAAAACTAGATCACCAGGTCAAATCTTAGAAAAACCTTATGTACGCTCTAGAGGCCACATATTCAGTTGGATACTCATGAAAGTTGGTCAGAATGTTCGTCTGGATGATATCTCGAACGAGTTGGAAAATGGGTCATGTGGGGGCAAGAAATAGGTCACTAGGTCAAATCTTAGAAAATCCTCGTGTACGCTCTAGAGGCCACATTTTCAGTTGGATACTCATGAAAGTTGGTGAGGATGTTTTTCTGGATGATATCTCGGACGAGTTTGAAAATGGGTCATGTGGGGTCAAAAACTAGGTCACCAGGTCAAATCTTGGAAAAACCTTTTGTACGCTCTAGAGGCCACATTTTCAGTTGGATACTCATGAAAGTTGGTGACGGTGTTTGTCTGGATGATAGCTCGAACGAGTATGAAAATGGGCCATTTGGGGTCAAAAACTAGGTCACCAGGTCAAATCTTAGAAAAACCTTATGTACGCTCTAGAGGCCACATATTCAGTTGGATACTCATGAAAGTTGGTCAGAATGTTCGTCTGGATGATATCTCGAACGAGTTGGAAAATGGGTCATGTGGGGGCAAAAAATAGGTCACTAGGTCAAATCTTAGAAAATCCTTGTGTACGCTCTAGAGGCCACATTTTCAGTCGGATACTCATGAAATTAGTCGGGATGTTTGTCTGGATGATATCTCGGACGAGTTTGAAAATGGGTCATGTTGTGTCAAAAACTAGGTCACTAGGTCAAATCTTAGAAAAACCTTGTGTACGCTCTAGAGGCCACATTTTCAGTTGGATACTCATGAAAGTTGGTCAGGATGTTTGCCTGGATAATATCTCGGACAAGATCGAAAATGGGTCATGTGGGGTCAAAAACTAGGTCACTTGGTCAAATGTTAGAAAAACCTTTTGTAGGCTCTAGAGGCCACATTTCCAGTCCGAAATATCTCAGATACTTTTGAAAATGGGTCATTTAGGGTTAAAAACTAGGTCGCCAGGTTAAATCTTAGAAAAACCTTGTATATGCTCTGGATGCCACATTTTCAGTCCAACACTCTTGAAAATTAGTCAGAATGTTTGCCTTCATAATGTCTTGGATGAGTATGAAAATGGGTTATGTTGGGTCAAAAACTGGGTCAATAGGTCAAATGTTATAAACACCTTTTGTATGCTCTGGAGGACACATTTTCAGTCTGATACTCCTAAAACTTCTTCATAATATTTGTCCTGGTGATACCTTGAATGAGTTTGAAAATGGGTCATGTGGAGTCAAACACTAGGTCAATGGGTCAAATATTAGAAAAACTTTGTGTACACTCTAGAGGCTACATTTTCTGCCTGATACTCTTCAGACTTGGTCAGAATGTTTGTTTTGGTGATGTCTCAAAAGTGTTTGATAATGGGTAATTGTCGGGTCCAAAACTAGGTCACTTGATGAAATCTTAGAAAAACCTTTTGTACACTGTAGAGGCCACATTTTCAGTCAAATACTCATGAAACTTGGCCAGAATGTTTGTCTTATTGATATCTCAAAAGTGTTTGATGATGGGTAATGTCTGATAAAAATCTAGGTCACTGGGAAACTAGATGGTGCATGTTTGGTCAATAAACTCAGGTGAGCGATTTCAGGGCCATCATGGCCCTCTTGTGTATAAAAATACAGATCTTTGATATAGTGCACATAAAAGCAGTGCTTTATCGAGAGCTTTAACCGCTTCTTTAGCCGAGTGGTTGGGCTGTCTGACATGAGAATGGGAGGTAGCGGGTTCGATCCGCTGGAAATCCATTTCTAAATATAACGGTCATAATAGCGTGTTCCTTACTTCTTTCCTTCTTTGCACTTAGAAAGACGGAATAACATTACGACTGTTGCGTAAGTATCAGGGTATGAGATTTGTAGAGTGATGATCAAGAGAGACAGACAGATAGACAGATAGCTAAGGTAATATCACGGTGGTTAGCGATGCAACCATGTGTTTCCTAGCTTTCTCACACCAGTACTGATAGAACGGAAACCGCCTTGGAGGTTGAGAACAGCGAAGGGTAACGTTAGTGGTTTCGTTCTCATACAAACAAATTCTAAAATGGTAGTAATGGAATTCCTTCCTTGGTACTCAGGATCGCTAGTACAGCACAACGACTGCCTTACCAGTGTTGGATTATGGGACTTTTCAAGTGCTAGCTGGTGAAAAATGTTTTGTGAAAATGATTGAGCCGTGCTTTATGAAAAGGAGGCTTTATGCATCTACGTGATCCACGGTACCAAGCAAGACATCACCTGATAATGTATCGGCGGCTCAGCGGGGGGGGGGGGGGGGGGGGTGGGGGGGGTGGGGGGGTGGGGGGGGTCAGGGGTATCCCCACCTCCTCTAGAACTTTCAAAGTAATGGCAGTCTGCCGGAAATTTTGACCAAGTATGAAAGTGTCAAACATATTCTAAATCTATGCCAAATATAAGTCAAGTCTACATAGACCTTCTTCTAAGTTGCTGAAATGCGTTGAAGAATAATGTTTAAAGGTGTACGCAGTAGCAAAGTTGAAATTGAGTCATATTCTGACAAAAGAAGGCTAACTGAATCTCCGTGATCTATGGCACCAAGCAAGCCATCACGTACTGATGGATCCATAGTAGATCTATCCATTTTTGTAACAGCCGACGGAATCTTATGGTAGTTGTAGTTCTTTGACATACTGAAAATTTACTGATAGCGAAAAGTTCGGCCGAAGTCATCCTACGCAGATTACATTAAATGCATATGCCTTAAGCCCCTTTTTCACAGAGCATGTCTTATATATAATGATCTATTCTGGACCCCGTCCCGAAAAATATCCTGAACTGCCCTTGTTATGGATCCAGAAAACCCATTTTGTCTTACGGACGATCGAAAAATGAGCTCGAATAGCCCTATGACATGCAGAAAATTTGAAGATTTCGAAAAGTTTCGGCCCATGTCAGCCTGCGTGGACTGCGCTGGCCAACATTATTCAGTTCTTTTCTCAAATGCCTAAGGCACCCTTTTCACAGAGCACGGTTCATTATGATTTCCCGTAGATATAGATAGAATAATGATGACAGCGGCGTTAATACCAGCTAATATTGGAATTCAAGGCTACGTGGCGTTTTTGAATGGTAAAATTATTTCGTATTTACGAAATAATTATTTCGTAATTACGAAATGATATTTCGTAAAAACGAAATAATTATTTCGTAATAACGAAATAAAATACGAAATGATTATTTCGTAAATACGAAATAATTATTTCGTAAATACGAAATAATTTTACCAGTCTGTATATTCAATAAGGCCACGTAGCCTTGAATTCCATTATTTACTGGTGTTTACGATACTTTTTCAATATGATCTTCCAACTTTCTGCATGATAACTATCAATCCAGACCAGCCTGCACGGATTGCACAGGCTGGCCTGGGCCTAAACTGTTCGCTACCAGTAAATTTTCTGTATGTCAATGGACTAGAACTACCGTAAGATTCCGTCGGCTGTTACAAAAAAATGGATAGATCTACTATTGATCCATCAGTATGTGATGGCTTGCTTGGTGTCATGGATCACAGAGATTCAATAAGCATCCCTTTGTCAGAGCATGCCTCAATTTCAAATTTGCTACTGCGTACAGCTTTAAACATTATTCCTTGACTCAATATTCAGCTAGTTAGAACAAGTTCTTTGCGGATTTGACTTGAGTCTTCGCATAGATCTAGAATTTGTATGACACTTTCATACTTAGTCAAAATTTCCGGCAGACAGCGGTTACTTTGAAAATTGTAGAGGAGGTGGGGGTCCGCACCCCAACGACCCCCCGCTGATCCGCCGATGCATAATCAGGTGATGTCTTACTAGGTACCATGGATCGCACAGTTGCATTAAGCCCCTTTTTCATAGAGCACGGCTCAGTCATGTCTGATTGATTCGTGTTTAACGTCGCATCGATTTTTTAAACTTCAGTATATATTCACGACAACCACCGTGATATTACCTTAGCTCTCTGTCCATCTGTCTGCCTGCCTGCCTGCCTGCCTGCCTCTCTCTCTCTCTCTCTCTCTCTCTCTCTCTCTCTATTTCTCTCTCTCTATTTCTCTCTCTCAATTATCATTCTACAAGCCTCATACCCTGATACTTAAGCGACAGTCGTAATGTTATCCCGTCTTTCCAAGGGCAAAGAAGGAAAGAAATAAGGAACGCGCTATTATTACCGTTACACAAGTCTTAAAAATGGATTTGCAGGGGATCGACCCCGCCCCCTCCCATTCTCCAGTAGAACAGCCTATCCACCCACCTAAAGAAGAGGTAAAAGCTCCCGAAATAGAAATGTTTTGGTGTGCACTATATTCTATGCAAATGCAATGAAAGTAAACAAGCTGCATATCTAATCGAAAATACACCGACGCTAACTTGTCAATCTTAAAGACACATTTGCGGATGCCTGAACATTACGAGTCCTCTTATATACGGACGTTAAGGCACCGTATTTACAACAAAGAGGTTCTGGATTGGAATCCCACTGGCGGGGATGTTTGAGCGTCAGTTCTTCGGCAATGCAGATCAGAGCCGCATCCGGCTACTGGTGAAACATAAGAATACATGAATAAGTGCTATTCGTCATGATTGAAAATTATTTAGCCTGGTATCAATCAATCAACCACTTCCGTACTTACAAGTCCCCCACCTTCACAATTAAGAGCCTGCTGTGGTTCCTGCACCCGAGTGATAAGAAAGAAAGCCCTAGATTCTAAATATTAGATTTAAAAAATGAATCGGCTGAGAATCGGATCCTCAGTCTCCAGTTTTCGACTGGGCCGTGCTCTAAACAAACTGAATATTGTAACTTTCTTTTAATTATCAATGACAACTGTGCGTACACAATTCATAAACAGAAGAAATAACAGACGGACGGATAGACGAGGGGCTGACTGACTGACTGTCTGATTGACTGAATGAATGAATAGATTTGAGTTTACCAGTCATATCACTTATGCTTGTCCCCTTTTGTCTAATGTACCGATATTAAAATTATGTATTTGACATCGATCTGGAAAAGCACAACATAGGTCAATGACTCTAACTGATAGCTCCCTTGAAACAGAACCCAAATTCGAACATGGTGTAGGCAATTCAGGAATAAGACAGCTCAACTCTGAATTCAAATCATAGCCTATGATGTGAGAGGCTGTCAATCAACCCTACAATGCAGAACTATCGCAAGGCAGTCCAAGTGCCTCGACCCCGAGTTGAACCGAGGATGCCTGTATTTCAACTTATTAGATTATTTCGTATTTACGAAATAATTACCTCGTTTTTACGAAATAATTAGTTCGTTTTTACGAAATAATTATTTCGTAATTACGAAATAGTATTTCGTTTTTAAGAAATACTATTTCGTAAAAACGAAATAACTTAAGAAATTTACATATTAAAAAAAAAGTCGAGCATGTCACTTTAGGGGTTCCGTAGGAATCCGTCAATTCATCAAATAAATTATACACTGATTTGTTTTTTGTGTTTTTTTTTTAACAGCGTTGCTTACTAATTCCTGTCGGCTGGTTATCACCAGCTCTGAGCTGTGACTCAGCAATACTTTGCACAAAGACATTCCCACTCGACCAGAGTCAACGGAATAAACCAAATAATGATTTATTTATTTTTTGTTATCATACATCGAAAATGTAAACAACTGTCCCGCGAAGAATCCCCTTTTTCAGAAGGGAAAAAACTTTTTCGACACCAGAGCTTTCATAAATCCGCCAAACGACCGATTGCCGAGACTTATCTTCGAACTTACGACCCTTCTTGTAAACGTACTGTGCATCAGAAACAATTATGTCTACAACAAGAGGCATCGGCGAGGCATTCCACGAATTTAAGATTCATCGTGTATGAGATTTACTAAAAACTTGCTGCTGACGTATGAAGCGTAGCTATTGGAGAAGGGATATAATTACTTGAAGGCGGATTAGTTTGTGTATACGTACTGGTCACGGGGTCACTGGAGCAACATAGATTTAGGCCAAGGCTGCTGTAGACTGAATCTTGTAAAAAAATATGGCTTGCAGCACGCGAAAAAGGCCATTCGGACATTTGCGTAAAGTGTTGTCTCGGATTAGCCTGCGCAGTCCGCGCAGGCTAATCCGAAACGACACTTTTCGTTTTTTATGTATTTTTTTTTTTACTTTTTACGCTAGTGTACTGAAGAACAAAATCAAATTTAGTCGTAAAGTGCCGTCTCAGCTTAGCCAGCGAGGACTGCGCAGATTGATCCGAGACGACACTTTACGCACATGTCCTGCGCAGGCTTTCATGAGCCGAAGTGTTTCGCTATTTTCAAGTTTTCTGCATAGTAAAGGACTACCTTACCTCAGGATTCAGCTGGTTATTTACAAAGTGGATTTTATGGATTGAATAGAGGATATTATTTTTTTTTTCGGTTAAAGATCGAAACATATTTCATCGAGTGAACATCATCGGTTATATTTTTACGAGTGGCACAGAATATTACCGATGGTGTTCGATCTTAAACCATGCTTCTAAACCTGTCTAGGGGGAACTTTCTAAAATCCAGTACAATTCTTTTCAGTTATCCCCCGTGCCGTACCCCGTCCGCATGGCAACGCATTACAATACTGGTATTACGTCAAGTGCGAGAAATGTAAGGGAAATGACATCATATTTTCCATCTTTTTGTGAGTCAGCCGCATTTTACCTAGGTAACTAGAATATACAAGGGGGCCAAGATGGCCAAGGATCGCTCACCTGAATTTTTGTTTGGTTGGTTTTATTGGGGTTTAACGCCACTTTAACAGCTAAGGTCACATCGTGGCGGTCGCTGACGTACATGTGTTTCCTGGTTTTCTCATACCAGTACTAACACAACTTTTTATGCTCCCCGAAGGGCGAGCATATAGTCGCCGCTTCGTCTGTCCGTCCGTCCGTCCGTCCGTCCTTCCGTCCGTCCGTACGTCCGTCCGTCCGAAGCCATTTCTCCACAACCCCTGGACCAAATTGGATAAAACTTCATATATGAACTCCTTAGGGTAAGGCGCCGATGTGTTTTTTTCCCGGTTTTTCAATTTGACCTTTTGTCATAGAAAAAAGGGGCTTAATGCAAAATTGCAATTTTTACTAATATCTCATTCAGTTTTTATCAAAATTTCATGAAACTTCATGGTTATGTTTTTCATGGAAAGTTTCAGCATGTGCCCATGCTATTTTTAATCTAGGCAATTTTTAAGTTGACGTTCTGTCACGGAAAAGGGGGGTTTCTTGCAAAGTTCCAATTTTTACTAATGTCTCATTCAGTTTTGGTCAAAATTTCATTAAACTTCATGGTTATATTGTTTTTCAAGGTTTCACCATGTGCTCTTGTTTCTTTATCTGTGTGTTTTTCAATTTGACCCTCTGTCATGGAAAAAAGGGGGTTTCTTGTAAAATTCCAAGGAAAAAGGGGCCTTAATGCAAAATTGCAATTTTTACTAATATCTCGTTCAGTTTTTTGTCAAAATTTCGTGAAACTTCATGGTTATATCTTGTTTTACAAGCTTCAACATGTGCCCTTGTTATATTCAATCTATGAATTATTAATGCGCAAATACCTCTTTCCTGGTTTCTCAATTTGAGGCTGCATCACGGAAAAAGGGGACTTCAAAAAATGTTTTTCACTAGTATCTTCTACATCGGTGCTCAAAACTTTGTGAAATTTCAAATCTGAACTTGTTGGAACATTACCCAGGTTACCTCTCTTCAGGTTTCTCAATTTCAGGCTGCGTCACGGAAAAAGGGAGCACAAAATTTTATGAAATTTCAAATTTTGAATTATTATTAAAAAATGTCACAAATCACACAACAGTTGTATTTATTTCAATGATGCAATATTGCTTTATGGGAAAAGGCTTAAAGGGGGCTTAGTGGGCTTATTGTCCTCTACAAGTTTGTGTTGGCTTGGCTATCTCTAAGATAGTAATTGCCTTTTTACTTCAGTTTTTGGGGAGCATGAACAGGTCCTTTTAGGATAAAATAAGTAAATTTATATCAATTTCATATATTTTATGACAAGCACTTGTTCAGGGAGCATAACCCGTCTCTGACGTCTCTTGTTTTCCAAAGCCCCCGTCTACTTTTCTCACATGCTTCAGCAGAGGTGAGAGGCGAAAATACGCCGGAAAGACAGTTCTCCTCAACCGGATATCGAGCTCACAATCACCAGGTCTCGAGTCCAACATGCTCACCACCAAGCCACAAAGGCGGGCCTGAATGTTTGAGAGGACTGTAGCCAATTTCTTTTTTTAGATATTGAAACTTTGGAACCATTTTTTTTTGCCAAGCAATTTTGAAAAGTCACTTGTAAAAGTAATTTCAAAAGCTGTCACCACCCCTACAATCATCTCCATAGCAATGATTTTTTTTAATAAGAATTCTACAAATAATTTTTTGGATATATCACCCAATGACAATTTCCTAAAAGGAGCACATGCTCGATAGTGACTAAAACATAAGTCAGACAAGAGCACCACATGCGGGTGCTAACAATGGGCTATAATTTTCAATATATAAAAATTTCCCTAACAATTTTTGACAAGTGTCACCCTACGAACATTTGTGTGAAATTATTTCAAAATCTGACCAACCGTTCTTGGGAAGAATTATTATGAAATTCCTCTCCATGTCCCTGTAGTGCAAATAGACTATAGCCATCATGCAGAGCCATGTTTCCAGACGGATCACAATTTTGTGAACAAGTTTTGAAAAGAGTCGCCCAATTAACATTGCTGTGAAATTATTTCAAAATCTGACCAGCGGTTTCAGAAAGCACGAGTTTTTAAGAATTTCTTCATGTTCGTATAGTGTAAATAGCCCACAGCCATCAGAGCCATGTTTCTAGATGGATCAAAATTTCGCGAACACTTTTGAAAAGGGTAATCCAAGGAACTTTTCTGTAAAATTATTTTAAAATCTGACAACAGGTTTCAGAGAAGAAGAATTTTCAATGATTGCTTCATTTCCGTATAGTGCAAGTACATGTAGATCCCCTTCACCAGAGCCATGTTTAGTGACGGATCAAAATTTCGCGAGCAGTTTTTGAAAAGGGTCATACAAGGAACATTCCCGTGAAATCATTTTAAAATCTGAACAGCCGTTCCAGAGAAAAAAGAATTTTAAGAATTTCTTCGTTTCTTTATATTCACTGCAAGTAGCCCCCACTATCCAGAGCTATGTTTCTTGAAGGGTCAAAATTTTGCGAACAGCTTTTGAAAAGGGTCACCAAAAGAAGATTTTGTCAGAGAAGAAGAATTTTCAAGAATTTCTTTATTTACGTATAGTGCAAGTAGCCACCATTCACCAGAGCCATGTTTCTTGACGGATCAAAATTTTGCGAGCACTTTTTGAAGAGGGTCACACAAGAAATATTCCTGTGAAATTATTTAAAAATCTCACCAGCAGTTTCAGAAGAGCAGATTTTTTAAGAATTGCTTAGAAATTTTATCCAAACGCTTTAGGTGTTTAAAGAATTGTTTACGACGGACGACGGACACCGGATGATCCTAAAAGCTCCCCTTGAGCACTTTGTGCTCAGGTGAGCTAAAAAAAATCAGTATTTTCACTGGTTGTAACCATGAAATATCGAAAAATATTTTACCGATATTTCTTGATATACCAGCGGAAAGCATGAAATGATATCGTTTTATCGTTCCATTAGTTGGGTTGTGCATGGCTCAATAAAAGAAGCTCGTGACTTGGTTGGTCCGGATTCGATCCTCACTGGAATACATGAATATGTGAAATGCCGCCGTGATATGACTTTAATGATGATTAAGGCGGTGAAAAACACCATTCAATCATTTCAAAAATATTTTTATTCATTGAAATATTACACAGCACTTGTAGCATTTTCTCATTCTGTCACAATTGTTTAAGTATATAGATCAATGAACCATTTGCCAAGCCCTGGTAGCTCAGTGGATAGCCTGCAGGATTTGATAAGACGGGGTCCAGGGTTCGATCTCTGGCTACGACCCCTGGCCCTGGCTCGGCCAATTTCTTTCCAAGGATTGATGATAGTCAATCACTGCGGCAGAATTCATTCCTCTCCCACTGCTGACCATTGTTTCGATGACGACCAAATGGGAAAGCAGCCGGTGACTCTGAAAGGAAACTGTGCGAATTAGTGGCGTTAAACACAATACAGTCTATCAGTGAACCAATTACCAAACAACGCAGTGTTTAAATGTTCCCGACAATTTTTTTCTTAACCCATTACCACACAATCCCTACTTTTGACGCCCCTGAGAAAGAAGCCTTTTGAAAACACTGTGAGAAAAGGAGAAAATGCTGGTAACCAGCATTTTCTCCTTTTCCCACAGTGTTTTCTACCCTTTCCAGAACAGATTTCAATTTTTCAGTCACCTTTATTTTGTCATCTGCAAATGCTTTCAATTTGGACCAGTGTAATATTTTCTCGTGTGGTAAAGAGTTAAACCCTTTTCTTTCAGATTCATTCAAACTCGGATAAGTGCGGTCAATTGTGAAATAATCCTTTCAAGTTTTCAAGTACGCCTGTTCTAGGTTTTGTGTGTGTGTGTGTGTGTGTGGGGGGGGGGGGGGCAGAGAGAGAATAGGGGTCCAGTTTGGCTACGCAGCTCCATAATCTGCTTAGACCAAATTGAAATAATTTTTCGTCATTATGGTGCAACTTCATATAAGCCATCTTTTTTTAACTAAAACCCCAACACAAAAGAAGTTCTAATCTGAAATTATGAGTAAGATTAAATTTTCAATGTTGTGCACTTTAGAAAAAAAAGACAGAGCAATTGTGGAATAACATATAAATTGATTTAATTGAAATACATCTGAGTTGTAAACACATGTGAATTGATAAGATTTAAAAGAAATGGAAAGAATCTGTTTTGGTCTACATAAAATTAGAATTACAATTTGGTCTAGGCAGATTCCGGATCTGCCTAGATTCCGAACTGGCCTACGACGTATATATACATACGGCGATAAAGTATGAGACACGCTCTTGCTAAAAGGGAGCTCGATAAATCTCCGTTATTCGTGGTACTAGGCAAGGTATTACATAATTATGGATCCACGATAGCCACTTTTTTCTAAAAACCGACTCAATCATTAGGTAAACTGATCGTTGGACAAACAGAAAATTGACCACTAGCGAAAAATATCGATCCAGGTCAGCCTGCGCGGACTGCGCCGGCTGACCTGGACCGATACTTTTCGCAGAAGCATTAAGCCCCCTTTTGACAGAACATAGCCCATATCTTTGAGCCAAATAAAGAGGAAAGTGTAAATGGCTTTTCAATTCGTTTGTAAGTAGTTAAGTTGATATGCGAATTAATGGGATATTAATTATACAAGTACGGTAAAAACGACCTTATTTCTGGATCCATTTTTCTATTTATATACATTTTTAACACCACATGTTTACTAGGGTTTACTAGGTGTATCTCTCTCTCTCTCTCTCTCTCGCTCTCTCTCTCTCTCGCTCTCTCTCTCTCTCTCTCTCTCTCTCTCTCTCTCTCTCTCTCTCTCTCTCTCAGGTGTTTGCATTGAATTTTAAAGTATTTAGAGGCTATTACACGGCTGATGAGGGCCGGAGAGTGATATCGGCCCGCCACCTTGATATCTGCCCCGAGGGCTTTAGCCCGAGGGCAGATTTCGAGGTGGAGGGCCGATATCACTCTCCGATAATGTATGATACCATACATTAGGCTTTCTGACTTAGTTTCTCGCTGTGTTTTGTCTTATTTTCCAGATACGCCCTTCAACTGAAATTATTTCTTTTTTTTTCTTTCAATAAAGACAAGTTTGAAAGTTTTACCGTCATATAAAAAAATAAGGTGAAAAGATGATATATCTAGATTATAAAGATTTACAGGAAAACCAACACTTCAATAAAAGTAATTGACATTCATTATCGAACCTTTACCAAACGGAAAGAAAAAAAATTACAGGTCCAAACTGAAAACAGTTGCAGACGATTAATTGAAGACAGCCCAAATGACGATTAATGACGTATGGTATAAATGTTCACGCGCATCCATACTGCGCATGTGTATTACTCACAGATAGTAAAACTATCAGCGCTATTGTGTATTTTTCGTGCAAATGGCAGTAGTAACAGCGGACCGACGGTGCTCTTTTACAAGTAGAACATGCCATGATATTCTATGGTCGAAATAAAAAGGGAAAGTTTTCATCAAAACGAACGCTCATTTCGTGGAAAAAGGAACTTTTTTACGCCATGTCAGCCATCCAACGGGGAAAATGATACAGCTTCTGATGTTTTCCTGACACTGGCAGGCCAGTTGTCATGCTATCCTTTCAGGATGAAGCTAGTGTAAGGATGATATGACTGGTAAAGAACTAGCTGGAAAAAAAGTCCAGTTACTCAGCAAACAGTGAAACAGGCCGAAAATTGAAGCTGTTGAAGAATACCTATTTCTTGAAGTATAGCTATTTCCTCTATGAAAAATACTGTGGGAAAAGGAGAGATTTCTTCTCCTGAATAATTTTTTCCTTTTTCCATTATGTCCGCCGAGCTTTTATCCCATTTTTTCCACAGACATTTCTTTTTATTTGCATTTCTATGAGCCGTATGGCCAAAATCATGTATGCAAATTTATATATATATATAAAAAAAAAAAAAAAAAACTACATGTAGATAATGAAGGGTTTGATATGAATTTGAGGTATATAGGCTATGTTCATTTTTTGAAGGAGTATAGGATCCAAAATTAATGTGGGAAAAGAAGAAATGAGCATGAGCAATTTCTTCTTTCCCACTATGTCTGCTGAGCATCTATTATATAGTTTTCTTTGGAAAAAATAACTCGCAACGTGACCTTCATCCCTGTTTCATGGGGAAAGAAGCACGGGTAGGTGCCATTTTTATTTTTTCTTATTGTCAAGATTTATAAGTACTATGATTGTGGAAATTTTAAAAAAAATCTGTCCGTTAGAAAGTATGTTTTTATTGAGGATTAACCCTTAACCCGGTCAAATTATCTCCCTTTTTAACTCAAGGGTCTATATATAAAATGCATATTGGTACATTTACCATGCTCAGAACCAGGCTTTTATATGTTTTTTTTGTGCAAAACTGAATTATATTTCTTTATAGTGATGTATATTTGTATATTCTTCTGGTAATTTTCCTGTTTAATTGACTATTAAAGGACAGTGTGTAAAATCCAGTACATGCTGAATTTTGGAACTGTATATACATTTTTCAAAAGCGAATTTCTCAGAAACCACACAGGGACCCCCTTTTGTTTTCATGGTAATCTGCAAGAGATATGATGAGCTTTGTATATGCAAAGTTTCAAAAAAATCTGTCCGTTGGAAGAATTTGTCATAAACGTCCCTAATGTCCATGACAAGATACAAAACACGGTTGAGAAAGAAGAAAATGCTGGTTACAAGAATTTTCGCCTTTTCCCACCATGTTTTCCAAAGACTTCTTTCTCAGCATCGAAAAAAAAAAAGTCGCCAATGTGTGGTAAGGTATTCTAAGCACTTGGAAATACAGCTTTGGTTGTTTTTTTGAAAATAGTTTAGATCAAGATCAGACATTGCATGCAATAGTCTGATCTTGAATCCACTTTTCAGAAAGTGTTAGTTTAAATTGATTTCGAAAGGCACTGTCTAGCATTGTTAAATAACATTGTTTAATAAAAAGAAAAAGAAACATTTTTTTTCATGACAGATACACTTAGAGAAATTTAGTGAGAAATTGGCAGAAAAACACGTTTCAAGAACTGACTAATTTCTTGTTAACTGCATTTTTATTACGCAAAACGAATGGTATCGTTTCCCAACTGATAATGTCTGTCAATCTTTAATACGTTTTTATTGCCGCAAACATAAGTATACCACTTAAAGTGGCCTTTTTTGTAATTGCTACTGTCTGTTTTAAAGATCCAATCGTCTTGAGTTATTATGCTCAGTGTTAAAAAGCCTAAGTGTTAGATAAGTATCTTGCATAACGCCTGTCAATTTACTGGATGTATTTATAATGTATGGTCTTGACTTGGTATCCGGTGACGTAGTACGTCAATCAAACATGTGTATTTTTTACAGCTGGGTAGAAAGTACTGCCAGAGGGCTTGAAATACCATGTTCCTTGTCATAGAGTTTTATTAGATGACATGTCTTTATTCTCTAATGATGAAAAGGGGAGGTGTGTATTCGTTTAAAATACTATGAATTCTCGTGCATGGACCAAAATATCAGACTGTGGCCTCAGTGCGATTCCATCAAGGATAATCTTTAAACTACGCTTAAACTTGATCCATTTTTTGGGGTAAAATAGGGCAGATTTTTACAAACGGCTACCCCAAACTTCAGATACTCTTTTATCTAAGATTTGTCTCCCGAGCAAACTCTGGTTTAACCCATTACCACACGAGAAAATTTTAGACTAGTCCAAATTGATAACATTTGCAGACGACAAAATAAAGGTGACTGAAAAATTGAAATTTGTTCTGGGAAGGGTAGAAAACACTGTGGGAAAAGGAGAAAATGCTGGTTACCAGCATTTTCTCCTTTTCCCACAGTGTTTTCAACGGCTTCTTTCTCAGGGGGTCAAAAGTAGGGATTGAGTGGTAATGGGTTTAGGCATATCCTCTGCACTATATGGCCTTTTCTCATTTCTCCTTTCATTCTCGCTTCTCCGTTCATGTACTAAAGCAGAAGGAATAATGGCTTGTGACGTTTTGTTCCACACTGGTTCTATTCTACTCGGTCAGATATTATGCATAACATCCTATCCTACATCGAAAGTATTTTTCTATCAAATAAGATGCAGAAATGCAACAAAAGAGAGTAATTTTCATAGTTTGAAAGAAAATATTTCATTAGTTACAATAAAAAGCAAATTTTCAATGTTTTTCAACAGTAATTACGCCTAAAAGGGTTGTGTTTACCCTTTACTATGAATAAGCTAGTCCGTCTGATCTAGAGTGTAGAATATTCATCAGTCTTTAGCGACCGGCCTTGACTTTCAATCAAATGAATGGAAAAATGAGAAAGTGGCCATGCAACCCAGGTTGGTGAGGTAGGTTTGAAAAAATCCCCGGATCGAACCTTTTGATGCAAGTTGTGGTGACTTTTTTCAGTTACAAGTTTAATTCAGATTTTATATTTGATCATTACACAAAAAAATTGATTCCTTGACCGAAAATGTGAATTTTGTTAGCTTATTTACGCTTAGGTGAACGGAGAAAGGAGAACACAGTATACTACTTAGAAGTACCGATAATAGACCCGATTGTGCCTTACACAGCTTCCTTTGAAGAAAGCCCTTTATTCTTAAGCATTATATGGGGCATAAGTTGCTTTGCGTGGTATATATCAAGATCAGGCTGTACAAAACGTCTTCTCTTGACTCTACATTATCCTTCATATTTGGGGCGTACCCTGGCGATGATACCATGGAAGTTCGAAAAGGTATCTTGCCCTGGCTATGCTACCTGCAGCCCCTTTTAAGTCTGTAATAAATTAAGGCTGTACGATGTCTTGCTTGAGGGCATTACCGCCGTGCACCTACACACCCTATTGTAGCAAGCAGGGATTAAACCGATAATCTAACGATAGAAAACTCTAACATAACACGCTAATTCGGCTCTAACGGAAACGTGATAAAATCTGCGTCATTCTATATAAAATGACATCATTCTGCACAAAGTGAGAAAGTAAGTTATTCTATGAAATATAATCTGTATCCGCGTTTTTACTGTAGGTGAACTTGTTTTCCTTGCAGTAAGAGTTGGTCATGTTAGAATCGAAATAATCTTCTTTCTATCGTGGTTTATCGTTTGATAAACCGCGTTGTGAGTTATGAGGTACCATAAATAGACTAGTAGGGCTATCGCACTTGTGGATTATTTATTGTGCATCATAACTCACAGCTGTGGTTATCGCCCTTTTGGATTATTTATTGTGCCTCGTAATTCACAACTGTGGTTTATTGAACGATAAACCGTCTAGAGAGAAGATTATTTTTTTCTATCAAATCATGAACACCACCAAGCTGTGCAATGGGAATCGATTGGCCTTACGAGGTGAAAACGGACAAGCAGGTTTCAATAATGAAGTACACGTAATGTACATGTAACTGTGATTTATTGTTTCACTGCATGGACACAGCCGGAGGGGGCTGTGGTTTGCAACAGCATATTGCTAGTTGAAAGGTACATGACGTTGAGGTGTAAACTTGTCAATCATAAATTGATCACCATTTATTGCTTTGGTTGTGTACTTACCCGTTATTATCGCTTTCCACAATTATTGTTGCACTTGCGACCAAGGTATCTGGAACTGTGTTCACCAACTTTTCTTAGGAACGTTCTTTGATTTATTCTCCAAGATTAATTGATATTGAAAGTAACAGAACATCTATTCGGTTAAACCAAAAGGTTTAGCCAATTAGGAGTTCTGTTACTTTTCACGTTGGCAATTTTTTTTAAGAGTAAGACTAAAAATGTTTCTAAGAATACTGGGTGAATACGGACCCTGATCTTAAATCAGCAGTATCCGCTTTGATAAGACATTGTAAACAAGAGCAACTTCGACATTGCAATTATGTAGATCTTATTTGTAGACTGCAAGCGTACAGTTGGTGTATTTGGCGCTCCAAGGTTCTATGTACATGGAAATACTAATAAAACCTATTGATGGCCATTTGTCTAACAAACTACTTTTGTTTATGAAGGTTGTCTTACCTTCAATGAAATGTAAAAAAAAAAAGACCGTACAAAAATACAGATGAAATCGTGTCTGAATGATATCTAGAATGCCACTGAAAACAAAGGATCTAAAGAAGAAAAAAGCGATGACACGACTGTGTTGCGCAAAGATGCTATGGAAAGAAAAAAAATCTCGCCAAACAGTATTTAGCTACAGGAATTATCATACACTGTCAGCGTTAAACTACGATTAAATATGTGTCTGTCTATCTATCTCTGTCTCTCTCTTGCTATCTATCACTAGATCATCAACGCACTTGAGAGTTATTTCAGTACAGTGTTCATAACCACATAATTGGTTAGGAACCAATGCTACAAATATGATAAAACCCATGCGGTGTTTTAGTACTTAACCTGTTAATTCTAAACCCATAATCATTTAGACAAGTAATCATTGAAGAACCTTCAAAGCACTAGAAGTATCATAACTCATATTCGGTAATTTAAGTAATGATCTTATTGCCTAATAACTGCTCTTAGTATTTACGAGATCGTTAAGGAGATTCCATTTATAAAAAGAAGCGTGATATATTGCTGGGTGAAAAAAAGAGTTAACGGAAAAAGCGTTTGGCTTTCTTACACCTCACTCCGTCATGCTCTGTATTAATCAAGTATGACGCATGAAACTTAACAAATGTTTATGCAAAAGCACTGCATGCCCATGTTGTTGCGTGTTTCATTTTAATACTTAGTAATTTCACGGTGTCTAGTACGCCCATCAGTGTGTTTCTAGAGTTTCTTTACCAAAGGCGTTGCGCGGCACCTCGACTTAGCAACTAGCTGCTTTCCAAAAATTATGTATAATTAACAAATGTATGTCCAGCGGCTATTATCAGTCCTCAAATTATATAGCCAAGCTTGGATATGGACGTCTGATCCATGGCTTTACCGACCCTGTTCATTCAACACTCGGCTACTTGGCACAGTGTAAAAGACAGTCGAGGCGGTTGAGCTCGGGATCTGTGAAACAGAAAAAATAAAAGATAATGCATGATGATCACGTTCTAACAGTGCGGAGAAAGATCTGTTGTGACTCTTTTTTGTACGACTTGTATGCCTGGAAAGTCATGACGACCGTGTACAGAATATACTGAGGGAAAGCCAGACAACTTTTTGTGGCATGACTTTTCAGGTATAACCCTGCAGGTGAGCATCATAACAATCCCCTTGAGGTTTATTCTATACGTGATAGAGTTCTTTTGGCATCATGCTCTTCAAAGTTGCTATGACCGACCTGTCTATGAATATTCTTTACACAATCGAAATAATCGGCATCAGCAAAACTTTCAAAAGGAAGGAATTTCTCTTATTCCAAGAGAAATTTGAAATGAAATGAGAGTACAGGTTTACACCTAAAGACGTTTGTCATAAAAATCAGGTACTGATTAATACCTATATAGAGGTTTGTCATGACTATCTTGTACAGAGTTATATCTTGAGAAGTTTGTCATGACAATCTTGTACAGAGCTATTCCTGGATAAGTTTGTCATGAGGATCTTGTACAGAGTTACACCTCGAGAAGTTTGTCGTGACGATCTTGTACAGAGTTACACCTCGGGAAGTTTGTCGTGACTATCTTGTACAGAGTTACACCTCGGGAAGTTTGTCGTGACGATCTTGTACAGAGTTACACCTCGGGAAGTTTGTCAAGACTATCTTGTACAGACTTATATCTCGAGAAATTTGTCATGACAATCTTGTACAGAGCTATTCCTGGATAAGTTTGTCATGACGAACTTGTACAGAGTTACACCTCTGGAAGTTTGTCATGACTATCTTGTACAGAGTTGTACCTCTAGAAGTTTGTCATGACGATCTTGTACAGAGTTACTACTCTTGAAGTTTGTCATGACTATCTTGTACATAGTTACACCTCGAGAGATTTTTTATGACGATCTTGTACAGAGTTACACCTCGGGAAGTTTGTCATGACTATCTTGTACAGACTTACACCTCGAGAAGTTTGTCATGACGATCTTATACAGAGTTACACCTCGGGAAATTTGTCATGACTATCTTGTACAGAGTTACACCTCGGGAAGTTTGTCATGACGATCTTGTACAGACTTACACCTCGAGAAGATTTTCATGACAATCTTGTACAGAGTTACACCTCGGGAAGTTTGTAATGACGATCTTGTACAGAGTTACACCTCGGGAAGTGTGTCATGACGATCTTTTACAGAGTTGTACCCCTAGGAGTTTGTAACGACGGTCTTGTACAGAGTAACACCTCGGGAAGTTTGTCATGACGATCTTGTACAGAGTTTCACCTCGAGAAGTTTGTCATGACTATCTTGTACAGAGTTACACCTCGGGAAGTTTGTCATGACGATCTTGTACAGAACTATTCTTGGATAAGTTTGTCATGACGATCTTGTACAGAGTTATACCTCGGGAAGTTTGTCATGACGATCTTGTACAGAGTTACACCTCGGGAAGTTTGTCATGACCATCTTGTACAGAGTTATATCTCGTGAAGTTTGTCATGACGATATTGTACAGAGCTATTCCTGGATAAGTTTGTCATGACGATCTTCTACAGAGTTACACCTCGAGAAGTTTGTCATGACTATTTTGTACAGAGTTGTACCCCTAGAAGTTTGTAATGACGATCTTGTACAGAGTTATACCTCGGTAAGTTTGTCATGAGGATCTTGTACAGACATACACCTCGGGGAGTTTGTCATGACTATCTTGAACAGAGTTACACCTCGAGAAGTTTGTCATGACTATTTTGTACAGAGTTATATCTCGAGAAGTTTGTCATGACAATCTTGTACAGAGCTATTCCTGGATAGGTTTGTCATGACGATCTTGTACAGTGTTACACCTCGAGAAGTGTTTTATGACGATCTTGTACAGAGTTACACCTCGAGAAGTTTGTCATGACTATTTTGTACAGAGTTGTACCCCTAGAAGTTTGTAATGACGATCTTGTACAGAGTTACACCTCGGTAAGTTTGTCATGAGGATCTTGTACAGACATACACCTCGGGGAGTTTGTCATGACTATCTTGAACAGAGTTACACCTCGAGAAGTTTGTCATGACTATCTTGTACAGAGTTATATCTCGAGAAGTTTGTCATGACAATCTTGTACAGAGTTACACCTCGAGAAGTTTGTCAGGACAATTTTGTACAGAGTTACACCTCGAGAAGTTTGTCTTGACTATTTTGTACAGAGCTATATCTCGAGAAGTTTGTCATGACGATCTTGTACAGAGCTATTCCTGGATAAGTTTGTCATGACAATCTTGTACAGAGTTACACCTCGAGAAGTTTGTCATGACTATTTTGTACAGAGTTACACCTCGAGAAGTTTGTCATGACAATCTTGTACAGAGCTATTCCTGGATAAGTTTGTCACGACGATCTTGTACAGAGTTACACCTCGAGAAGTCATAGCAGTTTGTCATGACACCCATGTACAGATTTATACCTGGAGAAGTTTGTCATGTCTTGGATTACATATATAGAGTTTCACCTAGAGAACTTTGTCATCACAGTCATGTACAAAATGATATCCAGAGAAGTTTGCCATGTACAGAATCATACCTTGTGACGTTTGTCATGACGTCAATGCGCAGGAATATACTTATAGAAGTTTTTATGGCCACCATGAACAGAGTTACTGATAGAGTAGATCACATGTGTAATCGTTACTTGAGAAGAATTACGATCTTGTAAAGTTATGCCAAGAAAATTCTGCTATGAAGATCATGTAAAGTAATTTGTCTTTATAAGTCTAGCAAAGAGATCACATAGAGAATTATGACCAAGCAATCTAGCAATCGATCATTTACAGAATTATTCATAGAGACGAACATATGTCATGAGATTTTGAAAAGAATTAAGCCACGAGAAATCTGATGTGAAAGTTCATGTACACAATTATAACAGTCTCCAGAGAAGTCATGCCCAAAGATCACATACCCAAAGCATAACCTGTCGTTTATTAGCACGGTGCCTTTCGTACTTAGCTACCGGGCCTCTGCAGGTATGGACATTTTGTGACGACTTTCGCCTATCCTACATTTTAACAAAACGAGCAATGTAAGCCTAAGTTTGGATTAAAGCCCAGCGTGTATTAAGCAAGCACCCAAGAGACACTAAAATATATGAGAGTTCGCTTAAGATAAGTGTTTACTTTATCGAGTTAAATTGCATTATAAAGGCATCTTTTGAAACTCCGTGTACGCCTGCTTTATGCATATTTATTCTTTAACCCCTGGGCTGTTAGGCCCGACTCATTGGCCTTTCTTTCGGACAATGTAGATCAAGATCAGGGCCCATATTCACAAACAATTCTTAAGAACAGTCTTTGGCTCATAGTCTAGAATTTTCTACATTTGTAAGTAACAAAACTTCTGATTTTGGCTAAACCGAATGGCTTAGCAAAGCAGAAGTTGTGTTACGAATTTAGAAAACCTTAGACAATAAGACTAGGAATATTCTCAAGAATGCTTGGTGGATAAGGGCCCAGGCTGCACAAAGGGCGCTGTCTGATCTTTGATATACACTGTGCGATAAGGAGATATTATCCCCCCCTTCCCCCAAAAAATGATAATAATTATAAAATAGCAATATTTGGATTTTTACTATCCAATGAAAATTTTAGTTATTTAGCTGATTGAGGTTTAATAGAGATTGCCACTGATACAGGATTTTCGTTTTCATTGATTCTAATCTTTTTTACAATGTCCAAAAACGCCAAATTTTGTGGTCAGCAATTAACCCTTAACCACCTAATCCCAAGTTTAACAAACTTGAGATAAGCCTATTGAAAACATTTCGGGAAGAGCAAAATACGTTTTTAAGGTAAGGCCTGTGTAATGCACTTCCGGTGAACATGGGGTAAAAATTCTAATTGGTTGATAAATAAGGATAAATAATGATTTATGCAGAAATAATATCTTTGTACATTACGAAATCAGAAATTGGTTTTATTTTTATCATGAAATTATTTGTCGATACTTTTGTTTGGTTTTCTGAAAAGGGAGGTAATTATTATCCCCTTTGGAATTGAGAATATAGTGGTTTTATATTTATAAATGATAATTCAAAGAAGGAAAAAATGGAAAAATGAATCGGTGAAAGTAGTTCAATAATACTCATTTTTAATTATAGCTATTTTTTCAGGATGACATTTAAGTGGAAATTGCTGTTTTCCATTACACCGGTCTTACCTTAATCCTTTTCTCACCACGTTTTCTCTCTTATGAGATTTGTATTACATCTTTTGAACCAAATATGAATTGTCGTCTATTTATAAATGTAATTCAGTTGGGGGGAGGGGGGCTTCATTTCTTTTCTATCGTGTCGTTAAAAGTTAATCCCCTTACCAAACAGTCCCTGCTTTTTACTACCCTGAGATAGTAGCCTTTTGAAAACAGTGTGGAAACGGGAGAAAATGCCGGTAACTAGAATTTTCTCCTTTTCCCACATTGTCTACCCTGAACGAAACAAATTTCAATTTTTGAGTTACGTTAACCCTTTACTCCATAGATACTCATTTCTACACGTTGCTTGTAGGAACCCTTCGAAAACATTGTGGCGAAAGGTGAAATTGCTCGTGACGAGCAATTTCACCTTATTTCACAATGTCTTTTATGCTATCAAAAGGTGTCATTTACACATAAAAAACGGCTTCATCCTTGCTGTTATTTAGGGTCAGTTGGAGATGCCACAGAAATTCCTTATGGGGGTAAAGTTTTAACCCTTTCCCAAACAACAAAATTTTAGACTTATCCAGATTGAAAGCATTTGCTGACGACAAAATAAAAGTGATTGAAAATTTAAAATTTGTTTTGTGAAGGGTAGAAAACATTGTGGGAAAAGGAGAAAATGCTGGTTACCAGCATTTTCTCCTTTTCCAACAATGTTTTCAAAAGGCTACTATTCCAGACCCGTAAAAACCAGGGATTGTTTGGGAGAGGGTTAAGTTTATCGTCTGCAAGTGCTTTCAATTTTTTTTTTTTTCGTTTGGTAAAGAGTTAAAGGGTTAAAAAAAATAATAGAAAAACCGCATTTACAAGTGAACAATTATGATAAAATAAACCTGCAATAAAAGCCTTCACTTTTGTAACATAACTAACAGACACTGGGATATAAAACCGCCAGTATGCCTGACCAATCATCGTTATCAAATTGATGTACAAACTAAAACTGGACACTCTGGGGCGAACTGTCCTAAATAGTTTGCATAGATGGCCGTGCGACCTGCTGTGTTTTGCCCGTAACGTAATAATTATTATATACTGAATCAGCTGTTTCTGACGTGATGAAGATAATTGTCATGCGCTTCTTTCCCTTTTCTCCTTTCTTGAATGTGTATTTTGTAATAGTTCTGTGGACTTCAAGGGAGTTTAATTGATTTAAACCATGCTCTGGCAAAAGTGGGCTAAATGCATCACCGTGGTTCAAGACAGCAAGCAAGTTATCACATATTTATGGATCTATAATGTATACTTTTTGTAAATAACGAATTAATCGTGAGGTAGACTGGTCTTTGTACATACTGAAAATTGACCAGCAGCGAAAAGTTTCGGCCCAGGTCAGCCTGCGCGTCTTGCGCAGGCTGATCTGGGTCGATATTTTTCGCAGATGCATTAAGCCCCCTTTTCATAGAACATGTTTCATTTTATTTTTACATATTTGATACTTACAAGTTATTTGATACACCATGGCACGATAAAAAGTAAATGGCTTACAAAAAAAGTCTCCTGAATTTACTCAACAGTGTACGATATACTTGTAAAATTAGTACAACAGTGAACAAAAGTAGCTTTAGTAACCGCGTTTCAGACTTTTGCATGAAAGCTGCATGAAAGCTGCAACCACTCTTAACATCGTGTATAAATGCGCGCTATTCGCTGTCTCTGATATGCTGAAGCTGTACCTGCCGTTTCTAATTGGCTTGAAACGACACACCCTTTGGAACTGCCTTACTCCTTAAGACTTATTCATCCGTGATGTAAAATAGATATTGAATGGAGGGGTCTACCGAGAAAATGCCAAAAAAATGTGTTCAAAGTAAACGTTTTCAAATGTGTTTGCTGGAGTGATGAATCTTAAATCAGAACGCTTAAAACAGACAGAAATTCTCCCGTTAATTTCGCAAAATACCCATGCAGAGCATAGCACAACCAACACCCGTGTTCACCTTGGGCCGTCATTGTCTGCACACCTTTGGATGCAGATGGAACACGGCGAAATTGACATTTGGATAACAAGTTGTGTACGGTGTGTATCCACGTATGGTGTGTTAAAAGACAAAACCCTTTACCTTGTCAGCCGTAATACATGTACAAGTAAGGCAGTTGTTGATGTGTCGTCTTTTTTCTGGTGCATAGAAATACCGGAATGGACACGAATGGACTGGACTGGACCGGAATGGACTTCAAGATACGATGTAAACGCTTGTAACAACTTCAGTTATTTGACGGTGGAATGGGGAAAACATGAGCATATTAATGTAAGAGAAAATATGAATTTGCAAGATATATAATAATTATGTCGTTACTGAAGATATTTACTTCAAACTGGGACTGTTGTTAGCCATCAAAAGGGAAACCTATACTAAAGAGATAGGTTCACATCAAAGTATCTTTCAAACATTTATAAATATCCGTTTTTGACTTTGAATGTTCAAATACTTTGATATTTCATAATATCTTTGTCATTACTGCCATTACTGAAGACAGTTATTTCAACCTTGAAGAAGTTTCTAACCATGATATTTACTTCAAACTTTGGATAGTTGTTAAGTGATATTTTCTTCACTTGACCATAACTCAAAATGGCGACGCAAACGCCGATGAAAGAAATACCAATACGATTGTTTCGTGTGCTGTTCAAACAGCATACGGCTAATCAGACTTAGTGGTCGGGAATGTGAAAAAGAGGGATTTCTGAAAAGCTTAAATGTCTTTTAAAGGACGATAACTTGTTTTTCTTTAATCTTATAAACTTAGATCAATCGGTGTATCAAAACTGTTGTCATCATTCATGGGCGCAGCCATTTTTGTTAAAATTGGCGTAGGATTCTGATCAGTATAGAAGCTCGAAAAAAATAGTTCCATTGTATACAGGTAAATTCATCAGTTTGAATGCACCAGTAATGTATCCAGAATCATATTTTCTTTTTCTACTTTATAATGTTACACATGAAACATTTAAACGGTAACAAAACATGTTTTCCTCGGTTTGACCAGATTCTTGTCATTTAGCCCATTGCAGAGATGTATGGTGAGAGTAACGAACGACAACTCTGCTCGGAAATCGCAGCCGAGCATTGGCATCCATATTGCCCATAGGCATCAGTGCTTTTCAGCACGTTGATTTCTGTTTGAAATAACAAACATAGACCCCTGTATTTTATTTATCTGTGGTAAGACATAAATATATAACAGGTGCTTTGATACAGTCAGTCTTTCCACGATCGATGATGGATAAATGTTCAAATCTTACATAAGTGGGGACAGAAAGAGTAGATGAAAAAGAAGAGCTAGACAGAGGAGGGAAGAGTTCGGGCGGGGGTGGGTGTGAGATTAAGAGAGATAAGGATGGGGACGTGGAGTGAGGACTCATGCGATAACAGGTAGAACGCTTACAGCCTCAAACAATGAACTCTTTACCAAACGACAAAACTTTCGACTTATCCAAGCTGATAGCATTTGCAGACGACAAAATGAACGCGACCAAAAGGATGAAAATTGACTTTAGAAGAGTAGAAAACATTTTTGGTGAAAAGGAGAAAATGCTGGTTACCAGCAATGTCTCCTATTCCCACGTTTTCAGAAAGCCTCATCGTCGTAAAAAGCGGGGATTAAGGGTTAAGCAGCTATAAATGTCAGTAGCTTTATCTGCCCTGAACGAATTTTATTACTGCACTTCTGAAATCCTGACGTAATACCAATCGAATGGCACTTTAGCTTAACCATGTGCATGAGTAGTAATTTCTGTCTAACTTCAAAGAAGAGCGTGGATGTAAGACATTTACCTGTTTTCAGTTTCATTACTCACTTGCAACGTTGATTACCATCTCTCTCTCTCTCTCTCTCTCTCTCTCTCTCTCTCTCTCTCCCCCCTTGTGTTCCTCATTCGTCAGCTGACTTCCCTTTTCGTTTGATCGGCTGCGTCTGTAAGCCAGTCGGTCATTTTTTTCGTAATTCCATAGTTCTCACCTTGTCTTCTTGTAGGTTGCCCCCCCCCCCCCTCTCTCTCTCTCTCTCTCTATTGAAAGCTATCGTTCTCACTTTCGTTGTCTTGTTGGCTTTCTTCATTTTTCGGTCTTTCCCATTTTTTAGACGGTGTAATGCAGAGAAATGACCCTCTCCTGCGAAATGACCCATGGCTCATTTCTCTACGTAGAGGAATGACCCACGGGTCATTTCTCTACGTAGAGGAGGGACCCAGGTCATTATTCTACGTAGAGAAATAACTCTGTGGTCATTTCTCTACGTAGAATAACGCCACTGGGGTTATTTCTCTACGTAAAGAAATGACCCAACGTAGAAAATGACGCTGGGGTTATTTCTCCACGTAGAATTATTACCCATGGGTCATTCCCTTACGTAGAGAAATGACCCATGGGTTATTTTGCAGGGGAGGGTCATTTCTCTGCATTACACCGGCTTCCATAATCACTCTGTCCTTCTCATTCTCTTGACGGCTGTCTTAGTACTGCGAGGCCTTAGTCTTTCATTTGCTGCCCTTTAATTGCCTTGTCTGTATCAATATTTAGCTCTGTATTTTTGCTGATCATCTCTCCTGCTTTTGTTCTGTTACATACTCGTTCTCTATCTTGCCTGGTTTCTGTCTCGATGTCTCAGGACCACAAGAGCTACATGAGCAGGCTTGCTAGATCAGGCAATCTGATTTAACTTATTATCAAACGACAAAATGTTAGACTTGTCTAAATCGGAAGCATTTGCAGACAAATAAATTAAAGTGACTGAAAATTTGAAAATTATTGTTTTCAGTAGAAAACCTTGTGGGAAAAGGGGAAAATGCTGGTTTACCAGCATTTTCTCCTTTTCTTACAATGTTTTCTTAAGGCTTCTTTCTCAGGGTCGTCAAACGTAGGGGTTGTGTGGAAATGGGTCAAATGACTTGAAGACAAAACCATTAACGAATAAACTTTTTTTATTGATCAAGCAAACTATAACTGAGGAAAACGTTTTTAGAAAAGAACAACGTGCTATTACAAGATTTTGAAAGCAACATGGGAAAAGAAGCAGTAATCTGAAGCAGGTCCTCGAAAGCAACATGGTAAACGTGTAATTGACACTTTCAGAAATCTTCTGGAAACAAAAACAAATGCATGTAATAAGCCGTGAAAAAGACCGAGAAAAAATGCATTACTTGTGACAAATCTCAAATCGTACCACAAGAAAAAATCCGATCGTTTGTGTCAAGTTTTTGAAGGTACCACCAGAAAAGGAAAAGTCATTGCTTTTCAGAAGGTTTGAAAAACACAGCAGACAACTAGGACATTACTTTAAACAGTCTTGTAATTGGCTGTGAAGAAAGGAGCAATTGCTTGTAGCAAGTTTTCCGAAGCACCGTAATGAACTAAAGTTGCTACAAGCTGGTTTCTTTTCTAATTGTGTGTATTTTTTATGTATAGAGCTTGGCACGAAACAACGTGTTCGTATTGTAAAACGGTTTACTAATTTCAAATGGCTCTTTAATTATGCAAACTGCACTTTTATACATTTTAAAAATATGCGATGATAAACAATGTGTCATTGTTGTAAAACAAATTTAGAGACACTAAAGATAATTTAAGCACAGAACATCTTTTCTTTAAATATAACCAAGTGTTTGCATGAAATATGAAATGAGCAAGAAATAATGATAATCTGACAAAGAGACATGCAATTAATTAAGAATGCAATTAATAAGTGGCATATGTTTAATAGATGTGATATATCACCGCGTCATAATCGGGGGGAACTTTCATCTCACATGCCTTTGTGTATAACATTCCACGTGATGGTTTTTTGGTAATTCCATTGCAATAAAATAACGGTTCTGTGATAGTCGCAAACATTCTAACAAACTTATTCGCATAGGACTTACTGCTAGGTTCCTCAAAATTTTAGGTAAGACAGGTTTTATAGCTTTTTTCATTTCAATCAGGGCCCGTATTCACCAACCATCCTTGGTAATATTCTTAGTCTTATTCTCTAAGGTTTTCTAAGTTTGTAAGTAACACAAATTCTGATTGGCTAAACCGAATGGTTTAGCCAGTCAGAAGTTGTGATACTTACAAATGTAGACAATTCTGGAGAATAAGACAAAGAACGTTCTTATAAAAGGTTGATAAATAGGGGTCTGTATGCCTTTGTTTGATCTTGCTATCATGATATTTTCTTTTTTTGCTTTATTGTATTTCTTTTTTACCATAATGAAATTCTTAGTGTTATACTTTGTGTGGAAACGCACAAGTGACTACCAGTAAGTGCCCACAAATATTTCATCAAAGTACGAGTGCCCATTTACTTACTTACATGCAGTTCCAAGCTAAGCTATAACTAAGAAACCTATATAAAGCTCAACAAAATAGACCCGAATTTGAAACATTTGAAAAAAAAAACGCGATTCGAAATCGATAGTTTTAACATTCACGTCAAAAACGATGTCGCCAATTTTGTACCTCTGGATTCTAGAGAGCTTGAACCCTGATGTAAAACATTTTGGCTTCTTTAAGAAAGTAGCCAGGAGAGGTCAGCATCAATGTTTTCAAATAGTTTATTGGCTTTCAATTTCAATATACTTTAGTACTGTAAACAAACGAGTAAAAAGCCGCCGCATAGAAACCTCATATTCTTTACATGACGGTAATTTGACCTTCTTGTCGCGTTTTCAAGTTGCATGTTCTTGTCCAGCGGTCTTCTTTCTCTTTTCTAACGATTCTCCTTATTTTCTCTGCTTCGAATATTTGCTTAATAAAAAAACTACAATTATTGGAGAGGTTATTTGCAGCCATGGCATATTACTAAGTTAAATCTTTTCTGAAATTCTTCATTTATATAAAAAAGCGTCAATCTCCTGTTTCGTTTTTTTTTTTATTTCGCTTTATTTACAAAAAACATGTCGGAAACAGACTGTGTATCAGAAATATTACGCTAGAAGAAATAGAATTAGACAGCAAATTCTGTGGCAGTCTGCCTTTTAAACTCACCACTGTTGGAGAGATCTGATGACCTCTCCAATAATGGACACAAATACTGGTACTATATAAGTGTGAATTGCTCCAGTATCCTCGCTTTCTTCCAGCATAGTTTTTTTTCCCTTTTGATCCCTTGATCAGCAGTAACACCATCAATTTTCTTGCTCCCTAAAACTTGCAGAAATCCCTAAATTTGATGAAATACTCGTATTTATATTCACTAACTTACCACGCGTTTACTTTGGCCTTTAATCGTTTAGAATTTTGGCGCTATTGGCAAAAACTAGGGCTTCTCCGACAATTAAAGATCAAGGACAGATTGCACAGAAGGTACAGTTGTATTTATTATCCATGGTTACTGTTTTTTCGGCCAAGGCGGGTTTTTTTTTTGCTTGTCTATGAACCTTACTATTTCGTGATACAGTAGGTTGCAAGAGAACAAATTTTGCCTGTAATTATGTCATCCCTTCATGGTGAAAATGCATCTAAGAGTTGCATTAACTTATTACCAAACGACAATCTTTTCTAGTCTAGTCTTTTCCAAATCAAAAGCATTGCAGATGACAGAATAAAGGTGACTAAAAATTGGAAATTGGTTTTGTGAAGGGTAGAAAATATTTTGGGAAAAGGAGAAAATGCTGGTAACCAGCATTTTCTCCTTTTTCCACAATGTTTTCAAAAGGCTTTTTTCAGAGGGTTGTTAAAAGTCGGGATTGTGTGGTAAAGCCACATATTGCTGGAGCCTTGCTCAAAAGTTTGGTGTAATTTTATATTTAGACTGTCCGCTTTAAATACCGTCAAATCCCATCATCTCTTATAGAGATTCCCTGTACTATTCAATATGCAGTCAAAAGTACAAGGTGAAATTTTGGAAAAAGATTTCTTTTTTTTTTTTTGTTTTAATCTGACGGGAACAATCATTCTGTTGGCAACAGCATTCTGGTGTGAAGACAAAGTGATATATAACACCATAACAACACTTCAAATCTCGTTACGAGAGATCTTTATTCGCCAATAAAACACATCAGAAAATAGGAGAACCAATTGACAGTGGTATTTAGTGAACAACGCTTGGAATTCAAAACGCGCAAAATTCTTTGTCATTCCTTGAAATACTTCAGAAGATGCATGTCAATGGACCGAAATGGATGGTTATTTTGACATTACAAAATAATTGCATGCTGCTTTGTTCATTGGTTATTCCGTTCTGCGTGGAACTCGTAGCCCAGCAACAGGTTTTATCCTTCCACGTTAAGCAAGTGTAACGTTTTCTCGTTCGGTTAAGAATCATGGATAAATAGGGTTTATTGCATAATAACTACTCCGGAATTGTATTAAGCTCATGACTTATCTTTGATAATACAATAGTATATTATCGTTCTTTTTCGGTTCCGATTCTGATCAGCTTTTGGTTATTAGCGCGCGAAGCTGGAGCAAACAACCACAGTTTGTGCGGGAATTTATACTGTTATGCCATCTCAGGGAAAAATGACGTCACCGTTCCTTAGACGTATACGCGTGGAAAATTCTTGGCTTTCATGTTTCATAAAAAAAACCAATAAATGCAGCGAAAGTCTCTTAAAATAAATCTTATTGTGGAAATAGGTGGAATTAAACTCTCCATAAGCGATTTTATTCTTCTTTCGTTGTAAATGTCAAAGAACTATCTACTCGTGTATGTACACATTTGAAACCAAACTACTACTGTAAATATGGACCCTTGAATGGTATAGAGGCTTGAGGTGATGACGCGGGGTATTTTTCTGTCTGCTATTCGTTTATGTGACAAATAGAATCTCACATTCGTGTTTTTGTATTATCATTTTTATTAAAGTCGTTGACTAAAACGCGTTTGATGCTTGCCAAGGCTCGCCTCATACAATCTTAATCAACTCGTTTGATAAAATATTATAATAAACACTGGCTCACGTAAGATCATCTATGTGCCAGAGACTATATAAATTCTAGGCCTATGTTTTTGGGGACGGTATGGAACTTACGACGGCGTGACAAAAATATTGCAAGACCAGTTACAATCAGATGTGTCTCAAATGACCGAAGCTGTCTTTTAAAGTGTACAAAACTGTGTGGGGGAAAAGACAGGATATTCTGGTCACAAGCATTTATTTAGAAAAAATATTTTCACAAAAGGAAAAAAATTAATGCAGGGCAAGTAGCTTATAAGACGCGAGAACAGAACAACAGAACAGAAATTTTATTTTGATACAGAAGCGTACAAGCTCAATGGTCATAACATATTTAAAAACACTCCAATGTAGTCGGCCGATTTTTCCAAAGTTTTAACTAACTGTTTCAGCTCTGGTGCTCTGGTTCAGTGTACCTCCAATTTCCCCATTGGCCTATTTGTGTCAGAGCCTGACTAAAGAACGAAGAGTATCACTACAAGCATTGTTGTTATTATATATTCTAAAAACAGTGCTTGATCTTCAGAATTGTAAATTAGAATTTTCTCAAGTTTCTGTTTCAAGACTTAGTTGGTAGAGTAAATAACTTGGTATTTTCACCAACAGTGATTGCCATTTTCTGGAAGTTTTCTGTTTAAGGTTTTACAACACTGCTCTATAGATAGGCATTTTTAGCTGTATTCCTTAAAATTTCATCAGTGTGAAAGTAACAGAACTTCTGAATGGCTAAACCAAATAGAAGTTCTGTTACTTACACTGTCAAAACAATCTTGAAGAATTGACAAAGGACGTTCTAAAGAATGGTTGGTGAATACGGGCCCTGATCTTTGACCCATAACTAAAACTGGTACATCTACCAATAATGAACCTAAGCTGCAATAAAACAGGTGATATGGTATGACGCAGTGTGTGTCTTAATTATTGGCTTGGCACAGTCTTGTCCCGTTTTAAATGAATAAGCTTTTTTTTTTATCATATTTCTATGTCACATTTTTTCATGAGCCATACTCTGGTAAAAGGGGGCTCAATGCATCTCCGTGTCGCACGATATCAAGCCAGTCACCTCATAAGTAACCCTTTCCCAAACAATCCCTGGTTTTTACGACCCTGAGATATAAGCCTTTTGAAAACATTGTGGGAAAAGGAGAAAATGCTGGTAATCAGCATTTTCTCCTTTTCCCACTATGTTTTCTACCCTGCTGGAAAGAAATTTCAATTTTTGAGTCACGTTTATTCTCCTGTCTGCAAGTGCTTTCAATTTGGACCAGTCTGAAATTTTGCCGTTTGGTAAAGTGTTAAGGATCCATAGAGCCCATTTGGTCTAGCAACCAACCGGATCCTGAGACACCCTGCTCCGTTGACAAGTAGAAAATTGACCGATAGGAAAAGGTTTCGTCCAAGGTAAGCTTGTGCAGTCCGCGGTGTAGGCTAAAAGAGGTCATTATTAGTTGTAATGTCAGGTGGCAGGGGACCTGGAATGGAAACTTGTTCACTGTTGTGGTGAATCATGTCGCCCTGAGCCGATATTTCCAAGTCCCCTTCCATTTGACCATTCAACGAATTTATTACGCAGCAAAGTTTTACCATTTCAAGGTTTGCTAAGTGAATTTTACCTGTTTTATTTTGGTATAAAAAAAAATTATATACTCTGACGAAGTAGAATTTCCCCTCTGAGTGCTCCATTTCATTGAAAACTGACGTCACTGAAACCTTGATACTAAAACGTACAGCTTGGTGCATAATCTTGATGTTAATCTTGATCGACGCCGCCAATTCGGATTTTGTGATGATAGCGTAGTCATGTATACGGGACTCCCAAAAGGGAAACTGCTTTTACGCTGATTTTGCCAGTATACATGATATACATGTATATGTTCGGGGCATATTATCCAAGCAGATTGCGAGAAATTCTTTGAAGTATTAAGATACCTTTTGCAGATGCATTCAGCTTCTTTTATACAGAGCATAGCTCAAATATAAATCATAATATAAATCTAGGAGCTGGTTTACATTGAAGTTGTATAGCATTGTGAAAATTATGTCTTGCTCAACGCAAACAGGCTCGAAAAATATGGAATGACAAAAGACTTTTCACAAGTCTTTCGATTTATTCTTATTTTGATTATTTACCATATTTGGTAGTATCATTGTGTTCACTATATTGACTATATTATTGAATTATAAATGATTTTGTTATTACAGATGATTCCGAAAATCCCTGTTGAAAGACAAAGACCGACCAGTTTATTTCGAAGTCACAGCCAAGACCTACAAAAATCACATCCGCATTTCATAATATATTCAAAATATAGAACAAAAGAAAATTTGTTTTAAAAATCACAATGGTTTGACCTAATAACCATTTATACTATAATTCAAAGCACGATTAAGTGTATCAAAACTGAAATCGGACAATAAACAATTACAGCATTATACCATTGAATAACACTGCCGTCGAACCGAAAGATGATTTATTTTCTAACATCTTGTCAAAGTTGTTGGACTACTTCAACCCTCGTTAAAACTGTCATGTAAGTGTATCATTGTCGATGTACCTGCGGACAGCATAGGTCAAGATCAGACTGTACAGGACTTACAATCTGATCTTGGGTCTGATCTGAGCTCCGACAATTAAAAAGACAAAAACATTGAAATTTTACCGACAAGGATAGTAAGAATGTATCCATTTTCATATCTTCGGTGTAACAATTGGTTGATATATGTTTAAATAGGCAGGGGGTTAAAACAGTTAGAAGGTACGTTACAAAACCGATATGGTATTCGTCCGGCACGCTCGTGTTGTAACAGCGAGCATTTTTCCCATTGACAATCGGTGTGAGAATGGACGAGGAGACAATAGTGCATGTGTTACCGGATAAAAGCATGTGATCGTTGTGAGGGGCGAAGATGAATAACGTTTTGAATGACAAGGGGGCTGGAGAACAGATATATTATGGTCGTTGAAGTAAAATTGCTTAAGGGTTCGCTTTTTAAAACCGTATACCTGTCGAAACGTTCGCGTGCCAACATATCTATTGCCTTATAATTGAGTACCTATATAAACAACGGTATGATGTATTGACGGTTCAACATCATTGCAAACCGCTGTGCGAACCCGATCAGCTGATTTCTGTCAGAAATAGTTTTTTGATCTTCAAGAAAATTCCGGCTTCCAGTTTATGAATTTTGTTTCGGAACTTCTCCAGTTTGCCTTCTCTTTTGAAAGCTGTTCGTTTTACAAGGAATTTTTTGTTAACGTGACGCAGATTCTTACAGCTGATTTATGTTCAACTTCCGTTCTTTCAAAACTGAATTTAACAAATTTATTTAATCTATTAAATAAAATATTACTTAACAATCATGACTCGCCTTTTATCAGTGGTATATTTTAGTATTTGTGTTTCAATGTTTTCAATGGAAAAAGTTAAAGATTTTAAAAACGAAAAGGAGAAAGAAATAATGGATACCACCGAGGCACCGACTCCAACAGAAAAAACATATAGAAATCCTTTAACCGGAGAAGAAATTCCTAGAGAATGGATTGAAATATATAATATTAAAGAAGATCCACTGGGTGAAAAGGAACGAGCAATTTATGGCATGAATCCCGAGGACTTTGTTCATGAAATTCCAGAGAAAAACGAAACAGTGGTGGACATTGTAGAGGAAGACGTCGAGGCCTCAATTCTTGACAATAATTCGACGGACAGCCAAGAATCAAATAATACCTGCAAACTTTGCGAAACATTAGAGGAAAGTAAAAAACTAAGGATAGAAAGTATTCGAACCACGATTTTAAATAAAATAGGATTTTCCAATTCAAATTTACCGAACATGACGGGTAAAGTGATACCGCGTGTCCCGTCTATCGAGCTATTGATGGAACAATATACAATGCAAGGGGACGCACCCTACGGGCTACCCGATGATTCATATTATCCGGAGGAGGATGACTTTTATGGACAAATTAAAAAAGCTTATACCATATCTCAAACTCGTAAGTTTCTTTTTTCATATATATGTTAGATTTTCATTTCTGCATTTAATCTTTTCTTTTGCTTCTTTTTTTCTCTGGGATCGGTTTTTACCACTGGCAACAAACTATGGAACAGGCCACATTTCACAACATATTTTCTTTTTACAATTATCTTACTTAATCATTAACATGAAATTTTCAAGCCGATAGAAAAATCCAAAATTTGCTATTTCAAACTTATTTTGGGGGCCAAAGATATCTTCTTATCGGACAGTGTAGATCGAGATCAGACTGCACGTTCCGTGCAGTTTGATCTTGATCTACCCTGTCCGCAAAGGGTCGGCACGTTGCGCTTAGTAGCCTATGGAATAAATTTGGATAAACATTATAGATGAAATTTAACTAGTTGAATACAAGTGGAAAGATTTATAGTTAACACTTTGACTAGGGCACAAAATTTTAGAATCATCCAAGACCGAACCATTTGCAGATGGCAAATCATATGTGTCTGAAATACTATGATTTGCTGTTGATAGGTTAGAAATATAGTGAGGGAAAAGGGAGAAAATGCTTGCAGCTAGTATTTTCTCGTTTTAGCCTAGGTTTTTTTTTTCAAAGCATGTCTCCATTAGGTCCATAAAACTCGGAAATGTATGATAAAAGGTTTCTGAAAATAGATTTCCCATAATTACGATCTGCACATTTTGTTAGAAAGTTTTTGAAAATGGGTTTTCACCAACCGCTCTCTAGAACATTTTCAGCTTAGCCGCGGTAACTCAGTCGGTAGTGTGCAAGTTCGATCCCCGGCTAGGCCATTTCTTTTTCGAGGATTGATGATAGTCATTGTGACAGGATTCATTCCTCTCCCAATGTTGACCATTGTTTTAACGATAGTTATGTGGAAAAGCAGCCAGTAGCCTAGAAAGGAAATTGTGCGGAGTACTGGTAAAGCAAACTCCAGGAAAGCACGGATAGGTACTATGGCCGCCGCGATATAACTGAGATTAGAGACTGTACCAAAAACGACAAAAACCTTAGTAAAATCTATTTTCCCATACATTGTAATCGTATTCTTAAGAGCTTTCTGAATTTATTTTGTAACATAACTTCTGATTTGCAAAATAATTGCTTGAGAAGGCAACAAAGAACGGAACTCAAAATAGGCCATATATAAGTTCTCCGCCACAACGACACATTGGCGTCTGAATGAAGTACCGGTTTAGTATTCAATAAATGGCAGTGACACTTTCCGCCAGTAATTACAATGCAGGTGGTGCAATTTCGGTACTGTTTTTGGTCAGACTATTTGGGGAAAAGAAAGCAAAAAAAGGGTGTATCTAATTTTTGCCTGATACATGCACACAGAAAGGTAGAATTATCCTTTGACATGCAAAAAATGCGCTATTTGGACAGGCTGACATGTGACGATACTTTTTGCAAGTGCATTTAGCCCCATTCTCACAGAGCATGGCTAAATGAAATCTAGGTTAAATCTGGATTAACATCGATTACCCTTTACCAAAAAGTCCCAGTTTGAAACGACTCTTAAATGAGGACGAAGACTCATGCAATCATTTTGGGAAAAGGAGAAAGGTCTCATAACCAGTATTTTCTCCTTTTACGTATAACTTTTTTTTCCGTCAGTATCCTTTCAAACACACACCCAATCTTTTAGATATTTGCGATATGTCTTATGCAAATGCTAACAATTTGGACGGGTCTAAAAGTTTGTTTTCTACAGTTAAGAGTTGAATAGAATGGTGGGTGTTTTCTGGGTTAGATAAGTGCGTCGATTCCCTCTTAACACAATATTAAATGGTGCGAATCCTGTGGAAAGGGCGCCATCCTTTGTATTTACCAACGTACTGGTGCATGAGTACAGGCTTCTTGGGACTCAATCATTGCGAGTCATTTACATTCAGATTTGAACTGTAATCTGTGAGAAGAGTATCGACTTTTTTCAACTTGCAGAACCCGCCTAAGCTGACATCGGTCAGAAACGTTTTATTTCTCTCTCTCTCTCTCTCTACCATTATCTCCTGCTAGATGGCATTCTACAAATACACATTTTTATTTCATGCTTTCCGGTAAGATATCGAGAAGTAGCAGTGAAAATATTTTTCGATCTTAAAAGAACTGTACTGGATTTTGATAAAGCCCCTCCCAGAAAGGGTTAAAAGCATGAAATAAATAGAATATTTGTATTTTTCGGTGAAAGATCGAAATTTATTTCATCTCGTGAATACCATCGGTATATTTTCACTCGTTGCTGTACCACTCGTGAAAATATTACCGATTGTGTCCACTCAACGAAATAAATTTCGATCTTTCATCGAAAAAAAAAATATCCTCTATATCTAATATGGGCATTCTGGGTATATAAGCGGACTGATTTTTCAAAATGACAACCGTTACTTTGAAATTCAAAGTAAGATAAACGTTTACTCAGTAGAACGCTACCTGGTGCGATTTATCCAGTTATGATCAGCTAGCAGGTAACCTATGCACTGACCATTTACTAAAGCAGTCCGTACAAGCTTGGGTTTAGCTTCGGTATGAGCCCTACTTTTCCCAAATATCGGGGAATGGGTGTTGAATTATATTAGAAAGGTCAAATATTCGAAAAATATAACATGCGCAGGTAACGCTCTATATACACACACATACTAGGCATTGTTTGCAGTTCAAGTTTAGGCAGAGAAAGAAAGAAGTGGCTGTAACAAATTTGAAATTTAGCACTGGTTCAAAAATACAGGACTTATGCACTAATCATCGTCAAACAGTTGTGATTATCTTTATTGAAAATGGCCTAATTTTCCCCCCCTCCTCCAAAAAAAAAGAGGGTGGGGGGCTTAAATTAAAAAAAAAAAAACGAAATTAAAGCAAAAAGATACTAGGCAATAATAATTGGAGAGCAACACGCGAAAAGGTACAATCGGACATTTGCGTAAAGTGTCGTCTCGGATTAGCCTGCGCAGTCCGCGCAGGCTAATCCGAGACGGCACTTTACGACTACATTAGCTTTTGTGTTACAGTAGAGTTGCGTATAACAGAATATCACATGAAATCGGAAAGTGTCGTTTCGGATTAGCCTGTGCGGAGTGCACACGCTGATCAGAGAACACTTTACGCAAATGTCCGAATGACCCTTTTCGCGTGTTGCACTCCAATTATGGTAAACGCCGCCTTGACAGAGGGAAGGATTCATTCGTATCCAGCGATAAGTAAAACTTATTTATTTTCCTTTCGAAGAATTGAAGTTTTATTATATATGTGTCCTCATAAATTCGCTCAAGTGTCAAGTCAGTGTGTCCTGTCCGTCTTGTATCTTCTCTCCCTTGACCCTTTACCAGACCTCAAAATTTTAGCACTCTCCAAATCGAAAGTATTTACATACGACAATTTCATTGGTACAATTGTGTAGGGATAGGGTAGAAAATATTGTGGGAAAAGGAGAAAATGCTGGTTACAAGCATTTTCTCCTTTTCCCAAAATGTTTTCTAAAGGCTTCTTTCCACAGGTCGTCAAAAGTCGTCATTGTGTGATAAATGGTTAACACTCTCAGTAATACAGGCGCAAAAACTGTTTCGGTCATATTAAATCATAAGTAATTTGCTAATTCAAGTTATTTGCTTTGGACCTGTAGTCTTGAAAGATCTTGAAATGTGAAAATCCAAGACAAGATTTTAGGTTCAATGCAGGATGACACTGATATCGTCATCCGTAAAAAAATCAAAGATGTTGAAAAGTGAAAGTCCAAGACAAGATTTTACGTTCAATGCATGGTCATACTAGAAAGTCAAAGACAAGATTTTACGTTCAATGCAGGGTGATACTAGAAAGTCAAAGACAAGATTTTACGTTCAATACAGGGTGATACTAGAAAGTCAAAGACAAGATTTTACGTTCAGTGCATGGTGATACTAGAAAGTCAAAGACAAGATTTTACGTTCAATGCAGGGTCATACTAGAAAGCCAAAGACAAGATTTTACGTTCAATGCAGGATCACACCGATATATATTTTTCCGTAAAAATCAAATCCAACTTAAAAAAAATCATGTTTTGGAAAAGGGAGCTTAACGTTCAATGCAGAATAATACTAGAAAGTCCAAAACAAGAGTTTACGTTCAGTGCAGGGTGACACTGATATAATTTTCCGTAAAAGTCAAATCCAATTAAAAGAAATCCATCTTTTGGGACAAAAGGGGGTTTAACGCATGTTAGTGATACATTATATTAAGCAAGATATCACATAATCATGGCTTCATTAAGTCTATTTTGTCTTAAAAATCAACTGAATCATGAATGGTCCTTGGCACGAAAAAAAAAACGGCAACAAAAAGTGTCGACGCAGGTCAGCCTGCGCGGACTGCGCAGGCTGACCTGAGTCGATACTTTTTGCAGATGTATTAGGCCTCTTTTCAAGAAGCTTCGTTTAAATTAAATATGCCATGTATACTATGTATAAAGGGTTAAGTTTATGTAATCTAGGTACAAAAAGGGAAGTGTTAACGTTAACACACCTGTTGAATTATGTATTACTCATCGATTTTAAAATGCTTTTACAATCTTTACCATGGAACCTGTCCATTGATTGCTCTGTAAACTCAGTGTCTGATCAGGCTCACTGAAAGGTGCTGGTTGACTGATTGAATAAGTGGGTTGATGGTTGTTTGACGGCTTCTTATTCTGTTTGCGATAGGTGGGGTATTTTTGCATGGTTTATTTGTCGATTAAGCTATACATATACAAGTTCTATAGGCATTCCACTTCAGTAAAATTTCTATCAAACAAACTAAAGACAAAACGCTATGAAAATAGAAGGAAGATAAATTGTGGCCCCACCAAACCTAACACGTATTAAGTAGAGGTTTTTTTTTTCGTTTATATAATTGCAAAGTATTTCACAGGAATTTTCTGTTTCTCGTTTTCTTTTCATTCACTCTACTCTACCCTTCTCTATAAAATCACCCCTTTTTCAGAGGCGATATCACTTTTACAGTGATCTTATCACTTTTACGCAGTAACAATATAATTTTACAGTGTTAATATCACTCTACTGTGTGGCGATATTATATTTATTTTTTAGCAATACAAGATTTGCTTGTATTAATGGACTACATGATTCATATCTTTTTTTTTTGTTTACCAAGCAACCCAGTGTTGAAATTACCCTCGATAAGATGACATTCGAAAGCATTTGAGACAGCCAATGAGAAGCATCGGAGAAGACAATGCTGCATCATTTTCTCTTTTGCACACGATGCTTTTACCTGTTCATTGTTAGACGCCCATCATTCAAAGACATACAGGATCTGACATGAGCTGGCTTTTTACTTAAAAGTTTACTAGACGAATATACAAAAATGTTATTAAGCGTGCCTTGGCGAGCTCAGTAACATTTTTTGGAAAGTTTTATAAATTTTTATCTCAAAAGCCGAAGAATTCCAGATTCTTTTTTTCACATAACTATAAATCCAAGTGTTAGAGTCCATGATGTTTTAAAACAAAGGCATACATGCATAATGTGTAATGAAAATTACATGAAGCCTCGTCACTTCTTTGACAGGTAGATTACGAACGCGAAATAGATACGAGGAAACTTACATATATTGATTTCGTTTTGAATCTAAATGTAATTAAACCAACAACTTTATCATGATTAAGAATTTTGACCATTAGTTTATTTCAGGAACCCAGGTCAGCCAAGTTTTAGAAATGAACCGTATAATTACAAACGTTGACCAAAAAGCGGTATTTTCTTATCTAACACGTGTGTACGACATTAAAATTCGTAATGGCTGTTTTAGGTATACATTGAAAAGGGAGTTATGAGATAAAATCTTATTTGAAACGGTTTAGACATTTGTCTAAAAAGAAAGATAAAACATTTACATGCAACTTTGATCTTTGTCCAAGGCAGAAAATATGATCCACTGATAGGTAGGAAATTGCCTAGTCCTGTCAAACGGCCTGTGACATGCGAAACGGGGCACTCAGACGTACATATGCGTTAAGTGTCGCAGGCTTGTCCGATACAACACCTTCCGATCTTGATTGGTTTTCCTTTTCACGTTAGTCTACTGAAAAAGAAATGTGATGTTGACGTAAAGTGCCGTCTCGGATCAGCCTGCGCGGACTGCGCAGGCTGATCCGAGACGACACTTTACGCAAATGTCCGAATAACCCTTTTTGCGTTTTGCAAGCTAAATAGGCTTGACTGAATAAGTGGACGTTATAGATCTATGATCAGAATGCACAGATCGTAAAAAAGTTGTTTCCTCCTATGGCCCATCTTCGCGGGCCAAGGTTACGATCACTACGTGGATCTTACCTTGGCTGATTGAACCCGATTTCGAGATGTCTGAAATGCGCCCTCTATTGGATGCTGGTTATTACCCCGCTTTTTAAAAGTTAATGAAATATCGTTTTACAAACCGCTTACGAATACACATGAAGCGATAAGCAGACATACCCGTGGGTTTCCATGTTTACCTTCAATTCGAAAGGTAGCGACCTTGTTCTATTTTCATCAAAGATGAAATGCTACGAGCGATTTTATTCGTTGCAGTTAGAGCTGGCTGCATCCAATGAAAAGGCGTATCGGAGGAATGTAGAAATCAAGCATGATCCGCCAAGGGTAGAGTATTGTAGTGAATCGTCAGCCTTGGCTTGCAAAAATGCCTTTGCCCCACTATCGAATGGGTTGATATGGTTTATGTGCAGTTCATCCTCCTTAAGAATTGTTTTGCATTTTCTATTTAAAAGAAATAAGCCATGTGCCTTTAAATTGGGGGTTTGATAAATCTCTATAGAAATTATCGATTTATAACAGCCTACACAGTTTGTGCAGGCTGGCCTGGGTGAGAACCTTTTGGCAGGGGTAATTTTTTGCATGTCAAGTGACCTTTCTACCTCATGGTTTAGTCGATTTTAAGACAAAATAGATTTTATGAATCGACTTTTTTATGCAATGACTAGAATTGACGATGCGTTATTCGTTTTTGCATAGGGCTTCGCATTTATTTTACATTTACAGCGAGTAGAATTATGAAATTATCGGTATCGAAATTATTGTCAAATTGTATTATAGATGAATTTAACTGTAGAATAGAAATTATTGAACTAAATTTGTAAGGATGGTATCCATTTTTAGACAAACTTCGAAGCATGCATTGGAAATCTCACATGTTCATTGTATTGATTGACTCCTTAGTACCGTTTGAATATTTGTTGCAGGAGTATGACTGACATAATGTTTTAATTCACCCTTTACCACGAATATTGTGTGAAAAGGGAGAAAATGCTGGTTACCAGCATTCTCTCCTTTTCCTACAGTTTTTCTACCCTACCAAAAAACAAATTTCATTCTTTAATTTAAACTTTTTTATTTTACACCGTTTGAAAAAACGTTCTTTAACTTATTCTTGCCTGTCTCGATTCTGCTTCCTGGGAACTATATCAGTACTCGTGTCGAATGTGTGGGCCAATTAAAAATAAGTTGACAACCGCTCCGTTATCGCCAGCCTTAGCGACCATTCTATTTGTGAGGACCTAGTACCATGAGGATAAGTGGATCAGAGTATCTATAGCCTGAGTTTTGGACTTCATTTTCCGAAAGCTGGTTCGATACTCCGACAGAGGAGAACTTCGATACATTCAACCCATTTGGCATCATAGGCAGAACTGTGACTTTTGCGGATGGCACAGATCAAGGTCAGACTGCACCGAACATGCAGTCTGATCTTTCTTCTATAGCTTACGTTTGTGTATATAGTCAAGCCTTTACAATGTAATTCACAGAATCATGTGAGAAAAGCAGTCGGTGGCTTTGGAAAGAAAGTTGTGTTAGTACTGGGCCTGTATTCACCAACCATTCTTAAGAACGTTCTTTGCCTTTTTCTCCAGAATTTTCTACATTAGTAAGAAACACAACTTCTGATTGGCTAAACCGAATGGTTTAGCCAATCAGAAGTTGTGTTTCTTACAAATGTAGAAAACCTTGGAGAATAAGACTAAGAATATTCTAAAGAATGGTTGGTGAATACGGGCCCAAGTGTGAGAACGCCAGGCAACGCATGTGCGTCACCGACCGCCCTGATATGACCTTAAGAGTTCTGTTAAAGTGGCGTTAAACCCCAATACAACCAAACAAACATCTAATTCTTTGTAGGTTTCAATGGATTTTATTCGAAGCCGCCGAAAGAAGTCGGCTTTATCCATTTGTCGCTAAAACAGTTAAAATTGTGAGTTACCAATTTGAATCATCATGACCTTGTCTCTCATTTGAAGACTTGTGGGATTAGAGGACTGAAATTCCACCAGACTTTCTACGTAAACGAGAAACTTAATACTATGATGATATTGGAGAAAGTTGGAGAAGTTGGAAAGTTCGAGGATAAAAATAACCTTTCAGGCTCTGAACTCTTAACCACGCAATCCTAAGTGGCCATACTGCTGGACCAACATATATCATACTTCATGTGTCTACTTTTAGAAACCTTATTGGTAAAGAAATGACGTAATTTAAGCGGGGGGGGGGGAAGTTATTTCCCCGTAACAGTGAATATTTTCCTACTGTCGAAATTCTGGTTAATTGACTTGAGATCACTTGTTTTAAAAGTGGCATTCGTACACAAAATAATCAGAGGAAACATATAATCTATTTCACCAGCTTGTGGTTAATATGGGGAAATAATTGCCTCAAAAGGGAAAGGTCCGCGAAAATAACTCGTGCCTTACGGCACTCGTTATTTTGGCATACCTTTCCCGTTTTCGGCAAATATTTCGCCATATCAACCACAAGCTGATGAAATAAACTATGTGTCTTTTTCCCTCGTTTGGTGACTTGTGGGATGATAGTATTGAAATTCCACCAGACTTCCTGCGTAAAAGAGAAACTCAATACCATAATATAGTGGGAGTGGTGGTTTGAAAGTTCAAACAGAAAATAACCCTTCAGGCTGTTAACACTTCGGTTGTTAAGCGCCACTAAAAGGCCTTTGCGGAAAGTGTAGATCAAGATCAGACGTGATCTATAATCTACACTTTCCGATGAGAAGATCTTCTGCCCTCAAGAAAAAACTGTAACATAGTAAAATTTGGAATTTTCATTGCGTCTGTAAATGCATTCAATTATTTCAAGTCCAAAATTATGTGGTATGAGTATATAATAGCTAATCGGAACTTAATTCACATTTTAGCACAAGGTGAATCAAGATCAAATCAAATTTAAAGTCAGATCTTGGATTTACATTGTCCAAAACAGAGAGCTGTTTCCAGGCAAAAAGGTTTCAATTTGCCATTATTAGATTTTTGCTATTAGTTTGAAATCATTTTAGGATTCTGTTTGGCGTTCAACGTGCAGGCTTAAACTCTATTCGTACCCAGAAGGGTATTAGTTGATTTTGAGGATGGTGTAACTTCACGATCAGTTTATCAAAATCATGCAGTCTGATCTTTATATACGTTGTATATTTTTGTGGCACCTGGATGGATTCAAGTTTGCAAAACACACGGTTCCTTATATGGGCTGGAAATCTATCGGCCATACTCTGAGAAAAGGGGATCTAGTGCATTTAGAAAACTATTGACTCTGGCAAGCCTATGCAGTCCGCATACTCTGACCTGGATTGCACGTTTTGCTTTTTGGTAAATGTTCTGCATAACAAAGGACCTATCTACCTTACGGTTCAGTCGAATTTTAGACAAAAATGGATTTTGTGGATCAATAACTATGACTAGCCTGCAACACTCGAAAAGGTACATTCCGGACATTTGCGTAAAGTGTCGTTTCGGATCAGCCTGCGCAGTGCGTTCAGGCTTATCCGAAACGAAACTTTCCGTTTTTATATAGTGTTCTGTTATGTGCAAGTCATCTTCGCAAGCCAAGGCCGGCGATTCACTACCCTACTCTACCTTTGGCGGATCGAGCTTGTTTTTACATTCATCCGATACGCTTTTTAATTGGATGCAGTGTTGGACCGAACTATGGGGTTGACCGAACTATGGGGTTGAACCCCAAAGTTCGTACGAACTTTGGGGTTGAAAATTTTCAACCCCATAGTTCGGTCGGATACCCCATGTTATGCACCATCGGACCGAACTTTGGGGTTGAACCCCAAAGTTCGTACGAACTTTGGGGTTGAAAATTCTCAACGTCATAGTTTGGCTTGAAACATCATCCCGTCAATTCATCATCATCATCATCATCATCATCATCATCATCATCATCGTCGTTGTCATCATCATTATCACCATCATTATTATTATCATTATCATCATCACCATCGTCGTCGTCGTCGTCATCATCATCATCATCACCACCATTATCATCATTATTAAAGATGCTTTATTTAGAAAATATCATGTCATTTACATTGTGACTCTATGATAAAAGGCCAACTTTACATTTATGTTCTGAAGATTAGAACTGAATATCCTTGGATTTTCGGCAGCGGAGACATCAACCAACCAACTTTTTTTTCACACAAACTCGGAATAAAATACTCTTTCAAGACAATATAAATATAGTTTAATCCAGATTTTCATATGCTGCTGCTATTGATGATGATGATGAATGTTTCAAGCCAAACTATGTCGTTGAAAATTTTCAACCCCAAAGTTCGTACGAACTTTGGGGTTCAACCCCATAGTTCGGCCAGTTGTTGGACCGAACTATGGGGTTGACCGAACTATGGGGTTGAACCCCAAAGTTCGTACGAACTTTGGGGTTGAAAATTTTCAACGTCAAAGTTTGGCTTGAAACATTATCCTGTCGATTCATCATCATGATCAATATGATCATCATCATCGTCGTCTTCGTCGTCATCATCATCATCATCATCACCATTAAAGATGCTTTATTTAGAAAAGATCATGTCATTAACATTGTGACACTATGATAAAAGGCCAACTTTACATGCATGTTCTGATGATTAGAACTGAATTTCCTTGGATTTTCGGCAGCGGAGACATCAACCAATCAACTTTTTTTTTCACACAAAGTCGAATAAAATACTCTTTTAAGACAATATAAATCTAGTTTAATCCAGATTTTCATATCTGTGTATATCTGCATCTGACAATGATAATGATTATATGCTGCTGCTGCTGCTGCTGCTGATGATGATGATGAATGTTTCAACCCCATAGTTCGGTCAATTGTTGGACCGAACTATGGGTTGATCGAACTGTGGGGTTGAACCCCAAAGTTCATACGAACTTTGGGTTTCAACCCCATAGTTCGGTCGATTGTTGGACCGAACTATGGGGTTGATCGAACTATGCGGTTGAACCCCAAAGTTCGTACGAACTTTGGGGTTGAAAATTTTCAACGTCAATTTTAAACGTCATAGTTTGGCTTGAAACATCATCCAGTCGATTCATTATCATCATCATCATCATCATCATCATCATCATCATCATCATCGTCGTCGTCGTCGTCATCATCACCATCATCATCAGACGTTTGGCTTGAAACATCATCCCGTTGTTTCATCATCATCATCATCACCACCATCATCATCGTCATCGTCATCGTCGACGGCGGCGTCGTCGTCATCATCATCATCATCACCATCAAAGATGCTTTATGTAGAAAAAAATCGCGTCATTTTACATTGTGACACTATGATAAAAGGCCAACTTGTATGTTCTGATGATTAGAACTGGATATCCTTGGATTTTCGGCAGCGGAGAAATCAACCAACCAACCTTTTTTTCACACAAAGTCGCAATCAAATACTCTTTCAAGACAATATAAATATAGTTTAATCCTGATTTTAATATCAGTGTTTATCTGCATCTGATGATGATAGTGATAAAACGCTGCTGCTGCTGCTGCTACTGTTGCTGCTGCTGCTGCTGCTGATGATGATGATGAATGTTTCAAGTCAAACTATGAGGTGAAAATTTCCAACCCCAAAGTTCGAACGAACTATGGTGCATTGTTGGACCGAACTATGGGATTGAACCCCAAAGTTCGTACGAGTTGCAAGGTCAATCTTGGTTAACATTTTTTCCTTCATAACCTAAAGGTGGTAGATTGATGTGACACGTTCAATGTAAAAACACTGTATAACTTTCAAGACAAGACTAAAAACATCCGAAGTGTACTAAACCGCATCACTTAAAATCGCTCCCAGTCGGTCATTTTGCATCGAATCAAAAAACAAAACAAAAAAGTCTCGGCAGAATGGGTTATTGTACACATGTATAAAATTTCACGAAATTCCGTCCAATGGAATTGGAGATATTTGCCGGGACGGACACACGGACGGACGGACGCACAGACGAACGGACAACGCTAAAACTATATCCCTCCGCCTTCGGCGCGGAATAATAATAATAATATGATGGTGATGCTTAGGATGATGCTGATGCTGCTGCTGATGATGATATACTGCTGCTGCTGCTGATGATGATTATTATTATAATAATGATGACGATGCTGCTGCTGCTGCTGATGATGATGATAATATGCTGCTGCTGCTGCTGCTGCTGATGATGATGATGATGAATGTTTCAAGCCAAACTATGACGTTGAAAATTTTCAACCCCAAAGTTCGTACGAACTATGGTGTTCAACCCCAAAGTTCGGTCCGATAGTGCATAACATGGGGTATCCGACCGAACTATGGGGTTGAAAATTTTCAACCCCAAAGTACATACGAACTATGGTGTTCAACCCCAAAGTTCGGTCCGATGGTGCATAACATGGGGTATCCGACCGAACTATGGGGTTGAAAATTTTCAACCCCAAAGTTCGTACGAACTTTGGGGTTCAACCCCATAGTTCGGTCAACCCCATAGTTCGGTCCAACAATGCAGCCAGCTCTAGCTGCAACGAATGAAATCGCTCGTAGCATTTCATCTTTGATAAAAATAGAACAGGGTCGCTACCTTTCGAATAGAAGGTAAAACATGTAAACCCACGTGGATGTCTGCTTATCGCTTCATGTGTATTCGTAAGCGGTTTGTAAAACGATATTTTATTTGCTTTTAGAAATATGATGTAAAGGGGGGGGGGCAGGTAATAATCAGCATCTAATAGAGGCGCATCGCAAGAATCTCGAAATCGGGCTCAATCAGGCAAGATAAGAAACTTGGCTTGCGAACATGTGTGCAAGTGTACCTGAGGAAAAAATCTAATGTAGTCGTAAAGTGCCGTGACTGCAGTAAAGAGCGGTCGATGAATACGGTACAAAGAAAGATATCATATATGTAGATAATCAACAATAATTCAGGTTAAAAGAAAATATATAGATAAAAGTGTGGCAAAAGAAGTTAGCCATCATTCCGAGATATTTCCTGTTTTGACGTAGATATTCTTACCAATAATCTGTTTAAGCCTATTAATTGATTGATTGACGCCGTTTTCAACATTATTTTAGTTATAGCGACAAGTGTACCTATGTACGCTTTTCTGGAGTTTCTTTTGCCAATACTCTGGTTTTTTATCATTTTTAACGATATTATTTCCGAATTACTGGCTGCTGTCTCACATGCATAGGTGATAAACTTTAAAATAATGGTCAGTGGAAGGAGAGGGATGAATCCTGTCGCAACAACTATCATCAATCGGAAAGAAATTGGCCGAGCAGGGATCTAACCAGCGAGCCCCTGTTCTGAAGTCCTGTACCTTACCGACAGAGCTGTCAAGGCTTGGCTTCTTTACCCGTATCTAGCCAAATAGCTAAAATGAAATCGATAGAAAAGATTTAAATATTGCTATTTCCAAGTTATTTTTTGGGGGAAATAATACCTCTTTATCGGACAGGGTAGATCAAAGATCAGACTGCACATACTGTGCAGTCTGATCTTTGATCTACACTGTCCGCAATATGTCAGAGAGTCGCGCTTAGCGGTCTAAGGGTTAAGACACAAAATCGAATGCTGATATAATGTGTCAAATGGGTGTATGCCGCAGAAATCCTATATTTAACGTTTTACCTATATCATCACATGTAAGATATGGCATACTCTCCGATCAAATTGCGGGTTAAACATTGTCAAAGCCTGATTTTTACCGCCCACAAACGGTGCTAAAATTACTGACACCTATATCCTGTACCACACCGAAGGTTTTACATCGATATAATGGGTATTTGAAGACGAAAAAGGAATTTGAAAAGAAAAAAAAAAAAGATGGAAAGTAAGAGATGACAAAAGGAAACATGGTACCCTGACCGTTCTTCTGTTCTCAAAAAGTTTTATACCTTAGAGCAATATCTCGTAATTCTTCGTCAGCAAAATTAATGTTTTGGCATAGATCTCTAGATTTTTGCCGACTGTTCAAAAGACACCAGGGGCTGGATTCACCAACCATTCCTAAGGAATTTTTAGTCATTTTCTTCAGGATTTGTTAAGTGTTAAAGTAACAAAACTTCTGATTGGCTAAATCAAATGGTTTAGCCAATCAGAGGTTCTGTTACTTTCACAGTCAGAAAATCTTGAAGAACAAGACAAAGAATGTTTTTAAGGGTTGAATATGGACCCGGGTTATTCCAGGTGAAAGTCTAATTCTATGCCTCATTCGTCTGTAAGTAAGAACACCGCCGTTCCCTATTTGCAACAGTTCCTTTGATCTATGAGTTTTGGATTAGAGAGGTAGGTTCTGGTACTCCTGTGAAAAGGGGGCTTTATGCATCTGCGAAATGTATCGACTCAGATCAGCCTGCGCAGTACGCGCAGGCTGACCTGGGTCGAAACTTTTCGCCATTGGTCAATGTTTTGTATGTCCAAGACCCAGTCTATCTCACTATTTAAGTTGTTTGTTAAAGAAAGTGGGTATTATTGATCGATAAGGTTTCGATGGCTTGCTTGGTACTATGGACCATGGAGATGCTTTAAGCCTCCTTGAGCATAGCTCATTCACTTCATTATATCCCGGATGGATGGGATTCTACAAAATTAATACACATCTATCTAAATTGGGCATTCTGGGTACAGAACCGGACTACTTTTCTAATCGACAACTATTACTTTAAATGTCAAATTGAAACAAACGTTTACTCCATAAAACACCACCTGGTGCGATTCATTGAGCTATGGTCAGCAGTTATGAGAAATCTGGACCTGAAACAGGCCTGATTTTTCACCAAAGGTATTGATAAAAGCCATTTTCTGTATTGCTACTTTATAGCGCGTATTACTACAGTCCCCCCAAAGCTGGGGAAGTGATTCGTCATAGCAAACAGGGGGATTCTTCGAAGAATACGACATACACAGAACACGAAAAACGCATTCACTTAAATCGAAAATCTGGCGATCCTCTCTTATTTTCACAAAATCCAGTGATTCTATGTTGACACGACCCATCCTAAAACACGAAATCATCGGCTAAAATATGAGATGAGAAAGAAAGGATCAGTCATTTGAGATAGTCTAGCAACAGAAACATAATCCACGTGTTGTGTCATGCAGTGTCCAAATCGAGGAAAGCGTTGTCTGCGCATGTCATATTCTCTGAAGACTCGACCATCTTATATGACGCATCACTCTCCCCGATATCGGGGAGACTGTAAGAAGACACGGCATAAAGTAGCAATTGAGAAAATAGCTTTTATCAAGACGTTTGAAAAAAATAAAACTGTTTTAGCTCTAGATTTCTCTAAACTGCTGATCATAGCTGATTGAAGTGCACGAGGTAGCGTTTAATTGAGTAAAAGTTTATTTTAGTTTTAAATTCAAAGTAACGATTGTCGCGTAGGAAAGTGGTTCGGTTCTGTACCAAGGATGCCCAAGTTAGATTGATGAGTATTTGCAGAATGCCATCTAGCGGGAGATAATGGGAATGAGAAAGAAAGGATCAGTCATTTGAGAAAGTCTAGCTAAAGAAACATAATCCACGCGTTGTGTCATTCGGTGTCTAAATCGAGGACAAGAGTTCAGATATAGTAACATGTCAAAGAATCAACTCAGCGGTTTTACCTTCATTTGCATAATTATGCAATATGTCGTACAGAAAGAGGATTATGTGTTGCCTAAAATAAAGATAGCATTAGCTGGTTTTCCATTTGTATTCGACATATGTGGGCCAAATCAAAGTTTAAAAGATTTGGCGCTTCGAATAGGAGATAAAACCGATTAGGATGTCTGTCTCTCTCTGAGTTTCAGTAGAGATCGCGTGGGCAAATTGCTCGGGTCGAAAGTCTAGAACTTCATGTTAACTTTTCAACTGCTAAGCGCGACTCAAGGACCTTTTGCGGACAGTGTAGATCAAGATCAGACTGCACGGAAGGTGCAGTCTGATCTTGGATCTACGCTATCCGATAAAGAGATATCTTTTCTTTAAAAAAATAGCATGCCCTTTGGTTAGAAAAAATGTGTTGTTAGTATAGCTTTGAAAGTTTCATTTCATGTATTGAGCAAAATATGACTTTAAAAAATCATGGACTCCAATTTGGTGAACAAACCTGTAGGGCTCTTTGTGTTAACGTTGTGGTCCCGTAATAGAAAACAGCTATTTTCACTATAATCCTATTATCCTAGAAAATTTGCTAACATTAAAAAATGAGTATTATTGTATTACTGTCACCGAGCCACTTTTTCCTTTTTGTCCTTACTAGAATTATTATATATGAATCTAAAACCACCATATTTTCATTACAAATGGATATGATAATTACCTCCCTTTTCTGGGAACTAACAAAAGTATCAACAAATCATTTCAAGATAGACATCAAAGAAATTTCTAGCCGGTTTAAAATGTGCAAAAGTATTTATATCGGTACAAATCTGTCTTTATCAACAGTCAAGAAATTTTTATGCAGTGCTGCACTAGGCCTCTACGGGTCCACTACCTTAATGAATAGAAATTAGCCTCCATCAAATTAAACCTCTGACTTTCTATTGGCTTTGAGTTTCTTTCCGAGAGAGAGAGAGACAGAGAGACAGAGACAGAGAGAGGGGGGGGGAAAGAGGTGCCATTTAATGAAGATTCATCATCATCATTATTATCATTATTATTATTATCGTCACCATTATTATTACTATTAATAGGTCTATTGCACTCATCATTATGATGTTATGGCTGGATGAAAAAGATGAAATATTGCTTTTTTTTCATATTTTCACCCATCAGATCATAGAAACAAAAATGTATTTTAAAGTCGATAAAAGAAAGTACAGGATGTTAGCCTAAGGTCCATTAAGGTCGTGGCTATACAGTATTTAGTACTGAGAAACTTGACATACAAGCCACTTTTTCATAACTAGAAGCCATGACAACGTGCTGCTAAACTGAAACCAGTAACGTTATTCGAAGCAAGGCATGTTCGATTTAATTAATTGTCATTACGATTAAGCTTGTATACTTATGTGTCGAAATAAAATTTCTAATACCAACCCAACTGCAGTCTCTCATCACATTTTTTAGGAAATTTAGGAATTGTCGAAATCAAAAGCAACTGCAATCTGCAGACATAATAACAGAGATGTTAAACTGGATTCGAATTAAACTATTTGTCTTTAAACAAATTGTTGGTGCAAGTTTTTCGTTGATTTATTTTTTTACACTTTCTTTTTTTTCTGGACGGACGATTATTATAAAGTTCATTCTACCCCAAAATTATGATAGTTGACTAAGTTCAGATTCTTACTTTCAAACTTCTTGCCAAAGTACCACCATAATTTCATATTATTCATGGACATTTGCGATGCAGTACCACTGTTTTAGTTTTACGGTCAGGTGGCATGGGATTTGGAAACTTGTTCACGGCTATGGGGAATCCTGTCGCCCCCAGCCGAAGGCGAGGTGGCGACATGATTCACCACAGCCGTGAACAAGTTTCCAATTCCCCTGTCACTTGATCGTACAACGAATTTGTTACACTGCAAAGTTTTCCCATTTCAACATCTGTAAAGTGAATTTTATCCCTTTTTTTTTATTGAGTACGCTGACGAAGTAGAATTTCCCTTCTGAATCCCAAAATTCAATGAAACCTGACGTCATTGGGAACTGCCGTCACTGAAACCTTGTATAAGTGCTAAAACGTGCAGTTTGGCGCATAATTTTGATGTTTATTTCGATCAACGCCGCCATTTTGGATGCTTTGTTGATAATGTAATCATGTATACTGGGCTCCCGAAAGGGGAACTGCTTTTATTTGGGTTTTTACCAGTGTACATGATAATATGTTCTGGGCATACTATACAATTAGATCGCGAGAAATTTCTTTGCTGTATAATGAAAACATTTGTCTTGTCACTTGTTACTTTGTTTAAGCTGACTACAGTGCTATCTTATGTTGACTTCACAAACAGTTTTAACGTGCAAAAAAGAAAATTAAAGAAAAGCTCTTACACTTTTTTTAAAAATTCTTTACGGTACTATTCTGGGCGATATGATTCGCATTAGCCGTGAACAAGTTTCCAATCCCCTACCGCCTGCCATCAGTGGTACAAATAAGCGACGTGCTCGAAAGCAGGGGTGTAGGTGAAAAGCCTACCGGGTAAAAGCCTCCCTTCCCGCTGGGTGAAAGCCCTGTGGTGAGAAGCCCATTACCTTTAAATGAATAGGGGACAAAAGCCCACCCGCTCTGTAAAATGAATACGTTTAAATGAATTTATAATCTGACTTTGGCAGGCGCTTGCCTAACACTACGGTCACAATGTGAAACTGCCGCCTGCCGATTTTTAGACATCGGTGGATTCTTAAACTTACATGCCACCGGCCGATTTTTTAAAAATCGGTGGGAATGGTCATAAATAACTGCCAGTAAAAGGCCGCCTGACGGGCTCCGGGCGGCGTCAGGCAGTTTCTTAATGCCTAGGTCACAAATAAAACGGACGCCGGACGATTTCTCCCAACTTCGCCGATTCAAATATTTGAGATATCGTCCGGGCGCCGTACGATTTTCAGACATTTTCCTCAAGCAGTCACAAATCAAACGGGCACCGAACGGCAACTTCTTTGGAAATGCTGTGCGTGCAGTTTTCAGTTCAGAAAGGCACCGGGCGGCAACCGGACGGTCATCGGGTGGCGACCGGACGGCGATCGGACGGACATCTTTCGGACTTTGTGCCGCCGTCTGGCTAGCTACAGAGACGTGTCATATTGTCCGAGGATGACATGCCTCTGTAGGCACGTTTTGACCCACATTTTCCTCATTCTGCGGCCTCGCCCAGCACGCTCCTGATCGTAAACAGCAGCAGCTGCTATTATATTTATCTGCCCTCGGCGAGCAGCATGCAATCTCCCTTGATGAAGGAAAAGGTTCAACAGATTTTGTGGCGATATAAGTGCCATTTTTACTTCAGAACTGATAAATCATGATGAGGTAAGACATTAATACACTTTTATAATAGTCTCATGCTGCCAAAGTATATGTTTGCTCGCCGGTCGCCGTCCTGAAAGATTTAACAAAATCAATGCCGCACGGCGATCTGACGGTCACCGGACGGTGCCCGTACAAATATTCATAATCGGGCGGTACCCGTTCAGGCTTCGTTCGGCGCCTGGACAGAGGCAGTCCGGTCGCCTCCCGATGACCGTCCGGTCGCCGGACGATTTGGAGATAAACGTTGTCGTAAAAATCGGCCCGGCGCCGTCCGATCTCTGAAGGCATCGTCCGGTCACCGCACAGCGCCCGGACGGTGCCCGGACGATGAGTTAACGGGCTCTGGGATGGCCAAAAAAATCGTTCGGTCGCCGTCCAATTATAACTTTGTTTTAAAACTCAAACGGGCGCCGGGCGGCGTCTCAAAATTGAACTGCCGCCGTTCAAATTGAGCTGCAACCGGACGGTCGCCGTGCGGTCCCCGGACGATTGCGTCAAAATCTCCTGAAAAACTCGCCGTCCGGCGGCAGTTCGTTATTTGTGACCGGGGCATTATAAGTTCGAGGGATTTGGGACGTCGTAACGGCGTCGGCCGGTGGCAGTTACGTGACATGCCGGCAGCCGTCAGATTTTAGCTGCCACCGCCCGGTAACCTGGCGGACACCGGCCATTTATACCTGACACCGGCCGGCGATCGGGCGTTCAAACTGCTTCGGCCGGCGCTCGCCCGATAATCTGACGGCGGCAGGCTAGTTTACGGGGGATATATGAACCTAGATCGCTCTCATATCACACCAAAAAGTGTTCATTATTATTATGAACCACAAGATAAATGGATCTGATTTTTAAGGAATATTTCCTTCCACAAGTTGCCCCAAAAGGCAACGACATGGGGAAGGACAAGGTACCGAAGCGCAAGAGATCAGAGCCCAAGCCCCAGCAATACGCAAGTCTCTGAGTCCCTTTGGTGCTATTAGAATCGCCATGATGACTATTTTGTATGATTTATGGCCTCAGATTTATTTTCAGGGGCCCCGAAGTCTGCACTCAGCAAATCGCCGACCTGCCACCTACCAACACCGACAGTCGCCTATCAGCTGCTTTTCAATATCCACCCTGCCGCCGGCAGATATTTTGAAATCGTAGGCCGTGGCATGTCAGTAGCATAATGGCAGCAGGTCGGATGTTGGAGAGTGGCAGTTAGTTCCTACCGATCGCCGGCCGAAGTTTGAAGGCCCTCGAACCCCATGACCGTGTAAAAATCGCGCTGCATCCCGCCTGCCGCTTGATAGCCACCGCGCGATCACAAAATGCGCCCGGCTGGCACCCTGACGATAGGCACAACTGGAAAAAATTGCCCGGTGGCAGTCAGAATTTTAACTTTTTCTTAAAACTTCAGCGGCGTCCTAGCGGCGTCTAAAATGCCGCCTGCCGCTTGCCGCCTGTCGATTGTGCCTGCAACCGAGGTGCCACCGGGCTGCCACCGGCCGAATTTGAGTGAAAACTGGCAGTTACCACGCCGGCAGGCGGCATTTACTGATTTGTGACAGTACTTTAATACAGGTACATTTTGTTATCACTAGCTCCACTAGGATTTAAAAAAAAACAACTTGTGAATCCTTTACCAGAAATTCCTCTTTCCTGGTGCCTACTAAGATCGAATTGCACGGACAGAATAAGTAGAGGATATTTGTTTTTCTCAGTAAAAGATTGAGATTTATTTCATCGAGTGAAGGGGCTGCGCCACTCGTGAAAGTATTACCGATGATGTTCACGAGATGAAATAAATTTCGATCTTTCACCGACAAAAACAAACACTCTGTTTATTTTATGCTTTTAACCCTTTCTGTGAGGAACTTTATCAAAATCCAGCACAGTTCTTTTCAGTTATTTCCTATCGCGTGCACTCCTTCCGCATAGCAACGCATGACAATAATACGTCATAGTCAAGCGCGAGAAATGTAAGGTAAATGACGTCATATTTCGACCTGGTTTTGAGTCACGCGCATTGTTACCTAGGTAATTAGAACATGAAAATCGGTATTTTTACTGGTCGTAACCGTGTGATATCGAAAATATATATTTTCACAGCTATTTCTCGATATCCTACCGGAAAACATGAAATAAAGTTGCGCATTATGGCCGTTCCCATATACTCACATGGATACCATTCAGTGATTGGACAATATACGGAAATGAAATTTATCAACGCTAACTACCTTGGTTCAATAGCCACTAGGTAGTGCAGATCACTTGTTGAAATTTAAGCCGCGTGAATTAAATTAGCAAGGATTTTGCTGATTTAACGAAACACTGTTGACACAGCTTAATACCCAATTAAACCACAGTCCTATGACGCAAATTAGAAGAGACACGTTTTTATTTGCTATCATCAGATATTTCTTTTCACATTTCAAAGTAAACATGTTGATGTGATGCAAGGTTCATGTCTCCATATTGTTACTGACCCCCATTTAGAAACTTAGTTTATATTCTGACCTCAAGTTTTGGGGTATAACATGTAAATATCTTACCTGGGTTTAAAAGATAACAAACTCTCTATCAGTGCATCAGACTAGTCAATATCAAAATGACCAAATGACTGTGTGGGGGAAAAAAGGTTTGATGTATCTGGAAAAAGGTCCGCGCAGGCTGACATTGCTCGGGACCTTTTTGATTTTGTTAAATCTCTTCATGTCAAATATTAAACACAATGAGCTATTCCGTTGTTAGATTTTACATGCATCCGTAATTATCAGATAACTTTTTGGGTAAAACGCCTCATGGTCATGCATTAAATCACTGTTGCTGGAGCATGGCTTGCATCGCGCGAAAAGGTGCATTCGAACATTTGCGTAAAGTTTCGGTTCAGATCAGCCTGCGTAGTCCACGCAGGCTGATCCGAAACGACATTTCCCCTTCTTTATGCAATTTTCTACTTTATACAAGTTAACTGTAGCTCAAAATCTAATGTAGTCGTAAAGTGCCTTCTCGGATTACCCTGCACGGACTGCGCAGGCGGATCCGAGACGACACTCTACGCACGCAAATGTCTGATTGCACCTTTTCCCTTATTGCATGCCATATGTATAACAAAACAGCGCGTTGGTTGATCAGATTATAGAATGTGTCTATAAAAAGAGTAGAAAACAGGATAAAATGATGAAAAACTTCTCGTCCGATGATCGTTTCAAAGGTCTTTTCTCCCAGGTTGAAAAACACGGGCTTCTTTTGGTTGGTTGTATTGGGGTTTAACGCCACTTTAACAGCTAAGGTCATATCATGAGGGTCGGTGACGCACATGTGTTTCCTGGCTTTCTCACACCGGTACTAACACAACTTTCTTTCCAAAGCCACCGATTACTTTTCTCACATGCTTCAACAGAGGTGAAAGTGAAAATACGTCGGAAAGAAAGTTCGCCTCAACCGGTTATCGTGCTCACAACCACCAGGTCATGAGTCTGACACTCTCATCACTGAGCCAGCCGGGCGGGCCGGGCTTCTTTCGTAAAATAGTTTAGCCATGCATGCACAAAGGGGGTTTATTGCATAATTATGCGTATTGCATGCTATCAAGCAATTTTTCACAAAATTATGGATGCAAAATTCCATTTTGTCTGAAAACTGACTGAATCTTGAGCAACACTTTTCGAAGCTAAACGTTTCGACCAACGTCGGCCTATTCCAATTGCGACGACCCAAGTCTACATGTATTTTGTTTTTGCAATTGCATCAACCGTTCTTGTCAAAAGAGTATGGCTCTGTTTTGGTTTATATCTAGTTGGTCCGAATGATCCAAACCCTTTATACCTCAAAAACCAGTCCTCTTTTTGCAGCACTGAATTCAACTTCTACGGTCTGTATTAGTCTTCTGTTTGAGGCCCGTATTCATCAACCATTCTTAAGAACGTTCTTTGTCTTATTCTCCAGAATTTTATATATTTGTAAGTAACGCAACTGTATTTTATACATTTGTAAGTATCACAACTTCTGATTGGCTAAACCGAACGGTTTAGCCAATCAGAAGTAGTGTTACTCACAAATGTAGTAAACCTTGGTGAATAAAACCAAGTAAATTCTCAAGAATGGTTGGTGAATAAATGCCCTTGAAGTTTGCTAGAGGTTTCCAAATGAGAGTAGGCAAGTGTCTGTAATGAAGTCTTTGACAACCTCAATGATATCATTTGCTACAGAAGAAATAGAGGTGCACGCGGATTAATCATACCTATGAACAGGGCGTGCCTTTCCACCACAGAGAATATGACGTAGTTCACGCGCATTTACCCTGCATTTCTCGCGCTTTGCGTAATATTGTATTGCGCTCCTATGTGGGGGAGGTACGCATCGGGGAATTAACAAAAACAGCTGTACTGAGTTTTCATCCATTGAAAGTGTCGGACAATCGAAGGGCTAAATTCACAATTATGGAGATTCTAAGGCAATTGCCTCCCGGACAATTGCCCCCCAGACTTTTGCCCCCTGAGGACAATTCCCTGCACCATTGCCCCCAAGGACAATCCCCCCCCCCCGGACTATTCCCTCCCCACTACCCAGGACAATTCATTGTCCTCGGGGGGGGGGGCAATGGTGGCGGGGATTGTCCTCTGGGGGCAATAGTCCGGGGGGGGATTTGTCCACGGGGGGCAATGGTCGGGGCAGGATTGTCCTCAGGGGGCAATTGTCCGGGGGGCAATTGTCCTGATACGATTACAGAGGATATTTTTGTTTCAGTGAAAGATCGAACTTTATTTCATTGTGTGAACAGCCACTTGTGAAAATATTACCGAAGATTTTCACTCCATGAAATCAAGTCCCATTTTATACTGAAAAAAAAAAATCCCACATATCCCCCAAATATATTTAGGCCTCCGATTTTTGACACTTTCAATGGCGGAAGTTTAAAATGTCAGAAAAGAGGATTGGTCAACTTTAACCCTTTTCCAAACTTCAAAATTTTAGACTGGTCCAAAAATTAAAAGCGTTTGCAGAAGACAAAATTAATGTTACCCAAAAAACAAAATTTGTTTCCAGCAGGGAAGAAAACATTGTGGGAAAAAGAAGAAAATGCTGTTCACCAGCATTTTCTCCTTTTCCCACAATTTTTTCAAAAAGTTCCTCTGTCAGGGCCGTAAAAGCCAGGGATTGTTTGGTAAAGGGTTAAACAATCCACATGTAGATTTCCCGGGTCATACAAACTGATTTGACACCTGTTTAACCCTTTACTCCATAGATACTCGTTTTAACGCATTGCTTGTAGGAGCCTTTGGAAAACATTGTGGCAAAAGGCGAAATTGCTCGTGACGAGCAATTTCACCTTTTGCCACAGTGTTTTCTATGCTATCAAAATGTGTCATATACACATAAGAAACGGCTTCATCCTTGCTTTTTTTAGGGTCAATAAGAGATACCATAGAAATGCCTTATGGGGTAAGGGGTTAACACTTTACCACAAGACAAAATTTTAGACTGGTTCAAATTGAAATCATTTGCAGACGACAAAATAAAGGTGACTGAAAAATTGAAATTTGTTCTGGGAAGGGTAGAAAACACTGAGAAAAAGAGAAAATGCTGGTTACCAGTATTTTTTCTCCTTTTCCCAAAGTGTTTTCAAAAGGCTTCTTTCTCAGGGGCGTCAAAAGTAGGGATTGTGTGGTAATGGGTTAACAGTTCTAACTCTTTACTCAACCTCGAAATTTTAGATTCATTCGGGTAAAGCTGATTTTTTTTTTTTGAAAACAACTTTAATTTGGCTAAAATGATAAGATATGCCTCTGAAAATGTAGAAAGCATTGTGACAGAGTATAATTTATGCTGGTTATCAGCCTTTTCTTTCACGCAATTTTGTCGAAAACCTTCTATCCCATTGATCATTAAAACATTGGGTTGTTAACCCTTTACTCCATAGATACTCATTTCTACGCATTGCTTGTAGGAGCCTTTTGAAAACATTGTGGCAAAAGGTGAAATTGCTCATGACGAGCAATTTCACCTTTTGTCACAATGTTTTCTATGCTATCAAAAGGTGTCATTTACACATAAGAAACAGCCTCATCCTTGCTGTTATTTAGGGTCAATTTGATATACCTTAGAAATGCCTTATGGGGTAAAGGGTTAAATAAAGGATTTTTAAATGACGTCATCTATTGGTTTAACCGTCTTCTGTTTTGGCAGGTTGGTTTTAAAACTCATTCCCAAACGAAAAAAAAAATTGGCTTGTCCAGTTTGAAAGCATTTTGCAGACAACAAAATAAAAGTGACTTAAAATTTGAAATTTGTTTAGTAGATGGTAGAAAACATTGTGGGAAAAAGGAGAAAATGCTGGTGACCAGCATTTTTCTCCTTTTCCCACAATGTTTTCTAAAGGCTTCTTTCTCAGGGTGTTCAAAAGTAGGGATGGTGTGGTAATGGGTTAAGCACCTGGAAGCATTTTGTTCCTTTTCCCACAATACTTTTGACCCTTTCAAAGACAAATCCCATCAAAGACAAAGAGACACTATTCAGCCCATAACCCTGTACCTAATAATCACGTATCATAACAGTCCTGAATAAGCAGGCGTTTGAACGGCTTTTCTCTTTTTCTTACATTACTCTTTCCCCATAGTAACACACTATATTTACCTATTGATACTCATGTTTAACTCTTTACCAAACGGCAAAATTCTAGACTTGTCCAAATTGAAAGCATTTGCAGACGACAAAATAAATGTGATTCAAAAATGGAAACTTGACTTCGGAAGAGAAGAAAACACTATGGGAAAAGGAGAAAATGCTGACTACCAGCATTTTCTCCTTTTTCCACAGTGTTTTCAGAAGGCTTCTACCTCTGGGGTGTCAAAACCAGGAATCGTTTGGTAAAGGGTTAATCATCTTGATCTGTAAATGGCTTTCAATTTGGGCAAGATTTAACCTTTTACCTGCAAAATAAATTAAGGTAAGACCCGTGTAATGCATTTCCGGTGAAAATCTTATTGGTTGAAAAATAAGGATAAATAAGGATTTATGCAGAAATAATATTTTTGCACATTTCTAATGGATCAGAAATTCCGTTTATGTCTATCTTGAAATTATTTTTTGATACTTTTGTTTGTTTTCTGAAAAGGGAGGTAATTAATATATCTTTTTGAATTGAGAATATAGTGGTTTTAAATTTATAAATGATTAGTCAAAGAAGGAAAAAATGAAAAAAAAAAAGGTGAAGTAGTTCAATAATACTCACTTTTAATTATAGCTAATTTTGTAGGATGATATTTTAGTGGAAATAGCTGTTTTCCATTAAACAGGTCTTACCTTAAATCAAAATTTCATGCTGGCAGTAAAAACCAAAACTATCCTTTATCAAACCTATTTCATTGGAGGAGACTGATCTTCATCTACACTGTCCGCAAAAGGTCAGTGAGTGGCACTCAGCAGCTTGGTGGTTAAATTTGTCAGGCGGTAAAGGGTTAACGTTCAGCTTATTTTCCTGTTCTGTTTTTCTTTCCCACGGTTTTCTTTCAATAGCAATCAAAATACCGTTATAATTTTTTATTACCATATCAACCTGTAACTGTGTACCTGGAATTTTGGAGAAGAACAAAATAAGCTTAGCTTTCGTTCTGATCCATTTCGTCAGTTATTGTTTGTTATTTTGTTGATTTGTCTTTAGATCTTTGTAATTACATGTAATTGATGAATAAAATATGTTTAAACTAAAGGGTTAACGTCGACGACACGTGATACCATGTTGCTAAAGCAGTCAACTGTATTTCAAATTATCCTAGTGGGGCAATTTAAATATGTAAAACATATTAAACGAGTGTATTGTAAATCATTGAACGAGAAGAAGCTCTATTTTTCGCCCATATAGCCACCCGTTGTTCATGTAAATACTTCAAATGGATTATTATGACTGTAGGCACCTGCTGGGTTTCTTAGACTTGTTTATTTAAACCTGTTCGGCGACACGTCAACTCTTCTACCTTTGGGAGAAGAAAAGTACATCTTAATGCAGATGAATAAACAGTAAGAAATACGATTTCAGTGCCGATGTGACACAGAAATCTCGTAAAATATCGACTACCTTAGATGAAAAAACCGGTTGTATGTCCTTCGCTGTTTCATTTCACAGAAACGTAACCTGTTTAAGCACGTATTGCTATCTTTACGGTACTAAGTGTTTATTGGGTCATCGACGAAAAAGTGTCACGTCAGCACTTAACCATTCGGGGTGCAATATTTGGACAAAACCCTCATAACAGCTGATTTTCAATTCACCAGATGTGTTACATGTATTTGAGCTCTTTTCTTCTGCAAACACTTGTAATATCACATTCTTAATTCCCAAGGGTGTTCGACCTTTTTCACACTTGCCTCTTATTACTCGTGTGTCGACTGTGTCGGCGACACAGCAATGTCTTTCAATGGTAAATGGATAAAATTTATCACATAACCTCCCTTGTTTTCAGTGTAATATACCCATTACGAATTTTCTTATAATTATACACGTTTGATATCACATTTGTGTGAGGTTATTTTTTGACGTCATTTTGTACGTATTACATGGAAATGAATGGGTCCTATGGATATTACCACGGGTGTATTTATGAATGCTTTTTGCATCATCTGGGCCCGTATTCACCAACCATTCTTAAGACTATTCTTTGTCTTATTCTCCAGAATTTTCTACATTTGAAAGTAACACAACTTCGGATTGGCTAAACCGAATGGTTTAGCCAATCAGAAGCTGTGTTTCTTTCAAACCTGGAAAATCTTGGAGAACAAGACAAAGAATGTTCTTAAGAATGGTTGGTGAATACGGGCCCTGATCTATATTTCGTGAAATTACGTTTGGAGATAAAAAGAATCTGACATCCGTGCGCGTTTATGATAAATTTTATTAAACTCGTCACTTAACAATGTTATTAAGCTCGCCAAAGGTTCGCATAATAAGATTTCCCTTACGAGTTTAATAAAAATCTAATCTCAAAAGCCCACTCATATCAGATCATGAATATAGGCCTACTTTACTGAAGAATTTGGTATTGGTCTCTACAAATAAATAACAAATTAAAGGTAAGGGACGCCAATGTGTAAGGCACGTAAAGATTTTATAATCAACCACTATCCTATTAAATAAAAGAGATGAAACTTTCAACCCGACAGTAAAATTCTAAACATTGTCGTTTGAAAGTTAGTTTTAGAGGAAATATATCTCGTTATCTGACAATAAAGATCCAAGATCAGACTGCATGTTCAATATACCGTCCGTAAAGGCCTCTGGTTTCACGCATGGCGCTAAGAGATGAATTTTAGCGAGGTATTCTTGATTTAATCTGACAAATTTTAAATTTCATTCATACAATTCAGCCGAAATATTCCAAACAGTCTTAACGACGTATATGACAAATATTCGCGCGCATTCTACTGCGCATGTATTTTTGTCGTAGATATTGAATCAAAAGTGAGCTTATGGATTTTTTTTCTTTTTTCACACAATGTTAATATGGTTGATGCACTGAAACAAGTTGCACTTTCTTCGAGTAGTGTAGTAGTATTGGTGAAGAGAAAAAAACATTGAAATGTCACCGTGAAATCAATCAAACGCTGCTGACACGGTTTTACACCACAAAACAACAAGAAAACAAAGGCAGGAAATTTAAAGCTGTGGAAGTATAGCGGTTTCAACTTCGAAAATTTTTGTTAGAAAAAGAGAAATGGTTCCTATTGAGATATTTTGCCTGTTCCCACGATGTCTGCTCAGCCTTTATCCTATCTTGTTTTTTCCATGAAGAAATCTACTTCCACAGTGACCTTCAACCTTCTTATTCTGACGAAATAAGCGCGGATCAGTGCCATTGTTATTTTTATCTTATTGTTTAGAATTATAAATAGAATAAGTATAAAAAGCTTAAGAAAAAAAATGTCCGTTAGACAGTATATATTTCTTAAGATTAACCCTCAATTCGATCAAATTATCTCCATTTTTACCTCAATGGTCTATAGATAACAAGCATATTAATTTTGTACTACTGCACAAAACCAGGCTTATTTTTATTTTTGTGCAAACATAATTATATAAGTTTGCACTAAAATGATATATATATTTGTATATTTTTGCTGTAATATTCCGTTTTAATGGCTATGAAAGAAAGATGCTTTAAATCCAATAAAAGCTGAACTTTGGAACTGTATATACCTTTTCAAAAACAAATTTCTCAGAAATGAACAGGGTAACCCACATTTTGTTCCAATGTTATCTCCTAGAGACACGATGAGCTTTGTATATGAAAAGTTTTTTTTTGTTCTAAAAATGGTGCTTCTAGGGGATTGATTCATCAAAAAACAGACTAAGATAGGGCTAGTATTTGGACCATTTGGTTGATCTTAGTCAAATCTTTTCGTCAAAGACGTTATAGTCCTTAATATGTTAATGAATAGATTAATTATGAAAGATAGATAGAAAGGAATGGCAGGGTCGTTCTTGTCGACCAGTCACAGGGCTAAGGCAATATTCCTGTCTTTTCTACGATAGTTAGGCTATAAAACTATGGCATATTATGGCAATACAGTTATGAACTATGCTTTGTCAAAAAGAGGAAGTGATATATCTGTACAAGACACAGACCGTGGGTAGCCTGCGCAGTTCGCACAAACTGGGGGGTTGAAACATTTTGCTACTTAGTCAGTTTTCTGTGTTTCAAGGGACCAGATTACCTTATAATCGATAATTATTTTATGACTGTCCTAGTATAATGCATCAAGGGGATCTTTAACCCCTTCCCAAAAAATCCTTGCCTTTTATACGGGTCTGGAATAGTAGCCTTTTGAAAACATTGTTGGAAAAGGAGAAAATGCTGGTAACCACCATTTTCTCATTTTTCCCACAATGTTTTCTACCATATCATAGACAGAAATTCAACTTTTCAGCAAGAGTTGAATTATTGTCTGCAAATGCTTTCAATTTGGCCTACTCCAAAAGTTTGTCGTTTGGGAAAGGGTTAAACCGCCCTTTACCAGATCAGGACCCTTGATAAGAATATACCCGTATACAAGGAATTAATATACTAGTATTTTATTTGAACAAGTGGTAGTTTTTTTTTTCAAACGATAATAAACGTTTGTTAATTTTAAGTCTTGATTTTTGTGTTCCACCTTGCACAGGCTGACTTGGGTCGAAACCTTTTGCTATTGGTCAATTTTCTGTATGTTAAAGGACCCGTCTACCTAAGGATTCAGCCGCCCAGTTGTAACATTTGATGGATCCAGAATCATACCGGTATGCTGACGTTTTTGGTATTACGGATCAGAGATGCATAAACCCTTTACCACGCAATGACGATTTTTAACGCCGCGGAGGAAGAGGCCTTTTGAAAACATTGTGGGAAAAGGAGAAAATGCTGGTAACCAGCATTTTCTCCTTTTACCACAAAGTTTTCTACCCTATCAAAGCAAAATTGCATCATTTGAGCCTGTTTGAAATAGTCTTCTACAAATGGTTTCAGTTTGGATAAGTCTAAAATTTTGTTGCGTAGTAACGGGTTAAACTTTTTCTAGAAAATGGTTCAATTCTATGTTGACCTGCTTGGCATTTTGGATCTTTTTCTTCAACTTCTTTTTTCGTTTTTCATTTTAATCAGTAGCTTGTTCCTTTACTTGCAGTTCCCGAAAAGTTTGGCCTTCACATATCCGGTGCGGCTTATTTTGACATCCCAGAGTCAGTGCGGTCGAGGCGCGTGCAAACAGCGACCCTTTGGTTTTATCTTCAACCCCCAACGAAGAAACCGAAAACGAAAACGAAGAAAAAAGTGATCGAGGTCTATCTTTATGTGATTCATCCGAAAGCCAAAGTCCACAACGTCAAAAAAGGTCCGATGGAATATATGAAAACGTCCACATACGGTTGGCAACAATTCAAGTTCTCCAAAGTGGTGCATCATTGGATTAACAATCCCCATTCGAACAGAGGTGTCATAATACAAGCCTTAGACGATGCAGGAAACAATATGATAGTTTATCCGGGTGAAAACGCCGATGATAACTTTGTAAGTTCAATTCTTTCATCAATCGACATATTTTACACTTGTCAAAACTATTGGCATTATAAAATTTGGCTTTAAGGGGGTAAGAACCATTATGGGTGATGAAAAAATACCGGTAATAATCATTTCTTCTTTTCCCAGATTCCACAGTGTTTTTCAAAAAGTTCCTCTCTCATGTTTGTCTAACCTCAGGATTTTGCGATTAAGGGTTGAATGTATTAATGAAATTGACGTATTCATCACCGGAAATATCATCATTTCAAGGTTGTTTTGTCTAGACCCATAGCTCCAGATATGATGGAGTGATGGCATTCTATATCCATGATTTCTCTTCCAAATCCTATCTTGTGGGTGCTCATTAGAATCGTCTCGATGAGACGATTCTAATGAGTACCCACAACAAAGGGTTTAGTCGAGAATAATTTATATTTTCAATTTTGAGATCAAAATCACCCCCTCTATCTGGAGCACTGTAAACTGTGAATTGTATTGTAGTATTGCATAGAAGTAGTGGTGGGTATAGTCTGATCTTGATCTACACTGTCTGCAAAAGCTAATTAAGTCGATTCCAGCGCGTTAGGGTAAATGACAAATTAACCCTTTACCAAACGACAAAATATTAGACTGGTCGAAATTGAAAGCACTTGCAGATGACATAAACATACCTCAAAAATTGAAATTTGTTTCCAGCAGGGTAGAAAACATTGTGGGGAAAAGAAGAAAATGCTTACCAGCATTTTCTCCTTTTCCCTCAATGTTTTCAAAAGGCCATTATCTCAGGGTCGTAAAACCAGGGATTGTTTGGGGAAGTGTTAAGCAATATTGTAGTATTATCACGGCTACAAGTTACTCATTTACGTCGATATTGTATTGCATCACATCTGGGCTGGGAAGCAGCATTGTTTCGTACTACATATTTTCGATCATCTTGGCGAGCCAAGGTTACGATCACTACGTGGATCTTACCTTGGCTGATTGAGCCCGATTTCGAGATTCCTGCGATGCACCCTCTATTGGATGTTGATTTTTACCCCCCTTTACATCATATTTCTGAAAGCCAATGAAATATCGTTTTACAAACCGCTTATGAATACAATAATTCAACAGGAAGCGATAAGCAGACATCCACGTGGGTTGCCATTTTTACCTACTATTCAAACGGTCGCGACCTTATTCTATTTTTATCAAAGATGAAATGCTACGAGCGATTTCATTCGTTGCAGCTAGAGTATGCTGCATCCAATAAAAGGCGTATCGGGGTAATGTAAAAATCGATCCGCCAAGGGTAGAGTAGCGTAGTGAATCGTCAGCCTTGGCTTGCAAAGATGATTTTCGATGTATAGATGCATGCTGCTCCAAAGAATTTTTGTGTCAAATGTTTGCCTTAGGAGACAATGTTTCCGAATGCGTTATCACCAACAAGTTAATTTTAATTGTTTCCTTCTTAAATAATCAGAGATTAGGTGATATATATCTACATGTAAAAAGTTATGAGTAATGTTAGCCAGTTACTTGGACAATTCTTGTAGAACATCCCTTGTAAGTGCTATAGGGTTCATATTGATCTATGATTTTATAGTCTATAATTTCAAGTCAAGACGGAAACCTGTGTGTCACCAACGATTACCAATTGCATCATTGATTTTTTTTTAAGTATTAGCATATTTCGAGACACTGATTCTTCAAAGTTTTGATGTTAGCATTCTCCTACAAGTTTTATTACATATTTTATTTGATTCAATTGTGAGTTCGTGTTTGATGCGGAAAAGAAATAAAAGAAAAAAATGTGCAAAATGCATTTACGTGTTTTTCTTGAGAAATACTTAAATTCGAGCGCGCATTGCATAAGATGATAAAAAAAGTGTAATTAAGGAGTAAAGTAACTACGAAGTTTCAAAAATAGTCACTGACATTAAAGTATCTATTTATAATCTAAATTTGGTTGTATCCAGGGGACAGCCCGAGAACCTGGGCTACAACTTTACCATCGAAGCATGAAGTATACGAAACGCGCTTTCTCGATTAAGACAGAGACAAAATAATCTCCATTAAAGAATTGCCCGTTTTCAGAAAATGAAAACTAGATAGCGGAAAATGTAGATCAAAGAGCAGACCGCAGAGATCTTGTCTACTAGATCTATTGGTTTACTGGGTTTGAGTGAAAAATTTAGAATATATTGGGTATCATCTCTATATCTGTACTGGTTACGCACCAAAGCATATCTAATTTTCCTTGATTTTATTTGCAGACACCATTCCTTGCTTATCCTATTGTAGTCTTTGCAATCCTTGCTTATCCTTGAATTTTATTTGAAATCATTGTTTATCTTTGACTAAACTTTTCAAGCATTGTTTATCCTTGATTTATTCCTTACTTATCATTGATCTATTTTCAATCCTTACTTATCCTATATTTTATTTGCAATCTCTGTCAAGCTTGGTTTATGCTTGATTTTTATTTGCAGATACCAATGTTGGAAATGACGACGGTAGAGCATCGTGATAGGGACCACAGATACAAACGATCATTTCCAAACATATGTTCGGAGGATCGCCGCATAGAATCGTGTTGTCGCTATCCTTTACGGGTGGACTTTGTTCAGTTTGGTTGGGACTGGGTTATTGCCCCCACAGGCTACAAGGCCAATTACTGTTCGGGCGAGTGCCGTTACAGACAAATAGACAGTAGTCCGCAAGCCTATTTGATTCAGCAAGCAGGCGAAAACACGGGGCCGTGTTGTACCCCGTCAAAAATGTACCCTCTTGCAATGCTTTATTTTGATCATAGTCATACAGTATTATATACACTCATGCATAAAATGATCGTTGAACGTTGTGGGTGCGCTTGAAACAACCAATACGACAACAACGTTAACGTAATGCTTACAGAAGTTCTTCTTGTGATATGAATCGCTTTAATTGGTGCAGTTGTACATCGCCATATAGCTCAAATGTGTCTTTGTCACAGAGGTGATACCGACATTCTAGTTGAACCACGCAATGGCTTTATGTTGCTAAAAGAAGCTCGACGAAATGGCCAAAGGTATCAGCCGTACCTGTCAAATATCAAAAGGCCTTTGAATTAGATAAACAATCTTAGATTGAGTACAAAAGCCATTCTTTTGTATAACCATTAAACGTGTTCAATGCAAAGATTAAAACTTTGTGACGATAAACAATAAATTTGTTTGAGCTTGTTCAGAGAAGTCTGAAAAAATGAAAGCTAGTGAATCTAATTCACATGGGATGTGTGAGGACTTTACCACGAACACCAACCTTGCCTTACAATGGACAATGGCCTTGAGGTGTCTCAAAATAGAGAGGCTATTTGTCACCGCTGTAAGTTAACTGCTTATGGCAGAAATAATATAGAAGAGACATTACATGTCTGGAGACAAGGTGATCAATTAGTGGATATAGGATATGCATGACCGAATGTGTGAACTTGGAGGACGGATGTGATAGGTGCTACAGCAAGGCCTTTCACTGTGATAAAGGAAGATAGACTGATTCGTGTTGAACTATCCATTCATTAACCTAATACCATGCAAACCTTCATCTAGGCCTAATTATATAAAGAGGAAAAACGTTTAAAGGAGACCGAAGTCACAATATGGATTACAGTGAAGATTAATGAGACCTATAGATAAAACTGGGGGTGCGAAATGAGACCTATAGATAAAAGTGAGGGGTGCGAAATTGCTTGTAAAAGGCAATTGCTCCTTTTTTTCTTAAGTGGTTTCGACATCTATCTACTGAAGACATATAGAAAAGTAGAATCTGCATGGTACTGGGTTTAAGGGCCAATAGCTCCTCAAAGAGATGCAGTCGCAGTGTTAATACAGTGTTTATATGAAAACATCAAGTCGAGAAAAGCTCGTCACTAATACATGTAAAACATTGTTTGTTACAAAGAGAACTTTGAAATAAGTCAATACCTAGGAATCGTACGCATGCATGTGTGAACTGGAGTAATGATATACATGTATAAACAAATTACCAAATACGTGTACGTTATCGCTATTGAAACAGTTTCAAAATATGCCAATGAATTAATTACTAGTAATATATACGTACATACATACATACATACATACATACACACATTTTATTTGGCAAGCAAAAAAAACCACATTTTTACCTGTTTACAAAAAGCACAACAACGACAGACAGACACTAAAAGAAGAAGAAAAAAACAATATTCTAAAATAATGCCGACAGAAAGAACGGCACAAGATAAACAGGGGAGTTAACGCATTACAGAGCACCAATTCAATATACATGTATTGACGTAAGTTAATAAAATGAGTACCTTGCTTTTTGGCACTTACTAGGTTGGAAGAGAAAGTAATACAAAAGTTACTGTTAAAGTTACTGATAAAAAATGATACCACACCACACGGATTTCGAGGATCTTTATGCTAAAATACCATCAAAATAGTCGTTGCTTCTTAATGCTTTCTGAAAAATTGTACAATCTTCTGTCATAAGATTGATTCAAGAATTGATTAAACTTTGTAACGAAGAGCAAAGAATTATATATCAACGTGTTGCTGGCTGAGATTGTAATACTATGTGCAACATGAAATTATATGATTTTTACATTCAAAGATTTTCATTTACATAATTTACAAAGGCCATCATTTCGATCAAAAATCACTATCCAGATGCAGACAAAAGTCGATCATTCAAGCACACTATAACAAGGCTTTTCTTGCGGTAAACATAATTATGTCCATGGATTAAATTGTGACAGTTGTGCTGCTTGGGCATGTTAACACCCAGAAAAAATTCTGTCCAGTATTCTAGATACGAGATGAAAATTAATGATCTAACAAGTGTGTAAAATAGACTATTCTGTTGAAAGAATTTGACCTTCATGTGGAGTGGAGTCATCTGTTTTTGTGCACCATATTTCAGATTTTATTTAAATCCCATCAAAACTTTGACAATCTATTTTACTTCTATTCTTCCTGAAAATCTGCAAGAATTGACTGATTCTTGTGGCAAGTATGATCCCAATTAGTGCGGTGTCGCTTATGAACCCTGGAACACCAGTCTGTTAAAGGACGGCTAATATAGATACAATAAAGCGTTGGAAAAACATGTCAGATTTTCGTGGAAAACAGTTACTGGATATCAGTATGAAAAAGCAATGTTGATTTTTTCACGAATCATGTCATTATTACAATCACTGTACATAGTACTACTACTACAAATAGAATAACAAAGAAAATGTTATCTGTTTGGGGAGCTACTGGTACTTTCAGACTCGTTTGTTTTTTTTTATAGATGAGTTGTGCTCTGCGAAAAAAGAATATACTTGTAATTGATCTTCGAATTGTGTTACACCAGGCTAATCATTGCATAGTATGGACCCATTTTGTCTAAAAGCCAACTGAGAAATGAGGCAAAATGGTTCTTTGACTTGTAGAAGATTTACAAATGCATTTTTTTGACCCAGGTAAGCCTACGTGTACTAGGCAGGCTGATCTGAGTCGATACCTTTTGTAGATGCATAAGACCCCTTTTTCACAGAGCATGACTAAAATAATTTTTTATTCATTCCATTACTTTTGCTCATTACCTCCTGCAGACATATTTTAGCGTCTTGCCACAGAACATGTCGGAAAAACATTGCAACAAAAAGATGTTTTCTCACAACGAGCAAGTTTCTCCTTTTCCAGAAGTTGTTCCTGTCTGGTCGTTTGTTTATTGTTAATTCATGTTGATGAAAGGAATACGTTTTATCCTTCTAATTTTATTAAATTTTGTGCATTCCCGTTGACTTGTGAACATTCTACATGATCAAGAAAATTAATTACGCTCCTTTTTATTATTCGGTCTTGGGACAATAGAATAGACAATAGATCACGAGGACAACTATATTGTTAGAAAGAAGGGTTTCTGGAGCTGTTTACAACAGTATGCCATTGGTCTTCGTCAACTGTCATCAAGACTGTACCTCTCCATAGCCAAATGGTGTTGTTTTTGAGCTATATTTACGCGGGGTCGCTTTGCACGTCAATGTAACAACACCGTTTTACAAAAATAATGCTTATAAATATTTGTAACAGTTGCATGCATATCATATGGAGTGCAACACACGAAAAGGGTCATTCAGACATGTGCGTAAAGTGTCGTCTCTGATCAGCGTATGCACTCCACACAGGCTAATCCGAAACGACACTTTCCGATTTTATGTGATTTTCTGTTTTACGCAAGTCTACTGTAGCACAAAATCTAATGTAGTCGTAAAGTGCCGTCTCGGATTAGCCTGCGCGGACTGCGCAGGCTAATTCGGGACGTCACTTTACGCAAATGTCCGAATGCACCTTTTCGCGTGTTGCACTCCATATCATCTAACAACTATTTTATTTCATGTTCATATAAGTTTCATAACTACGGCTTTATTATCAAGCCACAATCAATTAAAAAAATAAGATAATTGAAAATACACAAAAGTCAACGGAGGTTTGAACTTGCATGTTATGGCCACTGTCTGTCTGTACAGGAAAGTTTTCAAAGTTGGTGGCTACAAAGTGTGTCTCTTGGGGTAATGAGTAAATATGCATTAACTTTGTTGACAAGTGCTTAAAAATGGCATATTGTATTTTACTTTAATGTCTTTCATTTTTATTGTTGTTTTATGTATGAGTAGTGCTCTCGCAAAAAGGGTTATACGTACCTACGTGACGCGTTATACAAGTCTTCGCAAAGTATGGACCCATAATGCCTCAAAACTAAATCATGCGGTAGAATTTTCCTTTGACACAGAAAACTTATCAAACGCATAAAGTGTTGACTAATGTCAGTCTGCGCGTACTTCGCAGGCTTACGTTCATCGATACTTTTTGCAGATGCGAAAAATGCCCTTTTAACAGAGCCTGTCTCATATATTTGTTCAAGAATTACGATGTAATAATGTATATATAACGATATCGTGTGATTTTATAGTCAAATTAAAATTAAAGCTGATACTTGAAGATGGTATTTAACAGTACCTAACTTGTTATTAGTTTATGCAAGCACATTGGAATACAATTTTATTATACTGCAAAGAAATTCCTCGCAATCTGATTGGATAATATGTCCCGAATTTATTTATCATGTACACTGGCAAAACCAACGAAAAAACAGTTTCCCTTTTTGGAGCCCCGTATACATGAGTACACTATCAACACAACATCCAAAATGGCGGCGTCGATCAAGATCAACAAAAAGATTATGCGTTTAACACGTATTACCAAGGCTTCAGTGACGTCAGTTTTCATTGAAATGGGGGAGTCAGAAGGGAAATTCCACTTCGTCAGCGGGCTAAATTTCTTAAACTAAAAAAAAAACAGGTAAAATTCACTTAACAAATGTTGGAATGGTAAAACTTTGCAGTATAATTAATTCGTTGTAAAGTCTGGTGGCAGGGGCATTGGAAACTTGCCTTCGGTCGGGGCGACTCGATTAACCACAGCCGTGAACAAGTTTTCAAGTCCCCTGCTACCTGACCGTACAACTTATAATGTATACACTGAAACGAACTTCTAAAAGGCCACTTTTAAGCTGCAATTTCCCATTGACGTTTTTTCGCGTCCGCTGCCTATAAAAGGGACGGGTTATTTGGTTTCATTTTCTGCAGAATAATTGTGCGGTCTGAAAACATACCTGAGCCACATTCTGAAGAGAATTCATTAAATTTTATCGTGGAAGAAACTTAGTCTTCGCCCATTCACTCAACATTGTAAATTGAAATATCAATTTTTGACAACTTTACGCTTGTTTTTTCGGATAACATTTCTTTCACAGAGAATTATTTTCATGTTTTTTTCTTATTGCTTACAGAAGTTAAGTATTTTATGCTTCTCTTTTTCAAACTGTTTTGGCTGGTAGATACCACGCATGCGCAAGCAATTAGTTTTCCTTTTTTAGAAAAAGGGAGTTCTTCTGTTGGCAAAATCGGGAATCTTTTCACCACAATATTATGGTTGACGTCCAGATATACATCACAATTTGTTTTTATTAACATTTTTTATACTTGCTCCAATTTATAGAAGAAACAAAAGTGGCCGTTTAGAAGTTCATTTCGGTGTATGTATTACAGAGACCGGAAGCTGTTTCACAATGTTTCCCTAATGATTCTTGACATTTTTCTTCAAGTGGTTTATATCATGAAAAAAACAAACGACAAAAATGAAAAGAATACATTTTTTCTCCAAATTAATGGCACCATAACTGAAGGGGCGCATCCGATTCAAATTTAAAAGCAGCGTGCGCCTCCATTACGGGCTTTTTGTATTTGTCGCGTGATCAATGCATGCGTCAAATACCAAGTCGTCGATTTACCTCCAAAACCTCATAACTACAGCTTGTTTCAAGTTGTAGTTACGAGGTTTTGGAAGTAAACCGACAAAGCGCAAGTTCTTTAACATATTCATTCTGTCAAAAAGCCTGGTAGAAAAGGAAATCACATAAAACAGGCAGTGCCTTCGTTTCTAGAGATACCTTTTTAACAACTCTTCAGATAAAATCTTATAGTGCAAAAAGAAAACTAACAGCGTTTTGACCATTGATTGTGTTCCTTTTGCAATCTTGTTTCGGTGTGCATCTCTCTCCAACTAAATAGATCGTCAGCTTTTCCACTGTTAATGGCCTTCACCTTGCATTTGAGCCATGCTGTGACAACAGGGGGTTTTAAGCATCTACACGATGCAATATCCCAAGCAAATAATTTTGACATGTATCGATAAAGTCCATTTGGCCTGCAACACGCAAAAAGGGGCATTTTGCGTAAAGTCCGCGCAGGCTAATCCGAGGTGGCACTTTCCGTTTTTATGAATTTTTTTCTGTTTTGTGCTAGACTACGGTAGCACAAGATCTAATGTATTCGTAAAGTGCCGTCTCGGATTAGCCTGTGTGACATGCACAGGCTGATCCGAGACGACAATTTACCCTAATGTCCGAATGCTCCTTTCCGCGTGTTGCAATCCATTTCGTCTAACAACAGACGCAAACCATGATACGGACCGGTTATTGTTTATGCGGAAAATAAATCGGTAGCAAAAAGTTTCGAACCAGATCAGCATGGGTAGGACCTGTGTCGATACTTCCAGATAATGTATTGAGCTCCCTTTTCACAGAGCATAAATCTTTTGTGTCTTGCAGAGAGCAGACAGGTTGATCGACGCCGCCATTTTCGATGTTGTGTTGATAGTGTTGTCATGTATAATGGCTCTCGAAAGGGAAACTGTTTTTACAGTGGTTTTGTAGGAAACGGAGAAAATGGTGGTAACCAGCATTTTCTTTTTTCCCTACTATGTTTTCTACTCTATAAAAGACAAATTCCATGCTTTTAGATGTATTAGATTTGTTGTCTCTGATAGCTGTCAATCTGACCAGGGCCTGTATTCACCAACCATTCTTATGAATGTTCTTTGTCTTATTCTCCAGAATTTTCTACATTTATAAGTTAACACAACTTCTGATTGGCTAAACCATTCGGTTTAGTCTATCAGAAGTTGTGTTACTTACAAATTTAGAAAAATTTGTTGGAGAATAAGACTAAGAATATTCTTTAGAATGGTTGGTGAATACGGAGCCAGAGCAATATTCTGTCATTTGGTAAAGTCGACACAATTACAGATGACAAATCAAAAGAGTAAAAAATTGAGAAATCTATGAAAAGATTCAACTTTTTTTGTTGGGGAAGGATAAAATCCTAGGTACCAACATTTTCTTCTTTCACCACAGTGCTTTAGATAGAAATTTCCCATTTCAAGAACGTTAGAAGTCGGGGATTGTCAGTTAATCTGTCAAAAGCTTCAGGCATCAGTCAGCACAAAAAAAAAATCTCTGCAACAAGACATCGCGTGACACAACTAAATGCAATTAAGCTCAAACCAAGGCATAAAAAGCAGTGGGTAATCGATACACAAAGCGAAGGTATTGAGTCACTGCACGCACTTGCAATAGAAATGGTTATCACATAACTACCCTTGGTTCCTGTGTAGCACAGCCATTGCCATTTTTGTATCATACACACATTAAGATATATGCAAATTGTCCTGTATACATATTTGGTCAAACTACATGTATGTAGTCATACGCCCCATTTGTAAATCGCTGCTGACCTAGATTTCTCTGTGATTTTTAAAATGTTTATAAATCTGCATTTTCTATTCATCATTGCATTCGAAAAAAAAAAGTTACAGTAATGGTTCTTTATCCTACTAAATAACTAAAATGAAATTTTCAATTTGATGGTAAAAACCCAAATATTGCTATTTCAAAGTGATGTTTTGGGGAATAAATTTTTTTTTTATCGCACAGTGAAGATCTAAGATCAGACTGAACGTTCTGTGTGGTCTGATCTTAAAACCCCTGTCACACTAGGGTGGCGATCCCACGGCGCTCCCAAATTCACAAAACAGTCGCCGTGGGAGCGCAGTGTGATAAGTGCGCAGTAGGAACGTCGTGAGGTCACCTTAGCAGCGCCATGAGGTCTCCTACAACGCCGCAGGAGCGCCGCTGCAGCGCGGTGTGAGCGCAGTGAAGAACGCCATGGTAGGCAGTGGCGCTTGCACGGCGACTATACCACGTTCTATGCGTATCCGCTGCGTCTGTACTGCGCTCCTACGACGTTCCTACTGCGATGTCCGGAATTAGCATGACAGACAAAAAATGTTTATATCTATGAGTTGTAAAAATAATCGTTCATTTCAACATGGCAAATGAACGGCAGCAAGCCGGATTATTGCTCACTTTAATGCAAGTGCAACAGCTCCAGGCTGATGCTGGAATAATACAAGTAATTCTCAGACGGTGGCGGAGAAGGACACCAAGGCGTAGGAGGATCTGGGTTCGAACATGGCTGGAGAAGGCCAGGCGATTACAGCTTGGGAATTACAATAAACTTAAACCAGAGCTACGAAACGAGGATCCCGCTAGCTACTTTAACTATCTTAGAGTACCACCCGAGCTTTTTGATGAGCTCCTAGACAGGCTACGCCCTGCACTTACCAAGAAGGACACACGGTACCGAAAGTGACTCCACCGGATCAGTTACAGTTTTGGCCTTCTTTTGTGGCTGAGTAGGGCAGTGAGATATTGAATTTGATGGAGAGCTAGCACGGGAAGCTGGCGACAGAGGATATCCTGCTTCACCCCGCGGCGATGGCGGTGATGCTGGGGGAGGCGTAGATGCTGGGGGCGGCAAAACCTCTTCTTGAACAAGCTTGTCTTTGGACTTCTTGCCTTTTCTCCCTTTTGCTGGCATGCTTAATGTATTAGAGCAAACAAGGAACAGATGAAGAGGTTTTAATGTACTTTGTTTTAACAATGTCTCAAGAGCGCCGGCAGCACAGTGCAATCGCCGCGAGAGCGCAGTGCACGCGCCGTGACATCTCCATGAGCGCAGTAGAAGCGCCGTAGGAGCGCATTCAATCGCCCTAGGAACGCGATACATCGCCGTAGAATCGCCGAAGGTGCGCCTTACTAGAGCCGTAGCATCGCCATGAGCGCCGTGAAAGCGTCGTGTATCTCTATTTTCCCGAAAATTATTTATGTTTTCCGGCGATCCCATGGCGCTCAGAAAAATGCTAGAGCGCCGTGCAAGCGCGGTGCAATCGCCGTGTAGTGTGACAGGTCTTTAATCAACAAGGTCTTTTAGTCGCGCTTAGTAGCCAAAGGGTTAAGCAAGTTTCCTTGTATCTCTTTGTCGACAGTGACGTATATACACATCTGTCAAAGAACCGAAAGGGCATCGTGTAAATTGCAGGACACAATGTACAGGTAGGCATGAGTTTTAACACGTCTCGAATTATATCACTTGAGATATGCTTGTGTGATAAAAAGAATCTGACATTCACCGGCTTTTGAAGTAAAACAGTATCATACCTTTCAAAAAAAAAACAACATGTTAATAAGCTCGCCAAAGGCACACTAAAAGGATATTTCTTCTAGCTTCGGTCATTAAAAAAAACTTTATCTCAAATGCGAACTCATATCAAATCCTTTATATACGAAACCTTACTGTCCTGAAAAGTCGCAGCAAACATTGCATGCAAGATTTTGCCATATATAATGATGATAACGTGATCAATCAAAGCAAATTCAAGGTGAAATATTTACTAGAATGAAAAAACGTAGCTATTATTAATCACAGAATTAATACTCCGGAGACGTGTTTCAAAACACCCCATATGTTGAAATGGACTCTTTTTACCACGGAAAAGCAGCCAAAACAGGTTTATAGCCTGACTCTAACTTCCAAGTAAGGGAACATTGAAGAAAAAATATCAGTATGGACATTCTGTGTTGTCTGTTCGTGCTCCACACAGTAGGCGAGAATCCGTGGAGTCGAGATTAATTGCAAAGGCTAAGGAGGAAAATTGTTGATATGTAGCGTTTAGCCTAAACAAGCCAGCCTGCGAGCCGATCGGCCTATCTATCCAGCGAGAAATCGATCGGCCAGTCGGCCAGCAAGGCAATCAGTCTGTCTGTCAGTCGGTCGATCGGTGCGTTCGTTTGTCCGTCCGTCAAGCGATTCATGTTTTATGAGATACTTAAAGAATACAGAGCAGAACATAATTTGCGGATTAGGTTAGTGGGCCAGTTATCAAATAGTTTAATGAAACCAGATACAGCCAGTATTACGTGTTTATTTTGATAACCAGGTTTTCAGCAAGGTCTATCTTTATAGTGTGTGTTTGGCTTAGGTTTATACTAATTCGCCTTTACTTCACTTGTATCACGGTGACAGAGCACATCTTTATGTTTATCTTTAGTCATCCGACTAAGTAAACTTTTTCCTGGGCTTTTAGGACACTAAAAGAGCTGTACGTAGCAGCAAAAATAATTGGTAATTCCAAATGAAACCAGCTTGCGAAAGGCCATAAGTTCGTGAAAAATTATATGGCTTGCAACACGCAAAAAGGTGCATTCGGACATTGGCGTAAAGTGTCGTTTCAGATCACCCTACGCAGTCCGCGCAGGCTAATCCGAACCGACATTTTCGTTTTTAATGATTTATTTTTCTGTTTAACGTAAGTCTACTGTTTCACAAGTTCTGATGTACGTAAAGTGCCATCTTGGATTAGGCTGCGCGGACTGCAAACATCCGAATGCCCCTTTTCTTGTGTTGCAAGCCATATGGCCTGCAACATGCGAAAAATGCATTCGGACATCTGCGTAAAGTGTCGTCTCGGATCAGCCTGCGCAGTCCGCACAGACTAATCCGAGACGGCACTTTACGTTTTCATGTTATTTTCTGTTTTGCACAAGTCCACTGTAGCACAAAATCTAAAGCAGTCGTAAAGTGCCGTCTCGGATTAGCCTGCGCGCACTGCGCAGGCTAATCCGGGACGACACTTTACGCAAATGTCCGAATGCACCTTTTTGCGTGTTGCATGCCATATAGAATTATTGGGTAAATTTCCCTATGATAGATGAATTCTGTTGAAAAAAAATATGTTGCAAATGAAATGATTTATTTGTTTGTTTGTTGGACGCTGTTTTCAACATTATCTTAAAACGTCGATCTATACATAATTTTCATGCTGTCTTGAAAATTGCTTTCCAAGTCCTTCATATAACACTTTTCCCAAGGCACTGGCAGTTTTCTAGAAAAAATAAAAAACGTGGAAACGATAACCATTGGTAAGAAAGGAAAGACTCCTGTCGCAACGTTTATCACCAATTTTCAGAGAAAAGTTCAAACAGACACACACACACACACACACCCTTCTCTACAGACTACGCTACCGGCACTACTGTACAGCAAATGGAACAACTGTTCTCGCAAGTAATGCTAGGTTCACACTGTCACGAGATTAGTTACGAGAGCCGCGATTCGCCAATTGTGACACTTTAGGGAATTTTTTGGTTTTGATACGAGATGAAACGAGTAGACAGTAGACATTGGTGGTGTCCGTGGTCGTGGGGTAGAGCGTCGGCCTCGTAACCAAAAGGTCCTGAGTTCGATACCCGGGAGCGGGTGTCAACTTTGGGATTTTTCATCGGCCCACACATTTGGCGGGAGTACTGGTGTAGTTCCCAGGAAGCAGAATAGAGAGAGATTAGTATAAGTTGTTAGAACTTGTTTCTCAATTGATGTAAAATAAATATGTTTAAACTAGACAGTAGACATGTAGAGACGTTAAGAAATGATTACTTGCGCTTGCGACATAATTGCGATCGGTCAACTCAATTCACACGACCAATAACCATCCGGTCTTACGTTCGTATACGATCCATTCCTATGCGATAAGACTACCCTGTTCCAAGCTACCATTGAATTCCGATTTGATACGTTTATTACGAGAGGGGGTCATGAGTTTTGACGATGTAATACATACAGATACGTGTGGATAAGTCGAGATACGTTTATTGCAAACCCATGTGTTCGGTGTCCTTAAGATATGATTGTTGTCGTGCCGCGTTTCACGATCATATTCGAGGGAGAGCTGCAATTGGACCACAATTAGTATATATGGGCCACGACTGTCCACAGACTTCACTGTTTTTATGCTCCCCGAAGGGCGAGCATATAGTCGCCGCTTCGTCTGTCCGTCCGTCTGTCCGTCCTTCCGTCTGTCCTTCCGTCCGTCTGTCCGTCCGTCCGTCCGAAGCCATTTCTCGACAACCCCTGTACCAAATTGGTTAAAACTTTATATATGAACTCCTTAGGGTAAGGCGCAGATGTATCTTTCCCGCTTTTTCCATTTGACCCCGTGTCATGGAAAAAAGGGGCTTAATGCAAAATTGCATTTTTTTACTAATATCTCATTCAGTTTTTGTCAAAATTTCATGAAACTTCATGGTTATATTGTTTATGGAAAGATTCAGCATGTGCGCTTGTTTATTTTACTCTAGGCATTTCTTAAGTTGACGTTCTGTCACGGAAAAAGGGGGTTTCTTGCAAAATTCCAGTTTTTACTAATATCTCATTCATTGTTGGTCAAAATTTCATTAAACTTCATGGTTATATTGTTTTTTCAAAGTTTCACCATTTGCTCTTGTTTCTTGATCTAGGTGTTTTTCAGTTTGACCCTCTGTCATGGTAAAAGGGGGTTTCTTGTAAAATGCTAGAAAAAGGGGCCTTAATGCAAAATTGCAATTTTTACTAATATCTCGTTCAGTTTTTTGTCAAAATTTCGTGAAACTTCATGTTTATATCTTGTTTTACAAGTTTCAACATGTTCCCTTGTTATTTTCAATCTATGAATTATTAATGCGCAAATACCTCTTTCCTGGTTTCTCAATTTGAGGCTGCATCACGGAAAAAGGGGACTTCATGGAAAAAATTGTTTTTCACTTGCATCTCCTACATCTGTGGTCAAAACTTTGTGAAATTTCAAATCTGAACTTGTTGGAACGTTGCCCAGGTACCTGTCTTCCGGTTCATGAATTTCAGGCTGCGTCACGGAAAAAGGGGGCTTCATGTAAAAAATCGTTTTATGTAATATTTACTACATGACTGCTCAAAATTTTATGAAATATCGAATTTTGAATTATTATTAAAAAAAACACAAATCACACACCAGTTGTATTTATTTCAATGATGCAATATTGCCTTATGGGAAAAGATGGCTTAAAGGGGGCTTAGTGGGCTTATTGTCCTCTACAAGCTTGTGTTTCTATCACTAAGATAGTAATTGCCTTTTCATTTCAATTTTTGGGGAGCAGGAACAGGTCCTTTTAGGATAAAAGAAGTAAATTTATATCATTTCATATATTTTATGACAAGCACTTGTTCGGTGAGCATAACCCGTCTCTGACGGCTCTTGTTTGTGAAGACTAATTATTGTTGAAGAAAGTGATAATATGGTATCTGGTATCACACCAATGCGAGACTGCTTTCAGTTCGTAGTAGTCAAAAGTAGTCCCAAGTGAAAATTTGCAGTAGCACTTTTGTTGCACTGTTGTATGGAGCTAAGAGGGCTTGGTGGTATATAATTTAGATTTGCTTCAAATTTAGGCATTGGGGGACCACTTAGATGTTTTTTTTTATTGTATATTGAGGGGACTATTTTGTGTCACTAGAGGAACAAAAAATTGGGGTCATGGCGGTGAACAGGTGTTTTTGAGTGGGAAAATTCTAGGGTGCCCGTTGTTTTTGAGATTTATCAAAAAACGCAATCGGTTGACGTACATGTATTGTTTTTAATGCATTTTTTCGAAGGGCTATGGACGTACTTTAGATAGCAAGAGACGGGAAAGCAAACATTGTGCCATGAAGCGATCTGTGAGGCTTCAAAGATGGCCAATTTCACTCTATTTTCAATATGGCCCAAAACCACAGGTGTGACACCATCTGCAGTATGCAGACATTGTATCACCAGGGAGGAAGTTGACGAGTAGTTGCCAGACCAGCAACAAACACAATCCGCAAGGGTCAGGAGAGCAGTAGTCAGACAGTTCTTTCCTTTCAGTAGAAAAAGAAGTGCATTCAAGCACTTTTGCTGCATATCTTTTCGGTAAGTTACCTACTTTTTTTTCATCTTTGAGGGTGAAAATGCAATAATCGGTTCTCTGAAATTCTCTATTTTTGATCTACCTTTTGGGTCCAACCAACCAGGCTCACAGGCTTTCGGGAAGACTTCTGGATTTATTTCCAGAATTGTTGGTGTTGGAAAGCTGCTACGACTAGAACCTGATTTTGCAATATTGAAGGGAATATGTTTGTTTAAAAACAGCACCATGTACTGCTGTTACAAAGGATATTGCATTTCTAACTTCGATTGTCTCGATTTGAGAGATCAAAAAGGAGAACTTGTCTATCCTATTATCCAGCAAATCGAACCAGAGCTTTGCCTATGCCTTGTCCAAGATTGGTCCTGATCAACACGATTTAGAAGCACGATTTGATGCGATCTGCTACGTTTCGTTAGGATTCAATACTCTTAGATGCGGTGACCACGATTGAAAATCAATCGTGTTGATCGTTGAACATTTTTGGCCGGTGTAACGCAGAAAAATGACCCCCATTACAAAATGACCCCTGGGTCATTTCTCGACGTAGAGGAATGACCCATGGGTCATTTCTCGACGTAGAAAAATGACCCATGGGTCATTATTCTACGTCGAGAAATGACCCGGGGTTCATTTTGTAATGGGGGTCATTTTTTCTGCGTTACACCGGCAAAAAAATTCATACGATTATACGATTGCTTCTATTAGCATCAAGATCTGACACGACCGGATAGGATCATCACGACTTGCTTACGATCAAGACCACAATTTCAATCGTGGCGTGAATCGAGATAGTGAGAACGTAGCATAATGGCATACTGAACAACGAACCGTCAGGCTGATGTTGAATTGCAAAAAGAAATAGGATGTTACTTGTATGAATAAAATTTCCTTTGCAAGATTAATATGGCTGATTGAATGATTGTATGGTTTTTAACGCCGTTTTGAACATTATTTCCGTTATATCTCGAGGCCGGTGCACCTAGCCGTGCTTTTCTGAAGTTTCTTTTACCAGCACTCCGCATAATTTTCTTTCCAAGCCATTGGCTGCTTTCCCACATAGCTATCGTCGAAACAATGGTTAGCGGTGGAAGAGGAATGAATCCTGTCGCATTGACTATCATCAATCCTCGGAAAGATTCTGTCAGTCAAAATTTCTTGTAAACATGAGTGCAAAGGTGGCCTTGGATCGCTCACCTGATTTTTTTAGAGGAACATTACCCATTTCTTTTGAAGAGAGTTTTCCGAGAAGACACTTTATGACTACATTAGATTTTGTTCCTCAGTAGCCTTGCGCAAAACAGACAATTACATAAAAATGGAGAGAGTCGTTTAGGATTAGCATGCACGGACTGCACAGAATGATCCGAGACGACACTTTACGCAAATGTCCGAATGCCCTTTTTCGCATGTTGCAGGCCTGAGGCTTGATAATCAAGAGGATGTTTTAGTAAACTATCGTCCGCATTATTAGGAACAAGAAGTCCATCAGTGGATTTTTATTAATAACCCTTTTCCCTATCAAAAATTTTAACTGAACTTTCAAGCCGATAGTAAAAACCAGAATAATGCTATTTCAAAGCTTTTTTTTTTTTTTGTCCGAAAAAAAAAAAAGTCTTTTTATCGGCCCGTGCGGAACCACGATCAGACTGCACAGAACATGCATTCTGATCCTAACGTACGCTGCCTACAAAAGGCCATCAAGTCGCTCTTAGCAGCCTGAGGGTTAACCCATTTCATTAAATACCATTTTTGTGCTCACTACAAACATGCTAGTTAGAATTTTTGAATACAAGTGACACATACAAGGTTTATATTAAACAAATTAATTAAAAGGTGTTTTCTGTCTTTGCATGAAAACAATGCAAAAGGAACTATTGCTCGTAACTGTGTTTGGCAAAGTCATGTTTTTCTTTAAAGTCTGATCTGCAAGGGTGAGTGAAAAGTTGCATTTGTCTTGTAATGGGTTAATTTGCGTTTCATTGAGACGTAAGTGAAGAAGAAACCCGGTCGATTTGAATTTCAAATAAGCGATCGATCCCTCTATTATTTATGCAACCATGCACGCACTATTGTTGGCCCTAACAATCAAATTGAAAAGATACACTGCATCCTGCGTTTACGATCAATAATAGACCTGCAGTGCATTTTACGACAATGAATAATTATGATGGAAACTATTTATGCCTAATTTACCGGTTATTCACGGAATCTTTATTGAACAGAATCAACGCTTTTTCTCCAAACTCGTTCCTGTTCCCGAAGAAAAACAACCCATTTGTGTTTTCTTTACAGCAGATTAATGTAAAAGGTTGTACTGTCAGCAATCGTTATTTCAGGGTGTAGATCTGTATCTGTTGTTCAGTTACTGTAAGCCATGAAAAGTTCTTCTCTTGCATTAGAATCTCGGCTTGACCGACATTTCTTTTATGATTCTTGATATCAGTGTTGCATTTCAAAACTATATGTTTGATTGTACAGTATTTTAACACCGTTTTCAACATTACAGTGATATCGAAGCAGCCAGTGCACCAATCCACGCTCCCCTGGAGTTTCTGTTACCATTACTCCGCTCAAAACTCTTTTCTAGTCAGTGGCTGTTTACCCACATAACCATCGTCGAAACAACGGTCAGCAGTGGGAGAGGAATGAACCCTATCTCAATTACTATCATCAATCCCGGAAAGAAATTGGTCAAGCAGGGCATCGAACCGTTCTCAAGTCCTGTATGCCACCGACTGAGCCATTGGGCTCGGCATTTTAAAAACTAAAGCAAACTTTATCATTAACGGTTTGGAGTCTTAGAGTATGACATAGCTCTGTTTTGGAGTCTATTACAATGATATCTATGTGGAAGAATAACTGCACATTGAGAATGGCACCAGTTGTGATACGAGTTCAGTGCAATACAGTGAGTGCAATAAAATGACTTAAGTTCAGTCCCAAGGCTATAGATAGGCCAGGTGCCCTGTTCCCACAAGAAAGTACCAATTATAATACAGCATGCAAAGATAGTGATTGGATACTATGTCCCGAACGTATATATCATGTACACTGGCAAAACCAACGTAAAAGTAGCTTCCCTTTCGGGAACCCCGTATACATGAGAACACTATCAACACAACATCCAAAATGGCGGCGTCGAACAAGATTAACATCAAGATTATCACTCTCTTGCACTATATATACGGATCATTCCCATTCACCCCTGTAGTTGGCTCAGAAAGTAGTCCGTCATCACGTGATATTTTCGTCAAATGACCATAACTCAAAATGGCGACACAAACGCCTGTGAAAGAAAGACCAATCGATTGTTTGGGTGCTGTTCAAACAGTATATGGCCAATCAGACTTAGTGGTAGGAAATGTGAAAAAGATGGGATATACTACACTTGCCATCCAAGATAACGTGAATAATACCATTGGGAAAATACATTTATTCCTATATGAGAAAAAGAGCCCAGAGGTACAACAGATTGCCCTTTTTAGCTGACAATAGTTTGTAAGAAGCAGGACTGCTAGGTCAAGCCCTAAAGCTGCCAACATTGTCTATGCCCCGCATATTAAATTACTAACAGTCCAACAATAAGTAAGATTCTATTCCTTCAATACCTTTTTGAGGAGCTAAGAAACTGAACACGTGACTATAAAAGCAGATATCACGTGTATGTTTAACCTTGCCATGGAACATCGCGGACAAAAAAAGTTCCAGAAACTATCCTTCCCTACGACTGCAAAGAGAGTCCAGATTGTTTTCCTGCCAGACAGTTAGATAAGGCTCTTTAGATGGCCGTAAAAAAGATTCACATGTTAATGATTGATCATCGTTTAGAATTATTATGGTGTAAATTAAATAAAAGCCTGACAGTTCCATGCAGTCTGATCTTGCTCTGTGCCGTCAGCTATTAAAGCTATTTGTGTTAAATGTGGCGGCTAAAAAGTTATGTATAAACATCGGCGTCGTGCTATTGCCTCAATATTTGGATAAGTGTATAAACATCGGATCAAAAATACTTGAACACCTTTTTCATGCATTTGATACAAGCTATAAGATATGATAAGATACAGTTGGCATTTCCTCCCACTAAATGCGTGTTAGGTTAATCAGCCCCATGTTTCATCCAGTTATCTGAGATTTGAAATTTTATAACGCGGTTTAGGAACTCTGAGGAAATGCGTAGCAAATTTGTGGTTTGCTATGTGAGAGAACACTGAGTTCCCTTTTGGAAAAGGAAACTTAGATTTTTGACCGTAGGGGAAGGGCTATCAGACATATTTTAGCACTGACTGACCTACGAAAATCTGGATAGCCTCTCCTTTCAAAAACCAAACGTTGACCTTCGGCCTGAAATTGCCAAGTCCGTAAATGAAAGCAAACGGTTCTCGGCATATTTTAGGCATCCAAGGTTAACCGTTATGATATTTAACCCTTTACCCCATAAGGCACTTCCTAAGTATCTCAAACCGACCCTTAATAACAGCAAGGATGAAGCTGTTTCTTATGTTTTTATGACACCATTTGAAAGCAAAGAAAACATTGTGGAAAAGGTGAAATTGCTCGTCACGAGCATTTTCACCTTTTGCCACAATGTTTTCCAAAGGCTCCTACAAGCAATGCGTTGAAATGAGTATCTATAGAGTAAAGGGTTAACACGTCTTCATGTTGCTTTTCGGTCAGTACCGATTACGATCACACTGCATTAACCGGTAAATGTTGCACATTATGATTCAGTCATGCTCTATAAAAAGCGTGTTAAAGTGCATCTACCAAAGGTATTCATCCATGTCAGCCTCTGCAGTCATGACAGGCTGACAAAAGTATAAACATTTGGTAGGTCTATTGGTTATTTTTTTTCCTGCATGTTAAAGAACAAGTGAACCCCATGAACTGGTCGGTTGTTATACAAATTGGATTTTATTGATCTATAATTACGTGATGGCTTACTTGGTATCATGTATCACGGAGATACACCCAGCAAAACTTATAAACCGCCACTTTTGTTTCACTTGCAAATGTGAGCATGTAATAGACAGGGCATCTTCGCCAGCCAAGTTTACGATCACTACGTGGATCTTACCTTGGCGGATTAAGCTTGATTTTTACAACCCCCCGATACGCCTTTTCATTGGATGCAGCCAGCTCTAGCTGCATCGAATAAAATCGCTCTTAGCATTTCATCTTTGATAAAAATAGAACACGGTCTCTACCTTTCGAATAATAGGTTCGAAGAATAATAGACCGTCTGTTGGCAGAAAGGAGAATGTTTTCATTACAATAGCATGACCCACGTCAAGATATTGTTATAATTTCCTTCAGTCACCCTGTCTACATCTTCGCGAGCCAAGTTTACGATCACTACGTGGATCTTACCTTGGCTGATTGAGCCCGATTTCGAGATTCCTGTGATGCGCCCTCTATTGGATGCTGGTTATTACTCCCCTTTACATCATGTTTCTAAAAGCAAATGAAATATCGTTTTACAAACCGCTTACGAATACACATGAAGCGATAAGCAGACATCCACGCGGGTTTCCATGTTTTACCTATTATCCGAAAACGGTCCATTTTGAAAGAGGGAAAACGCATCGGTTTTCAGATTTTGATAGAAAATTGAAACTCAAGTTTTCTTTTGTAAGAGGAGCCTTACAATTTTCAGAACGGTAAACCGCGTATTTCCGGATGATGAATATACCGATTTGACACATATCAATCAACCAGTTAGCAACTAAGACACTTAGTTTGTAACTAGTGGTTGATGCACTTGAACTGTAATCAGCAGTACATGTGAAAAGTCGAAAGGTATTATTGTGTAAATGAATGGATTGTTTGCAGAACGGTCCCACAATCCTTGCTAAGCCACATGTAAGACCCTCACACAGTCATAACGAAGAATGAAATATTTGGTGGAAGGGACCTCAGTCGGTGATCTAAAGTGTGAGTATTCCAACGGACGTAAAAAGATCCCGGCCCTCTGCAAAAGAATTTTAAGGGATCGTTTTTTTTTTTTTAATTTATTGTTTAAGGATTGGTTGTAATTCCTATTAAAACGTTTCATGTTTTAGCGACCCTTCGGAATGATGGCTACTAGAAATAAAATTTTTTTCTACCGTGTCTAAGAAAAAATCTAATCATCTGAGGCACACTGGAACTGTCATCTTCAAAAGCTTTCAGTTTGGACAAGCTTATCTGATCTCAAATTCTTAAAGAAAATATATACAGTTCTAGTTTTTGTTTAAAAAAATATGCATATCTAGGTTTTGTTTATCGCTCAGCTGCGCATAAAATGATCAAGGTGAGCTTTTGTGATCGTGATGTGTCCGACGTTTTCAGTCTCATGTTCAAGAACCTTTGTCAGAATATTGGTCTTGATGATATCTCTGACGACTTCGAATATGGATCAGGTGGGTTCAAAAACTAAGTAATTGGGTCAAGTTTTAGAAAAAAAAAGCTTGGGTTTAATATAGAGGCCAAACTTTCCGTCAAAACTTATGAAAATTTGACAGAATGTCGATTCGATAATTTATTTACGATGAGTTCCAAACCGGTTTAGTGGAGTCAAGTGCTATGCCACCAGGTCACATCTCAGAAAAACATTGTGTACACTCTAGCGGCCAAAAAGTTTCAGTCAAAAACTCGTAAAACTTAGTCAGAATATTGGTTTTGATGATCTCTTGTACTAGTAAAATAGGTTCATGTCAGATCAAAACCTTGGTCACTTGGTTAAATCTTAGAACAACCATATTTTTAATCCAATCTTGGTTAAATTTGGTCAAAATGTTATCTCGATAATAACAAAAACGATTTGAAATGGACTTTTAAGACGAGTCATGTCCATGCAGTCACAAACAATATCAGAAATTCATATCTTAGAAAAATACTTGTGTAAGCTCTAGAGGTCACATCAATTTTAGCCAGAAACTCTAAAAACTTGATCAGAATGTTTGTCTTCATAATATCTTGGGCAACTTTGAAAGTAGGTCGTATTGGATCAAAAACTAGTTTACCAGGCAAAATCTTATAAAATCAGACACACTTTAGAGGGCATATTTTAAGATCAATACTTATGAAACTTTGTCGGAAGTGTTTGCAAAAGTTAGGTGAATGAGTCCATAATTAGAAAAAATCCCATGTATGTTCTAGAAGCCACCTTTCGAGTCTAATGCTCATAAACGTTGGTCGAAATGTTTGTCTTAATCACTTTTTGGACAATTTTAAAAATAGATTATTGGAGGTTCAAAAGTTGGGTTACGAGGTCAAATATTAGAAATAGTTTTTGTACAGTCTAGATAGTACATTTTTAGTCCAATAACCATGAAAGTTGATCAGAAGGTTAGTCTTGATGACATCTAGAATGAGTTTAAAATTAAATTATGTGGGGTCAAAAACTAGGTCGAAAGGTCAAACTTTTGATACTTTTTTGATACTTCGTGTACGTTGTGATTTTTTTCTGTACAGCACTTATGAAAATTTGTCTTAATCTTTTCCTTGGTAATATCTCGTTAGGGTTTGAAACGGAGAAACAAGTCAAAAACTAGGTCATTGGGTTACACCTTGGGTAAACCTTGTATACACTCTAGATGCCATATGCCCGGTTCAATACTCATAAAGTTTTGATATAATGTTTGTCTTGATGATATCTAAGACATGTGTGAAATTGATCATCTTTGGTAAAACATTACTTCACCAGATCACATGTTAGAAAAACCTTGGTCACATTTTCTGTCCAATGCCAACAAGAGACGCTTATAACATTTTTGTCTTCAGATGATCTATCCGAGTTTTTACACATGCTATGTGTGACTGAAAAGTAGGCCATCGAGACAAAGTCATCGAGAAAAGCCTTACACTTGCTTTAAAGGTCACATTATCAGGGTAATATACATAATAGTTTGTAAGAATATTTGTCTACAACTCATCTAGGAATATGTTATTTTTCTATCAATAGGCTCAGGTGAGCGACTTCAGGACCACCATGGCCCTCTTGTTTCTCAAACTGATTTTGGTGCTGATCAGAAAGAGAATTCTGATCCTTTATTCAAAAAGGTGAAGTTTATACTACTAAGTTTACGAGAAACTGTTCACAAATAGTTTAAAGTAGTGGATCCATAATAGTTCTAGTGCAGCATGGCATAAAATTTCTTGACAGTTGATAGACAGATTTATACAGATAGAATATTTTGGCACATTTTTAACCGACCAGAAATACCTTTGATGTCTATCTTGAAATCATTTGTTGATACTTTTGTTTGTTTTCAGAAAAGGGAGGTAATTGTCATCTCAATTTGTAATGAGAATATAGTGGTTTCAGATTTATAAATGATAATTCTTGGGAGGACAAAAATGAAAAAGTGGCCCGGTGAAGGTAGTACAGTAATACTCTTTTTTAATCTTAGAAAATTTTGTAGGATAATATTATAGTGGAAATAGCTCTTTTCTATTACGGGTCCACTATGTTAACTTTTACTCACTACAAACCTTGACACAGCACGCCCGAACGGTATGACTATGTACTTTGTATGTTATTTTATTTATTTATTGGCATTTTCGGTCCATTTCTTTTTAGCGTGTACTTGGGTGAACTTTCAGGAATATAGACAGACCAAGGTACTGACTGCACTTTGATCTTGATACTACTTTACAAAAATAGTTTCAAAGGAAGGGTGGGACCTATATGTATAATGTACTTTTCCTAATTAACAAGAAAGATCTCTGAAAAGATAGAATAAGTAAGAAATACTAGAATTGTATTTCAATATAAAGGGAATAAATAAATAGTAACTTTGCCTGCAAATACCGATTTTGTTTCATTGCATTCCTTCTTGTTAAAAAGTACAATTTTAGACGTGTTGATGTTTATAAAACCTATTGATGGAAGACGGAGCAGTTGCCACATAGACTAAGATATTTGAAAACATACTCTGACAAATGGGGCTAGATGCGTCTCTATGATCCAAAGTACAAAGTACAAAGAAAAGCCATTATGTATCCAAAATATCTACTTATTGTAAAACATGCTTTAGTCGGGTTACATGTGCCCTTTGACACCTAGAAAATTGACTAAAACCGAAAAGTTTCGGCCCAGGTTAACGTGCAGGCTGGTCTGAATCGATACTTTTGCAGGTGCATTAGGCCCCGTTTTCACGTAGCATGAATGATATAATTTGGACAGTACTGGTATACGGTTTAATGGATTAACATAAATGTGCCCCGTCACGCAAATAGGGACCAGCTGGGAATTCTTGACATCAATTAGATATGAAGACAGATCAACTACTATGGTGCAGGTTAGTTGAAGGTGATACTTTAAAAGTGATTGTATAACAAGGTACAATGACCACTTTTCAATCAGAAAATGTAATTAAAGCGAAAAGTTTCAACCCTAGTCAGACTGCGCAATTCGCGCAGTCTGACTAGGGTTCATACTTTTCGCAGTTCCTAAAAGGTCCCTTTTTTGCATTATGGGTCACAATTAAGCTGCATTGTACCAATTAGTACAGGAAAAATTCTTTTCCTCATCATCTCGATTAGCTCATGTGTAAATAAGCCTCGCAGGCGGGAGGGGTGATCTTGACAATTAACGGAAGGAACAATTTCATATTGGTGTATACTAAATGTTCCCGCTTAATAAACATATCAATACTTTCAACCAATCGCAAACTGCTATTCATTCATTCCAGACGAATAAGAAAGAAGTAGGTCAAAAGCCAGCTTATATAGCTACGGCAAAAAAATGATGATTCGACATTTCATCGTTGTGCAAGAATGTTTCCTTTCGTCAGATCAAAGACGGGATAGCAAACATATTTCCATATACACAGTCAGACATAAGTTAAGCATCACCCGAACAAATTTAGTCATACTATTTTTTAATGGATAACCTTTCATTTGGTGTATCTTCAAGCTATGCACGGACCAACTAGACAAGTAACAGACTGCTTTATGAGCCAAATGAAAGGATGGCTACAAGAAAACTTTCCGAAGCCCAGAAATGGCAAATTGTGGACATGAGTAATGCTGGTCTAAGCACATGGGCTATTGCTAGTCAGTTTTTGTGATGCTTAACTTATGTCTGACTGTATATTTACGTCGTCGTAGTAAACTCTAAATTTACTTTAAATAATATGGAGCGTTGACTGTAAAGAAAACAGGTTAACTCCTTTATTGCCAGTGTCGAGTAATTTACCTTTTTCAAGTGGTATAAAACAAGATCAGGCGGGATAGATTGTGTAGACTGATCTATGATCTAAACAGTGGATCACCTGATACTAAACTCGTAACTAAGCGCACAAACCATTTTCGATCGCAGAGGAAATGTATAAAGCCCCGAAAATAGTCGACTTAAACCTTTACTAAACAATAAAAGGTTTTTACAACTCTGAGAAAGAAGCTTTTTGAAAACACTGTGGGAAAAGGGTAAAATTCTGGTAACCAGCATTTTATCATTTTTCCACAATGTTTTCTACCCTTTCCAAGAAAAGTTTCCGTTTTTGAGTCATTAATTTTACTATCGGCAAATGCTTTCAATTTGGATGCGTCGAAAGGTTTGTTGTTTGGTAAAGGGTTAATTGACTAGCAGCAATAACAGAAAAGCTAAAATAGGTGATACATAACGGTAGTAATAAATATGCTTACATATTACTAGTATCATATAAAGAGAAGTGGAGGGTGTAGAACGAAATTAGACTGAGGGTATTTGCGGTCTGATACTAGTCTGTCTGCAAACTACACGCTCGTATCAATGGTTGTAAAAGACAGATTAATCGTTCACCAAACAATCCTCGAGTTCTAATTCGCCCTTTGAAAACGTTGTAGAAAGCGAAAATTTGCTGGTAACCAGAAGTGTTTCCCTTTTGCTCACTCACTGTTTTCTGCCTTTTACCACACAATCTCTTTTTTTGACGATCCTGAGAAAGAAGCCTTTGGAAAACATTGTGATAAAAGGAGAAAATGCTGGTAACCAGCATTTTCTCCTTTTTCCCACAATGTTTTCTACCCTTCACAAAACAAATTTTAAAATTTCAGTCACTTTTATTTTGTCGTCTGCAAATGCTTTCGATGTGAACAAACCTAAAATATTGTCGTTTGGTAGTGAGTTAAAATGCAAATCCGATTATTTGAATCACGTCTCCTTTCTTTCATCTGTAAGTGCTTAAAACTGGGCAGGTTTGAGAACTTCTAGCACAATTAAGAGTAAAGTGTAACTATACTATAATCTAGGAAAATATCAGTTGCCCTGTATACTTGACACTTTCCATATGGGGGCTTGGTCAATATTCACCGAAATAAAGGCGCCAAAAAAGCGTTCAAAACTGGCTAAACATTTGACAGGTTGTTTAGGAATCCAAACATTCCATGCCTGAAATATTTCATGCCATACTACTCGAGCAGGTTTCTCCAAAGTTTTCATTGACCATCAAACTGGCACCCGATATAATTACTGCCAAGTTGGCCTCGTTTCAGATACTAAGTGCGTTTTTGAAATTCCAGCAATGTTTATTATTATTATTTCCCCGAATTGATCATTAGAGGTTAACCCTTCGGTTATCTCTAACTGTTGAGCAAGACTCGATGGCCTTTTTGTAGAAAGTGAAGATAAAGATTAGAATGTACAGCAAATGTTATTTTCATTAAAGAAACATAGTCTGATCTTTGATTTACACCGACCACTTATGATATTCATTCATTCATTCATTCATTCAATCATTCATTCAAATTAATGTTGAATTCTGTTTAAAAATTGATATCGTTCAATTCTTTATTGAATCATGTTTAATACATGGTTTCAATCACCGAATAATCAATTAACTACGTGATTAATTAATGAATGGATTGGTTAACTGCTTGACTGATTGGTTGACTGATTGATTGATTGATCCATTCATTCATTCATTCATAGATTGATTGATAGATTGATTGATTCATTGATTGATTAATTGATTAATTCATTGATCGATTCGTTCATTAAAAAATATGTTTACTCATTGTTTACTCGTTAATGTTGTTTATTGTTAATTGAATCATTGAATTAGACATCGATGTATTTACTGATTAATTGATTCATCGATTTATCAATCGATAGATCAATCAGTTAATGAACCAATCTGATTGTTTTATCGATCGATCGGTAGATAGATAGAACAGTCGAGAAGAAAATGCATGTTTAGATTCCTAAATTAACAACAACAAAAAAGGACAGTTATGCCTTTTCTGTTCTAATAACAGCAATAGGTGAAAAAAAATACAGAAAAAATAACAATGTTATCTACAACGTTTGATACTGGAATTTCATTGCACATGCTTTACATGCCATTCTCTCAGCTGACTTCAGTGATGCGTTTCATTTGTTGGAAGTATATTAGCTTGTCAGTCGCAAATAAAACGCATTCACATAGATTATGTCAGAATTGCCGGATAGGTAAGGTTTTCAGTGATACAAGGGGCAAAAATAGCAATCGGGAAGGCAATAAAACTTTCACTACTATCGGAATAAAAATCCAATTTATTTGTTTTATTTCTGTTTTGACATTTAGAAATGTATTTGCTATGCTGTATGAGATAAGGGGGCTCCATGCCTATTTAAGAAATATGGACCTATCAGAGCTTCAGATAAGAGGGAGTGATGATATCCTAAATCTTTTATTTCTTCATTAAACCCTATGTTGTGGGTACTCATTAGAATCGTCTCATCGAGACGATTCTAATGAGTGCCCATAACATAGGGTTTAATGGAGTGTAATTAATACTTCCACCTTTGAAATATTTTGAAATCAAAATCACTCCCTCCATCTGGAGCTCTGCCTGTGTACGCCTTCGCAGTTGGCAGAAGCTGACTCAGATCGAAACCTTCTGCTATTTTTCAATTTTCTAAACGTCAAAGGTCAAAATTTAAACCAGGATATTGTCGACTAATTAGCCTGGCATTCAGGACCTGCATATGAGTCATTCTAACAAAAAAATATTGATGCGCAACAACAATGTTGCCACAAATTAGACTCGTAAGGCATGATACAGCATTTCAAATTGACCAAAGTAAATTTTTGCAGAACTCGGTGAGAAATGAAATGAGAAGTCCTAAAAAATCCTTAGACTGCAACTTAAAACTTTACAAAGAAAAGGAACCAATAATGGTAAGAAAACCATAGCCATTCTTCGGTGAAATTAAAATAATTTCATTTGGAACTCTGTATAAAAGCAGTTGTCATTCGAGAAACAACACAAGAAAATAGTATTAAAAGTAGGTTCTAAATTACCAAATTCTTAATAAAAAACTGGGTATGAAATGACCAAATTGGATACGAAATGATCGAAGTGCGTATGAAATGGCCAAAAGAAAAAAAATATAAGTGGGTACGAAATGACCACAATTGTACGAAATGGCCTAGACACGAAATGAGCTAGTTACGAAAAGACGTGAAGCCGAGTAAACAATATGGCTGCCTCCATAGGTACTTTTCAAAATCGAATGAAAATATAGTGCCGCCGCTCATGCGGAGCCACAATGAACAAGGTACACAACTACGACAAATTCACAGAAATATGTGTCGTTATTTGCCCTTCTTCTCAAATACAGACGTGAAATCAGACATTCAGAATATTGAGAAACACAGAGTATTTGTTTTGCAGTTTTACTTAATTGATTTTGTTTAGATGAAAATGCTCCATTTAATGGAATGATACCATAAATAGGCAACATGAATGTTATGTACCCATATTACCTGATGATTTGGTTGGTATAATGTAATGCTTTATGGATATGCATTAAACCCGCTTTTGCTAGAGCATGGGTCATACAATGTAGCTCACCTGGGTTCGTATTTACCAACCGTTCTTGAGAACGTTCTTAGTCTTATTGTTAAAGATTTGTGGACTGTGAAAGTAACAGAACCTCTGATTGGCTAAACAAAATGGTTTAGCCAATCAGAAGTTCTGTTGCTTTCATGCATATTGATGGAATTCAGAAAGGGGGTGGTTTACATTTCTTTTCGGTAATTCAATCTGGTGTGCTGTTATTTAACAGCATAATGGTTCATAGAAAATTCATTGCAATAATTTTTTCAACAGTTTACAAAAAGTAAGATGTTGAGCAAACGCAAAAAAAACAATGAACCATCTTCTGTAAAAAAGCGAGTTTCATGCACCTGCGAAAATTGTCGTCCCAGGTCAGCCTGCGCGGTCCGCGCAGGCTGACCTGGGTCGATACTTTTCGCTGATGCAAATTTTCTGTATGTCCAAGGAGCACTCTACCTACCGTTTTAGTTAAATGTTACGATGAGTGGCTGTTACGGCTCCATGAGTGCGCGATGGCTGGCTTAGAAGGACGGATCACGGAAGTGCAGTAAGCTCCCTTTTTAGTTAGAGCATGATTCATATTTTTCCCCCGAAATACTTTAACCTTTTCCCAAACGACAAATTTTAGACTCTTCCAAACTGAAAGATTTTGCTGACAACAATTTTGAATTTGATGAAAATGGTAGGAATATCTCCTAAAGGATAGAAAACACTCGTTACGAGCAATTTCTCCTTTTCCCACAGTGTTTTCTAAAGACTTGTGCTGCAGACACGTAAAAACCATGGCTTGTTTGGGAAGGGGTTAAGTATGATAATTACATTTATTTCTAGATACCTGATCATTGGCAGAAATACTTTATTTTAAAACTGAGCTTTGGTGATGGTTTTTATTTTTTTGTTCAGTTTTTTTGTATGAATAAGAACAAACGCATAAGCGAGCTATGCAAAGACAAAATTCAAGCAAACAATGGAAGAACGATTTAAACAGCTTTTTTTTTTTCAAACATAAAAACGATAAAAAGAAAGAACCTGTATTTTTTTTTTTCAGTCTTAGATCAGAAAAAGAAAACGAAACCTTTCTCTCGAAAAGGGCGATAGAAAAAATCAAGCGGTATTTTGACTTAGGTCAGCAATGTTAACTACGTGTACAGTTGGATACATTCCTTCACTATCCTGTGACCTTCAGTTTCCATGTAAACCCTGAAATAGCGTCTTTCGCGAGTACAGTTCCCTTTACAGCCGGTGTAAATTAAGATCAGGCTGCACAAAAGGTGAAACCTAATCTTAGATCTACAATATCGGCTTTACGGAAACATTGAAACAAAAGCAACCATAAAATTGCTATTATTCAGGTCATCTTACATGAACATTCCTTCGGATTTTTTTTCTTACGGCGTTCTAGGGATGAACTTTTCCCGTTTATATTGCGGCCTTCAATTTATCTGGATTTTCACCAATTCGCATAGCTCAATAGGTAGAGAGTAGGACCCGTGAACGTGATGTTTCGGTTCACTTTAGGGTGTGGGTTCGGTCCCCAAAGCTGGCCATATGAAACTACTAATAGTCTTTCGGATGAGAACTATGTCCCGTGGAGCATGACAGAGACAGAATAATTGCCACCATTGAGCCATTTATCCTTTAATCTGTATAGTTTCCTAATAATGGCCAAAAGCCTGATTTTATCATGTAGTCGTAAACAAGGGTAACAACCTACGTCACAGGAAGTGATATCGGACCTGCGCATTTTCGTAACTAATGTCCGCCATATTGAAAAGTAAGTACGATATGAAGATATAATGAGGCTAGCTTGGGTGGATACAAACGGACTACAAAGACTGTCATGTATTTATCAAAGACATTAGATGAATACATTTAATATTCTGATGTTTTAGACAGGAAGCAGATGTCTTTATGCACAAATACTTTGACCAAATATCAAAAAGTGATTGGGTTTTAATAGTTGGTCGAAGTCTATTCCATTATTATAAGTAGTTAACAAAAGCTTTGACAAAAAACAAAGTCCCTAGGCATTGTACGCTTTGGAGGTCTAAAGACTTTTTCAGATCATTTAAAGGAACGATTACAAAAAAAAGTCTAACCAAACACGCACACTGACTTTATAACAAGGGTCAGATATCATTACCTGTGACGTCACACTGACGTATGTTGTGAGGGGTGGTAAAGAGCACTTTCGGATTGCCCTGTGCGAACTGCGGATGCTGATCTGAGACAAATATCAGAATGCTCTTTTTTGCGTGTTGCGAGCCATGTAGCTACTTCTTTTTGCTAAGCCGCATAAAAAGGGGAAAAAAATGAGTAAATTAATATGTCAATTTAACCTGGAAACTCTGATTCAATTTCCCCTGGCTGGAAGAATAAAGCACTGCAGGCCACATTACGGAAAAAACCCCATGAAAACGCATTAATATGTGAAATGTCGTCATCGTTTGACCTTAATAATGTTGAACTCTTTACCAAACGACAAATTTTTGGAATGGACCGAATTCAAAGCATCTGCAGACAACAAATTAAACCTTGTTAATATGATTATTTCTGACTTTGACAGGGTTGAAAATATTGTGGGGAAAGGAGAAAATGCTGGTTACCAGCATTTTCTCCTTTTCCCACAATGTTTTCGATAGGCCGCTTTCTAAGGGTCATTAAAAGTCGGGATTGTGTGGGAAAGAGTTAACTGGAGGTTATACATCATTCAAACGAAAAAAAAAATCTGTTTTCTTTTTTTTCCCCAAAAGTACTGCAGGTTTTTGGGGGATGTAATTATGTAAAAGAAATCAAGGTTACTTTTCGAGTGGAAGCCAACAATTTGATAAATAATGAGGATAGATAAATGCAATAAAATTATGTTTCCATTTCGAGAACACGAAATAATTATGCTTGGCATTAATCATGAAAATGATGTCGTATTTTATGAAGTGGAAGAGCGGGAAAAAATACGTTCATTTCATGAGATAAAGATTAGAGTTATATGAACCGTACTCTAGAATAAAGGCGGTTTGGTGCATCTCCGTATCGCAAATCATAATTACGGGTCAATAAAATCCATTTGACTAATGATCAGTAAGCCCCCTTTTGCAAGAGCATGTCTCATATCGGAAAGACTTGCTCGAAGGTAAAATAGATCACAAAGAACTCTCATTTTCCTGGAAAAACCAGCCGATATAGCTCAGTAGGTAGAGCGCAGGACTTGTGAACAAAATGTCCTACTGGTTGTGGGTTCGAATCCCCGGCTGGCCAACTAAAAATTACTAATAGTCTTTCGGATGAGACGTTAAACCGAGCTCCCGTGTGACGGTGCTACACACCGAGCACGTTAAAGAACCAGGCGGAATTCTCAGTAGTTTCGTCCTGTATCCTTGCACTATCCCCCGTAACAACTAACCGTCTTCTGGGGGCGTCGCTCAGATGGGCAACCGGTAGCGACGATAAATAAACGAAAATAATAATAATTTCCTAGAAAAACCACTTATATGTGTACTGGGAGTCGCTCTTAAAAATGGGTACTCGATGCATTGTAGTAATGCGTTATGAGTTTTTCCCTCCACAGACCTATATTTTCAATACTGAAGATATCCATTTCACCCATTCACCATTTACTCATTTACTCCTTCACTTATTTGAAGCTTCTTATCAGATCATTTGGAATTGTGAACATGTGAACATACATGTATGTTGCAAGAAATAACGTGAATAAATGCACTTGGTTTAAAAAATATGTTATATGACTATAAACCATGTAGTTTTTGTCAAATAAACGATCTTCTGTTTCTGTTCTTCTGTTTTCCGTTGCAAGTCCTTGCATAATCCAGATCCACATTTTTTTCCCTAACAAAAGTCCGAATCATAAGGCAGAACTGTACTTTGATATGGAGAAAACTTTGCAATACCTAAACGTTTGAAGTTTCGACCTCAGTAAGCTTGTACGGACTGGTGCAGGTTGCGCTAGATATACACTATTTGCAGTTTCATAAACCACTTTTTCATTATGCATTGCTCTATTTTATTTCAGCCACGCCCTATAAAAAGGGGGCTTAATGCATATGCTAAAAGTATCGACACAGGTCAGCCTGCGCAGCTTGCGCAGGCTAACCTGGGCCGATACTTTTCGGTATAATTTTTATTTTCTGTATGACCGAGGTTCCAGTCTACCTCATGATAAAAATGATCGTTAAATTAATGTGGCTATAATTAATGCATAAGTAGGAGATTGCTCGCTTGGCTGACAAACAATAAGCCCCCTTTTGTCAAAGCATTGCTCATATGTATATATAAAAAATTGAAGGTGATATATCTCTGAAATTAAAATCCCCTAGATTGTCTCAGGAATTAAATGCCATTTATTTTTACTAGAAACTGGGGAAACATTTGGCACTCAATCTTTTTTTTTAATCGCTTCATGAAAATTGAGCCGAATGAGATAAAAATTGTGCTACTTTAAATAGCTCGAACACTTTACGAATCAAACCAATGTTTGGAATGCCCTCTGTTAAAAGATTGTCTGAAAATATTGTGGGAAAAGGAGAAAATACTTGTGATAAACATTTTCTCCTTTACCCACAATGTTTTATACTTATTCGGTTACTAGTGATCACTTGAGTGTTATTAAAATTGTCGTCTGCAAATGCTTTCAGTTGGGATGGATCTAAAATTTCATCGGATGGTAAATGGCAACATCCAATGGGAAACGTCAGGTTTTTTTTATTATGCTTTGTTAATATCAGTTTTCAGCTAAATCAATCCAGGTTTCTAAAATAAGCATCACATGTGAATTCTATAGCTCTATCGCCCTTTGCCTGAAAGAAATACCGTAACTGATCTATGCTCTGAAAGAAAAGGTTTTGAACTCTTCACAAAACGTCAAAATTTTAGACAAGTCCAAATTCAAAGCACTTGCAAACGACAAAAATAAACGCAACTCAGAAATTTTAATCTGTGTCCAGTAGGGTAGAAAACATTGTGGGAAAAGGAGAAAATGCTGTTTACCAGCATTTTCTCCTTTTCCCACAATGTTTTCAAAAGGGTTCTATCTCAGAGTGGTAAAAACCAGAGATTGTTTGCTAAAGGGTTAAGGGATCCCAATGACTCATCATAACAAGAGAGGATCATCTAATAACGGATTTATAAATTCGATTTTGTCAAACAACCGCATAAATCACGGGGTACAGTGGTCCTTTGACATGCATGGTCCTTGGTTCGACCAAGGTCAGCCTTCACGGAATACCCTGGGTTACGATCACTACGTGGATCTTACCTTGGCTGATCAAGCCCGATTTCGAGATTCCTGCGATGCGCCTTATATTGGATGCTGGTTAGTACACCCTTCACGTAATATTTCTGAAAGCCAATGATTACAATTATTCAACATGAAGCAATAAGCAGACATCCACGTGGGTATCCATGTTCACCTTCTATTCTACTTTTATCAAAGATGAAATGCCACGAGCGATTTCATTCGTTGCAGTTAGAGCTGGCTGCATCCAATGAAAAAGGGTATCTGGAGAATGTAAAAATCAAGCTCGATCCGCCAAGGGTAGAGTAGCGTAGTGAATCGTCAGCCTTGGCTTACGAAGATGAGGCTGACTTAGGTTGAAACTTTTGTAAAGTGCACTGTTCCCCTTTTTTCAGAGGGCTATGTTCATCTTGTTCAGTATCGTTTAATGTCATTTTCAACATTAATTAAGTTACATATCTGCCGTCGCCAGTGCACCTATTAGTGTTTTTTTTAGAATTTCTTTTACCTGTTCATTTCACAATATTATTCTCAAGCCATTGGCTGCTTTCCGAGTTAAACATTTACCGCAACATCTTGTGAATCTTGTGATCCTAATTACCTTGAGAAAGAAGCCTTTTGAAAACATTGTTGGAAAAGGAGAAAATGCTGGTAACTAGCTTTTTCTCCTTTTCCCACAATGTTTTCTACCCTTCACAAAACAAATTTCAAATTTTCAGTCACTTTTATTTTGTCAGCTGCAAATGCTTTCGACTTGGACAAGACTATGCATTTGTCGTTTGGTAATGAGTTAAACGTGGCCGAAACAACGATCAACAGTGAGATAAGAACGACTTTTCGTTCCCCCGATACGCATTTTCATTGGTTGCAGCTAGCTCTTACTGCACGAATCAAATCGCTCGTATTATTTCATCTTAGCTAAAAATAGAACAAGGTCGCGACCTTTTGGATAAAAATAGAAGGTACACATGCATACCTCAGTCGATGTGTGCAGGATCTGTAATGATTTATTACCGAAAACAAAACATTGACGAACAATATTTACAGAAAGTGTCAGTGTGACCAATCAGTTATTAGAGGTTTTAGGTTATATCCCAGCACCTGACCATGGAATGTTGAAGTAGGTTTGTGGTTATTCCTTCATGTTGAATTATTGTATTCGTAAGCTGTTTGTAACACGATATTTCATTGGCTATAAGAAATATGATGTAAAGGGAGATAAAGCACCTAATATGGGCCATACCGCGGGAATCTAGAAATCGGGCTCCATCCGCCAAGGTAAGATCCACGTAGTGATCGTAACCTTGGCTCGCGAAAGTGTAGGTCAGTCCGAAGTCGGATTGCTTTTGAGACACGCTTTCTGTAAAGCTTAGCTCATAAAAAAACAAAACGATTTTAAGCTGCAAAAGGAGCCGTTTCTCTGATAGGACCATGCAGCTTGACAGGTTGCCCATACATTTGAACCAGGCCGAATCCTTGGTTAAGAAGGGTCCTTCGATATTCAGAAAATTCCCAAATACTGGTAGTTCAAAGTTTCGACCCAAGGCAGCTCACAGAATCTGCATGGGCTGTCTTGGTTCCCTTTTGATTCTTTTCAGATGCGTTAAACGGCCTTTTTAAAGCATACTGATCAGTCTTATTTGTGTTAATGACATACAAGTGATTTATTCATTCGAATTCGGCTTTTTATAGATACCTCTACTTAATCAACACATCCAATAATGAACTAAAAATAAATCGTTTGTAATGCACCACAGTTCCTCTTTTGTGTCTCATTTTTAGCATAATTATCTATTTTTTCTATGTTTAATCTATATGATTTATTTCTTCGCATTCGTGCGATTAACTCCTCTCTCTCTCTCTCTCTCTCTCTCGCTCTCTCTCTCCCCCTGTCTCTCTCTCTCTCTCCCCAGCTCTCTCTCTCTCTTTCTCCAGCAGCCACCTGGCACACAAACAAGCTTTTTTCAAGTAACCGTTTACCACTCAGTCCCGAATTCTAACACCACTGTGAAAGAAGCCTTTTGAAAACATTGTGGGAAAAGGAGTAAATGCTGGTGACCAGCATTTTCTCCTTTTCCCACAATGTTTTCTTTCCTTCCCAAAGCAAATTTCAATTCTTTAGTCACATCTATTTTGTCGTCTGCAAATGCTTTCAATTTAAACCATTCTGAAATGTCGTTTGGTAATGAGTTAAATCCTATATCAAGAGATAATGGAAAAGGTATTTTTGTATACTTTATCAGTTTTTTATCTGTGTTTTGCACATTCTCTTTCCTTTTTGATTAATTTGTTATAAATATTTACTCTCTTAACCCTTAGGCTTCTAAGTGTGACTCCATGACATTTTCCCGGCAGTGTAGATTAAGATCAGATGCCAATGAACATGTAGTCTTGATCTACACTGTACAATAAGGACATATTTTTCCATAAAAGAAAAAAATAACTTTAAGACAACAAATTTGTGTTTTTACTGTTGATTTAGAAATTCTATTTTACTTATTTAGCAGGATAAGGGGAAAAAAGAATTATTTTATGGAGTGAAAAATAGATTTCGGCCTCCGCCTTCCTTTGTGTTCTTTTTAAACATTAAATAAATAGCCGTGCATATTGCTGACAGATGAAATATTATCTCACCCCTCCAATGTTAACAGTCGTTTATTTGGGAGCAAAAATAGCAGACAACATGGCTAAACATCGGGTAAAATAAATGCGATGCCCTGATAGGTGAAATATCGATTTCCACGAATTCATGTATATACTAGAACCTTTGTCTTCGTGTATAAGAACTTTTAGATAAGTTACTTTCAATGAGCTCGAACTTTTCTCATCTGGGTCAGTATCCGTCCACCATCTGCGATGTCAAAGAAACATGAGTCTCACTTCGGCAAAAGGCTTGATGAATCTCCGTGATGCGTTATACCAAGCAAATCATTGTTAGTTGTACGGTCAGGTGACAGGGGACTTGAAAACTTGTTCACGGCTGTGGTGAATCATGTCGCCCCGAGCCGAAGGTGAGGTGGCGACATAATTTGACGCAGCCATGAACATGTTTCTAAGTCCACTGCCACCTGACATTACAACGAATTTATTATAGTGCAAAGTTTTACCAAAGCATGATAAGCGAAATTTTCCTGTATTGTAATCTCACGAATCGAGTATGCTGATGAAAAAGAAATTCCCTCATGAGTGCCCCCATTCAATGAAAACTGATGTCACTTGAAACTGACGTCACTAAAACGTGCAGTTTTGATGCATAAATGTGTATAAATGTGTTTTCTGGTGATCGATCGACGCCGCCATTTTGGATGTTGTGTACACGTGTAGTGATATTTACGGGACACCCAAAAGAGAAACTCGCTTTATGTATTTTTTGCCAGAGAACATGATATATATTTTCATGGCAAATTAACTAATCAGATCACGAGAAATTTCTTTGCAGTACAATTATACATTATGATTGATCTAGACCTATAAGATCCATTTTGTAAAAAAAACAACTGAATTCGGTGGAAGAAGGGTCCATTGAAATGTAAAAGATTTGACAATTGCAAAAAAAAAAAGATTCGATTTAGGTCAGCCTGCGCGAAGTATCTTCTAACCCTTTAACTCTTAGGCGCGACTAACTGACCTTCTGCGGACAGTGTAGATCAAGATCAGACTGCACAGAACGTGCAGTCTGATCTTGGATCTACACTTTCCGATAAGAAGACTTTTCCTCTCGTGGAACGGTGTTCACGAGATGAAATAAATTTCGATCTTTCGCCGAAAGAAATAAATATTCCATTTATTTCATGCTTTTAATCCTTTCTTCGAGGATCTTTTTCAAAATCCAATACAGTTCTTTTCCGTTATTCCTCGTTGCGTACCCCTCCTGCATAGCAACACATTACAATATGACGTCAAGGGTGAGAAATGTAAGGTATATGACGTCATATTTCCCATCCGGTTGTGAGACACGCGCAATTTTCCTAGGTAACAAGAACGTGAAAATCGGTATTTTCACTGGTGGTACCAGTGTAAGATCGAAAAATATTTTCACCGATATTTCTCAATATCCTACCGTAAAGCATGAAATAATATACGTTAATTCATCTCGTGAACACCGTCAGTAATATTTTCACTCGTGACTGCGCCGCTCGTGAAAGTATTATAGATGGTGTCCACTCGATGAAATAAATTTCGATCTTTCACCGGATAAAAATATTCACTATGCCTTGGGTTACCAAACGGACGGCATAGTTACAAAATCCATATGGAATGAAATCCAACATTTAAATAATAAAAAAAAGATAGATCTTCGTTTTGTTATGAGAAGAATACTTATCAAGTTTCGTTTAACTCTTAACCCTCATACTAATTTCTGCGCATTGCTTGTAGGAGCCTTTGGAAAACATTGTGGCAAAAGTTGAAATTGCTCGTGACGAGCAATTTCACCTTTTGCCGCAGTGTTTTTCTATGCTATCAGAAGGTGTCATATACACATAAGAAACAGCTTCATCCTTGCTGTTATATGGGTCAATTAGAGATACCGTAGAAATGCCTCATGGGGTAAAGAGTTAAATCGGCTAGTTAAAATTGATAAAACGCAAATTTTGCTATTTGAAAGATAATTTTGAAAGTTAGAAAAAAAAAAAATCCTCTTTGGACAGTGTAGGATCAAGGTCAGACTGCACGTTATATGCAGTCAGATCTTGATCTATGATGTCCGCAAAAGGTCAGTAAATCTCTCTTAGCAGCCTGGGGCTTAATTGGGTTGATATGATTGAAATATTACACTGGACGGACGGACTGGCGGAAAGACAGACAGATTATTACATGGACCAACAGACAGACAAAGCTAAAGCTTTATTCAGCAGGCAACACCTCACTGTTTACGGCCGCTTCACAGCATTAACCATTATCCTGCTAAGATACTAAAATGAAATTTTCAAATTCGATAGTAAAAACTCAACAAATATTTTTTCAAAGGTATGTTTACTGGAATAATATCTCCAGATCGGACAGCGTAGATCCAAGTTCAGACTGCACGTTCAGTGCAGTCTGATCTTGATCTACGCTGTCCGCCAAAGGTCAATGAGTCGTGATAAGTAGCCAAAAGATTAACTTGACAAAAGCTTGACTGAAAACGTTTGTAAGACAACCAAATCATTTTCTTTACGAACCTAAACAGGGCAGTTTCTCCCTTTTTAAAAAAAAAAAAAAATATATATATATATATTATCCTCAAAAAAGTAAAACGAGAGAAGACAATAACTAATTGAGCCACATTTGGTATATATGTCTGCTCAAAATGTGGTCTGATCTTGATCTAACATCGTCGAGAGGGACTCATAATTTAGGAACGTGTGCGAAAAAGGGAAGCAACTGTAATGTATATCTCGACATTGTCTTCTGAAATTATTTCCCATTTCTACAGTACTTACTGTGTGTTCATACCTATTTTTGGACAAGGGAATTTACATTTTGGTAAAACCCGTCAAATTCCTAAATACTAAACATTATTATAAACTTTGAGTGAAAATCATGTGCGAATCATTTGCGAAGCGCTTAGGAAGTTTATGCTGAAAGAAGCATTCCATTGCATTTTGGATAATATTTGATTGAAAAACGTGTGAGGTACGTGTGTCTTTTTTACCAAGCTACTGACTGGAAAACCCAGGGGGCCGCCCCCCTCCCCCCCTCCAATAATTTGATCACCAATAAAATGACTGTCACTGTTTGGCCAAATATTGCTAGACAATCGTCGTGTATAAAGAGGGTGAAATAATATGTCAGAGTAGCTTACTGACGATACCCTGATAGGAAATTTCAAACAAATTAAAATACATGTAGTTCTAAACTGCAAACGGAGGCGAGCCACAGAACTTTTTCATCTACTTTTATTATCTGATATACACCAAACAATTTCCGACGTCACATTTCATTCAGTGTGATTTTCTGCTTTCCTTTTTCTCCATAATTCACCACATTGTTGAACATATTTCCTTCTATTTCAGTTCCCAGTACTAGTAGGTGGGTTATTTCTCACTGCATATAACCAAACACACTACATGTCAAATTCGGACAAACCGAAAATTTTGCCCCCCCCCCCCCCGCCCCCAATCTTAAATTGCTCCCTACGGTCCAGCCACTGTTAACATAAATCACATAGTGTATTATTTGACCAACTAACCCATTACCACACAATCCCTACTTTTGACGCCCCTGAGAAAGAAGTCTTTTGAAAACACTGTAGGAAAAGGAGAAAATGCTGGTAACCAGCATTTTCTCCTTTTCCAACAATTTTTTCTACCCTTTCCAGAACAAATTTCAATTTTTCAGTCACCTTTATTTTGTCGTCTGCAAATGCTTTCATTTTGAACCAGTCTGAAATTTTGTCGTGTGGTAGAGTTAACCCTTGTCTAAGCAACACTGGGACGAAAAAGATATAGATATACCGGGAAAAGGAGAAAATGAATGATTGCCAGAATGTTCTCCAATTGCTATAATTCTTTTTTTTCTACCCTTTTCGGAAGACAGAGACAGAAAATTTTCATCCATGTGTAAAGTGTTGCGTGCATATTATTGCTTTTGAATAAGGTAAGGCTAAAATTTAATCTTTGTGGAAGGGTTTTAGATATTGCATAAGACTGACTCACGAAGAAAAATGTTTTCCCTTTTTGTGAAGTATCAGTACTCTGTCAATGAAATAGCATTTCATGGGCGGATCCAGAGAGGGTGAGGGGACCGGGGGTCCGGACCCCCCCCCCCCTAGAATTTTGGAAAAAATGTGGTTATCTGATTCGTGAAATGGTACTGGTTTGATATTGTACAGCATTTATGTAAAATACAGTCATAAATTTAAAAAAAAAAAAAGGTTCTAAATGTGGAGACCTCCTCATGGTTAGAAATGGAAACGTTGACTTTTCTTGTAAACGGCTTACATCCACAGAAATCCGGAAATCAAAGTATCAAAGACGAGTGCGTTTTTGGTGGGACTCCCCCCCCCCCCGAAAGATATCTGGATCTGCGCATGCATTTTATTTTGAATTGTTGAAAGACTAGTTGCAACTTTCGCTTTCGATTTTTAAAGTTTTCTTTTTTCGATCATATTTGAAACTTAGGCAGCTAAGCGTTGCTTAAGGGGCTCTGATGCCAATGCAGATTAAGATCAGACTGCACAGAACGTGCAGTTTAATCCTGAATATACACTATCCGATAACACTACATTTTCCCCCAATTAAATTTAACTGAAATTTCAGCAAAGGTTACATATACTGAGCTAAACCTTAGCCAGGAGCTATACGTATATAGATATTATGTAAGCAAATTGCAAATTCCGATTATCTTACATATATTTTTCAATGTTGGAGAAAAGTGACCAAACAGCTTCTGATGATGCTCAATCATTGGGCTTCTAAGCACCTTTTTCGGATATTATAGATCAAGATCAGACTGCACAGAGCGTGCAGTCTGATCTTGGATCGACCCCGTCCGATAAGGACATATCCCCCTTAGAAAAAATACTGATTAATACTTAGGCTGCTAGGAGCGACTCTCTGACCTTCTGCGGATAGTGTAGATCAAGATCAGACTGCACAGAACGTGCAGTCTGATCTTAGATCTACACTGTCCGATAAACAGATATTATTCCCGAAAACTTACCTTCGTACAGTGCAAGTAGCCCCCATTCACCAGAGCAACATGTATGTTTATTGACGGATCAAAATTCGCGAACATTTGAAAAGGGTCACCCAAGGAACATCTTCATGACATGATTCCAAAATCTGACCATCGGTTTCAGAGAAGAATTTTGAGAAATTCTTCATGGTCATAGTGCAAGTAGCCCCCATTCATCAGAGCCGTGTTTAGTGATGGATCAAAATAAAAAAGATTTTTTTTATGATTTTTTTTTTTTCATTTCCGTATAGTGCAAGTAGTCCCACTCAACAGAGCCAGGTCTCTTGACATCAAAATTTCGCGAACAATTTTGGAAAAGGGAAACCCAAGGAACATTTCTGTGAAATTATTTTAAATCTGACCAGCGGTTTCAGAGAAGAAGAATTTTCAAGAATTTCTTCATTTCCGTTCAGTGCAAGTAGCCCTCATTCACCAGAGCCATGTTTCTTACGGGGTTAAAATTTCGCCTACAACTTCTAAAAAGGGTCACCAGGAACATCTCTGTGAAATGATTTAAAAATCTGACGAGCAGTTTCAGAGGTGAAGATTTTTAAAGAATTTTCTGGCAACTAGGGTTTTTGGTCTAGCTGAAATTTTGCATGTGTAATGATATATCTCTATGGGTTATGTGGCAAATTACAACTTTAAACTAATTGTGGTTTGTGATTTACAGGTGTTTGAACTAAGTCAGATGTGCAAAATGAGCCTGTTGAGTCTCGCGCAGTGATCCAGTTTTTGTATTTGAAAGGACGCACACCAAAGGAGACTTTTGATGAATTTAAAGAAACTTGTGGTGATAATGCCCCATCATATGACCTTGTAAAACGCTGGCATCGTGAATTCAAATATGGCCGGAAGTCTGTACTAGAATTTAAATGACCATTGGGTTAGAAGAAGTAATTCTTACTCATTTTCTATCAGATGTCAGTCGCACACATGACTCGGTTCAAACACCTGTAAATCGGAAACCACAATTAGTTCAGAGCTGTAATTTGCCACATAACCCATAGAGATATAAATCGTTACACATGCAAAATCAGCCAGACCAGACAACTGAAAGTGGGTCTGGGGCATTACTTATTGAACGCCCCTCGTAAAATGAACATGTTGCTTCACATTTAACTCGACGCACCTTCTAATATATACCCAGAAATTAGAAAAATAAAAATAAACGAAATTCCTCTTCCATCGGAGCAAACCGATATTTTCGTAGCTGACCGACACAATCGGAGCCTTTCTTAAATTACGCCCGTGTTTGTGTAGTTTTTTGTTGATTCTTGCATTGAGTGAATTGAAACGGCAAAGACAATTATCTAAGCCTGTAGAACAGGAAAAGTTCTTTACTTTGCTTATTTAATGGGCAGAAAGAGTCGGTATTTATCTCCGAGACGTATTATTTTGGCCACGGTCAACCCACGCCACAATAGATTCAGACAATGTTCATCGTACACCTGTTCCAACTTTCCGTAGTGCAGAAATACATTGAAAGACCAGAGCATCGAATGACATTCTCCTTTTTGAATTTCAAAGACATAAGAACACATAATTACCTGTTTGGGGATTGTTTTTCAGCCGACATCTTCAGAAACGGAAGACCAACACAACATTTTCTCGTTGGAGCCATTGGCTCTGAATATGAAGTTTTCTACCCGTGTTAAGAGGCTACATAGCCTTTTAAGGGAATGCCATTTTTTTGTAATTTTATGATTCTTAGTTATTAATGATTTTTTTCATATAAAGTTGAGATAAATCTATATATATATATATCTATTATGATTTGGAGAGATGTTAAAAATCTAAATATCTACCTTTAAAGGTGGCCCTTCAGATATTGGGACGAAACTTTCAAAAAAATACAAAAAAAAAAATCATCCTTATACTCCCAAAGCCTTATAATTTTCATTCATTAGACCCCAGTAGTCGAAAACCATCCGACAACTAGATTAATTACAGATTTACTACAGCCTAGCTCGACACTGAACGAAACACGGTCTATTTTTACATGAGCAACTCGTTCATTTACGTACCGGAAATACACAGAAGGAGCTTCAAACATACCGTCCGAAGTTCTAGACATTATGGAAAATAATTACATGTTTGTTATGCTATGGAATTTAATAGTCATTAGTCACGGGCGAGTCACTTAACATCCCCACAATGTTTTTTGATTTTGGCGGGAAATCTGAAAATAGCTTAAGAGGCTACGTAGCCTTCTAAGGGAATACCACAAAAAAAAGTTTTTTTTAATTTCATGATTCTTAATTATTGATGATTTGTATTGTTTCTTCATATAAATTTCATTGACATATATATGTTTTAATTTAGTGTGATGTTAAAATTCTAAATACCCACCTTTAAGACGAGGGTAGGTTATCAGGATAGTCATTTCAGTTACATGGGTTAAGTTTAATCCTAATCGTGCGAAATAACTAATACGAAGTTTCCAGTTCGATAGGAAAGAAACCAAAATATTGCCATTTAAAATTCATGGTTTGGGAAATAATATCTCCTTATCGGACAGTGTAGATCCAAGATCAGACTGCACGTTCTGTGCAGTCTGATATTGATCTACACTGTCCGCTAAAGGTCAGCTAGTCGTGCTTAGCATCCTAGGGGCTGAGTCACATTTTGGGAAGCCAGATCATATTTTCGCCATACTTATGAAACTAACTCTAATGTAGACTATAATGTGCAGTTTATCCTAAAGAAAGAAAAAACCCCGCTACCTTAAACTATTTACCTCATAAGGCATTTCTATGGTATGTCTAATTGTGACCTTTAATAACAGCAATGATGAAACCGTTTCTTATGTGTATATGACACCTTTTGATAGCATAGAAAACATTGTGACAAAAGGTGAAATTGCTCGTCACGAGCAATTTCACCTTTTGCCACGATGTTTTCCAAAGGCTCCTACAAGCAGTGCATAGTACCTATGGAGTAAAGGGTTAAACCTTATGAAATTTTCTTTTTACGTTTTATCTTTTTATTGTATTCGAAAGACGAAATCTCATTTAATGTAAATTCTGCGACTTCATATTTTTAACTAGTCTATCGATCTAGTCACGGGACTCGACCACCTTAAAAATTTTTTCTTTGGACAATATAGATGAAGATCAGACTTCATATTCTATTCAGTCTGACCTCGTACTTACATCGCACGATCCTTGATTCAACATGGTGACAAAAGACACCCTCTCGGTTTACATGAAAAATATATTCAAATTTGCAGTTAAAAGGAATGTTATTGAATGATAGATTGAGTGGTGTTTTACGCAGCTTTCAACAAAATATCAGTTATCTCACGACAGGAGATCACATACTCGTGTATTTCCTAGGTTTCACCAGTACTTGGCTGGGGCTCTGAAGTGTCTTGCCGAAGGACATAAAGTACATTTACCTGGCTGCCGAAATAAACTTCAATTCGAAGTCAGAATGTACCTTCATTGTATTCTAAGTCAGTCGGGTATAATTTCTTTGACAATGAAGGTTTTTTTTTTTTTTTTTATCGTGGTATAGTTTCAATACTTTTTGTAATTTTATACTAAACAATTCTGTTTCGACATTAACCCTTTACCCATGACAAAATTTTAGCTTTGTCCAAATTGAAAACGTTTGTATTGAGCTGTTTGCAAACGGCAATTTCAGTGTGGCTCAAACAGGGCAATCTTTGTTTCATAGGGTAGAAAAAAATTCTGGGAAAAACAGAAAATGCTGGTTAACACCATTTTCTACTTTTCCCACAATGTTTTCAAAAGCCTTTGTCCAAAAGGCCTTGTCTTCAGGGTCCTTAAAACACGGGGTTGTTTCGTAAATGGTTGAACGCCCCTGGGAAAAATGGGGCATTTGAAAACACTGTGGGAAAACTAGAAAATGCTGGTTTATCCAGCATTTTCTCTTTTTCCCGCAATATTTTCTATCGTATAACAGACAAACCTTACCATTCAATTAATATTAGATTTTTTCGTCTACAGTTTTAATTCGTAAAATGTTTGTCATTTACAAAAAGAAGTGACATTGAATGCCTTACAGGAAGCGGTTACCACTGTTCAGCGTAGTCTTAAGTCTAACATTTTTGAGTTAGAGTCTGTGAAAAGGGGGCTTAATGCATCTGCGAAAAGTTTCGACTCAGGTCAACCTGCGCAGTCCGTGCAGGCTGACCTGAGCCGAAACATTTCGCTATTGGTCATTTTTTCTGTATGATCAAGGACCAGTCTACCTCATAATCAAGTCGTTTGTTAAAAAAGTGGGGTTATGGATCAATAACTACATGTTTATGACGGCGTGCTTGGGAGGATGGACTATAAAGTTGCATTAAGCCCCCTTCTGCAAGAGTGCGACTCTTCCATCTTACATCGATTGAGAAACAAGTTATTACGACTTTACACTTATCTCTCTCATTCAAGTGGTGGAACAATCTTATGAAAAATACAGTCTTTGTTAGTCATATGAAACATCTTTTGTATAAGAGTGCTAAAAATATGTTTTTTACAGACTATTATCTCTGACATCAATAGTGTCGTTAGAATAAATACGTTAGTAACACATAATAAACAAACCTACTAACATTGAATTGTAAGACATGGTGGAAGATGGCCACGACTCCCATCATACCAGTCGCCGTGGCAAATGAAATTTCCCCCAACCCCCCCCCCCCCCCCCCAAAAAAAAAAAATATATATATATATATATCTCGAACCCGCTTCCTGGGAACTACACCAGTACCCGCGCCGAATTCGAATGAGTGGGTTAATTAACTGTCCCAGCTTTACTCCCGCTCACGGATGTCGAACTCAGGACCTTGTGCCTAAGGTTGATGCTCTAACGCACACGCACACGGACAATTCTGAGGTTGAATGTAGCAAGATCATTTATGCATACCATGCTTCTTTGGTTCAATATATATGTACAAATGCATTAATATAAACACAGTTTGCTTCAATATACTGATGACTCCAAACAATACCATGGTTCTGTGGTTCAATATATGGACAAATGCATTAGTACAAACACAGTTTGGTTCAATAAACTGTAACAGAACGATATAAGACAGCCATGGCTTTCCATAACTAAAAGTCAGACACCATTGGTTTGTTTGCACTTTTAGACAGTAAAGAATAAGATAAGACAAAAGAGAAAAGTTCTGTTGTATATCTAAGTCAAGAGATATTATGGGTTAACGCAACGCAAATTTTTGGTTTCCTGCGATTTGATTATTTTTGAGTAACCTGATTAACTCTTTACTAAACGACAACAATTTAGACCGATTTGAATCGAAAGCATTGTAGACGACAAATCATAGGTGAATAAAATCAAGATATTTATCATTGATAAGTCGAATCACATTTTGGGGAAAAAAAAGCTGGCAACCAGCATTTTCCCTCCTTTTTCTCAATTGTTTTCAAAACATTCTTCCACGGGGTGGTTATAATTCAGGATTAACCCACTATCACACAATCCCTACTTTTGACAACCATGAGAAGGAAGCCTTTAGAAAACATTGTGGGAAAAGGAAAAAATGCTGGTAACGAGTGTGACCAGCATTTCTCCTTTTTCCACAATGTTTTCTACTCTTCACAATACAAATTTCGAATTTTCAGTCACTTTTATTTTGTTGTATGCAAATGCTTTCGATTTGGACAAGCCTGAAATATTGTCGTTTGGTAATGAGTAAAGGGTTAGGAATATATTTTTGCTTCTTGCGTCATTTGCACCCCACCTCAGACAAAACGAAACAAGAAATATACCACTCTATAATCACATTTTCTAGGACGGCGTGGAGCCTACAATACATATTCGTGGGCATATTTATTTTATTAACAAGTAATTCTTTTTATTTCATTTGTTTTTTTTTTTAATTTATATAATTGCGTACCAGTTTGATTTATTGTGTTACATAGTTCAACAATTGCTCTTAATTTCAGAATGACTCGGTTTTTGATGGTCATGTTTCACGTTCTTCTCACAATGGCTATTTTTCTCTCGATGGTAAGTAATATCTGAAACACAAATTTTATCAGGATATTTTGTGATGCTCTTGTATAGGGCCGACTTGTAGTATAGCCGCCTGCAGGTTTTAAGTTTGATATAACCCTTTACTACAGGGCAAAATTTTAGACCTATCCAAATTGAAAGCATTTGCAGATGATAATATCATAGTGGCTCAAACAATGTAATTTTTCTTTGATACTTTGGTGGAGTAGAAAACTTTGTGGGAAAAGGAGAAAATGCTGGTTACCAGCATTTTCTCCTTTTCCCACAATGTTTTCGGAAGGCTTCTCCCTAAAGGTCGTTAAAAGGCGTCATTAGTAAACTCTTTCTTAAGGGGGCATTCGGACATTGGCGTGCAGTGTCGTCTAGGATAAGCATGCACAGTCCGCGAGCGCTAATCTGAGTCAGCTCTCTTCAACTCCATTAGATGTTGTGCTGCAATAGACGTGCCCATAACATGAAATTACATAAAAACGGAATGTGTCGTTTCGGACTAGCCTGCGCGGACTGCACAGGCTGATCCGAGACGACACTTTACGCAAATACCTAAATGCCCCCTTCTGCATATTGTAGGCTAATCATCAGGCGCTAATTGGCTCAAGTTTTGTAGCGCTGAACAGAAAACTGAAATATAAAAGTATCTGAGGGCTTCAGAGTTTGTAGATTGCACCGGCTGGTCTTATTGGTTGTAGGTTTAACGCCACTTTAACAGCTAAGGTCATATCATGGCGGTCGGTGACGCACATGTGTTTCCTCGTTTTCTCACACCAGTACTAACACAACTTTCTTTCCAAAGCAACCGACTACTTTTCTCACAGGTGAGAGGCGAAAATACGCCGGAAAGAAAATTCGCCTCAACCGGGTATCGAAATCACATCCACCAGGTCATGAGTCCGACACGCTCACCACTGAGCCACCCGGGCGGGCAGATTGCAGCGGACAGCACGGTGGAATCAAAGCGCTCAAAATCACTGTTAGCTAGGGGCAAGCGGAAAGTGCATATAATGTGTATAGCAATTGGATACAAACCATATTAAGTCTTATAAATCAAATGTCAAATTCGCTCTTGCTTTGAATATATTGGCATTTTCTCGGGAAATGTAGACATGAGTCCCTCTTTCAACTTCTATTTAACATCACGGATGGATAATTCGTAAGGTGTAAGGCGGTTTTGAGTGGTGTGTCGTTCCAAGCCAATAAGAAACGGCAGTTGCAGTTCCAGCAAAACAGAGAGCGAATAGTGCGTATTAATACATGATGTGGAGGGCGGTTGCAGCTTTTAGGCAAAAGTCTGAAACGTGGTTACCAAGGCTAGGGGCCGTTGGCCCCTACCCAAAAATTAAACAGAAAAGTGTTTTCCGTTGTGTTCTTCTCTGTGTGTGTGTGTGGGTGTGGGTGTGTGTGTGTCTCTCTCTCTCTGTCTGTCTCTGTCTGTGTCTGTCTGTCTGTCTCTCTCTGTGTTTCTGTCTCTCGCTCTCCTTCTCTCCCTCTATCCTCCTTTCCTTCGCCTTTTCTCTTTTCCTCTGTCTGTGCCTCTCTCTTTCTCCCCAGCTGTCTTTCCATCTGTCTGTCTATTCGTCCATCCATCTATCGCCTTTTATCACACCCATTTTATTTTTAAAGCGGATTGAAAATAATCTTAACTCGTGAATAATGCGGAAGTAAATCAAAATATAGACATGACATAATTTAGAAACGGTTTACCAAGATTACTTAAACAAACGTAATTTTGGAATTCTGTTTTTTTTTGTTCTCTTGTGAAAAAAAATCTCCCGAAGTTTCGTTAAAAAGAACACCTTTTATATCTTGCAGGATGCTGTTATTACTCTAGAAAAGCGAATGACAAGTTTGGCGTCAGCATCAAGTATACCCGAGCCTACACCAGATATAGGTAGGCAGATAATCCAAAATACAGTCATCATCATCATTATCATCATCATTATAGTTGTTTTCGTCGTTATCGTCATGTTCATCATCACTGTCATCATCATCATCATCACTATGGGCAACATCATCATCATCATCATCATCTTCATCACCACCACCATCATCGTTATCATCATCATTATTTGTTTTGTTTCTTCCTTTGTACTTTAAGCGTGGGATTGGTTCAGTAACAATAGATGCTCACTGGGATCCCATTATGACTTACCATACTTATTTGAGTACGACTCCACATAATTGCCGCATGCTCTTGACCACGTGACATTCCCACAAGGCCATTGTACAATTCTGACTCGAGATCTAAACGATTGAGCTCTGCTCTGTGAAAAGAGAAGCTTAACGCATCTGTATAAAACTGTCGATTCAGGTCAGCCTGCGCGAATTGCGCAGGCTGACCTGAATCGACAGTTTTTTCTGTTTTTGATCAATTTTCTGCAGCTCAGAGGACCGGTGTACCTCGTAACTCAGTCGATTGGTATACAAAATGGGTTCTATTCATCCATGATGACGTAATCACTTCCTGGGTATCATGCATTTCGAAAATGCATTAAGCTCCCATTTGTAAGAGTATAGCGCATTGTTGAAGAGGCTACGTAGCCAGTGAAGAAAATATTATAGTAAAGTACTTTTATAGTACATTTGTTGTTACTTTTTTACTGTTAATTTGCCACAGCTTTTCTCAATATATATCAATAAATAAGACATAGAGTTTATTTTATCAGCTTGTGGTTAATGTGGGGAAATATTTGCCGAAAAAGGGAAAGATATGCGAGAATAACAAGTGCCGTAAAGCACGATTTATTTTCGCGTACCTTTTAATAGTATAGCGCATTTTGAAGAGGCTACGTAGCCAGTGAAGAAAATATTACAGAAAACTACTTTTATCGTGCATTGTCGTTACTTTTTACTGTTGATTTGCCATTGTCTTTCTCAATATTGTAGTGAAATTATTTTTCTGTCTTAATTTTGTGGACATTGTGGACAATTAAGGTGTTATGTAAATAGGACATAGAGTTTATTTCATCAGCTTGTGCTTAAAATGGGGAAATATTTGCCGAAAAAGGGAAAGGTAAGCGAAAATAACGAGTGTCGTAAGGCACGAATTATTTTCGCAGACCTTTCCATTTTGAGGCAAATATATCCCCATATTAACCACAAGTGATGAAATAAATTATATATTATATTTCCTCTGATTATTTTGTCAACGAATACCACTTTTAAAACTAGTGATCTCAAGTCAATTAACCGGATAACCGATTTTTAAAAAAAAAAGTAATTCCAGATTTTCGGCAAGAGGAAAATATTCACTGTGACGGGGAAATAATCCCCCCCCCCCCTCTTCAGCTTAAATTACGACATTTCTTTAACCATAAAATTTCTACAAATAGACACATGAAATATAATATATTCTAAAAATAACCACGATGGAAAAACCAATAATCGTTCTTTATGTTCCTAGAATATTCTGAAACCAGGTCACTGTATATCCATTCCTATTTGCATAACATTGGGCCTACGGCCCCTAACTGTCGGCCCCTAGCTGCAGAGATTGCCCGAATAGCTTTTACGATATTTACCGATGAGCAAGTGACCATACGGCCCATAACTCTAATACATGTATTATAAGACGGGAGCTGCCGCGGTTGATCGAACAGCTTAAAGTCTGTCACTGCGATATGAATGAAAGACAGAAAACATTGCGCGAAATCGAGAAAATGCTGGTAACTAGCATTTTCTCATTTTCCAACAATGTTTACAGAAGTCATCTTTAGTGTCGTTTAAAGAGGGTCGATAAAATATTAAGCTATAAAAGTTGCTACTTGAAATGATCTAGTAGGTAGAAGTCCCTTGAAGAAATATTTGAGGCAAAGAAAAAATTCTGGCTACCAGCATTTTCTCCTTTTCCCATAGTTATCGAAGAACATTTCATAATTTGTTTAACACGCAACTTCTTGTCTGCAAATGCTTTTAATATGGTCCATTCTAATTTTTTGTCGTCCGATTAGTGTAACGTGTCCTTGTAAATTTAGAAAGACAAAGAGGATATTTGTTTTTTTCGGTGAAAGATCGAAATTTATTTCATCGAGTGGACACCATCGGTAATATTTTCACGAGTGGCGCAGCCACGAGTGAAAATATTACGGATGGTGTTCACGAGATGAAATAAATTTCGATTTTTCACCGAAAAAAAACAAATATTCTATTTATTTTATGCTTTTTACCCTTTCTGGGAGGAGCTTTATCAAAATTTAAAACAGTTCTCTTTTCCTTTATTCCCCGTGGCGTACCCCTCCCGCATAGCAACGTTACGTCAAGCGCGAGAAATCTAAGGTATATGACGTCATATTTCCCATTTGGTTGTTAGGCACGCGCAATTTACCTAGGCGACAAGAACGTGGAAATCGGTATTTTCACTGGTGATACCAGTGTACGATCGAAAAATATTTTCACTGCTATTTCTTGATATCCTACCGGAAAGCATGAAATAATGTCAAATACAAACCGGTCAGGTTCTAATAAACATGCTATATCCACTTTACAGCTTACCCGAATTTCACCGAGGATCGCCAAATAGATCCAGTATCGAGAAACAAAACCGGACAGGACTGTGGTAATGGTACAAAACATGTAAGTTTGTTTGCTTTTATCACTAACACCGTCACTTTCACCCATCTTACCCATTTCAACCTTTCCTACCAATTATCTCCTATCCTTTCATGACAAATCCCACCGCATATGACGATTCAAACTGCTAAATAAATCCAATGAAAAATTGCAGGCAAGCATAACTCAAATATGGCCAGCAGTACACGAAAAGGGACATTTGCGTAAAGCGTCGTCTCGAATCAGCCGGTGCAGTCCGCGCAGGCTTATCCGAAACGACACTTTCCGTTTTTACGTAATTTCCTGTTTTGTGCAAGTCTGCTACAGCACTAAATCTAATGTATTCGTAAAGTGTATTCGTACCAGAACCATTTAAAAAAGCTTTGGGCCCTGGTTCATATTTGATGCGCAATACATGTAGATGCCGTCGGTTTACTTCCAAAACCTCGTAACTACAGCTTGTAACAAGCTGTAGTTACGAGGTTTTCGAAGCAAACCGACAATACGCTTAAAGATACATCTTTAGAGCTAAAGAGGGAAAAAGGCCGTAGCAAGTTCATTGATATCATATAACAAATACATATCTAATTCGGGCATTCTTGGTACAGAAGCGGATTACTTTTCTATGCGACAACCGTCTACTTTGAATTTCAAATTAAAATAAACGTTTACTCAACGAAACGCTACCAGGTGCGATTCCTTCAGCTATGATCAGCAGGTTATAGAAATCTGGAGGTAAAACAGGCATGATTTCTCCTCAAACGTATTGATATAAGCCATTTTCTCCTTTGCTATTTCATAGCGCATATAACTACAATCCCCCCAATTTGGGGGAAAGTGGTGCGTTTTATCAGACAGGTCGAATCTTCGAAGAATATGACATGCGTAACAACGGTTGCAACTTGAAAGAGTGTAACGTAAGAATGGTTCTAACATAAAATATATATATGAAAAAAAAAAAACAATATAATTAAAAAATAATCTTCTTTCTATCGTGGTATATCGTTCAATAAACCACAGTTGTGAGTTATGAGGCACAATAAATAATCCTCGAGGGCGGTAGCCCGAGTGGGTTATTCATTGCGCCTCATAACTCACCACGTGGTTTATTGAACGATATACCACGATAGAAAGAAGATTATTTCGATTCTAACTTGGCCAATTCTTAATGAAAGGAAAACAAGTTCAAACTACATGTAAGAGTAAAAACGCGGAGGAAGATTATGTTCCATTGAATAACTCACTCATCGAATGACGTCACTCGATATAGGATGACGTCACTCTACATGGATTGTCGCAGATTTTACCACGTTTTCCTTGCACTGTGTTTATAGAGCCAAAGTCGCGTGTCATGTTAGAATTAGGTGTAAGACACAGAAAAACACGAGGGAATTGCCTTATATGTTTGTTACTTGGAACGTCTCCGGGTATTAATAGCGTCTTCTATCCATCGTCATATGTGCAATTTTGCCGCCATTAGGGGGCAGTATTTGGCATGGTGATACAAGAATGAATATAGCTTCATAACATAATGATGAAATAGGTTAATAACAGACTGAGACTGAAAACGAGTATAGATGTCTCTTTAACATCAATTCCATCAAATATAACTTGTCGCCGGTTTACTTCAAAAACCTCGTTACTACAGCTTGTTTCAAGCTTTACTTACGAGGTTTTTGAAGTAAACCGACGGTGTGTTTACCCTTTAGCAGCTAAATAGATTAAGTCAAGCTTTCAAGCGTATAGTGATAATCAAAATCTTGCTAAAGTAAAGTTATTTGCACAGGAAAAATGTCTCCTCATGGGAAAGTTTAGATTCAAGATCAGGTTGCACGTTCTATGCGGTCTGATCTTGATCTATACAGGCTACGAATGATCATTGAGTCACGATTGTCAACCTAAAGGTTGTTGAAAATTTGTCATCTCATTTCATAAAGTCATTCGATATTTAGATGTTATTACACGGCTGATGAGGGCCGGAGAGTAATATCGGCTCGCCACCTTGATATCTGCCCCGAGGGCTTTAGCCCGAGGGCAGATTTCGAGGTGGAGGGCCGATATCACTCTCCGGCCCTCATCAGCCGTGTAATAACCTCTTTATTACATTCATGGATCAATTGCTCGACTTTTTTGGGTTTTCTAGCATGCTTTATAATTAAAACAAAAATATCTTGTCTCCATTCGACACAACTTTTTTCCGCGGGTAAACGTCACGTTCATGACGTCATTCATCGTCACTGTCGTAGAGCTGCATACATGTGCAGTATAGGACGTTTTAAATAAACAGTTCTTCATGTTTGTTCATTGTTAAAAAAGATGTTGCCATTATTGTTTCTCAATCTAAATATTCAATTTAGTGTAATACGGATCAAAACTGAGAAACAGGATAAATAGAATAGATGGCATGTGCTTCGAATTATTAAACTTAATCAAGCTCGGTTCACCCGGCTCAATGGATAAAAATCGTAGCAAATACAACTACTAGCCTATAGACACTACACATTGCCTGATAAGTTTCCCAATCCAAGACAACAACAATCTATTCTCTATTTATCACGTCGTTGTTGGCTTAACGATTCAACGTTGCCTGTAATTTTGAAGATTTGTTCGCTAGCGATTGACGGACCGATTCCGCCATTTTTTTTTTTTCAAAATGTATGTTTTGAGAACGTTAGTTTACGAGGGCGTGTTCTGTTGCTATAGATATAGAACAAATATCTTATCAACGGGCAGGATATCAGATATCAGCCCGTTGCCCCGTCATATCTGCCCTCGCGTGACACTGATATTACACCATTTTCGGTGGAAAATGTTACTATTATTAGTAACAGAATGTAATAAAAAGAAATACAGCAGCGAATATTAACAAAGGGATAAGGATCGAGGATTCGCGCCTCTCCCACTTAACGAAATGTCGTGACTCTATGCACGGGTATTTTGGTTTTCCTACATACCTTAAACTTGGTTTTCTAAAAATTTGTACATAATTTTTGGTAACCCACTTGACAAGTTGCCACTAAACTTGAAGTATCTGTATAAATGAATAACTAGACCCGACCTAAATTATTTAGCTTAGAAATTAAATCAAAACATCTGCGATTTTTCAAGTTCAGTTTGTCTGCGGTAATTCAGTAAAGGTACGGTGTAAATCAAGACCAGGCTGCACGTTTTGTGCAATCTGATCTTGATCTACACTGATCACAAAGACAATTAATGTCCTGGAAGGTACTTTAGGGGTAAAGTACACATACTTGACTTCCGGTATGACACGCTAAGAGTCTAAAATTTTGTCGTCTAGTACAGAGTGAAAAATTTGACGCTGTACTTGTCAAATGATGTTTATATCATCTTGTTAATGCCATTTTTTTTTTTATCTAGTCAAAAGGTACTTTAAAAACTTTAAACTTATCGATTTTAACACGTCAACTGCACATCCCATCTACTTAAAACTTCCAAATATAATTATGTTTTTACAAAGATTTAAAATAGATCTTCGTCGTGTCTCAACAGGGAGGTCCGACAGGCCGAACTTCAACATCAACAATCAAAGTACGAAATAAGCTTTCTCAATTGGCAAAATGATTGATCGGTTGTGTGATTGTATGGTGTTTAACGTCGTTTTAAACATTGCTTCATTTATATCGCGGCGGCCAGTGCACCTATCCATGCTTTCCTAGGGTTTCATTTACGAGTGCTCCATACAATATTCTTTCCAAGTTTCTGGCTGATTTCCCACATAACCATCATTGAAACAATGGCCAGGGATGAGAGAGGAATGAAGCCTGTCTCACTGACGATCATCAATCCTCGAATATAGAAATTAGACGTCCCGAGAATTGAAGCAGCGACCCCTTGTTGTCAAGTCCTAGGACCGTATTTACCAACCGTTCTTAGAAATGTTCTTAGACTTATTCTTCAAGATTTTCTAAGTTTGAAAGTAACACAACTCGGTTTAGCCAATCAGGAGTTATGTTACTTTCAAAGTTTGATTACTCTGGAGAATAGGAAAAAGAACGTTCTCTTGAATGGTTGGTGAATACTGACCCTAGCTTCTCGCTGAGCCTTGCGACTCGGCCCTCAATTAGGAAAAGAAACCTGATCATCTCTAATTTTAAAGCTGATTTTGCCAGAAAAGAAGAAAGAACTAAACTGCAGACAATGTACATCAAAGATCAGATGGTTTACTATTCTGTGCAGTCTGCTCTTGATCGACATTATCTGCAAAATGTAGCACGGTCTTGATTTACATTCTCTGAGATAATGACGGTATTGTGTTGGGCTCTCTAAAGTGCTAACCTTTTTTTTTTGCTAAAAAAAGGAAGAAAATTTAGAATAATTTGGGCTTCATCTTCTAAATACTTGTGGCTACGTATCTGAACATGACGTCTCCAACTCCAAGGTTATCAAACCTATGTTGTAAAACAAATGTGCATTAATGTCGCCGAGCAGAAACGTAGACAACTAGACATTCTTTCATTATCTCTTCCATTTATTAAAACTGTTTATTTCAGCGCTGGAGTGGTTTTTAAAAAGTCAAAGCTAGCACTGATTTTTTTTTTTTTTTTCAAAACAGCCACGCCCTTATTTCGACTTAGACTTTTCATTAGGGGTGTAATGCAAAGAAATGATCCTCCTACAAGATGACCCATGGGTCATTTCTCTGCGTAGAGGAATAAACTATATGTCATTTCTCTACGTAGAGGAATGCCAGGGGTCATTCATCAACGTAGTGAAATGTCTTCTGGGGTCATTTCTCTGCGTAGAATAATGACCCGGGTCATTTTGTAGGGGAGGGTCGTTTCTCTGCATTACAAGTGCTGGACTTTGCTGGTACTCACATATTGCAGCAAGACAACATCTTGCGGCAATATGCGAGTACCAACAAAGTTCGGTGTAGAAGGTGATGAGTTTCACTCTGTACTAGACGACAAAATTTTAGACTCTTCAAATTCTAAAACATTTCCAAATGAATGTAAAACTGAATTTGATTAAATAATGGTTACTGTCTTTGACAATATTGTGGGAAAAGGAGAAAATTATGGCGACCAGCATTTTCCACTTTACCCACAAGGTTTTCACAATCTTTCTAGGTTTCTTAACGTAGCAAAAAACAGGATTGTTTGGTAAGAGAGAAAGCAAAAATATCCATCAATGATGACATAAACATGTTTTGATTTTTTACAGGAAGTCAAACACTCATTGTCGACAATAATGTCGTAAATATATTTTGATTTCTTTAAAGGGAGTCAGATGCTCATTGTCATCAAATAATGTCGTAAACATGTTTTAATCTCTTTATTGGGAATCAGATGCTCATTGTCGACAATGATGTCGTAAACATGTTTTAATCTCTTCATTGGGTGTAAGATGCTCATTGTCGACAATAATGCCGTAAACATGTTTTAAATTCTTCATTTGGAGTCAGATGCTAATTGTCAACAATAGTGTCCTAATTATGTTCTCTTTACAGGTAGTCACATGCTCATTGTCGACAATAATGTCGTAAACATAAAACATATTTTGATCTCCTCCCCGGAGTGAAGTGCTCATTGTCGTCAAATGAAGTTGTAAAAATATTTTAATCTCCTTGTAGGAAGACAGATACACATTCTCGACAATAATGTCGCAAACATATCATTTTAAAAGGAGTCAGATGCTCATTGTCATCAAATGATTTCGTAAAGATGTTTTGATCTCTTTAGAGGGAGTAAAATGCTCATTGCCTTCTAATGATGTCGTTAGCATGTTCTTATCTTTTTATTGGAAGTGATATGCTTAATATTGTCAAATAAAGACGTAAACATGTTATAATCTCTTTACAGGAATATCAGGTGGTCATTGTCGACAATAACGTAGTAAACATGTTTTTATCTCGTTATAGGGAGTCATACGCGCATTGTCGACAATGATTTCGTTAGTGTAACATATTTTGATCTCTTTATAGGGAGCAAAATGCTCACTGTCATCAAATGATGTCTTCAGTGAAGTCTTTAACAGAGGTAACACGACGTCCGAAAAACACAGTCAACCAAAACCTGACCAACTCAACGATAAACATCCGCATGGGTATGAAAAATGTAAGTATCGTGAAAGAAACATCGTTTTCACCAAACCTTTGATGCCTTTATCCATTACCACATAATCCCTACTTTTGACGACCCTGAGAAAACATTGTTGGAAAAGAAGAAAATGCTGGTAACCAGCATTTTCTCCTTTTCCCATAATCTTTTCTATCCTTCACAAAATAAATTTCAAACTTTCAACCACTCTTATTTTGTCGACTGCAAATGCGTTCGATTTGGACAAACCTAAAAATTTATCGTTTGCTAATGAGTTAAGACCTTCAATATATGGTTTGCAACATCCGAAAAGGGGCAATCGGAATTTGCGTAAAGTGACGAAGCGGATCAGCCTACGCAGTCCGCACAAACTAATCGGAGACGGCACTTTACGACTCTATTACATGTAGATTTCGTCCTACAGTAGACATGCGCAAAACAGAAAATTACCAAAAAAAGGAAGGTGTCGTCTCGGATCAGCCTGTGCGAACTGTTCCGAGGCTGTATCGAGACGACGCTTTACGAAAATGTCCTTTCTGCCTCTTTCTGCGTGTTACTGGCCATATAACTCAGTTCGGTTCCTGCTTGTCATAAGCAAGGCACTGCGTAGTCCTGTCGATCATTTATATAACAATAAATGAGCTGTCGCAGCGATTTATGAGAATGCTTCTGATTAGAACATCAAACTGGTTTCTTTTACTTTTTACCAAATTACGAGATCTTATACTTGTCCAAATTGAAGGCGGTTTCAGATGACCTTTCAAGATGTAAGTAAAATGATAGAAATTATCTTTAAATCGACAGAAAACCTTGTATTGTGGACTTTCTCATTTTTTTTCTGGAATGTTTTAAAAGGCATTTTTGGCAGGGCCATCACACTCTGAGGTTTTTGAGGTTTTGTGGTCAAGGTTTAGCCTTTTTTCGTTTCAGTGTGCTTGGATCATGCAGGTTGGAATATCAGTTTAAAATTCTACAATCCTGATACAAAGATATGTTGTAACGGCTTGTTTGACAAAGTCAAGCCCAGTGAAGAATGCTGCAACGGTAAACGCATCGATGGAGACGAACAAGTCTGCTGCGGAGACCAAGCCATCAACAGATCCAACGACGCAGTCGGGTGTTGCAGAAACGCCCAATATTTCACGAACGACACGCTGTGTTGTAATGGGACTCTTCACGAAAAAGCGGAGTATGCCGCATGTTGTGGAGATCGGATAATTTCGGAACTCACCGAGATATGTTGTCAAGGCCGAGCATTTCCGAGGTTTGACCGCGATTTAGCATGTTGCGATTCGAAAGCCTATGACAAAAATCGAGAGGTTTGTTGTAATGGTACGGTACAATCAGCTCAAGGGTTAAATGAAAGCAATGGTGAGCATTTTGTACTTAATAGTCTTTGGTACTTAACCCTGTTCCAAAAAATGCCGACTTTTGACGCTCCTGGAAAAGATGCCTTTCGAAAACATTGTGGGAAAAGGAGAAAATGCTGGTAACCAGCATTTTCTCCTTTTCCCACAATATTTTCTACCCTATCAAAGAAAATTTGCACCGTTTGAGCCGAATTAAAATTGTCGTCTGCAAACGCTTTCAATTTGGACAAGGCTAAAATTTTGTCGTCTGGTAAAGGGTTTATGCCTTTTAGTTTTAGTGCCTTTAAAAATTCTAATTCGTGAAGGAATATTGTACACCGTTTTACGTAAGACTTCATCCTTTCATAGAATAGAAAACATTGTGGGATAGGAGAAAGCGCTTATAAAGCAGCATTTTCTCCTTTTCTCACAGCGTTTTAGAGGCTAATGTCGGAAAACGTTTGGACTGCGTTTGCCTGAATAACTCTCTTTCTCTGTAGTAATTAAAGGAGCTTTCATTGGTTATAAAATTAACTTTTACGGAACTTTTGAACATTGAACACTACGGTAAGAAAGTGTGTTTCCGGTCTTAATTTAGTAACCGCAATATCAGGTTGTCGTCATATATAAAAAACAAAAACAAGAAAATATTGTTGCATAACATCAATGGCGCTGCAAATCAGTTGTCTGAAGTATGGCAAACTGCAGCATTTCAAATTGATCAAAGTATATATATATGCAAAACTCGGTGAAAAATGGGTATGAAATGAACAAAGCAGATACAAAATGATCAAAGTTAGCACGAAATGATAAAAAAAGTAGTATGGGGGGTACGAAATGACCAAAATTGTTCTAAATGGTTTCGGTACAAAATGAACTAGGTGCGAAATGAGTGGAAGCCGAGTAAACAATATGGCTGCCTCCTTAGGTAGTTTTCAAAAGCGAATAAAAATATAGTGTCGCCGCACATGCGGCGCCGCAATAGTAATAAGTACTAAGAGTTAACCCTTTACCATACGACAAGATTTGAAATTGAAACTGAGATTGAAAGCATTTGCTGAAGACAGTTTCAGTTGGGCTTATATGAAATGATTTTTCTACGATAGGGTTGAAAACATTGTAGTAAAAGGAGAAAATGTTGGTAGCCAGCATTTCGTCGGTGTGCTTCCAAAACCTCGTAACTACAGCTTGTTACAAGCTGTAGTTACGAGGTTTTTGAAGCACACCGACGATTTTCTCTTTTTTCCGCACAATGTTTTCAAAAGCCTTCTCTTTCAGGGGTGTTAAAAATCGTCATTGTTGGGTTATTGGAGAGATCATCAGACCTCTCGAACAGTGGCGAGTTTAAAAGGCAGACTGCCACAGAATATGCTGTCTAAATCAAATTTTCTTGGGAAACTGTACTGATACACCGTCTGTTTCGTCATGGTTTTGTAAATAAAGCGAAATAAAAAAAAAACGAAACAGGAAATAGGCGTGGTTTATTTTTGTATAACGAATATCAGAAAAATATTTGTTAACTCAATTTGCCATGTCTGCAAATGACCACTCAAATAATTGTAATTTTTCAATAAGCAAATAAATGTAAACAGTAGAGAAAAAAGAGAGACGACTTTCATTTAAAAAGAGAAAGAAAACTGCTGGACAAGATCATGCGACTTGAAAAAGCAGCAAGAAGGCCAAAAAGCATAATTATGAGGTTTCTTCGCGGCGGCTTTTTTACTCGTTTACATGTGCCAAAATATATTGAAATTAAAAGCCAATAAACTGCTTGAAAACACTGATGCTGACCTCTCCTGGCTTCTTTTTTAAAGAAGCCAACTTGTGAGCTAATACGTCTATCATCTTACTGCAGGGGCCTGTTGCGGTACCATGTTTTACGACAGTCGATGTTACACATGTAATGCTGATTCCCAGCTTTACCCTCTGAACAACACTTTGGAGAATTTCTTGGGGATCAAAACGTGCTGCTTTGGAAAGGTATGTGATATGTACAGAACTAAAAAACAGGAGGTCGGAGTCGCTAGTTCGATTCAGGGCTCAGCCAGCTTCTTTTCGAGGATAGATGAGAGTCATTGCGGCAGGATTCATTCCTCTCTTTTCTCATCGCTGATCATTGTTTCGAGGATGGCTATGTGGGAAAGCAGCTAGTGGCTTTGGAACTCTTGAAACTCAATCAAAATGTTTGTCTTGATGATATGTCGGACAAGTTTGAAATTGGTCAATGTCAGTTAACAAAAAAAACGTCACTAGTCCACTTGAATTCCTAGAAAATCATGTGTGCACCCTGGAGGCCTTGTCTTGATGATATTCCCAGGATGCATAACAAGTCACTACATATTTATAGATTCATAAAATCTGTTCAGTCTAACAACCGACCGAACTATACGGTAGAACAGTACTTTGACATGTAGAACAGTTACATGTAGCAAAAGTGTCGACCTAAGTCAACCAGTGCGGACGGCGCACTGGTTGACTTAGATCGACACTTTTTGCTACATAAAAGTATTTTTTGCAGATACATTGCACCCCCTTTTCCCAGAGTATAACTCTTTTCTAAACGCAACTGTGTGCCAACCCTTGGTACCCACATGTGGTATTCTCTTTTCCATTTGCCTCAATGGTTTTAAAAGCAGTCTGGATTAAGACCAACACGTCGTTTGATAGGTTGGGATTTGTTAGCTAAAAAGCCTTGCCTTTTTCTCCGAAAATGATTTCAAACGCCGCCTAGTATACTGCCGTAAAACTTTTTATTATATACCCAGCAGTGAAATCCTGGAATTCCCCAGTGTAATAAATTTTGATATCATCAGTAGTGACGTTATCAACTTTCACTTTCACTTCCTGCCGTAATTTTGGAACTACTTTTTTTTCGACTACATTTTATTCGACTTTCAAACGCAAAATTACAAATAATGATGTTAATAAGGTATATAATAAATAGAATAATCAACTGGTTATTTTTGATATGAAAAATATCTCACTCGGACGCGTCGTCAGGCGTTATAAAAACTCGTGCTGCGCACTCGTTTTTTCAACGCCTAACAACGCATCCTCGTGAGATATTTTTCATATCAAAAATAACCAGTTGATTATCCTCTATATACTTGCCTGGCATTCGTTAATTATTGTCTTTCTTTTTAAAACAGATCAAGATTGTTAACGATAAAACATTTTGTTGTGAAAATGGATCTACAGACGAAGAATGCCTTCTAGTTCATAGTAAGTTCAAATCAGTGTCATTATATCCTTACGAAGATTTTGGACTGGATCCAAAGTCTTTTGCAAACGACAAATTAATTATTGGTGAATAGTGATTTCTGTTCTTTGATGGGTGAAAATATTGTGGGAAAAGGAGAATCGGTCGGTCCCCCATCCCCAACATAGGTCTTGCCAAAACCATTAGAGGAGTTAGCATTTTTTAAATCTAATATGAGTTTACATTTGAGATAAATTCTATCAAACGAGTCAAAAAAATAGACACAAAACGAGCCTTTGATGAGTTCGATAATGTTTTTGTTTGCGATTTTCAATAGAAGATAATCAACTGCATGGTTATGCGTTATATTAAAAATCTGTTACTGGAATGTGGTATGATATGGTATGATATCGAGAAATAGCAGTGAAAATATTTTTTGATCTTACACTGGTACCAGCAGTGAAAATACCGATTTTCATGCCAAGGTTAATTGCGCGTGCCTCACAGCCAGATGGAAATATGACGTCATTTACCTTACATTTCTCGCGCTTGACGTAATATTGTAATGCGTTGCTATGCTGGAGAGGTACGCCACGGGGAATAAATGAAAAGAACTGTACTGGATTTTGATAAAGCTCCTTTCAGAAAAGGTTAAAAGCATGAAATGAATAGATTTTTTTTTCGATGAAAGATCGAAATTTATTTCATCTCGTGAACACCACTGGTAATATTTTCACTCTTGGCTGCGCCACTCGTGAAAATATTACCGATTGCATCCACTCGATGAAATAAATTTCGATCTTTCACCGAAAAAAAAACAAACTAATTATCCTCCATAAAGGCAGTGAATGTCAGTGGTTTTTTCTATCACATAACTCTTTAGCAAGAGTAAAACTGCATGATTTGTTAAAAAGCATAGACCTTCGTGTACACCGTGTCGTGAAACTTACATGAAGCCTCGGACATCGCTTCTTTGACAGGTGTTGAGGCATCAAGGACCAATGACAGGTCCAATGAAACTTGCACAGCTTCAGTTTTGACACTTAGTTTCGAAGAAAAAACTGATTTAGCAACGTGTTAGAAATGTGAAAACTTTCATGATTTTTAACACTTATCCCGCTAAATGACTAAATTGAATTATCGATTCGGCAGTAAAAACCTAGATAACGCTAATTCAGAGTTATACTTTGGGGAATAATATCTCCCTCTCAGTCTGATCTTGATCTACACTGTCCAGTAATGGTTAAATATGCGAAGTGTCGAGTGTGGCTTTACCTTATTCATTCTTTTGTTGTTGTTTTTTTTTAGCGTCATATTCCGATGATGGCTATCCAGAGTATTCTTTTTTATTGTCCCTCTGTCTGTCTGTGTTTCTGTCTGTCTTTGTCTGTCTGTCTGTGTTTCTGTCTGTCTTTGTCTGTCTGTCTGTCTCTCTCTCTCTCTCTCTCTCTCTCCATCTCTCCTTCATAACTATTTCTACAATTGAAGCATTATGCAAAATAAAAAAAATTTCCCATTACTTTGCAAGGGAACACTTGGCAATATTTTTCTTTTAAACTAGTTTCAGGGCAGGAAGGCGTCCTTGTCAGCGGCACAGTCAGTAGGCCAGCCGTTGTCAAAATTACACTACTTTCCGCTGGAATCACCATAGGTTAGTTGAGTACCGAACATTAATTCATAGGAGCATTTGAAGTAGTAGGTATCTAACCAAGCATTCCGCAATCGCACCAAGTGGGATCTATCAGGCAAAAGGGGCTGTCTGGGAGTTCTGTACATCAACTAGATAAAAAAAGAGATCAACGATAGTGCACGTCAATTCAAATTGATTGTGTCAAAAAGATTGTATAACATTGTAGAATGACCACTTTTCGTATAAAAAATATTATAAACGCGAAATGTGTCCAGCCTGGTCAGCCTGCGCGAATTGCGCCGGCTGACCAGGTTTGACACTTATCTCAGTTCCCAGATGTTCCCTTTTTGCATGATGCTACAAAACTCATTAGATATTTTTGATGTACGACAACGCTCTGTTTATTTCAAAACTGTTATCTTAAACTAAAATGCTAACATGTAAGCAAATTTAAGTAAAAGTGCTTTTGCAACAGAAAGGATTTGTTCAAATAGTTTGCATTGATATCGAAATAAGAAGCTCTGTCTGCAATAAAAGAGCTTTTAATCCCTCATGTTTTTTTTTTAATTTTCAGTTTACTTTAACACGTTATATTTGTTTTTTTTTTTCAATATTTAACCGTTCTTTAAATTTTTATAACACGTTTCATCGATAAACATGATCTGTTCTGCTGAAACATTTCTGTTTCTTCTTTTGATTCCCTTCTAGGTTCATTAGTGATTCTTGGAACAATGAAATGTTTCATAAGACGTAAACATAGAAAAAGGAGAGAGAACGAAGACGGTCAAGCATTGATAGAAAATGGAACTTCATCCAATGATGTTATCCATAGGTATCCTAGTATGCCTCGAGATGAACCAGCAAGTTCCCCAAACCTGTGTGTGTTGGACATGATAGGTGCTGGGTTAGGACTAAAGATGAATAACAACTTAGAAAACAAGAATAACGACCCAGCGAACATGATGTGTGACGGCACAGGAAGCATGATGACAAACCCCACAGAAAACATATCGAATAACGACCAAGAAGACACGATGACCAACCCCACAGAAAACATATCGAATAACGACCAAGAAGACACGATGACCAACCACACCGAAAATATATCGAATAACGACCAAGAAGACACGATGAAAAACCGCACAGAAAAGACAAACAAAGATATTGACAAACACATTAAAAAACCTCTGTACGGAGACCAGAGTGTTACTACATTTGCAGACATGTTAAAGAAAAAGCAATCGATTTATACAGGCAACGAACTCCGAGATCATTACAAAGACATTGGATGTCAAACAATCCAAAAGGAGAATTCTTGTAATCGACGAACAGTATTTGGAAACCCTTTTGAGCACTCTTCCATGCTCGACTTGAAAAATCCGACCTTTGTGATGCCGTGGTCTGAGGTGAAAGTACGACTTCCTGATTCCATTTTGCAGAAACATCCTGTCGAAATGCATGGAACTTCGTTTGATAACATCACATCTATTCACGATAAGATTAAAATTTCTGAGGACGAGATGCTGGTGTCACCTGCCGTGGAATATGTGCTGACTGGAGTGTCAGCTTTTGACGATTATGCTGTGGTAACCATGCCTTTTATAGGAGACACGGAGGGTTTACGAGTTTGGAAGTTTCTGTCGGACGATGGAATGCAGACGAAAGTTGAACCAATAGAAGTTCCGCCAAAAACCAAAGAAAACAAAGATCAGTCTCTGTTTTATGAAATTGACGGTAATTCATTTTTCTTTTCCATTTGCTTCTTAAAGATATTAACAGGAAAAGATTAAGGGTAGGAGAGGTTGGAGGTTATTAACACAACGGAAAAGGCCAAGACGAAAATACATCTTTATAGCATAATGCAAGTTCCATATCCGTATGGCATCTAAGTCACAATCTATACAGCTGACATATATGGCCTGCAACAGGCGAAAAGGGCAATTCGGACATTTGCATAAAGTGTCGTCTCTGATCAGCCTGTGAAGTCCACGCAGGCTGATCCGAAACGACACTGTTCGTTTTAATGTAATTTTCTGTTTTGCACAAGTCTACTGTAGCACAAAATATCATGTAGTCGTAAAGTGTCGTCTCGGATTAGCCTGCGCGGACTGCGCAGGCTGATCCCAGACGACACTTTTCGCAAATGTCCGAATGCACCTTTTCGTGTGTTACAAGCCAATTATAGGGGTTAGTGTATGCGAGGCAGCTCTCACGACGTCGTAATAACGTCATTCCGTCAGCGTAACTATTGCTAGGTGCCTCGTACATCACAATGTCACGTTGCGGTTTGATTTTTCTCAATATGGCGAGCAACACGCGAAAAGGGCATTCGGACAATCGCGTAAAGTGTCGTTTCGGATCAGCCTGCGCAGTCCGCGCAGGCTGATACGAGACGACACTTTCCGTTTTTATGCAATTTTCTGTTTTGCGGAAGTGTACTGTAGCACAAAATCTAATGCAATCGTAAAGTGCCGTCTTAGATTAGCCTGCGCAAACTGCGCAGGCTGATCCGAGACGACACTTTACGTAAAAGTCCGAATGTCCCTTTTCTCATTTTTCAAGCCATATAGGCTTCTCTAACGTCAGTACACTTGTTATGTCAGTGGATCCACTAGTTACCATTTATGATCAAGCCCTGTCACAACACTCTGTGTCGCTATAGACAGTTCCTGGATCGAATCATTTTCTTTCCTGTCAGAGCAGATTTGAACGCGAAAGATAATACATGGTAGAAGCTTACAAGAATATAACAAAAAAATAAGACTGCCCGAGTTTGAGGGCCAATGAAAGGTCCAAAAGTTGACTCCCCCTCAAGGGACATCGGACTCGGGATCTTTTGGTTACGAGGCCGACGCTATTCCTCTCAACCACGGACACCATTATTACCTTTAGAGATATTTGCGGTCATAAAAGGCCTAGAATGAAATAAACATTGGTCGTGCTAACTTAAGCCCTTGAGTGCCGAATAAAGCCAAAAGATACTTTCAATCCGGAAATAAGTCCCTAATATCCACATTTTTATATCCAAAAGATACTTGTTATCTGCAAAGAAGTTCCTAATATTCACTTGTAAACACAAAGATACTATCAATCAGGAAATAAGTTCCTAATTTTCCCATTTTTATACCCAAAAGATACTTTAAATCCGGAAATAATTCCCTAATATTCACATCTCTAAACCCAAATTATACTTTCAATCCGGACATAAGTCCCTAATATTCACTTTTGTAAACGCAAAGATACTATCAATCCGGAAATAAGTTCCTAATATTCCCATTTTCATACCCAAAAGATACTTTCAATCCGGAAATAAGCCCCAAATATTCATATTTGTAAACTCAAAATATACCTTCAATCCCGAAATAAGTCCCTACTGTTCACTTTTGTAAACACAAAGATGCGTTCAATCCGGAAATAAGTTCCTAATATTCCCATCTTTATACCCATAAGATACTTTCAATCCGGAAATAAGTCCCAAATATTCACATTTGTAAACCCAACATTTCTGTCAATCCAGAAATAAGTCCCTAATTGGCCTCTTGAGCCAAACATTAATTTTACCGATGATATCTGAGTAGTACTCTGATAAAGAGGGTTTAATGCCTTTCCGTGCTTCAGTATACTAAATATGTCACCTTGTAGTATATAATTTTATTATATACCTAGCAGTGAAATCCTGGAATTTCCCAGTGTAATAAGTTTTGATATCATCACTAGTGACGATATCAACTTTCACTTTCACTTCTTGCCGTAATTTAGGAACTACTTTTTTTTCATTAAGCACTAATAGATAGTATTAATTGTAAGTTCTATACTATCAACCAGACAACTTCTCACTATCCAAAGTATTGATTTCGACTTTCAAACGAAATATTAAAAATAATAATGTTAATAAGGTATGTAATAAATAGAATAATCAAATGGTTATTTTTTATATGAAAAATATGTCATTCGGATGCGTCGTAAGGCGTTCAAAAAACTCGTGCTGCGCACTCGTTTTTTTCAATGCCTAACAACGTATCCTCGCGAGATTTTTTTTCATATCAAAAATAACCAGTTGATTATCCTCTGTATATCCAATTTGTGTAACAACCGACCAAATCACGCTGGAAAATGGTACTTGAACTTTCAGAAAATTTAAAAAACAAAAAAGTATCGACTCATGTCTGTGCGGACTGACATGGGTTGATATTTTTTATACAGTGCAAGTATGATTCATTTCATCTTTTGTTCTAGGGAGAAACGTACGGATATTTACCAAGTCGTTCTCCGGATTTTTCCAAACCACCAAAAAACACAATCGTGGACGATGCTTGAGTCTCCATGCCTACCTGTTTGGATCCCATAAGCGTTTCCAACCAAATTGCCATGAAATACGTCTGAGGCTGTACATTGCGGATGAAATCATGAAATTCAAAGACTACAAAAAGGTGAGAAAATAGTCAACGGCCACAAGTATTTCACCAAAACCAGAATTCCTTTCATTGAGTTATATGCTCTATTCAGTGTGCAAGAAAATTGTGTCCGCTGCATCCGATCATGCAGTTATAAAAAAGAACTGTATTCGTGGAAAGCCGGGTTTCTAGAGGTGTTTACGCTTGTATGTTATTGATTCTCGCATGACAACAAAGTTGTCGCTCGATGAAACCCAGCTTTGTTGTTATTCTCTTAGAATTTGGTAACATCACCATTTACCTTTGTGAGAAAAATGATAAAATATGGGCTTTCTTTAAGTTTTTATTGTATCCAACACGTACTCTGTTTAGGTTTTTATGTAATGCTCTCGGTTGGCAGTCCATCCGTCGGTCTCTCCGTCCGTCCTTCTGTCCGTCCGACCGTAAGCAATTTCTTGTTTGTGGAACTCCTCCTACAGTTTCCATTGTAATATGTTCAAACTTACCTCAATGAATCTCTCTGTGTAATAACTTGTGCATGTGACTTTTTGCATTTGGATCGCTTTAGGCATTCTATAGTTATTGTTCTTTGTTATTTTTCAAACTTAAATCTTAAAAGGAGCATAACTCAAAAACTGTTAGAGGTGAATATATAGAGTTTATTTCATCAGCTTATGGTTAATATGGGGAAATATTAGCCAAAAAAAAGGGAACGGTATGCGAAAATAACGAGTGCCATAACTTGCGGACCTTTCCCTTTTGAGGCAAATATTTCCCATATTAACCACAAGCTGATGAAATAAACTATATATATATATTACATTTCCTATGATTATTTGTCAACGAATGCCTCTTTTAAAACTAGTGATCTCAAGTCAATTAACCGGATAACCGATATTTTCAATAAAAGTAGTTCCAGATTTTTGACAGGAGGAAAATATTCACTGTGACGGGGAAATGATTCCCCTCAGCTTCAATTACGACATTTATCTACCCATAACATTTCTAAAAATAGACACATGAAACATAATATATGATACTTCATGGGTGGATAGACCTCATTAAGGAAAAGTGCAGTGCACAGGATTCACAACACTTTATTTCATATTTTAGGAGTTCATGACCTTTGTCATTTTTTCTTGCCTAAATTTTGTCTAGTGCATAACTCGAAATCTACATGAGATATAAACCTGCAACATCACAGGTTAATAGATGACATTAAGGATAAGTGCAGTGTATTAGAGCTGTAACTTTTGGCCTCATACTTAAGTAGTTATTACCTTTTGATTTTTTTTCTTACTTTAATTTTGTCAGAAGCATAACTAAAAAATTATAAGGGGTGTAAAAATGATACTTCACCGGTGTATAGATAAAATCTAGGAGAAGTGAAGTGCATAGGAACAAATGATTCCATGGTCTCACAGGTGATCCAGGACTGTCCAGTGTCTTGTTCTGTCATAGTACATCCCACACTTGACCCATTTCAATGAAAAACCCTTTCGGGCGCATATGTGTCACTTTGCGAAGCTCTTGTTTTTTGTTGTTCTTTTGTATCCTTCACGTATACTGTTTAGGTTTTTATGTATTTCTCAGTTAATCTGTTTAGTTTTTTTTTTTTATTTCTCATGTACTCGGTTTAGGTTTTTCTGTATTCCTCGCATATTCTGTTTAGTTTTTCTGAATCACTCACGTACTCTGCTTATTTATGTTATTTTTTGTTTTCTTCACATACTCTGTCTATCTTTTTTCTGTATCCATAACGTACTCTGTTTATGTTTTTCTGAATCACTCACGTACTACCTTTAGTTTTTTTTCTGAATCACCCACGTACTCTCTTTAATTTTTCTCTGTATTCCTGACGTTCTCTGTTTATTTTTTTTCCTGTTTTTTTCCTCACGTACTCTGTTTATGTTTTTCTGAATCACTCACGTAATTCTCTATTTAGGGTATTCATTATCACTTATGTACTCTGTTTAGGTTTTTCTGAATCATTCACTGTTTGTGTTTAATTTTTTCTCTATCAGTCATGCACTCGGCTTAGATTTTTTTTTCCTGTCGGGACATAACAAAATAAACTAAACAGCTACACCGAGTATTTGAGAGAAAAAAGAAAATCAACACTAAAAAAAATGTATACATGTAATAAAAGGAACATTGCATAAGTCTGCGTTTATGTGTGATCTGATACGATCGAGTTTTGTTTCCAAAGAGGTTTGCATCGGATTCGGCACTGGTGGATACTTTTGGAAAATTCATTAGACCTTCTCTCAGAGAGCATGCCCCAATCTACTTTCAGATCATAATCATCATCATCATCATCGTCATCATCATCACCATCGTCATCATCATCACCATCATCATCCTCATTATAATTTGTTTTGCTGATGTTTCAATTACGACTCCTTTTATTGGGACCGTCTCTTCAGGAACTGTTTCAAAGAGAAGAGCGTGAAGGCCGGACCATGTTGATTGATACGGCTGTAAACTTGACAGAGAAAGTGAATGAAAAAGATACTTTGAAAGCAGTGGTCACAGTCTGGCGGAGAGAGAGTCAATACTGGTCCCACGTTGAACATCCCCTCACAAACCAACCTGTATATCCGGAGATCCAGGTTTGAATCTATTCACTTAAACCTAAGAGCTTTAAATAAGCCCAGCAGGCTTTTCTTCATTTTAGAGATAAGAGACTGTCGAGGTCAGTTTCAAGGGTTGCTATTTACAGCAAAGTGGACAGATTAGAGCAAAGATGAGACTGGCGGACAGACAGCGGAAGGACTGTAGGACGGACGGACGGACGGACAGACAGACAGACAGACAGACAGATAGACAGACAGACAGACAAAATTGTTTTTTTATCCTCGATATACTCATTTCTTTCTTGTTTTATTTATTTTCAACAGGAGATGAAGTTTTGTGAAATTGTTCAACAATGTCCAGAGTGTCCCGACTGCCACTTTAGACAAGGAAGGGTTCCGTTTGCCTTTGAATGGTACATGACAAGTGACCCACAGTTTTACCCGAGCGAATTTTTCAAATGTTTTGTCGGTGTGACTTGCGTCACTCCAATACAGCAGAGAGAAACCCACCTTATAGTGCAGGAACTTCGACTCGGGGTCGAGTACCGCCTACCACATGAGGTTAGTTGCCTTTCAATTAGTTTGGATAGAGAAAGATAAAAACATTGATCCTTGTTTAGCCATGGTTTGAATGATTTATTTATATTATTGGCCTTCAACACGTCAGAAGGGGCATTCGGACATTTGCGTAAAGGTCGTTTCGGATCAGTATCTGCAGTTTGCGAAACTAATCCAAAAAGAAACTTTCCGTTCTTGTGTAATTTTCTGCAAGTCTACTGTGGGACAAAATCTAATAGAGTCGTAAAGTGCCCTCTCACTCACTAAATATCTCACTCACTCATTTCTTCACCCACTCAATCACTGAATCACTCACTCACCCATCCACACACCTACCTACTCACCCACCCATCCACCCACCCATCCAATCACTAACTCACTCACACACACACACTCACTCACTCACTCACTCACCCATCCACCTACATACTCATCGACTCACTCATCCACTAACTCATTCGCTCACTCACTCATACTCTCACTCACCTACCACTCACTCACTCACTCACCAATCCACCTACCTACCCACCCAGCCACCCGCTCACTCACCCACCCGCTCACTCACTCACTCACTCACTCACTCACTCCACAAACCCACTCATTGTCTCACTCATCCACCCACACACCCACACACTCTTTCACTCACTCATACATTCATTTACTCACCATTCACTCACTCACCCATTTACCCGTTCACTCACTCACTCACTCACTCACTCACTCACTTTCTATCTTTACAGGAATTCGACGATGCTAATCGACTTAGAAATGTAAAAAGTTATCTAACCAGCATGGAGGACGAGAAGCAAGAGCGATTTAACGAAACAATCAAGTAAACTTTTCTGTCAAATCTAATTCTCTCTGTCACTTTTCCTTAACTCTTTACCACACGATCCCGACTTTTGACGACTCTGAGACGGAAGCCTTCTGAAAACATTGTGGAAAAAGGAGAAAATGCTGGTTACCAGCATTTTCTCCTTTTCCCACAATGTTTTCTACCCTTCTCAAAACGAATCTTAATTTTTTAGTCTCATTCTTTTTGTCGTCTGCAAATGCTTTCAAATTGCATCAGGCCATATTTTGTCGTTTGGTAAAGAGTTAAAATGCCGATAACAACGACGAGACCGACGACGACGATGATGACGACGACGACGACGATGATGATGATGATGATGATGATTCACTGTCTTAGCTCTTGGATCTGCCTTTGATCGTCATATTTGATGGGCCATGTTATGTAAAAAGGCTAAATATACATGCAAAATGTATTCACCAAGGTCAGCCTATGCAGCCGTGCCGGTGTAATGCAGAGAAATGGTCCTCCCTACAAAATGACCCATGGGTCATTTCTCTATGTAGATGAATGACCCCGGTCATTCTTCTACGTAGTGAAATGACTTCTGGGGTCATTTCTCTGTATAGAATAATGACCCGAATGATTTTGTAGAGGAGGGTCATTTATCTGCATTACACCGGCCTACCAGGTCCAAAACTTTTTTTGCTTTTCTGCATCAATTCCTTCATGTTCATACGCAGATTATCTTTCCCCAAATGCCTTTTTCAAAACCAAAACTTGGGTTTTTCATATCGGCTTGAAAGTCTTAATTGTACTTATTCAGCCGGATAAGGGCCTTAGTTTAAACATAATGTGACCCATCATGCAAAAAGGGACCTTCTGAGCACAGCGAAAAGTGTCAACCCTGGTCAGACTGCGCGAATTGCGCAGTCTGACCAGGGTCGACACTTTTCGCTTTAATGACATTTTCTGTGTGAAAAGTGGTCATTGTACCGTAGGCTACACAGCCATTTTTGAATTATCAACTTAAACTGACCTGTACTATACTTGATTTGTTTTCATCTTATTGATGTACAGAATTCCCAGATGGTTCCCTTTTGCATGATGGATTTACATCAATTGAGAAACAAGTTCTTACAACTTGTACTAATCTCTCTCGATTCTGCTATCTGGGAACTACACCAGTACTCGTGCAGAATGTGTGCACAAATGAAAAATCCCAAATTTAAGCATAAGCTCTAAGAGTCGTCCTGGAACAGACGCAATCAGGACTAATAGTTGATTAATTAACTACAAATATATCAATAAAAGGCCAAGTAGCGGCCAGATATAAACAATGTGTTAGAATGCATTTAGACTGTAAAGGTGGCCCTACAAATTTTGCGACGAAATTTTTTACGAAAAAATACAAAAAAAAATATTCCTTATACTCCCAAAGCCTTTTAATCTTCATTCATAAAAACCCTGTTGTCGAAAGCCATCCTACAACAAGAGAAATTAGAGATTTACTACGGCCCAGGTTGACACCGACGGGAAACACGGTCAATTTTTACTCTCTCATTCACATACCGGAAATACACAGGCGAAGCTTCAAACATAGGGTTCGAAGAAGACATTATGGAAAATAATTACATATTTATCATGTTAAGGAATTTAAGTGTCATTGGTCATGTGCTGGTCACTTGACATTCCCATAATACTTTTTTTTTATTCCTAAATATCCACCTTTAAATCATACCATTTAAGAGTAAAGGAAATATTATAAAGATGACAATCTGTTATTGTACATTCGACCGAAGTGTTAGTCGGAGGTAGAAAAAAAAAATGAAAATAGTTTAAAAGTTGACAGGTCATATCTTTTGTTACTACATGTAATTTGCCTGATTACAAAGTTCCTTTCTTTTACTACCAGCCACATACATTTAGACCAACCTTATAAAGACAGATTGTCATCTTCACAATAATTTCCATACTTTCAAGTAGTATGAGTTATGTTCAATTCTAACATGACACGCGAATTTGGCTCTATAAACATAGTGCAAGGAAAGCGTGGTAAAATCTGCGACAATCTATGTAGAGTGACGTCATTCTGTATCGAGTGACATCATTCAATGAGTGAGTTATTCAATGGAACATAATCTTCAACCGCGTTTTTACTCTTAAGTTTGAGCTTGTTTTCCTTTAGTTAAGAATTGGCCATGTTAGAATCGAAATAATCTTCTTTCGTTCGTGGTTTATCGTTCAATAAACCACGTTGTGAGTTAAGAGGCGCAATGAATAACCAACTCGGGCTATCGCCCTCGTGGATTATTTATTGCGCCTCATAACTCACAACTGTGGTTTATTGAACGATAAACCACGATAGAAAGAAGATTATATCTTAAATGCACTTTATATCCGCATTGTTTACTTTTGGCTGCTTTTAAACTGGAGTCAAATTTACATTTCAGGAGAAAATACGATTGCCAGGGAACACGTATCGTGGAAGTAATCGATGATCTTCAGCGCAAAATGAAACCTGTTGGTATATATGAAGCAATTGTCGCCAGTTTACAACTTGGACATATGTACAGAGAACTGAGCGATCTCCAAGACAGAGGTTTTATACCTGATAGATTCTTTCCAAGACCTTCACCTAGGTCAGGTCTAGACGAGTCTGATATGAGAAACAGCTGCTCTGACAGACGTGGCATCGACCATGGACAAACTACTACAGAGATACACAATACCGCAGCCAATCAAGATGGCGGTACACCAAACCAGTACCACGTGGAAACCAATGGTAACACTCAAAAAGCACCAGAAGCGACAGGGCTGCAAGCCGAAGGTGGTGTCGATAGTAGGCGGTGTAGGAATGAGCTAGGCTCCGATCTACCAGTCTGCTCATATGATCTTGTGGAAAGAAATGAGAACAGGCAAGCATTGGTTGGTTTTCATGGAAATCATGTGCCAAGCGATGCGAAAGGTGTGGAGATGGGGCAAATGGGGGACAATCAATTCCCAGAAACTGTTCCACAACAAGAACAGGCGTCATTTGACGAGACAGATCTGAAAGAATGTCCTTGAATCAGTTACTGAAGGACACTAAGCATTTTCCATGCTAACACGTGTTTTAACGACCCCGAGGAAAATAGCTTTTAAAAATATTGTCGGAAAACAACAGAACATGCTGATCACCAACATTCTCTCTTTTATCTGACTTTTTTTTCTACTCTTTCCAAGATGATTATTAGTTTTGGACAACACACAAAATTAGGTAAACAAGTTAAAATTGTTTTAATTTAATTTAAAAGTGCAACTGGTGTAAGAATGCAATCTAGAATTGTTTTTAAATGCCCAGTAAAGGCAAAAATATCAAAACCGGTGTCACAATACATTTAAATAATCATACCATTTAAAAGTATTTATTATATACCTAGCAGTGAAATCCTGGAATTTCCCAGTGTAATAAATTTTGATATCATCACTAGTGACGTTATCAACTTTCACTTCCTGACGTCATTTGGGAACTACCTTTTTTTCGACTACATTTTTTTCGACTTTCAAACGCAAAATTACAAATAATGATGTTAATAAGGTATATAATAAATAGAATAATCAACTGGTTATTTTTGATATGAAAAATATCTCACTCGGACGCGTCGTAAGGCGTTAAAAAAACTCGTGCTGCGCACTCGTTTTTTCAACGCCTAACAACGCATCCTCGTGAGATATTTTTCATATCAAAAACAACCAGTTGATTATCCTCTATGGAAAATATTGTGAAGATTAGAGTCTGTAATCATGTGGTCGGGTCATATATTAGTCATTGGTAGAAAAAAAGAATTTTAAAATCAGACAAACAAAAAAACGAAAGACACAGCTTCGTAGCGGGTTTTTACCAAGTTTTGAAATTATTTTTTCTGTCAGCGAGTTACACTTGGACCGACCGTACAGTGACAGATTGTCATCTTGGCAATAATTTCCATACTTTTGAATGGTATGATATAAATTCTAATACATTTAAACATCCGCGTTGTTTATATTTGGCCTTTATTGTTACTTTAAATAGGGACCCACACAAGAACATGGGTTAAAGCACTAATATCATGCAGCGTATTTTATCCACAAATTTCTTCACATATTAACCTAACGTGCTCTTTACTCGTATCCTGCTACACGATTGAAATGAAACTTTACAGCCGAGAGTAAAACCCAAAGGTATTGTGTGTGTGTGTGGGGGACGGGGGGGGGGGGGGAAGGTCGTATCCTTTTCCCAATCCCTTTCCCAAACAATCCCTGTTTTCACGACCTTTAATAGGCAGTCTTCAGAAAACATTGTGGGAAAAGGAGAACATGCTGGTAACCATGATAATCAGTATTTATTTTCCTTTAACCTACAACGTTTTCTTCCCTGCCTAAAACAAAATTCAAGTTTTGAGTCACAATCATTTATTCGTCTGCAAGTGCTTTCAAACTGGACGAGTCTAATATTTTGTCGGTCAGTAAAGAGTTACATACCGGACAGTATAAATCAAAGATCAGACTGCACAGAACGTGCAGTCTGATCTTTGATCTATACTGTCTGCAAGAGGTCAGTGAGTCGCGCTTAGCAGCCTAAGGGATAAAGTGTGTGAGATTTCTGTGCCATATGTACATAATACTTCCGTTACAGTTTTTGTAGTTATTGTGCAAATCTGACGAAAGAGAAGATCATATTGAAGGTTTTCACTCAATTCTGGTCTTCAATTATCGCAAGTAATAGCTCAACCAGTCAGAGGAAGCGTTCCAAAAGTCATTCCATTTATTTTTAAAAAAGCACTTTCTTTCCACCGAGTGACGTTTTTCAATACTGTCCTATTTCTCTTTGTTACCTGGGTACAGAACCTGATGTGATCTACGGATGTCATGAAGGTAGACTGTCACAGAATTTGCTGTCTAAATCCATTTTTCTTGCGAAATTGTTAGTTTATATATATTTTATTGCCATAAATGGAATGACAATGTACATTGGCAAAGGGGCATGGCCTCAAGTTCTCACAACTTAGATTCGGCCATTCCCCTATAAATTGTTCTGATACATAGTTTATTTCGTCATGGATTTTTTTTATAAAAAATAAAATAAAAAACCGAAACAGAAAAAAATGACATAGTTTATTTTTATATAACGAATTTCAGAAAATATTTGTTACATTACATTAATTTACAATGGCTGCAATTGAAATTTTGTGGGAAATGAAGAAAATGCTGGCTAGCAGCATTTTTTCCTTTTCTCATAATGTTTTCTAGACTATCTGATTAAAATCTTACCAATAGTGTCATATTATCATTTTCGTCTGCAAGTGCTTTAAAATTGGACCCGTCATCACACAATTTTCTTTTCAAGCTTTTGGCTGATTTCCCACATAATCATCGTCGAAAGCAAAGGGTGAAGAAAGCAGATTTTGAGTATCCTTTGGGAGCTTGCTTAAAATATGTTGGACAGTTTTTAGCTCCACTGGCCGAAGGCCAGCGAGCTTATGTCATGGCCCGGTATCCGTCGTCCGTCCGTCCGTCCGTGCGTTAATTTCTATTTTAAACATCTTCTTCTGTGGAACTACCCATCCAATTTTGATGAACTTCAAAGACATGATCATGGCATAGTTATCTTCAGAAATCCTTGAAAGAATTGTTCAAAAACTCTGGTTGCCATGGCAGCTAAACTGAAAAATATTGAAAATTTTTAAAGATCTTCTTCTTTGAAAGTATAAGGCCAATGGCTACCAAGTTTGACATGTAGCTTTATCTAGTGGACCTCTACCAATTTCCTTCAAATAATAGCCATGGGATCAAAATTGGCCCCGCCCCGGGGGTCACACGTTTTATGTGGGTTTATATAGGGAAAACTTTAAAATCCTTCTGGTACCTAGCCATAGGGCCTATAGGGCTACCAAATTTGGCATGTATCTTTATCAAGTAGTTGTCTACTAAAAGTGCCCAAATAATAGCCCAAGGGTCAAATTTGGCCCGGCCCCGGGGGTCACAAGTTTTATATAGGCTTATATAGGGAGGCTACTCAATTATGCATCTAGCTTTATCTAGGGGGTGTCTACCAAGGGTGCCCAAATTATAGTCCTGAGATTGAATTTGCTCCAGTTCTGGCGGTCTCAAGTTTTTTACATGTGCTTATATTCGGAATTTTTTAAAAATCTACTTGTACCTAGCCATACGGTCTAGGGCTACCAAATTTTGCAAGTAACTTTATCTAGCGGGCCTCTATCAGGAGGGCCCAGATTACAGCCTTAGGTTTAAGTTTGTCCCCAAACCAGGAGTCACAAGTTTTACATGGGCTTTTGTGGTGAAAACTTTCTAGGTCATCTTGTTACTAACTGTAATAAAGACTAGGGCTAATAAAATTTAGCCTTGTCTCATAGGTTTCATACTTTTCAGGGCCTTTTTTTGAGAACGCTTTGAAAATCTTCATGTTTATAACCACATATTCTAGGCCTGTATTATTTGGTATGGGGGCCTTATCTTGTGGACCTCAACCAGGGTCCGTATTCACCAACCGTTCTTAAGAATATTCTTAGGCTAATTCTTCAGAATTTTGTCAATGTGAAAGTAACAGGACTTCTGATTGGCTAAACCAATTGGTTTAGCCAATCAGAAGTCCTGTTACTTTCACAGTCAGAAAATCTTGAAGATTTAGACAAAGAACGTTCTTAAGAATGGTTGGTGAATATGGACCCTGGATTCAAGTAATTATAACTTTGCCGTCAAAATTGACTTTGCCCGGGGTCACAACTTTCTCGTAGAATTTTATCGAAAAAAAAGTGTGTGTCCTTAAGTTTAAAACCAGTTGGCCAAATATTGTAATGTTTGGCTTGTGTCTTTACTTATTATCCGGTGGAGCGATACAGAGCCATTACGGTCCTCTTCTTTATTGTATGGAACTGCTCCGGATATTTATGTGCTGTTAAAATCGTCATTCTTGTTACTGTTTATGTGTCATACTAAGGTACAAGAGGGTTTAATGTATCTTCGTGATGAATTCTTCATATTGTCCTATTAGTGTTCCCACTAGCCTTTTATTTCAAGGGTACACTTATCCCCGGGGCTGTAAATCTGGGGCTAAAGATATCATATTTGAGGGAGTGTTAATAGTTGTCCTGTATTATTATATTTTGACATTTCCAGTTTAAAGTCATTAAAAGCTGAAAAGATGCTCTGAAGTGACCCTGATCGGACAATATCAAAAAGAACTTTTTGTTGTGTCATGGGTTTCCGTGTTTTTTTGCATTTTGAATTTTTTCATGTACATGTACACATTTATGGATAGATACTTCTGCGTGAGGTGACTATAAGTTATCAATACGGGTAGCAAGGAACTTCAAATCCTGTCATTTTTACACAAGTCAATCGGCTACTTTTTTAGCTCCACTGGCCGAAGGTCAGCGAGCTAATGCCATGGCCTGGTGTCCGTAGTGCGTCCGTCCGTCCGTGCCTGCGTCCGTCCGTCCGTGTGTTAACTTTTCTTTCAAACATCTCTGAAACTACCATCCAATTTTGATGAAACATTACAGAAATAATCCCGCCGTGGTTCTCTTCAGAATTTCTTGAAAGAACTTGATTTCTTCAAAAACTCTGGTTGCCATGGCAACAGAACTGAAAAATATTGAAAATCTTCTTGTCTGAAACTACAAAGCCTATGACTACCAAATATTGCACAAATAACAGCCCTGGGATCAAAATTGGTCCCGTCCCGGGGATCATGTTTTATATGTACTTATATAGGAAACGCTTCAAAATATTTCTGGTACCCAGCCAAAGGGCAAAGGGCTACCAGATTTGGCATGTATCTTTATCTAGTAGTTGTCTATCAAGAGGGCCCAAATTATAGCTCAATGATCAACTCTGGCCACAAGTTTTATATGGGCTTATGTAGGGAAAGTATTGTAATGTTCAGCTTCAGAAGTTGTGTTACTTTTTTAAAACTTTGATCATTGGAGAATAAGAGAAAGAATGTTCTAAATAATGGTTTGTGAATACAGACCCATCTTTGCGAGCCAAGGTTAAGATCACTATGTGGATCTTACCTTGGCTGATTGAGCCCGATTTCGAGATTCCCGCGACACGCCCCCTATTGGATGCTGCTTATTATCTCCCTTTACATCGTATTTCTTATAACCAATAAATTGTCGTTTTACAAACCGCTTACGAATACAATAATTCAACATGAAGCAATAACCATAAAAGCACTTCGACATTCCATGGTCAGGTTCTGGGATATAGCCTAAAACAGCTGATAATTGGATCGTCACATTGAAACTTTATGTAAATATTGTTCGTCTTTGTTGTCTTCGGTAATAAATAATTATTCATCTTTACCTTCTATTTTTATCGCGACTCTGTTCTATTTTTATCAAAGATGAAATGCTACGAGCGATTTGATTTGAGGCAGTTAGAGCTAGCTGCAACCAATGAAAATGCGTATCGGGTGATTGTTGAAATCAAGCTCAATCCGCCAAGGGTAGAGTATCGTAGTGGATCGTAACCCTTGGCTTGCGAAGATGACAGACCTAGGTGTTTATCCTCTTTATGTTGGACCAAGGTGGACCAGTTTGGTTTACAAACATGTATATGATCTGTACCGTATCTGGAGATAAAATCGGTCCTTTGACATCCAGAAATTTTACAAAGCGGAAAAAGTATCGGCCCAGATCAGCCTTCGCAGGTTGTGCAGGCTGATCAAAATCGATTCTTTTTGCATAGAGAGAATACTTTGAATACTTATTTAGTCGTAGTTTGATCCAAATATATTTTAGAGCTAAAGAGCAGTGACAGAAAATGAGAGAGAGAGAGAGAGAGAGAGAGAGAGAGAGAGAGAGAGAGAGAGAGAGAGAGAGAGAGAGTTGAATCACGTGGGATATTTTGAAATTAATTTGGATGTAACTGACTATACATGTATATATACAAGACGAATAAGTAAATTAAGTCATTTATTAATTTATTCATGACGACTTTTAACACCCCTGTTAGAGAAGGCTTTAGAAAACATTGTGGGAAAAGGAGAAAATGCTGGTAACCAGCATTTTCTCCTTTTCCCACAATATTTTTCTTCCCTTTCAAAGAAACTTTATTTCATATGAGCAACATTGAAACTATCGTCAGCAAATGCTTTGAATTCGGACAGGTCTAAATCTTGTCCTCTGGTCAAGGGTTAAACCTTTTTTACACACAGCTCATATCGATTTGAATGTTGTTTACAAGGAGACAATTATCGGAAAACCGACAAGTCACAAAGAGGTTTCACAATATACATTATTGTTTCAATGTAAAAGGTCTGGGACAAATAAGTAGAATTTAAACCGGTATCGGAACAAAGCGACTGAACCCTTTATCACACAATGCCGAGTTTTGACGCTCCTGGAAAAGAAGCCTTAAGGAAACATTGTGGAAAAGAAAGAAAAATGCTAACCAGCATTTTCTCCTTTCTCCATAATGTTTTCTTCTTTATCAAAGAAAAATTATACCATTTGAGCCACACTAAAGTTGTTGTCTGCATAATGCTTTGAATTTGGACAAGGCTAAAATTTTGTCACCTGGTAAAGGGTTAAGAATCACATTTACGCTTGTATTAAGAATCGTGACCAACAGTCTCAAGTATCAATGGACTGGTATCGTTCCAATCCTGGTCACTGATGTCATTCTTTTCAAAAAGTGTTGACAAAAATCTCTTTTGTACTTGCAACCTGATCTTTGTCTACACACTTTAATAAGAAATTCACTAAGTTAGCTTACAAAAGTATTTAAACATATTAGTAATACCAAAGGATATTTATCTAAATATTTTCCGACATCCATCCATCAGTCTGTCCGTTCGACTGCCTGTCTGTTCGACTGTCTGTCTGTCTGAAAAAACGTTTAAGATATCGTATGACTACTTGAAAGGATATGAAACATTTTCAGGAAGGGAGAAACGATGGCTACAAGCATTTCATCTTTCACGAAATGTTCTAAAAGTCCTTTAAAAAGAGAGAGTCAAAACGGGATAGTTTTGTCAATAATTTACGAAATGAATGTCCTTTCGTTGATCAAAATATACTCGAGATACACTGTATAAGATATAAGATTACTCGACCGATTTTTTTCTACCACTCCTATTTCAATTATTTAGGTCAAAATACGTTCATTATTACCGCGAAGGTATGGCAAATCAGTTAAGTCTTTGAAATTTGTCCAAAAGTATTTATACATGTAGAAGATTTACCAAAACGGCATATTTGGTAGTTTTATTTTTGTGGGTTTTTTGTGGCATTTTTCGGAGACAATGCCACTATGAGATCAATAATAAATGTTCAATGTTGAATTTTTAAGGGCCATGTATGGTATTTTGTGCAAAATCGAAGGAAATAAACCCGTTAAAACTCAATTTTCTTGACAAATGAGTTTTTCAATAGCACTTAGACATATAATTGGAAATGGCGTATCGAAATAAACTGCAATTTAAGGCCATAGAACATAGAAATACATCTTTCTGACTGAAAATAGCTTCACCTTTTTATAGCCTTCTATTGGCGCAATTATATGCAGAAAATGTGTCTTCTATCCGCTTTGCTACCGGGGGTGTTCGTTCCAAAACCAGTTCGTCCCTTGGCTTATTCGTCCTATGATTGCACGCTACTAATTTGATTGTGCAGTAATATTTACAAATAGAAAACCTTCTTGTAATGTTGGGAATTAGATCCTCACGGCCAAAGGCATCTCAAAATCATAGGAAAAAACTTAATTGAATTCAATATATTTACATGGCTTCTCCCTCTACCCATCATGCATCCTTCCGTCAATGGAAGTTACTCCTTATCCTTCTTGAAAGATCAAAGGGAGACCACCGATACACAAATGACGCAAACTCAGGCACCAGTAATCTCACTTTAATCAAAGAAACGTATTGATTTGCTTACGAGGTTGATTTTCAAGTTAATATTCAAATAATATTTCTCTTTTTCTTTTAACTCAGCTGAGAACTAAGTGCTAAGGTAAGGCATTGTTATCAGCCATTGTCCGGTGTCCATCTGTCCGTCTGTCCACAGTTCCTTTGAACATCTCCTCCTTAACCGCCTGGCCAATCTTGATGAAACTTGCCAGGGATTTTTTTTAGGTGAAGCCGTACCAAATTTGTTCAAGAGATTGGATTCCCCCCTTAATCTTTTGATGCCAGGGCAACGGCAAGGAAAAAATAGAAAACTTGGAAAGTTTTCTTCTTTGAAACAAGAAGGCGTAGAGATGTGATATTTGGTATGTAGCAGCTCCTAGTGCACATCTACCAATTTTGTTCATATTATGCCCCTTCAGTCAGAACTGGCCCCGGCCCGGGGGTCACAAGTTCGAACATAGGAACAAGGAAGGACAATTCTAACATTCTTCTTTTCTAATACTGGAAAATATAGAGCTTTTTTGGTATGTAGTGAACCTGTTAAAATTTTGTTAGCAACATGAGCACAACGTGTTCAGTCAGTTCAAAATTTGGTCACCTAAGTCATAAACTGGGCCTCAAGTTCAAATTAAAGTAATACCTAGTGGGCACTCTAGAGTCCACATTTTTTCTCTATTGACTTGAAAATTAACCAGAATGTTTGTCTTGACAAAATCTAGGATGATTTCGAAAATTGGGTCACTTGGGGTCGTAATCTAGGTCACTGAGTCAAATTAAAGAAATTCCTTGTGGGCACTCTAGAGGCTACATCTTTTACTCAATTGACTTGAAAATTGGTCAGGATGTTTGTCTTGAAGAAATTTTGGGTGAGTCTGGAATTGGGTCACCTGGAGTCATGAACTAGGTTACTTGGTCAAATTTAAGAAATACCTTGTCGGCACTCTAGAAGCCACATTTATTGCTCAATTAAGTTAAAAAGTTTTCAGAATGTTTGTCTTGATTATCTTTTTATGAGCTCTAAATTGGGTCATGTCGGGTGATAAATTAGGTCACTATGTCAACTTCAGGAAATTCCTTGTGGACTTTCTAAAGACCACATTTTATGCTCAATTGACCTGGCAATTAGTCAGATATTGAATTACGCACGAGGAATGAATTTCACCTATTGACTCGGTCGAGCGATCCATGTCCATTACGGCCCTCTTGTTTTCAAGTTATTAATTTCGCACAGTGGCTTCCTTGACGAATGCCATATCAGCGATCTCAACGCTTTGATTGCACTGTGCGAAGGAGTGTTGGAGGTAACTGATATCATAGAATCAAAGGGATATTGCCTATCCATATAATTTATAACATTTACCACAATCAACGCCAATGACACATGAACCATATTCTCATAAAAGGGGTTTAACCGCATCTCCGCGATGCATTATACCAATTAATTCATATTAATAAATGTTAATTCATATCAATTTATATGAAGACTCACACTGTCCTGTAAACCAACGCAAGGACCCAGATCAAACTGCACTAATACGTAGACTGATCTGCGTCTTTGCTGGGTGTCCATTTCACTTTGTTGGTAATGCCATACGGTGGCTCGATTATTATGTACCTTAGCATAAGTATGTATTATTTAGTGTATATTTGTATATTGATATGTGTTATATATGTATGCCCTTAAAGGGCCCACTATGGAAATAATAAACTATTCCAATCAGACTTTTCTATTTGATTACAAATCTCTAAAATCCATTTTGTCAGACAACGATTTTGAATCATGATGTTCATGGGTCCTTTGACAAATAAAAAAAGGACGTGCAGTCTGATCTTGGAACTTGGGTCTACACCGTCTGATATGGATATAGAGGTTATTTTTTTTTTTTCGTTGAAAGATCGAAATTTATTTCATCGAGTTGACACCATCGGTAATATTTTCACGAGTGGTGCAGCCACTCGTGAAAATATTACCGATGGTGTTCACGAGATGAAATAAAGTTTGATCTTTCACCGAAAAAAATAAATATTCTATATATTTCATGCTTTTAACCTTTTTTAGGAGGAGCTTTATCAAAATCCAGTGCAGTTCTTTTCCGTTATTCCCCGTAGCGTACCTTCTTCCGCACAGCAACACATTACAATATTACGTCAAGCGCAAGAAATATAAAGTATATGACGTCATATTTCCCATCTGGTTGTGACGCACGTGCAATTTACCTAGGCAACAAGAACGTGAAAATCGGTATTTTCACTGGTGGTGCCAGTGTAAGATCGAAAAATATTTTCACTGCTATTTCTTTATATCTTACCGGAAAGGATGAATAAAAAAAATTCTTAAGGATACACCTTTGAAATAGGAAAAAACGGGGTTTTTCTATCGGCTTCGTAATGTTTCGTATTAGTTATATTATTTTTGTTAACATGGGGTAAAATCCGGTTTACTTTTTACAAGACTACACAATTTCAGGCTTCTTAAGTTTGAAAATATTTGCAGACCACAAGGTAAAATAACCTCATTTTTTATAAGGTTTGCGTTTGAATGGGTACAAGACATTGCGGGAAGAGGAGAAAATGTTGATGAGCAGTTGATTTATTTTCTCCTTTCTTCAATGTTTTTTTTTTGTAAAAAAGTGGTCTTCCCCGGGATCGTTAAAAATCGGATTTGTTTGGTGAAAGATCAATCCCTATGACATTACAGAAAGATCGATTCCAATGACATTACAGAAAGGTCATTTCCTATGATATCACAGAAAGATCGATTCCTATGACATTACAGAAGGGTCGATTCCTAGAACATTACAGAAAGGTGAATTCCTAGGACATTACAGAAAGGTCAATTCCTAGAACACTGCAGAAAGGTCAATTCCTATGACATTACAGAAAGGTCAATTCCTATGACATTACAGAAGGGTCAATTCCTATGACATTACAGAAGGGTCAATTCCTAGGACATTACAGAAAGGTCAATTCCTATGACATTACAGAGGCTTTCAAAAAACGTTGCTGGAGAGACAGAAAAATGGTACCCAGTTTAATTCCCACAGTTTTCCCAATTCAAAGAGGAACAACATTTTCTGAAAGAGGTCTTATTTGCCGTATACAAATGCTTTCGATTTTGGAAAGCCCGAAATTTTTACAGGTTGGTAAGTATTCGCAATAAAGTAAACCCAATCTCATTATCTCAACGGCGGTACTGGGTTACTTGTCTATGACAAAAGAAACAAAAACAAAAATCCAGGTAGGGGATTTTTATGGGTAAATTTCGGAATAGACTAAAAATATTTAGTACAGAAACTGATGAATTGTTATTCCCATTTATTTTAGTGTTATGTTATAAATCTTGTACCGAAAGACCATCTGAATCATGCGATGTGAAATGGGAGCTTGTGCATTTGCGAAAAGTATCGACCCACGTCAGCCTGCGCAGTCCGCGCAGACTGACATGGGCCGAAACTTTTCGGTATCTTTAAATTTCTAGGGACCAGTCAAAGGACCAGTCTACCTCATGATTAGGTGGGTTGTTTGACAAATGGATGTTAGGGATACATAATAAAAAGATGGCTTGTCATCCCGGGATCAGGTAAAAGCATAAAGCCCCATTTTGCCAGAGCATGGCTCATATGATTTGACAAATTTATATCGGTAAATTATATTGGTATATGTATACATGTATTGTAAAAACCGCGCTGATTTAAGTCACAAAGAAAAAAAAACTAATTTTGTATCTTACGTATGAATAGAATTTAGAAAACCAAATTGTATATTCTTATATTGATAATTATATCAATCATACATTTTCAGAAATCTTAACTGTTCTATCATACATTGAATTTGTCAAGCAATAACGAAAAAAAAAGTTTTTTTTTTCGGAATTACAACCCCTATTTCTTCGGTAAATATCGTGTCACATCGACATTTTCGTAAGGGAGATTCGGCCAATTTCGACAGCATCCATCTTTTGATATGCGAATTTGGGGCTGTAAACGTTAAATAAAAAGGCTTAATTAGAAAATCCTGGATTCGTATTTTCTTTACCCTCACCAAACGACAAAATCTAAGACTGGTCTTAATGAAAGTATTTGCAAACGACAAAATAAACTTGACTTAACAATTGAAACTTGACTTTGAAAGGGTAGAAAGCATTGTGGAAAAAGGAGAAAATGCTGGCTGCCAGAAAAGGATTCTTCCTGTTGGACGTTAAATCTGGGACTGTTTGGTAAAGGGTTAAGCATAAAGCAGATTTTCATTTACTCTTTGACGCAGAATATGGAGTTTTAACAATCTCAAACAACTCTCCTCTTTCCACAATGTTCTCTACCCTTCCAAATGTTATCAAACAATTTTGATTACACCCAATTTGTCGCCTGCTTTGGATTTGTTCAAGTCAACTATTTTATCGTTTGGTAAAGTGTTAAAAAAAACTTCTAATCGAGGACAAGTAAGATCTAGATCTACGCACGTGTAATTTTGTGCTACATGATAACATATTTAATAGAGGATATTTTTTTTTTCGGTGAGAGATCGAAATTTATTTCATTGAGTGAACACCATCGGTAATATTTTCACGAGTGGCGCCGAAATTCGCCACTCGTGAAAATATTACCGATGGTGTTCACTCAATGAAATAAATTTCGATCTTTCACCGAAAAAAAAACAACCAAATATTCTATTTATTTCATGTTTTTAATCCTTTCTGGGAGAAGCTTTATCAAAATCCAGTACAATTCTTTTCCGTTATTCCTCCCGGCGTACCCCTCCCGCATAGCAACGCATTACAATATTACGTCAAGCGCGAGAAATGTAAGGTATATGGCGTCATACTTCCAATCTGGTTGTGAGGCACGCGCAAATTACCTAGGCACCTAGAACATGAAATCAGTGGTACCAATGTAAGATCGAAAAATATTTTTACTGATATTTCACGTTATTACATTCTGTTACTAATAATAGTAACATTTTCCACCGAAAATGGTGTAATATCAGTGTCACGCGAGGGCAGATATGACGGGGCAATGGGCTGATATCTGATATCCTGCCCGTTGATAAGATATTTGTTCTATATCTATAGCAACAGAACACTCGCTCGCAGACGAACGTTCTCAAAACATCCATTTTGAAAAAAAATGGCGGAATTGGTCCGTCAATCGCTAGCGGACAAATCTTCAAAACTACAGGCAACGTTGAATCGTTTAACCAACAAAGACGTGATAAATAGAGAATAGATTGTTGTTGTCTTCGTTTGGGAAACTTATCAGGCAATGTGTAGTGTATAGATAGGCTAGTAGATCTACGATTTTTGCCTATTGAGCCGGATGAACCGAGCTTGATTAAGTTTCATAATTCGAAGCACCAACCATCTTTTCTATTTATCCTGTTTCTATATTTTGATCCCTATCACACTAAATTGAATATCTAGATTGAGAAACAATAATGGCAACATCTTTTAAACAATAAACAAACATGAAGGACTGTTTATTTAAACGTCCTATGCTGCAAATACGCAGCTCTACGATGGTGATGATGAATGACGTCATGAACGTGACGTTTACCCGCGGAAAAAAATTGTGTCGAATGGAGACAAGATATTTTAATTTTTAGTATTTAAACATGCTAGAAAACTAAAATAATCGTGCAATTGATCCATGAATGTAATAACGAGGTTATTACACGGCTGATGAGGGCCGGAGAGTGATATCGGCCCTCCACCTCGAAATCTGCCCTCGGGCTAAAGCCCTCGGGGCAGATATCAAGGTGGCGGGCCGATATCACTCTCCGGCCCTCATCAGCCGTGTAATAACCTCTAAATATCCTACCGGAAAGCATGAAATAACATGTAATAACATATAGAGGGGAGTGATTTTGATTTCATAATTGAAAATATTACATATTCTCCACTAAACCCTATGTTATGGGTTCTCATTAGAATCGTCTCATCGAGACGATTCCAATGAGTACCCACAACATAGGGTTTGGAAGAGAAATAATGGATTTAGAATACCACCACTCCCTCTTAACTTAAGCTCTGACCCATTGAAATGAGTGCATTTAGTATGCTCTCCTACGACTTTCAAATTTATCACTTTATTATTTTTTCCATCAAAGAATCCCTGTTCATGTCGAGTTTCGGTTTTACGCTAACTTTGTGAAGTCTGTTTAGAAATGTCTACTCCTCATACGGAAGACATGTACGTACATGCGGTTTGTATTACTAATACAACAAAGAAATTTGTCTGGGTGAGTAAAATCATATCTAAAAATAGAAATATTGGAAGTTCTATTCTGGTAAAACCAAGATTATACACCTATAAATAGAAACACACCTCAAGTAAGGACAAACGACCTGAAAAAAAAAATTGAAACTGTTATCTCTCCTTTTTACGGAAATTCCAAAGTTTAAGTGAACATTCCAATATGAAATTTGGAAACTTTTATGTCATATTAGCAGTAATCTGTGTCATTGGATTAATTATTGCCATCGATGGTAGTCTGAGACGAGTAAGTTGCTGTTAATTAATTAGATTTCATAATCTGTTCACGAAATGTACACTTATGTATTTATATAGTGTAGTTTAAATATATTTTATTTTATCAGTTGAAAATGGGTTGGGCCACAAGTTCTCACAACTTAGAATATTTGCCCTTCCCCTATGGCACAAATTATCAAGGTCTTACAACGGTATGTACAACAACATTGAAGTTTGAGAAAGTCAAGAAACTATGTTCTTTATTTGAGTATTCTTGATATCTTGGGCTAGGCAGTCCAATTTGAGTTGCTTTTTTATCTGGACAATGTGGATTGTACGATACTTAACTGAATTTAACATCTGATCTTTGATCTTCACCGATATGTTGCGAGCTTTTAAGTCTTGGAAGAACTGTCTATTTTAGGTTATATACATATCGATGGTTTACTTAAAAAACCTCATAACTACAGCTGTAGTTACGAAGTTTTTGGAGTAAACCGACCGTATCCACTCTGTGCCAAACTTCGCAAGAGGGTTTTTTCGTGATTACAAAGTACGATAGTATTTTGTTTAGACGGAACATTCGTTTTGGGGTTTACAAAGTAATGATAAAGGTGGGTATTTGGAATTTTCACATCACACCAAATTGAAAAATATATATGTCACTGAAATTTATATGAAAAAACAATACAAATCATCAGTAATTAAGAATTTTAAAATTACAAAAAAAAAGTTTTGGTGGTATTCCCTTAAAAGGCTACGTAGCCTCTTAAGCTATATTTAGATTTCCCACCAAAATCAAAAAAGCATTCTGGGAATGTTAAGTGACTTGCACGTGACTTATGACTTTTTAATTCCATAACATTTCAAACATTTAATTATTTTCCATAATGTCAAGAACTTCGGATGCTATGTTTGAAGCTTCGTCTGTATATTTCCGGTATGTAAATGAGCGAGTTGCTCATGTAAAAATAGACTGTATTTCCCTTCAGTGTCGACCTGGGCCGTAGCAAATCCTTAATTTATCTAGCTGTCGGATGGTTTTTGACTCCTGGGGTTAAATGAATGAAAATTATAAGGCTTTGGGAGTACAAGGATGATTTTTTTGTATTTTTTGTAAAATTTTGTCCCAATATCTGAAGGGCCACCTTTAATATGTACAGCATAGAAAACCGTCCTAGTTCGATATCTTTTTACTTTGTTAAAGCTAATATCTCTCTATTTAGGCTACCGGTCTTATCTATCTACCCGTGTCTGTCTACCTATATCTACTAATCGAACAAATGCCAATATAAATGTGGGTTTTTTTTTCATTCCAGAAATCAAGGAAGTTTCTGAAAAAGAGACTTCGAGATTCACAAATTATTGGTAAGATTTCTTTTTCCTTTTCTCTGTTGTCCCAGAAGACATATCGTCATTACTTCGAAAAACTCGTAACTACAGCTTGTTAACCCTTTACCCCATAAGGCATTTCTATGGTATCTCTAATTGAACCTAAATAACAGCAAGGATGAAGACGTTTCTTATGTGTATATGACACCTTTTGATAGTGTAGAAAACATTGTGGCAAAAGGTGAAATTGCTCGTCACGAGCAATTTCACCTTTTGCCACAATGTTTTCCAAAGGCTCCTGCAAGCAATGTGTAGAAATGAGTATCTATAGAGTAAAGGGTTAAGAGAATACAGTCACGTCCACGTTACAAACTCGTCAAATTTTTAATATTATACTGCTAAATCACCGAAATAAAAGTTTGAAGCCGATAATAACAACCCAAATTTTACTATTTCAAAGGTACATTTTTGGAGAAAATATTTCATTTCATGATTTTCACGTTCCTGTTGCCTAGGTAAATTGCGCGTGCCCTACAACCAGATGGGAAATATGACGTAACATACCTTACATTTCTCGTGCTTGACGTAATATTGTAATGTGTTGCTATGCGAGAGGGTAGTACAGATAACAGTCCTCAAAGGCGATGTTACTTTTCGACTGGTCGCCTCTGGGTGCAGAGACAATCCAGTTGAAAGTTCCGCACAGATTTTGTTCGCAAGTTTGAACTCCCATAATTTCGCTAATAGAGCACAAAACTAGGATTTAAACATACCTGTTGCTTGCGTATTCAATATTCCTTCGTTTGACATACAAATATTTTCAATTTAAACGCTGATCGTGAGAAAACACGGTGCATTTCATCAGTTACTTGAGTGGTTTACGTTCCCGAAAACATACAAAATGGCCGCCACGCACGATAAATTTCGTCCGTGATTTTTCCGAGATAAACATGTTATAAACGACTTCTATAAGCTCTTTAAGTCATGAATAGTTTAACGATTTGTTCTTGGTCATGTTTATTACTAAAAGTTATTTGCATTTCGCTGCAATACAAATAAAACTGACGAAACCGAAAGTCAGTATAGCGCTCTATATTTGCTACCGGAAAATTTACGGTAGACTTGATACGGTACGGTGTACAGTAAATGTCCAAATATGAAAAAGATCACCGGAGCGTCTGATTATTGAGACTATGCGGGAGGGGTACGCCACGGGGAATAACGGAAAAGAACTGTACTGGATTTTGATAAAGCTCCTCCCAGAAGGGGTTAAAAGCATGAAATAAATAGAATATTTGTTTTTTCGGTGAAAGATCGAAATTTATTTCATCTCGTGAACACCATCGGTAATATTTTCACTCTCGGCTGCGCCACTCGTGAAAATATTACCGATGGTGTCCACTTGATGAAATAAATTTGATCTTTCACCGAAAAAAACAAATATCCCCTATCTCTGCAGTCTGATCTAGTTTACTACTGTCCGCAAAAGGTGAGCGAGTCACGCTTAGCAGTTTGTGTTAACTCTTCAACACACAATCCCGACTTTTAATGACCCTGGTAATGAAAGCTATTGAAAACATTGTGGGAAAAGGAGAAAATGCTGGTAACCAGCATTTTCTCCTTTTCCCACAATGTTTTCTACCCTTCCAAAAACAAATTTCAAATTTTCAGTTACTTTTATTTTGTCGTCTGCAAATGCTTTGATTTGGGTCCAGTGTAAAATCTTGTCGTTTGGTAAAGAGTTAAACGAAAGAGAACCCTGCTGATCACGGAACTATATTATAGGCCATGAATGTATTCCTTCTATACGTTTCTTTGAAATCTTTGCCACACAATCGGGTACTAGCATTCAACCGACCGTGTGGTAAACGGCTAAGCGTTTTAAGCTTGTTGAAGGAAAAGATTTTTGGTTAAGATCTAGTTCTAACTTGTAGCTTCATAAATCCAATTTAATTTCAATAAACTTGATGTGATTTGTGGTTTTTTTTTTTGTGAGCTTGTCTTACGCGGTTCTCAACTTATAATGGCGAGCCCCAGTAGCTCAGTCGGTAGCGTTCATGACTTGAGAACAAGGGGTCATGGGTACGATCCTTGGATCGGCCAATTTCTTTCCAAGGATTGATTATAGTCATTTCGACAGGATTCATTCCTCTCCCATCGCTGACAATTGTTTCGATGGTGGTTATATGGGAAAGCAGCCAGTGGCTTGGAAAGAAAAGTTTGCGGAGTACTGGTAAAAGAGACTCAATGAAAGCATGGATACGTGCACTGGCCGCCGCGATATAACTGAAATAATGTTAAAAACGGCGTTAAACATCATACATTGCAATCAACAGTCAATCTCAACTTCTCATGACGGCCAAAACACGAATCTGTCCATTCCTATTTTTTTTTATCGGCGCTTTGCAGAATGCTTCTGAATACCTACAATATAGTTTCTGGTAAAGTAATGTTGTTTTTTTTAGGGAAAATCGGATGACACAGTTAACCCTTTCCCAAATAATCCCTGGTTTTTATGAGTCTGGAATAGTAGCCTTTCGAAAACATTGTGGGAAAAGGAGAAAATGCTGGTAACCAGCATTTTCTCCTTTTCCCACAACGTTTTCTACCCTATCATAGACAGAAATCATCTTTTCAGCAAGAATTGAATTGTCGTCTGCAAATGCTTTCAATTTGGTCTAGTCCAAAAGTTTGTCGTTTGGGAAAGGGTTAAACAGTATGGTGTAGAACTTGATGAGCCATGCTCTGTGAAAAGGGGATCTAATGAATTTCCATGACCCAATATACCAAGCGCGTCATCATAATTACAATTGTGGATCCATAAACTCATTTTGTCGAACAAGCTACTGAATCATGAAGTAGAATGGCCTTTTCCCATGCAGAAAATTGACCACTAGCAAATCGTTTTGACACAGGCCAGCTTCTGCATGTTAACTGCGCAGGCGAGCCTGAATCGATTTTTTTTAACCAGATTCATCAAGTCTTCTTGTTACAGAGCATACCTTAGATATGGCCTGCAACACGCAAAAAGGGGCATTTGGATATTTGAGTAAAGTGTCGTCTCGGATTACCCTGCGCAGTTCGCGCAGGCTAATCCGAGACGACACATTACGGCTACATTATTAGTTGTACGGTCAGATGGCAGGGGACTTGGAAACTTGTTCACGGCTGTGGTGAATCATGTCGCCCCGAGCCGAAGTCCACCTGACCGTACAACAAATTTATTATACTGCAAAGTTTTACGCTTTCAAACCGCGTTAAACGAAATTTTCCTGTTTTATAATCTCATGAATCGAGTATGTTGACGAAATAGAAATTCCTTTCTGAGTGCCCCAATACTATTTAATGAAAACTCGCGTCACTGGAAACTGACGTGCAGTTTGGTGCATAAACGTGCAGTCTGTTGATCGAATGACGCCATTTTAGATGTGTTGCAAGTGTAGTGATGTTTATGGGGGCACTCAAAAGGGAAACTGGCTTTACTTGGGTTTTGACAGGGTACATGATATATATGTTCCCGGCATGTTAATCAATCAGATCACGAGAAATTTCTTTGTGGTGTACGTAGTCTTGAGGTAGAGCGTCGGCCTCATAACCTAAAGGTCCTGAGTTCGATATCCGGGAGCGGGTGTCAACTTTGGGATTTTTCATTGGCCCACACATTCGGCGCGAGTACTGGTGTAGTTCCCAGGAAGCAGAATCGAGAGAGATTAGTATAGGTTGTAAGAACCTATTTCTCAATCGATGTAAAATAAATATGTTTAAAGGGTAAAGAAATTTCTTTGCAGTATAATAGTAGATTTTGTTCTTCAGTAGACTTACGCAAAAACAGAAAATTATATAAAAAAGGGAAAGTGCCGTTTCGGATTAGCCTGCGCGGACTGCGCAGGCTGATCCGAGACGACTTTTTACGCAATTGTCAGAAATGCCCCTTTTCGCGTACTGCAAGCCAATTATAGCATACCATATCACATTTAATGTTGGTTGAAAACGTAGGAGTTGGAGTTGGACAGTCACAGAAACTCCTCCGTCCCCTCCTTTCTTCCAAAAACCCAAACGAAACGCATAAGTTTATCTATTCATAACCGCAGCTATAGATATGAGTAATTGTTGTGGGCGGAGTGAATCAAGATAAGAAAAAAAATTACAGAATGTGCAGTCTGAACATGCACCTACGCCGTCCCTTTCTTTGTTCTACTTCAGTTTTAAAAAACGATCTTGCTTTGCTGTAGAACAGTTTCGCACATTGTTTGTTGGTTTAGTATTCAGCGCCTAAAAAACAAACCGCGCATAATTTGCTGTCTCATCTTTGACATTATTTTCCCGAAAATATGAAATTTTACCGGGGGCGGGGTCGGGGAGGTGGAGGGGGCGGGGATGGGTGCTGTGAAATCCCAACTTCTTAAACTTTGAATTGTCATTTTATTTACTGAACACTAAACCTCTTTATAAAGACGATAAAATTCTAACTCTTATCGTGCTGTAGGCTTAAAAACGACACATTCAAGCCGATAGAATAAAAAAAAAAGAACGAAACGAAACCAAAAAAAAAAAAAACCGAATAATGCTATTTTAAACGATGTGTAGATCCAAGATCAGACTGCACGTTCTGTGCAATCTAACCTTGATCTCAACTTTTCGGTAAAGGTATTTTAGTCGCGCTTAACGGCCATTTTCCAAGTTGAAATCCCATTGTCGACGACAAACAAGATGTATTTCAAATTATAGAATTTGTCTTTGGTTGTTTTGGAGACATGGTTCACCAACATTTTCGCGTTTTCCCACACTGTTTTTTAAAAGCTGTCTACTTCCCGGGTCGGTTGAATGCCAGTACGCGATTGTGTGGTAAAAAATTCAAAGAGTCGTAGGAGGAATACATTCATGGCCTATAATATGGCTTGCAACACGCGAAAAAGGGCATTCGGACATCTGCGTAAAGTGTCGTCTCGGATCAGCCTGCGCAGTCAGCACAGGCTAATCCGAGACGACACTTTCCGTTTTGATGCAATTTTCTGTTTTGCACATGTCTACTTAAGGACACAATCTAATGTAATCGTAAAGTGCCGTCTCGGATTAGCCTGCGCGGACAGCGCAGGCTGATCCGAAACGACACTTTACGCAGATGTCCGAATGCCCCTTTCGGCGTGTTGCAAGCCATATAGTGCCGTGATAGGCAGGGTTCTCTTTCTTTTAACTCTTTACTTAACGACAAGATTTTACACTGGTCCCAAATCAAAGCATTTGCAGATGACAAAATAAAAGTAACTGAAAATTTGAAATTTGTTTTTGGAAGGGTAGAAAAAATTGTGGGAAAAGGATTTTCTCCTTTTCCCACATTTTTTTCAAAAGGCTTCTTTCTCAGGGCCGCTAAAAGTCGGGATTGTGTGGTAGAGGGTTAAACGACAACATTTATTTCACATTTATTTCATTTCTGCTAATTTATTTGAGATTTCTTTTTTTTTTTTCAGTCGACAAACTTAATGTGACCAAAGGGTTGGGTTTTGAATGCGTAAAGTTAAAGGTAAAGAAAAGATTGCGGAAAGTGAGATAATCGCTGGTTATGCGTTTAGTTTTTGCCCTTTACCGAACGCACGTGCGTGAGGTCGATGCTAAAGATAGTGCGCGAAACAGAAAATGGGTATTTCCAATCGGAAAATACATGTAAATGTATTTGCGCGTTTATAAGCTCTTATGATCTAATTTTCTTTTTTGTGACCCATCGCGCAAAAACAGACCTTCTGGGAACTTCGAAAAGTGTCAACCCTGGTCAGACTGCGCTTAAAAGGCATTTTCTGTATGAAAAAAATGTCATTGTACCCTGTTATACAATCATTTTTGAATTATCAACTTAAACTGACCTGCACTATCGTTGATCTGTTTTCATCTAATTGATGTACAAAATTTCTAGATGGTCCCTTTTTACGTGATGGGTCACATTATTTCTGAACCTGCTAAATAATTTGAAATGAAATTTTCAAGCCTACAGTCAAAACCAAAAATTTTGGAAATTCTGAAATTTTGATCGTTATTTTTTGAGAGGATAACTATCTCCTTATCGTTCTGTGCAGTCTGATCTTGATCTACACTGTCCGCAAAGGTTCGTTGAGTTGCGTTTAGCAGCATAAGTGTTAAAAACACCGAAAAAGTATCCATTCAGGATTTTACCCTACCTTTTGTTCAGTCTGATCTATTTCTCTACCGAAAAGGTATCACGGAAGTTTATGTTAACATGCATATTATACGCGGAATGATTGTGATGATTATGTCATATGGAAATATCTGCTTTTGAAATTGTTCACGGAAAAATTCTACCTTCGAAAGTGGACAGGGAAATCCCCTCTGCATTTCTACTCAAGGCGCTATCTCACGAAATAGATAAATGCCAGTACTACTACATGCAGATTGTATTTTTAAATATCGTTACAAACAGGATAGTAGCTCTGCATATTCATAGTGGCTGGCGTGGAATTTTGATAATTAATTTTGTGCGTGCGATAAATGATGAAATAGGAACCCACATACTCCTGAAATTAGTTTAGGAACAGCAGTTACATAATAATAGAAAAAAATATATAATATTTATATATCTGGGCTCATTGGAAGCAATAATAATCACTGTTGACTATATTACAAAAAAAAGAATATAATGTTCATTTTGCCGGCTTATAGTTATAGAAAAGAGTCACGTATTTTCGTGGAGTTATTCAATAAATCGTATTCCTCGAAAATTCAAATTTTTCGCAATAATTGAATTTCGACATTAACTCTTTCAGAGTTTAATATAATTACGAACATGTTCCGTAAAAAGGGGATGTAAATTATCAGCGAAACGTACCGACTCAGATCAGCCTGCGCAATCCGCGCAGGCTGATCTGGGCCGAAACGTGTCGCCATCCGTCAATTTTCTGTATGTCAAAGAGCCATTCTACCTTATGATTCAGTCGGTTATTAAAAATGTTGCCATTATGCTTCCATAATATTGTGATATCGTGCTTGGTATCATGTGTCACGGAGATATATTAAGCCCCATTCGCAAGCCAAGGATACTAACTCCACTTTGTTCGTTAAGTACCCTTGGCCGCTCGTCTCTTTAAAAATCGAAACTCCCGCTGCGCCACCTATCGAATACAACGAGTTGCGTGACCTTTGCAGATATTATTTCTGACCAATCAGAATAAAATTTGTTAGGCTATGCATCAAATATGGCTTCGGATTCATCACATCAAAAACAAGTCGAACAGACATACGATAATTCGCAATCATTTGGCTGTGGAACCCGTCCTAATATTTCACATAATTGATCGTAACCTTTTAAAATAAATTTTATTGAATATCGATCGTCTACTCCTTTTTGGCAAATTTTCGTCACAAACACGACAACTTTGGTTTTTGACGGGCGCCGCCATTATTGTTTTCTGTTTTGCGAAAGGTTTCTTGTAACGGATGGTTTGATTGGACGCGACGGGTTTTGATCGCATCCAATGAAATGGCGCAGTAGGAGCTTCGATTTTTAAAGAGGCGAGTGGCCAAGGGTTTTGCCTTAGTATCCTTGGCTTGCGAAGATGCCTTGTATCAGACAACGGTTCATTCTTAACCTATTAACAGACGACAAAATATTAGCCTTGCCCAAATTGAAAGCATTTGCATACGATATTTTTAGTGTGGCTCAAAAGGTACAATTTGTCTTTACTAGGGTAGAAAGCACTATGGGGAAAAACGAGAAAACGCTGGTGACCAGTATTTTCTCTCTTTTCCACAATGTTTTCAAAAGGTTTCTATCCAAGGGTCGTTAAAAGTCGGCTTTGTGTTGTAATGGGTTGAACCCCGTCGACGGCTGCAAATATAACCCGCCAAAGTTCAGTTAGATTGCCACCTTATAGGCTGGACTAAACAAGCGGATGGTATAGATCAAGATCAGACCGCACGTTCTGTGCGGTCTGATCTTGATCTATGCCTTCCGCATAAAGCACTGCCTTTCCCTTGGGCGGGCTAAAAGAGTCAACCTGTCACCAGACTAGTAATTAGTAATGGTATGCATTAAGTGAAACTTGGAGAAGAACTTTAGAAACCAAAGCTTCCGTTCTTATCCTTTTCTTCAGAATGATTTTATTGCCTTTTTTTGTATCTCATACTGTTGAATAACATATATTTAAATTAATTTACCCTCGACAAACTAAACGTGGCTATAAAATGACGATATTTTTTTCTACGAAGGTAGAACCATTATTTTTTTTTTGGGGGGGGGGGGGGTGAGAAAAATGCTTGCGAATAGAATATCTAGAATATTTTTCTTCCCTACCATGTTTTTAAAAGCTTTTAACCTCGTGGTAAAAAAATTTACGCTAGAGTTTGATGAAAAGTTTAACAATACATTGTTTTTTGTTAAACAGGATCTTTACAGTTGTCATTAGACTACTGCCGTACAAAAGCAGTGATTCATAAACTGCCTTACGCAGCTCCACGTTGTATTAAGCGATGGAACCACAGATACAATAAATATTGCGCTAAACCAAAGGGTCATGTGACCGTAAAATGTAAACGGTTGCAGAAAAAAGTATCAGAACTAAAACGTGTATGGAGGAATCTAAGTGCAAACTGTAAGTTGTTTCTTTTCTCGCTTTATCAATTCTTAACGAAAGAATAATTTCCCTTTTCCTTTTAATAAAGTTCTGAAATAATGTTGCAAACAGCGTTATACCTCACACAGTCAACCAAAACCTGTGCATTGATAGATGAACTACGTACAGTGGCTAATTGCAGTCTTAACTCCTTACTTAATGAAAATTCTTGGAATTTCTGAATTTGATAGCATTTGCAGACAAGTAACTCTTTACCAAATGACAAAACTTTAGGCTGTTCCAAATCAAAAGCTTTAGCAGACGGCAAAATTAAAGTGATTAAAAAATTGAACTTTTCTTTTTGGTAAGGGTACAGTGCTGTCTCGAATTAGCCTGCGCCGACTGTGCGGGTTGATCCGAAACGACTCTTTACGCAAATGTAAATTTACCTTTTCGCGTGTTGCAAGCCATTTGGGGTAAACAATAATAAATCAGTTTACTTCCACTTATCAATCTTTACCATAGATCGAGAGATCCCAAGCCGTCATTCATTCAGGTGCGGTAGGAAACTTATTAACGGTAGAAAACACGGCTGTTGCGACGGAACCAGCTACAAACTTAAGACTCACGGGTGCTGCGACACTCAGATTTACAAGGAGGCGGAAGAAGGTTGTTGTGGTTTTAAAGTGTATTCAAACGAAACCCAGGACTGTTGCTACGGTATTGTAATATTTGATATAAAGAAAGAGACTTGTTGTGCCCGACAAGTTTACAGTATAGACGTTCCACGGAAGATTGTATGCTGTGGTAATGAACCTGTAGATGCTAGATATTACTTCTGCAACAACGGAACCGCACTTGCTAAGGACAGTATTTCGAATGGTGAGTAAATAAGAATACCAGAGAGTTGACATACAATAAAAACTCTTCGGAAAAAATAGCGGACACATACATTAGCTGATGGTCTCTGTTAGTTGATCTGAAATACGTTATCTGCGAAAGCTTTGCAATGAAAGTGTTAATATATTTGTTGCTATAATTCTACCGTCAAATTCAGATATCCTTCGCACTCGGTGCCCGTTAGTGTGCGCATAGGTTTGTTATGGCAGAACTCTCGGCATACTCAAATCCCTGATAATCGTTAGTATTGACGATCATGCACTAAATATGTCGGATATGGCGACAAAGCCAATCATTGCTCAATTCAGAACATCTCTGAAAAATAATAAAATCCACAACCATGCATTGACCTGATACCATAGTTTATGATATTATTTATTTCACTGTTTTTTTTTTGACGTGGATTATTTCCGGACTGATTTTACACGCCAGATGATTCGCATACCTGCTATATTTCTACAATACTACGGATTTTTTTCTTCCTTCCTTTCTTCCTTCCTTCCTATAGGGTGATGGTCTCTTCGGTCTCATTCTTTTTTATGTCAACCGTGAAACTTAAGTCCTTTGTTGACCTAACACTACTCTGTTTCAAGAACAATATATCTTCGTAGGTCAATGAACAGACACGGCTGTGTCATTTGATATATGAAAACATACGGATTGAAAAGCCGTGCAAGTAAATGACACACATAGTGAACACATGAGTAAGATATCAGAGTTTGTTCTTGGTTTGAAATTGGCCTCATTTGGCAGTTTTGATATGACCAAGCTTATAAAGTCTCAATGCAAACTGCATGCAAAACGCTTAAATAGATGATTTATTGAACTTAATCAAGAAAAAAAACATACCAGTCTTAGGAAACAAAATATTATCGACCTTCAAATGAATTGATTGTAAAGAAACTGTCACGTGTAAAAAAATATTTAGCAGCAAGTATCTACCACAATGTGTTAGTACTTTCAGTACTTTTATTTAGTATTCCAGGCATTGTCTTCCGCTAGGTGGCATTTTTCTATATACATACCTACCTAATTTTAGCATTCTAGGATTAGGTTTAGGATTCTGACACGTCATATCAGGCAGGTCAAATCTCTGAAGAATATGATAAGCGCAGACAACGATTAATGATGTTGTTGCTTTTGACACCCCCTAGTGACGATATAGTTTTAGAATCATTGCCAGAACTACTTTTTTTACCATATTACTCAAATTGTACCATTCTTGATAATTATTTGAATAAAAAAAAATGGGATGAATTAGGAATATGATCAATAAGATAATCAACTGGTTGTGTGTAAAACTCTGTCGGTCGAATTGGGAATGATACAGTTATAAAATAGAGGAAAATCAACTGGTTATTTTCGGTTTTTGTGGAAATAGCTGTTTTCTATTAGGGTCTACTACGTTAATGATCATTGCATTTTTTCTAATTTATCATGATCTATATTTTTTTTTCAGAAAACGTGTCACTATCTTGACAAAATTCCCAGGAAACTTTGTTTCATCGTGATAATTTTCCAAAATTATGATAAAAGTTATCTCGTATCTCGTGACAGAAATATGCCACCACACCAAACATTTTATATGCATGTTTTGCAGTGAATAATTTGAAGAAAAAGATAAAGAAAACAACGTTAGTCACAAGAAATTTTACTATTTCAACCGTGTCGGTGTAATGCAGAGAAATGACCCTCCCCTACAAAATGGCCCATGGGTCATTTCTCTACGTAGAGGAATGACCCGGGTCATTATTCTACGTAGTGAAGTGACTTGTGGGGTCATTTCTCTACGTAGAATAATGACCCGTGTCATTTTTTAGGGGAGGGTCATTTCTCTGCGTAGAATAATGACCCGGGTCATTTTGTAGGGGAGGGTCATTTCTCTACGTACAATAATGACCAGGGTCATTTTGTAGGGGAGGGTCATTTCTCTACGTAGAATAATGACCCAGGTCATTTTGTAGGGGAGGGTCATTTCTCTACGTAGAATAATAACCCGGGTCATTTTGTAAGGGAGGGTCATTTCTCTGCATTACACCGGCATAAAACCCTGTATTAAAGTTAAAGCTACTAAGCGAAACTAAGTGACCTTTAGCGGATAGCGTTTAGATCAAGATCAGACTACACAGAACGTGCAGTCTGATCTTGAATCTACTTATCCGGTACGGATCAATCTAAAAAAAGAACACTATTCAGGTTACAGTTTAACCCATTACCACACAATCCCTCCTTTGACGCCCCTGAGAATGAAGTCTTTTGAAAACACAATGGGAAAAGGAGAAAATGCTGGTAACCAGCATTTTCTCCTTTTCCCACAGTGTTTTCTACCCTAACCAGAACAAATTTCTATTTTTTAGTCACCTTCATTTTGTCGTCTGCAAATGCTTTCAATTTGGACCAACCTAAAATTTTGTCGTTTGGTAATGAGTTAACTTATTTCAGCTTTAGCAGAGTAAGGTATAGAGTAGGAGATTTGTTGTCGACTGCAAATAAGGTCAATGCAGACAGAATTGATATTTTTACGACCCGTTGATAATGATGTATTATCATATTTCTAATGAAAGCGATTACTGAAAACATTGCGGGAAAGGAAGAAATTGCTGTATGTCTGCATTGTCTGCGAATGGTCTGAGTTTAGAAAAGGCTTAAGTTGTACTGTTGGATATAAAGCTCACGGGAAATTTCGTGGTTAATGTTGACGGTATATTGTAGATTCCAAGCAAAACACAGATGCAGGAAACGCCAACTATAAAGGAAGCAAGAAATACATGTTGATACTTTGGATCAGTTTCTCAGGTAATATGACCGAAGTGTCTTTAGCATTTCCTTCCTTCCTTCCTTCCTTCCTTCCTTCCTTCCCGCCGTCCGTCCGTCCATCGGTACATTCTTCTTTTCCGCCTTCCGTCAATTCTTCCTTCCATCGTCCGCCCATTCTTCCTTATTTCCGCCGGCCCGCCTGTCCGCATTCAGTCATCAAATTTTCTTTTGTAGCCGTTGGAGAATGAAGGTAATTATCATCTCCCTTATTGATAAGTATACAGTGGTTTTAGGTTTATATTTGATAATTCTAAGACAGCAAAAAAGGGAAAAAGTGGTTCGGTTAAAGTGGTACAATAAAACTTATTTTTGATCATAAAAAAATTTGTAGGGTAATACAGTATGGACCAACGTACAGTGTCGCAAATCGGAAGCTGCTGCTACTGTACGCCCCAAATCAGTTAGCTGCAGTAAACAAGTTTAACAAAACAGGCTGGCACCCGTAATCTAGCAAACAGAAAATGATTTGGTGTTTTGCATTTGAAAGGTAATAAGATTTTCTACAAATACATACTGGGATTGGGTTCATAAACCGTGCGATTTTTGTATAGGAAAGCTGCATCACCAAATTTTGTCGTTGGCGGCTGCCATGATCGCTAAACTTTTGTTTTCTACTCCTTCGGGAAGATCGGAAACCATTTTCTGATACTACATACAGATAAAGAAATCATTCAGCTTGGCGTATACATGTCTATGGTAGTATTCAGTGCCATATCCATTGAAATATTTCACTTTTTATCAAGGTACCATCAAAACGTTCACTGTACGGCTAGCTGCTAACCAGAATTTTTGTACTGCTCAGTTAGCTGCGATTTTCTTGGTAAAGTCTCTTTCACATCAGCCGTGCGATTTTTTCGTCTTACGATTTTCGCTGCAAACACGATCGCTATTTATTCGTACCCGTCGCACATATTGCAAATTTTCAAAGCGATCTCCATACGTTGTTCGTACAAGTGACTCACGAACTGTACGGTGTCCGCAGATTGAACGTACGAAAAAACAACTTGGCCCTGGAACGCTCACCTTAGACTGTAGCTTATGATTGAAATTCAATTCTTTGAGCAACTTTGGTAAAGCTTCACCCAAGGAACATCCCATGCCAAGTTTCATCAAGATTGGCCCAGTGGGTTAGGAGAAGAAGATGTTTTAAGAAATTGTTGATGGGCGACAGACGCCGGACATAGGGCAATCAAATATCAAAGCTATACACCTACCAGTTTCAAAGAAGAATTTTAAATTTTCCTTCTTTGTCCTATGTTCGAACTTGTGGTCCCCGGGCTGGGTCAGTTTTGAGCAAAGCAGCATCCTTGGAACAAACTTGATAGAGGTCCACTCAAACATGCTACATCTCAAATATCAAAGTTCTACACCTTCCCGTTTAAGAGAAAAATAAATTCAAAATTTTCCTTCTTTGTTCATATGTTCCAACCTGTGACCTCCGGGACATGGCCAGTTTTGACGCCAGGGACATCATATTACCAAACTTGGTAGAGGTCCACTAGAAGGTTCTGCATACCAAATGTCAAAGCTCTGCACCTTCAAGTTTCAGAGAAGATTTCTAAAGTTTTCCTTCTTTGTTGCTATGTTCGAACCTGTGATACCCACCCCCCGGGGGCAGGGCCAGTTTTGACCCCAAGGGCATAGTAGGAACAAACTTGGTAGAGATTCACTGCTACATGTCAAATATCATACCTCTATGCCTTCTAGTTTTAGAGAAGAAGAATTTTAAAATTTTCTTTCTTTGTTCCTATGTTCGAACTTGTGACCCCCGGGGCGGGGCGGGGCCAGTTTTGATCCCGCGGGCATGATTTAAAGAAACTTGGTAGAGGTCCGCTGGGAGATGCCACATACCAAATATCAAAGCTCTACGCCATCTAGTTTCAGAGAAGAAGAGTTTAAAAGTTTTCCTTCTTTGTTCCTATGCTCAAACTTGTGACCCCCGAAGTGTGGCCAGTTTTGACCCCAGGGGCATAATTTGAACAAACTTGGCAGAGGTCCACTAGGAGATGTCACATACCAAATATCAAAGCTCTACGCCTTCAAGTTTCAGAGGAGAAGATTTTTAAAGTTTTCCTCCTTTGTTCCTATGCTCAAACTCGTTATCCCCCGGGGCGGGGCCAGTTTTGACCCTATGAGCATGATTTGAACAAACTTGATAGAGGTCCATTAGGAGATACTACATACCAAATATCAAAGCTCTACGCCTTATAGTTTCAGAGAAGAAGATTTTCAAAGATTTCGGGTTTTTTTTTTTCTTCTTTTTGTTGCCATGGCAACCAGAGTTATGGGTGGAATTAAATTCTTTGAACAATTTTGGTAGAGCTTTACCCAAGGAACATTCCTGCTAAGTTTCATGAAGATTAACCCAGTATTTAGGAGGAGAAGATTTTTAAAGAAATTGTCGACGGACGACAGACTACGGACGACGGATATAGGGCGATCACAATAGCTCACCTGTAGCAGTTTGTGCTAAGGTGAGCTAAAAACAAAGCGACGAGTTCGCACGGCTGTCGTGCGGTTAGCTTAAGGCTGCCGCACAAATTCTCAAGGCACCCGCAAGACTGCCGTAAGAATTTTCAAAGTTTCTTACGACCACCGCACGGCAAGCACGATTTTGCAAGACAGCTGTACGGTGTTCGTGCGATCGCCATAAGGAGGAGGAATTATCTCCTCTTGTCCGATTGGATATATATATATATATATATATATATATATATATATATATATATATAGTTTTCTAACAGGCGTATTATGGGTCATTTCGTCAAATTCTGACTCACGTTGTGGGTAATCTTGGTGGTTTGTGGGTCATCAATATTTTGACCCATAAAACGCCGGCAATCTGGAAGCAGAATTTTATTGCAAATAGCATGATTCGAATGTTTACGAAAAAAATCATTTTCGTGACCCACAAGTATATATAATAAAATGACCCACAAGGTACAATCTATTTTTAGAACACGCTCATATCACAGCTTCTGTGCGAGTAATTCGTATTTTTTGAGACTGCCCACAACGTTATTTATATATCTACTCAGTATGGACCAACGTACAGTGTCGCAAATCGGAAGCTGCTGCTACTGTACTCCCCAAATCAGTTAGCTGCAGTAAACAAGTTTAACAAAACAGGCTGGCACGCGTAATCTAGCAGACAGAAAATGATCGGGTGTCTTGCATTTGAAAGGTAAGAAGTTTTTCTATAAATACATACTGCGATTGGGTTCATAAACCGTGCGAGTTTTGTATAGGAAAGCTGCATCACCAAATTTTGTCGTTGGCGGCTGCCATGATCGCTAAACATTTGCTTTCTACTCCTTCGGGAAGATCGGAAACCATTTTCTGATACTGCAGACAGATAAAGAAATCATTCAGCTTCACGTATACATGTCTATGGTTGTATTCAGTGCCATATCCATTGAAATATTTCACTTTTTATCAAGGTACCATCAAAACGTTCACTGTACGGCTAGCTGCTAACCCGGATTTTTGTACTGCTCGGTTAGCTGCGATTTTCTTGGTAAAGCCTCTTTCACATCAGCCGTGGATTTTTTCGTCTTACGATTTCCGCCCCAAACACAATCGCTATCTATTCGTACCCGTCGCACATATTGCAAATTTGCAAAGCGATCTCGGTACGTTGTTCGTTCTGGTGACTCACGAACTGTACGGTGTCCTCAGGTTGAATGTACGAAAAATACAAGAGGGCCATTGGCCCTGGAACGCTCACCTTAGACTAGAGCTAATGAGTGAAATTCAATTCTTTGAGCAACTTTGGTAAAACTTCGCCCCAGGAACATCCCTGCCAAGTTTCATCAAGATTGGCCCAGTGGGTAAGGAGAAGAAGATGTTTAAAGAAACTGTTGATGGGCGACAGACGCCGGACATAGGGCAATCAAATATCAAAGCTCTACACCTTTCAGTTTCAAAGAAGGATTTTAAATTTTCCTTCTTTGTCCTATGTTCGAACTTTTGGTCCCCGAGGCTGGGTCAGTTTTAACCAATGCAGCATCCTTGGAACAAACTTGGTAGAGGTTTACTCAAAGATGCTACATAACAAATTTCATACCTTCCCTTTTAAGAGAAAAAGAAATTCAAAATTTTCCTTCTTTGTTCCTATGTTCCAACCTGTGACCTCCGGGGCACGGCCAGTTTTGACGCCAGGGACATCATATGACCAAACTTGGTAGAGGTCCACTAGAAGATTCTGCATACCAAATGTCAAAGCTCTGCACCTTCAAGTTTCAAAGATTTCTAAAGTTTTCCTTCTTTATTGCCATGTTCGAACCTGTGACCCCCCCCCCCGAGGCAGGGCCAGTTTTGACCCCATGGGTATAATAGAAACAAACTTGGTAGATATCCACTAGGAATTGCTACATGCCAAATATCGTAGCTCTATGCCTTCTACTTTTAGAGAAGAAGAATTTTGTTATTTTCTTTCTTTGTTCCTATGTTCGAACTTGTGACCCCCGGGGCGGGGCCAGTTTTGACCCCACGGACATGATTTAAAGACACTTGGTAGAGGTCCACTAAGAGATGCCACATACTAAATATCAAAGCTCTACGCCATCTAGTTTCAGAGGAGAAGAATTTTAAAGTTTTCCTTCTTTGTTCCTATGCTCAAACTAGTGACCCCCGGGGTGGGGCCAGTTTTGACCCCCGGAACATCATTTATATAAAATTGGTGGAGGTCCACTAGGAGATGCAACAGACCAAATATCAAAGCTCTACGCTTTCTAGTTTCTGAGGAAAAGAATTTCAAAGTTTTCCTTCTTTGTTCCTTTGCTCAAATTTGTGACCCCAGGGGCATAATTTGAACAAACTGGGTAGAAGTCCACTAGGAGATGCCACATAGCAAATATCAAAGCTCTACACCTTCAAGTTTCAGAGGAGAAGATTTTTAAAGTTTTCCTTCTTTGTTCCTATGCTCAAACTTGTGACCCCCGGGGTGGGGCCAGTTTTGACCCCAGGGACATAATTTGAACAAACTTAGTAGAAGTCCACTAGGAGGTGTCACATACTAAGTATCAAAGCTCTACACCTTCAAGTTTCTTCAGAGAAGATTTTTAAAATTTTTCCTTCTTTGTTCCTATGCTCAAACTTGTGACCTCTGGGATTGAGCCAGTTTTGACCCCAGGAATAGAATTTGAACAAACTTTGTAGAGGTCCACTAGGAGATGCTACATACCAAATATCAAAGCTCTACGTCTTCAAGTTTCAGAGGAGAAGATTTTTTAAAGTTTTCCTTCTTTGTTCCTATGCTCAAACTCGTTATCCCCCGGGGCGGGGCCAGTTTTGACCCTAGGGGCATAATTTGAACAAACTTGGTAGAGGTCCATTAGGAGATGCTACATACCAAATATCAAAGCTCTACGCCCTATAGTTTCAGAGGAGAAGATTTTCAAAGATTTCGTTTTTTTTTTTTTTTCTGTTGCAACCAGAGTTATGGGTGGAATTAAATTCTTTGAACAATTTTGGTAGAGCTTCACCCAAGGAACATTCCTGCCAAGTTTCATGAAGATTAACCCAGTATTTAGGAGGAGAAGATGTTTAAAGAAATTGTCGACGGACGACACACGACGGACATAGGGCGATCACAATAGCTCACCTATAGCACTTTGTGCTAAGGTGAGCTAAAAACATAGCGACGAGTTCGCACGGCTGTCGTGCGATTAGCTTAAGGCTGCCGCACAAATTCTCAAGGCACCCGCAAGACTGCCGTAAGAATTTTCAAAGTTTCTTACGACCACCGCACGGCAAGCACGATTTGCAAGACAGCTGTACGGCGTTCGTGCGATCGCCATAAGGAGGAGGAATTATCTCCTCTTGTCCGATTGGATATATACATTATATTCACAATGCTACCCCGGCAATCGGGTTGCATATTGAAAGAATGGACCGGATAGTCGCAGATTAAGACCGGGACGACGATATTTTATGTTAAGGGCATTTTGTCATTCTTGTACAAGCACGGGCCTTCTTCATCTAAATCCTGGATTGGTGGTACCTTGGTTGTCTCGGGTTCAATGGGGGTCCAGCAATCGGAATCTACCCCTTTCCGTTCTGAGATCTTTGTATCTACCTGACCTTCTCGTCCTGAAATCTCGATAGCGACTGATGACGAACAATACATACAAACTTTTTAAAAGAGGAGGGATGACGCTAACTTTTCGCAAGGCATTTGCGGGGCAGCTGTGCGAATCTCTACGTTAATAATTGTTCGTACGTTCCGCAGTAGTCTTCAGACAGACTTTCACCAAACGCAAGGCATTCGCAAGGCAGCCGCAAGATGTTCGTGCGATCGTCTTGCAGCCTTCGCAGGACAAACGCAAGTTATAAAACAGTATGGCCTGTTTCACATCAGCCTTGCGATTTTTTCGTCGTACGATTTCCGCCGCAAACACAATCGCAACCTATTCGTACCCGTCGCACATACTGCAAATTTGATAAGCGATCTCCGTACGTTGTTCGTACGGTTGACTCACGAACTGTACGGTGTCCGCAGGTTGAACGTACGAAAAAAAAGCGACGTGTTCGCACGGCTGTCATGCGGTTATCTTAAGGCTGCCGCACAAATTCTCAAGGCACCCGCAAGACTGCCGTAAGAATTTTTAAAGTTTCTTACGACCACCACACGGCAAGCACGAATTTGCAAGACAGCTGTACGGTGTTCTTGCGATCGCCTTAAGGAGGAGGAATTATCTCTTCTTGTCCAGATTTTGATATATATAGACACAAAAGTATGCAGCAGCATCCTCATTTTGCAGAAGGCCTTCAAAGAGTTAACTTCGGCTATCCAGGTACAGAGGTTGCGTATTGCAGCCATGAACAGGATACTTGTAGATGAAGAACGGGACGACGCTATTTTATGCTAAAGGCGTATTTGTCACTCTTGTACAAGCACATGCTTTCTTCATCTGAACCCTGGGTTGGTGGTAACTCGGTTTTATCAGGTTCAATGGGAGGTTCAGCAATCGTAGCCCTCCCCTTTCCCTTTCGAGATCTTTGTCTCTGAGGCATGGCCTTCTCTTCCTGAAATCGCGATAGCAACTGATGACGAACAAGATATAAAACTTTTTAAAAGTGGAGGGATGACGCTTTAAGTTTTCGCAAGGCATTTGTGGGGCAGCCGTGCGAATCAATACGTTGTTCGTACGTTCCGCAGTAGTCTTCAGACAGACTTTCACCAAACGCAAGGCGTTCGCAAGACAGCCGCAAGATGTTCATGCGATCATCGTGCAGTCTTCGCAAGACAAACTCAAGTATAAAACCGTATGATCGATATGCGATGGTCCAAAGGTAACTGTTCGGCTGCCGTGTGGCAACCGTACAGTTGCCGTGCGAAGTCAAAAATCGCAAAGAAATCGCAAAGAAAATGAGCATGTTGAAAAACCAGCTTGCGACGTCTATATACGGCGTTGGGAATTCGTACTTCAGTCTTGCGGAGTCCGCGCGAAGTCCTGCGATTTGTCAAAAAATGTTCCCGTACGGCTGTCGTAAGGCTGATGTGAAACAGGCTTATGATTGATGTGCGATGGTCTCAAGGTAGCCGTACGGCTCCCGTGTGGCAACCGTATAGTTGCCGTGCAAACTCAAAAAATCGCAAAGAAATCGCTAAGAAAATGAGCATGTTGAAAAACCAGCTTAATTGCGACGTCTACGGCGTTGCAAATGCGTAAGGCAGTCTTGTGGAATCCGCGCGAAGTCCTGCGATTTGTCAAAAAATGTTCCCGTACGGCTGTCGTAAGGTTGATGTGAAACAGCTTTTAAAGCTTATAATGAGAATTGTGTACATCTTGGTTAAGAGTGTTGCAAGAAATGACATATAGATCTAGCTCTGAAGATGTGAGGTTGGCAGTGGTGAATGTATAAAGTTCGTATTCGACTTTTCCGGGTTCCATTTCCACCCTTTAAAGACGGGGTGAATCAATGGGGTCGTGAATAGGTCTACCATCGTCTATAAACGATCCATAGTCAGTATTGAGCACTTTCAGAGGTTAGATGTATTAAAAGAATCGGCTGCCTTTAAGCTAGTGCTTCTATTTTCACTGAGATTTATATCTTTCAAAGGAAAACGCTACCAACTGAACGTCTGCAAATGCTTTGGTAAAGACTTAAGACTTGAGGATGGATGTTCGAGATAATATCATGAATTTAGGTTAAGAAAGAAAACCTGAAAACTTTACGTTTAACCCGAGCTGAATTCGTTGAATGTATGTTGAAAAGCTACAACATACTAGTTATATAATTCATTAGGGGTTGCAAAAAATGGCAAACTTTGTACCTATCTGTTGTACAGGAACTGTATAGACCTATCTCAAGAAATAATATCAGCGATGTTTTCCATGTAATAAAAGGATTTATCACTGGTGCCGGATTTGTGTAATTCATGAAATGCCTTGAAGAAACAAGAAAATCTTACCTGCTATTGTTTGAATTTATATATTTATATATGTCGCCGTCCAAACTGGAATCTCGGCAGATCCGGAATCTAGACCAAACTGGAATTTTGCCTAGATACCAAAATAGTTTAACAGTTTGGCTAGGCAGCTCCACAGTCTGCCTAGACCAAATCGGAATATTTTCTCGTTTTATATAATGCGACTACATATTAACCATCTTAGTCAACTTAAACTCCAACATAAAAGAAGTTCAATTAGAAATTCTGAGTAAGATTAAATTTTGAATGTTTAGCACTTTCGAGGAAAACTGCAACGTGGAAAACGGAACAATTGTGGGAAAAATAAATAAATTGCTTCAATTAAAAATACGTCTTAATTGTAAACACATGAGAATTAATATGATTAAAAATTTGGAAAAAGAGTCTAGATCTATTTTGGTCTACGCTAAAGTATTATTCTAATTTGGTCTAGGCAGATTCCCGGGATATGCCGAGATTTCGACCCGGCATACGACATGTATATCGAGCTAAAAAAGCGTGTTTTACCATATGAGCTGAACCTTTTTGTTCAGTACTATGATGCATTGATGCAGCTAGGCGTACACAGTTTTTATTGCGAAATGCAGCTAATCGTTGCGTACAGATGCAGCTAGCCGTACAGTGAACGTTTCGATGGTACCTTGATAAAAAGTGAATTATTTCAATGGATATGGCACTGAATACAACCATAGACATGTATACGTGAAGCTGAATGATTTCTTTATCTGTCTGCAGTATCAGAAAATGGTTTCCGATCTTCCCGAAGGAGCAGAAAGCAAATGTTTAGCGATCATGGCAGCCGCCAACGACGAAATTTGGTGATGCAGCTTTCCTATACAAAACTCGCAAGGATTATGAACCCAATCGCAGTATGTACTTATAGAAAAACTTCTTACCTTTCAAATGCAAAACACCCGATCATTTTCTGTCTGCTAGATTACGCGTGCCAGCCTGTTTTGTCAAACTTGTTTACTGCAGCTAACTGATTTGGGGTGTACAGTAGCAGCAGCTTCCGATTTGCGACACTGTACGTTGGTCCATACTGTACTCGATGACCCTGAAGTACGGGTTGACGTTGACGCATTGCATTGTTGGAAACAAAATGGCGGCGCTCTCTCGAGGCAAGCAAGCGGTAAGCAAAATATATCAAATTTATTATCATTTTGTTATTCATTTTGCATTTTTACGAGATTTTCTGAATAATACAAGAAGTATTAATGTCGATTTCTTGTTGGCGTGTAAATGTGGTTTTTCTAGGAAGAAGATCCAGTGTTTAAATCTTAGACGCGGGATTCCCCGATATTTTCGTCCCCCGGCCCCAATTTTTCTGCCGTTGTGCGAGACCTAGCCCACACTTCAAGTTAAATAAAGTTATTTTCACAAAGCTGGGTTGTCCGTGATCAACTTAAAATCCAAATTAAAAAACCTACCTATTCTCCAATAGGATAGCGTACTGTTTTCTGAAAATGAAACGAAAATTCCAGGAACGATACCCCATTTAACATGGCTCCTGATATTTTCCTTCAATTAGATCCGAAAGCCACCAAAACCTTTTATTAATGCACTTGGACTTTGTAAATGATAGTCAGGTAAACTAATCCAGACATTTTTTCTATTCAATTAACAAAACATGACTGGAAATAAACAATATCTATGGTCATTAATATTATTGGTCTCGGGTAAGACACAATATAGGGAACAGTAGTGTTGCACTTGGGGGTGAAAATGAAGGTCCCTTAATTGACAAAAAAAGTAGTTTTTCATTTAGTACTATGCTTTAAGTTCAAGAAACCAAAATATCTTGTAGATTGCTGCGCACGAAATACATTTTTTGTTAGCAGACAAATTGACCTTCTAGAGCTTGTTACGGACACTACACAGGGATATAACATCAATAGAATACTTGAAATTATGTTTTTCTTTTTTTTTATGTCATACAGTTCAAATTTCCTCTTATTTTTAACTGGTATAAAACAAAAAATACAACCCAAAATGATAATTACATCTCATAATCCTTACAAGAAATCTTGCAAAAAATATTGCTGAAAAATTGCCATGTTTCAACTCTGCTCAAAAATACAGTTCTCATCTTTAGACACTGTTATTACACAAAACTTGAAGTTTAACTTATAATCAACATACAGAAATAAAGAAAGTTTTATCAGACTCTGTCTATATCAATTCAAATTTTGAAAACGAAAAAGCTGTAAGTTTGGTTACGGACTCTACATGAATATATGACAAAGGCAAATCTGTCTATTATCTTGAAATTTGTATTGAACTGTGCTTGTTTCAATACTTTATTATGTAATTTATGATATAATTAAAAAAAAATCCCTATATATCAGTAATTTTTGCAAACACAAATATGAACAATGCAGAAAAAAGAAATGAACTCTTTGACAACTATCTGTTTTCGTATGAATGATATCATATCATGTTCTCATATACCTATTTCTGTAGGAATAAACATGAAAACTATTAGTAAAGGTTCTTTTCTTGGGCACATGATAGTTCTAATATAGATAAATCTGTTCATGACACTACGCATTTTCCTTTAAAGGTGGGTATTTAGAATTTTTACATCTCACTAAATTAAAAAAATATATATATCACTCAAATTCATATGAAAAAATAATACAAACCATCAATGATTAAGATTCATAGAATTACATTTTTTTTTCCTTTTGATGGTATTCCCTTGAAAGGCTACGTAGCCTCTTAAGCTATTTTTAGAATTCGCGCCAAAAATCAATAAAGCATTGTGGGAACGTCAAGTGACTGGCACGTGACTCATAACGCTTAAATTCCCTATCATAACAAACATAATGTCTTTTTCGGACGCTATGTTTGAAGCTTCTTCTGAGTATTCCTGTAAGTAAATGAGTGAACTGATCAGCTAAAAATAGAATGTGTTTCCCGTTGGTATCGACCTGGGCCGTAGTAACTCTCTATTTTCTTGTGTTGTCGGACGGTTTTCAACTACTATGAATGAAAATTAAAAGGCCTTGGGAGTATAAGGATGATTTTTTTGCATTTTTGTAAAATTTTCGTCCCAAAATCTGAAGGGCCACCTTTAATGGAAATAAACATATTTATAGTCTTTTATCAACTTTTGGAAATGTCTGTTATTTCTTTGGGCTCAAAAACAAAGTGTAAAATGTTCAATTTCACCTCCCACCTCTGTATCAAGTGGGAAAGTTGTCAGCGACATGGAAAGAAGGTTGTGTAAGTACTGGTGTGAGTAAGCCAGGAAAACATGGGATGCCGTGATATAACATAGATGTTGAAAGGGGCATTAAACTCCAATCAACCAGCAAATGAACACCAGACAAAGTAAGTAAAGAGAACATTTTGAGTCCAAAACTGTTGTAACTCAAAACCTATCTAAAACCCCAAGTTTAGGGGCACAACTGACTCCTTTACAGGGGTTATAAGATGTTTTCTTCAGTAAACAATGTAAATTTAGGTGCCATTGCTCATCATGAGCAATGGCACCTAAATTTACATTGTTTACTAAGGAGTCAAATTTGCCTCTAAACTTGGGTGTTTAAGATGGGTTTTTAGTTACAATAGTTTTGCACTTAGCCCTGGATTTGTAGGCACCTAAATTATGTTCATGTTAAACAGTATATTGTAATTGATTTTGGCCATAAAGTAAGTTTCAACGTCTGGCTTGTAAGTGTTATCAAAATCAATTAACAAAAGCTATGTTATTATTATTTCTGTGTAACTTAATGTCAAAACATTTGATACATATAAACTATATATTAAATCATGTAGTGTCCGTAACTTTCACACCATTCTTTATTATCATCTGTGTAAAGAACATGTTCTGGTATTTTATTTGGAATTGTATCCTGTCTGAATAATGGATATTTAAGCTTCGGAAATATGTCTGCCTTTAAGTTACTGACGCTTATAAAATACTGCAATTATTCTCAATGAATGATATTAAGGGAGAAAACTACCATTTCAACAAAATGTATCTTGAAAATATAAATTGTGCCAATAAAGCTTTCTCAATTGGTAATGTTACCTACAGAATGTAAAAGACAGCTAAATTTTGTTTTTTGTGCAGCAAAAGTATAATTTTAGTTTTATAATAATTTGGTTACGGACACTACACAATTATTGGTAAAGAAAGATGGGAAATAAACTTAACCTTTATTAACTTATTAGCTGGAAAACTTTGGTGTTTTCTAATGTTGGAACCATATTAAGCTGATAAAACAAACTGATTTATAATGAATCATTTGAATAGATTTTCTATGACTAAACTATTTACAGTGATGCCACAGTGGAAAAAATGGTGTTTATAGATATGATACAATCAAGGAGATTTACTGTATTACATCACCAATCATGATCGTCAAAATAAACAAGGGATGCTATATTTGATGAAAAAAAATCATTAAAACACAATTTGTGATTTTAAGTGGGGCAAAAAAAATGAGGAAAACTGGGGGTTTTTTTAAGGTTACGGACACTACACATTTTTTGTAGAGTCCGTAACCATTAAAGTTGGTTAACCGCTTTGTCTTAGGGGAAAGATGTTGTCGAATGTATTTTCTGAAATCTGTGTAGGTCATGTGTGAATAATGAATTGCTGTGAAGTATCTTTAGAGACTTATATCCACTGAATTTTACATGGTTACGGACTCTACTATTTTTCTGAAAAGGCATTTTGTACATTTGAAAAAATCATGAAAAATTTTTTTTGTTAATAACACTTCCAAATGCTTTTCCATGTTGATCAACCTTATCATAGTTGTAATTCTATAACAAAAAGTACTGAAAAAAGTTGTATTAAGAAGGTTTTTTCATCCTGTAACAAACAAGAGATATTCAAGATTAAATTTGCATAACATGCTACTACATTTACAGTTTTCGTCATATTTTTCATATTCTTTAACCAATTTTAACAAATCAAACATCAAATTAATCCTTGATAATTTTACTATCTGTTGAATATACCTACTGAGCACTTACCAGAATGTTTAACAAGTAGTGCAAATTGAAAAAAGAGTGAAATTCTAAGTGCAACAACATAACGCAAAAAAAGTACCATTTTTGGGGTATGTTTCATGTTATATCTGGGAGGCCTTTTGATCTTAAGTGCTCAAATTTTGGCTGAGACTTGAACATACACTAACAAATGATTACACATAGGTTTCACTGATGTAGGACTGGTGTAAATATAAAATAACTTGACATAACAACCAATTTTTTCAAATGATCCCTATATTGTGTCTTACCCGTCTATAATCTACAGTGCTTTACAAGCTTCTGCTCTGAAACGATTTACAGATGTTTCTGTAACAGACGAGTTTGGTAACATAGACTTATAGAGTAAATCGATTGGATGTTTCATTAACAAGGCAATTATATAGTGATATTGTTATATTCTTTACACCCAACGCCTGAACGGGTTTCAAGACAGTTCCCCGACAAGACAGTTCCCCGACCCGGCTTTTCGAGACAGTTCCCCGACAAAATTGAAGACAGTTCCCCGACACTTTTGAAGACAGTTCCCCGACACATTAATTATTAGCAAACTTGATTTTCATCGACATTTATCATCGGTATCTATAACTTTTAAGGAAAGGTAATGGGGGCTGTTGTACTTGTGAAAGGATTGTAAATAATTTAGAGTATTTCTCCTTTTTAGTTTATCATTGAATATCACGCCATTTAGAAATGATTCCTTAGCCGTTGTGCAGATCAGGATATTATTACGTTTGTTATATGAATATGTGTATTTGATTACTAAAACAAATCCTTATCCCAGTGTTGGATAGGAAATACATGTGGGCCTAGGTGTGGCGCATTTTTCATTTTACATCTATTACTGTTACTTCCGGAGAAACTGAAATAACCCGCTAGTAATGTAATGGATAATATAAGTACATGTAGATCCCCTTTATTTTGTGCCTTTATGGACAGTAGCAATTAATATGACACTTATACAGTGAGCCCAACGAGAATCAACAAAAGGTTTCAATGTTTAGCTTTATTCAAGAAATTTACAGCACATACCAGGGTTCGACATTAACATTTTTTTCAACTAGACCAGTGGACCAGTAATCTGAAATTTTTACTAGACCACTTCAGATTTCTACTAGACCATTTTTGCAAAATGAATAAAAGTATGAAATAGATCTAATTCTATGTTTTTTTCCTTGTTCATACACCACAATTGTGAAAAAGGATAATGTCATGTTAAGTAATGGCCAATGAATGTTTCTCGGTTAGTTTATTTGAATTACAATTTTTTCGCCAAAGGAAAACCAATAGCCTTACCCATTTTAAAAGCACTATCAGACACATACTCTAGTGTAACTTAAGCTCAAAAGCACAGAATATGAGTTTACAAGGACAAAACCATAGTGATATAATATGAGCTATGAATCTGGGGGTAAGATTTCAAAATAAGGGGGCATGACAATGTTTCCAAACGAGAAATGAAGTAATCATTTAATGATGTTTTGCACCATAAAAGTATATCTATTAAGATATTTATGGAAATTTACTGTTTAAAAGCCATTAAAAAGCTGATAGACAGTCTGAAGTGACTCTTATAGGACAATGTCAAAAGGAACATTGTGTTGTGTCATGGGTTTCCGTGCTTTTTGCAATGAGCATTTTTCATGTGTGTTAATTTATAGACAGGTTTTTCCCACATGATTTGACAAAAATTATCAATAAGGGTAGCAAGTAACATCAAAACCTGTCATTTTGCACAAGTTAAGCGGATAATGGATTCATTTACTTTTTTTTTTCTTACATGACGTCTCGCGTGTAACCAAAATTTGTTACGTGAATTTCAATTCTATTACATGATTTACGCAACAATATGCATGAGTTGGAACACTTTTATCTAGATCTATTTTTGTTTCAATCAATTTGTTTTTAGCTTTGTATTATGACTCTGCTTCTCAAGGATCAGATTTTATTTTGAAGTGACGCAAGCTTGGCATTTTCCACACTCGTCTGCTCCGTTGTCTATGTAAACATCCTGGCGACTCATTTTCGGTTGTCGTCAAAATGAAACTTCGGTATATTCCAAGAAAAAGAGCTAGACATAGGAAATTCTTGCTTAAAAATCAAATACTCTGACAAAATTATGAAAATCAGGTTAAATTTAAGACATATCCTTGAAGAAAAAATAGCCCGTAGACTCCAGTCTACTAATCTATTTTCGGCTCGAGTTGGTTTTTCCACTGAAAATATTGACTACCGCGCATGTGCGATGGGCTTCCTGTAGAATTTGTAACTAAATTGTCGCTTGTTGGACAAAAACACAAATCATGTAAGCGATCTTTTTCGAGGAACATCATGTTAGGTCAATTATCGTCACTTATGCCAAGCATCTAAACTGATACTTAACTCATTACCACACGAGATAATTTTGGACTGAAAGCATTTGCAAACGACAAAATAAAGGTGACTGAAAAATAGAAATTTGTTCTGGAAAGGGTAGAAAACACTGTGGGAAAAGGAGAAAATGCTGGTTACCAGCATTTTCTCCTTTTCCCACAGTGTTTTCAAAAGGCTTCTTTCTCAGGGGCGTCAAAAGTAGGGATTGAGTGGTAATGGGTTAACTTACTGTCTCGATTTTTGCACTAGACCATTCGGGCTAGCCGGACGCACTCACTACTAGCCCGAACCGATTTTTTGCTAGACAATGTCGTTCGGACGTGCCTTAATGTCGAACCCTGCATACATTACACGAGTTATACATCTTAAAATTGCATTCCAGAACCCAACACCATGCCATTAAAGACAATTTTCATGGCAATCATACACAATAAACGGAAACTCGAAAGGTTCCCGGCAATTAAACCAATCATTATTATAAACATCCAATCATGGCAACAAACAGTCTAATCACACTATGTCGACCTCCTTAATTGGGCATAATACGCAATTAATAACCGCCAAAGTTGAAATTTACTTCCATCATTTGAAATAAATGTCTATAAAAATATTTAAAGAAAACAAACCAAAAAAAAAAAACTATTCCATAGATCTATACTAATAATAAAAGTGTCGGGGAACTGTCGTCAAAGGAACTGTCTTGTCGGGGAATTGTCTTGTTCCCCCTGAACGCATGGCTTTATTTCGTTATCTAAACTTTAATTTGTAATTTCCACTATGTTTCATTGAAATTTTTTGTTGTGTACCTGTTCTGTTCCGTATTCTTGATTCCTTTTAGTCTGTGCCAATTTCGTGACGTGAATAGTTATTTCCCTTAGTACAGGCTCTTCCCAGAGGAGTTACGTTAGGCCCACGTTTTGCCATTGATGCAAACTTAGCAAGAATTATGGAAATTTTTGCATTTCTAGTCAAGGAAGTGGTCTCCCACAGAGTTAGTATGATTCACATTTATCATTTGTATTGTTTTACGTCGCGTACGTGTATTGTAATAGGATTTATTGGGTTTACTTGCAAGTAAAAGAGTCGCGATATCGGCACCTGATGGGAATCAAAGTACGGTCGTTTATGATGCTTTTTATTTATTTTCAGTTTTTTACCTTCCTATTGGGAGTTTGTAAAGATTAGACCATTAAAGTTAGAAGAAGAAAGAATTAGACTTTACAGTACCTCATATCATGCTGTATGTATTGACAATGTCGGTTGCCCATCTTTCAAGCGAAAGAGGGTGAAAAGTGAAAAAATAAAAGGTTTGAGCCTATCTATCAAGGGATAACTGGGTGAAAAGTGCAAAAATAAAGGGTTTGAACGTAACTAAGTCATACGATAGGTGTCACCTGACATAAACACAATACAGGGTTCAATCTAGGCTGCGTTTTTACGCCAATGGCGCGATTTTAAAGTCCTTGGCCCATTTTTGAAACTCCAGTGCGCCTAATCGGCGCAAAATGGAATGCATCGGCGCTTTTCTGATTCCGTTGTGCGCCACCATTAGTTTTTTAGCAGTAGAGTTTTTAGCGAGTCAGTGTTAGAAGACGCTTTCCGCGGTATTGAAATTTAATTGCAAAGCGTCGCAACAACACGGAGAGCGTTACCTACTGGTAATCGGATAATGATTTATTCACGGCCCATGAACGAATGCGATGGGAACCAGCTGTTGAAAACATGTCGGCAATACAAACACAGAAACGAATCGTTGATTTCTTTTCTGGCGGAAATTCCGCCAAACAAGCAAAAACGCAACAATCGGGTGAAACCAGTGGTGAAAAATCAGCTGATGAAAAAGCTGGGAAATCATATGCAAAAAACTTTAAAACTGAGTGGCTACAAAAGCCTCAATTTCACTGGCTTCGTTGTGACGATGCAAAAAAAAATCATGACTTGCGGTTTTTGTATACAGCAAAAGAATTTTTTAACCCCATACACAAGCAGTAAATTATCTGGATTTACTTCCTTTGTATGTTAAATCAGTAATAATTGAGCTTTTAAAATGCCAAGATCCTGGTTATTTGATCGTTAAAAAGTGCTGGCCCATCTCTAAATACTGGTGGCCCCTTTGTAAAATAGTGATGGGCCAGTGGCCCATTCTGACAAAATTCTAGATTGAACCCTGACAATATAATTGCTTTGTTACAGAAACATCCAATGATTTACATGATAAGTCTATGTTACCGAACTCGTCTGTTACCGAAACATCTGTCACTGAAACATAACTTGACCCTTGCCATGTTGGGACCCTCATGTTAATCTATTATTTTCGCACCAAGTTTATTTTATTGATCACAATAACAGTGCAAGTTGTTTCACAATGTCATTCCATTGTGATTAAATCATTAATTATGATAATATCCTTTCCAAAATAAGTGTTGTTTATCTACACCCATTGCCAATTCTGTGCATATATTAGTATTTAGCAGGCCAAAGGTAATACATTCTTCACAGGTAGTTTTATTATTTTTTTGTGTGACCCAGGCCAGTAAACCATCTGCAGTAAACCAACATTGTTCACTTATAAGCATCTTAGAAGCACGTTTCTACATGGTCAGAAGAATTGTAATTTTAAACATAGTCATCTACCTGTGTCGTCCACTCCATGCATTATGAATTCACGTCAAGTTGCTCACAATGGAGATGTCTCATCTATAGTGTTTGTCTTAACGAGGGGCAATCGGTTAGCCATAAGCAGTAGGTTTTCCAACAATATTAACTCTTTTCCAAACAATCCCTACTTTTGATGACTCTTGAGAAAGAAGCCTTTTAAAAACATTGTGGGAAAAGGAGAATATGCTGGTAACCAGCATATTCTCCTTTTCCCACAATGTTTTCTACCCTTCACAAAATAATTTTCAAATTTTCAGTCACTTTTATCATGTCGTCTGCAAATGCTTTCGATTTGGACAAACCTAAAATTTTCTCCTTTGGTAATGAGTTACTCCAGGCTTAAAGACTGGCTGTGGTTACAAAAGTATGAAAAGGGTGATATGATTTGCTGTTGTTTGAAGGATTTCACCTCTGGAAACAGCAATTTTAGTACTGCAACTCTATCCAGGCATGCTGATTGTAAAGATCACAAAGCCATTTTCTACTAGCTCAGTCATAGTTTGTGTTGTGATGGCCCCCATGTTTTGTGAAAATCCCCCACTTTTTTCAAATCCTGGATGAAACACTGAGGTCAAGTCTGTAACATGTAACACTGGATTTTTTTTATGCTCCTCGAAGGGCGAGCATATAGTTGCCGCTTCGTCTGTCCGTCCGTCCGTCTGAAGCGATTTCTCCACAACCCCTGGACCAAATTGGATAAAACTTCATATATCGAGGGTTCAACGCAAGACTGTAGTAACTCCGTTTTAGAAAATTTTACAGGAGAGGGAAAAAACGTTCTCTTTTTATCATTTTCAATATTTGAAAGAACAAATTTTCAACATATTCTTATTTTCACATACAAAGGTTACAGAAAACAAAAGAAATAGGAAACAAGGTGTATTTTATGAGATACATGGACATATATGAGTTACTACTCTATTGCACTGGAATTGTAATATTTTTCAGAAAAAAATTAGTGCATGACTGTAGTAACTTGAGTTACTACAGTTTTGCATATAAAAAATGGTACATCTAGGAAAAAGTATCTTTGCAATAATGTAGTAAAAGTTAAATTCTTTTGGTGAAATTGGGATAACAGAGTCAAATAACTTGTATTCTTTATGATTAGTAATAGATGAACTTCAGAATTTTTTTTTTTCAACCCTTGCCCTACCATAATCATAAAACCAATACTTCCATTAATCGTCATACCAGTCTTGTATTTCATCCTTTAGATTAAACCTCAAATGATAAGAGTAGGTCATGGTCAGTTTGCAAAATGACAACAGCACATCTTTATGATTGATCCCAAATTGTGATCCACAAAAATGGGATAAATACTGCATTGCCAAAACTTGAACAGGTGGCTAGAGGGTCATTCTTAAACACTAATGATCAGAAAGAAAACCCAAATATAAAAGACAGTTATAAGGAATAGTAACAAATAGTAACTAAGGCAAAAAAAAAGGCAATCTCTAAATGGGGCAAATTAGCATCATTTTATTTATCCAGCTTTGTATGCCAATGATAGACTTTCATCAAAAAGTTAAATTCGAATTATGTTAATTTGTTCACTAATCTTTAACTACATCACATTCTTATGTTCCATGTCTGTATTACAGTCATCTTTTTCATGGACATAATTATGCAAAAATACAAGCACACAGAGCAAAAGGAGCAATATTTAATGAATTTGAGCTAAATTCAAAGCACTAACAGGCATGAATCTTCCCAGATGTGGTAACTTTCTTCCTGACAACAAAATCTGAGACTTATTCAAATTGAAAACATTTCAAATTGACTTATTGTTAAAAATTGTGGTATTTGTATTAGATAATACAGAAAGCATTGTATAGAAAAAAGAAAATGATGATTACCAGCATTCTTTTTACCAAAATGTTTTCAAAAGCTCAGTGTTTTTATAGTGGTCAAATTTTTATTGTTTTGTAAAATTTTACATAGTTGTGTTCTGATTAAGTTAACCATATTAATTTGAATAATTCAAATTTTGAACAATGTATGAAGATAAAGAAGGACTGAAACAGTTTAGTTTTATGCTTATGAATAGCTGCATTACATTAATTCAGAATCACTTTCACATATGTTGTTCCAGAATCCATGAATTACTAAAATTTTGTTGTAGGGTCTAGCTACTCCCATTTTCATTATGTCAACAGTAGTAGACAGAATGACATTAATGTAATTAATGTAATTTTTTAATGAATACTCATGTAACAGATATTTTATAATTCTTAAATTTATAAGCTATTGCTTGAACTATTTCCACAGACATCATATATTGTAGAAACTATTGTAGACAGGTAATAAAACCGGCAACAAGATACAGTTTAATTCTTGGCCGCCAAAATTGGCTCTGTCAGCCATCTGAATAAAAACTTGTAAGTCTAGTAAGTTACTTTGTAAATTGTACTTCATTGTCAGAGACTTCGGCTATATGAAGTGACAGAATATTATTTTATTAAGAAGAAAATGTTATATGAAATAGATTTATATTCCTGTATGCTGAAATAAGCAGTATATGACAACTCATCATGCCACTCACACTAAGCTGGCTGTATTGTATATACTGGATATATAGGTAATAATACTTTTGGTTTTCAATATTGTATCATAACAAATCCATATCACAATATGTCTTTTTTAAGTGTAGAGGACTAAAATGGCCATTTCATTTTCAATGAGTCTTATTTCAAACTATGTGAGCATGGATATTTTCATATCATTTGTGGGTATTAAAATCTAGTGTTATACCTACATTATCTTGTTATTCTTAAACACAATAACTGCAAAAAAACAGCCTGTTACAGCATTAATTAATTCATAAGAGAACAGGGCTTCCCTGTAAACATAAACTGAGATCAGTTAGAATGAATATTTTCATTTGTGAATATATTGGTTATAAAATATTTCTATGTAACAGAAATAGGGTTTCCTTATTTCCATTTTTTAAAAAAAAAGGAAATATAAATTAACTGAATATAATGAGATTGTAACTGAAACTACTGTCCTATTAAGTTAAAGAAAGAAATTGTTGGTTACTTTGACATTCAAGATGTTTAATAAGAGAACAGCAGACCTCGACTTATATAACTGATAAGACAAAGGAGGAATGATAAACTCTAAGGATAATACATGTACTTTTTTGACATAAGTAAAGGAAATCATGATATTTTTCATTGCTTATTGTGAAACCAGCTGTTGCAAGATATTTTAATTTAATGTTTTGAGGTAGAGGGATATCTTTTGATCTCAACCTATCTAACAACTGTACTTTAATTACAGATATAACAAGCATGTATCATCCCCCTCACTTGTTATTCAATTGAAAGACCAGTTAGGGCACTTTCAGAATCACAGACTCATGAATTTGTGTATTATCTGGACAGGGATATAAGATGGACATAAGATCCCTGATCTGGCAAATTCAAAGATGGTGTTACCATGTAAGACTTAATCAAAATGCAAGTTTCTCATAAAATTACAAATCAGTTCTCATAATGGTCAGCTTTGTCATTGTCACCATACCATCACATGTAACAAAACCATCATTATTTCTGCTATGATGCCAGAGTGTTTTATAATGGCACTGCATAAGAATCTTCCTTTGACTTACATGAACCATTTAAAGTATGAAATGTATCAACTAGCTTGCAAAAAGACATTGACTAGTGTTTCTGCTAAATTCATTTGTCCATGGCATAGAGGTGGTTTTCAAAGTAAGTAACTGATATAATTTGCATTGCCATCAGTAGTTAGGTATAAAATACCAGTGCTGGTAAAGACTGTCACAAGTATGTAAGATACTGACAAGGAATTGTGGGATCCTAAGTTGACGGACAACTTTTAATGGAGTACTTCATTGCAGCAACAGAATTTGAAAGGCACTGCTTGCCATACTCTTTACTGAAAGACAAAATATAAGACTGGTCCAAATTGAAAACATTTGCAGATGACAAATTAGATGTTATACAAATGATCGAATTAACTTAGATCATAAAGGATTAAGATCATTATAGGAAAACTATAATCTGCTGGATTCATGTTTTCAAAAGTCCTTTTCCTTTGGATCATTAAAATTTGGGACTGTGTGGTCAACAGTTAAACTTTGAATGTTGTGTTGCCTTGATGGCAACAGGCTTTTAGGGCCATGATTCAACCTTCAATAAGAAAGCCGGCCTGTTTGATTATAATTTAGGAAAACAGAGCATTTTTTGTGTGATTAGTGATTAATCATTATTAAAAACCTTAACATGGCTTATTTTATAAATTTTGTCTAACTTTATGACAAGAATAATACTTAAACGATAAGCATAAACATGTAATTTAAACTTTTAAAAATCCTAAGGAGGGAGGATTTTGAAAACAATGTGGTGAAGGAGAAATCCTGGGAACCAGCATTTTCCCTTTTCCCACAGAATTTTCTATCCTTTCAAGAGCAAATTTTGTCATTCTGGCCACCTCACAGTTTGGTGAATGAAAATGCTTTCAGCTACTCTCTAAAATTTAGCCATTGTCAAGCTGGACCTGAAAGTTGGCTTTTGCAGACATTCAAAGCAAGGTCACCCTGAAGGTGTAGAAATGGAATAAGAGGAGAAAATGCAGGTTTCCAGCATTTGTTCTTTTTCCACAGTGTTTTCAAGAGCCTTCTTCCTCAAAGGGGGGCTGGGGAGGGGCTATTTCTGTTTTTTTTTTTTTTGTTCTCAAATACATGTTAACAATAATAAATATAGCTTAATTTGGAAGGTGAAATATATTTTCAATGCTTGTCTCATGTCTGATGTTAGTGCATCTGGTGATTTCTAATAGTTAGTCTGATGTCATAATGAAAAAAAATTGATGCTGTCATAAAGAGATGATGTCATTTCAATACATTTTATTGAGATACTACTTTATTGCATGAATTCAACAGTATAATATTATATGTTTTTTATTTGCAAGACTGTAGTAACTAGAGATACTACAGTCTTGCAATGACAGATTTTGTTAATTTGACTTACTACTATATGGCAATTATAAAATATCTCCTAAAATTGTTTGATTTGAAGGCTAATATTTTCACAGGACATGTATTGTGGATTAAGTTGTACAAAACTGTAAAAACATGAATTTTAGAAAAAAAGGTAGTTACTACAGTCTTGCGTTGAACCCTCGATATGAACTTTTTGAAGTGAGGCGCTGACATACCTTTCCCGGATTTTCAGTTTGACCCCGTGTCATGGAAAAAAGGGGCTTAATGCAAAATTGCAATTTTTGCCAATATCTCATTCAGTTTTTGTCAGAATATCATGAGACTTCATGGTTATATTGTTTATGGAAAGTTTTAGCATGTGCCCTTGCTATTTCTAATCATGGCGTTTTTTAGGATGACATTCTGTCTGTCCGTCCGTCGGTCAGCCGAAGCGATTTCTCCACAACCCCTGGACCAAATTGGATAAAACTTCATATATGAACTTTTTGAAGTGAGGCGCTGACATATCTTTCCCGGATTTTCAATTTGACCCCGTGTCATGGGAAAAAAGGGGCTTAATACAAAATTGCAATTTTTGCCATTATCTCATTCAGTTTTTGTCAGAATATCATGAGACTTCATGGTTATATTGTTTATGGAAAGTTTTAGCATGTGCCCTTGCTATTTTTAATTTTGGCGTTTTTTAAGATGACATTCTGTCATGGAAAAAGGGGGGTTTCTTGCAAAATTCCAATTTTTACTAATATTTCATTTAGTTTTGCTCAAAATTTCATTAATTTAAACTTCATGCTTATATTTTTTTTTTTCAAAGTTTCACCATGTGTTCTTGTTTCTTTATCTATGTGTTTTTCAATTTGACCCTCTCACATGGAAAAAGGGGGTTTCTTGTAAAATGACAAGGAAAAAGGGGCCCTAATGCAAAATTTCAATTTTTACTAATATCTTGTTCAGTTTTTGTCAAAATTTCATGAAATTTCATGGTTATATCTTGTTTTACAAGTTTCAACATGTGCCCTTTGTTTTTTTTTTCAATCTGTGAATTACAAATGCGCAAATATGTCTTTCCTGGTTCCTCAAATTGAGGTTGCATCACGGAAAAAGGCGACTTCATGGAAAAAATTGTTTTTCACTTGTATTTCCTTTATCGGTGCTCAAAACTTTGTGAAATTTCAAATCTGAACTTGTTGGAATGATGCCCAGGTACCTCTCTTCCTGTTTCTCAATTTCAGGCTGCGTCTCGGGTAAAAGGGGCTTCATGTAAAAAAATGTTTTATGCAATATTTACCACATGACTGCTAAAAATTTTATGAAATTCCAAATTTTGAAGTATTATTCAAAAATGCCACAAACCACACACCCATAATATTTATTTCAATGATGCAATATTGTCTGATGGGAAAAGGGAGCTTAACTCTTTACCACACGAACCCGACTTTTAACGACCCTGAGAAAGAAGCCCTTTGAAAACACTGTTGGAAAAGAAGAAAATGCTGTTAACCAGCATTTTCTCCTTTTCCCACAGTGTTTTTTACCCTTCCCAAACCAAATTTTAAATTTTCAGTCACCTTTATTTTGTCATCTGCAAATACTTTCTATTTGGACCAGTCTAAAATTTTATCGTGTGGTAAAGAGTTAAAGGGGGCTCATTGGGCTTATTGCCCTCTACAAGTTTGTGTTGGCTATCTCTAAGATAGTAATTGCCTTTTCACTTCAAATTTTTTGGGGGCATGAACTGGTTCTTTTAGGATAAAAGAAGTGAATTTATTATCAATTTCATATATTTTATGACAAGCACTTGTTCGGGGAGCATAACCCGTCTCTGACGGCTCTTGTTTTTTATGGTGAATTATACATTCTATTTTTTTTATTGCAATTCAAGCTTACTTGAAGAAGACTGCACCACTATTTTGTAAAATTAAGATTGTAGTTAGTACACTGAAAATCAGTAACTTACCCTTTTTCTCCAAATATTGATATTTACCTTTAAATTGTGTGGGAAATAATGATATTTTTAGGGGAAGGGGGGCTGCCACTCATGTTTTGTGGCAAATTCTTTGCGGCCCAGTTTATTGAATGTAATCATTTATGATTTCCAGTTACGAGAGAGTTTGAGAAAAATAGATATGAACAATGACTTTGCAAAGGTAATTCATTGTCTTTTAGTCTTTTATATCTTGCATCTTTCTTGAATTATCTAGAGGAGAAATATTTGCCGTACCCATCATGTTTAATATGCCATAACATTATCTTCTTTCATGATGCAAGCCTTCAAGTTGACTTGCCGTAGGTTGGTGGTTCTACCTGGGTGCCTCTGTGCACTCTTGAGTCTTCCTCCACCAGTAATTAGCTGGATGTTGCTTTATTACTTTAACTATTGCAGCAACGGTAAACTCCAAAACCACAAACCACTTCATAATGCAAGTTGAATGTCAGTGAAGTCAAACTATAAACATGTATGTATTCAGCTACATACTTAGTATTGTTAGGAAACATATTTTTGTACATGTATATTGAAAAGGTTCAGTTTTGCAAAAAGAAAAAAAAACAAATTATGGCTGATTCAGCCCATGGCTGATTCGGACCATCTCTTTGGCTAATTCGGAACATGGCTAATCGAACCATGGCTGATTCAGACCAGATTTAGTGGCCGATTCAGACCAGGTTTTAGCAATGATGATGAATTGTTGTATTTGTAATAACTATTGCACATGGTCTAATGACTGTTTCAGAGTTCCCATTCACGTAAGATTTTGCGTGAATCACGTAAATAATTACCAATGCAGGTAAAAAATGACGCCTCAAGCGTGCAGTGCATGCAAAGAAAAGACAAATATATAATGTACGAGGGACACTTTTTAAGTTCGTAGAGTAAGACTACAACTTTTTAACGTGATTATGAAATTGCAAGATTTTTTACACAGAATTTGCGTAATCATTCCTCTCTCGAAATGCCACAGTATGTGATGTACGAGGTCCATGTGCGCGCTGCGCTGGGTATTTTCAACACATGGTTTTATACACTATAGTAAAATATAGCGTTCAATATGGATGTAAAAATCTGTGAACAGAGGGCATATTGTAAGAATTGAGCACAGCTCGGGTTTTCGCCAACAGCAATTCATGCTGATTTGCAAAACGTTTATGGGAATGGTGCTTTAAAATATGCTACAGTTTGCAAGTGGCTACGCCATTTTAATGATGGTCGGGAGTCAATTGAAAATGACCCTTGGGTGGGTAGGCCGGTTTCCTTTTTGACGGAAAAGAACATTGCTACTGTGAAAACGTTAATTGAGGAAGACGCACGAAAGCAGCACATTATACCATGCAAGAGATAGAATTAAGTGGGATTCATTCGTCAAGTGTTTTGAAAATCTTACATGAACGACTTGGGCTACATAAGATCTGCGCACGTTGGGTGCCCCATTTGCTCACTGACGAAGCAGAAAGAAAGTCGGGTTGGACTTGCATCGAAACTTATAGAAAATATGATAAATGTGACTCACATCGTTTTGAAAAGATTTACAGGTGATGAAACCTGGATCTATCATTTTCAACTGGATTTTAAGGCTAAAGATAAGGTTTGGGTTCCAGAAATGGATAGATCGCATACCGTGACACTATTCGAGAGAGGAATGATTACACAAGCTCTATGTAAAAAATTGTGCAATTTCATAATTGCTTTAAAAAGTTATAGGATTTGGCATTTGGTTGCAATGGCAACCGAAATAAAAATATTAGTAACCCAATCTCTGTAATCAATGGTCAGTGGAAATGGTCATGAGCCTACACTCTAGTATTACTTGGTATAAAATCGCCTTTTGATGTCCAAAATGTGTATGATATTACTGATTCCTCGTGACCCAGGTGAGCAATTGAGACCCATGGGTCTCTTGATTTTATATGAGGATGCATGTTCTGATAAGATTGCAAAGCTTCAATCAACCTTTAACCTGGTATGAGAACCACTGATAACGACATTTGCAAACAGCATAAAACAAGACCAGCCAGTGAGAGGTATAACTCTTTACCAAACGACAATTTTCTAGACTTGTCCATATTGAAAGCATTGGCAGACAACAAAATAAATGCAACTCAAAAATTGAAACTGGACTTAAGAAGAGTAGAAAACATAGTGGGAAAAGGAGAAAATGCTGGTACCAGCATTTTCTTCTTTTCCTGCTATGTTTTCGAAAGGATTGTTCCTCGAGGTCGTTAAAAGTAGGGACTTTTAACGACCCTGAGAAGAAAAGCTTTTGAAAACATTGTGGGAAAAGGAGAAAATGCTGGTAACCAGCATTTTCTCCTTTTCCAACAATGTTTTCTACCCTTCCCAAATCGAATTTCAATTTTTGATTCACATTTAATTTGTCGTCTGCAAATGCTTTCAATTTAGAATACTCCAAAACTTTGTCGTTTGGTAAAGGGTTAATGTAATTTGTTGGTCCTTAGGCTTTGGCATGCAGGTTGTTAACAAGAAATCTAATCAGGCATAATTACTCATGCATGTTGATTATGTCCATGAATGAAAGGGTGAATGTCCTATTTGTTTCTGCCAGGAGTTTTGTGAAGAACCAGACAGGCCCAAGGTCCAGCCCACACCTGGAGGGCCCCTACCTCCAACCCCATAGCCAACCTGTACACCTAGCCAAGCTTGGTCCAGGCCTCCAGCTCCACCACCCATCTCTAAATTGCCTTCACAGCTAATTAGTGATGAAATGGATCAGGTCAGTACTTTGTTTGTTGACAGTCATCATCATGTAAGATTTTTGAGAGCTCAATTTGACAGGTCACATGATACCAGTCTGCGAAATGTGATGAGTGGATTTATCATACCCCCAACAAAAAATTTGTGGGGGGTATACTGGAATCACTCCGTCCGTCCGTCCATTCTGTTTTGTCCGGAGCATAACTTTGTCATCTTTTGATGAATCTTTCTCAAACATTGTGTACATCTTTGTCATAATATGCCATTGTGCACTTGTCATTTTCATGATGATCGGTCGAAGTGTCTTGGAGTTATGGCCCTTGAAATAGTAAAAATAGGTTGGTTTTACTTTGTCTGTTCTCTAGCTTAAGGAATGTTCAACAAAATTTCACCAAACTTCTTGAAAATGTATATGGGCATAAAATCTAGGCTAAGTTTGATTTCCAGTGAAGTCGCATAAAGAATAGCTGAGTTACGGTCCATGAATCAGTTAAAAAAAAAACAAGTTTTTTTACTTTGTCTACTCTCTTACTCGAACAACGCGCTACGAAATTTCACCAAACTTTCTGAAAATGTTTGTGGGTACTAAGTCAAGGTCAAGTTCGATTTCCACCCTAATTACAGAAATAGTACCTGAGTTGTGGCCCTTGAATTAGTAAAAATAGGTTTTCTTTATTTTGACAGCTCCCTAACTCAAATTATTTTGGCAAAGAACATCAAATTTTCTGAAAATGTTAATAAGCATACAGAGCATTGGCGCTAAAAAATTACAGATGGCCCTAAAAAAATATGTCTGAGGGGCCACCTGGCGCATTAAAAATACGAGCCATGCAATGTAGGTATGATGATTACTAGGGACAAATTCATCGGAAGTCTGTTTTGTTTGAATCAATTTCACTACCGTGTGCATATGCGAGCAGAGTTGTCGTTCGTTAATCTCACCATACATGAATGTGAACGATCCGGAGTGCAAGAGAGTGCTGCCGTTTTATGGATCGTAATGGCAATCCTGATTGGCTTAGTACTTAATTAAAGTTGGGTTCCCCGAATTTTGAGCCAATGAGTTTCGTTTTCACAAACAGATAACGGTTTCGAAAAGAAGAATTGTAAATCTAAACTAAGCTATTTTGGTCAAACAAAGCCAAAAGAGGCTAAGACAAATACCAAGCTCTCTGGGCAACCCAAAAAGCCGAAGTGAGATACTTCCTTTTTCTTTGGCCCTTGAAGCGCAGGAAATTCTTTGTTAATAAGAATCAATAAAACATGTAGCTAACTGCTAAATTATCATACAAAATGTTTGATTTTTATTGGGTATTCTGTCTCTAGTCTATAATTATGTCCGAAATTCAGTCATGGCCCCATGTTGTAAAAGTGGCCCCACTGTTTGGGCTTGGACGGGCCATTGGCCCCATAAGGTAGAATGCTTGGCAGAACTCTGAGCATAACATCTAGGTCTAGTTTCCCCTGATTGGACTGAGATATTTCAGTAATAAAACCTATGACTTTTGAAACCTTAGGATTGGGAACTTTGTCATCTCCTCTGATGGCTTATTTATTTAGTGACAAGTATTTGCAAGGGGGTATTAATCACCTTTAGTGATAGCTCTAGTTGGACTTGCGGTCAACTGCATAAAACTCTTGCTACTGTAACCCTTTAAATGCTGAATGTACCCTTTATAAACTCATAGTGGGGGGTGGGGAGTCATTATGTTTCATTAAATTTTTATTACATATGTAAATAGGGCTGCACATATGCATAAGGTCTAATAGAATTGTTTTAAAATTGTCTGAGATTCATCTGGTTTGATGATTTCATTAAATTACTATTACTCAATTATCTTTACAGGAAGAACAGTCAGACTTGATTTTGTGTCCTTCCACTGGGAAATTTATGTACCAACTGGAAATGAACTGAGATATTCAAAGGTAGCATTTCACATAATATATTTGTCGTAGTCCAAACTGGAATCTAAGCAGATCCGGAATCTGCCTAGACCAAATTAGAATTCTATTTTGGTCCAGACCAAATTAGAATTCTACTTTGGTCTAGACGGATTCCAGATCTGCCTAGACCAAATTAGGATTCCAGTTTGGCTAGGCAGATCCAGAATCTGCCTAGACCAAATTGGAATTTTTAATTTAAACCCAAAAATAAAAGAGGTTGTTAATCAGAAATTCAGAGTAAGAATAAATTTTGAATGTTTTGCACTTTAGCAGGAAAAAAAAATGTAGGAAATTGAGCAATTGGGGGAAAAAAAGATACTGCTTTAATTAGAAATACCTGTACCTCTTAGTTGTAAACATATGTGGAACTGTTTGATTTAATAAAAAGAAATCATGAAATAATCCAATATTAAAATACCGGTAGTAAGCATTTTTGGAATAGGAGATTTTTTTTGTAATTTCATAAGAATTCTACCACAGAGTTTTAGTTGTAAACCTGTTTTATTTCTTTGTAGGATTGATATTATAAATAATATTAAAACAGCGATTACGTAAACGCTGTTTTAAAAATGAGAAAAATTATTAATGAATCGGGTAGAAATTATGATGGGAAAAGGAGAATCGTTCATAAATGGTAATTTATAATATGTGATGGGTCAACCTGTCTACCTGGCACAAGTATGATGTGTGAAGACTAGTGAAAGTTGAAATTGTTAAAATATTGATAACCCTTTACCACTCAATGCTGACTCTAAACGAACCTGAGAAAGGAGCCTTTTGAAAACAATTTGCGGAAAAAAGAAAATTCTGGTAATTAGCATTTGTTTCCTTTTCCCACGATATTTTCTACCTGATCAAAGAAAAAATGCTCAATCTTACCCACATTGAAATCTTTGTCTGCAAATGCTTTCAATTTGGACAAGGCTAAAAGTTTGTTGTCTGGTAAAGGGTTAATTGCCAAATTAGGTGTAAAAGTATGGATGTGTGATATCTTTTTGACCAATCACACATACAGGGACCATCTTACCAGATGACTAATTCTACCAAATAAAACTGAAATCTGGCAACCAAATGCCAAAATCAAAATTCTGTTCTGTATTGTTTGTTCCCCACACCCCAAGGATGCTTCTGATAAAGTTTTGTGAAATTCTGGCCAGTAGTTTCAGAGATGTCATTTAAAGAAAATGTTGACAACACACGACAACAGACAAAGGACTTAGCCCCATCACAATAGCTCATCCTGGCATTTTGTGCCAGGTGAGCTAAAAATGTGTCAACAGAGACTTTAAACCCCAAATAAACAAACAAATCAATCACCTTTAGTAATAGTATGATTGCTACTCGTAAAAAAAAGAATTGTTTGGAGATGAGCAGGAAGGGGCGTGGGTATTGGTTTTTGTGATAGAAACCCGCCTCTAGTTTGGAATGTTTTATGTAATGTTTTTTGTGGTTTCAGTTGCTGATGGGACAGGTCATAGCAGTACTGAAAAAAGGTGAGTACCATTATCTTTTATGTCTATAATTGTATGAGCACTGTATTGTGTCCTTGAGCAAGACACATTTACTTCCCTTAGTACTGGAAAGTAACTGAAGTACCCAGGAAGCAGTGGTCTCCATCCCAACATGGCCAAAAAATGTGCTGACTGGGATGCTGCGCAACAATACAAACAAACAAACACCAGTATTCAATATTTTGACACATAAAATGCCAGTATTCAATGTTTTGACCCATAAAATGCCAATGTTCAATATTTAAATTTCATCAAAACCTAAACTGAATTGTTGGTGGTTTGTGGGTTATAAAAATTTTGACCCATAAAATGCCAGTATTCAATATTTGAATCTCATCAAAACCTAAATTGAATTGTTGGTGGTTTGTGGGCTATCAATGTTTTGACCCACAAAACTCCAGTATTCAATATTTTGACCCATTAACCCATTACCACACAATCCCGACTTTTAACAACCCTGGGAAAAAAGCCTTTTGAAAACATTGAGGGAAAAGGAGAAAATGCTGGTAACCAGCATTTTCTCCTTTTTCCACAATGTTTTCTACCCTTCCAAAATCAAAATTCAGTTTTTGATTCACATTTATTTTGTCGTCTGCAAATGCTTTCAATTTGGACTAGTCCAACATTTTGTCGTTTGGTAAAGAGTTAAACCAGTGTTCAATATTTTGATCCATTAAACACATATGTTCAATATTTTGACCCATTAAACACCAATCTTCAATATTTTGACCCATAAAACGCCAGTATTCAATATTTTGACCCATAAAACGCCAGTATTCAATATTTTGACCCATTAAACGCCAATGTTCAATATTTTGACCTATAAAATGCCAGTATTTAATATTTAAGAATGTTTAAGAAATAATCTTCTTTCTACCATGGTATATCGTTCAATAAATCACAGTTGTGAGTTATGCGGCGCAATAAATAATCCACGAGGGCGATAGCATAGCTCACATTGTGGTTTATTGAACGATATACCACGGTAGAAAGAAGATTATTTCGATTCTAACAAGGCCAATTCTTAGTGAAATGCAAACAAGTTCAAACTTGGAGTAAAAACGCGGATGAAGATTACGTTCCATTGAATAACTCACTCATTGAATGACGTCACTCTACATGGATTGTTGCAGATTTTACCATGTTTTCCTTGCACTGTGTTTATAGAGCCAAAGTCGCGTGTCATGTTAGAATAATATTTATATAAGACAGTGTGACATGTAATGTCACACAATTAATAACTGGTTCTTAGGTGAGCAGAATCAGGGCCTCATGTATGAAACCAGGAACATATTGGGACAGATCAAGTTACTTTAATTACCGGTTTCTCAGTCAGTTTGTTATGAATATAACTATTATAAAAATAACTCTTTTTATAATCCAGGAACACCATAGTCTCAAGTACAGTTGTACCAAGTACCTGGAAGAATGCAGTTAGTAGAAAAAGACTGATTGTATCAAGTATGTAAACTATTTGACAGATCCTATCTCTCTATCTTGCATGATTTAGGAGTCGTTGCCCTTTGTTATTTTTGATACTTCAGTATGTCCGGAACATAGCACAAATACTCAAGGATTATCAATTTGAAACTTCCTAGGTAGATAGATTTTGTGAAAAGTTCTGTATGTTAGAAGCATTACTCTGGTAACAGAATAGACCCTGATCAGACATCTCCTACAGGGTCTACTCTGTTTGCCTATAGGATCTTTTAGCTTAAGGTTAACTATCTACTCTGAAAAAGTTTACGAGGTTCAGGCTATATTGTAAGAGGTATGTTATTGAATGTTTATGAGGAGTCAAAATTATTCAAAAATTCAAAACAGGAAAATGGTTAAGTGTGGCTGTAGACAGTTAAAGCTATGCTACAAAATCATTCATATTTATCATACCCCCGAAGGGCAGAATTATGTTATGCCTTTGGTTGTTCGTCTGTCTGTCAGTCCATTTGCAATTTTGTGTCAGCTCTGTATCTCTTGAACTGCTTGAACAGATAAAAACTATTTGGCAGAAATATTAACCAAACTGAGAGGATGTGCAGAGCATCGGTTTCAGATGATTCGGTTCAAGGTCAAGGTTACCCTTTAACTCATTACCAAATGACAAAATTTTGGACTAGTCCAAATTGAAATCATTTGCAGATGACAAAATAAATGTGTATCGAACTTTGAAATTTGATTTGGAAAGGGTAGAAAACATTGTGGAAAAAGGAGAAAATGCTGGTTACCACCATTTTCTCTTTTTCCCACAGTGTTTCCAAAGGCTTTCTTTGTCTGGGTCATTAAAAGTCGGGATTGTGTAGTAAAGAGTTGAGGTCAAATTTCATACTGGTGTAAAGTAAGAACAGTTTGTGTCCACTCTGTATCTTTTGAGCCGCTTTATGTAAATGGTAACTATTTTTGTTAAATGTATCTATAATGATTGATATCAGAAATTCATTATATAACAAAAAAATCCTCACATTTCAATACCCTTGGGCGCATATTGCTACGCTTTGCAGTGCTCTTGTATAACTTTGATATTCAATTGTCCAAGACAAGAGGCAAACTGAAAACAAAAGATGAATTTCAGCCTCTTGTGTTTTGATTAATTCTAAATATGATATTTTGCTCTTTAGTAGATGCAAATGATTTACTTCAGGTGATGATGAAGATTACAGTGCATCAGAAGCAGAATCTGAGGAAATTTGCAGACCAAGTTCAAAACGCCAGAGATGGCCTAGATAAGAAGAATGTCTTCTCTCAAAAGAATTTAAGGAACATATATACAGGAAAACCATCCCAGAAAATAAAGAAGCCAGAATTGTGATTAATAAGTTTGCCACCTTCAAAAACAGAAATATCCATCAAATTAAGAGTAAAGTTCAACATCTGATCAAACTTTACAGTAAGCTTCATTAATGTTATGACACAAACTACAAGGGTTATCCAGAAATAATCCCAACATTTTAGACACGTCCAAATTGAAAGCACTTGCAGACAACAAACTAAGCATAAATCAAAAATTGAAATTTGTTTCCATTAGGGTAGAAAGCATTGTGGGAAAAGGAAAAAATGCTGGTTACCAGCATTTTCTCCTTTTCTGACAATGTTTTCAAAAGGTTTCTATCCCTGATCCGTAAAAACCAAGGATTGTTTGGGAAAGGGTTAATAGATTTTTTTTTTTTGACTTTTAGATGATTATGTCAAAGGTCAAGGTCACAGTGACCAAGCATATGAGGGGGACATATATGTCTCACAAACAATGCTTATTTTCAAAACATCGAAAACATCAAAGGTTTATGATGTGTATGTAACAAATATACTGGGTGTATGATTGTATCATGAGAAACATTGACTTGGAGATATTTACTGTTTAGTTATCACTTGTTATGCATTGAACCTTGATAACATTAAATAATGAAATCAGTAAACTATGTTAAAATATTGAATATTGTTTGCGTTTTGATTTAGCCAAAAGCAGTCATCTTGGATTGAAAGTGGCATTGCTTTACAGCGTTTTAGACGAACTCTATGACGAAATTTAATTAGGATCCGACATCGGGTACAGAATTTACCCATAACACACCCCCTCCCCCAATTCAAGGATTGTTACAATTGGGTATATGGGCAAATTCTGCGTATTTCTTACAGTGGAAGTGAATGGAGAAATTTTTGTCCATCAACCGATTTTGACGAAATTTCGTCATAGAGTTGGTCTAAAAACTTTATACATTTTAAGATATGTTTCATTATGATCATTCGAAATATACTTGCAATATCAAGAAAAAGTCAGTGACATTGGCAGGTAGTAGTAGTAGAAATAGTGGTGGCAGTATTAGCAATAGTACATATAGAAGAAGTATGAAAGTTGTCCCAGAATTACGTAGACTTTTGTCATAACTTTCATAGTAGTTAAGGCAGAAATAAACAATTTCGGGAGCTGTGAACATTATATCTTTTGCACAAGTTTACAAAATTTCAGCGCGGTATCTTGTCAGATTCCACAAGCTCTGGAGATGGATAAGGGTGTCGGAAGCGGGGCAGTTTATGGGGACGTCATGACGACGTTTGTATTTTTATCACGACAAAGTTTAATGTTAGGGCCCATGCTATCAACAAAGTCTGTATTGACCTCTACACACCTATATAAATGTGTACCTACTGATAGAGCACGTTCTTCATATTCGGATTCCATTTCATTATCTTAACCATCTTACTAAGCAGTAGTAGTTGAAGTAATAGTAGAAGAAGTAGTTGCAGCAGCAGCAGCTGTATTAGTAGAAGTAGTAGTAGAAACATCAGAAGCAACAACACTGTTAAGGCAAGAAAGGGGGGTAATAGAATACGAGTAGTAGTTGTAGTAATGGTAGTAGTAGTAGTTGTAATAGTAGTAGTATCAGCATCAGCAGCAATAACAATGCCGCAAGGAAAAAAAAGGGGGTAATTTCTCTACGGGGGTCCTTTCTCTTCATGAGGGGGTTATCTACTACAGCTAGAGGGGGCCCTTTTTCGGGAACAAGACAGTTCTCCGACAAGACAGTTCCCCGACACAAGTTTTGGAGACAGTTCCCCGACACTTTTGAAGACAGTTCCCCGACACTTTTATTTCATGGAAAATTACCTTTTATGCTGTAGAATTAACACAATTATAATTCATAATCATGAGAAATTGAAATATTCGTGGATAATTGATGTTGTGATCGAATTATCTGTACCCTGTGAAGAAGATTGATATATATATAAAATGACGGGTAGCTCTATTTTCTCGTGGATGAATTCACAACGAATCACGACTGTATTGAACATGGGAGAGTTTTAAGGGCACTTTTAGCCAGCATCAAAGTTGATAAAAGAATAGAGAGTATTTTGTTTTGATTCTATAAAGTCTTTAAATAATTTGTAGTTATCTGCTTTTCCCTGTTTCATAATACATGTAATAGGCCTACAGTAGAGAGGGCGGTGGTGGTGGGGGTTACTGAGGGAAATACCTGTTCTTTATCTTGTAAAGTCGAACAATTATACATGTACATTGTAGTTCTCTGTTTCTATGTATTTAGAATTTGGGAGAATGTACACGTATTTCGATAATGTCTTGATATTTTGTACGATAGCCTGTCAAATTGCTCCATCAAACTAGGTAATAGACTTTACCAGTCTGATCAAATGTAGGTACTCGATCGCCAATCTCATGTACAAAGACTTAAATTCGTCACAAAAGATCACTTATCCATAAAATCCTCCATCAAAAATTCCTTTTTATGTACGATAAAATTTATTTTATTGTTTGACATTGAACAAAAGTGTCGGGGGAACTGTCTTCAAAAGTGTCGAGGAACTGTCTCCAGATCTGTCGGGGAACTGTCTCCAAAACTTGTGTCGGGGAACTGTCTTGAAACCCCTTTTTTCTACGGTCTGGGGTCATTTCTCTACGTAGAATAATGACCCGGGTCATTCCTCTACGTAGTAAAATGACCCGGGGGTCATTTTGTAAGGGGGGTCATTTCTCTGCATTACACCGGCTTCGAGGTAGCAGTTAGGTTAGATTAATAGTTGGGTGCTCAAGCATCTCTAAATAGTTTAAACAACGATTTAATTGTAACATGGTCGAGGCCCCTCCAGCAAGAACATACCCCGTCGATGCAAAGTTTAAGCTCGCACCGAGAGGTGTTTATCTGCTATATATAGACCGCCTGTTCCATTTCAAGGAGAAATGGTTTTACTGAATTTGCATATTAACGTTCCATGAACGTTACATAATTATGTACATGTATACATATGTATATACACATTACCTTATTTTTGCCGAGTGGACGCTTCCATTCTTGTGTGTTGTTTGTCCATTTTACGATTTAACATTTTTAGGGTGCCAGGTTGATATTAATCTCATTAGCTTAACATACATGTATATTGGCGTTCCTTTCGAGCAAACCGTGTAAACCCTGATGAGACACCGCGTTTCTTCTGGGATTGCACTTTTGCCTATGTCCAACAAATAGGACGCTATGCACAAATGGGTTAATGAGATGGGTTGTGGGATATGACCCACATTCCCCAAATATATATTTTATATATTGCATATTCACGTTAGAACGGATTGTGGGATATGACCCACGTTCCCCAAATATATATTGTATATTCACGTTAGAACGGATTGTGGGATATGACCCACATTCCACAAATATATATTGTATATTCACGTTAGAACGGATTGTGGGATATGACCCACATTCCCCAAATATATATTGTATATTCACGTTAGAACGGATTGTGGGATATGACCCACAATACAGAAATATAAATACTGTATATAGCCTTGTGGGTCATTGACCCACAGTGTAATGTCCCACAATGATATCTATAACTTTTTTTGTAAAAACAAAAATAAAGTAAAATGAAGTCAATACATGCATTGTACATCTCGAAATACTTCCAAATATAGCGTTTATTATCTCCCTGCCCCCTGGAAAAAAAAGATCCCACAACCCATGATACAAAGACATGACCCATAAACCATGCCTTACATATATATATATATATATATATATATATATATTCACAATGCTACCCCGGCACATGGGTTGCATATTGAAACAATGGACAGGATACTCGCAGATAAAGACCGGGACGACAATATTTTATGCTATGGGCATTTTGTCATTCTTGTACAAGCACGTGCTTTCTTCATCTAAATCCTGGGTTGGTGGTACCTTGAATGTCTCGGGTTCAATGGGGGTTCAGCAATCGGAACCTACCCCTTTCCATTCTGAGATCTTCGTTTCTGCATGACCTTCTCGTCCTGAAATCTCGATAGCGACTGATGACGAACAAGACATACAAACTTTTTAAAAGAGGACGGATGACGCTAACTTTTCGCAAGGCATTTGCGAGGCAGCTGTGCGAATCTCTACGTTGTTCCTACGTTCCGCAGTTAGTCTTCAGACAGACTTTCACCAAACGCAAGGCATTCGCAAGGCAGCCGCAAGATGTTCGTGCGATCGTCTTTCGGCCTTCGCAGGACAAACGCAAGTTATAAAACCGTATGATTGATGTGCTATGGTCTCAAGGTAGCCGTATGGCTCCCGTGTGGCAACCGTACAGTTGCCGTGCAAACTCAAAAAATCTCAAAGAAGTCGCTAGGAAAATGTAATTGTGACGTCTACGGCGTTGCAAATTCGTAAGACAGTCTTGCGGAAACCGCGCGAAGTCCTGCGATTTATGTTCCCGCACGGCTGTCGTAAGGCTGATGTGAAACAGGCTTTTAAAGCTTATAATAAGAATTGTATACATCTTGGTTAAGAGTAGGGATGGCAACGGTTAGTAAATTTGCTAACCGGTTAACCGTTCAATCTTTCGATCGGTTAACCGGTTAACCGAACGACCACGTAAAAACATTTAAGATGAAGGTACCTGCTCGATATGTCAACAATGACAACCGGTGCGTGAGTAATGCATTACCGTGATGTTTACTATTTCTGTACTTTAGCGCAAAAGACGGCCAATCTATCGACGATCTCTCACCCTCTCGGCAATAAAATCATTTTTCCACAATGTTTTCTATAGAGGACTAGAAATTATCAGGCCATTGTAGTGTTTCCACTACGCAAATTATTGCGTAAATCACCTAATAGAACTGAAATTCACATAAAAAAAAGTTTGGTTTCACGTGAGACCTCACGTTTGAAAGAAAAAAACATCTGCTTAACTTGTGTAAAATACCAGAATTTGAAGTTACTTGCTACCCATTTTGATAAAGTATTGTCAAATCAGGGGGAAATACCGATTCATGAATTAAAACACCTGCAAAAATGCTCGATGCAAAAAACACGGAAACCCATGACAGAACAAAATGTTCCTTTCGACATTGTCCGATCAGAGTCACTTCAGATCGTCTTTTCAGCTTTTTAATGATTTTAAGCAGTAAATTTTCATAGATACATTAATTTTATATTAATAACAGACTTCAGTGCTGCATTGAAAGAAAAAACTAGTGGGATCACTGCTATTTACAACTTCAAAAAATCTACAAACAGAATCATACAGATGATGGTATGGTTATTGATCGTCAAACGAAGCGGCTAAGTGATCGGGTGTTAGCCATCGCCCAAACGACAGGTTTAAATTTTAGACTCTCCCAAATTCAAAGCTTCTGCACTATTCTATGATTTTCGAAGATACTTATCGAAGTGATAATGAACGAACGAAGAGAAACCGCTATGCCTGCTTGAAAACAGATTGATTGACTTTGTAAATTTCAATCCCTCTTTCGCTGATTGGTCAATCCATGCATATATTTGATTAGGGGCGGGTACTTAATGAAATAATCCAAGCAAATCAATTACGATAAGCCAGTGCCTTTGATCCAAAGAGGACACGTGTTTGATTGTTTATTATCGGAGACTGGGGACTAATTAGCGAATTAACAATGTTTAATATTGCACAGACATGTCAAACTGTATATCACACCTTCGCCGCGTCTTGGCGACATGGATGTGCGTATGATGCAGTTTTGGTTGTCAGAACCGGCAAAGTAAACTTTGTATTTTTTTTTCTATAATAATAATTTTTGTAACTTTTTGATACTACAGGCCTATATTTGTTTTTGGTTAACCGGTTACCAATTTCCTAACCGGTTAATCGGTCATTCGATCGGTTAACCGGTTAACCGTTGCCATCCCTAGTTAAGAGTGTTGCAATAAATGACATATAGATCTAGCTCTGAAGATGTGAGGTTGGCAGTGGTGAATGTATAAAGTTCGTATTTGACTTTTCCAGGTTCCATTTCCACCCTTTAAAGACTCGGTGAATCAAGCGGTCGTGAATAGGTCTACCATCGTCTATAAACGATCCATAGTCAGTATTGAGCACGTTTAGAGGTTTGATGTATTAAAAGAATCGGCTGCCTTTAAGCTAGTACTTCTGTTTTCACTGAGATTTATAAATTCAAAGGAAAACGCTACCAACTGAACGTCTGCAAATGCTTTGGTAAAAACTTAAGACTTGAGGATGGATGTGCGAGATAATATCGTGAATTCAGGTGAAGAACGAAAACCTGAAAACTTTACGTTTAACCCGAACTGAATTCTTTATTTCGTTGAAAAGCTACAAAAAAAAAAAAGAAATACTGTATAATTCATTGATGTTTATCAGTGAATTAAAATCAATGATTAGGGGTTGCAAAATATGGCAAACTTTGTACCTATCTGTTGTACAGGAATTAGACCTAAATCAAGAAATAACATCAGCGATGTTTTCCATGTAATAAAAGGATTTATCAATGGAGCCGGATTTGTGTAATTCATGAAATGCCTTGAGGAAACAAGATAATCTTACCTGCTATTGTTTGAATTTATATATTTATGTATGTCGCTGTCCAAACTGGAATCTAGGCAGATCCGAAATCTAGACCAAACTGGAATTTTGCCTATAGGCCTACCAAAATAGTTTAACAGTTTGGCTAGGCAGCTCCACAATCTGCCTAGACCAAATCGGAATACTTTCTCGTTTTATATAATGCGACTACATATTAACCATCTTAGTCAACTTAAACTCCAACATAAAAGAAGTTTAATTAGAAATTCTGAGTAAGATTAAATTTTGAGTGTTTAGCACTTTCGAGGAAAAAATGCAAAGAGGAAAACGGAACAATCGAGGGAAAAACAAATAAATTGCTTCAATTAAAAATACGTCTCAATTGTAAACACATGAGAATAATTAATATGATTAAAAATTTGGAAAAGAATCTAGATCTATTTTGGTCTACACTAAAGTATTATTCTAATTTGGTCTAGGCAGATTCCCGGGATATGCCTAGATTCCGATCCGGCATACGACATATATATCGAGCTAAAAAAACGTGTTTTACCATATGGGCTGAACCTTTTTGTTCAGTATTATGATGCATTAATGCAGCTAGGCGTACACATTTTTTATTGTGAAATGCAGCTAATCGTTGCGTACAGATGCAGCTAGCCGTACAGTGAACGTTTTGATGGTATCTTGATAAAAAGTGAATTATTTCAATGGATATGGCACTAAATACAACCATAGAAATGTATACGCAAAGTTGAATGATTTCTTTATCTGTATGCAGTATCAGAAAATGGTTTCCGATCTTCCCGAAGGAGTAGAAAGCAAATGTTTAGCGATCATGGCAGCCGCCAACGACGAAATTTGGTGATGCAGCTTTCCTATACAAAACTCGCTTGGTTTATGAACCCAATCGCAGTATGTATTTGTAGAAAAACTTATCACCTTTCAAATGCAAAACACCCGATCATTTTCTGTTTGCTAGATTACGCGTGCCAGCCTGTTTTGTTAAACTTGTTTACTGCAGCTAACTGATTTGGGGCGTACAGTAGCAGCAGCTTCCGATTTGCGACACTGTACGTTGGTCCATAGTGTAATACCTATAGTGGGAATAGCTCTTTTGCTTCAGGGATCTAAGACCTTAAAGGTGACCCTTCAGATTTTGGGATAATTTTTTTTACAAAAAGTACAAAAAATTCATCTTTATACTCCCAAGGCCTTTTAATTTTCATTCATGAAACCCCAGTAGTCGAAAACTATCCGACAACAAGAGAAATTAGAGATTTAATACGGCCCAGGTCGACACCGACGGGAACCATGGTCTATTTTTAGATGAGCGACTTGCTCATTCACATACCGGAAATACACAAATGACGCTTCAAACATAGCGTCCGAAGAAGAAATTATGGAAAATAATTACATGTTTGTTATGTTACGAAATTTAAGCGTCAATAGTCACGTGCCAGTCACTTTACATTCCCACAATGCTTCTTTTGGTTTTAGGCAAAAAATCTAAAAATACCTTAAGAGGCTACGTAGCCTTTTAAGGGAATACCACAAAAAATTATTTTGGTAAGGTCATGATTCTTAATTATTGATGATTTGTACTTTTTTTCATATAAATTTCAGTGATATACATGTATATATTTCTTAATTTGGTGAGAGGTGAAAATTCTAAATACCCACCTTTAAACTAGCAAACTATCTCTCTTTGTTGTTTTTTTTTACCGTAAATAACTTTTTTTTTTCATTCATTCTGCAAACCCACGGTTTATCTTCTCTTTCACAGCGATTTACATTGAGGATATTTCTATTTTTTCCGGTGAAAGATCGAATTTTGTTTCATCGAGTGAACATCATCGGTAATATTTCACGAACGGCTAATGGCTGCTCGTGAAAATATTACCGATGATGCTCATTCGATGTGAAAAAAAAAAAGGTCGATATTCCACCCAATAAAAAAAGTTCTATTTATCCCATGCTGCTAATCCCCCTTTTTGGGTCACTTTTAAAATCAAAATTCACTACATTTGTTTTCCATTGTCTCCCGCTATATGGCTTTCTACAAATACACATCTACCTAATTTAGGCATTCTGTGTACAGAAGCGGTCTAATTTTTCAAAACAACAACCATTACTTTGAATTTCAAAATGAAATTAACGCGTACGTGATAAAACGTTACTTGTCGCGATTCATTCACCTTTGATCGACCAGCACGTAATCTATGCATCGCCGTATTTAAACAGCCCCTACAGGCTTGGGTAATAGGCTAATAGCTTCGGTATACGCCCTACATTTCCCAGGAATTGGAGGGATGGGTGATGCGTCATAGTAGACAGGTCTAACCTTCGAAGAATATATGACATGCACATGTATACAACGATTTGTTTTCTGTAATTCCACGTAGGAAAGTATTGTTTCCGCATTCACTTGAAGAGGTATACTATAGAAAAAAAAATCGGTATTTTTCACTGGTCACAATGAACATGAAATAACGAAGGATATTCCAGACTTATTTCTCGATAAATTACCGAAAGCATGAAATAATGACTAGTATTTCATTCAATGAGCAACCCGACAGCTTATTTTTCCTTTGCCTGATTTTTTCTTCTTTCATTTAATGAGAACCCAATTATTTATCTTTTTCTTCGCTGCACATCACCGTACATTATTAGTTGTACGGTCAGGTGGCAGAGGACTTAGAAACCTGTTCACGGCTGTCGCCCCGAATCTAAAGTGAGGTGGCGACATGATTCACCACAGCCGTGAACAAGTTTCCAAGTTCCCTGCCACCTGGCCGAAATCTATCTCGAAAGAGATTGAAAATGGGTAATATTTGTTTAAAAGATTCAGGTGAGCTACTTCAGGGCCATCATGAACCTCTCATTTATTTATTTACGTATTTATTCATTCGTTTATTTATTTGGAGGTGGGGAATAATAAAGAGATAAAGAAATTGTTATTTTCTAAAAATTTCCAGCCTCTATCATCCTGCTAGTGGTAGAGTCTACTGCGCTATTAATCTATCGACGTGTACATAAATATCTTCTCATGCGAGGTGGATCTATAGATATGAGTAAATCTGAAAAAGGAACGTCCTCAACAACCACTGTTCATCATAAAAGATTGAACAACTACGTCCCAGTTTTGAGCTCAAAACGCACACGGACCGAAATGGGTCGAGTGGATTCTGGGGAATCACCGTCAAGGAAATTGATCGCAAAGCAAAACATGAGTACGGCCGATATGGACCTGGAAAATCCGTCTACATCAGATGTTGATAGCGGACCTGTCACGGTCGTAAAAAAAGGAGTTAATGAAGAGTTCAGTGAAGTACCTCAAACGGTCGACAGTGATACTCAAACTGCCGATATCAAACCGGTTAATATACTAAACAGTATGGGCAGACCCTTTGATCTACAATTTGTCTTTAATCCCAACAAGAAAACTCTTCAAATTCCAGATTCGAGCGCGTTACTCACGCTTTCAGATGCCGATACCAGAGAAGAAACAACATGCTTGGCGTCAACGTTCAGGAGCCTACCGGAAATCTATAGAAAGCTACAGCTAGGCAAAAATGAATGCATTGCCTCACCTGCTGTAGAATACCACATCATAGGCAAACCTTTGACAACTTTTGCCAAAGTTACATTGCAATTTATTGGTAATTCGGGGCGGCTAAAAGTGCTGAAAGTAAAGTCAGATCATGGTAGCGGTCAACCTGCCGAAACGAAGGAGATCAAAAGATTTGATGACAGTTCAAGAGAAGATGACGAGGAATACTACGAGATAACCGGGCCAGGTTTACTGGCAATCTACGTGATGTCAATGTCATGGCTTGTGTGCACGACCTGTAACCAAGAGCATGAGCCCTTTAATCTTGAAGCCGTTGTCTATGGGAGACTAGATGAATGTCCAGAGAGTCCTACACAACTACAAGCATCTGTCGGGTCGTACATTGTTGATCAAATACACCTCCTGCCCGACTATTTCCAGGTTGGTTTCTTAAATCACCATCTTTGTAGCCCTTGGGCACCAAAGCAATGTGAACAGATATTTTTTCTTTATTTCCATTTCAAACTTAATCAGCTAGAAAAAATTTCAGACAATGTTGATTTTTTAAACAGGCTGCACGTAAGCGTTGAAGTTATATATAACTATACACCACATACTCACAAACAACGTACAATCAAATTCAAAGCCGTTTCAGACGACAAATTAAAAAGTGCTCAAATGTTTATTTTTTTTTTTTTGGAAGAAACCACTTTGCGAAAAGGAGAAAATTCTTTTTGTCAATGTTTCTCCTCCGATAATCTTTTAAAGCCTTCTTCTAAAAGGTCGTTAAACCTCGGAATTTTCTATTTTGGAGTTGAAGACCAACAAACTAATGGTTAAGAAAAAAAGATCTTCTCAAAAAAAATATTTGTGATGGACTTCCAAATACTATCGTATAGCAGTCCTTTGGTTAAACAATTAATAAAATGGTCAAACTGTTGACTCACCTCTTTTGAAAAAGATTTGCTGTCATCATGTCCTTGTCATTACCTTTCTTGTTTAGCTAGATTGCAGGCATTTGACACCCCATTGGCCCATCACGGAACTTCCATATTTTCATTGGTCGATCATCAAACATGTTACCAGGAATAGCACATTGGCTCATCGCTTTTTGATAATATATAGTGGAAATGCGCTAATCCTATTTACGTAACACTGTCTACATTAGGCATACCTCGGATAATAGAAGCCATTATATCTCTCGGCTGTAACTGATGGATTAATATGACTCAGATCGATGCATTCATCGCTCAGAAATACGCCGGTTTACCTCTTTGAAAATTTTAAGGCTCCTCTTACGAAAGAAAACTTGAGTTTCAATTTTCTATCAAAGTCTTTCTGAGAATATTTCAGTAAACAAACAGTTCGTACATTCCTTTTCTAACATGGTTTATCAATTCCGATTGAAGTTTTCACCGACAAATAGACAGATTTGAATAACTTCATCGCGGTTGTTAATTTCGTTGCTAAACAACTGTCAGTGGCGTGCTACATATAGAATCACGTGATTCTCATTTCAAAATGGAAATCTCTTTGATACGGACGAGGTTAGATGAAAGTACAGAATCAGCCGAGTCGTGAGGAGTGATAGTATCTAATGATCGATCAATGAAAATTTCGGAAGTATACCATAGACCAATGAAGTTTCAGTAGCCTATGGTAAGACTCGCATTAATTTGCACTCCTTTCCCGGTGTATTCATACACTACGGTTTACATACCAGCCTGGGGACTGGTATCCAAACAGCTCTACCAAATCAACATAGTGATAATAGAACAGAAATAACAAGTTTTGTTATTCAGCAGGCGTTGAAAACGCCGATTGCTAAACTGAAGATTCGAACACAGGTTCACATATATGATGTATTACTGATCGAGTTATCAAAACTCTCCCAAGTTCCCTATCTCCAACACAATGTTTTTGTATCACATTCACATTGGTAGCAGTCAACAGTTTAGCATGGAAACAGTGTGGTATATGGACACACCAGACCTGGAGTACAAAGTAACACAATTTCCGACCAAGGTAACAGAACGTTTCTGTCTCCAGTGAAATGTTTTCTTGTATTCTTCAAGGTAATGGAAGATCACGAAGAAAGACAGCAGCGTGTACAAGTATTACGCAGGCGACTAAAGTTACCGCCAAAAGTTCATATGTCGGATTCCATCAGGATATCTTTGTTGCTCGATTTCCCGAATGGTAGCTGGGAACATAAAATGTCCCCCGAGGGGGTATTACTTCAACCAGAGATGGAGGTAACTTCCAGATCTTTTTTTTTTTATGTCTTTTTTCTCTCTTTCTGTCAGCCTGTCTGTCTAATATACCATCCACTCAGCCAAGCCTGGTAGAGTCAGAGCTTAAAAAAAAAAAAGGGACTGATTTTGATTTCAAAATTTAAAATATTAATTATTCTCTACTATACCCTATGTTATGGGTGCTCATTAGAATCGTCTCATCGAGACGATTCTAACGAGTACCCACAACATAGGATTTGGAAGAGAAATAACGGATTTAGAATACCATCAGTCCCTCTTACCTGGAGCTCTGTAGACTATATAGTCGGTGGCGTCAAGTACTTGAGATTAGGTTTTCGGTAGTTTCAATCCCTAGCTCGACAAATTCCTTTGCGTGGATTGACGATAGTCATTGTGACAGGATTTGTTCCTGTCACCGCTGATAATTGATAGGATAATGTTTACGTGAGAAAGTAGCAAGTGACTTTGAAAGAAAACTGGACAAAGTATGTGAAAGAAATTGAAAGAAAACACGAATAGATGCACTGGCCGCGGTGATATAAACTAAAATAATCTTGAAAAAAGGAGTAAAACACATTAATATACGGTAATACATTGAAAAAAAAAAACATTATCCTTTTGCTCAATGACGATTTATTTTACACTCATCCATAACGGAAGCGTTTGTACACGACAAGTTCAATTATGAGATTTGTCTGTTTAAGGGTAGAAAACAAATTGAGAAAAGAACAAAATGCTGGTCACTAGCGGCGTTTTAACTGTTTCCAACGATGTTTTCTAAAGCTTGTCTGTAAGAAAGTTTTTGATATCATCATGGATAAGTGAGAAATGCTGGTAACCAGCATTTTCTCCTTTTTCCAATAATGTTTTCTATCACTTCTGAGACAAAACTGATCTTTAACCCTTTACTCCATAGATACTCTTTTTGACTTATCAACAACAGATAGCTTTTGAAAACATCGTGGGAAATGGAGAAATTGCTCGTAACGAGCAATTTCTCCTTTTCCCACAATGTTTTCCACTCAGATATTGGAATCCTCATTTGTCCATATTTTTGACATCATATCTTTATTTGTTGCTAAAATGGAAGAGCCTCAAATTGGCATATCAAGTAAAGGGTTTAGGCATTATCAATTTTTTCCATGAGATGCTTTCAATTTGGACATGTCTATACTTTGTTGTCAGGTAAAGGGTTGCTCTGTACTGTCCGCTTTAACAACAATAGAATATGCCTATATAGTACAGACACTCTCTCACTAAATTGCATATCGGCTCGCGTATGTAGGGTGTATCGCGATAAGACAGGAACGCCGCGACAACGCCACATTAACGTCATTTACGTAGCTAACTCTCTGTGGTACGTAGCACAATCTCCATGTACGCGACTCCGCAGAGCACCTAAAAATACGTAGCAGCTGTGATACGTCATGCTTGCGTAACTAATACGCCGTAAAGCGAAAACAGCGCAGCAGTGATGTCACGGGGAACGTAGCTCGAACTCTGATTACGTCACTTGAACGTATTTGTGAACATGATACGTTTGAATGAATGATAGCAACGAAGTAAGCGCAGAATTTTTAGTGACCGCCGTATTTACGCAACGGCAAGACATAAGATAAGAGCGTAGTGCGTACGAGGCGTTTACGCCACGGCGACGCGTCATACGCCACGCTTACGCCTCTGTACGCCGTACTTGTAATCGTCCCTTGAACTCCATATGAACACAGGTACGCAACAGGAACGCCACAGAAACGTAGTATATACGCCGTGTCTTTAATTTTGATAAAAATACGCTTCACTTCTTGACAATTGAACTGGATAAAGAAATTTCGTTGCATACGCCGCTGATACGTCTTTCGTTGATTGATCGAATGGCGTTTTACGCCTCTTTCAACATTATTTCAGTCATATCACGCCGATAGCTCACACATTCACGTATTTCCTGGGTTTTACCAGTGCTAGGATACGGCTCTAGAAGTGTCATGCCCACGTACAATCCCACCAAAATCCCAGCGGATCAGGTGGGGGCTCGAACCTGCACCCTCCAAATTACGAGTCCCACACTTCAACACTGAGCCACGACAGGACTCCTGATAGCTTTGGAGAAAGGTTAAACACCCAGTGCCATGATTGTACTCTGAAGTGTTTTGCCCTGCCCAAGGACACACTCATGAAAAGCCTGGTGCTTCCAGTAAGGTTCGAATCCGGGGCCTCTATATAAAGAGCCCAAGCTTTACCAATGAGCCACACAGGACCTCTTTTCAACTCTGTAACCCTTAGTTCAATCTTTTTACAGACAAAATATGTTTCAGTTCCCGGGTAGCATGTATGAAAGCATTTGCAGACATAATAATCCTACATGTATCTCAAGTTTTAGAAATTGTCTTAGATAAAACAGAAAACATTCTTGGAAAAGGAGTGATTGCTTTTTCCTTGCATTTTTCCTTTTCCAACGATGTTTTCAAATGCCTTAAATGTCAAGGTTGATTAAACTCTCGATTGTGTTGTTAAGGATTAAATAACCTTTATCATATAGGACATCCCACTGCACAGTATAACAGGATGCCATCGCCGGGGTAGACAAAATGGCCTACCGTTTGCAAAAGAATGGTACTTGAGATCCACTAATGCTTCAAACGTACATGCTGGACGACTGTCTTGCATCATTAACACTTCTCTCGTGTCACATTCTGATGGCACGGTATCGGAGTCAGACTCACATATTGCTCATACAAAACCCATGTACGATGAGTTACGCAAAAAACAGAACGCAAAAAAAGATAACGCAATAAACTATGACGTCACTGTGCAATCCGTTCCTCCTTCCTCGGATGTGCAGCAGCCTGCTGGCATAGAAAACGAGCACCTGCATGGTCAACCGCAAGACTCCGGTCAGTATGGTGAATTAGCTCTCCCTAGACCGAACAGACCTGAAGAGAGTGCAAGTCAGTCATTTGTACGTGCGGAGATAAGTTACCAACCTCCTTCTGAAGATACCTGATATCTGTAAACTCAATTTAGCCAATCAGAAATGGTCTCACGAATTTTTAGAAAATTCATACAAATGGGACAACGAATACAATGTGGAAAGATCAGTAGATCAAATAAATGTGACCCATCACGCAAAAAGGCACCATCTGGTATTTCTGTACATCAATTAGATGAAAACAGATCAAGACAACGATAGTGCAGGTAGTTTTTAAAAGTTGATAATTCAAAAACGATTGTATAATAAGGAACAATGACCACTTTTCATACAGAAAATGTCATTCAAGCGAAAAGTGTCAACCCTGGTCAGCCTGCGCAATTCGCGCAGTCTGACCAGGGTTGACACTTTTCGCACTTCTCAGAAGGTCCTTTTTTGCATGATGGGTCATAAATGCCTGTCGGGTAAATATGCTTTACTTCATTAGCAGAAAAGCGGACGATTTCTTTTCCAAATTAAATTCTTCCAAACAATCTCAAGTTTTATCAAGCTAGACAAGAAGGGTTTAGAAAGGAATCCCACAAAGCTTTCTACTCTTTCAAAGGCAAATCCTGTGATTTTTAACCTGCAAATAGGCAGGGGTCCTCATGATAAACATGTCTTCTTGTTTTACCACAGGGACCCTTTGAATAAGCATTTTCTCCTTTTTCCACAATATTTCCATCCTATAAAAGAGAATCTCCACATTTCGAGCACGACATTATAAATTTTCTGCATATGCTCTTCGTTTAGATATATTTTCTGCAAATTATGCGGCACTTTGTTTGGACAAGTCCAAAATTTTGTCATGTGGTCACGGCTTAAAGTTTAAATGAAGCCGGATTTTTATATCATAGACAATTCATAATGTAATTCTGGTAAAACTGAAAATCAACTGATTAAATTAATCCTAGGAGACTTTTGTCCCAGTTGGATTTTTTTTCCTAGCAGGATTTGGTCCTCAAGGGTATTTGTCCTGCTGGTTACAAGCACAATGTTTTCAGGCTTTCTGAGCTTCTAAAAGTCGGAATTGTCTGGTAATTGGATAAGGACAATGGTTTGAATTAATATGTTCTTTTTTATATAAAAATGTGAACCGTCACATGAAAAGGGACAATCAGGGAGTTCCATACACTAATTAGATGAAAAAAGATCAAAGATAGTGCAGGTCATTTTAAGTTGATAGTTCAAAAATAATTGTAAGTTGATAGTTCAAAAATAATTATATAGTAAGGTAGAATGACTACTTTTTATACAGAAAATGTCATAAAAGCGAAAAGTGTTGTTCCTGGTCAGCCTACGCAATCTGTCACAGTTCCCAGAAGGTCACTTTTTGTGTGATGGGTCACATATTCATTTATTGTTCAAGAATTGATTTGTAAACAGTTATAATTTTTATGTGGGCTTTCGTCCACCATGTTAGAATTCGTTCATCTAATGGACCTTGTCTTTGTAGGAGTATGTCCTATTGGGTGTTTGTATGTACCTGATTCACCATTGCCTTGCATGCCAATGAACATCTATATTTTAATATTTAGACTGCTAAACGCGACTCACTGGCCTTTTGTGGACAGTGTAGATCAAGATTACATTGCACAGAACTGGTCTGTGCAGTCTGATCTTGATCTACACTTTCCGACAAGGAGATAACTTTTCTCCAAACATGAATTTGAAATAGCAATATTTGGGTTTTATACTATTTAATTGAAAATTATCTTTTAGTCTTTTAGCAGAATGATTGTTAAGAACTAATTATACTACTCAAACTTTGATAGGGATCACTAACATATTTCTGTATGGGTTTATAAGTTACAACAGTTTTGCATAAACCATTTACCATATTGTAAAACTGTAGATTTGTCCAAGTCGAAAGCATTTGCTGACCAAAAACCTAAATGCAACATGCACTATGCTGTCTGTAATAGGGTTGAAAACATTGTTGAAAAAGGAGAAAATGCTGGTATCCAGCATTTTCTCTTTTCCCAACAATGTTTTCCAAAGGCTTGTTTCTCAGTGTCTTTAACAGTCAGCATTGTGAGGTAAAGGCTTAAAGATCTATTTCCACCGGTCATTGTATTGCTCAGTGTGGCAATGTAACATATGGCCTGTAACATGCGAAAAAGAGCATTCAGACATTTGCGTAAAGTGTCGTCTCAGATCAGCCTGCGCAGTCCGCGCAGGCTAATCTGAGACGACACTTTCCGTTTTAATTATTTTTTTCTGTTTTGCGCATGTCTAGTGTAGCACAAAATCTAATGTAGTGGTAAAGTGCCGTCTCGGATTAGCCTGGGCGGACTGCGCAGGCTAATCCGGGACAACACTTTACGCATATGTCAAAATGCACCTTTTCGCGTGTTTCACTCCATATTGTAAAACCATACATGATACATGCCACATATATATTTAGAGTGAATCTTTTAGAGTGATCCCTAGCAAATTTTGAGTAGTATATATATACATCTACATTATATCATTACAGTGTTGTTCATTGACATCATCAGTCTTCATTGACAACTTTTTTTTTTAGTTTTTATGGGAGTTTAACCCTTTACAACACAATCCTGACTTTTAACACCCCTGTAAAAGAAGCCTTTTGAAAACATTGAGAGAAAAGGAGAAAATGCTGGTAACCAGCATTTTCTCCTTATCCCACAATGTTTTCTTACCTTACTAAAACAAATTTCAATTCTTTAGTCATATTTATTTTGTCGTTTGCAAAGGCTTTTCATTTTGGACCAGTGACGGTCTAAAATTTTGTTGTTTGGTAAAAAGTTAATGCTTTTTCAACAGCTTATATGTCTGTTATACCACGGTGGTCAGTGCATATATCCATGTGTTTCATGGCTTTCTAACACTTGTACTGACTCAATTTTCCTTTTAAAGTGACTGACTACTTTTCTCAAATGCATGTGTTGTGAAAGGAAATACTTCCTGGAAAGAAAGTTTGATTCAACAAGGTATTAAACTCCAAACCATCAGATCATGAGCCCGATACAATAACCAATGCCTCCATGGCTACTTCTTGACAAATATCATCTTTTAGTTGTGCTTTAACCCATTTCCACACAACCCCTACTTATGACGACCCTGAGAAAGAAGCCCGTAGAAGACATTGTGGGAAAATGAGAAAATGCTGGTAACCAGCATTTTCTTCTTTTCCCACAATGTTTTCTACTCTTCACAAAACAAATTTTAAGTTTTCAGTCACCTTTATTTTGTCGTCTACAAAATGCTTTCAGTTTGCACAAGCCTAAAATATTGTTGTTTGGTAATGAGTTAATGTTTTTTTTTTTATGTAAAGTTTTTAAACTTGTATGTAAAGGTTGTGAATGCTTTATCTTGAAACAAATAACCCTTGGTTAAATGACCCTGAGACAAAAAACACATTGTTGAAAACTTTGTTGGAAAATGTCAAAATGCTGGTAACCAGTATTTCCTCTTTTTCCAGAATGTTTTCTAACCTTTCATGGTGATACCCAATCCTTTTATTTATCTTTGATTTGTCATCTGCAAATGCTTTAAAATTGGATCAGGGCCCGTATTCACCAATCATTCTTGAAAATATTCTTAGTCTAATTCTCCAAGGTTTTCTACATTTGTAAGTAACACAACTTCTGATTGGCTAAACCATTTGGTTTAGCCAATCAGAAGTTGTGTTACTTACAAATGTATAAAAATCTGGAGAATAAGACAAAGAACATTCTCAAGATTGGTTGGTGAATATGGGCCCAGGTAAACATTTGTGACCCCGTCACAGACAAAGGGACAATCTGGGAATTCCATACATCAATTAGATAAAAACAGATCAAAGATAATGCCGTTCCCAGATAGTCCCATTTTATGTTATTTCAATAAGATGAAAACAGATCAAAGGTAGTGAAGGCCAATTTAAGCTGATAGTTCAAAATGATTATATTGTAGGGTAGAATGACCACTTTTCATGTAGAAAGTATCATAAAACCATAAAGTGTCGACCCTGGTCAGTCTGCGCAATCTGCATAGTCTGACCAGGGTAGACACTTTTTTGCAGTTCCCAGATAGTCCTTTTTTTCTGTGACGGGTCACATTTTGCTCTTTGGTTAAAAAGGTAAAAGTAGCAGCCACATGTGTCTTTCTTTTTATCACCTTTGTAACTACAGTGACTCAAATTTCCAATGCAAAATGTTTTTTTAAATATAATTTCAGTTTTGAGATATGAAAAAGAAAAAGATTTTGTATTATAAAATCTTTACACATGCATGTCAAAGCCAATGGACAATTTTTATGCTATGCAGAACATTGGTATCTTTGTATAATGCCCCATTTTCTGTGTTGCAAATGTACAACTGACAAAATTTTTAGCATTGGAGTATACACAAAGTTCGCCACACACTAGCCAACTGTAGTGAAGTTAAAGATTTCCAAACATTTTTTTCCTGATAGGTCTGTGATTAAGGAATGAAACTAGAGGACTTGCTTTAGGAATGACTCAGGCTATGGTGTCATTTACTGCTTTTACGTGTTTATTTTATTTTGCGCAGTAGCATCCGTTCACTGGTTATTGCAGAAATTCACCAATATAGGTAATGATTCAAGAAGACCGATTTTGATTTGAAATTGCTGTTTAAATTTCATGGTATGGTTCTTTAACCCTTTCTTAAACGACAAATTTTAGACTCTTCTAAACTGAAAGAGTTTGGAAACAACGATTTTGATGAAAATGGTAGAAAGTTCTTCTGAAGGGTAGAAAACACTGTGGGAAAAGGTGAAATTGCTCGTTAAGAGCAATTTCTCCTTTTCCCACAGTGTTTTCAAAGACTTGTACTGCAGACATGTAAAAACCAGGGCTTGTTTGGGAAAGGGTTGAATGACCCACCCTACCCTTGCCATATCCATGTTTATTAGTCTCGTTTGGGTGTTTGGGTGTTTACAACATTCTTGTCAGGATCAAGTTGCTAATTTGCCGTGCCAAATAGAGGTAGAGTCACAAGCAAAACTCCAGTCCATTGATGGGTTTATAAATTCTGAGCAGGATAAAGGCTTAAAATTTCCATTGTGATCTATCTTGTTCGTTCACTGTATCAGAGTGATGTCTGCTGAGAGGATTCTGCATGTTAAATTTAAAGCGACCTACAAGATTTGGAATTCAAATATAGGATTCTGCATAAACTGAGAACCCCATCTCAGTAAGACTGGGAATCCCGGTCATAACTTTGTTTCACTAAAAACTGTTTTCTAGGATCAGGAGTTGGATCCAAAAAGGACTGGGATTCCCGGCCAGAAAAGACTGGGATATTTGGATTGGGATCCAAGTCAGACTGGGAATCTCACCGAGAGTACCATTCTGGGCTTAACGGGAATCCCCATTGAGAATCCACCAGGATTCCACTGGGATTCCCGCATGTTTTTCTCTGGGAATGACAATATTCAGCTCCAAACTAGGAATTAAAGCACCCCTGCAACAGTTGGATATCACAGCTATTCCATAAGTAGACATTACAGTAATTGGCTACTGGAATGTGACATTCGAGAGCGCGGTCACCAAGTTGGACATGTCCGTAGCTACATAAAACATAAAACCCAATACTTAAATGAGTGCAGTCTCAACACACTCTGGTACATGAGTGGACTAACAAGTCCTTAAATGTTAGCCTCCAATACCTAAGGCTGATAAGCCGGAAACCTATAGCTGCAACAACACCCAATACTGGCACTGCTGTTTTGTTTTTTGGAGATGCTCCTCAGACTGCCCTTATTGAGTTCGAAGGGATAATGTAGTTTTTTCTTTTTTTTTTTTAAATGATCATTCTGTCAATTTTTGAAATTTTCTGAAAATGCATGAAATGAAAAATATGATATGAAGATAAACCAAATTTTGTGTTGGAAGTGTGTGTCTGTATATTATAGCCCCAAGGGTAATTTTTATGTAATTTTGATTTGTTAGTGATGATATAGCAAAAATACATGTACAGCTAAATCTTGTTTTTGTTACATGTTTGAGTTATAGGAAAGGAAAGAGACTGTAATATTTGGTAGTATAAATTTTATTCTTTCACACTTCACCAAATGACACCATTATCATCTTATTTAATTCCAAAGCATTTGCAGACCACAATTTTAATGAAGCTCAGTTGCTGGAATTTGTCTTTTTAAATGGTAGAAAACATTTTGGGAAAAGGAGAAAATGCTGATTGCCAGCATTTTCTCCTTTTCCATGAATGTTTTCAAAAAGCTTTAACCCGAAAGGTTGTCTCAGTTTGGGATTGTGTGGTGAGAGGGTTTTATGACTGAATAAATTCATTGATAATCCTTACTATGTTATCTGTATAAAGCCTGTACCAAACATCTACTATCAACCGTGGAGAGGAAGATTTTAGAAAATGTGGGAAATGATTGGTTGTATGCTGCTCAACCCATTACCACAGAATCCCTACTTTTGACGCCCCTGGGAAAGAAGCCTTAGGAAAACATTGTGGGAAAAGGAGAAAATGCTGGTAACCAGCATTTTCTCCTTTTCCCACAATGTTTTTTACCCTTCACAAAACAAATTTTAAATTTTCAGTCACTTTTATTTTGTTGTCTGCAAATGGTTTCGATTAGGACAAACCTAAATATTGTTGTTCGGTAATGAGTTAACTCTTTACCAAATGACAAAAATTTATTAATGGGTCAAATTTGAAAACATTTGCCGATGGCAAAATAAATGTGACTGAAAAATTAAAATTTAGTTTAGGAAAGGTAGAAAACACTGTGGGGAAAGGAGAAAATGCTGGTCACCAGCATTTTCTCCATTTCTCACAATGTTTTCAAAAGGCCTCTTTCTCCGGGTTGTTAAAAGTTGGGATTGTGTGGTAGAGAGTTAATACCAATTTTCAGTATTATTTCAGTTATATTGTTTCGGCCAGTGCATCTATTCACGCTTTCCTGGAGATTTTTTTTTTAACCAACCATCATGCTTTCAGAAATAATCACCATCGAACCAATGGTAAGTGATGAGAAAAATAAATTTGGTTTATAAAAAAAAATCGAAGTTTTCACGAGATGATCACAACACAGACAACGATGATGCAAGGGCCATGACAATATTTTGCCATTTTCTTTAGCCATGCTGAAGTGACTGTTTTCTGGTGTTTTCTCCATGTCCCATTGTTTTCTATCCTTTTCTATCTTTCCATATACAATATTTTTTACCATTTTAGTCACTTTTAATTTGTTGTCTTCAGATACTTTCAGCTTTGGCTAATTTGGCATATTGTTGAAAAAGTTTAATAGTCACCAAAAAAATCAACAACAACTACAATTTTTTATAGCATATTTAATGGATGGTGTAACATACTGTACAGTCCCATGTGTATATTTATGCATTTCATCTTTCCCTCCAGAACTCCAAGTTGATTTGTGGGGGTACTGTACAACTTACCAGTGCATTCCTGAATGTTAAAAAGGAAAAATATGTCTTTAATCCTCTACCAAACAATCCCTGGTTTTTACGACCCTGAGATGGAGGACTTTTGAAAACATTGTGGGAAAAGGAGAAATGATGGTAACCAACATTTTCTCCTTTTCCCACAATATTTTACCCTGAGATAGAAGGCTTTTGAAAACATTGTGGGAAAAGGAGAAAATGCTGGTAACCAGCATTTTCTCCTTTTCCCGCATTATTTTCTACCCTGCTGGAAAAAAGTTTCAATTTTTGAGATATATTTAATTGTTGTCTGCAAGTCCTTTCAATTTGGACCAGTCTAAAATTTTGTCATTTGGTAAAGAGTTAAACCTTTACTTCATAATCCTGAGTTTTTATGACCCTGACAAAGAAAGCATATAAAAATACCAGTATTGTGGGAAAAGGAGAAAATGCTGGCTACCAACATTTTCCCCTTTCCCTGCAGGGTTTCTTACCTTTCAGAGGGGAATCAAAATCAGTAATTGTTCTACATGTAATTAAATTTTGTTGTCTTCAGATGCTTTCAATTTCAGCAAGTCTAAAATGTTAAAGTGTGGTAAAGGGTGAATGAAAAGCTTCATAGTTTGTTCTAGACAATTCAAACATATTTCAAATTTGTTTGGTTGGTGTTTTCCCTTACCCAAACAATCCCTGTTTTTCACTACCCTGAATAAGAAGCCTTTTGAAAACATTGTGGGAAAAGATGAAAATGCTGGTAACCAGCATTTTCTCCTTTTCCCATGATGTTTTCTTACGACCCCAAAGCAAATTTCATTTTTAGAGTCACATTACTTTTGTCGTCTGCAAATGCTTCCAACTTAGTCCAGTCTAAAATTTTGTTGTTTGGTAAAGAGTTAACACCATTTTCATCATTTCAGTTTTATCACAGTACCCATTGTATCTGTTTATATGGAGTGGCCTCCAACATCACTGTGCATTACATTTTTTCCAAGCTTCAGGCCGTTGTCTGGACCTGTCATATTCTCCAAAGATTAGACCCGTCTTATGTGACGCATCACCCATCTCCCCAAAACCTGGGAAAAGTAGGGCTTATACCGAAGCTATTGGCCTATAACCCAAGCATGTAGAGGCTGTCTTAATGGATGGCCGATGCATATGTTACATGCTAGCTGAATGAATCGCACCGAGTAGCGTTTTATTGAGTAAACGTTTATTTCATCTTGAAATTCAAAATTATTGTTTTCAGAAATTACTCCGCTTCTGTACCCAGCATGCCCAAGTTAGATAGATGTGTTTTTGTTAAATACCATCTAGCGGGAGATAATGAGCTTTTGGCTGCTTTCATACATATATAAGTCCAAGACAGTGTTCAGGTGTAAGAGTGGAATGAATACTTTTGCAATAACTATCAGCAATCCTTGGAAAGAAATTGGCCAAGTTTAGTATAACCCTTTCCCAAACGACAAACTTTTGGACTGGTCCAAATTGAAAGCATTTGCAGAAGACAATTCAACTCTGGCTGAAAAGTTGATTTCTGTCTCTGATGGGGTAGAAAACATTGTGGGAAAAGGAGAAAATGCTGGTTACCAGCATTTTCTCCTTTTCCCACAATGTTTTTAAAAGGCTACTATAAAGGACCCATAAAAACCAGGGATTGTTTGGGAAAGGGTTAACTCTTTACCAAACAATCCCTGCTTTTAAATGACTCGGACAAAGAAGCCTTCTGAAAACATTGTGGGAAAATGACCTGCAATTTCTCCTTTTCCCACAGTGTTTTCCACTCTTCTAAAGTCAAGTTTCAACTTTTGAGTCACATTTTACTTGTCGTCTGCAAATGCTGTCAATTTGGACAAGTCTAAAATTTTGTCATTTGGTGAAGAGTTAAATATTTTTACTTTACATTGATTGAGTGAGGTCTTACAACTTATACTAATCTCTCTTGATTCTGCTACCTATGAACTACACCAGTACTTGCGTCAAAGCTGGGCATGGAACCTGCAACTCTTGTACTTAACCAACTACACTGCAAGGTTCCGCAATTTTTGAAGTAAAGTTCTGGGAAAAGGCGCTTAATGCATCTCTGTCTTAACTCATTACCAAACGACAATATTTTAGGCTTGTCCACATTGAAAGCTTTTGCAGATGACAAAATAGAAAGTGACTGAAAATTTGAAGCTTGTTTTGAGAAGGTAGAAAACATTGTGGGAAAAGGAGAAAATGCTGGTTACCAGCATTTTCTCCTGTTCCCACAATGTTTTCTAATGGCTTGTCTTTCAGGGTTGTTAAAACTCGAAATTGAGTGTTAAAGGGTCAATGGATCATACCAAGCATGTCATCACATAATTATGGACCCACTCTTGAACTACACTAGTGCCATCTGCAAAAGGTCAGTGAATGGTGTTTCACACCTAAAGGTTAAAAGTGTTTTCTACCCTTTTAAACTTTTAAGAATCAATTCCATGTTAAGTGCAATTCACAGACATTCTGCAGACAGTGTAGATCAAGATCAGACTGCACAGAATCTTTGATCTACATTATTTGATAAGGACGCATTTTCCCATGAAAAAAAGTACTTTCGAAATAACATCATTTTAAGTTTATATAATCAGATTAAAAGATTCATCTAGCAGGATAAGGGTTAACAACCTTGAAGCAGAGGGCTTTTGAAAATATTTGAAGTGCTGGAATAACAGAAAACCATCCTCTCCTATTCCTTTAATGTTTTCTATCCTGTGAAAGACATGCTCCTACATTTCAGCCACCTGTGATTTGTGGCCTGTGAATGCTTTTGAATTAGACAAGACTTAGCGTTAGACTTCAGAAATAAATTTTTCATTAGTTTCATTAAGTCAAAGACTAGGGGACAGTAAACATCAAGATCGGATTGTATGTTATATGCTAACTGATCGTTGTCAACACTTTACGAATATGGGTATAATGGCCATATACAACAGGGTAAGTATTATTCGATCTCTTGAGACTTACTTTTTACCCGGGACAGGAGTTCTGAACATGTCTAACTGAACAGTTTCTGAGTCAGTGTTGGCACAGTAAATGGCAGACAATGTTGTGAGTCGGATTGTGGACAGTTGCTCTGAAATGCAAAGGAAGATGTTTTTTGTTTATCTGTTACTGTTTGTTAGTTTACTGGTTTGTTTTTTTTTGTTTTGTTTTGCTTTTTTAATGGTGTTTTATGCTGCTTTCAACATTATTTCAGTCATATCATGGCAATAGCTCACATCTTCATGTTTCCTTGGTTTCACCAGTACTAGAAAAGGCTCTGAAGTGTCTTGCCTAAGGACACTCCTGTGAAAAACCCTTTGGAGCTAGTGAAGCTCAAACGAGGGACTCTGGGTCACGAGTCTTACACTTTACCATTGAGCCACACAGGACCCCTGTTTGTTTTTCTGGTTTTTTTTCTAACTCTTTCCCAAACAAAAATATCTTTGAGGGGTCCACTTTGAAAGCTGTCTTGCAGATGACAAAATTTATTTTGCACAAATGATGCGATTTATATCAGATAGTCTAGAAAACCAATGTGTGAAAAGGAGAAAATACTGGTCACCAGCATTTTCTCCTTTTCCCACATTGTTCTAAAAGGCATACCTCTTATGACCATTGAATTGAATCGTGATTGTGTAGAAAATGACTTAATGAGTTACTGAGAAATAGAGCGAACAATAAAGCCACAGACATACCTACAGACAAACCAACTCGTCCACAAACCAACAGAAAGACATATCGATCCATGCAGTGACTTTTATAAATTCCACCAAACAAAGTTTTTGAGGAATATAATGATGTGAGAAAGGAGAAAATGCCAATAACTACAATTTTTTTTACATTTTTTCCTTCACTTCAAAACATAAATTTCAGATGTTAATATGCCTATACAATGTCAAATGCAAATACTGTCAATTTGGACCAGTGTAAAACTTGGTGTGGTAAAAGGTGAAAGCAAACAAAAACCTCTTGTGAAGCTCACTCTACTGCCACTTCTTTCAAAGTAAAACCGATCACCAAATTTAAGGTCTCGGAATTGTTCTGCTAAAAGGCACTGTTGTAGAGGTCCCAGTAAACTGCCAGGGGCACGCTCCTCTGTCAATCCCCCTGTGAATAAATCTATGTCTCCAGGGCATCTAAAAAAGTATAAATAAAGGCAGTATTCAGTCTTTACCAAACAACAAAATTTTTGACTAGACCAAATTAAAAGTTCATGTATTTGGGGACAGTATGGTGTAAAAAGGAGAAAATTTTGGTTACAAGCATTTTCATTATCAGTCATGTTGCAGTGGCTAGTTCACCTATCTATGCTTTCCTGAATTTTCTTAGTACTTAACACAAAGCTCTTCCCAACCATTGGTTGGTTTTATACATAGTCATCATCAAAACAATATTCAGCCATTGAAAAGTACCGGTATACTAGGACGAAAAAGAAAAGCAAGGTAACCTTTCAAGGTAGTTTAGAGGTGTATAACTTGATTGAGAATTCTAAATCACAATCTTATGTTTACTACTGATCAGTTTTGAATATTTTGATGAAACTTCATTTCAGTGTGGCCAAAAGGAAATGAGAAAATGGCTTCTTATTGACAGTACCCCCTCCTCTGTGAAAAAAGTAGTGACTGACTGCATATGGAGAGTCAAAGCTTGTTCAATATCTTGTATGGTACCCTGATTTTCTTTTTCGTCCTAACATACGTTCTTCTGTTTCCTTTTAGGTTTTCCCAGCCCACGCCCATTATCATACCTGGTATACTAGGACGAAAAAAAAAAGCAAGGTAACCTTTCAAGGTAGTTTAGAGGTGTATAACTTGATTGAGAATTCTAAATCATAATCTTATGTTTACCACTGATCAGTTTTGAATATTTTGATGAAACTTCATTTCAGTGTGGCCAAAAGGAAATGAGAAAATGGCTTCTTATTGACAGTACCCCCTCCTCTGTGAAAAAAGTAGTGACTGACTGCATATGGAGAGTCAAAGCTTGTTCAATATCTTGTATGGTACCCTGCTTTTCTTTTTCGTCCTAATATACGTTCTTCTGTTTCCTTTTAGGTTTTCCCAGCCCACGCCCATTATCAGAACATTCAAAATGGCCCCCATATTGCAGTTAACCCTATGACCTTTTGCAGACAGTGTAGATCAAAATCAGACTGCACAGAATGTGCAGTCTGATCTTTGATCTACACTGTCTGATAGGAAGATAATCATTCCCCAAAACATAACTTTGAAATTCGAATATTTAGGGTTTTACAATCACTTGAAAATTTCATTTTAGTTATTTAGCAGGATAAGGGTTGAAAAAGTAAAGTTGGGATGGACTAGCTAAAACTGAAAGTAGAATGAGTATAGTGCAGGCATATGACAACATTTGGTTCTGATAACCCCTTTACCCCATAAGGCATTTCTATGGTATCTCTAAATGACTCTTAATAACAGCAAGGATGAAACCGTATCTTATGTGTATATGACAACTTTTAATAACATAGAAAACACTGTAACAAAAGGTGAAATTGCTTGTCACGAGCAATTTCACCTTTTGCCACAATGTTTTCCAAAGGCTCCTACAAGCAATGACTAGAAATGAGTATCTATGGAGTATAGAGATAAGACCGATCACAGTGAGTGGATTTGTGATATAAATGGGCAACACTCTGGCAAAGGCTGGCTTAATACTTCTTGATGCACTATACCAAGCAAGTCATGGATCCATAATTGCCCTTTTTAATAACGACATTCATGAGGTAGACAGGTCCTTGGAAATACAGAAAACTGAAAAAAAGTGAAAAGTTTTGGCACTGAACAGCCTGCGCAGAGGCTGACCAAAGTCAAAACATTCGCAGATGGATTAAGCCCCCTTTTTACAGAGCATGTCTTAAATATGTTGAAAATTCTAAAATTGTAGACTCTTCTATCTTGAAAATAATCGCTAATCAGAGATTTATTGCATGTTAACCCATTACCACACAATCCCTACTTTTGACGACCCTGAGAAAACAGCCTTTAGAAAACGTTGTTAGAAAAGGAGAAAATGCTGGTAACTAGCATTTTCTCCTTTTCCTACAATGTTTTCTACCCTTCACAAAACAAATTTCGAATTTTCAGTCACTTTTATTTTATTGTCTGCAAATGCTTTCAATTTGGATAAACCTAAAAATTTGTTGTTTGGTAATGAGTTAACTCTTTACCACACAATCCCGACTTTTAACGACCCTGAAAAAGAAGCCTTTTGAAAACAATGTGGGAAAAGGAGAAAATGCTGGTAACCAGCATTTTCTCCTCTTTCCACAATGTTTTCTACCCTTCACAAAACAAATTTCAAATTTTCAGTCATTCTTATTTTGTTGTCTGCAAATGCTTTATGTCTATGACTTTGTCATTTGGATAAGAGTTAAACAAGAGCTTCATAGAGCGGCGCAAATACGCCCAAAGGGGTTTGACAGTACAATGGGTTAAAATCAAAATTAAAAGTATACATCATAGAGATTTTCTGTAGTAAGTTAGGACTTAATCCAATGAAAACTGGAGGAGGAGTTGCGCACACAAGAAACTGCTAACAGACGAATGGACAAACAGGGCAATAACATGAATACAACCCTTCGGGCTTATAATGATGATACAATCATGTACTTGTTTTTGAAAAAGGATTGAATATTGTCTCCATCATTCTCTCCCGGATGCTAAACTTTGAATCAAATCATCTTCAACTGTAGTACAAGTATACTTCTATACCAAAAGAGGGTAAATTTCATTTAGATGGAAGGGAAAAGGCTGACAAAAAAAAGAAAAACTTACGCATATACACTCTGAAGTTTTGCTGCAATTTCTCGCGTATGGTTGACTAAACCGCCCTCAGAAGTGCCAAAATGTGTGGCTACCTCTAGCCCACAGTGTGCTCTAAACTCATTGTAACCAGGTAAACCATGATCACGACCTCTGGAAAAAAAGAATGACACAAAATACGTGATTTAACCCAGTCCCACACAATTCCTACTTTTGGCGACCCTGAGAAAGAAGCCTTTAGAAAACACTGTGAGAAAAGGAAGAAAATGCTGGTAACCAGCATTTTCTCCTTTTCCCACAACGTTTTCTACCCTTCACAAAGCAAATTTCAAATTTTCAGTCACTTTTATTTTGTCGTCTGAATATGCTTTCAATTTGGACTAGTCTTAAATTTTGTCGTTTGGTAATGGGTTAACCCTTTCCCAAAAAACCCCTGGTTTCTACATGTCTGCAGTAAAGTCTTTTGAGAACACCGTGGGGAAAGGAGAAATTGCTCGTAACAAGCAATTTCTCCTTTTCCCACAGTGTTTTCTACCCTTTTTGAGAACTTTCAGCATTTTCTCCAAATCTAAAATTGTCATCTGCAGACTCTTTTGGTTTGGAAGATTCCAAAATTTGTCGTTTGGGAAAGGGTTAAATGTTTATGATAAAATATCCCTAAAATCAATTTTTCTGACAACCATTAGAACCTGGAGATAGCGTGGTCCTTTGAAATGGAGAATAGTGACAAATAGAAAAAGGTTTCGGTGTAGGCTGACCTGGGTTGATATCTTTTGAAGATGCATTAAAGCCTTGGTCACACAAAGCCAGCAGACGAATAACGGATAAAAAACCATTTTATCCGTTCATATCCATTTTATGTCAGTGAATCTGTTACTTGTCCGGTGAAGTCTGTTCCGTCCAGTGGGAGGTTTTGAGCATGTTCAAAATTTCCACTGGACAAAATGGACAGAAATGCGCAAATTACAGAATTTGGATCCATCTGACTATTTATAACCTCGGCATGTCATGTGACTCATACGTTATACGTATGTTGGTGTTCAATACATTTCCATTCATCATACTTAGGAAGAACGTTTTGTCCTGTGCTTATGCACTGAAGATCCATTTTATCCGGTACAAGTCTGTTACTCACACAGTTATATCTGTTAATGGACCATTTATTGTCTGGTACATATCCGGAAAACATTTTCTTCTGTTACATGTGCGGTACTTGTGCAGTCATTGAATGGCTTCTTTGCTCAACACACCTAATGCCCGAGCCTCACACGGCAGAGGAGATGAATTTTGTCACCAGATAACCAAATTCTGCATGTGTTTGTCCGTTTTCTCTCCATTACATATCCGTTAGACAGTCTGACCAAGCCTTAAACCCAGTTTCTGCAAAGCATGGCTATAAAATCTAACTATATAAATTCAAAACCCATCCAGTCTTTCTGTATGGTCCATTGATTATTTAGCTCTATGTCAATTAACAAAAGAAAGCATTCTTACCTCTGAATATTCAGACTTGGAAGGTCAAAGGAACCCCCAGCACTGTCCTGAAATAAGTCATTTCTCACACTGTTCTCAATCTGACTGTAAAATATATAAGTATTTTCATTATCAACCCATCACCATAGAAACCATGCAATAGTAACCATGAAGAACAAAGCTTCCGAAGACATAGAAAAAGAAGAAAATGCCAATTACCAGCATTGCCTCCTTTTTGAGCAGTTGTTTGACAATTTTCATTGACAAATCCCATCATTAGATCCACATTTGTGAGCTGCAAATACTTTCAATTAGAACAAGTCTAAACTTTTGCCATGGCGGCAGCACTAAGTGTTATTGTAATATAAAGTATTTTAAAAATGGCAATAAAATAATTGTCCTCGTGCTACTACCTGGGTGAGGAATGCTGATCAAAGAGACTTACCAAAGAACAAAAATCCAGACTTGTCTAAACTGAACGCATCTGCAGATGATAAATAGAATATGTCTTACACAATTTAACCTTTAACCCATTACCACACAATCCCTACTTTTGATGACCCTGACAGAAAAACCTTTGGAAAACATTGTGGGAAAAGGAGAAAATGTTGGTAACATTAATGTTTTCTATCCTTCACAAAACAATTTTCAAATTTTCTGTCTCTTTTATTTTGTCGTCTGTAAATGCTTTCGATTTAGACAAACCTCAAATTTTGTCTGTCAGTAATGAGTAAAGCAGCTAAGCATGAGGCACTGACTATTTCCCAACAGTATAGATCAAGATCAGATTGCACAGAACTGTTCAATAAGGATATATTATTCCCCAAATCGTAACTTTTAGCCCTTTACCAAACATCTCTAGTCTTACTACCCAGAGGAAGAAGCCATCTGAAAACATTGTGGGAAAATGCTGGTAACTGGCATTTTCTCCTTTTCCCACAATATTTCCTACTCTTCTAAAGTTAAGTTTCAATTCTTGAATCATGCTTATTTTGTTGCCTGCAAATGCTTCCAACTTGTACAAGTCTAAAATTTTGTCGATCGGTAAAAAGTTGAATAGCAGTATTTAGGATTTTGAATATCAAATTGAAACTTCAGTAATAGTTATTAAGCAGATTAACCCTTTACCACACAATGACAACTTTTAACGCCCCTGAAAGAGAAGGCATTTGAAAATATTGTGGGAAAAAGAGAAAATGCTGGTTACCAGCATTTTCTCCTTTTCCCACAATGTTTTCTACCCTATATAAGAAAAGTAATTTTATATGAGTCACATTGAGACTGTCATCAGGAAATGCTTTCAATTCAGACAGGTCTAGAGATTTGTCGTGTGGTAAAGGGTTAAATGTTAAAATGTCTGTGAAAACACTTTTTGAAGAAAGAAACGCTGATTATGGGGACTACTTTGTCACATGCATCAGATGTGGAAGGCAGTCATTATCTCCTGCTAGATGGCATTCTATAAATACTCATCTATCTTGTTTGGGCATCCTGGGATCAGAAGCAAACCACTTTCCTACGCGACAACCGTTACTTTGAATTTCAAACTAAAATAAACGTTTACACAATAAAACGCTACCTTGTGCAATTCACTCAGCTATAATCAGCAGTCTAGAGAAATCTGGAGCTAAAGCAGAGCTCATTTCTCCTCAAACGTATTGGTAAAAGCTATTTTCTACATCACTACTTTATAGAGCACAATATTACAGTCAGCCCACTTTCGGGGCTAGTGATGCGTCATATAAGACAGTCAAATCTTCGAAGAATATGACATGCCCAGACAACTGGAAGGTAGTTTATGATTTAGGTAAGTCAAAATTCTGTCATTTGATAAAGAATTTGTTACAGCTTCATCCTGGTTTAGATATACTACCTAACAACTGCATTAGGGAGAATTCTTTTTAGCTCAGTGGTTATGGTGTTGGCCTTTCGTCTGGGTATTCTAGGTTCAAATCCTGTCTGGTCCTTGTATTTCTGCTATGCGTTTATTCATTTGTTTCTTTGTTACAGACTTTATTCATAAGATGGGGGCCAGTCCCTGATTGGCCAATGAGCTATTAATTTATTAATTCTATTAACGGGTCTGGAATAGTAGCCTTTTGAAAACATTGCGGGAAAAGGAGAAAATGCTGGTAACCAGCATTTTCTCCTTTTCCCACAATGTTTTCTACCCTATCATAGACAGAAATTGTCTTTTCAGCAAAAGTTGAAGTGTCGTCTGCAAATGCTTTCAGTTTGGTCTAGTCCAAAAGTCTGTCGTTTGGGAAAGGGTTAAGATGGGATGTGTAAAGGGAGACCACTCCTTCATACATCGCTTCATCCCGGTTTAGATACATTATCTAACAACTATGTTGGGGAGAATTCTCTTTAGCTCAGTGGTTATGTTGTTGGCCTTTTGTCTGGGCATTCCAGGTTCAAAACCTGCCCAGTCCCTGTATTTCTGCTCTGCATTTGTTCATTTGTTTCTTTGTTATGGACTTTGTTCTAAAGAAGTTGATAATAACCTGTAAAAACTTTTGGTTTGAGTGAAGAAGCAAAAAGGATTTGAGCCACAGTAGGAGAAAAGAGTGTCTAATACATCTCCATGAATACCAGTATACCAAGCAAACCATCACATAATTATAGGTTCAAAAAATGTATTTTGTCTATCTTTGTGTAATAACCAAATGATTCATAAGTACAAGCACACTGGTACCTAGATGTGCAAAAAATTTACAAACACCAAAAGTTCCGACAAGTGTCAGAAAACAAAGACTGACCTTAGTCAATACTTATGCAGATGTATTTAAACCCCTTTTAACCCTTTACCCACAAGAGAGATTTTAGACCTTTCCAAACTAAAAGCATTTGTTAATAACAGTTTCAATGTGGCTCATATGAAATGGTTTTTCTTTTTGATAGGGTAAAAAACATTGTGGGAAAAGGAGAAAATGCTGGTTACCAGCATTTTCTCCTTTTCCCATAATGTTTTCAGAAGCCTTCTCTTTCAGAGGTATTAAAAGTTGGCATTGTGTGGTAAAGGGTTGATGGACTATAACTCATTTATATTTAAATATAGGTAAGCATCTTACTGGTCAGATTTGGGACTTTTTGCTGATGCCATCCAACGAAGAATTTCCTCCAAACCATATTCGTTGTTTTCATGATACAAACCTGGGTTAAAAAAGTGCTTTTCTAACCCACTTCTAGTCATATGCCTATGTCCTTTGTTTATTCTCCCGATGTGTCGAGATATAAGTGTATGGCCAAAACGTAGAACTGCTGCAGCGAAAGAATTTGATATGGTGGCATCAACCCTTGAATCGTATATATCACGGAATTCAAACATCTGAAATGGACATTTGTGGAAATGATAAAAATTTGCTTGATTTTTTTGAAATTTGTTTCACTCTTTACCAAACTAAAGGATGTTGGACTCATCCAAACTGAAAGCATTTGCAAAGAAAAATTCAATATTCCTATGATGACAATTTCTGTCTCTGATAGCATAGAAAGCATTGTTGGTTACTGGCATTTTCTCCATTTCACACAATGTTTCCCAAAGCCCTCTCCTTTTAGGTTGTTAAAACTAGGGAATGTGTAGCATAGTGTTCAATCAAGACTCAAAGAAAAGGTGAAAAATAAAAATTCAGACCCAGGGCAGACATCAAGCAATGACCATTTTATAAAATTTTCTAGCAAGAAGGACAGGGACTGTCATCAGACAGCAAAGTTTACCTTGAAATGTTACTTGGGGTGGCATGCAATAGAAACAGTAACAGTGCCCTAGACAAGGGCAGAAGACACAACATCAGCTCTGATGCCTGGATTAGTGCAAGAGCACAACCTTGGCCTTTCTGCCACGGATATGGACTGTGTTAAAGCTGAATGAAACTGAGCCTATACATCATTCGTACAAAATATTAACCAAATCGATAAATCAGTCTAGAATAATAGAAGCTCTAGAAAATCTTTAACATAATATCAAAAAATTTGTGATCATGGATATGTGTATGGCAAGACCAATAGTCATGAACTGTTTCTGTAACCAAGCCTGATATGAACCTTATTCTTTATTTTGTTTGGGAAATATGAGCTGCTAAAGAATATAAACTATCTAGGTGTACTTTAAGATCATATGCGTGGTCAAGGTATTTCTGAAAGAATAACCTAGACATATCATTTTCATAAAAATTGTTAACTAAATCCATGATGTTCCTATGAACAAAGTCGGTAACAAAGAAACAAATGCATGGCAGAAATACAATGGTCGGGCAGGATTCAAACCATAGAAAGCCCGGACCAAAGCCCGTTACGTTAACCATTGAGAGACATCTCTCTAGCACAATCATCAGGTATTATTTAAATCCGGACAAAGCCATGCAAGAACGAGTAGTCTTCCGTAACACACCCCCTCTTAAAGTCATCATTTATTGATGACTCAAAGCCTTATTAGGCATAAAGTCCATTTGAGGACAACAAATGGTATTAACAGCTCAATGGCCAATCCCAGACTACCCCCATCTTATGAACAAAGTCTGTAAAAAAGAAAGAAAGGAACAAATGCATGGAATAAATACAGAGACTGGGCAGGATTCGAATCCTAGATTCCCTTGACAAAAGGCCAATACCTTAACGACTGAGCTAAAGAGATAATCACTCAAACACAGTTGTCAGGTATGGTATCTAAAGGTGGGTATTTAGAATTTTCACATCACACCAAATTAAAAAAAATATATATCGTTGAAATTTATATGAAAAAACAATACAAATCATCAATAATTAAGAATCATAAAATTACAAAAAAAAATTTTTTTGATGGTATTCCCTTAAAAAGCTACGTAGCCTCTTAAGCTATTTTTAGATTTTGTGCCAAAAATCAATAAAGCATTGTGGGAATGTTAAATGACTGGTACGTGACTAATAATGCTTAAATTCCGTTACATAACAAACATGTAATAATTATTTTCCATAATGTCTTCTTGGGACGGATGTTTGAAACTTTTTCTGTGTGTTTCCTGTATTTAAATGAGAGAAATGATAATCTAAAAATAGAATGTGTCTCCCGTTGGTGTCAACCTGGTCTGTAATAAATCTCTAATTTCTCGTGTTTTCGGATGGTTTTCGACTACTGGGTTTTTATGAGTGCAAATTAAAAGGCTATGGGAGTATAAGGATAATTTTTTTTCCATTTTTGTAAAATTTTTGTCCCAAAATCTGAAGGGCCACCTTTAAATGGGGATGAAGCCATGCATGAAGGAGTGATATCCCATAACAATGTCATTTGAAATTTGAAAACATGAGCTCTTAAAAAATTAGTATGGTGTCCGTGGTCGTGAGGTAGAGCGTCGGCCTCATAACCTAAAGGTCCTGAGTTTGATACCCGGGAGCGGGTGTCAACTTTGGGATTTTTCATTGGCCCACACATTCGGCGCGAGTACTGGTGTAGTTCCCAGGAAGCAGAATCGAGAGAGATTAGTATAAGTTGTAAGAACTTGTTTCTCAATAAATGTAAAATAAATATGTTTAAACTAAACTAAACTAAAAAGAGTTACGTAAAACTTTTATGGAAAATTTTTAAGCTGACATGGGTCTAAAAGATCATTGCCATGAGCAGACATATTGATGAAAGAAAATTTTGATCTTTGTGTATCACCATAGTTACAATAGATTTACAGAATCCATTATATGATTTGGAAAGGGTGAACTCTTTTGTTTTTTAACTCTTTACCAAAGATCAAGATTTTTGTACTATTCCGACTTGAGAGCATTTGCAGACGACAAAATAAAGTAAATCAAGAATTGAAATTTGATTTGGAAAGGGTAGAAAACATTGTGGGAAAAGGAGAAAATGCTGGTTACCAGCATTTTCTCCTTTTCCCACATTGTTTTCAAAGGTTTTCTTTCTCAGGGTTGCTAAAATGTCTGCATTGAGTGGTAAAGGGTTAAATGCTTATCACAACTATAATTGCCTTTGCAGCCAGTGTAGATCAAGATCAGACTGCACAAAATGTGCCACCTGATCTTTAATCCACACTGTCTGGTTTGCTCAAACATTTTTGAGAAAGCAACCATGAAATTGCAATTACTGTATTTGGGTCTTACTTCTACTATGAAAATGTCAGTTGGTTTTATTCTGCCCTTTTTTGGTCAACGAAAGACTTAAACGTAAATTTGAAAGCAGACTCCAACATCAGTGCCAAAACTAAAGCTTACTCTAGACGGAGTGCTATAGCTCCACCTGAACTTCATCCAGGGAAGCTAAAAATTGATCAAAACTAGAGCTGTCACTGAATGTGACTTAATACCCCCACCAGCGCTTTGACAGATTAACAGGCAATTGCTAGTATTTTGTACACAGACGGACACATGGACGGACAGACAAGCTGATTCTAGTACACATATATCCCCAAAAACATTCGTTTTGAGGGGGGGAAAATGATTCATCAATTATTTATGGCAAAAAAAAACTTACTTCATCGATGTATAATCCATATTTTACCATGGCATCATGTCCCAAAACAATGGGCAAGAATTCATTGTATGTTATCAATTGTATTTCTGCACCAACTATTCTTCTGGCTTCTTCATAAAGGATATCATCGTCCCAATGGGGATTTATCTTGGCTAGTCTCCTTGCTATTCGATTGTGTTCTCTTGCAAACAGTGTATGCATAGCAGCTAAAGCTGGTTGTTCATTTACTCTTATGTCACCTGAAAATAGTGAGTAAATTAGTTAACTTAAACTACAATCATGTATATGTCACCTTGAGAGAGAAACCTTACAAAAATCTTTTTGGAAAATGGAGAAAATGCTGGTAACCAGCATTTTCTATTTTTCCAACTGTGTTTTTTTCTCAAAGGTAAGTTTCATCATTTGAGCCACACCCATATTGTCGTCTGCAAATGCTTTGAATTTCGATGGGTCTAAAATTTTGTCTTGTGGTGAAGGTTACAACTCTTTACTAGTCAACAAGATTTTAAACTTGTTCAAATTGAAAGCATCTGCAGATAACAAAATTTTAGGTTTGTCTAAATTGAAAGCATTTGCAGACCACTATATCAATGTGGCTGAAATGGTTCAATTGTTTACTCATAGGCAGAAAACATTGTGGGAAAAGGAGAAAATACTAGTTACCAGCATTTTCTCCTTTTCCCACAATGTTTTCAAAAGGCACCTTTCTCAGGGTTGTCAAAACTGGTTATTGTGTGGTCAAGGGTTAAAAAGCTTGCAAAACTAAAAAAGTAGTTCATTAAATAAAATTATTCTTTTGTGTCCATGGTAGTGATGTAGAACTTCAACCTGAAAGGTCACAGGTTCAATTCCTGGGAGTACTTGTACACTTTATGCTGTTCATTGGCCCACACATCTGACTCAAGTACTGGTGTAGTTTCCAGAAAGCAGAATTGAGAAAGATTTGTATAAGGTGCCAGAGCTTGTTTGTCAATCAGTTTAAAATTGATATGTTTAATTCTTTAACAAACAATAATTTTTTTGACTAGCCCAAATTAAAAGCATTTGCAGGTGACAAAATAAATGTGATTCAGAAAGCGATAAAGTATTTTTTGGAAGGGTTGAAAACATTGATGGAAAAGGAGAAAATGCTGTTTTACAGCATTTTCTCCTTTTTCCTCAATGTTTTCAAAAGCTTTCTGTCTCAAGACGGGATTGTGTGGTAAAGGATAAATCTAAATAAGATGATACTGAGTTCCTTGCCTGATAATGTACAGTATATCGTATCTGCGCTGGCAGGGCCGTCAAGGTGACATGAAGAGTCCTCTAGATCAACTGGAAGTTTGTTACGATTCATTCGCAGTAAACCTACAATCAAATCAAATCAAAGAAACCATTGCTGTCGTAATAACTCTTTTTCAGATGACAAATTTTTCTAGACCCATTTAAACTTATGTCAGTTGAAGACAACGATTCAAATGTGGCTCAAAGTATGAAAAAATTTCATGTCTATAATGAAGAAGGAAACATTGTGGAAAATGGAGAAAATGCTGGCAACCAGCATTTTCTCATTTTCCTACAATGCTTTCAAAGACTTCTAGCTCAAAATCAAATTGACAATAAAAACCAAAGTTTTTCTATTTCAAAGGTACTTTTGGGGTAATGTTACCTCCTAGTCGGAAAGTGTAGACCCAAGATCAGACACATTTTTGTGCAGTCTGATCTTGATCTACACTGTCTGCAAAAGGTCAGTGAGTCCCACTTAGCTGCTCAAGGGTTAAACATGCAGCTGAAAATTTTATTTAATTATTGCTCAGCATTTACAGAGTTAAAACAAAGACAAACCTCCTCTTTTTTGCCGTAGTCTTTCACTATCTCTCACGTTTGCTCCATATATTACCGACCCGTCTATAAATGATGTCTGTGTATTGATTTGTTGTCGAATACCTGAAAAACTTAGAAGTATGGTCTCATGTCGTGGAAAAAGAAAGGCTCTGCCATTTACCTTGGCTGTAACAAAGTAATATAGAAAAAGCTTGAATGAAATGTAATGATGTAGATCTACTTGAAAATGTCATGAAAATGAAACCTTAATAGTGATGGAAAGTTCTCATTAGAAAATTTTTGAAACCCTTCCCATCATTTTCAACTATGCTAAAATTGAAAACACATGCAGGAGAGTTTTAACTCATTACCAAACGACAATAGTCTAGGCTTGTCCAAATTGAAAGCATTTGCAGACGAAAATGTAAAAGTGACTGAAAATTTGAAATTCGTTTTGTGAAGAGGAGAAAACATTGTGGGAAAAGGAGAAAATGCTGGTTACCAGCATTTTGTCCTTTTCCCACAATGTTTTCTACAGGCTTCTTTCTCAGGGTCGTCAAAAGTAGGGATTGTGTGGTAATGGGTTAAGGCTTGATGCTATAAATTACTTCACATTCTTTTCTCCTTTGAGCAGTAATAAATAAATGAGCCATGCCTGACAAAATGGGGCTTAATGCATCTCCATGACACATGATACCTAGCAATTAAGTCATTACATTATCATGGATCTATAAAATCTACTTTGTCAAACAAATGAATGATGAGGTAGAATGATTCTTTGACTTGCAGAAAATATGAAAATGGGGAAATGTTTTGGCCCATGTCAGCCAGCGCAGATGGCACAGGCTAATACCGGTCTATGCTTCCAAGAAATGCATTAACCCATTACCACACAATTCCTCCTTTTGATGACCCTTAGAAAGAAGCCTTTAAAAAAAATATTTTTGGAAAATGAGAAAATGCTGGTAACCAGCATTTTCTCCTTTTCCCACAATTTCCACCTTTCCCAAACCCAATTTCAATTTTTCAGTCACATTTATTTTGTCGTCTGCAAATGCGTTCAATTTGGACCAGTCTGAAATTTTGTCATTTGGTAAAGAGTTAAGACAGTTTTGATTATTTGTATATTATTTATTTTTGCATACAATGTTGTACATAATGAATAAATGTTTAAATCATTGCAACTGTTATTGGTTGTATCCTTCATCAGTATGTTTCTGCCAGTTTTAAAAAAGAAGAAGTAGAAAGAAATAATTGTATCAGCTTTATGTCCAATGTTGGCATGATTTTCTGACCTCTTTTTTTTTTGTAATGCCAAGTCAAGTTGGAAAATTTTTATTACATAAAAATATTTAATTAGATTTTGGCATATATCTGTCCCACCATACTTTATTATCTATCATAGTTATTGGTTGTTTGGTCACTAGGCAACATTCAATACACATTTGAGTGTTGCAATTTGATTGGTTATCTGTTTGAGCAGACTTTTCGCAGATGTATTGTTATAATTGCTATAATGTGCTAGCTTTCTAACAATGTTATTTACATTGTTATATGTATATCCTTTTGTTTGCTTTATTGTTTTGCTTCATTTGCTTATGTTTTGTTTGATTTTGTGATTTTTGGCGGATAGAAGGAATATCAGGCTACTGGAGGGTAGTCTGATGATTACTTCTACCAAATTTAATGTTTAACCCTTTACCAAGCAATCCATGGTTTTGACTACTACAAAGAAGCAGCCTTTTGAATACTTTGGGGAGAAAGGAAAAATTATGACATTGATTTCGCCATATGTAAATGCTTTCAAAAATTCAAAGGGGTCAAAACTTTTGTTGTTTGGTATGGAAGTAAGTGCTATTTACATTTGTAATTTGTATAGATCTTTATACTTGATATTATTTAAAATTTGAATACATGACTTCCATGCTTAGTTGAAATAATGAACCTAAATTATAATATCTTAATCCAGAAATTTGTAGGTTTTAATTTGATTCCGAAAGGATAGAGAAATGTAATTACAAATAATTGCCCACGGATGCAAATTTTCAAGCCTCTGCATCCATAGGATGCAAACTAGAAATAGCTGGTACTAATGCTGTTGAAAATAAGTTAGTGTTCAGGTGAAGAAATGCATCAATCACTGTGTGAAAAATTATACAATATAAGCATTAACCGTTAAAGCCCCTTTCAACCCTTTCATTGCCCTTGGGAAAATATGAATTAAGATTAAACTTCACAAAATGTGAAGTCTGATAATTAATCTACACTGTTTGCTTTCGAGAAACTCTACATAACAGTGTAGACGAAAGTTAGTCGCAATAATGAGACACTTGAGGCGCTTTTTTTCATATTTTAACATTTTCTGTGAAATCACCCTGGGGTATAGTCTCAATAATGAAACGCTAGGTCCCCGTGATTGTTTTCATATTTGGACATTGATTGTGTATGGTGCCGTCTCAAGTCCATTGTAGATTTTCCAGTAGCAAAGATAAAGCCCTATACTGCCTTTCTTTGTTTTCTGTTTAATCTGTATTGCAGTGAAATGAAATTTAAGTAATTACCGGTAACATGACCAAAGACAAATAATTATATGTTTCATTACCGAAAAAGCTTTTTGATGTCATTTATAACAGGTGAATCTCGGAAAAAAACACTGATAAATTTTATCATGCATGGTTGCCACTTTCGAATGTTTTTGGGAATGTAAATAACTCAAGTAACTAGCATTTGAAATGAAAATAGTTGTATTTCAAACAAAGGATCATTACATACACAAGCAACAGGTATGTTTGAATCCTTGCGTTGTGCTCTATGCAAAAATATCAGAGTTAAAACTTGTGCAAAACATCTGTGCGGAAATTTCAACTGGTTTTGTCTTGATCATCTCGGTACCCAGAGGTGACCTGTCAAAAAGTAACATCGCCTTTGGGGACAGTTATCTGTACATCTGTATATGTTTAAACTATAAACTACTACTTGGGGTATAATTGTCTGCACTAAGAAAAAAGTCACCATGGCAGAGGATTTTTTCGGGTTTCAATTCTTGATTAAACATGTTTGTTGGGTTTTTCTGGCGCTCTAAGATTTAAAAGGCGTTAAGAAGATACAGTGTGTAACAGTTCAGGAATTCCAAACTAAAACTGCCATCTCATAATTTCTCTTCCTTTCCGTTACTTTCTACCTCTTGTGTTCTAGATAATCACCATACGTTTTGTACAACGGTTCGTACCGAAGTTATTGTATCATCACGGATTCGAGTGAGTTCTTAAGTAAGAAGTACTAAAGAGATTTTCTAAGTTATGTTGAATGTTATAGATGGGCGAATACAACAGTCATCGCATTTAATATAGAGCAAATCGTTTCTTACTTTATTACATGAAATATTGCTGCTGGCAGCACACGTAGATTGAATTAACATCGTTTTTCGAAAACTGCTAAATCTCTTTAGAGAAGAGTATTTCAACGGCCGTGGCTAATACGAAGCCGACTTAAAGCGTATTTTAACACGGAAAAGGACACGAAGAAAGTATGAAATACAACAGAGAAAATGAATGTCATATTTCGTAGGCTTGTCTTTTCTTTCTTTCTTTCTTTCTTTCTTTTCAGTGACCATAAGAAACAAGCATTTTTTTAAAAAAAAAAGATAGGGGCGTAACAGGATAATTCATCTTTTTTTTCTATAGCTTTGAAGCTGAATGCGAAGAAAAAGTTAGAAAAAAGTTAACTTCGACAGCAATTGTCATTTGTTCTTCATTCTTTATTATTATTATTATTATTCTTATTATTTCTTGAGATTTTAATACAGATATATATTTCAGAATAACAAATTAATCCCTATCATCGATATGAAAATAAAACAGTTAAATCCACATGTGACTAAAGTAATTGCCTCCCCTCCCTTTTCAAAGCTGAATCGTATCCATTTTTGGCGCAGATATGTTTTAGGGTGGCTTTAAAAGACAAACGTATCATTACGGACATGCCTTCTCTAAGCGGGCTAATGAATGTGGACCATCCGCGGGCAAATTTACGCCCTCTATCTTCTGGAAAAGACATTTCTTGTTCAACCTTTCACCAAACAATCCTTGGTTTTTACGACCCTGAGTTACATGTAGTTGTAAGCCTTTTGACATCATTGAGAGAAAATGAGAAAATGCTGGTAACCAGTCATATTGTATGTAAAAAATAACTTATCTTATACTCGTAGACACGATCTTGAAATTGGTATTCTTGAGTGCATCTGGATTCAAATCAAGTTAGTTAATAATGGGAACATCTTGTTTGGAGTTTTCTATAGACCACCTAACTCTGATTTATACCTTACTTATTGAGGATTCTATTGATCTTGCTATAAATACGAACATCATGGTGCAGATGTTATAATTACTGGGGATTTTAATTTTAATACTATGAATGAAAATCAATGTCGGAAAGTCCCGGCCCTTTGTAATCGATTAATTTGTTTCAATGTATTGATGAACTGACTCACTTTACCGAAAACTCTGTGTCCACTATTGACCTTCTTTTTGTTACCAATAAAAATTCAATTTTAACAACTGGCGTAGGAGAGCCTTGTCTTGACCTTACTATGCGGTACCACTGTTCTGTGTTTGATGTCTTCAATTTCATTAAACCTAAATTAAAGCATATTCAACGAACGATTTCGAAATACGCAATTACAACCATTTCAGTTTCCGCACAATAATTGATGACAATATTGATAATTATGCTGGAAATTTTGCAAATGTTATCACGTCTAAAACTCCTATGTTTATTCCAAGCAAGACTGTCAGTATTAATCTTCAGGACCCTCCATGAATGACCAGTTTTATTAAAAGGAAGATTCGCTGGCGTAAGAGACTATACAAAAGAGCTAAGCTATCAAACAAAGCTTGTCACTGGTCAAAGTTTCGATCTGCTAGAAACGAAGTAATAACTATTACTAAAGAAAACAGTTATGACCAATTGTCTTCTAAATCAAAAACAGGTTCTTTAACATCACGGGATTGGTGGAAAACCTAAAGTTACTCATGTCTTCAAATTCTTCGTCGTCAATCCGGCCTCCTCTTTTTGACAATTCTTGTGACTTAATGGTATTTGAAGAGAATGAGAGCCAACGCCTTAAACTGTTATTTTGCAAATCAGTCGCGTGTAGACGATTCTTTAAATGTTCTTCCAAATGAGCATTACCCATTGACAAAATCTTCCCTAGATACGTTGACTATCTTTCCTTCTGAAGTAAAGGATGCATTAAAATCACTTAAACATGGAAAAGCTTCGGGGCCTGATGGTTTTAATAATGGGATTCTTATTGAAGTGTCTAATCAGATTGCCCCACACTTATGTTCGAATGTCCCTTTTCGCATGCTGCAAGCCAAATGTATAGTCGACCTATCTCTGCGCCTAAATGAACAATCCACCAAATTTCAGGCAAACTTTTTTATCTAATAGGCTTGATTAAATAAAAGGACGGCATTGGTCCAAGATCAAACGGCACGTTCTGTACAGTCTGATCTGAATCTATGCTGTCCACAAAAGCCCTGAATCGCCGACGGCTCTGAAATTTTATGTCTTGTTTAAAAGTTCAATCAATTGCAGTTGTCTTTGAAAGGCCGTAACAACTATTTTTGGAAAATGACAAAATGCTGTTGTCAGTATTTACCTTCTTTTCGTTTTCAGGATTGTTAAGAATAAAAATTACCGAATATATATGAGGTAAAGTTTTACATTTCTCTTCAGATACTGAATGTGAAACACGTTGAGTTTAAGATTTGTACCTACCATCACAATCTATCCGGCTTTCAGAACGTGAAAATGTGATACAGTCATCAAACTTCTCATCCCCATCCGGAACTTCTATAATGAAACAGTCAGGACTGAAAGACCGAAACAAATCAATATTACTCAAGCCTGTGGGTCGGCGGTCGGGTCGGGTCGGGTCGGTCGGTCGGGGGCAGTGGGAAGGTCTTTTTTCCCTTCTTTTCTTGTTTAACCAATTACCACACAATCCCTACTTTTGACGACCCTGAGAAAGAAGTCTTAGAAAACATTGTGGGAAAAGGAGAAAATGCCGGTAACCAGCATTTTCTCCTTTTCCCACAATGTTTTCTACCCTTCACAAAACAAATTTCAAATTTTCAATCACTTTTATTTTGTCGTCTGCAAATGCTTTCGATCTGGACAAACCTGAAATTTTGTCGTTTGGTTATGAGTTAACAAGCCAAGATGGTCGTTTTGGCATTGTATTTGTATACCCCCCCCCCCCCCCTTACTGTATTCTGTAATACCCTAGTGAAATAAAGAGATGTTATCATATCTTATGTTAGAGAAGTCCAAGTCTTCATTTCAAAACTTTTTCAAGGGAGGTCCGGTGCATCTCCTTAATTGCTCTCCTTAGTTTTTGCCGTCAGCACAAGGGAATGTGAGACGTGTTCCCTAGCCGTGTAACTTCTCGAAAGCCAGCATTGTTGTATTGTCGTCATAAACCTTTTTCTTCCCTCTTTTTTTTCGGACTGCTAGTTTCATTTCTTATATTCTTCAGCTATCCTTTGTAACATCCTTCATCTAATTCTTCAAGCTTTTACTTTGCAAATGAATTGAGCAATCTTTACATCGCCAAGAAGTAGCTTTTAAGTAATAAACTGACAGACAGACAGACGGACGGACGGAAGAGTGGAAAAGCAGACAGACAGACAGACCAGGAACTGTCAGTAGAGTCTGTGTAACAGTTTAATGGAAAGGATGTGTGCGAGAGAGAGAGAGAGAGAGAGAGAGAGAGAGAGAGAAATTGTTGAATAATGTCGGGGATGGGACGTGACTCCAAGCTTATCATTACGATGGGTTCCATGCATGACGGACAACATACAGATATTGCATAAAAAGTTACACAATCCGAGGTGAGTTTGAGATGTGAATATCTGGGAAAAGAATCTGAGGCAAATTGATAACGTTACAATCTCTGTCTGTGTCTGTCTGTCTGTCTGCCTGTCTGTCTGTCATTACAGAAAATGTCCAGTACATTTCTGTAAACGCAACTTACTTGCCACTGTCATGGTCACAACACTCCAATTCCTCGCCGTTTGGCCCTGAAATTATTGGCATATAATGGATAAATACTTAACTCTTATCCTACTGATAAACTAAAATTGAATTTTCAATTCGATAGCAAAAACCCAAATATTGCTATTTCAAACATATGTTTTGGGGAATGATATCTCCTTATCGGACAGTGTAGATCAAAGATCAGACTGCACGTTCTGTGCAGTCTGATCTTGATCTACATTGTCCGCAAAAGGTAAGCTAGTCGCGCTTAGGGTTAATAAACACATAAGAAAAGAAATGTCCTTTGCTCAAGGCATTTGATCCATGCTCTGGCAAAGAGGGGTTTAAAGTTTCTCCATGATGAATGACGCCAAACAAGTCATTACAAATATCTAATTATTGATCCGTAAAATCAATTGTGTCTAACATTAGGCTGAATCATGAGGTAAACCACTTCTTGGACGTGTAGAAAGTTGATCAATAGGAAACTTTTTCCTAGGTCTGTGTAAGCTTACCTGGAACAACACTTTATACCTGGCTCGGCCCTTTTCTATAGAGCATAGCTCATAAACATCCTCTTTTGCAGATAGCATAGATCAAGATCATACAGCATAATTATAACATGCAGACTTATTTGAAATTTCAACAATCCGCGGCGCTACCTGATTCCAAAACCACAACCACTATCATCTTCAGTTACTGTAGAAAGCAAGTTAGCCATGTGAATAGGGACATTAATGCATCTACAATCAAAGCGTTGAGAACGCTGAAGTGGTATTTGTCAAGGAAATCCATTGCGTGGAATCAATAGTTTGAAAGAAAAAGAGACATATTGTTCATATATTGGCTTAATGAATACCTTTTCGGTTGAAGGGAGAGTACTCATGTACCTTAAAACTATAAGTTTGAAATATCTTTAGCCTTTTACATTTGATTTACAATTCGATCAATGACTTCGATCTATAAATATTCATGAGCAATCAAATAGAGTAACGCACACTCATAGGACGAACAAGCCATGGAACGAATTGGTTTTGGAACGAAAAAGCCCAGGGTAAATAGGCAAATTTGTATCATTGCGCCATTAAAATGGTATGAGCGAGAGAAGCTTGTTTCTTTCATAAATAAATATAACAACGATCGATTGCCTCACCCAATGTATTTTAAAGTGCCATTTCATATTATATATCTGTGTGCCAGCGAAAAACTCATTTGCCTGAGAAAGAATGAGTTTAAATGGGTTTATTTCGTTTGCTTTTCACAAAATAAGATACATGGTTATTAAAATTCAATCTTGGGCACATAGTGGTATTGTCTTCGACAAATACTACAACTCCCTTTTCCACAATGTTTTCTTCCTTATAAAAAAGAATCATTTCATATCAGCCACATTGAAAATGTCATCAGCAAATGCTTTCAATTCAGACAGGTCTTAAATCTTGTCGTGTGGTAAAGGGATAAATCAGTCGACTGTTAGACATACTGGATACACAATGATATGATGTTCAATGCTTATTATAATACAATGCATTAACTCCCTTTACCAGAGGATTAAACAGACTTCGACAGAAAGTCTCTTTCATTGAATTTGCAGGGGAAGAGTAAGTCTAATGAGCGATGTATATCCTCTTTATTTGTTATACAGAATGCTGGTTGACCTACAAACGACACTTAAAAATCAAAGTGTTGAAAATGCTGATGTGGCATTTGTCAAGGAGGACATTGTACGGAATAAATAATTTGAAAAAATAAAAAGAGAAATGTTATTAAATAAGTAACTTGAAAATCAAGCTCCTAAGCAAATCAATACATCTTTTTCGTTAAAGGGGGAGTACTGGTGTCATTCAGGAGGGGCCAGGAGTAACGTCTCTTGACGGTAGGATGCATGTTGTGTAGAGAGAGAAACCATGTAGATATATCGAATTGGATTTAGGTTATACCAAAAAACTACGATTTTGAGAATTCTTCGGCCTTCAGGATCTACTTCCCGACATTACAAGGAAATAAACCCAATCAAACTCTATTTTTCTCAGACAAGTTTTTCTATAGCACTCAGATATATAAATGGAATGGCGTATTGAAAAGAAAAAAAAATTAGACCATCGATGGAGGAAATACTTCTTTTTGACTGAAAATAGCGTCATCCCCTCATAGCCTTCTTTTGGGGGAATGATATAAATATATCTGTTCCAAACCCAGTTTGTCCCTGGGCTTGTTCGTCCTATGATTGCATTTGATTGTGCATGAATATTTACAGGTCGCCTACTTAAAACAGTAGGAAAAATCAGACATATTAACAGCTACTTGGACTACAAATGAAACATAAAGGACTACGGGAGAATCGCTTGAAGGAAATTTGTTTCTAGTCTATTCTTCTTTCAACAGTTTTTAAATACAGGTAACGTCGTTTTACTAAACTGCAAGGGCTCGCTGTATTAACAATGAACAAGGAATACAGCACAAGAGTGTAAAAAAAAGCTTGGCACACAAGATACAGCTCTTGTTAGAGGTGGCGTCCTTAACTTTTAACCCTAAAACTAGGAAATAGATAGAAATGAATGAAGAGTGTATCAGTGTATATTTAAGATTAGGTTCCAAGTTATATTCAGTATGATCTTTCTCTTCAACGTCTGCAGAATCGCCCTGAATCTCATTTCGCAACCCAATGGTTAAAGAAACGCGATTTTTATTTTCCTTCGTTATACCCGGATTCCCTTTGTTATAAAGCACATTTAAAATCTGCTTTCCGTACACCACTGACATTTACATATAACCAGTGAAGGTCCAAAGTTGTATCACAGTACCAAGTTGGCAATGGTCAACTATCGACCAGGCAATGCGCCTATTCAGTATCTGTGTTTGACAATCGAAAAATAAAAATTCTAGAATTCCATAATAGGCCAATGAGGTCTCCAAAGGCCGTTATGTTACAATTAATTGCGACAATTGCTTGTTTGGTTGCCACATGTACTTTTCGTTGCATTCAAAATTACATAAGCAATATCAGCGAAAATTTGTTTAACACAAAATTATTCTAAAGACATCAACAATGTATGTACTGAGGCTTTTCGGTTCCTTGTTGCCGAGGACGACCCCGTACAATCGGTTCCATAATCTGGGATGTAGAGGGCTGTGTCCTCAGCCACTCCCGTACCCTTATAAGGGACTGTGTGACTGTGTCACACTTATTCTTTACCTAACGAGAAAATAAGAAAATATTTAAACTAGACGATTTTGAAAGCATTTGCAGACGACAGATAAAGATGTACCTCAAAGTATGATTTCTGATTTTGAAAAGGAAGAAAAAAAGAGAAATCACTGCTTATCAGCACTTAGATTTCCCTGTCCAACAATGCTTGTGAAAGCCTTTTTGCAGCATTGTTAAAATCGAGACAGTAAGATAAAGGGTTAATCCCTGCTTGAAAAGAATCATTTTGCCCACATCCTTCTAGCACCTTTTAACCAGACGACAAAAATTTTAGACGTGTCCAAATCATAGCATTTGCAGACGACCAAACAATTTTCAGTTTTTGAAAATTTGTTCCTTCAGATTCGTAAAAACTCGTAATTTGTGGTATATCGTTAAATTTACTCTAGAAACGTCCGTTATGACCTCTGGACTCAAATTCATTGACAATCTAACAACTATAAATAGCTCAACTTGTATAGAGCAAGCATCGCAACATTCAAGTTGCTATATTCCCGATATCGTTGTCTGTTAATAAGGTTTTCGCATAGCAATATTTACCAAACGACAAAATTTTAGACTTGCCGCAATCGAAAGAATTTGCAGGCGTAATAAGGACTTGTGACTAGAATTATAACTGAAGATGTTTTTGGTATGGTAGAAAACGATGCGGAAAAAGGAAAGGCTAGTTACTAGCAGTTTCTCTTTTTTTTTACAATATTCGGGTTCGTTAAAACTCGAGATTTGTTTAGTAAAGGATCAAATTCCTAAAAGATTTTTATTGCAAGAGTACCTGTAAGAAGTTGAGAAATGAGCAACAAACAAAGAAGTTAAAAAAAAAAAACATAATCAAATTTTATTAAATCTTGTTCAATAAACAAAAAATACACACTTACTTGAACACATCCTGTACATGTATTGCATTTATCACGTGTTTAATCCTTTGCCAAACAACCAGATGTTCCAATGGCATCGAAAAAGAAGGCTTTTGAAAACATTTGTGGGAAAGTGGAAAAAGGAGTAAATATTGGTTCCCAGTATTTCTCCTTTTCTAACCATGTTTTGTACCCTTTAACCCTTTACCTGCCAATTTGAGGCTCTTCCATTTCAGCAGCAAATAAATATATGATGTCAAAAATATGGACAAATGAGGATACAAATATCTAATTGAGTGGAAAACATTGTGGGAACTGGAGAAATTGCTCGTTACGAGCAATTTCTCCTTTTCCCACAATGTTTTCAGAAGCTGTCTGTTGTTGATACGTCAAAATGAGTATCTATGGAGTAAAGGGTTAACAAACGAAGTACATCATCTAAGTAGCTTTTTCTTTTTTGTCATTAATTGATTAATATTTTCAGTTCTGAAATCAAAATCACTCCTTCTATGTGGAACTCTAGGTCGTTATTTTTTAAACATATCTGACATTGTCAAGTTTAGTCAGTGTCTCAGTGCACGTCTGTGATCGCCATCACATAATTATGGACCCATAGTATCCACTTTGTCTAGCAGCCAATGAAATCATGGAGTAAACTAGTCCTTTGACATGCATAATATTGACCAACAGCAAAAGGTTTTGTCCCAGGTCAGCCTGCACAGACTGCCCAGGCTGACCTTTTTCACAGAGCACGTCTCAAGTATATTTAACTGTGAGGTAAGTTCCAATTATTAAGATAAACGATAAATCAAAAGAAATATCTCCCAACTTCGGTAGCTCAGTCGCTAGCATGTAGGGCTTGAGAAAAAGGGGTCATTGGTTCGATCCCTGGCTTGGCCAATTTCTTTTCCGATGATTGATGACAGCCATTGAGATAGAATTCATTCTTATGCCACCGCTGACCATTGCCTCGACTATGATTATGTTGGAAGGCAGTCAGTGGCTTGGAAAGAACTCTGTGCAGAGTACTGGTAATAGAGATTCCATGCAGGAAAGCATTGGCAGGTGCACTGGCCGCCGCGATATCAGTGAAATGATTATGAAAACAGCGTTAAATACACACACACACAATAAAACGATCAGTCAGTAACTTCGATACGATCAAAAGTTTATGTGTAAATACGTATTAGTTTAACAGTCTTGGACCAATTGCTTTGGTCTGTTTTCTCTTTACAGAAAAAAAAGAGTATATCGTCGGTTTACTTCGAAAACCTCGTAACTACAGCTTGTTACAAGCTGTCGTTACGAGGTTTTTGAAGTAAACCAACCCATATCTTCACAGCCCCTCTCGTAATTATGCACATTTCGTGTTGACAATATTAGCCCCACTTTCCTTAAACTCGGCTCTTGTCACCCATTCTTTCTCCATGGCCTCTGTGTTGGCTAACACTGAGCCGCCGATGAACGAGCCGAACTTGCGGTTAGGATTCGCAATTACCCTTGCTCGCTGGTTTAAGGCTTGTAACTCCTTTGTGAGACGTTCCGTAAAACCTGGAATGACCGATGACCCGCCAGCAAGAATGATGTTCGAACTCAGGGATGATCGCAAGTCAATGTCGCAGGCCTGGATAGTATCATTAACCAGTTTGGCTAGACTTGCCGTGTCGGAATTTGGATCAAGTACTTTCGGCTGAAAGTACGGCTCGGTGGATTGCAATAACTCTTCCTTCAGTTCGATTGACTTGCCATCTGGCAGTGTATATTTCTGCAATGGTGCATTTTTGACATCAACGTCAAAATTCAATGCCGTGCGACACAGGGTTTCTTTGATATTCGCTATTTGGAATGCATTCGGCGCTTCGATTCCTTTTTTGCTGATGAGCTTTCCAAGATATTCCGTAACCGCTTTCCCTCCAACAGGCATCTTCGTATAATGCTCGTGCAAAGCAAACCCTTCGTACATCGGAACAATATGTGTGAAGGAGTGGCCACAATCAACCACCATACCCGTCATTCTACCGCAGGCATACAGGGCCAAAACGGAATCGTATGCGATGTAACAACCAGGTACATTGAACTTCTCAAAGAAAATTTCGATTATTTTTTCTCGTTCCTTTTTAGGCGTGGCTAGTGATACGGTCGCAAGGGCATTTCTAGAAGCCGGGTCAACACCCAGAGTACTATAGGCGTCTTGCCACAATGCGGTCATGTCGTCCCAGTTTGAACACGTGTCGTTGTCAAAGACCCAGTGTGCACACATGTCATCATAATTGGCCTTGACCTTTTCACCGACTGCAAGAACGTATTCATCGGCACTCTGAAAAAAATATAATGCTGTTCTAATTTATCCTTTAACTCATTACCAAACGACAATATTTCATGCTTGTCCAAATCGAAAGCATTTGCAGACGACAAAATAACAACGACTGAAATTTTTAAATTTGTTTTGTGAAAGGTAGAAAAAATTGTCGGAAAAGGTAAAAAATGCTGGTTACCAGCATTTTCTCCTTTTCCTACAATTTTTTCTGAAGGCTTCTTTTTTTCAGGGTCGTCAAAAGTAGGGATCATGTGGTAAAGAGTTAACCATACGGCATAATTTCAGACTCGTCGATATGGAAAGTTGTTCCGAGCTTTAAGAACTAAAGGCCAAATATCATCCTCGGATACCCCGAGGTCTCCCTATTTGCTACGCTACATCGGCCCCTGGGACAATTAATGGAATTTCCCTCGCTTTAGCGCTGGCCGAATGCTGGCTTTTCATTGGTTCCATCATCATTTTGTGATGGGCGAGTAGAGTGTACGCTATGACGTTTCGCATCGATTTTCGGCGGCTGATTCAAAGTTTTATTAGTCAATTGTCCCAGGGGTCGATGTAGCGTAGCAAATAGGGAGACCCCGGGGTATCCGAGGATGGCTGATATGGACAAGGCGGATGTTTAGATGCATTTGAATTTATATCATACCACTTTACTATAAAAACCCCTTTATCTAACAGCCCAGGGTTTTATTGATGCTGAATGGAAAACCTCTTAGGAACATTGTCACAGAAGGAAGAAGAGCTTCGCAAAGCGGCGCATATACGCCCGAAGGGGCTTGTCAGTGAAATAAGTTGAAATGACGGAAGGTCCATGAATGAAGAGTAGTTAATCTCCATGATATGTGAAAAATATTAAAGAGCAATAGCTAAAAAAAAGAAGGGTGACACAGTTAGAACGGTGACACAGTTACAAATTTTGTGAATTGCTGTTCTCCACAAGGTGTTCTATCAGTCTTGAAAGGTTCAAGATCATAGCTTTTATATTTTAGAAATTATGGCCCAGACGAAAATTCAAAGAGAAAACTAACAAAGGGCAATAACTCAAAAAGAAGGATGGCAGAGTTATGGTTCTTGTGCAGTGTACTTATTCATAATGTGTTCTATTAGTCTTTGAAGTTTCAAGATGATAAGTTTTAAAGTTTGGAAGTTATGGTCTGAACAAAAATTCAAACTGAAAATTAACAAAGGGCAATAACTCAAAAAATAAAGGTCGCAGAGTTATGGTTCATGTGCACTGCACTTCTCCATAATGTGTTCTATTAGCATATGAAGTACCAAGTTATTAGCATTTATAGTTTGGAAGTTATGGCCTGGACAAAAATTCAAACTGATAAAATTAAAAAAGGGCAATAACTCAAAAAATAACAGTGGCTGAGTTATGGTTCATGTGCACTACACTTCTCCATAATGTGTTCTATCAGTGTATGTAGTTTCAATTTGATACCTTTGATGGTATGGAAGTTATGGCCTGAACAAAAATTCAAAGTGAGAACTTGGTTATTTCAGAAATCAAGGGCAGATAATTTTAGAACGCAAACAGCGATCAAAATTCTAAGACCCAGGTGCACAACTAGACAACATGGAGATTCATTGTAACAAGTTTCAAATAATTCCGATGGAAACTGTAGGAGGAGTTGCACACACAAGAAATTGCTAACGGACGGACGGACGGACGGACGACCGGGGGTATAACATAATACGACCCTTCGGGCGTATAAAAATGAAAAAGTGCTGATAAATCAGTGGTTAGGTCATGCTCTGTGAAAAGGGAGGTTCATGCACCTACAGACCTGCGCAGACTGACATGAATCGATACTTTTTGCAAATTGCAAACTGTCTGCATGTCGATGGACCATATGTTACTTCATGATTGAGTTCATTGTAAGACGACATGATTTTTATAGATCCATAATCATGTGATAGCTTGCTTGGTATAACGCATCAAGAAGATGCATTAAGCCCCATTATTGCAAGAGCATTGCTCATTTATCCCCCCGCTTACAAAAAAAAAATGCTCTATTTCTTTCAAAGAAAAAAGCCAATCAGTCTGACAAAAACTTACATTTTCTCCCACATTATGCTTTGACTATTGTTGAATCTAAAAATCTACTGTTAGTTAAAGGGCGGAGGGTTGCATGACTAATTAATAGCTGAAGTTTGAAGGCCCATATATGGTAAAAACATCCATTAGTCTATCGCTTTATATAACATATACCTCAACGTTAAAAATAGCACGGGTATAGTATAACTGGGATTGTGTGTCACTTTGTGACAGTTAAAGCGAGTGTGGTTTTTTTTTTCCGATAAATTTAATAAAATACCTTATGAATAAATGTTACAGTTAATAAATTGACATTCCAAAATATACTTGGGCCAGGCAATGATTATGATAAGGATGTCCTTGTAAATGGTTGGTGGATGCATGACCCATGCTGTTCAAAACAAAATCAACCCTACTGAGCCTCGGTACGACATACAAATATAATGTGTATAAAAACGAAAGTGCCACGCCCACTTTTACTCCTCATCACCTGTAGAGAACTGGTGTTTTTGTATTTTATATCGTCAAATCTGAACAACATTTTGTAAACAGAAGAAACTGATCGTAACGAGCGATTTGTTACTTTTACAACACTGGTTTCAGATTTATTTATTTTTTTAATATATATTAAATCTACATTTATATCGATTATCCATACATTATGAAGATGTCACCTGCTGCATATTCCTATCAGTAAGTATTGGTTAACTCCTGATCACACGACAAAAATATAGATTCGACCAAATTCAATGCATTTGCAGACGACAAATTAGCTACACCTGTAATGACGAATTCTGTCTTTGAATAGGTCAGAAAACATCCTGGGAAAAGGAGAAAATGCTGGTGACCAGCATTTTCTCCTTTTCCCATAATGTTTTCAAAGGCTTTCTCCCTCGGGATGCGCTTAAACTGATAATTATGTGGTCAAGGTAAACACGAAATTTACAACATAAAAATAATAAACCTACCTTACTACTTCCTGCTAGGGTAGGTATAACGGCCCGGGGCTCGTCGTCCCCAGCCAGCCCCAGTTTCATGGTCCACGATCCATTTTCTATAACAACCGCGCGATTTGTGTCAGACATTTCTGTTTACTTCTCAACCTTTCACGGTTTAATGGCGGTTTTATAAATATCTAAGGTATTTATAGCTACTTCGACGGACGACCTCGGTATCATAAATTCAAGTTTACTGTGTCAGGCTTTTTTTCCCAATTTCGTTTCGCAGGTATTGAGTAATAGCATCTTTCCGGTTGAATGATATTCAAAAAATATTATCTTTATTTTCAACTCTTTACCACAGGTTAAAACTTTAGATCAGTCGAAACTGAAAGTATTTGCAGACGACAAATATAATGCAGCAAAAGGGATCAGACTGTAATCAGAAAGAATAAGAAATTATTGAGGGTAAAGGAGAAAATGCTGGGTACCCAGCATTTTCTCCTTTTACAACAATGTTTTCAAAAGCTGTCTCGCTCAGGGTCACTGAAATTCGCGATTGCTTTGGTACATGGTTGAATAATGGTTTTAACTCTTTCCCGAACAAGCACTGTTTTTTTTCTTTAAGTGTCTGCAGTACAAGTCTTTAGAAAACAATGTGGGAAAAAGGAGAAATTGCTCGTAACGAGTGTTTCCCAGCCTATCGGAAAACTTTCTGCCATTCTCATCAAATTCAAAATTTTCATCTGCAAACACTTTGAGTTTTGGACGGTCTAAAAATTTGTCATTTGGGAAAGATTTAACCCTTTACTCCGGCATAGATACTCATTTCCATACATTGCTTGTAGAAGCCTTTGGAAAACATTGTGGCAAAAGGTGAAATTGCTCGTGACGAGCAATTTCACCTTTTGTCACAATGTTTTCTATGCTATCAAAATGTGTCATTTACACATAAGAAACAGCTTCATCCTTGCTGTCATTTAGGGTCAATTAGAGATACCATAGAACTGCCTTATGGGGTAAAGGGTTTAAACCATTAATGAATATGAGTCTAGCTCTGACAGAAAGGGGCTTACTCCATCTCCCTGATAAATTATGTCAAGTAAGTCATTATACAGTTATGGATCTATAGTAGCCACTTTCTTTAATAGTCGACTTAATCACGAGGTAGACTGGTCCATGGCCATACAGAAAACCGAACAACTGGGAAAAGTTTCGGCCCAGGTCAGTCTGCGCGGACTGCGCGGACTGCGCAGACTGACCTGAGCCAAAACGTTTCGCAGTTGCACTAAGCCCCCATTTCAAAGAGCACGTCACATATCTTTTTGAAATCTATTAACCCTTTGCCAAACAATCCCTGGTTTTTACGACCCTGAGATAGAAGCCTTTGAAACATAATGGGGAAAAGGAGAAAATGCTGGTAACCAGCATTTTCTCCTTTTATACAATGGTTTCTTTCCTACAGGAAACAAATTTTAATTTTTGACTTACGTTTATTTTGTCGTCTGCAAAAGTTTTCAATTTGGACCGGTCTGTAGTTTTGCTGTTTGTTAAAGAGTTAAAAACTATTTCAAGCCAGCTGTTACTCTGTACTGTTGATTCGACTGAGGTAGTTTGTTGTGTGGATGGCGTCGATCAAGATCAGACTGCAGCGAACGTGCAGTCTGATCTTGAGTCTTTGCCGTCTGCTGTTCGTAAAACTGGTTAACTATTTCCCAGACCTATCTTCAAATGCAGATGGAAAAAAATGTTAACATCTGTTTGAAGACGCAATTGTTACAATAACGTCACCCATATTTGAAGAAAAGAAAAGTAAACTGATCTGTTCATACGTTTCAACAATATTGAAAACATTGCGGGAAAAGGGACGACTTCTGTGTAAGAAGCAAAGGTTTTCTTTACCTCACAATGTTAACCAAAGACTTAAACTGCAGGGGCATATAAAATTCCGTTTGTATAATAATGGGTTAACTCTTTTTGTGCATTCTTTTTTTTTCTCAAACTTAAATCTGACGAAAAATTGAATGTGCCTCTAATGGTGCAATTTGTGATTGATAGGAATGTAAAAATTGTTCAAAAAGGAGAAAATGCTGATTATCAGCATTTTCTTCTTTCCCTACAATGTTTTTAAAGCTCTATTTTCGTTGGGATCGTCTACACATTGCTATGTTTGTCAAAGGGTAAAACCCCCATGGGGACAGTGTAGGTCAAGATCAGACTGCACAAAACGTGCAGTCTGATCTTTGATCAACACTGTCCGATAAGGAGATGTTATTCTTCAAAATCTAGCTTTGAAACAGCAATATTTGGGTTATTAATTATGAATTAAAAATCTTATTCTAGTTAACCCATTTTATTTCATGCTTTCCGGTAGGATATCGAGAATTGACAGTGAAAATATTTTTCGATCTTACACTGGTACCACCAGTGAAAATACCGATTTTCACGTTCTTGTTGCCTAGGTAAATTGCGCGTGCCTAACAACTAGATGGGAAATATGACGTCATATACCTTACATTTCACGCGCTTGACGTAACGTTGCTATGCGGGAGGGGTACGCCACGGGGAATAAGGGAAAAGAACTGTACTGAATTTTGATAAAGCTCCTCCCAGACGGGGTTAAAAGCATAAAATAAATAGAATATTTGTTTTATTTCGGTGTAAGATCGAAATTTATTTCATCTCGTGAACACCATCGGTAATATTTTCACTCGTGGCTGCGCCACTCGTGAAAATATTACCGATGGTGTCCACTCGATGAAATAAATTTCGATCTTACACCGAAAAAAACAAATATCCTCTATACCACACAATCCCGACTTTTGACGACCCTGAGACAGAAGCCTTCAGAAAACATTGTGGGAAAAGGAGAAAATGCTGGTAACCCACAATGTTTTCTACTCTTCACAAAACAAGATTTCAAATTTTCAGTCATCTTTATGTTGTCGTCTGCAAATGCTTTGAATTTGGACAAGCCAAAAATATTGTCGTCTGGTAATGAGTTAAATAGGAGGATAAGAGTGAAGATAACACTCTCCAAATCTAACTGCAATATACACGAACGGCTAAACAATGATAACGAAGCTTTTAGCCAGATGATGAACCTTTAGGCTCATCCAAATCCAAAACATTTACAGACGACAAATTACCATCAGCTTTAACGTTAGCATTTTGTCCTTTAAGGGGTATAAAACATTGCGGGAAAAGAAGAAAATGCTGATTATCAGCATTTTCTTCTTTTTCCACAAAGTTTTCAGAAAGATTTCTTTTTCTTGATTGTTAAAGCACCGGACTACTGGGTTAAGGATTATAATGAATTGTAGGGTAGAGAGTTCATGCTTGAACTCCTTACCTAACGACAAAATTTGAGATTGATCTAAATTGAAAGCATTTGCAGACGATAAGTTAAATGTGAATAAGAAAATTGAAATTTGATTTGGGAAAGATATAAAACATTGTGGGAAAAGGAGAAAATGCTGGAAATGCTACCAGCATTTTCTCCTTTTCCCTTAATGTTTTCAAAAGTCTTCTTTCTCAGGGTCGTTAAAAGTCGTCATTGTGTGGTAAAGAGTTAAAAAAGGTGGGAAAATGCGCCCATTCATAACTTTTTCAAAGAAAAACGGACGCACAGCTATGAGAAATAAGGATGGAGAGTGGTTTTTAACAGACAGACAGACAGACAGACAGACGGACAGGCAGACAGGCAGTCAGACAGACAGACATAGCAAGTGAGCGAGAGAGAAAGACCGGTGGACAGATAAGCGGACAGATGAAAACATTTTTTAAAGGAACATACACTTTTAGTGAAAACAGGTCAATACATTATAATTTCGAGTGTGATTTTCACCCAAAAATCCCAAATATATACCTGACACTGTAGGTATATGATAAGACTGATCATTATGTCTGCAGGCTGATCTCATACCACACTGTCGACTCAGTTTATACCACATAACATTTCACCATGAAAAACACTTTTTAACAAGAATTTCTATAATTAGATAAGAGATTTTTTCTTGAATTGTTTCTAAACAAAATTTCAGATGATCAACCTTGGTGCATGTTAAGTACTCAACCTATAAACATCATAAATCTTATGGGCTCAGAACTTAACAATTCGTATCTTGAAAACACAAATATGCAACTATAACTACGTTACATATAAAATAATCAAGGGAGATAAATATAAGGAAAATATGGCAATAAATTACAAGAGTTATTTCTTTTGATCGTCATATAAGTTTAACCCATTACCACACAATCCCTACTTTTGACGACCCTGGGAAAGAAACCTTTAAGAAACATTATGGGAAAAGAAGAAAATGCTGGTAACCAGCATTTTCTCCTTTTCCCACAAAATTTTCCACCCGTCACAAAATAAATCTTCAAATTTTCAGTTACTTTTATTTTGTCGTCTGCAAATGCTTTCGATTTGGACAAACCTAAAATTTTGTCGTTTGGTAATGAGTTAAAGGGGTATAAAGATAATCATGATTAAAGTCACAGAGGGGACTAAAGTAAACAATGAGGTGTTAAAGTTGATCAAAATATTCACCATGTTGTTTAAAAAGTATATGGAAAGTATTGTGAAGATGACAATAGGATACTGTGTGGTCGATCCAAGTGTTGATCGCTGACAAGAAAATGAATTTCAATACCAGGAAAAAAGTATTCTAAAGACACAGCGACCTGGCAACTTTTGACCTAGTTTTTCCTGCAAGTGTGTAACACTTTAGCTGACTGTACATGAACAGATTGTCATCTTCATAAGAATTGCCATATTTTTTTTCAAAGGTATAACCTAAATTTAAGTGCATTTTAACATCCCCATCTTTTACTCTTGGCTGCGGTTCAGCCTTTCAGTGTAATAATAAAGAAATCGATAAAAGCAATGTGATAAGGCACATTTTGTTTATGGAGCTTTTGTTGCAAATAAAGCAATTGCCAAAGATTGAAGAGGAAGCGGAGAGGTGAGCAGGCTTGCGACACGCAAAAAAGGGGCATTCGGACATTTGCGTAAAGTGTCGTCTCGGATTAGCCTGCGCAGTCCGCGCAGGCTAATCCGAGACGGCACTTTACGACTGCATTAAATTTTGTGCTACAGAAGACTTGCACAAAACAGAAAATTACATAAAAACGGAAAGTATTGTTTTGTATTAGCCTGTGCAGGCTGATCCGAGAAGACATTTTACGCAAATGTACCATAGCCCTTTTTCTGCGTGTTGCAGGCTACCTGCGGGTAGTGTCTAGGTAGTAAACAAGGCGTTGTATCAAAGATGGTGATGACCATTTAGCATCGATTCCAGAAATCCCCGCAAATTATCTCACATTTCATCACCGTATTTCGAATCTTGCCACAAAACATGCATAAAAAGGGTTTTTTTATTTCAGTTCGTTTAGGGTTTATGCCGTTATTTGTTATTAAAACTCTTTCTTCGTTTTAAGTGTAAACAGTCCTTGCCAAAAAAGCTATAGATAAGCCGGGATACGACATCAAAATCTGACATGTACCACCCTGTCGTTTAAGTTTTATAAGCAAACCAATACTTATTCTGCAAAGTATATTAGGTATTGCTTCATCTTTCAATATTTGATTTAAAAACAAAAAATGAAAATTTATATGGTAACTCAAAAGTCATTAATAATTATCACAACAATAGCCATTGAAGCTAAAGACGCTGTTTCCGTTATGACGAAATGCACATGTAATGCTTCAGGAACTTACAGATGGCGCCATTTGTTGCCTACAGGTTGTTTATCTCCCTTTGGTAAAGCAAAATGTATATACATGTATCTGCATATTTACAGTATTGCCCGTAGCGTACAGTTCACTTCCGGTATGCACAAGTTGTTGATCATGTCCTAATTGTTGCCCAAAGGTTCATTTAGCGTCACTCACGTGTATGCAAAACTTGCCAGAGCTGATAATCATGTGGTGAAAAAAGGTAAAATGATCGGTTTTTGTAATCCAGTATTGAAAAGATCTGACAATCATACGGTTTCACAAGATGCAAGTCACATGTTTACTCCTCGAGATCTTATAACCCCGCCAGTGCCAAAATTAGAATAACTTACTCTTGTGGAAGGTGAAGTAGCATGATCAGACTGTATAAAATAGAAAATGGGTTTGAGGACCCTAATCAAGAATGTCTGGGTGTGTGTTCGAAAAAATCTGCAACTTGAATGTAATTCTCTCTTTGTATAGCTTAAACGTTCTGTTATCCATGATGATCGACGGCTTTTCTAAAAACAACGTAACATTTTCGTGAAAGGCGAAGCTTTCGTCACCGTGCAGCACAACGTGGCCTGCAACACGCGAAAAGGGGCATTCGGACATTGGCATAAACTGTCGTCTCGGATCAGCCTGTGCAGTCCGCGCAGGCTAATCCGAAACGACACTTTCCTCTTTTATGTCATTTTCTGTTTTGCGCATGTGTACTGACGAACAAAATCGAATGTAGACCTAATGTGCCGTCTCGGATTAGCCTGCGCGGACTGCGCAGGCTGATCCGAGACGACACTTTACGCAAATGTCTGAATGACCATTTTCGCGTGTTGCAAGCCAACGCCGATCGTGGTGGAATTATCAATCGATACAAAAAGTCTGCTTCCAACGATATTGACGATAGTAAGAAGTTCAAGTATTTGTACTTACTGGTCAGAATGGGAGTGAGAACAATATCATGTGCTAAGAACTGTCCCCACTGCATAAGAATTAAGGACGCTTCGCTATCCACAAGCATATTTACAGAAGCGGCGTGAATAGCATTACTGACAGCCCTTGCGCTTGGCAAAGTCCCGTTACAGCCCATGGTACGGGGTGAACCCATTCCTGAAAGAGGTTTTATATACTATTAACGACTTGATTGGGGGAGGGACATATACAGGGGCGTAGTTACCCTAAAATAAAGTTCACTCTAAACATAGCTTTGGGATTTAGTATGAAAGAAAAATGTAGGAAAAGAAGAAAATGTTGATTTGCAACGGCTTTGTACTATAGATCAAAATGTCAAAATTATTCTGTTCATAAAAGCCGTGAAATGTTAAAAGCTCTGTAGCCCTGTCATTCTTTTACAGTATCAATACATAAGGTGGACTTCCTTGCCTCTCATTGGAGAGGTCATCAGACCTTTCCAACAGCGGTGAGTTTAAAAAGCAGACTGCCACAGAGTTTGCTATCTAATTCTATTCAGTCTTCTAGCGTAATTGTTCTGATAGACAGTCTGTTTCGTCATGGTTTTGTAAATAAAACAAAATAAAAAAAAAAACGAAACAGGAATTAGACGTGGTTTATTTCTTATAAATGACGAATTTCAGAAAAGACTTAATTTAATAATTTGCCATGGCTGCAAATAATCTCTAATAATTGTAGGTTTTTTTTTTTTTTTATTTATTAAGCAAATATTCCAAGCAGAAGGAAAAATAAGAAGAGTTTCATTAAAAAGGAAAAAGAAGACCGCTGGACAAGAACATGCAACCTGAAAACGCGACAAGGTCAACTTACCGTCATGTCATATGAAGTTTCTACGCGGCTTTTTTACTGATTTGTTTACATGTACCAAAATGTATTGAAATTGAAAGCCAATGAACTATTTGAAAACACTGATGCTGACCTCTCCTTGCTTCTTTTTTCAAGGAGCCAACTTGTATAATTTTAATTGCTGAAAGCGATCAAGCTCTCTCTCTCTCTCTCTCTCTCTCTCTCTCTCTCTCTCTCTATCTCTCTCGCTTTCGCTCTCTCTCTCTCTCTCTCTGTTTGCATCATGAAAACACATACCGTCATCGTATCTGTTCGGCAACACCCTTCTTTGTCTTCTATCTGATTTACCCCAGTATGCATTTATGTTTATGTTATTGCAAGAGCCGTCGATAGTGCGATATTTGGTCAGTTCGCACCGAACTTTAAAGTTTTCTAGACACTCAATAGCTTGCCTCTTCATACGATGTGGTGCGCCTTCTCTGTGGTATTGGCAACGACCCTCGCAGAGTGGTCTATAAAATATATTGGATATGTTCTATGAAAAGGGAGTTTAAGGTAGTGTAACCGTACTAGAAAACAGCTATTTCCACTATGCTATTATCCTACAAAATTTGCTATGATTAAAAATGAGTATTATTGTAATACTTTCACCGAACTACCTTATTTCCTTTTCTCTTTCTTTTATAATTATCATTTATAAATCTGAAACTGCTATATTCTCATTCAAAAGGGAGATAATAATTACCACCCTTTTCTAGAAACTATCAAAAGTATCAACAAATAATTTCAGGATAGACATCGAAGGAATTTCTGGTCGGTAAAAAATATGCAAAATTATTATAGTGCAGCTGTTTAAATCCGTATTTATCAACTATCAAGAAATTTTATGCCATGGTGCGCTAGAAGTATTACGGGTCTTTTACCTTAAAGCAACTGCGGACTACGCAGGCTGACTTGGGTCGAGACTTTTGGCTTCAGTGGGTGAATTTTCTGTGTGTCCAACGACCATTCAACCTCAGGATTCAGTCGCTCGTTACACAAAAATAATTCCATGGAGCCACAGTTATGTGACGACTTGTTTGATATAATGTATAACAGAAATGCATAAAACCCCCTTTAACCAGGGTATAGTTTACATGATTTGCAACAACAGTACATGACGTCATTAGTACAACCATTCAACAGTTGTTACATGGACCAAGTTAATTTACAAAATAAAATATAAATCGAAAATAATAATGATAGGACGTTGACAAATGAAAATTGTGTCAAAAGTACCATCATTCGACAGTAGTTACGTGGACGAAGTTTTTTTTTTTTTATTTATTTTTTTTTTTTAAGTTTATTGTCCCCGTATAATGACGTAGGAGGGTCGGGGATCTATCCCTCTCCACATCTTACAATCTCTGACGTTTTACATATTTACACGTAACAAGGAACAACAAACATTTGAACAGTTTAAAAACATTGTGGGAGAAGGAGAAAATGCTGGTTACCAGCATTTTCTCCTTTTCCCACAATGTTTTCAAAAGGCTTCTTCCTTAGAGTCGTTAAGAATCGGGGTTGTGAAGTAATGGGCTACCCATCGTTATCTAACAGATCTTTTACTTACGCTACTCCAAGCAGGTGCTTCTTTGCGAAATATGAGCATTTGTTCATCACTTGTATACCATGTTGAATGCCATTCATTGCTACATAGGACACTGCTCTCGTTTCTGGTGGCTCTACGGGATACAAAACAGTTCTTGTAGTACTGTACTTCTCAAGAGAGTCATAGGCACACACTAAGATCGAATCTTTGTGCTCTGAAAATCACCAGCTTACATTCTTACAAGACAAAATAACTGAATACTTTTCTTTTTTCTTTGGTTGATTTAAAGACGATCGCTATAATTTCGTCATTTTTTGAAAATATTCAGAACTTCATGAAACTTTGTATAGTGCTAGTTTATTATCTGATCTGCAAAAATAGAAGGTAAAAAAAGGGGGTCATCAACTTTGGGAAAATGCTATGACTATTTCTTTTAGTACACCCTGCATTGCGGCCATTCAGGATGAAATATCACTTTGAAAAACTAAGTCCATAGTTTTCAAAATACAACATATGTCATTATATTAGTGAAAAAATCAAAATCATTGAAAAAATAGATAGATAAATGAATAATAAATAAATAAATTGATAGATAAATTAAAGTATACTGAGTACCTATCTGTAAAAAAACTTAACTTATTGCTAAAGCAACAGTTTATTTTGATGAAAAAAAAAAGAACAAAGAGAATCTTTTTAAGTTATCATAACCATTATTATTTTAAAGTTCTAACATTCAGATTTTTTTTCTATAAATAACATTCAGATACTAAACTAAAAGAATCATGCTTAAAACAAATAGGTCACCAGCCTCATTTTTTAAGTTTTTGGGTGGGGCACTAACTAACAAGTAAATGTAGGGTTTATCAAAGACAAAGACATTATAATGAAGCATTGTACCACTTTTTCTCAAGAGAACATTTATGTTTATAAGAATCAAGTTTGTTGGTCATAACAGTCCAATCCATAGCATGTAAATGTAATACTGATATATACCGTTGCCAGATTATAAATAAAAGACTCTTCTAAATTTGACCTGTTTGCTAACGCCACACCAAAATCTGGTATTCATGCATCACAGTTCTTTGATGGGTCAGAAATTATTGGCAATTCTGAGAATTGATGATGCTCTTTGCAATAGAATTCATTCTTCTCTCGCCGCTGGTAATTGTTTCAAAAACGATTAGAAGGGAAAGTAGGCAGTAGCGGTGTAGTAGTGGTGATGATGATGATGATGATGATGATGATGAACACGGTAATACATAGAGGATAATCAACTGGTTGTTTTTGATATGAAAAATATCTCACGAGGATGCGTTGTTAGGCGTTGAAAAAACGAGTGCGTAGCACGAGTTTTTTTAACGTCTTACGACGCGTCCGAGTGAGATATTTTTCATATAAAAAATAACCAGTTGATTATTCTATTTATTGTATACCTTATTAACATCATTATTTCTAATTTTGCGTTTGAAAGTCGAAAAAAATGTAGCCGAAAAAAAAGTAGTTCCCAAATTACGTCAGGAAGTGAAAGTAAAAGTTGATAACGTCATTAGTGATGATATCAAAATGTATTACACTGGGAAATTCCAGGATTTCACTGCTAGGTATATAATAAAGTGTATTTTGATACTAACCTGATTCATAATATTTTTTCTCATATCGGGAGATGTAGAATGGACATTTGCTCTGACCGTAACAAAACCCTGACAGTAACGACAGCACACAGAGAACAAGAAAGGAGTTGTATGCTATTTGTGGCATCTTGTCCCACCTCACAATATAGTAGATATTTCTGGAAACACCAACAACAAAGCAGTTTAATGTCAGAGCATAGTACCAGATGGGAGTGTGGACTGTAAACAGTGTTCATGTACATGCAGATTAATCCCAGTGCCATCTACCCGCGCTCTATTCAAAAATAGTTAGCAACATATCCCTTCTCTGTTAACATTTATTTCTCCTATTTTTCTCCCTTTCAAATGTTTCATGTCCTACATACTTTGTGTATTATATGTTTTATTAATCTTAATGCTATGAATGTGTAGATATTCAACGTAATAAGGATATGTATGTATGTATATATAATTATGCAATGAAAGTTTTCGTCGTACCATATGGGAAAGTCCAATTGTAAATTACTGGCAGAGAAATTAAAAAACTAGATTATTGATGACAGTTAAAAACTAATGACAAAGTGTTTAAAAAAAGATGATTTTGTCACAATGTTTGCATCAGCCTTCTCAAACGTCTGTTTTAAGAGAAATGTTCACAATTGTAAAGGTTGGTGAAAGAAACAAAGATCAAATGAGTACGATATGAAACTGTCGTAGTAAAAATACCGTGTACTATGCCATTTTAAGACACCAGGAATCTAGGATAATAAAGGTACATGTATAATTATCCCTATACCACATTATGACGACTTTTGACGACCCTTATAAAGACGCCTTTTGAAAACATTGTGGGAAAAGGAGAAAATGCTGGTTACCAGCATTTTCTCCTTTTTCCACAATGTTTTCTACCCTATCAATACAAAAATTCACCATTTGAGCCACAATGAAATTGTGGTCTGCAAATGCTTTCAATTTGGACAGGGCTAAAATTTTGTCTATAAGCCTAAACTCTGGTGGCAAAGTAAAGAAAACATGTTCTTTGAGAGAGAGAGCGAGAAAGAGAGAGAGAGAGAGAGAGAGAGAGAGAGAGAGAGAGAGAGAGAAAGAAAGTGTATAAGCTTACAGCATACCGTTCACGTCATATTTCAGTCCAGCATAACGTTTTTTATTTTCACAAAAAAATAACCTAATCTGACCAACAGTGTTACACTGAAAGTGAGAATTTATTACAAGTATCTTACTGTTATTGGTAAAATCCCCTTCGATCAGTATTTATCGTTCAAACAGTATCGATCAGGAAATTTATATAGAATCAAAGCGTTAAGAACGCTGAAGTGGTATGTGTCAAGGAAACCCATTGTGTGGAATTATTAATAGTTTAAAAGAAAAAGAGACATATTGTTCAAACATTGGCTTAAAAGTCAACCCACTAAGCAAATGAATACCTTTTTGGTTGAAGGGAGAGTGCTAATGTACCTTAAAACTATAATTTTGAATATCTTTAGCCTTTTACATTTAATTTCCAACATTACAATCAATTACCGGTACTTCGATCTATAAATATTCATGAGCAATCACATGGAGAAGCGCGCAATCATAGGACGAACAAGCCATGGGACGAATTGGTTTGGAACGAAAAAGCAGGCAAATTTGTATCATTGGGCCAGTGAAAGGCTATGAGCGATAGAAGCTATTTTCAATAAAAATAATAAGTATCTCAACGATTGATGGCCTCGCCCAATGCATTTTAATATGCCATTTAAAATGCTACCGAAAAACTCATTTGCATGAGAAAAAATGAGTTTAACTGGGTTTATTTCCTTTGTCTTTGCACAAAATAAGATACATGGTTATCAAAATTCAATCTTGAACTCATTGTGGTATTGTCTTCGACAAATACCAAATGTATAATTCGAGAACACACAAGGACACTAGTCGATATATTTAACGAATCTGAATTTGAAACAGAAATAACAAACGGGTAATGTCTTTTAACCCTTTCCCAAACAAGCCCTTGTTTTTACTTGTCTGCAGTAAAAGTCTTTAGAAAACACTGTGGGAAAAGGAGAAATTGCTCATAACGATCAATTTCTCCTTTTTCCACAGCGTTTTCTACCCATTTAGAGAACGCCATTTTTATCAAATTTGAAATTGTCGTCTGCAAACTCTTTGAGTTCGGAAGAGTCTAATTTGTCGTTTGGGAAAGGGTTAAGGAAAGCGTTAACCCATTACAGCACAGACATTTTTCTTCTTTTTTTTTTGGCCTGACGAAATTGACACAGGTAATGCAGGATATAAAGCATTAAATTTTAGGGGGACAGTATTAAAAAAAAATACAGTATGGGAACATTGTGGGTAAAGGAGCAAGCAATTGCACCCCCTGTTGTTTTAACCCTTTACCACACAATCCCGATTTCTAACACCTCTGTGAAAAAAAGCCTTTTGACATCATTGAGGGAAAAGGAGAAAATACTGGTAACCAGCATTTTCTCCTTTTCCCACAATGTTTTCTTCCTTTCCTAAAACAAATTTCAATTCTTTGGACACATTCATTTTGTCGTCTGCAAAGGCTTTCATTTTGGACCAGGCTAAAAGTTTGTCTTTTGGTAAAGAGTTTAAAGTTATCAAAGACTGCTGACTGCAGGAACGTTAACCAGCCATTTTTGTACATTAAACTGTAAAATCTTTACCAAACGGAAAACTTGAACCCTTGTCTGAGTTGAAAGCATTTAAAGACAACAAATTAAATCTAATCAAACAACTGGATTTGTCTGAAAAGAAGAAAACACAGCGGAAAAAGGAGAAAATGCTGCGAACAGCATTTTCTCCTTTTTCTGCAATGTTTTACTCTACTCTACACTACTCTACCCTTCACCGTATCATTATAACTCGGAACCATTCAGGAAAGCGTTTATGGAAGGTTACGTACATGCGAGTGTAAGTTAAGTGAGATTTTTTTTTTTACTTATATATCCTTGGGCCTATCGAAATATTAAATTATCGAAATATTAGGGGGTTTTTTTGTATTGAATTAATTTATAGCCAGTCACCTCCACTTCAATACCAATCCTAATGAAATGAAATCGATCTACTCACAATTATTTGAAAGAGGGACTGTTTAGAAAAGATACTAGTCATTTCAAATAAGGCTAAAAAGCGTCTCACACTCGGTTATAATTGAATTAGTATCTTTAGGTTGAATCTGAAGCTGCTCCGGTACTCAATTTAGTCAGTTACAAGTTGGCTTCTTTAAAAAAAGAATCCAGGAGAGGCCAGCATCAACGTTTTCAAATAGGTCATTGGTTTTTGATATCAATACATTTTGGTACATCATTGTAAACAAACAAGTGAAAAAGCCGCTGCGTAGAAACGTCATATGCTTTACTTGACGGTTATTTGGCCTTCTTGTCGCGTTTTCAAGTCGCATGATCTTGTCCAACAGGTTTCTTTCTCTTTTTTAACGAAATATTGTTATTTTTTCTTCCGCTTAGATTTATTTACAGTTGGCAAATGAATGTAACAAATACATGTATTTTTCTGAAATTCGTCATATAAAAATAAACCAAGTCTATTTCCTGTTTCAGTTTTTTGATTTCGATTTATTTACAAAACCATCACGAAACAGACTGTGTATCAGAACAATTTCGCAAGAAATAGACAGCAAATTCTGGGCCTATTAAACTCACCACTGTTGGAGAGGTCTGATGACCTCTCCAATAACTCATACAACGAACCATACTCTATGAAAAGGGTGCTAATTGCATCTGCAAAAAGTTTTGTCTAGAACCCCATTCGAGACTTTGGACTTTGAACCATTCTAACACATCATATTGTCGGTTTTTGATCCATACCTCTAGCATTTGGTTTATACTTTTGACTGAAAGGATTGAAAAGCTATTCATTTTCCTGCTCTTTTTTCTTATTAGTAGTTTAGAAGTTAATAATGATATTTATATTCACTCTGAAGTTGGATGAAAATGTATGAAAAAGAAAAGAAAGCATATCTGTAGGAGTTGGTTTGAAAACATTGAGACAGAAATGTTATCTATATTTAACATATCATGAGAAATCAATTACTTTAACCCTTTATCTGATATGCCAATTTGAGGCTCTTCCATTTCAGCAGCAAATAAAGATATGATGTCAAAAATATGGACAAATGAGAGTACAAATATCTGACTGAGTGGAAAAAATTGTGGGAAAAGGAGAAATTGCTCGTTACGAGCAATTTCTCCTTTTCCCACAATGTTTTCAAAAATTGTCTGTTGTTGATGTGTCAAAATGAGTATCTGTGGAGTAAAGGGCTAAACACAGAGATAGAGTTTATTTCATCAGCTTGTGGTTAATACGGGGAAATATTTGCCTCAAAAGGGAAGGCACAAGTTATTTTCGCAGACCTTTCCCTTTTGAGGTAAATATTTCCCCATATTAACCATGCCGTAAGGCATGAGTTATTTTCGCGGACCTTTCCCTTTATTTAACCACAAGCTGATGAAATAAATTATATATTATATTTCCTCTGATTATTTTTTTAACAAATGCCACTTTTAAAACTAGTGAACCCAAGTCAATTGACCAGATTTTTGACAGGAGGAAAATATTCACTGTGACGGGGAAATAATCCCCCGCCCCAGCTTAAATGACGTCATTTCTTTACCCATAACATTTCTGAAAACAGACACATGAAATATAAAATAAGTGTTTCCACATTTTATAAATATACATGCCTCAGTTATTTCCCTTGGTTTACTATCGGTTGTTTGTGTTTATCGTGAATTTAAATTGTATATGACGAGATACGTGTATTTGTATAAGTCAGTAAAAGTCTATATCTATCATGTCATGCCATGATTTGCTTGTTAAAGTGTATAAGAAAGATGCATTTCATCCAAATTTCCCCATCTTCGCGAGCCAAGGTTACAATTACTACGTGGATCTTACCTTGGCTGATTGAGCCCGATTTCGAGATTCCTGCGATGTGCCCTCTATTGGATGCTGGTTATTACTCCCCTTTATATAATATTTGTTAAAGCCAATGAAATATCGTTTTACAAACCGCTTACGAATACATATGAAGCGATAAGCAGACATCCACGTGGGGTTTCCATGTTTACCTTCTATTCAAAAGGTAGCGACCTTGTTCTGTTTTTATCAAAGATGAAATGCTACGAGCAATTTCGTTCGTTGCAGTTAGATGCAGCTGGCTGCATCCAATGGAAAATCATATCGGGGGAATATAAAAATCAAGCTCGATCCGCCAAGGGTAAAGTAGCGTAGTGAATCGTCAGCCTTGGCTTAGGAAGATGAAATTTCCTCCAGAGTATCAGTTAATGTGATTATCGGTCATAATAGAATTTGCTCGGAGAAAAAAGCATTAGACATTCCCTGTGCCGTAAACTTCAGCCCCCTCCTCACCTGCCACTACACCCCAACGTCGAGAATAGTCATAAATTATCAAATATTGACAATTCATCCTTACCTGACATCTGGGTCAGAGAGGCAAAATAATCTTTAAATCTTTACCAAACGACAAAATTGTAGACATTTCCAAATTGAAAGCATTTGCAGACGACAAAATAAGCATGTTGTGGGAATGATAGAAAAAACTGTGGAAAAAAGAGAAAATGATTGTTACCAGCATTTTCTCCTTTTCCCACAGTGTTTAAAAAAGGCTTCTTTCTCAGGGTCGTTAAAAGTTGGGACTGTATTGTAAAGAGTTAACTGAGTGATAAGTTAGTCTTGCTTCACACTTAACCTTCAGGGTGCTTAGAGAGACCTACTGACCGTTTGCGGACAATGTTGATCAAGATCAGATTGCACAGAACGTGCAGTCTGATCTTGAATTTACACTGTTCGATAAGGAGATAATATTTCCCCAAAACATGGATTTAAAATGGCAATATTTTGGTTTTTACTATCGAACTGAAAATGTCATGTTTGTTATTTAACCCTTTCCCAAACGACAAATTTTGGACCCTTCCAAACAGAAAGAGATTGCAGACAACAATTTTTGACTTGGAAAAAATGGCAAAAAGTTCTCAAAAAGGGTAGAAAACACTGTGGGAAAAGGAGAAATTGCTCGTTACGAGCAATTTCTCCTTTTCCCACAGTGTTTTCAAAAGACTTACTGCAGACACGTAAAAACCAGGGCTTGTTTGGGAAAGGGTTAAGAGGATTAGGGTAAAAGACAGGAACTGGCAAACAAGTAGTTTGAAGCCACACCGTGATACATTCTTACAAGCAAGCCATTCTCTCTGGTCCGGAAAAATAGCTTATCCGGAAACATTTATAGGAAACAGGGCTTTCCGGATAAACGCGTTCGACATCAGTATATTCATTACATTCAGCAACCGGTCTTAGGTACAATGGCCCTCGGACATGCAAAAAGATTGGCAAAAATGATCGAAAAGTGAACCCTTAACTCTTTACAAAATGACAAAATTTTAGACTGATCCAAAATTGAATTGAAAGCACTGCAGACGACAAAATAAACATAACTGAAAATTGAATTTTGTTTTCTGCAGGATAGAAAACATTGTTGGAAAAGGAGAAAATGCTGGTTACCAGCACTTTCTCCTTTTCCCACAATGTTTTCAGAAGGCATCTATTTCAGGCTCGTAAAAACCAGGGATTGTTTGGTAAAGGGTTAAATGACTTAATGAATAAATCTAAACTTTGCAGTCAATATTGACAATCTAAAAAAATACACTGATTCACACTGGTTACATGTACATGTATTTGTCTAAATAAGACGTTATTTGTGGTCAAGACTTCACTTCTTTAAAAACCATCATTCTTTCTAGGCATAACTAAATAAGACTGGCTGTAGGACCACTACCTGGTCAATCAATAAATCAATCAATCGATTAATCGAAGTACTTTGTTCAGCTTTAAAGGTGGGTATTTAGGTTTTTCACATCACACCAAATTGAAAAAATATACATATATATCACTGAAATTTATATGAAAAAACAGTACAAATCATCAATAATTAAGAATCATAATACACGTACATGTATTACAAAAAGAAATGGGGTGGTATTCCCTTAAAAGGCTACGTAGCCTCTTCAGCTTTTTTTTTTTTTTTTTTTTTAGATTTCGCGACAAACATCAAAAAAGCATTGTGGAAATGTTAAGTGACTGGCACGTGACTTATGACGCTTAAATTCCATAACATAACAAATATGTACATGTGTACTTTTTTTTTCCGTTACGCCTTCATCGGACGCGATGTATGAAGCTCCATCTGTGTATTTCCGGTATGTAAATAAGCAAGTTGCTCATTCGTTAAAAAAGAGAAAGAAGTCTGTTGGACAAGATCATGCGACTTGAAAAAGCGACAAGAAGGCCAAATGACCGTCATGTAAAGCATAAGTATGACTTTCTACTCGGCGGCTTCTTTACTTGTTTGTTTACGTGTAACAAAATGTATTGAAATTGAAAGCCAATAAACTATTTGAAAACATTCATTCTGACCTCCCCTGACTTCTTTTTAAAGAAGCCAACTTGTTCAGTCTTGACATTGTCAGAAGCAGGTCGCCTGGTAATACACTCGAATGAATAAATAGTATTTTACTATTCGTAAAAAAATGTAAAAATAAGTTTTCTGCGAACCTGTGCGGAGCATTTTGTGAGCCTTCTTGTGGGTCCTCGATACGCCGTGACACTGATGCACATCATAACAAATGGACCTGACACTATTGAGACGATTCTAATGAGTACCCACAACATAGGATTTTGAAGAGAAATAAACGATTTAGATTACTGTCACTCCTTCTTATCTGGAGCTCTGCTGACCCTGGTCGAAACTCTTTGCAGATGCATTAAGCCCCCTTTTTATGGGGAATGACTGATCTATTGTATGACACACCAGTTTAAACAGCAATCGCTTCTTTTCCAAGGTGAGTTGGACCAATATCTTATCCTGACACGTCTCTTTATCAGGGGCAACAACCTACGTCATAGCATACGTCATCGGAGACATTTTAAATCCGCCATTTTCTTCAAAAGGTAAGTTTTTCAGCATTAATGTTATTGAAGATCTGTCCAAACAAAGCATTGAATATCGTACCTGACAACTTTCTTCGTTGGTATACATTAATATTTTGTTCACTAGTTTCGTTGATTTTGCAATTACCTCCGCCCAATTTTCGAAGCCGGTGACACATGTGCGATTTAACAATAGATGTCGTATACAAGGCCATTAGAATAATTGTGTTCAAGTGTTTAGAACTACAACATTGTTTCATGGCATTTTGATTGCACGAATAGGACAAATATATTTACCATCACCATATGAAGTAGCTATTCTGAGTAAATTTTAGATACAAATATCTTTTTAAAGTAATTAATCTGCACTTTGTGCACAAAATGGCGGCTATTCCGACACCTCTGCTGTGTCATCCTTGCTTATACATTATCTCCCGCTAGATGGCATTCTATAAATACTCATCTATCTAATTTGGGCATCCTGGGTACAGAACCGAACCACTTTCCTACGCGATAACCGTTACTTTGAATTTCAAGCTAATATAAACGTTTACTCAATAAAACGTGCAATTCACTCAGCTATGATCAGCAGTTCAGAGAAATCTGGAGCTAAAACAGGTCTCATTTCTCCTCAAACGTATTGATAAAAGCTATTTTCTACATTGCTACTTTATAGAGCGTAATACTACAGTTTCCCGGTATCGGTGCTAGTGATGCGTCATATAAGACAGGTCCAATATTCGAAGAATATGACATGCACAGACAACGTAATTTATATCGAACCATTTTTGATTGATTATTTTCGTTTATTTATCGTCGCTACCTGTTGCCCATCTGAGCGACGCCCCAGAAGACGGTTAGTTGTTACGGGGGATAGTGCAAGGATACAGGACGAAACTACTGAGAATTCCGCCTGGTTCTTTAACGTGATCGGTGTGTAGCACCGTCACACGGAACCTCGGTTTAACGTCTCATTCAAAAGACTATTAGTAATGTTTAGTTGGCCAGCCGGGGATTCGAACCCACATTGTGTTCACAAGTCCTACGCTTTACCTACTGAGCTATATCGGCTGGAATATCGAACCACAAAATGCATGTAGCTTATATACATATTCATCTCCCATTCCCTCTTACACTGTCTTTTTAGATCTTTCTCGTTAAACATGGTTATAGATTATAAAACAAAAATCCTGAAGAAGACTTAACCGTTTTATTACAATACAACACGTTACAATAAATTTCAAAAAACAAAACTACACAATCTTTACTTTTTACTTAACCCTTTACCCCATAAGGCATTTCTATGGTATCTCTAACTGACCTTAAATGACTGCAAGAATGAAGCTGTTTCTTATGTGAATATGACACCTTTAGATAGCACAGAAAACATTGTGGCAAAACGCGAAATTGCTCATCACGAGCAATTTCACCTTTTGCCACCTCGTGTTCGTTGATCCTATTATCCAGAATTTCGAATTTTAACTACAGCAATTTCTCCTTTTCCTACAGTGTTTTCAATCCTTCAAATACAAATCTTATCCTTTCAGCTTCGTTTTGATTTGCCGCTCGCAAAGGCTTTCAAATATTGATATGCCTTCCCAAATTTTATCTTTGGTAAAAAATAAAAAAAAAATTTTTACCAAAACCCTGTAATTGTTATACACTTAAAAACGATCAAAGAAAATAATGAAAAAACAAGCTGCATCAATAGCAACAATTAAACTTAAAATAATTGCGCATGCTGGCCTGGGTAGATACTTTGTTTTGCATGTGCCCTTTTTCACAGAACATAATTATCTGATTTACAAATGCAGCTTACATACATACATACATGTATCTTAACCCTTTACCCCACGAGGCATTTCTATGGTATCTCTAATTGACCCTAAGTAACAGCAAGGATGAAGCCGTTTTCTATGTGTATATGACACCCTTTGATAGCATAAAAAACATTGTGGCAAAAGGTGAAATTGCTCGTGATGAGCAATTTCACCTTTTGCCACAATGTTTTCCAAAGGCTCCTACAAGCAATGCGTAGAAATGAGTATCTATGGAGTAAAGGGTTAAAGTCTTTCGGATACAAGTATAGATGTATTATATAGATACATGTGATAACGACACAAAATCAGATATATGACCACGATTGACCAATTTTAACAATCGCAGCTTCCAATGCTTTGAACTGTAAATGGTACAAGCATCAATACATTATACAGAGATCAGTTGATGATTTAAAAATTGATAGACGATACAGCTTGTCACAAAACGATCACATAATTGACAATGATTTTTAAAAAGATGTAGCATACATGTAGAATGAACATTAATATAATTATACATGAATGCATGAACATATAATGGTTTCTCTTGTAGTAATTGTTGACCCAAGTAATAATAACGCGACAAAATATTTGACCAAAATTCACAACTACATGTATTTATAACTATACCTGATATAAGAATTTTGATCTGTGATATGTACATACATCAATTGATGGTAGTCTATAGGTAGGAGCAGTTGATCAATGATTTAATGAACAGAACACGTTCCGGCCCCATGCTTATATAAATACAATGTTGAGAAGGTTCTCAGGCTCATATCAGCACCAGATCGTACTCAATGGTCTGAGTTTTTCCTCCCGGGAGTTTTGAACTCAGACGTTGCCTATAAACGGAGCCTGAGAACGTTCTTCTCGGCTGAGTAAGGTCCACCACTAGATCTCCCTCTAGATGGCATTCTACAAATAAGAATATGACATGCGCAGACAACGCAGTAGGTCTACCCACTATTATTCGTGAAGTAGTACCCAACATCTAAAAATAGCGTATACTAGAAGATTCGGTCCCAAGAAGATTCGGGCCAAGGCAGACCACGTTTTAGGAGATAGATCGGCCTAAATTTGGCTGTAGACATGTGTTGGTGATGAAAGCCAGGTAAGGGAGTGATAAAAAATAGTGTGCAGTACTTCTATGCATTATCTACATTAATAAATCTTCAAATGATTTTATACACCACACCCTTTTAATGAACGTCGTTGTTATTTACCAAAAACCTTCACCTTGGTCCAGGCGGTACCTAGTACGCTTTTATTCACTCCTTATTGCCGTCTCCTTTGTTTGTATTATAGAGATCAGTGTAACTATCTTTTGCCGTATATACGCGTATTAGTGTGCCTTTCAACGATATTTCATTTAAAACTAAAATCAAGACAGTTTTTGTCATGAGTATCAAGTAAGCGTAACCGTAAGTGAGGAAAAACGAGGTTTGTGCGTACCGTTTCCAAAGGTTATGTTTCTGTTTTACCTTGAACAAAGTTTGCGTAGCGTGTTTCTCATTTCCTCCCTAAAAACACGGCTAAGGCAGACATAGCATACGGGATTGATACAAGTTCGTATTATGGCCAGGTTGGACAGCAAGAAACTCAAAACACGAAAAAATGCCAGGCCTTGTCCGCTGACAAATCTCACAAATAGAAACGCTACCATGGAGGGAATGACTGCACTCAATATAAACAGAAATACCGTGACTAAGATAATTTTTGTTGTGCTGTCGATCTTTCCAACTCGTGGTGCCATTTTGGTCCTGGGCTTTGAGGCTGTTCTAGATGGAGAGGCAAATACTTCTCCGGATGAAATGGTGGAGATTTGGTGAGAGATCTTGCTCCGTCCTTGACAATCATAGTCACTATCGTTATCTTTTACTGATATCGAAACATCTGTAAGGTCAGTTTCATTAACATTTGATGAGCTCACGTCACTTTGTGAAGTACGACGAGTTATATCATTAAGATCTGGCTCATAGTCACATTCATTTATCCTGGTTTGTGTCTTACCGTCTTTTAATTCATCATCAATGCGATCTTCAAAGGAGCTTTCCACATTTTCCGAGCCTATGTTAGGCATTCTGGCATCCGGCTGTCCTCTGTTTGCAAGTGATGTTCTTCGGGTTTCACCAGAAGCCTCTCCTTGATTTGATCGGTAGTCCGATTTTAATCTGCCAAGTCGACGACGGTACGATATGACAAATATTCTGAAATACATACCAGAAAGAAGCAGCAAGCTCAACAGCGAGCAAATAAACCTGAAGGTCGGCAAAACATTGACGATAATACCTTTTCCCAGGATGCACCTTGTGGATGATTTTATGCTGGTTTCAAATAGGTAAGGAGAAGCACATAACGTTGAGAACAACACAATTCCGATACAAGCATATTTACTGCTGCTTTCGGTTATCATCTGAGAATGTGGGCGAGTAATCATGAAGAATCTATCAAAAGCCACGAAATCAAATAAAATGGTCGTGCAAATCGTCAGCAAGAAAGAAATGCCGTAGAACAATCTGCAGAAGTAGCTGCTTCCAAACTGGAAAAACAAAGTTGGATAGACGTTTATATAATACATCGGCGCTTGTATCAGAAAGAACACGAGGTCAATCAGCGCCTGAGTAATGATAATCCTGTTTGTAGTAGTCCTCTGTCTTTTCAAAAATACAATCAAAATTAACAGGTTCCCAGGAAAACCGACCAAGAAGGAGACAGAATGAATAACGGTTACCACAATTTTTGCCCAGTCCGGAGGAAACGGCTCAGCGCTCATCATTCCACTCGATTTGTTTGTAAAATTCATTGTATTTATTAAAATTATGTCCACAATGTCAATATAATTGTCTGTTAACTGAATCTCCCTCTTCTGTAGCTTCTGGTCGTTAGAGATTAAGTGGCGTATAGAAGTTACAACCAAACCGTATATATATATATATATAATTGAGCCGGGTTCTAGCAAAGAGGGCTTGATATGGAGTGCAACACGCGAAAAGGGGCATTCGGACATTTGCGTAAAGTGTCGTCTCGGATCAGCCTGCGCAGTCCGCGCAGGCTGATCTGAGACGTCACTTTACGACTACATTAGATTTTTTCCTTCAGAAGGCTTGTGCAAAACAGAAAATTACATAACAACGGACAGTGTAGCTTCGGATCAGCCTGCTCGGACTGCGGAGACTGATCCGAGAGGACGCTTTACGCTAACGTCCGAATGCCCCTTTTAGTGTGTTGCATACCATATATCTTCCTGATGTATGATACCAAGCAAGTCATCACAGTATTATATACTACTCAACATGTGCTATGGATCACCATGTTTATACCAAACTTTAGAAAAATATATTTTGACACAAGAATCATTCAATACAACGTGTAGTATGCATCAGATGTTTAAATTTGCTACATAGACAAACCAATGAAATCAGCCACCTGTTACACAGAGAGTTTTTCATGCAAAACTGAGACTTTGGTGTAAAATACATTGAAATATCTAAATGATCCCTAGCAAGTGTTGAGTAGTATACATCCCTAAAAACCTTTTTGTATAATAACCTACTAAATCTTGAGGTAGACTGGTCCATTGACATACAGAAAATTGACCAATAGCGAAAGGTTTCGGGCCAGATCAGCCTGCACGGACTGCACAGGCTAAACTGAGTCCATACATTTCGTAAATGCATTATGCCCCGTTTTCACAGGGCTCATAAACAAGGTATCATAAAGACACCGGTGGTTCTGCTAATTAACTCTTTACCAAACGGCAAGATTCTAGACAAAACCTATCTCGTAGCATTGGCAATAGACCAGCTTAATGTGATTCAAGTTATAGAAACACCTTCGATAGAATAGAAAACATCGTTGGAAAGGGAGAAAATGCTGGTACCCAGCATTTTCTCCCTTTCCCACAATGTTTTCTAAACGGCCTTATTCTCGTCGAAGCTTATGATAAGCAGGTAAAAGGTTTATAAATCTAAGACCAACCAGTAATTTGCTCGAGATAGCGAAGATTGAAAGTCCCCTCAAGTTGAAACCACCGTAAGGTGCCAGTGATATTCAAAACAGTTTAAAAAATAGACATCGTTATGACTTCAATTTAATTTAACATTTTAATTTCCACAATACTTTTACACTTACAGGTTCAGGAGAAAATAAGCAAAGTACACCCTACACCTAGCAGTTATCAGAAACTTGCACTTCTCAACAGCGGGGAGGGTCAGCGCAGATTAATTTGCATATACATTACTGATAAAGGCTTTTTTTGCAATTACTGAAAATTATTCAGAAAAAAAATCCGTCTAATTACCATGATAAAAGAGAGGCTTATATTGGATGGAAATGCCTTTCATTATGGATAATTTCTCCCTTCCGTTTCCATACCCCGCCTACGGTTAGAAAAGATGTTAAGGTGTTAAAAGTTCAGACCTGCTCATATTGAAGGTAGGCTATCCGTTGACAACAAATCAGGTATGGCTCAAAGAAAACTTTTGTCCGTGCATAGGTTTCTGACACTCCATGGGTCTATCCATCCTCGGATACCCCGGGGTCTCCTATTTGCTACGCTACATCGACCCCTGGGACAATTAATTGAATATCCCTTGCTTTACCGCTGGCCGAATGCTGGCTTTTCATTGGTTCCATCATCATTTTGTGATGGGCGAGTGGACTGTACGCTATGACGTTTCGTATCGATTTTCTGCGGCTGATTCAAAGTTTTATTAGTCAATTGTCCCAGGGGTCGATGTAGCGTAGCAAATAGGGAGACCCCGGGGTATCCGAGGATGGGGTCTATCAAGGGGAAACTAAACATTCATTATCGGACACCGTTACTATAAAAAGTACATTGGGGATTTCCTCTATTCTATACAGTACATTCGGCATACCTCAGGTGATAGGAGCCATCAAATCTCTCGGCTGTATCTGGCGGATTGATATACACCAGATCGGTACATATCCGGATATATGCCGGTTTACCGTTCTGAACATCGTAAGGCTCCTCTTCAAAAAGAAAATAAAATAGTTGAGTTAGCAAACAGTTCGTACATTCATTATGTATCAATTCCAATTGAAGTTTTCTTCGATAGATAAACAGATGTGAATAACTTCATTGAGATTGTTTATGTCGTTGTTAAACGACATTCGGCATACCTCTGGTCAAGGGAGCCTAGATGTGATACGGAATCAGCCGAGTTGTGACGAGTGCCTAAACGACTGACAGTGGCGCACCATGTATTAGATGGTTCGCAGTTTAAATGGAAACGACCGTTATACGTGCGAGGTTATAGGTAGGGAATCGGCCGAGTTGTGACGAGTGCTATATATACATTTAGTATATACGATGTAGAAGGAGTCGCCGATGTGCTTTTTACAGAAACAGTGTTAATGAAAATGTGTATATATTCCACGGTGTACAGGCGATGCACCATTGTGTTCGGTGATCCACCAAGGACAATTTTAGTGTTCCGTGATGGACCAATAGGGCTGCAAAGGCCTGTGGTCCGTGAAACGATAGCAAACTATTGGAAAAGAAGAATAAGCCATTTATATCTAATGTTTTAACCCATTACCACACAATCCCTACTTTTGACGCCCCTGAGAAAGAAGCCTTTCGAAAACATTGTAGGAAAAGGAGAAAATGCTGGTAACCAGCATTTTCTCCTTTTCCCACAATGTTTTCTACCCTTCCCAAATCAAATTTCAATTTTTTATTCACATTCATTTTGTCGTCTGCAAATTCTTTCAATTTGGACCAGTCTATAATTTTGTTGTTTGGTAAAGAGTTAAGGTAAAACTTTTGGATGATCATGTTCTAGTAAAACATTAGGAAGCAGACAGCATTAGAGATATGTATGTAAATGATGAATTAAAAATTGCCTTAAGGTACTTTCCCATGTGATTTTTGGCTTAAAAGGTACTGAGATAAAAGGGGTACATGGCTCCCATTAACAATTTCTCCTTTCAACCTAAACATCCTTTAGGCACAGAAATTTTTGCTGAATATCTGAGTCATGCTCTGTGAAAAGGGGGTTTACTGTATCGTGGTGGTGGTGGTGGTGGGGAGTATTGACCCACGTCAGCCCGCGCAGTCATTATCTCCCACTAGATGGCATTCTACAAATACTCATCTATCTAATTTGGGCATTCTATGTACAGAACCGGACTACTTTTCTATTCGACAACCGTTAATTTGAATTTCGAACTAAAATAAACGTTTGCTCACTAAAACGCTACCTGGTGCGATTCATTCAGCTATGATCAGCAGTTTAGAGAAATATGGAGCTAAAACAGGCCTCATTTCTCCTCGAACGTATCGGTAAAAGCTATTTTCTCCATTGCTACTTTATACAGTTTAAATATACCGGTATTTTATATACAAATTCAACTCAAATGTACATTATAATTTACAAATGTAGTTCAATTCTACATATTTTATTTGCAAATTCAACTAAAATGTACACGATAATTTACAAATACAGTTCAAATTTGAACTGTATTTGTAAATTATCATGCACATTTTAGTTGAATTTGCAAATAAAGTATGTTTAAATTAAATGCGATTTTACACCTTTTTATGACAGAACTTTTCAAAATGGAGATACAAAGCCAGACTGAAAACAGGACGCACTTCAAGTCCTTACTTCAACATCATTTATGCATGTCTGCTTCTTTAAAAACATTATTTGAGATATAGGCCTATATCGCGGCGTCGGCGCATGCGAGTCTTGTGTTGGCCCAGTGTAAGACTAGGTCTCTATTTAAGGTCTACGTCCCCTACCTCTCACATTAAAGGACGGAAACTGTCGAGATTTGCCGAATAGCCTTTACGAAAACGTTTATATGTTACACAATATTTAGCGATGAACTAATGAGTCTATGGTCCCTACCTTTCTCATTTTAACTCATTACCAAACGACAATATTATAGACTTGTCCAAATTGAAAGCATTTGCAGACAACAAAATAAAAGTGACTGAAAATTTGAAATGTTTTGTGAAGGGTAGAAAACATTGTGGGGAAAGGAGAAAATGCTTGTTACCAGCATTTTCTCCTTTTCCCACAATGTTTTCTAAAGGCTTCTTCCTCAGGGGCGTCAAAAGTAGGGATTGTGTGGTAATGGGTTAAAAGACAGAAGCTACCGAGATTGGCCGAATAGCCTTTATGAGAACGTCGATATTACAATATGTTTACCGATGTGTTAGGGGTCCAAATCCCTAAAGTGTAATGCGCAAGTACACTCACGGAAAAAAATCAAAGCGTTGAGAACGCTGTTGTGGCATTTGTTAAGGAAGCCACTGTGTGGAATTAATAATTTGAAAACAAGAGGGCCATAATAAGCAATAAATGTGGCCTCTAGAGTGCCAAGAAGGTATTTCTTAAATTTGAACAAGTGACGTAGTTCATGACCCCAGGTAACCCAATTCCACCCTCACTCAACAGTTCATCAATACAAACATTCTGACCAATATCCTTATTTCCTAAAGTTGACCTAATTTATCACCCGACTTACCCAATTAAGAACTCATTAAAAAATTATGAAGACAAACATTCTAAACAGTTTTTAAGTCAATTTAGCAAGAAATGTAGACTGCCCACAAGGAATTTCTTTAATTTGACCTAGTGACCTAGATTATGATCCCGGGTAACCCAATTTTGAACTCGCTCTAGATTTTATTAAGACAAACATTCTGATTAATTTTCAAGTCAATTGAGCTAAAATGTGGCCTCTAGAGTGCCCACATGGATCTGTCCCGTCTGTTTGATTTGTACAGTCTATGAAGAAAAAGGTGGACTTATACATCTCATGATTATTCGACACTGAATGAGTTAGAGTATATTGCATTATTTGGTGTCCAATGCCGTTTCAACATCGGTTCGGTTACATCGCTGCGAACTGTGTACCTTTCCACATCCCTAGAGTTTCTGTTGCCGCTTGGATTCCGTTTATTTATAAGCCTAATTTTCCCTGGCTGCTTTATGGGGTTTTTTTACCGGTTGCTTTTCTACATGATCACCTTCAAACAATGATAAGCGCTGCTATGAGAATGAACTGTTGCTATGAATATATTATATATCCCGTCTGAATCTGAGAAGGAGATTAGAAACAGCGACCCATTGTTAGTTATTATCCTTATGGTAGAGTTATTTATTAAAGACAGGTGGAGGGAAATTCACCATCGTTGGTATGTTGCTATGTTAGTACAGATAACTGTCCCCAAAGGCGATGTTACTTTTTGACTGGTCGGGTACGGTGTACAGTAAATGACCAAATATGAAAAAGATCACCGGAGCGTCTCATTATTGATACTAGTTGCTATGTTAGAAAGAAGTCCGTTTTTGCTCAGGAATTGCTTTTACGTGTAGCAGACCGGCAGCTTATGTAACGTTCATGTTAAATCTGTACTGTTCAGAATATTCTAAAACAAAGATACTCTGTGATCAACTTCTGATAATGCAAACTTTAACCAAGGGAAATAACTCATTTATATGTTGAATTGCATATATGTAGAAGTTACCTCCCTCACTCCTTTTACATTAAACTTTGCCACAACTCTTTGAAAATCTGAGGCACGAGGCATAAACCTCGCACATCTCGAGCTGTATGAAAAAAGAGAAGCGAAGAGCCTATCATTACAATATACTGTGGAAAAGCGCTAGATTTACATTAGCATAAATTATGCAAAATAATCTATTTGTTCTGGTCGGGTTTAAAAGAATGACGTCATTTTCCCAGAATGCAACGTTGGTCAACATGGAGGACAGGAGGCAGGACAGTTGATGTTGACTTTTGAGAAATTATCGATCATGCTGCTGTAACAAACCAAATACTGAAAATATCTATCGGGACCTACTTGACATTTATTTCACTTTTGCTAGCACAAAAAGTAAGTGGCATTTTCAAGTTATTGATCGATTTCGGATTATATTTCCTTAGAAATTGATGATAATTATGCGAATAATATAGACCTTGGGCCTGGTTCTGTTGATGTTCAATGATTAAAAATTCAGGAAATTGTAATTGTGTGAATAAATACGGATCATACGAAATTGTAATCTTGCTAATGCTTTTTATGATTAGCACACTAACTTCAGACCTTCAGACTTCAGACCTTAATAAATCGGTGTTTCAAAAATTTAACCCTTTCCCTCCTTATTTATCAATCAATCCATCAAACCCTTCCTCAGATAACTGATAAGCCCTGGTTTTTGAAGATGCTTGAAAACACATTGGAAAATGGAGAAAATACTCATATTGAGAATTTTCTCCATTTTCCACAGTGTTTTCTTCCCATTAATCGCTTGACTCTTTACCACACAGCAAAATTTTAGACCTATCCAAATTGAAAGCCTTTGCAGACGACAATTTCAAAGTGGCTCAAATGGAGCAATTTTGTTTTGATAGGGTAGAAAACATTGTGGGAAAAGGAGAAAATGCTGGTTACCAGCATTTTCTCCTTTTCCCACAAAGTTTTCAAAAGGCTTCTTTCTCAGGGTCGTTAAAAGTCGGGATTGTGTGGTAAAGGGTTAAACAAAGGCTAATATTTGTGAAACTATGTTTTTTTTTTTTTTTAGACTTTTATTAGCCACGTCATCTGGTATGATGGGAGTCGTGGCCATCTCCCACCATACCTTACAATTCAATGTTAGTAGATTTCTAAATAATTTGTTAGTATACTCTTAAACAAAAGATGTTTCATATGCCTAACAAAAATTGTATTTTTTGTAAAGTTGTTCCATCACTTGAATGTGGCCTTATTAAGAGAGAGAGAGAGAGAAAATCAGAAATCAGGGTAGAAAAACATGAAATAGATGTAAGTATGTGTGTGTGTGTGTGGGTGAGTGGATATGTGATTAAGGAGTAAAGAAACTGAAATCTTTCAGAAATTTTATAGAAATTCGTTAATATTTACTATCTGTACACTATACTGGCAATAGGAGACTTTGATAAACATGTTCCACAATTGTCATGTGACATTTGTCAATTTCATGTGTGTTTGTGCATTTATGAATATTCAAGGTTAAGTTTAAAGTATTTCTAAAGCCGATCATTGAGGGTATTTTTTGTTTATTCCTACAGTGATAAATATATTTCACTATGTGTTTTTTTATGTGTAGCCTCTCGCTATAGTCAAGGGTTATTTTTTTTAATTACAGGAATCGACAATTTCGTTAGCAAAGAAAGCTTGTTTTCGGCCAGAGTGGGAAGTCTCTGTTATTTTTCTTGATAAAGATTATCCATTTCGGCTGAAAATAAAATATTTTCGCCAATTAGATAATTGACCAATTCTTGTGTTTTGATACGCCCATCGCATTCATGCCGCTGTTTTTAACAAATAAGAGGGTGTATCTCTAGCTTATTTACAGTAAACCCTCGAGACCTTGAAATGTTGTTCTGGGTGCTCTTACCAGCCCTAGTATCGTCTGATCTATGTTTAACGGCTCTTCTTCCTTGCAGACAGCAAGAATAATGTAGATTTTGACAGAGCTGTATTGTTTTCATTTGAGATCGACTGGTATAGTTTAGACCCATTGAAAGCACGACAGTATTCTAGTAAAATCGATACACAGTCCAGTGTTTCGTCCCATTCTCCCTTCATACTCCAGATTTTTCGTCTGCTCACGATGTAACAGTGTCGGAAGTATATACGATCATTATCACCTCTTATTGTATTTGTGTGTCCACCATGACACATTACTGAAAAAAATGTGGGTCATTATTTTTGTTAAAAGTGCGTCAAAACGCACAAAATTGTGCGTCAAGGAAAATCCTGCACATGTGGTAAAGGGTTAATCCACACTTTTAATGACCTCTGAGTAAGATAACTTTGGAAAACATTGTGGGACAAGTACAAAATGCTGGTAATCAGCATCTTCTCCTTTGTCCACATTGTTTTCTATTCTTCTGAAGTCAATTTTCAATTTTTGAGTGACATTCATTTTGTCGTATGCAAATGCTTCCAATTTGGACTATTCTAAAATTTTGTCTTTTAGTAACAAGTTAAATGAATAATTGTGGGACTAAAATGTTTCATAGGATGCAACCTTGGAGTAGTCTGCCTTCTCCCACACTTAACTCTTTACCAAACGACAAAATTGTAGAATGGTCCAAATTGAAAGCAACGGCAGACGACAAAATAAATGTGAATGAAAGATTGAAGTTTGGTTTGGGAACGGTAGAAAAGATTGTGGGAAATGGAGAAAATGCTCAGCATTTTCTCTTTTTCCCACAATGTTTTCCAAAGGTTTCTGTCTTGGGGGTCGTTAGAATTAGGGATTGTGTGGAATTGGGTTAAAGAAAACATGCAATTGCAAATCATATGTGACTCAGATTTGTTCATGATTGGGAAGGAAGTGGTACTAGACTTAAGGAGAAAATGGTTTTTACCAAATTAAGAGTGAATAAAGAATCATTTTGACCTGCACAGTTAAATCTGAGATGTGCGCTGTACTATGAACTCTAGAGTTTAGGTACAGGTACCCTTGAATGATTGTGAAATTATAGCTTCTAGATTCTTCTTGATAAATAGTGATTCCAGGGTTTTCCATGACGCACAAATCCTGCGTCATTGACGCAATTTTAATTCAAATGACCCCCAAAATAAATGACAGTGCGTCATCGGTGACGCAACTTTCCAAAATATAAATAATGTACGAAGTTGAATGAAGCGTCATAATTCCAAGTCTGTCCTTGCTTCAATGTCAGACGAACACCGTTTTTTTGTTACTACAGCGTTTATTTTAGATAAAAGTGGTTTTCCGGTAATTTATTTATAGAATAAGACTGGTTTACGCATTATTGCCTAAATGTATATTGGACACGTGTCGTAAATATGGGCCCAGTCAAAGTCATGGTTGGGTTCTCTGTATTTCATAGCATATTTTAGATGACTTCCGGTATATAATAGAACACATTACCGGTCTGTGCTGTTAGCGGAAAAATAATGTCATGACGAAGAAAACTGTAGCATTCTTCTATCGTCTGCTTCCTACAACTGCCAATCAAGCCACGTCAAGCAGCGATTCAGACGAAAATATTTGGTCTGTCAAAAAATAACATTGGCCTTTCCGTCAGAAATGATCGACCAACTTTTCAATCTTGGAAGTTGTCGTTTAAAGGTAAAATGCATTATAGATCGTGTTTGAAGTTGATGACGAGGAAATCCATATTTCGATGGGTGAGTGTAACACTATCCTAAGTGCCTATACAAAGTATAGGCACTTAGGATAGTGTTGCACTCACCCATCGATTTTTGACCCCCAAAATTAATGAAATGACCCGCAACTAATGAGGAAGGGGTCACAATGACCCCCAATTTTCAAAGCCGATGGAAAACCCTGGTGATTATAAAGGTTTGAATTATCTTTCACAATTTTCAGGCAAGATGGCTGAGCCCCCAGGTTCGTCAGATGAAACAATCAAGGTTATATGCAGAGTCAGACCACTGAACAGTTCTGAAGAAAGAGCCGGAAGCAAGTTCATTCTGAAATTTCCATCAGAAGAGACAATATCATGTGGCGTAAGTCTTAACAGAAGCTAGGTTTAAGCTGATGACAAATCAGGATTAACCCTGATAACTCTTTTTGGATTTTAATGTATTTTTTACCAAACTGAAGGCATGGGATGCAAGCCAAGAAATAAAAAAAATGACTATTGTGGTGTTTCAAGTGCAAAAATACATGGAAACCAATCAACTACAGACTGTGTCTGCATATTTTTCAGCCCATTTATGCATAAATGTTTCATTCCATAAATAATTCCTTAACAGTTCTATCTGCTCAAATTGAGGAATATGCACACTTATTTTCCACTGTATTTAGTATTGCACCACACAGATAATATTATAACAAAAACTTTATATCTAGGCAGCTGCATCATGTTGCAATAAAGCCGATGAATTTTTCCAGCAAAGTCATGCATGGGGTAACCAAAATTAACATTCAGGCTCCGAATTGGTAGTCATGAAATGAAACCAAGTTAAAAGATAATTGGATCCAGGCTATGAGGTCTTTATGTAAATTTGCTCTAATAATATACATGTTTGTGCCTAGTGTAAGACTTAGACACCATGGTAAACTGCAATTAAATGCAGCTTGTTTGGACATCAAGATTTAGGTTTAATTTGTCCCTCTATTTGCATTAATGATTAATTAAAGAAAAATTTTTTGCAACTGTTTTGGACTTTTTTTATGCTGCTATCATTGATCAAAACTTTTTGATCTTTGTTTATTTTATACATATCTACGGATCAGTCTACTTGTATGATTTGGTTGGTTGTTACACAAAATGAAGCTGCCGTGAAATTGTATGATGACTTTTTGGGTATTTTGATCATGAAGATGCATTTAACAATTCGTTTCCAAATTGAATGATCAATGTTTATCTCATCCTCGGATACCCCGGGGTCTCCCTATTTGCTACGCTACATCGACCCCTGGGACAATTAATTGAATTTGCCTCGCTTTACTGCTGGCCGAATGCGGGCTTTTCATTGGTTCCAACATCATTTTGTGATGGGCGCGTGGACTGTACGCTATGACGTTTCGTATCGATTTTCGGCAGCTGATTCAAAGTTTTATTAGTCAATTGTGCCAGGGGTCGATGTAGCGTAGCAAATAGGGAGACCCCGGGGTATCTGAGGATGTGTATATCTAGGCCAGTGTATTATTGAAGCTTGTTGCCTTTGTCACTAACTTCTGACAGTCACTTAACCCTTTACCAAACAATCCCTTGTTTTTAGAATCCTGGTTTAGAAGGCTTTTGAAAACATTGTGGGAAAAGGAGAAATTGCTCACATGAGCAATTTCTCCTTTTCCAGCAATGTTTTTTACTCTATTACAGAGAACAGAAACTTGTAAGGACAGTTTTTTAATTGCTGTCTACTTGCTTTGAATAGGGAAAGCCTAAAAGTCATAGTTTGGTACAGGGTTAAGACTACAAGTTTCAACAGATTCAAGTTTTTGGTTCAGAATGGCCAGACAGAGCATGCCACAGCATGACAGTTTTATCTTTGCATGTTCCTCCACCAGTCCCAACACACATGCTCAGAAGTTTGAAGCATTTTACTATGTTGCTTTCTTATTCCAATGGATAGTTTGTATTCTACAGTGCCCACCATTTTCAAAATAATTTTCCTAAACCTTTCACACAGATAAGCCCTGGTTTTTTATGGCTGTAAGGTTGCAGGTGTTTGAAAACACTGAAAAAAAGGGGGAAAAAATGTTCAAAACAATCATTTTCTCCAATTTCCACAACGTTTTCCTCCTTTACAAATGAAAATACCACCTTTTTAGCCACTCTAAATTTGACATAGATCTGCGAATTCTTCAATTTCAGCAGTCCAAAATTACTTGATCTAGAAATTCTGTTTCACCCACATTTCATTTGTATGCAGATTCTTTAACTCTTTACCTCACGACAAAATCTTAGACTTGTCCAAACTGAAAGCATTTGCAGACAACAAAATATGATTTAAATGATAAATTTCTCTTCAATAGGATAGAAAATATTGTGGGAAAAGGAGAAATGCTGGTTACCAGCATTTTCTCTTTTTCCCACAATATTTTCAAAAGGCTTATATGCTCTGTAACACACGAAAAGAGGCATTCGTACATTTGCATAAAGTGTCATCTCGGATCAGCCTGCGTAGTCCGCATAGCTTATCTGAAACAACACTTTTCGTTTTTATGTAATTTTCTGTTTTGCACAAGTCTACTGTAGCACAAAATCTAACGTCGTAAAGTGCCATCTCGGATTAGCCTGCGCGAACTGCGGACTTTATGCAAATGTCCGAATGGCCCTTTTCGCATGTTACAAGCCATATATCTCAGGGTGGTAAAAACCAGGGATTGTTTTGTAAAAAGTTAATTATCAACTAGTCTCAGATTTTGTTATTTGACAAAGAGCTGTGTGTTGATTCTTCTTTTGTTGGAATGGATCTGTTGTTATGTGAACTTTTTGTATTTGCATTAAGTCTTGTAGTAGACTTTTATAAATTATTAATAAGTACAGCACTCATTTTAAATTGGCACTAAATGACTCCAATTATTTCAATTTGGCGCAAGAAAAAAAATCCCTGATTATAGTGATAGGAGCAATTTTGTGTTTGTAATTGTCCAGTATGTCTCAGCATAGCATAGAGTGTAGATCAGAGATTAAACTGCATGTTTTGAGCAGTTCAATCTTCATCTTCAAAGGTAACTACTGCCATGAAAGGTGCTTTAACCCTTTAGCCCATAAGACATTTCTATGGTATCTCTAATTGACCCTAAATAACAGCAAGGATGAAGTTGTTTCCTATATGTATATGACACCTTTTGATAGCATAGAAAACATTGTGACAAAAGGTGACAAAAGGTGAAATTGCTCATCTACCCTGCTGGAAACAAATTTCAGTTTTTGATTTATGTTTATTTTGTGTTCTGCAAGTACTTTCAATTCCGATCAGTCTTAACCCTTTACTCCATTGATACTCATTTCTTACACATTGCTTGTAGGAGCCTTTCGAAAACATTGTGGCAAAAGGTGAAATTGTTCGTGACGAGCTATTTCACCCTTTGTCACAATGTTTTCTATGCTATCAAAAGGTGTCATATACACATAAGAAAGGGCCTCATCCTTGCTGTTATTTAGGGTCAATTAGAGATACCATAGAAATGTCTTATGGGATAAAGGGTTAAAGCACCTTTCATGGCAGTAGTTACCTTTGAAGATCAAGATTGAACTGCACAAAACATGCAGTTTAATCTCTGATCTACACTCTATGCTATGCTGAGACATATTGGACAATTACAAACACAAAATTGCTCATTTCACTATAATCAGGGATTTTTCAGTATGGACAAGTCTACACGAAGTCACAGATTGCTAAAGTTGATGTGGGTCGATGGTTTTTGGAAAGGCATTAACCCATTACCACACAATCCCTACTTTTGACGCCCCTGGAGAAGTAGCCTTTTACAAAACATTGTGGGAAAAGGAGAAAATGCTGGTTACCAGCATTTTCTCCTTTTCCCACAATGTTTTCAACCCTTCACAAAACTAATTTCAAATTTTCAGACACTTTCATTTTGTCGTCTGCAAACGCTTTTGATTTGGACAAACCTAAAATATTGTCGTTTGGTAATGAGTTTAACCCACTTTTCACAGAGCATGGCTCATAGATTTGGTTAGCCCTTTATCACACAATCCCTACTTTTGACGACCCTGATAAAGAAGCCTTCAGAAAACATTGTGGGATAAGGGAAAATGCTGGTAACCAGCATTTCTTTCCTTTTCCCACAATGTTTTCTACCCTTAACAAAACAAATTTCAAATTTTCAGTCACTCTTGTTTTGTCGTCTGCAAATGCTTTCAGTTTGGACAAGCCTAAAATATTATTTTTTGGTAATGGGTTAAAAAAGATCATGACAAATTAACAGTACTAGTCATTTTTTTGTTCTTTTTCTAAATTTGTATGAATTTGTAGTTTGTGCACATTTCATTTTGTGATTGCAAATGCCTTATTTTCAGGGAATGGGGACAGATGGTCGTGGCCCTGTGAGTCATTTCACATTAACAGCATATTTATAGATAATAAAGGCTGGCTAAATGGCTACATCTTATTAATATATTCATAAGTTATAATTATATTCATTATCTGTTTATATCAGCTTGAAGAAACATTTAACCCTTTACCGAACGACAAAATTCTGGACTAGTCCAAACTGAAAGCATTTGCAGACGACAAAAAAATTCTGAATCTAAAATTGAAATTTGATTTGGAAAGGGTAGAAAACATTGTGGGAAAAGGAGAAAATGCTGGTTACCAGCATTTTCTCCTTTTCCCACAATGTTTTCTATAGACTTCTTTCTCGGGGTCGTTAAAAGTCGGGATTGTGTGGTAAAGGGTTAAACATTTTTTTTTTTTTAAGATAATTTCTCTTGTAGAGACAGACATCATTATCATCTGTGTCTTCAGGGTGATAGAGATATCTTTTAATTTTTCGCAGAACATAGTTTAGGCAGAGAAATAACTGAAATACAAATATGTCTATATGAAATATTGGTTCGCAAAATAAAATGAAGTTAAAAGCAAGAGTACATGCAAAAAAACTGTGTCAGACAGAGCTTGTTTTCAGTGTGCCTCTCACTTTTCACCACAATGTTTTTAATTTGTTGTTCTTCAAAAAAAAAGGAAAAGTGAAGAATATTCGTTATTTTGTAAACACCAATGTTCTATGGTTAAAAGTTATGTATTCATCAAAAAGAAGACTTTTCTATCTTAAATTTGTCTTCAAGCTGTAAATAAATAGCCTATATTCATTAATATTCATAATCACATTTTCAGACTTTTTCAAATAGTGTTTTCTATTCTTTATGTTATGATGAATAAGGCTTTTTGAAAATTCTACTATATCCCTAACATTCTCTCAAACCAACGTATAACCAAATGGTTTCATTCCACAGTATTTATGAGCTGTAGTTGATTAAATCAGACCAGCTGTTGCCTTGTTAACTGAAAGAAACACAGGCTGTCAAATTTGTGGATCATGCTGCATACAGTATAGATTTAAGCCAGACTGCAAAGCTCATACAGTCTTATTCTTTAACCCTTTCCGAAACAATCACTGGTTTTACATTGCTTGGAAAGAAGGCTTTTGATCTTGATCTAATATTGGTCTAAATCATCAAAAAATCATCAATTGGGCCTGTATTCAACAACCATTCTTAAGAACATTCTTTGTCTTATTCTCCAGAATTTTCCACATTTGTAAGTAACACAACTTCTGATTGGCTAAACCGAATTGGCGAAACCATTCGGTTTAGCCAATCAGAAGTTGTGTTACTTACAAATTAAAAAACCTTGGAGAATAAGACTAGGAATATTTTCAAGAATGGTTGGTGAATACGGGCCCAGTTCTTACGTTGCCTGTCCCAAGTGTTTGCCCTTGGAGGACCTCTCAACTGTGTGATTGCCTTTGGGTCTAGTGAATGAAGATCAGGGTCAGACTGCACAAAATGTCAATACAGAAAGGTTTACCGAGGCATTCTTGAAAAGACCAATCTTTCTTAGACAAAAATTTACTTTTTGGTGAATTGCACATTAGAAGAGTCAAGAATAACAAAAATGCCCTTTCAAACACTTTATCTTTGACATTATCATGCATTGGAATACTGAACAATTATTGTAGCTGCCGGTACAAAACGACTACATGTAGGTGAAACGATAATTAAGTGGAGGATGAATGAATTAATTGAAAGAATTAAACACTGAGTACTGAAAAAGGCTGGAAAGACTATTAACAGATGGTGATGGGAATAAATGGATGCTAATATTCTGAAACATTCTTTTTCTTTAAACCATAAGATTGACATAACTCTGTAAACTTATATGTACTTATATTGCTCAAACAAATTGTCCTGAAATGACTTCAAGGCAAAGAATAATTTGAGAGTGAATATTTATATCATTGGACATTCTACTAATTGTATGTCAGTTTTGATCGTCTGATCGTTTTAGTGCCACTGTCAAAATAAGAAGCTTTAAACTAATTTATTTTACATTGACAGAGAAACAAGTTCTTTCAGATTATACTAATCTCTCTTGATTCTGCTTCCTGGAAACTTCGCCAGTACATGTGCCAAATGCGTGAATCAATAAAAAATCCCAAAATTGAGACTCGTTCCTAGATATCAATCTCAGGAACTTATGGTTACGAGGCTGATGCCCTACCCCACAACCACTGATACCACATTAACTCATTACCAAACGACCATATTTTAAGTTTGTCCAAATCGACAGCGTTTGCAGGCGACAAAATAAAAGTGACTGAAAATTTGAAATTTGTTTTGTGAAGGGTAGAAAACATTGTGGGAAAAGGAAAAAATACTGGTTATCAGTATTTTCTCCTTTTCCCACAATGTTTTCTAAAGGCTTCTTTCTAAGGGGCGTCAAAAGTTGGGATTGTGTGGTAATGGGTTAAGAAGCTTATACAGATGACATGAATCAAGATCAGACTGCACAGAAAATAATCTTAAGAGTCATGTCATTTGCAATTCATTACCAATTTAAACCAACAAAATCATTTTCATTTTTAGGTATATCATGTATCGCTCTATCTTTGAAGACACTTTTAATCTATCAGCCACATAAACAGTTGAAATTTGTGCATAGTTCTGCATTCACATGACAGTAGCCAAATCTAGACGTACATGTAGATAAAAATTGAAGTGTGTAATTATAATTCTAGATGTCATTTATTTCATGTCAGTTTATAAACTTAAAGATACGAGTAGTATACATGTACTTAAAAGATAATATACTTGAATATAATTACAATGAAGTGTTTGTGCATTTGGGATTAACTGTTTTTGTGTTTGCTTGTTGAGATTTTCTTCTTTGCTACTAATTGCTTGTTTTAATTTATAGTTTTGCTAACATTAGTATGTTAATGCTTGTTAAATAGCCACTTATTCTACTTTGACTAGCTTGTAGCCAAAGAGGGTTTCTGTTTATTTGTAGTTTGCATCCTGATTAATTCCAAGGGTCTTACTGGACTGTTTTAACCCTTTACTCCACAGATACTCGTTTCTACGCATTGCTTGTAGGAGCCTTTCGAAAACATTGTGGCAAAAGGTGAAATTGCTTGTAACGAGCAATTTCACCTTTTGTCACAATGTTTTCTATGCTATCAAAAGTTGACATATACACATAAGAAATGGCTTCATCCTTGCCTTTATTCAGGGTCAGTTAGAGATACCATAGAAATGCCTTATGGGGTAAAGGGTTAAGACTATACAATGCATTCCCAGTCCCCCATTAGTAAAAGCAAGAAGAAAACAAACCCTTTACCATAAAATACCAACTTTTAACGGCCCAATCAGGAAAAGGAGACAATGCTGGAAACCAGCATTTTCTTATTTTCCCACAATCTTTCTCCCCCATCAGAGATAGATTGCACCTTTTGAGCCACTTTGAAATGCTTTCTGTTTGGACAAGGCTAAAATTTTGTTAAAAAAGTAAACTGTGGCAGTAATTTCCGCTTGAAACACTGTTCACAGGTACTATGAATCTGTGAAATATTTGCCATTTGTATCAGATTCTGTCGGTTTATCTGTGGTCAGGGTACTGTATGGCCCAGTTTATAATGTGGTGAACTTGAAAACCAGAGACTAGGGGTTAAAACTTTCTAGTAGCATTGGTAGTTTTCAGTCAGTGTTCTTTGGCAAGGCACCATGTAGCCCATTGGAGAGGAGGAAACCTAGGAAACCCACGAATAGATGAGCCTACAGTTGAGATGAAATTCTGTTGAAAGTGACAAAAAACACTTTTCAAACGAAATATCTTGTGTCAGTAATTTATATATCAATGATATTTGAACTGCGCAATATGTTACACAATTTTGGCATGTTAACCTTTTCTGTATAAAAGAAATTGATCCAACAGACATTACAGACATTATATAACAAGTGTTAGAGTGAGCCTGATAGGAATTCTGCAGGCTCCCCCTCTCTCTCTCTCCATCTACCAATGAAATTCTGTATTGATTACTGATAGAAATAACTACAGTAAGCTGTTGCAGACACAATGCATGTATACCGTATCCAGGACCACACAGATTTGTTACAGGCTACAGACTACTTTCTTTGGTAGACTTGTAAAAAGAGCACTGAAAAACAGGGTTGTAAAAGGAGAAATTGCTTACAACAAGAATTATGAAAGCTTTAGCCATGAACATTTTAGAATTTGAAGGGCAATTATACGGACTGAAAAGGGGGCATAACCCTTTACCACACATTACCGACTTGTAACAACCTTGTGAAAGGAGCCTTCTGAAAACATTGTGGGAAAAGAAGAAAATGCTGGTAACCAGCATTTTCTCCTTTTCCCACAATGTGTTCTTCCCTTCCTGAAACAGATTTGGATTATTTAGTCACATTCATTTTGTCGTCTGCAAATGCTTTCAATTTGGATCATTCTCAAATTTTGTCGTCTGCTAAAAATATCGACCCAGGTCAGCCTGGACTAAAACTTTTGATTCGGTCAATATTAATCAAAGGATCTCACAATACCATTATTTACGGATACCCTAAGTATATATATTATGTCTTTGCGAAGACCTATTGATTTTAGAATGAGAATACTTGCATTTATCAGGACTTCTGGTATTGATTGTCTGCTGCATGCTTCTATAATCTCTCAAGGTTATTATCAGAATGACATCATAGTCTATATTTAGAACTCATTGTGAATATGATGAAAGGCGAGTTGTACTTGTGGGAAAAAAGGAAAGGGCCATAAACCTTGAACTCTCTACCACACAATCCAGACTTGTAACAAGCCTAAACAAGAAAGCTCGACTTGAAAGCACTGAGGGAAAAGAAGAAATGCTGGAAACCAGTATTTTCTCCTTTTCCTACAATGTTTTCTAGCCTTCTCAAACAAACAAAATTTAATTCTTTGATTCACATTCAATATGTTGTCTGTAAGGTAAGTGCTTTCAGAGTAAACTGGTCTAAAACTTTTTGTCATTTGATGGAGTTAACTTTTTACCACACAATCCAGACTTTCAACGACCCTGAGAAGAAAGCCCTTGAAAACTTTGTAGGAAAAAGAGAAAATACTTTTCCCCATTGTGTCATAAAGGTTTTTTTTCTCAGGGTCATTAAGCCATTACCACACAGTCCCTACTTTTGACAAGCCGGAGAAAGAAATGTCTAGAAAAAATTGTGGGTAAAAGAGAAAATACTGGTACCCAGCATTTTCTCCTTTTCCCACAATGTTTTCTACCCTGCCAAAGACAAATATCATTATACAAGTCACAATCAATTTGTTGTCTGCAAAAGCTTTCATTTTGTACAAACCTTATAGTTTTATTGTTTGGTGTTATGAGTTAAAACTCGGGCTTGTGTGGTAAAGGGTAAAAGATATACTTTGTGTTGTTTTTCCATAGTTTTGGGGTATTTTAACCTTTTCCCAAACAATCCCTGGTTTTTACGGGTCTGGAATTGTAGCCTTTTGAAAACATTGTGGAAAGGGGAGAAAATGCTGGTAACCAGCATTTTCTCCTTTTCCCACAACGTTTTCTACCGTATCATAGACAGAAATCATCTTTTCAGCAAGAGTTGAATTGTTGTCTGCAAATGCTTTCAATTTGATCTAGTCCAAAAGTTTGCCATTTGGGAAAGAGTTAAGTTATTACCTGAAAAATTGTATCAGGATGCAAAAAGTTAATCAAACCTTTACCAAACAACAAAATTTTAGACCTATCCAAATTGAAAGCACTTATACTGACGAAATTTCAAAGCGGCTGAAATGGTGTAATCTTGCTCTGATAGGGTAGAAAACTTTGTGGGAAAAGGAGAAAATGCTGGTTGCCAGCATTTTCTCCTTTTCCCGCAATGTTTTCCAAAGGCTTCTTCCTCAGGGGCGTCACAAGTCGTCATTGTGTGGTAAAGGTGTAAGGTCCATGGGTGGGACAAAGATATCTATTGTGCAGTGGTCTTGGTCTTAAAAACAATGACAGGTTGCAGATTTGTTAACCTTGGGCTTGCCTTGTGCTCTAGGTTTACTGCTGTATGGCAACATTCCTTGTTTTGTTGTTATGTACAGTAATCTTATTGATCAGAGTGTGCAGTAGAATATGTAATGCAAATCAGGTTGGTATTTACAGGGTCTGTTGTCTACCAGTAATTGTTTACCTTTTTTCAGATGGTAAAATTTCAGACTTGTCCAAATTGAAAGCGAAATGTGACTCAAAAACTGAGATAAGTTTTTGGAAGGTTAGAAAATATTGTGGGAAAAGAAGTAAAGTAAATGCCTGTTATACACCAGTCCTGAAGGGTCATATTATGTTATGGCCCTGGTGGTTTGTCCATCCGCTTGTTAGCATTTTCTTGTGGTTAGAACCCCTCCAACAAATTTCATCAGAATATGTTTAAACTTTCCACAATGAATCTCTATGGTGTGCAGTTGTGCATGTGGATTTTGAAATTTGGATATCTACAGGCTAACTTATTTTAAGCAGTTTCACAGACAAGCCCCTCCAGGTGTATATGCGCTGCTTTAGGTTTCTTAAGTTTCAAAATTTTTGGTAAAGGAATAAGATGCTGAAAAAAGTTTTTGACTTTTTCCTGGTAGTGTACAGTAGATCAAGATCATACTGCTTGTCACATACTTTACTACACAATGCAGAGTTTTAACATCCATGAAGAAGAAAGCTTTTGATAACATTGTGGGAGAAGAAGAAAATGTTGGTAAACAGTATTTTCTTTTTTGCATACAATGTTTCCCACTCTTCCAAAAGCAAATTTCAATTCCAAATCAAATTTATTTTGTTATCTGCAAATGCTCTCAAGTTGAACTGGTCTGAAATTTTGTCGTTTGGTAAAAAGATAACATAAATTCTTACTGTAATGAAATCTGTGAGATACTTTGTCAGATATTCTAATAAAATACATGTATATCTACCAATTTGATAAGAAAATGAATTTTGAAGTCCCACTAGAAGGAAGTTTAAAGAAAAAAATTGGAAAAGAATCCTGAGGTCCTGACAGTAACATACTATGTTTTTCAGCAATGTTTTTGCCATTCATCAAAGACTCTTTTTCTTTTTTTCCCAAGTAACTTCCTTTGTTTTACTGGAAAAAGTTGCAGCAGTATTTTTGTAAACAATAGGGAGATTAATGATAAACTTTATTGTATAATTGTATTTCAGGGCCGAGTGTTTGCATTTGATAAAGTTTTAAAGCCCAGTGTGAGCCAGGAGTATGTGTACTCAGTTGCTGCTAAGCCTATTGTGTCAGGTAGGTCATTATTTAGAAAGATTATAACTTTGAATATTACCAGGCATTTGTATTTACTTGTGTTAACCCTTTACTCCATAGATACTCATTTCTACACATTGCTTTTAGGAGCCTTTGGAAAACATAGTGGCAAAAGGTGAAATTGCTTGTGATGATAAATTTCACCTTTTGCCGCATTGTTTTCTATGCTATCAAAAGGTGTCATATACACATAAGAAACGGCTTAATCCTTGCTGTTATTCAAGGTCAATTATAGATACCATAGAAATGTCTTTTGGAGTAAAGGGTTTATTGTGATTTTTATTGTCAGTTTAGAAATGTTTAGGCCCAGTTGAAAGAGAAAATTTTAGTATCTTATTTTGCTCAAATCTATTGGCAGACTTGCTCTCCTATGGAAATTTTTTTTTTTTAATTTGAGATTCACTTTACTTAAATTTAAACGTAGTTTAGTACAGTTTATCAATTCTGATTTAACCCTTTCCCAAAGAATCCCTGGTTTTTATGGGTCTATAATAGTAGCCTTTTGAAAACATGGTGGGAAAAGGAGAAAATGCTGGTAACCAGCATTTTCTCCTTTTCCCACAATGTTTTCTACCCTATCATAGACAGAAATCATCTATTCAGCAAGAGTTGAATTGTTCTCTGCAAATGTTTTCAATTTTGTCTAGTCCAAAAGTTTATCGTTTGGGAAAGGGTTAACACAACATTTCAGACTTACCTGGTGGAATAATGGTGGCTACCACTACCAGCAGATTGTGCATTTCTAAAAGGCTTTTCCTGTTAGGGTTGAATAAATACTTCAAAGTTTTGTGAAATAGTCAATCTGGTTAAAATTTGCATGTTGTGATGTCACTGAAACAAAGAAAATACTAGTAGTAAATTAATGTCTGCACAGATAATAATCTATGAAGACTTTTCCAGTCTATTAAGATCTTGCCCTTGGATGAAAGAAAATTGAATAACAGCCACCCTAATCAACCAGTGTATCCAAAGCTTCTTCTTTTTGTTGTTGTAGATGTTCTCAGTGGTTACAATGGCACCATTTTTGCATATGGACAGACATCTTCGGGTAAAACCCACACCATGGAGGGGGTTATTGGAGACTCAGACCTACAGGGTATCATACCAAGAATTGTCCAAGACATATTTAACTTCATCTATGGGATGGATGAAAATCTGGAGTTTCATATAAAGGTACGGCTATACCTAAATTGATGGTCACATGCACAAAGCAAGCACCTGGAATTAGCCAGTATTATTCTATGATCTGAAATCTATAAATATGAGAATGAACACCCTCTCTGTACATCCTGTTCTAAACAGTCCTATGTTATAATGACCCAGAGGGAAAGAAAAGTGTTCCCACTCAGGCAAATTTGTTGTGTAAATTACGTTATAGATTTGAAATTCATGTAACACATTTTAGTTACACGTGAGACCTCTTGTACATGTAATTAAAATAAAAAGATCAAAAAAAATATCCATTGTCTGCTTAACCTCTGTAACATGACTGGATTTGAAGGTACATGCTGCCCTTATTGATAAAAATATACTCAAATCACACGGAAATCCTATCCATAAATTAATACATTTAAAAAAAAAGCTGGATGCAAAAAACATGGAAACCCATGACACAACACAATGTTTCTTTTGGCATTGTCTGATCAGAGTCATTTCAAACCGTCTTTTCAGATTTTTAATGACTTAAAACAGTAAATTTCCACAAATACTGTATCTTAATATAACATACTTTTGTGGTGCAAAACATCATTATTGCTTAATTTGCTTCTAGTTTGGAACCATTATTGTCATACCCTCTAATATAAAATCTTATCCCCAGACTTACAGCTCAGGGGGTAAGTGTACCCTTGAAATAAAAAGCCAGAACACTGAAAGAGGATTTTGAAAACTTTTCGGGGAAAAAGAAAACATTATGGTTCCCAGCCTTTTCTCCTTTTCCCACCATGTTTTCAACAAATTCTGTGATAAATATCAATATTTTTATTTTTAGTCATGTACAATATGTTGTATGCAAACATAATGCCTTGAATGTGAACCCACCCACATAATGATACGAGTACTTGCTAAGTTTTCCAGGGAAAAAAATCAGAGAGATTGATTAATATAAGATGTTATAACATGTTTCAGAATCAATGTAAAATAAACATGAGCCATGGTATGTGAAAAAGAAGGTTAATGCATTTGCGAAAAGTATTGACTCTGGTCAGCCTGAGCAGGCTGACCGAGGCCAAATTTTTTTGCTAATGGTCAATTGTCTGTTTGTCCAAGGGCAAGTCTGCCTCATGAATATGTTGGTTGTTAAAAAGTGGCCATCATGGATCCATTATTATGTGATGGCTTGCTTGGTATCATATTTTGTGGAGATGCATTAAGCCCCCTTTTGTTATAGCACACCTTTTATGTTTATACATTTAAACTTATTCTACTGAAAAAGGCTTGAAATGTAACAGAAATATCAGCATGTAAACTGGGCTTTTTAACTCTTTACCAAACGACAAAATTTTAGACTGGTTCAAAATGAAAGCACTTGCAGACAACAAAATAAACATAATTTAAGAAGTGAACTTTGTTTCCAGCAGGGTGGAAAACATTGTGGGAAAAGGAGAAAATGCTGGTTACCAGCATTTTCTCCTTTTTACCCACAATGTTTTCAAAAGGCTTCTTTCTCAGTGTAGTTAATAGTCGGGATTGTGTGGTAAAGAGTTAAATATTTAAATGCTGTGGACTATAGTGGAGCCCATGCATAATGATCTGTTTTGTTTTTCAGGTGTCCTACTTTGAAATATACATGGACAAAATTAGGGATTTGTTAGATGGTAAGTCTTCACATTGGTATTAGACAAAATAGCTTCCTTTAACCCTTTACCACATTGCAGAAATGTACACTTGTCCAAATTGAAAGTATGAGCAGATGACTTTAAGTGGGGCTCATGGGGTTTTGTCTTTGATAGGGTAGAAGGCATTGTGGGAAAAGGAGAAAATGCTGGTTACCATCATTTTCTCCTTTTCCCACAAAGTTTTTAGAGGGCTTCTTTCTCAGTGGCACTAAAACTCGAGATTGTGTGGTAATGGGTTAACCTGCTAAATAAGTGAAATTAAAGTTTAAAGCCGATAGGGAAAATGAAGGAATGTATCATAAAACATTTTTTCTGTAAAACTTGGATGGAATAATAGTGTCAACCTGTATCTGAACAGTTTCAGGTTTTATCAGTCTTGAGGAAGAGGATTTCAAGAACATTGTGGGAAAAGGAGAAAATGCTGGTGATCAGCTTTTCCTAGACAAATCCCACAGATTTAGCCATAGTTATTGTATGTATGATACTGGTATATGCTTTGAGTTAGAATGAATTTCTCCTTCTTTGTTTATGATGAGTCTGAAACTTTTGTCGTATAGTAAAGTGTTAATGTCTTAAACAATTTCTGGTTTTTTATGACTCAGAAGATGAAGCCTTCTGAAAACATTGTGGGAAAAGAAGAAAATACTGGTAACGAGCATTTTCTCCTTTTCCCACAGTGTTTTCTACTCTTTTTAGGTCAAGTTTAAATTTTTGAGTAACATGTATTTTATCCTGTGCAATTACTTTTCACATGGACAAGTCTAAAATTTTGACATTTGGTAAAGAGTTAAGTCAGTGGAATAGTTCTTGTATACAAGCCATGTTTTGTGGAAAGGGGCCTAATACAATTGTGAAAAGTATTAGCCCATGTCAGCTTGCGCAGGCTGACATGGGCTAAACTTTTCACTACTTTCCAATTTTCTGCATGTTTAACTCTTTACCACACAGTGACTACTTGACACTCCTGAAAGAGAAGGCATTCAAAAACATTGTGGGAAAAGGAGAAAATGCTGGTTACCAGCATTTTATTATTTTCCCATAATCATAATGTTTTCTTCCCATTCAAAGAAAAATCATTTCATATGAACCACTTTGAAACTGTCATCTCAGAATGCTTTTAATTCGGACAGGTCTAAAATCTTGTTGTGTGGTAAAGGGTTATGGGCCATTCTACCTCATGATTCAGCCGATTGTTTGACAAAATGTATTTTAAGGATTTGTAATCATGTAATGACTCGCCTGATAAAATTTATCAGGTGGAGATGCATTAAGCCCCCTTTGGCTTGAGCTTGGCTCATTTATTTTTTTTAGCTCACCTGAGCACAACGTGCTCAAGGGGAGCTTTTAGGATCACCCGGTGTCCGTCGTCCGTCGTGCGTCGTCCGTCGTGCGTCAGTGCGTCGTGCGTCGTCAACAATTCTTTAAACATCAACTCCTCCTAAACCGCTGGGCGGATTTGGACCAAACTTGGCTGGAATGTTCTTTGGGAGGTCCTCTTTAAAAACTGTTCACAGAATTTGATTCCGTCAAGAACTCTGGTTGCCATGGCAACGAAATGGAATTTTTTAGCAAATTCTTTAAAAATCTTCTTCTCTGAAACCGCTGGCCAGATTTTAAAATAATTTCACACAGATGTTCCTTGGGTGACCCTTTTCAAAAATTGTTCGCGAAATTTTGATCCGTCAAGAAACATGGCTCTGGTGAATGGGGGCTTCTTGCACTATACAGAAATGATGAAATTCTTAAAAATTCTTCTTCTCTGAAACCACTGGCCAGATTTTAAAATAATTTCACACAGATGTTCCTTAGGTGACCCTTTTCAAAAATTGTTCGTGAAATTTTGATCCGTCAAGAAACATGGCTCTGGTGAATGGGGGCTTCTTGCACTGTACAGAAATGAAGAAATTCTTAAAAATTCTTCTTCTCTGTAACCGCTGGTCAGATTTTAAAATAATTTCACAGAGATGTTCCTTGGATGACCCTTTTCAAAAATTGTTCGCGAAATTTTGATCCGTCAAGAAACATGGCTCTGGTGAATGGGGGCTTCTTGCACTATACAGAAATGAAGAAATTCTTAAAAATTCTTCTTCTCAGAAACCGCTGGTTAGATTTTGAAATAATTTCACAGACTTGTTCCTTGGGTTACCCTTTTCAAAAATTGTTAGCGAAATTTTGATTGGTCAAGAAACATGGCTGTGGTGAATGGGGGCTACTTGCACTATATAGAAATGAAGAAATTCTTGAAAATTCTTCTTCTCTGAAATGGCTGGACAGATTTTGAAATAATTTCACAGAGATGTTCCTTGGGTGACCCTTTTCTAAAATTGTTCGCAAAATTTTGATTGGCCAAGAAACATGGCTCTAGTGAATGGGGGCTACTTGCACTATATGGAAATGAAGAAATTCTTGAAAATTCTTCTTCTCTGAAACCTGTGGTCAGATTTTAAAATAATTTGACAGAGATGTTCCTTGTGGGACCCTTTCCAAAAGCTGTACATATAATTTTGATCCATCAAGAAACATGGTCTTGTGAATGGGGGCTACTTGCACTATATGGACATGATGAAATTCTTTAAAATTCTCTTTCTCTGAAACCCCTGGTCAGATTTTGAAATTATTTCAGAGAGATGTTCCTTGGGTGACCCTTTTCAAAACTTGTTTGTAAATTTTGATCCATCAAGAAACATGGCTCTCATGGATGGGGGCTACTTGCTCTTATACAGAAATGAAGAATTCTTAAAAACTCTTCTTTTTGAAACTGATGGTCAGATTTCGAAATGATTTTTACAGGTGACCTTTTGAAAATTGCTTGGCAAAATTATAAATTTGGTTCCAATGTTTGAATACCTAAAAAAAAAAATAGACTATGGTCATCTCAAAAATTCAGGTGAGCGATCCAGGGCCATCTTGGCCCTCTTGTTGTGTGTTTCAGTTACTAAAACCAACTTGTCAGTCCATGAAGACAAGAACAAGTCAACGTATGTAAAGGTAAATCATTCTGCCTTAACTTAACTTAACCTGTTATTAGAGGGTCTATTCAAGGGAGGTAAGAAAATGTTAAAATATTTCTTGACTGAAATCTATTTTGTAGGTGTTCACTAGACTTGTCTCATCAAAACCAATTTTATTGAGTACCCAGAACAGAAGTAATCTTACTCCGCTTATGAGGAAGCATGAATTCGCAGACTATTAGAGTGATATAAACCTTTACCACACAATCCCGACTTTTAACCACCATGGGAAGGAGGCCTTTTGAAAACATTGTATGAAAAGGAGAAAATGCTGGTAACCAGCATTTTCTACTTTTCCCACAACGTTTTCTAACCATCAAAAAAAGAAATCACCATTTTAACAACATTTAATTTGTTATCTGCAAATGCTTTCAATTTGCAATTGCTGTCCTTTTACCATGATAATTCTGTAAGCTTTTTTTTTTGTCCTTGGGAATCTTTGACTTTAGTTTTGTAAAGGATTAGCTCATTGCATACAAAATTTCTATATAACAGGGAGCCACAGAGAGATTTGTCTCAAGTCCTGAAGAAGTCATGGAAGTGATTGATGAAGGAAAGTCTAACAGACATGTAGCAGTAACCAGTAAGTGGACACAACTTTGAATTCTTTGTGTTTGTTTTTTCCAGAGAAAAAATATATTTTTTATAGGGTTGGCAACGAGTATTGATTTTAGTACTCGAGTACTCGGTCATTCTTCCGATCGAGTACTCGGTTACTCGGAAGATTTTTACTACATTTTATACTAAAATTTCAGAGCAATATCGGTAGTTTTTTGTCCCAAAGAATTGGAAACAGTGAAAATCTATTCAACAAAAAATCTTGATCTGTTTGACACCCTTTATTTACATGCATTTATTTCACATTCTACACATAAACGTCATAAGCATGCTTCCCAACCCACCACAATTTCAAAGGGAGTTTCCTGATTCAAGACCTAAAAATCCAGTTACCTGACAGACTATTTAATCCCCAATTCAAAACAATTCGGATATAAGTGTATAAAGTTTGTAATAAAGCTTGTATCCCAAGATACATAACACATACATGTACATCCGAAGTTGCCATGGAGTTGACAAGCATGTATTTCACGGTCAATCGGGTTCGTTCTTTATAAATAGAAATCAACATTCATTAATCTAACCGAGTTTTATCGAACGAAGATCGACGAACCAATCAAATTTGAGAACGAGTCGAGCAGGTCCTTGTCAGTGGAATTTACGTCATTCACCCCACGTAAGGAGGTAAATTATATTATGATTTCACCAAAAAACGCAAAATAATAATCTTCATCGTTGTCCCAGGATATAGACAATAATGAGTTACAAGTTAATCATCAACGAAAACAATGGGAAAAAGCCAAGTTTTGGACTGTTTAGTGCACAAATTGACTGCTGGAATTCCAATCTGTCTAAAAATAGACCAACCGTCATATACGTAGGTTTTATGAAATCAATGGCATAGCTTTTTATGTCGGCATTGTTCGACTTGTTAGCGGTCAGTGACCTAGAGTATGAGAGCGTGTCTTGTCTGATCATAAGTTTTGGGACCGCTTATAAAATAATTATTTTTTTATAGACCTTAGTATTGGAACACGAAAAAAAAAATACATTTTACTATCCCAAAAATTAAAGCAAAATACGGTAGGTATACAACGGCAAGTTGGCGATCACAAGGTATGCACGATGTGACTGTGAAGATATAGGATAATTACTTTCTCCTCCCTTATTAGACCATATTAGCCGGCCTCTGATTTACTGAAATTACGAAAACTTTAATGATTAGCGATTAACGTGAACGGCTTAACGTTATAATTGACACAGTTGTTGTTTATTACAGACATGTGTCAAATTGTGAATTGTTCGGCTATCTTTCAGTAACTTTCGCACTTTTGCAAGGATGTTTTGATTACATTTAATCGGCTGCAGTGTCTGTTTTGCAAAGAAATTTTTCCTCGGGAAGCAAAATGGTTTATTTTTGAAAAAAATACCGAGTACTTGAATATCAAATTCCTTAATCGATACTCGGACGTTCGATCCAGTACTCGGTTAACCGGTTACTCGTTGCCATCCCTAATTTTTTAACTTTGTGGTAAAACTGGTAACCAGTATTTTCTCCTCTCCTCTTAACTCACAACCAAACAACAATATTTTAGGAATCCTTTAAAAAACATTGTGGGTAAAGGAGAAAATGCTAGTAACCAGCAATTTCTCCTTTTCCCACAATGTTTTCTACCCTTCATAAAACAAGTTTCAAATTTTCAGTCGCATTTATATTGTCGTCTGCAAATGCTTTTGATTTGGACAAGCCTAAAATACTGTTGTTTGGTAATGAGTTAAATGTGCATTAATACTGTTTTTTACTTCAGATATGAATGAACATAGCAGTAGAAGCCACAGTGTGTTTCTTATTAATGTTAAACAAGAAAATACAGAAACCCAGAAAAAGCTTAGTGGTAAACTATACCTGGTGGATTTAGCTGGTAGTGAAAAGGTAATTTCTCCCTTTATTTTATGCTTTCCAGTAGGTTATTGAATTAAATGGGTGAAATATTTTTTGATACTTCATAGTAACGACTAGTGAAAATACGGATTTTTATATTGTTACTCTTCAATTGAAGGCAGAAGCAGTTGTTCATGTGCACAAGTTACCTAGATAAAATGTGTGTGCCTCACAACCAGATGGAAATATGATGTCTTTACATTACATTTCTTGCACTTGACATAGTAGTTTAATGCGTTGCTATGCAGAGGGGGTATGTCATAGGGAAAAACTGAAAAGAACTGTACTAGATTTTGATAAATTTCCCTCCCCAGGCAGTAGAATATATATTTTTTTTTTTTATGGTGAAAGATCGAAATTTATTTCATTGAAATTTAGTTCATCTCGTGAACATCATTGGTAATATTTTCAGGAGTGCACAGCAAAAATATTACTGATGATGTTCATTCAAAAAAAATTTTGATCTTTCACTGCAAAATACAAAATATCCTCTATCTCTCCCTTGTCTTCTGTCTCTCTTTCTACCTTACTCCAATTCCCCAGCCCTTTCCAAACTTGGTCAAAGCCTTCTCCCATCCTCCAGACTTCTGAGCAAAATGGTTTCATCTGTTCATTTATCTATTGATATCTATAGACGAAACATAGAGCCCATCTGACATCTGTAGGATGATAACATATGATCTTGTACCTTTTACCATACAATAACCTTTCTAAGACTATTCCCATAATTGGAGCCTCATTTAACTCTTTACCACATGACAAAATTTTAGCCTTGGCCAAATTGAAAGCATTTGCAGACTACAATTTTATTGTGGTTCAAATGGTGTAATTTTCTTCCTTTCCCACAATATAATCAAAAGGCTTCTTTTCCAGGATCATCAAAAGTTGGCATTGTGTGGTAAAGGGTTAATTTGTTGTCTTCAAGTGTTTTCAGCATAGAGGAGTCTTTTTGCTGTTCAGCAAAGGTTTAAAATAAGACTGAATATTCTTTGCAATCTTACCTTGATCTTGTGTGTTCACAGAATTCACTGAATATTCTTTGCAATCTTACCTTGATCTTGTGTGTTCACTGAAGTGAATTCTGTTGCTATCAGCATCTAAAGGGTTAAGGAGCCATTTGTTTGATGATAGACTGAGATAAACGGTCAGCTCTCGTCATAACAAGTGTGTTTGTTTCCAACAAAAATGTGGTTGTAATGAAAATCTTGGTGTATTGAAAATGATTTACGTCAGTTAACTCTTTACCACACAACAAAATTTTAGACTCGTTCAAACTGAAAGCATTGGCAGACGACAAAATAAAGGTAACTGAAAAATTGAAATTTGTTCTTGGAAGTGTAGAAAACACTGTGGGAAAAGGAGAAAATGCTGGTTACCAGCATTTTCTCCTTTTCCCACCGTGTTTTCAAAAGGCTTCTTTCTCAGGGGCGTCTAAAGTAGGGATTGTGTGGTAATGGGTTAAACATTGGTCTAAATAATTCATGTTTTCTGCATACTAACAACAATATGACGTTAAACCCACAATGCTAATTGTTTAGGGCATTGTGTCAACGGTATGATAATCGATACTGCCAAAGGCGAAAAGCCTAATCGTACATGAGGTAAACACACACAATTTATCGATTATCACCTTTTGTGAGGTGCTAAAAAAAGCGCTGGGAATATACCTGAAAAGACAATAAATAGAATGTTGATGCATTGAATAAGAGTATACAGGAATTCTGTACTTTTTTTCCCTGAAAAAATTGTGTCGGTGTCGGAAAACGAGAATTCCGTTGTGACAGATGAAAAATAGACCGTGTAAATCCATTCGCAACAAATTTGTGTCAGTAAGTGAAAATGTCGATGTATAGCATGTTGTTCAAATGGGAGTTGACTGTATTATCTGTTTACAGGTCAGTAAGACAGGGGCCGAGGGTGCTGTGTTAGATGAAGCAAAGAACATCAACAAATCCCTTTCAGCTCTAGGAAACGTTATATCTGCCCTGGCTGAAGGCAATGTAAGTACTGTATCTCTTTTCTTTATGATGTATATTTTTAAGATGAAAAAAAAAGCATTTCAAAACATTGTAGGAAAAAAAGATAATGCTTGTGAAATACATGACTTTACAAGTGTTTTTTATTGTTACCCTTTTCCAGACTTGCAGCTATTGTTTAACCCTTTACTCCATAGATAGTCATTTGTACGAATTGCTTGTAGGAGCCTTTTGAAAACATTGTGGCAAAAGGTGAAACTGCTTCACCTTTTGTCACAATGTTTTCTATGCTATCAAAAGGTGTCATATACACATAGATATGCCTTATGGGGTAAAGGGTTAATGAGATGGCTTCCCTTTTATCTTTAAAATGAATATGTAAATTTGGTTGTCAGGGAACAATTTCAGATAATTTTGACTAAAAATACTTGAGCCATGCTGTGTATATTGTAGTCTGCAACTGCTTTCAATTCGCATCAGTCTTAACCCTTTACTCCATTGATACTCATTTCTATGTATTACTTGTAGGAGCCATGGGAAAACGTGGCAAAAGATGAATTTGCTCGTGACGAGCAATTTCACCTTTTGTCACAATATTTACTCTGCTATCAAAAGGTCTCATATAGCCATAAGAAATGGCTTCATCCTTGCTGTTATTTGGGGTCAATTAGGGATACCATAGAAATGCCCTATGTGGTAAGGGGTTAATGAAGGTAAATTAACTCCTTACCAAACAACAAAATCTTACACTGGTCCAAATTGAAAGCATATGTAGACAACAAAATGGATGGGAATAATAAATCAAATTTTGCTTTTGGAAGGGTGGAAAACAGTTACCAGCATTTTCTCCTTTTCCCACAGTGTTTTCGAAAGCTGTCTTTCTCAGGGTTGTTAAAAAGTCTGGATTGTGTGGTAGAAGTGCGGATTGTGTGGTAAAGAGTTGAACCCCATTTTGCTAGAGCAAGACTTAAATTGTTTTTGCATTCGTACAGAAAAGCCATGTGCCATACAGAGACAGTAAGCTGACCCGTATTTTACAAGAAAGTTTGGGAGGTAATGCAAGGACCACAATGATCATCTGTTGTTCACCTGCCTCATACAATGAATCTGAGACTAAGTCTACACTTATGTTTGGACAGAGGTAGGTTCTTTTTCCATGTCTACCTTAGCCTTTAGCATTTAAGACTTGTCCTGTAAGGATAAAATCTCACCACATCTCTCACTGGTGGATGTAATGACAATAGCTTTGATAGAGCATTCTCAAAAATGTTTATTCCCTAGTGCTGATTATAATTCAGCCGATGAGAATTTGGTTCACCCATTAACCCATTACCACTCAATCCCTACTTTTGACGCCCCTGAGAAAGAAGCCTTTTGAAAACACTGTGGGAAAAAGAGAAAATGCTGGTAACCAGCATTTTCTCCTTTTCCCACAGTGTTTTCTATCCTTCCCAGAACAAATTTCTATTTTTCAGTCACCTTTATTTTGTCGTCTGCAAATGCTTTCAATTTGGACCAGTCCAAAATTTTCTCATGTGGTAATGAGTTAAGGGTAAATATATCCCCAAAATGTACATGATTATGTATGTGATCTGTCACATGAAAAAGGGGAATTCCGCACATCAATTAAATGAAAATAGATCTGTGACAGTGAAGGTCAGTTTAAGCTGATAACTAAAGAATGATTGTATAACAAGGTAGAATGACCACTTTTCATACAGAGAATATCATAGTAGGGCAGTCTGACCAGAGTTCATACTTTTTGCAGTACACAGATGGTCCCTTTTTGTGAGACAGGTCTCATATTTTAGCATTGCTCTGGGAAGAGGGAGACTTTCTCACATCGGTTACATTTTGACCCGTTTAAAATGAATGATACAAGGCAAACATTTCAATGTTAGCAGAATTTAAGTAGGTTTTTGGGATCCAAAATTAACCCATTACCACACAACCCCTACTTTTGATGCCCCTGAGAAAGAGGCCTTTTGAAAACACAGTAGGAAAAGGAGAAAATGCTGGTAACCAGCATATTCTCCTTTTCCCACAGTGTTTTCTACCCTTCTCAGAACAAATTTTAATTTTTGAGTCACCTTTATTTTGTAGTCTGCAAATGCTTTCAATTTGAACCAGTCTAAAATTTTGTCATGTGGTAAAGAGTTAAAGAAGCAGGGGGGTAAGTGAAAACACCCTTGTGTTACTGCATACTTAACCAAAACTCTGACTGAGATTTTACTCTGTAAGGTACAAAGAACAAAGAAAAACAGTGTTCTTTGCTCAGTGTAGCATTTTATCTGTAACCATAACACATAGAATGGAAATCTTTTCTGAATTGGTAGAAAACATGGTTAAAGGAGAAAATGCAGGCTACCAGCATATTTTCCTTTTCCTACAATGTTTTCAAAAGGCTTCTTTCTTGGGACTGTTAAAATTCAGGATTGCTTGGTAAAAGGTTAACAGTTGAAGCATTCAAATGAAAATCTTAAAACAAGATTTGTTCTGTATCTAAACTTTAACCAAACAAGCCAGTGGTTTAGTGGTTCAAATGAAGAAAGTGTCTAAGAACATTGTGAGTAAAGGAGATGTTATTAACCAGCATTTTTCCCTTGTCACACAATGTTTCTTTCCTTTTGTAAGAGAAATATTACTACTTAACCTTTTACCACAAAATGACGACTTTTAACAACCCTGAGGAAGAAGCCTTTTGAAAACATTGTGTGAAAAGGAGAAAATTCTGGTAACCAGCATTTCTCCTTTTCCCACAAAGTTTTGTACCCCATCAGAGAAAAATTGCGTCATATGAGCCTTTTTGAAATTGTACGTCTGAAACTGATTTTAATTGGATAGGTCTAAAATTTTGCCGTGTGGTAAAGAGTTAAGCCAATTTAGGTTTGTCGTGAATACACACTTTCATGTGAATTTTGTATGACAATTCTGATGACAACTGTTCTGCAATTGATACTATTCAGGGCCAAGACTATCAAGAATGTGGTCACTGTGAACGAGGAACTGACAGCAGAGGAATGGAAGAGACGTTACGAGAAGGAAAAAGAGAAGAACAGCAAACTGAAACTAATTCTGGCAAAGATGGAGGCTGAGCTCCAGGCATGGAGAAATGGTATGTGTTCTTCTGTATTATGTCTGAAATCAGTTATCAAATACTTACTTGTTTTACTGGCCCAAGAAGTGAAGATTTCAGAAAATGTGGCTGAAATAGATGAAATATGTAGCTGAAAAAGCTGAAAATATGGCTAAAAATAGGTGAAACATACAGGTGAAAAATCTGAAAACATGGCTGAATAGTTGAAATATATAGGTGAAGATGCTGAAAACATGGCTGAAATAGGGGAAATATATAGGTGAAAAAGCTGAAAAGATGGCTGAAATAGGTGAAATATATAGGTGAAAATGCCGAAAACGTGGCTGGAATAGGTGAAATATTTAGGTGAAAATGCCGAAAACCTGGCTGAAATAGGTGAAATATAAAGGTGATGATGCCAAAAAACATGGCTGAAATAGGGGAAATATGTAGGTGAACATGCCAAAAAACATGGCTGAAATAGGTGAAATACATAGGTGAAAATGCCGAAAACCTGGCTGAAATAGGTGAAATATATAGGTGAAAATGCCGAAAACCTGGCTGAAATAGGTGAAATATTTAGGTGAAAATGCCGAAAACCTGGCTGAAATAGGTGAAATATAAAGGTGATGATGCCGAAAACCTGGCTGAAATAGGTGAAATATAAAGGTGATGATGCCAAAAATCATGGCTGAAATAGGGGAAATATGTAGGTGAACATGCCGAAAACATGGCTGAAATATGTGAAATATATAGGTGAACATGCCGAAAACATGGCTGAAATATGTGAAATATATAGGTGAACATGCCGAAAACATGCCTGAAATATGTGAAATATATAGGTGAACATGCCGAAAACATGCCTGAAATAGGGGAAATAAGGTTTTTAAAAACTGCATGAAAAAAAGAATGCTGTCAGGCAGCCTTTTCGCCTTTTTCAACAGTGTTTTAGCCTTTCTAAAGACAAATTTCATTGTTTTTGTCATATTTATTTAGTCACTTGTGAAAGCGTTTAATAAGAGAAAGTCTAAATTTGAATTTTTTGTTAAAGAGATAGGCACTAAGCTAACAGATCACATTTTCCCAATTTTATTTTCAGGTCAGACAGTGCCAGAAGATGAGCAGTTTGATGTGAAGAAAACTGCCACAGAGGAGACTCCTAATGCAACCCCGGCGACATCTATGATTGGAAGCCTGACAGGAAGTATCACCAGTATTAGTGAGGCAGACAAGATGGCTTTTGAATCAGAGAAGATGAAATTGTACCATCAGTTGGATGAAAAGGTATTCTAGGAAATTTCCCCCTTTTCACCTCTTTAACCCTTTACCACATGATCCCGAGTTTTACACAAACAACCCTGTAGGAGAAGCTTTTGGAAACATGGTGCGAAAAGGGGTAAATGCTGGTAACCAGCATTTTCTCCTTTTACCACATTGTTTTCTTCCCCAAATAACATTCTTAAGAATCATTTGTGAATACAGACTAAGCTCCTCCTAGAGTTAAAAATCAAATCAGCCATTGCGTTATCATTATGTCTTTTTTCTTACAACAAGAATGCAGATTTGTCTTAATTCAAAGCACTTGCAGACAACAAAATAAATTTTACTAAAAATTTGCAATTTGTTTTGTTGTATGTAATGGAATTTAGTCATAGTAAATAATTTTTATCTTCCTTTCAGGATGAAGAAATAGATAAACAGTCCCAGTTGCTAGAAAAAATGCAAGAACAAATGATGGAACAAGAAGAGCTGATAAGCCAGGGTAGGCGGGATAATGACAGTCTACAACAAGAGATGTCCAGGATACAGAATGAGAATGATGCTGCCAAGGAAGAAGTCAATGAAGTGTTGAGAGCCCTGGAAGAACTGGCCATGAACTATGATCAGAAATCACAGGAAGTAGATATGAAAAATAAAGAAAATGATACCCTGAGTGATGAGTTAAACCAGAAAATGGTTAGTGAACTGGTTTTAGCTTTATTGTTTCAATTTTAGCTCGGCTGTTATCGAAGAAAACATGGACTTATTGTCATAGCACAAGCATCTTCTGCATTGTCGTGCCAACACTTACATTTCATATTATTATACTGCAAAGAAATTTCTCTTGATCTGATTGGTTAACATGCCGGGAACATATATGTCATGTTCTCTGGTAAAAACCACGTAAAGCTAGTGTCCCTTTTGAGTGCCCCGTAAACATCACTTCACATGCTATACAACATCCAAAATGGCTGCGTTGATCGATCACCCGACTGCACATTTATTTACCAAACTGCGCGTTTTAGTGATATTAGTTTCCAGTGATGTCAGTTTTCATTGAATTGGGGCACTCAGAAGGGAATTATATTTTTTCAGCATACTCGATTTGTTTTATTATTATAAAGGAACATTTTGCTAAACATGCTTTGAAAGGGTAAAAATTTGCAGTATAATTGATTTGTTGTGCGGTCAGGTGGCAGGGGACTTGGAAACTTGTTCATGGCTGTGATAAATCATGTTGCCCCGATCCTTTGGCTTTTGGCTCGGGGCAACATGATTCGACACAGCTGTGAACAAGTTTCCAGGTCTTCTGCTACCTGACCATACAACTAATAATACCTCTGTCATTACTTAAGATATTGTCTTCAAACTTGGACGGGGTGATAACTGTTAAGCTGCAGACCTATTCCAGACAGTGTAGATTAAGATCAGACTGCACGGAACATGCAGTCTAATCGTAGATCTACACCTTCCTAGGACGTATTACTTCCCTAAACATTATTTTGATATAGTAATGTATTGGTTTTTACGACCATTTTGACAATTTCATTTTAGTTATTTGGCAGGATAATAATTAATTACAAAAAGAGAAACATATACTAGTGTGACTATTAGGTCAAAGAGGTCTTATCAAGCTGATGGATTTTGAGCCTAATAGCTTAACACTTTACCGCACAATTCTAAGTTTTAGCTCATCACCACACAAGAAAATTTTAGGTTGGTCCAAATTGAAAGCATTTGCAGATGACTAAATAAAGGTGACTGAAAACTTGCAGTTTGTTTTGTAGAAGGGTAGAAAACACTGTGGGAAAAGGAGAAAATGCTAGCTAGTTACCAGCATTTTCTCCTTTTCCCACAGTGTTTTCAAAAGGCTGCTTTCTCAGGGGCGTCAAAAGTAGGGATTGACTGGTAATGAGTTAATGACCCTGAACTGGAATGCTTTGAAAAACATTGTGAAGAAAGGCAACATTGCTGGTAACCAGCATTTTGTCCCTTTCCCATATTATTTTTCTACCAGAGACAGATCTTGGTAACTGAGAAACATTTGATTTGTTGTATACAAATGTGCTCAAATTGGAGGGGTCTATGATTTTGGTGTTTTGAAAAGAGTTGAGTTTCTTGTTTATGTTTGATAACATTTAATCCTTTACCACACAATCCCGACCTTTAACACCCCTGTGAGAGAAGTCTTTGAAAAGATTGTGGGAAAAGAAGAAAATGCTGGTAAGCAGCATTTTCTCCTTTTCCCACAATATTTTCCACCCTTCACAAAACAAATTTCAAATTTTTAGTCAATTTTATTTTGTCATCTGCAAATGCTTTCGATTTGGACTAACCTACAATTTTGTTGTTTGGTAATGAGTTGACTCTTTACCAAATGACAAAATTCAGGCCTAGACCAAATTCAAAGCATTTGCAGACAACATATTGAATGTAGCTAAACAGACGCTTTCTGTATGTAAAAGGGTAGAAAACATTGTAGGAAAAGGAGAAAATGCTGGTTACCAGCATTTTCGCCTTTTCCTACAATGTTTTCAAAGGACTTCTTCCCCAGGGTTGTTAAAACTCAGGATTGTGTGGTAAAGAGTTAAAGACTGTTGAGAAAAAAGAAATCAGTATAGGCTTGCTACAAAAAGGAAAAAGGTGGCCAACCACAGGTAAGTTGTCCAATGGTTTTGCAGAGAGTTTATGATTCAGTTGGGATGTTTGTCACCAGTTTATTTTTGTTTTGTGATTTCAGAGTTTATTAAACAGTTTACAATCAGAGTTAGACTCCATGAAAGATTCTTCCCTCCATCAGAGAAAGAGAGTTACAGACATGATGGTATCTTTACTGAAGGATCTGAGTGACATAGGAACGATTGTTGGTGGGAATTCTGCAGAAACCAAGGTATTTGTCTTTAACCCTTCACCACTAATTTCTAAACAGTGCTGAGAAAGCTGACTGTAGAAGGAGTTGGAAGAGGAAAAAAAATTTAACTAACGTTCTCAAAATCAACTTAAGTTGTGGTTAGGGATAAAATGCTAACTCCTACTTGCACAAAACAAGATTTAGGTTTAGGACTTGTCCAACTCGTGTATTTCAAAATTACTAATTCAGTTTGCCTCTTAAGATGAGATTACTTTAGAAACAGTCAATTGTGGGAAAAGGAGAAAGTGCTGGTTAAGAGCATTTTCTCATTTTCCCTCAATATTTTCAAAAGGCGTGTATCTCAGTTGTTAAATTTTGGGATTTTGTGGTAAAGGAGTTATCTGTTATTCGTTCAACAGATGTCAATGGGAACTTCAGAGAAGATTGAGGAAGAGTTTACAGTAGCCAGGCTTTACATCAGTAAAATGAAATCTGAAGTGAAGACACTTGTCAGCAAAGCTCAACAGCTAGAGAGCACCCAGTCTGAAGCTACAAAGAAACTAGACAATGCTGAAAAAGATCTGTCTGAGTGCAGATTGTTGATCCAACAGGTAGGTAGATATTTCAAATGTAATATAAACTTGATAATCCTTATGGAGAGTAAAACTTACCCAATATAAAAGAATTTTGAAATGACCTATTCATTGTTGTGGAACTGATTGGATAATGTTTTAAGAGGGTAGAGAACATTGTTGGATATAGAAAATATGTTGGTGATCAGCAATTTCTTTTTTTACCTCAATATTTTTGTGAGCCTTCCACTTAAAGTTTAAGTTAAGAGGATATCATTTTGAACTAGGTTAAATTTGCTGTAATTTGAATATGTTACTCGATTCAAAGAGCTGTCAGAGCTTAGAACGAGTTTCATTTCTATCTGTATGAAAATTATATGACACAGCCCCAATTTTTGAGAACCCTGAGAAAAAAAACTTTGGAACAATTTTTAAAAAGGAAAAAATTCTGGTAACTCCTCTGTTCCCCACAGTGTTCTCCTTTTCGAAGTCGCATTCCAACATTTGAGTAACATTTAAGTTGTCTGCAAAAGCTTTCAGTTTGGACTTGTCTCAAATTTACTTTGTGGTAAAGACTGAAACTCAACGGCTAAAAAGGAAATCAGGGTTTGTATTCACCAACCATTCTTAAAAAAAGTCTCGGTCTTCCTCTGCAGGATTTTCTAAATTTGAAAGTAACACGACTTCTGTATCTTTTAACACAGATATGACCAAATGACCAAAGCTGTCGATGCGCCATGAAACAGCATTCATTCACCCATTCAGCATGACTTCTGATTGGCTAAACTAAATGGTATAGTCAGTCAAAAGTTGTGTTACCTTCAAATGTAGAAAATATTGTAGAATAAGATGATTTCTAAACATCAATAAGTTTCTTTGCCTCTTATTTGAAACAGCATGAAGCCAAGATGAAATCCTTGAGTGAGACAATCCATGACGTAGAAGCCAAGAAGAGACAACTGGAAGAAAATATTGATGAACTCACTGAGAAATTAGCCGCTGCCTCTGCTGCTGGTACTGAATATTGTTTCTGTGTGCTTACTTTCTTATTGGATTTTACTTATGTTACAAATGACACAAAGTACACAAATATTTCATTGCTTAGAACATTAATAAGTGTACACCAGATTTGAGATTAGATTATGGATGTATGAAAAGTGTTTTATAAGAGGATTAGTAGACTGGACTGCAATATTGACAGTCACAATGATTAGTTTTTATAGGATTTTCTCCCCATGGGCTTTTAATGGATTAATGGTCCTTTGACATACATAAAATTGACCAATAGCAAAAAGTTTTGACCCAGGTCAGCCTGTGCACATTGTGGAGGCTTACCAGGGTCAGTAGTTTTCACAGATACAATGTTAAGCTCCATTTGTGCAGAGCAAGGCTCTTTGGCATTGCACTGTCACCATACAGAACTTTCGCATACTTGTTTATCTTAACCCTTTCCCAAACAATCCCTGGTTTTTACGGGTCTGGAATAGTAGCCTTGTGAAAACATTGTGGGAAAAGGAGAAAATGCTGGAGACCAGCATTTTCTCTTTTTCACACAATGTTTTCTACCCTATCATAGACAGAAATCATCTTTTCAGCAAGAGTTGAATTGTCGTCTGCAAATGCTTTCAATTTGGTCTAGTCCAAAAGTTTGTCGTTTGAGAAAGGACGCAAAGTATGAAAATGTTCATATAAAGTAAAGCAATGTTAGAAATTTTTAATGCTTTTGTTACAGCACAATTGCACCGCTCTGCAGAAGAGCAGGCCTCAGATAGTTTACAAGCATCCATGGAGGTGAAGAAAACATTGGAAGCCCAGATGGACGGTCAAAGAGAGCAGCATCAGAAACAGATAGCTGGTCTCAGAGACGAGATTGCCAGTAAACAAGGTCACATGGATCAGCTAAAAGAGTAAGTTACATTTTACCTTACCTGAATGACAAAATTTCAGATTCTTTAAAATTGCTGGCATTTGCTTACAACTAATTGGTTGTGATTTAGTAGATAAGATTTATTGGTGGAAGTGTCAGAAACATTGAGGTTAAAGAGAAAATCCTAGTAACCTGAGGTTGAATGCGTCCGCAAAAAATTCATCAAAAACAAAGAGTTTTTAATTTTGTAATTCAATTTAGTCATTGAGTAGAAGACAACTGTTAGATTTTGCAAATTGAAAATATTTTTATTGACAAATTTAATATTACTCAGAGTATGAATTTTTTTTGAAAGGATGAAAAACACAAGGGCAGAAGGAGGAAAGCATTTTCTCCCTTTGCCATGTTTTTTTCAGAAGCCTTCAAACTCTGGGTTCTTAAAATCTAGGATTGTTATGTAAAGGGTTCCATGCTAAATAAATTTAGTAGACAAACAATGAAAATTGGTTATGAAAATGCTTCTGTGTTCTACAATATATTTCATTCACTTATTATGTATCTTCAGTACAAACCAGAAGCTTGCCCTGGCCCTGGAGAAGCTACAAGGAGACTATGATAAGTTGAAGCAGGAGGAGACAGAAAAGACTTCCAAGTTGGCTGAACTTTCCCTACAGATAGACAGACGTGAGCAGGCCCAACAGGACCTGAAAGGCTTGGAAGAGACAGTGGTGTGTATATTGGCAAAATTTAATTCTTCTGACAATGTTACATGAAGCAGAATATGTTGACAGTTAGATCTCATTAGGCTGACTGTTATTTTACCTGAAGATTCAGTAAAGTAGCGGAAACATGTTTTTAACAGTTCTTGCTTATATCATTTAAATTTGGAGGCTTTGAATTCGGGTTTGTCTTAACTCTTTACCACACGAGAAAATTTTAGACTGGTCCAAATTGAAAGCATTTGCAGAAGACAAAATAAAAGTGACTGAAAAATTGAAATTTGTTATGGGAAGGGTAGAAAACACTGTGGGAAAACGAGAAAATGCTGGTTACCAGCATTTTCTCCTTTTCCCACAGTGTTTTCAAAAGGCTTCTTTCTCAAGGGCATCAAAAGTAGGGATTGTGTGGTAATGGGTTAAAAAGACTGACAAAAGATGAAATGGCTCAGCATTGTACAGTCTTCACATAGAGAATTTGCAGCAACAGTGTTTGCCACAGAGAGCAATTTATGGTTGTGAACAGACTATTTCATGAGCTTTGTCTTTTGGCTTAGACCATGTGGAACAATAAAATGCTGTGTTTGAGATATATATTGACCAAATACTTGGCACTGATTGGCGAACTTACTGGAATTTTGGTCTAATTATATGAATTACCTCACAGAGATAATTTGAATGAAAGCCCACAACTTAAGACTTGAATATGTAACTAATTTTAGAGTAAGAGTACAAGTAGTTTCAGTGATTGATAGTTGTGTGACATTAAAGCTGTAACTTTTAAATCATTGCAGGCAAAGGAGCTGCAGACTTTACACAACCTTAGAAAACTATTTGTCCAGGATCTACAGAATAGAGTCAGGAAGGTAAGGATGATACTTATGATTATCAGGTAAATGTTCACCAAATGATCCCAGCCCGGAGGAAAAACAGCCTTTAACAAAACTTTTGCAAACCCTTTATCAAACAACACTATGTTTTTATGACCCTGATGAAGAGGCCTTTTTGAAAACATTGAGGGAATAGGAGGAAAAGGTAATAACTAGCATTTTCTGGTTTACCCTATTTCAATCCCCCCCTCCAAATTTGTCTACAAATGCTTTCAGTTTTGACAAGTCTAAAATTCTTTTGGTTGTGTAAGCCTTTATCAGAAAAAACCTGATTTTTACAACCCAGAGGAAGAAGCCTTCTAAAACATGGGAAAAGGAGAATATGCTGGTAACCAGCATTTTCTCCTTTTCCCATAATGTTTTCTTTTTTTCTGGGGTCTAGTTTTAATTTTTGAGTCATGTTTTTTTTTTTGTTGTCTGCAAATGCTTTCAGTTTGGACAGGTCTAAAATTTTGTCATTTGGTAAGGAGTTAAAACAATTGTGAAAGATAAGGAAGCTATTCTAACCCGTAAAGAATTAGGCGTTAAAGATCGTTGTTTATAACCTATAAATGATATTGTTTGAAAGGACATTTTTTAATAACCTGTCATGAGCAAAATTTGAAATTACCTTGTTCAAACCTGTAAAAGAAATAAGATTTTAAAGAGCAAATTTGATATAACTTGTAAAGGGTACTGTTTGAAATATCATTGTATATAACCTTTTATAAGATTTGAAAGAATCCTGTTTTTTGACCTAAAAACAGGCATGAGATTTTTCCGATTTTCGGCGGATTTCCGATTTTTCTGACGGCTGACGGGGTCTTGTGATATGTGCAGATCCGATGAGAAAATTTGGGAAAGAGGGGGGATGGTGTGTGTTAAAAAGAGAGAGACCCGGAGGGGTTTAAAAAACGATTGGACTCTTGGTAAAAAACGCATGGCTATTGTGTATAAATAGTACCTCCATTTAGGAGAGCTCGTCCTCCAAAACTGGAGACTTCTTCCTTCAAAATGGCGGCGTCTAGGTTTCCAGAGCGTGGAAAAGACGATGTGAAAGCAATTTATTGACACTGGAGTAAAGAATATTTTTAAATGAGAATGGATTGAGTTCGAGGTTGCAGGACAGTTGCTTGGACCGTTCATTAAGAAGCTGTTTACTGCGGGTAAAGCGTAAACAAATTGCACTTTGTGTCAGAAGGAAGTGAATTACGTGGGAGGAAGGCATTGGAGTGCCACTGTCATATGAAAATCCACTCATGGGCAAGTTAAAAAGGCTCGTAAAACAAATTACAGCTTACCAAGTTAGCTATCATTTTGTTACCTGTCTTGATATGTCTTCTTCACATTTTAATTGAGAGTGGGTATAAATGTCTTACCCCACCCACTCTGTCCCCTATAGTCTATGGGTTAATAAAAGGGTTGGGGGAAAAACGAAGATGGCTTCGGCCTAAGGGGCCACTATCGCCAATTTTTTTTTTTTTTAGGTGTCGACTTAAGATTTACTTGGGGTTTTTTTTGGCCCCATTTTTGTTTTGCCATGGAATGGAAACACTACAGAGCCCTCCGAAGGTGAAGTTTAAGCACCTCAGAAATGCTATTTTCATTTTGCGGCTGGACCCCCAGACCCCCCTTCCATTTTCAGATTTTTTCCTTTGGGCCTCAGTCTCATGCCTGTAAAAAGAATAAGAGTTGAAAGAACATTTATTTTTTACGGTTTTAAAATTTAGACAATGAAGAAGGGAGAAGAAGAGGAGGAGGAAGATGTGGGAGGAAGTGCCGCCCAGAAACAGAAAATTAGCTTCTTGGAGAACAATCTCGAACAACTGACAAAGGTCCACAAACAGGTATACTATTTTGTTTGTCCTCGTTAAGTTTGTGTGAAAGGTGTGACTTGTTGCTTTCATATAGTTAATGACGAGGCAGCAGTTCTTTTACTTATAATACTTTTTGAGCTCCGCCACAAAACAGGCTAGGACTGTGCAATGGTTTGCCTTAGAACATTCCAGAGATACTGTGGAGTATAGAGCTCTGGAATTTTGTACCACAGTTTCACTACCTTTACCATGTATTTTGACGACCCCGAGTAAGAGGCCTTTAGAAAACATTATGGGAAAAAGAGAAAATGCTGGTAACCAGCATTTTCTCCTTTTCCCAAAATGTTTTCTACACCTCACAAAACAAATTTCAAATTTTCAGTCACTTTTGTTTTGTCGTCTGCAAATGCTTTCAATTTGATACGGTCCAAAATTTTGTTGTTTGGCAAAGATTTAACCCTTTACAACGCAATCTTGATTTTTAACAACCCAGAGGTAAAAGGCTTTTTAAAACATTGCAGCAAAGGAAGAAAATGCTGATAAACAGCATTTTGTCTTTTACCCACAATGTTTTCTTCCCTTTCTGGTCCCATATTTGTTGTTAACAAAAGCTTCCAAAATTAACCAGTCTAAAATGTTATGTGGCACACATTGCTTAAAGTAGGTTGATGTAATTACAATCTTTTTTTTTTTTTTTTCGTTTTATTTACAGCTTGTGAGAGATAATGCTGATCTTAGATGTGAGCTTCCAAAGTTGGAGAAGAGACTCAGAGCCACTATGGATAGAGTTAAGGCCCTTGAATCTGCTTTGAAGGATGCTAAAGAGGGCGCTATGAGAGACAGAAAACGGTCAGTATTTTGTAGTAGACAAAAAATTGACAGTAAATGTTGTGAGTTATGACAAACAGCAAGTAATTGATAAAACCTTTTTATCTTTCAAGTATGAGCATTAACACCTTTAACCAAATGCAACCCTGAGGAAAAATGCTTTTTAAAACTTGGTAGGAAAAGGAGAAACTGCTGGTAATCAGTAATTTTTCTTTTTCGACAATATTTCTTACACCTTTAAAGACAAAGACCACAATTTATCTGCGGTTGGCAGTTTCTTTCAGTGTGGAGGAGTATAAAGTTTTGTCTGCTGGCAAAAGTTAAAACTTGCCTACACATAATATGAGGAAATACCAGACAAGATTTTATATATATAAACTTTCTGGAAACTAATTTATGGAAACTTGAGATTGTTTGTAAATTTGTGTCAGCTCAGCACAAAAAGTGAGTTATTCATGACCAAGTCAAGCATGATTCTGACAGCAAAAGACAGAGTAAATTTTGGATTTATAAATCATTACTTAATAAGTTGATTATCGTGTCACTGTTATGGGAAATGTACATGCTACACAAAAAATCAACCATGCTAACATCAAATCCCATCAGCAAAGAGCACATACAGGCTTTGAATACATGTTCATTGACAGTTAAAAGTGTAAATCCTATTCGGAGTTCCTTTTCTGTTTTCTGAAATTGATTTTGGAAGGTGTGTTCTACACTGGAAACTTGCCTGAAAATGCTTTTAATTTTGTCTTTTCTAAAATTGTTTTGCCAAGTATAGAATTTAATAGTGAAAAAAACAGATCATAATCAGTGCTTGAATAAATGTAGGAAAAGGAGATGATGCTAATTACCAGTATATTCTCCTGCACCCACAATATTTATGGAAAGTCTCTTACTTCAGGAAATGTTCCAATAAAGGGGTCATCAAGTTGCCATAGAATAAAGTCTACATTTTTTTGTCATGCTCAGAATGAGTTATTGACTTATACCCTTCCGATATTCAATTTCAATTTCTGAATAATATTTATGCCATTGTGTGCAGATGCTTTTAATTTGTACAGATCTAAATTTTGCTAGTTTGTTTAGGAGTAAAACCCTTTTCCAGGAGTATGGCTCATGTTTTAACCCATTACCACACAATTCCTACTTTTGACGACCTTGAGAAAGAAGCTTGTAGAAAACATTGTGGGTCAAGGAGAAGATGCAGGTAACCAGCATATTCTCCTTGTCTCACAATGTTTTCCTCTCATCACAAAATAAATTTCAAATTTTCAGTCATTTTCACTTTGTGGTCTACAAATACTTTTGATTTGGACAAGTCTAAAATATTGTTGTTTGCTAATGAGTTAAGGTGTGAATGATAAATTTTAGTTTGATGGAGTATGACAAGACTAAGAAGGAGCCTGTAAGGTATCTGATCCCTGTCCACTATAAACTCCATTTGCACATTTTGTTATCCAATGAGCCAAATGCTGGCAGAAGAGGGGACGTGTTCATGAATTGTCCTGGGCCCGTATTCACCTGCCATTCTGAAGGACATTCTTAGTCCTTTTCTTCAGAATTCTGTCAGTATGAAAGTAACAGAACTTCTGATTGGCTAAACTGAATTTAGCCAATCAGAAGTTCTGTTACTTTGACAGTTAGGAAATCTTGAAGAGTAAGACAAAGAATGTTCTTAAGAATGGTTGGTGAATACGGGCCCTGTTCATCATTCTTCTATGCATAATTATGTTATCTGTGAGTGTTCATTCAGACTTATAGCAAAGTCATTTTTCATGTCTAGAGTTACTGTATTGAACTGTATTGAACTTTGTACAACTGTGAATCCTTTACCAAACAAGTCTGTTTTTTACCAACCTAAAAGAAGAAAGCTATGTGGGAAAAGAAGAAAATGCTGACATCCAGCTTTGTCTCCTTTTTTCTACCTATGTAAAAACAAATCTCACACTTAATTTCCATATTTGGCCTTTCATCCACTGTTACTTTGAATTTGTGCAAGTGCCAAAGTCTGTTGATTGTCAACCTTTGTCAAGCATTCCCAGAATTTAATGACCATGATGGAGAGTTCTTTCAAAAACATTTTCTCTTTTTCCCAATATGTACCGGTATGCTACTCTATGAAAGACAAATTCAAGTTTTAAGTTACATTTAATTTGTTGTCAGCAAATGTCTTCAATTTGGATGAGGCCAGAATTTCTTGTATGGTAAAGAGCTAAACTAAAGGATAGATCTAAAATTTCAAATAAGCTGGATGCAATTTAGTAATTCTGCATCTAAGCATTGAAGAATTATCTCCCTGTGGATTTGTTTGAATTATCTCCCTGTGGACTTGTTTAAATTATCTCCCTGTGGACTTGTTTGAATTATCCCCCTGTGGACTTGTTTGAGCATAATTCATAATTGTGAAGATCAGGATCCATATTCACCATCCATTCTTGAGAATACTATTAGCAAGTTTTTCTATATTTGTAAGAAACACAACTTCTGATTGGCTAAACCAAATGGTTTAGCCAATCAGAAGTTGTGTTACTTATAATATGTAGAAAATTCTGGAGAATAAAACAAAGAATGTATTTAAGAATGGTTGGTGAATACGAGCCCAGGTCCTTATTAAGCACAGGGTTTTAATAACAAGTCACATTTTGTGACAGCTCTAGTTTTAGAGACTTGAAAATCAAGTATTCACCTATGTGCTGTCTTTGATTACTTGACCCCTAAAGTTACATACACTCTTGGCTTCAAATAATCAAGCACTTTACAATTAAAGCTAGGCAAAAAAAAGGGGGTTATTGCAGTCCCAAGCCTTTTTTCATCAGACTCAAAATGTATCTTTTTTACCTGCACCTTTTGTTGGTCGAACAGCAAAATTCAAATCTGTCTTGCATATCTATATATTATGACACCTTTACCCTCAAAGTTGCCCATCCTTAGACCTTCAAATGAATAGGCACCTCCCATGCAAAAGTTAATATTTCATAGATATTGAAATTTCAGGGCATTTAGAATATTTTGTAAAATAGTGAACAGAATTTAATTAAGATTTGTACAAATTTGGATTAATGTAATTAACTCTTTACCCACACAATGCCGACTTTTAACGACCCTGAGAAAGAAAGCCTTTGAAAACATTGTGGGAAAAGGAGAAAATGCTTTCAATTTGGGCTGGTCCAAAATTTTGTCATTTGGTAAAGAGTTAAGTTACTTGTATGAACACTTGCTCATCTTTCCAGACCCCTTTGTACTCTGAAACACAAAACAAATTAGAGCTGTGCTCTAGCAAAGTGTTTTTTAATGCACTGTACCAAGCAAGTCGATCATGTAAATCCTTCATCCTTGTATCAGATAGTCTAGTAAACATTGTAGGAAAAGGAGAAAATGCTGACTACCAGCATTTTCTCCTTTTCGTACAATGTTTTCAAGAGGCTTACTTCTCAGGATTCTGTGGGAAAAGGTTAAAGAAAATTTCATTATTTTGTGATAGGCACATGTGCAGATATGCTATGTGGTAACAGTCTTTGATGATCAACCAAGAAAAAGGAAAATTTTATCTTTCAATGATGGACTATGAGAGCTTCAAATGTTTGTCCTGAAATACTGTCAAACTGCTTCAAGCCTTCATAGGGAAGAATCCAATAAAAATCAGTTCTTACAAACTATTTTGTCAACAAATATTTCAGTCATTGCTTAACCAGGCATCCTGTGTCTTTTTGAACCTAAGGAAAATTCCATTCAAAAACACCCTCATAAGTGGGAAAAAAATGCTAGTTACTAGCAAATTCTCCATTGCCCATGGTGTTTTCTACCTTTATATAGACAATTTCAATCACTGATTTGTCATCTAAAAATTCTTTCAATAAGGTGTTATTTTGTGACATTGTAAAGTATTGAAAAAGAAAAAGAAAACCTCCCTTAATCTCAAACATCGATATTTTTTGTATTTGGTGATATATAAGCACCAAAACAAAATATTATTTGAAAGTTTTTTTCTTTTACTACAGTTACCAACATGAGGTGGACAGAATCAAGGAAGCTGTGAGACAGAAGAACTTGGCAAGGCGTGGACAGATAGGTTTGTTATTTGTTACCTCATTATCTTCTGCAGATCTCTATTTGTCTTGCTACAGATCACTGTTGGAAACATGATTACATGTTTGATGCTTTACCACACAACCATGTGTTTAACGTACCTTTTGAAAATATCGTGGGAAAAGGAGAGATGGTTGCTAGTATTTTTAGCTCACCTTAGCACGAAATGCTGATGGTGAGCTTTTGTGATCGTGCTGTGTCCGGCATGTGTGTCGTCTGTCGTGCATCATCCAGCATCAACTTTTACCTCGTGTATGCTCAAGAAGCTACATATTTAATCCGATAATCATGAAACTTGGTCAGAATGTTTGTCTCAATAAAATCTGGGATGAGTTCAAAATTGGGTCATGTCAGGTCAAAAACTAGGTCACTAGGTCAAATCTTAGAAAAACCTTTTGAGTCCACATTTTCTGTCCAGTACTCCTGAAAGTTGGTCAGAATGTTTGTCTTGATGATATCTCGGATAAGTGGGTCATGTCTGGTCATAAACTAGGTCATTAGGTCAAATCTTAGAAAAACCTTGTGTACGCTCTAGAGTCCAACATTGTTGAAAGATGGTCAGAATGTTTGTCCTGATGATATCTCGAATGAGTATGAAAATTGGCCATATGGGGTCACTAGGTCAATTCTTAGGAAAATCTTGTGTACGCTCTCAAGGCCACATTTTCAGTCCAAAACTCTTGAAAGTTGTCAGAATGTTTGTCTGGATGATATCTTGAAAGAGTTCAAAAGAAGGTCATGTCGGGTCAAAAACTTGGTCACTAGGTCAAATCTTGAAAAAACCTTGTGTACGCACTGGAGAACACTTTTTCAGTCCAATGCTCCTGAAACTTGGTCAGAATGTTAGTCTTGATAATACCTTGAATGGTTTAGAAAGTGGGTCATAGGGGTCTAAAATGAGGTCACTGGGTCATATATTAGAACAACCTTGTGTATGCTGTATAGGTTTCATTTTCAGTCTCATACTCTTCAAACTTGGTCAGAATGTTTGTTTTGGTGATATCTCAAAATAGTGTGATAATGGGAAATGTGGAGTCAAAAACTAAGTCACTTGGTCAGATCTTAGAAAAAACATTTTGTACACTCTAGAGGCCACAATTTTCCGTCCAATACTCATGAAACTTGATCAGAATGTTTGTCTTAGTAATATCTCAAAAATGTTTGGTAATGGGTAATGTCTGATCAAAATCTAGGTCTCTAGGTCAAATCTTAGAAAAACCTTGTGTATGCTCTAGAGGCCACATCTTTAGTCCAAAAATCTTGAAAGAGTTTGAAAATTGGTAATGTCAGATCAATGTCAGATCAAAATCTAGGTCACTAGGCCATCTCTTCAAAAACCTTATTTACCGGTACTTTATAGAGGTCTCATTTTAAATGCAATACTCATGAAACTTGGTCAGAATGTTGGTCTTGCACCAGTTTGCAAGTGGGTCATTTCGGGTCAATAACTCCTGAAAATCTTGGTAGAAAGTTTGTCATAATATGTCAAAACAGATTGAAAATGGTCATGTTTGGTCAAAAGACTCAGGTGAGCAATTTCAGGGCCATCATGGCCCTCTTGTTTTTCATATTTCACAGTGTTTTCTTCTCTTTCAAAGACAATCTGAAGTTTAAGTTGCATTTAGTTTGTGCATGTAACATATTTTTGTGTATGACCTTTGAAAATGTTTGATTCATTCTGACATTAAGTCTTTACCAAACAACAAAATTCTGGACCAGTCCGAATTGAAAGCATTTGCAGACAACAAAGTAAATGTGACTCAAAAATGTGGGAAAAGGAGAAAATGCAGGTTACCAGCATTTTCTTCCTTTTCCCACAATGTTTTCCAAAGGCTCCCTGTTGAGGGTCATCAAAAGTAGGGTTTGTGTGGTAATGGGTTAACATTTTTCTTACTATGTTTTCAGTGAAACCAATCAGACCTGGCCAGCACCCAGGTCAAAGTGTACCTGGTAGCCAACCAGTGGGCATTAGAGGTGGTGGTGGTGGTAGTGTTCTGAATGGACCGGTGACAAAAATGGAGACCAAGGCTTAAATATGGTACATATTGTTTGTAGATTTCTACCTTTGACCTTGAAATCTTAACTGAAAAAACCATGTGATTTTTCCGCAAAAGGAAGAAGGGTCTTTAACTCATTACCAAACGACAGTATTTTAGGCTTTCGAAAGCATTTGCAAAAAACAAAATAAAAGTGACTGAAAATTTGAAATATGTTTTGTGAAGGGTAGAAAACATTGTGGGAACAGAAGAAAATGCTGTTTACCAATGTTTTCTAAAGGCTTCTTTCTCAGGGTTGTCTAAAGTAGGGATTGTGCGGTAATGGGTTAATCAGTGTTTGAAAAGTTAGAAAATATGGAAACAAGCGTTTTGCCTTTCTTCCACATTGTTTTCAACCTTTTCTAAGATGAATTCCATCACTTGAGCCCATTGAATGATCTAAAAATGTTTACTACGTAGACTTGTCAAAAATGTTGTTGTGTGGCGAGCGTTAGGCATGATTGAATTTTGAATATTAAATATTAGGTGTGAAGCCATGTTGGGAATTAACCCATTACCACACGAGAAAATTTAGACTGGTCCAAATTGAAAGCATTTGCAGACGACAAAATAAAGGTGACTGAAAAATTGAAATTTGTTCTGGGAAGGGTAGAAAACACTGTGGGAAAAGGATAAAATGCTGGTTACCAGCATTTTCTCCTTTTCCCACAGTGTTGTCAAAAGGCTTCTTTCTCAGAGGCGTCAAAAGTAGGGATTGTGTGGTAATGGGTTAATTATTGGTAGATTAAAGATAACTCTATGCATTGGGCTAGAATGGTTAAACTGTATGTTTTTGACTGTTTTGTTTGTTTTCTTTTTATGTATCTTGACCTTTTACTATTTTATCCAAAGGTTTAACCCTTTACCGTACAATGCCGACTTTTGACGACGCTGGGGAAGAAGCCTTTTGAAAACACTGCGCGAAAAGGAGAAAATGCCGGTAACCAGCATTTTCTCCTTTTTTCACAATGTTTTCTATCCCATCAAAGCAAAATTGCACCATTTTTACTACATTGAAATTGTCATTTGCAAATGCTTGTAACCAGCAGTTTCTCTTTTTCCTACAATGTTTTTAACCCTTACTAAAACATAATTATCTTATCATTTGACTCACATTCAATTTGGTGTCTGTAGATGCTTTCAATATAGATAAGTCTAACGTTTTGTCATGTGATGAACAGTTTATGTTTGTATAAAGAAAGATGTTTTTTAATATTATTCTTTTACGATTTCATTTCAGGTGTGAGCAGAGACACTTTCCTTTCCTTTTGTGACATCATTGCGTCAATTACTCCACATAGCAAAGACATTCTAACTAGGTCTTCTTTCATTTTGATAATAATATTTCGTTGCTGCCTATACATGTTGTTACTTTTTAGTGATAATTACTTTAATGTGTTAGAACTGCCTAGCATTCCATGGTCAACACATTGCCTTTCTGCTGTATTAGACGTTTCTCTCGGTGTAGTGGTATCTTGTGGTGTATTGACTATTGTAAATTCAACAGGATTCATTCCTGTCTTACTGACAAATATTGTTTAACCCTTTCCCAAACAATCCCTGGTTTTTACGGGTCTGGAATAGTAAGCCTTTGAAAACATTGTGGGAAAAGGAGAAAATGCTGGTAACCAGCATTTTCTCCTTTTCCCACAATGTTTTCTACCCTATCCTAGACAGAAATCATCTTTTCAAAGAGTTGAATTGTTGTCTGCAAATGCTTTCAATTTGGTCTAGTCCAAAGATTTGTCATTTGGGAAAGGGTTAATTGTTTACTACACAGGCTTGAATTGAAATGACCCTGAGGAAGAAGGCTCTGCCCCTTTACCATAATTATGACAAAATATTTGACTTGTCCAAGTTAAAAGCACTTGCAAACGACAAAATAAACGTAACTGAAAAATGGAAATTTGTTTCCAGCTGGATAGAAAACATTGTGGGAAAAGGAGAAAATGCTGGTTACCAGCATTTTCTCCTTTTCCCACAATGTTTTGAAAAGGTTTCAATCTCAGGGTTGTAAAAACTAGTGATTGTTTGGTAAAGGGTTAGAAAAATAGCAGGAAAAGAAGAAAATGCTAGTAACCAGCATTTTTGTCTTTTCCCACAATATTTTCTAGTTTTTAATATTTATGTTTTTGACTATATTTAATATGTCATTTGCAAATGCTTTCAGTTTGGTCCAGGCTGAAATTCTGTTGTGTGGTAAATGAGTTAGAGTGTGTTTATTGGAGAAAGCAGCCGGCAGCCCGGTAACAGAGTTGTGTGAAGTACTGGTATAAAAAGACTCCAGGAATGTATGAAAAGATATACTGGGTGCTATGATATGAATGAAATAACGTTGAAAATTGTGTTGAAACACCAAACGAACGAACAACAGAAAATCCGAAAAGTAAATTTGAGTTAGGATAATGAAATTGTAGCGAGTCTTTCTCAACTGTGGTGATGAAAGGTGAATGAGTCATGCTCTGTAAAAGGGGGGCTTAATGCATCTGTAAAAAGTGTGGATTCAGATCAGCATGTGCAGTCCGTGCAGGCCAACATTGCCAGAAGCTAATCAATTTTGGTCAATTTTCTGTAGGTCAAAGAACAAGTCTGTCTCATGATTAAGTTGGTTGTTTAACTCTTGACCAAACAACAAAAATTTAGATTTGTTAAAATTGAAAGTATCTGCAGATAACAATATTAACCCTTTACCTGATATGCCAAATTGAGGCTCTTCCATTTCAGCAGTAAATAAAGATATGATGTCAAAAATATGGACAAATGAGGATACAAGTATCTGATTGAGTGGAAAACATTGTGGGAAAAGGAGAAATTGCTTGTTATGAGCAATTTCTCCTTGTCCCACAATGTTTTCAAAAGCTGTCTGTTGTTGATATGTCAAAATGAGTATGTATGGAGTAAAGGGTTAAAGTGATTTGAGCCTTTACTCCATAGATACTCATTTTGACGCATTGCTTGTAGGAGCCTTTGGAAAATTTGTGACAAAAGGTGAAATTGCTCGTGATGAGCAATTTCACCTTTTGTCACAATGTTTTCTACGCTATCAAAAGGTGTCATATACACATTAGAAATGGTTTCATCCTTGCCGTTATTTAGGGTCATTTAGAGATACCATAGAAATGCCTCATTGGGTAAAGGGTTAACTCTATACCGAACGACAACAATTAAGATCTGTTCAAATTGACTTTGAGTAAAGTTTATTTTTTCGTCTGCAAGTGCTTCCAATTTGGACCTGTCTAAAATTTGGTGGTTTAGTAAAGGGTCAACTCTTTACCAGACAGTCCAGACTTTTCACGACCCTGAGAAAGAAAGCTTTTGAAAACATTGTTGGAAAAGGAGAAAATGCTAGTAACCAACATTTTCTCCTTTTCCCACAATGTTTTCTAGGCTTCCCAAATCAATTTTCAGTTATTTTGTCGTCTGCAAATGCTTTCAATTTGGACCAGTCTAAAATGTTGTCATGTGGTAAACAGTTAAGCCTCCTTTTACCAAAGCATGGCTCATATGTAATGTATATAATATAAGCTTCGGTGGTGTCCGTCATAATCTCTGATGATTTTGTGGATGATGTAGATCAAAGATAGACTGGATATTTTTCACCATCTGAGTTGTGTTGACAATGTCCAAAAATCATAGCTGCATAATTGTATCATACTGAAAAAAGTATGTTACATTTGTTTGACTGTCTGTTGGTTAATTTTCCAGTATATGAAGAAATTAGACAGGTCTGACATGTATGTCAGGTGTCTACAAGGTTAGATCATGTATATAAGGTATATAGAAGATTGTATTGATAGATTAGTTTTATCTATATATAGATAACTGTGCAATATATGTATTTATGATGAAAAAGTAACATACTCTTAAAGAAACCATTGTGAAACCATTTCATGACTTGCCACTGACAAGATCTTGAGTTACACTTTTATTTGAGCCATGCTTTGGCAAAAGGGGTCTTGTGCATCTTCATCGTCCATTATAGCAAGAAAATTATCACATAAATAAATCCACTTAGTCAAATGAATGATTGAATACGGAGGTAGAGTGGTCCTTAGTCATACAGAAAATTGACCGATAGTGAAAAGTTACAACCCAGGTGAGCCTGCATTTGACTTTACAGATGCATTAACTCTTTACCAAACAACAAAACTTCAGGCTGGTCCAAATTAAAAGCATTTGCAGATGACAAAATAAACAGAGCTGAAAAAAATGAAATTTGTTTTGGGAAGGGTAGAAAACATTGCGGGAAAAAGAGAAAATGCTGGTTACCAGCATTTTCTCCTTTTCCCACAATGTTTTCAAAAGGCTTTTTCTTCAAGGGCGTCAAAACTCAGAATTATGTGGTAGAGTTAACCCCTCTTTTCTCAGAGCATGGCTCATATAATGATTCTTTTTTGGGGGGAAAAACAGTATAGAAAGAAATGCACACTAAAAGCCATGTCTTCCTTTGTCATACTGTTTTCAAAACTTTTTGTGTGTGTGTGGGGTGGGGGGGGAGATAAAGTGTTGGTTCAGTCCATTAAAAGTGGACACAAGGAAAGGGCATATTGTCAGTTTTGAATGATTTGGTAACCATTTTGGGAAAAGCAGCAGTTGTCTGTAACAAACAATTGTTTTTTTCTTCCAAGAATGGTTTTAAAAGCTGTTACAGCTTTCTGATACTGAAGCAAAAAAAGTTGTGTAAGTATATATATCATAAATATAAAGGGTTAAAAACCCTAAAGCAGTTTATAAATGAAGCAGACATCTTGAGAGTATATAGATAGGTTCACATACTAGTTGTTGCGTAATTTGTATGATGTTCAGACTGAACTTCTCAGTGATGTCCAAGTGATTTAAAAAAGGCAATGAAAAGCATATAAGCACTTTTATTTGGTCATAACTATCACTACTTAACTCTTTACTACACAATCCTGAGTTTAAACGACCCTGAGAATGAAGCATTTTGAAAACAGTGTGGGAAGATGAGAAAATGCTGGTAACAAGCATTTTCTGTTTTTTTCCCACAATGTTTTCTACCTATTGATGAACAAGTATAATTTGAAAGACATTTGAATTGTTGTTTGTAAATTCTCTCAATACTGTCTATAATTTTTCTGTGAGGTAAAGCATTAAAACTGTTGCTTTAAACTCAGTATAAAAACAGGACAGGTCAATTGTCAAGCATCATAATCCCTGGCATTCTTTTGATAGAATGATTTCAGTCAATAACTGCAGGTGTAAGAATTGTATGCCAATTTTTTTAAGAAAACGAAATGATGGTTTGATTTTCGGTGTATGTTTTTACTGAACTGTTGGGTTCGAGTCCTTTCAATGAGCGTTCGAAGAGTTTTACCTCTTTTGATTTATCGCAACTCTTATTAGACTCGATAACCAGTGTTCAAGTTTGAGAAAGAAATAGGCTGATAAACTGTTTATCTTTACTTTTTCTTTCTCTGTGATTATCAGAAAATGAACTCTCCCTCAGGTTGAAATTTATTTTGCAGTTAGTGTGTCATGTCTGTTGTGAACCTGTGTATGATGTGATATCTTACAATTTTTTCTAAACTTTGGTCAAGACTTACTCACCAGGCATATCAGTATGTATAAACAGGACCAGCTTGTTTAACCCATTACCACACAATCCCTACTTTTGACGGCCCTGAGAACGAAGCCTTTAGAAAACATTGTGGGAAAAGGAGACAATGCTGGTAACCAGCATTTTCTCCTTTTCCCACAATGTTTTCTACTCTCCATAAAACAAATTTCAAATTTTCAGTCACTTTTATTTTGTCGTCTGCAAATGCTTTCAATTTGGACTAGTCTAAAATATTGTCGTTTGGTAATGGGTTAAGATTTCCCATGGTCAAAAATGATACATAAATAAATCACCCAATTTTTGGGGGAGGACCAAAACTTGGAAATTGTGTATTACTAATTACATATTGCATGTGATATGGAAATGGAACAAAAAGGGTACAGAGATAGCAAACTGCAGTAAATTACGACCATAAAGAGGGATGGAGTTGTTTAGTTGCTTTAACTAAAAGGTACATGGAGAGATGTAAAGAGCCAGTGGAAAAAAAATATAAGATTGTGATTTATGGGTAGATACACTAGTTATTAAAGTACTTATAATCATGCTAAATAAGCAATCAGAACTGCTAACATACTGTTTTACTGATAGAACAATGTATATTTGTACATAAAATGATAGATGTCTTAACTGTTATATATGTTGCATGATAGATTCTTGTTAGAAGCAATTAGTAATGTGATACTAATGAAATTTGTAGACTTTGGAGTACAAGAATTTGAATTTAAGAGCAAATTGACAGTGTGATAGTGCTTGATCTGTCGGCCAGAGTCAACACAAGGTGCTTTTCCAGACAGTGTAGATCAGGATCAAACAGCACAAAATGTGCAGCCAGATCATTGACATTTACACTGATCTACAATGTTTGACGTTTTTGAGAAATGTTTGGTTCAAAGAGCCTGGAGTTTCCTACAAGTAGGTTATGTTTATTGATTTATTATTACTTTACAGAGTGAAGGTTCATTGATGCCACAACATGCTATCCTGGGTTTAAACCTTTACCACACAATGCCGACATTTGATGACACTGAGGAAAAGGACTTTTGGAAACATTGGGGGAAAAGGAGAAAAAGCTGGTAGCCAGCATTTTCTCCTTTTTCCACAATGTTTTCTACCCTATTGAAGACATCTTCAACAATTTTAGCAATGTTAAATTTTGGATCTGGATTAATTTTGCTTTCAATTTGGGTGGGTCTAAAATTTCATTATGTGGTAAAGGGTTAAATGAAAAAGGGTTGCGAAAACATTATGGGAAAATTTGTGTATTTGTGACCGACATGTGGGAAAAAGAAAAAAAAGCTGATAAGTACCGGTAGTTATCTACTGTGTATATTTGTGACTGACATTGTGAGAAAGGGGGAATCTTAATAAGATTATATACTGCATGTATTTGTGCTTTGAAGACTCATTTCAGGTTACAAAAAAAATGCTTTTTTGTCAAGAATTGAATTAATCATGTTTCAATTTTTAGGCTTTTCATGTGTTTGTTTTTATTGACATTTTGTGTTAACTATCTATTTATGGAACTTTAGGTCAAAATGGCAAGCAAAAGCAGATGATAGTTCACATGACTCAGCTAGTGAGTTGTGTTGTAGAAAGGGTAGAGAACATTGTGGGAAAAGAAGAAAATGATGGTGATCAGCATTTTCTTCTATACAACGATGTTTTCAAAAGCTCTGATCTTCAAGGTGGCTGAAAGTTGACATTGTTTGATAAATGATTCGGAGTTTTTTATTTTCATTTTAGAAAGAATAAAAGGAAGAGTTCATGCTATTTTTTGTGAAGAGCGAGTCACCATTGATCTTTTCAGCTCAAAACAACAGCAAAAATTCTCGTTTCATATCTGTTCTGATTATTTAAGTAGGGGATTGTGTAGAATATCAGACAGCACTTTCTGTGCAGACTTATCTTTATTTACACTGTCTGCACAAGCAGTGGAGGTTGTGCTAATCTCTCTGAGGGTCAAGTCTTTCCAACGTGATTCAATGTTAGACATGTCAAAATGGAAAGAATAGAAAGCCCAGGTGGGATCGAAAGCATTGAGGAAAAAGGAGAAAATGCTGGTTACCAGCATTTTCTCCTTTTCCACAATGTTTTCCAAAGGCCTCCTCCTCAGGGTCACTAAAACTTAAGATTGTTTTGTATAGAGTTAATCTACATTCTTGCACAAGCAACTGCACTTGTTGTTGTTAGATTCTGTAAGGTCAAGAAAATGAAATTCCAGATTAAATTTGTTAATTATAGGTCTCTATTGACGTTCAAAAATGTGATTTTTCTGTTATGCAAAATGGTTGTTGTGTACAAAGGATAGTGACTGGGTCTAGGTGTATTTATACATGTATGTCTAAGCTGAGATTTTTAAATGTTGAAGTTTTTAATCCCATTTCTTTGGTTCGCAATAATGCCTTTGTCAGTTTTTGTTTTTTTTTATTTCTACAATTACTATCAGCTTAATGTGTATTTTAAGTATGTCACTGGAATTAAACTTCATCTATAATGTGGATATGGTTTTGTTTTGTCTTTTTTTTTTTCCAAAGAGCCTTTGATGTGATTTGAATGTCATCTTCTTTGTCCGTGATAAAGTCCCATGCTAGAAATCCTGGAATTCGGAAAGTGGATTCTACTCTTTACCAAATGACGAAATCTTAGGACTCGAAGTAAAAGTCCAAAGCATTTGCAGATGACAAAAATTATATTACCAAAATGGTGACATTTGCAATTGAAAATGTAGCCTGATATTGAAGGAGTTAAGACTTTACCAAACAATCTCGGGTTTTAACAACCCTTAGAGAGAAGCCTTTTGAAAACATTGTGGGAAAAGGAGAAAATGCTGGTAACCAGCATTTTCTCCTTTTCCCACAATGGTTTCTACTTTAGTTAGGACAAATTCTGCCATTTGAGCCTGACTGAAATTGTAGCCTGCAAATTCTTTCAATCTTGGTCAGTCTAAAATTTTGTCCTTTTTAGCTCACCTGCGTACAAAGTGCTCAAGGTGAGCTATTGTGATCGGTCAATGTCCGTCGTCCGTCTGTCCATCCGTTCACAATTACAAAAAAAAATCTTCTCCTCCTAAACTATTCATCAGATTTCAATCAAACTTCACAGAAATGATCCCTAGGTCATGCTCTTTCAAAATTCTTCATAGAATTGAAATCAGTGAAGAACTGTGGTTGCCATGGCAACCGAGAGAAAAAACTTTAGAAATTTTTTGTCCCAAACTGTAAGGGGTAAAGCTTTCATATTTGGCATGTAGCATCATCTAGTGACCTTCTACCAAATACTTCAAATTATGGCACTGGTGGTGAAATTGGCCCAATGTTGTGGGTTCTCGGATTTCACATAGAGATGGATAAGGAATTTATCTTTAAAAATCTTTTTGTCCCAAACCGTAAGGTCTAGAACTTCCATTTATGGCATGTAGCATCATCTAGTGGCCCTCTACCAAAATACCTCAAACTATCGCCCAAGTGTGGAAATTAGCCCTATGTTGTGGGTTCTCAGATTTCTCATAGAGATAAAGAAGGAAATCTTTAAAAATTTTCTTGTCCCAACCGTAAGGGCTAGAGCTTTCGTATTTGGCATGTAGCATTATCTAGTGGCCCTCTACCAAACTACTTCATATTATGGCCCTGGCATGGAAATTGCCCCTATGTTGTTGGTTCTTGGATTTCACATAGAGAAGGATATCTTTAAAAATCTTCTTGTTTACACTTTAGCATCTACAATTATTGACCAATCAGCACCAAACTTGGTCAAAATATATATGACGATAAGATCTCAGATTGGTTTGATTATTGGCCTTATCAGATTAGAATGACTGGATTTATATGCCCTTGAATTTGAAAATTCTTTAAAATACATGTAGTTCTTTGTTCGGAGCATAACTTTGTCATCTCCAAACTTAAAACTTGACATTTGTGTTTGTTGCAATAATACGGACTGCAGTGCAAAAGAACCAAAACTCTTCGTAGCATGAGTTTTGAGTTATTCTGTCTTTGATCTTCATTTTTAGCTCCACTGGCCAAAGGCCAGTGGACTTAAGTCATGGCCCGGTGTCCTCTGTGCGTCCGTCCATGCATGCATCTGTCCCTCCGTGCGTGCATTAACTTTTATTTCAAACATCTTCTCTGAAACTACTCAACCAATTTTGATGAAACTTAATAGAAATGATCCCGACATGGTCCTCTTTAGAATTCCTTGAAAGAATTTTATTCCTTCAAAAACTCTGGTTGCCATGGCAACAAAACTGAAAAAAAAAAAAGATTTTTTTAAGTCGCATGTTTGTCAAAACGTTCGACTTTTTGCGATAAGCTCGAGGAGCTCAGGGTGAGTTGGGGGGTGTCTATTGTGGGTTGAAGAATCATGCTAAAAATTGGATCAAAAACGTCGTATATACTTCATAAACAAGGTGCAGTTACTCTGCTTTTAACCCAACTGCTGTAGAACTACTTTTTAGAAGGTGAGATTTTCATTCTCGCCTTCGTATGTCAGCGCTTGGCAGCTTGCTGCAAATGCCTCTGAACAGCATTATCAAAACGCCTTTCAAATAGTCCGATACTTCCCGAGTGCATTAGAACAAAATAATTGCGAGACCACTGTACATTTAATCACAACAGCAAGAAGAAACTTGAAGTTTCTATAAGGAATGAAATTGAATTCTTTAAAAGCATTGTTTTTGACAAATGCAAAATACTTTGGATCAATTCATTGATACAATCACGTTGCTACAGCAACAAATAAACCGTAGCTATTGTAAGCCAATCAAAAGCTACTAACTTGACGTCATTTGGACCTACTTCCACTTCACAACACATAAACAACTAACCAGTGGGGTCGTATATGTAAATTTAAGATACCTGAACTAAACAATCGGAAAGCTTCTTTGAATGACGTATCGCTGATGGACCTTTTGTGATTGGTACTATGAGATCTCAAGCTAGGATTACAAGTTAACTCATTACCAAACAACAATATTTTAGGCTTGTCAAAATCAAAAGCATTTGCAGACGACAAAATAAAAGAAACTGAAAATTTGAAACATGTTTTGTAAATGGTAGAAAACATTGTGGGAAAAGGAGAAAATGCTGTTCACCAGCATTTTCTCCTTTTCCCACATTGTTTTCTAAAGGCTTCTTTCTCAGGGTCGTCAAAAGTAGGGATTGTGTGGTAATGGGTTAAATACCCATGGCAAGAACAATCCTAAATAAAACTTGAAGCCTCAAATGTGGATCAAACCCAAGACTCCTGGCATACCAACCCTTCTCTTCCCGCATAGATTGGCAAGACCATACAAAATATGAATTTCTCCTTTTCCCACAATGTTTTCTACCTTGCTTTGAAACAAATTTTCAATGTTTGATTTACTTTTGTCATCTTCATGTGCTTTCAATTTGGACCAGTCTAAAATTTTGTTTACCAAACAATAAAATTTTAGACTAGTCCAAAAGGACCAGACAACAAAATAATTTTGACTGAAAAAATGAAATTTGGTTTGGGAAGGGTAGAAAATATTGTGGTAAAAGGAAATAATTCTGGTTACCAGCATTTTCTGCTTGTCCCACAATGTTTTTAAAAGTCTTCTTTCTCATGGTCATTAAAAGTCAGCATTGTGTGGTAAAGGGTTAAGACAAATGGTTTCGTGTATTTACTCAGTGTCCAAAGCATGCAAGGCTGGGGATTTGTTGTTATTGTCAACATTCGAATTTTGTACCCCACTTCAAAATTTTAGACTGGCCTAAATTTGAAAGCAAACGCAGGCGACAATTTAATTGTTACACAAATTAGAGACTTTTCTTTGAAAGGGTTTAAAACATTGTGGGGAAAAGAGGAAAATCTTGGTCACCAGCATTTCCTCCTTTTTCAACATTGTTTTTAAACCCTTTTTCATAGGTACGGACATCATAAAAAAAGTATTGTATAATGTGGTTAAGGGTTAACTGCACGAAATTCTCACTTTCATGAAACCTGCTCTCCCCCTTTTGTGTCCAGTGTGATGGGGTGGGCTTATCTGGATGAATCTATTTATGTTGAATGGGTTTAACTTTTTCAGTACATTTGACCCTTTACCTTACAACAACAAAAAATAAAGCTTGTCCAAGTTAAAAGAATTGACAGAAAAATACCTCAAATGTTTCTCAAATTATGGAAGTTTGCTTTGATAGAATAGAAAACAATGTGAAAAAAAGGAGAAAATGCTGGAAACCAGCATTTTCTCTTCCCGCAATGTTTTCAAAAGCTTCTTTCTGTTGACTGATAAAATTTATTACTGTAATGTAAAGGAGCATTTTCTCCTTTTTCTCACATTGTTTCAAAAAGGCTTCATTCTCATGATTTATAAAATTTACTTTAAAATTTGTGAGGGTTAAGCATTCAGTCCATTTAACTTGGAAGGTTCCATTTATTATTTTGCAATGCCTGTATATTCATATTAAATTCTACCCCTGGAACAGTTCACTTTATTGAATAAATCTTTTTCCAATTTCTGAAATGTGGAAGAGTTCATTTATTGTTTACTCTTTCAGACTACAAAAAAAACTTGGACTTGACCAAATTTCTAAGCTTCTGACGTAAAAAATTGGACGAGTCCAATAAGTAAAGTGAAGTTGGAAGAGTCCATTCTTTCTAAATTCACAGCTTACTCTTCACTGAATTTGGAAGAGTCCATTATATTCATTTATAGTTGTTTTTTATGATGGAAGAGTCCATTTTACTTTTTGTCTGGTCTAGCGATCCACTGAAATTGGAAGAGTCTATTATTTATTTTCAGTTTTTTTTTTTTAGATGTGGAAGAGTCCATTCTACTTATTTTCATTCATTCAATTTGGAAGAGTCTATTTAATTTTGAACAAGGTTAAGTACGGAAATTATTGAAATTGGAAGAGTCCATTCTAGCTTTTTTCAATTCCATTGCTTATCATTGAATTTGGAAGAGTTCATTCCATTTAAATGCTGTTTCTCATCATTCTTTGAATTTGGACTAGTCCATTTCATGGAAAAAAATTATTAACCTTACAATTTCTTAATTTAGAAGAGTCCATTATTAACTTTGGGTTTTTTTTATTATTATTTTTTCTTTTTTATCTTTCAGGTTGGAAGAGTCCATTTTAAATTTAGTCTGTGACTTGGAATTCATTGAATTTGGAAGGGTCCACTTAATTTTATCTGACATTTTCTTCAAAAATCAAATATTCTGGAAGAGTCCATTTAATATATTTCTAGTTTGTTTACAAACCATTGAATTTTGGAAAGTCCATTTCTTTAACAAGTGAATGAATTTCCATAAATCCATTCAATCATGTTTAAGACCTCTTACAATTCACTGAAATTGGAAGAGTCCATTTATTTTCAGTGCGCCTATTTTTGTAAAAACTATCCCAGGTGCCTTTTTTTCCGCCTTGGAAAAAATGATGTTTTAATTTCTTAGATTTGGATGAGTCTACTTATTCTGGATTTATTTTTCTCTCTCTTCTCTTTTTTTAAACCCTTCTCATAGTAGCTTGTAAACGTCTGATATTTGGACAAACCATATACTACACAGTAAAATCTTAGACTTGCCCAATTGGAAAGCATGCACTGATGACCCTTTACCACACAATGGCTTTTATTACCCCTGAAAGAGAAGGCTTCTGAAAACATTGTGAGAAAAGGAGAAAATGCTGGTTGCCAGCATTTTCTCCTTTTCCCAAAATGTTTTCTATCCTATGAAAGAAAAATCTTTTTATATTAGCCACATTGAAACTTTCATCAGCAAATGCTTTCAATTGGGACTGGGCTAAAATTTGTTTGTGTGGTAAAGGGTTGAAAAGATGCTCCAAAGATTGAAAGCTTTTTTGAAATGATGGAAAACATTGTGGCCGAAGGAGAAAATGCTGTTTAACATCTCCTTTTCCATCAATGATTTTTAAACCTTCCATCTTGGTTGGAAGAACACTATGGTTGTAATGGGTTAGTTCATTTTGGAAAAATAAGACACAGACATAGATTTAAGACACAAACATAGATTTATTTACGATTTGTACATACAGTACCTCATCATGACAATACAACAATGACACATTTCATTGTTTTCTTTGCATTGGTGTTTATTTTAGAATGTGAGTGAATGTCAAATGTTTGTTGGGCCAGTCCAAATATTTTTCCTTAATACCTTCAGCATACAATACCAGGTTTTAATAATTTCGAAAAAGAAGACTTTGGAAAATGTGGGAAAAGTGGAAAATGCTGCATATTCTCCATTTTCCCAAAATATTTTTTCCCCTCAGTGACAGAATTTCAATGGTTGATTCATGTTAATTTTGTTAACTGCAAGTGCTTTGAGTTTGGACAGGTTTATAACGTTGTCTTATAAGAAAGACATATCTGTGTATACGTGTATTGGATAGGTCCATTTGATTATTGTGTGCCTGACAAAATATTGCGACATGCTTGCAGTTTGCATTTTTCATATTCCCACAATATTTTCGAAAGAATTAAAAAAAAAATACATCTGCATCTCTCACAACATTTTCTTTCTCTCAGTGACTAAATTTCAGTGTTAGATTCATGTTCACTCTGTCAAGTGGAAGCGCTTTTAGTTTGGGCAGGTCCATAATTTTGTTGTCTGGTCGTGATATAATTTTAACCCTTTACCAAACGACAAAATTTTAGACTGGTCAAAATTGAATGCACTTTCAGACAGGAAAATAAACATAACTCAAAAATTGAAATTTGTTTCCAGCAGGGTAGAAAACATTGTGGGTAAAGGAGAAAATCCATTTTCTCCTCTTCCCACAATGATTTTAAAAGGATTCTATCTCTAGGTCGCAAAAGCCAGGGATTGTTTCGGATAAGGGTTAAGGTATTGGATAGGCTGGTAACCTGCATTTTTCCCTTTTCCCACTATATTTTAAAGGTGGGTATTTAGAATTTTTACATCTCAGCAAATTATAGAATATATATATGTCACTGAAATGTATATGAAAAAATAAAACAAATCATCAATAATTAATACTCATAAAATTACAAAAAAAAATTGTTTTTGATGGTATTCCCTTAAAAGGCTACGTAGCCTCTTAAGATATTTTTAGATTTCGCGCCAAAAATCAATAAAGCATTGTGGGAATGTCAATTGACTGACATGTGACTTATAACGCTTAAATTCCATTACATAACAAACATGTAATAATTATTTTCCATCATGTCTTCTTCGGACGCTATGTTTGAAACTTCGTCTGTGTATTCCTGTATGTAAAGGAGAGAATTGATCATCTAAAAATAGAACATGTGTCCTGTTGGTGTCAACCTGGGCCGTAGAAAATCTCAAATTTCTCGTGTCATTATTCGACCCATCACAACGTACGTCAGTGTGACGTCACAGGTAGTGATATCGGACCCTTATTATAAAGTAAGTGTGCGCGTTTGGTAAGACTGTTTTATTTTTTTGTAATCGTTCCTTTAAATGATCTGAAAAAGTCTTTAGACCTCCAAAGCGTACAATGCCTAAGGACTTTGTTTTTTTGTCAAAGCTTCTGTTAACTACTTATACTAATGGAATAGACTTTGACCAACTATTAAAACCCAATCACTTTTTGATATTTGGTCAAAGTATTTGTGCATATAGACATCTGCTTCCTGTTTAAAACATCAGAATATTAAATGTATTCATCTAATGTCTTTGATAAATACATGAGAGTCCGTTTGTATCCACCCAAGCTAGCCTCATTCTATCTTTATATCGTACTTACTTTTCGATATGGCGGACACGAGTTACGAAAATGCGCAGGTCCGATATCACTTCCTGTGACGTAGGTTGTTACCCTTGTATTCTTGTCTGTCCTCTCTCGATTTATGATATTCTTGTCAAATGATCCGTTTTCGAAACAAATCTGAAACTCTACTATCATGTACATCTGTTATTGCCAACGCATCTTCGCTATGGCGTGCGTGCGTATGTGTCGGTGGGGGTGTGTGGACGGGTGGGTGGGTGTAGATGCGGGTGTGGGTGTGTTTTCTGTTTTCCTTTTCTCTCTTTTCCGTTTTTCCCGTTGGTATTTTTAGGTTTATATTTGTTCACGTGACTAAATTCATTATACGTATATGTGCTGTGACAATGTAGGCTACAACTTGTAGACGTCAAAAAACAAATGTCTGTCTGTCTGTTGTCGGATGGTTTTCGACTACTGGGGTTTTATGAACGCAAATTAAAAGGCTTTGGGAGTAGATCTATAAGGGTGATTTTTTTTTGCATTTTTGTAAACTTTTCGTCCCAAAATCTGAAGGGCCACCTTTAACCCTTTATCACACAATGATGACTTTTAACGACACTGAGGAAGCAGCCTTTTGAAAATATAGTGGGAAAAGGAGAAAATGCTGGTAACCAGCATTTCTCCTTTTCCTACAAAATTTTCTTCTGTATAAAAGCAGAACTGCTCCATTTAAAGCACTGTGAAATTGTCGTCTGCAAATTCTTTCGGTGGTAACCTTTCCCCCCCCCCCCAACCGTTACCACGCCGCAAAATTTTAGACCTATCCAAATTAAAAGAATTTGTAGATGATCATTTCAGTGTGGCTCAAATGGTGCAATTTTGCATTGATAGGGTAGAAAACTTTGTGAGAAAAGGAGAAAATGCTGGTTACCAGCATTTTCTCATTTTCCCTCAATGTTTTCAAAAGGCTTCTTCCTCAGGGTAACCAGCATTTTTTCCTTTTCCTGCAATGTTTTCTACCTCTCAGAAAACAAATTTAAAATGTTCAGTCACTTTTATTATGTCGTCTGGAAATGCTTTGATTTGGAAAAGCCAAAAGTTATGTCGTTTGGTAAAGAGTTAAGGTAAGACCTGTGTAATGCACTTCCGGTGAACATGGGGCACGAATTCTAATTGGTTGATAAAGAGATAGAGGATAATTGGGTTTTTTTTGTGAAAGATCAAAGTTTATTTCATCGAGTGACCACCATCGGTTATATTTTCACGAGTTGCGCAGCCTGGTTCTTTAACGAGCTCGGCGTATAGCACCGTCACACGGGACCTCGGTTTAAAGTCTAATCCGAAAGACTATTAGAAGTTTTTAGTTGGCCAGCCAGGGATTCGAACCCACAACGTGTAGTGACCAGAAACATTGTGTTCACGAGTCCTACGCTCTACCTACTGAACTATATCGGCCGGTAATACGAAAGAAATAGGGCGTATCTCAATGTTGACGGGTAGGCAATCATTTTGCTCACATGTTTGCCGACAAGCTGAACGTATATTCCGGTTACGCGGGATTAATGAAAGACAATTAAGCGTTAATGTCAATGAACCCTTAAATCGCTTATTACGCCTGTCTCTTTTGAAGACAAGGCAGACGATTCTATAGTCTGCACAGAATATGCAATCTTATGTCGAATAAGCAAGCTATATTGTAATATCTTGACCCAAACATCCCTGGGTGGATTTGAAATAATGACGCATTTTTCCCGAAATGTAAAATGCCAATTTTATCAATCCAGCGCTCCAGTATAAGGGTTAACTGAGTCATAGATTACAAGAATGGTATAAACTAAGAACACTTTCGGACGTTCCTTATAGGACCCATGAAGTCAACCGTCAGATGATGTTGGTTGGTTATCCTTAATAGGATGGTAAACATTGCGCAAAACTGAGAAAATGTTCGTTGCCAGTATTTTCTCATATTCCTGTATGGTTTCAAAATACCCTCCCCTTTCTAAAAAGCCCCATTCTTTAAGGTCATTAAAACTCAGCACATGTATTGTAAACTTAAAGTTAAATCTCTGTTTTGAAAATTGGAAATCGTTTGTTTTGAAACTTTTTTTTTTCAGTCTTGATAAAGTATATTTCAAATAAAATGGAACCAAATAAAAAAAAAAGTCACGGGGGAAAAAAACGTTTCAAAATACTTTTGGAAAAAGGAGAAAACGCTAGTAACCAGTATTTTCTCCTTTAACCACTATGTTTTGTACTTTTTCCCAGCCAAACATCACATTTTCAGCTGCTCTTACCTTATTATATGCTAATTGCTTTAACATAGACGGCCCTAATTTATTATTTTTTGAGGGGTTTTGTAAAGGGTTACTAAAATGGAACACATTGTGGGAATGTTGATTATCATTATTTGCTACTTTTCCTACAATGCTTTCAAAAGCCTCTTCTTCAACATTGTTGAAAGTCAGTATTGTGATTTAAAAGGCTGAATCTCAGTTTCTATACTCTAAAAGGCACCTTTCTAGAAACTCTTTGCTTTGTCAATAAAATTGTCTATGGAATAAAATGGTAAAGACTCAATAAATTATGGTAAGACATGTGTAATGAAAAACAGCTATTTCCACTAAAATATCGTCCTGCAAAACTAGTTATAATTAAAAATGAGTATTATTGAACTACTTTCACCTTTTCATTTTTTTCCTTCTTTGAATTATCATTTATAAATCTAAAACCACCATATTCTCAATTCAAAAAGAGACAAGAGGGCCATGATGGCCCTGTATTGCTCCACTGGCTTTTTAACCCTTTACCACACAAACTGAAGTGTTCATGACCATGAAAAAGAGGGCCTTCAAAAACAATGAACACTGTCAGGCAATACAAGTAGATTAATTCATTGGCATGAAAGGTAAAATCCTTGGAAAAATAAGCTGAATGATAGAAACCTTACTCTGAATTTATTATTCACCTCATGTGAGCATAACTATTAGCATCAAAATGAATCACACTCCTTGAAAACAGAGCATTTTCTATCAAAAACTTAATGTCTAGCACCAATCATGTATCAAAGCAGTTTTGATAATCAAGGGAAGTAAATAGTACCAAACTTTATCTTTCATAAAAAGAGTTATTTCCCCTGATAAATGATTAAAATGAAGTGACTATATTTTGAAGCCCATGTTAAACTTGTGATCCCTGAATGGAGGCAATTTTGACCCCAGACCTACAATATGAAACTAGAATGTGTGTTTATAAACAAGAAGATTTTTTAATCTTGTCCAATAAAAAGCCCTGTACATCAAGTTTGCTCAATAAAAGGCCCTCTAAAATATGTGACCCATGAGACAGGTTTATCAAGTTTTCACTATAAAAGCCAATGTAAAACTTGTGACCCCTGGGATGGGGTCAAACTTGACCCCCAAAGTTAAAATTTGGGCCCTCTTGGTAGAGGCCCATAAGATAAAGCTACACGCAAAATTTGGTAGCCCTATGCCTTATGGCTATGTACGACGGTTATTAAAGTTTCCCTATATAAGCCCATGTAAAACTTGTGACACCCTGTGACAGGGCTAAATTTAACCCCAGGGCTATAATTTGGGCACCCTTTAGTAGAGACCCCCTAGATAAAGCTACATGCAAAATTTGATAGCCCTAGCCCTTACAGCTAGGTACGAGTAGATTATTAAAGTTTCCCTATATAAGCCCATGTAAAATTTGTTACCCCCCCGGGGCCGGGCCAAATTTGACCCCAGGGCTATAATTTGGACACCCTTTGTAGAGGTCCACTAGATAAAGCTACATGACAAATTTGGTAGTCCTAGGCACTATGGCTAGGTGGAAGAAGAATTTTAAAGTTCTCCCTATATAAGCCCATGTAAAACTTGTTACCCCCGGGGCAGGGCCAATTTTGACCCCAGGGCTATAATTTGGACACTGTTGGTAGAGGTCCACTAGATAAAACTACATGCCAAATTTGGTAGCCCTAGGCCCTATGCCTAGGTAGAAGAGGAATTTTAAAGTTCTCTCTAAGCCCATGTAAAACTTGTGACCCCCGGGGCGGGGCCAATTTTGACCCCAGGGCTATAATTTGAAGAAACTTGGTAGAGGTCCACTAGATAAAGCTACATGCAAAATTTGGTAGCCCTAGGCCTTACGGTTTCAGACAAGAAGATTTTCAAAGATTTTTAAAATTTTTCAGTTTTGTTGCCATGGCAACCAGAGTTTTTGAAGGAATTAAATTCTTTCAAGAAATTCTGAAGAGGACCATGACAGGATCATTTCTGTGAAGTTTCATCAAAATTGGATGGGTAGTTTCAGAGAAGAAGATGTTTAAAGAAAAAGTTAACGCACGGACGGACGGACGGACGGACGCACGGACGGACGGACGGACGGACGGACGGACGGACGCACGACGGACAACGGGCCATGACATAAGCCCGCTGGCCTTCGGCCAGTGGAGCTAATAATAATTACCTCCCTTTTCAGAAAACTAACAAAGGTATCAAAAAATAATTTCAAGATAGACATAAACGGAATTTCTGATCCGTTAGAAATGTGCAAAAATATTATTTCTGCATAAATCCTTATTTATCCTTATTTATCAACCAATTAGAATTTTCACCAGAAGTGCATTATACAAGTCTTACCTTAATCATCTCATTACAAAGTTACAGTTTTAGACCTATCAAAACTGACTGCATTTTAAAGCAAAAAAGACAATTTAATCCATTACAATATGCTAGCATGTACAGTTTTAACAACTCTGAGAAACAGATTATTTAAAAACTTAATTTTGAAAAAATTACACAAGTCTTACCTTAATCATCTCATTACAAAGTTACAGTTTTAGACCTATCAAAACTGACTGCATTTTAAAGCAAAAAATACAATTTAATCCATTACCATACGCTAGCATGTACAGTTTTAACAACTCTGAGAAACAGATTGTTTAAAAACTTAATTTTGAAAAGGAGAAACTTCCTTGACTCTGTACACGAAGAAAAAACTCAGACCTTCCAAAATTGAATGCATTTTCAGGTAGCAACTTTTTGATCTGGCACCTTTGATGGAACCTGTCTAAAATAGGAAGGAAGACATTTTAGGAAAAGGAAAAAATTTCAATAAGCACTGTATTCTCCTTTTCAGACCAAAAGTTTTCAAGCCTTCTTCCTAGACATTTTAAACTCATTACTGCGGTAAAAAAGTTTCTATACAGCGTAAAAACATATACAGGTAACACTAAATCAAACTCTTTGCTATCACATGAAATTTTTCCTTCAAATGAAATGGAAAGGAGTTTCAGAAAAGTCAATTTGTTTTAATTTTTTCAACATATGTTCACAAGCCTTCTTCAAGTTTGTTAAAACTCAAGATAGTAAACTGGTCATCATTGCACAGGAACATTGCACAATTCTATAGACTTTTCTGTATCAGGAGATGCGATTTAAGTACAGGAAAATGTATGGCATTATGTTATGCCCAAATTCTAAACTCGCCTTCTAACAGTACTTTCAGTACTTTGATTCTTTGGTATGTCTGGAATTTGTTCTTTATGATGGGACTGGACCCGGTAACTCATGTAACTCATACATAGAAAAAGGAGAAAGTGACTCAAATTTTAAATTTAAAAAAAAATGCGGTTATTATGTATATCATGTGAAAATTTAACACCCATCTTTGTTTGGATGGGTAAATAAAACACATTTCAGCTAAGATATCCCCCATCAGTGCTTAACGCGAGTTTAAAAAAGGGATCGCGGATTAATATGGCTTTATAGTTAGCTTATTTGATTGGTCAGTCAACTCAATCGAGAGCACCTTACTGTAAATATTGAGATCTTATAATGAATATTCATTAACTTTGGCTGATTTCACGAATGTCTGATATTCATGTAGCATCGAGACGGTAGGGCTTCGTGTATAAGGGTGGAACTTCGAACTCGAGTGATATCATTTGAAATCAACTCTTTTAAACCATGCAAACAATGAATTTCAGGGTTAAATATCGTAAAACTTGCCCTAAATTTGAAAATTTGTTTCGTTCCGCAGCTTTGACCTAGTTTGTAACGTACGTCTCGGATGAAACACCCCAAACCACTCGAAAAATACCCCAAAACACCCCAGAGCACTCGAAAACTATTCCATTACACATCAAAAAACTTTTGTAACATCTAAAACTGCATGCCAAACGCTTACATACACGATTTTATGGAAATCAGACATAAACTTTTGCTATCAATTCTAGTATTTTAGGTCTTTGATCCGCTTAAGTTTGAAGTACAAAATTGTACTTTGATTAAGAAAATGGCGGACGGGGATAGAAATCAAACGCATTGTCTGCGCATGTCATATTCTTCGAAGATTCGACTCACTCTCTTGCACTCCGGAATAAAAGTTAAGGCATGGAATGACTGATGCACAATGGACACTGGGCCATGACATAAGCCTCCTGGCCTTTGGCCAGTGGAACACAAATTAAAACTTGACATTAGATGAGTAAAAAAAACAATGTTCTAAATGATCCAGCCTTTCTATCGATAGTTTTTGGAAAATTGGTGTTCTGTAATTTTAATAAAATCGTAAAATCTGCCCTTTTACATGTCGAGAAAGACAACAAAATTTTGAATCACAAACAGTACCATGTGATTACGGCACTGGTGAAATGGTCATAGAAGTGTAAATTACCTAAGTTATAGTGCTGAGCTAATGAGAGATAAAAACAGAGAATTACGACTTTTGTCATTACCAATGTCTTCTTCAGGGTTGTAAAAACCAGGGATTAAGTTGAAAACCCTTACAAGTCATATAAGGCTCACAACGTATCGATCTGCCATTCTCAACTTCAGTTTGCAAGGTTTTCAGGCAAGACCTTGCCAAAAGCCAATATTCTCCAGTGGTGAGCCTTTTTAAAACATTTTCCTGTCAATCAATTTGCAAGATTCTAGCAAGTTGCAAGACCTTGCAAAACTGCATTATGTTTACAGTATTGGACCTGTATCAGACAGTTTCCTGTTTATCAGTGCGAAAGGCTCCGACAAGACCTTCCAAAAAGCCAATATTTTCCATTATTGGACATTTTTGGACACTTTTCTGTCAGTCAGAAAGATTCGGGCAAGACCTTTCAAACTGTCAATATTCCACAGAGTTGGGTCTGCTTTAACTCTTTACCACACGACAAAATTTTAGACCGGTCCAAATTGAAAGCATTTGCAGACGACAAAATAAAGGTGACTGAAAAATTGAAATTTGTTTTGGGAAGGGTAGAAAACACTGTGGGAAAAGGAGAAAACGCTGGTTACCAGCATTTTCTCCTTTTCCTACAGTGTTTTCAAAAGGCTTCTTTCTCAGGGGCGTCAAAAGTAGGGATTGTGTGGTAATGGGTTAAAGTTTTTCTGTCATTCAGATTAAGAGTTTCCTGTCATTCCGACTTACCGCTACAATTTTCTGTCATTCAGAACAAGAGCACCACATGTGAGTTCCAATGCTTGGCAGTCAAGTTGCTAAATTTTTGGTGAAAATTCAGTCGAGAAATGGGCAAAAATTCTTCGATAGTCACCTGCCTTTGTTTTATGGTTTGCTAAATTTTTGGTGAAAATTCAGTCGAGAAATGGGCAAAAATTCTTCGATAGTCACCTGCCTTTGTTTTATGGGTTACCCTTTTGATAGAAAACCACTTGTCTATGTTTGAAGTAAATATCTTCAGTAAAAACATCATTAACAAGTAAAATCAAATCCTACAACACCACAAAACATGTCCAAACTGACGGTATTTGCAGACGAAAATTTCAATGTGGCTCAATAATGGGATTCTTGTTTGATAGGATAGAAAATATTGTGGGAAAAGGAGAAAATGCTGATTACCAGCATTTTCTTCTTTTCCCACAATGTTTTCAGACAGCTTCTTCATCAGGGTCATTTAAAGTCGGGATTGTGTGGTAAAGGGTTAAATGTCAAAATTTTTGCACCATGACAATGCAGATGACCAAAGAACTGTAACAATACCTGGATGTTTTCCTGCAAAACAATCATGCTAACAACATTCACCAATTTTTTTCTCTCTTTTAACCCTTTACCCTATCAGGGATTTCTATGGTATCTCTAATTGACCCTAAATAACAGCAAGGATGAAGCCATTTTTTATGCGTGTGTGACACCTTTTGATAGCATAGAAAACATTGCTGCAAAAGGTGAAATTGCTCATAACGAGCAATTTCACCTTTTGCCACAATGTGTTCCAAAGGCTCCAACACGTAATGCATAGAAATGAGTATCTATGGTGTAAAGGGTTAAACTCTTTTGCATGAATCAAATCATCTAAAATGTACAGACAAAAAAGGAAAATACATTTGATTATGAGTTTTCCATCTAGATTTTTTACAATTGATTCAAATATTATGGCATGTATATCAACCCATTACCACATAGATCTAGTCCCTACTTTTGACGACCCTGAGAAAGAAGCCTTTAGAAAAAACATTGTGGGAAAAGGGGAAAATGCTGGTAACCAGCATTTTCTCCTTTTCCCACAAACTTTTCTACCCTTCACTAAACAAATTTCAAATTTTCAGTCACTTTTATTTGTCGTCTGCAAATACTTTCGATTTGGACAAGCCTAAAATTTTGTCGTTTGGCAAGGAGTCAAAGGAGTTTTGAAAATTTATCTTTTTCTATCTTCACCTAGGAAATATCACTCGTCCATAAGTATGTGATGGCTTGCTTTGTATCTTGCAATGTGGAGATGCATAAATAGACAACGTTATACAATGTAGATATTAACCGTATAGCACGTAGGAAAACACAACTGCCAGATAAAGCTAAGTTTATCAGGTTACCCCTTTATTTCGTCAGTGTTAATGACGAAAACAGGATAAAGCCCTTTCATGTCAGAGTGTGGCTCAAATGTGATATTATATAGTGGATATTTGTCTTTTTTGGTGAAAGAGCAAAAATTATTTCATCGAGTGGACACCATCGGTAATATTTTCACGAGTGGCACAGCCACAAGTGAAAATATTACCGATGGTTTTCACGAGATGAAATAAATTTCGATCTTTCACCTAAAAAAACAAATATTCTATTTATTTCATGCTTTTAACCCTTTCTGGGAGGAGCTTTATCAGAATCCAGTACAGTTCTTTTCCGTTTTTCCCCATGGCGTACACCTCCCGCATAGCAACATATTACAATATTGGGTCAAGCACGAGAAATGTAAGGTATATGACGACATATTTCCCATCTGGTTGTTAGGCTCGCGCAATTTACCTAGGCAACAAAAACGTGAAAATCGGTATTTTCACTGGTTGTACCAGTGTAAGATCGAAAAAATATTTTCACTGCTATTTCTCAATATCCTACTGGAAAGCATGAAATAAGATGGAGTAACTTTCACAGTGTTTGTATTTGCTTAGAGCACCGCGAGGAAACCTATTGCATACCTAAAACTTTTAGGTACAAGATATTGCAGTAATTGATAAATTTATGAGAAAAAAAAATAAGAAATTAATTTACTCCTTACCACGATCCCAACTTTTAATGACTTCGAGAAAGAAAGCCTTTGAAAACATTTTGGGAAAAGGAGAAAATGCTGGTAACCAGCATTTTTCTCCTTTTCCCACAATGTTTACTACCCTTTTCAAATCAAATTCAATCTTTGATTCACATTTATTTTGTCGCGTGCAAATTTGGACGAGCCCAAAATTTTGTCCTTTGGTAACGAATCAATTGTTTAAATGGTGTATAAATATTTTATTGCAATATTTTGACCAAACTAACGGGAAATCAAAATGTATGTATTACACTCCAGTGTTATGTTATCAAACACTTAATACCGTCTGTGCAATTTTATTCCCATGTAATGCATGTATCCGAGTCAGAAAATTTATGAGTATACAACAGAATGTCCATCCACTATTTTGGGCAGGGGAGACTAGCAAAGGATAGGAATTCCACTCTCTCACTCTCATTTCTCTTTAAAATTTATACTATCTTTATTTTATTTTTTTGAAACCCATCTATATGTACTAGCTCTGGTGCAGCCAATTTGGATGAATAAATGCACCCACTGATGCATGTATACCAAAGTGATACTCTGTATTACTATGATTGTCTTGCTAGCTGCAAGCAGGCTCCAAAAAGATGGTTTGTATGGATGAATGACTATGTATAAACCAATACTTTCTCCTTTTAACAAAACATTAATTTAAACTTTCAATCATAAGTCATTCTCTTAAGCCACGTTCAATTGCATTTAACATTCTACAAAATCAACTATTTAGCCTTTTCCAAATTGGAAGTACATGTAGTTGCAGACAACAAAATTATGGTTATGTAGGACAGAAAATCTTTCATTCAATGGGCAAAAACCGACAAAATGCTGGTTACCAGCAAATTCAAAGCATCTGTAGACAATAACTGAAGTCTTGTTAATGTGATGATTTCTGACTTTGATCGGGTAGAAAATATTGTGAGAAAAGAAGAAAATGCCGTGTACCAGTATTATCTCCTTTTACCACAATTTTATTCTAAAGGCTTCGTTCTCAAAGTTGTTTAAAGTTGGATTTGTGTGGTAGAAAGTTAAGAGTCCATTTCTTTTGCTTGTTTGCATGCTATTGTCCCATTGGTCAGTCACAACATTATTTCACTCTGTCATGTGTTGTCTCGCAAATCTGATTGATCAAAATATCTCGATATCAAACATATAAATAAGTTCAGAGGTACAAGTCTTGGATCTTCCAGCGTGTCCTGAAAATAAAAGGTGGAGTTCAACTAAGTTATGTCTACTGTTTAATTCTAAGTAGTATTTCAAAAAAATTACTGCAGCCAGTACTTCTGACCATATGGTCCTAGTATTTTGTTGAATGAACATAAAAACCTTTTCAAAGCAATTGCTGCTTTCCCACATAGCTGTACACAGAAATGACACAAAGTTTAATTATGAGTTAAACATTTTAGTGCTAATTTATTTCATTCTTCTTTAAAAAAAAAAAAATTCTTTGCAGGTGAATTCCAAACCCATAATTGTACATGTCATTTTGAGCATAAAGAAAAACATTATTCTTAACACAAAATTCAGACATTCAATGGCAGGAAAATGATTTAAGAAGCATTGGTGCAAATAAAAAAAGAAAAAACTTGCTGCTTTTAACACTCAAATTAAAAAAGAGTTGATAAACAAATTATGAAAAGTTGCATAGATTCCATCCTCGGATACCCCAGGGTCTCCCTATTTGCTACGCTACATCGACCCTGGGACAATTGACTAATAAAACTTTGAATCAGCCGCCGAAAATCGATACTAAACGTCATACCGTACAGTACACTCGCCCATCCCAAAATGATGATAGAACCAATGAAAAGCCAGCATTCGGCCAGCGGTAAAGCGAGCCGCCGAAAATCGATACGAAACGTCATAGTGTACAGTACACTCGCCCATCACAAAATGATGATGGAACCAATGAAAAGCCAGCATTCGGCCAGCGGTAAAGCGAAGGAAATTCAACTAATTGTCCCAGGGGTCGATGTAGCGTAGCAAATAGGGAACCCGGGGTATCCGAGGATGCATAGATTCATTAAAAGGCTGAGACAGAAAGATAATTTTTAGAACAGGAATTTTTGTAAATCAACATTTCCTGTATTTCAGACATTACATCTTCTTCCACACAATACCTTTTTTTGACGGCATGAAAGTGCAAAGACATTTGCAAAACAAAATATTGTAGGAAAAGGAGAAAATGCAAGTTTAATAACAGAATTTATTTCTTTTCCAACCCTTTTTCTGTAGCCTTTTAAAAACTCCATCATTTGAGCAATATTTAATTTCGTTGTCTGCAGGTGTTTTCCACTTGAACAGATTTTGAATTAAATGTCTGATCAAGAGTTACCTCCTAATTTCCTTTATTGATATTTTAACTCTTTACCATACAACAGACTTTAGACTAGTCCCAATTTCCACTTGCGTTTGCAGACAACAATTTGAACAAGACTAAAGTAACAAAATATAATGCTTACTGTACAAAGGGTTGAAAACGTTATGGAAAATGAGAAAATTATGGTGAGCAGTATTTTCTCCTTTTCCCATAGTGATTTCAAAAGGACTTTCATCAATTTTGACATTGTTTGATAAAGAGCTAAATTTTACCATGGAGGTAAAAACATGGATTCATTAATCCCTGGGTTGCTACCCAACTCACTGACTTTTTGCAGACAATGTAGATCAAGATCAGGCTGCATGGAATGAGCAGCTTGATCTTTGATTTACACTGTCTGATAAGGTGATATTTTTCTGTAAAGCTTGAAGAAACAAAGTTTAATTTAACTTATTTAACCCATTACCACACAATCCCTACTTTTGACGCCCCTGAGAAAGAAGCCTTTAGAAAACATTGTGGGAAAAGGAGAAAATGCTGGTAACCAGCATTTTCTCCTTTTCCCACAATGTTTTCTACCCTTCACAGAACAAATTTCAAATTTTCAGTCACTTTTATTTTGTCATCTGCAAATGCTTTCAATTTGGACAAACCTAAAATTTTGTCGTTTGGAAATGAGTTAACAAGAAAAGGGTTAACTTACAAGTGAAGCTCTAAGCCTGGAAAAAGCACGGGCAAGATCTCGCAACAGGGAGCAGGACTCTGGTAAAAGTGGTTTGTCTAAACATATTAGTAATGCATAAAACCAATAACCCTGCAAGAAAAATGAACAAAAAGTATTAGTATACTGCAAAGAAATTTCTTATGATTGGATTGGATAATAAGTCCAAACTGGCAAAACCAACTTAAAGGTGGGTATTTAGATTTTTCATATCACACCAAATTAAAAATATATATATATCACTAAAATTGATATGAAAAAACAATACTAATCATCAATAATTCAGAAACATAAAATTACAAAAAAAAAAAAAACATTTTTGCTGGTATTCCCTTAAAAGGCTATATAGCCTCTTAAGCTATTTTTATATTTCCCGCCAAAATTCAAAAAAGCATTGCGGGAATCTTCAGTGACTGGCATGTGACTAATAACTCTTAAATTCCTTAATAACAAACTTGTAATTATTTTCCATAATGTCTAGAACTTCGGGGGCTATGTTTGAAGCTTTGTCTGTATATTTACGGTAAGTAAATGAGCGAGCTGCTGATGTAAAAACAGACTGTGTTTCCCTACCCTGGGCTGTAGTAAAGGGGGGGTCTCACCCTATATGAAATTTACATAGGGACCTGCCCACGCCCAGAATTTTATGAAAATTTATGTGAAGGTAGTGTATTACATGAGGATTATATTACTAAAAAGAAATTTCTTCCATCTACCACAGTTTTTGATTTTTTGAATTTTTTAGAATTTTCGATAAAAAATGGGTGTGCCTCAATTAAAGGAGCCCACAGTCCTTCTGATTTTTGATTTGCTGACCAAATTTGTTCCTAAAATAATGCTTATTAATCTCCAATCATGTATGAACCTTTAGTTTATATTGTTATATTGAACAAAATTGACCATATCAATTTTTGATTGAAGTGACCCCCAAATTTCACATTTGTAAAATATTTTGAACAAATTGAATTGTTATTTTCACCATGTTACAGTTCTTGTCAACCTATGAAATTGATATTGAATTTGACCACAAATATGCTTGTTCTTATCCTAAAATATCAAGAAAAAATAAAACCGGTAACATAATTTCTTTTAAATTTTAGTCTTAATGGTCAAATTTTCTGAAAATTTAAAATTCACATTTTTTTTTAGTTTTGTTTTAGGGTTTTTATTATTGTTTATTTACGCATGTTTATGATTTGTGCGATGTTCTGGTATAAGAAACTTCGCATACAATCAAAAGATAATGCTTTATTTACCAAAAAGAGTTTTTGCAGAAATAATAGGACCTTGTTGAACACCATAAAGAAAATCAAAAATAGCAATATTAAAACTCAATTGAAAGTCTGATAATGAAAATAGATCAGATGTTATCTATTAAAACTGCTCCTATGCGGACTTCTGAGGAGTTTACTATTACTCAGTGCAAACAGATAATTTAACACTACTTATTAATGATTTTTATTTTGTTTCACTCTCATTAAGCCAATTCTATACATCTTTTCCATATGATACCATACGATGTCCTATGAACAACCTACTAAGGTGTAAATAATTAGACTTCTTGTCCTAAGTTTTACAAATAGTAAAATGTGTGAAAACCACAATGGAATTACCCAATTGATGTATAAATAATACAAAGTGTAAATTGATATGAAAAAGAAACACTGATATAAACAAGAGGAGAATAACCAAAGCTCAGAGAACCAAAGAGAGTGGAATACAGCTAAATAATGCTTAATCTTTTCTGTTACCCTTTTGTGAACTTCAGCCTTGACTGCAAATTGCTGAAGTCAAAAATGTATAAACAACTTTTAATAGAATTAAGTCTGTATTAATGTAGCTATGTTTTTTCAATTATTGGCAACTACAAAAGCTAGTATCAAATATGACAAAACATAGACTAAAATACATGTAATAAGTAAACTACTCTCTTAGCTGATGGCAGAATGAAATGTTTCAATTAGAAAGTAGTTTAGGCATGAGTGTTACACTAGCGTTTAAAATGTGACTTTTGGAGTTACAGAAGAAAGCAGTTTCAATGAAATACCAGTATGAGTACATGTACTTTTTGAAAAGCTATACAGTCAGACTTTGTTCAAAGAAATGAATTGTGTATGACTGCAGAAAACGGTTAACAAATATAGGAGTATTGTATAATGATGTAGAAGTGTTTTCTTGTTCTTTTCTGTTTAGTGGAAAGTGAATGTAATTGATAATCACTTTTAGTCTTTGTAGCCAGTATCAACCTCAAGGAAAAACAATTTGTTGATATCACGATGACTCTTGTTAAAACCATTCATATGTATAAAGAAAATCATCATTAAGGATGTTCAAATATATAAAAAAATATAAAATATGTTTTCAGACACAAGTATGTTTTGCTGACAGTTTTTTAATTCAAACTTCAAAGTTGTTGATATAGGTAACCTTACTAATTGCCAGGTACTGCCAGACCATTAACATATGCACGAGTTGCATCTAGATGGTGTTAACAATATTGCTATTAGTATAATAATTGATTTACTGGTTGTCATCTGAATGTCTTTGTTAAGACATGCATATATCTATGGTAAAAGTGGAGCACCCTGTCTAATACTCTTTTAATGATAAGCCACTTTCTTCAGATGATTGTCCTATTGAAAATTAGAAGTGTAGAATATATTTTGGGATGAAAGGAATATTTATTAAATAAAAATAATTTGTGAATTGGTGTTTTTTGGGGTTTATTTTCATACATGCTACTTTCTTAGGAAAATATCTGTATAATTACTGCTATATCTTTACAGAAGTCTGTTTCTGTATGTGAATCTTTCATTTATCATAGTTAGTTATGCAAAAATATCGATATTATTGCATTAGAAAGTGTTTTGGTAACCATAACACATTTTAGATGGACATTAGATTTTTGTCCAAAACACAACCTTTGCTCATATCATGCATAATATGAGATTGTTACCGGTTTTCAAATTTTATAAAATTTTGTGTGTATTATGTAGACATACAGGGCCTACTTTCCTAGCAATTTCATAGGTTGACAAAGACTAGAACTACCATAAATGTTTTGTTGAACTTTGTGTTTGGAAAATTTCGGTGTCAATTTTATCCATACTTTTTACATTCAAGTTTTTAAAAAACAGTCAAGTCAATACCTATAATAGCACAATTTGTATCTAATATCTCTATAAGGTGTACCTTTACTATTCATGTTAAAGTTTTAGGAAAATAATGAATTTCGATAACTTTGGACTTAGTTTTTTCAAGGCAGGTACCAGCCAAAACTAGGAGTACCCCAAGGTGCCCTCCTGAGACCTACATGTCTTATTTGAAGTAGATAAATACATTTTTGCAGTTCATAGGCCAAAGGCAATTCGCTTGCAAAGTATCAAGAAAATCCATGCGTGGGCGCAAATGAGACCCCCCCTTTCTAATTTCTCATGTTGTCTGATGGTTTTTGACTACTGGGGTTTTATGAACGGAAATTATAAGGCTTTGGCAGTATAAGGATGATTTTTTTTGTATTTTTGTAAAATTGTCGTCCAAAAATCTGAAGGGCCACCATTAAAACCTTCGGCTCTGGGTGACATGATTCAACACAGCCGTGTCGGAAAAAAAAATATTACAGACAAAACTTAACAGCAAATCCATAACAGTAACTTATTCAAAGTTCCTGACATTCTGAACAAGAGTTCAGCATGCAGTGATAATGCTCAGGTGTGGTAGCCTTATCAGTAAGAATTCAATACATATTTTTAATTTTCCCTCTACTAACTGAAGAAGTTCTACTTTTTTCAAAGTATAAAAAATTGATTTCAACTGCCATTGAAGATGAACTGGGTTATAGTATAAAATAAGGCAATGAGAGCTGTAGATCCAAATCAAACTGCATGTTCTGTGCAATCTTTTCTTGATCTATTCCATGTACAAAAGCTACTTCAAGATATCATTGGCAGTGAAAGAGTTAACCCTTTACCCCATAAGGCATTTCTATGGTATCTCTAATTGGCCCTAAATAACAGCAAGGATGAAACCATTTCTTATGTGTATATAACACCTTTTGATAGCATAGAAAACATTATGACAAAAGGTGAAATTGCTCGTCACGAGCAATTTCACCTTTTGCCACAATGTTTTCCAAAGGCTACTAAAACCAATGCGTAGAAATGAGTATCTATGGAGTAAAGGGTTAAATAGGCTGAAAAGGGACATAACTGTGTCAATATATTTCAAGGTTGCCTGCATTCCTTGTACGGGTTCCCCTTTGATTATGAACAACCAGCACACAATTGATCAATTGCATTAATATTGTTTTACACCACTTTGTAACCAGGTTTACCATCACTTTAGTCCTATCACGGTGACTGCTTGTCTTGGGTTTCAAAAGTACTGGACAAGGCTCTGAAGTGTTTTGCAAGAAAACACATGAAATACACTGTGGAGCCAGAGAGTCAAGAACCCAAGGCCTCCAGGATACAAGTCATACACTCTACCATTGGGCTACCAAGGACCCCTTAGGGTGAAACAGATATCTTCTGTGATAACAGATATTGGAAAAAGTTTCACCCGACTTACCTGCTGTTTTGTAAACCCTGTGACTTCAAACCAGTTCAGGTGATACTCCAACACTTTAACAACTGTAGTCTGATCCATGGCCACCACAATGCTCACTGGATAAAGAATAATTTGCAATAAAGATCATCTAGTGTACATCCTTTACCACATAAACCCATCTCTAATGACCATGATGATTTGAAAGTATTGAGGGAAAAGGAGAAATGCTGGTGACCAGCATACTGTCCTTTTTACCAAAAGAATTTTTCCCATTACAAACCTCGTAAGCTGAGTCATCAATTGAGAAACAAGTTCTTACAACTTATACTAATCTCTCTCAATTCTGCTTCCTGGGAACTACACCAGTACTTACGCCGAATGTGTGGGCCTATGAAAAATCCCAAAGTTGAAACCCGCTCCCGGGTATTGAACTTTGGACCTTTAGGTTATGAGGCCGACGCTCTACCTCACGACCATGGACACCACATTCTGTTTGTTGATTTGTTGTCAGTAATTGCTTTCCATTTGGACAAGTCTGAAATTTTGTTGAGTGCCATAATGGTTAAATGCAATCAGTATTTCAGTTTAACCCTGTAACAAACAATCCCTGAAATAGAAGCCTTTTGAAAGCATTGGGGGAAAAGGAGGAATTTCTGGTCACCAGCATTTTCTCCTTTTCCCACCACATTTTCTTCTCCTCTGGAAACAAATTTTGATATTTGAGTTATGTTCATTTTGTCGTCAGACGTCTCCAAGTGCTTTCAACTTAGACAAGTCTAAAATTTTGTCATTTGGCAAAGAGTTAAGCACAGAAACCTGACAGCCCATCCAGGCCTTCCTATACCTTCTTTGCCAGTACTTAACTCTGCAATCTTTCCAAGCCACTAGCTGTTTTCCTTTTGTAAAGCATCTAAACTTTACCATCTTGTAGTCAAAAGATACATAATGAGAAATTCCATGAAAAATTACAAGATTTGACAGCTCATTACACTGTCAAGGATCCAGAAATCTCAAGACGAATTCCATCAATTTAGTCACACTGAATTTTTGTACCTGCTAGCTAGCCTTATCAGTTTGAACAAGACAACTTTTGGGAGATTTTGGGGAATGAGATATAATTTAGTGTAAAAACAACATACTTAGAGGTAGAATTCCTTCCCGATCAGGAAAATATTTATCACCAGTTTCAGAGTTGTCAATATTTTCTGCCTGTTGTACTATGGGCTGTCCTGCTCTGGGTGGGGGCTTTATTCTACCAAAACATAACTTACACCAGGCATTGACGTCTTTGGCAAGTGGCTGTTGAAAAATTTGAAAGAAAAGTCCTATGTATTTAATCCTTTCCCAAACAATTCCCACGTGTTAATGATCTGAAGAAAGATACGATTGCAAACCTTTTTTGCAATTGGAGAAATTGCTGGTAATCTGCATTTTCTACTTTGCCCACAATTTTTTCTATCTGTCAAAATATAATCCATGTTAAGCAACTTGTATCTATTTTGTTGTCCAGATATACTTTCAATTTGGATTGAAAGCATTGTTACACAAGAAATTGTTCCAAAAACTGTAGAAGTGGTACAAGAAAGTGTGGAAAACATTGTGCAAAACGAATAATGCTTGTTTCCTACAATGGTTTCAAAAAATCTCTTCTTTAGGGTTTATAATACTCGGAGTTGTGATGAAAAGGGGTAAAATCGTCCGAAACTCCTTTCAAACACTTCAGAATCTTACACAAAGAGTTAATATAAATAATATATATTTATAATAATATATTTAACTCTTTACAAAATGACAAAATGTTAGACTGGTCCAAATTCGAAGCATTTGGAGACGACAAAATTAATGTAACTCAAAAATTGAAAATTGTTCTGGGAAGGTTAAAAACATTGTGGGAAAAGGAGAAAATCCCACGATGTTTTCTAAAGGTTTCTTTTTTCCCGGCTCATGAAAACCAGGGACTGTTTATGAAAGGGTTAATAAAATGTGCTGTTGCACTTATGCAGTGAAAACAGTCCATTCAAACCAAAATGACAAGCTTGCCCGATATCAACTTACTCAGGATAAAGCTTTGATCAATAATAACCTAGTCAAAGCCAATATGACTTGGTGTCAAATCCAAGTGGGCAAGAATCACACCCACTCACTCTTTACCAAACAAACCCGACTGTTAACAACCCTGAGAAAGAAGCCTTTAGAAAAAATTGTTGGAAAATATATTCCACCCTATCAATGTCAGAAATCATCATATTGATATGAATTAATTCGTTGTCAGCAAATGCTTTGAATTTTGTCCAGTCCAAAAATTTGTCATTTGGTAAAGAGTCAATTAATCAGTGTCATTAGCTCTTTACCAAACAATGAAATTTAGACTAGCACTAGCAGACAACAAAATTAAAGAGGCTTAAAACTTGAATTTTGTTTCCAAAAGGATAGGAAACATCGTAGGGAAAAAAGAAAATGCGGGTTACCAGCATTTTCTTGTTTTCCCACAAAGTTTTCTAAAGGCTCCTTTCTCAGGGTCATTAAAGTTTGGATTGTCTGTTAAAGTGTTAACCAAGTATATCCGCATTGTTTAACCCATTACCACACAATCCCTACTTTTGACGCCCATGAGAAAGAAGTCTTTAGAAAACATTGTGGGAAAAGGAGAAAATGCTGGTAACCAGCATTTTCTCCTTTTCCCACAATTTTTCTTACCCTTCACAAAACAAATTTCAATTTTTCAGTCACTTTTATTTTGTCGTCTGCAAATGCTTTCAATTTGGACCAGTCTAAAATATTGTCGTTTGGTAATGGGTTAAGATACAAATCCTTGGTCTGTGTTGTATGCCGTCTGTCTTGGGCTTATATCATAGGCCACAGGCCTGTAACTTGTCTAAAATGGAATTACTTTATCAACAAAATTACATTATATTCTGACCATTTTGATTTGATGTTGATATGCGTAATTTTACCAACATAGAGACTCAATACCAAAAGTCTGCACAACAGTTTGAGTGTGTGTGGCTTTTTGTACCTATTCTATGATAAAATTACTATCCCCTTTTGTCTTTATGGGTATGATACATATATACATACTACTGTTGGAAGCTTGGTCACTTTCAGCTTCTTTCTCATGGCTTTATACCTGGCTAATTTCTGGAAAAAAAAAAAAAAGAAAAAGAAATGATTGCAGGATTTCACATTTAGAAATTTCTTTAGAATAGGACTAAGAATGTGGTTGCCAAACACTAAGTCTAGATTAAATCCTACTGTTGTAGTTGGTCACATGGTGTTCTTGGGCAAGGCATAACAATCCACTGTCTAGTACTGGTGAAACCCAGGAAACACATCACTGTCCCTGTGATATGACTGAAAGTGTTTAAAGCAGCGTTAAATTCTATTCAAATATAAAACTTGTATGGTTTTGAGCTACTATCCGCTCGAAGAGTCTCAACTGCACGAGCCTAGAAACCTTCTTACAAACAAAATCCATAACCAGGGTTTTCCTTGATGCACGATTTTGTGCGTTTTGACACACTTTTAAGGAAAATGACCCGCATTTTTTTCAGTAATGCGTCATGGTGGACGCACAAATATAATAAGAGGTAATAATGATCGTATATACTTCGGACACTGTTATATCGTGAGCAGATGAAAAATCTGGAGTACGAAGGGAAAATGGGACGAAACACTGGACTGTGTATCGATTTTACTAAACCAGTCGATCTCAAATGAAAACAATATGTTTCCTGTCAAAATCGACGTCATTCTTGCTGTCTGCAAGGAAGAAGAGCCCTTAAACAAAGATCAGACGATACTGCAGCTGGTAAGAGCACCAGAACATCATTTCAAAGTCTCGAGGGTTCACTGTAAATTAGCTAGAGATACACTTTGTTATTCTTTGAAAACAGCGGCATGAACGTGACCGCGTGTCAAAACACAAGAATCGGTCATTTATCTAATCGGTGAAAATAGTTTATTTTCGGCCGAAACGGATAATCTTTATCAAGAAAAATAACAGAAACTTCCCACTCTGGCCGACAACAAGCTTTCTTCGCCAATGAAATGGTCAATTCCTATGATAAAAACAAAATAACCCTTAACCATAGCGAGAGGCTACACATAAAAGAACACATACTTTCACAAATAGTAGCCTTTGTTTAAGCGATTTAGCGAATTACATTTTGTTGTGACCCCCACAAATTCCAAAGTGACCCCCATTATTTTTTAGTAGGGGGTCACAATGACCCCCTATTTTTGTGGCCAAGGGAAAACCCTGCATAACAAAGAAACAAAGGAATTAATACATGGCACAAATAAAGGGACCAGGCAGGAATGGAACCTAGAATGCCAGGATGAAAAGCAAACACCATAACAGCTGAGCTAAAGAGAATTCTCCCTAACACAGTTGCTAGGTATTGCATTTAAACTGGGATGAAGCCATGAATGAAGGAGAGGTCTCCTGTAACACATCCCCTCTTAAACTAAAAGTCATCATCTATTAATGACTCAAAGCCTTATTAGGCAGGAAGTCCATTTCTGGACAACAAATGGGATTATAAGCACAATGGCCAATCCTTGACGAGCCCCCATCTTACAAATAAAGTCCCTAATAGAGAAACAAATAAACAAATGCACGGCAGAAATACAAGGACCAGGCAGGATTCAAACCTGGAAAGCCCAGACGTAGGGCAAACTCCATAACCAATGAGCTACGAGACTTCTCCCTAACGAAGTTGTTAGGATTTGTATTTCAACCGAGATGAAGCCATTCATGAAGGAGAGGTTTCCTGTAACAACCTACATATATGACAATGGACGACTAAACCTCTCTATCTTTGTTCAGCAACACCGCCACCTCCATATTTTGCCAATGTGATTAAAAAACAAATAGTCTCATTGAACCAGACTGGACCAGACAGAAAAACAGGCACCTTTTCTTCCTGCTGTCACAATATTTTAAGCAACTCCGCCACCTCAATATTTTGCTAGTGCGATTAAAAAATAAATATTCTTATTGAACCAGACTGGACCAGGCTGAAAAAACATGCACCTTTTCTTCCTGCTGTCACAGTGTTTTACTAAGTGGTCTTCTTCAAGATATCAACAGTAGTTGAGAATTGTGGTAATGTTTTAATCAAGCCTACCTGTCTTTGTTCTGCAAAGTCTGCCACTTGCATGTTTTGCCATTGTAATGAAGGAGCAAAGCCATTAGGTGCTTGTTGGAAATCCCCTATACCCTGAATAACAAGATGAAAATACATGTACAACACTTTACTATAGAGGCTTTTTTTAACTTTTAACCAAACGACAAAATTTTGGATTTGTCCAAATTCAAAGCACTTGCAAACTACAAATTAAACAACTCAAAAATTGAAATTTGTTTCCAGCAGGGTAGAGAACATTGTAGAAAAAGGAGAAAATGCTCCTTACCAGCATTTTCTCCTATTCTCACAATGTTTTTGAAAGGCTTCTTTTTCAGGGTCGTAAAAACCAGGGATTGTTTGATAAAGGGTTAACTCTGTACTGAATGACAAAACTTTCGAATTGCCCATACTGAAAGGTCTTTAAAGTAACAAAATAATTGTGACTCAGAAATGGAAATATGCCTTTGCAAGGATAGAAAACATTGTGGGAAAAGGACAAAATGCTTGTTATCAGCATTTTCCCCTTTTCCCACAGTGTTTTCAAAAGGCTTCTTCCAAGGGGTTGTTGAAAGTAAGGACTGTGTGGTATTGGGTTTACCCAACCAAACTTGGTCATGCAATATGTCAAGAATAAACATGTATGTGAATAATAAAAAAATTTTGTATGTGTATTCTGTCTTAGGGAAAACATTGTGGGGAATGGAGAAACGGGTGTCATTTCTCAATTTCATACAATGAGTTCAAAATCTGTCAACTATACAGGGGATAACAACATAATTTGTTAACTATGATAGGGATTTTTTGAGGTAAAGAGTTAACCCATTACCACATGATCCCTACTTTTAACGCACCTGAGAAAGAAGCCTTAAGAAAACATTGTGGGAAAGGGAGAAAATGCTGGTAAAAAGCATTTTCTCCTTTTCCCACAATGTTTTCTACTCTTCACAAAACAAATTTCAACTTTTCAGTCACTTTTATTTTGTCGTCTGCAAATGCTTTCAATTTGGACAAGCCTAAAATATTGTCGTTTGGTAATGAGTTAATCCAACAATAGAGAACATTCCAATATCTGCTGAGAGTGAAAATGACAGTTTGGATATTTCAACCCATTACCAAACAATCCCTGATTTTTACGACCCTGAGGAAGAAGCCTTCTGAAAACATTGTGGGAAAAGGAGAAAATACTGGTAACCAGCATTTTCTTCTTTTCCCACAATGTTTTTGCTCTTCTAAAGTCAAGTTACAATGTTTGAGTCTCATTTATTATGTTGTCTGCAAATGCTTTCAATCTAGCTAGACAAGTCTAAAAAGTTATCAACCTGGCAACCAGATGTGTATGAACAGCGCTTAACCCTTTCCCAAACTACAAATTTAGACTCTTCCAAACTGAAAGAGTTCGCAGAAGACAATTTTAACTTTCATAATAGTGGCAGAAAACTATCCGAACGGGCAGAAAACATTGTGGGAAAAGGAGAAATTGCTCCTTTTCCCAAAGTGTTTTCAAAAGACTTGTATTGCAGACACATAAAAACAAGGGCTTGTTTGGGAAAGGGTTAATATCACTTTACAATGTATATTTTAAACCATAGCACATGCTCCCCTTTCTAACTTTCCTAAACCCTTAACTAATCCGTAAAAATGTATGACTTGTCTAAATTGAAAGCCTATGTAGAAGTCAAAACAAATGTTAATCAAAATTTGAACTGTTTGTGAAAGGCTGGGAAACATTGAAAACATGCAAGTGACCAGCATTTTGTCACTTTTCTGTAATATCTTTCAAGTCATTTTCATCAGAGGTATTGAAAGTCTAGATCGTGTGATAAGAGAGTAACAAGAACATGCAATAAATCATTAAGCATTAACAGATCCAAAATAGGTAACTCCCAATTGCATTTAGCGATAATTATGGCATTATGTGGTTAATTTTGAAATTCAAAATTTGAATTAAAATTTTGAAATGTTTGTGAAAACAGTCCAAGACTGCATTATTTTGTGCATGTCTTATCCTCATCCAGACTGTGCATAACATAAGTTACTGTTTCCCCAAGAAATCTTTGTAACAATGAGAACTTTTACATGTAAGCTTTTTACCGGTTTAACATGTACTGTTTGCTTGCTTTTAAAAGGTTTCACATCTATTTCAGCCACCACCACTTTTGGACAATTACTTGCTTCCATCCTGAAAATAGATGCATAAGACTATCTTTAAAAGGCAAATAATGGCAAGACCTCAGCTACTAAATTTTATTCTTACCATCTCAAAATATAGTAATTACATGTATTGCAAGTCTAACAATCTGTTTGTTGGTAAATGTTCTTGTCAATGGCAGAACAAAACTAACATCAAAATAAAATCAATGCAAGCAACTGATATAATAAGAATCCACTTCATTCACTCTTATCCAAACTATAAAATTTCGATAATTCTGAATTTTTCCTCTGCGGGTGATCTCAGTTTGGAAGAGTCTGAAATTTGTCGTTTTAGAAAGGGTCAACAAACACATAACCTTACCTTACCCTCCTTAAGTACTCATTCCCAGTTGTTGGTGGGATGTTGAGATCTAAAACATCGTCATCATCTTCCTCGACATACAGCGCTGGTCCACACATCCCATCTTCGTCATCGTAGCTATCCTCTGTATCCATTTTGTGTTGTGCTCTAAGGGAAAACAAAATACTAACGTCATCCCCCCTTCAGGTAGACTTTTTACACGTAACAGCTGATCTGTCTGACTAGGACACCTCCACCTTCTATTAACTCTTTACCATACAACAAAATTTTAGACTGGTCCATATTGAAAGCATTTGCAGACGACACAATGAATGTGACTAAAGAACTGAAATTTGTCTTGAGAAGGGAAGAAAACATTGTGGGAAAAGGAGAAAATGCTGGTTACCAGCATTTTCTCCTTTTCCCACAATGTTTTAAGAAGGCTTCTTTCACAGACGTGTTAAGAGTCGGGACTGTGTGAAAAAGGGTTCAATACGTAACTCTCATGCTATTAACACCATCAGCCTTACTCATTAAATCAGGGGTAGGATCCCGCAGATAAGTCAACCTTTTCTTTCACCAAACAAATCTCAAGCTTTTCCTACCCGAGATGAAAGGCTTTGAAAAATATTAGTGGAAAAGGATGAAATGCTTTTACTTAGATTTTTCTCCTATTTCCAAAAGCCACAATGTTTTCTATAAATTACAAGACAAGTCTGACTGTTTGAATCATGGCTGGCTTGTAATCTTCAAATGCTTTCAATATGAATACAAAATAATTAGTTTCTAAAATGTTGTTACTTGGTAAAGGGTTCATTTACAAGGTTCAAATTTAACGGTCGCAAACTTGCAAAATGCCAGCTGAAATGAAAAAATGCAAGAGCCAAATTCTAACAGTCGAAAAAATTTGCGGGTGCGCCAGAAAATGGGCAAACCTACCCCTTAAAAATCTGAATTAACCCATGAATGCGGTCGTTTTTCGTGTACATTGTATTGCTGTATACGGTTTAGAACTACCCTTTGAGAGTATCACCGACCATGTGACTGGTATTCATAGAGACGCTTGTTGCAATATTGTAAATATTTAAAGCACGTAGACAATTCTGACGTTGTATTTACGTCTGTCTGCATTGCCGCGCTGAGAGTATGGAGCGGAAAATATTTAGATTTTTCGGCAAAAGGCCGGATTCCGTGACATTGCCAGAATACACAGACCCCCAAAATAATAAAACTTAATAAAACTGTGGAATGTGTTGAGTCTGAGCTATAATATCAGCCGTATTCGACGGGTAATCACGGTTTTCCGTGTTGCATACTTTGGTATTCAAATGGTGAATTTCATGATTACGTAAACTTTTGCGAAGCATAAACCTTATGCTTTCAAATTGATGTAATGTTTGTGAAGCACAAAACGGACACCCTACAGGTAGGCGGAGCTAATTATTCATTTTTGTGCTTCACGAAAGCTGACCAGTCGAATACAGCTATTATATAAGCAAACAGAGGAGACCCACTCAACAATATTTAGACTCTCCCGAATTGATAGTCTGCAGTAGACAATTTCTAAATTAGTACAAAGGAAACTTAGTTCTCAAATAATGTAGAAAACATTGTAGGAAAAGGAGAAATTGCTCATCAATGTTTTCGTAAGTTTCTGATTTCAGAGTAGTTAAAGCACATGACTGAGTGGTAATGGGTTAAAATATTGCTAGTACAAAAATGATTTTTGCTAGTAGAAAAAATGGTCACTAGCAAATAGCAAATTTTTGCTAGTTGGGAAAAAAGTTAAATTTGACCCCTGATTTACCCATTAATCACACAATCCCTACTTTTGACGTTCCTGAGAAAGAAGCCTTTAGAAAACATGGTGTGAAAAGGAGAAAATGCTGGTAACCACAATGTTTTCTACCCTTCACAAAAAAAAAATCAAATTTTCAGTCACTTTTATTTTGTCATCTGCAAATGCTTTCGTTTTGGACTAGCCTAAAATATTGTCGTTGGGTAATCACTAATGAGTTAATATTCAACCGACTCCAGACCAGTCTAAAAACTCTAAAATACAGACATGGTAGAGTTATAAGACCAACAATTCTATTACAAATGAGACAGATCTATATTAACTCTTTACCACACAATCCCTACTTTTAATGACCCTGAGAAAGAAAGTCTTTGAGAACATTGTAGGAAAAGAAGAAAATGCTGGAAACCAGCATTTTCTCCTTTTCCCAGAATGTTTTCTACCCTTCTGAAACCAAAAATTTCAAATTTTCACTTTTATTTTGTTGTCTGCAAATGCTTTCAATCTGGACAAACCTAAACTTTTGTTGTTTGGTAAATTGTTAAATGTCTTTAAAAATACCAGTCTCAGCGCTTCATCAAACAAAACTTCTTTAACTAGTTGACATCAAAAAAGTGATTTTTTGTGGACTCAACACTCAGCGCCATGAATAATGGCATCAATGTTAACCCATTACCACACAATCCCTACTTTTGATGACCATGAGAAAGAAGCCTGTAGAAAACATTGTGAGAAAAGGAGAAAATGCTGGTAACCAGCATTTTATCCTTTTCCCACTATGTTTTCTACCCTTCACAAGACAAATTTCAAATTTTCAGTCACTTTTATTTTGCCGTCTGCAGAGCTTTCGATTTGGACAAGCCTTAAATATTGTCGTTTGCCAAACGAGTTACAGGGGATTTTCTTCCTTTCATGTGGGGCCGAATTTCGGCCCCATTCCCAATTGCAAAAAGTGTATTTTTTTCCCAATTTCATCAAATAAAATTCCCAATTTGACGCTAGAAAAAGAAAATAGTCTGATGTATCAGCCAGGGTTTTACCCGACACACAAATTTGCGGGCAATGACCAAAGTTCAAGCAGGAAATCGACAGACGTCGTATTGTAGGTATGAAAATATTTGGGGGCAATTAAGTATAGACTGCATCATAGATTTCAACCGAATTATGCGTTGACTGGATTATCTGGCTGTAAACCGTTCTGCCTACAAAATACAGACGACCGTTAATTTCTCGGCAACTGCCACGCATATATTGCAGCGAAGCGGAGTTTCGTTTGGCAAAAAAGAAGAACCCATCTCCTAAATTGACAGTCCTGAATCAGGAATAAGTTAGGAAAAATACCCGGCCGAATCTAGAGTAAGACCACAAGATTTTTTTACTCTCACAGATCTTGATAGGTTGTCTTGAGCGGTTCATAAAAGCAAATTTTAAGTGTGAAGTTTCCTCTCTCCAATTGATTTTTAACAATTTCTTTTCAATTTTGTAATAGGTCTAGCACAGAAAATGACAATTTTTCAATCTTTCTTTATATGTCAAAGCACTCAAAAAATCAATTTCAAAGATAACTCGTCATGGGGGAAAAACCACGAAAACCCATGACAATACAATTGTCAAACAAGACTTCAGCCGATCAGAGGCTCCTCAATCTGTCGTATCAAGCCTTGATAAGGACCTTTATCAGCTGACTTGCATACACACAATATAATAAAATAAAACAAGAGATTATTTCTCTATTAATTCACCAGAAAAACAAATATCTTTATTTAAATATCCTACCTAGCAGGGTCCGTGTTGGAGGAGGAGGGGGGGGGGGGGGGGGGGGGGGGGGGGAGAGAGAGGAAGACAGGGGGAGTTGAGGTCCTTACAGCTTAGACATTTGAACTAGTATGACAGACAAAAGAGAGCAAATCCACCAAAATAGAAAGAAGTTTGGAATAAAGAAGCAGTATTGATTCAGTAGTACATTTATAATGCCTGAATAAGTTAATTATAAGGTTAAATGTGTTCCAAACTTTATATTTTTTGTCAATATCATTTTCCCAATTTTGACATTTTGTCGATGACTTTTTTCCCAATTTGGCCAGGGGCCTTTTCCCAAAATGCCTGGATAAAGCCCTGAGTTAAACGCTATCATGGAATGATGGACGGACAGTCACAAGGGTGCGTGGAAATACCGAAATACACCTCATACCGGAATACACCAAAATACACCGAAATACACATGGAAATACCGGAATACACTTTATTTACTGAATAGATCTGAGAAATGTACTCTTAAAGTTATAAGTATTTATCAATGTTCATCTTTGTTGAATATTATGTCCAAATAATTCAATATATTTGCGAATTTGTGACTTTCGTTTGGTTTGTGACTGTGAGAACACTGCCGTACCGAAATACACCACAAAGTTGTACAATACGGTAAGTACACCCAAATAAATCAAAATACACTTTAGAAACCAAATTATACCGAGAAAAATACATGTTAACATGTTTAATTAGGAATTTCTAAATTAGCAATCACACCATAATATTATGTGCCAAAATGTTCATTACTTGAAAATTTATGAATTACCGAAATACACCCCTTATCGAAATACACCGAAATACACTGAAATACACCTTATACCGAATTATACCCAAATACACCGAAATACACTTGGAAATACAGAAATACACTGTATACACCTATTAGATCTGAGAAAAATACAAAATTAAAGTTAATAGTATTCATCAGTGTTCATCTTTGTTAAATATTATGTCCAAATAATTCATTAGGTTTGCAAATTTGTGACTTTTTTTTTTGAGTTTGTGAGAACATTGTCATACCAAAATACATCATAGAGTTACATGTATATAGTGTTACATACGGTAAGTATGTTACACCAACATAAACCAAAATACACTTTAGTAACCAGATTATACCAAAAAATACATGTTTATATGTTTAATTCGGAATTTGTAAATTAGTAATAACATGATCATATTTTGTCCCAAAAAGTTCATTATTTGTAAATATATGAATACAGGAATACACCCCTTATTAAAATAAACCAAAATACTCTTTATTTACTGAATTATATCCGAAAATGATACACTTAAATTTAGTATTAATGTTCATCACATTTAAATGTTTTGTCTGTCTAAAAATCATTGTTTTTGCGAATGTATTGAAAGACACCTGGTACAGAAATAAACCAAAATACACTTTTTATACCAAATTATATCCGAGAGATGTACTGTTATACCGGAATACACCACAGAGTTTTGCAATACGGTAAGTACATTATACCAAAATAAAGCAAAATACACTTTATTTAGCAAATTATACCCGAGAAAAACACATTCTTTGGTTAGGAAATTGTAATATGGTCAGCACATATTGAATTAATTTTTTTCCCAAAAAGTTCATTATTTGTGAATTTATGAATACCGAAATACACCGAAATATGATCGGTCGTCTCCAAATGTTTTAAGCTTGATCTAGTCCAAATGTTTGTTTTGTGGTCATGATACACGTTAAGTCTTCAGCCACTTATGGACTGGTCGAAATTAAAAGAAATTGAAGCTGTCACACAAATAATGAATCCATTCTGATACGTTAGAAACAATGTTGTAAAAAGAGAAAATTCTCCATTTTATAACTCAGAGGGCTGACATTGCTAAATGGTTTTGGGAACACCTCTAATCCTCTATTTGTCTTTGATCAGAGTAATACGAAATTTGAGGGAAATCGACATACCGAATTATGCTAAATAATTCTGTTTGTAGATTTCGATCGTGATCAACTATTAACGAGAAAAAGGAATATTTTCTACAATGCTTTCAAAAGCCATTTATATTTCATGGTGGGCTGTTGGGTATTGTTCTGTAAGTTAATCTTTATAGAAACATCTGTGAAATGAATTTAGTCTTTATTGTGAATAAATATATATAGATAAATATTTCATTTTTCAGATCATCACATACATCAGGCACGTAGGAACCATTTCAAGAACTTCGAAATACTGAGATTGTTTTGCGTGGTTGTTGCACTGCGCTAAAACTCATATTTTAGTTACTATGATTTTCAAAATTATAGGGGGGGGGGGGGGGGGTCTTAGCCCCCCCCAGCCCCAACCCCCCCCCCCCCCTGTTCCTACGGGCCTTTAGATAATTAAATATACATCTATGAGTCTTTATTGTGAACAAATATATATATATATATATATATATATATATATATATATCAATATTTTATTTTTCAGATCATTACATACATGATTAAAGTACAGATAAGCAAACTACAGAAATTCTAGACTCGTTCAAAGTGAATGCCTGTTTAGACGACAAATATCAGCTTTAAAATTGGTCGGAAAAAGCTAAAGAATTATTATGTGAAAACGAGAAAACGATGGTTACCATCATATACTCCTTTTCCAACAATATTTTCAGAAGGCTTACTCGCTGTGATCATTAACACTCAGGATTATGCGGTATAGGATTAGAAATATATATACATGTCGTTAATAGAATATATATATTTATATAAAAGTTTTCATAGCATAAAATCCATTTTGTAGGCCCTATACGTGTAAAACCTATAAACATACTTTATTTCAACAAAAAGAAATGGGGTTGGACAGCAAGGTCTTTCAACTTAGAATCGGTCCTTCCCCTACAATACATTCAATACAAATTCTGCAATGGCTTAATAAAAAAAAACACACTCACGCACATGCTCATGCATCACACACGCATATACTCACACAGGCAGAGAGAGAGAGAGTTCGGTGTCCATAAATTTGCAAATAATGAACTATTCGAGACATATTATTAACCCTTTCCCAAACAAGCCCTTGTTTTTAAGTGTCTGCTGTACAAGTCTTGAAAACACTGTGGGAAAAGGAGAAATTGCTTGTAAAAAGCAATTTCTCCTTTTCCTATAGTGCTTTCTACCCGTTTGGATAATTTTCTGCCATAGTTATTAAAGTTGAAATTGTCTTCTGCAAACTCTTTCAGTTTGGAAGAGTCTAAAATTTGTCGTTTGGGAAAGGGTTATCAAGTGATTACTAATTTACAATTTCCTAATTAAACATGTGGACGTGTATTTTTCTCAGTATAATTCGGTTACTAAAGTGTATTTGATCTATTTGGGCGTAACATACTTACCGTATTCACGGTGAGGAAACTACATAGACGGAGCCATTGGCTCTGTTAAGGAAATCTTGTGTGGGTTTTTCCGGTCACGTGCGGCGCCGTCAATATCGGCTGTTTCGGTGGACACGAGAACGTAAGTTTTCCATTTATTGTCAAAATTTGATTTTATACTGAACACTAGCGGAAAAAGGGGAATTGTATGAGGGGCCCATGACTTTCAACTTACTTCCTTGTCCGCAGGGAGTTCCAAGTCGGCGCGGTTTTGTCTGAAACACTTTTGCCGTGAGCCACGGCGAGGTAAACAAAGGTCATTTTCTATAATGACCACAGGCTTTCTATTGCTCTTTCTGCATAAATATTACTTATCTAAATGTTTACACCGTCCGAATGTATGAAGTGATTATCTAATCCTTCCCCACTCACGAAAAACAAAATTTGAATCAAAATAAAAAAAATTGAGAAAAAATAAACAATGGCTCCGTCCATATCGGCCGGCTCTGTCTATATCGGCTGGCTCCGCTGTATGAGGGTGAGTTTTAGAAGCGACGTATATGCACAATTGAAACAAAACTCATACACACACACACACACACCCACACACACACACACACAAACACACACACACACAATTCGCTTTATTTTCTTTCTTTATTTTTAGACTATGGGGCTTTACAAAGGCAAAAGAAAAAGAGGTCTTCGCTTAAGTATTAATCGGAAATCCCATATATACCGACGACAACTATTGCGCCACTCTGGATTGCATTCTGTAGGCACTATATTTTGTGATTATTTTTAAATCACTACACATTTACATGAAGTGGTCAAATACTCGCAACCACGAATGTGTGCCCTAATATGACTGAAATAAGAGCTGTCGCATGACAGCGTAGCTCGACTGCATCTGGCCTTGTCAAACTGGGGTCATCTCTGACTCGTAACACAGTTCATCAAACTCATATATCTCATGGCCTTGATGGTATAAGGCACAAATAAAAAATAATGAAGATATTCTAGATTTTAGCCCTAAGCCCCACCCCCACCCCCAGGGCAAGGATGCAGGGGCCCATGTCATGGAATGAATCTATGATAAGTAGTAGCCAAGATCTGGACTTATAGAAAACTATACCACAGTCAATTTTCTAAGGTGTTCTAGATTTTAACCCCTAGCCCCATCCCCCGGACAAGGACCCAGGGGCCCATGTCATGGAATGAAAGCCAACCCTACTGAGTAACTATGGTCCAAGTTTGGACCCTCTATGATAAGTTGTTGCCATGATCTGGACTTATAAAAAACTATACATCAGTGTGACGGGAGCGCGGACGCGCACGGGAACGCGGACGACCGAGGCGACTACAATAGCTCTTCACACTTCGTGCAGTCAAGCTAAAAGTAAGTACTCAAGTCTGGAGTCTCAACTTCAGACATACCTGGAAAACTTTTACAAAGGTTATTCTCAAATGTTGGTTTTATTCAGTTTTGCGTCCCCCAAGCTGTTAAACTGGTATTGAGACGAATGGATCGGTAAGTGGGAGGAAACGGGAGTACCCCGGGAGTATCCCGGGAAAAACACCCGACACACCCGCAAGCAGAACTTGGCTTGTCCACGTTGTCCGAGAGTGCCCTGTACCCACAGGGTGATATGGTCGAATGATCAAGAGCACTGAAGTCAACCACTTTAACCACTCAACCACGTGACCGCCCTTTTTGAAATGATAGATGGTTCGAGAAAAGCATCACCATTCCAAAAATAACTTTCAAAAAATCTAACTTTTGACTGGTAAACCCAATAGCGAAAAAAACCTATCGCTTCTAAAACTCGCCCTCATACAGCGGAGCCAGCCGATATAGACAGAGCCAGACGATATGGACGGAGCCATTGTTTATTTTTTCTCAATTTTTTTTATTTTGATTCAAATTTTGTTTTTCGTGAGTGGGGAAGGATTAGATAATCAATTCATACATTCGGACGGTGTAAACATTTAGATAAGTAATTTTTATGCAGAAAGAGCAATAGAAAGCCTGTGGTCATTATAGAAAATGACCTTTGTTTACCTCACCGTGGCTCACGGCAAAAGTGTTTCAGACAAAACCGCGCCGACTTGGAACTCGCAACGGACAAGGAAGTAAGTTGAAAGTCATAGGTCCCTCATACAATTCCACTTTTCTCGCTAGTGTTCAGTATAAAATCAAATTTTGACAATAAATGGGAGACTTACGTTTTCGTGTCCACCGAAACAGCCGATATTGACGGCGCCGCACGTGACCGGAAAAACCCACACAAGATTTCCTTAACAGAGCCAATGGCTCCGTCTATGTAGTTTCCTCACCGTGGTATTGCACAACTCTATGGTGTATTTCGGTACGACAGTGTTCTCGCATACAAAAAAAAAAAAGTCACAAATTCGCGAACATTATGAATTAATTGGACTAATATTTAACAAAGATGAACACTGATAAATACTAATAACTTAAAGTATTTTTCTCAGATCTATTCGGTATATAGAGTGTATTCCAGTATTTCCAGAATGTATTTCGGTGTATTTGGGTATATTCCGGTATAACATGTATTTCGGTGTGTTTTGGTTTATTTCGACAAGGGGGCTGTATCTCTGTATTCCTAAATTTGCAAATAATGAACTTATTGGGACAAAATATTATCATGTGATGACTAATTTACAAATTCCGTAGAGCTAAACATGTAAACATGTATTTTTCTCGGTATAATTTGGTTATAAAAGTTCATTTTGGTTTATTTGGGTGTAACGATGATACTTAACGCACAGCTGTGGTGTATTTCGGTACGACAGTGTTCTCACATACCCCAAAAAAAGTCACAAATTCGCAAACCTAATGAATTATTTGGACATAATATTTAACAAAGATGATCACTGATAAATACTTATAACTTTAAGGGTATTTTTCTCCGATCTATTCGGTTTATAAAGTGTATTTCGGTATTTCCAAGTGTATTTCGGTGTATTTTGGTATATTCCGGTATAAGGTGTATTTCGGTATTTCCATGCACCGCAGTCACAATGGCTCAGACGAAAGGCACACGTCCAATTTTCCATATAAAGTAACTATCAATGGTCTTACAAATATTACTCCAATAAAATGGTTGGTATTAGATGTATTTGAGAGTCTTAAACTGTTTCAACCAGAAAGATCTATCTCATTTTGGACAAAGAGTGACCATACTTTCAACATGCACTATTAATGGCGTTCTTCATATCAGGGGAAGTAACTAAGTTAATACACTGAACTATATTCATTCCTCCAGAACCTTGCTGTAGTACCACACTCTCGTTTAGTTTGGAATATTAAACGTCAATTATCGATCTCTGCTTCTTTTTTCTTCTATTTAATGCATTACTAACAATTGGAATATGAAATAGAAAAAAAACTCACCAGAACTTCAGGTGAAACAGTTTTTTTTTTTTATTTTATTATCTTAAAAGGAGAAAATGCTTAAACTTACAGGTGGCCCTTCAGATTCAGGGACGAAAATTTTACGAAAGTGCAAAAAATTTTCCCTATACATGTACTCCCAAAGCCTTATAATTTTCTTTCATAAAATCCAGTAGTCGAAAACAACAAAAGAAATTAAGAGATTCACTTCAGCCCAGGTCGACACTGATCTATTTTTACATGAGCAACTCGTTCATTTACAGACTGGAAATATGCAGACAAAGCTTCAAACATAGCATCCAAAGAAGACATTGTGGAAAATAATTATAAAATTTTATGTTTATTATGTTATGGAATCTAAGTGTCATAATTAGTCACATGCCAGTCACTTGACAATCCCACAATGCTTTGTTTTTTATTTCTGGCGCAAAATCTAAAAATAACTTAAGAGGCTACGCAGCCTTTTAAGGGAACACCATCAAAAGAGATTTCTTTTTTTGTACTTATATGATTCTTAATTATTGATGATTTGTATTGTTTTTTCATATAAATTTCAGTGATATATATTATATTTTTTCTTTTTTTTTTTAATTTGGTGAGATGTGAAAAATCTAAATACCCACCTTTAACCCTTTTCTCCATAGATACTCATTTCTACGCATTGCTTGTATGAGCCTTTGGAAAACATTGTGGCAAAAGGTGAAATTGCTCGTCACGAGCAATTTCACCTTTTGCCACAATGTTTTCTATGCTATTTAAAGGTGTCATGTACACATAAGAAACGGCTTCATCCTTGCTGTTATTTAGGGTCAATTAGAGATAGCCATAGAAATGCCTTATGGGGTAAAGGGTTAACATTTCAACAGGTCAGAAACATTTGAAATCTCGGAGAAAGAGAACATTTGTTTATTATAAAACACCAAAAGACATGAATTTTTTATCACACAATCCCCTATTTTAACGAAAAAGGCTTTGGAAAACATTGCAGAGTAAGAGATAATGCTGGTAACTGTCAACTGGTAATTGCCCTTTTTCCAAAGACAGAATCTATAATTTGCTCCATAGGGATATATGTCATCTGCAGCTATACTGTGAACTTAGATAAGCCTAAAGCTTTGTCACATACTGGCACAACTGGTATGTGACTGCCTACTTTAAAATCTATAATCCAATAGGCATGTTTTTTTTTTATTTAACTCATTACCAAACGACAAAATTTTTGGTTTGTCCAAATCGAAAGTATTTGCAGATGACAAAATAAAAGTGACTGAAAATTTAAAATTTAAAATTTGTTTTGAGAAGAGTAGAAAACGTTGTGGAAAAAGGAGAAAATGCTGGTTACCAGCATTCTCTCCTTTTCCTACAATGTTTTTTAAAGGCTTCTTTCTCAGGGCCGTCAAAAGTAAGGATCATGTTGAAATGGGTTAAATCTTGAATCAAACTTTTGTGCAGATGACAAAATTGTGAAAAATATGTATTGGGGCCTGCTCTGTGAAAAGGAGGCTTACTGCATCTGTGCGAAGTGTGACCTGGGCCGAAACCTTTCAGTGATATCAGTTGAATTTCTGTTTGTCAAAGAACCAGTCTACCTCATAATTAAGTTGTTATTTAAAAAAGTAGCTATAAACCCATTACCACACAATCCCTACTTTGACGCCCCTGAGAAAGAAGCCTTTTGAAAACACTGTAGGAAAAGGAGAAAATGCTGGTAACCAGCATTTTCTCCTTTTCCCACAGTGTTTTCTACCCTTCCCACAACAAATTTCAATTTTTCAGTCACATTTATTTTGTCATCTGCAAATGCTTTCAATTTGGACCAGTCTAAAATTTTGTCATTTGGTAATGAGTTAAGGATCCATGATTATGTGATTATTGGGCGGGTATCCTGTATCAAGCTGATGCATTAAGTTCCCTTTTTGCTAGAGTCTGGCTCATTTGGATAGTGAAAAAAGTGGGATAAAAGGCCATTCTTATGTAACAAAACAACAATACATTTGATAAATGGTTACCAAACAATCCCAAGTTTTAATGGCCCTATGAAAGAAGGATTTGGAAAACATTGTGGTAAAAGGAGAAAATGCTGGTAACCGGCATCTTCTCCTTTTCAAACAATGTTTTCCATCCTATCGAAGACAAAAAAATCAGCATATTATTGGCTCTGAAAAATGTGTCATCTGGAAATTTTCTCAATTTGACTGAGTCTAAAATTTTGTCATTTTGTAAAGACTGAAATCTTTTTCATTCATTTTCAAAACTTTCTTTATTCAAATATGGACCAAGGCACTATCTGTGACTTACTTTAAAGGTGGCTTTAGATTTTGGGACGAAAGTGTTACTAAAATACAAAAAAAAAATCATCCTTATACTCCCAAAGCCTTTTAATTTTCATTCATACAACCAAAGTAGTTGAAAACCACCCGACAACAAAAGAAATTAGAGATTTACTACGGCCCAGGTCGACACCGATAGGAAACACGGTCTATTTTTACTTGAGCAATTTGCTCATTTACATACCGGAAATACTCAGACAAAGCTTCAAACATAGCGTTGGGAGAAGACATTATGGAAAATAATTACACTTTTGTTATGTTATGGAATTTGAGCATCATTGGTCACATGCCTGTCACTTAATATTCCCACAATGTTTTTTTTTTATTTTTGACACAAAATCTAAAGATAGCTTAAGAGGCTACGTAGTCTTTTAAGGGAATATTATACCATAAAAAATTTTTTTTTTTTTATTTTATGATTTTTAATTATTGACAATTCATATTGAAATTTTATATAAATTTCAGTGATATATAAATATATATATTTTTCAATTTGGTGAGATGTGAAAAATCTAAATACCCACCTTTAAATACACATTTAAAGTATAGTGTTAAATACTCTAAATACTGAAGTTTGTAAAATAGAATAGAATGGCAAAAGTTGAAATATTCTAAAATTATCGTTAAAAAAAAACCTATCTTCATAATTAAGCCTTAAACTGCTAGGAAAATGAAAATTTCCAAAATGAAATAAAATATGTGTTACAGGAAAAGACTCTTTCATGCATAGCTTAATCCTGGTACAGATAACTGTCCTCAAAGGCGATGTTATTTACCACTCAATCCCTTCTTTTGACGCCCCTGGAAAAGAAGCCTTTTGAAAATATTGTGGGAAAAAAGGAGAAAATGCTGGTAACCAGCATTTTCTCCTTTTCCCACAATGTTTTCTATCTAATCAATGAACAATTGCACCATTTGAGCCGCACTGAAATTGTCGCCTGCATATGCTTTCAATTTGGACAGAACTAAAATTTTTTCGTCTGGTAAAGGGTACAGGAGACCACTCCTTCGTGCATGGCTGCATCCGGGTTTAATACAACACCTAACAACTGTGTTAGGGAGAATTCTCTTCAGCTCAGTGGTTACATGGTGTGGGCCTTTCATCTGAGCATTCTATGTTCACATCTTGCCTGGTTCCCGTATTCTGCTATGCATTTGTTCATTTTTTTTTTGTTACAGAATTTGATTGTAAGACAGGTCAATAAGCTAATTACATGACACTGTACATATTACAAGTTCATCTTATTTCGTTTTTTTAAAAGAAAATCTGACTGTATAATTATGTCAGCGAAGATCAAGATAAGACACCATGTTCTGTGTTGTCTGATCTTGATGGCCATTGAAATAGTTCACTATATCATGCCAAGCAGCCAAAGGTTGCATAATATTCTTTAGCCCTTTGTTACCCCCAACCCCACCCTGTGCATGTCCGAAGTTCTAGGTTGCAATTCTATATAGCCCTTTACCACAAAGTTCCAAGTTCTGATGACTCTGAGAGAAAAGGCTGAAGAAAATATTGTGGAAAAAGGAAAAAATGCTTAGTTATCAGCATTTTCTATTACTCTTTCTATCTTCCCAAACTTAAGTTTCAATTTTTGATACACATTTTTTTTGTTTTTTGAAATGCTCTCAAGTGAGACAGGTCTAAAATTTTGTTGTTTGGTAAAGGGTTAACTCTTTACCACACGAGAAAATTTTAGACTGGTCCAAATTGAAAGCATTTGCAGACGACAAAATAAAGGTGACTAAAAAATTGAAATTTGTTCTGGGAAGGGTAGAAAACACTGTGGGAAAAGGAGAAAATGCTGGTTACCAGCATTTTCTCCTTTTCCCATAGTGTTTTCAAAAGGCTTCTTTCTCAGGGGCGTCAAAAGTAGGGATTGTGTGATAATGGGTTAAAGATCTCTACTCAAATGATGGCTATGAAAATAGTTTTCAACATACTGCTCTGTTTTGTTGACTCTCTACTGTGTTGACCCTACCATTGAATAAGTGTGGAATGGATTTTAGTATCTCAAAATACACTACCATAGAAGGGAAATAAATCCTACCACCTTTTGTATCATTTTGCAAAGTTTAATTCCCTTGTTTGATATCTCTCTGATCTTTCTCTCTTCACCATTTACTTTAACTCTCTATGTTTAACTCTTTACCACACATCAAAACTTTTGACAAGTCCAAATTGAAAGCATTTGCTGATGACATATTAAACAAAGCTCAAATAATAATTTCTGCTTTTGAATTTGCAGAAAATATTGTGAGAAAAGGAGAAAATGATGGTTACCATCATTTGCTTCTTTTCCTACAATGCTTTCAAAAGGCTTCTTCCTCAGGGTTGTTAAAAGTCATCATTGTATGGGAAAAGGTTAAATAGTTTTGGTCATTTCAAAATTAACAACTGCATTTCTTTTCCTTTATACAGGATGCTTGGACCAGAAAAATTAATATTGACTATTCACCAATTAGTCTTGAGTTTTAGTAACAGGAGCTACATAAAATGTACCTTGTTATTCTGGAGGGGCCATGGTAGCAACTTTTAAAACCAATATTTTGTCTTAGCATAACACAGAAAACGAACAAAGAAATTCGGTCTTTTTGGTCTAGTTCTGCAAAATAAACAAACTTTGATATATTTGTTTTTTTTTATTCCAAATGGATGAAAGAGGATCTCATGGACAGTGTCTGTGAAGATCCGATTACGCGCTTCAGTGTCGCCTTGACCTATGTAACTCGCCTAAGTTGCGCTGATCAATATGATTAATGCAGGACTTCTAAAACAACGTTCTTCCGAACACCTGGATACTTACGCCACTTTGATTTTTTAGCCAGTTTCGGCCATTTTTCACCCCGTTATTTTCAACAGAGACAGTTTCGAGCTTGTAGTAATTTAAAGAATTTATCACGTTCATCACCTATTTGTATTTAATCTACAACTAAGGCGAATGAACCTAGGGAATGATTGACTAGAAAAGGAGAAAATGTTCATGATTTACCTCTAATTCAAGTATGACTCTCTTTTGTAATTTAACAACAATCTCCTTTGTAGAGAGTAGCACAGGTTTCCAGCATGGATTAGCGGGAAGATCAAACCGGGGCCCAGTAATAATGAAACATGCCGCTAATAATTTTGCCAGTTTGTCAGAAAATACGCGTCCAAAATCGAATCTGTAATGCATGGGAATTTGTTTTTGATAAGCTTCGCTGTCTTTATTACCTATTAATGAATCAGACAAGGTGTTCATATGCACGCCCCGAGTCATTTGTCAGTGTATCGTTGTCTGCGCATGTCATATTCTTCGAAGATTCGACTGTCTTATATGACGCATCACTAGCCCCGAAAGCGGGCAGACTGTAATATTACGCTCTATAAAGTAGCAATGTAGAAAATAGCTTTTATCAATACGTTTGAGGAGAAATGAGACCTGTTTTAGGTCCAGATTAATTTTCTCTAAACTGCTGATCATAGCTGAGTGAATTGCACGTTTAATTTAGTTTGAAATTCAAAGTAACGGTCGTCGAGTAGGAAAGTGGTTCGGTTCTGTACCCAGGATGCCCAAATTAGATAGATAAGTATTTATAGAATGCCATCTAGCGGGTGATAATGGTCAGTATATTTAATAATTGACCTGCAACAAGCGAATATGGGCATTCGGACTTAAGCGTATGTCATTCTGGACCAGCCTGTGCGCTCCGCCGAGGCTTATCCGAGTCGACACCTTCCGTTCGTACGCAATTTTCCGTTTTGCACAGGTCTAATGTTGGACAAAATCTAATGTTGTCTCAAGCCGAGACGATACTTTACGTAAATGTCCGAATGCCCCGTTTCGAGTATTGTAGGTTTCTAAATTGGAGAAAAAAAAAACGGTCATTGAGTTTATCGTGTTCCGCGGTAATTCGTTGGTTCTCAAAGCCGTTTAAATTTGAGTATAGGGAAAAAAATCTCGGACAGTGTAGATGCAAAACCAGACTGTCCTTCAGTGCGTAGTTTGAACTTGATTTACGCTGTTTCTAACGGTTATACTTTACAAATTTTTTTTGTGATTAAGTTTTAACCCAAAGAACCGCTGACTGCACATTACAAATAGCAATAAGTTTCGACTCATGTCAGCCTACGTTGATTGCTCAGGCTGACTTGAATCAATACTTTTTGGCAGATGCATTAAGCCCCTATTTCACAGAAACATTGTGTGAAAAAGAAGGAAATGCCGGTAACCAGCATTGTCTCATTTTTCACGAACTGTTTTCTACCTTTTCAAACACACATTTATGATTGAAAAGGTAGAAAACAATTCGTGAAAAATGAGACAATGCTGGTTACCGGCATTTCCTTCTTTTTCCACACAGTGTTTCTAAAAGTGTCCTTTTTTTGGGTTGTTTAACCACAGGATTATTTAGCAAAGAGGCGAAACATTTCAACTCGGTATTTGACAGGGACAAGCCGGCTGATCTTGGCCTACATTCTGAACAAAGAACGTCCAAGGTTGCGATGTGAATTTCGTGATGATTACTTTTTTATTTTGTAACAAAATATTGGGGTGTCAACTGCAGTCTATTTTTTTTTAATTTTTAATTTCAGGAAGATCACTCTCTCTCTCTCTCTCTACGTCTCATTTTTTGAGGGGGACAAAAAAAAATCGATGAAATCCCGTTGTATTGGACTATGTCCGGTATGGCATGTATGAAAAAATATCAATTTCATGCCAAATTGCTTTCCGAAAATAGGCTAATTATGGGTTGTCCTGAACTTTGGGCTTTCGTGTTATGGAATAACCGTTCATTACGGGTGCTGGGTTTTGTCCTTATTACAGTCTTAAGCCCCGGGGTACATACGACATTTCATAATGATGAACATTAGTTTTTTTTTTTGTAAGAGCGTGTGTGTAAGAACTGCTTAACCATTTACTCCATAGATACTCATTTCTACGCATTGCTTGTAGGAGCCTTTGGAAAACATTGCGGCAAAAGGTGAAATTGCTCGTCACGAGCAATTTCACCTTTTGTCACAATGTTTTCTATGCTATCATAAGGTGTCATATACACATATGGCTTCATCCCTACTGTTATTTAGGGTCAATCAGATATACCATAGAAATGGCTTATGGGGTAAAGGGTTAAAAATAACATGGCATTTGCTTTTAAAGTGGTTATTCAATATTTTAGGTAGTTTTACTGTAAGGCGATGGTAGACCTTAATGTCATGTTTTCAACTCTCTATCAGATAATGAAGTCGTAGACGTGCCCAAATCCAAACCGCTTGCAGACGACTGATAAAAATATGGCTGAAATATGACAGGAATTTTGTCTTGAAAAGGATAAAAATATGTATTGTGAGAAAAGGAGAGAATTCGGGTTACCAAAACATGCGCCTTCTAATCATTGATGGCGTCAAACATGAATATTTGCTCAATGCTAAATGTCGTTTTTCCACATTATATCGGTTACTAGTATATCACGCAGGCCAGTGCACCTATCCATATTCTTTCCTGGATTTTACCAGTTCTTTGCACAATATTCCTCCCAAACTACTGACTACTTTTCCACATGACGATCGTCCAAAAACGACCCGCGTTGATAGTGGAGTGAGTTTTGACATTGCAATAATTATCACCAATTCTCGAAAAAAAAAATCTCTGACTGGGTTAATCGAAAAAAGAGAAAAAAAAAACACAAGTTTTGCACGACAACTTTATCTAGTACGTGCGTCATTTGAAGTGCAAGATTAGATTGTTTTACAACTGGTTTGATATCCCAAATATTTCTAAATTGCATCTTTAGCTGAGAAATAGAAAGAGATCGTTCAAAAAAGCGGGAATATCAGTTGAACATTGCCAAATGTTTTAAGCTTCTTAAGTAATTATTTATTTTTCATGTCAACCCTTTACCAAACAGTCCCTGGTTTTAGCCACTCTGAGAAAAAAGGCCTTCTGAAAACATTGTGGAAAAAGGAGAAAATGCTAGAAACCAGCATTTTCTCCTTTTCCCAAAATGTTTTGGTTTTTTTTTTTTAGTCTTCCAAAGTCAAGTTTCAATTTTTTGCCACATTTATTTTGTGGTCTGCAAAATGCTTTCGATTTGGCCAAGTCTAAAATTTTCGCATTTGGTAAAAAGTGAATCCTGCCGTCTGCAATTGAAGTCTAAAAAAATGTGAAAAGCTTTACTGAACTTTACTAAAAGCCCCCGATTTTACATAAGGACAGACATCATAGCTAACTCTTTATCAAACAACGAAATTTTAGACTAGTCCTTATTGAAAAAAATTGCAGACGACAGGATAAATGTGATTAAAAAATTAAAATTTGTTTCCAGGAAGGTAGAAAACATTGTGGGAAAAGGAGAAAATGCTGGTTACCAGCATTTTCACATGTTCCCACAATGTTTTAAAAAGGCTTCTATCTTTGTGTCGTAAAAACCAAAGATTGTTTGCTACAGGGTTAACTCAGTGCCAAATAAACCCTAGTTTTCACGACCCTTGAAAGAAAAGCTTTTGAAAACCTTGTGGGAAAAGGAGAAAATGCTGGTAACCAGCATTTTATCCTTTTCCTACAAGGTTTTCTACCTTTTCAGGATCAAATTGATACATTGAGACTCTTTTAGTCTGTCGTCTGCAAATGCTTTCATTATGGACCAGTCTAACATTGTTGTTGTTTGGTTAAGAGTTAATTTGTCGCATGCAGACCTTTCCTTTCAAACTGGACAAGCCTAAACTTTTCGCGTCTGATAAAGTAATCTGATTAACAGTTAACCCTGAACCAGCATAGTCTACTTTTCCCTCAATGTTGATTACCATCATTTTCTACTTTTATCACAATGTTTAAAGTTCTTCTAAAGACAAATTCCACTGTTTGAGCCGAATTAAGTTTCTCGTCTGCGAATATTTTCAATTTGGAAAAGTCTTTTTTTTTTTCGGTGAAGAATATAAACCCAATATGTCCTGTTACGTTATCACAAACGAATTTTCCCCTACAATGTTTGCATTTAATTCAATAAAAGTCACGGTTTTAAGGTATAAGACCCATAATGGAAACCTATTTCCACTATAATAATTATTATCCTTTAAAATTTGCTGTAATTAAAAATTAGTATTTAATTGTACTACTTTAACTGAGTTACTTTTTTTTCTCTCTCTCTCTCTTTCCCCCCACCACTTTCATAGAGTTATCATTTATAAATCTGAAACCATTTAAATAATTCCCATTACAAAGGGAGATAATCACCTCTCTTTTCTTGAAACTAATAAACGTATCAACACATAATTTCAAGATATAAATCAAAGGAATTCCTGGTCGGTTAAAAATATGAAAACGTATTGAATCAGTATAAATCCTTATTATCAACAAACAAGAAGTTTTATCTCGTGTTGCACTTTTGATTGATTATTTTCGTTTATTTATCGTCGCTACCGGTTGCCCATCTGAGCGACGCCCCCAGAAGACGGTTAGTTGTTACGGGGGATAGTGCAAGGATACAGGACGAAACTACTGAGAATTCCGCCTGGTTCTTTAACGTGCTCGGTTTAACGTCTCATCCGAAAGACTATTAGTAATTTTTAGTTGGCCAGCCAGGGATTCGAACCCACAACCAGTAGGACATTGTGTTCACAAGTCCTACGCTCTACCTACTGAGCTATATCGGCTGGTATCGTGTTGCACTAGAAGCGTTAGGGATTTATATATGCTGCCTTAACCCTTTTCCAAAGGACCCCGAGGTAGAAGCCTTTAGAAAACATTTGGTAACCAGCATTTTCTCCATTTCCCGCAATGTTTTCTACCCTGCTAGAAACAAATTTTGAGTTGGATCTATTTTGTCGTCTGCAAGTGCTTTCAATTTTGATCAGTCTAAAGTTTTGTCGTTTGGTAAAGAGTTAAGGCTTTCTTCCCGTGGGAATTCTGATCTACATGGCATCAAATTTTTTTCCTTGTAAGATTATTGAGAATTTATAGATATTCAATGACTATAAACACTTTTAACCGACCAGAATTTCTTTTAACCCTTTACCACACAATCCCTACTTTCCACGATCCAGAGAAACACGCCTATAGAAAACAATGTGGGAAAAGGAGAAACCAGCGTTTTCTCCTTTTTCCGCAATGTTTTCTACCCTTCACAAAAAAGAATTTCAAATTTTTAGTAACTTTTGTTTTTTCGTCTGCATATGTTTTCGTTTTGGACAAGCCTAAAATTTTGTCGTTTGGTATTGAGTTAATGTCTATTTAAAAAGTATTTGTTCATACCTCTATGACTTTTTTTGTAAAGGGAGGTAATAATAATCTACCTTTGAATTGAGGATATAGTGATTTTAGAATTGAAAATGGTAATTCTATCGAGGCAATACCTCCAAAGGTGGCTGGTTTAAGATGTTACAACAGCGATGATTTTTTAATGATATCATATTTTCAAGAGTAAAATTACAGTGGAAATAGTTGTTCCAGTTCAGGATGGGGATACCTTAATTTCTTTCAAGGCAGTAGACCCCTTAACACTTCCAGTGCAGCATGGAATAAAATTTCTTGACAGTTGATAAATAAGCATTTATACCGAAACAATACTTTTTTCACATTTTCAAACGACCAGAAATTCCTTTGATGCCTCTCTTGAAATTATTTGTCAATACTTTTGTTAGTTCCAAGAAAAGGGAGGTAATTATTATCTCCCTTTGTAATGAGAACATAGTGGTTATGGATTTATAAATGTTAAATCGAAGAAGGAAAAAAAGGGGAAAGTACAATAATACTCATTTTTAATGATAGTAAACTTTATAGGTTGCTATTTTAGTGGAAATAGCTGTTTTGTATTACGGGTCCACTACCTTAAGGTTAGATTCATTTGCATTAGGTTTTGTATGAAGAGCCTCAACAGATCGATCGAAAGAAAAACTGTAATGACATATTTTTGTTTGCCTCAGAATTTCTAAATACATGACCTTTTGTATTTACATAATGACCTCTCTGGGGTAAAAAAAAAAAGAAACGTTTATCTTTTGTAAACAGTTTTTAAACTCTACCACATGAAAAAATGTAAATTTGTTCAAATCCACAGCTTTTCCAAATGACAAATGAAATATGACTCAACAATGGATATATTCTTTTTACAGGGTAGAAAAACATTGTGGGAAAAGGAGAAAATGCTGGTTACCAGCATTTTCTCCTTTTCCCGCAAAGTTTTCAAGATCCATCATCCTCAGGATCGTTGAAATTCAGGATTAGTTGGTGAGAGTTCATTAACTTTTATCTGTTCATTAAAAATGTAAAAATGGTTTGAAATACTAAGAGAAGTTTTTTCTCTCGACTATTTCTATTGTTTTGATTTTGTGTAGTATTCCTTTTGAACTCTATTGTGAATCGTAATATATTTGTAAAAATGACTGCGAAACATTGATTTTTCTTTTCGGCTTTTCTTTGCATTGAGAAGCTAACGATTCTGATGTTTTTTTTTTCCATGTTCGAACTGTAAATAAAAACAGTAGAGAGATATAATGAAAACGAAGTCATGAAATATTCAAACGAGGTTCTATAACGATGTAAAATTACTGGTTACATTCGATATATATCTTCATACAATTGTCTCAGTGTTTTGTAACAGTGAACGAGTGGTTCAAAGTATTGAGACAATTTTTTAAAAAATTTGCTTAATAAATTGTGTTTTGTTACCCAAAGTTTTGAAGTCACTAATTTTCTTTCTTTCTTGTTTTTTTTTTTTTTGTTTTTTTTAGGGGGGGGGGGGAGGGGGTAATTGATGTGAGGGCATTAACCAACTTAATCATGAAGTAGACTGGTCATTTGGCATACAGAAAAACTGACATATTGCGAAAAGTTTTTTACCAAGGTCAGCCTGGGCGGACTATGCAGGCTGACCTTACTCGATATTTTTCGTAGATGCATTAAGTCCCTTTTCACAGAGCACGGTCCATATGGTTTAAGCCACCCACAAATTGCCTTACCTTGAAATCTTGAAACTTTTAAATTTGATCGTGGTCTGTATTCAACAACCATTCTTTGGAACACTGTTAGTCTTATTTTCAAGAATTCTTAAATCAGTAACACAACATCTCATTGGTTAAACTATCTGGTTTAACCAATCAGAAGTTGTGCTGCTTATTAAATCTAGAATAAGACAATGTATGAAACAAAGTCTGGTGGCTGAATTAGGGCCTTAAACCTTAGCTTTATTATTTTCCAAAAGAAACAGTTTGATGACGATGAACATTTACTAAAGAACTAGACTTACAGCTGTCTTATTTGTGCACTTATCCTTCAAGTACAAAATGAACCTTCCAGTGATTTTCAAAAGTCAAAATACGATGATATTTGTGATGTATTTTGAATTTATTTACTCACTCGAACTATATATAACTTTATTGTAACACAATCATTATTTTCTAGAGTTAACAAAATCGATCAAATGTATTTACTTATATGCATGCTATTTACATTAGTAGGCTTCATTTAACAAGTTTTATCATTCCAGCATAAATAATTACAATAAACCTAAGATTAAACCAGACTTTAACTTTAAACTATACATGTACAATTGCTTTTAAACTATTTTAAGTCAATTCAAAGTATAAAGCGTAACTTATACAAAAGTTATTCATCTTTGAAAGTCATGGTAAAATGATACATATAGTTTCATCAAAAGAGGAATATGAAATATAGAGTACTAAAACAGTGGGATACTATAATTAACCTGTGTGGCTTGCTACAAGGGAAAAGGGGCATTCGGACATTTGCGTAAAGTGTCTTCTTGGATCAGCTGCGTAGTCAGCGCGGGCTGATCCGAGACGGCACCTTAATACTTCATTAGATTTTTTGCCACAGCAGACTTGTGCAAAACAGAAAATCACATTAGAATGGAAGGTGTGGTTTCGGATTAGCCTGCGCGGACTGCGCAGGCTGGTCCGAGACGTTGCTTTGCGCAAATGTCCGAATGCCCCTATGCGCATGTTTCAAGCCATATAGAAATAGAAGGACGTTTTTCTGTCAATCGTACTGCGAGTCTTCAAAGAAAGACCATCCCTACTTCGTTTGATATTCGTTGCCGAGGTTATCGGTTTCTTTCTCTACGAGCCGCCGTACATCCAACGCATGCGCAATCGATATCGGACTTAATCGTGGAGGGAAATTCAAAAGTTGCAAAGTGTATGTCAAAAGTTGCAACGTTTGCGGTGTATTTTCACGCCGTTGCTGATAGCAAACTTCGCATATTTTTTTCACTTTGAATTCCATGTTTTATTTATGACTCTTCCCTGCAACTATAAATATGAATTTAACAAGGAAACACTCTCAGTAAATAGCGTTTTATGTGCAACTCTTTCTGAGTAGTCTGAATCGAGCTCTTAAGCATGGCAGCTGCGACTCAAACCGGATTGCCTCATATTACTTGTAAGTTTTATGGACTTTTGTTTGCAAAACTGATCTTTGACCCTATCTGTTATATCAGAAGAGGCTTTGAGCAGGAAAATGGCAGCGCAATCACTATGTGTCAATGGCTGACACGCGCAAGACGGAATTAAGTTGCGGCACCATTCTTTTTTCACCGTTAAACTGAAATTAAATTTGCACAAACAGTTAATTTCTTTCATTGGAAATTAACAATATCTAGCCATGAATAACAGACACTCGAATTGTTATGAAAAATCCGTAGTTTATGGGTGCATATGGGAAAGTGCAAGCTCGCATACGACATCTGTATGAAAGGACGTTTTTGCTTTTTTTCCAGACTTCACAGACGAAAGGCGACGGCTTTAAATTGACTCCATTTCCTAATTTGTACAAAGAAGTATGAACGCAATTAGCAGATTATGGGAGTTCACCATTCTCGTCATAATGAAGCCATTGTTTGAAGGAGTTAATATGTTGAAAGTGCGTCACGAACATCGTTCGTGGGTGTGGGTCCTTTCTTGGGCTCCAAACGTTATAAACAGGTGAATCGAGATCTTCACGTGTCCAGGGAGGGCTTTTCGACACTTCGAGTCGACAAGACAGACAAAGCTGTGCTTGCAACCACAGACGAATATAACTTGGAATCCTTCACTCTTTTTGTCCAATGTCTGGTAAAAAAATGATTATATACTGTTAGAAAACAGCAATGACAAAGTGGTACCAAGTTATAAAATGCTAAATGGAAGTTAAAAGTTGCAGCTTTCTGTTACTGGTTTGACATAGCTTCGTTTTCACTGCAAAAATCTCATTAAGATAACGAAATTGCCAGTCTATGATAATGTACCTCTGTTATTCGTGATTGATGAGGGTTATGAAAAATACAACACGTTTTGATGATGGAGACAGTACGGAAGGTATCTTGCGCAATGATCTAAAAGTATGGCACCGTCTTGGTGTGAGCACGTGGAGACACAAACGCTCTTCTGACATAAGCGTCTGATTAAAATCGAAAAAAAAAACAAATCTCAAATTGTGTCTTGATCTTTATAATTAGGTTCATACGATTATAATTTGCAACGACACTTAAATGCAATGTGGTTAGAGACAGAGAGAAATGTGCAGATGATGTCACTAATATCAGAGCTGTATACGAACTTAGAAACAGACTGATGGAAAAGGTGCTCTCAAGTTTTATTCAATCAAACGCCATTAGACATGTTTATCGTTCATATACATCTGCTTCAGAAAGATATCTGTCACCTCTGAAAATAAAAAAGATCTTTGTGTAACTCTAAAAGTTATTTTTTGTGTTTCTTTGTCAAGAGGCGTTGCTGAACTCTGGACACCCAAAACGTTCTGAAGTCTTTGTACCTCCACCTTAAAAACGCACTTGTTGTTTAGATAAAACTTGTTAATCTTATCAGTTTAACATGTTTACCGTAAACTGAAGTGCCTTGGTCACCTGTATGTGAAATTTGAATGCGATAGGATGTTTTATTATTGTTATACAGTATGCTTAAAACGGCCATCCTATTTGAATATTTAGACGGAGTTAAGACTATGATATGCATGAACTGATGGCATACATTAGCAAGGATTGTTCTGTGTTTGACTGTACATACTTCAAACAAACTTTACCAGTTAGGATGAGCATTTATATTTTCAGACATTTTCTAGACTTACCTCCATGCTGCGTGAATGTTATCTATCCATTGTCAATATATCGATTGATAGGCTGATTACTTTCCTAGCAACAAGCTATGCACGACCAACCTCTTAATAGTTTTACTATGTACCTGCGAAATTCTGTCTCATCATTTACAAACGAATTAAAATGCAATGTTCTCAATTATATCATTATCATATTTATAAATTATCTTGTGATATAATTATGTATGAGACATGCTCTGGCGAAATGGGGCTTAATTCATCATCGTGATACATGATACCGGCTAAAGTCATCACATATTTATGGATTCATTATAATAATTTTTCTTAACTCATTACCAAACGACAAAATTTTAGAGTGGTCAAAATTGAAAGCATTTGCAGACGACAAAATAAAAGTGACTGAAAATTTGAAATTTGAATATTGACCTTTAGCGAAAATATACGTCTTTATTCAAAGGAGACGATACCTTCCTTAAAACTGCTTTGATAAAATACTAATATGAGCTGTGACCCGTCGCGCGAACAGGGACAATCTAGGAATTCCGTGCATCAATCAGATGAAAACAGAACGAAGATACGTGCATATGCACGTCAGTTTTGCGTTGATCGTTCAAAAATGATTGTATGGTAAGGTAGAATGGCCACTTTTCATCACAAGAGCGAAAAGTGTCAACCCTGGCCAGCCTGCGCTATTCGCGCAGTCTTTACCAGAGTTGACATTTTTCGCAGGTCTCTTTTTGCGTGACGGGTCACTATTATGTATATTGGCATACATAAATTAGAAGCTGCTGTAGGGATGGAATTACTCGAATAATGAGCACCGATTTGGTATGTAGCTCAGGCTGAAAACGATATGAGCCAAGCTCTTGCAAAATCGGGCTTAATACATTTCCATAATGCAAGTAATTAAGCAATCATACAATCATGGATAGAATAAATTCTATTTCGTACAGTCTGAAACCTGTGGCAGAATGGTGTTTAGACAAGCGAAACATTGCCAGATAGCAAAATATTACGAGTCCGGTAAACCTGCCCGGACAGCACTGGCTGTCATAATGTCAGCACTGACATAATGTTGAATACGGCGTTATCAAGCAATCAATCAATCAATCAAGCAAGCAAAAGAACCAATCAATAAATTATCAATCGATCAATCGATCGATCGATCAATTAATCAGTCAATCAAACAACATGTAGAATAAGACAAAGAATGGAACTAAAAAACGTTTGGTGAATACGGACATTGTAAACGAGGCAGCAATGTTCAGCCTGAATGACTTGAGAAACTAGCTGGTACCTTTCCACCCGAGGTCTTTTAATATGTTATGAAACTGTATCTAATTGCATTCATTATTACACTGTTTCAACTTGTAATTAAACCGTGAACAAACAAAACAGCCGGTCATGTCATAGCTACGTGCTTAATGATGCAGTAAGTCTTTTTATGTAATTTATTGCATTGATTGCATTTTGAAAGAGTAGATTGGAAGTGGGGGACGGGGGGGGGGGGAGGGAACGGTGAAATGGCAGTCTAGCAAAGTCAGTTCACCCTTAGGATACCAAGGGCGAATCGCTGACCTTTTGCGGACTGTGTAGATCAAGATCAGACTATAAGTGATCGAGATAATACTACATAAAATGTCTGATTGTCTATCCAGACTGCCCGATATTCCGAATACGTTTCTAGTCAATAGACAGACCTTGGAATTGCTATGAAAGTGTTCTACTCGCGGGTTCAATCGCTGAGCGGCTAGAGAATTAACTACATATCGAAAACCCAAAATTTAGCAAACCTGTAATATAGAAATTGAAAAGATTGAGGAAAAAGGAGAACATGCTGGTAACCACGGTATAATCTATCGTTTTAGGGACATCTTATTAGGTCATATCTGTTTAGTCATCTATAGATTTTTTTTTCTCATCTTGGCTAATCAAATATAGCGCTTTCGGATAACGGGTTAGAACAAGATTTCATCAAGTGACATAAAAGGAAAGCGAAATCAATTTCTCCTTTATGTTATTAAAAGAAAATGAAATGAACAAATTATTGAATAATTATTTCATGCCATCAAACGTTCAACGGCTGCAATAAACCGGAAAGCAGGAAGTACTAGTATGTGTAACTCCTGGTGCACCAAGTATGTGCTAGACATGAATACATTATCCGATCTTGAAAAAAAAAAGTATTTCAGTCAAAACCTTTTTAACCCATTACAACACAATCCCTGCTTTTGACGACCCTGTGAAAGAAACCTTTAGAAAACATTGTGGAAAAAGGAGAAAATGCTGGTAACCAGCATTTTCTCCTTTTTCCACAATATTTTCTATCCTTCACAAATCATATTTCAATTTTTCAGTCGCTTTTATTTTGTTGTCTGCATATGCTTTCGATTTGGACAAGCCTAAAATATTGTCGTTTGGTAGTAGGTTAACACTTCTGCTGCTAGTTAAGATACAAATGTACTTTCATTTCGATATGGTTTAGAATAATGTTCCGAACGTATTTTCGGAACAGTGTATTGTGTTCCGAAATATTCTTTTCGCACATTCCAGAACAGCATTCCAGAACATAGAACATTGTGCCAGAACAGGTGAGAGGAATACGCCCTTAGTGAAGCAGACATGGATTGGGGTATCGGAATGCTTCAAATGTGGTCTACCCAAACAGAGGCTACATGCATATTTGATGTATCACGTGGCTAGACTGTAGAAAAGCTACAAGACACTTGGACATATCAATCATAGAAAAGGGGGAGACCAGTCAGGGTCGACAATTAAAGCATAGGATAAATACATATATAATTATGTATGTTGTCGTTCTGACTGGAAGGAACCGTTTGAAGACTTATACTGTCAATATTAAAGGGAGCAAATCGCGCCCCTCATGCTTAAACTCTTTACCGAACAACAAAATTTTAGACTGATCTAAATTGAAAGCACTTGTAGACAACAAAATAGTTATAATTCAAAAATTGAAATTTGTTTCCAGCAGGGTAGAAAACATTGTGGGAAAAGGAGAAAATGCTGGTTTACCAGCATTTTCTCCTTTTCCAACAATGTTTTCGAAAGGCTTCCATCACAGGGTAGTAAAAACCAGGAATTGTTTGGTAAAGGGTTTATGAAAGATCAGTTTCCCTTCAGGGAATAAGTGCAAATGGCACAAGAACAGGTCCCATCGTGAAATACTTTTGACAACGCTTCTGTCATGGCTGTCAGGTACATAATGAAATAAATTCTGAATGCCAATCTTCATTTATACACTGATGCCAGAAGCTACAGAATCCATGATCATCTACCATTCTAAATTGCTGTCGTAATCTATTTCTTAATTTAGATAGTTATGCAATGTCTGATTGGCTACATAGGCACTCGGTTTCATCTTTTACTTTATACCTTACCTTTTCTATTTCAGCATGTCATAATTACTAGAAGGTGTCTTCGCAGTGGTCATGTTTTAAAGCAACAGAATTCCTTGAGCAGGTTTCGATTAACGCTCGCTCCCGAATAATCACTAACACGCTAGCCAATGCTGGTACCATTACCATGTACTATTTTAAGCGTAGAAATGCCTGGTACCCGTATTAGCCAGCGGCTTAGAAACGATTCTGGAGCCAGTGTAGATGAAAACCTGATCATGGACTTCCGTTGCTTTAAAACATGGCCGCTGCGAAACCTTTTTGTATGTAAGATACAGATGTACATAAATGAATGTTCAGAAACTGTTGTGAAAGACATGGAAACCGAGAGCCTATTATTGGCCAGACCAGGGATCTTATATATATATACATATATATATATGTTACAGCCAATCTGTGAAATCAGCAATTTCATGAAATGGCTGAAAATGTAAGCCATTTTGTGAAATGCCTAATTCATTCAGGCATTTCATGAAATTACTAAAATATTTCAGCCATTTCATGAAATGGCTGGAAATTTGCTCTAGCCATTTCATGAATTGGCTAAAACTCAAAATTATACACGTATTACTTATTTTGAACATATTACGTGCATACATTAATTTTGTTGATAGTCTAATTTTTGTGGATGATTTTTACAAAAAAAAGCACATATTCTTCACAATAGATCTTTTGTTGGTATTGCTTGGCTTCAGACAAGACAAATTTGAAAGTGGCTAAAGTATTCAACCCTTTACCAGAAGACAAAATTGCATACATGTATTTGCCAAAAGTGAAGAAACTAGTCAATGACAAATTTGGTGGGCATTGACCCATTACCAGACAACACAATTTTAGACTGGTCCATATTCAAGGAGATTACAGACTACAATTGATACTGTATTTAAAATAAAAAAAAAACAAGTGCTATAAAAATAGAAAACATTGTGAGGAAAGGAGAAATCACTTTTTACAAGCAATTTCTTCTTTTCCTATACATTTTCCTTTTTTTGCAAAAGGTCAAATGGGAGGTTGTGTTTAAGGAATAAAATTGTTGAATTCTGGCAAGTCAGCTTTTTTCATGTATTTTATCTAGCATTTATGTAGGTAATTAATAACACAAAGATGGTTTTCATAACATCACCCGTGATCAAAGTAACCAATAGTTGGATAAGTAACTACATGTAATTACATTAGGATGTTTTCACACATTTATAATTCATAGTACAGATAATCTTTTGATCTGTTACTTTAAAGTTATCCTTTAATTAGAGAATTCTTGATAAGAAAATCAATCAATCAAACAAACTAACATTAAGAAAAAACCAAGCAAACAACTTATCAATGTATGTTTCCTCAACAAACCATTGAAAAAAATATTCAATCATTCAATCGAAAAAGTAATGATACTTTTCTAGATAAATAAAGAAAGAAATAAAACTAAAAGGAATCAATTACAAAAACAACAACATCATCAGTTTTCTATTCAAATAATGAATCAATTCAATATAATTCAATTAATATACCAATTTAAATAAACTCTAGATCTTTTTACACAGATTGGCTGAAAATCCATCAGACAATCTGTGTAATATTGACATCAGAATTCCAGCCATTTCATGAAATGGCTAAAAATTTCAGCCATTTCATGAAATGGTTGACTGGTGTAGGCATTTCATGAATTGACTAAAATGTTTCAGCCATTTCATGAAATGGCTGATTTCACAGGTTGGCTGTAACATATATATAAGATCCCTGGCTAGACCAATTATTTAATTGTTACTTCCAAATGTAGAAAATCTTATATATATATATGTAGATTAAGAATGTTATTAAGAGAAAAAAAAGAAATACATTTTTTACATACTTTACTCATTTTGAAATATCTGTGAGCTGCTGAATGTATATTACCAATGAGCTTCGTTTCGTATAATAAACGGTTTCTTTTTACCTGTGAGACTAAACGAAAACTATTTTTCGTGAGAAGCCTTCAAAGTTTTTTACTGTATGACTTTTTTTTTATATATTTATCTGATCATTCCGGCCTATGTACTAGAAGGAAAATTACAATAGAACATGATGGCTTCTAGTTTCGTTTAAATTAAAAAAAAAATAGTGTTTGAGAGATACTGCCAAATGGCAAGCCTGTAAATAGCTCGGGTCCAGGTTCGAATATTTGTTTTTAATCAGTCTTGAACGCTGTCTGTTTTTCTTGGTCTAATTCGTTTTGTGGCAATAAAAAATGATAATCTATTTCACATCTATGGCAAAGTCACGTGGGAACTCGTACATTAATCAGACTAGAGCTTGGAATGGGCTCTCGAGGGCTACATGCGTCAAATAAACATGTGTTGGTCTATTCTAAGCACGGATCAAGGTCTAGTTTACTGAACCGGATACCAATTTGCATGTCGGCTAGTATAAAAAATGTTCAATGGTATAAAATTTCAGTGAAGACCGCTATCCGGAGGTCATAAAGAAAGCATAAAAACTTCATGTCGTTCCACGTTTATCTGGTCATCTGCCTTGTGATGTCTTTTTAGAAACATTGTGGTAAATGGATCAATTGCTCGATATTAACCCTTACGCTGATAAGCTCGACTCAAGGACCTTTTGCGGACAGTGTAGATCAAGATCAGACTGCACGTTTTGTGCAGTCTGATCTTGGATCTACTCAGTTCTATGAGGAGAAATCTTCCCCTTAAGATAGGCCTTTGGAAAGAGAACCTTGGTTTTTTTTCTTTCGGCTCGATTTAATATCGCTTATTTAACAGGATGTGCTTTTTTTTTTATTTTCCTTGAACATACACTGCAATTTTTTACACAATCAACTGCTTAAGTATTAGGGTGATTTTTGGTTTTATACTAAATTACAAATACTACAATTTAAAAGTTTTTAGTGCTCGTAAAAACTCACTCCTAATACAGAATAGATTCTTGATCAGATAGAACGTTCTGGGTTGTCTGATCTTGATCTACAATATGTGCATAGTAGCGTTAAACACGGCCATTCAGATTTAGACTAACAGGCTATTGGGAAAAAAAGGGTTGCACGCTGTCAATGGCTACCTTTATTGACATTTATTGCTACATTCATATTTTTATTGATATTGTTAACTCTTTACTAAATGAGAATATTATAGACTTGTCCAAATCGAAAGCATTTGCAGACAACAAAATAGAAGTGACTGAAAATTTGAAATTTGTTTTGTGAAGGGTAGAAAACATTGCGGAAAAAGGAGAAAATGCTGATTGCCAGCATTTTCTCCTTTTCCCACAATGTTTTCTAAAGGCTTCTTTCTCAGGGTCGTCAAAAGTAGGGATTATGTGGTAATGGGTTAATCCTTTACCAAACACGACTAGAAAAAAAAAGATTTTTTTTTGAAAACATGGCAGAAAAAGTATAAAATGCCGGTTACCATCATTTCCTACTCTTCTATATAATATTTTTTACTATTTCAAAAACATGTTCTATCGTTAGAGTCACACTGTATTTATTCATATTTTTTCGTCTCTGTGTTCATTCAGTAAAGAGAGGTGCAAAATTTTATCGTTTCATATAGTGTTAAGTCTTGCAAAAAAATCGATGACATGATTCTGTTTTTAAAACTTTTGAAATCATTTTTTTTTTTGAGACTTTCATTACCATATTCATACGCTAAAGTAGACATTTATTTTTATACCGAATTCTTTGAACTAGATTTTTTATATAAGTTTAGTGCATACATTATTCTGTTAAACCCCTTGCCAAAAAATCCCTGGTTTTATAATCCTGAGGTAGACTTTAGAAAACATTGTGGGAAAAGGAGAAAATGCTGGTCTACCCTGCTGGAAACAAATTTCAATTTTTGAGTCACGTTTATTTTGTCGTCTGCAAATGCTTTCAACTTGGACCAGTCTAAAATTTTGTCGTTTGGTTAAGGGTTAAAGGGTCCGATACAGTTTAATACCGTAAATCAGAATTTCTCGCTAAGTCTTACCTGTTAAATAACCTAAAAGAAAATTTCAAGCATATAGTGAAAACAACAACTGTAACTATTTCAAAGGTATATAGTGGGGAAGATATCCCCGTTTCGGACAGTGTAGATCCAAGATCAGACTACACGTTCTGTGCAGTCTAATCTTGATCTAAACTGTCCGCAAAAGGTAAATGAGTTTCCCTTAGCACCCAAAGGATTTAACACCGACAAATACAACTAGATATTTTTTGCTTTGAAATCGTAATAACTGTTTTTTTACACAAAAGGAGCGAATTTGGCCGTTTGAATATTTGGATGGTAGCTTTTCAGCTGGTAACATCGTCCATTTTAATTGCATCAGATGTATATGACATCATGATAGTGATATGAAGACGAGTTTTCGGAATCGACACATACCTCACGCGGCCATTTATAGATCAAGTCAAGGTAGATGTAGTTACGGAAATGGCCGAGTTGTGACGAGTGAATCAACGCGTGACATAATCACAAACCTACATTCTGGCGCGAAATCTGAAAACACCAAAAGAGGCAAATTAACCAATCATCAAATAACGTTAAATATATTATGAAAATTATACTTTACTTTTGTCTTTTTTTCTTTACCGATGAATAGCCAGCGACCACTATCCTTAATTCAGTGATAATTTTAAGTTCTTTTAATTTTGTAGGGAATATAGAAATCTTAGTAGCCCCTCCCCCCTCCTCCCTCCCAATCATCTTTGAATAAAGTCATATACGAGAACATCTTTTCTTTGTTTCTTTCATTCGACAAAATTTAGATTCGTCCATGCTCAAAGCGATTTCTAAATACTATGTTACGTTTCGTTACGTAACGTTACGTAATGTTATGTTGTGCTATGTTTGCAGACGACATTTTAGAATGATTCACTTTGAAACCGCTTTAGTAGAGGTTGAAAAGAGCGACACGAATTAACGTTTAATATGTCAGAATGTTCCAACTGAATTATGAGATATTATGGTCCATGAGACTTATAGAAAAAAAAAGTTCAGACCCAGGTCAGACTGCGCGGGCTGACCTTGGTGGATACTTTTTACTTATGCATCAAGCCCCCCCCCCCCTTCCTCCCCCTCCCCCAATCCCCTTTCATAAAACATGACATTTCAATATTTAGTTACACGGTAGAAAACTCAGTTTGGCTTCGGCAGATCATCTTTTGTTCGTTGTGCGAAGAACATTGAGTCGGACAGTCGCCTGTCTCGACTGGTCATAAATTTTGTCAACCGATATGACCTTTAACCTTATTGACCCCTTCCCTCCCCTTTGTTTACGCAGGGATCTTATATACATGTACATATAAAAACGTACATACGATCCCTGGTTTACTCGATAAAATAAATTTCGACCTATGACCCCCCCCAAAAAAATCCTCTATGTCACCTTCACAATAACTCTCATACTTTAAATGTTATGATTTAAATTCAAATGCATTTCAAAACCTGAATTGTAACTTTTTGTTACTTCCCGCGATGCAACCCCTCCCCCCCCCCCCCCCCCCTCCGCATAGCAACCCCTTACAATATTACGCACAGTACGAGAAATTACGTCATATTTCCATCTAGTTAAATGACATGCGCTAATTACCTAGGTAACTAGCGCGTGGGACTACTGTTTCCGCCCTAATTTGAAGAAATAGAAAATAAGAACGGTATTTTCAATGGTAGTAATAACGAAATATCGAGAAATGTATTATTCCACTTTTATTATTCGATAAACTACCGGAAAGCATGTAATAAATAGTGGATATTTGTTTTTTTTTCGTGAAAGATCGAAATATATTTCATAGAGTGAATATCATCGGTGATAATTTCAAGAGTGGTGCAACCACGAGTGAAAATATTACCGACGGTGTTCACGAGATGAAATAAATTCCGACCTTTAACCGAAAATAAAATCTCTTTATTTCATGTTTTTAACCTTTTCTGGGAGGAACTTAATCAAAACCAGTACATTTTTTTTTTCAGTTACTAGTATTCCCCAGTGATAGCAACGCATTACAAGTGCGAGAAATCTAAATGACGTTATATTTACTTGTGGTTGTGCGGCACGTGGATTTTACCTAGATAACTAAAATATAAAAATTGGTATTTTCACTCGTCGTAACCATGAAATATCGAGTATTTCATCTATATTTCTCGATATCCTACCGGAAAGCATGAAATAAATAGAGGTTATTTGTTTTTTTCGGTGAATAATCGAAATTTATTTTATCTTGTGAACGTCATCGGTAATATTTTCACAAGTGGTACCGATGATATTCACTCAATGAAATGAATTTTGATCTTTCACCATAAAGAAAAAAACAAATATCATCTAGTTATTTCATTGAAGGTTTAACTAGCAGGATAAGTAAGGAAAACCCAAATTATAAAAATAGAACCGACCACGCATTAACAGATTTTATTTCGTGCTTTTAACCCATTATGGGATAAACAGCGTTCTTGTATCTTTTCTAAAATGATTGTCTACCAATCTAATGGCTTACTCTAATTTCATTGTCCATCACAGAATGCATGGGGCTTTTATACTTGATACCAAACAATTAGAAATTCCACCAATTCTTAATTTCTGTATAGCTCGATATGATTCGTGTCGAGTGCAACATTTTTGTAATGTCATATGACACTCAAAGATAATTCTTAGTTTTCACTCTATTAAATCTAATATTAATCACTTTTTATTCTCCAGTTAGTGTCAGTTATAATTCACATTAGCTGCTTAACAACAAATTTATCGTTTTTCAGAACTGATGTAATTTGACCATTATTATTTCTTGTAGAATGTCGGTGTAAATTTTGAAATGCACCTCAATCGAAACGGCGAAGACTAGAGAGAGAGAGAGAGAGAGAGAGAGAGAGAGAGAGAGAGAGAGAACTTCTCTTGGTAGATCCCAGCTTTAAGATTTATAGTGCTTTTTTTTCAATTGAAGGAACAACGAGAAAGGGGCAAACATATAAACCTTGGATCAGTCGCCCCATTTGCTGTGTTAAAGTTTCTTCTCGGAAAGAACGTCTCAGTCAAACAGTTTACTCACAAGTCTTGGCCTTTTACCTCATTACCAGACAAAAAATTTTTAGCTTTGTCCAAATCGAAAGCATTTGTAGACGACAAAATAGAATTGACTGAAAATTTGAAATTTGTTTTGTGAAGGGAAGAAAACATTGTGGGAAAAGGAGAAAATGCTGGTTACTGGCATTTTCTCCTTTTCCTAAATTGTTTTCAACAGCCTTCTCCTACAGGGTCATTAAATCTCGGGATTGTGTGGTCAGGGTTCATACAGGCAAGTGCTGACTAAATTCAAGGACTTTAAAGTAGATCTACATAAAAATCATTTTCAAGGACCTTTTTTTAAACATAATACCCAGGGGCGGATCAAGGATTTCTTCAAGAGAGGTGTTCAACTCGGTCAGTCTCAGATATGCAGACACGGACACAAAGCACAAATCAGCAGTCGCCAATGAGTTGGAAGTCAAAAAAAAAAATCTGGAAATTTAGGGGGGGGGGCCCCCCTTGGATCCGCCAGTGATACCTATCTTCTTCAAGCCAAAGACAGGTTTTCTCTAATTTTCTTAAACACAATGAGATTATGAATGGTCAGTTCTGCCTCCGATGGCGACGGCGTTGTTGTACTTTCATTTTCCTTTTCCCACGATGTTTTCTACAGGCTTCTTTCTCAGGGTAGTCAAATATAGGGATTGTGTAATAATAAGTAAAACCTTTGACGTTTGAGAAACAGTTTGAAGCAATGAGTAATATTTCAATACTACGTATATATATTCTGACAACTAATATTTGACTTTTCCTTTACGGTGTCCCGAGTGGCTCAGTGGTAAAGTGTAGGACTCGTACGCTGGAGGCCCCAGGTTTGAGCCCCACTAGATTCAGCGGGCTTCTCGTGGGAGTGTCCTTGGCCAAGATACTTCAGAGCCCCAGCCTACTACCGATGTAAGCCCGGATATAAAGGAATATGTGATTTGTTGCTGTGATATGAATGAAACGATGTTGATGTTGAAGTCTGCGTAAAACATCAATCAATCAATCAATTACAGTAATCAGTGAGTGAGTGAGTGAGTGAGTGAGTGAGTCAGTGAGTCAGTCAGTCAGTCAGTCAGTCAGTCAGTCAGTCGATCGATCGATCGATCGATCGATCGATCGATCGATCAATCAGTTTCTCCTCTTACTTAAAGTGACGAGACTTCTCAGTAGAATAAACTTATTGGATGGGAATACAAGGAGACCGTGAACCTTTATCCTGCAATAATACCACGAATGATATTTTTTCTGAAAGTTTAAACCAAGATAAGAGAAGATCAATTGGCTTGCAACACACGAATATTCTTAAGAATACTTGGTGAATACAGGCCCTTTTAGCCTACCCGAACTGATAATTAGTATTTTTTTCCGGTGTAATGTAGAGAAACGACCCTCCCCTACAAAATGACCCATGGGTCATTTCTCTTCGTGGAGAAATGACCCGGGTCACAATTCTACGTAGAGAAATAACCGTCTGGGGTCATTTCTCTACGTTGAATAATGACCCTGGGATTATTTCTCTACGTAGAATAATGACCCTGGGGTTATTTCTCTACGTAGAATGATAACTCTGGGGTTATTTCGCTACGTTGCATAATAACTCTGGGGTTAGTTCTCTACGTAGAATGATGACCCTGGGGTTATTTCTCTACGTAGAATAATAACTCTGGGGTTATTTCGCTAAATAGAATAATAACCTGGGTCATTCCTCTACGTAGAGAAATGACCCATGGGCCATTTTGTAGGTGAGGGCCATTTCTCTGCATTACACACGGCAATGTTTCAAACAGTTCGCGTTTTTTTCCTGAGTGCCGTTGGAATTGATTGACAGGAATAACCCTTAGGCTGCTTATCGCGACTGATTAATCCTTTAGCAGACAGCATAGATCAAGGTCAAACAACAGAGAACGTAAAGTCTGATCTTTACACGGCGCCGAGCCACGGTAGCTCAATCGGTAACGTGTACAGGACTTGAAAACAGGGGGGTCATGAGTTCGATCCCCGGCTCGGCCAATTTCTTCCCGAGGGCTGATGATAGTCATTGCGACAGGATTCATTCCTCTCCCACCACACATCGTTGTTTCGACGATGGTTATGTGGGAAAGCAGCCAGTGGTTTGGAAAGAATATTGTGCGGAATACTAGTAAAAGAGACTCCAGGAAAGCATGGATAAGTGCACTGGCCGCCGCAATATAACCGAAATAATGTTGAAAACGGCGTTAAACGCCACACAATCACCAATCAATTACTCAACATGATGTACACTGCCTGATAAGGGGGCGTATACAGTCAGACATAAGTTACCAAAACTGACCAGCAATAGCCCATGTGCTTAGACCAGCATTCCTCATGCCCACAATTTGCCATTTCTGAGCGTCGGAAAGTTTTCTCGTAGCCATCTTTTCATTTGGCTCATAGAGCCGCCTGTTCAGCCTCTTACTTGTATAGTAGGTCCGTGCATAGCTTGAAAATATACCAAATAAAAGGTTATCCATTAAAAAAAATATGACTAAATTTGTTCGGGTGATGTTTATGTCTGACTGCATATTTTCTCTACCGATACCTTTCAAACTATTTCTATCTTTCGGTCTTTGCAATCGGCTTGAAAGTTTCGTTTCTTTTGTTTAGCTGGACAAGGGTTAGATATTAAAATGAGACCACACATAGTCTGACGAACGAGGTGCTTCCCTCGTTTTGAGAAACTGAGATGCGTCGTGCAGATTTGGGGCATAAAACTGTAAAATGATATCTTAAAAAGAGGCGAACGATATTACAAAATAATGGAAACGTAATTAGTAACTGTAACGAGTTTAACCCCAGAACGGTTTACCCCTTTACCACACAATTCCCAGTTTTTACGACCCTGAAAAAGACAGCTTTTTTGAAAACATTGTGGGAAAAAGGAGAAAATTCTGGTAACCAGCATTTTCTCTTTTTTCCCACATTGTTTTCTAACCTTTCAAAACTGAATTTCAATTATTAAGTCACTTTATTTTTTCATAGTCAAAGGTTTTTAATGTGAGCAAGTCTACAGTTTTGTCGTTTGGAAAGAGATTGTAACCCTTTACCATAGTCTCAGTAGGGTTCTTTTTCAGTGCCATTCAGACGCACTGCCGTAAATCCTAAATTTACCATACAGTTTTAACAAACCAAGAGAAAAAAGCTTTAAAAAGTTTTGCTGGAGAAGAATAAAGTCCTGGTAACCAGCATTTAATGCAAATTCCATTTTTGATTTGTTTTGTTTGCATATGCTTTCAATTTGAACCAGTTCAAGAATTTGTCGTCGGTACATGGTTAAGTATTGCGGTACCGTAAGTACATGTAATTCTAGTGGCTGTTGAGAACAGTGTTTTATGTAAATCTAAGACCAGATTGCACAGAAAGTACAGTCCGATCCTTAAGATAAGCATTCTGCATTTCTTTGGATATTCCGATGAAGGACAAAAAAGACCTCTTGAAACTAGTTAGGATTTTTTGAACTGGCGGATACATCTAAATTGCGCTCCTTCGGCGCGTTTTGTGTTAATCCTTTGCCGAACAGTTAAGGCTTTTAACAACCCTGAGAGAGAAACCTTTTTGAAAACATTGTGGGAAAAGTAGAAAATGCTGGTAACCAGCATTTTCTACTTTTCCCACAATGTTTTCTACCCTTTCACAAAACAAATTTAAAATTTTCAGTCACATTTCTTTTGTTGTCTGCTTATGCTTTCAATTTGGACCAGTCTAAATTTTTGTCGTTTTTGATAATGATATTATTAAAAGCACCAGCCAACGTCTGCTTAATTAAGATAAACTAAACGATCCAATATTTTACAACCCCGGGGCAGAGCACACCCAGAAATATCGCGCAAAAAGATGAAAATTCAGGTAACCATCATTTCGTCTGTTCATGCCGTGTTTTCTATCTATTCTGAGACAAACCACATTTGAGTTTTTATTGTAAAAAAAATGTTGTCTGCAAATTTGTACAAATAAATTTGTTCGTCTTGTAGGGAATTCAACCCTTTACCACACAATCGACCTAGAGGAAAAGGTAATTTGAAAACATTGTTGGAAAATGAGAAACTAGTATATATCATTTTACAACAAATGTGTTCTACCACATAACAGATGAATTCCTTCATATTCATGAGTGACATTAAATTTTTCGTCTGCAAATGCTCTAAGTTCTATAAAAAATCTTAAATTTTCATTTTGTTGTTAAGAGTTAACTCTTTACCAAACGACAAAATTTAAGGCTGGTCCAAACTGGAAGCACTTGCAGAAGACAAATTAAACCTAACTCAAAAATTGAATTTTGTTTCTAGCAGAATAAAAAAGCATTGGGAGATAAGGAAAAGATGCTGTTAAAAATGCATTTTCTCCTTTTCCCACAATGTTTTTAAAAGGCTTCTATCTCAGGGTCATGAAATCCAGGGATTGTTTGGTTAAGAGTTAAGAAGATGAGACGGCGCTTATGTTTTATAACATATCGCTTACACTGTGTTTGTCGCTCGAGTGAAGCTGAAAAGCAACGGAGGTAAATTGTTTGATTAACTAGTTCGATACATTTCAGGGGTTTCAAATGACTGCGAAGTGCTGATAGGAAAAACGGGAGAAAAAATAAGAAAGAGGAAAAAACTGGTTGCATTGAAATTTAACACAAAAATCCAAATATGAAAACGAAAACAATATGGCTGCTGATAATCGTCTTTGTCGGTATCAGGTCGCCGAATGTATACGTTTACGATTAAAATACAGTGCGGAAACTTCAAATTAATTTCATATCGAATAAAATTGAGATGCTTATCGGTTCATAACTAAAATTAAATGACGGGTTGAGTTTGCCTTGGACCCAAGCCGCGCCCTGAAAATCCAATAAATAACAAATAAACGGCGAAAAAATAGGCCCGTTATACTGCGTAGTAATACAAGATGGCTTACGAATCGATATCGTTGACAGGCAGAAGAGGGGGCTGGTAAACGCACGCGACAATAAATAACAAGTGTTAAGTTACACGGTGATAAAAAGCTGCGGCATTTTAAAAAGAGTATCTTCCAAATACGGAAGGACATACTAAGGTTAACCATTCCGGTGCCGTAGGTGAAAACGGTGACTTTTGCGGAAGGCATAGATCAAAGTTCAGACTGCACAGACTGTGCAGTCTGATCTTTGATCTATGTCTTCTGATTGTGTAGTCAAGCCTATATACAATCAAAATCTTTGTAAGTTTCGATGAATTGTATTTAGAGCCGTCGAAGAAGGTCGGGTTTATTGATTTGGCGCTTGATTTTTGTTTATCTTTGGTAAATTGTCCGTGTGTGCTCGGGTATATTCTACATATACCTAAAATTTACAGGATTTAGGAACAAACTGTCAAAGGAACGAAAATTCTGACTCCGTAAATCAAGACTGAGGTTCAACAATTCAGAAATCTTGTTTTTTGTCTTAACTTTAAAGTAGACTACTAATTATTTCAAATAATTGGTGATTGATTTTGATATTAGGCTCATTACATTACGATGTTCTTCTCAAAACTGAATGAGAACCACACAGTTAAGTGCCTGTTTTTTTTTTTTATGCAGTCTAGTCTGAATCTATCCCGTCCGCAAGAATGGGAATTCTAGGGAAACCTAAATAACTCTTTCCTTTGCCAAGTAACCAAACCATTTACTTAATTTCTAATTATTATTTTGCTTCTACAGCCCTTTCAGTATGAAATTAATATGGGGATTTATTTCATTAGAAACATAACAATGTGAGTTCTTATAGAGAATAATTACTCAAGATATTAAAATTGATAACGAGGATCAGACTCAACTCTATAAGCGAACAAGGCATACGGGGCGTTTTCGGAAGGCATAGATCGTGCAGTCTGATCTTGATCTATATCGTCAGTTTGGACAAATATATACAAAAAAAAATCTGCCAGAGTTTCAGTCGAAAGCGGTCGGGTCTATAAACGAGTAATTGGCGCTAAAATAGATTTCAGATAATAAAAGGTGAAATACATCATTAAGCCTTCACGAAAAAATCCGTTTTTACGACCTTCCTAGGAAGAAGTCTTCTGGAAAAAAAAAACACTGTGTGAAAAGGAGAAAATGCTGGTAACCAGCATTTTCTCCTTTTCCCACAATGTCTTTTACTCTTTCAAAGTCAAGTTTCCATTATTTTAGTCACGCTTACTTTGTCGTCTGCAAATGCTTTCAATTTGGACCAGACCCAGATTTTGTCGTTTGGTAAAGAGTTGAGGTAGCTTTCCTAGTGCTGGAATCGATTCTAAACCTTTGAACTCACAAGTCACTAGCTTGTCGCCAAAAAAGCGCTGTGCCATAGTAAGTTAAAGCAAACTACTATTTGTACTTGATCAATAAGCCCCCTACAAAATTTCGTTTTTAGATTTCTCCGAGATAACTATGGAACGGTCTTGCGGTATTCTAATGCAGTCTGACACTACTCACACAGTCCTAAGTGTCGGCTCTATACGTACAATTACGTACTTCCATAACCATTCAGTTTAGCCAATCAGAAGTTTTGTCACTTACAAATGTAGAAAATTCTGGAGATTAAGACCAAGAATGGTTGGTAAATTCTGGCCCAGGACGGAGATCAGTCCTACAACCTCCAGGTACCTAACCTCGGCCCTAAGTCGTTCTCTTGCTATCTTGACCAGGACGGAGCTCAGACCTACAACCTCTGGTTAGCTAAGCAAACGTAACTATACGTCGATACAAAAAAGTTTGATCAACAGCAAGCAGTACAAGCGCTAATCTGTTCCGCTGTTTCTCTTTTTATACCATGCATGCAGGGTAAACATGCAATAATACATCCGGGTATTTCTTTCGATCTTGAAAGTTGGGGAAGTAAATATTGAATCTTGGAACAAATGGCCGCTTCCCAACCCAGGTAAACATTGAAGATAATTTCAGTTCATTTAGCGGATTAATTTACGTGTAATTGATAACAATTTAACGGTTCTTAAAAGATGATCTATATTAGGGTTTTGGCGGATTCGTATTTATTTTTCGGAGGAAAATCAAATAGCGAATATCACATGTTTAACTTTATTGTGTTTCCCTTTCACTTATAATCTTGAACCCTTCACCAAAAATCCCAACATTTAACTTATTACCAAACGACAATATCTTAGGCTTGTCAAAATCGAAAGCATTTGCAGACAACAAAATAAAAGTGACTGAAAATTTGAAAATTGTTTTGTGAAGGATAGAAAACATTGTAGGAAAAGGAGAAAATGCTGGTTACCAGCATTTTCTTCTTTTCCCACAATGTTTTCTATACCCGTCTTTCTCAGGGTTGTCAAAAGTAGGGATTGTGTGGTAGTTGGTTTATCATTATCGGGCTAAATAAATAAAATGAAAACTTTCAAGTCGACAGTAAAAAGTGAATGATGCTATTTACCTTTATTTAGGGGGAAATATATCGCACATTTTAGATCCATGATTAAACTGCATATCTGTGCATTCTGATCTTGATCTATATTGCCCGGAAAAGGTCAGCGAATTGCATTTAGCAGCCGAAGTGTTAACGGCTCGGGGAACACAGATTGGTGGAAACATTGGTGTAATCATCCTCGGAAACCAGGGCCCGTATTCACCAACCATTTTTAAGAACATTCTTTGTCTTGAGCTCCAGAATTTTCTACATGTGTAAGTAACACAACTTCTGATTGGCTAAACCATTCGGTTTAGCCAATCAGAAGTTGTGTTACCTTCAAATGTAGAAAATCTTTGAGAATAAGACTAAGAGAATTTTCAAGAATGGTTGGTGAATACCGGCCCAGGTTTAAGCATTACGTTACTCTCCATGCATTTCGATTACAGAATGAATCGAAACTGGGTCAACCAGGATGTGGTGTAATCAGCATCTAGTCCTTTTCAAACAGTGTTAAACAAGCACATTGTAATGACGTCAATATAAACGTGATGACGTCAACGTCTTTCCAATGATTTGTAGTAAAACAAAACTTTCACGGCATCTGGGTCCGTACTCACCAACCATTCTGAAGCTCACGTTCATTTGCCGATTTAAGAAATTCGAGCAAATGACAAAGCTTCATGAAACTGTAGCAAATGACAAAGAATATAACGGGTATGACCTAGTTTCATCGAACAAAAAGTAAGGTCACTCCGGAAACATCCGAACACGACCGGATTTCATTTAAACTCGGATCTGTACCGGATTCTTTGAAACTGTGCCGTATAAAAAAGGAAGTATGCCGGATGCATCGGAACTGTACCGGAGAAAAAGCTTAGCTTAACTCTTTACCAGTCAACAACACTTTAACTCTTTACCACACAATCCTGACTTTTAACAACCCTGATAAAGATAGCTTTTGAAAACATTGCAGAAAAAGGAGAAAATGCTGGTAACCAGCTTTTCTCCTCTTCCCACAATATTTTCAACCCTTCCATAGTCAAAATTCAATTTTTGATTCACATTTACTGTGTCGCCTGCAAATGTTTTCAATTTTGACAAGTCCAAAATTTTGTAGTTTCGTAAAGAGGTAAGACACGGATACATTAAACGCAAATGTGCACGACACACGCCAAAATGTAGGATTTTAACTTTACATAAGTAGAAAGCATTGTAGAAAAAGGAATGAAAACTTTTTGTTTTATCTGCAACGATTTCAAAAAATGTCCAAGTAAGCTCGTAAAAACATCGGATGACTTGATGAAGGGTTAAGAAATGAGGTATAACACACCCAAATTCAGCTCATTGTATAGTGTTATACAAATGGGCCATAGTTCACCATCAATTGGAGGTATAGTATTACCAATGTTTGCAATGAAAGTTTCCACACTGATTTATGTATTCTTGTGAATAGAAGAGAAGCTATCGTCTTTGAGCTCAGCGTACAGCACGGCACCTTGCTATTATAATCAACTGACATGCCTTCTCTTGCTTGGCACAAAGCCGAAGAATGTCAGTCCATAGTATTTGACATGGAATTTCCTGCCATGCTCCCATTTTTGGCAGAAGCATGTTTTTTCGGCAATGCCACTGTCACCTAAATTTCATTTTAGCTCTCATTGATGTCAATTACTGACTCTAATGGGTTTCCTCTAGCTTTAACCCCTCCAGAGTAGTGACAGAATACTGGTCGGTGTATACATAGCTTCGTGCAGTTTTATCTATATGGACATTTCTTCAAATATTTTGTGTTGCCAATTCAGTTTTGATTGTGTTTTATTGGATATTTCTTTTGGGATGCAAAATTGTAAATAGCTATTCTACATTACCTTGATCCGCTTTCATTATACCTTTGTGTTTGGCAGCACAAAACTTTATAAACGTTTTAGCAAAAGGAAACTTTTAATATTATTTCGTATTCTTTTTTTTTAATTCTTAATCTGCAAAGTGAGATAAAATACGATTTTCTTCAAGTAACTGGAAATTTAAAATTACATGTACTATAATTTTGTTACTGTTTGCTGGAAATGTTCGTTTTTTTTTTTTTTAAGCTTGAAGGTTAACATCAATCCAAGAGGTTTTTTTCAAACCTTAACGCATTTCATTTACCGCTACTTAGCACGTAAGATATACCAAGTGATAGTCACCTTGTCTTGCGAAGACATTTTTTAAAGTTCAACTCTTTAGGCCTACCACACAGCAAAATATTAGCCTTGTCCAAATTGAAAGCATTTGTAGATGGCATTTTTAATGTCACTCAAAACAGGACAGTTGTGTATCAAACGGTAGAAAACTTTGTAGGAAAAGGAGAAAATGCTGGTTACCAGCATTTTCACCTTTTCCCACAATGTTTTCAAAAGACTTCTTTCCCAAGGGCGTTGAAAGTCGGCATTGTGTGGTAAAGGGTTAAGATTTTATTCAAGGGTGTCACTTGTTAGAAATCTTGGGAGTGATAAAGAAACAGAAGCCAGTTCTTTTGGTGTTCTTATTTATATTTAAACAACAGATTTATTTGCACTTATTGGCAAGAAATTTTGGTGTTTCAATGTGATGACTATGATAAAGATATGCATAATAGAATGTGACATACCAATATCATTTGACAAGTTCTAGAAAATCTGACCATTTTCATTCCAGGCATGAAGGGTTCTGGAAGATTTCCGAGTGAGCACCGCCAATTAGCGCCAAATTCTGGCCCCTCATCGGGTATTCATCGTATTGTTTAATTACCATTTTCCCTTTCGTCTTGGACAATTAAATATTGACAGTGGTGTCGACTGTCGCGTGGATCTCTCGTTCATTTCGCTAATTTATTTCTTATTCGTTTATAAATGATATCTTTGAGCCGGGCATGAAAAGGCGTGAAAGGGCTTGGCCTGGCGTTGAAAAATCATAATTTGTGTTTCCTTTTCTATAGTATATGGTGAACGTTGACATTTCGCATTGTTTCGGTTATTGTCTTCTCGTTCTTCTTCTTTTCTACCGGTAATAGATGGTTACAGCGTGAAATAATGCTACGCTATCCTGTGCTTTATATTCAGTTTTCTTTTTGTAGACGCTGGCTCCTCGATGTTCATGTGACCAAATTCTTCAGAGAACAATCTCGTCCTTTGACGACATTGATATAGAAAGCTTTTCGAAAACACTGTTGGAAAAGACAAGAGTGCCGGTGTAATGCAGAGAAATGACCCCCATTACAAAATGACCTACGGTCATTTCTTGACGTAGAATAATGACCCATGGGTCATTTTTCTACGTCGAAAAATGACCCATGGGTCATTCCTCTACGTCGAGAAATGACCCGGGGGTCATTTTGTAATGGGGGTCATTTTTCTGCATTAGACCGGCAAAAAGCAGTTTTCCCTCTTCCATACTATTTTCATACCTTCTGAAAGACAAAATCCACCATTTTAGCTGCATTAAAGTTATCGTCTGTAAATGCTTTGAGTTTAGACGTGTCCAAAGTTTTATCTTTTGGTAAAGGGTTAAGTTTTTTTACTCAGTAGACTTCGTTCGGCCAAATTCTCTCCGAGTACTGATGATATCCATTGCAACAAATTTTATTCCTTTCTTACTGACTACATAGGAAAGCGGCCAGCTGCTTGGAAAGAATGCCCCCAGTAAGACCGATAAAAGAAAATCTAGGAAATCACTCTGGGTGCAACGGCCATCGCGATATAATTAAAATAATCTTGAAAACGACTTTGAGATAAAATATTTAATTCAAAAAGTGTTGTAAATATTAGGAGAAAAGACCGTTTCTCTCCTTTCAGGTCCCTTTTCCTTTCCAAAGTTAATTTTACTAAGATTAAGGGGTCTACCTTTTCCATTGTTATGAAATGTAAGGAAGAAGAAAGAGGAGACTGATTATTTTTTTAGGATAGATCCAAAGGGCGTGACCTGTTACCCGTAGTTGAAAGTAAAAAAAAAAAAATGCTGGAAAAAAAAATCACCGCTAAAGGTACTATAGAGACCAACGATTTTCAAAAGCACAGTAGATTTATTAACTACCTTTGAATCATGGTGCCAGTTAATGTATAACTGTGTACATAGTGTATTTATTTCTCGTTATGCAAAATTGGCTCTACCAATACATGCATTTGCAAAAAGTATCGGCCCAGGTCAGCTTTCGCTATCCGTGCAGGCTGACCTGAGTCGAAACTTTTTGCTGTTGATAAGGTTCCTGCTTGGGTGATTGATGAAAGTCGTTGCGACAAGATTCATTTCTGTCTCACTGCTTATCGTTATTTCTATATTGGTTTATTTGAGAAAGCAGCTAGTAGCTTGGGAAGAATATATTGCAGAGTGCTGCTAAAAGAAACTTCAAGGAAGCTTTGGTAGATGCACTGGCCACAGGGATATACATGTAACTAGCATAACGCTGAAAACGGTGTTAAACACCATAAACAATTAGTTACACGAATAATTTTATTTGTTCTATTATTGTTTTTAACCAGCATTTTCTCCCTTCTCTAGAATGTTTTTTCACCCTTTCAATTCAAACCTTTGAGCAACAATTAAGATGTCGTCTGCAAATGCTAAAATTTGGACAGGTATAAAAATTGTCGTTTGGTAAAGAGTTAATGTCATTTTAAGATGTAGAACTCTTAACAAAAATCCTGGTAAGTTCTCATCAGGGTCTGTATCCGCCAGCCAATTTTAAATACATTCTGAATCTTACTCTCCAGAATTTTCTAACTCTGAAAGTAACACAACTTCTGATCGGCTGGACCATTCGGCTTAGTCGATCCGAAGTTGTGTTACTTTCAAATTTTGAAAATCTAGGAGAATAAGGCAACTTGCGTTCTTAAAGATTGGTTGGTATTATATATGCAGACCCTTATCCCTTTTGTCAACCGCAGATTAAAAATGACAAAAACGATGACTTGGTGTAACAACTTGAAAGGGTAACAGTTTTATGACATAAAAAAGGTGATAAAAATCATTGACTGTCTGTTACAAGTTCACGGCACGCGTGCACCGTCAAATCAACTCTTATTCGTTGTTTATTGGGTAACGAAATGGAAACAGCTCACACAAGACGTTGCGATTTTTTTTTTTTGTAGAAAGAGATATCAAATACTGAATTGTATTTTGTATCGGCTCCCCATAAATAGTCGGAAAATGTTTATTTTCGTGTGTAAAGTGATACAGGATCAGACTGCAATGAACAAAAGTCTGATCTTGGATTAATAATCCGGGTTTCAAAGCATCCCAGGGAAATGCATATTTTGAAAACATCGTAGAAAAAAGGGAGAGCATGCTGGTAACCATCGTTTAAGCCACGTTAAATCTGTCGTCAGCAAATGCTTCAATTTGGACACTTCTAAAAATTCTATCATTCGGTAAATTGTTAACCGTTTACCTCACAATTTCCTAGTTTTAATGAACCAGTGGGAAAAGCTTTTGAAAACATTGCGTGACAAGGTGAAAATACTGGTAAACAACATTTTCTCCTTTTTTCTGCAATGTCTTCTAACCATTTCATAGCAAAGCCTGTTTTTGACTTATATTTATTCCGCCATCTGCAAATGCTTTCGCGTTGGACAAGTCTAAAAAAAGTAGTCTTTTGGGGAAGATTTAAAGGGTAAATTTCTCAGCGGAAGCTGGCAAGGAACACTTTGATTATTTTTCATTGTCCTTTTATGTTAATATCACTTTCAAATATTTGCATATTAATACAGATCAAAGACAAGTCGATGAGGTAGTAAACGAGGCACTATCTGTTTGATTATATTTCATTTCCATTTCCTTAACAATTACGTTGCGAGACTGAAATTATTTAGAGTTTTGCGGACGGCGTAGATCAAAGATCAGACTGCACAGAACGTGCAGTCTGATCTTTGATCTACGCAGTCCGATATGGCGAGATCTATGTAGTATCTTTTAGAAGATTAAAATTTTAAAGCGCACGCTATCTATAGTTTCTCTTCATTGGTTTGAGTTATTTACATTTAGTTTGATTTATCAAGCAGTATTACAGTTAAATATGTGGATCTTCCTCTTGACTGTATATATAAAACTGAAATAAACTTATCTTGCTTTCAAATAGTCAGTTACTTTTGAATTATTCCTTTTTTTATCTCAATCTTGAAACTAGTCTGTGCAACTTTTTCTCTTTTTTTTTAAAATTTTCATCTTTGATATAAATGTCCAGATGTACTGCCAGTTTTAACTCTTCACCACATAATCTTGGATTTTAGTGACTATGAAGATGAAGGACTTCGAAAACATTGTGGGACAAGGAGAAAATGCTGGTTACCAGCATTTTCTCCTTTTCCCACAATGTTTTCTATTTTATCGGGAACACATTTCGTCATTTGGACCACCTTTAATTATTTGTCCTTTGCAAATGCTTTCAATTTGACTAAGTCCAAAGTTTCGTCGTTTATTTAAGAGTTAGTATTGTGAAAGAGCGAGAATGTTTTGGGACGAATCTGTAGTGAAGGGCCATAAATCGGACAGTTATTAAAAACCGGACACTCGATATTTATGGCCAGTGATTATTGTTAACACATAAATTTGCTGTAATGTGGAAACGAACACCTGTATTTTGGGGTATCCGTTTTCGCTTTACGATTGGTTATTACTATGAGGTATCATTTCTAATTAAAATAAGATTTATTAAATTTCTAGACTTCTCAGCTCAGTAAGAGTTTTTTCCAGTACGCTAAAGAACCTAGGCCAAGTTTCACGAAAAACATACATCTTATTTTTTTTCTGAAATTATAGACAGATGATATTTGTTGTTTTCAGTGAAAAATCAGAATTTATTTCATCGAGTGAACACCATCGGTAATATTTCACTCATGGCTGTGCCACTCGTGAAAATATTTGGCCTACCGATGATGTTACTCGATGAAATTAATTTAGATCTTTCACACAAAAAAACCCAAATATCCTATTAATTTCATGCTGTAACACTTTCGCGAGGGAGCTTTATCATAATCTAATGCAGTTCTTTTCAGTTATTCCCCGTGGCGTACCCCCTCCACATAGCAACGCATTACAATATTACGTCAAGCGCGAGAAGTGTAAGGTAAATTACGTCATATTTCCATCTGGTTGTGAAGTCATGAGCATTTTACCTAGGTAATTAGAATATAAAAATCGGGCCCAGGGAATTAATACACTTTAGTATCATTCTGAAATCTTGAGTTGATGCAATGTTTCAGACTAAATTCAACAAAACCGATGACTTCATTTTTCAAACTGAGTTAAATCCATCTATTTTGCTGTGTTGAATCTGGAATATTGTGTCAACACAGGATTTAAGAACATTACTTAACTCTATTGATGTTTGTTTAGTGTGTTTAAAAAAACCAAGTTAACCTAGAGATTTTTGGTGGATATTGGAGACATAAGATACCTTTAAAAACTTTTTCGTAATATCGAGGCCAATACCTATACAAGTAGTATCAAAAGAAGCCCTTATATATCACTTGCATTCCATGTTTCCTCAGTATTAATTTGGGAAAAAAAATAATGTTTTTTGCTGTTTTCTAACTTTAACCCTTTACCACACGATCCCGACTTTTAACGAACCTGAGGAGGAAGCTGTTTGAAAAGATTGTGGGAAAAGGAGAAAATGCTGGTAACCACCATTTTCTCCCTTTTCCCAGAATGCTTTCTACCCTTCTGACAACAGTTCTTACTTTTTTAACCACATTTATTTTATTGTCTTGAAATTCTTTCAATTTAAAGTGGTCTAAAATTTTGTCATTTGGTAAAGAGTTAGCCATTTGTAACGTGGACGGTCCTCTGGCAAAGTAAGAAGGAAATACTGCCTTTACATAAAGTAAGAAATCTCCGCAGTCTGAGTCACTCTTTTGTTTACTGTCTAAGATTCTTACAGTGTTAAATATCTATATGATATTTCATGTGTCTATTTTTAGAAGTGCTATGGGTAAAGAAATATCGTAATTTAACCTGGGGGAATTATATCCCCGTCACAGTTTTTTCTTCATGCCGAAAATCTGGAACTACTTTTTTTGAAAATATCGGTTATTCGGTTAATTGACTTGAGATCACTAGTTTTAAAAGTGGCATTCGTTGACAAAATAATCAGAGGAAATATATGATTTATAATATCAGCTTGAGGTTAATACGGGGAAATATTTGCCTCAAAAGGGAAAGGTCCGCGAAAATAATTCGTGCCTTACGGCACTCGTTATTTTCCAATACCTATCCCTTTTAAGGCAAATATTTCCCCATATTAACTACAAGCTGATGAAAAAGACTCTATATGTACAGCCTGCTTCCTAGAAAAAGATATCCCAGTGTTTGTCATGTACAAAACCCCGTTGCAAATGGTAACTAATGTGGCTGTCTTATTCCACAATGAACATCAAATGTCAAGGGGAAAGAGATACAGGTAGTCTGCTCAGTTCTTGAATCCAAATTTTTACCAATATTTTAAAGGCCCGATTGCAGCCAAAATGTAAAAAATGCAGGTGCTAAAACACGATTAAGTTAAATCATATCATTTAAAAATTTGGAAATTATTGTGAAGGTGACAAAGTTTTACTATTTTCCTATAAAGTCGGTCCAAGTGTTAATTGGAAATAAAGTTCTGTTCTGTTCTGTTAATCACTGGCTGAAAAAAATAGTTTTTAAAACCAGGTAAAAAAAAAACAACAAATAATAGAGCGACTTGTTAGCTCTTTAAATTAACTAGATTTATATGGTTATACAACTCAGGAATGAGAACAAAAATGAGCAAAACAGGAGAAAAAATACTTCAATTTCAGTACAATTCTGGAAAAAAATCAAATATAAGATTTAAAGATCTGTTTATTGACATCTTTTAACTTTTTAACATAATTATGACAAATCAAAAATACATGTTCTGTAAGTTCTAACAGAAAGCAAGTATAGAAGAAAATTGGATTTTTTTCAATGATGGGACACGTCTCTTAACTCATTACCAAACGACAGAAGTTTGAAAGTATTTGCAGACGACAAAATAAAAGTTACTAAAAATTTGACATTTGTTTTGTGAAGGGTAGAAAACATTGCGGGAAAAGGAGAAATTACTAGTAACCATCATTTTCTCCATTTCCCGCAATATTTTCTACAGTCCTTTTTCCTCAGGGTCGTCAATAGTATTGATTAGAGGTAACGAGTTAAAGGATAGAAAACATTCTGGAAAAAGGAGAAAATGCTGGTACCAGCATTTTCTCCTTTTTCCAGAATGTTTTCAAAAGGCCTTTTTCCCCACGGTCGTTGAAGATGGGATTGTTCTATATGTATACGTGTTTACAAGAATTAAGATATACAAACAATTTTAAAGACCTTTACAAGCAACAAAAAATCGTCTATGAGCAATTAGGAATGACGAATTCTTTCATACTGACAGAGCTAGACTGTAAACAGAGAGGAATGAAATTCAACATCCCACCTCATTTTAACAAATGCAAACAGAATAACATGCACATCAGTACAATTCTTTTCTCAGGTCACATTGCACTTGAACCCTTTGAAAGCCCTTGTAATTTATTAACTCATTACGTTAACATCCGTTTCGGTGACGTCAGGTACCCGAGGAACTATTTTCTTCCGCATGTTCATTGTCCACTGTCGACGTTCTAGGGTCAAGAGGCCGCCATATTTTTGCGTACATGGTATTATTCGGACCCAAACTTGGGAGACGGTCGTTTCTCCATGACAGCGAGTGGCCTGCCAGTGGTGGCATTCCGTAACTATAGAAACAGTCTTGACTCTCTGAAATTGATAAGAGAAAACAAATGAGCAATACAGAGTACAAGGAAAAAAATATATAAACGATAGAGTTTTACCCTACAGTTACCTATAAAATTTTTATAATTGAAGGTCATACTATAAAGTTTCACACACTGCGCTTCTACAGTACAGCTTTTGAGAAACTTTGAAGGGAAATCAGCCATTGCTTACAAATATTTGTATTCATTGGGGATTTGGCAAATAAATAGAAGTTCTTCAACTTATTTTTTATTGTTGTTGATCAGGTAGGCATTCCAGTTATTTCAGCCAGAGCTCTGTCCTTTGACTGACTGATAACAGTTCTAATGCTGAATTAACCCATTACCACACAATCCCTACTTTTTGATGATCCTGAGAAAGAACAGAAGCCTTTAGAAAACATTGTGGGAAAATGAGAAAATGCTGGTAACCAGCATTTTCTCCTTTTCCCACAATGTTTTCTAGGCTTCACAAAACAAATTTCATATTTTCAGTCACTTTTATTTTGTCTTCTGCAAATGCTTTTGATTTGGAAAAGCCTAAAATATTGTCGTTTGGTAATGAATAAAATATATGTCGCAAGGTGGTCATACGTCGTGTGCAACGGGTATAGCAGTAGTGTTTTTGTTTTTTGTCAAATACTTGTTAACTTTTTACACGATCATCGTATTGTGATGAAATTTGTAGCATTACTTCAAATTATCCATGACAAACCAATAATTTGTTACCAAATTTTGGTATTAAACTGTTGATAAATAGTTGCTGTATGAGATGAGTCTAAATACTTTTTGGACAACCAACGTATTTAAAAGAAAGAGTCGGGCAAAGAGAACTACTTTTTTTATGATAAAAAAATACACGTAGCCGACTTGACCTATGTAAATAGGGTTGGACGTAGTAAGCCTATTCTGACATTGTAACCTATCAAGATTTGTTGAAAATTAATAGATAGATAGATAGATAGATAGATAGATAGATAGATAGATAGATAGACAGATAGAAAATAGATAAATAAATAAAATCATCATTACCATTACACCATCGTCATCACTTTGATCGTTATTAGAATTTTAATAAAATATCTATTTATTACTACGTATAAGAGGCTGGGAACTATTTTATTGCGTTTGTTTGGTTCATACGATAGGACAGTTTTTGCCAGAATGTCATTGTATTGATTGAAATTAGGAATTAATTTTTTTCTTGGTCCTCCATTACGATTGCATTAATAACTTCTGAATTCTCTGAATTAATCACAAAAAGAAAAAAAGTCAATATCTGTTATCACTGCCTGGAGAGCTCGGTATTCGGAAATTCTTATCAAAACTTCACCTCATAACCAAGTATTTTCAGGAAGACGATAAATACGCGAAGAGGGGAATTCGGACACTTGCGTAAATTGTCGTCTCTGATCAGCCTGCGCAATCCGCGCAGGCTGATCCGATACGACACTTTACGACTACACTAGATTTTGTGCTACAGTAGACTTGTGCAAAACAGAAACCGTTTCATAAAAACGGAAAGCCTGTGACCGAGTTTGTAATACTTAGGTTGTTTTTGGCACTGACGGAGATTAATAAACTCACGGACACTTTATAGCAAGCATTGGTAATGCCAGTGGTTGTGAAGTAGAGCGTAGGTCTCGTAATCAAAAGGTCTTGAGTTCGATTCCCGGAAGTGAATGTCAACTTTGGGACCCCTTATTGACCCACACACTCGGCGCGAGTACTGGTGCAGTTCCCAGGTAGCAGAATCAAGAGAGGTTGGTATAAGATGTAAGAACTTGTTTCTCAATAGATGTAAAATAAATAATTATGTTTAACGACGTATATTACAAATCTTCGTGCGCATCCTACTGCGCATATATTTTTGTCATAGATTGTGAATCAAAAGTGCACCGATGTTTTTTTTTTTTCACACATATTGGTAATACTACTGGTACACTGAAACAAGTAGTGCTTCCTTCGGATAGTACATGTATAGGCAAATAGGAAACATTGATCCGTGAACAGTCACCGTCAAATTGTTAACATACTGTTGACACCGCGTTACACACACACAAAAAAAATTAAAGCTGTATAAGTATAGCTGTTTCCAATTTGAAAATTATTCTGAGAAAAGTAGAAATCGTTCCTATTGAGCAATTTCTCCTTTTTCCATTTGCGTCTGCTGAGCTTTTATCCCCCCCTTTTTTTTTCTTTAAAAAAATAACTTTAACGGTGACATTCACCCTTTTCTTCTGACGAAATAACCGCGGACAGGTGCCATTTTTATTTTTTCTTATTGTTAAGAATTATGTAAGTAAATTCTATAGGTGTGGATTAAAAAAAAAAATCCTCCGTTAGAAAGCATGTATTTTTTAAAGATTAATCTTTATTTCGTCAAATCTCCGATACGGAGATATTCTTTTCTCCCAAAAAATGTCTTTGAAAAAGCAAAATTTGGGTTGTTACTATTGTTTTGAAAGTATCATTTAAACTATTTAGGAAGTTCACCCTTTACCAAACAGTCATCGATTTTTACGATTCAGAGGAAGAAGCCGCCTGAACACATTGTGGGAAAAGGAAAAATACTGGTAACCAGCATTTTTCCCTTCCCCACAATGTTTTCAACTCTTCTAAAGTTAATCTTCAGGTTTTGAGTCAGGTTGATTTTGCCGTCTGCAAATGTTTTCAAATTGTGTCGTTTTCTAAAGTGTTAAGGAAACTTTAGGGTTAAAACATGCCTTTATTTATTTTTTGGTATTTTTGTAATGCCAATAACCCTTTCACTGTCACGGGCGAATTAGATCATATTTGTGCACGATGTAGATAAAAAAACAGACTGAATAAAAGGTGCAGTCTGATCTTGAATCCACACCGACTACAACTTAATTATAAATCATAATCGAAGTCAATACAAACTGCAGTAAATATACCTCAACCCTTTCCCAAACGACAAACTTTTTGACTAGACCAAATTGAAAGCATTTGCAGATGACGATTCAACTCTTGCTGAAAAGATTATTTCTGTCTTTGATAGGGTAGAAACATTGTGGGAAAAGTAGAAAATGCTGGTTACCAGCATTTTCTCCTTTTCCAACAATGTTTTCAAAAGGCTACTATTCCAGACCCGTAAAAATCAGGGATTGTTTGAGAAAGGGTTAAAAATCATATGTACATAAATTTCAGTGGCACAATTGATTGAGTTAAAGTAGAATTGTCAACTCTAATCTGAAAGAAATAACAACACATACTAACAGCCAGTTTACCTGCGTGATATCGAATAATAACTTTTCTCGATGCTTCCACTTTATGCTTGATCGCATCGTTGGAATGTTCACACGAATTTAAAGTTTCCGCCAAAAAACTAATGTAACCAATCGCTAATCGTAAAGTATCAACTTTTGACAATCTTTTCTCATAAGGTAAAGTTGGTATATGTGATCGAAGTCCTTCAAACGCTGCATTAATTGATTGCATTCTCCTTCTTTCTCTCATATTAGCTGCATGCCTCTGTTGAATCTGATGAAGCTCGTTTCGTTTCCTTTTTTTCTTACGTTTCGCTATCGTCTCAGAATTGTATATTAAAGATCCGAAATTGGAAAATTCGCAAGGTGACAACGATAGCTCATCGTCCGTTAAAGATAATGAAGAATCCGATATGTTATCAAAATATTCATCGATGAAATAATCCGAATCAAAATTTTCAATCATCATATTTAAATCATGGATGAAACCTTTTTAAATGGATAGTATTTCCTGATATGGTAAACTTTATCTAATTCGTCTTCTTTCCCTTGGGACGCTTTTATTTGATTATTTCTGTAAATAAACCCCTAGCACGTGGAGCTATTTTTAAACCGACCAATACGAAAATTTCTAAAGGCGCGTGCGTTTCCCCAGGTAACATTTAAAACTGTCCCTATCGACCCTGGCGCGTGGCAACGGAGGGGGGCTATAATAATCCTGAACGTCGCGCTGAGAACGGGCTCGAAGTGGGCGGTGACCTTCCTCTTTGATATCCTATTTCAGCATAATTTCAAGTAATAAAGGGGTGGAGTCTTACTCGATCTGGCATAAAGCTGAAGAATCATTCCCTGCGTTCTTGGGACCAGTCCACATAGCTCACTTGGTAGATCGTCCGACTCGTGATCATGAGGTTTATGGGTTCGATTCCCACAGCTGGCCATCTAAAATTACAAATATAGTCTTTCGGATGAGACGTTAACCCTTTTCTCCATAGATACTCATTTCTACGCATTGCTTGTAGGAGCCGTTTGAAAACATTGTGGCAAAAGGTGAAATTGCTCGTGACGAGCAATTTCACCTTTTGTCACAATGTTTTCTATGCTATCAAAAGGCGTCATATGTACACATAAGAAATGGCTTCATCCTTGCTGTTATTTAGGGTCAATTAGAGATACCATAGAAATGCCTTATGGGGTAAAGGGTTAAACCTTGGATCCGTGTTACGGCGTGTTTCGTCCTGAATCTGTACTGTCTACTGTAACAGTGCTAACAGCCTTGATGAGTGAGTGTGTAATGGGGGGAAGGGGGGGGGGGGAAAGGCGGGGGCGTCGCCCATATGGAAAACCGGTGGCGGCGATAAATAAACGCAGTCAATCGATCAACTGATTGTCTTTATCTTATGTGCCTTACTTTTTCTTTCTTTTTGAAGTCTCCCCTACTTCTCTGAGTTAAGAATTTCTTTCCTTTTTTTAAAGACGTATAGCGTGGATCAGTGATCAGTCTGTGAGTTCTTTGCATTCTGATCTTGATCTGCAGATTTAACCCGCTGTAGGGCAATCTTTGGATTAACTCATTACCAAACAACAATATATCCGGCTTGCCCAAATTGAAAGCATTTGCAGACGACATAATGTAATTGACTGAAAATTTTAATTTGTTTAGTGACGAGTAGAAAGCATTGCAGGAAAAGGAGAAAATGCTGGTCACCAGCATTTTCTTGTTTTCCCACAATGTTTTCTAAATGCTCCTTTGTCAGGGTCGTCAAAACTAGGGACTGTGTGGTAATGGATTAACTCTCTTCAGAACTCTTCCATATTTTAAGGGTTACGACCCCCTAACTCATCGGTGATAATCGTGAAAGATCGAAGATTTCGTAAAAGCTATTCGAACATACTGGTTGTTTCATTGTCCCAGAATTTACTTTTCAAGTATCAAAACATGCATTTTTACAGTCTACTTTAAACTTTAATTTCACTTATTTCGCAGGTAAACCTATTACCACACAATCTCGAGTTTTAATGACCCTGTAAGAGTATAGGATTTTGAAAACATTGAGAAAAAAAGGAGAAAATGCTGGTAACCAGCATTTTCTCCTTTTCCCACAATGTTTTCTACCCTTCCCAAACCAATCCTAATTTTTTCAGCGACATTTAATTTGTCGTCTGCAAATGCTTTCAATTTGGGCTAGTCTACAATTTTGCGGTTTGATAAAGAGTCATCCCTTTTCCACATAATGACGACTTTTAACGACCCTGAGGAAGAAGCCTTTTGAAAATATTATGGAAAAAGGAGAAAATGCTGGTTTCCAGCATTTTCTCATTTTCCCAGAAAGTTTTATATCCTATCAAAGCAAAATTGCACCATTTCAGACACTTTGAAATTGTCGTCTGCAAATTCTTTCAATTTGGGCATGGCTAAAATTTTGTCGTCTGGTAGAGTACAGCGTTAAGTGTATCATTTACGGGTAGTTTGGCTAGAGTAAATATTGATATCAAGTACAAACGACCTTTTGCACCTGTCGAATGCAGCGTTCATCTCAAAAAGTGATAAAAAAAGACTTTATTTAGCGCTCGGTGCTAAGTTTCCTCGCATTTATGTCTTTATTGGACATTAATGTTGTTCTCGATTGTTGAAGGAAGCATTTCTCTAGTTTAAATCATTACCACACAATTGCTACTTTTGACGACCCTGAGAAAGAAGCCTTTAGAAAACATTGTGGGAAAAGGAGAAAATGCTGGTAACCAGCATTTTCTCCTTTTCCCACAATGTTTTCTATACTTCACAAAACAAATTTCAAATTTTCAGTCACTTTTATTTTTGTCGTCTGCAAATGCTTTCGATCTGGATAATCCTAAAATATTGTTGTTTGGTAATGAGTTAAACATTTATTTCTACATCGATTGGGAAACAAGTTGTTACAACTTATACTAATCCCTCTCGATTCTGCTTCCTAGGAACTGCAGCAGTACTCGCGCCGAATAAGTGGGTCGATGGATGACCCCAAAAGTTGCCACCCGCTTCGTGGTGTCAAACTCAGGACCTGTTGGTTACGAGACCGACGCGCTACCTCAGGAACACCACCAAGAAGAAGCATTAGAAAACATCGCGTATGAAGGAGAAATTCTGGCATCCAGCATGATGGGATTTGTCCCTCAATGGACAAGAAACATTGAGAAAGGAAAAAGAAGAAAAACCTGGGTCTAGTATTTCCTCCTTTTTCCGCTACGTTTTCCTTTACTTTGAAGAACAAATTCAATCATATGTGCCACACTCAGGTTGTTGTTTGTAAAGACGATATCTGTGGTTGTGAGGCAGAGCGTCAGACTCGTAACACTTAGGTCCCGTGTTTGGTTCTTGGGATTTTGTGACTTTTGATTGACCAACACGTTCGGCATTTTCTCCTTTTCCCACAATGCTTTCCAAAGGCGTCTTTCTCTGAGTCGTCAAAAGTAGGGATTGTGTGGTAATGGGTTAAATAAATGAAAAAAGACTTTCAAACCTGAAGAGAAAAACCTAAATATGCTGTTTGAAAGGTGTTTTTGGAGGAAAGTTATCTCCTCGCAGGGTAGTGTAGATCCAAGATCAGACTGCACGTTCTGTGACTTAATAAAAGTAGCCAGAATTTTTTTTCTCAATCGATTTAAGACAAATATGTTAAATCTTATCTAATGCTTTCAACACGAGGAAGGTAAAGTTGGACCGTCTAGAAAAGAGTTAACCCTTTACCAAACAATCCCCGATTTTTAAGACCCTGATATAGAAGGCTTTTGAAATGAAAACATTGTGGGAAAAAGGAGAAAATGCTGACAACAAGCATTTTCTCCTTTTCCCACAATAATTTCTGCCCTTTTGGAAACAATTTTCAATTTTTGAGTTGAGTTCATTTTGTTTTCTGCTAGTGGTTTCAATTAAGACCAGTCTAAAATTTCGTCGTTTGGTAAAGGGTTAATTAAGCAAAGTGTGTTCGGCTTATTGGAACGGAATTAAAATGAAACGGGCCATGCTCTGGCAAAAGGGGGCTTGATGTATCTCCGTAATGCATTATAATAAGCAAGTCATCACATGGCCATGGAACGATAAAGTTCATTTTGTCTCACACCGTATCATAGGGTAGCCACATCCTTGAACATGCAGAAAACTTGACTGACAGCAAAAAGTTTCGGCTCAGGTCAGCCTGCACGGACTGCGCAGGCTGATCAGAATCGATACATTTTGCAGATGCATTAAGCGCCATTTTCACATAGCATGACTCAGATTAATACAGATCCTAATTCTCTGAAGGAAAACATTGGAACTAGTTTGCAACAAACAGTCCTCAACTTTAATTCCAGTCGAGGCCGATTTTGTTGACTCCGCCCAGTCCCCGCCCATTTCTCCTCCCCCTCTCTTTACCAGGAAATCGATGGATCGTTTAGTTACGTTCTAACCGATGCCACGGCTTCTGGAAGACAGCATTTTCTCCTTTTCCCACGATATTTTCTACCCTTTTAATTGAAAATCATATGATTTGAAGCGCAGCGGTTTAATTTTGTCGCCTATAAATAACTTCATTAACTTAGAGTACCCAGTTTCATATAACCCTTCACCACATAAGCCCGAGCTTTAACGACCCTGAGGAAGAAAGCTTTTGAAAACATTGTGGAAAAAGGAAAAAAAATGCTGGTAACAAAACATTTTTTCCTTTTCCTACATTGTTCTGGCTATTTGATACAAGCCCAAGATTTTGTGCCATAAATGTTGTTGTCTGGAAGTGCTGTCAAATTGGAATTCTTCAAAATATTGGCGTTTCGGACATTTGCGTAAAGTGTCGTCTCGGATTAGCCTGCGCAGTCCGCGCAGGCTAATCCGAGACGGCACTTTACGATTACATTAGATTTTGCGCTTCAGTAGACTTACGAAAAACAGAAAAAATACATAGAAATGGAAAGTATCCTTTCGGACTGGCCTGCGCAGACTGCGTAGCCTGATCCAAGACGACACTTTACGCAGATGTCCGAATACCCCTTTTGCGTCTTGCAGGCCAAATATGGATTCATCAACTCTATTTTTTTCTTAAAACCTAGTGATTCAAAGGATAGAAAACTGACCAATGGTAAAAAACGTCTCAACTCAGATCAGGCTGCCCGATCTGCTCAGGCAGACATGGATTGATATTTTTTGCTGACACATCATGTACCCTTTTTATCAGTGCATGTCTGACTCATTTACAACACCGCTCCGCATAGGATCATTCAGAGAGGGAACAATTTTCCAATGAACATACATCCTCGCGAGCCGAGAATATGATCACTACGTGGATCTTACCATGGTGGATCGAGCCGGATTTCGAGATTTCCACTATACGCCCCCTATTAGATGCTGCATATTATCGCCCTTTACATCATATTTCTTAAAGCCAATGAAATATCGTTTTACAAACCGCTTATGAATACAATAATTCAACATGAAGCAATGGCCACAAATGTACTTCGACATTCCATGGTCAGGTGCTAGGATATAGCCTAAAACCTTAGATAATTGATTAGTCACCCTGAAACTTTTTGTAAATAGTGTTCGTTTATGTCTTCTTCGGCAATAAACCATTACAGATCTTGCACACCATGATTCACGGAGGTAATTCATTTTTACCTTCTATTTTTATCCGAAAGGTCGCGACCTTGTTCTATCTTTATCAAAGAAGAAATGCTACGAGCGATTTGATTTCGTGCAGCCAGAGCTACCTGCAACCAATGAAAATGCGTATCGGGAGCACTTCGAAATCCAACTCGATCCGCCAAGGGCAGAGTAGCGTAGTGGATCGTCACCCTTGGCTTGTGAAGATGATAAACATAAAACAAATAGGAATTTTACACAGACTGAATTTTATTTTCTAATTAAGGAAAATAAAACCTTTTATCATTTAAAGATATGTTATATAACAATATTCAATTGTTCGGGACACTCAAAATTAGTGAGACCGATGCGATTAAGACTGTTCGTTGTCTGAATTTATCATGGACAATTTCACATCAGTGATATGTGACCCATCACGTAAAAATGGACTCTCTAGGAACTGCGAAAAGTGTCAGCTCTGGTCAGACTGCGCGAAGTGCGTAGGCTGACCAGAGTTGACACTTTTTAGTTTAATGACATTTTCTGTATGAAAAGTGGTCCTTGTGCCTTATTATACAATTATTTTTGAATTATCAACGTAAACTGACCTACACTATCGTTGATCTGTTTTCATCATATTGATGTACAGAATTCCCAGATGGTCCCTTTTTTGCGTGATAGGTCACAAATATAATGTTATAATGTTGGAGTTTCTAAAGTTCCTTCCACTCATATTTGTATGGCGCAAGAATATAAAAGGGAAGCAGTTTTCAGATCCCCAATACTGAAAATTAAACATCAGAATGAAAGTAACGGAGAAGAGCAGTGTGTAGGACCCACAAAATTAACCTTCAGCAAAAGTAGTTCCGGCACAAGGTGATTTTCTTTTTTCATAGCGCTATTGAAAAAAATTCAGCCAATCAGAACTCACAAATGTTCATGAAAACAACTGATATTTAATTATTTCCTGATGGTTTTGAATAGAATTTGATTCACATGAGGACTTTACGAATACGCCGTAGATAACTGTCATATTTATCGCAAACTCCCACACGGAATCACGGATAAAAACAAAGAAATACAGGTGAAAGGACCAACCTGCTACATGTATTAGTCTTGATCCGGAAAAGGGAAATCATTTACTGTAATTTATAAAAATGGCCCCCATTCAATCATAATTTTAAGTCAGTAAGGTTCATTTTGTAACAGATAAATAAAAAGAAGTAAAGACTGTAAAGTCAACAGCAGCGATGAAAACAATAACAACAATAATGCTAGATGATAACAAGAATGATTACTGAGTAGATTTTTTTTTACTAATTAATGTTCCATGTCCGTCTTAATATGAGTTATATTTTGTTAACCAATCTGTTATGGATATGTTTATGTTCTATGCAACTACAGATATACGTGTAGGTATATATCTATGAACATTTTCAGCCCTGATTTAGATTTATTTTCCTATATTTCAATGTTCTTTTGTGTTGGTAAAAAGATTTACAGTTTCTGACTGTGCACGACATACATCAGTCTGCACTGTTAAGAAAAAGCACCCTGGGCCGGGCTAACAGTCTAAATATGACAATGAGTTCAAAGGATATTACAAAGTAAAAAAAAAACATGGTCTCTGTGGAATTTGATGTTGCGTTATATACACGAAACATTGTCGCATATCGAATTATCATTACATTACGATACTACAATCGCAAAAAACTGAGAACACTAAAGAAAAATAAAATTAAAGTCTCTATATACTGTCATACTGGTGACCTTTGTCCTGCTCTGATTTGAACACATGCTGAAATAGAAAATGGTAATCAGATATTACTACATGTAGATGAGACATGCTCCAGGAAAAAAAAGGGGCTTAGTGCAATGACAAAAAATTTCGAGCCATGTCAGCCTGCGCAGTCCGCGCAGGCTGACATGGCTCGAAACTTTTTGCTTCGGGTAAATTTTCGGCCTGCCGAAGGACCATTCTGCTTGATGATTCAGTCAGTTGTTGAACCAAATGAAACTAGAGCTGTTAGTGAATCTAACTTAATACCCCCGCCAGCACTTTGACAGAAAAAAAAAAGTGTCAAGTTCAAAGGGCGATAATTCCTCAACCAGGAAGAGTTGGCATTTGAAAATTACGTCTTGCAAGTCTTCAATATATTGATTAATATAAGTGCAGAGTTTAAATACAATCGAAGGAAAACTGTAGGAGGCGATTGCGACACAAAATTACTAGTATTTTCTAAACAGACGGACACACGGACGGACGGACGGACGGACGCACGGACGGACGTACACACGGACAGATAGGTGATTCCAGTTTACCCCCGAAAACATTCGACGACTTAGTATTAATACATCACAGTGATGCACTGAGCTTCCTTTTATCAGAACATAGCTTATACTCATTATGTTTAACCGATATTTTATAAATGATTGAAGCATATAGTATCATATTTTATTTCATACTTTCCGGTAGGGTATCGAAAAATAGCAGTGAAAATATTTTTTAGATCTTACACTGGTTCCACCAGTGAAAGTACCGATTTTCACGTTCTTGTTGTCTAGGTAAATTGCGCGTGCCTCACAACCGGATGGGAAATATGACGTCAAACACCTAAGATTTCCAGCGCTTGACGTAATATTGTAATGCGTTGCTATGCGGGAGGGGTACGTCACGGGGAAAAACGGAAAAGAACAGTTACTGTACTGGATTTTGATAAAGCTCCTCCCAGAAAGGATTAAAAGCATGAAATAAATAGAATTTGTATTTTTCGGTGAAAGATCGAAATTTGTTTCATCGAGTGAACACCATCGGTAATATTTTCATGAGTGGCTGCGCCACTCGTGAAAATATTACCGATGGTTTTCACTCGATGAAATAAATTTCAATCTTTCACCGAAAAAAAACAAATATCCTCTATTTATCACATAACCTCCCTTGATTTCAGTGTAATATACCCATTACGAATTTTCTTATCTTATACACGTTTGATATCACATTTGTGTGACGTCATTTTTGACGTAATTTTGTATGTATTTCTTAGAAGTGAATGGGTCTTATGGATACTACCTGGGGTGCATTCATGAACGTTTTTGCATAATGATCTATATTTTGTGAAATATCGTTATGTGATAAAAAGAATCTGACAATCGCGGGCTTTTGATATAAGGTTTTATTAAACTCATCAAGAAAAAATGTTATTAGGCTCGCCAAAGGCTCGCTTAATAATATTTCCCTTGACTTTTTTAGTAAAATCTTCTCTCAAAATCGCACTTATATCAGATCCTCTATATCTTCTGTTCTGTTAGATCCACGTACACACCAATGACCAACTGGCCATGGTCCTACATGCAGACAAGAAATCGAGAGAGGGACCAGCTTATTAGTACTGCCTTAACCTAATACTCTTTCCAAGGCACTGGTTATTTCCTCCATGGTTACCAATATTTAGGGGACATAGAAGAATGAATCCTGTCGCAAATGTGGGCTATCGAGCCAATCACCTTCTAGTTTCAAGCAGTAGGGCGACTGGGGAATTGACTGACAATACCATATATACTGTCAGACACATGGTATTTGTATATCAACACTTTTAGATGGTATGAACATGGGCAATTTAGCATTTTTTGAAGAAGGGGAGCAATGCCAGAAGTATATGGAAAGACAGGCAGACACACACACACACACATAGAGAAAGACATATAGACTGACAGACAGACACACACACAGACACACAGACCTTGATGCCCGGAAGACTACACCAGAAACTATGGTTAGGACAAATTTCCTTTCCCGTAGCTTTGTTCACTAACTTTTGGTAAGCCATGCCAAACACGACGTATGCCGCAATCAAAGAGAAAAATCTGAAAGAATAAAACAACGACATGAGGTTGTACATATCTCGAGAAAAGGGATCATGTGGGAACTGCGAAAAGCGTCAACCCTGGTCAGGCTGCGGGAATTGCGCAGGCTGACCAGGGTCGACACTTTTCGCTTGTATGACATTTCCTGTATGAAAAAAGGTCATTGTACCTTGTTATACAATCATTTTTGAACTATCAGCTAAAGTTGACCTGCACAATCGTTGATCTTTTTTTCATTTAAAGTGATATACGGAATTCTCAGATGGCCTTTTTTTGTGTGACGGGTCACATATTCAACTCTTATTGTCCTGCAGACGCTTGAAGGAGACACTACTACTTCTACTTATAATAATAATTATACTCCTCCACCTCCTGATCATCATCATCATCATCATCATCATCATCATTACCAACCTTTACTTTTTTTTTAAAAGTTTTTAACTTGTTGCAAAAGATATAATAACTACAACAAAATCAAGAAAGCGTACTTACACAATAGCAAATATTTCACCTCCATTCAATCCTTTTGGAACAACTTTGGCAGTTGGACCTATAGTTGGTGCGTATGCGCATGCGTGCTTACTTGCGAACGTCATTTCCTGTAATATTGATAAATAACATTTAAAATCTAATTTTACAATCGTCTTGTTAGGCAAAACCTTCCATGGCTATTAGTGTTACAGTTTCCTGATAACTTTAACCCATTACCACACAATCCCTACTTCTGACGCCCCTGTGAAAGAAGCCTTTAGAAAACATTGTGGGAAAAGGAGAAAATGCTGGTAACCAGCATTTTCTCCTTTTCCCGCAATGTTTTCTACCCTTCACAAAAAAAAAAAAAAAAAAAAAAAAAAAAAATTCAGTCACTTTTATTTTGTTGTTTGCAAATGCTTTCAATTTGGACCAGTCTACAATATCGTCGTGTGGTAATGAGTTAAAGATAGTTACGACTCAAGATGTAGCTTTCACTTTTTTTTTTATTGATTATACACATATTGTTCAATTCATTATAATTATAGAGAAGAAGAAAAGAAAAAAGAACTAGCGTTTGGGAATGGAGTGGGGTAGAGTATACGCAATGGACCAGCTATATTATCGTACTTTTATGGGACTGAAAGTTTTTTTTTTTAAATACAATCCAACAAGAATAAGCCTTAGGCAGCAAAAGTGCCACGCCATGCTCTTGGTCGGATAGTGTACATCGACATCAGACTGCATTGAATGACTCACAAATACGGGAAAGGGACAGGTTACTTTATTATACTGCAAAGAAATGTCTCGTGATCTGATTGGTTAACATGCCGGGAACATATATCATGTTCCCTGGCAAAAACCACGTAAAACCAGTTTCCCTTTTGAGTGCCCCGTAAACATCACTACACGTGCAACACAACATCCAAAATGGCGACGTCGATCGATCACCAGACTGCACATTTTTGCACCAAACTGCACGTTTTAAATAGTGACGTCAGTTTCCAGTGACGTTAGTTTTCATTGAATTGGGGCACTCGGAAGGGAATTTCTATCTCGTCAGCATACTCGATTCGTGAAATTATAAAACAGGAAAATTTTGATTAACGCGCTTTAAAAAGGTAGAACTTTGCAGTGTAATAAATTCGTTGTACGGTCAGATGGCAGGGGACTTGGAAACTTGTTCACGGCTGTGGTGAATCATGTCGCCACCTCGCCTTCGGCTCGGGGCGACATGATTAACCACAGCCGTGAACAAGTTTCCAAGTCCCCTGCCACCTGACCGTACAACTAATATTGGCTTACTTTTTTGGCGCTGTATGCACAACAATCTCAGAAAAGACTTATACCTCAAGCGCAACCCAGCGTTTTCTGAAATGGCATATCAAAATCAGAACTGCACTGTCATAAACCCTTATCCTACCTAGTGTGTGAAATTTCGTTTTTTTGTCGATATTAAAACCTCACATTTTGCTGTTTCTTAAGTTAAATTTGGTGGAAAATATGTCCTTATAGGTTAGTGTAGATCTAAGATCAGACTGCACGTTATGTGCAGTCTGATCTTGATCTACGCTGTCCGCAAATGGTCAATAAGTCGCGCTTAGCAGCATAGGGGATAAAAACAAAAATCTGATAAACGGCATTTTTCTCATTTTCCCCTCAACGTTTTCATGTGTTATAACATTTCAATTTGTCTTCTACAAACAGATTCCAATTTGAACAGGGTTAAAATTATTTCGTTTGGTAAACAGTCAACACAGGAACAAAGATAAACGTCTGTCAGGGCTACTCACATATATAATAGTATCATTTCCAATATCCCTCTCCTCACCAGCCACAAAGAAGTCGAAAACCGACGCCGGCATACATTGTAAGGTGATCACAGCTTGTCTGAAAAGTAAAGATACAGGCCAAGTAGTGGCCGAAATTAAACAATGTTGGTTTGAAAATACATGTACGTCTTAAGCCTAAGGCTGCCAAGCGCGACCCACTGACCTTTTGCGGACAGTGTGGATCAAGGTCAGGCTGCACAGAACGTGCAGCCTGATCTTGGATCTACACTGTCCGGAAAGGAGATACTGTTCCACAAAACATAATCTTGACAAAGCAATTGTTGCGGTTTTACTATTGAACTGAAAATTTTATTTTAGCTTTGTAGCAGGATAGGGTTTAACTTAAATCGCACTATTCAAAAGTATCGAAATAAATTTGAGATGACGATATGCTATTGTGTAGTCGGTCTAAGAATAAGTCGCTGGCAGAAAAAAAGATAAATTTCAAAATCAGGTAAAAGTAAATAATAATTCTGGAATTGTTTAGAAAGTTTTAAAATTCGTTTTTCCGGAGGTTATAAACTGACCCTTGGATTGCGAAATAAAACAAACTGACATTTACAAGCGGAAAATGCAGCTCAAAGCTGAGACTGCGCGTTTTTATGCAGTCGAATCTTGCTCTACATCGACTGCAACGCAACCCAAGTTTTGAAATTACTTTCAGGTCTACAGCCCCAAACTTTCATATCAATAGAAGGAAGCTGCCGAGATTGGCCGAATAGCCTTTACGAAAACGTCAATGCTATACGATGTTTACCGATGAGGGGTCTAGGACATTTGCCCCCCGGACTTGTGCCCCCCCGAACTTGTGCTCCCGGACTTTTGCCCTATAGGACACCTGCCACCTGGACGTTTGCCCCCCGGACATCTGCCAACCTATGACATATGCCCCCCAGACATGTGCCCCCCCGGACATCTGCCCCCCAGACATGTGCCCCCCCCCGGACATCTGCCCCCTGGACATCTGCCTCCTCAGTTTGTTTACAACTTGGATGTCGAGCTCCTTTAAGGGACAATCTCAAAAAAAGCAACTTTGAGGTACCTGTATATTGTCTATAGTAAGTTTGACCGGCACTATAAAAAAGACTTCTCAGGTGTTGTATCGTTAAGTGCTATTTTGCTGAAAATCTTCGGCTGATTAATTGATTTCATTGCATTTTAAGAAAAATAAAGCAAAATTCAGACGTTATTGGTTCTTCAACATCATTTAGAAGAGGCTTATGGTTCCCAGGAAGCAGTTGTCCTACGGGGGCAAATGTCTTACCAGGGCAAATGTGGGGGAGGGCGGAGGTCCTAACAGGGCGATTGTCGGGGTGGGGGGCAGATGTCCACAGGGGGCAAATGTTCGGGGGCCAAATGTCCTAAGGGAGCAGATGTCCTACGGGGGCAAATGTCCAGGTGGCAGATGTCCGGGGGGCAGATGTCCTATGGGGGCAAATGCCCTGGGGCAGATATCCAGGGGACAAGTGTACTAAGGGGGCAAAAGTCTGGGGGCAGATGTCCAGGGAGCAAATGTCCTGATACCACCGATGAGTTAGTGATTCTTCGACTCGTACATCTCATATCAAAAGACGGAAGCACCCGAGATTTACGGAAGAGCTTTTATGAAAACGTCGAATTTTACCGATGAGTTAGGGGCCTCAGACAGTAATAAGTATAGGGATAGATACTTTACCTTTTGAAGTCGCCCTTATCCGCTGTGTACGTCAGTTTCAAAGTTTTGTTTTCGTCCACACTGAACACACCGGTCTCTTCTGATCCCAGGTCATAAATAAGCTCCTTCGGAATACCTTTTCTGATCATACATACCTAACAAACACAATATATAACTCTCAGCCATACCAAAACAATTTTTAGACTGGTGCAAATTTGAGGCATTTCCAATTTTTTTCTATACGTATATTTAAAATAAAAACTGAATCACTCCATACAGTAAACAATATGGCTACCTCGACGGGCATTTTTCAAAAAGCGAACAAAAATATAGTGCCGCCGCTCATGCATCTTCGCGAGCCAAGGTTGCGATCATTACGTGGATCTTACCTTGGCAGATTGAGCCCGATTTCGAGATTCTTACGATACGCCCCCTATTGAATGCTGCTTATTATCTCCCTTTACACCGTATTTCTTATAGACAGTGAAATATCGTTTTACAAATCGCTTACGAATACAATCATTCAACATGAAGCAATGACCACAAACGTACGTCAACATTCCATGGTCTGGTGCTGATATATAGCCTAAAACCTCTGATAATTGACTGGTCACACAGTTGACACTTTCTGTAAATATTGTTCGTCTGTTTTATTTTTGGTAATAAATCATTACAGATTCTGCACACATCCACGGAGGTATTCATGTTTGCCTTCCGTTTCTATCCGAAAGGTCGCGACCTTGTTCTATTTTCATTCAAAGATGAAATACTACGAGTGATTTGATTCGTACAGTTAGAGCTAGCTGCAACCAATGAAAATGCGTCTGGGGGAATGTCGAGGGAATGTCGAAATCCGCCAAGGATAGAATAGCGTAGTGGATCGTCACCCTTGGCTTACAAAGATGCCACTCATGCGGAGCCACAGCTATAAGACCACAAACCTCATGACAACAAAGATCTATGTAAGATTTTATAAATGATTCTGAAAAGGTTTACTGTTAGACCTACTCCAAACATTTGACAAGCGAGATCTATCGTGTTGTGTGTTCACTTTGCCAATCAAACATACATTGACCCTTTACCAAACAATCCCTTGTTATAATGATCCTAAGGAAAACGCCTTTTTAACCCTTTATCCCATAAGGCATTTCTATGGTATCTCTAATTGACCCTAAATAACAGCAAAGATGAAGCTGTTTCTTATGTGTATATGACACCTTTTGATACCATAGAAAATATTGTGGCAAAAGGTGAAATTGCTCGTCATGAGCAATTTCACCTTTTGCCACAATGTTTTCCAAAGGCTCCTACAAGCAATGCGTAGAAATGAGTATCTATGGAGTAAAGGGTTAAAGCACTGTGTGAAAAATAGAAAATGCTGGTTACCAGCATTTTCTCCTTTTCCCACAATGTTTTAGACTCAACCAAAAGTCTAGTTTCAGTTCTTGAGTAAAATTTATCATCTGCAAATGCTTCAGTTTCGACATATCGAAGACTTTGTCCTTTAGTAAAGAGTTAACCGTTTCGCTGACCTTGAAACAAAGCTGACTTTTTTCGAGGTCTAGATGAAAAGTTCTTGAAAAAAGCACTTTTATCATTTTTTTGGTGTCATATAGAGCGGTATGCACTATTATCTTTACTGGAACAGATACACAGACGAATGGAGAGAGAGAGAGAGAGAGAGAGAAACAGAGAGAGAGAGAAAGAGAGTGAGAGAGTCTACTCTTACCGCTACTTCCACGCAATCTGAATCATTTCTGTAAGTGTAGTTAAAGTTGAAACATGGATTCCATGAAAATAGTTCGTCATCTTTGTTGGACACGTTCGCCCACCTAAATACATATAAAGCCTAAATACCTGTACATATTACTACTCACACTTTGATAGCCCTCACTTACATATTTCAGTACGGGTATATATGTTATAACAGTTTTGTGTTAACTCTTTACCACACAATAAAATTCTAGATTCGTCAAAGTTAAAAACATTTGCTGACTAAAAACCAAAAGCAACGTACAATATACTGTCTGTCATGGGGTAGAAAACATTGTGGGAAAAGGAGAAAATGCTGGTATCCAGCATTTTCTCCTTTTCCAACAATGTTTTTCAAAGGCTTCTTTTCTTAGTGTCTTTAACATTCGACTTTGTTTGGTAAAGGTTGAAAGGCCCATTTCCTCTGGTGATTTAATTGATCAGTGTGGTAATACAACATACTGTAAAACTAAACATAATACACGTCACATATAGATCTAGGGTAAATCTGATAGGGTGATCCCGAGCAAATTTTGAGTAGTATATAATGATTTTATAACTCTGACGCTGCGAAGCGCGACTCCCTGGCCGTGAGCAGATAGTGTAGATCAAGCTCAGACAGCACAGAACGTGAAGTCTGAACTTGGATATTCACTGTCCAATAAGGATTTTTTTTTTTAAAGTATATGTGTTTTAACTATTGAATTTTAAGTCTTTACTTTTCAGCAGGATAAGAATTAATCTGATAATAATACTTACTGATGATGGTGATGATGATGATGATGATGTTGAGGATGGTGGTTATATTGATGACTATACTCGCTCTGTCAAACTTACAGCATTTTTTACCTAACCCCACATTGGTTTCTACCGTGTAGAAAACATGTTGGGGAAGAATGAAATTAGCTACCTTCATATGAGACAAATCTAATTTGACATCTTCAGTTTTTTTTTTCTTTTCAGTTTGTACATGTCTAAAATTTTGCATATTTAAAGCAAAACTAGAGCTGTCACTGAATGTGACTTAATAGCTCGGCAAGCGCTTTGACAGAAAAAAAGTGTCAAGTTCAAGGGGAGATAATTCCTCAACCAGGAAGAGTTGACACTTGAAAATTGCGTCATGTAACTCTTTGACAATGTATGGTCAATATTTGTGCAAAGATTCAATATAATTGAAGGAAAACTGTAGGAGGAGTTTGCGACACAAAATTACTAGTATTTTGTACACAGACGGACACACGGACGGACACACGGACAGACAGGCTTACATCAGTTTACCCCTGAAAACATTCGTTTTGCGGAAGTATAAAAAGCTAAATACTTACTGTGGTGTTCCGTCAGTTTTTGCCACACTGCTGAGGTCGACTATAACACCATCATCGTATGTACACGAACATCGGTTCATTTTAGTACATTCTCCGACTTGGCCATTGGTGTTTCCGGCCAGAGTACACAGAATAATTATTCCTAGGACATAAAGTTCCTTCATCTTTTTTCCTTAACTTTTTAACGAAATTCAACCTCTATAATTGGTCTAATTTTCACACAATATTTCACTGTTTTTTTTTTCAAAGAGTGTAAAATATAAAAATCAATTGTCATGAAGAGACTGAAAATTAGGATGTAGACAGAGTGCAAACGAGAGGGGTGTGCAGTAATCAAAGGTAGGAGGCGGTTATATGATCAATTTTAAGTGTGTATCAGCTGTACGTAGTTATCAGTTTAAAATCAAATAAGTGATAACAAAAAAACCTATGTAAGTCGTTTGCTTGATATGCACAGGAACATCTGTGTACAGTGGAAATAATTCAAGAAGATCGAATATTTAGATTTGCCGACATTCAAATTTTTGAACGCATCACCATCATTTGCATCATCGCCGTCATTAACTTTTCTGGTATTTTTTTAAATTTCTGGTAAAAATAAATATTGTTAAATTTATGTACCAGATATTAATTGATGGGTATATGTTGAAAATTGTGTCTAATGGAACAGTTACTCTTTTTGATTTGGTCTTCTCTTTTTGACATAGTGTTTTTGAAATTCGTCTGTGGAAAAACACACAAAAAGTCGCCTGCTGGCGTCAACCAAATAATCTTTCATGTACATTTTGATCAACCCTCGCTAGTCACATGGATGTCATATTGGGCCCTATCTCAGATAACTGTACGTATAACTATACATACACAAAACTTAATTATCTGACAGTGTCGACTGATTAGATAGGTTACTTGTTAATTGTTCATGTAGATTCCAATATTTTAATATGCTTTTCCTGCATGATGTTGGCTACATTTTTTTTTATCACGTAACTACCCCTGTGCCCTTGTGTTTACTGTAATACAACCATTACTGTTTTTCCTGTCTTATACGTGTTTCAGAGAAGCAAAAGGTGTCGTATTTGGACAGCGATCTGTGAACATATGCCACGACTTTATAACATTGCTGACCCACATTTCTCCATGAAATAAACCATTTCATTTACAAATATGCAACTTGTATCATCTTTTGATTCAGGCCCAAATAATTCTATGAAAGTTTCTTTGGAACTACTTTTTGTCCGTGATGTACTCACCTGTCACCAAAGCGAATAGACTTTATGAATTTCAATACACATGTATACATATAGGATCATGTATTAAGACTTGGCTCTTGACCTACAAGGTGCCTTCAACAAATTTCCGGACTTTTTTTTGTACAGGCTTTTAAAATTATTGTTGGCTCTTGAAATCCGGTAGTACGTTATTAATATACATCTAATGATATGACAGATCCATATTTATAATTTCGGGAGGAAAGGGACAGCTGCAGCAGGACTTTGAACACACCGTACTAAACGCTGATCGTCAAAGCTGACGTTTTTCGAAAATGTAGTCCATGTGAGAGGACGCTTTGGAAGAACGATACACAGTAAAGTTTTGTGTTAAACTTGGAAAAAATGCCATAAGAGACATATGATATGCTTTAGACTGCTTACAGCCCGTCCAGGATGGGCAGATCATCGGATTTTGAGTAGCACAACAGATTTAGGGAAGGCAGAGGTCTGTGAGGGTCGATGAGAGGTGTGGAATGAGTAGGGGAGTTAGAACACCAGAGTTGGTAAGACCTAGAAAATTATGATGTTCTTTTTTTTTTTGACAGCAAGGGTATGATCTACAAACAGTCAACAAAGAATATCATGTTGAGGTTTTAAAGGAGTTCAGGAAGAGATTCCGTCGAAAGAGGCCAGCACTCTTCACATCTGATCGGTGGCATTTCCACCAGGACAGTGCACCAGTCCACAACTCCATCCCTGTTTCCAACTATTTGACCGAGATGGGCATCAAGACAGTTTCTCATCCTCGATATAGTCCAGACTTTGCTCCCTGTGACTGTTGGTTGTTCCCTACGCTCAAGAAAAACCTCAGAGGCAGTCGTTTCGAGACAATTGAGGAGATGAAATGTGCAGTGATGAAGGTCGTTGACACGTTCACACCGGAGGACTTGCAGGTGACATTCCAGAAGTTGGTGGAATGGTACAACGAGTGCATTGCAGCCGAAGGAGAGTACGTTGAAGGAGACTAGAGTTTAATATGTGTCCGATGAAAAAAGTAGCCATACGAAAAAAGTCCGGAAATTTATTGAAGGCACCTCGTACTTTTTGAAACTAATAAAGAATGAATAGATGGTAATTTGTGATTGGTTAAAATAGTGTGCATGATTATTTGAGGGCCTCTGCTGCCATATTTGCTCTTACATTTATGAAACCACTGTTTACAAGCGTTGATATCATGATCTTGGTACCGGCTTTTTTGGTTCAACCAATCACCGCGTCAGGATATAGGGGCATTTGCGGACGTCATATCTCAAAATTAGAAAATTACAGAACGTACATAGAGGATATTTGTTTTTTTCGGTGAAAGATCTAAATTTATTTCATCGAGTGGACACCATCGGTAATATTTTCACGAGGGGCGCAGTCACGAGTGAAAATATTACCTATGGTGTTCACGAGATGAAATAAATTTAGATCTTTCACCGGGAAAAAAATATTCTATTCATTTCATGCTTTAAACCCTTTCTAGGTGGACCCATATCAAAATCCAATACAGTTCTTTTCCGTGATTCCCCGTGGTGCACCCCTCCCGCATAGCAACGCATTACAATATTACGTCAAGTGCGAGAAATGTAAGGTATATGACGTCATATTTCCCATCTGGTTGTGAGGCATGCGCAATTTACCTAGGCAACAAGAACGTAAAATCGGTATTTTCACTGGTGGTACCAATGTAAGATCGAAAAATATTTTCACTGCTATTTCTCGATATCCTACTGGAAAGCACGAAATGATGTGTATTATTTCATGCTTTCCGGTAGGTTATCTATAAATATAGGTAAGATATTTTTCACCGTTTTTTATATTCTTACTCTTCAATTGAAGGCAGAAATAGTTGTTCCCGCGCACAATTAACCAAGATAAATCACAACCAGATGGAAATATGACGTAGTTCTCGAGCATGACGTGATATTGTCATGCGTTGCTAGGAGGAATAACCGAAAAGAACTGTACTGGATATTGATTAAGCTTCCCCTAAAAGGGCTAAAAGCATCAAATAAATAGATTATTTGTATTTTTCGGTGAAATATCGAAATATATTTTATCTCTTTAATACCATCGGTAATATTTTCACTCGTTGCTGCGCCACTAGACCGATGATGTTCACACGATGAAATAAATTTCGGTCTTTCAACGTAAAAAAAAAACCCAGACAAATAACTTATATATCTTTGATCTACATACTGTCCGTTTGTTTGGCGAAGCATGTAAGATAAAAACATTCTAGCCATACCCAAAGGGGTAGGAACAAGTCTAAAGATATCAGTCGGGTCTGAGTTTGTAAGCGAAATACCTAAACATTCCAATCAGAACTGAGCTAACTTTTACACTATCTCTTAACCCTTTACTCCATAAGGCATTTCTATGGCATCTATAATTGATCCTAAATAACAGCAAGGATGAAACCGTTTCTTCTGTTTAAATGACACCTTTTGATAGCATAGAAAACATTGTGACAAAAGGTGAAATTGCTCGTCGCGAGCAATTTCACCTTTTGCCACAATGTTTTCCAAAGGCCCCTACTAGCATTGTGTAGAAATGAGTATCTATGGAGTGAAGGGTTAACAAAGATAATACTTAACTCTTATTCAGCTACATAAAAGAAATCAAAAGTTTCAAGCCGACAGTTTAAGCCAAAATATTGCTGTTTGAAAGGCATTTTTGAAGGAAAGGTATCCTTAACATCTCCTTATCGGACGTGTAGATCCAAGATCAGACTGCACGTTCTGTGCAGTCTGATCTTGATCTACACTGTCTGCAAATGGTCATTGAGTCGCGCTTAGCAGTCTATGGTTTAAAATGTACAGGATCAATGGACACACTTGTTATCTTGGGTCAACACTCTGATAAGACAATAACTTACTGTTACTAACTCATCGATCAGTCATTCCAACCATTACAAGGGAGAAAACTCTAGTACATTTCCATACCTGTGGTACTGGTACCAGTTAGCTCCCTTCACAATGGAATCGCTCTTAATCGATCCCCTGTTCAAATCGAACGAAGAGAAATACATGGATCCGTGGCGAAAAGATAAACCGACTACCTTAGTTACTGTTGCCAAGGTCTCACAAACAAACGTAGTCAATACATATACAGTATAGCAGATAGGCTACTTAAATCGTGCTTTCATGACTGTTTCTCTCAATAAAATTCTGGAAAAAGTATTTTAATCATATATTTCTATCGATGATAAATTCTCAGTAAGAAATTTAAAGATGTTTTACTAATTTACATACGGAGATGTGTTAAAAGGGCGAATTACGGGGGCGACGTACATTGTAACAGATTTACATGTTTAAACAAAAATTTGAACATATAATAAAACATCAACAAATCTCCGTTTTGCCACAGAATAATAGAATTAACGATACTTATTGCTTTCGTTGGGCTAGTAAAGTCATCTCAGCATCATATCAAATTAAAGAAACCTTTTGAAAAGTTTATAGAATGTCTGAATGTACAGAGAGGTTTAAGTTAATGAAAAATTTTAATATCACGTTAAGGGGAAAAGGGTTGTCTGATGGATTATAAAATGCGTTTAGTGTGATGTCAACTAAGAAAATTGTTAATATCATTGACGGTAGTATATGATATACTGATGACAACGGGTGGTCAAGTTGATTAGAGCGGCAAATTGTATTGCAATCAAACACACTTCTTATCAAATTAACAGTTTACCAACACACCCTTTGTGCTAATGTGCAGATGTGCTAATCCATTTAAACTCGTCACCAAATGATAAAATTTTTAGAGCAATCCAAATTCAAATATTTGCAGACAATAAAATAAATACTTCAAAAATTGAAATTTGTTTTTGAAAGAGCGCAAAACACAGTGAGAAAAGGATAAAATGAATGTTACAAGCATTTTCTCCTTTCTCCGCAATGCTTTTAAAAACTTTCTACGGGTCGTTAAAACCCGTTATGTGGTAAACGGTTAAAACAGATAAGTCAAGAGAAAAATTTCCATGTTCCACCAGATCAGAAGTTCGACTTTTTTTAAAATTGAAATATACACCTATAATGAGGAAGAACTACACTTCAAAGTGCTTATTGTAATCAGCAGGTACTTTAAATCCAAGAATAAACATCATGTAATTTGCAATCTGATCTATATCTACACATCAGAGATCGTATATACGATCCCAGTACACATTCAGCATATTCTTCATGCACCATGGGTTAAAATTAATGTCAAATTGAAACATTGGTGACAAGTAACGCGGCCACTTTTTGGATGTGCATAGGTTATTGAACAAGGTTAATATTCAAGTAAAAGTATTTTCTTTTTATTAATACTTCATATAGGTCTGTTTTACCTTTGTTTTCCAGTTTTCTCTTTCAGAGAGGAAAAATTACAGAATACTTTAAATTAATCTATTATCCAGCGCTGATTAGCTCTTTGCATAAGTTCAAATTTTCAGTAATCATCACAATTTAAACTTTTCTATAGCCTCTGCGTGATCTCACGTCATCGGTACACGTTCGCAAAGCACAATTTGTAAGTTTTTTTAAAAATTCAAACGTAAAAAACACAACATAAATAAAGAGAATTGCATTCTTCCAACGTTAATAGTCGTTTATTTGTGAGCCGAAATAGCAGAAACCAAGGTAGGACATCGGGTAGAATAAACCCGATGTCCTGATTGGTCAAATATCGATTTCCACGGATCCATGTATAATGGATATTTGCCAGGAAATAGAAGTAAGTTTACTGTGGCACGAAATCTAATGAAATCGTAAAGTGCTGTCTCGGATTAGCCTGTGCGGACTGCGCAGGCTTATCCCAGTCGACACTTTACGCAAATGTCCGAATGCCCCTTTTCGCACATACAGTGCAGAGGCTACACAAAAACACTACGCCTGCCGTCGTGATATGACAGAGAGACTGATGAAAGCAGCATAAAATAGTCACGAATCACTTAAAACCTTTACCAAAGAATCCCGGTTTCAAACGACCCTCAGGAGGAAGCTTTTTGAAAACATTGTGGGAAAAGGAGAAAATGCTGGTAACCAGCATTTTCACCTTTTCACACAATGTTTTCAAAATTTTCCCTACACGTGGCTGCAGCACTTATGAAAATATTACCGATGGCATTCACTCGATGAAATATATTTCAATCTTTCACTTGAAAAAAAAGTACAGTCTATATTAAAATTTTGTTAACTCATAACCAATAAATATCGTTAGGTATACAATTGGCACGAGCATACACTGTGAGGCAAGATGTCCGTATACGGTTTAAAAATGAGATATTAAGCGGGATGACAGCTTTAATTATTTTGATACAAATAGAATTATGAAAATAAAAGGACAAAAAATGTTATACCCTTTCATCGCAAAGATTACAATAATTTTCAGTATATGTGTAGTTTGGGAACGGGTTAGATCACGATAAGACTGATCAAAACGCAAGCAGATGGCACATCATTAGTTGTACGGTCAGGTGGCAGGGGACTTGGAAACTTGTTCATGACTGTGGTGAATCATGTCGCACCGAGCCGAAAGCGAGGTGGCGATATGATTTGACACAGCCGTGAACAAGTTTCTAAGTCCCCTGCCACCTGACCGTACAACGAATTTATTATACTGCAAAGTTTTACCATTCCAAAATTTGTTAAGCGAATTTTTTAACCTGTTCTTTTATTACAAAAAAAAAAAAAACGAGTAAGCTAAAGAAAGTAAAATTTCCTTCTGAGTACCCCAATGCAATGAAAACTGACGTCACTGGGAAATGAAGTTACTAAAACCTTGGTAATACGTACTAAAACGTTCAGATTGGCGCATAATCTTGATGTTAATCTTTATCAACGCCGCCATTTTGGATGCTGTGTTGATAGTGTAGTCATGTTCACGGGGCTCCAGAAAGGGTTACTGCTTTTACGTTGGTTTTGCCAGTTTACATGATCTGTATGTTTGGGGCATATTATCCAGTCAAATCACTAGAAATTTCTTTGCAGTATAATAAAACGTACAGTATGTCTTTTTTTTTTTTTAATACACACCGTTTTACAAACGTTTCTTGTGTCCCATGGTAAAGAACGAGTTTTCTATCAAACAGCTAATCAAACTATCCATTTTCGAGCTCTTAAAGCGCTGTTCCATCGGAAGTGAAGCTGCATTTGTTCAAAATATAAAAGCAGACAGCGGATGGTGTGGATTCAAGATCAAACTACAAGTTCCTCGACTGCAAAAAGGTCTGCGGATAGTATAGATTAAGATCAGACAGTACAGGTTCTCTAATCTACTCTGTTATCTGCACCGATTAATACTTGCTTCAAACTATGAGAAAGAGGTATTTTCTTTTGCAGCGGTGTTGTATTTTAACCCTTTACCGACAATCAACGGATTTAACGACCCTGAGACAAAACGTCTTTAGAAAACATTATCGAGAAAAAGCAGAAAATGCTTGTAACCAACATAACATGACATGCTAATATTTATGTGACTTCAATTTTAGCTCCATACTATATGGGGCTCTAGGAAAGGAGGGCTTAATGAATCTTTGTAATGCATTATAACCAGCAAGACATCACATAATTAACCCTTTACTCCATAGATACTCATTTCTACGCATTGCTTGTAGGAACCTTTGGAAAACATTGTGGCAAAAGGTGAAATTGCTCGTCACGAGCAATTTCGCTTTTTGCCACAATGTTTTCTATGCTATCAAAAGGTGTCATATACACATAGGAGACGGCTTCATCCTTGCTGTTATTTAGGGTCAATTAGAGATACCATAGAAATGCCTTATGGGTTAAAGGATTAAGGATCTACAAAAGCCACTTTGTGTACCAACCGACTGAATTATAAGGTAGGCTGGTCCCCTGGCACACAGAAAATAGAATGATAGCAAAAAGTTTCGACTCAGGTCAGCCTGCGCGGACTAAGCAGGCTGACCTGAGACGATACTTTTTCGCAGATGCATTAAGCCCCCATTTCTCGGAACATGGCTCATATAATTAACCCCTAAGCTGCCTATCGCGACTAGCTGACCTTTTACGGACAGCGTAGATCAAGATCAGACTGCACAGAACGTGCAGTCTGATCTTGGATCTACACTGTCCGATAAAAAGATATTTTTCTTTAAAAAATATACTTGAAATATAGCATCGTTTGGGTTTATAATATTGGCCCGAAAAGTTTAATTTGATTTATTCAGCAGGAGAAGGATTAAATATATTCTAATATTTTCTTGCATTGCAAATAGCATTAGGCTATTCTATCTTACCTGGGAGACACTAACTAATACACGTCTCTGATCGAAACGCCAAAATGGTTGGCCAAAACGTTTAACTCATTATACCAAACGACAAAATTTTAGACTGGTCCAAATTGAAAGTACTTGCAGACGGCAAAATAAAAAAGACTGAAAATTTGAAATTTGTTTTGAGTAGGGTAGATAACATTGTGGGAAAAGGAGAAAATGCTGGTTACCAGCATTTTCTCCTTTTCCCACAATGTTTTCTAGAGGCTTCTATCTCAGGGTCGTCAAAAGTAGGGTTTTGTGTGGTACTGGGTTAAAGGCATAAACGTTTTATTGGCTGAATATTCCGAGAATTCGTTCTTATTTACTTATGATACCAACTGTAACTAAAACTTGGAAACTAACGAAACACGATATATCTTTAGGCATGGGCAACAAAAAAGAGGAAGACTTTTTAGCTAATTGCTGCAGTAATGTCAAATATAGTAACATTTCTATCTACTGGACAAATTTTATAACGTTAAAATATTGAGTCAAGTCCTGGTACAAGGGGATTTAGTATATTTCTGTGATTAAATATAGTGGACCCGTAATAGAAAACAGCTATTTCTACTATAATATTATCCTACAAAATTTTCTAAGATTAAAAATGAATATTATTGTACTACTTTCACCGAGCGACTTTGTCCTTTTGTCTTACCTAGAATTATCATTTATAAATCTAAAACCTCTATATTCTCATTACAAAGTGACATGATAATTACCTCCCATTTCTGGAAACTAACAAGAGTATCAACAAACAATTTCAAGATAGACATAAAAGGAATTTCTGGCCGGTTAAAAATGTGCAAAAATGTTAATATCTGTATAAAACTGTCTTTATCAATTGTAAAGAAATTTTATGCCATGTTACACTAGAAGTATTAGTGGCCCACTACCTTAATTATACCAAGCAAGAAGTTATTACATAACTGTGAATCGATAAATCATAACTTGTTTTACAACCGTTCGAAATATAAGGTAGACTAAGGGATCATGCAGAAAATTTACGAAAAAAAAAAAGTTTCGACAAAGGTCAGCCTGCGCACTCCGCGCAGGCTGACCTGAGTCGATACTTTCTTTGTGTATATACATTAAACCCCCTTTTTCCAGGGCATGGCTAGAATACTTTTATGTATGAGTACAGGCAAAAGCCAGTTTGTATATGGTATACGAAACAAATTAAATCTTATATACATCTACGATAGATTCATGACTGTATTTCTGCTTGAGCTTCCATTTTGGACGGCTGATATGGTAGGAAAGGTACATGTTTCATGATTGAAAGACTCAGAAGTCGCCTAGGTAACCAGGGCTGATAAACCTCGTAGCCTTCGTCATATAGGTGTCGGTTCAATACAAAACTATCCTCGTCCTCGTTTTTGACCTGCCAGGCAGCTATCCCTCGTTCTTCTTTTGTACCTGTAAAGGCCGGGAAACACAATAAGGTTAAATTTTGGGCGTATTCCTTTCGCTACTCGGAACATTTTCTAGGTCAACGGAGTATTTCGGAACACTGTGCCGTGTTCTTCAGAACATGTTCTGACTGTTCAAATCCAATCGAGGTGCAGCGCACCTGTTGGACGGTTGCTAGGTGATACAAGATGGCTCAAAGACGGACAATTCTTCATGGCAAAATTTGCAATTGTCCTATTTCACGATATGAATGCCATAAATAGGGGCATAGTAGACACGTCTCTACTCCAAGTCGGCAGCTAATCATGTCCTCAACTAACACAGCTAAGACAGTAGCTCTTGCAACAGCCATCATGCCAATGTACTTTCATTTCGATATGGTTTAGAATAATGTTCCGAACATGCTCCATTCGGAACATACTTCCGGAACAGTGTATTGTGTTCTAAAATATTTCTGTCGCACACTCCAGAACAGTATTCCAGAACACAGAACATTGTGTCAGAACAGATGAAAGGAATACGGCCTTTGTCTCCTGAAATCTATCTCGAAGATTTTTATATCATAATACACTTCTTAACGATCTTACGACACTCTTCTAACTTACAGGTCTCACAGCGAGAAGCTTGTTAATGTGTAGATCTAATCTTAAAATGGTGTTTACAGAGCAAGGCGAGGGTGGAATTACATAATTATAATAAAAACATTTTAAGATAAAAAATTAGATTTATTTAGATAAGTGAAGTTGCCTAAGTGTGGGAAGAAAACATAGTGGGAAAATGAGAAAATGCTGGTTCACCAGCATTTTCTCCTTTTCCCACAATGTTTTCAAAAGCCTTCTTCTCTAGGGTCGGTTAAACATGGGACAGTTTGGTAAAGGTTTAAGACTGACACTGACCTGGAACGGTATTGTCCAGAAAACACGCTAATATAGTGCCTACAAGGTTTGGGTTGCCAAGTAACATCGCGGCAATGGAATCAAAACTTTTCATACCTGGATCAAAAAAGAAAACAGCATTTCTACGAAATATATGTTGTGAAAATGTGCTTGAGACCGAATTCAAAAAGTAAGTACGGAAAAAAAAACAACTTATTTCCATACCACTCCTCCTTTTTTAAATAGCTACGACGACCAGATTTCCGCAATATTTTTATTCAAATTAAAACATATCGGATCTGACACGAGTTAACATTTGATAAGATTGTATTAAACCAGTCTAGAAAAAAAACGTTATCAAGCGAATCTATGGCGAGCTTAACAACGATTTTCGGTGCAGCCGAAGGTGTTGGCTTTTGACCTAAATTTTTGTACTTGTAAAATATGAATAAACAGAACTTTGTGATTGGTCAAAAATCTACACATGTTTATACTAAGGGCATCACCCCATTTGCGGACAAATTTATACCGTCTATCCGTTGTTTAAAGAAATGTCTTGTTTTGGCTTGTTTTAAACAATGATTTACACCAAAAGCCGGCAAATATCAAATAAATGTTATCACATAACTGAATCACAAAAATTATTGTTCATGATATATTATAGTATCGGTCTACATTTGCAGAAATTTACACCAAACATAATTATTCTCTTCTTTGTTGTTCTGTACATCACAGACAAAATTATTTCAAAAGAAGCTTCTTTATAATTTGGTTGTGAATCATTTTCGGCAGAAATTTTCGACAGATTGCTTAGTACAATGCATCACGATGATACAACTTACCTCCATTTACCAAGGGGCCGCTCAAATGTATGTGATCTAACGATTCATCTGAAAATTATAATTGGCTTGCAACACGCGAAAAAGGGCATTCGGACATTTGCGTAAAGTGTCGTCTCGGATCAGCCTGCGCAGTCCGCGCAGGCTGATCCCAGACGGCATTTTACGACTACATTAGATTTTGTGCTACAATAGACTTGCACAAAAAAGAAAGTTACTAAAAAAACGGAAAGCGCCGTCTCGGATTAGCCTGTGCGGACTGCACAGGCTGATCCGAGACGACACTTTACGCAAATATCCGAATGCCCCTTTTTCGCGTGTTGCAAACCAATTATGTAATGCATTTCGAAAAAGTGTACTGTTTACAGTAAATGTTACATACCTGTGTTTACTGGTGTCTTTACTTTACTGACCCAAGTCGGGACTAACAAACCAATAAACGTAGCGAGTCCAAGGATTGCTATATTTCTGGGAGATGACATAGCCGTCACCTGTAAACATATATAAAAAACATCGTTAAATAAATATGTACTTATAATTTTCCTTATACTTGGTTCCAGCAGCCTGAGAAATACAGAATATTATACTGACTACATTTAAAAACGCACTACTTGGTTTAGAATTAATATCTCTGACAAAAATGAATCCACAACATCGAAAATTTACAGTGTCAAATGTCCATATTCAAAAACTCAGTGCCCAAACTTTCATAAAAATCAAATGAATAATTCATCTCAAATCAAAAGCCTGAGCTTTTGTGGTCAAAAATTGAAATTCACAAAGTTAGTAATGAGTGTGAGCAGAAAAAACATCATACGATTCTTATGTGACCTCATCAACCTCAAAATAAGATCAAACTTCCATTATGCACTGATTCAAGAGTGGAACAATATTCCGCAGAAGAGAATAGCAGCCAAGGTGCAGTCTATGCATCATCGAGGTCAATTTCCAATTGATGTTTACTGTGGTAACACTATTAACTTTGCGGATTTCATTTTTTGACCTCACAAATACAAGCTTTTGATTTGAGATGAATTATTTATTTGATTTTTACCAAATTTTGGGTGCTAAGCCTAAAATATGACATGTTTGCTGTCATGAAGTTATTACTCTCAAAGATATTAACTGAAAACCAAGACGTGCGTTTTTAAATGTACTCAGTATATATTGTGGTAATTTTCCTGGTGTTTGTATTCAATTTGAGCTGCGTGAGAAAATTTGACATCACGCGAGACCGGAGGTCTCGCGCGATGTCAAAATTTTCTTACGCAGCAAGAAGTAAATACAAGCACCATGAAAAGTTATTACAACATAATTTTCCTTTTATCAGGTACTCACAACTTTCAACGACAACATTTTGCAATTATTGACATCTTATTCGAAAACGACAAACAAAATAAGTCATTCGATGGTGTGGATTGTAGTAAATCTGTTTTCATGAATGGCGGATTGATTTTACAGTGTAACATTTTGACCAATCAAATCGCAAACCATATGGGATGGGTGATGCGTCATAGCAGACAGGTCGAATCTTCGAAGAACATGACACGCTCAGACAGCGAACGTACTCACCTCGAGTAAAACTCCAAGATTGCTGATGGAATTAAATAAAACAAGAGACATGGATTTTTTCATGAAATAAGGCCCAGTTTGCCAGGACCTTTCTAGTAGGCAAAGGCTTCTATTCCATAAATTTGCGCTACTTCAAAAACAACCAAAAACAATGTTTTGCCACCGGAGCGATATTTCAGACAATAACGCATTGTGAAATAACAAACTGTTGTAATAAGGTTAAACCGGTAGTGAAATATAAAACTATCACACTAGCAAATTCAATCACATTTAGAAAAGCAACCAAGTTGTAAGAGTGAAAAAAGATGAATTATGCACGGGTAAAAGGGGATATAATACATACAACTGCGTGAAACATTACGCCAAGCAAGTCACCATACAATGATGGATCCATAAAAACCGGCTTGTCTAAAAACCGGCTTGTCTAAAAACCGGCTCAGTCCGGACGTGGAACGATCCTCGGGCATAAACAAAATTTTCCAAAAATAAAAAAAGTTTCGACCTCTATCAGCCTGCGCGGAATGCGCAGGCTGATAGAGGTCGATACTTTTTTTCAAATGCATTAAGCCTTCTTTTCACAAATTATGCCTCATTAGAAATTAATCAAGCTAAGCTTGCCTTTGAGCCTGGAATTAAGACATCTAACAAAGATTAAAAAAAAAAACACTTTAAATTATGAAACTAGCTCACCTCTAAATTTGAAATCACTACCCCGACAAAGATCCCGAATAGAACCACAATAGCGCCCCCTAGCACCGGATATGGAATGGTGATGAAAATGGCGGATATTTTACCAAACAGTCCGAATATGATGTACAAAATTCCGACACATACAAATACTTGTCGGCTTGCAACCTGAAAAAAAGAAGAAAAGAAATAAAAATACAGGAGAAACCATACGGTGTACTGCGTTTTAAATATTCTCGCTAGTTAGGATTTATTCTTGTTTGAATACTTGAAAACAACTGAGTGGTGTATCATTCCTTTGCATTTTGCATTCTAAGGTAGTAGACCCAAATGGGAAACAGTTATTTCCACTTTGATATTATCAAACAAAATTTGCTATGATTTAATATTAGTATTATTGTATTATTGTACTGCTGTTTAACCGAGCCATTTTACTTCCTTTTTTTCCTTCTTTGAACTATCATTTATATATCTAAAACATCTGCATTCTCGTTACAAAGGGAGATAACAATTGACCCCCTTTTCAAGTATAAAGAAACCTTTTCAAGCATCGTAGGAGAAGGAGAAAATGCTGATAACCAGCATTTTTTCCTTTCCCCACAATGTTTTCTATATCCTTTCCAAAGCAAATTTCAATCTTTCAGTTGCGTTTATTTTGTCGTCTGCAACTGCTTTCAATTTGGACTAGTTGTAAAATCTGTCTTCTGGTAAAGGGTTAAAGCTATATAGATACATGTATTAATTTGTAACTAAAACGTGTATTTACATTATTTACAAGGTTGAAAGCGCAAAAGCAGCAAAACTTAAACAATTCAAGAGCCAATACTGAATGTGACTTAATACCCCCGCCACCGCTTTGACAGAAACGGGCAATTGCTAGTATTTTGTAGACAAACGGACACGGACGGACACACGGACAGACAGGCTGATTCCAGTATACCCCCGAAAGAATTCGTTTTGCGGGGGTATAATTATGATTATTACAATGAATCTGATAGTTTGTAACAGTGAAATCTGTCCAAGTTCCGTTAGTTTAAACATATTTTATTTCATATACAATGAAATGGGGTTGGACCACAAGTTCTAACAACTTAGAATCGGTCCTTCCCCTACAAGAATGTATAATAATTATTTCTACAACAATGGCAAATACAGTAAATACCTTTCTAATAAATGTAAAACAAAAATGAAAACGAAAGGAACGGAAAAAAGGGATATTTATAAGGGGAAAAGATATAAGGAAATATGATGGTGCTCTCTGTTAGATGTCTGGTAATATTATCACTGTTACAGTCGGTGTAAATTACTTAAAACGTTTGGTATTTTTTATATATGTCTGGACTTCTTCAAAAAGTAAACAGTTTTGATCAAAAGTTAGGTCAGCAAGTTCCGTTTGCTGGCAGAAAAAAAAATGTAATGTAAATCAAGAATTAAATTGGTAAGGTTAGTTTACACCACCCTACAATTACGTTTATCACATCAGTGAAGAGAAAGAAGATGTTTTGGTCCTATCTGATAAGATCAGTCGGGGTTTGGCCCTAATAACAGACTCCGAATTAATTTAAACCCTGTCCTGCTAGATAATTGAAATAAACATTTCAAGCAGATAGTAAAAAAGCGAATACTGATATTTCAATTTAATATATTGGGAAGAAAACATCACCTTATCGGATAGTGTAGATCAAAGATCAGACTGCACATTCTGTGCAGTCTGATCTTGATCTACACTGTCCGCAAAATGTCAGTAACCCCTCGCGCTTCGCAGCTTGTCTTGTATCTTTAGATAAACATGCATGACCAACCTTGTATCTGAAAGATAAGACTTAATTTGTAAAAGAGCTTTTATCAACTTACCCACTTATACAAAACTTGTGCTCGTCATTGAAAGGCAATACGAAAAGTAAGAACAAAAAAATAAAAGGAACAACTAAATGAGAATTACGCGTTACTTTGATTCTGAGAGAGAGAGAGAGACAGAGACAGAGACAGACAGACAGACAGACAGACAGACAGACAGACAGACAGACAGACGGACGGACGGACACAGAAGTTGTTATTCATTTAAATGAAGGCTCCTGGCCTAGAATACATAACATAAAATCATGACTTTTTTTAAGAAAGGATGTAACCTATATATTGTGGGAAAAAATGAAAAAATGATGATAACCTGTATTTTCTTCTTTTCCTGCAATGTTTTTCAAAAACATTCTTCCCCAAGGCCGTTAAACGTCGGAACTGTTTGAAGGGTTAACCCCTACCTTGCTAAATAAATGAAATTAAATCTATTTCGGTAGGAAAAAAAAAACAGACATTGCTTTTTTTTCAAAGTTATGTTTTTGGGCATAATATCTCCTTAATGAAAAGTATAGATTCCAAGATAAGACTGCTTGTTCTGTGCATTCTGATCTTGATCAACACTGTCCGCAAAACACCAGTGGATCGCACTTAGCAAGCTTACCTCGTCGTTATCATGTTTACAGGAAGTCTGTTTAACCCCGTACTCGACCCAAAACGACAGGAGGGTCATGATGTACCTCTATCGCTCGCTTTAGGATATTGCCAGTGTAATGCAGAGAAATAATCTTCTCCATAAAATGACCCATGGGTCATTATTCTACGTAGAGAAATGATCCTAGAGGCTTATTCTAATACTTCTAGAGCATCATGGCATAAAATTTCTTGATTGTTGATAAATATAGACTTACACAGATATAATACTTTTGGACATTTTTAACCAACAAGAAATTCTTTTGATGTCTATCTTGAAATTATTTATTGATTCTTTTGTTAGTTTCTTGAAAAAGGGAGGTAATTATTTTCTCTCTTTGTAATGAGAATATAGTGCTTTTAGATTTATGAATGATAATTCTAAGAAGGACAAAAAGGAAAAAGTGGCTCGGTGAAAGTAGTACAATGATACCCATTTTTAATCATAGCATTTTTATTATAGTGTAAATGGCTGTTTTCTATTACGGGTCCAGTAACTTAACTCTTGACCAAACAACAAAATTTTGGACCAGTCCAAACTGAAAGCATTTGCAGATGAGAAAATAAATGTGAATCTAAAATTGAAATTTGATTTGGAAAGGGTAGAAAACATTGTGGGAAAAGGAGAAAATGCTGGTTACCAGCATTTTCTCCTTTTCCCACAGTGTTTTCCAAAAGCTTCTTTCTCAGGGTCTTTAAAAGTCGGGATTGTGTGGTAAAGAGTTAAGTATATCAGCAAAAAGTATCGACTCATGTCAGCTTACGCAGTCCTTGCAGGCTGACATGAGTCGAAAATTTTTGTTACTCTGTGAATTTTCTGCATATCCAAGGACCATTCTGCGTCATGATTTAGTCAGCTATTAGACATACTGGATTTTATAGATCTATATAATATCATGACTTTCTCGGTTTAATAAATCACGGAGATCCAGTAAACCTCCTTTGGTCAGAGCACGGGTCTAATATTTGTAAATAAATGATGGTTTGAACTGTCAATTTGTCACGGTATTTCATCGAAAAGTTTTAATGACACAGCTGAAGGACGATGTCATCAATGAGTCCCTTTAACCCTTTCCCAAATTTTGGACTCTTCCAAGCCGAAAGAGTTTGCAGACGACAATTTTTGATTTTGAGAAAATGGCAGAAAGTTCTCAAATAGGGTAGAAAACACTGTAACTCTGTTACGAGCAATTTCTCCTTTTCCCACAATGTTTTCAAAAGAGTTTTACTGCAGACATGTAAAAACCAGGGCTTGTTTGGGAAAGGGTTAACACGTTGCTACCCAGGCGAGCTACAACAGTTTCTTCTCTAAACATCGGAACTGTTTATCTTAATTGTTCCAAACCTAGAAGCGAACCTCTCAGCAACTTTGATTTTATTTATTTCAAAAAATCTACGATGGAACTTGGTACTATTTTGTGTCTCCTATTCGGGGTTTCCATCTCGGTAAGTTTTTTTTAATTAAAATGTTTTGTATATATTCGTCAACGGATAACGGTCGTCATTTCTTTTGATTTAATCTTTAACCTGCTAAATAATTAACATAAGTTTAACAAGTAAACAGTAAAAACTTAATCGGTATATTTCAAATATTTCCTTCTTCTTTTGTGTTGAAGTTGGGGGGACGAGTGTGAATAGCACATCCTACGCCAGAACTTTTGTTGAACCCACATTCGATGGCCAATGTTGGTTGGTTGGTTATTTCCTTTTATTTATCGTCGATACCGGTTGCCCATCTGAGCGAGGCCTCCAGAAGACGGTTAGTTGTTACGGGGGATAGTGCAAGGATACAGGTCGAAACTACTGAGAGCTTCGCCTAGTTCTTTAACGTGCTCGGCGTATAGCACCGTCACACGGGACCTCGGTTTAATGTCTCATCCGAAAGACTATTAATAATTTTAGTTGACCAGCCAGGGATTCGCACCCACAACCTGTAGTGACCTGAAACATTTTGTTCATGACCCCTACACTCTACCTACTGAGCTATATCGGCTGGTGATGGCCAATGTACCTATCCATGCACCAAGTCATGCTTCACTAGAGTTTCTATCGAAGTAATTCACACAATGTTCATCTACGGCCACTGATTCCTCACCTTCTTCGCGAGCAAAGGTAACGATCACTACGCGTATCTTACCTTGGCTAATTGAGCCCGATTTCGAGATTCCTGCGATGCGCCCTCCATTGGATGCTGGTTATTACCCCCCTTTACATCATATTTCTAAAAGCCAATGAAATATCGTTTTGCAAACCGCTTACGAATATACATGAAGCGATAAGCAGATATCCACGTGGATTTCCATGTTTACCTTCTATTCGAAAGGTAGCGATCTTGTTCTATTTTTATCAAAGATGAAATGCTACGAGCGATTTCATTCGTTGCAGATAAAGCTGGCTGCATCCAATGAAAAAGCGTATCGGGGGAATGTAAAAATCAAGCTCGATCCGCCAAAGGTAGACTAGCGTAGTGAATCGTCAGCCTTGGCTTGCGAAGATGATTTCTCACCTGACCATTGGCGAAACAATCATCGACGGTGAGAGAGAATTTAACCTTGTCGCAATAACTGTCATGAATCATGTGACAAATATTGGCCGAGCTCGGGATTCGAGTTCTAGAGACTCTCTGTTCCAAGTTCTGCACTCTACGCACTGCTCTACCTGGGCTCAACGGACCAAGGTCCTGAATGGAATCATCTCTGTATTTCTAATTATCCACACCATTTGTTTTTAACCCTTAACCCTTTCCCAAACAATCCCTGGTTTTTACGGGTCTTGAATAGTAGCCTTTTTGAAAACAATGTGGGAAAAGGAGAAAATGCTGGTAACCAGCATTTTCTCCTTTTCCCACAATGTTTTCTTCCCTATCATAGACAGAAATCATCTTTTCAGCAAGAGTTTAATTTTCGTTTGCAAATGCTTTCAGTTTGGTCTAGTCCAAAAGTTTGTCGTTTAGGAAAGGGTTAAGCTGGTAAGCGCGACTCACCGACCTTTTGCAGACAGTGTAGATCAAGACCAAGAGCAGAACGTGCCGTCTGATGTTTGATCAACATTATCCGATATGCGGAGATATTTTTCTCAAAAAAAAAAGAATTGAAAGTAGAATCATTTTTGTTTTTTCTATTAGCTTGAAGGTTTCGTTTAATTTATACTACAGGGTGAGGATTACTAGCAATTTTGCCGAAAATATATCGTACGTTGATCTTGAAAAATGGGGTTTATTTGATCTCCATGACCTGTGCGGACTAAGCAGGCTGATCCGAGACGGCATCTTACGCAAAAATGTTTGAATGCCCCCTTCTCGCGTGTTGCAAGTCATCATTATAACTATGGATCCATTAAGTCCAGCTAGTGTAACAACCAACTGATCATGCGGTAGAATGATCCACGGACACAGAGAATAAAAATTTATTAATAGCAAAATGGTTCGCCGCTGATAAGGTTATGCAGACTGCACAGGTCAGATGAGGTCAACAATTTTTGTTTGTATATTAGTCAAACGCCTTTTGAACAGCTAATCTAGATCATATCATGGCGGCCGGTGCACCTACGCATGTGTATCCAGATTTTCTTACACCGGCTCACGAGTAAAATACGTCAACCAAACCAACCACCGAGCCACCCAACTGGGCCAATGCTTTTTGCAGATGCAATGAAGGCCGTTTCATGGCGAAGCACGCCTCATGAATTATTAACCGAAATACAGACAGACGCAATGTATCTAGCTGAATGCTAGACATTAACATGGGGCAAGGACGACATGTACTTTTGATTAGCCTAGATACATCAAATACATCCGACGAAGAAATTAATCGAATTTAATCGGCTCCCATATTCTCTTAGAATAAGTTTCTGTACTATATTTCATGTGTCTTTTTTTAGAAATGTTACGGGTAAAGAAATCACGTAATTTAAGCTGGGGGAATTATTTCCCCGTCGCAGTGAATACTTTCCTCATGCCGAAAATCTGGAACTACCTTTTTTGTTATATTTGAGATCACTAGTTTTAATAGTGGCATTCGTTGACAAAATAATCAGAGGAAATATATAATTTATTTCAACAGCTTGTGGTTAATATGAGGAAATATTTGCCTCAAAAGGGAAAGGTCCGCGAAAATAACCCGTGCCTTACGGCACTCGTTATTTCGCATACCTTTCCCTTTTTCGGCAAATATTTCCTCATATTAACCGCAAGCTGATGAAATAAACGCTATTTATTTCACATCTACAACTTAACAATGAATCTCTTTAATGGTACCACTTGAGTACATAATATCTTAGCTTATATTAGATGCTGTAAAGTCTAATACTGATTTTTCGGACCGAGGCATGAGTCCAATATAAATTTTACAGAACGAAGCAAGAGTCCAATATGGGTTTTTCAAAACGAGGCTAAGTTCCAGCATAGCGATATTAAACCGGAAGAGTAGTCTACCGAAGTCCGTTGTTAAAAAAAAAACAACTCAGAAACCTTCTTTTGTTATGTTTTAATTTTTTTTATCTAAATTGAAATGGCTCTATACTTGTCCTATACTTTAAAGTCAAGGCGGAAGTGTGAAATAAAGAGGTCATTTAACATGCTTGGGTACAAAACTTAATCGTTCAAGTGGATTCGTACACTGCAGCACCAATCTGTATTTTGCCTCGACCAAAAAATAGACTGGTTCTGCAGTGTGCGAATCCAATTCAATTCAGTTTCGTGCCCAAGCATGTTAAATAACCTAATAATATTGGACGTCTTTGTTACTTGTGCTTACAGATTGTCAAAGTCAATGGAGACGCATCGTTGGATGAAATAGAAAATCGTCTCAACGCATTTGAAAAGAAACTGTCTCAATTTGATGCATTGGTCGATGGTCTTAGCAATTTATGCAGCGTCGTGCAGGAAATCAAAGGAAAAGAGAAAATCGGCGAAAAACCAATGAACCCGAGCATTGAAATACCGCAAATAGATGGTAGCGATGAGAAATCTATCGCCGCTGATGTGGATGATGACAACGAGGAGTGGAACGAAATAAAAAAACGAACACTCAAATTAGTGAGCTTTGAGTCAGGAGGTCTCCTAAATAAAGAAATTGATTTGTCTATAACATACATTGCCGATGCTGGTTATATTGCAGAATGGTTTCTGTCCAGACAGTACCATGGACATACTACAAGAGACAACGGGCAAGTCACCAAAGAACTTCTCGAGAATGATCGCATTAAGTTTACAACGAAGACTACTGTTCGCGATCTTGACTCGATTTCATGGGCTTCTTTGATAATATCGTCCACAGCGTATTCTGCACAGATCAGTCTAAACATATCAGCTTTGAGTGAAAAAGGAACGCAAATGTTTCATGAACCTGACAAGAAAATTCTGCAAATGATACCAAGAATCACAGTACCGGCGGATGAATTGAAAAGCAACGGGTTTAATACAACAATTACAGTAAGTGAAAATGTTATTGAAGGAATGAATGAAAAACGATATCGCCCAAACGTCGCTATTTCATTAATAAACGCGAAAACGAGTCCACCAGAATTCATTGAGTTTTGGGCAAAGGATTATGACTCTAATCTGACACTTACTGTAAAGAATGGCAGTGATAATGAGGTCGTGGTAAGCCTTACTGAACACTTCGCTGTATATGGTGGTATAATACAGATATGGCTACCTCAGACCGCCAGTGGTTATATACGGGACTTTTCCTACGGTAACGAGTTCAAGCTCATAAATCAAGATATCGGCGATGTCATGCCCCATCATACTTTTGGACTCTACAAACCACGTGAGAGGATGTATGTTCAAGGACCCTATTTGAGTCATACATGTTTAGCCTTTGGGGTCCCGTTGCCAGCAATAACCTTGCTTAAAAGAGAAAAAGATGGCTCTCTTGTAGAAACAGAAATAGATTACGAGTATGAACGCGGCATTTATAAACTCAGCGTCCTGCAGTTCGAACCAAACAAGCCCAGTAAACCGGAAGGAGATTATATATGCCAAGCATCGAATGGAAATCAAATTGTGCAATACAAGACAACATACCTACCGCTTCAGGAGGTGGAAATTGATGAAGAAAAAACCAGGCTCATAAAGAACACAAAGGAGAAGACAATACTGACCTGTAAAGCTACTGGACACCCAACACCTAAATTGGAACTTAGAGCTGACTACGAATACGGTCAAGACTTGATAGAAAGTAGTTCCGCACGCTACAAACACAAGTTTAACACCAGAAAAAATGTTAGCAAAGTCACACTCCTGATTCTACCACCAGACGAAGCAATTTCTACCATCTACTGTGTAGCAAAGCAAGCGCTGGAAGCCAATGTTGAAATAAGGAAGACGAAGGCGATCAAAATTCGTGACCCACAGCCAGACGATTCTATTACTTCCTATAACTACACCGTATCTGATCCAATAGTATATCCATAAATCTATATAACTGATACCATCGACGCCTTCATTGAAAAATCTTGCAAACAATTTAACATTAGTTGAGTTAATCTTATTCAAATAGACCTGCATAAAGTAGCCGTTTACACACAAATTCAAATTTATCAGTTAATCTAGAGCTTAGATGAAAATTGATATTGTAAAAAATATCTTGATGGCTCATGTAAGCAATACATTTGATGCAGCTCTGTTGTCAAAGATGAAACCATTACACCAGCTATCAAGGGAATTATGTGTGTTTATCAACGTATCAGGTGAATTACCTAAAGAAAGATGCCTTTACTGAATGATATGGATAGAAATGTCGAGGAGACAAAAACTTCCTATCAACAAATAACTTTTCCATTACATTTAATTATGTTTAACAAGAGAGCCGTGATGGCCCTGTATCTCTAGTCTATCTTACAAATACAAACTATACGTACCAAGCAAGTGTCAACCAAATGGTTTCGAACAAGTTTTTCATTTTTTTCCCTACAAGGCTCATGTGAAAGTTGTCATCCTCAGAGAGAGGCCCTCTTTTTTTCAAAAAGAGCTATAATTACTTGAATCCTGGTGGAGGTCCACAAGATGGAAAAACACACTAAAAAGGTACAGTTCTCGGCTGTATAATTATAAACAAGATGATTTTTAAAAGTTTCATTAATATAAATTCCCTGTTAAAAAAACCTTCCAAGCAGGGCCAACATACTACGCGATCACCCTATATTGATAAAATGGTAAGTATCAGCTGTACATCCAATAATATGTCGATAAATTTTGGTATTGAAATATAAACAAATAGTCGAGTTACGGGAAAAGTCTGAAGACTTCTGGGACAACACTCGCACAAAGGTACATGTAGAATCTGACGCACGGGTAGAGAAAAAATACAATCTATAAATATTTTGCATGTCAAAGGATCAGTCAACTTAAGAATTCTGTAGGTGTTTGACATAAAAGATTTTATGGACCCATAATTATGCAATGACTTGTTTGGTGTAATGCAATTATCATGGCGATACACTGAGATCCCTTTTGCCTTTACATGCCTCAAATAATGTTATAAAGCAGCATGTTTTCCCTCTGTGTCTATGTGTGTGTGGTTTTGTGTAATTTTGCGACTTTCTGCAGTATTTACTCAATAAAAATAAACAAAAACATTGTTTTTTTTTTTTCAAACTTGATTCATACAGAAAATATGGCTTGCCTTCCTTTTATTTCAGTAAGATACCATTGTTCGATGTCGAAGATAGCCTGAATAGCTCATCTGAGAGCTACTGACCTGACGCAGAATAGTTAAAACTTATCATGCAAAAATTTAAATCATACCATCAGACTTGGACTCGGCTGTATAAATGCATTTACAACGGAGGGATGGTTAAATTGACGTCATTTTATATAAAATAGAGATATGTCGCGTACGGCAGTAACATGTCAGGTGAGGTAAACAAAAATCGTCTTTTCCAATACTTGACTAAAAGAGAGAAGGAAAACTCTAGGATTTACAGACATTTACTCTTTTATTCAAAACTAACAACGATAGACACGTTACTAGTAAATAGAGTTTATTTCATCAGCTTGTGGTTAATATGGGAAAATATTTGCCGAAAAAGGGAAAAGTATGTGAAAATAACGAGTGCCGTAAGGCCAGAAAGACAAAAAAATACATGAAAAAGGGGGATAACGTTCTTACAACTTGGCTTGAACCAACTAAGACAGCTTAACCATAGTGAATTAAATAAACAGTGGAAAAAGAAAACGAAATGCAATTTCTGAAAATAATTGGTTGGAATCCAATCAAAGATATGGTTTCAGTGCACTTCGTATTCTGCAATTCCACCAAATTTCAAAGAGATGTTTGAAAACAATTTGGACTTTGATGGGTAAACAACACTAAGTCATCTAATGGGTGCTTTTCTTGAACAGATTACTGGATTTTCTCCACTTCTGATAGAGTTCAATCCCTTACTGATCCAAACACTCTTTGAAAGTTTCAAAAGAATTGAATCAAAACTGTGGACTTAATTGCCTAAACAAGACATGGAAATGTTCAACTTTAAATGGCTACATTTTCCATTGAATTTGTTAGATTTCTCTTTTCAAAATATACAGCGTTAAAGCTATTGATTAGATAAACAAATTGTGCAAGTTTCATGAAAATCTGATGAGAATTGCAGACTAGATAAACAAATTGTGCAAGTTTCATGAAAATCTGATGACAATTGCATACTTTATCGCGTAAACAAGAAAAGATGGAAAGACGGACGGACAGACGACAAAAACCATACAATGACACGAGCCATGTTAGCTTTCTGCCAATAGAACTAAAACGATTACTTCTAAAGTAAAACTTTCTTAGGTAGCATCAGTTTATAAGGCCAAAGCTTATATCGCACTTAAGGTCTATATTTCCGTCTGTCCATCTTTTCTTGTTTACGCGATAAGAACGCTAGACTTTGTTAACCGCCCCCTTCAACAAACTTGAAAGAAAAACACACACAAAAGTAAATTTTTAACTTTTACCCTAAATCACTGTTGTAGGAGTACCACCAAAAGATAACAAAATAGGTAAACTCGGTAAATTACTAAGTAAGATTACAGTTGAACGCTTTTAATTCATTTAAGCTAAATTTGATAAAACTTCAGTACATATTGTTATCTGATCCTTTACTTCACAAGGCCGACTTTTAACGACCCTGCGAAAGAAGGCTTTTGAAAACACTGTTGGGGAAGTAGAAAAAGCCAATAAGCAACACTTTCTCCTTTTCTAGCACTTTCTCCTTTTCCCAAAATGTTTTCTAATTTTTAAGAAGAATTGCACCATTTGAGCAACAATAAAATTGTGGTCTGCAAGTGCTTTGGATTTGAACAAGGCTACAAATGATAACTTTATTGCATTACAATAACACGTCTATTGGATGGACCAACGCCAGATAGAAAGTGAGCAATAGCAAACACTGTGTTGTTCCTTAAGTTCTTAACTCATTACCACACAAGAAAATTTCAGACTGGTCCAACTTGAAAACATTTGCAGACAACAAAATAAAGGTGACTGAAAAATAAAAAAAAATGTTCTGGAAAGGGTAGAAAACACTGTGGGAAAAGGAGAAAATGCTGGTTACCAGCATTTTCTCCTTTTCCCACAGTGTTTTCAAAAGGCTTCTTTCTCAGGGGCGTCAAAAGTAGGGATTGTGTGGTGATGGGTTAAGACAAACTAGCGTAAAAGTGATAAACTGAGATAATGGTACATAAAATACTATTGCAAACATGCAAAGTGACATTAATTAGAAAATTTGCCCCTCATCAGCAATTACATTCAAAATGAAATCTCTTCACATGTATGCTTCTTAATTTTGTACCGACCTTGACAAAATTTCAATTTTCCATAAAATATGATTTACAAGCATAGGTTACTTTGAAATCCAGTATCAGCCACATAAAATACTGTCTTAAACGATAGAATTATCATGAAAAATGAAACTAACAAGAAATTAAACCACTAAATTATAATGTAAAAAGGAATCGTTATCTATGGAAACTTCTTAAGGTTTGAGTACCTGACTATTTTGTAATCTCAAATTTCATTAAAGCGTTATATAAAAATATGATTTGATAATTTGATATTCATCATTTGCCACATAAAATGATATTTGAAAAGTGCATATGGCACGATTACTATGACGAAGAAGAAATTAACATTAATGATAAAATTAACAACTGCATTAATGGCGAGCCTAAAATACTTTAAAATTTGGCCAGGTCTAAAATATTGTTTTTTGGTAAAGTTTTAAAAAATTAGATGAAGTAAATGTAAATGCATAAACCACTTTGCATAACTTTACGATAATAGTCTGATAGAAACAAGACCTGTATCACAGCCGTGTTATCATCTCTTGACACCACACGAAATTTATGTATTACAAAGAAAATGAACCGAAGTAACTATCAAGATGGAACTAAAATCCAAGAATAGAAGAGCTTGTTTTTCGAATTTTGTAAAACTTCAAGGTTCAAGTCGAATTATCGGATGTAACCTCCATATTTACTGTATGATTTAAACGTGTATTAAAAAGATCAAATACGACTAGCGCGCCAAGATAGTCAAATAGGTAAACTACACATGTACTCGTATTTATTATGAAAATTACAACAAATGACGTTTATTTACCCGACCATTGAACAGAATTTCATGGAGTAAGCCTAGAATTAGAAAACAGACACGTGCTTTTTCTCATCCTAGCTTTCCCCAAACCACGTTTACGAGATAAGTGTGTAACATGATATTCAAGAGAAACTACAAGATGGCCACAAAGATTCTTCACCGCTCACTTGTCTTTTCGCTATAGATACAAACAGACAGCTCGTATCGAATTGCACCACTAATATAGTTAAATCATAGATAATATGATAAGATTAAAAGCCAAAATGTCAGTGTATTCTATATATTGGACGAAAATAGTAAGTTCTTTACACAATGGAATAAAAATTGCGGATATATGTCAGCTCCTAATATATGGTTTTTTTTTACAATACTTGTGGTTAAAGTACAATCTTCTCTCCTTCGGCAGAGTATATTTTTTTAAAAAAAGCTAATACAGACACGATCGTAGCCGAAAATATGAGTTAAAAGCCTTATAGAAATGCTCCAAAGCTTGTGGTATGATAGATAACTTTACCTCAACCTAGCGCCTTTTCAACGCAGACATAATTATACTTCAAATAAAAACAGCAAAGAGCGACTGGTTGACGTTATATACCACCTTTTCCTGATTTAAACCTTTCCATCTAAATGAAGGAAATGTTGACATTAAATAGGAGTAATACGTCAAAAGCCATACCGAAGCTTGTGCTACGATATCTGAACTTTTTTACCTGGCACCATTTCAACGCAGGCATATAATTTCAATAATCACAGTAAAGGGTGATTAATTATGAAATTATCTTCTTCTATCGTGGTTTATCTTTGAATTTACCACGGCTGTGAATTATGTGGCACAGGAAATAAATCACGAGGACAAACAAATGCTCTACCTCGTGATTCAGTCTGTTTTATGACTTGCCTGGTATAATGCATAACGGGTTTATATTTAACCCGTAGTGCTTGAGCGCCATTCATAAATCCGATGCTGAACAATGGCTACAATTAAACAAATGACAATGCCGAAAACAAACGGAGACGTCAGCAATGAAGTATACCTTTGGTAATAAATGACGATTTCGTTTATAGTTAACGACTTTTGTAATTGATCATCGGACGAGTTCGGTATTGAATGGCGACTTCGGTAATAAATGAAGACTTCTGTAATGAAGGACAGCTTTGGAAGTAAATGACAACTGCGGTAATGAATAACTACCTCAGGAGCTTAATGAATAACGTCGTCGGTATTTTATGATGATGTCGGTTAGTAATTACGACGTCAGTAGGGGATGGCAAAGTCTACGGCGATTACCATTACCACGTTGCGCTGGGTGAGCTAAAAACAAGGTTTAATTAAATGTGTGGTTCTTTTCTTTCTTTCATTTCTTTACAAGTTAGTCTTATATCTACAATGGACCTTGCTACGATATATTGTCTGCTACATGGAATTTCATCGTTGGTATGTAGCTTTCATCTTAACCCGACATTTACTATTCTAATTTCCACTAGATTTTCATTTTAAATTCAGTCTACCTTTTATGCGCAACTATTGGTAAAGGGTTAAACAAATATTGAAAATAAGTAGAAAGTCAATCTGTTATATTCATAGATACTCGTCTATTAAAGATGGTTGTCATACTTATATTAAGTCTTTTGTATATTCAAATTTATTCGAATTACATAGTAACCTTTAATATGTTATACGAATTGTATGATACTAATGTAGAAGATTATTAAATTCCATAGCTGTAATGTAGCAGTGAACTTGCATTTCATTTTCTTCTGAACACACTGAATACCTACAGGATTAAAAAGGGTTAGCAAAGCCTCCCATGTCTACAATGAAAACATTGAAAAAAAAGAGGAAAAGGCCATGTCTGCGATTCTGGTGAAATGGGGAAGTACTCTTATCAAAGACCTAAAGTTTAATTTCATTTATTACAGCCAAAATAAGTCAAGCGCCTTATTTTTCTCTTGTCTGTAAAACTTTATAGAATCTCAGAGCTAATGGAAAATCGTCTTTAGAAGAGGTTGAAAGTCGTCTAGATGTGATTGAAAAGAAACTTTCCGAAGCTGATGTTTTAGCCGATGCACTACACAATCTTTGTGATGCTGTAAACACGATAAAACGAAAATTCGTGGATGTTAAGACTTCTAGGCACAATGAAAAGCTAAGCAGACTTAATGAAGATGCGGATGATGCGGATGATGACAATAATAAAGATGATGATAGTGATGATAGATTAAATTATTTTGATAATGACCAGTGGAACGAAATAAAAAAGAGAAAGCTTAAGCTAGTGAGCGTCGAGTCCGGGGGCCTTATAAAAGGAGAGATTAATGTATCTTTAACATACATGGCTGATGCTGTTTACATTTCGGAGTGGTTCTTATCCCAAAGATATGATCAAACTTCAAGAGAGAGCGGTAATGTTATTAAAGAACTTCTTGGAAATCAAATTCACTTCCCAGACCATTATTCGTAACCCCCAGTCAATGAAGTGGGTTTCTTTTGTTATATCATCCACAGCGTATTCAGCGCAGATAAACCTTGATGTAGATGCTCTGAGCGAAAAGGGAACTCGAATGTTTGACGAACCTGATAAGCAAATACTAAAAATATTACTAAGTATAGAAATACCAGGGAAGGTTTTGGATAACAACGGGTTTAATACAACTATAACAGTTACTGAAAATGTTGTTGCAGGAATGCGAGAAGGACGTTATAACCCGAGAGCTATCATTACTTCCATAACCACAAATGAAAACCCACCAGAATTCATTAAATTTCGGGCAAACGACTTCAACAACTCTTATTTTACAATAGCTGTAAAGAATGGCAGTGACAACGAGCTCTTGGTAGGCCTGTCCGACGAATTCGCTGTATATGGTGGTATAATAACAGTCTGGCTTCCTCAGAACACTGGTGGTTACATACGCGAATTTAATTATGGTAATGAATTCAGGGTTATTAATCAAGACATCGGTGGGGTAATGTCCTATGCAACTGTCAGACTTTACGAACCACGTGAGAATTTGTACATTCAAGAACCTTATATGATTTATTTTTGTTTGGTGTTTGGGATCCCTATACCAAAACTAACCATGCTCAAAAGTAACAAAGATGGCATCTTCGTAAAAGAAGAAACAGATTATGAATTTGAACGTGGTATTTACACGCTCAGCGTCGTTTCAGTTTGACACAAGCAAGGCCAGTACAATGGAAGGAAATTATATTTGCCAAGCATCGAATGGAAATAATATTGTACAATACAAGACAACCTACTTACTTCTTCAGGAAGTGGAGATTGACGAAGTAAAAACAAGGCTCACAAAGAACATAACGGAGAAGACAAGACAACAGTAACCTGCAAAGCTACTGGACACCCAGCGCCAAACCTGGAACTTAGAGTTGACGACGAATACGGTGAAAACCTCATGGAAAGTAAAACTACGCGTTACAAACATAAGTTACTAGGAAAAACATTAGCAAAGTTAAGCTCGAGATACAGCCACCAGACGAAGCAATTTCTACCATCTACTGTGTAGCAAAGCAAGTGCTGGAGGCCAATGTTGTAGAAAGGAAGACGAAGGCGATCAAAATTCGCGACTCACGGCCAGAAGATGGATATCAACTCTTATAATTCAACTTCTTTCTTTAACTAAAGCTTGTCTGTCTCTGGTCCAAGGGCATGTCCATAGACAAAAAGAAAAATAGCCGTGCTTCCCTTGCTGCATGTTAAATGGGTTAAATCTTAAAAACGAGAAGCGCATCGTGAAAATGGGGCTTAATGCATCTCCATGATAACTACGGCTTCATGACATCCGTTTTGTCTAACAAATGACTGATTCATCAGACAAAAGTCATGCAGTTTATTTACAGAGAAACAAAATGCTTGAGCTACGTCAGTTGTGCGGACTGCGAAGGCTGACGTGGGTTGACTCTTTTAGTAATTTATTAAACCCATTTTTACAAAGCATGCCCTAAATATGTATGAAGCTAAGACTTTACCGATGATATTAAGAGATAGAAAATAAGTGATCAACGTGGCTTTATAATTGTTATTAAGTTACGCGGAGTACAGACTAGCCAATGGCAATTATAACTAAGCACATGTAACAGAAATAAAGATATTGTTCATCTGTCGGAAACTTATGTGTGTAGTGTCAATTGTGTCCTTGATTTAGTGCTAATTCATCGTCGGCATGTGTGTTTGCCTTACAACTGTTTAGTAATTTATTATACTTTTTGGGCCCACTTATGCGCGTTTTGATGAAATTATTTGCTTCGACACTCAACAGTGAGTACCCCTTCCCCTCTCTCTCTCTCTCTCTCTCTCTCTCTCTCAACTACTACTCCGTAAAATACATTATTGTCACACCATACCAGTTCTCAATAACTGTCACTTTGTTTCACATCAGGCCAATTCTCATTAACTGCTTCGAAATAAAAGATACCGTATTCACACCAAGGCAGTTCTCATTAACTGTCCATAAGCTGGTAAGAATTCAAAATAATTTTTACTCATAAGTTATACATACCCTGGTAACGCCCACTGCGCCAATATTCCCGCCATTTGTTGAAGTTGCATGTCCACATCCGACGGTACCCGATATTACAGTACACATTCCCTCGATCATTATACCTCTGTTTACCGCGTGTGTCGGCGGGGCTGGTACCCGACACACCCTTGCGCATGCGTAGTAGTCACCAATGGAATCCAAGATGGAGATCAGTGTGGCGATCATAAAAGAAATAAAGGCAGCACCATCAAATCCAAATGGTCCAAACTGACCTGGAAATATTAATGTCAGTTCACTAACCTGTTTAGAGTAAAAGACTTACACAAACTGCAGAGCTTACATTGGCAATCTAGGTTACTTTAACTGGAATTGTTGATCAAAGTCAGTGTGCAGCCATCTTGCATAATCATGGAAAGGGTGTTTAATGAATCTCCGCACTGCATTGTGCCAAAATTATAGATCCACATTTTGTTTGTTTGTTTGTTTGTTTATTTAACAACTCACTAAATTACGACGTCTTTGACATGCTGTATTAACTGGTAGCAAAAGATTTCAACTCGAGTAAGTCGGCGCAGTCTGATGCAGATCGTCAGGTTATGCAGATGGATTAAGCACCTTTTTTCGCAGAAGATGACTTGTATGCATTGTCCGATTTTTTGCCTAAAATTTTAAAGTAAAAAAATGAAAATGGAGTACCTATGGGTAAGTATTCATTATTTAGGGCTGAAAAAGGCAGTACGTAGAGGCTGCATGTACACGCCTTGTATTAACTATCATTTTTACTTCCAACAAGAGAAATGAATAACATTGGTAGAAACCGACCAGAAATTTCTTTATGCCTATCTTGAAATTATTTGTAATACTTTCGTTAGTTTCCAGAAAAGGGAGGTAATTACTATATCTCTTTGTAATGAAAATATAGTGGTTTTAAATTTTATAAATGATGATTCTAGAAAAGACAAAAAGGTAAGAGTGGCTTGAGGGGTCTACTACGTTAAAACAAATATTAAATACCAGCATTGCCTCTTTTAACAAACTGTTTCAAAAGCAACGAAAAAAAGAAACTGCAAATATCCCTTTGATATGTTCTTACCTGGATAGGGTACCGAAAACCATGGATTGTCAGCGATAATACTTGACCTTGCATCCGTCCTTGCTTTAAACCCAAGGTCATTAGGGTCATCTGTGAAAACGCCTGTCATGGTCAGTATGCCACAAAGCAGCCAGTTAAAACAAATAGAGATCAGCACCTAGGGGTAAAAATCAACCATATAAATAGAGTTTATTTCATCATCTTGTGGTTAATATGGGGAAATATTTGCCTGAAAAGGGAAAGGTCTGCGAAAACAACTCGTGCTTTACTTGCCCAAAAAGGGAAAGGTATGCGGAAAAAACGAGTGCTGTAAGGCACTCGTTATTTTCGCGGACCTTTCCCTTACTGAGGCAAATATTTCCCCATATTAACCACCAGCTGATGAAATAAATGATATATTATATTTCCTCTGACTGTTTTGTCAACGAATGCCATTTTTAAAACTAGTGATCTCATTTCAATTATTCTATTTTTAGCAAAGTAGAATAAAAAAAGGAGTTCCAGATTTTCAGCAGGAGGAAAATATTCACTTTGACGGGGAAGTAATCCCCCATCCCCTAGCTTAAAATACATTTCTTTATCCATAACATTTCTAAAAACAGACACATAAAATATAATATAGCGAGATACCATTCTGCTATTGAGGTCTACGGCCATTAACTCTCATATTAAGAATACGGTAGCTTCCGAGATTGGCCGAACAGCGTCGATTTTACACGGTATTTTAACTATATGAGTTAGTGAGTCCACGGCCATTAACTCTCATATCAAAAGACGGAGGATGCCGAGATTAGCCGAATAGCCTTTACGAAAACGTCGATGTTTACCGATGAGTGAGGGACCGTATACCTTAAGGGATACTTAAGATCAGTCCCAAATGCTACATCAATGCAGTGCAGGAGATCATATGTGCATATGTAAAGCTTGACTATGTTGGCAAAACACGGTGTGAAAATGTATTTTCTTTGTTAACCGTGTACAAAAAGAAAACATCCCTTGTTTAAATGACCTTTGGGGAGAGGGTCTTATTAACCTGTGGGCTACTAAGCACGACTCACTGACTTTTTGCAGACAGTGTAAATGAACATGCAGTCTGATCTTTGATCTATACTGTCCGACAAAGATATCTGCCCCACTCCTTCCCCCCCCCCACCCCCCCCCCCCCCCCCGCCTGCCCCATACCCAAAATAAACTCTGAAATACCAAAATTTTGGTTTTAGTATCAGCTTTAAAGTTTTATTTTGTTTGTCTAGCAGGGTAGGGGGTTTAGCTCTTTATCAAACGACAACATTTTAGGTTTGTCCAAATCGAAAGCATTTGCAGACGACAAAGTAAAAGTGATTGAAAATTTGAAATTTGGTTTGTGAAGGGTAGAAAACATTGTGGGAAAAGGAGAAAATGCTGGTTCCCAGCATTTTCTCCTTTTTCCACAATTTTTTCTAAAGGCGTCTTTCTCAGGGTCGTCAAAAGTAGGGATTGTGTGGTAATGGTTTAAAAAGAAAAAAAGTAAAAATACAGACATTGTCGGTAACAAGCATTTTCCACTTTTTCCACTATGTTTTCTACCCTTTTAAAGACAGCAGTCATCCTCTAAACCATATAATGGCCTGCAACACACGAAAAGGGACTTTCGGACATTTGCGTACGCTATCATTTCGGATCAGCCTGTGCACTCCACGCAGGCTAATCCGAGACGGAATTTTACAACAACTTAAGATTTCGTCCAACAGTAGACTTGCACAAAACAGAAAATTTATATTAGGACGGAAAGTGTCGTTTCGGATCAGCCTGCGCGGACTGCTCAGGCTGGTCCTAGGCGACACTTTACGCAAGTGTCCGAATGCACCTTTTCACCTTTTACGGGCCAAGTTTATATAGATTTTCGTCTGCAAATAGATCTTTTTTTTTTAATATTTTATTGTCGCCGTATATCGGTGTGTGAGGGTCGGGGAGCTATCCCTCTCGACATCTTACAAAGCAAAGTAATACAATTTATGGTCATACAGTTAGGGACAAAGAAACAAAAACAGATAATAAACATCTGCAAATAGATCTTATTTAACTTAGATGAGTCCATATTTTTTGTCGTTTGGTAAAGCATTATAACTTTCTCATAATATACGAAACAGATGGAAAATCCTAGTTTACATTGGTATATTACTGTTTTGACAGCATGTAGGTCAAAACTATGGTATGAATTCAATAATAAATACGTGGTAAATACAATTCAAATTGTTTCCAAAATATTTTGACACTTTTCAAACAGGAAACATAAATATTATGTTACATAATCTATATATGATGCCAAACACATGAAGCATGCTCTGTGAAAAGGTATCTTAATGCATCTGCGAAAAGTATCGACCCAGGTCAGCCTGCGCAATCCGCGCAGGCTGACCTGGATCGAAACTTTTCGTTATTATTTATTGTCCTGTAATTTCAAGGAATAGTCTTCTTCATGTTCAAGACGGTTCTATCAAAGAAGTGGCTGCTATGTATAGGACCTACGTATGTATGTGATGACGAGTTCGTTATGATGCATTAAGGAGACACATTATGCCACTTTTTGTGAGAGCATGGCCCATTTATTACTGAACTTAGAAATACGATGTCATGCAAATTATAAGTATATGAGGAACACTAAGAAGAAAATATTTTCTGCTGTATGTTTTGAATGTAATGAATGCTGTCGCCTCCTCCAAAATATAGACTGGTTCTGCAGTGTACTCATCCAACAGAATGCAGTATTGTACCCAAGCATGTTAAATAACGTCATAGTATTGTACCTAAGCATGCTAAATAACCTCATTGTTTCATTATCCAAATTTTGTAGTCCATGCTCCGGTTTGATAATGCTGATCTGGGCTAAAACATTTTAGCTAGTTATGAAATTTTTGCTTTTTCAAGGACTATTCTACTTCCTGATTGACAAAGCTGTTGGATAAATGGATGATAAAATTATGATCACTAGCTTGTTATAATGCTTAAGTAGGATGTATTACCCCCTCATCTTAAGCGAGCTACTTACATTTACACGTAACAGCACATTTTATTAGAAAGGGAAAAATACCTTTTAACAAGAAATAGAACCATTTTCCCACAACTTTTCAACTGCAGGTTGCCATATGTATCATCCGTATAAGGAATTGCTAATCCGAACCCCAAATTCTACTTACCGCAAATACTTGATGTAACGGGTAACGAATTATGCGGAATCCCTCAGACGGCGTCCATACTGGGACTGGCATTTTGTGTTTAGCCAGGTATAGGCACAAAATGACAGCTACAACAATAGTTCTGTAAATGGAGCATAAAGTAAAGTAATATATTTCGAGTCATATAAATGCAATAAACCTATGGATAATTTGCGCAAGGATATCATTTTTGTTTCTTAGTTAAAATGACTCGAAAAGATCTACGATGCTATTAAATGAGAAATTATCTTTAGATATTACTAGTATGTCCTAAAACGCCTCAAATTCTTGTTCATGAAAATCATTATTGTAATTTTTAGGCACACTATATAATATAAAAGAACATTGTAGTGGCCTATGTGTCCGCTATATTTCTTTGTTTTGAAATAGGGCATGAAGGCCTAAAGCATAATGAAATGCCATTAATATTGCTATTACATGAGCGTTTGACTTTTGACCCCTGCTTTGACCTTGGCGTCTGGAGTCCCTGCTCTGTCGCCATCTCTGCTAACCGTACAAATGTGTGATTTTTTTTTTCCTGTGATTCAAGAGGTAAATTGCTAACAGACGTACAGACAGACAGGCGCACGGACAGCAACGGGATGTCAATAATATGTCTCTCCGGTTTAATGAAAATCAATAATAAAAAATAAAATGAGAAGACCGGGTTTCTGTTTAGACCAATAGGCGAAACAAAACAGTCTGCACACTTTGGTAGGCGTCTGTCCATTCCCAATATCATAATTGGCATGTAACACGCGAAAAAGAGCATTCGGACATTTGCGTAAAGTGTCGTCTCCGCGCAGTCTGCGCAGGCTAATTCGAAACGATACTTTCCATTTTTAAGTAATTTTCTGTTTTGAACAAGTCTTCTGTAGCACAAAATCTTATGTAGTCGTAAAGAGCCGTCTCGGAATAGCCTGCGCGGAACTATGGTTGGTTCATTTAAAGTTTGGTCAAAATTTGAATGGGAGTTTCAGGGAGGAACATGTAATAAAAAATTTAACAGAAAGACATTTGGACAATGGAATTGAAAATCAGCGTTATACACTAACTAGGGCCGGTTGTATTATGGCAGTTTCAAGCTAAACCTAGGTTAAGCCATGATAAAGTCATGGCTTAACCTAGGTTTAACTTTAAACTGCTGTTATGCAACCGGCCTAAACGAATAGACAAAGTATACAGTCAGACATAAGCATCATCCGAACAAACTTATTCATATTTTTTTCAATGGATATCCATTTAATTGGTATATTTTCACGCTATGCACGCACCCACTAGACAAGTAACAGACTGATTTATGAGCCAAACGAAAGGATGGCTACGAGAAAACTTTCCGACGCCCAGAAATGGCAAATTTTGGGCATGATTAATACTGGTCTAAGCACATGGGCTATTGCTGGTCAGTTTTGTTGATGCTTAACTTATGTTTGACTGTATATTTACGAGATAGCGATTGGCCAGTTAACTTCAACAAAGGTGACAACTGGTTTGGCGATGAAGATGAAGATAAGCAACATCGTTGGTACAATGGTCAGAGGTCCGATGAAGCGCAGAAGAAGCCCGATCAAGCCGGTGAATCCTAGAAGAGCATGGACTAGCCCAGCTACTATCAGGCTACCTTGTAACTGCAATGAATGAAATAAAGAAAACAGTCATGTTCTGTGAAAAGGGAGATTAAAGCATCTGCAAAAAAGTATCGACTCAGGTCAGCCTGCGCGGATTGCGCAGGCTGACCTGAGCCGAAACTCTTTTGCTTTTAGTCATTTTTCTGCATGTCTAAGACACCGGTCTACACACACATCCAGTCGATTGTTAGACAGAATAGATTTTTATAGATCCATAATTAAGTGATCACTTATAAAGGGTTAATTCACGTTTTTGAGGTCGTTAACATTCGCAGAGGCCCAAAAAATGCTTCAACGCCCGAGTGCGAACTACGAGGGTGTTAAAGCATTTTGAGGGCCTCTGCGAATGTTGACGACCGAAAAAAAAAACGTGAATTAACGCTATTATTGCATAAAGTAAAAGTATTTTAACAATAATTTGCAACGATAGCAAAAATATTTCCACAGAAATGCAAATAAGCGAACTTCAAATGTACTGTACGTAAATGGGTCAAAACCGGAAGTCGGCGAAGAAGTTTTTGTTACGAGCAGTGAAGGGCCGTTAGTCCTGTATGCCTGTTTGCCTGGATTCACTCGGCGTAAATACACTTCTATTGATTTTTAATACAAAGTGGACTTATGTGGGAAAAACTTGCACACATTTGGACGATTACAACTAGGATGAATGAGTGGATATAAATTTCAGTAAGTGAAAGACGACAGAGAGTTCGATCTACATCAAGCGAGGCAGACCGATCAGTTAAAAAGTGGGTGGGATGTAGTTGGTTTAGAGTACATTTCACGGGTGAATTTTTGTTCAGATCTCGATTAAACTGAGATTCTGTGCAAAGGTTTGTTTGTGGTGTAGTAATATCATCAAAGACGTGCCATGAAAAGGATCGAATATGGTACAAATTCCTACAGTTTGATGGTCTGAGTCTAGGGAAAATCTGACAAGGAGAAACGTTGTTTACAAGGTAGGCCCGAATCGAGGATATTGATAGTACAAAGCCGGGTGTTAACGGCGCGTGATTTTACTGATTAATATACGTTTTCTCACGTTAACCGCCCGGTTTTTACCCGTTAATACACAATGTGTTGTAAGCTGTACGGTACGAATGTGTAGTCACTTCCAAGATGGCGGACTGTTTACATGGAGAAAGGTAGGTGTCACATTAATTTTCATCAGCAATAACTTTTTTTCTTGAAACAATCGAGTCATGGTACTTATAATATATTGTGGGGGAATGATGTGGTAAGCCTCGGTGCTATATAGCAAAGAGCCAGTGCCATTATTCGTAAGTTATATCGGTGTAAACATTGCCATTCTGTAAAATTTAAATTTGAAGCGAGGAACTTGTATCGCTTTTAGTTATAGAATGGAAAATAAGCCAATGCAGTGGATGAAGGTTGTTGTTTCTGTAGGTATTCATCACATGCTTTCCAATGTTTACAGTAATTTTTATGAAATATGTCTAGAAAGACCCGGAAACATGTGTTTTGTATATCGCTTATGCAGCGGTGTAGTCCACATCAACAATTTCACACACAGCGGTGTAGACACGATGTTTTTTGAACGGTTTAGACACAATTTAAAGCACAATGTATGTACGGTTTAGACACAATTGGCTTGGTCTTGAAACGAATCTATTCTTTTCTGAATTAACATAACTTGGCGTTGATCCAGAATCCTGAAAATTGGCACCAACAGTTCGAGACAGTCTCCCTTATTACCGACACCCACCGAAGGAACCCTCTGGAACCGACAAGGGATCATCGTGGAACGAAAAGATATAGTTGGGAACAAAAGAGTGCATCAAGAGATTATTTACGATATTATTTATGTTATAGTCAGTATTGTATCACGAAAAAATAATTTATGAAATTACTAATGAATGTTTGTGCAATTATAAATCAATTCCAGCATGCTGGCAGCCATAATTTCAATTATTCACTTAAGATGATAATTACCATGCCGGACTTACCAATCATTTTTATTTCGGAGTTGTTTGAAATACTTTCGCTGATCCGTATCTTGGTATCTGTTTGTTTAATATCTAGTTAAAGATGCCCGTCTACAGCCGGTGAACAGAAACGCTATTAAACTTCAATAAAAAAAATAGCATGGTACGGAAAATCGGTCCTTTGTGTACACAAGGATGAATTACTGACATGTATGATGTAACTGAAAAAAAAAAGAAACGCAGAGGTTTTGTTAGAAACCGAACATTGGTCGGAAGAAAACTGGCTGACGATCGAAGCTGTAAACAACGGCGGTGCGTCACGGAAATTTATCGTTGCTTTCCACCTAGGGTCGGATACGGTGTAACTTGCATATAGGCCGCGACCTCCGTCTGAAAATCGGGCTGCAACACAGAAGCCTGCATTTTCTTTTGTTTTCCTCAGTATACGCAGGGCGAAGGTCAAATATAGTCACGAGACAGAATGCATGATCATGATACGAATTTACCCGAGTGTATAACGGATATCGAAAATCTTCGATTCAAAAACCGGAAACGACGAGTCTGTTTAGATGGAAGGCCGCAACTCAGCGAAATGCATTTTCTATCGATTGTAATCTAAGCAACCTTGCAACTATCAGGCGCAATATTTCGCATAAAGATATAAGAATGACTATATTTTGATAAGATAAAAACAAAATGAGTTAAAACTGGCTTAAAATGAGTATAAGGGCCTCTTTAAATTTTTTAGTTTCTGTGCCACTGTTCGAGCAAAATATGACCGGTAGGTAACAGGGAATGGAGGATCTACAAAAACTCCGACTGGAGTAAAAATTATGTAATTGTCGTTTTTACCCCAAAAGGAAAAATCGTAAGATGGAATTCCGTGTGATCGATATTCACAATTTTCATTTACCATTGTACAGTTTGATTTCATAATATACGGGTCATGGATTTATATTTATAAAATCGAATATAACCCATAAGTTATTTCAAAAGTTTTTTATCTATTATTATCGTTTTCCGAATGTTTCTTTCGGACCCGGACTACATCTGATAGGCTGATAGGTGAATAGGCAGACCCGTTCGCGAAGTACCAAAGAAATTTTTATTTCGCATATTTTGATAGAAAGACATCGATTGATAAAGTTTTTCTTTTAGAATATACAGGATAGCAATAATATTGTATTTCCAAAAGCCTTGATGATATTTTTTGTTCTATGGAGTGTCGAACAACACTTTCGAAATTTCCTCCAAATGGGCATTGGTAGCACGTGAATGGCGTGCAACTGAAGTATAAGATAGACATTTTTTTTTAAGCAGGTAAATGGTATGTAACACAAAAATCAAAAGACGAACTCGTTCCAGTTCATGTCTAGACCAGATATACTGTCAATATTTATGTCTAAACCGTACAGAATATACTTATGTCTATGTCTAAACCGTTCAGAAAACAACGTGTTTAAACCGCTGTGTGTGAAATTGTTGATGTGGACTACACCGCTGCATTAGCGATAAACAAAACACATGTTTCGGGTCTTTCTAGACATATTTCACAAAAATGACTGTAATCACTGGAATGCATGTGATGAGTACCTACAGAAACAACAACCTTCATCCACTGCATTTGGCTTATTTTCCATTCTATAACTAAAAGCGATACAAGTTCCTCGCTCCAAATTTAAATTTTACAGAATGGCAATGTTTACGCCGATATAACTTACGAATAATGGCACTGGCTCTTTGCTATATAGCACCGAGGCTTACCACATCATTCCCCCACAATATATTATAAGTATCATGACTCGATTGTTTCAAGAAAAAAAGTTATTGATGATAAAATGTGACACCCACCTTTCACCATGTAAACAGTCCGCCATCTTGGAAGTGACTACACAATTCGTGCCGTACAGCTTACAACACAGTGATACATGCTTATAATGCTTATAATGGCCCGAAAAGGCACGTTTCATGCAATAAAATGGTAAAACGCATCGCGAAGATGCAATTAATTCCCTTGTAGACTATACTAAAGCATGGCTGATATCAAGTTGGGAATTTCGACTTTTTTTTTTTAAACCATCAACACTTTTCATAATGATCCCATGTTTGATGATAAAGGGGAAATATACTATTAACATCATTAAGGTATTACCATTATAACGTTTCTAATGCAACATGGGATAAAATTTCTTATCAGTTGATAAATAAGGATTTATATTGATATATATAGGATCTGACATGAGTGGACTTTTGAGATAAGATTTTATTAAAAGAGTCAAGGGAAATGTTATTAAGCGAGCCTTTGGCGAGCTTAATAACATTTTCCTTGACGAGTTTAATAAAATCTTATCTCAAAAGCCTACAAATGTCAGATTCTTTTTATCACATTACGATATTTCACAAAATATAGATCAGATGATGCAAAAAAAAAAAACATTCATAAATGCACCCGCGGTATTTTCCATTCACTTGTATGAAGTGCGTACAAAATCACGTCAAAAATGACGTCACGCAAATGTGATATTAAACGTGTGTGAGATAAGAAAATTCGTAATGGGTATATTACACTGAAAACAAGGGAGGTTATGTGATAAAATATTTTTGCACATTTCTAACCGACCAGAAATTCATTTGTTGTCTATCTTGAAATTATACGATGATATTTTTGTTAGTTTTCTGAAAAGGGAGGTAATTATGACCTCCTTTTGTATTGAGAATAGAGTGGCTTTAGACTTATAAATGATAATTCTTACGAGGAAAAATTGGAAAAAGTGGCTCGGTTAAAGCATTACAATGATACTCATTTTCAACTACAGCAATTTTTTAGGATAATAATATTGTGGAAATAACTGTTTTTCATTAGAATAGTACTACCTTAAGGGGAAAAGCAAAAACGTTGGTAACCAGTGTTTTCCCCTTTTCCGACGCTGTTTTTAAACTTTTTTACTGCCTATATCAAGTCATATTTTTGTGTCCTGAGCAATTGTCTCCACTCTGAACTAGTCTGGAAACTTGTCTAGGAAAGGTTTGTCTAAAAACTGAATGAGAAACTAGTGCTGTCAATGAATGTGAATAAATATCTCCGCCCACGCTTTGACAGAAACAGGCAATTATTTGTATACAGACGGACACAAAGACGGACGGACACACGGACAGACAGGTTGATTCTGGTATTCCCCAGAAAACATTAGTTTTGGGGGGTATAATAAAACAAGATCATTAGAAAGACTGAATTAAGAACCTGCAATATGATCTTGGATCTACAATGTGCAATACATGACCCCTTTCTAAAAGATCAAATTGCTGACTATTTCAAACTTTGAAGGTGTGTTACATGAAGACTACATAAGGACAGAACACTCACAGCCTGAACATTATGTATGATCCGATCCTCTGTAATATTTTCGAACCCACCCTGAATCCCTGAATTACTGCCATTAGTGCTGCTTTGACCTTCGTTGGTTCCTGTTATAAAAAAAAAAACATCACAAGTGTTACCTGTCAGTCTACTTGTTTGCTTTCTGTCCGTCCAACTGTCCGTCCGACCCAACGTCCGCCTGTCTGTTTGCTGAACTGTTTGAAAGCTATATTAGTTACTTAATCCTTTTGCTGCTATGCGCGACTCGATGACCTTTTTGCGTACAGTCTAGATCAAGATCAGACTGCACAGATCGTGCAGTCTGATCTTTGATCTACACTGTCCGACATGGAGATATTATTCCCCAACACATAACTTTGAAACAGTAATGTTTGAGTTATTAACATCGAATCGAAAAAAAAAGTTTTAGTTATTCAGCAAGATAAGGGTTAAATGCATTCTCTCCTGCATTCTTGCCCAGGCCTCAAAGCCAAAGACTGCCGTCCTTTATAAACAGACTCGTGGCTTCAACTGATCACTCGAGGTTTTTTCAAACGACTTGTTTTCACGATCCTGAGATACAAACCCTTTGAAAACATGGTGGAACAAGGAGAAAATGCTGGTAACCAGCATTTTCTCCTTTTCTCACAAAGTTTTCCTTTCTTTGAAAGATAGATCCCGTCATTTGAGCGACATTTATTTTGTCGTCTGCAAATGCTTTGTGTTTGGACGAGTTTAATTTTTTTTTTCCATGCGATAAAGTATTAGAGATACTCCAGACAACTTAAAAGATTTTTCGCGGAGAGTATCAAAGTATCAAGAGTATCAGCATCAATGATGAGACTGTTGAGAACGTGCAGCCTGATCTTTGAGTTATTCTGCCTTGTATTTTATTAGGTATTTCGCCCAGGACGGACCACTTTAACCTTGCAGCGGTTGAAGAGTACATTACGATCGGAAATATCCATTCTTATGCAATTTAAGTATAAACCCTTTTCCACACAATCCCGAATTTTATCGAACCGAACCAAAATGCTTTTGAAAACATCGTGGCAATTTTTTTGAGAAATACAGGAAAATGGTGGTACCTTTTCTCGCAATATTTTTCATCCAATCAAAGAAAAATTGCATCATTTGATTTGTCCTCTGAAAATGCTCTCAGCTTGGACAAGCTTTAAATTTTGTCGTCTGGTAAAGAGTTAACCCTTTAGCCCATAAGGCATTTCTATGGTGTCTCTAATTGACCCTAAATAACAGCATGGATGAAGCTGTTTTTTATGTGAATAGGACACCTTTTGATAGCATAGAAAACATTGTGACAAAAGGTGAAATTGCTCGTGACGAGCAATTTCACCTTTTGTCACAATGTTTTCCAAAGGCTCATACAAGCAATGCGTAGAAATGAGTATCTATGGAGTAAAGGGTTAATGATATGTCTGCCTCTAGATTCTTTAGATTGTCATAAAGATATGTTCGAAGTGCACTACATCAAGAAATAAAACTATACATCCAGCCACGCTAGGGAAAATCTAGTTCAGTGCACCTAGGTGATCCATTATACCAACCAAGTTATCACATAATAATGGATGACAAAATCATTTCTGCCTTACAACTGACTGTATCATGACTTAGAACGGCCCTTTGACACGAGAAAAACAAACAAAAAGCTAAAAGTTTCGTCCCATGTCAGACTGCGCGGACATGGGCCGATACCTTTTGCAGATGTATTAAAGTACATCAGTACTGAACTACATTTTAATAGAACATAATTTTTCTGAATACGAATGTGACCCATCAAGCTAAAAAGGGACCATCTGGGAATTCTTTACATCAATTAGATGAAAACAGGGCCTGTATTCACCAACCATTCTTAAGAATATTCTTTGTCTTATTCTCAAGAATTTTCTACATCTGAAAGAAACACAACTTCTGATTGGCTAAACCAAATTATTTAGCCAATCAGAAATTGTGTTTCTTTCAAACCTGGAAAACTTTGGAGAATAAGACAAATAATTTTCTTAAGAATGGTTGGTGAATATGGGCCCTGCAGATCAACGATAGTGCAGGTAAATGTTAAGTTGATTATTCAAGAATGATTTTATAACAAGGTACATTGATCACTATTCATACAGAAAATACCATAAAAGCGAAAACTGTCAACTCTGGTCAGCCTGCGCAATTCGCGCAGTCTGACCTGGGTTGACATATTTCGCAAATTCCCAAAAGGTCTCTTTTTGCGTGATGGATCACATATTCATGTCCATAAAAATTCAAAAGCAGAAAGCAGAAATAAGGACGCTTTAGGTTAACCGTAAAATATTCCTTTATAGCTCCGCCAGTCATAAACGCACGAAGCTGTGACAACACTTTTTCATTCTCACCTGCTGACACACTTTAAAAATGTCACTTACCCCATAAAGGTACCCAACAAAGTACGTTGAGGTATTTTAATCGGAAGACTTTTCACCAAAAATTGCACATTAACCTTTATCTTATATGAGACTTCCAAGCCGATAGTAAAAACCCAAATTTTGCTCTTTCAGTGGTATTTTTTGTGGAAACATATCTTTTTTTTCGGATAGTGTAGATTAAAGACCAGACTGAACGTTCTGTGTTGACCGTTTCTTGACCCAAACTGTCTGGATATGGTCCTTGGGTCGCGTGTTGCAACCTTAGGATTGAAATACAGACTTCTTGATCTTATCGGACAAACCTATCTAAAATTACAACATGTATCTCCTTCATTTATTTTGACAGGAAAGGACTCGTATATCTCCTGAAATACGCTGCCAGCTCGTTCATACCAAGCGGACCATTGGTCCTAAAGCGCTCATCCAAGTAAGCCATCTTGGGTTGTTAAAGTTGCAGAGATCTTGATCGTGATTATGTAAAATATAAGAGATTACGTGACCTCCTTTTTTGAAACAGACATGGCCCAATTTCAAAAATATCACAGATATCAACAAGACAAACATTTTGACCGAGTTTCAAGAGAACCAGATTGAAAATGTAGCCTCTTAACACATTACCAAACGACAGAATTTTAGGTTTGTCCAAATCGAAAGCGTTTGCAGACGACAAAATAAAAGTGACTGAAAATTTGAAATTTGTTTTGTGAAGGGTAGAAAACATTGTGGGAAGAGGAGAAAATGCTGGTTACCAGCATTTTCTCCTTTTCCCGCAATGTTTTCTAAAGTCTTCCTTCTCAGGGTCGTCAAAAGTAGGGATTGTGTGGGATTGTGGGTTAACTGCACACAAGGTTTTTCTAAGGTTTGGCCCAGTGACCCATTTTTTGACTACAGGTGACCAAATTTCATTATTCTCTGAGATATCATCAATATAAATACTCTGATCGAGTATCATGAGTATCGGGCTGAAAATTGGGCCTGTAGGGTGCTTACATGGATTTTAAAGATTTGCCTGACCGACCTACTTTTTGACCTGAGGTGACCCAATTTCACACATCTCTGAGATATTATCGAGACAAAGCCTCTGACCTAGTGTCATGAGTATCAGGCTGAAAATGAAGCCTCTAAAGTGCATTCTATGATTTTCTAAGATACGGTCAAGTGACCTACTTTTTTACCAGACATGACCAAATTTCAAACTTGTCCGAGATATCGTCCAGACAAACACTGTAACGTAGTTCCATAAGTATTAGACTCAAAATGTGGTCTGTAGAGTGCACACAAGGTTTTTCTAGGATTGGCCTGGTGACCTACTTTTTGACCCGACATGACCCAATTTCGAACTTTTCAAGGATTTTTTCAAAACAAACATTCTGACCAAGTTAATAAGTTTCTGACGGAATTTGTGGCCTGTAAAGTGCACACAAGGTTAATGTTAACGGCTGCACGACGGACGAAGTTCAACGGACGGCGCATGAAGGACGACGAACACCGGAGAGCACGATCACAAAAGCTCACTTTGAGTACTTCGTGCTCAGGTGAGCTAAGAGGGAAACATTGTATCTACTTAAGTCAAGTGGTGATGTGGTCTACTATGGTAACCTATATTAGAACCTACTTTAGATTTTGTGATTAAACATTCTGTACAAGTTTTAAGAAGATCTGGGCGAAAATATGCACCCCTATATGATGCAGTGTTTTCTCCAGAGTTGACGTAATTGCGTAGATTGCGGCCCAAAGTGAGTCGCATTAACTCTTATCCTGCTAAATGACTGAAATTTCATGAAGCTGATAGTAAAACATCCAAATATTGCTTTTTCAAGGTCATATTTTAGGCAAAAACTGTATCTGTATCGGACAGTGTAGATCCAAGATCAGACTGCACGTTCTGTGCAGTCTGATCTTGATCTACATTGTCCGCAAAAGGTCAGTGGGTCGCGCTTAGCAGTCTAAGGGTTAAAAAATTTGATCTATTTCTTTGATGGAGGATAGCACTCTGACAAATTTCCGATACATTTGGACGATAACGTATTCCATTCACATGTTCTGGCACAATGTTCTGTGTTCTTGAATGCTGTTCAGGAATATGCGAAAGGAATATTTCAGAACACATACACTGTTCTGGAATTATGTCCTGAATGGAGCATTTTCGGACCATTGTTCTAAACAATATCAAAATGAATGTTCATTGCCATGATGGCTGTTGCGATAGCTACTATCATTAGCTGTGCTAGTAGAGGATAGGATTAGCTGCGGAGAGGGAGTAGAGACGAGTCTACCATGCTCCTTTTTATGGTGTTCATATCGCAAAAAAGACAATTGCAAGTTTCACCATAAAGAATTGTCCTGCTTTTAGCTATCTTGTATCACCTAGCAACCGTTCAGCAGGTGCACTACACCTCGATTGAATTAGAACAGTCAGTACATGTTCTGAAGAACACGGCAGAGTGTTTCGAAATACTCCGTTCACCCAGAGCATGTCCGGAGTGTTCGCAGTAGCGAAAGGAATACGCCTAAGATAAATGTTTACGACGGAAAAAGAGATGCCATAACTCGCCTGTCATTATGGAGGTGAGATACAACCTACACCTATAGGACTATTTCAAACTGGCGATTCCCACCGTTTTTTTTTTCTTTACCATTCAAGCGTACTAAAGACTCAATATAGAACGGCTTACGTCACTTACCTGATGCAATATTTGAGCAAAATGTTCCACCATTATTGGCTACCAAAAGCAAAGGCACTATATATTCTGATGACGCTCCTTGGAAGAACGGCAACCTGGAAAAAGGTTCGTCTATCAAATATACATTCGTTTAGTAGATGCTTTGAGGTGTTTTATCGGGAAATAATGGGTGATTATTATCGGTTTGATCATTCATAGTAACGACCAGTGAAATTAATTGTTGAACGTTTCCGTAACGCTTCATTTGAAGGCGGAAACAGTATTACCCGTACACTAGTTGCCTAGGTATACCGTGCGTGCCATTCAGCAAGACGAAAATTGGCCTGCAACACGCGAAAAGGGACATTCGGACATTTGCGTAAAGTGTCGTCTCGGACACTTTCCGTTTTAATGAAATTTTCTGTTTTGCGCAAGTCTCCTGTAGCATAAAATCCATTGTAGTCGTAAAGTGCCGTCTCGGGTCAGCCTGCGCGGACTGCGCAGGCTGATCCGAGACGACACTTTACGCAAATGTTCGAATGTCCCTTTTCGCGTGTTGCAAGCCAAATATGACGTCACTTAATATGAGCATTTACCCAACATTTCTCGCACCTAACATAATAGAATAGTGTAATACGTTGTTGCTTGGTTTGTGTGTGGGGAGGGGCGGGGGAAGGGGGGAGGGTGTTGGGGAAAGGTACGCCACGGGGAGTTAACGCGAACGACTGTACTTTGATGAAAGTCTCCCCCCTACCCCCCCCCCCCCCCCCCAAAAAAAAGAAAAGTTAGAAGCTAGAAATAGATACAATATTTTTTTTTCCCAGTGAAACATCGAAATTTATTTCATATCATGATTGGCTGCAGCCACTCGTGAAATTATTACCGATAATATTCACTTTATGAAATAAATTTCGATCTTTAACCGAAAAAGAAAAAAAAACATCTCTTGCACAACAATGAGTGCCATGTATATGAGTATAGTTTGTGTTAATTCCAGCTCAACCCGTACGTAAAAGCTATACTCTGTGATAAGGGTGCTTAATGAATCTGCAGAAAGTATCTACCAAGGTCAGCGTACACAGTCTGCTCAAGCTTGTACAAGTAAGAACTTTCTGCTCTTTGTAAATTCGTCGTTTGGAAAAAGGATTAAATTAAAACCACACAGCGCATTTTTTATTTATATTGCAAGATAAACGATCTTTTTTTTTATATACACACGTATATGGCCTGCAACACGTGAAAAGGGGCATTCGGACGTCTGCGTAAAGTGTCATCACAAATCAGCCTGGGCTGTCTGTGCAGGCTAATCCGACACAAAACTTTCCGTTCTAATGTGATTTTCTGTTTTGCAAAAGTCTGCTGTAGCACAAAATCTAATGTAGTCGTTAAGTGCCGTCTCGGATTAGCCTGCGCGGACTGCGCAGGCTGATCCGAGACGACATTTTACGCAAATGTCCCAATGCCCCTTTTCCCGTATTGCAAGCCATATAATATTATGAGCCTGGCTCTTTAAAAAAGGAGGCTTAATGCATCTGCGGGAAGTATCGACCCAAGGCAGCCTGTGCAGTCCGCCGAAACTTTTTGTTAATGGCTAGTTTTCTGTATGGACAAGGGCCAGTCTACGTCATGATTCAGTCAGTTTTTACATAAAAAGTGGCTAGTATGGATCTGTGAAAAGGTGATAGTTTAATTGGTATCATGCATCACGGATATGCATTAAGCCCCCTTTTGCCAAAGTATGGCTTATATATGGCTTGCAACACGCGAAAACAGGGATTCGGACATTTGCGTAAAGTGTCGTCTCGGATCAGCCTGCGCAGTCCGTGCAGGCTGATCGATCCGAGACGTTCCTTTACGACTACATTAGTGTTTGGCTACAGAGGACTTATGCAAGACAGAAAATTACATTAAAACGGAATTTTCCCTTTCGGATTAGCCTGCGGAGAATGCGCAGGCTGATCCGAGACGACACTTTACGCAAATGTCCGAACAACCCTTTTTCGCGTATCGCAAGCCACATTATATTCAATTCATTTACATGGCGTTTATTGAGTTGCAACGCGTTTGCATATTTCTACGTTCTATACAACAGCATGAGGTCTCAAATAGGGAAAAAATGAGTCGTACTCTGGCGAAAGGGGGCTCGATGCATCTCCGTGATACAGTATACCAAGAAAGTCATTATATGTAGTCATAGATATAATAATTGGAGTGCAACACGCGAAAAGGGTCATTCGGACATTTGCGTAAAGTGTCGTCTCGGATCAGCGTCTGCAGTCTGCACAGGCTAATCCGAAACGACACTTCCCGATTTTATGTGATTTTCTGTTTTACGAAAGTCTACTGTAGCACAAAATCTAATATAGTCGTAAAGTGCCGTCTCGGATTAGCCTGCGCGAACTGCGCAGGCTAATCCGAGACGACACTTTACGCAAATGTCCGAATGCATCTTTTCGCGTGTTGCACTCCATATTTTAAAAGCCATTCTGTCGAATAACTGAATGAAATATGGGGTAGAATAGTCTTTGGGTATGCAGAAAATTGACCAATAACAAAAAGTTTCGGCTCAGGTCAGCCTGCGCGAACTGCGCAGGCTGACCTGAGTCGATACTTTTTGCAGATGCATAAAAGACCCTTTTCACAGAACATTGTTCAACACCATTTTATACCTTCACTCTATAACGCACCACTGATCAATAAGCTTTCACAAACACTGTGTATCAAAATGAAAATGTACGGTAAGTGCGATTTGATCTTAATTCTCGACTGTCTAATATAATACTGTGTATATACTCTGACAAAAGGTTGCATTCCCGTTATGCAAGGCCTTACACAATTAAAGACCACAAAAATCCATTTTGTCTAAAGGCCGACTGAAATCAGAGGGTAGACTGATCCTTTGACAAGTAGAAAACTGAGCAGAAGCAAACATTTTCGATCCATTGCAGCCTTTGCGGACCTGGATCGATTTTTTTGCAGATACATTAAGCCCCCCCACCCCCTCACAGAGTATGCTTCAACATTATAACATTATATACCAACAAATGTACTCTTACAAAATGAAACCAGGGTCAAAATATAGGTCAGTTGTTACAAAATTTGGCATATTTGTTGATAAATTTGACCCAGGACAAACGACCTGGACGGTTGACCGGACACTCACCTTTATCGAAGGGATTACTTTTTCTCCTCGACTTTCAACATTTGTTTGTATGTAAGATAAGGTGTGGGGAACCGTTTTCATGACTTTTTCAGTTATATCGTAGCAGCAATCCCACAAGTCTGTGCTTTTCTGGGATTTTTTTTACAAGTACCTCATTCAATAGTCTTCGCAGGCCAATGCTTCCTTTTCAACTTAACAGTCGCCGGAACAAGGATCGGCAGTGAGAGAAGAACGGATCCTGCTGCTATGACTATCAACATGGCGACCTCGGTAGCAATGATACACGCTAAAAATGATTTTGTGGACAAGGTATTTTTAGCCTATTACCACACAGTCCCTACTTTTGACGCCTTTAGAAAACATTGTGGGAAAAGGAGAAAATGCTGGTAACCAGCATTTTCTCCTTTTCCCACAATGCTTTCTACTCTCCAAAATCAAATTTCAATTTTTAATTCAGATTTATTTTGTCGTCTGCAAATGCTGTTAATTTGGACTAGTTCAAAATTTTGTCGTTTGGTAAAGAGTTAAATCTTGAAAAAGGCAATAGCCGAAATATTGAACATTAGAGTTTTGTATTTCATAATGTTTTAATTATTACCCAATGAATTCAAAGTGATATTGAGTTGTTTTTCAACCTCAATAGGTTTAACAGAAAATGTAGATCAAATTTGTCTGCATTGGACCCGCAGGATAAACAAGTTCATATTTTTTCACAAATCGAAAGTTTCTACTTATTCATCTGAATGTATCAATATCAAAAGAATGTCAAATACTTAGCAGAGAAAATGCCACAAACTTTTTGAATAAATGTATTTGTTTTGCAAAGTGAACGAATAATCATTTTTTGTGGTATTTGTCCAAGACAAAATCACTTTGAGTTCAATGTTGAATTTTGAAGACCATGTATCGTATTTTGCGCAAAGTCGAAGGAAATAAACCCAATTAAAATTATTTTTTCTCAGACAAATGAGTTTTTCGGTAGCTCTTTATATGTAATTGGAAATGGTATGTTAAAAATACACTGGCTGAGGCAATTGATCGTGGAAATAGCACACTGAAAATAGCTCCATCCGCTCATAGCCTTCTATTGGCAAAATGATATATTTACAAAATTTGCCTACTGATCGCTTGGTCCTGGGTTTTTTCGTTCCGAAACCAGTTCGTACCTTGGCTTGTTCGTGTAATGATTGCGCGCTACTCCATCTGATTGTTCATGAATATTTATAGATCGAAATAATCGACTGTAATGCTGGGAATTAAATCTCTACGGCCAAACATATCTCAAAATCGCAGTTTCCAGATACGAACTTAATTTTATTCAATATATTTACATGGTTTCTCTCTTCATTCATCATGCACTCTAATGTCAAGAGACGTTACTCGTCACTCCTCCGAATGACGAAATACACAAATAATCTTAACTTTGTCATGAGTACTTCCCATTCCACCAAAAAGGTATTCATTTGCTTAGAATGTTGACTTTCAAGCAAATGTTTGAATGATATTTCACTTTTCCTGTCAAATTATTAATTCCACACAATGGCTTCCGCAGCAAATACCACTCCAGCATTTTCAACGCTTTGATTTATCAAGCTCTATAAAGTTTCTTCTGATACCAGAGGCCCGCCCGGGTGGCTCAGTGGTGAGCGTGTTGGACTCATGACCTGGAGGTTGTGAGTGCGATACCCGGTTGAGGCCAACTGTCTTTCCGGCATATTTTCGCCTCTCACCTCTGCTGAAGCATGTGAGAAAAGTAGTCGGTGGCTTTGGAAAGAAAGTAGTGCTTGTACTGGTAAGCCAGGAAACACATGTGCGTCACCGACCGCCACGATATGACCTTAGCTGTTAAAGTGGCGTTAACCCCAACACAACTAACAATCTGATACCAGACAAATGTAGGCCTAAAGTTGTAAACATCGTTGGACCGAATTAACCCCTTCTGTCCTAGAAAGCTTTTATGGCTTGCAACACGCGAAACGGGGCGTTTGGATATTTGCGTAAGGTGTCGTCTGTGTTTCGACGACGGTTACGAGGGAAAGCAGCCAGTGGCTTTAAAAGAATATTGTGCAACGGCAGAAACTCCAGGCGATAAAGCTTCAAACGTGTTGAAAACGTTATTAAACATCAAACAGCCAAACGATCGATCGATCATAGCAAATTAATAATCATGATAAAAATAATAATCATCATCATCATCATAATAACAAATTTGATTTACTATTATTTCTATTATCAATATTACTGTAGTTAAAGAGAAAAGAAGCTGACAACCACAATTTTCTTGAGAACTGAAACCACGCTTAATTACTAAGTTGATAAGCCTAACACCCCTTTCTGTCCGCCTGTTCGTCTGTCCGTATATCCGTCTATCCGTTAACCCGCCAGCCTGTCCGTCCATCCCGAAACCTGTCCACCCGCCTTCCCCCTCCCCTCTCTATCTCTCTTTCTATCTCCCTCTCTCTCTCGCGGTCTGTGGGTTGCAGGCATCTAAATATCTTACCTGACACCAAGCAGACACATAGCTAACGTTGTTATGCCACTCATCATCAAGGTAGAGCTCAGCAGCTTGGCTTTAATGATATCATTATCAGATGCACAGACCGCCTCGGCCACCAGCAGTGATACAATCAGCTGACCGGACAGTGACAGCAAGCCTTGCTGAAAGGATAAAGAACATAGATTAGTTTTTTTTATTTACTTCTATAACCCTTGACTGGCTAAATATGTAAAATAAAACTTTCAAGCCAATAGTAAAAAGTTAAAAATCCATATTTTACTATTTCAAAGTTTTTTTTCTAAAGATAATCTCCTTATCGGACAGTATAGATCCAAGATCAGACTGCACGTTCTGTGCAGTCTGATCTTGATCTACACTGTCCGCTAAAGGTCCCTGAGTCGCGCTAAGCAGCGTTAGGGTAAAACTAAGTTATCTACATGGGTTAAGGTAAAGGGGCCGACGTGTAATGTTCGAGCTGTGGTTTGTATTAGTCTTCGGCTGTATTGTCGCTAACAGGAAGGCATGGTTCTGGCAGAAACGAGCAAGTAACTGATTGACCAACCATTTGTCTGTCGCTGTCATATAACTTATATACGACTGAAAGCCGAAACACTGTATTCAACCAAAGAGACAAACTTTTACTACGTCACAACACGAGAAATCAAATGTTAGATTTCTTCCTGAGCAGCATCTTCGCGAGCCAAGGTTACGATCACTACGTGGATCTTACCTTGGCTGATTGAGCCCGATTTCGAGATTCCTGCCATGCGCCCTCTATTGGATTGCGGTTGTTACCCCCTTTACATCATATTTCTAAAAGCCAATGAAATATCGTTTTACAAACCCCTTACGATTACACATGACGCGATAAGCAGACATCCACGTGGGTGTCCATGTTTACCTTCTATTCGAAAGGTAACGACCTTATTCTATTTTTATCAAAGATGAAATGCTACGAGCGATTTCATTCGTTGCAGTTAGAGCCGGCTGCATCCAATAAAAAAGCGTAACGGGGGAATGTAAAAATCAAACTCGATCCGCCAAGGATAGAGTAGCGTAATGAATCGTCAGCCTTGGCTTGCGAAGATGCATGAGCAGCGGCAATCACCAAAATTTCCTATGGCATACCCCCTCATTATGCATCACAATATTACGTAAAGCGCAGGAAATGTAGGGCAACCGTGCGTAAAGTACGCCATATTTCTTTCTGGTTAAATGGCACGCGTTGTTTACCTTGGTAACTTGTGCGCGGTGACTATTGTTCCCGTCTTCAAATGAACAGTTAGCAAATATGAAATCGGCATTTCTCACCGATCGTAACCATGAAATATCTAACCATAATTTACCATTACTTTCCAGTAATCTACCTAAAAGCACGAAATGAAATGGTATCATTTAAAAAAAAGAAAGCCTGATTTCCCTACTGTGCTACCGTACAAATTACATGGCAACATCTGTTACATCTATTTTATTAAAGATATACATTTATACACAGTGTCTCTACTATATAGATTGCTTTAACAAATTGCAGGCCTATTTGCAACTAAGATCGACGAATTACCAAAATATAAGGATGCTTCAATAAGCAATCCATCTGATATAATGGCAATTTTCCCTATTTCACTGCGAATTTCGCTTTAGCTAGTTTATCTTGATGGCGTAGTTCTAAGATCAGGCTGAACAAAAAGTGTAGCAATGCAACTCAACATGTATTTTAACACACTCTTTCGTTACTTTTGGCAGCTATTGTTTACTTCATGCTAGGTAAATGGTGTAACTATATGCACTCGGCAAAACTCGGATGGCCTGTTGAACTATTCTCTCGGCTGCATTACGATTGGTGATAGGCATCTGTTAATGCCGTTGCTTATCGATTTACGGAGGCGCCGCCATGTTTAAGATCACGTGACTGAAAAGATCCTTCATACGAATGAGTCCTTTTTCATCAACCATTCTTAACAATATCCTTAGTCTCATTCTTCAAAATTTCGTCAATGTGAAGGTATCAGAACTTCTGATTGGCTAAACCATTTGGTTTAGCCAATCAGAAGTTCTGTTACTTTCACCGTTAGATAATCATGAAAAATAAGACAAAGAACGTTTATTAGAATGCTTGGTGAATATAAACCCTGATGCAGTTACGAAATCGGCTAAGTTGTGACGAGTCAACGCTATATTGAGTCAAGGCTGATAGGGTGTCACTTTCATTGACATCTGATACTCACCTTAAAACGCCCACAATGGTTGCGGGTCGTCGTTTGGCGTAATTATCAGTTTCTAAATGTTAGGAACGGTTTTTAACTTTGAATCTCGTGTTTGAACGTTCATAACAATATATATATATTATTGTTGCCCTGATGAGCTTTCAAGCGAAACCGGTTGGCAATAAATGTTACTGATATATGCTCCCATGTGATGTTATTCTTCTTTTTTATGTAATATCCTTGAGCCGGAACCAGTTGATTTTTCCATATATATATATATATATATATATATATATATATATATATATATATATATATATATATATATATATGTGTGTGTGTTCGTATCTTGCTTTTAAAGCTCGGTAGCGCGGTCGGTAGCCCAAAGGACTTTGGACCAGGGAGTCGCTAGTTCGAATCAACAGCTTGGCCAATTTCTGTCCCGAGGATTGACGATAGTCAATGCGACAGGATTCATTCCTCTCTCACAACTGACACTTGTTTCGACCATGGGGCTATGGGGGCTATGTGAGAAAGGAGTCAATGGGTCTGAAAAATATTATATGAGATACTGCTAAAAGAAACTGCATAAAAGCAAGGACAGGTCCATCGGCCGCTGCGATATACATGAAAAGCAATAAAGACGGCGTTGACACAATGCAAACGTATTATGAGACGTGCACTGTTAAAAGGCCGGAACTAAATGCATTTGCGAGACGTATCGACCCAGGTCAGCCTGCGCAGTCCGCGCAGGCTGACCTGGGCCGAAACCTTTCGCTATTGTTCAATTTTATGTATGTCAAAGGACCAGTCTACCTCATAAATAATTGATAAAAATAGTGGATATAACGGGTCTATAATTATGTTACGGCTTGTTTGGTACCATGGATCACGGGGATGCTTTAAGCCCCTTTTTGCCAGAGCGTGGTGCATATATAAAACATCGTGTCGTGTTTATACCAAAGTCTTAACCATTCAGGAAACAATCTTGCGTTGCAACGACTAAACATTACGGCAAAGGGAAATGCTGATGATCGGTATTTTTGTTTAGATATTTCCCGAACGGGACGCTTTACGCTCGCATGCAGCCTCTTCAAATTTCAATACTTCCAGTAAGCGACTGATTCAAAATTGGTTCTAACGAGCTTAATTACGTTCTTTGATAGGGGAGATAATATTTGGAAAAAGGAGAAAATGCCAGTGATCGGCTGAGTCTGAAACGTTGTGTCAGCTCAGGATTTGAACACGTTGCTTACTTTAAGTCTGTTAATATTGGGCAGGTGTGTCTAAAAAGAATAAACTCAACCTGCTACAGAAAATGAGTCTGTCAGCAGATTTGAGAACGAGAGGGCTATGATGGCCCTGTATCGCGCCACTGGCTTTTTAATTCTTTACCACACAAACTTAAAGGTGGCCCTTCAGATTTTGGGACTAAAATTGTACAAAAGTGCAAAAAAATCATCCTTATACTCCTAAAGCCTTTTAATTTTCATTCATAAAACGCCAGTAGTCGAACAACGTCTGACAACACGAGAAATTAGAGATTTACTACAGCCCAGGTCGACACTGACGGGAGACACGTTCTATTTATAGATGATCAATTCGCTCATTTATATACAGAAATACACAGATTAAATTTCAAACATAGGGTCCGAAGAAGACATTATGGAAAATAATTATTACATGTTTGTTATGTAATGGAATTTAAGCGTTATTAGTCACGTGCCAGTCATTTGACATTCCCACAATGCTTTATTGATTTTTGGCGCGAAATCTAAAAATAGCTTAAGAGGCTACGTAGCCTTTTAAGGGAATACCATCAAAAAAAAAATTTTTTTTGTAATTTTATGATTCTTAATTATTGATGATATGTATTGTTTTTTCATATAAATTTCATTGATAAATATATTTTTTAATTTGGTTTGATGTGAAAATTCTAAATACCTACCTTTAAGTGTTCATGACCCTGAAAGAGAGGGCCTTCGAAAAACAGTGAACAATGTTAGGCAGTTCTTGGAAAAAAAAACAGAATGATAGAAACTTTACTATAACTTAATTATTCCACTCATGTGAGCATAACTATTAGCATCAAAATGAATTATTTTCCCTGAAAACAGAATATGTTCTATCAAAGAGTTTAATATCTAGCATCTATCATGTATCACTGCAGTTGGATAATAAAGGGAGTTAAATAGTAACAAACTTTATCTTTATAAAAAAGTTATTTTCCTTGATTAATGTTTCAATTGAAGTGACTATATTTTGAAGCCCGTGTTAAAATTGTGATCCCTGGAATGGAGCCAATAATTTTGAACCCAGGCTTATAATATGAAGAAACTTGTTAAAGGTCCATTAGAGAAAGCTACATGTACATGCCAAATTCAGTAGCCCTGGTCCTTGTGGTTTCAGAGAAGAAGATTTTTGAAAATGTTTTTTTTTTTTTCAGTTTTGTTGCATGGCAACCAGTGTTTGAAGGAATCAAATTCTCTCAAGAAATTCTGAAGAGGACCATGGCAGGATCGTTTCTGTGAAGTTTCATCAAATTTGGATGGATAGTTTCAGCGAAGAAGATGCTTGAAATAAAAGTTAACAAACGGACGGACGGACGCACGCAGGCATGGACAGACGCAAATACGCACAACGGACACCGGGCAATTACATAAGCCCACAGGCCTTTGGCCAGTGGAGCTAAAAATAAGAAACATCAGTTTTTCTCATTAACCATTTCCCAAACAATCCGCTTGGTTTTCCCGATCCTCAGAGAGAAACCTTCTGAAAACAATTTTGTCCCACTCTCTTCCAAAATCAAATTTCAATATTTGAATCATTTTTAATTTGTCGACTGCTAAGGCTTTCAATTCGGAACAGTCTAAAATGCTGTTGTCTGATAAAGAGTTCTTTGGACCGGGCCCCGGTCAAATAAGATAGGGGTTTAGGTGAGTCAAAAGTGTCACCTTTCATTGGTTAGGAGTTAATGTCGTGAAACGAGAAAATTAGCCCCTTTAACCCCCTTTACAGCACGACCCTGGATTGTAAGTACCAAGGAGAAAAAAGGATTTTGGAAACAGTAGGTGGAAATGGAGAAAATGCTGGTAACTAACGTATTCAACTCTTTCCTAAAACACACTCATATATTTCTTGACTCATATTCTTTTTGTCGTGTGCAATTTCTTCCCACCACCTTTTTCTTTTGTCTTTCAATGGGCTAAATCTAAGATTTTGTTTTCCGGTGAAGACTAACCCATCCAATCCCGTATTTGTACAATCCTATTGATAAAACATTTTGAAAAAAAATATAGTGTGGATAAAGGAGAAAATGCTTGTAAGCCGACACTTTCTCCTTTTTCCACAGCTTTAGCCCTCCTTACCTCCCCTTTCAAAACTATCACTGTCTTACGAACCACATTTGATCAATTATCTGCAAATGCTTTGAATATTGGCGAGAGTAAAATTTTGTCACCTCATAAAGGGGTAATGCAAAGCAAGGGTCAAATCGATCCTGGATCCTGTCATTATTCGTAGCCAGTTTTTTTTCCACCTTTTTTTTCAACTACAAAAGAAATTTTTTCGACCGTAAACAAATAAACCTCGCTTTAGAAAACTGAACCTTGAAATGACCAACACAAATTTTAATTACTTTTGCTGACACTGTATAGTCAAATATTTGATAAATGCTCTGTGACAGAGGGGCTTATAATCTAATGTATCTGCAAAAAGTTTCGACTTAGGTCAGCCTGCGCAATCCGCGCAGGCTGACCTGCGTCGAAACTATTTTGCTATTGATCAGTATTCTACACATCCTAGGGCCGTGCTACCTCATAACTCGGAGGTTTGTTAGAGCGTTGACTGCGCATGTCATATTCTTTAAAGATTCGACCTGTCTGCTATGACTTATCACTCCCCACCCAGCCCCTCTTTTTTTTTGAGGGGTGGGGGGGATTCTAGTAATACGCGTTATAAAGTAGCCTTGGTGAAAATGGCTTTTATCAATACCTTCGAGGAGAAACCAGGCCTACTTTAGCTCCAGATTTCTCTAAACTGCTGATAATAGTTGAATGAATCGCACCAGGTAGGTTTTATTGAGTAAACGTTTGTTTTCGTTTGAAATTCAAAGTAAAGATTGTCACGTACAAAACTAGTCCGGTTCTGTACCCAGAATGCCCAAATTAGATCGACGTCATTATCTCCCGCTGGATGGCATTCTATAAATACTCATCTATTTAATTTGGGCATCCTTGGTACAGAACCGAACCACTACGAAAACCGTTACTTTGAATTTCAAACTAAAATAAACGTTTACTCAATAAAAGCTACCTCGTGCAATTCACTCAGCAGTTTAGAGAAATCTGGAGCTGAAGCAGGTCTCATTTCTTCTCAAACGTATTGATAAAAGCTTTTTTCTACATTAATACTTTGTAGAGCGTAAAATATACAATATTCCCACTTTTGGGGCTAGTGATGCATCATATAAGACAGTCGAATCTTCGAAGAATATGACATGCGCAGACAACGAGATCGATGTGTGTTTGTAGAATGCCATCTAGCGGGAGATAATGATTTTTAGAGTTGTTAGCTTGGTAAATGCATCTCTGGGATGCATTAAACCCCATTTTGCTAGAAAGTATGCGCAGTCTGATAGTGGATCGTTAAGAAGTCGGGGCAGGAGTTATTCCTCTCTGACTGCTGAGTGTTGTTACGACGATGTTTAAGAGGGATAGCAGCCAGTTGGGGCGTAATTTAAAGTCTCCGCACATAGTACTGGCACTGGTCGCCGTAATTATGGATCTATACAGGAAAAAAGGGGGCCTAAGGCGTGTGCAAACATTATCGACCCTGGTCAGCATTTGCAGTCAGCGCAGGTAGTACAGATAACTGTCCCCAAAGGCGATGTTACTTTTTGCCTGGTCGCCTCTGGGTACAGAGACGATCAAGACAAAACCAGTTGAAAGTTCCGCACAGATTTTGTGCGCAAGTTTGAACTCCCATAATTTCGCAAATAGAGCAGACACTAGGATTTAAACTGACCAGTTGCTTGTGTATTCAATATTCCTTCGTTTGAAATACAAATATTTTGAAATTAAACGGTGATCGTGAGAAAAAAACTGTGCATTTCATTAGTTACGTTCCCGAAAACATACAAAATGGCCGCCATCCAGGATAAATTTCGTCAGTGTTTTTTTTTTCCGAGATAAACATGTTGTAAACGACTTCTATAAGCTCTTTAAGTAATGAATGGTATAACAATTCGTTCTTGGTCATGTTTATTACTAAAAGTTATCTGCATTTCGCTGCAATACAGATAAAACCGACGAAACAGAAAGTCCGTATAGCGCTCTATATTTGCTACCGGAAAATTTTTGATAGACTTGAGACGGTACGGTGTACAGTAAATGTCCAAATATAAAAAAGATCACCGGAACGACTCATTATTGAGACTATCAGCGCAGAATGATATAGACGGAAACTTTCTCCATTTTGTTTGTTTTTATTTTTTTTTTATCATAGGTCCAGCCTACCTTATGATTCAGTTGCTTGTTTGACAAAATAGATTGTAAAACAACCGACTTAAACATAAGGTAGAACGTCCTTAGGCACGCAGAAAAAATTACCAATAGCAAAGAGTTTCGACTCATATCAGCCTGGTCCGACCGTGTGCGCCGACCGTGTGCACCGACCGTGTGCGCCGACCGTGTGCGCCGACCGTGTGCGCCGACCGTGTGCACCGACCGTGTGCACCGACCGTCTGCGCCGACCGTCTGCGCCGACCGTGTGCACCGTCCGTGTGCGCCGACCGTCTGCGCCGACCGTGTGCACCGACCGTCTGCGCCGACCGTGTGCGCCGTCCGTGTGCGCCGACCGTGTGCGCCGACCGTGTGCGCCGACCGTGTGCACCGACCGTGCAGGCTGACATTGGTCAATACTTTTTGCAGATGCATGAAGCCCCCTTTCCAAGGAGCAATTCTCATTAATCTATTCATGATGAGTTCCGTGCAGCGTTTAACCCTTTACCACACACTGGGAACTTTTAACGACCCTAAGGAAGAAGCCTTTTCCCACAAAGTTCTCTACCATATCAAAGCAAAATTGCACCATTTTGAATTTTTCGTTGGCAAATGCTTTCAATTTGATTAGGTCTAAAATCTTGCTATATGGTAACGAGTTAAGAGTGCAGCAGTGATACATCAAAACGACACACAGAATATTTATGCAAGGAACAAAATCTGCTGATGATACAAGTCACACATACTTCCAGATAAATAATTAACCTACTGTGCTAATTCTGAGATAAATAAGTTTACTGGGTCGCCCAAGCCATGTTTCAAAAAAAGGTTTATCTCATGTTTGTGCTAACCTCGTTATTAGCATATTTTAATTCACTACTCTTCATAAATCATCTTCGCGAACCAAAGTTACGATCACTACGTGGATTTTATCTTGGCGGATCGAGCCCGATTTCGAGATTCATGCGGTACGCCCCCTATCGGATGTTGTTTTTATTCCCCTTTACATCTCATTCCTGATAGCCAATGAAATATCGTTTTACAAACCGCTTAATACTACAACATGAAGCAATAACCACAAATGTTCTTCGACATTTTATCGTCAGGTGCTGGAATAGAGCCTAAAACCTCCAATAATCGATCGGCCACACTGAAACTTTCTGTAAATTTTGTTCGTCTATGTTTTTTCGGTAATATATCATTACAGATCCTGCACACATCCACGCCATTATCCATGCTTACCTTCTATTTTTATCCGAAAGGTCGCGACCTTGTTTTATTTTTATCAAAGATAAAATGCTATGAGTGATTTGATTGTGCAGTTAGAGCTAGCTGCAACCAATGAAAATGCGTATCGGGGTAATGTCAAAATCAAACTCGATCCGCTAAGGGTCGAGTAGCGTAGTGGATCGTCACTCTTGGCATGCGAAGATGTTCATAAAGATAAGTTAAGCATCACCAGAAAAAATTAAGTCAGAATTTCTTAGACGGATAACCTGTCATTTGGTATATTTTCAAGCTATGCACGGACCAACTAGACAAGTAACAGGTTGCTTTATGAGCCAAATGAAAGGATGGCTACGAGAAAACTTTCCGAAGCCCAGAAATGTGGGCATGTGTAATGCTGGTCTAAGCACATGGGCCACTACTGGTCAATTTTGGTGATGCTTAACTTATGTCTGACTGTATATTGTGCAGCGTTTATGTTGTTGAGTGATATTCATGACCGGACCCTAGAATTAACCATTTATCGTCGCCATCGGTTTGCAGCATGAGCAACGCCCCAATACGGCTGTTAGTTATGTCATGGAGAAAGGCGGTGGATGGGGGGACCAGTATTAGATACAGGATGAAAGCTACCCTCAGTCAAGCCTGATCCTTACACGTGCTTGGCGTATAGCACCGTTAAAGTGGACATACTAGTAGTTATAAGGTCTGGTCAAAAAGACTCTTATTTTAGATGACAGGCCGGAGAAATCGCACCCGCATCCTCAAGTGGCTCGAGCTTTGTTGTTTACTTACAAGTGTCATGCTCTACTATGAGCTTTTCGAGATGGTCAACTCTCAGAATTTTTGGTTGCTTCCGATAAATTTATTTGTGGACAGTCACTCTATTCTAGGAGTTTTGCAATCATAACTATAAAACGACATAGAGGATATTCGTTGTTGTTTTTTCAGTGAAAGATCGAAATTTATTTGATTGGGTGAACACCATTTCTTTTCAAGAGAAAATATTACCGATGGTATTTAGGAGATGAAATAAATTCCGATCTTTCATCGAAAAAAAAAAATACTCTACTTATTTCATGCTTTTAACCCTTTTTGGGAGGGGCTTTTTCAAAATCCAGTATAGTTTTTTCCCGTTATTCCCTGTGGCGTACCCCTCCCGCATAGCAACGATTTACTATATTACGTCAAGCGCGAGAAATGTAAGGTAAATGACGTCATATTTCCATCTGGTTGTGAGGCACGCGCAATTTACCAAGGCAACAAGAACATGAAAATCGGTATTTTCACAAGTCGCACTCGCGTAATATCGAAAAATCATTTTCACTGCTATTTCTCGATATCCGACCGGAAAGCATGAAATAAATAACCCGCAAACTGCTAGATATCCGTACATTATAACTTTTTACCAAACAAGACCGAACTTTTATGACTTTGAAGGAGATTTTTTCCTTTTTTTTTTCATTACATTGTTGAAATAGGAGAAAAGGCAGCCTAAAGAGAATACACGAACTCCCCTGTATTCAAGCAATAGATTTGCACAGATTTGTTTATCGACATTTTGACCCTTAGAGCAACACGTTTTTTGGAACATTGTTGAATAAGACTAGACAGCAGAAAGGCTTGTGCCGAGGGAAGCTAATGCAGTCAGTCTAGAAGAAGGTCATATTGGACAGATTGTGCCGTATGATACATGATACATGTATATAAACATTCGTGACTGATGATCATTCTTCTGTCGCCGCAAATCATATTTCCGGCGACAAATGTGCGGAAAAGCTGCCACTGGCTTGAGAAGACTAGTCAAGGAAACTTCAGGAAAGCATGCATAGGTGTACTTCCCGCTGCATTATGACTAAAATAATGCCAAAACGGCGTTTAACAAACACAAATAAAAACAAAAGTTTAACCATGAGTTCGTATGCTTTAAAGGTGGGCATTTAGATTTTTCACATCTCACTAAATATAAATTAAAATTTCGCGCCAAAAATAAAAAAAAAAAAAAAACTGTGGGAACGTCAAGTGACTGGCACGGGACTAATGAGGCTTTTAAATTCCGTAACACAACAAACATGTTATTATTTTCCGTAATGTCTTCTTCGGACGCTATGTTTGAAGCTTCGTCTGTTTTTTTCCGGTATGAAAATAAGCGAGTTCCTCATGTAAAAATAGACCATGATTCCCATCGGTGTCGACCTGGGCGGTAGTAAATCTCTAATTTCTCTTGTTGTCGGATGGTTTTCGACTACTGGGGTTTTATAATTGAAAATTAAAAGGCTTTGGCCGTATAAGGATGATTTTTTTGTATTTTTGTAAAATTTTCGTCCCAAAGACTGAAGGGCCACCTTTAAGTGAAATACAACATTAGTTATGTGCTGTAAAAAAAGGGGGACTTGTATGCACCTGCAAGAGTTATCGATTAAGGTCAGCTTGTGTGCAGTCCACGCAGGCTGACCTGAATCGAAACTGTTTACTACTCGTAAATTCTATGCCTGGCAAAGGATCTTTTGACCTCATATTATTGCCAGCTGTTGCACAAAATAGATCTTATGCACCCACAATGGCCTGTAACAAGCGAAAAGGGACATCCGGCCATTCGGGTAAAGTGTCGTCTCGCATCAGCCGGTGCAGTCCGCACAGACTGATCCGAGACGACACTTTCCGTTTTTAGCTTATTATCTGATTTGCGCAAGTCTTAACTCTTTACCCCAGAGATACTCATTTCTATACATTGCTTGGAGGAGCCTTTGGAAAACATTGTGGCAAAAGGTGAAATTGCTCGTCACGAGCAATTTCACCTTTTGTCTAAATGTTTTCTATGCTATCTAAAGATGTCATTTACAGATAAGAAACGGCTTCATCCTGGCTATTATTTAGGGTCAATTAGAGATGCCATAGGAATGCGGTATGGAGTAAAGTATTAAGTAGGATGACATCTAAAGCAGCCATGAAGTGCCGCCTCGGATTAGCCTTCGCGGACTGCACAGGCTGATCCGAGACGGCACTTTACGCAAATGTACGCATTCTCCTTTTCGCGTGTTGAAGGCCATATGATGGCTAGTAGAGATAACTGTCCCCAAAGGCGATGTTACTTTTTGACTGGTCGCCTCTGGGTATAGAGACAATCCGGACAAAATCAGTTGAAAGTTCCGCACAGATTTTGTGCGCAAGTTTGAACTCTTATAATTTTGCAAATAGAGCACAAACACTAAGATTTAAACATACCTGTTGCTTGTGTATTCAATATTCCTTCATTTGAAATGCAAATACTTTCAATTTAAACGCTGAACGTGAGAAGAAAAACGTGTATTTCATCATTTACTCGAGTTGTTTACTTTCCCGAAAACATAAAAAATGGCCGCCACGCACGATAAATTTCGTCAGTGATTTTTCGGAGATAAACATGTGATAAACAACTTCTACAAGTTCTTTATGTAATGGATGGTTTAACAATTTATTTTTGGTCATGTTTATTACTCAAAGTTAATTGCATTTCACTGCAATAAGGATAAAACTGACGAAACAGAAAGTCAGTATAGCGCTTTATATTTGCTACCGGAAAATTTACGATGGACTTGAGACGGTACGGTGTACAGTAAATGTCCAAATATAAAAAAAGATCACCGGAGCGTCTCATTATTGAGACTAAAATGATGGCTTGCTTCGTATAATACATAGAGGATATTTGTTTTTTCGGTGAAAGATCGAAATTTATGTCATCGAGTGAACACCATCGGTAATATTTTCACGAGTGGCGCAGCCACGAGTGAAAATATTACCGATGGTGTTCACGAGATGAAATAAATTTCGATCTTATACCGAAAAAAAAAAAACAAATATTCTATTTATTTCATGCTTTTAACCCTTTCTGGGAGGAGCTTTATCAAAATTCAGTACTTTTCAGTTCTTTTCCCTTATTCCCCGTGGCGTACCCCTCCCGCATAGCAACGTTACGTCAAGCGCGAGAAATCTAAGGTATATGACGTCATATTTCCCATCTGGTTGTTAGGCACGCGCAATTTACCTAGGCAACAAGAACGTAAAAATCGGTATTTTCACTGGTGGTACCGTCTAATATCGAAAAATATTTTTACTGCTATTTCTCGATGTCCTACCGGAAAGCATGAAATAAATCACGGAGATACACTGAACCTCTTTTTGTCTCAACACTGATGAATTCCTTTCATGTAGTGTAATGTAATGTAACGTAAGTTAATTTATGTTATGTCATGTTATTTTATGATGCCAAGTTATGCTATGCTATGCTATGTTGTCATATTCTTTGATATGTTGTATCATACTGTGCGGTGTTATGGTTTGCTGTTCTATACAATGTTATGTTGTGGTGCTGTGTTACGCTATGCTGTATATTTCTGTTATGTTTTGCTGTTCTATGTTATGTTATGATACTGTTATGCTATGCTATGCTGTACTGCATTGTGTTATGTTGTACTATACTGTGATGTGCTATGCTTTGCTGTTCTATATCATGTTATGTCATGTTACTGTGTTATGCTATGCTGTGCTTTATTCTGTGTTGTGTTGTATTATACTGTGCTGTGCTATGCTGTTCTATGTTATGTTATGATGCTGTTATGCTACGCTCTGCTGTATTCTGTTTTAAATTGTATTATACTGTGCTATTCTGTACTATGCCATGTTATGGTATGATGCTCTGTTATACTATGTTAAGGTTTATTATGTGTTACGTTGTATTATACTGTGATGTGCTATTCTGTGTTGTTCTATGTTATGTTGTTATATTATGTAAAACTATGTTTTGTTATGCTACGCTATTCTATGTTATGCTTTACTATGTTATGCTATGCTATGCTATGCTATGCTAATATAAAACAAGCCTACCTGCAATGCACATATCACTGTAATATGTATCGGGGGTGAGTCGTTAACTCCATAGATGAGATATTTTTCCTCGCCATCTTCTGTTAAACCGTGTCGTACTTCCTTCACGATGTAATCTGTTTCCCCATTCACAGTGATTTCGTAATCGGTATTGTTCTCATCCGCAGTTAATCCTCGTTTTCTATCACTCATTATTTCTTGTTGGCAATTATTATTGATCTAGACGTATGTTCAGTAAAAGTAAACTATGATGTCCGATCTAGATTATGTATAGAAAATGCAGATGACACGTTCACGAGTTGCTAAACCTTAATTAACACAGCACAAGATGACAAAAAATCAGAGTTGCCCAAAGTGAACGTATTTGCAGACGATAATTACGATGTGCCTGGCATAATTCTTTTTGCTTGTGAAGTGGGAAGCATGATAAACCATTATGGGAAAAGGAGAAAATGCTGGTTACCAGCATTTTCTCCTTTGCCCACGATGTTTTCAAAGAGTCGTGTTTTGTCTTTAAAAATCTGGATTATGTGGTAAATGGTTATTTTTTTTTTGGTGAGGAAATATAACCAGGTGCAAAACTGTATTTCTTCAAATACAATGAGGGCTCAGAGAAAAGAGGTTTGATAGGTAATGCTTAATATGTATACCATCAAGTTGTCGCGTGATATTCTCCGCTTTCTGTAAAAAAAAAGCGGTTTAACCATGAGATAAAATGGACCTTTGATATTCAGAAAATTTACCAAAATATTTTTTTCTTTAGTATCAATGCAGGTGAGCCTGCGCCTACTGCGCAGGCTGACCTGAGTCGATACTTATTGGATGCATTCTAACTCTTCTTTCTCAAAGCCATGTCTCATGTCTGTGTGGAAGGGAAAAAAATGTAACAATTATGAAATCTTAGAAACAAAAATTTTCACATCTGTCGGATAGGTCTATAAGCTGTCTAACTCACAAAACCAACGTCAGGAGGGAAAAAAGCTCAGAATATTCTGACGAAAGCTTGTTTCTATCCTATGCACAGAAATGTTTCCTAAGCGCGAATTAAATAATGCTCATATATGCAAAACAAAACACCAAAGCAAACTTCAAATAATTTCCATGCAACGAACGTTCTAATCCAACCGGACTGTTTCATAAATCCTGGGTCAATATAGCATTGACCCATAGGCGTCAGAAGCAGACCGTGTAACCTTTACTCCAGACAAACTTTTTTAACGATTTGTGTGTATCTTACAATCTGCTTTGCTATTTTTAGTTACAGTAAAGCTGGATTAGTTACCTTCTCTATACACGGCAGAGGGTATTGTTGGGAAGTAACGACGGGAACCATTTCACAGCGTGGCGGGAACAATGGTATCGTACTATGTTTTTTGTATGAAGAAAGAAAAGGTGTCACACCAGCCTGTCATTTTACAACAAAAGCCCAGTGAAAATTAATATCTATAACCCCTTGCCGCTCTTGTATTGGCAAACCAAGAGCTGTAATATTTTCTTTTGTAGGTAGATCTATAATAGCATTGACAAAAGATAAACAATGAATGTCTTTAAATAATAAAAAGAAAGACGACGTAAAATGTACTGAAATATGAATTATGAACCTCTCCTACGGCTCGGGACAAAGAGAAAAAAAAACTACGGCGCTAGGATGGTACTTCTCTTTCCTCACCGATTTACATATTTTTTTTCAAAAACAGTCATTTGATACATTTTTCAGGATCAAATCTTATTACAAAGTATCGTTGGAAAAGGAGCAGTTACTGCTTAAAATATGTGTTTGAAATAAAAAGAAACATAAACAGACCTAGTAATAGGTTATATAGTAACGCTTAAAATATCAGATTACCAGTTAGTATATATATAAGGGTTGTCTTCTATGGTATTTATACGCTGTTCCATACCCGAAGGTCATCTGTTAGCGATAGCAACGCTGGGTCTGGAGGGGCTCGGAGAATAGACATACCCATACTTTGACGAATCAAAAACCAATGTTTATTCAGACTGTTTCATTGCCAAGACGTGAGTCAAAGGTTAGCGGATTCAGGTACACGGAACAAAAACCTATCAACTCAGCTGATAATGTGGATTAATATTCCACCGCAATAACCCGAGGGAAACTATACACAAACACCGGATGTAGGCCTCGTTCTTTTATACTATCACAGGAAACAAATAGTTCCAACGAGAAATTATAAGACTCCGCCTTGTTTCCAAAGTAATCATAAAATCAACACCAGACACATAGATCTACTTTAGACTTGGGTTCTTCTTCCAGGCTACAAATCACTTGTACTGGGGAATCTGTGCGAAATTTAATCAACGTTTTACTAAAGATTATAAGATCCTTTATCCTACAATACATGTATTCTGATCGAAACCTAGGCTACATTATTTTCTTCACCATTAAAGAATACTCTGGGGTTTACCTGAATGGCTTCATAAACTTTTTGTCAAAAGTATCACTCTTTCACAAAACGTATTCAAGTTTTGAAGTATTTATGAATAAGTTTCATGACGTATAACTGAACAGTTGTTATAGTTTTTGTGTCGCCTGGTTGCGGATCTATGGGGTGACTTAACCCATTACCACACAATCCCTACTTTTGACGACCCTGTGAAAGAAGCCTTTAGAAAACATTGTGGAAAAAGGAGAAAATGCTGGTAACCAGCATTTTCTTCTTTTCCCACAATGTTTTCTACCCTTCACTGAACAAATTTAAAATTTTCAGTCTCTTTTATTTTGTTGTCTGCAAATGCTTTCGATTTGGACAAACCTATAATTTTGTCGTTTGGTAATGAGTTAAGCATACTTCCGACCTAGTGCTGCTTCCTGTCCCAAGTTCCGGTTTGCGCGATGAAATATAGTTTTGTAATAATACATCAACAAGTCAGTTTTTTCTGTGGTAGATAACTTACAAATTTATGATAATGAGTATGTCTATAAAGACTGAAGTATCTAACGATTCTGTAAGAAATCATCTTTAAGGAACAGACAGTACCGCATGTTGTATATACAGTAGTTTATGTCTATTACTGCGAGCACCGGGAGTACTTTGATCATTTGATGCGTCAGTACCTTTTTTTGGAATACGTTTTGGAATACGTTCTAGGTTGAATAAATCATTGATTTTAATTTCAATAAGTGTTTTTGTTGTGTTATATATGCATTTTTTCTTTTATTATATTTTGAAATAAGTACACTGTAATTTTAAAGTCGTTGTCAGGTCAAGATATCATAACGCTTTTGGAAAGACAAAATTCTAGTCCTTTTTAGTCGATTTATAATATATTAGTGAATATTAATAGTGCCACACTCTTATGTTTGCATGCGCTGCTGATACAACATTCTGTGACAGCTAGGTCTCCGTTGCTAGGTTGACGTGGGGAAGCTTTTGAAAGAACCAGATTCAAACAGCCCAGCTTCAGAGAGGTTCAGTCTCATTCCAATCCCGACTGGCTGACTCGGTGAACTGCAGCAACACGTCCATTACAGAACTAGCCTCAAATGGACATGATCAAATCAGTTCGAAGCTGAGAAGTTCTGTCTTACAGTTCCAGCCGAGACAGTGAGTGTTAAACGGATCGGTCTGAAACACAGACCGACAGCGGTTCAGAACAACACCATTCCTCGCCAGCTTCAGGCAGACTTAAAGTGCTTCAAAATGACTTTTCGAAGACGTTTGAAGCCAAGTAAGACTAAGACGGTGTTTGTAGCCAAGTCACGAACAGTTATTTCCACTACTACTATCCTAAAAAAATTGCGGTCGTTGAAAATGACTTTTATTGTAATGCTTTAACTGAACCACTTTTTTCCATTTTTTCTTCCTTAGAATTATCATTTATAAATCTAAAGCCTCTATATTATCAAAACAAAAGGAGATAATAATTACCTCCCTTTTCAGAAAGCTAAAAAAACTATATAATTTCAAGATAGACAACAAATGAATTTCTGGTTGGTTAGAAATGTGCAAAAATATTACAACAGTATAAATCCTTATTTATCAGCTAATAAGAAATTTTATCCTACGTCGCATTAGAAGCGTTAGGATGGCAATATCTTAATGTTACCTCTCTAAAAAACATGAAAGTTCGCAACAAATTCACAGCCGTGAACAAGTTTCCAAGGCCCCTGCCACCTGACCGTACAACTAATAATGTTACCTCTCTAACAAACATGAAAGTTCGCAACAAATTCATGGCAGATATACGTACAAACAAGCACAGCTGGGATTCGAACCCACGCGTTAAAGATCCCCTTTTATCGAGGCATAAAATAGAGGATAATCAACTGGTTGTTTTTGATATGTATATCTCACGAGGATGCGTTGTTAGGCGTTGAAAAAACGAGTGCGCAGCACGAGTTTTTTTAACGCCTTACGACGCGTCCGAGTGAGCTATTTTCCATATCAAAAATAACCAGTTGATTATTCTATTTATCATATACCTTATTAACATCATTATTTGTAATTTTGCGTTTGAAAGTCGAAAAAAAAAAATGTAGTCCAAAAAAAAAGTAGTTCCCAAATTACGGCTGGAAGTGAAAGTGAAAGTTGATAACGTCACTAGTGATGATATCAAAATTTATTACACTGGAAAATTCCAGGATTTCACTGCTGGGTATATAATAAAAAACCCAAAAACTACACCAAGTACTGAGCTAACTAGAATTTTTCCTGATACAGGTACTAGGTATGCTGATACTTAGGAAAGAGTGATCTCCCTTAACAAGGTCACGAACACCGGAAATGCACGACTTCACCTAACTTCCTTTATTTGAAAGTCTTCGAATAGTTCATGAAAACTTTATGTAGGGGTCATGCTATGTGAAAAAGGGGGCTTAGTGTTTCTGCAAATGTATCAACCAATGGCAGCCTGCGCAATTTGATGAAGCCCCGTATAGGCTGTTAGTATTTTAAGGGAGAAAGTGCAGATACAGGACGAAACCAATCCTAAGTTACATCTGGTTCGTAAATATACTTTGTGTAAAGTGTACAGCACCGTCACACAGGACCTCTGTTTAACGTTCCATGCGACAGACTAGCTGTAACTTTATATGGTCAGCTGCGGGAATCGCACCCACGGCCCCAAGTGACCCGAAACATCACGTTCACGGGTCCTACTTTCTACCAACTGTGGGCTGGTCTTTTTTTTTTCATTTGACAGAAGTGGTCATGTTTAAAAATTTGACGAAGAAGGAGTTAAACCCTTGCTGCACAACCTCGAGTTCTAAGGCTCATTAACGAATAATGGCATGAAAACATCGTAGAAAAAAAACAGGAGATAATATTTGTAACAAGCATTTTCTCCACTTTTTTCCCCACAATGTTTTCAACACTTTCACATAAACATAACGTTACACACAATTCAATTTTTGAGTCACAATTATTTTATCGTCTTTCCAATGCTTTCGATTTGGACAAGGCCATTTTTTCTATTTGCTTATAGTTATTGACGGTCAAAGGGTAAAAGTCCGGAAACGGTGCTCTTGTGTTTTAAGTATGGGGAATGACTTTGTGAAGAAAAACATATTAGATAGCTCCATACAGCTATAGTTGTGTAAAGCTGTGCGTGATATAAGGAGTGTTGAAAGTGTATTTTAAAAGATAGTTAGCGAAAGTGATACAAATAATATGAGCCATGCTCTGTGAAAGGGGAGGTTTAATGTATTTGCAAGAAGTATCGACCCAGGTCAGCCTGCGCAGTCCGCGCAGGCTGACCTGGGCCGACACTTCTTGCAACCAATAAATTATATGCATGCCAACAGACCAGTACACCTCAGGATCCAGCCGATATTTAGATAAAATGGATTTTATGGATCCGTGATTATTACATGCCTTCCGATAGGATATCGAGAAATAGCAGTGAAAATATTTTTCGATATTACACGGGTACGACCAGTGAAAATACCGATTTTAATTTTCTTGTTGCCTACGTAAATTGCGCGTGCTTCACAACTAGATGGAAATATGACGTCATTTACCTTACATTTCTCGCGCTTGACGTAATATGGATTGCTACACGCTAAAAGGAACATTCGGACATTTACGTAAAGGATCGTCTCGGATTCGCCTGCGCATTCCGCGCAGGCTAATCCGAGACGGCACTTTACGACTCTATTAGATTTTGTGCTACAGTAATCATGCGCAAAACAGAAAATGACATAAAAACGGAAAGTATTGTCTTGGATTAGCCTGCGCGGACTGCGCAAATGTCCGAATGCCCCTTTTCGCGTGTAACAAGCCATATTGTAATTCGTTTCTATGCGGGAGGGGTACACTACGGGGAATAACGGAAAAGAACTGTACTGGATTTTGATAAAGCTCCATCCAGAAAGGGTTAAAAGCATGAAATAAATAAAATATTTGGGTTTTTTTTTATGAAAGATAGCAATTTATTTCATCTCGTGAACACCATCAGTAATATTTTCACTCGTGGCTGCGCCACCCGTGAAAATATTACCGTTGGTGCTCACTCTATGAAACAAATTTCGATCTTTCACCGAAAAAAAAAAACAAATATCTTCTATTATATCTTCTATTCTATTCATTTTATACTTTCTCCGTATAGTGAATCACGGAGATGCATTAAACCCCCTTTTTACCAGAGCATAGCATGATTGATATAGAGGATATTTTTTTCCGGTGAAAGGTCGAAATTTATTTCATTGAGTGGACACTATCGGTTATATTTTCACAGGTGGCGCAGCCACTCGTTAAAATATTACCGACGGTGTTCACGAGATGAAATAAATTTCGATCTTTCACCGAAAAAAACCAACAAATATTCTATTTATTTCATGCTTTTAACCCTTTCTGGGAGGAGCTTTATGAAAATCTAGTACAGTTCTTTTCCGTTATTCCCCGTGGCGGACCCCTCCCGCATAGCAACGCACTACAATATTAGGCCAAGCGCGAGAATTGCTCGTATGGTAAATGACGTCATATTTCCCATCTGGTTGTCAGGCACGCGCAATTTAACTAGGCAACAAGAACATGAAAATCGGTATTTTCACTGTTGGTACCAGTGTAAGATCGAAAAATATTTTCACAGCTATTTCTCGATATCCTACCGGAAAGCATGAAATAATGGCTTGTAATATTTTCTAATGTCAATAGACTTAAAAAAAAAAAAAACGGATAGGTCTAACATAAACAATGCTTGGACAAACATTTCTTTTGAGCTGCGGTGTCGTTCTTCTGGCATGGAACACCGAAGTTTTCTGTGATGATGAAGAAGAGATCAGAATTGGCTTGAACAGTATTAGCGAGTCAAATTCGTATATACAGGACTCCATTGATGAACTGGGTCCTTATTTCCAATGGTTAGAGCTGGCAGAGAAAGATCGGAAAGCTGAAAGAGCTGCTAAACAAAAGATTATTGCCAAGAAAAGAGAGGAATGGAGAAAAAGACTTGAAGATCTGGAAAAAGATATTGCTGTGCTTGCAGGCTATAACTTGGACGAAGATAACACTGATGGATGGCTGGAAAATCTGCCTGGCGAAGTCCTTGATATGAGCAATAAAGTCAAAACAATTAAAAGCGATTTAACGGAGATGAAGAAGTTCTTGGATACATCCCTTGGCGGTGTCGATACATATTTAACCTCGGTGAAAGAATCCGCAGTCTCCAGGAATGTTAAAGTGGCCGGTGTCGTGTTGTATGGCGGGATTGGCAGTGCCTGCACCTATCCTACAGACTGTGTCATCGCAAACAGCGAGTGCAGGCAAGGTATCTGCCAGTGTAACCCCGGCTTGAGTTTTGACAGTCTACGAAACACGTGCCAAAACAACTGTTTGGCCTACGGTACTACATACCAGTCTGTAAAGAACACGATTATCGCTGAATTCAACAATCTAAACCTGGAAGAGAAAACCTTGGACGAATGCAAGAAAGAATGCGAGCGGGACGATCTGGGATTCATCTGTCGAAGTATCGACTACTTCCCGCGATGGAAGAAGTGCTTCCTGTCGGAGCACACAAAGTTAGAGGTACCAAATTCGAGCTGGATTTACAACGGTGCTGGGACACACTTCCAGCGAGATTGTTCATATACTGAGTGAAATGATAAAAGTGATAGCAAAAAGAAAACTGTGGACCAATACCTTGTGACTTGGTGCAAGTATTAGGGCTCGAACAATACTGGCCCGGATAAAATGAGCCGAATTCTTATGCATCTGCAAAAAGTATCGACTCAGAACAGCCTGCGCAATCCGCGCAGGCTGACCTGGGTCGAAACTTTTTGCTATTTGCCAATAATCTTCATGTCAAAGATAAAGTCTACTACATACTTCAGTTAGTTGTAGAAACAGATTGATTTTTAGCTCCACTGGCCAAAGGCCAGTGGGCTTATGTCATGGCCCGGTGTCCGTCGTGCGTCCGTGCGTGCGTTCGTGCGTTAACTTTTATCTAAAACATCTTCTTCTCTGAAACTACCTATCCAAATTTGATAGAACTTCACAGAAATGATCCTGCCATGGCCCTCTTCAAAATTTCGAAGAAATATTTAATTCCTTCCAAAACTCTGGTTGCCATGGCAACAAAATTGAAAAAAAAAAAAGTTTTTAAAAATCTTTTTCTCTGAAACCACAAGGCCCAGAGCTACTGAATTTGGCATGTAGCTTTATCTAATGGACCTTTAACAAGTTTCTTTATATTATAGGCCTGGGGTCAACATTGGCTCCATTCCATGGATCACAAGTTTAATATGGGCTTCGAAATAAAGTCACCTCAATTTAAACATTAATCAAGGAAAATAACCTTTTATAAAGGATAAAGTTTGTTACTAATTACCACCCTTGATTTTCAAACTGCAGTGATACATGATTGGTGCCATTAAGTTTTTTTGTAAGAAAATATTCTGTTTTCAGGGAGAGTGATTCTTAACGATGCTAATAGTTATGCTCACGTGAGTGAAATAATAAATTCAGAGTAATATTTCTATCATTTTAGGTTTTTTTCCAAGAACTTTACTTTTCATACCAATGTTTCCAAGTCCCCTGCCACCTGACCGCACAACAAATAATGTGAAGGTTGAATAGACCAATATCCGTAAACAGATAAACACCGCATGCTGGTGCCGAGATTAATTGATTGTATGGTGTGTAACACCGTTTTCAACATTATTTCAGCTATATCTCGGCGGCTAGTGCACTTATTGATGCTATCCTGGAGTCTCTTTTTACCAGTACTCCGCATTATCTTCTTTCCAAGCCACTGGATGCTTTCCCGCATAACCACTGTTGAAACAATTGTCGGTGGTGGGAGAGGAATGAATCTTGTTGAAATGACTGTATTAATCCTAGAAAATGGCTGAGCCAGGGATCGAATCCATGACCCCCTGTTGTCAAGTTCCTGGTGCCGAGACAGCTAGCGCAGTCGGTAGCAGTAGCGTATTGGTCTGGAGGCTAAAAAGGTTGCTGGGTCTTATACCCCAGCTTGGCCAGTTTCTTTCTTAGGAATGATAGTGGTCATTTTGACAGGATAGAGAAGATATTTGGTTTTTTTTTTTTGGTGAAAGATCGAAATTTATTTCATCGAGTGAACATCATCGGTAATATGTTCTCTCGTGGCGCAGCGATCTTGGGCCACGAGTGGAAATATTACCGATGATGTTCATTCGATGAAATAAATTTCGATCTTTCACCGGAAAAAAAAAAATTCTATTCATTTCATGATTTTAACCCTTTCTTCTGGAAGGAGCTTTATCAAATCCCAGTGCAGTTCTTTTCAGTTATTCCCCGTGGCGTACCCCCTCCGCATAGCAACGCATTACAATATTACATCAAGCGTGAGAAATGTAAGGTAAATGACGTCATATCTCCATCTCGGTTGTGAGCCACGCGCACTTTACCTACATGTAGGTAACTAGAACATAAAAATCGGTATTTTCACTGGCCGTACCCGTGGAATATCGAAAAATATTTTCACCGCTATTTCTCGGTATCCTGCCGGAGAGCATGAAATAATAAGTCCTCTCTCGCAAGCTGTAGATGTCGCTGCGCCGAAGAATGTCGCTTTTTAATCAATGTTTCCTAATCCAACAATGTTTTCGAAAGTGGCCTGCAGTATGACACAAAACGAGATCCCCATTAGATTAGTTTTGTCCTGTTTCTTTAGAAAATCAATTGTCTTATTAAATATTTTACATAAATAAAAGACACCTGTCTTTTATTAAGTGCCTTTTAAGGTTGAAGGGTTGTAAAACAATGTGGGAAAAGGCAAATATACTGACAACTAGCATTTTCTGATTTTTCCAACATGTTTTTGCCATTAAAACAAAAATCTAGAGCTGTCACTGAATGACCCCGCCAGCTCTTTGGAAGAAACAGACAATTAGAAGTATTTTGTAAACAGTCACACAGATGATTGCTGGGTACAGTTATTGTTCTTGCGCACTGTACTAGTTAATATTGCAACAAACATGCATACCATGTTTGAAGTCCTTCTGACTTGAGATGAGAAAGTTATATTCCAAACAAGCACTAACACCCAGGTTACACAGAGCTATCGCTGATAAATCGGTAGTTTTTGTAACCCAAGTAGGGAGGGAACCGACGAAAACCTATTTACCTCCGATGTTACATATTGGTCACCTATTCTCAACCTATCAAAAGCTATCGGGAAAAGATGAATTTCATCGATGAAAAGTTACCGATTGAGATTTTTAAACATGTTTAAAATTCTCAATCGGTGAAAATATTACGAAATAACCGATTGACAACTTATCTACCACCGATATCAGCTACAGGCCATCGACAAGCCATCGAAGAGCCACCGATGAACTGATACTAATCACCGATGTAAAAAGCTGAGAATCGAAATATGGAATCCATGAGACACACTGTTACATGCGAGACAGGCATTTTAATTCATTTTCCACAATAATTGACCAGCGCCATATATGATTGATTCTGTAACAATTCTGTGACAAGTTTCGGGTTGTCTTAGTATGTGGGTCAAAGGGAACTCCCAGAAATCCGTCGGCAAAGGCAAAACACTCGTGTTTGTCTCTCACGAAGTCTTGGAGGCCCACGAAGACTCCATCGTGAAGGAAATAGGTTATGGTCGTGGTAGCAGGGGTGCAGGCGGTAGACCACCACCTCCTTTGTTTCCTACGACGGCGCTTATGGTCTCCTCTGGGCTCCTGGGCTTGTATTCACCAACCGTTCTTAAGAACGTTCTTGATCTTATTTTCCAGAATTTTCTACATCTGTAAGTAACTCAACTTCTGATTGGCTAAACCATTAGGTTTAGCCAATTAGAAGTTGTGTTACTTACAAATTTGGAAAACCTTGGAGAATAAGGATAAGAATATTCTCAAGAATGGTTGGTGAATACGAGCCCTGGACTCGCTGAACAGCTTGTCTGACGTTGAGAATGGCCTGCTGCTGCAGTAGAAGCCCAAACTGCTGGATTGCTCTTCCATCCTCCATGACGTCAGCCAGTGAACTGCATGAAATTAATCGGTCCTCATCACTTATACAAATTTTTGTCGAAAGAACCGACAACAACTTGTGATAAGAGATATGCAAGCTCTTTAACACCGATACCACCGATCTGCGACGGATTATCACATATTACCACCGACCACATACGACAGAAAATGTTTGACCACTGATCAAACACCGATCGATCACCGACATGCCCGACCGAACACCGGTTTACAAGCGGTGAGATCGGACGGCATTTTAGCATTTCAACCGATGAAAATCTTTAATCACCGGTCAGATCCCGATCGGGCCTCTACCAGCGCAAGATGGAATATTTTTAAGACCGATTGAACACCTATTTATCGCCTATACCCGTTTACACAAACAGCTTGAAATAAAGCCACCTATGACAACCGATCAAAAACGAAAAAAAAATTGAAATAATTAGACCGATTTGAAATCGATGTAAGCCCGACAGTCTGTGTAACCGGGATGTTAGAGCTGTAAAAATGACATTCAAAGGGAAATAATTGAAAGACAACATGAGGTAGAGTTACAATTCTTGTGCACAGCACTTTCAAATATTGCAAAAAATAATCATACCAGATTTCAAGTCATTCCTACTTAAGATGACAAAGTTTTGCTCCGGACAAGCAAGAAATGCTGTAAAATGAAGGTGAAAGGGGGAACAACACAAAATTTGTTATAGGAAGAGTTATGGTTCTTGTGCACTGCACTCTGTAATTTTTTAACATTCATGCATACCAAATTTGAAGATGTTCAGACTGGAGATGACAAAGTTACATAGCAGACGAGCAAATAATGCGGTAAAAATGAGGAACAAAGGGTAATAGCGCATAGACAGTACGAGGTAGAGTTATGGTCCTTTCAAACTTCACTCCGTATTATTGCAACAAACATAAAGGCCAAGTTTCAAGTGAATCATACTGTAGATGACAAAGTTATGCTCCGACTAAAGCACTATTCTAAAGAACTTTCTAATTCAAGGGTAAATAACGCATGTAGTTCTCGTCCAATTAGACCAATAATCAAACACATCCATGATTTTATAATCATGTATATTTTGACCAAGAGCTGAAAGGTTGATATTTGTAGATGCTACAGTGTAAAGAAAGTCAATTTTTTTCTAATTCAAAGGCAACTAACTCTAGTTGTTCTGGTCCGATTAGACCAATAGTCGAACTCGTTCGAGATCTTATGGTCATATATATTTTGACCGAGTTTAGTGAAGATTGGCTAATAAATGTAGATGTTAGAGTATAAACAAAGTCAAACATAGCAATTTTTTCTAATTCAAGAGCAAATACATGTAACTCCAGTTGTTCCAGTCCGATAACACCAATAATCGAATTCATCCAAGATCTTATAGTCGTATATATTTTGACTAAGTTTGGAGCTGATTGGCTAATAATTGTAGATGCTAGAGTGTAAACAAAGTCAACTGGTATTTTGTACAGAGACGGACACATGGACGGACAGACTTACGAGACGGACCTTGTGAGGTCGAATTGTTCTTTATTCAATGCAACCCAAGCAACCCCACAAAAGCACCTTTTTTAACCCCATTAGCCCTAACCCTAACCCCATACCTACCAGATGGACGGAATGAACCCCATAGAGACCAAATGTACAGTTACCCCTAACCCCACAATGTCGGGCTCGTTAGGACGGACGGACACACAGACAGACAGGCTGATTCCAGTATACATCGAAAACATTCGTTTTGCGGGGGGATGACAAAATAATCTGAACAACATTTAAATTGTCGTCTGAAAAGACCTTCAATTTGACCGGGTTCAATTTTTTAATCACCTGTACAATAATTTGAAATACAAAACATTATATGATAAGAATATGTTAAGAAGATGTCTAAAGAAATACAAAACATTCTATGATAAGAATATTTTAAGATGTCTAAAGTGTATTTAAAGATATTCTATTCGACAATATTTCATGATAAAAACGTGTAAGTCAGAGCCTACAGTAGCAAGGAGAAGAACTAAACAATAATCCAACATTTCCTCAATTCCCGTAAAGTGGCCGAAGTTTGAAAGCACCAAGGAAAAGTGGCATATCTTTGTTACGACCAAATGCTTAGCCATCCTTTTTCCGATGAAAAAGTATGACCTGATAAGGCTTTGAAAGAGGAGAAAACATTCCGGGAAAACGAGTAAATGCTGATTAGGCTACTAGCGTTTTCTCATTGTTCCCGCAATGTAAGAAAAACTTTCTTCTTTTTCCACAAAGTCTTAAGGGCCTCCTCATCAGGGTTAAACCCCTTTGCCAAACATTCCCGGCTTCTAACGACCCGTAGATATAAAAGTTTTTAAACCACTGTGCACCAAAAACGAAAAAAATGGTAATGTTTTCTACCCCTCCCAAAACAAATTTCTAATTTTGAGTTACATTTGAGTTATATTCATTTTGTCGTCTACAGATGCTTTTAATGAGAATACATCTAAGATTTTATCGTTTAGCAGAGAGCTAAACTTTGGGTAGTTTGGTCATGGATTTACTCATATTTTATATAAACACGCACATGGACAGATAAATGGATAGACAGACAGGCAGATAGATGGTCTACAGGGACGAACAAGCTGATCCCAGTAAACGTGAGTTTTTGAAGGAGCTATAAATATATGACTTTGATCAAGTCAAGATTTGATCAAGAGATTTTCTTTGCTCTATCATCGGATACAGGTATCCAGGTAGCATTTTCATTCACAGAATTATGCATTAATTACGCTAAAATTACGATATATATATGTACGATGTCGCCGATGAAATAGAGAGTCCAGGTAGTGGTTTTGTAGAGGAGAAAAAAAAGAGTGTATGTCGGCGTAGGATTAAATTACATTAGAAAGCTGATAAGAAATTGAAGACAGTAATATTCAATGATGAAAATGTGACAAACATGAAACCTGATGGACAGTTCAAATTTTGACGTGAGGTTATTGACAGGTTGAGACCTGAATGTGCAGGCTACGTTACAGCCTGACCAAATGCTCTCCTGAAGTTGATGGTGTGGCATTGCATGTGTTAGACTGGTGTTGGAATCCTCACATTTTTAAATGTTTTATTACCTCTGACAATGCGGCCAGCAAAGTAACAAGTTCTAATGCCCAATGAAAATTTGTGGTTATTGTAAATAAAAAATAAAAATCTTAATATACTTTATCAAATACCATTGATGAGATGAAACATCAGTTGACTACTGCTTAAAATGACATTCATGTATCTAAAATCCGAAAACTTAATTCTTCATTACAAAACCGTGTACGTGCACGGGTGATTACAAAAGGACAAATTACCAAAGATAAATTAACTTCATACTAACTAAGTCTTGGAAAGACACCATAAGTTTGCTAAATGAAATTCGGAATGATGTTAATGACAGAAGCAATATTGCGAACATGACAGCTAAAAAGATACTTATGAACATTTCTGTAACAATGAGCGACAGAGCAAACACAGAGAAGAAGTTTAATGAACTCCCACAAGTGCTAAGGTCTGATATACTTTCAGATTTAAAAGAAAACAGACGATTTGCCATTTATATTTGATATAAGCGATATTTCCTTGCTTTCGTAAGCGGCGTACCGGAAGTATTACGTGACATCGGACAAACAAAGCATTATTTCAAAGACAAATGCCGTTTTGCTTGTTCCTAAATCCTTTGAATTTTGACAAATTCACAACTGAAAAGGAAATGACATAGAATGAAATCTACATGACATAAATTCTGATACGATTAAAATATACTTTATGATATTGCTTTTGAAATAAAATGATCATGGACAGACAAAATATGCATTTTATGAGATCGTATTGAAAGAAAGGGTATGTAAAGACTCATAATGACCTTACCCTCAGTAACCTGAATAAAATTCATAATCCCGTCCACTAATGATCAGCAATCGGGTAAATAAATATGATACAAAAGATGAGAAGAGTCAATTTAATGTGAGACGTGTGCGAAGCAAATACATTACAGCTTTTTTAAAGGTCACCTATCCTACAGTGCGATACCGAGATCAAAGGGACACCGAGTTAAACCTTAGCCCATTGTTTTGTAAAACTTCTTTAGACACATAAAACAAATATTTCCAAATACTCAAAATGTAGCCTGAATAACTATTTTGTGAAGAAGTTATGGAAGGTTTGATATTTGGTCTGAAGCTACATTTCTTCTGTTAATGACATGATCTTGTTAAATTACTTTGAATTGCAAGATTGCCTTTATGTCTATTTTCATGATAATTTGACTGAGAGCAAAATTTAGGTCTTCTGAAATGGAACCCATTTGCAGATAAGAAGATAAATATGCGTCTTATGATCGCATTTGTTTTTGAAAAGAGTAGGAAAAACTGTCAGAAAACGGAATATAATCTGGACTTTCAGTTGATTCCACTACTTTTTTCCAGACCACAGGAAGAAGATCTAAAAGTTGTTGATCTTGATGAATCTTCCAACTTATCATCTCAATTATCCATGTGTGACCCTTTCCATTATACAAGTGAGGAATCCGATGATGTTATTTTCAAGTCGAGAACTAGTGGTGATGAAAGTGATTCAGAATTGGAGGAGATAAACACAAGTAATTTCGGATGATCTTGCACATATGAAAAGACACTTTATTCAGCTTGCCTTGCTGTACAGAAATTACCAAATTCTGACAAAGCTGTGCTTTGACAGTGGCTTATTATGCACTTATCCCCGTTTACATCACATCCATCCACAAATAAATCTGCTTTTTCAGACAGTCTTAAAGTTCAAGGTATTCTTCACCCACCTATTGCTGACTGTTATAATAAATTAATCTTTACTTACAAAGAAGCAAGAACTAAGTTAGAGGCCTACCAGAATGTTAAGACAAAAGTAGATGCAAGTTTACTGCTTCAGCGACAGGATGCAAGGGAAGTCAATCATTTCAAAAACTCCCGGTGCACAACAGAATTGAGAAAACACTTCCTGATGCATGCCATACCATAAAAGATGTTGTACAAAATGTTATGAGCTTACTGACAAACAAGACTATTAATTTGTTTAAAATAATAAAGGCAGAGCAATTATCTTGTAATTTAGACATTGCAAAGCTATCAAATGATTCTACTGATAGGTAATTTATCTGTTCTACAAAAACCATTTACTAGTTACAAAGAAAACTTTAAAAAAATCAGTGACTTGCAAAAACAATTCTCTGTAAAAATGACACCACTTTACCCTATATCTTGACAGAAAATGAATTCAAAGTTGCTGACCAGCAGGCTATCGAGTATCACTTGGATTTGGTGCGAAACCAGGGATTTTTCTCAATAAGCTATGTTCTCTTAAATCACATAGGGTAAACAGACTTACAGAATTACGTGAAGAGAACCATAAATGAATTGGACACTTTATAAGGAAAAGTGAAAATAATCCTTGCCTCACGGGAGAAGGAATTCCCACTTCACGTTCAGAATATCACAACCCATACGTCACATCATGTAGATTCAGGCATTAAAAGGTGTGGGACGGTGTATGGAACATGAATGTATCTTTTTTAAAGATTTAAAAGCTGGACATGTAAAAGAACTCTCAACATTAGGTACCCGAAAGCTACAGAAATGGAGAAATTCACTGCAAAATGGTGCAAATTCATAGAGGCATTAGGTACCGTATAAGTACTTTTTTCTGCGGGTTCCAAATTCTACGGATTTTCAAAAAAACAGGGGGTTTAAAATTCTGCGTACATTTTTTCTGCGGTAATGAACCTGATAAAAAAAGGATTAAATTATTGCGCTTTATTTTGATGAAGTACCAGTACCGGCGTCCATTTTGGACAGGTATACTCCATAAAATGTATTTCGGCTGTTATCGTCTTCAATGAAAAGGATGATATTCATGTATTTAAAACACACACACATTTTTTAATGTAAATTAATAACTATTTCATTCATTGCAATGCCATATCTATTTCTGTATCAGATCCAGGGAACATGTTCTTCCAGTGCTTCCAAGATCCGTGCCGATCTGAATCCATTAGTGTTTAGCCCATTTTAATTCGACACTTCTTGGTGCATTTTGACCCGCCATTTTGAGACAAGCTCTTTCAAAGTAGTTATGGATAAGTGAACTGGGTCAATTGGTACCTCATCGGAGCCATTTTCCTTAATCTGGGCCACAATCTGTTCCGAATATCAATTATCAAAGGAAGATTTCAGCTTTGCTTTAACTGTCTCAAAATAATATTGGGGGAAAGGGTATAAATGGTTCGATGTGTGAAACTAACAATAGTATAACCTTTGTTTTCTACCCGTAGGCGATGTCATAACGGCATGCATATACCGTAAAGCGCGAATAATAGATCGCACCTACCAAACTGTAGAGTAACTGTACAGTTAACATTAAGACTCGTTTTAAAATGTATGCAGGAGAGCTCTAGTATTTTGAAAACATTGTGGGAAGGCAGAAAATTTATTGCGATCATCATATTGTTTTAATACAGTACAGGTAGTGAAAGCCATTAAATATAGAGAGTAGGAAACAGTAAAAAGACGAGTTTGATAATACACGTGTAATTTACACATGTCCCCACAAAACAACAACAACAAGTAAAAGAACGACGACGACGATAGAATCCTTCTTTTTATTTGGACTAAATTTTTGCGTCTTTTAAATCTGCGCTCCTGCATGGTCCCGCAGATAAAGCAGAAATAAAGTCACCGCAGAAAAAAGTGCTTATACGGTATATTGCCTCCGAGTCTCAACTCCGACAATACTTAGGAAAATCAAATTTCAGAGGATCAAAGCAGGTATCTTCATGATTATAAAGAGATTCTTTTATTAGATAAAGAGAAAAGAATGGTTCAGAGTATCAGTCAGTGTACATGTGAACCTGAAGACAGGTGTAAAGTGAAACAAAAGGGCCATGATAACCCTGATCACTCACCGGAGGCAATAGGCGAAATTACAATCCATGTGGATAATTCAATTTCTGACCAATCGTCAGGTAAATCGAGCTTAAAATTTGGCCTCAAGAGGGTCCACATGGATTTTCCGTAAGTTGGCATAGTGACATACTTTATCACTACCAAGTCAATTGAGCATGGCCTCTGCAGGGTCCTAAAGATATTTCTTCATTTAACCTAGTGACTTAGATCATAAACCCATGTGACCCAATTTCTTACTCATCCTAGATTTCATCAAGAGTTACATTTGACCCATTTCTCAAATCAATTGAACAATAAATGTGGCCTCTAGAAAGTCCTAGAGTTTTATATTTCTTTGATATGACCTAGAGAACTACTTTATGATCGCAGTTGACCCAAATTCAAGACAAACATTCTGACCAATTTTCAAGTCAGTTGAGCCAAAAAGGTGGCCTCCAAGTGGAAATACTCAAAATTCGCGCTAGGTAGAGTTATTGTTCTTGCGCACTGTACTCCCTAACATTGCAATAAACATGCATACCAAGTTTGAAGTCGTTCTGACTTGAGATGACAAAGTAGTATTCCGAACGGCAGTAAATGCTATAAAAATGACATTCAAACGGAAATAACTCAAAAACAGCACAAAGTAGAGCTATAATTCTTGTGCACTGCTCTTCCAAATGTTGCAACAAATAAGCGTGCCAAATTTCAAGTCATTTCTACTTAAGATGACAAAGTTTTGCTATGAACAAGCAAGAAATGCTATAAAAATAAAGATCAAAGGGTTAATAACTCAAATTTTGTGCTAGAAAGAGTTATGGTTCTTGTGCACTGCACTCATAATTTTTCAACAATCATGCACATCAAATTTGAAGATGTTCAGGCTGTAGTTGACAAAGTTATATACCAGACAAGCAGAAAATGCTATAAAAATGACACTCAGAGGGAAATAACTCATAGACAGTATGGGGTAGAGTTATGGTTCTTTCACACTGTAACCTGTATTATTAATTAACTATTGGATATATAGAAGTTATACAAGGAAACCGGTCCACGCGATACCAGTCACATTTTTGATTTCGTATAGTACACAGGTCGTGACCCCGGCTTAATACGACTTGACCTCCGATCAATACAGTTGACCTCATATCAATATTGATGACCCGCGACCAATACAGAAATCCTTGAACGTGATTGGTCAAACGTTCAGTGGCGTGAGCGTCTGCGCTTACTTTTAGCCAATCACGTTCCAGGAGGCAGCAAAGTAAACGTAACCCAAAAATTGATATTTGTTTCCAGCAGGGTAGAAAACATTGTTGGAAAAAGGAGAAAATGCTGGTAACCAGCATTTTCTCCTTTTCCCACAATGTTTTCAGAAAGCCTCTTTTTCAGGGTTGTAAAAACCAGAGGTTGTTTGGTAAAGCGTTAATTAATAAAATTGTCATTAATCAAGTGATTTCGTATTGGCCCAGTTACAGGTCCTCGGTCAGCCGTATTGACCCTCGGCCTTCGGCCTCGGGCCAATACGGCTGACCTCGGACCTGTAACTGGGCCAATACGAAATCACTTGATTAATAACATTATATTATTGCAACAAGCACAAATGCCAAGTTTCAAATCAATCAGACTGGGGATGACAAAGTTATGGTCCAGACTATGATCTATTTGAGATACGGGAAATTCAGCATTGGAATTTTAAAATTGGCGTTCTGTTATTGAGGGCGGTCTCGAAGACAGGCCAGTTTGCAGGAGTCCAATTGCCCGTCCCTGCGCTTCTATGGTCGATCCCATCATCTTCAGCACTGCTTAGATGGACAATGCTCTAGTTAAGAATTACCAACAAGCCTTCCTTAACTCACTTGGTGAAAGCAATATCGGCAAATAATTCTGCGCTGTGCCTGGAACTTGTTCAAAGCCCGCAACAAGTTTTATAATTTGTTTAGTAAATTTTGACAAAAGTACCCTAAAATGCAATGGCGAATGTCATGAATGCAGTAGGTATTGGTTGTGAAGTGTTTAATTGATAGAAATCAAACAAACAAAATATCAAGAAAAGTTAGTGTTGCATAGTATAAATTGGTCGACAGTGTATTTCAAGATTAGATAGCACAAAACGTGTATTTTGATCTTTGATCTAAACTATCTGTTATTTTGTGAGATTGTGTGATAGCAAAGCCTGAAAATTGACATTTCCATCTGAAAACGGATTTTATTTAGCAGATCAAGTATTAAACAAGTCTAGAAAAATTCTATAACAAAAACATTGGACAACATATTAAGAAATACTTTTTTCCTGGACAAGAATTTTACATGAAAAAGCAAACAATTGATTCATTCTATCACAAAACTGTGTTAAAAAGAAAAAAAAATATGATTCATGATACGATGAAACACAAACAACCATGCTCTGAGAAAGGCTTAATGTATATACATATACATGTACAAAAAATATCAACCAAGGTCGGCCTGCATAGTCCGTTCAGTCTACCTCAAGAATCAGTCAGAGAAAATGGATTGACTCTTTACCACACAAGAAACTTTCAGACTGGTTCAAATTGAAAGCATTTGCAGACGACAAAATAAATGTGACTGAAAAATTGAAATTTGCCTTAGGAAGGGTATGAAAACATTGTGGGAAAAATGTTTCAAAAGGTTTCTTTCTCAGGGTCGTCAAAAGTCGGGATTGTGTGATAAAGGGTTAATATTAATGAGATGGCTTGTTTAATCCATTACTACACATTACCCCTGCTTTAGACGACCCTGAGAAAGGAGCCTTTAGAAAACATTGTGGGAAAAGGAGAAAATGCTGGTAACCAGCATTTTCTCCTTATCCCACAGTGTTTTCTACCCTTCACTAAAAGAATTTCGAATTTTCAGTAACTTTTATTTTGTCGTCTGCAAATGGTTTCAAATTGGACGATTCTAAGATATTGTTGTTTGGTAATGGGTTAATGTAAGGTGTCAGAGAGATGCGTTAAAGTTTGATTAAAAGCTCTTTTGACAAAGGTGTGAAAAATTTCATAAATGAAAGCTACCCATTTCTCTGAAAGAAATGTATACCTACATCTGAGATGGAATTGAAATAGTTTCAAAGAAACTTACACATTACAACATGATTTAACCGTTTACCCAACAATCCCTACATTTGACAACCCTGAGAAAGAAGCCTTTGGAAAACATTATGGGAAAAGGAGAAAATGCTGGTAACCAGCATTTTCTCCTTTTCCCACAATGTTTTCTACCCTTCACAAAACAAATTTCAAATTTTGAGTCACTTTTATGTTGTCGTCTGCAAATGCTTTCGATTTGTTGGACAAACCTACAATTTTGTCATCTGGTATTGTGTTAAACTTGACCACACAATTCAGAGTTTTAATAACCCTGATGCAGGAAGGCTTTGAAAATAATATGGGAAAAAGAATAACTGCCGGTAACTGGCATTTTCTCATTTTCCCGTGATATTTTCAACCCTTTCAAAAAAGTATCAATATCTGATCTACATTTAATCTGTGATCTGCTTTCAACCTGGTCAAATCCAAACTTTATGTGGGGCAAAGGGTTGAATCTGAAGATGAAACAAGTATTATCTATATGATTATAATACTAGAATTGTCATCAGGATTTTGGCACTCTTTAAGACATATAAAGCCTACGAATATAAGGATTTCACTAATGACGCCTCATCATGCTGATCCCAATTAATGTGTGTATGGTAAGAAATTCATTATGGCAACACATGAAACAAAAAACAAGATTACAATACAAGTTGAAAAAATTCTAATGGATGAATTACACTATAAGCAATTGTAGTTAATTAAATCAGAAACAAGAGGGCCAAGATGGCCCTGGATCGCTCACCTGAATTTTTGAGAACACCATAGTCAATTCTTTCAAAATTTAATCAGCCATTTCAGAGAAGAATAATTTTTAAGAATTTCTTCATGTCTGTACAGTGTAAATAGCCCACAGCCATTAGAGCCATGTTTCTTGATGGAGCAAAATTTCTTGAGCACTTTTTGAAAAGGGTCACTTAGGTAACATTTCTGTGAAATTATTCTAAAATCTGATCAGCCGTTTCAGAGACGAAGAATTTTAAAGAATTTCTTCATGGCCATATAGTGTAAGATGCCTCCAGTCACCAGAGCCATGTTTATTGACATATCAAAATTTCGCGAGCACATTTTGAAAAATTTCACCCAAGTAACATTTCTGTGAAATTATTTCAAAATCTAAACTGCCATTTCATAGAAGAAGAATTTTTAAGAATTCCTTCATTTCTGTATAGTGCAAGTAGACCCCATTCGCCAGAGCCATGGTTCTTGATGGATCAAAATTTCATGCACAGTTTTTAAAAAGGGTCATGCAAAGAACATCTGTGTGAAATTATTTCAAATTCTGACCAGCGGTTTTAGAAAAGAAGAATTTTTAAGATTTATTTCATCTCTGTATATTGCAATCAGTCCCCATTCACCAGAGCCATGATTCTAGACGGATCAAAATTTCGCGAGAAGTTTTTGAAAAGGGTCAGCCAAGGAAATATTGCTGTGAAATTATTTCAAAATCTGACTAGCTGTTTCAGACATGAAGAATTTTTAAGAATTCCATCATTTCCCTATAGTGCAAGTAGCCCCCATTCACCAGAGCCCCCTTTTTTGACGGATAAAAATTTCAAGAACAATTTTTGAAAAGGGTTACCCAAGGAACATCTCTATAGGAAATTATTTTAAAATCTGACATTCAGTTTCAGAGGAGAAGATTTTTACAGAATTTCCTTGAAAATTCCATTTGGCTGCCATGGCAACCAGAGTTTTAGATGGAATCAAATTCTCTGAACAATTTTAAAAGAGGATATCGAAAGGAACATTCCAGCCAAGTTTGGTCTAAATTGGCCCAGCAGTTTAGGAGGAGTTGATGCTTAAAGAATTGCTGGCGACGCACGATGCTTTGACGCACGACTGACACCGGGTAATCCTATAAGCTCCCCATGAGCATGTTCTGCTCATGTGAGCTAAGAAAATATTGCGGTCCATGATTAATTCACAGCCTCTTTAAGATCATATTGCACAAACTTGAAGTCTTAACATCAAGGGCAGCTAAAAACACCAACACTTGCAAGGGACTATCTTTAGATCTTCAACTACCAGTACACAACCCCCCCCAGCTGCCGCCTCCCGCCTAGTCCCAATTTTCAGCATTATCATCGCCCAATTTTTATCAAGACGATTCTAGTGAGTACCCATAATGTAGGGTTTGGAAAAGAAATAGTGGATTTAGAATACTATCACTCCCTCTTATCTGGATTTCCCATCTTATAAAAGAGCATAATAAAAGGGACTTAAAAATAGTGAATATTTAGAGTTTGTGTGATTATAAATTTGTAGATAACTAATTTGATACACGAAATACTCCCAACTCTTTACCATATGAGAACTTTTTGGACTGGACCAAATTCAAAGCATCTACATCATGATATCGGACTTTGTTAGGATGAAAAATATTGTGGGAAAGGGAGAAAATGCTGGTAACAAGCATTTTCTCCTTTTCCTACAATGTTTTCTATAGGTTTCCTTCTCAGGCTTGTGTGGTAAAGAGTTAGATTCTTTTCAATTTTTTTTAATTTAATCATTTCCCTATAGTGCAAGTAGCCCCCATTCACCAGAGCCATGTTTATAGACAGATCAAAATTTCACGAATAATTTTTTTAAAAGGGTCACCCAAGGAACATCATTGTGAAATTGATTCAAAATCTGACCAGCGGTTTCAGAGAAGAAGAATTTTTAAGAATTTCTCCATTTCTGTATAGTGCAAGTAGCCCCCATTCATCAGAGCCATGTTTCTTGGCCGAACAAAATTTAGCGAACAATTTTTGGAAAGGGTCACTTAAGGAACATCTCTGTGAAATTATTTTAAAATCTGGCCTTCTGTTTCAGAGAAGAAGATTTTTAAAGAATTTCTTAGAAAATTCCATTTGGTTCTCATGGCAACCAGAGTTTTTGACGGTATCAAATTCTGTGAACACTTTCTAATGAGATCCTCCCAAGGAACATTCCAACCAAGTTTGGTCCAAATTGGCCAAGTGGTTTAGGAGGAGCTGATGTTTAAAGAATTGTAGATGACGCACAACGGCTGACGCATGACGAACACCGGGTGATCCTAAAAGCTTCCCTTGAGGACGTTGTGAGCTAAAGACAGTCCTGGATTGGCATACTGAAGTCTCTCTTAACCTTTTACCATACGACAATCATTTTGGACTGGTCCAAATTGAGAGAATTTGCAGATGACAAAATAAATGTGACAAGTTAAAATTTGCTATGGGAAAGGTAGAAAACATTGTGGGAAAAGGAGAAAATGCTGGTTACCAGCATTTTCTCCTTTTCCCACAGTGTTTTCAAAAGACTTCTTTCTCAGGGGCATCAAAAGTAGGGATTGTGTGGTAATGGGTTAACCTTGTACCACGTAATTCTGAGTTTTAACTTACCTGATGAAAGCCTATTGAATTCATTGTGGGAAAAGGAGAAAATGCTGGTAACCATCATTTTCTTCTTTTCCCACAATGTTTTCTACCCTATAAAAGACAAATTGTGTCATTCTAGATGTATCTAATTTGCATCTGCAAATGCTTTCATTTTGGAGAAGTCTAAAATTTTGTCATTTGATATAGGGTTAAGACCAACTTCAAATATTAAATTACCAAATGGATGGATAAAATATGACTGTACTGTATAACAAACATTTCCCAATGGGTCTTAGACACATTCTTAATACAAAGTTATGCAACAGGGGCTTAAAAATCAGTTAAGGACATACAAATTAAAAATGGCACATTTAAGAAAAGTGAAAATGTTAAAAAAAAAATTTTCCTTACCTTTAATAGTAGGAAACATCCTTTTGATTTCATCTTTCAGAACCTAATATTAGAAGTAACATAGAAACCTTCATCCTTTAAAAACTAACACTACAAGAAACATAGAAACATACATCACAATGAAGTAACAGGCAATTCCTGATGCAATTACAAATATTAACATAATATCTTATCTGTAAAACATTTATATTTAAAAACGAAACACCTTCATGCAGACACAACGGAAATCATTTTCTATATTGTATTTCATACTTTAATCGAAAAATAAATACACACACTGTACATGATTTTTTTTTTTTAAAACAAAGAATAGAAACAAATTTAGACTTTTTTTTCCAAAAAGACTAGTGCACAAACTCTTAACTACTAAAACTAAAGATAATAACCATACGACAAAATTTTAGACTGGTCCATGGTCCAAACTGAAAGCAATTGCAGACTACAAAATAAAAACTCAAAAATTGAAATTTGTTTCCAGCAGGGTAGAAAACAATGTGGGAAAAGGTTACCAGCATTTTCTCCTTTTCCCACAATGTTTGAAAGCATATGTAGACAACACAATTAAAGCCACTTAAATAATGAAATTTGTTCTGGGAAGGATAGAAAACCTTCTGGGAAAAGGAAAAAATGCTGGTAACCAGCATTTTCTCCTTTTCCCACAAAGTTTTCGAAAAGCTTCGTTCTCAGAGTTCCAAAAACCAGGGACTGTTTGGTAGAGAATTAAACAAATCTGTCGACTTCACGAGGCATGGATATCCAGCGTCCATAACCCTGCTGATGCATCCTCTGATGAAAAGACATCTTAGCTTGATTGTAATTATCAGATTTCATCTTCAACTGTTTGTATGTCATGTTCACTTCAGACTTATTGTCTGTAAGTTGTCTGTATAGTCTCAGAAATGAGTCCTTGCACAATCTTGAGGGTTGAGCCATACAGTCCATGCTGAAAAAAATATACAGTTTTACCTCTTTTCATGCCATAGACAACACCAGAAGCTTTTGTGGATAGTGTAGATTAAGATCAGACTACACAAAATTTGCAGTCTGATCTCTGATGTGCACTGTCCACAGCTATTTTCTAAACTATGAGTGAACTGCCTATTAATCTTGCAGAGAACATGTACTTCATGTATTTAGTGGTGAAAGAGTTTATGTCACAAAATGTTCTGATAAAATGACAGCAATACTGATAAAGGAGACATAAATGGACAGATTATTTTAGAGTAATCTTCCCTTGTTGTATGGATTGCTTTTTTTACTAGTGATCAATTATTCCAAGTTTCAAGTATATGTGTTGGGGGGAAGCCAAGACAAAGCAAAACATCAAATGACACAATGCACAATGACAACGACAACAACGCAGATGAAAACAACAGGGCTATATTAATATCTCAATGTTTTCTTTAAAAAAACAGCTAAGGTAAAAAAGCGGAGTTAAATAAGGATCATTTCTGTGAAATTATTTCAAAATCTGACTAGTGGTTTCAGAGAAGAAAACTTTTATAGAATTCTTCATGTATAGCACAAATAGCTCCCCACCACTACAGCCATGCTTCTAGACGGATCAAAAATTTTGCCAACAATTTTTCAAAAGGGGCATTTCTGTGAAATTATTTCAAAATCTCATTAATGGTTTCAGAGAAGAAGAATTTCAAAATTTCAAAGAATTTCTTCTTCAAGTCCATACAGCCATACATCCCCCCCCACCAGCAGTTTCAAAGGAGAAGATTTTTTATATTTTTTTAGAGAACTCCATTTAGTTACCATGGCAACCAGTGTTTTTGACAGAATCAAGTATTGTGAACAGTTTTTTAAGTGGACCATCAAAGGAGCATTTCAGCCAAGTTTGGTCCAAATTGGCCTTGTTGTTTAGGAATAAAATATGTTTAAAGAATAGTTGTCATCTTACGACACGCAACATATGACAAACATAAAGTGATCCTAAGAGCTCCCCTTGAGCATGTTGTGCTCAGGTGAGCTAAAAACACAGGACCAAATTTTTAGACCAGTTAAAATTAGGGAAGCATTTGCAGAGGACAATTTCAATGTGGCTTAAAAGATAGGATTCGTTTTTGAAAGGTTCAAAACACTGTTGGTAAAGTTGCCAGCATTTTCTTCTTACAGAATGTTTTCAAAAGCTTTCTTCCTCAGGGTCATTAAAATTTGGGATTGCTGTAAATGGATTAACCCTTTCCCACACAATGCCGAATTTTAACAACCTTGAGAAAAAGAACTTTTGAAAACATTGTGAGTAAAGATAACCAGCATTTTCTCCTTTTCTACCCTCTTACTCTCACTTTGACAGAAACAGGCAATTATTAGTATTTTGTACAAGGACAGACACGCAGACAGACATACAGACGGACAGGCTGATTCCAGTATATCCCACAAAACAATTGTTTTGCAGGGGTATAACCAGGGATTGTTTGGGAAAGGGTTAACAATCAATCCGAGCTTGAAGCAATTATCCTCAGTAATGACAGTGAAATTATAAAATGTCGAAGTTTTTTCATGGCAACAACAAATCAGGCAATGTAAATATCTCGACATCATCTTCAAAAATTTCCTAGCATAACCCTTTTCCTAGCAATCTCTGGATTTCACGACCCTAGGAAGGAAGTCTTTAGAAAACTTTGTGAGAAAAGGAGAAAATGCTGGTAACCAGCATTTTTTCCATTTCCCATTTTTCCACCCTATCAGGGACCTGAAGCTAACTTGTACCAATTCTGAACACTGTCTTCCACAGATGCTCTCAGCTAGGAAGAGTTCGAAATTTGTTGTTTGGTAAAGGGTTAAAACTATCAGTGCAAAGGTAATTACGTTTTCATTGTTTGTCCTGTGGTACCATCTGTAAATTCAGGTTCATCGTCTCCAAGATTCCAGTTCAAACAGACAGGTTTTGATTTCTCTGTTGCTCTACATGTATCAAGCTTTGAAACAACTTTGAGATCGGGATGATTGAGGCAGAAATTTGGTGGAAGCTGCAGTTCAAGTCTCTCCTTTTCATAATTTACACGACAACAGAGTGAGCGGGAGAGATGGCCCTGATGGTACAAGTTTCCTGCAAATCATTAAATAAAAAATACATGTATAATTTAGATTCAAGAAGCAACAAGAGCTGTCACAGAATGTGACTTAATGCCCCCGCCAGCACTTTGACAGAAAAAAAGTAAAGTTCAAGGGGAGATAATTCCTTAACCAGTATGAGTTGACACTTGAAAATTGCATCTTGCAAATCTTCAATATATGATCAATATATGTACAAAGTTTCAATACAATTGAAGGAAAACTGAAGGAGGAGTTTGCCACGCAAATTTAATGATACATGTATTTTTTATACAGATAAACACAATGGACACGCATTTTTTCCTTTTTCCAAGTTCCCAAGAGCTTTCATTTGCAGGGTTGATTAATCATGGGATTGAATTGGTAAGTGTTAATATCTTTCCCAGATTAAAATAATTTAGACTTGTCCAACTCAAAAGCATTTACAGATAATGAGTAAAAAGTTGCTAAAAGTATTGGATTTGCCTTAGAAAGGGGAGAAAACATTGTGGGGAAAAAGATACAATTTTCACTTAAAGAATTTTCTCCTTTTCCAATGGCATTTTCAAATGACTTTTTTCCCATGGTCCTGATAATTCTAGATTGTGTGATAAAGAGTTAACGCCGATTATGTTTTAGACTTGTCCAACCTAAAAGCATCGTTGACTGAACTGGATATGTCTTTCAAGTTGTCTACTCTAAATGCTTTTAGAATGAACATGTCTATACCTTAGATTTTATGAAACAGAATGAGATGATGATAGAAAATTACTTATCATAGTTTTAACTGTTTAGCTTGCAATTCCTTTCACCATCTTTTAACCCTTTACATACAATCATAAGTTTGATTACCCTAAGGAAGAAGCCTTTAAACAACATTGTTGTAAAAAGGAAAAGTGCTGTTAATCAGCGTTTTCTCCATTTACCTAACATGTTTTCCACACGTCCACAGAAAACTTCAGTTTTGAACCATGTTTAATCCATCGGCAGCAAACCCTCTCAAAGAGGACAAGTCCAAAATTCTCTTGATTGGTAAAGTGTCAAAAGATTTTTTTCTCTTTTTTTTCTTGCAAAGCCTACTTTTTTTACATGCTTTCACAATTTTGGAAAAGAGAAAAATTATCAAAGGAATTCAGTCAAATCTGTGCAAGCAGCCACACATGCATGAACAGCAGTCAATCTGTGAACAGCAACCAACATAAATCCGCCCTTGCATATTTCATTATCTTGTGCTAACTAATCTTCTGCCAAATACAGGCAGCAGTCACTTGAATTAGTATGATTTTACTGTTTGACACTTACAACACGAGCCCTACTTTTGATGCCCTTGAGAAAGAAACAGTTAGCAAACATTGTGGGAAAAGAGGAAAATGCTGGTAACCATCATTTTCTCCTTTTCCCACTATGTTTTCTACCCGTCACAAAACAAATTTCAAATTTTCAGTCACGTTTATTTTGTCGTCTGCAAATGCTTTCAATTTGGACTAGTCTAAAACATTGTCGTTTGGTAATGGGTTAAACAACACCCACTCTTATCACATGCAACCGTTTATCACATAGTATTTACTTGATAAATTGATATTTACAACTCACCTCTTTTTCTTTCACAGATTGACTGCTCTTAATGTGTGTCTGCTTGAATAGATTTGACTGTAAATATCTAGAATTTATGTGTTATTTCTGTGTTTTATTTTTTTATTTTTTTTTTTAAATACAAATAGATTGAAAGTTCACTGCATCAACCTTGACCTATAGAAACCATCATATTAACCCATTACCACACAATCCCTACTTTTGGTGACCCTAAGAAAGAGGCCTTTAGAAAACGTTGTGGGAAAAGAAGAAAATGCTGGTAACCAGCATTTTCTCCTTTTCCCACAATGTCTTCTACCCTTCACAAAACAAATTTCAAGTTTTCGGATACTTTTATTTATTCATCTGTAAATACTTTCAATTTGGACAAACCTAAAATTCTGTTGTTTGGTAATGAGTTAACTACACAATATAGTGCAAGAAGTTCACATTGTGGACAACAGTCAATCTGAGAACAACATCCATTTTAGAACTTCCCTTCCAATGTGTGGCTGCTATACACAGATTTGACTGAATTTCAAAAGTATATACATGTAGGTAAAAATTTACCCAGAGTAATTGTTTTGAGATAAACTGGCTCAAGAAAGAGTGACAACAATGCCCCTTGTAATCCAACAACATTCCAGCGACAGATTTTATCACTACATGACATGATCTGTAGACTCTCCCCACGCTTGATCCCGTCATACGTCTGGCCAACAAAACCAGGTTCTATTGGAATGGTCCCTTCACCTGAAAAAATATTCATGGAAAAAACTTGATATCTTTCAGTCTTGATCAAACACTCCAGTACTTTACATGACATTTTGTCTTGTGCTGCTTTCCAAAAGTGTGAAGTTCCACCAAAATATCTTAAAAGGTTTTCGAGTTATAGGGCAGACATAATTTGTAATGGAAAATAATCAAAGGGAAATAACTCCAAAAATTTACAAGCCAGATTTGTAGTTCTTGTGCATGGCACTTCATCTCATGGTACTTTATGAAAGTGTGAAGTTTCATCAAAATATCTTAAAAAGTTTTCAAGTTACAGAATGGACATCATTTGTGAGACAGACTGACTGACAGGGGACAGACAGACAGATGCATGGAGCAAAACAAAATGTCTACCAAACCTGACAAGGAAAGACATAATGAGACCTCTAGGCTGAGCAGATGAACTTTGAATATGTTGTCCAAGTAAACTTATTACAGATAATATTTTACCTATTTCAAACTCCTCTGCGGCATCATGAGGACAAACAATCTGTCCATTTTTCCTAAGTACTGGACTGAAAATGAGGGTGCATACAAGGTTTTTCCGATCCCAGTGACCTACTTTTTTACCCCAAGTGATCCATTCCCACTCAGCTAGGATATCATCCAAACAGGCATTTAAAAAAATTCATGAAAATTACAGAAAATATGGCCCCCTAGGGTGAACACAAAGTTTTACAAAGATTTGTCCCGATTACCAACATTTTGACCTGACATGACCCTTATTAATATTCATCTGAGATGCTGACCACTACAATAAACATTCTGACCAAATTTCATAAAAATTGGGTTAAAATTGCAGCCTTTGGAATGCATATCAGAGGTTTTTTTTTACTAACAATGACCAATTTTAATACTCATCTTAGATATAATCAAGGCGAACATTTTGTCCAACTTTTATGAGAATCACACACACACACAAAAAAATAGAAAAAGTCAATATATGCCCCAGTGACATACCAGTACATTTGAAGCCAAGGTGACCCTACTTTCAAATCTGCGAAATACATAATCAAGCCAACGTTATTCCAAATTTCGATGAGTATCCAGCTGAACATATAGCCCCAACAGTGCAAACAAGGCTTTACCAAACAATCCCTGGTGTTTACGACCCTGAGAAAAAAGCCTTTTGAAAACATTGTGGGAAAAGGAGGAAATGCTGGTAATGAGTCCATGAGACGCGTTAGCATACCATATTTGGGACCATATTTCACTGAGTGGAGATACAGGTTTTTTCTGTCGAGTGTGTTATTTCACCCGATTCAACACATGTATCTGATTGGGAAATTTCACTAGTATATAATAAATCTTCAAACAGTATAGACCAATGTTAGCTTCATGGGCTGTATTATAATTTGGGTTGGGTCAACTTGAAAGATTCATGATAGTGAAACAGTTTAATCAGTACGGAAGTTCTCACCATTTTCCTGTTTGGCTCTCAGCAAACCTTGTGTCCTCGTGTTATTAAATAGAGGTCTGTGCTGGGTACTATCCACTGATACCAAATCTTTTTCCTGTTCACTGAAACAACGAAAACAACAAAAAAGTACTGCATGCTGTTGCTTTAAAAATATATATGGCATGTTTGATTCTAAGCAACAGGTCAACACAATTTAACTCTTAATTTAACAAACAGCTAAAATGTGGACATCAGACAAGATAAAGATCAGACAACTACAAATGAACATATCAGCACATTGTGTTCCAGTAGACAAAAGTGTCAACTATAAATTTTTTATTCTGACTTTTGAAAATATCCAAATCTTATCACCAATCACCAAAATTCAAATATACACTTACCAGTGTGTGAATAGTGCACCATCTCCACAAGGGGCTGTAGATATGTATAGATGAAATGATATGTATTCTCTAAACCGTTTCTTTCCACCTGGGCCTACCTCTAACAGTCTTTCATCCTGGTTCTTCAGCAGCATAAACAAAACTCTAGCAGTAAAAAAACCAGCCTTTGTTCAACTGATACCAGCAACGAAAGCATACCGAGTAGCTTACCCCTTATTATTACTAGTTTGGCTTGTTGTTTCTTGTTACATTTATTATTGTTTGTCATCATTCTAAAACAAATACATGGGGTTAAAGACAAGCCATCCCTACATCAGGAGGATAAATTGAGGGGTATTGAAACTCACATACAGGAATGTTACAGGGATAACTTAGTGGTCATTTTAGGTTTTTTACTTTGCACAGTTACTAAACACTGAAGTCGTTTAAATCCATATAAATAGAAATACCCAGAATTTATATTGCAGTGACATCATCAAGCTCATACACAAACTGCATATTTTACAAAGGTTTGAATGATGTCAGTTCTCGGTGACGTCAGTTTCAGTGAATCTAGGTGTTCAAGAGTAAAATCTTATTTCGCCAGCGTACTCTATTTGTGAGACCACTGAATAGAAATTTAGCTGAATACAAGTTGGAATGGTAAAACTCTGCAGTACAATAAAGTCATTAGTTGTACTGTCAGATGGCATGGAACTTGGAAACTTGTTAATAGCTGTGGCAAATCATGTCACTACCTTGGCTTCGGCAACATAATTTGCCAAAGCCATGAAAAAGTTTTTAAGTTCCATGCCACCTAAGAGTACAACCAATACAGTAAAGCATACCTTTTGAAACCTCTCCTAGCCAGTATTTCAGCATGGGAATCATGTAGAACCTTGCCAGTCTCTGTTAAAAGGTCACCTTTGATACATCTGTTGCCTGAATAAAAAGAAAGAAATAAAAAATAAATGGTTGATATCTTCAATAAGGAAAGGTTATCAGGCAAGCAGAATTATGCCAAGGACGTGCCATTGCGGGAATGACCCTAAAAAATAACAGACGGCACATTGAAATAATGTTTCATGGGCCAACTGGTACGTCAAAAATATGCAGTGTTGTATATTTTGCTTTTCACCAGTATTTGGCTAGGGCTCAAAACAGTCTTACTTAAGAACACTCATACAAGAAGCTCAGTGCTTCCAGGGCAACTACCGGTACAACCCAGGGCCTTAGGTTGTGAGTCCTCACTACCTTAGCTCATAACCAAATGACAAAATTTTAGGTTTGTCCAAATCGAAAGCATTTGCAGATGACAAAATAAATGTGACTGAAAATTTGAAATTTGTTTAGGGGAGGGTAGAAAACATTTTGGGAAAAGGAGAAAATGCTGGTTACCAGCATTTTCTCCTTTTCCCACAATGTTTTCCAAAGGCTTCTGTCTCAGGGTCATCAAAAGTATGGATTGTGTGGTAATGGGTTAAGGCCCTGGGTTTTAGCTGCCCTCACAATCTTAAGGCCCTGTGTTATAGCTTCCCTGGAGCCACTGGGTTTCTTGTACGACTGTCCTTAACCAGAAAACCAGTGAATCACATAGAGATTGTTGTATGCAACTACTTTCAAATTGAATAATTCCTAAAGTTTATCAAATGGTACGGAGTCTGTCATGGCCTATCTTTGGTTATCAAGCACATAACTTGACCCATGCTCTGTAAAAACTTGGTCACATACATCTGCAAAAAGCATTGGCCCATGTGAGCCTGAGCAGTCCACTCAGGCTGACATGGATCAAGACTTTGCCTTTTATAATTTTTATGCATGGCCAAGGACCATTCTACCTCCATATTAAATCAGTTAACAGACATAATGGTTTAAACTGATCCATATTTTTGTGATGACTTTCACTTTGCAGAGGCTGCTGTAGAGTGAAACTCTCTTCTTTTCGTAAATTTTCTTTTATGTGAATTTATCAGAAGTAATTTTTCTATCATGGTTTATCTTTCAATAAACCACCGTTGTGAGTTATGAGGCACAATTAATAATCCACGAGGGCAAAAGCCCAAGTGGTTTATTCATTGTGCCTCATAACTCACAACATGGTTTACTGAACAATACACCACAACAGAAAGAAGATTATTTCAATTCTGTCATGACCACAAAAACGTGGATGCAGATTTTATTTGGTTGAATAACTTACTTACTTTTTTTACACAGAATGAAATCTCTCTATATGGAATGATGTCACTCTATGTAAAATAATGCAGATTTTACCATGCTTTTGTTGCACTGTATTTACAGAGCCAAATTGACTTGTCATGTTAGAAATACATATGTTTATTTTGAAGATACAATCTCAAATACACATTGATATAGCCATAAACTATTTCTGTTGTTGTTCTGCATCATCTATCTACTAAATTGCTGGCTGGCCACCCATTATTTCAAAAATTCTCCTCTGCAGGTCTGATAGTCTTTTACAACACAAGTCCACAAGATAAATGCTTTTTGGAAAAAATCATGGGAAAAGGAGAAAAGGAGAAAAATGTTGGTTAACAGTATTATCAAATATTTCAAAAGTAAATCCCACCATTTGAGTGGCAGATAATTTCTTCTCTGGAAAGGCTTTAACCCCTGTTTTTTTCAACCTTGAGATAGAAGCCTTTTGAAAACATTGTGGGAAAAGAAGAAAATGCTGGTAACCAGCATTTTCTCCTTTTCCTGCAATGTTTTCCTCCCTTCCTGAAACAAATTTAAATTCTTTAAACACATTTATTTTGTTGTCTGCAAATGCTTTGAATTTGAACCAATCTAAAATTTTGTCGTTTGGTAAAGAGTCAAAAGTTGGAAAAGTTTTAGATTATGTTGCATGGTAAACAGTTAAAAGTTGTGCTTGAGCTATAGAGCTTTAGAAGATTAAACACACACCTGATCCTAAACTAACAAACTCGTAGCTTCCAGTCTTGCCATCTCTCATAACGATAGCTGCTACAACCTTCCTGCCGGTCGGGAAATCCGTTTCCTTGAGAAATGTTCCAAACTTGTCCAAGGTCATCTTTTCCATCATGTCTGCATGGCTTTCAGATTCCCTGTGGTTCTAAAAACAGTAACATTTCTTAACCCTTCTCCAATCAATCCTGAGTATTAACAATGCTGATTAAGAAAGCTTTTGACAACATTGTGGGAAAAGGAAACAAGAGGGCCAAGATAGCCCTGGACAGCTCGCCTGAATTTTTGAGAGGACCAAGCCAATTTTTTTTGGAAGTATTGAAATTTTCTAAACTAAATTATTATTATGCCAAGCATCGAGATGATTCTAATGAATACTCACAACATAGGGTTTCAGACAGAAATAATGGATTTAGAGCACCATCACTCCCTCTTATCTGGAGCTCTGGTCTTATTGTGAAAAGTGCTAAAATTCACTTTCCTGTGGATAAACACTCTGGAAAAATCTAATTGTTTGCAGGCAGAAAGTCCTCAGCTGGACAAGTATAGGAATTCTGCAACCCTGCACCATATGAACCACTTTCAAGCTTGTCCAGATATCATCCAGATTAACATCCCAACCAACTGTCATACTCATTTGACTAAAAATGTGGTCTGTAAGGGATACAGGTTACAAACATTTGGCCTTGTGTCTTGACCCTATTTGACCCATTTTTGAACTTGTCATAAGTTTCATAACTATGTAAATACAAGAGGGCCATGATGGCCCTGTATCGCTCCACTGGCTTTTTAACCCTTTACCACACAAACTGAAGTGTTTATGACCATGAAAAAGAGGGCCTTCAAAAACAATGAACACTGTCAGGCAATACAAGTAGATTAATTCATTGGCATGAAAGGTAAAATCCTTGGAAAAATAAGCTGAATGATAGAAACCTTACTCTGAATTTATTATTCACCTCATGTGAGCATAACTATTAACATCAAAATGAATCACACTCCTTGAAAACAGAACATTTTCTATCAAAAACTTAATGTCTAGCACCAATCATGTATCAAAGCAGTTTGATAATCAAGGGAAGTAAATAGTACCAAACTTTATCTTTCATAAAAAGAGTTATTTCCCTTGATAAATGTTTAAATTGAAGTGACTATATTTTGAAGCCCATGTTAAACTTGTGATCCCTGAATGGAGGCAATTTTGACCCCAGACCTACAATATGAAACTAGAATGTGTGTTTATAAACAAGAAGATTTTTCAATCTTGCCCAATAAAAAGCCCTGTAAAACAAGTTTGCTCAATAAAAGGCCCTCTAAAATATGTGACCCATGAGACAGGTTTATCAAGTTTTCACTGTAAAAGCCAATGTAAAACTTGTGACCCCTGGGGTGGGGTCAAACTTGACCCCCAAAGTTAAAATTTGGGCCCTCTTGGTAGAGGCCCATAAGATAAAGCTACACGCAAAATTTGTTAGCCCTAGGCCTTATGGCTATGTACGAGTAGATTATTAAAGTTTCCCTATATAAGCCCATGTAAAACTTGTGACCCCCTGTGACAGGGCTAAATTTGACCCCAGGGCTATAATTTGGGCACCCTTTGGTAGAGACCTCCTAGATAAAGCTACATGCAAAATTTGATAGCCTTAGCCCTTACAGCTAGGTACGAGTAGATTATTAAAGTTTCCCTATATAAGCCCACATAAAATATTTGTTACCCCCCGGGGCCGGGCCAAATTTGACCCCAGGGCTATAATTTGGACACCCTTTGTAGAGGTCCACTAGATAAAGCTACATGACAAATTTGGTAGTCCTAGGCCCTATGGCTAGGTGGAAGAAGAATTTTAAAGTTCTCCCTATATAAGCCCATGTAAAACTTGTTACCCCCGGGGCAGGGCCAATTTTGACCCCAGGGCTATAATTTAGACACTGTTGATAGAGGTCCACTAGATAAAACTACATGCCAAATTTGGTAGCCCTAGGCCCTATGCCTAGGTAGAAGAGGAATTTTAAAGTTCTCTCTAAGCCCATGTAAAACTTGTGACCCCCGGGGCAGGGCCAATTTTGACCCCAGGGCTATAATTTGAAGAAACTTGGTAGAGGTCCACTAGATAAAGCTACATGCAAAATTTGGTAGACCTAGGCCTTACGGTTTTAGACAAGAAGATTTTCAAAGATTTTTAAAATTTTCCAGTTTTGTTGCCATGGCAACCAGAGTTTTTGAAGGAATTAAATTCTTTCAAGAAATTCTGAAGAGGACCATGACAGGATCATTTCTGTGAAGTTTCGTCAAAATTGGATGGGTAGTTTCAGAGAAGAAGATGTTTAAAGAAAAAGTTAACGCACGGACGGACGGACGGACGGACGCACGCACGCACGACGGACAACGGGCCATGACATAAGCCCGCTGGCCTTCGGCCAGTGGAGCTAAAAAATGTAACTTTTAGAGCATACATGAAGTAAAAGTTGATTACGAATGACACACAATAGACAACATTGAGCACTCTTTGCTCAGATGAGTTCAAAAACATGTTCTGTTTTGAGCCACAGGCCCCATTCTACACCATTTTTCTCCTTTTCCAACAATGTTTTCAAAAGGTTTCCTTCCTAGGGTCATTAAAAGTTGTCATTATGTGGTAAAGGGTTTAAACCTTGAAATACATACAAAATGACTTCAAAGATAACATCAACTGTGATATCAAACATATACGATAAGAAAATTTGTGATGGGAAATTTGTGATGGGAAATTTGCAATGGGTGCAATTGTAACAAGAGAGGCTATTGTATAAATACCTGTACTCCAGTCTGTGACTGCCTTCGTAAATTTATTTTACCTTCTTCTTCAAGCCATTGCAAAATCTTTTCTGATATAAGGCGGTTTCCTTCTTTCTTACTTTTGGCTTCACTGACTACAAATTCTTTTCCATTGACTTGAGTCTGCACCTGAAATCTGCACAAATGGATACCTACATTTAGTCTCGTGATTAATGGTTTCAGATTTGTCCACATTAAAAAAAATGTTTCAAAGAAAAAAAGAGCAACACAGTTTTTTCTGTTTGGCTGCTAGTGCTTTTATGTGAAAATTCTGTTAAAAAAAAAAAAAAACAAGTAAAACTGTGGTAAAGATGTGTTAACCCTTTCCCAAACAACAAATGTTGGACTCTTCTAAACCGAAAGAGTTTGCAGACAACAATTTTAGATTTTGAGAAAATGGCAGAAAGTTCTCAAAAAGGGTAGAAAACACTGTGGGGAAAGGAGAAATTGCTCGTTATGAGCAATTTCTCCTTTTCCCTCAGTGTTTTCAAAAGACTTTTACTGCAGACACGTAAAAAAAAGGGCTTGATTGGGCAAGGGTTAACAGCTTCCTGCCCGTAACTCTTTACCCAACAACATATTTCACACTTTTCAAAATTGAAAGTATTTAAAGCCAACAACTAATGTGGCTGAAATGATTTTTTTTGCCCTTTGGATAAATAGAAAATATTGTGGGAAAAGGGGAAAATGCTGGTAACTAGCTTTTTCTCCTTCTTTCCACATTTCTTTTTCGAATCTCATTCAGAGTCATGGAAGCTGGGATAGTGTGGTAGAGGCTCATGGTACAGTTCCCCTTTTGATAGTTAACCCATTACTACACAATCCCTAGTTTTGAAGACCCTGAGAAAGGAGCCTTTAGAAAACATTGTGAGAAAAGGAGAAAATGCTGGTAACCAGCATTTTCTCCTTTTCCCACAATGTTTTCTACCCTTCACAAAAAAAAATTCAAATTTTCAGTCACTTTTATTTCGATGTCTTCAAAAGCTTTTGATTTGGACAAACCTAAAACATTGTTGTTTGGTACTGAATTAACACCAGCCAAAGTTTGAGGGAAATATCTTCAGTAATAAACATTCAATACTTACACAGGTTTATGGGCTGGGCCAGACTGCTCATACACGTACTTCAGGGCCAAACACTCTTTCTGTGTATACTCATTTAGTATACTGATTGGATTTTTGGCAAGGTTCCCATTCTGCACGCCCTGCCCCATGTCAACAGAGCTTTGAGATGCCTGTCAAAAATAAAATTTATTTAACTCTTTACCAAATGACATAATTTTAGATTGATCCAAATTGGAAGCATTGGCAGACAACAAAATTAATGTGACTCAAAAGTTGAAATTTGGTTTGGGAAGGATAGAAAATGTGGGAAAAGGAGAAAATGCTAGTTACCATCATTTTCTCCTTTTCCCACAATGTTTTCTACCCTTATCAAAACAAATTTCAATTTTTGATTCACATTTTTTTTGGTCATCAGCTAAATGCCTTCGATTTGGACAAGTCCAAAATTTTGTTGTTTGGTAAAGAGTTAAGACCCAAATAACTGCTACATCATGGTTACTCTTGTCTTTAGTGTTTCAAGAAAAGCAGACAGTGTTAATCCATTGCCACACAATCCCTACTTTTGACAACCCTAGAGAGAGAAGCCTTCAGAAAACATTGTGGGAAAAGGAGAAAATGCTGGTAACCAGCATTTTCTCCTTTTCACACAATATTTTCTACCCTTCAGAAAACAAATTTCAGATTTTAAGTCACTTTTATTTTGACGTCTGTAAATGCTTTCAATTTGGACAAGCCTAAAATTTTGTCATTTGGTAAAGAGTTAACCAAAGATCAGACTGCATGTCTTGTGCAGTCTTCTCTTGATCTCCAATGACAGCAAAGATAAATATAGCGGTGAAAGGTGTCTTAGAGGTTAACTCTTTACCACACAGTCCCGACTTTTAAAGACCCTGAGAAAGTAAGCTTTGAAAACATTGTTGGAAAAGGAGAAAATGCTGGGAACACAGCATTTTCTCCTTTTCCCACAATGTTTTCTGCCAATCCTAAATTGAATTTCAATTTTTTATTCACATTTATTTTGTCGTCTGCAAATGCTTTCAAGTTGGACATGCCCAAAATTTTGTCGTTTTGTAAAGGGTTAACTCAATAGCAAACGACATAATTTTAGACTGGAAGTATATATTGAAAGTATTTGCAGACAACAAAATAACTGTGACTAAAGAATTGAAATTTGAAAAGAGGCTTCTTTCACAGGATTGTGTGGTAAAGAGTTAAAGAATGTCTTCAGACTGAAGATGCCTAAGACTGAGCTGGATCAGGGTTTATAAGCATACCATGTCTGGGTAACACTCCTGCAACAGCCCCTCTTTTGCAAGTTCAGCCAGGGCAATAATTGCTGCTCTTTTCTTTGCTTCTTTCTTGCTGCGGCCCTTCACAGCATGAAAACTTCTTTCCCCAACTCTGGCTTCAAATATAAATCTGCAAGGCAATGAAATTATTAGATCATAATCTTCATGTCTGTCATAACAAGAAGTAACCACACAAAACTTAGATATTTCTGGAACCTTTTATCAAGCAACAAAATTAAGGATGTCATGCTTCTCCCTTGGTAAACAGTGCATCCTATTCAATGAACCACAAAGAACTAGAGCTGTCATTAAATGTGATCTGCCCCCCACCAGCTCTTTGTAATAAAACAAGTCTTTGGCAAAGATTGCAGAATGGTTTAGTACAAAAGTAAGAGTTGAAAAAAGATCAAGGGGAGATAACTCCACCACAAATCGCAAATTGCACCACTTCTTATATGTAGGAACAGTGGGTGTAAATTTGAGTTCAGTGCCTGAAAAACTGCCGCAGTATTTCGCAGGACAAATTTGTGTCTACAGACATAGACAGACGGACAGAAAGACAGCCATGGTGATTCCAGTATAACCCCCTCCACTTCTTGTGGGGGGTATAAAATATGATGCTATTTATGTACCTTTCCCTCAATTTCTTGCACTTTATCTAAAATGGCTTGCAACACATGACAAGGGACATTCAGACATCTGTGTAAACTGTTGTCTCAGATCAGCCTGTGCTGAGTGTGCAGGCTGATCCAGATACAGTTTACACTGATGTCCGAATGTCCCTTTTTGCCTGTTGTATGTCATATTGTTATGCATTGTTATCTGGGGTAAGGACAACCTCGGAAATTACTGAAAACAACTGATCTGCATTTTGATTAAAGTCCCAACAAAAGGGGGTAAAAAGCATGAAACTATAACACTTTCACTTGTATGATGAGATAGGGAATATTTGGGGAGTTTTTTCCAGTGAAAGATCTCATTTCATAGAATTAACTTTATCGGTAATATTTTCACAAGTAGTGTTGCATGAGTAATCTAGAGCTATCAATAAACATGATTATACCCCCCACCAGCTCCTTGTCACAAAAACAGGTCTTTGTTACAGAATGCAGAATGGATTATTACAAAAGTAAGAGTTGAAAAAAGTTCAAGGGGAAGATCATTCCGTAAAAAATCACAGCAGGGTCATGAAAATTCCACATGCACAACTTCATATATATAGTAACACTATGTGTAAATTGGAGATCAGTACATGAAAAACTGTTGAAGTATTGCTCTGGACAAATTTGTGTCTACGGACAGACGGATGGACAGACACCCATGGCAATTCCAGTATACCACCTCCACTACATTGTGGAGGGTATAATTATATGAGTCATGCTCTGGGAATAACAGACTTAATCTATATGGAAGAATGTCAATCTCTGTCAGCCTGCACAGTCTGTACAGGCTGACCTGAATCGAAACTCCTTGAATGGCTATAAGTTCCACAAGCCAAAAAACAAATATGAGCCTTACTCTGGCATATGCTGTAAGCCTTCTGTTCCAACAAAGTCAAGACTATAACTGATTTTCTTTCTCTGCGCATATTCTGTGAGTGCAGAAACTGGGTCCTTGTCTGGTACAGGGTTCACCATCTCGTCCATGGACATGGAATTTCCAATTCCATTGGTGGATTTTGTTTTCTGCAATTACAAGAAACATGCTAGCCTTGGTCCAGGCTGTTTTACTTTTTACAATTACTCTGTATTAATTCTTTACCACAGAATGAAATTTTAGACCAGTCCAAATTGAAAGCATTTACAGACGACAAAATAAAGGTGACTGAAAAATTAAATTTGGTTTGGGAGGGGTAGAAAACACTGTGGGAAAAGGAGAAAATGCTGGTTACCAGCATTTTCTCCTTTTCCCACAGTGTTTTCAAAAGGCTTCTTCCTCAGGGTCATTAAAAGTCAGGATTGTGTGGTAAAGGATTAAGTTCTCTTAATCATGTTCTGCTAAAAATCTTAGGCAGCTGTCTGTTTTTGGTTTCCATTATTACTACCACCTGGAGACATTTGATCATCTTCTCATGGTTATAAGTAGTGCAGATAATCTAATAAGAGATTTGAAACTCTTGAACAACTTTGGTAGAGCTTCACCCAAGGAACATCCCTAGCAAGTTTCATCAAGATTGGCCATGTGGTTTAGGAGAAGATGTTTAAAGAAATCATGGAAAACGGACGATGTAAGACGGACGACACACAATGGACGATGGACATTGGGCGATCACAAAAGCTGACCTTGAGCAGTTTGTGCTCAGGTGAGCTAAAAAAAAGACCGTGTTTCCCATCGATGTTGACCTGGGCTGTAGAAAATATCTAATTCCTCTTGTAGTTGGATTGTTTTCCACTACTGGGTTTTATGAATGAAACTTAAATGGCTCTGGGAGTATACGGGTGATTTTTTTTGTATTTTTGTAACATTTTCACCCCAAAGTCTGAAGGACCACCTTTAACCCTTTCCCAAATGACAAACTTTTGGACTAGAACAAATTGAAAGCATTTGCAGACGACAATTCAACTCTTTCTGAAAAGATGATTTCTGTCTGTGATAGGGTAGAAAACATTGTGGGAAAAGGAGAAAATGCTGGTTACCAGCATTTTCTCCTTTTCCCACGATGTTTTCAAAAGGCTACTATTCCAGACCCGTAAAAACCAGGGATTGTTTGGGAAAGGGTTAAAACATGGTTCATTGTACATTAACCCTTCACCACATGCAACAACTTTAGGATAGCCCATATGGAAAGCATTCTCAGACTACAAACTAATGGACTCAGATAATTGCCGTTTACTGTAAAGAGTATTAAACATTTTCTACTGAGCCACACAGGATCCCTGCATATTCCACCATTTACAAGTTCTATACAATTTAATATCAGTTGTTTTCATGTACATTGGCGAGTTCTGATTGGCTAAAAAAATTTTTTCATAGCTTCATGTAGAAAAAAGCCACCTTGTGCGGGAGCTACTTTTGCTGAAGGTTACTTTTGCTGTTCCTGCACACTGCTTTGCTTATTTCCTTTTGTTCTATTGGTTAATCTGCAGTATTGGGGATCTGAAAATTTCGTTCCTGTTGTATTCTTGCGCCATACATAATATGACTGGAAGGGGCTTTAGAAACTCAAACATTAGATTTAAAACTAAAGAAACTGAATGCAGTTTGACTTATTTCTGTGGGTGTATGTTGTCTGTTATATCAAATATAAGGAATGAAGAGAATTTTTTGCTTTCATGGAGGTATGAAAAAAACAACCTAATTACATTTTTGTATGAAAGAACTTTGACATTTCGTATAGTGTGATTAGGTTTCTTTTTACCTCCATGAAAAAGATAAAATCGTCTTCATACCCTAAATGAAAAGTTACCTCCAAATGAAGAGCTTTTTCTGCTGCTTTCATTTTTGCCTCTTTTTTGGTGGGGCCATTTTCAGTGCAGATCTTACGTTCATTCAGCCAGGCTGTAGCAGAGAATCTGTAAGAGATACAGTAAATTCCTTTAACCCATTACCACACAATCCCTACTTTTGACGCCCCTGAGAAAGAAGCCTTTAGAAAGCATTGTGGGAAATGAAGAAAATGCTGGTAACCAGCATTTTCTCCTTTTCCCACACTGTTTTCTACCTTTCACAAAACAAATTTCAATTTTTCAGTCACTTTTATTTTGTTGTCTGCAAATTCCTTTCGATTTGGACTAGTCTAAAATTTTGTTGTTTGGTAATGAGTTAAACAATGAAAAAGATTTCATTACGAGAGAATTCCTTGTCCTTTGGCTATAAAAATACCAGTACTCACATCCATGTGGTTGAAATTGTTTTAAATTCTCTTAGAATATAGAAACAGAATCTTTGAAAAGACTGATATCCAAACGTGCAAGGAAGTTGAAGAATACATAGTGGAAAAGGAAGAAAATGCCAGTTACCAGCATTTTCTTCTTTTCCAAATGAAAAAGATTTAGTCGAGGTTGAGGTTGTGTGGTGTTTGATGCCGTTTTCAACATCATTTCAGATATATCACAGCAGCCAGTGCACTTATCCATGTGTTCCTTGAGTTCCTTTTGTCAGTACTTCGCACAATTTTCTTTCCAAGCCACTGGCTGCTTTCCCATATGATCATCGTCAAAACAATAGTCAGCAGTGGGAGAATCCTGACCCATTAACTATTGTCAATCCTCGGAAAGAAATTGGCCAAGCCAGGGGTCATGGCCAGGGATCGAACCCTAGACCCCATGTAGACCATTGGAAAACACTGTTTGGAAAACATTGTGGGAAAAGGAGAAAATGCTGATAACAAGCATTTTCTCCTTTTCCCACAATGTTTTCTACCCTTTACAAAACAAATTTCAAATTTAATTTTCATTCGCTGTTTTTATGTCGTCTGCAAATTCTTTCGATTTGAACAAGCCTAAAATTTTGTCATTTGGTAATGAGTTAACTCTATACCAAATGACAAATTTACAGACTGGTCCAAATTGAAAGTATTTGCAGATGACTAAATAAATGTGACTGAAAATTTTAAACATCTGTCGGAAAGGGAAGAAAACATTGTGGGAAAAGGAGAGAATGATGGTTAACATTATTTTCTCCTTTTTACATCAATGTTTTCAAAAGGCTTCTTTCTAGGGGTCGTCAAAAGTTGGGATCTTGTGGTAATGAGTTAAACTTACATGTAACTTACATTTGTCTGTGTTTTGGCCCTTCAGGTCCAGAAATCTCTATCTTGGGTCTTTCTCTGTTGGATACCCCATACTCCTCAAAGGCACTGATAGCATTTTTGTTCAAATTTTTTGGAGGATCCATTTTTGTTTTCTACAAGCAGAATTAGATTCATTTAACCCTTTACCAAATGACAAAATTTTAGACGGTTCCAAATTGAAAGCATTGGCAGACTAAAAAAAATTACAGTGACTCAAAAATTGAAATTTGTTTTGGAAAGGGTTGAAAACATTGTGGGAAAAGGAGAAAATGCTGGTTACCAGCATTTTCTCCTTTTTCCACTTTGTTTTCAAAAGGTGTCTTTCTCAGGGTCGTTAAAAGTCTGGAGTGTGTGGTAAACAGTTAACTCTTTACCAAATGACAGCATTTTCTCCTTTTCCCATATTTTCACAAGGTATTTATCTCTGGGTCATAAAAACCATGAATTATTTGGTAAAGGGTTAAACAAGGACATTCAGTTCTTGTGTAGCATACGATTGAATACTATATCGTATGTTTTGGATACCCTTTACAAGACAACAACATTTTAGCTTTGTCCAAATTGAAAGTACGTGTATTTTGCCAGATGACAATTTCAGTGTGGTGTAAGATTTCTTTGACAGAGTGCAAAACATTGTGGGAAAAGGGGAAAATGCTGGTTACAAGCATTTTCTTCTTTTCTCACAATGTTTTCACTACTGCACAAGATATCTGTGTATCTTACAGCTCGTTTTAGCCATAAATTGTGTTGACATGTTTGATTTTTAAGTTGATGGAGTAACTGGTAAACCCGACACCTTTGGTATTAATCCAACACCTTTGCAGAGTTTTAAGATAAAAATCAAACTGCCTCATTACAAGGTAAACTATTTTAACCCTTTACTCCATAGATACTCATTTCTACGCATTGCTTGCAGGAGCCTTTGGAAAACATTGTGGAAAAGATGAAATTGCTCATACAAGTTCACCTTTTGTCACAATGTTTTCTTTGCTATCAAAAGGTGTCATATACACATAAGAAACAGCTTCAACCTTGCTGTTATTTAAGGTCAATTAGAGATAACATAGAATTGCCTTATGGGGTAAAAAGTTAAAAAAGTATTAAACTGTAACCACTATCCTAAAGTTATAGACTTTGCCCCCTTCCTTATAAAGAGTCCAACTGATACACTGTAACAATGCCATGGGTCCATTCTACCTTCTGTAACTCTTGTCTATAATCATAACCAGGATGATTACCCTTTACTCCACAGAAAAGAGAGCAAAAATACGAAGACCAGTCACAAAAATAGCATCGGAGCAGACACCTTTAGACTGAATGTAGGACTCCTTCGTGAGAATGAATCTTACAGATTTGTTTGTTTTCAAATTTTGGCACTTTAAATTAAAGTGCCAAAATTTAATTTTTGCAGTGCTTCCGGAAAATTGTACCCAAAGGCGATTTCAGTTTTTGAATGGTCGCCTCCGGTGCGGTGCAAAATAGATCTAGATGTCCAAATATGAAAAGAAGCACAGTAAACGTCGCCTTATTGAGACTATCCATTTATTAGATCAATCCGGATATTAGTAACCATACAATAAACAAAAAAACACCCGGCGCATGCACTAGATTCTTGGACAAAAAACAAACAAAATAAGCTTACATGAGTCAGCTCCTATATATGTCGAATAAGAATCAATTATTCAACGTGAGCCTTACGCATTCAGAACTTACAATCTGAACAGACACGCTGCCGCATCACCGGCGTCAGATCCCCGATGTTGTACGGATGTTTCGGTAACAGACGAGTTCGGTAACATAGAGTTCTATTTCGGTAATAGATTATCCAAAGCAATTATATAGTGTTTATGTATCGTGACATTCTTTACATCCAACCCATGGCTTTATTCTGTTCAAACCTTCTGTTCAAACCTTTGTTATTTCAAACCTTAATTTGTAATTTCCACCATGTTTCATAAATACTTTTTGTTATGTACCTCATTCCATGCTGTATACATGTACATGTATATTCACTATGAGGATTGTCTATCTATCAAGTGAAAAGGGGTGAAAAGTGAAAATAAAAGGTTTCAACCTATCTATCACGGTATAAATGGGTAAAAAGTGCAAAAGTAGAAGGTTTGAACAAAATTATATAATTGGTTTGTTACCGAAACATCCAATCGATTTATTATATAAGTCTATATTACCGAACTCGTCTGTTACCGAAACATCAAGAATCCAAGAATATGTTGGAATCCCCGATCGTAGCTCAAGTAGGACTTTGCGGTTTTCCAGATTTCGGTTGGTTAGTTATTTTTGGTAACTGGTCAACTCGTACCTAAGTCAACACGCTTTTTATTACATTCTGTTACTAATAATAGTACTTAACATTTTCCACCGAAAATGGGTAATATCAGTGTCACGCGAGGGCAGATATGACGCATCCTCGGATACCCCGGGGTCTCCCTATTTGCTACGCTACATCGACCCCTGGGACAATTAGTTGAATTTCCTTCGCTTTACCGCTGGCCGAATGCTGGCATTTCATTGGTTCCATCATCATTTTGTGATGGGCGAGTGTACTGTACGCTATGACGTTTCGTATCGATTTTCGACGGCTCGCTTTACCGCTGGCCGAATGCTGGCTTTTCATTGGTTCTATCATCATTTTGTGATGGGCGAGTGGACTGTACGGTATGACGTTTCGTATCGATTTTCGGCGGCTGATTCAAAGTTTTATTAGTCAATTGTCCCAGGGTCGATGTAGCGTAGCAAATAGGGAGACCCTGGGGTATCCGAGGATGGATATGATGGGGCAACGGGCTGATATCTGATATCCTGCCCGTTGATAAGATATTTGTTCTATATCCATAGCAACAGAACACTCGCTCGTAAACTAAGGTTCTCAAAACATCCATTTTGAAAAAAATGGGGGAATCGGTCCGTCATTCGCTTGCGGACAAATCTTCAGAACTATACTCAACGTTGGATCGTTAAACCGACAAACACATGATAAATAGTAATAGATTGTTGTTGCCTTGGGTTGGGAAACTTATCAGGCAATGTGTAGTGTCTATAGGCTAGATCTAGTAATTCTACAGTTTTTATCCATTGAGCCGGGTGAACCGAGCTTGATTAAGTTTTATAATTCGAAGCACCAACCATCTATTCTATTTATCCTGTTTCTCAGTTTTGATCCGTATCACACTAAATTGAATATTTAGATTGAGAAACAGTAATGGTAACATCTTTTTAACAATGAACAAACACGAAGAAATGTTTATTTAAAACGTCCTATATTGCACATATGCAGCTCTACGATCGTGATGATGAATGACGTCATGAACGTGACGTTTACCCGAGGAAAAAAGTTGTGTCGAATGGAGATAAGACTTTTTTGTTTTTAGTTTTTAAACATCCTAGAAAACAAAAAAAAAATGATCCTTGAATGTAATAAAGAGGTTATTACACGGCTGATGAGGGCCGGAGAGTGATATCGGCCCTCCACCTCGAAATCTGCCCTCGGGCTAAAGCCCTCGGGGCAGATATCTAGGTGGCGGGCCGATATCACTCTCCGGCCCTCATCAGCCGTGTAATAACCTCTAATTATGTCATGCCTTCCGGTAGGATATCGAGAAATAGCAGTGAAAATATTTTTCGTTATAACGTACGTGTTTTAGAACACGTTCTTACGAGCATTTCGCGTTAACTAATGCAACTTTCCCTATGCTAAAGCCCTCGGGGCAGATATCAAGGTGGCGGGCCGATATCACTCTCCGGCCCTCATCAGCTGTGTAATAACCTCTAATTATAACGCATAGGGAAAGTTGCAATAGTTAACGCGAAATGCTCGTAAGAACGTGTTCTAAAACACGTACGTTAGACGTCCAAAATCAGTTAAGTTGCGCCAGTGACTTAATTTCCAGTCACAACCAAATGAAAAGATAATTTAGGCCCTTTAGTCTACTTTTGTATGTTAGACATAGTCCAAATGATATTTCCAAAAATATAAATGCACAAATCCAACATCTGAACACTTTGAATTTGAAAATTTGAAGCTGATTGTAGACATATACTAACAAAAAGCCATGTCACAAACAAAAGGTTATATTAATGGAAAATATCGCACAAACATAAACCACGTAGTATGAATAAGGTACAGTTTATTTTATTCGTAAATGCCAAACAATGAGGCACAAAGTCGAAATAAAGCTTGTAATTTGTTATTTCTTTTGATATTTTTGTCTGTTTACTGTCCCTTAAATCATAGTGAATTACGTTACACAAACTAACACCACTGCATTGAAATGAAATACGAAAGGTAGTGCACAAAACTTATTTTTTCTCTTTCTATAAGAATCATATTTAAGAGCTAAAATAATCTTTCGGGTTTACCTTAAAATCAAAGGACTGAAAGTCCTGAAAAGCGGATTTGTTGAACAGTTTCCAGCTATTTGGTGTGATGTGAAAAATCTTTAAACTATTTTCTCCTATTCCAATAGTGTTTTCAATTATATGAGTACCTGTTCATTTACAGGTATCATTTTCTTTTGTCTGCAGATGCATTTAACTCTTTCCATATTATAGGCAGCACCAGAAGCTTTGATGGACAGTGTGGGCCAAGATCAGACTGCACAGAAAATGCAGTCTGATCTCTGATCTCCACTGTTCCCTGCTTCATTGTAGATTCATGACCGAATTGTTTCTTGATCTTGCAGAAGAAATGTATTTTCAGCCTTTGAGACAATGCAATTAATTTGTTCAGTAGTGAAAGCGTTAAAGTGCCTAAAACTTGCCATATGCGACAGTAATGATTAATAAAATGGCATTAATTTGATTACCATATTTGATTAAAAAACAAGAAGTACCGCAACTTATACATAGATGGTTGACGTAGACTAACCTGAACAAGCTTACAAAATTAACTCCCTTCTAAATGTGGATCTGGGGTCATGCATGGCTCACTAGTAAAGTGTAGGACTTGTTACCTGATGGCCCAGCCTCATTGGATTCACAATGTTTTTTTTTGCAAGAGTGTCCTTAGGCAAGACAACGCAGTGCCCTAGCCTAGTACATGTGCTACTTAAAGCCAGACATACAGAAATAAGCTAGCTGTAGCAGTCATATGACTGAAATAATGTTGAAAGTGACAGTAAACATCATTCAATTAATCAAATGTGGATCTATCATTGGCCTGCATGGTTAACTTTCATCTAACATTTCTGTCAGCCTCACAAAATGTAGCTGTTAACTCTTAGAAAACATTGGTAGACCAACATATTTTCAGTTTTCATTCTTACTTAGGTAAGACTTGTGTAATGGAAAACAGCTATTTCCACTAAATATCATCCTGCAAAATTAGCTATAGTTAAAAATAAGTATTATTGAACTACTTTCACTGATTCATTTTTTTCATTTTTTCCTTCTTTGAATTATCATTTGTAAATCTAAAACCACTATATTCTCAATTCAAAAAGAGATAATAATTACCTCCCTTTTCAGAAAACTAACAAAAGTATCAAAGATAATTTCAAGATAGGCATAAATGGAATTTCTGATCCGTTAGAAATGTGCAAAAATATCATTTCTGCATAAATCCTTATTTATCCTTATCTATCATCCAATTAGAATATTCACCGGAAATGCATTACACAGGTCTTACCTTAACTCTTTACAACACAATCCCGAATTAACAACTGTTAAGCCCTTTGAAAACAGTGTTGGAAATGGAAAATATGCTGGTAACTAGCATTTTCTCCTTTTCCCACAATGTTTTCTACCCTATTAAAGACATATTCCATCATTTGAGCGACATTAGAATTGTCGTCTGCAAATGCTTTCAGTTTGGACATGTCCAAAATTTCATTGTGTGGTAAAGAGTAAAGTCATTTTCTCCATCCCATTTCACCATTAAGGATACAAGGTAAGTGTGGCAATATTATCCCATTTTGAAGGATGTTCAGAAAAAAGAACTTTTGAAACAACTTATCCAATTGGCTGAGCTGTTTTTTTGTCTGAGACATTGCTTTAAATCATATTGAAAATATTAAGAGCTCAGCCTAGGGTTTGTAAACATGTGAGCTTATATAGATACATTGGACATAATGATTCTATCATTCTTTTCTATAGCATTTTAAGCATTTCTAAATTCATCATTGTTCATCATTATGCAAGACTCTTTTAAAAGATTGAAACTTCTGTACTCAGACATTAAGGTTTTGATTTTTACAGTAGCATTTTACAATTCTAGCCTAAGCACAACAATTTCTAAATTTTTATATGGTTGGTATAATCATATAGACTGCAAACAATTCAAATCTAAAATAGTGAGCCAATGAGAATGGAATTTTACTATATTAGGCAGTCTGATCTTACCGGTACTCTACCAGTACATCTGTTACAAACTATTACAGACTGTCTTCATTCTGAGGTATAAAGCATGCATTGTTTTGAAACTAGTATGGTTTAGTAAAAAAAAAAAACAATACAGGAGTCCTTTCTGGGTAAAAGAAATAGTGGTATTTTGTATGCAAGTTCTTACTGAAAGCACATTGTCCTTTCCATGACTCTTAACTCATAGTATCCTTTCAAGGTTCCTCTAAATTACAACACAACTTCAAACTATAAATTTAAAAATGAAATACAACATCAAACTAGTAACAATAATTTGATTGTTCAGGTAGAGTAATTTCTTCTTTTCTTTCATTAGAATGTTCTTGGTTTCATTCCTGAACTCAAAAATGTTTTGTAATAGTCTGAGAGGCGAAAACTAAGTGATGTGTTCAGTAATTTCTAAGATTTAGACCATGTGCAATTCATAATTATTGAATGTACCTTTCTTCTTTAAATAAATGAAAATTTACCTTGTATCTTCATAAAGAAACAAGTCAAGAAAAGTAATGATTGTACAAAAGAAAGTAAGGTCAACTCATGCAGTGCCACAAAATATTAACTTGAAACCTTCAAGAATAATTTGATGGGGATTATTTTCTGGTTATCAGTAACTATTAGTGTCAACACTGTTTCAGTCTTACAGTGACAACAATTCATCCATTTCTGTACCTTTTGGGTTTTACTAGGGCTAGGCTGGTTCTCTGCGGTGTCTTGTCTATGGGCATTCTACAAAATCCTAGCATCTAGAAGAGGATAGAACCTGTGATAATCCATAAGTGGTCAAAACTGGTCAATAGTGGTCGACTTGTAGAAGTCAATTGGAAATTTAAATGGTCAGATGAGTTTTAAAACGGCAGTTAGGCTAATATGTGGATGATTTGTTGTGTGGATTTTTTCACTCAGATAAGCTGATTTCATCAATGTGAAAGAGAGGGGTGGAAAAACTGTTTTGTCCCTGCCAAGGATACTCATCAGCTGGCTTTTGCCACTTTTCCAAACTGTGTAGAAGTTCCTAATAAGGTCTTAAGTTTCATGTTTGACACCTAAGTAATTGCTTGATGATAAGATATTATCATGACTACTTACAAGTCATCATTTCATGCTTTAGGAATAAAGCCTGGTGTCAAGGATAATACCCCAAATAGGGACACATAATTTGTCCCTTTGGTAATTTGATTTAACTCTTTACTAAATGACAAAATTGTAGGCTGTTCCAAATTGAAAGCATTTGCAGACGACAGAATAAATGTGACTGAGAAATTAAAATTTGGTTTGGGATGGATACAAAAAAACATTGTGGGAAAAGCAGAAAACACATTTTCTCCTTTTCCCACAATGTTTTCAAAAGGCTTCTTACTCAGGGTCATTAAAAGTCGGGACTGTGTGGTAAAGAGTTAAGCCACACCCAACTGAGGTAGAAAGGGTCAACTTTCAAACCTTTAACTGTTTTGATGGCACTTTATAGATGTAGGAAGACACTTAAATGTACTTCAAAGACATTGATGTATCCCAAACTATTGTTTATTTAATCAGTTAATGCCTTCTTCATGTGTACCACAAAATTCCTATACATTTCTATTAATAACAAACCTGCATATTTCACATGTTTGCCTATGAATGACTGCTTTTCTGCAATTTAACATGAGAGGTGGAGGGAGGGAGAGAGGGAGAGTGTGTGTGTAGAAACATTATCTAACCTGTAAAAAATGATAATCGACAAAAATTGTTTGCTTAAAAAAATGACCTGAGACCTCTATGCAGGTTCAATAAAGAGAGTCATTCTGACAATTTCTTCAGTTGACCAGCAATACTGTCTTTTGATTTATGATCAAATAAAAAAGTGCCTTATTAATAAAAACTACGATACTGATGATAATATAATGATAAACCTTCATGTACAGGATATAAGAGGACAGCTTTTAATATTAATTTAGAAACCAGACAGGTATACATGTAAGCCAGTGATTTAATCAACTAAATCAACCTCCCCTATCAACCACAGCAATCGACCACTTGTGACCAGTATTGGCTGTTTATAACCGGTTAAAGCTGCCAGGCTGGTCAATACTCATATTGACCTGCTCTTTGCCAACCTTGCACACTATATATTAACTAAATCATTGCAAATATGTGCAAAAAATAACTGTTGTAGCATTATGAGCTACTTGAAATTAATATTTATACACTGGTATAACTGTTATTTATTACATCTAATGCATTTTTGAGTGAATCCATTTTCATGGTCTAAAGAAAAGACTTAACCCTTTCCCAAATGACAAATTTTGGACCCTTCCAAACCAAAAGAGTATTAGATTTGGAAAAAAATGGCAGAAAGTTCTCAAAAAGGGTTGAAAACACTGTGGGAAAAGGAGAAATTGCTCATTACAAGCAATTTTTCCTTTTCCCACAGTGTTTTCAAAAGACTTTTACGGCAGACACGTAAAAACCAGGGCTTGTTTGGGAAAGGGTTAAAATCATCACACATCATCGGACAGAAAATAGTCCTTTTTTTGAATATGTGAATCCAAGCCCTTGGTACAACTGAAGGTACTTTTGCAGCCAGAATGGATGAAGATCACACTCAGTGTGACATATTGCCATGCAGAGTAAAAATTGACTTTAACATAACTAAATTAAAACTTTCAAGTTGAATGTACAAATCCAATTATTACTATTTTGAAGTTAATTCTTTTGGGAAAAATACTTTCTTACAAGGCAGTATGGATCAAAGATCAGACTGCACTTTGTTGCAATCTGATCATAATCAACACTGTCTGCAAAAGGTCCTTGAGTAGCACTTATCAGTCTATGGGTTAATGGCATTGGATCACTCTATAAAAGTTTAAAAACTATATAGACATACTTTCACGCTAAGGTTTGAATTACATAAAACACAGTCACATAAAACACAGTCACTATCTTAAATATGGGCTAAGCTGCAGTTCATAATAAGAATTTAAATAAGTAAAAATAGTTATATAACTTGCTCTGTAAATGCACTTCTAATTCACAGGATCAGAAATATATCAAAGATGTCAAATCTATATGTCTAAAAGAATGACGTATAGATGCATTTCTGTGCATCCTTTGTCATAAATTATGTACTTACTCGGCATTTTTTTTTTTTATTTTTTATTTTTTTTTGCCGAAATTACACAAAATAAAATTCAAGGTATCAGAGGGACTAAAAATGGAGTTTTACATCTTGAAGACAAATTGGAAGCCTATCTGAGTCCTTTAGGATTCACGTTAGTGGATGTCTAGTTCACTGAGAAGGACACGATTTTCCATCAAAAACCTTCAGTTAAATTCGTGTCACGGGTTCGTACTTGGTCGGGGCCGTTTGTAAATAAAATATTTCTTACCATCGATGACAAGAGAGAAATATTGGTTCCATGCTTTTATGCTACAGGATGCATATATATCAAACACTTTTTTTATACACTGCACGATCTCCATACTATCAAAAGTTCTGCAAAAATGTTTCAAACAATTCGGAAATTCATCGAGAGCGTCATACGAGTGGCGACAACTAGGTTAGGTCGACTTTATGGGTTCTGTATATTCGTTATCGACAGGGCTTTTAATTATTTATGGCCAAATTCTAGCTGGCGCTCTGAACAGTGAACATTTTTTTAAACAAGACATGGTTGAAAATGTGATTTTGTCGGGGAAAAATTGCTTAATCTCCTTGTTTATATAGCAGCGGACGATACATGTTGTGAATGAAAGTTCTTGAATGAAAACGAGGGCAGTGTAAATAATGTTCATACGCTACATTTTGGAAAATACATGAACAGACTCTGTTTTAGTATTTAAAGTAATTTAGATTGACAATTGCTTAGTTTTGGTGAAATTTCGATAAAGAAATCAACCTTAATTTGTATGGCTTGTTCAGGGTCAGAATTGATCTGATTTGTAAATCTGCGTTATTAGCCTATAAATCAGCCATGCAAAACTGAAAGTAAGCGCGCATGCGTCGTTACGGATGATGTATTTGGTTCCGGTCAAAACGATCACAGTAAGCGGATTTGCTATAGCAAATCCGCTAAAAAATAATAAACCACACTTTATCAAATTAGGATTTTCAATTTTTCACATTTTATAGTGAATTACGTTACACATGTTTTCTAAGATACTAAACGTGGGAAAGGAAATTAAACACCAATATGGGTAGACCATGTCCGCCTCTCTGATATATCAAGATATCATTTACCTGTGTTAAGTAATAAGGATTCAAATTGCATTTTAGACGCTGGGATGAATTACGTTACAGTGAATTACGATACACTGAATGTAGGATTATCTGCACGAAACACCAAACTGTTCAAATACACAAGTTATTTTCAGTGTAAACTCTGACCTCATAGTTACGTCATTATGTAAACGTCATTTACTGGTGCTGTTTATCTTTTTTGACCTTGGTGGATGTGAATACTTTATTGCACAGTAAGGATTATTGGTTTATATCATTTAATTAGTGTGTATCCCTCCTCATAACATGTGTGATGTTCGATTTTTAAGATTGACATTTGTATTCTTCTATCTTGTCTGAATTAAAGAAATTAAAAGAGATATATTTGAATGTGATGTATGAATTACATGATAACGTAATTCACAAAAACTGTAACGTAATTCACTTTCTTTTACTATGACCCTAGTGACCAAGAATACTTTGTATCGTCCATGGTTGATGCAAAAAAATTCTCCAAGTGGCCCGGTAAGCCAGACACAGTCTGGATAACAGCTATCTATATCTATATTAATGGCTGTAAGCGAACCAATTCGCATTGGTAAAACAAGAAACATATTCAAATTCCAACAGGAAGAAATTAACACCATTGAGCAGTTGTTTGGCCCATAAAAAGTAAACAATACTGGATGAGAGACAGTTTGTGTTACACCGAGTTTCTTTAATTCTTTTAACGGCCCTGACAGAGGCTTTTTGATCACAGTCAGGGAAAAGCAGACTATGCTGGTAACCAGCATTTTCTCCTTTTCGCACGCTGTTTTCAACTTTCCCATAACCAAATTCATTTTATAAGTCAGATTCATTTTGTTGTCTGCAAAGTCTTTCAAATTGGACTGGTCGTAAATTTTGTTGTTTGGTAAAGAGTTAACCCTTTCCCAAACAAGCCCTGGTTTTTATGTGTCTGCAGTACAAGTATTTCGAAAACACTGTTGGAAAGGAAAAATCGCTTGTAATGAGCAATTTCTTCTTTCCCGTAGTGTTTTCTATCCTTTTATAGACCATTCTGCCATTTTTATCAAATTTGAAATTATCGTCTGCAAACTCTTTCAGTTTGGAGGAGTCTAAAATTTGTTCTTTGGGAAAGGGTTAAAAGTAATTTGATTTATTTTCCAAATAAATAAGTCAATGAAGTACAAGTGAATTACGTTACAGCTTTGACTTAAATTACATTACAACATTTTCATCATATAGTGAACAGTCTGTACTCATGTTTGGTAATAATTTATGACTGGAACATTCTATAGCCTATTAGGAAATCGTAGACTTTTGCATTTTATTTGCTTTTTATGCCCTGCATATAATACATTTAGTAGTGTTTGTAAAGTTGTATCTAAAACTTACACAAATTGCTGCTGTTGAATCTCAAAAGTGTTATTATTCATTTCTTACAGTTTCAAAGGTCCTTTTATTTTCAGTTTGCTACAATATTCTTAGGGGGTTTTAATTTTAAATTTAATGAAAGGAGAAATATTTCCAAAATATTAGTTCATTTTAATTTTCTTCTATATGTGAATTACGTTGCAAGTTACCACTCCATAGTACAAGCCGACCACAGTAAAATAGTTGCTTTCATCCATACCAAGTAAGCATTCATATAATGCAGGATAACATAGCTTCCTAATAGGCTATAAATGATCATCAATTTCTTCCACACAGATCCACGACAATTACCTCATTTCTTGGAATTCGATGCAATTAAGATTTGCAACCAAAAATTTCATCACATGTTCAAATCAAAGAGGTACTGCTTTCTCATTATGCAATATATGACCAAAATTTGACGCTTGTTCATTTTAAAGACACATATGCAGTGTTCAGATTTACAAATGAAAGCAATATATCGTATCATGTTCATAGTAGATATTCATTTTATCAAGTTGCGGTTTTGTAACGTAATTCACGGCTGTTTTTGACCCACTTCTATAGGATCTGATTTTTGTGCTTAAAAAATCCAATGCAAACACTTTAAGTATCGAATCTGTATATCAAAAGGTTCAAAGCATACAAAAAACGAGGTTGAATTAAATTTTGTGTTCCAAATATTATGGCCGAAATTACAGTGTAAATGGCACAACTTAACTGATTTTGGACGTATAACGCAAACAAAGTCGCCGTAACGCGACAATTCTCGTAATGACGTGTTTCAAAACACGTTAATTACGCAAAAAAAGTCGCACTAGTTAACGCGAAAACTCTCGAAAAATTTTACGCGTTTTAAAACACGTTATATAACGTAAAAGAAAGTCGCACTAACGCGAAATTTCTCGTAAGACCTATACTCATGTGATAACTAACTTGGTATCATGTATCACTGGGATGTAATAAGCCCGTTTTTCTAGAGCGAGGCTCATTTGATTTTGTTCATTAGTATTGGAGTTTAATGTTCACCATTTAGACTGCTTAATTAGGTCGCATCACGGCGCCCAATGCACTGACGCATGTGTTTGTATTCTCACACAAGTACTTACAACCTTTTTTTTTTTCCTAGCCATTTACTCTTTTCTCACATGCATCAGAGATGTCAGGTAAAAAATTGCCGAAAAGGAAGTTTGCCGCGACCGGGTATGAACCTACAAACTTCAGGTCACGAGACAGATACATTAACCATCGAACTACCGGGCCGTGCTCAAAAATATTACAGATTAAGGTAAGACCTGTGTAATGGAAAACAGCTATTTCCACTAAAATATCATCCTGCAAAATTAGCTATAATTAAAAATGAGTATTACTGAACTACTTTCACCAATTCATTTCTTCCATTTTTTCCTTCTTTGAATTATCATTTATAAATCTAAAACTACTATATTCTCAGTTCAAAAAGAGATAATAATTACCTCCCTTTTCAGAAAACTAACAAAAGTATCGAAAAATAATTTCAAGATAGACATAAACGGAATTTCTGATCCGTTAGAAATGTGCAAAAGTATTATTTCTACATAAATCCTTATTTATCCTTTTTTATCGACCAATTAGAATTTTCACCGGAAGAGCATTACACAGGTCTTACCTTAATTGCCCTGTAAGTCATTGTGTTTGTTTAGCAGGGGTAACAACCTACGTCATAGCATACGCCATCGGAGAAAATCATTTGTGCAAAACATTCTAAGCCTTGACAGGAATCATATAATTTCTGACTTAATTAGGTGATTGCTTGCTTGGATTGATGCATAACCGAGATTTAAACCCCTTTTGTCTGAGCATTAGTTTGATTAATCAGCAAGATCTACATTTTCAGTGAGTAATGGCTTCTTCTTCCTCGGCATCGTCGCGCTAACTTGGTAGATGAGCAATAATACATTGAAAGTGACGCAAAAAGTCGTTTAGATAAAGAAACAAAGAAATGAACACTTGGTAGTTTCCACTCGCATTTCAACAATTTTGCCTTTAACGGAGTATGGTTTTGACTTGTTTGTTTTTACGACTCTACTCATAAATCTCAGACAGCTGCGGAATTTGCATCGAAAGAACTTATTTCTCATGAAAATGTCATTATCAACAAAAATTAATGTTGAATTCTTAGACTGCAAAGCGCGTGTCACTGACCTTTAGCGGATAGCGTAAATGAAAATCAGGGTGCACAGAACCTTACAGTGATATCTTTCCTTAGAAATACATTTCAATAGGCTGAAAAAAATTCATTATTATCTTTTTTTACTGGTGAGGGGGGTAGGATAAGGTATAATAGCTGAATATTTATATGTAAAATCAACATAGCAATCGGAGAGATCGCGTATTACCTTAGAATTTTCCTGTCAAGACGATTTTACACTCGAAAAGTGGCCACACATCCAATAAAGGGAGATAAAATACTTTTTACTTGAAGGTATTGTGTAGAGTGGTTACCTCCCCTGATAGAACAAGGGCGTACAACGACGACCCGCGCACTTTGTGTCTATTATACCTGATACATTTAGACTACACAAAACTGAATCTTGAGATAAAATACTTATAGGAAACTTTGGGGTTATGCTTCACAGTCGATGTACGCTAGATTCTACTGCGATAAAATTACAGGAGAAAAACCTCTTAGGATTAGAAGAGCTATCAACAGTTACAGATAACCTAGTTCTTGTACCTAATTTGTACAATTAACCAATTTTACCTCAATATCAAACCAAGGCTTCGTGAACTTTCACGATATGTAAAGGTGCAGTTCGCAAAAGTAGCTGTGAGTGGCAGCAAAGAGAATTTTGAAACTAAAACAGATTATACCATTTTGCATTATCTGTTTGTTTACATCAATGATCTCCCATGATTAGCCGACTTATCGTCGTAAATGTCTGCAAGGACGTGTTAGTGACGTGAACACCACGTGATCATTCAAAGCCTCGGAACAAACCCTTCATTCACTTGATCTATATGTCCCAATTCTAGGCTTGAAAAACGCAAGTCTATCGACATCGTAAAGAGAAACATCGACACAGGCTGATCATAGCTTATTCATTTATTATCAATACAGGTAGAGTTTACTACATTTAAATAAGAAAAAACAGGTTCAGAATGAGCAATCATAATCTCCGATGACATAATGTTGGAATTGTAAATAATAGTCCTCTCTATTACGTCATAGCAGTAATGAGATGCAGTGTTATCACCTGACGTTCTCGAAGACTTAGTTCGAATAAACACGAAGGATAACGAAGTTTGTCTCGATCAATGGCGTCCGTGAAATCAAGGGCTTCTCCTTGCATTTCCACACATATACAGTTCTGTGTATCATGGCAACGAGTGCTGTAATGGACACGTTCGGGTTTTCTCCGATCTTATATATGTGTGTTTTGATGGTTTATCCAATATTTTTCCGAGTTATAAACGGTATGGTAAAAATGACCTATTTTAGGCTTTTCTGCGGCTTTAACGCACCGTAGGTTCGCAGTGCCGTCAGTGCTTTGATTATTGTGTCCATGTTTGTTTATTTATAGATGCAATTTGACCCTTAAAGACGACAAAATCTGAGAATTGTCCAAACTTAAAATAAAATGCAGAAGACATTAAAACTCAAATTACCGTGTTTCTGCTTGAGGTTTTGAAAATGTTGTTAGGTAAGGAGAAAATACACGAAACCAGCATTTTCTCCTATGCCTACATTGATTTCCAAAAACCCTTTTTTACAGGCTCGTTCAACATCATCAAATGAGTTAAGGTTAAGGGATTACAACAACTCTGAGAACTAATTACATGCAAGATAAATAAAAAGTGTTCCCTAAAACTGTAAGATGCATTCTTGGGATATACCTGACAAAATGTTGAAAACGATGCCGTGCAAACTAACACACAATCTAAATAATGATAAACATGAAATAATTTATCTTTAAGTAATTTCAACAAGTAGCTTCAGTTGCAATTATAAAAGCGGTATTTGACGCTCACAAAAAACCGTTAAGTGAATTATGATCGTGCGAGTTTACAGGAAGGGTTTTATATAGCAATGAAAAGAATTTTCAATGTCAATAAGTAACAATAAGTCGAACAGTGAGAAGTATTCACAAAATCATTGAGAACTGTTCACTCAAACAGTAAGAAGTAAATAAATAAAGGTGAGATCTATTCACTCAAACTGTGAGAAGTACTCACGAAGACTGTGAGAAGTTTTCACGAAATTCGTGAGAACTATTCACTCAAACTATGAGAAGTGTTCAGGAAATCCGTGAGAACTATTCACTCAAACTGTGAGAAGTACTCACGAAGACTGTGAGAACTATTCACAAAGTTCATAAGATCTATTCACTCAAACTGTGAGAAGTACTCACTGAATCCGTGAGAACTATTTACTCAAACCCTGAGAAGTTTTCTCGAAATCCGTGATTAATATTCCTTGTAAGCGTGCGAAGTTCTCACGAAATATTTTTAGTTATGTTCATAGAGACCGAAGGACTTAGACTGCGAAGCACGACTTCCGAACTATTGTGGACTGTATAGATCAGATCAGACTTCATAGAAAGTGCTGTCTGATCTTTTACCCACACAGACCGATAAAAGGATATTTGTCCCCAACATATAACTTTGAAATGGAAGTGTTTGGGTTTTTTCTATCGACTTGAAAGCTTCATTGTAGTTATTTAGTTGATTAAGGGTCAAAAGTTAAATTGTTGGCCAAGCTACATTTATTTAAAAGAACTGTTATCGCCTCGGGTGTGAGTTAACTTTTTTTTCCCCATGCTCCGCTAATCAAGCGAGATAGAACTTTCGAGCTGACAGTGAAAACCAAAAATCTGTTATTTCAAAAGGTGGCGGGGTGGGGGCGTGGGGGGGGGGGATGGGGAAGAGAGATATCTCCTTATCAGACGGTGGAGATCCACGATCAGACTGCACGTTCTGTGCAGTCTGATCTTAATCTATATTGTCTGCAAAAGGTGGTTGAGCAAACTTAGGGGTTTCATCAGCTTAATCGTTCATGCCCTTATTGACGTATTTTCTTAACCCTTGACTTCTCACGTCGTCAAAATAGATTAGTGCTTTCAAAAGGATGACTATCCCATTACCACACAATCCCTACTTTTGACGCCCCTGAGACAGAAGCCTTTAGAAAACATTGTGGGAAAAGGAGAAAATGCTGGTAACCAGCATTTTCTTCTTTTCCCACAATGTTTTCTACCCCTTCACTAAACAAATTTCAAAATTTCAGTCAACTTTTATTTTGTCGTCTGCAAATGCTTTCAATTTGGACCAGTCTAAAATATTGTCGTTTGGTAATGAGCTCTATACAAAGTTATACTTCATGGCTGCCATTGAAGATATAGGCTGGTTTTATTATAAAATATAGTTGGGGGAGGTTGTAGGTCAAAGATAACACTATACAGTCTCTACAAGCTGATCCCAATCCACGACGTCCGTCGGTAGAAGTTACGATGAGACGATTAATGTGGCATACAAAGGAAAGGGACATGGTCAGTCGGAAAAGAGGACAAAATTAATATACTGCATTCTCTAAATATTTTGCAAACTGATCTTGATTTATATGAAATGACACCGACCATTCCATGTGCAGAACCCAGTCAGCTTTGTGGATATCAATGCATATTAATAGCAGAGCGGAGGTAAGAAGGTCAAATTTCCGACATGGCAAAACCTCTGTACGAGGATGCTTGAAAATATGTTGCTTTCTATCATCTCCGCAAGCCAAGGTCGACGATTCACTATGTTACTCTACCCTTGGCGGATCGAGCTTGATTTTTACGTTCACCCGATACACCTTTTCATTGGATGCAGCCAGTTCTAGCTGCAACGAATGCAATCGCTCGTAGCATTTCAGCTTTGATAAAAATAGAACAAGGTCTCTACCTTCCGGATAAAAGGTAAAACATGGAATCCCACGTGGATATCTGCTTTTCGCTTTATGTGTATTCGTGAGCGGTTTGTAAAATTATATTTCATTTGCTTTTAATAACATGATGTAAAGGGGAGTAATAACCAGCGTACAATAGAGGGCGCATCGCAGGAATCACGAAATCGGGCTCAATCAGCCAAGGTAAGATCCACGTAGTGATCGTAAACTTGGCTCGCGAAGATGGCTTTCTATAGGCAAGCCTTTTTTTTCATTCATGTGACAAAGTATGAAAACAATGTGGCAAATGAAGAAATGCTCGATAATATGGTTAAAATGTTTTTCATAAAAACAGGCGTTAAAAGAGATTTAATCTTTATCCTGCTAAATAACGAAAGTTAAATTTTCAATTCGACAGTAAGGCCCAAATATTACTATTTAAAAGTTGTGTTTTAGGTAATACCATCTCCCCATCGGACAGTGTAGATCCGAGATCAGAATGCACGTTCGAGTGAACACCATCGATGATATTTTCACGATTGGAGTAGCCTCTCATGAAAATACTACCAATGATCTATCGAAAAATGACAGGTAAATGACGTAATATTTCAATCTGGTTGTGAGTCACACGCATTTTACCCAGGTAATTTGAATGTAAGACATGATCGGTATATATTTTCATTGGTTGTAACCATGAAATATCGAAAAATGTTACACCGATCTTTCTCGATAACCTACCGGGAAGCATGATTTTTTTTCGTTGAAGCTGTGTCATGGAAAGAGGGGGCATGATATATTCTTCCTTAATGGACTAAAATCTCTTTCACTAGAACTACAAAATTTTCATGAATCTTCACATGTAAATTGTTTATCATAAACTCCGGTATTATTTATTCTTATTAGCTCACAACGTGCTCAAGGTGAGCTATTATGATGGCCTTTTGTCCGACGTCCGTAGTCTTTCGTCCGTCGTCCGTATCCGTCGTCCGACAACAGTTTCTTTAAACATCTTCTTTTCCTAAACCACACGGCCAATCTTGATGAAACCTGGCAGGGATGTTCCTTGGGTAAAGTGAGTAAAGCTCCACCAAAGCCGTTCAAAGAATTGGAGTCCACCCATAACTCCTTGACAACAAAAAAAGAAGAAAAAAAAGTAAAATCTTTGAAAATATTTTCCTCTGAAACTAGAAGACGTAGAGCTTTGATATGTAGTAAGTAGTGAATAACTACCAAGTTTGTTCATAATTTATTATGACGCCCCTGGGGTCAAAACTGGCCCCGTCAAGGGGGTAACAAGTTCGAACATACATGTAGGAACAAAGAAGGAAAACTTTAAAATTTTTCTCATAATTAAACTGGAAGGCATAAAGCTTTGATATTTGGTATGAAGCATCTCCTAGTGGATTTCTACCAAGTTTTCATGTGATGCCCCTGATGTCAAAACTGGCCAGGCCTCGGGGTTCACAAGTTTTAACATAGGAACAAAGAAGGAAAACTTTAAAAATTCTTTTTCTCTGAAACTGGAAGGCACAGGGCTTTGAGATTTGGTATGTAGCATCTCCTAGTAGACCTCTACCAAGTTTGTCCATATGATGCCCCTAAGTTTAATACTGGCTCCGTTCCGGGGGTCATACGTTCGTGCATAGGAACAAAGAAAGAAAAATTCAAAATTATTCTTCTCTTAAACTCTCATAAAGTACTTACTAGGGAATTTGAAATAAGTGGCTATGGTTAAGATAAAATTGAAGAAAAATTGTAAAGTGGCCGGGGTTGGCCAGTTTTGGCTCCAGGGCATCATATGAACAAACTTGGTAGAGGCCCACAAGGAGATGCTACATACCAAATTCCCTAGTAAGTACTTTCATTGCTTCGATTTTTTTTTTTTTTTTTTCTTTCTTTTTTTTTTCAAATGACTTCCATAGTCAATCCAATGTGTCCACTATCCTTAGAAAGAAGGTGTATGAAATACTTTGTGGGTAAAGGACAATATGCTGGTAGCCAGCTGCCTGCTCCACTTGTGAAAATATTACCGATTGTGTCCACTGGGTGAAATAAATTTCGATCTTTCACCGAAAAAAACAAGCCACTCGTGAAATTATTACTGGTGGTGTCCACTCGTTGAAATAAATTTCGATCTTTCACCGAAAAAAAAAAAAACTATATTCTATTTATTTCATGCTTTTAACCCTTTCTGGGAGGAGGAGCTTTATCAAAATCCAGTACAGTTCTTTTCCGTTATTCCCCGTAGCGTAGGCTACCCCTACGTCAAGTGCGAGAAACATAAGGTAAATGACGTCATATTCTCATCTGGTTGTGAGGCACGCGCAATTAACATAGGCAACAAGAACATGAAAATCGGTATTTTCACTGGTGGTATGAGTGTAAGATCGAAAAATATTTTTACTGGTATTTCTCGATATCCTACCGGAAAGCATGAAATAAATGATTAGAAAAAACGTGTGAGAAAATCAGTAAATGATAGTGATTTTGTCACAATACACACATGGATGCCACAGCCATTTTACCTTTAATTGTCTTACAGTCATTCCGCGGCGAACTTTCCGACTCGTCCAAAAGAACTGCTGTTGAAATGGCAGAATCTGCCTTTGAAGAGATCGAAAACATCGTGGAAAAATGATGTCATGTGAGTAACCAGAATGTTTTCCCTTTTCCATTGCACAATATTTTCCAAAACCTTCCTCTCGGTCGTTTAACGCTTTCCCAAACAAGCCCTTGTTTTTACGTGTCTGCAGTACAAGTCTTTTGAAAACACTGTGGGAAAAGGAGAAATTGCTCGTAACGAGCAATTTCTCCTTTTTCCCACGGTGTTTTCTGCCCCGTCGGATAATTTTCTGCCATAGTTATGAAAGTTAAAATTGTAGTCTGCAAACTCTTTGAATTTGGAAGAGTCTAAAATTTGTCGTTTGGGAAAGGATTAAAACTGGTATAATTCGGCGAAAGGTAGGGGTTTTAACCATTAACGGCATGTCGCTTTTCATGAATATTCATTACATACCTATCAAGCAAAGGGTAAACTGGTGCAGTTGACATACCACACTGCAATAAAATAAATCGAAACGTTTACTATTAAGTCACGCCCTGAGAAAAGAGGGCTTAATGCATTCACAAAAAAATATCGACTCATGCGGACTGCGCAGGCTGACATGAGTCGAAACATTTTTGCTATTGTTAAATTTTCTGCATGTCAAAGGATCATTCTCCCTCATGAATGATTCAGTCGTTTTCAACATTATTTAAGTTATATTCCGGCGGCCAGTGCACCTATCGATGCTTTCCTGGAGTCTCTGTTACCAGTACTCCGCAAAATTTGCATTCCAAGCCACTGGCTGCTTTCCCACATAACCATCGTCGAAACAACGACCAGCGGCGAGAGAGGAATGAATCCTGTTGCAATGACTATCATCAGTCCTCGGAAAGAAATTGGTCGAGCCGGGGATGATCGAACTCACGACCCCTTGTTCACACGTCCTGTACGCTACCGACTGAGCTCCCGGGGCTCGGCGACAAAATTTAGGACTGTACCAATTTGGAAGCACTTGAGGACGACTATTCAAATGTCTTTGATACAACTGATGATTTTTGTCTATGAAAGGTTAGAAAACACTGTGGGAAAAGGAGAAAATGCTCGTTACCGGCATTTTCTCCTTTTCCTACAGTGTTTTCAAAGGCCTTCTTTCCCAGCATCGTACAAAATAGGAATTGTTTCGGAAAGTGTTTAACCCACTTTTCCCACAGCGCGGCTTGTATATAATTATGGATCCATAGGAAAGCTAAGTTCAACTGTCACTGAATTCTTGCTTAGACACATGCTCTCAGTTCTTCATTTCTGGAAAACAGAAGACTTTTGCAAGTTTGAAATTGTTACAAGTATCATAAGTGTGCTCTATATAACCATCAGGGGGAGCTTATCATCATCATCATCATCGTCATCATCATCATCATCGTCGCCGTCGCCGTCGTCTTCATCATCAGATATCGGTGGCTTGTGCTGCTGAATTTTGCTGTGCCAAAAGGCATTTCGTGTGACTTTTTCTTGGAAAATTACAGTAGTGGCAAAGGGGCGATGCGTAGCAAAAAAAGATCCAGTAAATCATGTAAGTAGACTCTGTCTCACTGTCTCTGTCTCACTGTCTCTGTCTCTCTGTCCCTCTCTGTCTCTCTGTCTCTCTCTCTCTCTCTCTCTCTCTCTCTCTCTCTGTCTATATTGGAGATTAGAGCAATTTTAACAGCTTAGGTCATATCATGTCGATCAGCGATGCAACCATGTGTTTTCAGGCTTTCTCACTCAGCTTTCTTTCCAAAGCCAATGACTTCTTTTCTCACATCCGTTCGCCGCAACCTATATAGTATCGAATCTACAATCACCCGTTTACGAGTCAGATACGCTGATCACTGAGTAACCCAGGGGATCTGTTTGTTTCTCTCTCTGTCTTGCGCACTTTCTCTCTCTATCTACGTATCTATATCTCTAGTAATACGTTGGACGAAAGAGCAAAACGAAAAGGATTGACGTAAAACCCTGATTACCAGCATTTTCACCTTCAGTCTTAACAAAACGACACAATTTTTACACTTGTCCAAATTGAAAGCATCTGTAGAGGACAAATCAGTTGTGAAATCTTTGATGTGATTTCATAGATTTGAAAACATTGTGGGAAAAGGATAAAAGTGCGGCGTTTCTAAATCGGAATTTTCACCCGTTTTATTTTTCACAAAGTTTTCAAAGGACTTCTTACTCAGGGTCGTTAAAAGTCGGGATTGTTTGGTATAGGGTTAACTCGCGATGACACCTCCGCCCCCCCCCCCTTTCAAAAAGGAAAAGTTGGGCATTGAATTTGTTTGTATGGTGTTAATGCCGTTTCTACATCGTAAACCTTTATATCTCTGAGGCCAGTGCACCTATCCATGCTTTCTTGAAGTATTTTCTTCCTGTACTCTACACAAAATATTTCGAAAGACTGCTTTCCTCTTTACCATCTTCGAAACTAAGAACAGCTGTGAGAGGATTTCAGTTTGTGGCAATAACATATCTCCTCGTAAATAAATAAGCCTGCCTGAGGATTCAAACGAACGACTCGCTAGATTCTGAGAGCCCATTACGTTACTGTCTACGCTATACCGGGATCGAGATAACTTTGTTGCAACAGTGGGGTGAAATGTCGTTCAATGCAAATTTAGCAATGTCCTATTTTTTACCATTTAACGTAGTATATGAGTTAATCACCACAGTGTGACACGTGACGTCAAGTCGACATGGTTTACCTGTACAACACACCTTCTATTGACATACGTAAACAAAGGCTATTTTTAGAAACATGATCTAAAAGCTTCGACAAACCCGATATATAGATTGTATTACTATCTGTCCGTGTGTTTTAAACCTGTGTGGATTTATAAAAAAGGGATTTTTTCTCATAAACTTTGGAATCAAATTACAATTAAATCATCAAAATAAGGTAAGAAGTGTTGTAATCGATCAGGGATAATCAATTTAAACAATTTACTGACATTATTAGCAATTCTGAAAATGGTTAAATAATCTGTGTATTGGTTGTAACTGTCACGTTTCCGGGTCGAAATCTAAACTGACTCCTGTAGCTTTTAACTCGGATTTAACCCCTTACGATGATAGTTTACATTAAGAGATCAGACTACACAAAACACGCAGTCTGATCTTGGATCTACACTGTCAGCTTATTAATTTGATTTTCGAAAAAAAAAAGCTCGTACGTTAAAATAACTTAAGTACTGTACTGATGAATGATAAACTTTATTAGTACTAAACAATTTCTCTATGCTCTGCTACTCTGATAGACGAATTCTTGAAATCTTCACGCAGCCGGACTGGTTTTGTAAAAACAAACTAGTGGCCGGATGAGATTCTGGCATCATTCTGTCATAATCGTGCCTCTTTCCTTCTTTTTCCACCATATGTTTTATTAAACGTGTATTGAATCTCACTTCCTATAGACCAGCCATTTTTTAATGCTATATTTTTTAGTCGTATTCACCAAGGGAAAATGAATAAAGTTTCGTCGTATAAAACAAAATTGTCATGGAGAATAACATTATTTTAAAGCAAATATAACGTACTGTGTCAGTGTTTGTTTAACCCTTTACTCCATAGATACTCATTTCTATGCATTGCTTGCAGGGGCCTTTGGAAAACATTGTGGCAAAAGGTGAAATTGCTCGTGACGAGCAATTTCACCTTTTGTCACAATATTTTCTATGCTTTCAAAAGGTCTCATATACACATAAGAAACGGCTTCATCCTTGATGTTATTTAGGATCAATTAGAGATACCATAGAAATGCTTTATGGGATAAAGGGTATATACCTCCAGCCAGTGTGCCGAATATTGTATTGTACACTTTTTCAAAAGTTGATAATTTTTTGCCTTTTACCACACTATTTCGAGTTTTATCAATCCTGTAAGGGAAGTTTTTTAATAGAACTTTTGAAACAGTGTAGAATTAAGATCAGACTGTATATCCTGAGCGATATGATCTTGATATATGCTGTCTTTAAAAGCCTACATTTCACCATTAACCAGAACAGTAAGGGCTAGATTAGTTTGAACATATTTACTTTACATCGATTGAGAAACAAGTTCTTACAACTTATACTAATCTCTCTCGATTCTGCTTCCTGGGAACTACACCAGTATTCGCGCCGAATGTGTGGACCAATGAAAAATCCCAAAGTTGACACCCGCTCCCGGGATATCAAACTCAGGACCTTTTGGTTGTGAGGCCGACGCTCTACCTCACGACCATGGACACCGGCCGAAATTGATCCAATATGAGAATTGATGTATCTTTAAATGAATCTTGTCTTTAAATTAATCTAATAAACGATAAAATACTGGTCAGTAAATACAAAACTGAAAGTCATGTAACCCGTTCTGTAGTGTTGATTTGAATTGTTTTTTTTTTTTTATTATACAATTTACTATTGACGATTAAAGTAACAATAAACAAAGCGGGTGTTTAAATTTATAGTCACATGGAAATTATTGTGAAGATGACAATCTGTCATATTGTACGGTCGGTCCAAGTGTTACTCGCTGTCAGAGTAAGTTAATTTCAAATCTCGGTCAAAACCTGCCAGGTAGCTGTGTCTTTTTTCTTTTTGCTTGATTTTAAAGTTCCTTCTTTCTGCCAGCGACGAACATAATTATGGCCCGAGCACACGATGAGGGACTGTCACCTTCACAATATTTTCAATACTTTTGAATCGTAGGATTTAACCCATTACCACACAATCCCTACTTTAGACGCCCCTGAGAAAGAAGCCTTTAGAAAACATTGTAAAGAAGCGTTCAGAAAACATTGTGGGAAAAGGAGAAAATGCTGTTTACTAGCATTTTCTCCTTTTCCCTCAATGTTTTCTACCCTTCACAATACAAATTTCAAATTTTTAGTCACTTTTATTTTGTCGTCTGCAAATGCTTTCAATTGCGACAACTCTATAATATTGTCGTTTGGTAATGAGTTAAATGAAGCTTTGATATTTTGGCATTTACTTGGTCTTTAAGTATAGGCTATCTTTACCAAGCATGTTGTAATGGTAATTATTTAACTTGTACACAGAATGTGCACATAGATCAGAATAGTATGTTTTGTCGTGTTGTTTATATTACGCATGAAATCAACTGCCTGTGACATATAGTCGGTATGCTTCCAAAACCTCGTAACTACAGCTTGTTTCAGGCTGTAGTTACGAGATTTTGGAAGTAAACCGACGATATAGAGAACATTTTGAAACATTACGTTTTATGATAGGTATATTGTAGTAATAAAAGATTTATAAGCTTTTTCTATCATTGCGAAATCACGTGGCGGGAAAGTTCTTTGTAAATATTAACCACTTCCTCATTCCGTGCTCGTGTTTGATTGGTGGAAACACTTTATGAACTCTACTCTGTATTACGGGGGATAAATGCATCAATTCACGTCACCCTGCGCAGCTCGCACAAGCTGACATGGGGCGGAACTTCTTTTGCGATTCAGGAGTCAATTTTCTGCATATCAAAGGATAATTCTACCTCATGACTGTGTTATCAGAAAAAATAGGTCTTACAGATCCAAAATTATGCGATCATTCATTTAGCATGATGTATCACGGAGATCTGTCCTTTACCAATCGACAAAATTTTAACCTGGACCAAATTGAAAGCACTTGCAAAAAAAAACATAATAAACGTACCTCAAAAATTGATTTCTTTTCCTGCAGGGTAGAAAACATCGTGGGAAAAGGAGAAAATGCTGGTTACCAGCATTTTCCCCTTTTCTCAATGTTTTCAAAAGGCTTTTATGTCAGGGTCGTAAAATCCACATCTTCGCAAGCCAAGGCTGACGATTCACTACGCTTCTCTACCCTTGGCGGATCGAGCTTGATTTTTACATTCACCCGATACGCTTTTTCATTGGATGCAGCCAGCTCTAGCTGCAACGAATGAAATCGCTCGTAGCATTTCATCTTTGATAAAAATAGAATAGAAGGTAAAACATGGAAACCCACGTGGATGTCTGCTTATCGCTTCATGTGTATTCGTAAGCGGTTTGTAAATGTAAAACGATATTTCATTTGCTTTTAGAAATATGATGTAAAAAGGGGGGGGGGGGTTAATAACCAGCATCCAATAGAGGGCGCATCGCAGGAATCTTGAAATCGGGCTCAATCAGCCAAGGTAAGATCCACGTAGTGATCGTAAACTTGGCTCACGAAGATGTAAAAACCAAGGATTATATTGTCTAAGAGTTGCACATTTCTTTTGCGAGAGCATAGCCCGTATGTATACATCGACGTAACCATCATAAACGCACATGTCAGTCGGGATAGCTACAGATTTATGGAACGAAGCTAATAACCGACAAGTCTCGGTATACTTTGGGTGTGGGTTCGAGTCCCACGGTTGGCTAACTTAACCCTTTCCCAAACAATCCCTGGTTTTTACGGGTCTGGAATAGTAGCCTTTTGAAAACATTGTGGGAAAAGGAGAAAATGCTGGTAACCAGCATTTTCTCCTTTTCCCACAATGTTTTCTACCCTATCATAGACAGAAATTATCTTTTCAGCAAGGGTTGAATTGTCGTCTGCAAATGCTTTCAATTTGGTCTAGTCCAAAAGTTTGTCGTTTGGGAAAGGGTTAAATTACTAATAGTCTTTTGGATGAAACGCTAGCTTAAGTCTGGGTCGCATGTAGTGGTGTCATACAATGATCAATTAAAAAAAAAACAGGGCATAATTTAGGATAGATTTCGCCTTGTGTCTTGTTCTTACCCCATAAATATATTTTGTCATGTATAACGCCGCTTATAATTTTTTTTTTTATTATTTTTATTTTTTATTATGTGACTTACTTCATATTACGGCGGCCAGTGCGACTACACATGCAATTCATGGCTGTCTTAACCATTGACACAACTTTCTGTTCACCAAGTCACTGACAGTTTTTCTCAAATGAACCAGAGTAGACAGGCGAAAATTCGCCGGAAAGAAAGTTTGCCGCAACAGCTAGGTATCCGATACCCATAACTAGAAGCTATCCGTGGCGTCGCCCATATGGACAACCGATGGCAACGATGACTTCACACAGAATTCGATTATATCTAATAAGAGCACTTGTTGGCGTTATCGTTGTTTCATGATTCAAAGCCCGCCCGGGTGGCTCACTGGTGAGCGTTTCGGACTCATGACCTGGTGGTTGTGAGTTTGATACCCGGTTGAGGCGAACTTTCTTTCCGGCGTATTTTCGCCTCTCACCTCTGCTGAAAAATGTGAGAAAAGTAGTCTGTGACTTTGGAAAGAAAGTTGTGTTAGTACTGGTGTGAGAAAGCCAGAAAACATATGTGCGTCAACGACCGCCATGGTATGATCTTAGCTGTTAAAGTGGCGTTCAACCCCAAAACAACCAACCATGATTCAAATGGTAAAGTACTAAGAGTACTAAGAGCAGCTAAGGCACGTATTTGGGGAGAGTAAATAAAAATCAGACTGTTTAAGTAGGGAAAGAAGCCAGATGTTGTACTTTGCAAGTCTGATCTTGCCGTCGGCATTGTCCTTTAAACTGTTTATAAATAGCTTTCATCATCACAATACAGTTGAAATTGATTTTCTATAATGTGTTCAACCAACCGCAACCAGGTACGCCAATATAAATGGAAATTTATCCTTTTTTTCCTATTGAAAGAACCCGACAGCAAAATTTCACAATTGTCTAATTTAGGAGCATTTGTAGATGGCAAATTACTAAATTCAAATGATGGGACTTGCGTATAGTGTAGAAAACTTTGTGAGAAAAAGAGAAAATGTTGGTTATCAGCATTTTTCTCTTTTTTATACGATGTTTCAAAACATATCCTTTTCAGTGTCGTTAAAATAAGGGATAGCTGGGTATGAGTTAATCTATAGGCATCTAAACGTGGATCGAGAAACTTTTGCGGACAGTGTAGATCAAGATCAGACAGCACAGAACGTGCAGTCTGATCTTGGATCTACACCGTCCGATGAGGAGATGTCTGGAGGTATCCTCCTAAATGCCTCTGAAATATCAAACTGGGTTACTACTGTCCGTTTAGAAGTTTCATTTCATTTATACAGTAGGGATGTTCAAAGATGAAATGGACATTCCTAGCCTGTGCTAAAGATTTAGATATTGCGAGTTTAAACACTGTTTTTGTCATAAAATCTGGCAAAGATGCGACCAATGTACACCCGAGATCAGACTGCACTCTCTTTGCCTTCTGATTTTGATCTATACTGTCCGCTGAGGAACCAATTGAGTTTGGGCTCAGTTTTGTTGTTGTTGTTGAGTTAAAGATTCAGCTATTACACTTTCAACCTTTGTAGATCCACGATCAGACTGAAAGTTCTTTGCAGTCTGATCTTGATCTGTACTGCTCCCAAAGAAAAACAATTTGATTTAGGCAATCAGAAGTTATGTTACTTACAAATTTAGAAAAACTTTGAGATTAAGACTGAGAACATTCTCAAGAACGGTTGGTGATTAGAGGCCCTGATCATTTTGTTCTTTTGTCCTTTGACCCGTGAGCCTGTCTGTGCAAATCAGCGCCCTCTTGTGGACTGTGTACATGAATATCAGATTGCCCAGAGCGTGCCATCTGATCTTGGATCTACATTGTCCGATACGGCGCTTTTGTTCACTGGAAAACACCGAAAAAATACAAAAAAAAAAACTACTATTCATCAATTCCTCATTTAACCTCGGTGTATTCTACCCATTGGAAGACAAATCGCATGCTTTGAGTCGCATTAAAATTGTCGTCTGCAAACGCTCTCAAATTTGGTGAGTTTAAAATTTTGTCGTCTGGTAAAGAGTTCTGGTTTTACTAAAACATCATTCACTTTCCTGACTTACTTTCTATCTGTTTACAGACATGTCTGAATACCCACCTCCCTCGGCCCCATACGGCGAGCCCCCACCGGCCTACAGTCAGGGACAGCAGCCACAGTATCCTCCCCCACAACCGAACTACCCAGCCCCTCAACAGGGTCAGTATCCCCACCCACACAGTTACCCCAAGGGTCAACAGCCTTACGGTCAACAACAGCCTTACGGTCAACAACAGCCGTACGGTCAACAACAGCCTTACGGTCAACAGCAGCCTTACGGTCAGCAGCCATACGGAGGGTACGGACAGCCGGGATACCCTGCCCAGGGTTACGCCCAGACTATAGTTGTCACCCAGCCTCAGCCGTAAGTCCACACTGTAGTTACAATATCGACATCTATTGTCTTTAAACCTGTACGAGAACTTAAAATAGGCCAGTCCATTTTGACAGCATTTGCGGACCACAAATTTATGTCGTCGATTTACTTCGAAAACCTCGTAACTACAGCTTGTTACAAGCTGTAGTACTAGTTACGAGGTTTTTGAAGTAAACCGACGATATGTGACTCAAATGCCCGCGATTGTGACAGACTGAGTTTTTAAACACTTTAGCACGCAACGAAATTATAGACCTGTCCAAATTTGAAGCATTTGCAGACAAAAATTAGATTTGGCTTAACCTTTACCTCATATGCCAATTTTAGGCTCTTCCGATTCAGCAGCAAATAAACATATGATGTCAAAAACATGGACAAATGGGGAAACAATTATGATATCTAATTGAGTGAAAAACATTGTGGGAAAAGGAGAAATTGCTCGTTACGAGCAATTTCTCCTTTTTCCACAATGTTTTCAAAAGCTGTCTGTTTTTGATGCGTCAAAATGAGTACCTATGGCGTAAAGGGTTGAGAGATGGCATTTGTCTTTGATTGGGTAGAAAATATTGTTGGAAAAGGTAGCGAGCATTTTTTCCTGTTTCTAAAATGTTTTCTAAAGGCTTCTCTCCCGGTGTCGTTAGAACTCGGGGTTGTGTGATAAAAACTATAATCCAAAATACTGTATGGTTAAAGATAAAAGATGCCAAACACTGTTGTTTAGGTTAAAATGTTGGATACCACCATTTATCTCCTGTTTCCACTATTTTTTAGACTTTCTCTCCTTAGATAAACGGCGCTATATGGAGAAGGGTGAAATGCTTTTTGCAGCGGGCACCTTGCTAGGATATTCGATTTATCCACCCTAAGTGGAAAAAAAGGCTTTTGCAAAAATCGCTATCTTCAGAGTATAAGCCTGTACCTAACCGGCAATATTTTCTATTTGTTTTGTCTTCTGACAAGGGAGGTAATAAAATCTGTAAATAAATTACCTGGTTTAATTGCTCTCCACTGTCATCTGTCGTATGGAAATTTTGTCAACTTAACCCTTTCCCAAACAATCACTGGTTTTTACGACTCTGAGATAGAAGCCTTTTGAAAACATTATGGGAAAAGGAGAAAATGCTGTTAATCAGCATTTTCTCCTTTTCCCACATTGTTTTCTACCCTGCTGGAAACAATTTTCAATTTTTGAGTTACGTTTATTTTGTAGTCTGCAAGTGCTTTCAATTTGGACCAGTCTAAAATATTATCGTTTGGTAAAGAGTTAACCTTTAGGTCGCCAAATAAACGGACATTTTCAATATAAAATAAAAACCTAGACATTTGCGATTTCATGTTTCGTCTCGTGTTTCAGTAAAACAAACAGTGCTGATCAAAGATGAGACTGCACATTTCGTGCAGTCTGATCTTGATCTACACTGGCCGCATAGGCAACTTGAATCGTGAAAAGCATTTTAAGAATAAAATTACAGATTATAGCTTGTTGATCCTGTTTCATTTCGAGCCTTGCTCTGACAAAATGAAGCTTAACTCTTTACCACACGATAATATTTTAGACTGGTCCAAATTAAAAGCACTTGCAGGCGACAAAATAAACGTAAGTCAAACATTGAAATTTGTTTCCAAAAGGGGAGAAAACATTGTGGGAAAAAGGAGAAAATGCTGGTCACCAGCATTTTCTCATTTTCCCACAATGTTTTCAAAAGGCTTCTTTCTCAGGGGCGTCAAAAGTAGGGATTGTGTGGTAATGGGTTAATGCGTCTCCGTGATCCATGGTACCAAACAAGACTTCACACACTTACGGGGATCCATAATATTTACATTTTTTTAAACAACCAACCTAATCATGAAATAGACCGGTCCTTGGGCATACAGAGAATTGACCAATAGCGAAAAGTTTCGGCCCAGGTCAGCCTGCGCAGTTTGCGCAGGCTGACCTGGGCCGATTCTTTTCGCAGAAACTTCCTTTTCACAGAGGATGACTCATTTGTACTGTTGACGCAGATAAACACCATTTGTCAAGTTTACAGGGATATGAGGATTACTTTAACGACTGAAAACATCAGTAGGCATGTATAGTTGTACAGGCTGATCCTGCTAGGCTCTGTACCAGACAAACCGAAATTTTCACAAAGAACATGGGAAGCTTGTTAAACATTGCGGAAAAAAAGGGAGAAAATATCGGTTATACTCACCTGCATTTTGTACCATGCACTACTATGTTCTGAAAAGCTGAAAAACTTGTTTCCCAGAGGCCGTACATATCATCTGTTTCTCCCTTTCATATAAACTTTATCTACCCATTTCGAGGACAGCCCACCCAGATAGCTAAGTGATTAGCGTATCGGGCTCTTGACCTGATGGTTGTGAGTTAGAAACCCGATTGAGGCAGACTTCCTCTCCGGCGATTTTTCGTCTCTCTTTTCTTACGGCTTCTTTCTCAGGGTCGTCAAAAGTAGGGATTGTATGGTAAAGGGTTAAACGGCATTCAGTTCAACCAGTCAGTCAACCTGTCGAAGATAAACCGCATCGTTTAATCTACAATTATTTTTTTGTCTACAAAACTTCTCAGTATTTACGACTTCTTTTATTGATTTTTCGTGTTTTGCTCTGCTTTCAATATAACTTTTATCAAATCACGCCGATAGCTCACATATTCATATGTCCTGAGTTTCACCGGTACCAGACCAAGATTTTTTCGTACTAGCCTCTTTGGGGTGTTCTTTGGCAAGACACTGCAGATCCCTATTTTAACACCGGTTAAACCGAAGAAGAGACACAAATGGATAAATTGTTGTCGACCGATGAAGCTATGTTGAAAGCTGTGTAAAATATCGTTTTCTATATATTTCAGGGTACAAGAGAGACGACGCAGCAAGGATCACAGTACAGAATGTTGTCTGGTAGCTTTACTGGCCTGTGTTTGCTGTTGTTGTTTGTTGGACTAATATATTGTGATACAAGACCCTCACCTGCAGTAATCCCCGAAACTCTCGTGTCTTTTACAAGTACAATAGATCAAGATCAGACTGCGCATTCGTGCACTTTATCTTTTTCTACTCTTTTTGAAGTCCAGTGGACGTAAAATGATTTGGCTTTAGTAAAGTATAAGGAATCGATGGAAGCGCCCAACTGTTTCCATACATCTGCAGTAGGGATAAAAATCGTGGTTTCCTCTTTCCCAAACGAAAAAAAATTAGACTGGTCCAAATTGGAAGCATTTGCAGACGACATAATAAAAGCGACTGAAAATTTGATTTTTTTGAAGGGTAGAAAACATTGTGGGAAAAGGAGAAAATGCTGGTTACCAGCATTTTCTCCTTTTCCCACAATGTTTTCAAAAGGCTTCTTTTTCAGGTTCGTTAGAAGTCGAGATTGTGCGGTAAAAGGTAAAAGAACGTGTTATCGATGTACTGGTCGCTCACTTGAAGATCAAATGTTTACTTACACAGATGAGGAAAACAAGAATTAAGAAAAAACTAGTAACCTCTGCTATTAAAAATGTTCTGTAGATTGAAATTGAATCAAATCGTTTAAGTGACTTTGGTTCTGGGACCAAGGGGGTAGGGGTGAGGGGATAGGGTAAATATGTACCCAAAACGGTACAGACAAAGCCCTAGGTTTGTAATCATGAGCCAATTTTACATTAATTCTTTAACTTATACTATAAATATAGAAAGTAACACAAACTTTGATGGCTAAAACAAATTACTTAGTCAATAAGGAGTTGTGTGCATAGGTTTTGTAAATGGTTTAGTCAATCAGGGAGTCGGGTTACTTTCCCACTTAAAGAAATTCTCGAAAACAAGCCTGAGATCGTACGTTCGTACAATGGTTGGTGAATACGAACCTTCTGAATATTTTGTATATATTTTGTAAATATACGTGTATTGGTGTTCTTATCTTGAACCGTTGAATGTTTTTAATAATTTTTTTACCAAACGATAAATTTTTTAACAGAAAATCACATAAAAAAAACCCGGAAAGTGTCGTGTCGGATAAGCCTTCGCGGACTGCGCAGGCTGATCCGAGACGACACTTTACGTAAAAAAGGGTATTGGGACATTTGCGTAAAGCGCCGTCTCGGATCAATCTGTGCAGTCCTCACAGGCTAATCCGAAACGACACTTTCCGATTTTATGTAATTTTCTGTTTCTGTTTACTGCGCAAGTCTATTGAAGCAAAAAATCTATTTTTATACTACAAAAAAAATATTTTCGTCATCTGACTGTTCTGGATTAGCCTGTCTACACTTTACGCAAATGTTCGAATTTCCCCTTTTCATATATTGCAAGCCAGATCATTATAAAACTGTCTTTTTCTGTAGATTGCCATGCGCAACTCAAGGACCTTTTGCCGACACTGTAGATTAAGATCAGACTGCACAGAAAGTACGGTCTGATCTTGGAACTACACTGTCCGATAAGGAGATATATTTTCACCATGCCTTTGGCAAGATTTTAATTTTTGTGGTATTTGTCGAAGACGATACCACTATGAGTTCAAAATTGTATTTTGATAACCATGTATCTTATTTTGTGCAAAGCCGAAGGAAATAAACCCAGTTAAACTCATTTTTTCTCAGGCAAATGAGTCTTTCGGTAGCACTCAGATATGTAATTTGAAATGGCATATTAAAATACATTGGGCGAAGCCATCGATCGTTGAGATACTTATTTTTTATTGAAAATAGCTTCTATCGCTCATAGCCTTTTATTGGCGCAATAATACAAATTTGCCTGCTTTTTCGTTTCAAACCAATTCGTTCCCTGGCTTGTTCGTCCTATGATTGCACGCTTCTCCATGTGATTGCTCATGAATATTTATAGATCGAAGTAATTGATTGTAATGTTGGAAATTAAATGTAAATGGCTGAAGATATTTCAAAATTATAGTTTTAAGGCACATGTGCACTCTCCCTTCAACCGAAAAGGTATTCATTTGCTTAGTTGGTTGACTTTTAAGCCAGCATTTGAACAATATGTCTCTTTTTCTTTCAAACTATTAATTCCACACAATGGGCTTCCTTGACAAATACCACTTCAGCGTTCTCAACGCTTTGATTTCTTCTATCAGTTTAAGAATCTAATTTCATTTATAAGGGTAAAAAAGGCATTTCAAACAAATCTCTATGATCTCTGTAATCGATAAAGCACTGCGTGTAACTCGAGTACTATCAAAACGCGATAACTGTGGCCTTTGTTTACAAACACTGGATCAGTTCAAAACATTCAAATAGGGAATACCAGGGACGAAGCAGTTACTTATTGGTAAATTTCAACATGGACGTGCAAGTAATGCTGTGGTGCAGTGGTCATAGGGGCTCTAATACCGCCCAAACGGATCGAGTTCGACTCCCAGAAATTTTTTTTTCAGTAAAGCAACTGTTTTTTTTTTTTTAAGCCTTTTTTTTTTAAGCTAAGTCAATGGTTACATTATTTTCATGTCATCATAGTGAATATTTTTACTTTTACTTTGTACTTTCATTCATATTTAATTAACATCACACGAGATTGCACAGTGATCCTTCGAAAATTGGGAAAAATGAACCAAGACATTTATTGTACAGGAATTGATGCTAGAAATAGCCTCGTGATTTAGACTTCTAAGATGACTAAAGCCACAAATTTCTGGCTACTAGTTTTCTTCCTGCTTCATGGCTTTGACAGAAGAGACATGTCTATATACTCACTACAGTTGGAAACTTACGCATCTCGGAAGCTTGACTGCTCAAGGATTTAAATTGAAACACCAGTGGAACGGAACCACTAGTGAACTAAAGTGAACCCGAGTGGAAAAATTACTATAGATATGGGGTCCTAGCAGAATAAATATTTTTTAAAAAAGCAGACATTGCAGTTCAAGAAACCTGTGAGCAGTTCATCGACGAGGAAGCAACAAATACTGAATGTTAAGAGGGTTAGGGTACCGATAAGGCCAGTGAAAATGAAGCAAGTTCCGATACTGCCAGAGCACGGGATGAGAGTTGCACACTTTTCATTTTATTGTTGAGTCAGTCATATAGAAATATGCTTTAAAAAAAGAAGAATAAAATGAATAAGAATAAAATGTAATAGTAACAAAAGAATATCAATGAAAAAAAAAAAAAAAATGTACACGTCTAGAAAAAAGGAAGAAGAAAGGATAAAGAAAAGAAACATAAAAAACATTCAAACAAGGAAAAGAAAAGTATGGAGAGGAAAAAAAGAAAAGTAATGCGAAAACGGAAAAAATGCATTATGCTTCCATAAAAAAAAGGGTAGATTTTACGGCTCGAACGAGGATCGCCGGCTTTAGAGGCAGTGATGTTATCCATTACACCACTGCTCGCTTAGTACAATAGAGAACCTGTAAAAGTTTTAAGCCTTTTCAATTTACATTTTAACTAAAATTATCGGATAATTTACCTGTCCTTCCCGTATACGAAAATAGAATGGTCTGAATTATTGTAAACAAAGGCCACGGTTATCGCGTTCCATTAATACAATAATGTGCCTTTTCCGTAAGGTTTTTATTTACAAGTTTATTTATCTTTGACGTAACAAACAATATGTACCTTTTTATTGATTTTCATTTCAAAACATTCCCTTCCGCGCTACCATTTTGAACCAAATTAAACCGATAGGCTCTTTTGATGGTCTTCGGAATGTCCTTTACTTTTCAGGGCCAAATATGTTAACAAACAATATGTACCTTTTTATTGATTTTCATTTCAAAACATTCCCTTTCGCGCTACCATTTTGAACCAAATTAAACCGATAGGCTCTTTTGATGGTCTTCGGAATGTCCTTTACTTTTCAGGGCCAAATATGTTAACTTTGTGGTGTCCGTGGTTGTGATATAGAGCGTTGACATTTTTCATTGGCCCACACATTCGGCGCAAGTACTGGTGTAGTTCCCAGGAGGCAGAATCGAGACAGATTAGTATAAGTCGTAAGAACTTGTTTCTCAGTCGATGTAAAATAAATATGTTTAAACTTTCAATACCAAAAGGTTTCGACCCAGGTCAGCCTGCGCAGTCCGCGCAGGCTGACGTGGGTCGATACTTTTTGCAGATTTATTAAACCCCCTTTTCACAAAGTATTGATCATTATATGAAGTATAATGCATATCAATGTTTAGAAATTGTTGTTCTATGACATAGGTGATACCAAGTTTGACGTACATATCAATCTGTAACTCCCTTTCATAACAGTATTTAAACAAGTTTGAACTAAACGATCCTGAGAAAAAAAGTCTTTTTAAAAGTTGTGGTGGCATCGGAGGAAATACTGGTTACCAGCATTTTCTCCTTTTCCAATTATACTTTATACCCATTTAGGGATAATTAACATTATTATTTGAGCTAAATGTAATTTGCATCTTTTTTTTAAGTTTGGCTTGTCTACAATTTTACCTTCATGCTTTTTAACGAGCCTTAGAAAATAAGATGTTAACAAAATGTAGAAAAGGAGAAAATGCTAGTAAACAATATTTTCTCTTTTTTTCCCCACAATATTTTCCTGATCTTTATGTCTACTATTACGTCATCTGGTAAAGGCTTAAAACGGGGTTAGTTACATGCTTGTAGGCTCTAGCAATAGGGGATTTAATGTATATACACGATATACTTTATACCAAGTAAATGATCCCATAGTAATTATGAATCCATAACATAAAAATTATTGATCCATAAAAAAATCCTTTTTTTTTTAACTTATGCGGTAAAATGGTCATCAGACACGCCGAAAATTGCACAGGTTGATTGATCGATACTTTTGCAAATACATGAAGCCCCCTTTTCATAAAGCGTGACTCATTGGAGAGGTCATCAGACCTCCCCAACAGTGGTGAGTTTAAAAGGCAGACTGCCTCAGACATTGCTGCCTAAATCCAATCTTTGTAGGAGAATTGTTCCGATACATAGTCTGTTTCGTCATGATTTTATTAAAAAAATCGAAGTCAAAAAAACTGAAGTAGGAAATAGACGTGGTTTGTTTTTACATGGCGAATTTCAACAAAATTGTAAAGATTCAATTGTATATGACCTTTCTAACAATTTTAATTTTGTATAAAACAATTAAATCGAAACAAAAAGAAGAAAAAAAAAAGAATTTCGTTCAGAATAAAAACCATCACAGCCGAAAAAATCACGTGACCTTAAAACGCGGGAAGAAAGTCATGTGACTCACATAAATTGCAAGGATGGATGAATGTGTATTTACATCTGAACAGATTTCAAGGACCCGTTGCTTGTTTCTTTACATATACCAAGTTATATTTAATTTTAAAGCATAAAAAGCAGGTCTATTTGAAAAAAAAATGATGTCGACCTCTCCTGGCTTCTTTTTTAAAGAAGCCACCTGTATACGCATGAATTTTACTCCGATCTTCTTTGCTTAGAATCTAATTTCATCAGTAATTTGCATATTATTGTGTTTTTTTTTTTACCTGTCTATGTTTTATATACATTCGGACTATTTTTAATGACGAGCTTTTGTTATATATGTTTTATAAGATGTTTTCTTTTTTTTTCAATAAAATTAATCAATATTTTGTCCTGCGTTGATTTTATTGTCTGATGGATGAGAGTGAAACTGTCGCCTTTTCCGGCGGAGAACTTTACCTTCGAAATGTCGAGATTATGGTTTATTTCATGCTTTCCGGTAGGATATCGAGAAATAGTAGTGAAAATATTTTTCGATCTTCTACTGGTATCACCAGTGAAAATACCGATTTTCATGTTCTTCTTGCCTAGGTAAATTGCGCGTGTCTAACAACCAGATGGGAAATATGACGTCATATACTTTACATTTCTCGCGCTTGACGTAACGTTTCTTATAAATGCGGGAGGGATACGCCCCGTGGAATAAGGGAACAGAACTGTACTGAATTTTGATAAAGCTCCTCCCTGAAAGGGTAAAAAGCATGAAATAAATAGAATATTTGTTTTTTTCGGTGAAAGATCGAAATTTATTTCATCTCGTGAACACCATCGATAATATTTTCACGAGTGGCTGCGCCACTCGTGAAAAATATTACCGATGGTGTCCACTCGATGAAATAAATTTCGATCTTTCACCGAAAAAAACAAATGCCATCTATATATTTAAAGTCGCTAAACACAAATTAATCAATATTTGTTAACCCAAAACTACATTATGCCGAGTTTCAACAACACCAGGAATTTAGACTTTTGAAAATTTTGTTGGAAAAGGAGAAAATGCTGGTTACCAGCATTTTCTCCTTTTCCCGCAATATTTTCCAACCTTTCGGTGTAATTCAGTTAAACGTCTCCCTTAGAGTTCTGGGCTAAACGAAATTTAGTTATATCCCAAATCAGTCAGTGTTAATGAATTCATGCCAGTATCTAATAATAGAATGACAGATAGTCACATCACTAAATCGCAAACATGTATTTATCGTAGCACGTCTATGATATTATATTTTTATGTTAAATTGGACTATGAAAAGGAATAATATCTTACAGTATTGGCCCATATATAGAACACATCAATATACACACTTTTAAGTGATAATAAGATTCTCTACATGATCTTAAAATTGAGTCGGGACGCCATAATGACATAAATACAGATGAACGATACGGTGAGATATGTAACCGTGCAGATATTGGGAATGAATTCCATTTTACTTTGATTTGCTCTGTTTTGCAACTATTTGAGATGATGTATATTTTTAAGTATTATTTTAAACATCCGAGTATCAGAAAGTTTATTGAATTTTGACAATAACAATAAAAATATGTTGATACAGTTACCTTCATACTATAAATATGCTTTTAAAACTAGAAAGAATACTATTGTGTTGAACAGTTGATTCCTAAACAGAAAATTTATTTTTCATTTTCTGTAACTCAGGAATTCTGATAATCTAGGTGTACATGAATATATCAGAGTGAAATATAGGAAAATATATGCTATGCATTGCCATTATGCTTAATCAAATGTCTATGGAATGTATGTAATACAAAGACAAGCAGTGCAATCAGGACAATATTTAAAAGGCAGTGTGTAAAATTGTAAAGCGTCTGATTTACCATAAAAGCTTATGTTCCTCAGATGGATTTTTGCTTCAGTTAAATATTCTCTGTTACAAACATGTATATGTAATGCAGCACTACATACTTAAAATTTAGTATACAGAGTTTATTAGCTCACCTGAGCACGAAGTGCTCAGAGTGAGCTATTGTGATCACTCACCGTCCGTCGGCGTCCGTCGTCCGTCCGTCCGTCCGTCCGTCCGTCCGTCCGTCCGTCGTCCGTCCGTCCGTTCACATTTTCTTGTTTACATTCTAGCATCTACAAATATCAACCAATCAGCACCAAACTTGGTCAAAGTATATATGACCATAAGATCTCGGATGAGTTCGATTTTGGGTCTTATCGGACTAGAACATCTGGAGTTATTTGCCCTTGAATTAGAAAAATTGCTGTATTTCACTTTTTTTACACTCTAGCATCTACAAATATCAACCCAATCAGCACCAAACTTGGTCAAAGTATATATGACCATAAGACCTCGGATGAGTTCGATTTTGGGTCTAATCGGACCAGAACATCTGGAGTTATTTGCCCTTGAATTAGAAAAATTGCTGTATTTCACTTTGTTTACACTCTAGCATCTACAAATATCAACCAATCAGCACCAAACTTGGTCAAAGTATATATGACAATAAGATCTCGGATGAGTTCGATTTTGGGTCTAATCGGACCAGAACATCTGGAGTTATTTGCCCTTGAATTAGAAAAACTGCTGTATTTCACTTTGTTTACACTGTAGTGTCTACAAATATCTACCAATCAGCACCAAACTTGGTCAAAGTATATATGACAATAAGATCTCGGATGATTTCGATCATGGGTCTAATCTGACCAGAATGACTGGAGTTATTTGCCCTTGAATTGGAAAAATTGCTGTATTTCACTTTGTTTACACTCTAGCATCTACAAATATCTACCTATCAGCACCAAACTTGATAAAAATATACATGACCATAAGATCTCGGATGAGTTCGATCATGGGTCTAATCTGACCAGAACGACTGGAGTTATTTGCCCTTGAATTGGAAAAATTGCTATACTGCACTTTGTTTACTCTCTAGCATCTACAATTTTTAACCAATCAGCTGTAAACTTGGCCAAAATATATATAACTGTTAGACCTTGGATGAGTTTAATTATGGGTGTAATCGGACGCAGACAACTGGAGTTATTTGCCCTTGAATTAGAAAGTTCTTTATAATAGTTCTTAATCCAGAACATAACTTTGTCATCTCCAGTCTGATTGACTTGAAACTTGACATTTGTGTTTGTTGCAATAATGCAGAGTGCAGTGTGAAAGATCCATAACTCTACCTTATAATGTCTGTAAGTTATTTCCTTTTGATTGTCATTTTTACAGCATTTTCTGCTCGTCTGGAATTTAACTTTGTCATCTATAGCCAAAACATCTTCAAATTTGATATGCATGATCGTTGTATATTTATGGAGTGCAGTGCACAAGAACCATAGCACTTCCTAGCTTGAATTTTGAGTTATTTCCCCTTTGAACTTCATTTTCATAGCATTTCTTGCTTGTCCGGAGCAAAACTTTGTCATATTAAGTAGGAATGACTTGAAATTGGGTGCAATATTTGGAAGTGCAGAGCACAAGAATTGTAACTCTAATTCGTGCTGTCGAGTTATTTCTCTTTTAATGTCATTTTTACAGCATTTAGTGCCTGTCTGGAATATAAGTTTGTCATCTCAAGTCAGAACGACATCAAACTTGGTATGCATGTTTGTTGCAGTACTACAGAGTACAATGCACAAGAACAATAACTCTACCTAGTGCGAACTTCATGTAATTCCACATTGATCTTCATTCTTACAGTATTTCTTGCTTGTCTGGAATGGAACTTCAAAGTCTCAAGTCAAATTGCGACAAATCGCTGCTCTTGTTTCATTATCATTTAGCCTTGAACCTTGATATTTGGTATTTATCTTTATAGTAGACCTTTGCTGCTTGGTACTCAGGTGAGCGATATAGGACCATCATGGTCCTCTTGTTTCATCAGCAATTTGGGGAAATATTTGCCGAAAAAGGGAGAGGTATGTGAAAATAACGAGTGCCTTAAAGCACGAGTTATTTTCATGGACCTTTCCCTTTTAAGGCAAATATTTCCCCATATTATCCACAAGCTGATGAAATAGATTATATATCCCCCAAGCTTAAATTGCGAAATTTCGTTACTCATAAAATTTCTAAAAACAGATACATAAAATATAATATATAAAGGTTACGATCTCAACCATAGTTCGATTAAACGCCCCAACCTTAGCAGTGCTGTCAGTACTTTGATGGGAACAATTAAGGTTACACGAGATTTACCTAAGTACAATATTAATTTTGAACATATCGATACCAATATGTTTTTACATATTCAAGTATATATAGCAAACACAATGGTCACTTGATTAGCTTAACTCTTTACCCAGACGACGAAAATTGGATTTATTCTTTTGGAGAGCCTTTGTAGACGACAAGAGAGTTGATGATGACTTTGTAGGTTTAAGGTCCCTGCCTGCTCTAGGCATTTATGGTATGGACTATTGGGGAGAAATCATCAGATACAAGGAAATCCAGGAACAAGCTCTGTTGGATCATATTTGTAACAAAATCAAATATGTAACACATTTGTTACGTACATGATCACATTCGTAACAGATAAAGTGTGTTACAAATGTGTTTGTCCGAAATGGGGGTTGACATAAGAAGCATATATGTAACAGGTTTAGTTGTCTATGTGTTACATATATGATCACAAATGTAACATGTGTTACATATATGATCACATATGTAACACATATATGATCACATATGTAACACATGTGTGTAATCACACACACACACACACCCACACACACACACAAACGCATGAACCTCAACGTGACAAAATATACCTTCGGACATTCTGTCATCACTAGTAGAAAGCTGCAAAAAGAGGAAAAATCATGTAATATAAATGTTTTAAAAATATCACTGTAATTGTAATCTTTCAACTGAATGAGTTTTAAAACATATTTATTTCAATACTTGGAGTTATCTGCCCTTGTCTCAGCCCATTTTATATATTTTCCTATATCTATCGTTAAAAGGTAACCATAGCAACCACATCGCAATAAAATACACAAAATAATTTCAACATATTGCCGTAACAATACGGGGTTTGATCAGTGCTTAAACAGTTTTAAGCAAATGCATCGAGTTTTGTAGGTTCTACTAACACGCAGAAATGCATTACGCAACTTTGACTTCATTTTTCAGGTAAATGACGTTTGTAGGGTTCATATAGTAAATTGGTCATAACTCACAAAATAACCTGAATAATCTGTTCAAATAAAGACTAACATACTCCAGAAATATTATACATTCAAAATAACGTTGTTTATCAAATACTCACCAATTGTCCGAAGGTACATTTTCTCACGTTGTGGCCCATATATATATGTTTATATATGTAAACAGAGAGCAGCCACGATACCGGACATTATATTCATGAATATCCTTTAAAGAGTTGAGGAAATATGGAGCGGACGCGAAAGAGTGACGTCGACGTCACCGCCGATGACGACGATGGACAAAGTGACACAACAAATCAGTATCAAGATATTGGCCCATCTGGTGAATAAAAACCTGCTACAAATGTGTTTCAGATGTAAATATGCATTCTTTTGTACTGTTTTTAAATCAAAATTGACCTGTGACATATGTGATTTCATGTCACATCAAAAACCGGCATCGATCATATTCGTCACAAAATATGTTACATTTATGCTTGATTTCCGAGTAATATATGTAACACATGTTACATATGTGATCATATATGTAACAGGTGTTACATATATGATTTGTTACAAATATGATCCAACAAAGCTCCTTAGTTCTTTAATGTGTCCGTTGTAAAGCACCGATACACGCGAGCCTACGAGGCTCGTACCTCTGGGTTCCAAACCAGTTCATCTCGAGTTGGGTGGGAAACACAAGGTTGAGTGGGAAACACAAGGTGTCTCGGAAAGGTCCTGGTTAGGCCGGGTATCGAACCTCGAGCCTCAGGATTGATAGTCCAGTGTTTGAACCACTGCACTACCAGTCCGCCTTCCAGACAAGATAAATGTGGATCAAACGGTGGATTTTATTATTTAAACGTCATAGAAAACACTGTGGAAAAAGGAGAAAATGCTGGTTATCAGCATTTTCTCCCTTTTCCACAGTGTTTTCAAAGGTCAATTCCCTTGTTTAAACGATATCATTATTCAGAAAAGGGTTTATAACCTTTTATTATGTCTATACACAAGTACAATATCTCTCTATGGCATGTCCTTAAGAAACTTGTGGGTAAAAATAGATTTAAGCCTGTACCACACAATCTGGTGTAAGACAAGGCCTTAGAACACCTTGTGGGAAAAGGAGAGAATGCTCTTAGCCAGCATTTTCTCTTTTTCACACAATATATTTTACCTGATCAAAACAAAAAAATCAACATTTCGGTTATATTGTATTTGTAGTCTTCCAGTGCTTCCAGTTTGGAGCAGTCTAAATTTTTTGGGGTCTGGTAAAGGATTAAGTTGTACAAGTTGCTAAATCAGGAATTACAGACCAGTAGAAAACGGTGTGAAAAATGAGGAAATTGCTCATGAATGTTTAATTTCTTCACTTATTACCATGTTTTGATTCAGTTACCCACTCAAATTTTATTAAAATGTTCTTGAATGAAGAAAGAGATATCCATTAGTGTGCATATATTGGCCCCAGTCTGCTTGGCACAACACGGGTTGATTGGTTAAATGGTGTTAATGGCGTTTTCAACATTATCTGTCATATTACGGCAACAGTGCACATATTAATGTATTTTTATGAGTACTATGCTAGGACTCCTAAGTTTCTTGCCCAGGTCCCCTTCTACGAAAAGCCCAGAGCTTGTAATGCGGTTCGAACCCGGGACCTCCAGATGACAAGTACTGCATTTTATTAACCACACAGGAACCCTACAGAGGACAATAAAGAATATCGAGAACAGCAAGCCTTTTATTGTAACCTAATCCTTGTGTAGAGTCTTCTATAACTTATTTATATTGTTCATTTGAATAATTTAATGGGGAGGTGTCGATATGCAAAGCAGGGTATAACGCTTTATCCCTTTACGCCATAGATACTCATTTCTGCGCATTGCTTATAGGAGCCTTTGGAAAACATTGTGGCAAAAGGTGAAATTGCTCGTGACGAACAATTTCACCTTTTGCCACAATGTTTTCTACACTATCAAAAGGTGTCATATACACATAAGAATGGTTTCATCCTTGCTGTTATTTAGGGTCAGTTAGAGATACCATAGAAATGCCTTATGGGGTAAAGGGTTAAATCACCAAGACTTCTCCGAACTGAACGCTGTCGCAGACGACAATCCAAAAGTGACTCAAAGGGTGGGATTTGTCCTTTAACGACTTGGAAAACAGTTTGGAAAAAGGAGAAAATACTGCTTTGCAAAGGGTCAGCGTCTACTGATGCACGGACAGCTTTACCAGACACTGAAAATCAAGATCGAGCAAAACAAAACTTTCGCATCTGATCTTGGATCCGATACCCTGAAATTATTCCTACGAAACAAAGCTGCAAAAGTGTAACACTTATTAGTTCCTGTTTTTGTAATGGACCATTAAACATATCTGCTTGTGTGTTTGTGTGTGTTTGCAGTTAGGAAAGTGCAGCAAAAGTGTAACACTTAGTTCCTGTTTTTGTAATGGACTATTAAACATTATCTGCTTGTGTGTTTGTGTGTGTTTGCAGTTAGGATAGTGCTGCAAAAGTGTAACACATAGTTGCTGTTTTTGTAATGTACTACTAAACATATCTGTTTATGTGTTTATATGTGTTTGCAGTTAGGATAGTGCTGCAAAAGTGTAACACTTAGTTTTTTTTTTTATAATGGACTATTAAACATTATCTGCTTGTGTATTTGTGTGTGTTTGCCGTTAGGATAGTGCTGCAAAAGTGTAACACTTATTAGTTCATGTTTTTGTAATGGACTATTAAACATATCTGCTTGTGTGCTTGTGTGTGTTTGCAGTTAGGATAGTGGGTTCTATAGAGACTATGTTTCTGCTTGTATAATAGAAATAACGTCGTTTACAACATAATTTCAGTTATACAGCAGCATCCAGAGCACCTAATCATGCGTTCTAAAGATTTCCTTTTTCCTAGACTTTACACGCTATGCCCTCCCGCCACCTTTTCCACATATTAACCGTCTTTGAAACAATTATCAGCGATAAGAGAGGTATAAACTCTGTACAGTGACTGACCATCAGGACGGAAATTTGACGAATTGAGGATTCTAACTGGCAACCCCTGTTCTGAAGTCATGTATGCTCTCGACTTCCATCCACGGCTCTGGCCAACGAAAGTGTACCACGTGGTTCCGTCTTTACAGACTACATTATCGTCGGTTTACTTCAAAAACCTCGTAACTACAGCTTGTAGCAAGCTGTAGTTACAAGGTTTTAGAAGTAAACTGACGATATACTTGTTTGACTTTTTAGTTCTACAAGGGCAAAGGATTCTTTACAAAGCATAATTATATGGGGTGTAGAGTTCTATATTATTATACCTGTAATGCGTTACAATTTATTTTTCATTAATCCTTTGCGGAATGATACCTTATTAAAACAACTCTTGTAATATGCTCTTTTGAAAACATTGTGGAAAAAGGAGAAAATGCTGGTAAACCAGCATTTTCTCCTTTTTCCACAATGTTTTCTATCCGTTTACTAACAAGTCACGTCATTTGAGACACAGTTAATTTGTCGTCTGCCAATGCTTCCCATTTGGGCGGGAATTAAATTTTGTCATTTGATAAACAGTTCAATTCTATGAAATTTGAACGCGGAAGCCATTTCACAGACAGAGAGAAATATATGATTTAAGACAGAAAAGTTCTGCTTGTAAAACAGACTTGATTGGAAATATTCAAATATTTTCATGTGTATTGATTTATTTCTAGAAAAATAAACGTTATATAGTTATTACACTGGAATATTAAGAAGAATAAGGTATGTTTATATCGTTTAATTTTCTACACACCGAAAAATTTCTAACTCACCCACGTTGAAAGAACAAACAAAGGAGAAATAAAATGTGATTAACATAATGGTTTGAAAAGGGAACAGAACATTGTGGAAAAAGAAGAATATGCTGTTATGCTGTCCTTCCCTTAACTCTTTACCAAACGATAAAATTTTTGGCTTGTCCAAATTGAAAGCATTTGTAGAAGACACAATAAAAGTGACTGAAAGTTTGAAATTTGTGTTGTGAAGGATAGAAAACATTGTGGGAAAAGGAGAAAAGGCTGGTTACCAGCATTTTCTCCTTTTCCCACAATGTTTTCCGAAGGCTATTTTCTCAGGGTCGCCAAAAGTAGCGATTGTGAGGTAATAGGTTGAATTTATACTTTCAATGGCCTTCTTTATTAAATTAGTTTAAATTTGAGGTTGTGTCGTAAGGGCTTAATTCTAAACCAGTCAACCAAATTTGGCCGAGTCCTGATACTCAGTCGGTCACGCACAGGACTCGAAACCAGGGGATCGTTGGGTTCGATCCCCAGATAGGCCGATTTCTTTCCAAAGATTGATGATAGGCAAATCCTTCAGGTTTCGTTATCCCCCCACCGCAGATCAGTGTTCCGATGTAATGCAGAGAAATGGCCTTCCCCTTCAAAATGGTCCACAGTGTTTTCTGCCTTTTCCAAATCAAATTTCAATTTTTGATTCACAATTACTAGTATTTAGTTGTCTGCAACTGCTTTTAAAATTTTATCGTTTGGTAAAGAGTAAAAAAGAGTTGAAGACCTTACAGAAAAGTAGCCGTCTAGCAAAAACTAGCCGTCAGCATTCGCCCTTTTTCTACAATGTTCTCCAATGCTTTTTGTTTTCCAGATCACTAAAAGTAGGGTTGTTTGGTAAGGGCTTTAACCTTATTATAAAGCTGTGCCTTACATTCCCGACCCTGAAAAAAGGTTTTTGAAAACATTGTGGGAAAAAGGGGAACGTAATGTTTTTACTAGCATTTCTTTTTGTTCCGCAATAATTTCTACTTTTTCAATCCAGTCAGTTATTAGCATCTATCCGCTCCTCCCTATAGCCTTGGCACTTGAATTTTTTGTAGTCTTTTTCTTTTTAAGAAATATGATGTTACAAACAGTGCCAATCAATTAGATTTGTTTAGAGATAACAGTTGAATATTGATTCTTTAGTGTCCAATGCAATCTTCAACATTTCCCTTATCATACTGCGGCGGTCATTGCACCTCTGCATACTTTCGTGGGCTGTCTTAAACCAGCATTTCGCTCAATATTCTTCCCAAGCCACTAGCTGCTTTCAAATATAAACATCGAAACAGTGACCAGCGGTGAAAGAGGATTGAATCCTGTTGCAGTGGCTATCATTAACCCTTTCCCAAACGGCAAATTTTGGACCAGACCAAACTGAAAGCATTCTGCAGGTGACAACTTAACAGTTGCTAAAAAGATGCTTTTTCTGTAATGATAGGGTAGAAAACATTGTGGGAAAAGGAGAAAATGCTGGTTACCAGCATTTTCTCCTTTTCCCACAATGTTTTCAAAAGGCTTCTATTCCCGACCCATAAAAACCAGGGATTGTTTGGGAAAGGGTTAATTCTTGTAACGAAATCGGATAAGCAAGAGATTTGAACCAGTGATCCAATTTCCTAAAATCCTGTACGTTACCAACTGCATTACCGTGTCTCAGCTCAGTTATTTCTCTAGGGGTAAGTGCAAGACTACTGCAAGTGCATATAGATTGTATATGCACTTACAATAGTCTTGCACTAACCCCTTGGTATTCTGATGTATTTCTTATTACTATTTGAATTAGCTTTTTCTACTGGTTAAAAAGCCATGAATTGCGTGACAATCTGTAAAAGACGTTTAACCCTTTCCTAAACGATAACCTTTTGCACTAGACCGAATTGAAAAAAATTGCAGACGACAATTCAACTCTTGCTGAAAAGATGATTTCTGTGTATGATAGGGTAGAAAATATTGTGGGAGAAGGAGAAAATGCTGCTTACCAGCATTTTCTCCTTTTCCCACAATGTTTTCAAAAGGCTACTATTCTAGACCCGTAAAAACCAGGGATTGTTTGGGAAAGGGTAGAATGAATTTGTTGTAGAAATGGCCGAGTACCCACCACCACCACCCTACACAGAACCGTACCCACCGGGAAATCAAGCCCAGCCAGGACAGCCATATACCCAGACAATCATCATCACCCAACCCGCACAGTAAGTTGGTTCTATGAAAAGAATAAACTTACGTCTCTTGTTTCACTCAGATCTACTGATGGACTTGTTGTTGGCAGAGGTTAGGTACGTCATATGAGATGCATTTCAGTAACATTAAAGACTGTTGTAATGTTGTCAAATCCTGAGGTGAAACAAAATTTCAGGCATAACTAAACAGTATAAATGCACTTAAGTTTATTATCAGGCTTAAGTCTATCATTTTGCTGACCTGAGTCTGAAACGTTTTGTTAATTTTGAATTCGAGAATGTTACGCAAGTCTGTTAACCCTTTCCCAAACACTCCCTGGTTTTCACGACCCTGAAAAAGAAGCCTTTTGAAAACATTGCAGGAAAAGGAGAAAATGCTGGTCGCCAGCATTTTCTCCTTTTTCAACAATGTTTTCTTCTACCCTGCTAGAAACAAATTTCAATTTTTTTATAAAATTTATTTTGTAGTCTGCAAATGCTTTCAATTTGGACAACTCCAAAATTTTGTCGTTTTGTAAAGAGTTAATGTTATGTGGTGACGTTTTTTATATAATACATCGCAGAGATACATTAAGTATCTGTTTGCCAGGGCATGGCTGAAACTGAGAATAGCTACAACAAGATGATCGGACATGTCTGCCGCTCTTTGTTGGATTCCTAATCCGCCTTCAAAGTTGACATTACTAGTTGTACGGTCAGGTGACAAGGGACTTTGAAACTTGTTCACGGCTGTGGTAAATCATGAAGTCCCTAGCCGAAGGCTAGCGGGGACATGATTTACCACAACCGTGAACGAGTTTCCAAGTATCATGCAGACTATTCGTGTTGTGTGAGTTTATTTAATAAAACACAAATTTATAACTATTTCCACAATCATGATATTGATAGGTATTTCTGTAATAATGGTTGAAACCCAGGGTGTAGCTCAGAATGTTGTCAAACATTTCATGTTCTGTGGCTTATCACCATCCAACACAAATTCGTTGCTAGCTCGGGGCGACATGGTTCACCACAGCCATGAACAAGTTTCCAAGTCCCCTGCTAGCTGACCGAACAACTAATATTATTGCACTGCAAAGTTCTGTCATTCCAACGTTTGTTAAGTAAATTTTTCCTGTTTTATGTTTTTGATTTAAAAAAGATTAGTAGATCTACGCTGACGAGTTTTCTTTCTGATTACCCCAATTCAATGAAAACTGACGTCACTGGTAACTGACGTCACTGAAACCTTGGTAATACGCTCTAAAATGGGTAGCTTGGCGCATAATCTTGATTTAAATATTCACTCTATCGCATTAAGGATCATTCCCATTCACCTCTGTAGTTGGCTTAGAAAGTAGTCCGCCATTACGTGATATTTTCGTCACATGACCGTACCTCAAAATGGCGACAAACACACCGGTGAACGTAAGACTAATATCGATTGTTTTGTATGCTGTCCAAACAGTATACGGCCAAAAAGACTTTGTGGTGGAAAATGTGAAAAAGAGAGAATTTCTCAAAAGCTTAAATGTCCTTTGAAGGACGATAACTTTTTTTTTTAATCTTAACAATTTAGATCCATCGGTGTGTCAAAACTGTTGTCATCATTCATGGGCGCAGACATTTTTGTTACAATTGGCGTAATACAGCGTCGTGCCAAAAGTGAGTGAACTTTTTTAATGGCCGCCATACAGGTTTAGAATATCGTAGAAATAAAGCGTCGCTATGCGGGTACGAATGTATTAAGGGACGCGCGCGTGCGACTAGGGGAAGGAACTCCTGTATTCTTTTTTTCGAACCGGAAATGATCTTATTTTGTCGTTTGTTTATATCGGACCGCCAGAATTTCGAAAGATGGGAAAGCACGGAAAACAACTGTCCGAGGACGAAAAAACCCTAATTATATCTATGGTAGAAGAAGGTCATCGATTGGTGGATGTCTGTAAAGTGTTGGGGAGGAGTAAATCTACCGTTTCAATGGTTTTAAAGCGATTTCGGAGCCGTGGATCGACAGAAAATATGCCTCGAAGCGGTCGGCCTAAAATCGTAGATGACCGGGGACTTCGGAAACTTTCAAGGATTGTAAAATCAGATCGACGACAACCTCTCCGGGAAATTGCGGCATCTTTCAACTCGTCAGCCTTTGAAAAGTGTTCTGTTAGAACAGTGCAAAGAAATTTACATTCCTTAGGATATAAAAGACGATCTGTAAGGAAGAGAGTGAATATCACTACTGTCAACAAACGAAGGCGCGTTTTCTGGTGTAGGACTAAATTAACTTGGACTGTGGAATCAAACTGGAAAAATGTGATTTTCAGTGATGAAATGATGATAAACTTAAAGCCTGATGGTCAACTTACAGTTTGGAGGAAAGCGAGTGAAAAATGGAGACCTGAGTGTTTAGGGTATGTGGTTGCTAATGTGAAAACCAATTTAAAGGTTATGGTCTGGGGCTGTATTTTTTATTCAGGAACTGGCATGCTTGCTTTCATAGATGGAAATATGAACAGTCAAAAGTACATTCAGACCCTAGAACAGTATTTATGGCCATCTATTGCTAAACATTTTGATGACAATTCCTCGGTCTTCCAAGAGGATAATGCACCTGCTCATAAAAGCCGTGAAGCTACAGCTTGGAAAGAAAAAAACAACATCCCTGTGTTTTTCTGGCCAGCACAGTCCCCAGATCTTAGTCCAATTGAAAATATTTGGTTATTACTAAAAAACAAAATAAAATCCAAACTTTATCTGATCCATAACATAAATGACTTGAAAACCCAACTACTGACCTCCTGGAATGAAATACCCGTTACTTATGTTCAAAGATTATATTCCACCCTACCCAGAAGAATTAGAGAAGTTTTGATCCAAAAAGGCAGCATGACAAAGTACTGATTACTGAAAATGAATTTAAATAGGTAAGTTTCATGTTGAAAGTTGTGTTATTTTGGTTTTGCAATTTGGCGGCCATTACAAAAGTTCACTCACTTTTGGCACGATGCTGTATACTAATCGGTGAAGAAGCTCGAAAAAATAGTGCCACTGTATACAGGTAAATTTATCAGTTTCAATGCACCTATAATGTATCCAGAATCATATTTCCTCTGTCAACTTTATAAGGTTACACATGGAAACAATTTAAAAAAATTAAGCCATGTTTTCCTCGGTTTGACGAGATTTGTGTCATGTAGCCCATTGCAGAGATGTATGGTGAAAGTAACGATTGACAACTCTGCTTGGAGACTGGTAAATACTGATCGACTCCGCCATTTTTGATGTTGTGTTAATAGTGTAGTCATGTATACGGGGCTCCCGAAAGGGAAACTGCTTAAATTTACGTTGGTTTTGCCCTTGTGCATGATATATATGTTGGGGGCATATTATCCAATCAGATTGATTGAAATGTCTTTGCAGTTAATAATAACAGCTAAACATAATGTCTTTCTGTTTCAAAAACTGAGCTTGTCTTGCAAAGTTTAGCACCAGGCGACGGACAAAGTAGATCCAAGATCAGACTTAACCTTTTGTGCAGTCTGATCTTGATCTGCCCTTTCCGCATAATGGAAGATAAGGTGACACTGCCAGCGAAAGCGATCTGTCTTTTTCTGTGTTTACAGGGTTCGAGAGAGACGACGTAGTTCCAGCGACGCCGGTGAATCTGCAGCTGCGTGTTGCTTGGTGGGGCTGTTAGCTTGTCTGTGTTGTTGTTGTTTGATGGACTTTTAGTTGCCATGGAAACTCTTCTTTTTTGTTAAGACGTCCATTTGAGAGAGAGAGAGAGAGAGAGAGAGAGAGAGAGAGAGAGAGAGATTGTTACATTCTAAAGATTTGTGAGAACAAAAACTGATTGTTGTTACGTGTAAAGAGCTCAAACCCGTTAACCGAATAAAATGTTAAATAACTTTTTTTTATACTCTACCAAACTACAACTTTTAGACTTGTCCAAATTGAAAGCATTTGCAGACTACATGTATAACTCATTACCAAACGACAATATTTTAGGCTTTTCCAAATCGAAAGTATTTGCAGACGACAAAATGAAAGTGACTGAAACTTTGAAAATTGTTTTGTGAAGGGTAGAAAACATTGTGGGAAAAGGAGAAAATGCTGGTAACCAGCATTTTCTCCTTTTCCCACAATGTTTCCAAAGGGCTTCTTTTCCAGGGGCGTCAAAAATAGGGATTGAGTGATAATGGGTTAAAATCAACAAATTCATTGGCAATATCTCTAACGGATTTCTGTAATTAAGCTATAACAATGAAAAAGAACATTATATTATCAACAGAAAATGTTTGTCCAAATATTTTAGGACAATACAACAATACCGGTCTTAAAATATGCTTGAACATAAATGGTTTTGAATCTTCTATTTTAAAGATAAATTTCAGATAAAATCTGTCAAACAGTGATTTGATATTATCGCTTATGCGCTCTCCACGAACAAGTATGTCGATACTGCTTTAGTTTCAGCTGGCAACTTTGATTCTTTACCAAACGATAATATTTTAGACATGCCGAAACTGAAAGAATATGCAGACGACTGGTTAAAATGTGCTGTAAACCTGAGGTTTCTTTTCTTTTTTTTTTCCAAAGGACGAAAAAAAAATTGTCGGAAATTAACAAAGTCCTGGACCCGTTCTTGAGAATATTCTTAGTCTTATACTCCAAAAGTTTTAAATTTGAAAGAAACGCGACTTCTGATTGGCTAAACCATTTGGTTTAGCCAATCAGAAGTAGCGTTACTTTCAAATTTAGAAAATTCTGGAGACCGAGACCAACAAAGTTCTCAGTAAGAATGGTCTGTTGGACCGAACTATGGGGTTGACCGAACTATGGGGTTGAACCCCAAAGTTCGTACGAACTTTGGGGTTGAAAATTTTCAACCCCATAGTTCGGTCGGATACCCCATGTTATGCACTATCGGACCGAACTTTGGGGTTGAACCCCAAAGTTCGTACGAACTTTGGGGTTGAAAATTTTCAACGTCATAGTTTGGCTTGAAACATCATCCCGTCAATTTTATCGACTGAATGACTCCCTTTGGTGGACCCCACAGAGATCACGTGACATTATCAACATCCAATTTTCAGTGCGAGGCTTATCAGCATCCAAAACAGTCGAGCTTTACAAAGAACTGTGTTCAAAAAATCTTTTTATCAAATTTCTAGACATCGGATCCTACTTCCGTGTTCCGGTAAGTCGTTACTTTAGTTTCTTTTTCAACAACATTTAAATACGCGATTTTTTGTTTGTACTTTGAAACTGTTTGAATTTTTTTAAACTGGCGAGTTGCAGACGCTCCTCGATTGGGACAGGTATATTGAGAAGCCGAATTCGGCTCCGGAAGAATATCCGGGTCTCTGAGGTTCTTTATAGTAAAATTGTTTTTTTTTTACCGAAACGGTTGAAATATATGGTGCACAATGCACCTTTTTCATCACGGTAATTAAACATTTTATGTTTTATTCCGCCGAAATGGCAAGTGCGCATCGCACTTAATCTCACACACGGGGAATACCTGTTTTTACCGAAACGGTTGAAATATATGGTGCGCAACGCACCTTTTTCATCACGCTAATTAAACAGTTTATGTTTTATTACGCCGAAATGGCAAGTGCGCATCGCACTTAATCTCACACACGGGCGAATACCTGTTTTTACCGAAACGGTTGAAATATATGGTGCGCAACGCACCTTTTTCATCACGCTAATTGAACATTTTATGTTTTATTACGCCGAAATGGCAAGTGCGCATCGCACTTAATCTCACACACGGGCGAATACCTGTTGGTAATTAATCCGCCTCATTATAAATTTGCGCCTGTCCCAATACACAGCTCTTTGTTTACATTCCGCTATGACCCTTAGCAATTGTGACTTATTCGTATATAGCTTTCCAGACGGAAAAAAGCACAATAAAGACGAAATGTTTATGAATTTGGTGGCATGTTGTCTGTCCCCAGACAGATGACGAAATCTTAATTATGAATTCCTTTCTCCGAGGTTTCATTTGTAGGACTAGGTGTCCTACTGGGGCTTCTTGTAGGGCTAAGTGCCTTCGGGGGCTTTTTTCAATGATTTGGAGGCGTAACAGCTCTCCTTGCCCCTTGTGACAGTCGCAATGCTCTTTGCTTCCTTCTCAGTCTGAACTTAATGCAGAGGGTTTAGTGCCTCTGGAAGCATGATTTCTGTATTCGCCAACGCAAGTCTTATTTGGTACTATCTGCAAAATAAGGATTTTGGAGGCGTAACAGTTCTCCTTGCCACTTTTGAGAGTTCTGGCTCTCTGCTTCCTTTTCAGTCTGAACTAAATGCAGATGGGTTAGCGCCTCTGGAAGCAGGATTTGTATAGTGCCCCATATAGCGAGAATCTTTATTGCTACTTGTTTTCTTGTCAGTCTGAACTAAATGCAGTTCTACGTCTTGGTGCTGCTATTAGCATGAATTGTGGAGGCTTACAGCTCTCCTAGTTCCTTTTGAGAGTCTTAATGCCCTCTGTTTTCTTTCCAGTCTGAACTAAATGCAGAGGGCACCGTGCCATTGGAAGCAAGATCTTTGTAGTGCTTCTTACAAGAGCCATACTGCTCCCTGTATTACAGCTTGAATAACAACTGTTCACTGAATCACTATCCAGCACTTCATTACACTTTCATAGATATTTTCAAGAGTCTAAATTACTTTTCAAATAATACACCTTAATAAGTTACTTTGAATTTAACTTAACACTATTAATAACATCAAAGACTAGATTTCAATCCCACTGTGCTTAGACAGAACGAACATCAAAGAAGAACTTTCCATTATTTTCACACGTATTCTCAATACGTGAAACGGTTACACGTCGTGACCCTACTGGAACTAACCTGCAATTGCATTAATTTATGTGCGACTTCGCCTGCATTGTCAGGGCATAACGAGCCTTTGCCATTTAAGACAATGGCAAACTTTCTCAATTCACTTTTTGTCATGTAAATTGCTTTCCCGTAAGACAGTGTCTGCGTTAGAACAGAACCAGATACCAGAAAATTGGGGAAAAAAAAAAAAAAATTCAATATGAGGCTCAGGAAAAACGACCTGAAATTACTGAGAATAGTTCCAAACTTCTTTTGAAAAAAAAAAAAAAAAAAGGGGGGGGGTGCAGATGACAAACCCCAAACAACACCAGAACAGTAATGTAACCATTTCCAAATGGGATAAGCTGGGAAAAACCTGTATTCCAAGCAAGTTCTTTTGAAAACTGAAAAAATTAGACCAGGGATATACTGATAAGATTTATGTGAAATGCATTATAATTCAATACCCCTCACTGCATTCACAAGATGAAATGAGCCTACAGTGATATGGTAATTCACATGTATGCTAGAGAGGCAATTACTCTGAAAATGATATAAAAAGGTGTCAAATGCGTGAGCAAAACACATTATCAAGGGGTACATCCTTGTTATTGAGTTAAACAATGGAATGAGTAAATAGATTACATACATTAAGTTGTAAATGCTAGCTCACAATCAGGTGACATATTAATGAGCTTTACATTGAGTGTATGGGATTAGCCTAAAAAGGTTTGCAAAACGTGTTAAATACAGTGTCAGGAAATAAGAAGCACAGAAAACTTCTGCGAGCCCTGTACAAAGGACCGAATGGTAAAATATACATGCTTGACTGACTGTCTAAAGGGGTTGTGCATACTCCTGGGTTAATCACATAGATATAGAAGCAGTATTCGGTCACACCTAAGCAATAAGGTTTCGGTCAAATTGCTGGCTCATACATCAGTTCAAATGCATTAACAATGCGCAATGTAAAAGTAAATTTATACATTTCGGAATCGGTTTGCTGCATTAAAAAAAAAAAAAACTTTTCTCAGTAAAAGAAACAATTCCTCTAAATTCCGTGTTTAAGTCAATTACAATTCCAGTACACATGTGAGGTTATAAAATGGAAAATCACAAGAAAATACTCACAAGGGAATAGATACAGGTATCACGCCAGATAAAGGGTGTTTATGACTGTCAGCATGAATCTGAGTATGCTTTTGCATTTGTATACATAAAAATAGTGCAGAGTAAAAGATAAATACATCTATAGATGGGTAATTACATGGGAAGAATGGTTTGAGTTCTTGGACTATTTCGATAACTCAAAAAGGATGCGAAGGGAAATAATTATTATTACCAAATGCTAGAGATATTTCAGCTGTGCAGTAAGACTATAGTACAGTGCTAAGGATTCGTTAGGCTGTATATCTCCTCTAAATTGACACTGACAACAGACTTCCTTCATGGGCTGGGAGGCAGCCCCACATGGGGTCAATGAGGTACTGTCTCAGAGATACCTGTTGACAACAACATTCATTATCTTGATCTGAAAGCCATTTGTTTCAGATTGCTATCTTGTTTGGACAGAGCGTTAGATAAACACATTTAGGTTCAAGAGAGTAATGGCACCGCATTCGCCTAAATAGACCTATTGGGGGTCATTAATTGGTCAGTGTGCTTCAAGGGCTAGAAAACTTAGACGTCAGCAAAGCAATGTGACAAAATGCTAATTCCAGTGCATATGCTAGTTCTAGGGAACAGGTAATTCGGGATTGATCAGAAGGCCTATCATAGTCCACAGAGTGGATGCTCTTGAAAACATTACATTTTCCTTAAATTATTGCTAGGCCTTTCTATTTAAAAGTAGAGACAGAGTTAGATTGCTTTAAATAGACTGAATAAGAAATGAAGAGGGTACTCCTCAAGGATAACCAAGTTCGCTATGTAGGCTACATTTGAAAAATATATACATGTAAATACATGTACATCTTAGGCAGATCTGCACATCTTCACCTTGCAGAAATTCGACGTCCACAAGGCAGAGAAGTATTAATGCTGTTACATCAATGGTTCCATCATGCAATGGAAAACATGTTCATCATACCTAGTGCTTTTCAGACCGCCAGAGCGGCCATAAATAATTTCATTTCCAATTTGTGGTAATGAGAATTTCAACTCTCACTACCTGATCCAAAAGTTCATGAAAGGGGTCTACAATCTAAAACCTAGCTTACCAAGATATGGTTCTATATGGGATGTAAAGATTGTACTTACATTTATAAAAAAAAATGGCAATTAATCATCATCATCATCATCATCGTCGTCGTCATCATCACCATCATCACCATCATCATCATCATTATTATTATTATCATTATCATCATCATCATCACCATCGTCGTCGTCGTCATCATCATTATCATCATCATCATCACCATTATCATCATCATTAAAGATGCTTTATTTAGAAAAAGATCGCGTCATTTACATTCTGACACTATGATTAAAGGCCAACTTCACCTGTATGTTCTGATGATTAGAACTGAATATCCTTGGATTTTCGGCAGCGGAGACATCAACCAACCAATTTTGTTTTTCAGACAAAGTCGGAATAAAATACTCTTTCAAGACAATATAAATCTAGTTTAATCCTGATTTTCATATCTGTGTATATCTGCATCTGACAATGATAATGATTATATGCTACTGCTGCTGCTGCTGATGATGATGATGAATGTTTCAAGCCAAACTATGTCGTTGAAAATTTTCAACCCCAAAGTTCGTACGAACTTTGGGGTTCGACCCCATAGTTCGGTCAATTGTTGGACCGAACTATGGGGTTGACCGAACTATGGGTTGAACCCCAAAGTTCGTACGAACTTTGGGGTTGAAAATTTTTTACGTCAAAGTTTGGCTTGAAACATCATCCCGTCGATTCATCATCATGATCAATATGATCATTATCATCATCGTCGTCGTCGTCATCATCATCATCATCATCATCACCATTAAAGATGCTTTATTTAGAAAAGATCATGTCATTTACATTGTAACACTATGATAAGGGGCCAACTTTATCTGTATGTTCTGATGATAAGAACTGAATATCCTTGGATTTTCGGCAGCGGAGACATCAACCAACCAACTTATTTTTTCACACAAAGTCGGCATAAAATACTCTTTCAAGACAATATAAATCTAGTTTAATCCTTATTTTCATATCTGTGTATATCTGCATCTGACAATGATAATGATTATATGCTGCTGCTGCTGATGATGATGATGATGAATGTTTCAAGCCAAACTATGTCGTTGAAAATTCAATTCCATAGTTCGGTCAATTGTTGGACCGAACTATGGGGTTGACCGAACTGTGGGGTTGAACCCCAAAGTTCGTACGAACTTTGGGGTTCAACCCCATAGTTCGGTCGATTTTTGGACCGAACTTTGGTGTTGACAATTTTCAACGTCATAGTTTGGCTTGAAACATCATCCCGTCGATTATTCATCATCATCATCATCATCGTCATCGTCATCATCACCATCGTCATCTGACGTTTGGCTTGAAACATCATCCTGTTGTTTCATCATCATCATCGTCGTCGTCGTCGTCGGCAGCGTCGCCGTCGTCATCATCATCATCACCATCAAAGATGCGTTATTTAGAAAAAGATCGCGTCATTTACATTGTGACACTATGATAAAAGGCCAACTTCACATGTATGTTCTGATGATTAGAACTGGATATCCTCGGATTTTCGGCAGCGGAGAAATCAACCAACCAACTTTTTTTTTCACACAAAGTCGCAATCAAATACTCTTTCAAGACAATATAAATCTAGTTTAATCCTGATTTTCATATCAGTGTATATCTGCATCTGATGATGATAGTGATAAAATGCTGCTGCTGCTACTGCTGCTGCTGCTGCTGATGATGATGATGATGAATGTTTCAAGTCAAACTATGAGGTGAAAATTTCCAACCCCAAAGTTCGAAGGAACTATGGCGCATTGTTGGACCGAACTATGGGATTGAACCCCAAAGTTCGTACGAACTTTGGGGTTCGACCCCATAGTTCGGTCAATTGTATGACCGAACTATGGGGTTGACCGAACTATGAGATTGAACCCCAAAGTTCGTACAAACTTTGGGGTTGAAAATTTTCAACGTCATAGTTTGGCTTGAAGCATCATCCCGTCGATTCATCATCATCATCATCATCATCAGATGGTTTGTTGTTGGACCGAACTATGGGGTTGACCGAACTATGGGACTGAACCCCAAAGTTCATGCGAACTTTAGGGTTGAACATTTTCAACGTCATAGTTTGGCTTGAAACATGACCCTGTTGTTTCATCATCATTATCATCATCATCATCATCACCTACTTTTATCTGTTTATCTTTATCGTGCGTGTAAGCCGCGCTAGAGTGTCGCATCGGATCAGTACACAAGTGCTGATCTGTTACGATACTATAAACATAAACTTTTTCATAACTTTCTGTTGCGTTTCGAGCACACACACACACACACACACATAATACATATATATTTTTCATTTCGGATGCTATGGAAAGAATAATAGACATATATAATGCATCGGCAGCGTTTTTAAACGTGTGATAATAATATCTTGGACCCAGTTTTATGTATGAAGATATAGTTTAGTGCATAGATAGACCTAAGTTGTTCCGAAAAACGAAGTATGCAGCTTTTAGACTGGCTCAAAATGGAAACATTCTAATACAACTATTGATAGTAGTAGACATTGTAAGAAAAGGCAATATTGCTCTTTAAGCAAAAGCCTTACCAAATACAAATCGGCGCCACACCATCCATGGAGTTTTCGGAACGAACCATTTTCCCCTGTATGTTCGATGAAAACCAACTTTGAATGGATGCTTAAATTTCATATGCCCAATCTGTAATTCGTTTTCATAAAACCAAATAAATTTACTCTATACTGGTTCTGAGCAGTCGTTCAGAATTATTTTGTGTGCCATAACTAAGTTGCGCATTCCCAACTTTTTTCTTTTAAAAGTCGTAGGAAGTGGAAATTATAAAAATCAAAACCATCAAACCGCACACACAAAAGACAATGGGTGTAGGACAAAAGCCCGCTGAAACAAAAGCTCACTACGACAAAAGCCCACTAGAATGAGAGCCCACAAGGACAAAAGCCCACTTCTCGTTATGATCATGTATTTCATTAAAACTTCATCTATTATATTGGGTTAAATGATTCAACACAATTAACAGTTCGCACCGACTATGGTATGGTTTTGCATGTACACATGTGGCCTTTTTGTTATTGGTCCACTATGAAATTATACATGAAGCTCCCTTTTTCCATGACACAGCATTTCATTACATAAAAAGTATATAAGAGGTCCATAACAGGATTATACATTAATTTTCTTTTTTTTCCAGAAAATGGCATTTCATGAAATGAAAATAAATAAAGAAAATATACATTAAGCCCTCTTTTTTCATGACACATCATTATTTATAAAGAAAAACAATGTATCAACGGACTATTCAGTGATAGACATTCATGAAGTTTCATCAATTTTTGTGAAGGACTTCAGAAGATATCCCTCAAACAATATACGCCGCAACATTGCTGCCATTTCAAGCTGCTAACTAGAGACTACAGTGTTGGAATTTCTAGCACCTGCCTGGGTAGCTCAATGGATATGGTGTGCTACTTGTGATCTAAAATGGTTACGAAAAGACTGATGGATGGACAGACTAATGGACAGACGGATACACGATGGACTCACTGGTCATTGGCTTTAATCAACCGATAAAAATATGAAGTTTCATGCAACTATGTGCATAAGTTGGAGATACATTGGTAAAAAATTAACTTTGATATGAAACCCCCTTTTTCCATGATACAGCAATAAGTTGCAAAACCCTGACAACATGCGCTAGGTCACATGATCTGTGAAAATCTCATCAAAATCTGTAGGGATATGTAGAGTAATTAAATAGATATTAGTGAAAAATGAAATACAGCATGAAGCCCCCTTATTCCTTGATGCAAATCGCAAAACCTTGACAATATGCGATACGTCACATGACGAGAAACATTCTAAAATTCTATTCAAATCCCTCAAAGAAATGTGGGCGGAGTTGTAATCACAAGAAATGGAATGAACAAAAAACATGAAGCCCCCTTTTTCCATGACGCTGCTACAAATCGCAAAACATTGACAATATGCAATAGGTCACATAACGAGAAACAGTTTGTGAAAATTTTATTCAAATCCGTCCAGAAATGTGGGAGGAATTATGTTCGCAAGAAATGGAATACAATATAACATGAAGACCCCTTTTTCCATGACACAGCTAGTAATCGCAAAGACATTGACAGAGTTGCAAGGTCAATCTTGGTTAACATTTTTTCCTTCATTTCCTAATGGTGGTGACACGTTGGATGTAAAAACTCTGCCAGTATAACTTTCAAGACAAGACTAAAAACATCAAAAGTGTACTGTACTACGTAACTTAAAATCGCTTCCAGTCGGCCATTTTGCATCGAATCAAAAAACAAAACAAAAAAGTCTCGGCAGAATGGGTTATTGTACACATGTATAAAATTTCACGAAATTCCGTCCAACGGAACTGGAGATACTTGCCGGGACGGACACACGGACGGACGGACGCACATACGGACGGACAACGCTAAAAGTATATCCCTCCGCCTTCGGCGCGGAATAATAATGATAATATGATGATGCTTATGATGATGGTGATGCTGCTGCTGATGATGATGATTATTATTATAATAATGATGACGATGCTGCTGCTGCTGATGATGATGATAATATGCTGCTGCTGGTGATGATGATGAATGTTTCAAGCCAAACTATGACGTTGAAAATTTTCAACCCCAAAGTTCGTACGAACTATGGTGTTCAACCCCAAAGTTCGGTCCGATGGTGCATAACATGGGGTATCCGACCGAACTATGGGGTTGAAAATTTTCAACCCCAAAGTTCGTACGAACTTTGGGGTTCAACCCCATAGTTCGGTCCGATGGTGCATAACATGGGGTATCCGACCGAACTATGGGGTTGAAAATTTTCAACCCCAAAGTTCGTACGAACTTTGGGGTTCAACCCCATAGTTCGGTCAACCCCATAGTTCGGTCCAACAATGGTCGGTGAATACGGACCCTGGTTACCAGCATTTTCTCCTTTTCCCGCAATGTTTTCAAAAGACTCTCGGGATCAACTTAAGCCGGTTTTGTGCGAAATATAAGTTCAAAAACCTTTATTAGACATGAATAAATTGAACAAATTTTACGTAAATACAAAGGTTAAATAAGATAAGAACAGCTCGAGGAAAAAAAAAAACAATGAAATTAGTGGAAACCGAGACAACAGGATGACAAATGAACACATTGCTATTTTTTAGCATTTGCTCCACTTTACATCATTTTTAGTTTGTTTCATTCATCATGAGAGTCGCCAGGCAGTATCGCTTAAAAAGGGTAAAAGTTGAAGGCCCTTATTTATAAACTTAAACTATACATACTGTTCTCATTGATTGAGTCAGTCAGAAAACAATACATAGAGGGTATTTGGGGGGTTTTCTGTGAAAGATCGAAATTCATTTCATCGAGTGAACACCATCGGTAATATTTTCACGAGTGGCTGCGCCACTCGTGAAAATATTACCTATGATGTTCACTCGATGAAATAAATTTCGATCTTTCACAGAAAAAAATAAATATTCTCTTTATTTCATGCTTTTAAGCCTTTCTGGGAGGAGCTTTATCAAATTCCAGTACAGCTGTTTTTCCATTATTCCGCACGGCGTACCCATTCCGCATAGCAACGCATTACAATATGATCATTCGGAACACCTCGGTCAATTCTACGAATCAAGCCTTGGATGTATGCCGACAGACTACTTCCGGAAGGAACAACAACACCCCCATAACAAGAAATACAATGACGTCATTATCGCGCAAAAATTCGGAAAATCTCGGCCAATCTTTAGATCCAGCCCATTTTTTCAAGTGCGTAATCAATGCAAGTCCTTAATTCAGCCATTTATGCTGCTACCGTCATTCTACAGGATTTGCTGTCATTCGAAATGGTTACTAGATGACGTCATTTAATACATCTCGAGAACTATGTAGTGGTGAGTATCTGACGAATAACCGCTTCCGGCGATGCATGTCAGGTTTTTTGACATATTATTCCGTCGGCATACATCCGAGGCTGGATCGAAAGATTGGCCGAGGTGTTCCGAATGCAATATGATGTCAAGCGCGAGAAATGTAAGGTATATGACGTCATATTTCCGATCTGGTTGTGAGGCACGCGCAATTTACCTAGGCAACAAGAACGTGAAAACCGGTTTTTTCACTGGTGGTACCGGTGTAAGATCGAAAAATATTTTCACAGCTATTTCTCGATATCCTACCGGAAAACATGAAATAAAACTTTAGAATTCTTTTTTTCTATCAGTAAAAGTCTTCAAGATAAAGTACGTTATCACTTATCAGTGATACTCTTCAAGTACGTTCAAAAGTCACTTCCGGTCCCTATCGTAAACGAAGAAAGAAAAAAAGATTGCATCATACATGATGTACAAGTGCACCTGTTTTTTGTACTGACGGAGGCACATGTAAGTGCACTGTTATGCAGTTTCATCCAATGTCTAATAAGCATATTAACCCGTTACCTGATATGCCAATTTTAGGCTTTTTCATTTCAGCAGCAAATAAAGATATGATGTCAAAAATATGGACAAATGAGGATACAAATATCTGATTGAGTGGAAAACATTGTGGGAAATGGAGAAATTGCTCATTATGAGCAATTTCTCCTTTTTCCACAATGTTTTCAAAAGCTGTCTGTTGTTGATACGTCAAAATGAGTATCTATGGAGTAAAGGGTTAAGACTTGCATTTCATATTTTGTTTTACCTGGAAAATAACTAATATTTCTTCATTTTGAAATCACATTCACTCCCTCTATATGGAGCTCTGTTCAACTATATTTATAGTTGTATTTTTTGCTGTTTACAAGAAATTTAATTTGGGTTTACAGAACATTAATTAACTAAATAGGCCCCTATAAGTACAAAAAGCCATTTTATTTGATTGCTCCTTTACCATTATTTACTTTTTTTGTTATGCACATGTGATAATAATGTATTATCATTATTCCTTTGAACGGCGTCTTTCCCCACACCCCTGCAAAGGGCGAAAACCTTTTCAGATAGTTAAGAAATGAAAATAGAGTGATCTCCCCTTCCCAAGATTGACACATTCGTAGATCTATAAGCTAAGAGAATTTACCAGGGCTCCGGCGTTTTCACCAACAATTCTTGAGAATATTCTTAGTTTCAGTCTCCAAGGTTTCCTAAATTTGTAACTAACACGACTTCTGATTAGCTAAAACCGAATGGTTTATCCAATCAGAAGTTGTGTTATTTACAAATGTAGAAAGTTCTTGAGAATAAGACAAAGAACGTTCTTAAGAATGGTTGGTGAATACGGGCCCTGATTGTTGTAATTTTCAGATTTTCAGCATTTCTAGTATTGTTGGTGAAAACAAGTGCATTTGCAGACTGCATATACAAAGACCAGACCACAGGGTGCCTCTGACCAAGATGGCCTACATCGTCCACTTGCGTAGTTTGAGTCTCAGTGCATTGTATTTTAACCGTAGAAAGAGTTGGAATTTACCTCTTGCACAGAACGATCAGTCTGATCTTCAGTCTAGTCTGTCCGTGAAGGACGTACCGCCCCCCCCCCCGCCCCCGGTAAAGGACGTATGTTGGACCGAACTATGGGGTTGACCGAACTATGGGGTTGAACCCCAAAGTTCGTACGAACTTTGGGGTTGAAAATTTTCGACCCCATAGTTCGGTCGGATACACCATGTTATGCACTATCGGACCGAACTTTGGGGTTGAACCCCAAAGTTCGTACGAACTTTGGGGTTGAAAATTTTCAACGTCATAGTTTGGTTTGAAACATCATCCCGTCAATTAATCATCATCATCATCATCATCATCGCTGCTGCTGCTGATGATGAATGTTTCAAGCCAAATTATGTCGTTGAAAATTTTCAAAGAACTTTGAGGTTCAACCCCATAGTTCGGTCAATTGTTGGACCGAACTATGGGGTTGACCGAACTGTGGGGTTGAACCCCAAAGTTCGTACGAACTTTGGGGTTCAACCCCATAGTTCGGTCAATTGTTGGACCGAACTATGGGGTTGACCGAACTATGGGGTTGAACCCCAAAGTTCGTACGAACTTTGGGGTTGACAATTTTCAACGTCATAGTTTGGCTTGAAATATCATCCCGTCGATTTATCATCATCATCATCATCATCATCATCGTCGTCGTCGTCATCATCACCATCATCATCTGACGTTTGGCTTGAAACATCATCCCGTTGTTTCATCATCATCATCATCATCATCATCTACTTTTATCTGTTTATCTTTATCGTGCGTGTCAGCGGCGCTAGAGTGTCGCATCGGATCAGTACACAAGTACTGATCTGTTACGATACTATTAACATGAACTTTTTCATAACTTTCTGTTGCGTTTCGAGCACACACACACACATAATACATATATATTTGTCATTTCGGATGCTATGGAAAGAATAATAGGCATATATAACGCATCGGCAGCGTTTTTAAACGTTTGATGATAATATCTTGGACCCAGTTTTATGTATGAAGATATAGTTTAGTGCATAGATAGACCTAAGTTGTTCCGGAAAACGAAGTATGCAGCTTTTAGACTCGCTCAAAATGGAAACATTCTAATACAGCTATTGATAGTAGACATTGTAGGAAAAGGCAACATTGCTCTTTATAAGCAAAAGCGTTACCAAATACAAATTGGCGCCACACAGTCCATGGAGTTTTCGAAACGAACCATTTTCTCCTGTTTGTTCGATGAAAACCAACTTTGAATGAATGCTTAAATTTCATATGCCCAATCTGTAATTCGTTTTCATAAAACCAAATAAATTTACTCTATAATGGTTCTGAGCAGTCGCTCAAAATTATTTTGTGTGCCATAAGTGAGCTGCGCATTCCCAACTTTTTTCTTTTAAAAGTTGTAGGAAGTGGAAATTATAACAATCACAACCATGTGGGTGTAGGACAAAAGCCCACTGAAACAAAAACCCACTACGACAAAAGCCCACTAGAATGAGAGCCAACTGGGACAAAAGCCCACTTTTCGTTATGATCATGTATTTCATTAAAACTTCATCTGTTATATTGGGTTAAATGATTCAACACAACAGTTCGCACCGACTATGGTATGGTTTTGCATGTACACATGTGGCCTTTTTGTTATTGGTCCATGATGAAATTATACATGAAGCTCCCTTTTTCCATGGCACAGCATTTCATTACATAAAAATATATATATAAGAGGTCCATAACAGGATTACACATTAATTTTCCTTTTTTCCAGAAATTGGCATTTCATGAAATGAAAAGAAATAAAGAAACTATACATTAAGCCTCCTTTTTTCATGACACATCATTATTTATAAAGAAAAAAATTGTATCAATGGACTATTCAATGATAGACATTCATGACGTTCATCAATTTTTGTGAAGGACTTTAGAAGATATCCCTCAAACAATATACGCCGCAACATTGCTTCCATTTCAAGCTGCTAGCCAGAGACTAAAGTGTTGGAATTTCTAGCACCGCCTGGGTAGCTCAATGGATATAGTGTGATACTTGTGATCTAAAACGGTTACGAAAAGACTGATGGATGGACAGATGAATGGACAGACGGATACACGATGGACTCACTGGTCATTGGCTTTGATCAACCAATAAAAATATGAAGTTTCATGCAACTATGTGCATAAGTTGGAGATACGTTGATAAAAAATTAACTTTGACATGAAACCCCCTTTTTCCATGATACAGCGATAAATTGCAAAACCCTGACAACATGCGCTTGGTCACATGATCTGTGAAAATCTCATCAAAATCTGTAGGGATATGTAGAGTAATTAAATAGATATTAGTGAAAAATGAAATACAGCATGAAGCCCCCTTATTCCTTGATGCAAATCGCGAAACCTTGACAATATGCGATAGGTCACATGACGAGAAACATTCTAAAATTCTATTCAAATCCCTCAAAGAAATGTAGGCGGAGTTGTGATCACAAGAAATGGAATGAACAAAAAACATGAAGCCCCCTTTTTCCATGACGTTGCTACAAATCGCTAAACATTGACAATATGCAATAGGTCACATAACGAGAAACAATTTGTGAAAATTTTATTCAAATCCGTCAAGAAATGTGGGAGGACTTGTGTTCGCAAGAAATGGAATACAATATAACATGAAGGCCCCTTTTTCCATGACACAGCTAGTAATCGCAAAGACATTGACATAGTTGCAAGGTCAATCTTGTTTAACATTTTTTCTTTCATTTCCTAATGGTGGTAGATTGATGTGACACGTTGAATGTAAACACTCTGTATAACTTTAAAGACAAGACTGAAAACACCAAAAGTGTACTGAACCACGTAACTTAAAATCGCTTCCAGTCGGCCATTGTCCATCGAATCAAAAAACAAAACAAAAAAGTCTCGGCAGAATGGGTTATTGTACACATGTATAAAATTTCACGAAATTCCGTCCAATGGAATTGGAGATATTTGCCGGGACGGACAAACGGACGGACGGACGCACAGACGGACGGACAACGCTAAAACTATATCCCTCCGCCTTCGGCGCGGAATAATGATAATAATAATAATAATATGATGATAATGCTTATAATGATGCTGCTGCTGCTGATGATGATATACTGCTGCTGCTGCTGCTGATTATTATTATTATAATAATGATGACGATGCTGATTCTGCTGCTGCTGCTGCTGCTGATGATGATAATATGCTGCTGCTGCTGCTGATGATGATGATGAATGTTTCAAGCCAAACTGTGACGTTGAAAATTTTAAACCCCAACGTTCGTACGAACTATGGTGTTCAACCCCAAAGTTCGGTCCGATGGTGCATAACCTGGGGTATTCGACCGAACTATGGGGTTAAAAATTTTCAATCCCAAAGTTCGTACGAACTATGGTGTTCAACCCCATAGTTCGGTCCGATGGTGCATAACATGGGGTATCCGACCGAACTATGGGGTTGAAAATTTTCAACCCCAAAGTTCGTACGAACTTTGGGGTTCAACCCCATAGTTCGGTCAACCCCATAGTTCGGTCCAACAGACGTACCGCCCCCTCCCCCGGTAAAGGACGTACCGCCCCCTCCCCCGGTAAAGGACTTACCGCCCCCTCCCCCGGTAAAGGACGTACCGCCCCCCCCCCCCGGTAAAGGACGTACCGCCCCCTCCCCCGGTAAAGGACGTACCGCCCCCTCCCCCGGTAAAGGACGTATCACCCCCCCCCCCCCCACGTAAAGGACGAAGCCCCCCCCCCCCCCACACACACACACACACACACTTTGAAATAACAAAATTTTGTTTTTTTACAATCGGCTTAAAAGTTTTATTGCGGTTATTTAGGAGAATAATTTAGTCAACCTTTTACTAAACAATCCCTGGTTTTTACGACCCGTGAAAAAGAAGCCTTTTGAAAACACTGTGGGAAAAGGAGAAAATGCTGGTGACCTGCATTTTTTTCATTTCCCACAATGTTTTCTATCCTACGGGAAACAAATTTCATTTTTGACTTTTGTTTATTTTGTCATCTGCAACTGCTTTGACTTTGGACCAGTCTAAAATTTTACTGTTTGGGAAAGGGTTAAATGAGTACTTATCTATCGCCAGTTCAAAAGAGTTACCTGGGTCTGCATTCACCAATTATTCTTAGGAATATTCTTAGCCTTTTTCTTCAAAATTTCGTCAGTGTAAAAGTAATAAAACTTCTGGTTGGCTAAACCCTTTTGGTTTAGCCAATCAGATGTTCTGTTACTTTTACAGTCAGAAAATCTTGAAGAAAAATACTCAGAACGTTCTTGAGAATAGTTGGTGAATATGGGCCGTGGCACTTGTGCCCGTACGGTATCCATACGTTGACCAAAGAACTTTATATGCAAAAGCTTCCGTTCTTTTCCTTTTCTTCTATATATTTGTCATGTGATTATATTGCTTTTTATGACAATTTGTTTCTCATACTATTGTTCATTCAAACCTATTTAAGAGGCCTAACCATTAATTTATCCATAAGTTAAAGGACGCATTCTCATCGGACAGTGTAGGTCCAAGATCAGACTGCACTTTCTGTGATCTTCACTTTCCGAAGAAGACTACTGAATTGCGTTAAGTAGCTCAACCCGTTACCTCACAGTAAAATGTTAGACCTATCCACATTGAAAGCATTTGCAGATTTCAATTTTCAAAGTGGCTCAAATGGTGCAATTTTCCTTTGATAGAGTAGAAAGATATGTGGGAAAAAGAAAAAAATGCTGGTTACCAGCATTTTCTCCTTTCCCCACACTGTTTTCAAAAGGCTTTTTCCTTAGGGGCGACAAAAGTCGTCATTGTGTAGTATAGGGTTAGGGGAGACAGCGTTTTCGACACACCGTACGTCAAAATATCAGTGTTTGGTGGTCCTCGGTAAATTACCTATAATAAGGTACAAAAAAATGCTATAATGACAATAGCCTGCCATAATTTGAAAGAAGAGAATGTAGAATACAAAATCACCGTCAGACAATCGACAGTCTCATAATTACTCTCACGGTAAACAAAGAATACAGAACATGTATAATAGATGAGACAAGCTCTGGCAAAAGGGGGCTGAATGCGTCACCCTGATGCATTATTATGAAGAATATGTGATCACATAATTATGGACCTGCTAAAATTCATTTTCGTTTAACAGCCAACGGAATCATGCAGTAGGATGGTTCTTTGTCATAAGAAAATTGATAAATGGCAAAAAGTTTAGGTCCATGCCAGCCTGCGAGGACTGCGCAGGCTGGCATGGACCGAAACTTTTTGCAAATGCACTAAGCCTCCATTTCACAGAGCATGAATCGCATATTCTAACTTGACTTAAATACCAGACGAGGTTTCAAAAACGAGAGTTGTACGAACAATAAGAAAAGAATAATTCAACACAGTACAGAGTGTCTAATACTGATACTGATTCTTTCACGTGTATGTCCACTTTTTTCTTGGACAGAGAAAAACTTAAGGTCTAGACTAAAAATCAGAAATCATAAAAAAAAATCAGTATACAGAAGGAAAAGAAAACAAAATTAACAAGGAAAACGAAAGAATTGTATTTTGAAAGTATTACAATTGAAATCTTAACTAAACAACTAAACAACGTGATTTCGGACTATTTGAATTTAAGGCATTTACAGATGAGAAATTAAAAGTAGCTTAGATTGTGGAATTTTTATTTGAAAGGGTGAAAAAAGGAAAACAGAAACTGTAAAAATGCTAGGTTACAAATTGTTTTCAAACTCCTACCTGTCAAGGGTCGTTAAAACTGGGGATTGCTTGGTAAAGAGGTAAACAAATAACCCATTACCACACAATCCCTACTTTTGATGACCTTGAGAAAGAAGGCTTTAGAAAACATTATGGGAAAAAGGAGAAAATGCTGGCAACCAGCATTTTCTCCCTTTTTCCCCACAACGTTTTCTGCCCTTCACAAAAGAAATTTCAAATTTTCAGTCACTTTTATTTTGTCGTCTGCCAAAGCTTTCGATTTGGACAAACCTAAAATTTTGTCATTTGGTTATGAATAAAACCTCCTACCGAAGAGAATAACGAGTAGTTTACGAAAGAAGAGTTAATATTTTTTGTTAAAACAACACTTAACTCAAGGACAAAAATGTCGAGGAAGTTACAGGACTTTATTAAAGTTTTAAACACGGAGATAAGCAACAGAGAAGACTTGGAGATGGGAAGTTTTGTCACCTGGTTACGGAAGCGAAATCCAATACTTCGTAATCTGGAAACAAGTAAATTTCTTCAAAATCTATCTTTTTTTTTCAGCGTTCTTTCGCGACTACTCTCATAGCTTTTGTCTATAGAGCTGGTGAAATCCAGGACATACACGTAAATGCTAGCTGTCGCCATGATGCGATAAACTCCATCCCTGACAAACCCAGTCTCTGACTTGGCTTAACTCTTTACCACACGAGAAAATTTTAGACTGGTTCAAATTGAAAGCGTTTGCAGACGACAAAATAAAGGTGACTGAAAAATTGAAACTTGTTCTGGGAAGGGTAGAAAACACTGTGGGAAAAGGAGAAAATGCTGGTTACCAGCATTTTCTCCTTTTCCCACAGTGTTTTCAAAAGGCTTCTTTTACGGGGGCGTCAAAGGTAGGGATTATGTGGTAATGGGTTAAGTACTAAATCCTTAATTCTTTCATCAATGTTTTCACTGCCAACTGAATAATATCACTCCTTTAATCGACATTTTTCGAGTTTTTGGTTTTTGTTCATCAACCAATCCTCATAATATTTTTCACCTAATTGTAGATTTACAAAGCAAAACGACGTCTGATTTGCTAAACCATTTGGTTTAGCCAATCTGAAGTTGTGTTACTTTCAAGTAAAGAAGAAAATTAAGAATACGACTAATAAAGGTTAGCGAATTCAGAGTACGAAAGGAGATTTTCAACAGCAATTGAGGATGGTTTTGGCCATAGTGAAACATCAGGTATCGGACGGTGTTGATTTCCGACTTTCTGTTAGATTTTGAACTCGCTATTACTTTAGCATAAAAAGAGTTATCATGCATTATATCATTCTTGCATCTATGGACCATCGAACCGCGGTCATTACCATATTCCACTCTGGCGATATTTCTTAAATCCGAAATTCAGCATCACGTGTTGATTCAATTAACTAAATATTTCATCTTCCCTCATTTACATGGACCAAACCTAGAACTAGTAAAAGACAAGATACATGTAGATATGTGTTAGTTGTCGCCGTAACATAGTAGGATTTTCGGTGAATACCTCCATAGAATATCATATATACAGACTTGATAATTTACATAATCTTTCAGAGCACGTGATAGAAGTCATTCGAAATTCAACACACAAAACAGTAAAGAAAGACGACGTTTTATTCAAGCAAGGAGCTTATCGTGCAAGGTTTGTTTATATTGTAACAAACAGTTGCTCTATTTACATCAACATTTGCCAAGTAACAATGGATCTGTGTCTTTATTTTTTTAAAACACGCATTTCCGTTTTCTTACCCTTTACGAAACATTTGTTTTTCTTTTTACGAAAATGAAGAAGGAAGCCTGATAAAATGTGGAAAAAGGAAACGGACATTTTCTCTACATTACAATAATGTTTACTACTCCTTTAAAGGACAAATCGTATTAATTCAAGCTCATGTTGCTTATTTTAAGTTAGGTGCAAGAAATAAGCCCAACAATGATGGTCATTGAAATTCGATATTCTGTTGATGATCAAATCAATTACCAAATTTCAGCCAAAACCCACTACATTTCTACATTCTACTCCGTGGATCCGCCTCTCTCTTCAACAATCCATTCATGTCACAAGGAAAGTCTAGTAGACGAAGCTCTTTTTCAGTGGAAAGACTTTTACTGTCGTCTGCTTTCGAAAATTCAAGTCTTCTTCCGAAATCTGCCGCCTCTAAAAGTACTGCAACAAGACTGTCGCCGTTGATTCATTCGTATGTGACTGAGGAATTAAATGATATGGAAAACGAATTGAGTGACGACGGAAATGACGTCATAGATGAAAACGAGGTCGACGAGAACGCAAAAACAGATATTGAAGAACTAAGTGCTGAAGGTACCACAACAGATGATAATTTGAATGACAAAGAGCAGCTACGTAGCAGGAGCCCAGCTTCAAAAACATCGAAACGCTCGAAAATATCAGTGAGATCAAAACTGGGAAATTTTGTGGTAAAATATGGTAAACACTTTTAAATTTCTTTGTCAGTTATCATTTTAACTCTGTGTATCATATATGCTTTGAAAAAGGGTGGACAATTCATTTTCGTGACACGTTACGCCAAGCAAGACATCACACAACTAATGATCCATAGAATGTGATTTTTTAACTACTAACAATATCAAAAAGTTGCATGTACCTAGGGCTTTTACATAACGTACAAATAGAGAAAAAAATTCGGCCCAAGTCAGCCTGAGCAGGACACACTGGCACGGTGGTTGAACGTCGGACTAGCATACCACTGGTTTTGGGTTCGAATATCGTGATAGATCAAATTTCCGAGCCACCCCGGTGTGATTGCTGCTTGGAGTTTCCAGGAAGTAGTCATCAAGAGTGATTAATATCCTTTGCAATTTGTAAGAACTTACTACGTAATCTGTTTAAAATAAATTTGTTGATTCTGCACATATATCTGTCTACTGGTGCATTAAGGTCCCTTTTCGTTTGCATAGCGAACACATACAGTCCAAACTGTAGAAAGCTAAAACTTAAAGCACATTCTGTGCAATCTGATCTTGATCTATACTGTCCACGAAAAATCCTACAGCCACGCTTAGCGTCCTATCCTAAAGGGTAATAGAAGTAGCCACAAGAGCAGGTTTTTGCAGTATTTGTCGAAGACAATACAACAATGAGGTAGTCCATTATTTAATTTTGAAGACCCGACTCCTCCTAATGATCAAAGGGAGACCACAATACAAAAATAATCCTAACGTGGTCATTGGTACTCTCCCTTTAACCAAACAGGCATTCATTTGCTTGACTTTCAAGCCAATATCTGAATAATATTTCTCTTTTTCTTTAAAATTATTCATTCCACATAACAAACAAACACAATGACAAACATCACTTCAGCGTTCTCAACGCTTTGATTACTGTATAGTTATTTACTTTTGCAGAGAAAGGTAAATACATTAGTGAAGAGGCCATACTGAACGATGACGACCAGTATACTGGTTCTGTAATATTTGATGAGGATACAGATCTGATGGTACTAGTTGAGACTACCTTTGATAAATACATCAAGGTAACCCTTTTGTTGCTATCGTCGTCGTCGTTGTTGTTGTTGATGGTGCTGTTGTTGCCGATGATGCTGATTTTTGTTGTAACTGTTGGTGGTTGTTGTTCATGTTCATCTTGTTGTTGTCGTTGTTGTTGTTGGTACTGTTGCTGTAGTTGATGTTTTTGTTGTTGTCGCCGTCATCGTTAGTGGTGGTGGTGGTGGTGTTGTTAGTGTTCATGTTGATCTTGTTGGTGTTGTCGTTGCCGTCTTTGTCGTCGTTATTGTCGTCGCTGTCGTTGTTGTTGTCATTTTCAATGTTATTGTTGCTTTTCTTTTTTTTTTTTTTTTTGGTATGTCCTTAATGATTTTTTCACCAGTATGTCCCTTAGATCTATATCGGGGCGACAAGCGCACCATAATCCTTGCTTTCCTGGGTTTCTTGTACCGGTTCTTCATACACAAAACAAAGAAACTTTTTACTCCTTCAGAGCCAGACATATAGACTCTGCCTCAAAAAGACTTTATCTCAAAAGGCTTGGATAAACATGTGGACGTCTTGGATCTAATGCACTTTCAGATTATCAGCATTGTCTCCTTCTCCAAGAATGTGTTCGAAAGTATTAGTCTTTTTAGCCTTTAACTCTTTACCACACACTCCCGACTTTTTAACTACATTTAGAAAGAAAGCCTTCTAAAACATTTTCTCCTTTTTCCACAGTGTTTTCTACCCTTTCCAAATCATATTTCAATGTTTGATTCACATTTATTTTGTCGTCTGCAAATACTTTCACTTTGGACAAGTCCAAAATTTTGTCGTTTGGTAAAGAGTTGATACACAGCATGGTTTGGTTAGATGTCTGTGCATGCAATATTCTTCGAAGATTCGACCTGTCTGCTATGATGCCTCACATCATCCTGTCCAGTATAATATTATTACGCCGCTGATAAAGTAGCAATGGGAAATGGTTATAAACAATACATCAGTGGAAAAATAAAGCCTGTTCTTAGCTCCAAATATCTTGAAAATTTAATTATTTCAAAAAGGAAAATAGTTTATACCCTTGTTTTACTGCACATTTATAATACAGTTTCTAAATATCCGTTTTGACTTTAGGAAAACCAGGATTCGTGCAGGATTTTCCAAAGACTTATCGACAAAAGATGGTCGGGCTTGTACCGAAGCTGTTACCCTAGCCTGTAGGGGCTATTTTTATTAATGGCCGGTGCGTAGATGACCATAGCTGAATAAATGGTACCAAGTAGCGTTTTATTGACTAAGATTTCATTTCATTTGGAAATTCAAAGTAACGGTTGTTGGTTTGAAAAGTGGTCCGGTTCTGCACCCAGAATGCCCAAATCAGATAGATGTGTATTTAAAAAATGCCTCCTAACGGAATATAATTGGTAAACTAAACAATATGACTCAACTATTACTATTCCACAGGAGCACCATGAGAAGGAAGCCGTGGATTTAACTGACTACGTCGACTATCATCCATTTTTCCGAGATCTGCCGTTCCAGTCCAAGGGGATCATACACCTCAGCTTGAAAAAACAACATCACGAGGCAGGGGAATTTATCGTCAAACAGGGAGACCCCGTCAAAAGCCTTAAATTCATTGTTAGGTAAGTGTTACTGTGTGTGGTATTCGTTTCCATAATTGTCATCGTCATCATCGTCATAATGATAATAACTACCTTTATTATATACCTAGCAGTGAAATCCTGGAATTTCCCAGTGTAATAAATTTTGATATCATCACTAGTGACGTCATCAACTTTCACTTTCACTTCCTGACGTAATTTTGGAACTACTTTTTTCTTCGACTACATTTTTTTTCGACTCTCAAACGCAAAATTACAAATAATGATGTTAATAAGGTATATAATAAATAGAATAATCAACTGGTTATTTTTGATATGAAAAATATCTCACTCGGACGCGTCGTGAGGCGTTAAAAAAACTCGTGCTGCACACTCTTTTTTTCAACGCCGAACAACGCATCCTCGTGAGATATTTTTCATATCAAAAACAACCAGTTGATTATCCTCTATTTATTTCATGCTTTCCGGTAGAATATCGAGAAATAGCAGTGAAAATATTTTTCGATCTTACACTGGTAGGCTACCACTAGTGAATACACCGATTTTCATGTTCTTATTGCCTAGGTTAATTGCGCGTGCCTCACAACCAGATGGAAATATGACTTCATTTACCTTAAATTTCTCGCGATTGATGCAATACTGTAATGCTTTGCTATATGGGAGGGTATGCCACAGGGAATAACGGAAAAGAATTGTACTGGATTTTGAAAAAGCTCCTCCAAGAAAGGGTTAAAAGTATGAAATAAATAGAACATTTGTTTGTTTTTTCAAAGTCCTAAATAATTAAATAAAGAGATCTCGTGAACACCATCTGTAATATTTTCACTCGTGGCTATGCCACTCGTAAAAATATTACCGATGGTGTCCACTCGATGAAATCAATTTCGATCTTTCACCGAAAAAAGCAAATATCCTCTATATCTTACATAAGCTGTTATCATAAGTTGCCTTTTGGCCCTTATCCTGCTGTATAACTGAAATGTAATTTTCATATCGATAGTAAAAACCCAAGTATTGACATTTCTAAGTTATATTATATACATCCCTTATTATATAGATAATGGTTTCTCCTATCAGACTGTAATGATCCAAGATCAGACTGCACACTCTGTGCAGTCTGATCTTGATCTGCACTGTTCGCAATGGATCAGGGAGTCGCACCTAGCTGCTAAAGGGTTAAATACTGTACATAATACTGCTGCTACGTTTCTAGTGACGAAAGTAATGATCGAACCAGGATTTACGGGTTTCAAGTCCTAGACTTTTACCATGAGCCAGGGAGGATTACAAGTAAAACATCCATTAATTGTTGAACAGCGTTCAAAACCACCCGTCATTTTTCAATTCAATTCCGATCTTTCTTTAAATTGCAAAACCAGCCATCTGATTGGTAGGAATGTTTCAGTATCAGCAAATCAAATAACTAGACTGGGAATTATATCTGAATTATGTTAATTGCAGCCAAAGACTAGCTTGTGCCCGGGCTGCAAAATCTTTGAATCACAGTCTCACACGATCTGCACAGATCTTTGACAAAACTGATGATCGGTAATGTAGTTGTTATCGTTGAGAAAGTAACAGCCGATAACATAACAGGAATAAATAACCAGACATGAACCCAGGCTAGCCATAGACCATTATGAGATGCGTAATCAAAGCACTGATAGTATACAGCATGAATTTTTCCTGCCAAACTACAATATACAGCTAAATTTAAAGGTACATGTAACACCCAAAGAGCTAGATCTGTATTTTTTTACAAGTTCTAAAATACTTTTTCGGCGGTTATGAGTTGCATTCCCTAATGCATGCCTCAACACATCTTCGAAAGCCAAGGGTGACGATCCACTACGCTACTCTACCCTTGGCGGATCGAGCTTGATTTCGACATTCCCCCGGTTCGCATTTTCATTGGTTGCAGCCAGACATAACTGCATGAATCAAATCGCTCGTAGTATCTCATCTTTGATAAAAAATAGAACAATGTCGCGACCTTGAGGATAAAAATAGGAGGTAAGCGCGGATACCTCCGTTGATGTGTGCAGGATCTGATTTATTACCGAAAAATACATAGACGAACAATATTTACAGAAGATTCAGTGCGACCAATAAACTATCAGAGGGTTTAAGCTATATCCCAGCACCTGGCCATGGAATGTCGAGGTACGTCTGTATTTATTGCTTTATGTTGAGTTGTTGTTTTCGTAAGCAGTTTGTAAAACGACATTTCTTTGGCTATAAAAAATACGATGTAAAGGGGTATAATAACAAGCATCCAATAGGGGCGTATCGCGGGAATCTCGAAATCGGACTCAATCAGCCAAGGTAAGATCCACGTATTGATCGTAACCTTGGCTCGCGAAGATGGCCTCAACAATTAACGTTTTAATGCAGCTTAAAAACGATTATAGGTTAAATAGTAGACAGAATTTTATTTTTCAGCGGCAGTGCTGAAGTGATTATAGAGCCTGCTAAACACCGGTACCAGTACCCGGACTATTGGCCCTTTGAGACAAGTACAGATGTATATTACAAAGAATGTTATTGGTTGAGGTAAGGAAGACTGTATGAATAATCAGGATTTAATTAAGCTTGTCAGACACTTTATAACATGCTGGCATCTTAACAAGGCATTCTTCAGCGACAGCGCTGAAGTATTAATAGCGAGTAACATAATTTAGACAATGTTAATTGTACGGTCAGGTGGCGGGGGACTTGGAAACTTGTTCACAGCTATGGTGAATCATGTTGCCACCTCGGCGTGTTTCCAAGTCCTGTGCAAACAGACCTTACAACAGGTTTATTATACTGCAAAGTTTTAACACTCCAACGCTTGTTAAGTGGATTTTATCTGTTTATTATCTGTTGTTGTTGTTGTTTTAAAAATGACTACACTGGCGAACTAAATTTCCCTTCTGAGTGCCCCAATTCAATGAAAACTAATGTCACTTGGAATTGACGTCACTGAAACTTTGGTGAAGGTATTGGACGAATCTAAATGTAACCATCATTTTGTCTTTTTAACGGAAAGTTTTACGGTCTTTCAAAAGGAAATCACATCACTTTTTATCCGAATGTCATCGTCGTTTGTAAATGCTTTCAATTTGGAGAAACTTAAAATTCTGTCGTCTGGTAAAGATTTAACCAAAGGACAAAATTTTACACTGGTCCAAATTGAAAGCATTTGCAGACGTCAAAATAAAAGTGACTGAAAGTTTGAAATTTGTAACAAGGAGGAGAGAAAACGTCGTGAGAAAAGAAGAAAATGCTGGTTACCAGCATTTTCTCATTTTCCCACAATGTTTTCATAGGGCTTCTATCTCAGGGTCGTCAAAAGTTGGCATTGTCTGATAAAAAGTTGAGGTATTAGGTTCCACTCCCCCACTCATTGACTGCGCACAATAATTTTGATAGTTTTATTGACGTTTTTTAGGGATTCCCGGCGTAGGGCGTACCAGAGAAGCTATGAGTACCATGGTGAGGTTTCCAGACGACGCCTGTCTAGGGCCAAAGACTCTCTGAAAGAGATCAGCGTGTGTGCTGTGCTGGACAAAGAAGTGATTGGCGTAATGGAAGTGACGTTAAATCTCGGAACCTATATGCAAGGTTATCGATGTATGGAGAATTGTGAAATCTATTCCCTTAATCTTAAACCCTTTAGGTATGTACCTTCAAGCAAATTATTGTAGACAAAAAAAAAGAGCCATGCCCTCGTGAAAGGATTTTTAAGGGCATCTTTGAGATACAATATGCTAGGTAAGTCAATACGTAATTATGGACCCATAGAATCCATTTTGTTTAACAGCCAGCTGAATCTTTAGGTAGAATAGTCCAATGACATGAAGAAAATTTACAAATTATAAATAAAAAAAAATATAGCCAAGTTTACGATCACTACGTGGATCTTACCTTGGCTGATTGAGCCCGATTTCGAGATATCTGCGATGCGCCCTCTATTGGATGCCGGTTATTACCTCCCTTTACATCAAATTTCTAAAAGCAAATGAAATGTCGTTTTACAAACCGCTTACGAATACACATGAAGCGATAAGCAGACATCCACGTTGATTTCCATGTTTTATGTTCTATTCGAAAGGTAGAGACCTTGTTCTATTTTTATCAAAGATGAAATGCTACGAGCGATTTCATTCGTTGCAGTTAGAGCTGGCTGCATCCAATTAAAAAGCGTATGGCGTGAACGTAAAAATCAAGCTCGATCCGCCGAGGGTAGAGTAAGGTAGTGAATCGTCGGTCTTGACTTGCGAAGATGGCAATCAAGGACTGCGCGGGGTAACCTAGGATGGTACTGTTTGAAAATGCATTAAACAATCATTTCACACATGCAGCATGAGTCTTGTATTTGAGCCATATTTTGTGAAAAAGGAAGCTAAATGCAACTGCGAAAAGTATCGAATCAGGTCAGCCCGCGCAGTCCGCTCTTGTGGATCCATAATTATGTGATGGCTTTGGCTTGTGTTATGAATGAGAGTGAAGCAATAAGCCTCCTTTTGCCAGAGCATGGCTCATTTATGTATGTCTTGAGTTTCACCAATGCTTGGCTGAGGATGCGCTATGTTATGTTGTGTTGTGTTGTGTTGTGTTGTGTTGTGTTGTCTTATCTTGTGTTGTGTTGTCTTGTTTTGTCATGTCATGTCACGTTGTGTTGTACTGCGTCATGCCATGTCATGCGGTGTTATACTATGTCGCCCGTTTTCTGTTCATTTCAAAATTACCATAAATTGGCCATTATTAGAATAAAAACGAGTTCGGTTCTTTTTCTTTAATGTTGATACTTTATAAGCCATTAACATTCTGAAAGGGAGAAAAAATAGAAATCAGCATTAAACCTGAAAAACACAAACAAAAATGAAAATCAGGATAGTGGGCGACTTCTGTGACACCCTGTATGATTATCCACTTTACTTTGTAATAAACAGACGAATACTAAGAAGAAATGGTGCACTCAAAGAGCTCGTTCTGGCTTACATCAAAATGAAACTTCAGTTTAGAATGGACAACGGTCTGGGAGAGAAAGTTCCCTTGTTTAGCTGTTTGCTCAACAGTCTTGGGACAGAGATCAGAGAGAAATCATACAACGGTAATTATCTTCAATACCAATATGCCCAGCCCGCTAGCTCAGCTGGTAAGCACAGGGCTTTGAAACCACGGGTAGGAGGCGCTTTTTCGTATTCCCGGCTCAGTCAATCACTTCCTGACTGATTGAATATGTTGAATGGTGTTGGGTGAAATGAATTGTTTTTTCAGCGGATGTATAACATAGAGCATGAATCATTTATTCATGTAAGTATTCAGGTATATTCATGCATGTCTTGGCTTTCACCAGCACTTGAGAGTCTCTCCCAAAGAGCTTCTGACAAAAAACCAGGACCTCCAGATAATAAATCCTATACTTTACCGCTTAGCTAGATGAAACCTTTCCGAAAGATCTATGTATGTTCCCTTTCCATCCGTGATTATTTTTTTTCAAAACGGTCTGTCATAGTACAAACAATGCATCCAAAGCTAGTAATGATGTAAAAGCATAGCTGCTTGAAGCAGGGATATTCAAAGTCCTAAATAAATAAGTCATGCTACAATGCTAAAATGCCCTTGAAGCATCTACAAAAACATGAGTCGAACCTTTTTGCTTTAACCCTTTACTACACAATGACGACGCTCCTGAGAAAGAAACCTTTTGAAAACACTGTGGGAAAAGGAGAAAATGCTGGTAACCAGCATTTTCTCCTTTTCTCGCAGTGTTTCTTTTACCCTTCCCAGAACAAATTTCTATGTTTGAGTCACCTTTATTTTGTCGTCCGCAAATGCTTTGAATTTGGACCAGTCTAAAATTTTCTTCTGCGGTAAAGAGTTAAGTAAACTTTCTGCATATCAAAAACAACATTCGGTTGTTAAACAAAATGGGTTTTATGGTTCCCTTATTATGTGATGACTTGCTTGGCATCTTGCATCCCAGAGATATTAACGAAGTCCGTAACAAAGAAACAAATGAATAAATGCATGGCAGAAATAAGGATCGGAGCGGGATTCGAACTCCGAACTCCCGGACGCAAAGCCAATACCCTAACCACTGAGCCAAAGAGATATCTCCTTGACGCAGTAGCCAGGTATTGTATTTAAATCGGGAGTATGCCATGCAGGAAGGAGTGGTCTCCCGTAACAATATATTAACCCCTCCTTTGTTATATGCTTATAGGTATGGTAACAAGAGGCATAGAAAAGATCAAGGAACGTGAAGCCGAGCTAATGGCGGCTCTAGACTGGTTCAAACAAGATAAAGCGCCACTGGTACATAACAAGGACCCGGATGTAATACAACTGAAAGAAAATATGAAAGAACGCGCACGAGTCAGGCAGTCTGTCTTAGACAATACTAATGGTGATATACACAAACTATTCCTTCTTTTACATCGTTTGTTCATCTACAAACATTTATCCGTTTCTGAATTGTAAGTGCTCAATGAAGTATGGCCAAAATCATTTTTGAAAGAAAACATGAAGGAACGAGCAAAAGTCAAGCAGTCTGATAAGAATAAACCATTCTTTCTCTTCAATCCTTTATCAAGAGACAATTTTCAGACTTTAAACGGAAAGACATTGCAGGCGATATATCAAATGTGGCCAAAACTGATTTTAAATGAAAATATCAAGGAAAAGAGCACCAATAGACAATCATGTTAGACTGTACTGATGGTGATATACATGACGTATTTGTTTCTTTCGCCGTTTATCAAACGACACTCTTTTAGATTTGTCGAAATTGAAGGCATTTTGCAGACGACAAATTAAATATGGCTAAAATTATTTTTGAATGAAAATATGAAGGAGCGTGCACAAGTAAGACGATCTGTGTTGGACGGTACTAGAAGTGATATACACTTAAAACGTTCATCAAATAAGGCAGAAGTTATGAATTTAATTTTTGAAAAAAAAAAAAAGCAGAAAACATTTTGGGAAAAGGAGAAAATGCTGGTTACCAGCATTTTCTCCTTTTCCCACAATGTTTTTATAGCCCTATCTTTTAATTGATTGTGAAAAATACGCGGTTGTTTGGTACGGGTTCAAAATGGTACTCGGCCTGAAAAATTGCAATGATGTAATGATAAGCTTGGACATGCAAATTAATTTGTACTAGTACTGTAAAGTCAGGACGATTGAGTAATTTTTTTATTTTTAATCTGTGATCCATGGGGATTTTTTTTATATTTAATATTTATTTCATCATTTCTTCGGCATTTTACTCCTAGCGTTTGAAATCTTTTAGTCCCGGCATTTCTTATTTGTTCTCTCTCCTGTCTTCAGCAAAACCCTTTTTCCGGCGAGGCTGTTTGCGAGCAATCAAACCAAACAGGGAACCAATGAGTTTACATCGTTTAAGGAATCCAATGAATGAAGTGTTACTTCGTCTAAGAATGGAAGGGACTTGTATACAGACAGAGGAGGAACTAGAGGAAATCCTAATGAGGGTGTGTCTGCTTATTATTGTTAATTAGTGACCTGATTGACTCAAATATCGATGACACCATTCAAATTTCAGACATTTTACGATCAGTCTATTAAGTCTTTAAATGATGATAGAGGGAGAGAGACTTAAAGACTTACTGAATGTCAAAAGCTTTTTTTCGAACATTAAATGTGCGTTACTTCGCAATTTTGATTACAATATTCATTTCCTTTCTGGCGTCTGGAATTTTTATAATACAGTCAGACTCAGAAAAATGCCCATACCTTCAAATGGTATTATTATAATTGTTTACTTTGGGCCGCTGGTGAGCCTTTTCACAAATGCAAAACAAATTTAACAACATTACACATGCTGTAAATTACTATTTATAGCGATACCAGCCATTATCCTCATACGAATCTTGTCAGTGACCATGCTCTTCGCGTAATATTAAGGACCTTACTCACCAAACATACAACTTTCTGTTATTATTCTGAATTTCACAACTTGCCATCTGATTGGCTGAGACTTTCTGTCTCAGCCAATCAGATTGCTAGTTGTGGAATCAAGAATGAAAAAAAAATTTAGAATATTTAGTGACTATAGCCAGCGATCTTTTCACAGTACTCGGAGACCCCTGTTGAAAGAGACAACGACATATCGAAGCAGCGTCAGAGAGTCCTTGACCAAGAATATAACCTCTTCCGGTACCGTCGCTATGGCAACCAGTTGGTGAAGAAATTCTCCAATATGCTAGAACACAGACGGGTGGCACGTGATCAATCTGTGATGTCATCAGTAATTATTTGAATATTATACTATTATATCAGCCTAGGAAACGATATTGTTAGAAGTAAACGATGTTTATGAAGCATTCACAGAAATCAACATTTCAGAAATTAATGCTTATAGCAAACCTTGTAGCATGACTTTTGCTAGCAAATTATTTCGTTTAATGATTCACTGTACTAGCAAACCTTGGGGTTTAAATTGGAATTCATGATAATGGCAAAAAGTATGGTTTAAGCTTTTATATTAATAACTAACATTCGTGTTCAATCATTTTGTGGTATATGCAAAACTTGTGGTTTAAGTATTTATGGTATCAGCAAATTATTATGGTTTAAGCATCCAAAGATTTATCAAACCATGTGGTTTAAGCACTCATAGCCCAAGCAAACCACCTTGATCAGTTATTCATGGCTTTAGTATAAGATGTGGCTTAAGTATTCATCGTATTAGCAAGCCACGTGATATAGTCAAGCATGGCACTAGCAAACCATGTGGTTTAAAAATTTATGATATCAACAAACCATTTGGTTCAAGCTTTTGTGACATCCACAAACCATCTGGTTCAAGCATTTATGACATCAGCAAACCATCTGGTTCAAGCTTTTATGATATTAGCAAATTCTTTGGTATAATTGTTCATGGTATTGGCAAACTATTTATTGTAAGCATCGCAAAATCAAATAACTGATCATCTGTAGGACGAAAAAAGGGAAATCAGTAAATGAAATGACATGTTCTCATTATTAACAGGGTGTATATTTCTATACCATTTAGGCATTATTTCAAGACGAGGCAACGGGCAAAGATATGAATATACTACGACTGGAGAGTGCATCAAACGATGAATTCGAAAGAGCACTTTCCAGATTTACAAAGCAAACGACAAGTTATGCTAGCACCTATAAAACCCTGCAGGTTAAGTGTTTGTTTTTTGTTTTTTAACATATTGCGTGATAACGCCATTTCTTCCAGTTGCCTATACTGCTATAATTGGCTTGCAACCTGCGAAAAGGGGCATTCCGACATTTGCGTAAAGTGTCGTCTCGGATTAGCCTGCGCAGTCCGTGCAGGCTAATCCGGGACAGCACTTTACGACTGCATTAGATTTTGTGCTACAGTGGACTTGTGCAAAACAGAAAATGCCATGAATCGTAAAGTGCCGTCTCGGATTAGCCTGCGCAGTCCGCGCAGGCTAATCCGAAACGACACTTTACGCAAATGTCCGAATGTCCCTTTTCGCGTGTTGCAGGTCACATGGTCATGCGAAAAAGGCTTTCGGACATTTTCGTACTCTGTCGTGCCGGATCAGCCTGTGACTACGAACGTTCTTTAGAATGGTTGGTGAATACGGACACAGGAGGTGGACTTGTCATTGGACATACTGAAAATTAACCAAAAGCGAAATGTTTCGGCCAAGGTCAGCCTGCGCAGGTAGACCTGGATCAATATTTTTAGCACATGAATTAAGCCCGTATAATTAACAGAACATGCCCCATAGTGTTGTTTCACCCACAATATTGTTATTGTCTACCAATATACAACTTTATTTTACAGTTTGACAGACGCAGTGTTACCCCAGGCACTGTGGAGATGAGGATTAAAGACTTTCATCACAGATGTGGAGGTCGGAGCGCGGAGATACAATGTTTACCCGGACTTGCCCGCTATGATCTAGAAAATGTGAGATTACCTACGTTTATATTTTGCCGTAGCTAGCTCATTAGGGCACAATATTAGTTGTGCGGTCAGATGGCAGGGGACTTGGAAACTTGAAAACTTGTTCACGGAGGTGGTGAATCATGTCGCCCCGAGCCGAAGGCGATTTCGAATCCTGTTTTGTTGACTAAAACAGGCACTGGAAAGGGTCACAGGTCAAATATCAAATAACAAAACTGTTCTCTTTGCACTTACCAACGTGTTACATGTAATTTAAGGCATGAATATGCATTACGTAGGTAAACTTTAACTTACAAACGAAAAAAATTAGCGCTTGGCCAAGGTGAGGACATTTGCAGATAACAAAATTAATCTAGCTCTAGTGAAAATTTCTGTATTGAATAGAATAGAAAACATTGTAGGAAAAGGAGAAATGTTTGGTTGCAACTATTTTATAAACGAATGTTTTCGGGGGTATAATGGAATCAGCCTGTCTGTCCGTCCGTGTGTCCGTCTGTGTACAAAATACTAGCAATTTGGTGTTGCAAATTCCTCATACGGTTTTCCTTCAAATTCATTGTATTGAAACCTTGCACATAATATTGATCATACATTGAAGATTTGCAAGACACAACTTTCAAGTGTCATTTCTTCCTGGTTGAGGAATTATCTCCCTTTGATTTTGACTTTTTTTTTTTTTTTTTTTCATTCAAAGCGCTGGCAGGGGTATCAAGTCACAATCAGTGACCGCTCTAGTTTCTCCTATTCCAACAATGTTAGACTCTATTCTTCAGAGTCTTTAAACTCGTGGTTGTATAGTAAAGGGCTAAACATATTTTCCTACTATTTCAGGTTGATCCTGGAGAGGCCCCCTTGCCCGGGGGTAAAGTGTTCGTCACGAAGGTTCCCTGTGTATCCTGTAACAGAAGTATCCATCTTAAAAACCATACTCATCAAAGATATCAAATGTTACACGCACTGCCCATGGATAAAGTCACAGGATATAGAAGGGACAGAAGAATATAAAATACTCTATAGCTTTCATTATCCTTTACCCTGGTACATTAACCGTTTGCCCCATAAGGCATTTCTATGGCATCTCTAATTGACCCTAAAATAACAGCAGGGATGAAGTGGTTTCTTATGTGTAAATGACACCTTTTGATAGTATAGAAAACATTGTGACAAAAGTTGAAATTGTTCGTGACGAGCAATTTCACCTTTTGCCACAATGTTTTTTAAAAGCTCCTACAATGTGTAGAAATGAGTATCTATGGAGTAATGGGTTAAATACATGAAACCTTCAAATATTTGCTAAAGCCCGAATGGTAAAATTTCAAATTCATTTTTTGGAGAAAAATATCTCCTGATCGGACAGTGCAGATCCAAGATCAGACTGCACGTTCCGTGCAGTCTGATCTCAATCTACACTGTCCGCATAAGGTCAACGAGTTGAGCTTAACAGCTAAAGGGTTGAGAAAATGTAAATGTCGTAGGCCAGACTGGAATCTATTGGCAGATCCGGAATCTACCCAGGTAGATCCGGAATCTGCCTAGACCAAATCAGAATGAAATTTTGTGTAGACCAAAATACATTGTTTTCCAAAAAATATTTAATCATATTGATTTACATTTGTTTACAATTGAGAGGTATTTGTTATTAAAACATTTGATTTTTCCACAATTGCTCTATTTGCCACATATTTTTTCGCTGAAGTGCATAACATTCATTTTTTTTTTTCTTATTCTGAATTTCTGATTAAAACCTCTTTTAGTTTGGGGTTTAAGTTGAATAAAATTGTTTATATTATGTAGACGCACTTTATACAACGTGATATTATTCCAATATGGTTTAAGCAGATTGTGGAGCTGCCTAGCTAAACTGGAATCCCGATTTGGTTTGGACAGAATCCCAGCTTGGTCTAGGCAGATTCCGGATCTGCCTAGATTCCAGTTTGGACTACGATATATTCATATCTACGCAAGTTTAGCGGCTTGCATCATGGCTAGTGAAGAAGGGTGACTAAGTCATACCTTGGCTATTCATATCCAGATATTTTATCATATACCATCCGACCATCATCATCATCATCATCATCATCTAACAAGCGATGCGCTAATTGATGATTGCCTTAGAACCTATGAGGCTACCATGGCAACACCAACATTAAACTAATGTCCAAGGGCTGATAGCAGTAAGCAGGGCTGCTTCTTGTCATATTTCCTTCTTTTTTCCTCCCTCATTTCACCTGTCGAGAATATCAACGGTGTCGTCAGTAAACCTCATTTTTCCCGCTAGATGGCATTCCACAAATACACATCTATCTAATTTGTGCATTCTGGGTACAGAATCGGAGTAAATCTTCAAAACAAGAACCGTTACTTTGAATATCAAATGAAATAAACGTTTACCAATAAAACGCTATCTGATGCAATTCATTGATAGCTATGATCTCTTTGCATGTATCCAATGCACCCACCATTTATTAAAACAGCATGCTTGGGCAATAGGCCTATAGCGTCAATATAAGCCCTACTTTCCATAGGTATACGGGGGATAGGTGATGCGTTAGTCATGTTTTAAATTCATTGCTATTTTTCTAGTTTACATATTGTATCATGACATTGCTGCATGTGTGCCATTTTGTCTCTTGTATTGTCACAATAAATTCCGCAGAAAAAAGTTTAAGAAAAATATGAGTTGTTCAATATTTTGTTAAAATCTTTAGGCTTATACATCATCATCATCGGCAGCAAGAGCAGCAACAGAAGCAGCAAAGCAACAACAACAACAACAATATAGTCTTCTTTTTCTTTATCTTCTTGTTTTTCTCCTTCAACATCTTCTTCTTCTTCTTCTCTTTCGGTACCATGTGAATAAAGTCGGCTCGTTCAGAGGGATGAAAAAAGTCCTTTATCAAAAACGCTAAAACGCAAATGATTTAGTTTAAAGATCAGACTTTATATTCTGTTCAAACCGATCTTGATCTATGCCACACAGGAAAGCCTTCTCTCCTTTGTGGTAGGGTTAGAGTCAGCCAATTGATTTATTGATTGATTGATTGATGGATTGGTGGATGGATCGATCGATTTTATAAGGTTACACGCCGTTTTCAAGAATATTCATTCAGTTTTTTCGTGCTTTCCTGGAGTTCCTATTTACCATTATTGCCGAAGCTACTAAATCCTCTTCAAAATAACCATCTTCGGAACAGTATTTAGTGGAAAAAGAGAATCGAATCGGTTGGCACTGATTTTCATCAATCCTCGGGTAGAAATTGGCAAAGCTAGGGATTTCACTCTTCTGTGTAGAAAATCCTACAAAATCAATGTAGATCAAGCAGTCTGATCTTGGATCTACGCTTTCCGATGACGAGATTTTTCTCGCCGCTCCACCCCCCCCCCAAAAAAAAAAAAATAAAAATAAAAAAAAAAATAATAAAAACAACATTATTCGGGTTTTTGTTATCGGACCGAAAGTTTCATTTCATTTAGCAAAATAAGGGTGTAATTACTCTTTCCCAAACAAGCCCTAGAAAGAAATGGAAAAAAATGGGGTAGGGAGCCGAGAGAAATTTAAAGAGGCACAACTCGAAATAAAAATAGAAAATTTCCCATGATTATCTCCCTTGTTTCTATTGTCAAACTTCCGCTCGCGCAATGACCCATGAATTATTCTAACCGTATTTGTTTACATGTTGCTTGGCGCTTTCCATTGATATTGAACGGTTAAGTCGGCTTTTAATTTACCGATATTTTTTTTCTAATTTCGATTTGTGCTCGGCCATTTATATTCCAAACAGTGTCCCTATTTAACATGTGTCACGCACTATAATGCAGCTTTTTGAATAACGTTCGAATATCGATTAATTTATACTTCTGTGGTTCATTTAAGGATTCATCGCTTCAAAGGTAAGACTTTTATTTAAATACCAACCGTAATATAGTCTACTCTATATGATATATCTAATCTTTTTATCTATCATTATTTGGTGTTTCTCGATTAGAAATGACAGGTATACAATACGATGGTGGTCGTCGTATGATTCGCGACCTGTGATAGGAAACCTTGAAAAACAGTTCCACATTTTAAAGTTCGATTTTTTGCATTAAATTAACTTTAATAAAAAAAATAGAATTTCATACAAGATTTATATTTGATAGAGTTTGTAGATAAGGATCATAAAAATGAATTTGACTAAATAATTATATTTTGTGCTTGGGAATGTAGAAAACATTGTGGAAAAAGAAGAAAATGCTGGTTTACCAGCATTTTCTTCTTTTTCCACGATGTTTTCTAAACGTCAGCTTGCAAAAATAGTCTGCTAATTCAGACGACTTTTTTGTCAGCTTGCAGTAGATCACTGCAAAAAACTATGTGAAAAGGGGAAAGAATATTAACAATTTCCCCTCAGTGAAAGAGCTTAAACAATGCCTTTAGAAAAAGAGTGTACAAACTTGTTACCAGCATTTTCTCCTCATCCCACATTGTTTTCAGATGGCTTTTCCTCGTTGTAGGTAGAACAAAGGGGTGTCCGATAGCCATAAAGGCTTGGAAAAAAATCATAGACCTTCTAAATTTAAAGTCGTGAGTAGATCTTAAATAGCTCTAACTTTTCAAATGAACTAAATGTGAAAACCAATACGGCATTTTTCCAATTCGATTGGATTAACATTAAAAGACATTGTGTAAACTAGTCCTGTGAGTGAAATTTCGGCTTCGATTATCGCAACTGCAGAAATTCGGTTGTCGGCTTTTACCAAACAATCTTGACGTTTTTTCGATCTTGAGAAAAATACTTCTAACCCTTTACAACAGATGAAATTTTAGCCTCGGTCAACCCTTGTCCAGCAACATATCTAAACCATAATATTGCTATCTCAAAATATGTTTTGGGGAATAATATTACCTTCTCGGACAGTGTAGATCAAGATCATACTAAACGTTCTGTGAAATCTGATCTTGATCTACACTCTCCACGGAGGGTCTCTGATTGCGCTTAGTAGTTTAAGAGTTAAATGAAAGAAGGTGGAGCCTTCATATTTCATCCAAACTCAAACAATGTCTTTTGGCTTTGAAATAGAAGAAAACATTGCTGGAAAAGAAGAAAATGCTGATTTCCAGCATTTTCTTCTTTTCTCATTTTTTTTTTTTTTTTTCAAAAGTCTTCCTCGTCAAATCGTTTAAAGTGAGTAGGGATTTTAAATGTAGATGTAGATCTAGAAGAAAAATGCTTGTACACTTTTCCACTTTTCCATCAATGTATTCATTATTTCAAGCAGGATTGGGTATATCGTCTGCAAATGCTTTCAATGACAGCTGTACAGTGCTGTCGTCTAGTAAAGAGCAATATAAATGGTTTGTATTGCAGTTTAATGCTATTTTGAAAGCCTCGGTAAAATGTTACATGGCGGTCATTGACGCACCCATGGATGTGTTTCCTAGCTTTTTCACACTAGTACTGACACACATTTTACTACTTTACTCATATACATCAGGGATCAGAGGTTAAAATCAACGGAACCAGGTATCGAGTCCGCAACCTCCAGGTCACGAGTCAGATATGCTAATTACCGAGCCATCCGGCTGGGTGGAGTTCGATATACAAACGCCAACAGCAGGTGTAATCGCTCAGGGCTACCAAACATTTAACCCTACCGCAGCACTCTTTTTTATATTCTGTACGCCTTAAGAAGACAATTGCTTCGTAGAGAAATGTGGATTGGTCACCAAATGTTACGGTTGCTTCAGCCAGGGACACGATCCTTGCCAACACCAAATGTAACGTGCATCGTAGTAAGTCGGGCATCCATCAATGCCCTCTTTCCGCCCGCCCCTACCAATTTCCCGTTTCCTTTATGGCTGATAGGAATATGTCACAAGATATAGTTCAGTGTTATGTTAAGATAAGATTGCATAATTTGAGCGGTTACAAAATTACCCACACTGCCTTTAAATCAACTAGCCTTTCCTTATTTTATGTTTTGCCATAAGTCTGATTTAAAAAGTTTACAACATGAATACATGTATATTTCAGTAAATGTATTGTTCGATTTCTACGGCGAACTTCTTTAAGAATGTAAATCACACTTACCAAGTAATGCCAAGGAAGTTTAGGTGGGACGTTGTGAAATTAAACAATAAACAAAATGTAAGGTTCGACTGGAAACAAAGATTTTTCTTCATTAATGTCAGAGTATGCTGTTGTCGCTGCTACTTTAATCCAACAAACGGAACATTTGATCAGTACTGCTGCAAAGATTGTACATACATATTCATACACGCCATGAAGTCCGCCATTCAAGTTGTTGATCCGCGTAAACTTGAATGAAAATATTAGGGTTGTCAAAATAATTCTTTAAAGATGTTTTTCTTTTATTATTGTTTATTTGATAAATAACGTGATGTTTTGTAATTCTTATCCACACGATAAATTGTCAGACTTGGCCAAATCATAGCTTTATAGATGACAACTTGAAACTGGGGGGAGGGGGAGGGGGGGCTTGTTTCCATGTTTCCATGGTGGTTACACATACGCAGGAAAGCAGCCAGTAGCTTTGGAAGAATTCTTTACAAAGCACCAGGCTGGATAGGTAAAACTGGCTACAGTGATACAACTGAAATAAAGTTGAAACACTTTAATGCACCATACAAACAAAACAAATGACCCTTTCACAAAAAACTCCAGATTCTCACCTGGTTGCAAGGGTAAAATGTAAGACTTGTAACCTGGTTATGTATTCACCAACCATTCTTAACCCTTTCCAAAACAATCCCTGGTTTTTACAGGTCTGGAATAGTAACCATTTGAAAACATTGTGGGAAAAGGAAAAAATGCTGGTAACCAGAATTTTCTCCTTTTCCCACAATGTTTTCTAACCTATCATAGACCGAAATCATCTTTTCAGCAAGAGTTAAATTGTCGTCTGCAAATGTTTTCAATTTGGTCTAGTCAAAAAGTTTGTCGTTTGGGAAAAGGTTAAGAATGTACTCAGGCTTACTCTTCAAGATTTTACAAGTTTGAAAGTAATACAACTCCTGATTTGCTTGACTCTTTACCATACAATCCCGACTTTTAACGACCCTGAGAGAGAAGCCTTCAGAAGACGTGGGAAAAGGAGAAAATGCTGGTAACCAGCATTTTCTCCTTTTCCCACAATATTTTCTTCCCTTCCTAAAACAAAATTCAATACTTTAGTAACATTCATTTTGTCGTCTGTAGTAAAAATGATTTGTGTCAAATAGTAAAATTGTCCTTGATAGTGTTTTCAAAAGGCCTTTTCCTCAGAGTTGTTAAATTATGGGACTGTTTGATAAAGAGTGAATAAAAAGCAAAATTTACAATTAAAATCAATTTCTCTTTCAGATTAGCTACTCCGTAGACAACCAAAATGGGTTGTGGGAATACAAAAGAAGAAGCACCCCCTCCAGTTGCTCCAAGGCAAAACGAGATTAATCATCGCCGTAAATCATCTTCATCTCTTTCTTCTGTTAGGAAATCTACTGATCCAACCCCAAAAGATCCAACTCCTCCCCCAAGAGATCCAACTCCTCCCCCAAGAGATCCAACTCCACCCCCTAAAGACCCAACTCCACCCCCTAAAGATCCAACTCCACCCCCTATAGACCAAAATCCGTCCCAAAATGATGATGATAAGGATATTAAAAGAACATATTATTTAATGGGAGGGCCAGATGATAATATGTATCAACAAGAAAGGGACCATTCCCCAGATAATAAAGAGCCCACCCCAGCACCAATTCCACCCCCAGTACCTCCCCCAAACCTATCCAATGATGAAAATGAAAATTTTGTAAAAGAAAATGATGATCAAGATGCCTACAGTATAGAAGGGGAAGATAGTCAAATTAGGGATGAAACTCAAAATGATCAAATTGAACCCCATACAGAAGGTGAAGGTCAAAATAATCCAGATGATCACGAGGAACATCTAAATGAGTCTCAGATTGAGGGTCAAGATCAAAGTAGTGTAGGTGACCTAGAAAAACAAGAAAATGAGTCCCAAGGTGAAGGTCATGATAATAAAGATGAACAAGAAAAACGACCTTCCTCACATGACCTTGACCATGACCTTTTAATTCCTCACTCTACAGAGCAGGACAGAGTTCATCAAAATGACCGTGATAAAGACAAAGAAAGAGACAAACAAGATCGTCAAGGATCCAAAAATCTGCAGGGTTATCACAAAACAGACTATGGAATACTTGAAAAATTATTAGAATTCCGACCGAATCCAGAGCCTCTGGATCAGGATTTTTCCGAAGAACCAACCTCTCTGCCTTTTGTGGATGATGACTTTGGACCATCTGTAGCAATCAAGGGTGCAGATGTGGAGTGGAAGAGGCCAAGGGTAAGTGACATTATTTCATATAGGAGCAGTGCCCAAAAGACTGTTTTCATGGCCACAGCAGATTTTTTTTTAACCCTGTTCCAAACAATACTGAATTTCAACACCTCTTTGGAAGATGGCTTTTGAAAACATTGTGGGAAAAGAATAAAATGTTGAAAAAGGAGTTTTGTTTTTGAAGTTTGTTAAAATACAGGATTATCTGGTAAAGGGTTTACACAGGCTGGATTGCACATGTAAATTTTAACTCTTATCAAACGACAAAATTTTAGACTGGTCCAAGTTGAAAGCACTTGCAGATGACAAAATATTTACAACTCAAAAATTGAAATATGTTTCTAACAATGTGGAAAACATAGTGGGAAAAGGAGAAAATGCTGGTTACAATGTTTTTTACTCTTCTAATGTCAATTTTCAATTTTTGAGTCATGTTTATTTCGTTGTCTGCAATTGTTTTCAATTTTGAAAAGTCTAAAAAATAATCATTTGGTAAAGAGTTTATACTGATGTGACTATCTAAGAGCTTTTTATCTCTTTACCAAAAAAACAAAATTTTGGACATGTCCAAATTGAAAGCATTTGCAGAAGACAAAATAACCGAGTCTGAAATTGAAACTTGTTTTGAGAAGGGTAAAATGCTGGTTACAAGTATTTTCTCTTTTTGCCACAACATATTTGAAAGCCTTCCTTGTATGAGTCATTAAACCTCATGATTGTTTTGCCGAGCACCGGTAGCTCCGTTGATAATGTACAGGTCTTAAAAACTGGGAGGACCTGGTTGGATCCCTGGCTCAGGCAATTTCTTTCTGAGGATTGATGATGGTCATTTGAATAGGAGTCATTTCTTTCTCACTGCAGGCCATTGCTTTTGCAATGGTTAAGTTGAAAAGCAGCCAGTGGCTTAGAAAGAATATTGTGTGAAATTCAAGGAAAGCATGGATAGGTGCACTGGCTGCCAAGATATAACTGAAATAAGGTTGGAAACAGTGTTAAATACCACATAATGAATCAATCAATGGTCATTATATGTTTGGTTAACCCTTTACCAAACAATCCCTGGTTTTTACTACCCTGAGATAGAAGCCTTTTGAAAACTTTGTGTGAAAATGCTGGTAACCACTTCCCAAATCAAATTTCAACTTTTGATTCACATTTTTTTGTCATCTTCAAATGCTTTCAATTTGGACAAGGCCAAAAGTTTGCCATTTGGTAAAGAATTAAGGAGGAAAACAACTATTTACATTATAATATCATCCTAAAAAAATTACTACTACTTTGACTGAGCACTTTTTCCATTTTTTTCCTTCTAAGAATTATCATTTATGAATCTAGGGCCACTCTATTATCATTATAAAAGGAGATAATAATTACCTCCCTTTTCTGAAAAATAACAAAATATCAACAAATAATTTCAAGATGGACACCAAAGGATTATCTGGCTGGTTAGAAATGTGCAAAAATATTATAACAGTATAAATCCTTATTTATCAACTAATAACAAATTTCATTCCAAGTGTTCGGATGGTAATACCTTAACGGTAAAAATATGAAAAAGACAAAAGATTGGTTTTCTGATGCATTGTATAAGGCTTGCAGCATGCCAAAAGGGATGTCAGTACATTTGTTTAAAATGTTGTTCTGGATCAGCCTGCGCACTCTGCGCAGGCTACTCTGAGATGGCACTTTCTGTCATTTTGAAATTTCTTTTGTTTTACACAGGTCTACTGTAGCTCAAAATCTAATGTAGCCGTCGAAAAGTGCCGCCTGGGATAAGCCTGCATTGACTGAACTGGCTGATCCAAGATGACGCTTTAACACTTTACCAAATGACAAAATTTTGGATTAAAAGCATTTGCAGATGACAAAATAAATGTGAATCAAATATTGAAATTTGATATGGAAAGGGTAGAAAACATTGTGGAAAATAAGAAAATGCTGGTTACCAGCATTTTCTCCTTTTCCCACAACGATTTTAAAGGCTTTCTTTCTCAGAGTCATTTAAAGTAGGGATCATGTGGTAAAGAGTTAACCCTTTACTCCATTGGCACTCGTTTCTACGCATTGCTTGTAGGAGTCTTTGAAAAACATTGTGGCAAAAGGTGAAATTGCTTGTGAAGAACAATTTCACCTTATGTCACCATGTTTTCTATGCTATCAAAAGGTGTCATATATCCATAAAAAACGGCTTCATCCTTGCTGTTATTTAGTGTCAGAGATACCATAGAAATGCCCTGGGGTAAAGTGTTAAGCAAATGTCTAAATGCGCCTATTTGGCGTGATGCAAGCCATATATCAAACATGCTATGCTTACTTCTTTAATTTCCAGGAATTCCGTCCAGATGCAGTGTTATTTTCGAGCGGAGCTACGAGATTTGACATCGGACAAGGCTCTGCTGGGACATGCTGGTTCTTATCCACAGTTGCTATGTTGGCCGACAAACCTGACCTCTTTCATAGGGTAAGTCCTCAGTTGACCTATTTCTGAGAAAATACAACTTTTGATGTCCCTGCAGTGGACAGCTGTAGGAAACATTGAGAGAAAAGGAGCATTTCTTCATTCTCTTTTCTTCAATATTTTCTTAACCCTTTACAGCACAATCCTGAAATTCATCAAAACACCCCCCCCCCCACCCCATTGGAAAAGGACATTTAAAAACATTGTGGGAAAAGGGGAAAATGCTGGTAACCAGCATTTTCTCCTTTTTTCCACAATGTTTCCTACCCTTCTAAAGACAAAGTTCAGTCTTTGATTTGTGTTTAATTTGTCACCTGCAAATGCTTGTGTGGTGTCTGTGGCTGTGAGGTAGAGCGTCGGCCTCATAACCATATAGTCCTTAGTTTGATACCCGGGAGCGGGTGTCAAGTTGTCAACTTCGGGATTTTTCATTGGCCCACACATTCAGCATGAGTACTGGTGTAGTTCCCAGGAAGCAGAATCAAGAGAGATTGGTATAAGTCATGAGAACTTGTTTCTCAAACGATATATGTTTAAACTAAATGCTTTCTATTTGTGCCAGTCTAAAATTTTGTCATTCAGTAAAGAGTTAACCAATGGATAGTACATGTATTAATTTTCCTTGTATCTGCTACTAACATATTGACCCTTTACCAAACAGTCTCATGTTTCAATAACCCCAAGAAGGGAGTTTCTTACTCTTTAGCAAACAATCTCAACTTTTGACGACTCTGAAAAAGAAGACCTTTGATAACATTGTAGAAAAGGTCAAATGGCGATTTCTTTATTTCATGCTCTCCGGTAGAATATCGAGAAATAGCAGTGAAAATATTTTTTTGATGTTACAAGGGTACTACCAGTGAAAATACCGATTTTCATGTTCTAGTTACCTCGGTAAATTGTGCATGACTCACAACCAGATGGAAATATGATGTCATTTACTTTACATTTCTCGCGCTTGATGTAATATTGTAAAGCGTTGCTGTGCGAGAGGGGTGGTCCACAGGGAATAACTGAAAAGAACTGTACTGGATTTTGATAAAGCTCCTCCCAGAAAGGGTTAAAAGCATGAAATATATATTTTTTTTTTGTTGAAAGATCGAAATTTATTTCATCTTGCGAACACCATCGGTAATATTTTGCGCAGCCACTGGTGAAAATATTACCGATGGTGTTCATGAGATGAAATATATTTCGATCTCTCACCGAAAAAACAAATATCCTCTATGTCTTTATCAGGGTGGGCAAAGGAGAAAATACTGGTTACAAGTCTGTTTTCCTCCTGCTACAATATTTTCAGAAGCCTTTTATCTTAGGATTGTCGAAACTTGTGATTGTGCAGAAGAGAGTTAAAAAAAAAAACATAATTTTGTCTTTTGATGCAGGTTGTTCCAAAAGATGCATGGAATCCTGAGGCTGGATATTTTTTCTGCTTCTTCTGGAGGTATGTACAAGTAATTTTTAATTGTCCTTTGTTTTGATTTAGTAGGGGTGACCAGCATTTTCTCCTTTTTCCAGCAATGTTTCCAACTACCTCAAAGACAGTTTCCACTATCCCTTTACCCTATAAGGCATTTCTATGGTATCTGTAACTGACCCTAAACAATAGCAAGGATGAAGCCATTTCTAATGTGTGTATGACACCTTTTTGATAGCATAGAAAACATTGTGGCAAAAGGTGAAATTGCCCCTCACGAGCAATTTCACCTTTTGCCACAATGTTTTCCAAAGGCTCCTACCAGCAGTGTGTAGAAATGAGTATCTATGGAGTAAAGTATCTATTTGAACCAAATTTGGTTTGAAATCTGTGATTTCTTTGGATTTGTGTGAGTCCAGTATTTGGCGACAAAGAGTTTAAGAATTTAATTGAACTTCATCTTTATTAAGCCACAGACAAAACTTATTTGATTTTACTTCATGAAATGCCATGTCAAGAAAAAAGGGAGCTAAATGTATAATTTCATTATGAACCAGTGACAGTCAGTTTGCCCATCCGTCTGTCTGGACAGATATCTTATAAAAATCCTTGGCAAACACTTATGAAACTTCATGCATGTCTTCCTTAGAATTGTCTGTTGATACAGTTTTCTTCTATATATAATTAGGTGTCATGGAAAAAGGGGGCTTCGTGTATATTTTCATTATTTCTTTTTATTTAATTCTTTAACAAAAAACAAAATTTCAGACTGGTTCAAAGTGGAAGCAGTTGCAGACAACAATTAAAATTAGATCAAATGATGATTTCTGTCTTCAAAAGTGAAGAAATCATTGTAGGAATTGGAGAAAATGCTGGTTACCAGTATTTTCTCCTTTTCCTACAACATTTTTAAAATCCTTTTCTTTCAGGGTCTTTAAAACTCTGGATGTGTGGGAAAGGGTTAATGAAATACCATGTTATGGTAAAAGGAGACTTTATGTTTAGATCTAATTATGGATCACTTATATAAGTTTTTCGTTTAACCCTTTCCCAAACAAGCCCTGGTTTTCACATGTCTACAGTAAAAGTCTTTTGAAAACACTGTGGGAAAAGGAGAAATTGCTCATAACGAGCAATTTCTCCTTTTCCCACAGTGTTAACTACCCTTTTTTGAGAACTTTCTGCCATTTTCTCAAAATCTAAAATTGTTGTCTGCAAACTCTTTCAGTTCGGAAGAGTCCAAAATTTGTCATTTGGGAAAGGGTTAACAAAATTCTGTGCAAAGGAAAATGTGGGCTGAATGTGTAATTTAATCATGGACCATTAACAAAAGGGACACATGTACATGCAACATACAATACCTCTAATATGTTTGTATCAAAATGGTACTTTTTCGAAGGGGGGATATCATTTCAACAAAGTTGCTTGTTTTTCTGGCAATAGCTTTGTTCATTACCTCACCATAAAATCTGAAATTTGCCCAATTCAAAAGAATAAGCAAACGACAAATTAAATGCACAACTAGCTTAAATGATAATTTACTCTTTAAAAGCATGAACAAATACATTTATGGGAAAAAGAGAAAATGCTGGTTATCAGCATTTTCTCTTTTTGCCATAATGTTTTCAAAATCCTTTATTCTTAGTGATGTTAAAACTCATGAAAGCGATGTGTAAGGCTGAAGGAAAAAATAACCAAGCACTACTTAACCCTTTACCAAACAATCCTGATTTTTACAACCATGAGATAGAAGCCTTTTGAAAACATTGTGGGAAAAGGAGAAAATGCTGGTAACAAGTATTTTCTCTTCTTCCCAAAATGTTTTCTACTCTGGTGGAAACAAATTTCAATTTTTGAGTTACGTTTGTCATCTGAAAGTGCATTCAATTTGGACAAGTCTTAAATTTTGTCTTTTCGTAAACGGTTAAGGATTATTTCAACAAGAATAGTATTGATTTCTTTCATATAATATCCAATGTTTTTTAACAAAGTTGGAGAAAGAATGCTTTTGAAACACTGGAGGAGGGAGGAATGCAGGTAACAAGCATTTTGTGCTTTTCTACCAATATTTTTTGATAGTTTCAGACAAAAAATCATGAAAGCCACAATAAATTCCATTGTATTCAAATACTGTCAATCTGGACAAGTCTACGACTTGAATGTTTGGTATTAAAAAAAATTTTGTTGTGTCTTTGTTTCATATTTTTTTCCTAGCCATAAATTATGCCTCTTTACCTCACAACAAAAATTTAAACTTGTCCATTGCAAAGTTTTGTTTTTAAAAGATTACAAAATACTATGGGAAAAGGAGAAAATGTTGATTACTGCCATTTTCTTCTTTCCACAAGCTGTCAGCAATGGCCTTTATTTTGCTTTTAACTCTGAGATTGTGTGGTAAAAGGTTAATTCACTTTATATAGGTATGGTGAATGGGAGAGAGTAATCATTGATGACTATTTACCTGTGATATATGGGGACCAACTTTGGGGAGCGAAGTCATCAGACGACCCCAATGAAATGTGGCCTGCTTTGTTAGAAAAAGCTTTTGCGAGGTAAGAATTTTGTTCCTAATATTGATCTTTATTAGCTGTTATATTCAAAAGCCAAAAGTCTTTCCTAGACACCAGCTGCTTTCCTTTATTAAGTCCCTTTACCAAATAATCCCGCATTTTAACAACCCTGAGAAAGAAGCCTTTTGAAAACATTGTGGAAAAGGAGAAAATGCTGGTAACCAGCATTTTCTCCTTTTCCCACTATGCTTTCTACCCTGCTGGAAACAAATCTAAACTTTTTAGTTATGTTAAATTTGTCCATAAGTGCTTTCAATTTAGAACAGGTTGAAGTTTTGTCGTTTGGAAATGAGTTAAACCTTTACCAAGCAACAAAATTTTAGAAAGGTCCAAATTGAAAGCACTTGCAGACGACAAAACAATCGTAACTTAAAAATTGAAATTTTGGTCTTTATCCTCAAGAATGTTAAAACTTGGGTTTGTTAAAAGAGTTAAAACACCACTTTTGTCATCTCTTAGCAGATGACAGATAGTTTTTGATCACTATGATTTCTTCTTTTACCACTATGTTTTAGTATCAATGATCTATAGCCTTTGATCATGTGGACTTTTCATATTTTACAAAACTGCCCCTCAGCCATTATAGAGTAAATTACACAGTAACATTTAAACACACAATTCTGAGTTACAACGACTCAGAGAAATTAGCCTTAGGAAAACATTGTTGGAAAAGGAGAAAATGCTGATAACCAGCATTTTCTCCTTTTCCCACAATGTTTTCTAACTTTTCAAGAACAAAATCAGTCATTTGGGGCCCATATAAAGTGTTGTCAGCAAATACTTTCAGTTGGGACTAGCAGAAAATTTTGTTGTGTGGTAAACAGTTAAGTCAGCTTTGTATTCTTAACCCTTTGCCACACAATCTGAAGTTTTAAAGACCCATGTGAAAAGGCATTTTGAAAACATTGTTGGGAAAGAGAAAATGCTGGTAAGCAGTATTTTCTCCCCTCTGTATAAAGACAAATTCTATAAGTGGAGCCTGTTCAATTGTCATCTACAAGTGCTTCCAATTCAAAAATTAGTGTTGTTGTTGCAAGGTAAAGACTTAACCAAGACAGCATGCATGATCTACCAATAATTTGTAAATTTTGACCTGTAATTAGAAAAAGAATAATCTTGGTTATTGGAAATCAACGAGACCTTTATTGATACTAAGATTTTTGACTGGAAAATACCAGGTTCTTCTGAAAGCCAATTTATGAATAAAATGTTTTGCTCCTGCCGTCATTACTCTAGATTCCATGGTAACTACAACTCTGTGTATGGCGGGCAGTCTGGAGATGCGTACCTGGCTCTGACTGGAGGATGTTCAGAGTATATTGACTTTGACAAGGAGTTTGACAAAGATAAGGATGGCAGCAAGGCCAGATCTCTGCACACTCGACTGAAAAATGCCATCACTAGTGGCTCACTTGTTTGCACAGAGGTTCCGGTAAGCATTTAACCTAATACCACACTACTTTTGACGACCCTGAGAAGGAAGCCTTTAGAAAACATTGTGGGAAAAGGAGAAAATGCTGGTAAACAGCATTTTCTCCTTTTCCCACAATGTTTTTTACCCTTCCCAGCACAAATTTCAACTTTTGAGTCACATTTATTTGTTGCCTGCAAATGCTTTCAATTTGAAGAAGTGTAAAATTTTTATGTTTGGTAAGGAGTTAAATACGGTATAAGTGGAAATTTTTGCAATGTGGAAATTTTTACAATTTTGCGAATTCGAAAAATTGACAAACTTTTCTGTTCACATATTTTACTACAATTATAGCTACAAATAAAGAGTGTCTTGATTTCGCAAACATTTCGCAAAGCAGAATGTCTTTAATTGGTAATTCGCAAAATTTTCGGCACGCATATATATATATATCTGCATATACAGTATTCAAACTAGAGTCTTACAACTGAGCCATGCTCAAGCAAAAGGGGCCTTAATGCATCTCTGTGATGCATTTTGCCAAGCAAGTCATTACATAATTATTGATCCGAAAAGTCCATTTCAGCTAACAACAGCTTGAATCATGAGGTGAAATAGTCTGTTGACAAGCTATAAATTTGGAGCCAGGTCAGCCTGCACAGACCTACTGAAGATGCGTCAAACAACCTTTTTAACTTGCTTTAACCTATTCCCACACAATCCTGACTTTTGACGACCCTGAGAAGGAGGTCTTTAGAAAACATAGTGGCTAAAGGAGAAAAATGCTGGTAACTAGCATTTTCTCCTTTTCTTACAATGTTTTCTACCCTTCATAAAAAGAAATTTCAAATTTTCAGTCACTTTTAATTTTTGGTCTGCAAATGCTCTCGATTTGGACAAGCCTAAAATATTGTCGTTTGGTAAACAGTTAATCAATTTGTCTTGTGGCTTACTACTTTTGAGCCATTTTGCCCACAATGGTTTCTGAAGTTGTCTGTTGTGACACAGAAACTTGTCTGCTAGATGTCAGGTGTTAACTTTTATCCTCCTAAATAAGTGAAACGAAACATTCAATCCAGTAGTAAATACCCGAGATTTTCTATTTCAAGAATCTAGGTAAAAAAGCCAGAGGTAAAAAAGCCATAGGTAAAAAGGACATAGGTAATAAGGCCATAGGTAAAAAAGCCAGAGCCAATTTAGACCATATTAAATTAAATTTAGACCAAATTAAACCATATATACTAAATTAGCTCTGGCTTTTTTACCTATGGCCTTATTACCTATGCTTTTTTTACCGTTTTACTTCTGGCTTTTTTACCTATGGCCTTTTTACCTATGGCTTTTTTACCTCTGGCTTTTTCACCGCACACCCTATTTCAACAGTAGTTATTGTGTAAAAGATATCTCCTTATAGGACAGGGTAGACTCAAGATCAAACTGCATATTTTGTGCAGTCTGATCTTGATCTGCACTGCTTACAAAAAATCTGTGAGTGACACTTAGCAGCGTAAAGGTTTAATATTCTTGCAGGCAGAATATGACAAGCATTCAGGGCTGGTAGGCGGACACGCTTATTCCTTGACAGGTGCATCTCAAATTGTCGACAACAGGGGAGAACCAGTATTTCTGGTCCGAGTCAGAAACCCTTGGGGCCATACTGAGTGGACAGGAAAGTGGCAGGACAAGTGAGTGAATATTGTGTCAAGAGACTGCATGTACTTGTAGTTAACTCTGTACCACACACTTCTGAGTTTAAACATCTCTGGGAATGAGGCTTTTTCAAAACATTGTGGGCAAGGACGAAAATGCTGGTTACCAGCTTTTTCTTCTTTTCCCACAATGTTTTCTACCCTTGGGAAAACAAATTTTAAATGTACAGTAACATTTGAGACATTGTCTACAAATGATTCAATTTCATCCAGGCTAAAACTTTTTTGTGTCGTAATACTAAACCCTTAGAGCAAGGTACAATCCCAATGGACATAGTTGGACCAGGAATAATAGCCAGTTACCGGCAATTTAGATCTGTAGTGCTTAGGCAAAACTAAGAATGTAGATCAAAGATCAGATAGCACATTTTGTGCAGTCTGATCCCAGTCTTGATTAAGATCCAAGTTATTGCATATTTATGGTTGCTTTTGCCTATAGGTGCTTGAAGGCGAGTAAGAAGTGAAGATAAAAAAAGCAGACTAACATGTTGTGGTATATGATCTTAATCTACACTGGCTACAAATGTTACTATTGGCACAAATGAGCTGTAGTACTATTAAAAGGAGAAAAACAACATGGAAAATAAAAAAAAAAAAATGCTGGTTAATAACATTATCTCCTTTTTCCCCAATGTTTCAAAAAGCCTTCTTCTTCATGGTCCTAAAAACTCTGGAATATTTGCGAAAGGGCTCATGTGCCACAAGGTGGTCATTTCCTTAACTCATTACCAAATGACAAAATTTGAGGTTTGTCCAAATCAAAAGCATTTGCAGACGACAAAATAAAAGTGGCAGAAAATTTGAAATTTGTTTTGCGAAGGACAGAAAACATTGTGGGAAAAGGAGAAAATGCTGGTTACCAGCATTTTCTCCTTTTCCCACAATGTTTTCTAAAGGCTTCTTTCTCGGGAGCATCAAAAGTAGGGATTGTGTGGTAATGGGTTAACAATGCGATGAATTCTTTTTCTAGCGGACCAGAATGGGATAACATACCACAAGGACAACTTTCACACCATAAAAAGGATGACGGAGAGTTCTGGATAGAGCTGAAAGACTTTGTCAAATATTTCTCTGGTGTAACAATCTGTTCTATGACCCCTGACTTTGACCAGGATGGCTGTGAGGACACGATAAGTAAGTTTGTTCTTCTTCTGTATGTTATAGTTGAAGACAACTTTCAATAGTAGTTATGTCAAGAGGGCCAGTGCATCCTTCTATGCATTCCATGATTTTCCGGAAATAGTTCTATGCACAGCACATTTTTAAAGCTACTTGCTGGTTTCTCGAAGGACAATGTTTACGTAATTTCTTAGTTTCCTAGTCTCACATACATTTGAGATAAGCATAGTGTGATGTCATATGTGACATAATTTTCATACATGTTATTCTGTCAAGGAAGTGAAATTGGTTTTATCTATGGTGATTGCTATGACGTGTGAGTGTGTATGGTTTTGAATCGTCTGACCTATTTTGTCATATTCTGGTTGTAAGGTAGAGTGTTGCCCTCTTAATCATGAAGTCCCAAGTTTGATACCCAGGAGTGGGTGTCAATTTGGGATTGTTTATCCACCCACACATTTGGCATGAGGACTGGTGTAGTCCCCATGAAGCGAAATTAAGGGAGATTGGTATGCAAGTTGAAAAGAATTGTCTCCCAATTGATGTAAGATAAACATATTTCGACCTATTGCATGATACTATTATGTGATCAAAAGAATCAGTGGTTCATTGTTTTTCTGAGGTTACTTGAACTCATTACCAAAAAAATTTAGGTATGACCATATCGAAAACATTTGCAGACTGACAATTTGAAACTTGTTTTGTGATGGGTAGAAAACATTGTGGGAAAAGGAGAAAATGCTGGTTACCAGCATTTTCTCCTTTTCCCACAATGTTTTCTTAAGGCTTCTTTCTAAGGGTTGTCACAAGAAGGGATTGTGTGGTAATTGGTTAATAATGTTTTTGTAGACTCACCTGGTAAAATTTTATCTCAAATGCCTATGTAGGGAATGCCAACTGTTGTCAGGTCTACATAATTATATCTTTAGCAAAGACAGAGAATTTCCATTCTAGCACTATATAAAAAGGCGTTAATTCTTGTCTTTATCCATTATAGATGTTTGTACTACACTGTTTGGGGGCTGGTGTGGCGAAACAGCAGCAGGATTTCAGAATAGAATAGCCAATCCTAAATACATTTTCACCATAGATGATGAGGGTAAGTTTATCTACTTGTCACTCTTAATCCTTAAAGCTCAGTAACCAACTTAATTTGTTTTTTCAGACAGTGTAGATCAATATCAGACAGCAAGGAATGTGCAGTCTGATCATGGAATTCTACTCTGTCCACAACCTTGTAACATACTTTGGCTCAAACAGTCTTGAAATACCAGTATTTGGGCTGCTTTGACATACAGAAAAGGTCTGCCTCATTTATTCAGCATTCTAAAGGTTAACCTTTTTATCAGAAAACAAGATGTTAGCTTTGTCGAAATTTAAACCATTTTCAGACGAGAATTTCAATGCTGCTCAAATGTGCAATTTTGCTTTGATGGGGTAGAAAACATTGTGGGAAAGAGAATATGCTGGTTGCTAGCATTTGGTGGAGATTCTGAACTAGGGTTACCAATATTTTCTTCTTTTCCCACATTTTTTCAAATGCATATTAACTCTTTCCCAAACAAGCCCTGGTTTTTACGTGTCTGCAGTAAAAGTCTTTTGAAAACACTGTGGGAAAAGGAGAAATTGCTCGTAATGAGCAATTTCTCCCTTTCCCACAGTGTTTTCTACCCTTTTTGAGAACTTTCTGCCATTTTCTCCAAATCTAAAATAGTCGTCTGCAAACTCTTTTGGTTTGGAAGAGTCCAAAATTTGTCATTTGGGAATGGGTTAACTGAGGGTGTGTATTCTCAGGATTGTTTGTTCAAGAGTGAATCCTTTACCAAGTGACAAAATTTTAGACTTGTCCAAATTGAAAGCATTTGCAGACAATAAAATAAACATTGCTCAAAAATTGAAACTTGACTTTGGAAGAGTAGACAACATTGTGGGAAAAGGAGAAAATGCTGGTTACCAGCATTTTCTCCTTTTCCCATAATGTTTTTATAAGGCCTCTTCCTCTGGGTCATAAAAGCTTGGGATTGTTTGGTAAAGAGTCAAGTACATTACAAGTAAACTGATTCTATGCAGCTAGCAAGTATGCACATTGTATCACAGGTGTTACATAAGGTAGAAGTCTTTTTATTGCAAATTTCTTCTTTTTTATTCCGAAAAAGTCTTTTAAATGTACGCCCATATTTTTTGGGGAAAGAATTCAATTTGTTTCTTGTCTATCCATTCAAATTTGCAATTATGCAATAAAATTATCATGTATCAAGCATATGGCATATACATGTAGATAAACCATTGTCTTCTTGTACACTCAGGGATGGACAGCGACGGTTTAGTTCCATTAGTTCTTCAGATCTGTCAGAAATTGATGCATAGGCAGAAAAACAAAGCTAGCGTTAGAGTGGATCTCTACCAGGTATAGCTTTGGTCTTAAACCATATATTATCATATATACCAGTTAATTTTCCAGTTCAAATACATTTATCACTCACAAATCAAATACAAGCCCAAGGAAAGTTACTACAACATTATGTGTGGTATAATTATTTCCAGATCCCTTGCCAAAAAAAAAGTGGAAGGTGTTAGACTGAAAGCAGTTGTCTATCTGTCTAGATATTTTTCTGTCCATCTATAGGAACAGTGATGTGTCCATTTTCCTGTAGAGTTTTCTAACCAACTTGGCTGAAATTTTTATGACTACCTTGTTTCCTATGAATGGAGTTGGTGCACCAGTAATTTTCTTTATGATTGGGCTACTCTTACAGAATTTACCTAGCTTGTTTTCAGTGTAATACTCATCAAGGAAAAATGTCATTAAGTGAGCCTTTGGCGAGCTTAATAACATTTTTCCTTCATGACAAGTTAAAAAAACAAATTCTCAAAAGCCTATTAAGTCATGTCATATCCTATATATATCTTAACTGTTTTCACAGAAAAAGTCAAGGTATTGTTATAGCCCCGTTGGCTACGGCCATGATGCTGTTGTTGTGCAAGAACTTTGACAATTTGTAATATCTGTCATTACATCAAACTTAGCCTTGTTAACAATGAGAGGGAGAACCCATGCAACATGTAGTTTACAAGATGTACGGTAGTTTACAGTCAAATAACATTGACATTGTCATATCCATTTTTAGACTTAAAATTTTCACTGAAAATCAGTCTATTTTTTAGAGCAACTGCAGCCATGCATTTGCACCAACATATAGTGCTCTTGTTAACCTGATCCATTGACAAACAACCTATGCGGGTAATCATTAGCCTGCAATATTTTCTGATAATTTTTAAACCTTCACTAAACAATCCCTGGTTTTCAGGACCTTGAGGAAGAAGCCTGCTGAAAACATTGTTGGAAAAGGAGAAAATGCTAGTAAATTTCAGTTTTTAAGGCACATTAATTTTGGAGTCTGCGAATGCTTCTAATTTGGACTAGTCTAAAATTATGTCGTGTGGTAAAGAGTTAACTCTTTGCCACACGAGAAAAAAGCATTTTTCCAAATTGAAACTATTTAAAAATGACTTACGGTTAATGATAGAGTTTGTCTCTTATTGAATAGAATATATTGAGGAAAATTGCTTGTTACCAGCACTTTCTCCTTCTACCACAACGTTTCAAAAAGGCTTATTCCTTCTGTCGAATCCCAGCATTGTTAAATGCTTTACCACACAATCCTGACTTTAAACAACCCCTGGACAGAAGCTTTTTGAAAACATTGTGGGAAAAGGAGAAAATGCTGGTAACCAGCATTATCTCCTTTTCTCACAATTTTTTTTTACCCTTTCCAAGACAAATTTCAATTTTTCTATCAGATTTATTTTTTCGTCTACAAATGCTTTCAATTTGAACAGGTCTATAACTTTGTCGTTTGGTAAAGAGTTAAAAGTTTTGACAACCCTGAAGCAGAAGATGTTTTAAAATGTTCTTGGAAACAGAATATATTCTGATACCTGGTTCTCTGCAACTTCCCACTGTTTTTATGCATTTCAAATACTTCTAAATTGGCAAAATTTTGCTTTGCAGCACAGACTTAATGACATTGCTAGCATCTAGTTCAGTGTGCTTCAATAAATCTCTAGTCGAGAAGAGTAATATTGTTACCTTTTGAAGTTGATTAACCTTTTACTCCATAGATACTCATTTCTACGCATTGCTTGTAGGAGCCTTTGGAAAACATTGTGGCAAAAGGTGAAATTGCTCATGACAAGCAATTTCACCTTTTGCCACAATGTTTTCTACACTATCAAAAGGTGTTATATACACGTACGAAACAGCTTCATCCTTGCTGTTATTTAGGATCAATTAGAGATACCATAGAAATGCCTTGTGGGGTAAAGGGTTTATGCTCCTTTATACTGACAAACTTTCTCATATTATAGGTCCTTGCTGAGCAACAAGAAAGAGGAATTTACGTACTGCAGTTACTCGGCCAGGAGACAAATGTGTATAAGAAAGAACGACAGATGAGCACACGATACAAGTAAGGGAGCGATGACCATGGGGGTTACCTCTTTACCAGACAACATAATTTTAGACCAGTCAAAATTGAAAGTATTTGCAGACGACAAAGTAAATGTGACTGAAAAATTGAAATTTGGTTTTGGAAGGGTAGAAAATATTGTGGGAAAAATAGAAAATGTTGGTTACCAGCATTTTCTCCTTTTCCCACAATGTTTTCTAAAAGCTTCTATCTCAGGGTCGTCAAAAGTAGGGATTAATGCATCTGAAAAATGTTTTCTTATATCAGACCGCACAGTCCATCATGGCAGGGTGATGTTCAAAACTTTCCCTTTTGAAAATTTTCTATATGTCAATGGACCAGTGTACTCTGGAATCAGTTAGTTGACAGACAAAGTGATCATATGGATTTATAATTACATGTATGTTATTACTTGCTTTGTGTAATGTATCACTGGGATGCATTAACTCTTTATCATACAATCCTAACTTTTAACGACCTTGAGGAAAAATGCTAATGAAAACATAGTGGAAAGAAGAGAAAATGCTGGTAACCAGCATTTTCTCCTTTACAATTAATGTTTTCAAAAACCTTCCTCCTCAGGGTTGTTAAAACTCAGGATTGCGTGGTGAACAGTTAGATAATTGTCAGATTTGTGTTGATTTGAGTTTTAGGAATCACAGTAGCCTGACTTATTGGAGGTTACATATATATACATCTATCCATCCATCACAATGATTTACCCATCCATGAATCTATCCATTCAATAAGTCAAGTCATGAACCCATCTATCCATCCACCCATCCAGACACTGACCATCTTATCCACCAATATACCGGTATCTATCCATCAATCCAAACAATGACGGAAACACCACTGTATTCATTCACCAAATCACCATGATTACATCCATCCTTTCTTACAATGATTCACCTAAGCATCAATGCATACATACACAACCCACAAATCATCCATTCATCCATCGTTTCAACTACCTATCCATACAATGATTCACCCAACTGTTGGTCTGTCTGTCCATTGGGCCATCCACTCAGGTATCCAACTGTACACAAACTTATCTAACCAACCACCCACCCATCCATTGATACACACACTGACCACCTAATCATCCACCCATACACACACCAACCCACCCGTGCATCCATCTATCCACCTACAGATAACTTCCCAGCGATTGTTTGGTAAAGGGTTAAGTTGCCGTTGTGGTCAGTATAGATCAAAATCAAACTGTGCAATATGTGCAGTCTTATCTTTGATCTGCTCTGCCGACCTGGCTGAAATACTACATACATGTACAAAGGCAGCTATGGAACTGAAATTATATTGGACCTATTATAGAATGAAAATGTCCATAGGGGTTATTTTTTGCTCACTTAACTTTCAAATCCATGATTCTGAAAATTCCAGATTGTTTGGTGGAGGATTTATAAGCCAGTGACCATTATATTTTCAGAGTGGAACCAGGGCAGTATGTAGCAATACCTTCTACAATAGATGCTGGTACAGAAAAAGATTATTTGGTCCGTATTTTCTCACCTGATGGCTTGATAGATGTGAGGTATGCATTGTACTGAAGGATTTTGATGTTTAACCCTCTGCCAAAAAATACCTGGTTTTTTAGACCATGATATAGAAGCCTTTTGAAAACATTGTGGGAAAAGGAGAAAATGCTGGTAAACAGCATTTTCTCCTTTTCCGACAATGTTTTCTACCCGGCTGGAAAGAAATTTCAATTTTTGACTTAGGTTTATTTTGTCGTCGAATGATAACAGTTATAGCAATAAGATGAATCATTGTCATAATATCCTATATTACATTTTTTACACTGTTTCAATTACCTGTAGATATTAAATCAAACATGGCATAAATAATGGCAATATTTTTTTAAAGAATAGAAAATATTCCGGAAAAAGGAGTCTGTGTTTCCTCTTCTTCCACTATCTTTTTGAAAAAACCTTTTGCCTCAGGGCTGTTGAAACAAAATATCAAATGGTTAAGGCTTAAAGAGACTCTACAAATCTTTAGATCATTGCATGGGGTTTGTCTATAAAATGTAGAAGAAAGAGAAAATGCTGCTTTCCAGCTCTAGAAATGGGGATTTTGAATGAAAAGATTACAAGTGGCTACAAAACTTTGTTCAGTTTATTGAAATTTCATGTAAAACATTGTTAAATATTGCTTAGTTTTCATGTACTTCTCTCTCTTATTGATACATGTAAATGTTTTTCCAGCAATTGCCTTACAAAATTTAGTCGTGAAACATTTTTTACCTTTTTCATTATGATAAAATTCGGAATAGTCCAATTAAACAGAGGACACAATTTTATGAATTCACTGACTAACAGTTTATTTTTTACTTTATCAGACAAATTGATGGACGGTGCAATATCATGAGCTCAGAGAAGTTTGATCCTCCAGATGTACCTGGAGTTGACAATAAAATAAGTAAGATCATTGTTTACCAATATTTACCAATATTACATCATATCACTGATGTACATATATCTCGTGTTGACAGTGGGAAAACAGTAAGGATGTTTGTCAACATACTGATAAAAGGAATTTAAGGAAAAGCTGCAATGGTTGCTTCCATACAACTTTGAAAATAGCATTTACTATCAACCAAACGACAAAATTTTTGACCGGTCCAAATTGAAATCACTTGCAGACGTCAAAATAAATATGACTGAAAAAATGAAATTTAGTTTCGGGAGGATAGAAAGCATTGTGAGAAATGGAGAAAATGCTGGTTACCAGCATTTTCTCCCTTTCCCTTAATGTTTTCAAAAGGCTTATTTCTCAGGGCTAGTAAAAGTCGGAATTGTGTGGTAAAGAGTTAAAAACACAAGAAATAGTATGGCCAATCACATGGGATTGAGGCCTTCCATGGCTTACACGGTAAACCCTCACCCAGTATCCCCCTTGTTTTCACAACCGTGATAAAGATGGCCTTTGAATACAAAGTGAAGAATGGAGATATTGGTCCCTTTTTTCACAATGTTTTCTTCTCTTTCAAAGACAAAGTGTGGGGTTAATCCATTACTGTACAAAATAAATATAAGTTAACATTTGAAATTTGTCTTCCTTGGACTAGAAAACGTGAGAAAAGGAGAAAATGCTGCTCATCAGCATTTTCCCCTTTTTCACACAATGTTTTCAAAAGGTTTCATTTTCAAGGTCATTAAAAGTCTGTTTTGTGTATTAAAGAGTTAACACTTTTCCAAAAAATCTTGCTTTTTAAAAACATTAGAAAAACAAGCTTTTGGTAACACTACTGGAAAAGAAGTACCAGTAAATAATGGTACATTCCAGGAGCATTTTTCCTTTTTTTACAGTGTTTTCTACCATTTCTAAGATAAATATCACCAGTTGAGCCTTGTTTGAATTAAGCAATGCTCTATCAAAAGCAGTTTGTTACATTTGCAAAAAATACCAAGCCACATATAGACCTGCCTGGGCTAACCTCAGTCAAGAATTTTTCTTATTGATTAACCCATTACCACACAATCCCTACTTTTGATACCCGTGAGAAAGAATCCTTTAGAAAACAATGTGGGAAAAGGAGAAAATGCTGGTAACCAGCATTTTCTCCTTTTCCCACAATGTTTTCTACCCTTCACAAGACAAATTTCAATTTTTCAATCACTTTTATTTTGTTGTCTGCAAATGCTTTCGATTTGGACCAGTCTAAAATTTTGTTGTTTGGTAATGAGTTAATATTCTACATATTGAAGGACCAGTCTACCCCTCAATTCAGTTAGTTATTAGATAAGATTGATGCTATGGATCCATGATATTGTGGTTACTTTGCTCATGTTATGAATCAAGGAGATGCATTAAAAGTCCTTTCGCTAGTGCATTGCCTAATTTTAACTCTTTAATTTTCTGTATCAAGGATTCAGTGAATGTCATATTGGAACTTGGAGTAGTGGTTATAATGCTGGAGGCCAGGTGTCACAAGACAACTTTTATCTTAATCCACAAGTAGAGTTCCAAATACCAGATAGAGGTAAGTCTGTGCGAGGAACACTATGATGTATGATTTGGTTTTCTCAATATACAAAGTCCTAACATTATTTATTTACTGACAATTCATCTTACAGTCATCAAAGGCAAATGGATTGGCATTATATATCCTCCTCCGCCCGCCCCCCCCCCCCCCCACAAAAAAAAAAAAAAAAAGCATCAATAACAAGAGCACAACATATGGGTGCCAACGATTGGCAGCAAATGCTTCTAGTGAAAATTCTAAAGTCGGAAAAAGGGCAAAAATGTGTCAAAATATTCTGATGGTAACCGTCTTTCTGTTTGTGTAGATTCCCCTTTGATAGTTAACAAATCATCCCATCTTTCAGTAAATATCTGAAGTAAATATCTTGATACTTCACCAAACATTCCCTGGTTTTTACCACCTTGAGGCAGAAGCCTTTTGAAAACATTATGGGAAAAGGAGAAAATGCTGGAAACCAGATTTTTTCCCTATTCCCACAATGTTTTCTACTTTGCTGGAAACAAATTTCGATTTTTGAGTTACAATTATTATGTTGTCTGCATGTGCTTTCAGTTAGGCCAGACTAAAATTTTGTTGTTTGGTAACGAGTTAATGATAATAATAATCTGAATATAAGTAATGAAATATGAAGTATGAAAGTTTTTGTATGATGACTCCGACAATGATCCCAGGTCTACGATAATACTTATATCATTTCTTTGAAAGTAGCCGAGATATAAAACAAAAAAAAAAGAGAGCACGTATATTTTGCCATATCGTTTTGAAAAGTCCATGAAATCTGATCTAGAAACTTAACCCTTTACTCCATAGATACTCATTTCTATGCATTGTTTGTTGGAGCCTTTGAAAAACACGAGCAATTTCACCTTTTGCCACAATGTTTTCTATGCTATCAAAATGTGTCATATACACATAAGAAATGGCTTTATCCTTACTATTATTTAGGGTCAATTTGAGATGCCATAGAAATGTCTTATGAGGTAAAGGGTTAACTAGCACTCTTGTCACAGATCATCTATATCATTGTACCATTGCTTTATGACCATTGTTTCTTCAAGTCATTGACCATCTTTCTAGATGGACCAAAATCTTGACAGTGTTCAGATGTTAAAGGTCAGATGTCACATGGCCAAAGGACAAAACTTTAGAGTTTTCAAAATTCATAGATTTCACCAAAGAAAAGTTAAATATGTCTCAAACAATGGGACCTGTCTTTCAAATGATAGAAAATATCATAGAAAATGGAGAAAATGCTGATCATAAGCATTTTCTCCATTTCCTACAATATTTTCAAAAGCCATCTTCTTCACAGTTACTAAAACTCACAATTGTTTGGTAAAGAACTGTTTCTTTATTACAGGACCACAGCTTGTGAACATAACAGCTATGCGATCATCCAGAGCCTCAGAATTTCCAATAGGTTGTCGACTGTTTGATGTAAGTTTGTGTTTTTATCTGCAATGAATAGTTTGCTTGAGATTCATGCCAAAAAGAACCAATTCATTTCTGTATGGGGTATCAGATAGATTAAAGCACTTCATAATCACATGCAAGTTTAAATGAAATCCAGGAAACACATCAGTAAGTAAGCTCTTTTTTCTGTAATATGATTGGCGTAATGTTGGCATTGATTTTATTACTATTCAATCAACCATAAACCGTACCAAATGGCACAGTTTAAGACTTTTCCGAATGCTAAGCATGCATATTCATCAGTATTTGCTTCCAGTCATATTGATCATTTACCGTAATCAAATTTGCCATAGAAATATATTTACACATTATGAAAATAGCATGGGCTATAAATTGCTTTTAAAAGTGTTGTTCCTCTAGGTCATTAACATCCTCGGATACCCCGGGGTCTCCCTATTTGCTATGCTACATCGACCCCTGGGACAATTAATTGAATTTCCCTCGCTTTACCGCTGGCTGAATGCTGGTTCCATCATCATTTTGTGATGGGCGAGTGGACTGTACGCTATGACATTTCGTATCGATTTTAGGCAGCTGATTCAAAGTTTTATTAGTCAATTGTCCCAGGGTCGATGTAGCGTAGCAAATAGGGAGACCTCGGGGTATCCGAGGATGGGTCATTAAGAACTAGGGATTGTTTGCAAGAAAGCTATTTTGCATGTTAACCCATTACCACTCAATCCCTTGTTTTGACACCCATGAAGAGTAATATTAAGGAAAACATTATGAGAAAAGAAGAAATTGCTTGTAAGAAGCAATTTGTCCTTTTCTCACAATGTTTTCTTCCCTATACGATACTTATTTTTCAATTTACACACACTTTGAAATGTTGTCTGCAACTTCTTTCAATTTGGAACAGTCTAAAAATTTGTCGTCTGGTAGTGGGTTAATTGGCAACAAATATTAACTGTATGTGATAGCAAACATGTAGGTTTGACCCCAGTGAAAGCGCTCAAAGTCAACACCTTAAATGTGGCTCAAAAAATGAAACATATGTTTATTTTTTGTGAAAAAAAACAACAGTATTGTAAGGCCTATCAAAAGAATTATCTGTGTTTAGAGTTTTCCGACCCTACCTTGAGAATGCTTGCATTGTTTCTTAAAAAAAAAAAATTCTTTAACTTAAACTGAAAGTTAAACACAGAGGATTGTGTGGTGAATACTAATAACCCTTCACCAAATAATTCTAAGTTTTAAAGACGTCAAAAAAAAAAAAGCATTTTTAAAACATTTTGGGAAAAGAAAATTCTAGTACTGAGCATTTTCTCCCTTTCCCACAGTGTTTTCTATCCTATCAATGACAAAGTCATATATTTGAGCTACATTTTAAACTGGTGTCTTCAAATGCTCTCAAGTTTGACAATTCTTCATAAGTTCATTTTTGATGAGTGGTAAAGGGTAAAAATAGAAGTTTCTTGTGTTTCAGTGCATGTTTACTGTTATTTCAGCTTGATGATGATTACCAAATAATCAGAGACCAGAATCATCAACACTATCTTTACAATCATTATGAAAATGGTCCACAAACCTATGACGGTAAACAAGGAGCCTTTGTGAATGGTAAATATTTGAAATAAAGTTACACTGGTTTTTCTGTATTGTCAGTTATTCCCTTACCATACATCGCCTGTGCATGTTATATTCTTCGAAGATTCAACCTGATTGCTATGATGTATCACTCGTGTCATATACGTGGGAAAAGTAGGGCCTATACCAAAGCTATAACCGAAGCCGGTAAGGGCTTTTTTAATGAATGGCGGCTGCATATGTTAGATGTCAAGCTGATCACTAATGAATTGCATCAGGTAGCGTTTTATCGAGTACTGGTAATATTAATTGTATGATCAGGTGGCAGGGGACTTGGAAACTTGTTCACAGCTGTGATGAATCATGTCACCCCGAGCCGAGGGCAACAATTCTATTAAACTGCAAAGTTTTACCCTTTCAAAGCGAAATTATCCTGTATTATAATCCCACGAATTGAGCATACTGACGATACAGAAATTCCCTTCTGAGTGCCCCAATTTAATGAAAACTGAAACTGGAAACTGATGTCACTGAATTGTGCAGTTTGGTGCATAAATGTGCAGTCTGTTGTTCGATCGACGCCTCCATTTTGGATGTTGTATTGCATGTGTAGTGATGATTACGTGGCACTCAAAAGGGAAACTGGTTTTATACGGTTTTTGCCAGGGAACATGATTTATACATGTATAAGTGTTGTACCCAGAATGCCCAAATCAGATAGATGTATTTGAAGAATGTCATCTAGCAGAAGATAATACACTACCACACAGACATATATTTTTATGTCTTCCAAGTTGGGCAGAAGCAGCATTTTCTCCTTTTCCCAAATCTTGGCTACTAATTTAATTCTTTACCGAATGACAAAATTTTAGACTGGTCCAAAATGAAAGCCTTTGTAGATGGCAAAATAAATTTGACTAAAAAATTGAAATTTGTTTCAAGAAGGGAAGAAAACATCCTGGGAAAAGGAGAAATTGCTGGTTACCAGCATTTTCTTCTGTTCCCACCATGTTTTCTAAAGGCTTCTTTCTCAGGGTCATCAAAAGTAGGGATTGCATGGTAATGGGTTAACACCTTGACCCACAATTTTGAATTTTAAACAGCCCTGGAGAGGAAGGCTTTTAAAAAAAACATTGAGGATAAAGGAGAAAATGCATGTAACCAGTATCTTCTCCTTTTCCCACAATATTTTCTGTCCAATCATTGACAAATCCCATCATTTGAGCTGCAAACGCTTACAATTTCAACAAGTCTACAGAATGTTTTCTACCCTTTTCATAATGTCAGCCACATTTAGTTTGTCATATGCAAATACATGTGATAAGTATGAGTCTAAATTTTTGTGGTTTTTATAAAGAGTTGAGTGTTAATACAGATAAAACAAATGAGCTGTGCTCTGTAAAACAGGGGCTTAATGAAGTCTGCACAGGCTGACCTGAGCCAAAACTTTTTGCTATTGGACAGTTTTCTGTATGCCCAGGTACCGGTCTATCTCATAATTAACTCTTTACCCCATAAGGCATTTCTATGGTATCTCTAATTGACCCAAAATAACAGCAAGGTTTCAGCAGTTTCTTATATGTATATGACACCTTTTAATAGCATAGAAAACATTGTGACAAAAGGTGAAATTGCTCATCACGAGCAATTTCACCTTTTGCCGGAATGTTTTCCAAAGCCTCCTACAAGCAATGCGTAGAAATGAGTATCTATGGAGTAAAAGGTTAAATTAGTAGTTTAAAAAAGTGGATATTATGAGTCCATAAGTATATGATGGCTTGTTTGGTACCTTGGATCACAGAAATGTATTAACTCTCTACTACATAATTCCGACTTTTAATGACCCAGAGAAAGATGCCTGCTGAAAACATTTTTGGAAAAGGAGAAAATGCTGGTAACCAGCATTTTCTCCTTTTCCCATAATGTTTTCTACCCTTCCAAAACTTTTGTCCATTTTTCAGTTACATTTATTTTGTCTGCAAATGCTTTCAATTTCGAATAGTCAGAATTTTTGTCATTTGGTAAAGAGTTAAGCCCCCTTTTATCAGAGCATGGCTTAAATACTTTATAGCAGAATACCTGTAATACAATATTGACAACTCTCTCTCTATACAGGGTCGAGTGCAGAGATCACCCATATTCTGGAACCTGGCAAAAGATACTTTGTCATTTTACATCTAGATGCTCAGGATACAGAGAACGACTTTGCAATTGTTGTTAGGTCAACTTGTGCATTAAACCTAAAGTATGTATTCTAATAGTTATACTTGGATAAAGTATCAAAATATATTCATATCTTTAGACACTTGATAAGCTTGTAGTTCAATTGGTACTGTGCTGCTTTGGGCCAGGGGGTCTATGGCTCAGATCCCTAGCTCTCCTAATTTCTTTCTAATTGGATTGATTTAACAATCATTGTGACAGGATCACTCCTCTCTTAACTGATATCATTTTTTTTTAGGAAAGCCGCTAGTGGCTAACAAACAATATTGTGCAAGGCACTTGTGAAAGAAACCCTAGGAAAGCTTGGAGAGGTGCACTAGCCACTAGTATATATCTAAAGTAATGCTGCAGATTTCAGACACTGGACTTTTGACATCCCGCCAAATAACAGATGTCTCATCTCATCTACGCTAAAAGCTAAAAGCATTTGCACAACACAAATTTGATATGGCTCAAAGAATGAAATTTGTCATTGGTATGGTAGAAAATATTTTTGGGAAAGGAGAAAATGCTTGTTACAAGCATTTACTTCTTTTCGTAAAACATTTTCAGAAGTTATCTTCTACAGAGCTGCTACAGCATGGTATTATTTGGAACAGAGCTTACACGAAATGGACACAAAAGTTTAAATCTCAACAAAAAGATAAAATTTTAGATTTGTTCAATTCTTTACCACACTGTGACACAGTCCGCACTTTTAAGGACGCTGTGAAAGAAAGCCTTTGAAAACATTGTGGGAAAAGGAGAAAATGCTGGATACCAGGATTTTCTTCTTTTCTCACAATGTTTTCAAAAGGCGTCTTTATCAGGGTTGTCAAAAGTCGCTATTTTGTGGTAAAGGATTAACATATCATTGTTTTAACTATGTATGTTGTTTTTGAAGCTGGCAGTGGCTTGTGATTAATATTGTGCAAGGGACTGGTAAAAGAAACCCTAGGAAAGCATGGAGAGGTGCACTTGCTACTGCTATATATCTAAAGTAATGCTGAAGATTTTAGACAGTGGAGTTTGAAAACATTGCGTCATTTGATGGTGGTTTGAGGCCTCAACCCTTTAATGAGTTTTAATGACTCTCAGGGAAAAATGCCAATAGATAACATAGTGGGAAATGGAGAAAATGCTGGTAACTTGTATTTTTTCTTTTTCCCACAATTTTTTTCTGCTCTAATATTAGAGTCAGATTTCATGAATGGAGCCACTTAAATTTCATGGTGTGTGACAGCTTTGAATTGGTACCATTGAAAAAGTTTGTAGTTTGGTAAAGAAATAAACATTTTATCCTGTTTATCCTATAATTGCCAAAATATGTTTTTTAAAAGTTGTCTGTTACTGCAGCAGGGAATGTCTCAATTAATTCAAGATGATTTTTCAAATTTAAAAAATGTCTGATTTATGTATGTGCTTTTAATTTCAAAACATGCTTTTTGATTTCAGGTTACATAACTTCTAACTGCAACAGTATGAGTATTGTTCAGATGTCAGATGGATAGATGTCCCATAGTTCCCCACTAGGATTGTCTTCAGTACACAACAGCCACCTTAAGTGTAGAAAAAAGACTCAAATTCAAGATGCCCTGATCTAGAATGTCTCGGACTTGCGGACAGCATATTTTATGCCTTCTCATCTTGATCTATACTGGCCAAAAAGCTACATTTATTTTGTTATCTGCAAGTACTTTCAATCTGGATAAGTACAACAGCTTGTTGTTTCAAGGACGTTAACAGTAGGGATTGTGTGGTAAAGGGTTAATTTTCAACACAAAGTATGTGTATCCATAGCCAAAAATACTTGAAGAAATATCAGGCCAAAATAAGACACACAACTTTAGAATTTTCTGTTAGATTCACTGCTCACAATATTATATCCTCAAGAAACAAATGTACATGTATGTACATGTACTTGAATCAGACTGTCTGTCCACCTACCTGTTTGTAGATTGTATAAAGATGCTCGAAAAGGTTGTAGTTTTCCTGTTACTTTCCTCTTCAGTTTTATTGTCATTTCATTAGATCAGCTGTTTTCAAAGAAGATACCAACATATTCAGTAACCTGAAGTTGTTTGCATCACCTGAAGTTGTTTGCATTTTCTCATTCATCAGTCAGTATCGATGATAGAAGCTTGATTCACAGGATTTGGGTAGTTCATCTGTTCATGGAAAAAAAAAGAGTGCAGACACATAATTTCAAGCTAACACTAACTTAACTTTAGTATAATTATATGCCAGTGAATACCAAACCATTTCCTTACATTGTCATTACACTGGGCCATTTCGTGACCATGTAAATGCACCTTTGTATGAATATTTTTAGCTCACCTGAGCACAACGTGCTCAAGGGGAGCTTTTAGGATCACCCGGTTTCACTCGTGCGTTGTGCGTCGTCAACAATTCTTTAAACATCAACTCCTCCTAAACCGCTAGGCCAATTTGGACCAAACTTGGCTGGAATGTTCCTTGGGAGGTCCTCTTTAAAAGTTGTTCACAGAATTTGATTCCATCAAAAACTCTGGTTGCCATGGCAACGAAATGGAATTTTTTAGGAAATTCTTTAAAAATCTTCTTCTTTGAAATCGTTGGCCAGATTTTAAAATAATTTCGCAGAGATGTTCCTTGGTTGACCCTTTTTCAAAAGTTGTTCGCGAAATTTTGATCCGTCAAGAAACATGGCTCTGATGAATGGGGGCTTCTTGCACTATACAGAAATGAAGAAATTCTTAAAAATTCTTCTCTGAAACCGCTGGTCAGATTTTGAAATAATTTCACAGAGATGTTCCTTGGATGTCCCTTTTCAAAAATTGTTCGTGAAATTTTGATCTGTCAAGAAACATGGCTCTGGTGAATGGGGGCTACTTGCGCTATAGGGAAATCAAGAAATTCTTAAAAATTCTTTTCCTCTCAAACGGCTGGTCAGATTTTGAAATAATTTCACAGAGATGTTCCTTGGGTTCCCCCTTTTCAAAAATTGTTCGTGAAATTTTGATTCGTCAAGAAACATGACTCTGATGAATGGCGGCTGCTTGCACAATAGGGCAATGAATAAATTCTTAAAAATTCTTCTTCTCTGAAGCGGCTGGTCAGATTTTGGAAAATTTTCACAGAGATATTCCTTGGGTGACCCTTTTCAAAAATTGTTTGTGAAATTTTGATTCATCGAGAAACATTGCTTTGGTGAATGGGGGCTACTTGCACTATCTGGAAATGAAGAATTTCTTGAAAATTCTTCTTCTCTGAAATGGCTGGTCAGATTTGAAAATTATTTCACAGAAATATTCCTTGAATGACCTTTTTCAAAATTTGTTCGCGAAATTTTGATAGGTCAAGAAACATGGCTCCGGTGAATGGGGGTTACTTGCACTGTATGGAAATTAAGAAACTCCTAAAAATTATTCTTTTCTGACACTGCTGGTCAGATTTTGAAAGGACTTTTACACGTGACCTTTTAAAAATTGCTTGGCAAAATAATGATTTTGTTTCCAGTGTTTCAATACCTTCAAAAAAAAAAAGGCTATGGTTCTCTCAAAAATTCAGGTGAGCGATCCATGACCATCTTGGCCCTCTTGTTTAAGGGGATTGCCTGTAAGTCATTATATATGTGTGAGAGTTATTTAATAGTTATTCATGTAATATTATTTCCCATATTGTGCCCTTAATTAGTTTGCTCAATGACTTATTTTGTCTTTCTGTCTTTCTCTCTGTCTCATGTGCAATTAATAATATTAACGCTTAGCAAACAATCCCAATTTTCAATGACCTCAGGGTAGAAGCTTTTTAAAAATATTGTGGGAAAAGGAGAAAATGCTGGTAACCACCATTTTCTCCTTTTCACACAATGTTTTCTATTCTTCAAAGACAAAGTCAATCATTTTAACAACATTCAGCTTGTCATCTGCAAATGCTTTCAACTTAGGCAAGACAAAATCTTGTTGTTTGTTAAAGTACATGTATTAATCTAAATATCGAATTTTTTGTCAGGTGTTTTGTAGCCTGAGTGTTTACCATGCTAATTCTTTGAAAACATAGCAGGAAAGGGGAAAAATTGCTGGTTACCAGCATTTCCTTTTTGCATCTTGTTGTTTGTTAAAGAATTAATCTGGATATTGCATTTTTTGTCAAGTGTTTTGTAGCAAGTGTTTACCACGCTAATTCTTTGAAAACATAGCAGGAAAGGGGAAAAATTGTTGGTTACCAGCAATTTCCTTTTTGCATCAATGTTTTCAAATGCCCGTTTTCCTTAGGGTTGATAATACATGGGATTCTTTAATAACTACCGCTTGGAACATTTTACACTTCCAAAAAACGTAGTGAGAAAAGGAGAACATGATGGCCCACCATATGTTTTCTGTCTTTTCATGTCAAATTCCATCCAAAGCACATTTTATGCATGCCAATGTTTCCGGTATGGATGAATCTAAAATGTTGGTGTCACATCATTTATGCATTATTATACAAATTCATTTTGCTACAGCTGAAGCCTTTTTGGCATATCAGGCTAATGCAGTACTTAATTCCAAATATACTTTTTGTTAATAATTTATGCCAAATTTTATTGACATTTATAAAGAGCTTTATTTCTTCAGTATTTGAATGCTCAAACATTGTAAAAAAGATTAGACTTTGTTTGGAGTTCCTTTTGTAACTTTAGTTGCTATTATAGCTGGTGCAGATCAAGGTCAGACTGCACTAAATATGCCATCAGATCTTGGATCTCTGCTCGCTGATGGGATATGTTGAGATATTTGAGATATTCTGTTAGGAAAAAACCAGTTTTAAACTTTCAGTGTGAATGTCTCTTCTCCTGCCTGAACATCTTTTATTTGTAATTCAACGCAATCACCAAGAAAAAAAATCAGTGCAGTGCTTTAACCCACTACCAAAAGAAAAAGTTTTGAACTAGACCAAATTGAAAGCATTTTGCAGACAACAATTCAACTCTTGCTGAAAAGATGATTTCTTTCTATGATAGGGTAGAAAACATTGTGGGAAACGGAGAAAATGCTGAATACTAGCATTTTCTCCTTTTCCCACAATGTTTTCAAAAGGCTACAATTCCAGACCCATAAAAACCAGGGATTGTTTTGGAAAGGGTTAAACCCCTGAGGGAGGAAGCTTCATAAAATGACTTGCCCCATCTCACTCACATGAAAGATTTCATGAATATAGTGTGGCTTGAACATGAAACTTCTGGACTTGGATTAAATATCCACTACTAGACTCTTTACCATACAATCTCGACTTCTAACAACCCTGAGAAAAAAGCCTTTTTAAAATATTGTGGGGAAAGGAGAAAATGCTGGTATTTTGTCGTTTTCCACAATGTTTTCTACCCTTCCCAAACCAAATTTCAATTTTTCAGTCACAAATATTTTGTTGCCTGCAAATGCTATCAATTGGACCAGCCTTTTAATTTTGTTGTCTGATAAAAAGCTAAATCCTTAAAAGGCTGAATGTCTTGATGTGACTTTTGCAGACAGTGTAGAGTATGATCAGATTGCATAGAATGTGCTTTAGATCATTCCATCTACACTGTTAGCTAATCTATTACATATACCTTACAAAACAATCTTGATAAAGCTTCACTTGGGTTCTTGGGTTCCATATTTTGTTGAAATGTTTTTACTGTAAATTATAGTATTATTACAGAATGTGTTAACTTTTTACCAAACAACAAATCTTTAGACTTGTTCTTATTGAAAGAATTTTGCAGAGGATAAATGAAATGAGGAAATTTCTCTTTGAAGGGTAGAACCTGCATTTCCTTTTCCCTCAATGTTTTCAAAAGGGACATTTTTCCCTGTCGTAAAAATACATGATTATTTGATAGTGTTGATTTGAAATGACTGTGATAGATAAAACTGTATTCAGTTTGTATCATTTTTTACTTAAATGTTATACATGTCTATTATACTTTTTATAACCCCATAAGGAGTGGAGGGGAGTATACTGGAATCACCATGGCTGTTTGTCCGGAACTAATTTGTCCGGAGCAGTAGTCCTACAGTTTTTCATGAACTGAACTCAAATTTACACACCTTGTTCCTATATATTTTAAAGTTGTGCATGTGCAATTTCCATAACCCTGCTGAGATTTGTTATGGAATTATCTTCCCTTGAACTTTTTGTAGCTCTTACTTTTGTATTGAACCATTCTGTATTCTGTGACAAAGACCTGTTTTTGTGACAAGGAGCTGGTTGGGGGTATAATCAATTTTAGTGATAGCTCTAGTTATTTCAATATGTATCATGTTGTTCCCCTGTTTTATTAAATATAAACTTTTTGCCTTTATCTGTTATACAAATTAAAACGTGAAACAGCTGTAACTCTTTTTTCTTTTCCTCACCATAATGATGTTGTGTGGTGTCCCTGGTTGTAAGGTAGAGAGTTAGCCTTGTAACCATAAGGTCCTGAGTTTGAGACCCAATGGCAGGTATCAACTTCAGGATCGTTGATCGGTCCACAATTAAAATGGGCACAAATAATGGTGTAGTCCGTAGAATCAAAATAGATTATGATAAGTTGTTTCTCAATCGATGTAAAATAAGTATGTTTAACTCTTTCCATGACACCAGGAGCTTTTGTGGACTTCCAAAATAAAAAAGCTAGTAAATTCAAACTTTATATACAAACAGGTAACATTAACGAGAAAGCAGTGTACAAGAACCATAACTCTATTCCAACTTTTTATAGGGTCATTGCCCTTTGTAAATTTTAATTTTGGATTTTTGTCTGGGGCATAACTTCAAAAGTACAGAAGCTAGAATCTTCAAACTTCGCATAATGGAGAAGTGTAGTGTACAAGAACCATAACTCTATCCCTACTTTTTTTGGGATTATTGCCCTTTGTAAATTTTAATTTAGAATTTTTGTCTGGGAGATAATCTTCAGGACATAACTGTTACAGTTATTAACCTTTGTAAATTTTAACTTCAGATTTTTGTCCAGGGCATAACTTCCAAACTAAAAAAGCTAGTAACTTCAACTTCATGTACAGATAGCCAATTAAGTAGAAGGGCAGTGTACAAGAACCATGATTCTATCCCAACCATTTTTTGGGATTATTGTGTTTTGTAAATCTAACTTTGAATTTTTGTCAGGGGCATAACTTCCCAAGTATTAAAACTAGTAATTTCAACATTTGTAGATAGACAGACCACATTAACGAAAAGTGTAAAAAGAAAAAGCATAACTCTTTTTCAACTATCTTTATTGCCCTTTGTAAATTTTAACTTTAGATTTTTGTTTGTGGCATAACTTCCAAAGTGCATTGTATATAACCTAGTGACTTCAAACTTCATATACAGAAAGAAAACACATTAACGAGAAGTGCAGTGTACAGGAAACATAGATCTTCCCACTAGTTTTAGAATTATTTCACTTTGTAAATATTAAATTCTGTTTTTGGTCTGGAGCACAAGTTACTCATAAAATGACACTGGGTGTTCTGTGACAAGGCACTTTGTGGGGTTATGAGGCACTTTTGTGACAGTTCTAGTTTCATTCTTTCCTATTTACACTAAGCTGTGTGATAGAAAAAGAGGGCTTAATGACAAACTCAAACACAAAGTTTATAAACGTTTAATCTGATTTTGATAATTTTGCAATTACTGTGATAGTAATGTTTGATTTACAGATTCTTCACATTCACAGATCGTTTTACTCCACTATTCGAAGATTTGTGCACCTTCTTTATTTTACTATTTCAAAGATTGGCTAAGGCAGTTAGTTTAAACATATTTATTTTACATCGATTGAGAAACAATTCAGTTCGGCAGACAGGACCAAACACAAGTAGCCTGTTTCACCCCCCGAAAATATGTTTCGCCGCGGGAACTCGTAATGGAAATTAAGCATAGTTGATACTTTTTCTCATTAAAACGGTTGAATCGACTTTATCAGGATTAATAAACATGGCCAACTTTATCATGCAAATCAAACCCGGTAACTGTTATTTGACCGCTATGTAAGCCAATTAAATTATGAGAGTTTGATCCCTTTTGGCCGTGAAATCGATCACATACGGAATTATATATTGACTGGCGATCTCTGCAAACCCTTTGCACTTATAACCCGAATTTCGCGCTTCGAGTGTAGAGGGTTTCAATTTATTGGAAAACAACTCTGCGGGATATCTGGGGTTGTAAATTACTGGGGTACCAAAAGTTGTAGGATTTGTTTTCCTTTCAGGTCTTGCAATTTGATCTACCTCAAATTTTACCGAAAGCACGCGTTTGAAAAATTATGGTCAGCTATAGAAATGCTTTTGACCAGCATTTGCTCTTTTTCAAGCAATGTTGTCATAACTTAATTGATACAAATTGAATAATTTGAGCCATATTTATTGTGTTGTCTACAACTGCTTTAAATATTGGGACAGTCATACATTGCCAGTTCCTGAAGAGTTAAAAAAAAAAAAGAAAAATATCCGCAGTACAAGTTTCTTATGATGAGACTAAAGCCGGGGGAGGAGCGCGACACGAACGCTCGAAATGTAACAGCACATATGTTTACTGCATCTTTGGAATTTCATCTCTGATTTTTTCATCATAATTTTGAATTCAATCTCTGATATTTTTATTGATTTATCAACAAAAATAGTACAATAGTAAAAATACTTCGGTTGGATACATTTCTGAATAGCTAATATAGCTAACAAAGTTAAGGATATTATGAAGAGGCTTCTCTTGTTACAATGTTTTTGAAAACATTAATCTCCAGCCTGTAGCATAGAGCTATACATAGTCAGCAGACGGCATTTTATTGTAATTGTTTTGCATAGCATCGTCACAAATATATGTACGTACATGTATATTAGGCTGGGGAAAGTGTGTTGGTAGATCAGACCACACTGGTATCGTCTGATCTATCATAAACAAACCAACCGTATACAAATTATATTTTTTAATTCTTTAACCTTTATGTTCAATAGGTCAGTTCTTTTTAAAATAATTTCGTCATTTTTTAGAAGAAGTCAGTGGTTTTGTGAGCACACGGTAAACATAAATCAGCCTGCACAATATTGTTGGAAAATCAAAATTATCTTCAGGGAAGTCAGAAAGCTTATTTATTGTTCTTTAATATGGCGTAGTTTTCAGCCATTTAGAAAATACATTTTTAGCCCTTTTTACACCTTTTTAGAGCAACTATCGTATTTTCTTTCTTTTTCCCTGATCGTTTGCATTGTGCCGGAGTTCTCCGATGATGACCGAGTCTCACTGTTAGATAAGACGCCTATCGGGTATCTTGATTGGTGTTACGTAATGGTATACATTGATACATTTATACGGGGTAATCAGGAAAAAAATCAGACTTCTTTAGGGAGAGGAACTATATAAGCTTTGATGCTTTCGTTTCAATCCTTTTCGCAATACATATTGCTGTAAATGAATGATGTTAGTATATTGAATAAATTGAAACTAAATGTTTAAACTAAGATCATAATTTTTTTACGAGATTATTTATAAGGATTTAGTCAAGTTTAACAAGATCTTGTATATAGAAGTCCAATTTGCCGCCTTCTCTCTCTAGCTCTTTACTTGCAAATGTGTGATGATTAATGCATTTTCAAAAGTATTTTATGGCGACAGCTCACATATTCAAATTTCCTCGCTATTTTCAATCTGATCACATGTATTTTCTCCCCTCTCATGTGTTTTCAAAAGTCAATAATTTGAAACCTTTTCCCATATGGAGAACTTTTTTACTTCACCAACTTAGAAAAAAAGCAATATCAGAAAATAAATCAAATGTAGCTAAATTGATATTCTTCACTTTAAAAGAGTAGAAAACATTGTAGGAAAAGGAATCAATACTGGATATTGGTATTTCTCCTTTTCTCACAATGTTTTCAAAAGGTTTTATGCAGAACCGTTGAAATTCGGGAGTGTGCTGTACGGGTCACATCAATACTCTCAAAACGCATTTTTTTTTTGCTGATTTCAGTCACATATTGATATTGATACGTCAACTTTTTTTAAGCCAAAAGAATTTCGACACATAAAATAAAACCGATTCGGCCCAGGATCAGACTGCTTGTTTTGTACAGTTTGTTATTGGTCTATTGACTGCATAATTATTATAATGATCCAATAGTACAACAAATTCAATCTTCTTTAGAAATAAAAAAAAAAGAAAAAAAGAAATAAAAATGCAATTTAAAGAAATTTATGCTAACTAAATTGAAATTATTTTCCAAAAAGAATTAAAAAAGACGATACTGGGAAAATAATGGTTTTTACAAATCTCTTAAAAGTTTTCACTGATGCAAATAATATGCAAGTACATGTATAAAAATGATAAATACAATCATTATATATTTGGACAATGTGTAAAAACAGGATCCAGGTTTAACAAAACAATATAGACAAGGTTATCATGTCATCAGTTCTTATCTTCCCTTTATCCGTTGCTAAATCTTTTCACCAAGTCTTAAAATCTCACTTTGCTCGATACTGCGTTTTTTATACAAAATAAATGATAGTGTCGTTTTTAAACTAAAATGGACGCAAGATCTCAATTCCACAAATGTAAACGAATACTTTGATCATAATCACAACAAAACATAGAATACTTCAAGACGTTATAGATTTTTTGTTTGCAGTTCATTTTTATGTTATTTGGCGTCAAAAACGGAGCAAGAGCAAATTTCTTAAACCTTTACATAGAAATAAGAAGGAGAATGGGTCAGTAACTTTAAATCAAAATGGACGCAACTTCCCATTTTGCTACAGGAATTAAAATTATATTGAAGTAAAGTAGAGATATTACCGAATACTTCACGACGTTATAGATTTTAATCATTTTAGAAGAAAAATGTGTTTTAGTCGATCAAAATTTTTTCCCTTCTGAATCCTATATGACAGGCCGTTATCGGAAATCCTTTCGGACCAGATAATCGATAAGTTCCAAGGAGAGTAACTCTTGCTCGACCTGCAGCTGAAAGTTGGGGATGAGGAATTTGGAGTATGGATACTTCGTTTTATTGGAAGAATACATAAATAACAAAGTTCATTTATCACTTTGGTGGGAAATTATTGTATAATTATAAAAGATTCCGAAGCCGAACAGTAGCCCACTGTCTGGGCGAGCCATTAGGAAGATATTTAATTCGTCCTCTATAATCCCTTCTGAACGATCGAAAAGGTGCTAGTATTTATAAGAAACATATTTGTTAAAAAAAAATTACTGGGTTAGGAAGATTACAGACACTCAGATGACCTTTTACTGCCCAGACTTTCACCAGAGAGCACATGAGTAAATAGAAAAAAAAGTCATGTAGGAAGATAGTTATTGACGAAAATAAGAGGGAGAATGACCTAACAGCACTTTAGTGATATCCTTTTTATTAGCTTGATGCAATAACAAATGCGGTCTGTCAAAAATTAATCGAAAGAAACATGGCATATCTAAATATAAAAACTGATCACGTGATACAGTCATTCTTTTCGGATGTAGAAATTTGTGATGGAGTTTGAAAGCACTTTTATTTTTCTCCAATTGTGAGTTGGATATATTTTATTTTGGATAAATAATTTCCTTAGAGGTATGGACATCGGATTTTATCGGCTTTACGTACATGATTTACAAGGTTCATTTTTTTCGTATAGTCTAGAAGTTATTGTAGACAAGCGATTCTCAAACCCTCGGCCATAAGAGGCAGAAGTCAGAGGGATCCATTGTGAAGACATTTAGTTCGTTTTACGTATTCTTTGCTGAAGGATCAGAATGGTATACAGAAAATAATACTTAACAATAGGCCACCAAAGTTATGAGATGTAATTTTAAGGGTATTTCTCTTTTGTTCCAGTGCTTTATTTTCTAAAAGGAAATCTAAATACAAATTGACAGGAAGTCCTAAGTTGTACATGCGCAGAGGTAATCCAGTCCAAATATCCCATCAGTTCTTTGCTTCCTGATCATCCGGATTGGATATCCAATCACCGCACAGCATTGCTGTCAGCTGATCCTAATACCCAATCAATACCCATGAAGGTTCCTTTCGGCTGCAGAAGCTCATGCATGGAACAAGCAGCCCTGCTTTTTCTCACTGAAATAGTGAATTTTTACATGTAAGGCATTGAATAAGGCTATTCCAGGTATGAATTATTGAAAATATTTGAATATTACACAAATTACCAGGTTTATTTTTTACTTTTTGAGGTAAATTCTGTGTTAAAATGAATGTTACGGCAGTGGCCCAACGCCTGACTTTGAATTTGTTAAAGCATTTGCATTTCAAATGGTTTCCGTATTTATCATATATTCTTCCTCTGCAAAGTCAATATAAAAAGCAATAAATGTTACGGAAAAACGGATTTAATCCTATATTTTTGGAAAATTATTTGGATGGCATGAAAGATTGGAATCGCTCGACTTTCTGAGCAAGGGAACAGACACGACCGGAGAGTTTTAAATATTTTCAGCACCAAAGATAATTCCACAATTTCTTGCTGTACAAGCGGAAGATACAGATCCAAGATCAGACTGCATGTTCTGTTTTTGATCTATTCCATCCGCAAAAAGTGCCTGTCTGTGCTCTGGAAGACCAAAGTTCGTCGATATTCAGCAAGATCTTGTCCACCAAAAGTGCCTATCGGCACCTAATATCACACTCCACGGATGTTCACGCAGGTCTTGGTATACTTGTATCGCAGAAACAAAAGCTTACTGCTTCCGATAGCTGTAATTACAATCTCTTTATGATTTTTTTAAAAAATAATCTTTGATTAAAGACAATACGGACGATTGAAGTAAATAGAAAGATCGGACTGCAGTTTCCCTGTTGTCTAATCTTGATCTACCCCTTCGCAACAGCCAGTGTTTTTGCATATTGTACTGAGAGGTCTTTCCCCTCAGTAATGTTTTCTGTTAAAGTAGACAGTGGCATACATTGTGGACACAGATCAGATACAGCAAAAACGGTGTCTGATCTTGGTCAACAGTACTTTTCACTTGAATTTTTTTCTATAATCTGTGGAAAGGTGGTTTAATGCAACTGCAAATAAGTACTGACAGATGTCAGCTTGCTCAGACGAAGTAGATTGATTGGATGTAAACATTTTGCTTGTTGGTATTTTTTCTGCATGTCAAAGGACCATTCAACCTCATTATTCAGTTTGTTGTCAGACAAAATTCGATGTTATGGATTTATGACTGAGATTACTTGCCAGGTTTAACTCTTTACCACACAATCCCTACTTTTGACGACCCTGAGAAAGAAGCCTTTAGGAAACATTGTGGGAAAAGGAGAAAATGCTGGTAACCAGCATTTTCTCCTTTTCCCACAATGCTTTCTACCCTTCCCAAAACAAATTTCTTTTTTTGATTCACATTTATTTTGTCATCTGCAAGTGCTTTCAGTTTTGGACTGGTCCACAATTTTATCGTTTGGTAAAGAGTTAATGCATCACTGGTATGCATAAAATAACCTTTTGCCAGAGGTAGGCTCATTTGCTGGGAGCATTACCTGCAACACAGTGGCAGTAAAAACAGGTAGATACTCATGTGAAAAATGTGTAAATAATTGTATTTTAAAGTTGCAGACTGGCAGGTGACACAGACACAAAACATGGGCCGAATCTGCTGGGGACCAAATTGGCAAGAATTCAGCTGAGAGAGAAACAGCACAAAGTCCGAAAAGCAGCAAATGCACGGGCAGGAGGTACATGTAATTCCGGAGCAGAAAATGTATGTTAAAAACAATTGTTAGAATGTAGAATTCATTCCTCCATAACCTAGATGTTGTAATTTTTTTATGGATACACATTTCTGATATAAACAAAACTGCTGCTAATTTAACCCTTTTCAAAAAAATACCTGGAAAAGAAGGCTTTAGAAAACATTGTGGGAGCAGGTGAAAATGCTGGTAACCAGTATTTTTTCCTTTTCCCAATGTTTCTTCCCTCACCGCCCAAAGAAATTTCAATTTTTGAGTCCGATTAATCTGCAAATGCTGTCATTATGGACCAGTCTAAAATATTGTCCATTTTGTAAAGAGTTATTGAACAGGTACAAGTCAAACTGCATACAATCTGTGTCTGATCTTGGATCTACATTTTATACTCCTTCTCATTGGCTATTCAAACAAAACATTCATGGAAAAGCATTGATAAATAGATAGACCTTTGACCTCGCTGAAAGTATAGATTTCATTTATAAGCATTTTAACCCTTTACCAAACAATCATGCGTTTAACCCTTTACCACACAATGATGACTTTTAACACCCCTGAAAGAGAAGGCTTTTTCAAGAAAACATTGTTTGAAAAGGAGAAAATGGTGGTAACCAGCATTTTCTCTAATTCCCACAATGTTTTCTACTCTATCAAAAAAAGATAATTTCATAGGAGACACATTGCTTTCATTTTGGACAGGTATACAATTTTGTCATGTGCTTAACTCTATGTCACACGCCAAAATTTTAGATTGGTCCAAATTCAAACCATGTTCAGATGACATCATAAACATAACTCAAAAATTGAGTAGGATAGAAAACATTGTGGGAAAAGGAGAAAATGCTGGTTACCAGCATTTTCTCCTTTCCCACAATGTTTTCAAAAGGCCTCTTTCTCAGGGTTGTTAAAAGTCGGGATTGTGTGGTAAAGAGTTAAGGGTTAAAGATACATCTTTCAAGCCAGAGAGAGAAAAAAAGACTATAAAATTTATGGAGTTTAGCATGGTCCAGATATTGGTCAGCAGTGTAAAGATAGATGATCAAATCGATTGAACCATATTTGATATGGTACCTACATACGCTCTATTAGTCCGGTCTGTTAGCTCAAAAATGTTTACTCGCCGGACGAAAGTGTGAAAATTTTATATGATGTAAACAATACGTTTCTAAAACGAAAAAAAGGGGTGTGCCCGATTTTAAGTCCCTAGATCAATTTTTATTGCGATTTGAAATTCGGATAACTGTTCTGTCCGAATACTCTTCCTTTGTAGAACAGTAATTTGGTTGTTTCCCGTTTAGTCACAATGTATGATCGACAAAAAATGGTGTTTCAGAAGTATTTTGCCATTTTGAAGGCATAGCTGTATTTAGGGATTGATTTTATGAATATTCTATAAGTTTTTCGTATCTGTGTGTTTATCTGTCCGTCCATTTGCCTGTCATTTGCTTGCACTTTATACACTTAAAAAGAACTGACTTTGAATTTCGCGTTTAGGATTCCTTTGAATTTAGTCGATCGGCAGGACAAATCAAATTGCCTTCAGATTTCCGCATACAATGCAATAGGTGATTTGCCGATTACATTTGACATAACGCATATTTTCTTTTAATCCAAAGCATTTTTTTTTCAGTGACAAATGCTGTATGTTCCGTTCACAAACCCTTTAAATTTGGACAAATTCACAACCGAAAAGAAAATGACATAGCAAAAAATCTAGAGGAAATCAATTCTAACACAATTTAGTAATATTTCGTGGTATTGCTTTTGAAAAAAAATAATCATAAACAGACAAAATATGCATTTTATGAGATCGTATTTGAATAAAGAGCATATAGAGACTAAGAATGAATGCTCTGTAACCCGTGTATAATTCAAAATCACGTCCATTAATGATCACCACACGGGTAAATTAATATAAAACAAAAGATACAAAGAGTCAGTTTAATGTGACACATGTTTGTAAATCTGTAAGAAGACAGTACATTACAACTCTTCTAAAGGTCACCCACCCTGTAGTGCGATACCGAGATCAAAGGAACACCGAGTTAACCCTTTACCCATTTTTCACATCTTTAAATGCTCAAAATGAAGTTTGAATAAATATTTTGTGAAAACGGTATGGAAGGTTTGAAATTTGATCTGAAGCCGCGTTTCTTTTTCTCATAATCTATAGCATGAAGTTATTCGTCAATAGGAACATGCCTGAAAACGCAACAAAGACGGTTTGATAATAGTGCTGTAATATCAGTAAATGGACTGTCCCTGTCTCTCTGAAGACACTGGACAGCTATTTAACCTTTTACCAAAGTATTTCGTGTTTTGGCGACCCGAAAAAAAGGGGGCACACGTGCTGATTTGTCCCACTTTCTATTTTTTGTCTCACATCCCCAACCTCAACACCGCCCCCATCCCCCGCAAAAAAAAGTAATCAATGTATAGTTCAAAAATATCTGTGAAAAATGAATTTTCAAAGTGTGAGAGAAAATCTTGGGGAAAAAAAAAAGCAATCTTTCTCCAGCTTCAACAATATGTTTTACTTTTTCAAGGACAATTACAACCATTTGAATCACCTTTATTCTATCGTCTACATATGCTGGGTATAGGGCAAAAACCCAATGGAACAAAAGCCCACTGGACAAAAGCCCACTAGGTCAAAAACCCACAGGAACAATAGCCCAATAGAACTTTTAGTTCTAATCATGTATGGAATTAATAGGTTTCGTATATATTATGTGACTTGTCTCTACAAATAGCAGAAAACGTTATGTGAAAAGCAGAAAATGCTGATAAGCAGCATTTTCTTCTTCTTTCACATGGTTGTTAAAAGAGTGAGAATTGTTGCAGAGAATTTAACATTGAGAAGAAAAAAAAAGCAATTTGATCATTCTGATCATTAAATCTCTGTGTTTTTTCTACAAAAATGATTAAAAATTATTTTTTATATACTTCTTTTTATAAGCAGTGGGCATTTGTCCTCCCTGTCAAAATTAGCAGTGAGCTTTTGCCCAGTGGGCTTTTGTCCAGTGGACTTTTGTCCGTCGCCCATATACTAAGTATATGGACGTCGTCGGGTGAAAACATTCACCGTAACTATTTAAAACCCTATCCCGCATACCACAAGCTTTTCACGACCCTGAGAAATATAGTTTTTAAAAATGTTGTAGAAAAGTGATAAAGTTCTGGTAACCACCTTTTTCTCCTTTTCCATTTGCTATCCTTCTTACAAACAATTTCATTTTTTCAGGTCACATTCAAATTGTCTGCAAAGGCTTGCAATTATGGCAAGTCTCAAATTTTCGTTTGGTAAAGAGTTGATGAAGAATCAGTATTGTAAAAACTGTGGAAAAGGGAGAAAAATAACATTAATATAACTGCAGTAGACCTTTCCTATTTTTATGTCTGATTGATCAACTAATGTTTGGCGAATTCCGTGGCTAAGTTTTTTAACGTACTGGCTCGAAATCCAGGAATCGGGAGTTTGATTTATTTAAACTATTAAAGTAATAATTTTTGTTTAAAAAAAATCGTTCCAGTATTCTGCAAATAGACAGAGACAGTTTATTTACCAAAAACCTGGGATATTATACATTTTCAAGTTACAGCGAAACTCCTGACTTTGAAATAATATTTAAGGTCTCTATAGTTGCATTTTTGTTATGTTCCTGTTTGAACTACCTTATAAATTTACTGTCGTAATAACAAAATTCAATTCAAATCTCAAACCTCCCATTTCTTCTAGAAAAAACAGAACTTCGAGCAGAGCACCGACTAACACACACGAGTCATAATTAAGTGTTTATCCCGTTCAGCCTTACATTGATACCACTTGTAAAGGTTTGGAATTATTAAAATCTGTTCCAGGGGATAAGTCTGTTCGAATTACTGGACCTAAAAGATGCATTTTTCTGCCCGAGCATCTTTTTTTTTTCGGTTTTCAAATGCATTATTATGTAACCCGATTTAATCGGCCCCAGTTTAACTGTATATCTGCACTTATTTCTTTCGGAATGGGCTGGAGGATTGTTTTTTTCAAATTATTAAACCTTATCCTACTAATTAAATGACACTTTAAAGCCGATCGTAAAATCCCAAATGTTATTTCAGAGGAATATCTCGAGGAAAAATATCACAGTATCAGACAGTGTAGATGATCTAGGATCAGACTGCACGTTCTTCGTAGTCTGATCTTAGTCTATCTTGTCTGCAAAAGATCATTTAGTCGCGCTTGGCAGCCTAAGGGTTAATGCAGTCTGCATACTAAAAGTTCTATCAACACGCCCGACAGAAAATAGCGCTCATGGTACTGCTTTACTCTCTGAAGTCTACCTAAAGATTGATAAAACGACATTTCTTTTTTTTTGTGTGTATCTTCGAAAAAGATGATTAATAAAACTACCGGCACAGCCGTTTTAGGTTTTTCTGACCTTTCAAAAATTTCGGAACTTCATATAAAAGTGAAAAAATTACTGAAATGCCCATTCTGGGTATCATTTCGGATTTATTCATATCTCTATTACTGAAAATAAACCAAAATCCACCTACAAAGTAAACAAAAAAAAACAGATTTTCTATAAAGAAATGAAGTTCTCTTAAATTTGAAAGCGTTTTGATCGACCCTCAGTGATCAAATCATTGTGAGATACTAATAAATATGTTCTGATAAAATACAAAGGAAGAGTATTCGGACACCACATCTATCCGAATATATAATAGGCAGTAATTAATGAACTAGGCCACTAAAATCGGGCACACCAGGCGCAAATGGTTCGGAATGATGTCTATTAAATGTATGCAAAATTTGTTGCTTTCGTCCGGAGTGTAAACATTTTGCTAAAAAATCGAGTTAACAGACCGGACTATATACAAGTCTTAAACTTTTGTCTTTTGGTAGAGGGATAAACAGTCCTGTGGAAAAGCAGCTTTGGAAAGCACTTTGGAAAAGATGAAAATGCTGGTAACCCTTTCATGTTTTCAACCATTTCAGAGATGAATGCCAGCATTTGTCAGCAAACGAATCAAAATGGACCAGTTTAAAATTTTGTCATTTAGTTCAGAGGTTAGGTTTGATAAATACAAGCAAACAGATTAGTTGCATGTCGATGTTTCTGGTGTCAAAGGTTTAGCTTTTAAAGTGATTGAAGCTGTTGCTTGTAAACACTATTTGCTTGAAAGTTTTTTTTTTAATTTATTTAGCAGGTTAAGGTTACATTAATAGGATTTGGTAATTAGTGTCTAAAGAGGAATGAATTCTGCATAAATAGATATACTACAAACTCTGAGGCACTTTAGTGTACTTTGAATTATTGACTTGTCCATAGTAAAGGGTGTAGAGTAAATGATGGGTTCCAAAATTTGAGATTTTAACTTTTTTCTAAACAACAAAAAATTAAAAAATTAGACTAGTCGTCTAACTATAAAACATTTGCAGACAGCAAATTTAAATAAAGTTTGGATGCGTAAAAGAGATTTTGATAGGGTACAAAACATTGTGGGAAAAAAAGAAAATTCTGGTAGAGTTTTTTCTAATTTACATAATGTCATCTTGCAGGGTTGTTAGAACAGGGGATTGTGTGGGAAAAGGTTAATCTTGTGCAGTCTTGTAAATACAGTCAAGTAGCCAAGCCAGACTGACTAAAACATTTGAAACAATAACTTTAATTCTATTCATAAATGGGTAATTTAATCCTAAGGGTGGTAAGCCTACTCACTTACCTTTTGCAGACAGTGTGGATTAAGATCAGACTGCACAGAGTGTGCAGTCTGATCTTTAATCTAGACTATCAGATATGCAGAAATTTCTCCCTACCCCCTTCCCCAAAACAAAAATTTGGCAGATAATTGGTTTGTTATAATCGGTTTAAGTGTACAATGTAAGGCTTCTGTGTGGTACTGTGGTAAAGAGTAGGACTCTTGAACTGGAGGCCCCAGGTTCAAGCCTCACTGCGTTTTTATACTCCCTGACTGTGGGAGCATAATTATAGTCACCGCTTTATCTGTCCATCCGTCTGCCTGTAGCTATTTCTCCACAATCCCTGGACCAAATTGGATGAAACTTCAGATATAGATGAACGCTTTAGGATATTGTGCTGATTCTTTTTTCTCGGTTATATTGTTTGAATTTGTGTCATGGAAAAAGGGGGTTTCTTGTAAAATTCTAATTTATACTAATATTATAGATGTTTCTCCTTCAGTTTTTGTCGAAATTTCATGAAACATCACATTTATATTTTTCATCAAAAGTTTAACCATGTGCCCTTGTTTCTTTATCCATGCAAAACCATGTTTCGTGAGAAGAGTGCTCAGTGTCTTATAAGTTATTGCCCTTTTTAAATTTCAGCTTTGCTTTTTTTTCGTACAGAGTATAACTTAGAAAGTTTAGAAGGTAGTAACTTCAAACTTCACATGCAGATAGATCACACTTCAAGGAGAAGTGCTGTGTACAAGAACAACAACTCTTTGTCATTTATCTTTTGGGTTATGGCCCTTTTTAAATTCTAAATTGAAATTTTTGCCCAGTGAATACTTCAAAGTAAAAAAGCTAGTAACTTCAAACTTCATATACAAACACGCAACATTAAGGAGATGTGCAGTGTACAAGAACAAGCACTCTATTCCTATTTTTTTTAGAATCATTGCCCTTTGTAAATTTTAACTTTGTTTTTTTTTGTCTATGGCATAACATTCACAAACTTGTATAGAAGCTACTGACTTCAAACTTCACACAGAGATAGATCACAGTGGAAAAGTGCACAAAAACCATTCTTCTTCTTTTTGGGGGGGTTAGTGCCCTATGTAAGAAAGCTAGTATTTTCAAACTTCATATATAGATAGGCCACATTCAGGAGAAGTGCAGTGTAGAAGAACCATAACCCTATTCCCTCTATATTTAGAGTTATTGCCCTTTGCAAGTGTTAACTTTGTTTTTTTTGTCCAGGACATAACTTTTGGGGTTATTAATCTTTGTCAAATTTAACTTCAGATTTTTTGTTTGGGGCATAACTTCTGAAGTATAAAACCCAGTGACTTCGAACTTCATATACAAATACATGTAGACCATATTATAGAGAAGTGCAGTATACAAGATACATAACTCTATTCCCACTAGTTTTAGAGTTATTTCACTTTGCAAATTTTCAATTTTGTTTTTGGTCTGGAGCATAACAGTTACTTATAAGATGATACCTGTTCTGTGACAAGGTGCTTTGTGGGGGTATGCGGCACTTTTGTGACAGTTCTAGTTTCATTCTTTCCTATTTACACTAAGTTGTCTTAAAGAAAAAGAGGGCCTAATGACAAAATCAGATAAGAAGTTTAAAAATGTTTTATCTGATTTTGAAAATTTTGCCATTACTATAATAGTAATGTTTGATTTACAGATTGTTCATATTGACAGGAAGTTTTATTGCGCAGTTCAAAGACTTATCCTCCGTCTTTATTTAATTCTTTGAACACTGGCAGGTGGGACCAAACACAAGTAGCCTGTTTCAATCCCACCCTTCTCTCCTATGACCAAGCATTTACCAACAGCCTTGGGCAAGACACCTCAGAGCGCAGCCTTGTACATATAAAACCCGGAACAAAATGAAATTGTGAGCTGTCACAGTGATATGACTGAAATAATGTTGAAAGCAGCATAAAACACCATTCAAATAAAGGAATCTCTTAACTTACTCAATAGGATGAGGGTTAACAAAATCTTTTACTTGGACTTGTCTATCCAGTCTTTGTGGTATATCTATACTAAGTGTTGTTATTTTTTCTGTTTTTTGTTCTCTAGCTGGAGGAAGTGCGATCAAACGCAATTCTCAGCTTCTAAAATCTAAATTAGTTCAAACATGATAGAATTATGGATTCTTTTTTTGCTGTCTTTATTCATTAACCTTTTTTTTAAAAATACTGTTTTCAGATCGGCTCATACTAACCCCTTGTCTTCTGAGCTTTTGCAGTCGATGTAGATCAAGATCAGACTTTTGCAGTCAATGTAGATCAAGATCAGGCTGCGCAAAACCTGCAGTCTGATCTTAGATCTACACAGTCCCCAAATCAGATATTATTTCTCAAAAAATTACTATGAAATAGAAATACTTGGCTTTTCAGTATTAAATTGAAAATTTCATGTCTTGTCATATTTAGTAGGATATAGGTTAAAAAAAATGCAGAGGGCAAATTTTCAAAATGTCGTTCCTGATTTGGTAAATCTATGTACTTGATTTTTGAAAGCCGGGTGGAAAACACTTTGGAAAAAGGTTGAACATTTTGGTTAACCCTTTCCCAAACAAGCCCTTGTTTTTACATGTCTGCAGTACAAGTCTTTTGAAAACACTGTGCGAGCAATTTCTCCTTTTCCCACAGTGTTTTCTACCCATTTTGAGAACTTTCTGCCATTTTTATCAAATTTGAAATTGTCGTCTGCAAACTCTGAGAGTTTGGAAGAGTCTAGAATTTGTCGTTTGGGAAAGGGTTAAAAGAATTTTCTCCATTTCCCACAATATTTTCATATGACCAAAGATAAAAAACTCTGCATCGTTTGGAAATGAGTCCAATGAAAATTTACAGCCGCTGTTAAAACATCGCAATTACAGAAATTTCAAAGTTCTCTTTCGCTGGAAAGTCTCGGGTAACTGGTCAGTGCAAATCGAAGATTAGCTTGCATAAAAAAATCGAAGATCAGACTGCACTTTTATGCAGTCTGATCTTGTCCACACTGTTTAAAAGGGCATTCCGTTGAGTGTATTTGTTAATTCGTAGCATGCCAATGACAGCATCAGATGGTTTTTGCTGACCGAGTAGATCAAGATCAGACTAAACTGAACAAGCAGTCTCATCTTGGATCTGCACGGTTCGATAACTTAACTCTTGGGCTGTAAATCGCAACTCGCTGACCTTTAGCGGACAGTGTAGATCAAGATCAGACTGCACAGACGTGCAGTCCGATCTTTGATCTACAGTCCGATAACGAGATATTTTTTAAAGCGTTTGAAATAGCATCATTTGGTTTTTTCATTTCATTCAGCAAGATAAGGGTTAATCAATTCTGGTAAAATCGGCCTTGAAATTATTTAACTCTTTACCACACGACAAATTTTTAGACTGGTCGAATTTGAAAGCACTTGCAGATGACAAAATAAAAGTAACTGAAAAATTCAAATTTGATTAAGAAGGGTAGCAAACATTGTGGGAAAAGGAGAAAATGCTGGTTACCAGCATTTTCTCCTTTTCCCACAGTGTTTTCAAAAGGCTTCTTTCACAGGGTCGTTAAATGTCGGGATTGTGTGGTAAAAGGTTAAGTCATTTTTATTAGCGGTTGATATTCTAATTTCCCATGATACCCGCGAATACCGTTTGAAAGTCAGAGTTCAGATCTCCGAGGTCACGTGTACTCGTACAGGCGGGAAAACTTTATACATGTAAAGAAAAGTATTCGTGTTGAAGAATATGAAAAGTTGCTTTTTTTTCCAAGGTTTTTGTTTTCCCCTCTACACAATATGTCAGAAGGCGATTGAGAACGAAATCGACAAGGTCGAATTCCGTTTGGTGACACTTCCGTCTGCATGTAATGTTGAGCCAATCCCTTGCACCTGTTGTTTTGACTCGTTTATAAATCCGCCTAATGATTATTAACCCTTTACCCAACAGTGCCGAGTAAGCCTTTTGAATACATTGCGGGAAAAGGAGAAAATGCCGGTAACCAGCATTTTTTCCTTTTCCCGCGATGTTTCTTCCCAACCCAAGACCTAATCCATCATTTTAGCGATACTGAAATTCTAGCCTGCGATTGCTTTGAATTTGGACAAGTCTATATTTTCGTCGTGTTGTTAACCTTCTACCAAACAATCTCGTATATTTACGACCTTGATGAAGACTTGTTTGAAAACATTATTGATTTGAAAAGGAGAAAACGCACCTAACGAGGAACTTTTTCCTTTTCTTCTGATATTTTCAGCCCCGGCCTTTCAAAGTCGAAATCTACGATTTAAAACCACACCTATTTCTTTCCTCCAAATAAGTCCAAAGTTTTGTTCTTTGGTACAGTAAAGTTATTAACCCTCTACCATACAGAGCCATGTTTTTAACTATACATTGATAGAAACGCCTTTTTAAAACATGGAGGGAAAAGGAGAAAATGCTGCTTTCGAAAATAGGGCATGTAGATATATTCATCCTGAAATCTGTAAAAGAGCCGTGCTGTGTTCATGTGTATTAACTCTTTACCAGACGACGAACTTTTAGCCTCGTCCATATTGAAATATTTGCAGACAATTTCTGTGTGGCTCAAATGATGCAATTTTTCTTTTTTGACAGAGGAGAAAACATTGTGGGAAATGGAGAAAATACTCGTTACCAGCATTTTCTCCTTTTCCCATAATGTTTTCAAAGGCTTCTTTCTCAGGGGTGTTTTAAAAGTCGGGATTGTGTGGTAAAGGGTTAATGCACCTAGGAAATTATAGACTCAGGTCAGCGGAGCCTGCGCTGGCTGACCTGGGCCGAAACTTTTCGCTATTGGTCATTTTTTTATGCACGAGGACCAGTCGATCTCTTAACTTTTCGCTATAGGTCAAGCTGGTTCTTAAAGAAAAAGCAGTTGTAATCATTTTGGGATCCATAATTATGAGCTAGCTTAATTGGTATCATGTCTCACGGAGATGCATTTTGCCTCCTTTATCCAGAGCGGTGCGCAAATACTTCAAACCATTACCAAACAATCACATGTTTAGACTATCGTGAAGACGAAAGCTGTTGAAAACATCGTGGGTTTAGGAATATCTGCTGGCAATCAGCATTTTCTCCACTTCCCATGATATTTCTACCCTTTCTAAGAATTATGTCACAATTAGAGACAGGTTCGATTTGTCGCCTATATACCATTGCGATCAATATGAACATATCTAAGATTCGTTTGGAAAAGAGTCAACTCATTAACATCCCCGATACAATTTTGCAGGTGATGACATAAAATTGTATGGTATTGGAAATTAACCCAACTTAAAATGTCATGCCTGAATAAAAGCGGCAAAAGGATAAAATGCCGAGCAGGAACAATTTCTTCCCAGCTACAGTGTTTTCAACAGTTTTCTGTTGTAAGAGACAAGGAACATTTTTCTGATGAAATAGGTTCAATCTATATAATGTTTAGCTGGAGCATAAATTATATGAAGTTGGACTCAAAAGAAATGGTATCCAACAATGTAAGATCCGTTCAAAAGAAGATGAAATCCAAGCATTAAGCTGGAAAGCGCGACATGAGGTGCTCTAGCTGACAATATATATTAAGATCAGACTGCACAGAAAGTTCAGTTTTATCTTGATCTATTTCGTCCGATACCGTGTGATTATTTGGATGAAAGAAAATTTGAACATGCAATATATATATACACATTTATATATGAAAAAAATCAAGTGGTGCCGGTTCAAGGATATTACATAACAAAGAAGAATAATCATTTATAATCATTAAAGAACAATCATTTATCAATAGATTTACGCCTGAATTGAACATTAGGTCATAACGTCATCATTTATAAGACGATTCTTATGAGTACCCTTATCATAGAGTTTAGTGCAGAATCATTAAAATTTCAAATTTTGAAATCAAAATCACTCCCTGTCTGGAGCTCTGTATATATATGAGCCATGGTCTGTGAAAAGAGGCTTAATCATATGTATCTCCGTGATTCATGATAAAAAGCAAAGCCATCACATATGTATGGACCAAAACCATAAAAGCCACTTCTTTTTGACTGCTGACTTAATTATGAGGTTAACTTGGCCTTTGACATACAGGAAACTGACCAATAGCGAAAAGTTTCGGTCTAGGTCAGCCTGCGCGAACTGCGCAGACTGACCTGGGTTGATACTTTCCGCAGATGCATTATGCCCCTTAATCATAGAGCATCATTTTTATTTCTTGATAAAGGCAGAAATTTTTCCTTTCATTTATTAGATTGTTTAATGTTAAGAATTAGGTAAAAGTTTTATTTATCGCAATATTTATGTTCCACTTTAAGCACTGAAAAATGACATAAACGTTTTCTGTTCAAGAAAAACAGCGAAAATGATTGTTATTCCGACTCTGTTTTGGCTGGAGCATTTTTAAAAGTAGGATACAATATATATTTACGATCACACTTCACTTTTTGTCTGCAAAAGCAATAGAATTTGTGCTTAATTCTATAACAGTTTTAAGAGTAAGGGTAAAATTAAACAAGACTGAGTTTGTCCATCATTGCAGATTGACCGTTTAGGGTGCGGAATCCTAGATAATTCTGCAGATTATGATAAGATTAAACCAGCGTGCTTACAGTGTTGAAGAATCAAGATCAGCCTGAACAAAGAGTGCAGTGAGATGACTGATTCACCTTACACTTGTCAAGATAGCTTTTCAAGATTGTGTACCATTTCATGCATAATAAAAGCGTTGCAAATAGGGACTAATCTTTTTTTTATCTGGTCATGCGGCGCTACCTCACGGACGAATATAATCCAGTATACAGGTTTGGTCTAATATGATTCTGGGCGTTCCTCCACTCTTTTTACAATTTTTTATCACGAGTTTTAATGAAAATCTTGTACTTCACTCAGTAATCTTCGGTAGGCTCTGAGGGTAAATATCTTTTCAGAGTAACTTTTAGTAACTTTCTGTGTAGTGTGTATACATGCATGCATTGGGCCCGTTTTATTTAAATGTTAACAAAGTTTTCGTATCTTGGAGACTAATACGAAAGAGTTACCAAATTCTTAAGCGCATTTTACAACGCTTGAGCAAGTGCATCGTACAGTGCCAATATTTTGAAGTTGCATGTATTCGAGCCATGTTCTATGAAAAGAATAGATTTACCTCAGCCTGAGCACTCTGTGCAGGCTTACATTGGTCGAAACTTTTATTTATTTATTTTGTTTGCATTTCAAAGGACCAGTCTACCTTATGATTAAACAGGTCAGACAAAATAGATTTTGTGGAACCATAACGATGGAATGACTTGCTCGGTATAATGGATGCATTAAGCCCCCTTTTGCCAGAATGTGGCTCATATATAAACTATGCACACTGATTTCTTGCTGGTGTCGCTAGGCAGGGAATTTTTTCTATCATCCAAAGCTGGATACACAGCGCTTGACATGACTTGATTGTAGTATAAAAATATCATTCTTCAGTAACCATATCAATGCATTGTATAGTAACTGTAGGAAAGCCATTTTCCGTCGCTTGCCTCGTCCTCCTTAGAGCACATTTCTTCCGCAGATTGTTCGCTCTTTTATTATTGACATGTACGTACACCAGTTAAAAGCTACAATATAGTATATATGCGCATTTATCTGGGTTTTATTTCAAGATAGTAAATAATGTTGTAAATTATATCACAAAATTAGACATATTACAAACAAATCTAAAAATAATCAAAATACGACACAGGTAGAAAATACAGGACACAGTACCGTTCACGATCTGTATGAAAACAAACAAATTACCACTTTGTATTTTGTTTGATCCATCGACCACTATTAAAAGGACACTAAGTCTTTATATCTCCCGAGTTTTGGGGCCCACAAATTTTGAAAAATTCGAAGATGCTGGTAAGGATAATTTTCTACCTTTTTGATCATGTGTCTAGCCTGTCAAAGAACGTCGTCTGCTGATGCTTTCAATTTGAAAGAGTCTCTTTGTCATTTTGGAAAGGTTTAAAATCCCACAACCTTTCCTTGAAAGTATAAAGTCTTTCTATCAGGTGAGTCTGTGGTAGTGAAGTACAGCCTCGTAATCCTGAGCTCGGTACTCGGGAGCTGATTCAAGCTTGTAGCCCACACATTCAGCGAGTGCTGGCCAAGTTCTCTGGGAGCGGGACCGAAGGAGATTTTTTTAAGTTGTAAAAACTCGTTTTCTTAATCGACGTGACATTAGTATGTTTACATTAATTTATATTAGGTCGGATTGACTTGAACTACGTTTTTGATTGTGCGGAACTGCAATGCTTGCAAAGAAAAAAACACTAATGATTGCTGAATCTAACTGTACACATTTATCTTTAAAAAAAGTACCTAAAACCTGACTTCTGCGGATTTAATGTCCTTTCCGACAAGGAAGTCTAGCCATATCAAAGATCAACGTTCTCAATAACTAGTCGAAGGCTTTATCTGATCATGACATTGCTTTAAAACTGTTCGATAGTTGAAATATATATTTCATTCGTCAGTATGAAACACGGTTTACAGTAGAGAAAACGAGAACATGCTATATAATTGAGCCGCGCTCTGGCTAAAGGGGGTTAATGTAACTCCGTTATACACCGTACTAGCCCAAGTCATCACATAATAATGCATCCAGAGGAGCCACTTTTTTCAATAACCGATTTAATCATGAGGTTGCTGGGTCCTTTGACAAACAGAAAATGGACCAATAGCGAAAGTTTCGGCCCAGGTCAGCCTGCGCAGACTGCGCAGGCTGACCTTAATCGATACTTTTCGCAAAAGCATTAAGTCTCCTTTTCACAGAGCACCGCTCATATACTGAACTGTGCAGAAATGTAATAGAGTACTTCTTCAAATATGTTTGTGTGGCTTGTAGTAGAGCGAAGCCTGGAAGTTCTGATTTCGACCTGCACCCGAAGCACTCCATTTAAAGGATATGCTATTTGGCAAAACATATCAGAATTTTAGCCGGGTACTGAAACCCAGGACATATATGGGTGTGATATAACTAAAAGATGTTGATGCGGAGTAACACGCCGTTCAATTAATTAATAAATCAGTCATAGTATATATTCTGCATACTTATAGCGACAAATCTCGATAATTACAAAATTGAATGACCATCTGCATCGCTAGTTTTTTCTTTAATCCAGGGCTTACGAAGTCATGTACAATTTGTAGTATAAAACAATAGGATATAGTGTGTACCGTTAGAAATATATTCTTTGTTATTTTATAGAATAAAAACTGTTGATTACCCACATCGACGGGATCGTCCGAGGCTCAGTGCATATTATATTGTTGAAGTCTTATTTGAGAGTTTCTAGGTTCGATCCCCAGTGGCATCACCGTTTAAATATTTTTTGAAATTTTAAAGGCAACAATTCTCGCTTAAGAGTTCTTATCGCCTGGACAACATTTACACAAAAGTTACATTTTTTTGTGCTCGTCAATTTACGCAAAAACTTACGCTGGAATCAGTTAAGAACTTTTTAATAAAACGCATATAAGCGTCTTCTATAGAAGTACGCAAAAAATACGAACATTTTGTTCGTAACTACCTGAAGTAAAACGGGCCCTGCTACTAACTATCAATAATACAGGAAAATGAGTGTTTATGCAATAAGCAAAGTCTGCTGTCTTGTAATGAATTGTACAACCCTTTGGTAATATAAACGAAAAAGAAGATCAAATAGCAAAAACATAATATTTTTGATAGACACATAATATAATTTGGTTAAATTAGTATAAAGCCTTATTCTGTCCATTGTCTCTTTCGACAAGCCCATAGTTTGTCGTCAGAAATCAAGTGATTTAAACTTCGTGGCCTAGACTTATGACGATTTTGAATTCATCACATAAATCTGAAGGAAAATAAATAGACTCTAACAACTCGTGGTATAAGTATTTTATACAGAATCATCATGGGATCAATTCTTGTACACACGTGACGTTTATCAAACCCCGCGACATACGAAAGTGTGACGGGGAATAATTGAATAACCTGGTCTGTCCGTCTGTCTGTCCTTTTTTGTACGTGCGTTTTCCGGAACATAACTATAAAAGAATAAAATCTGTCGGCTTCAATCTGCATATGCAGATAGATTACATTGAGAACACACTCATCTATAACTCTGTTACCAATATTTTTAAAGTCACTGCCTTTTATTATTGTACAATTTGGATGTTTGGCCGGAGCATACTTATAAAAGCCATCGGCTTCAAAGTTCATAGATAGATCACATTAAGGACACATGTGTGCAGTGCAAAAGATTCATAACTTGGTTCTTTACATATTTGATTGTTATCCGGAGCCTAAATTGTAAAGTAGTATGTTGTCTTCGCCAATGCAGATAGATCACATTGAGGCATAGTGCAGTGCACAAGACCCGTAACTATGTCTTCATTATTTCTTTGCTATTGAAAAAATGTCCAGAGTATAACTACAAAATCTATGGACTTGAAACCGCAGATACTGTTGGATCACACTACATTCCACAAGATCTGTAACTCGGTCATCATTATTTCTCTTTGTTATTTTACATTTCGGGTTTTTTGTCAGGCACATAACTTCCAATGTATCTGAGCTACTGCCTTTTTACTTCAAATGCAGATAGATAATATTCAGGAAGTGATGTGCACAAAATCCGTAATCGTGTCTTCAGAATCTTTTGAATTATTGACAATGTTTTTTTTTAATCTAGAGCATGTTGTCCAAAGTATACAAGCTATTCACTCGAAACTGTAAATACAAGTAGGTCACATTGAGGACAACCGCAGCCCGCAAAGCCCAATATGTAGAGCGAGCGAAGGATTCGTGCACGTAATGTTTGAGGATGTGGGTCCGATCCCAATGGCTAGCTATCTAGAATTACTAATAGTCTTTCGGATGAGACGTAAAACCCAGGTCCCGTGTGACGGTGCTATACACCGGGCGTGTTAAAGAAGCAGGCGTAACTTAGGATAGGTGTCGTCCTGTATCTCCACTATATCCCCCGTAGCGATACTAACAGCCTTCAGGGGGCGTCGCCCATATGGGCAACCGGTGACGACGATAAATAAACGCAAATTCAATTACTCAAGCACAGTACTCGAGATCCATAATCCTGTCTTTAGTTTTTTGAGTTCTTAGCCTTTGTTACTGTACTTTTTGGGTACGGAACGGGGTAGTCATTCAGTGACAAGGAACTAGGTGGGGGTATTTTGTCCGCCTGCGACAGTTCAAGTTAATATCATATAAAAAAGTCAAGTTTACGTTTCTAGCACTTGATTTCTGGCGCAATTAATATGTGCATGCTTGTTTCACAGTTCATCTTTTTTTTTTCTGTTAGTTTTTATAATTTGTGTTCGATTTTCAGCAAGGACTCCAGTTTAAAGAGCGGGACACCATAACGAAAGGTAAGTGAAGTCATTTCTTTAACCCTTTACCGAACAATCCAGTGTATAGCGCTTTAGGCGGCACAGGCAAAAACAGTGACATATCCGGACGGCATAGATCAAGATCAGAATTCACAGAACCTGCAGTCTGATCTTTGATCTGTACCGTGCGCTTGTGTAGTCAAACATATGGAATCAAAATCTGTATTTAATAGATTGTACTTAGAGCCGTCGAAAGAGATCATGTTTATTTATTTGGTGCTGAAGCAGTTAACCCATTACCACACAATCCCTACTTTTGACTACCCTGAGAAAGACGCATTCAGAAAACATTGTGGGAAAAGGAGAAAATGCTGGTGGTATCCAGCATTTTCTTCTTTTCCCACAATGTTTTCTAGCCTTCACAAAACACATTTCAAATTTTCAGTCACTTTTATTTCGTCGTCTGCAAATGCTTTCGATTTGGACAAGCCTAAATTAATGTCGTTTGGTAATGAGTTAAATGCTCATGAGATAGAAGTCTTTGGAATACATTGTTGGAAAAGCAGAAAACTCCTGTTGCCGGATTTTTCTTTTTCAGCTAGGGCCATGTGCCTCTCTTTTCAAAGACATTGCTATCATTTGAATACATTGTGACTCTCGCCGGCTTTTAATTTGGAGATATCTAAATTTTTTATGCTCCCCAAAGGGGGAGCATATAGTTGCCGCTTCGTCTGCCCGTCCGTCTATCTGTCAGCCCGTCCGTCCGAAGCCATTTCTCCACAACCCCTTGGCCAAATTGGGTAAAACTTTATGTATGAACTTCGACATGTAAGAATATTGCGCCGATGTATTCTTCTGTTTTCATCAAAATTTCATGAAACACCACATTTATATGTTTTATTACAAGTGCCACCAAGTGCCCTTGCTTTTTTTTTTATCGCGCTAAACCTTGTTATGGGAAAAAAAATCTGAATGTCTTATAACTTATGGTTTAGTGTTTTTGAACTCTGAAGTTAAAAATTTTCCGTTTTTTCAAAGACTATTCAACGTATATGTTGCTGATCAACAGCCCAAGACCATGATTTCATTCCACAACCCCTGGACCAAATTGGATGAAACTTCATATGGCTTGCAACATACGAAAAGGGGCAATCTAACATCTGCGTAAAGTGTCGTCTCCGATCAGCCTGCGCAATCTCCGCAGGCTAATCCGAGACGGCACTTTACGACTGCATTAGATTTTGTGCTACAATAGACTTTCGCAGAACTGACAAGTACATAAAAACGGAAAGTGTCGTTTTGGATTAGCCTGCGTGAACTGTGCAGGCTGATCCGAGACGACACTTTACGCAAATAACCGAATGCCCCTTTTCACGTGTTGCAAGCCATAATTGACCTGCAACACACGAAAAGGGGTATTCGGACATTTGCGTAAACTACCGTCTCGGATCAGTCCTCGCGGACTGCAACATACTGATCCGAGACAGCACCTTTCATTTTTTATGTCATTTTCTGTTTTGTCCAAGTCTACTGTAGCACAAAATCTAATGCAGTCGTAAAGTGCCGTCTCGGATGAGCCTGCGCGGACTGCGCAGGCTCATCCGAGACGACACTTTACGCAAATGTCCGTTTGCCCCTTTTCGTGTGTTGGAGGCCATATATGAACTCTTTAGGATATTGCACCGATATAAATTTCCCGGTTTTCCAACTTGAAATGTGTCTTGGAAAAAGAGGGTTTCTTGTAAAATTCCAATATTTACTACTATCTTCTTCAGTTTTTGTAAAAAATTCACGACACTTCACGTTTATATCTATTATTAAACATTTCACCATGTTCCCTTTTTTATACGCCGCCGGAGGCGACGTATATTGGCGCCAAATTCTCCGTCCCTTCGTCCGTCCGTACGTATGTCTACTTCTCCCACATTTCTTGACGTATATGTACATGTATTTGGATATTTCTTTTACTGAATGTTTCTCATCGTGTAACCTAGCACATTTTGTCAAGGTTTTGCGAGTTATAGGTGCATCATTGAAAAGAAGTCTTCATGTTATACCTCAATTTTCACCGATATCTCAATAACGACTGGATATATCTTCGGATTTGGATGAAATTCTCACAGATCATGTGACCTATAGCGTATTGTCAGGGTTTGGGAATTTTTTGCTGTGTAATGGGAAAAAAGGGGGCTTCATGTCAAATCTACTTTTTCATCAATGTATCTCCAACTAATTGACATAATTTCATGAAATTTTATATTTTCATTGGTTGATCAAAGCCAATGAGTCCGTCGTGCGCCTTTTTTTCCATCTGTCAGTCGGTGCGTAAACCTTCTATATCAGAAGTAACACAACATATGCATTGAGCTACCGAGGCAGGTGCTAGAAATTCTAGCACTTTAGATTCTATAGCTAGCTGTTTGAAATGGTAGCAATGTTGCGGAGTATATTGTGACGACAGTACTCTTGTTATCTATGCAAAACCATGTTACGGGAAAAGGGTGCTTTATGTCGTTTGGTTTTGTTTTTTTAGACTCTGAAATTAAACGTGTCTTAGTTTCTTTAGACTGTTCAAAACATATATTGCTGATTAAAAGCCCCACACCATAATTTCATTCTTTCCTATTTAAAGTAGGCTATGTTATAGAAAAAGAGGCTAAATGACAAACACAAACATTACGTTTATGAAATGTTTAACCTAATTTTTTTCACACAATTTTACCATTACTCTAACAATAAAGGTTGATTTGCAGACTGTTCATATTGATAGGATGTTTTACTCTACTGTCCAAGAGTTACGCCCCTTCTTTATCTAATCATTTGAACATTGGCAAATGCCGTTGTCTGCGCATGCCATATTCTTCGAAGATTCGATTGTCTTAACCCATTACCAAACGACAATATTTTAGACTGGTCCAAATTGAAAGCATTTGCAGACGACAAAATAAATGTGACTGAAGATTTGAAATTTGTTTTGTGAAGGGTAGAAAACATTGTGGGAAAAGGAGAAAATGCTGGTTACCAGCATTTTCTCCTTTTCCCACAATATTTTCTAAAGGCTTTTTTCTCGGGGGCGTCAAAAGTAGGGATTGTGTGGTAATTTAAATGACGCAGCACTAGCCCCGAAAGCGGGCTGACTGTAATAAAAACGCTCTATAAAGTAGCAATGTTGAAAATATAGCTTTTATCAATACGTTTGATGAGAAATGAGACTTGCTTTAGCTCCAGATTTCTCTAAACTGCTGATCATAGCTGAGTGAATTGCACGAGGTAGCGTTTTATTGAGTAAACCTTTATTTTAGTTTCAAATTCAAAGTAACGGTTGTCGCGTAGGAAAGTGGTTCAGTTCTGTACCCAGGCTGTCCAAATTAGATGAGTATTTATAGAATGCCATCTAGCGGAAGATAATGTGGCAAATGCAGTTTGGCAAACGGGACCAAACACAAGTAGCCTGTTTCACCCCACCGTCCTCTCCCGTGACCAGCCAGCCTTCGCTTTCCAAAAAGGAGACCTGTTCGGGGAGCATAATCCGTCTACAACGGCTCATGTGTCGCCTAGTTAAGAATTAAAACTTTCTCTAATGGTCTCAGCTAGCCAAAAAGAGATCAATTTTTATTTTCTTGGTTTTGAGATGGTGGCATGTGCAGGTGGGTGGTGGGGTATGAGGACGATATAAATGACTCATGCTCTGGAGAGAGGGGCTTAATGCGTCTACGTGATGCATTTTGCCAATCAAGCCATCATATAATTATCATACATAATAGCCACCTTTTTGAACACCCGACTTAATCATGAGGTAGACTGATCTGTGGACATACAGAACATCTACCAAAAAGGAAAAGTTTCGGTCGAGGTCAGCGTGCGCGGACTGCGCAGGCTGACCTCGGTCGACACTTTTCGCAAATACTTTTAGCCCCCTTTTCACAGAGCATGGCTCAAGCTGGTTTTGTGTCAAAGGGGAGAAGTGAATTCTTGCATATTATTTTCTAACCCTTTTTGAACAACAAACTTCAACGCATTTATAGACAATTAGTCAAATATGAATCAAAACCGGAAATTTGTCTTTTGGAAGGTATAAAACCTTGTGGGAAAGGAAGTAAATGCTGTGTACCTGGTTTTTTTTCTCTTTTCCACAATGTTTAAAAACCATCGAAAGGATAGTTTAAACTAGGGATTGATTGTTAACCATTCGTCAAACAATTATGAGTCATAATGACCATAAAAAGACGGCTTTCAGAAACATAGTTAGAAATGAAAAAAATACTGGTAATAAGCATTTTCTCCTTCTTCCACATTGTTTTCTTCCCCATCAAAACGGGTTCCATTACATGAGCTGAACTTAAATTTTCGTCTGTAAATGCCTTGAATCTGGACTAGTCCAGAATTTTGTCGTTTTACTATGAGTGACAGAGTTCAGAGTATGATATTTCAGCTTATTTTGTCCTGATGATGTTACGATATTTTGGGAATCATGAAAATGGATCACTTTGGTCGAAAAGTTGGGCAAATAGACACATTCTAGAAGAAACCTCCGTAAACTCTAGAAGCTAGACTAGTACGATGCAACTTAGTCATAGAGTTTGCCTTGATGATATCTCGAACGAGTGCGAAAATAGGTCACCCCAGAGCATAACGTAGTTCAGTGAGGCTTAATTTAGACAAACTTAGTGTGCTTTCTACAGGCCACATTTTCAGTCCAGTAATCATGGAACTCCTTAAAATGTTGTATAGATGATATCATGGAGGTGTGTTAAAGTAGGACACAATAAGTATACTACTCAAAATTTGCTAGGGATCACCCTAAAAGATTCACTCTAAATTCAATTGTTGCATGTATCATGTCATCTTCGCCAGCCAAGTTTACGATCACTACGTGGATCTTACCTTGGCGGATTGAGCTTGATTTTTACAACCCCCCGATACGCCTTTTCATTGGATGCAGCCAGCTCTAGCTGCATCGAATAAAATCGGTCGTAGCATTTCATCTTTGATAAAAATAGAACACGGTCTCTACCTTTCCAATAATAGGTAAAACATGTAAACCCAAGTGGATGTCTGCTTATCGCTTCATGTATATACATGGATCCGTGGCGAAAAGATAAACCGACTACCTTAGTTACTCACACTGATCAACGTGAGCCGCGGACACCATGTGTTCTCGGTACACCAGATCAAATTTTTACATGGAAGAACCGGAGGTGGTGTAAGTATTTTCATTTTTATGGACCTGATTTACCTAGAAAGAAATGTTGATTTACAGCAATGTCAAGACAAATGATTGATCTGTTTACATACATACTACGGAATAATAATACCGTCATCTAAGCGAGCTGTGGCTTTATGAGCAACTGGGGTCTTATTGTTTTGCAGTTTATTGCCAAATTTTGGACAAAATTCCAAACCATTGTTCATTTTACAAGTTTGTATGATAAGATAAATGTTTTCCCTAAAAGAACACAAAATTTCACTTAGAAATGTCCATCCAAAGCGAAGATATGTGTTTTTGAATGGACCTGGGTAGAGGAAAATATGCTAACAAGACACCAATTTTATTTTCAATGTATGCACATGGACACCAGATCAGAAAAAGCTTGGGGTAACTGGACACCAACCTTTAAATCATCAACATTTCTGCCTGAAACTCGATGCATGGGCTGTGTACGAAGACTATTGTTGTAAACATTACGTCACTACAGTCCATTACCTAATAAAGAGCATGTTCAACGCAATTTCATTACTTCTAGCACTTGCTTTTTTGAAATATTTGCAATATTACGGCAATTTACGAAGTAGACCTACGATGCTTGATCACAATTGACCGGTCATTGCCTCCAATGTTGGTGCAAGACATGTTCCTTTTTAACAGCGTTTCAGTTTAATGAATGGCGTAATTAACCCATTACCACGCAATCAGGAGCTTTAATGTCCCTGGGAAAGATGGCTTAGAAAAACATTGTCCATAAAGAAAAACCCCTATTAACTAATAAAGTGTGTACATTATTTACCACATCTGGCCTGATTCTTAGTTTAAATAATTTTTAAATCCGCTTGGCCAACTGTTAGAATGGCGTTGTACCCTTCGTACATTTACATGCGTGCGTTTGTTCGTCTACGCGTTTATTTCTAAAATTTTCATTTAATAGACTTCTCCTCAGAATTAAACCACCAAGTGGAAATCAACAAAAATCAACGTGGATGATTCCATAAGTTTCTTTCGAGATATGTACTTCGATCCTTTAAAAAACATGGCTTATGTGGAAGGAGCTTATTTTCCGTGTACATCGCGTTGTGAAATTGTAAAATTTGTCCTCTCTAAAGAACTCAGTCACGAGATTGGCATTGGGTAGTTTTCTATCACACTCCTTCAATAAATTTTGATCTGTTGAAAAACATGGCTTTTGTTGGTGGGGCTTATTTTCTCTTAGTGTCATAAAGCGAAAGTACTTAATTGCACCTCTTTAAATTCATTGATAATAAATGTATACATGTACACGTATTTTGTAACACACATGATCTCTGATAATGTTTCATTTCATCCAATATGCTGGGTGATCATGATATATGAGATATTTATCTTTATTGTTACAAACTTACATAGTTTTTGGAAATACAGCATTATAGTGCTCAGATATAGTTACAGTTTAACCTATATTAATCAATTACCAAAGGGACGGTCGAAAGAGCTTGCCAAAGGCAGGTGCTTGCTTGATATAGATGAATGTCTACAGGTGCATTGCTATTTGTCGGGAACTAAATATATGCTTGTTTATTCAGGTTGCTTGCTTAATACAGGTGGCCAACATGTCAGGTTTCACTGTATTTCGTATTGCTGAAATTTATCGGAGAGGCCATCAGACCCTCCAACAGTGGTGATTTTAAAATTCAGACTGCCAGAAAGTTTGCTAATTATATATCTTCGAGCGTAATTGTTCTGATACACAGTCTGTTTCGTCATAGTTTTGTAAATAAAGCGAAATAAAAAAAAAACGAAACAGGAAATAGACGTGGTTTATTTTTATATATGACGAATTTCAGAAAAGATTTCATTTAGTAATTTGCCATGGCTGCATTTAACCTCTCTAATAATTTCCTAGCACACTACGTACCTTTGAGCGATATAAATTTAACCTGATTCTGTTCCCTCTTTTTATCCGTGCAGAAGTCTTTAGTTGGTTCTAGAGCATCGAAAGGTAGTATCAAACTCAAAGTGAAAATTGTACAAGTGAAAAAAATGTCAGTAATCAAGTTGCTGAGAAATTTCTAAAACAAACTCACCTCTTTATCAGTACTCGAATGTTTACAAATATGTCTATTATGTATTAAGCATTATCTTGAAGATAATTAATTTTCATAGTCCCATTCGACATGTAGCGTGTTCTACAAAAAAGTTTTTAATACCATCAAGAATGAAAGAAGTGAACATTTTCGGTGTATGTACAATCTAACTCAAAGCCGGCGATCTAACGTATACATACGTTGGCCAGTGTGACCAATTCTTGCACTCAAAGTAATGAACACGAATTACAAATTCGTTGATTGGTCAATAGGGACAATGTTTTTCTAAGCCATCTTTCCCAAGGACATTATAGCTCGTGATTGCCTGGTAATGGGTTAATACTACATTCATAAAACTGAAACGCTGTAAACAAGGAACATGTCTTGCACCAACATTGGAGGCAATGACCGGACAATTGTGATCAAGCATCGTAAGTCTACTTCGTAAATTGCCATAATATTGCAAATATTTCAAAAAAGCAAGTGCTAGAAGTAATGAAGTTGGGTTGAACATGTTCTTTATCAGGTAATGGACCGTAGAGACATAATGTTTACAAAAATAGTCTTCGTACACAGCCCATGCATCGAGTTTCAGGCAGAAATATTGATGATTTAAAGGTTGGTGTCCAGTTACCCCAAGCTTTTTCTGATCTGGTGTCCATGTGCATACATTGAAAATAAAATTGGTGTCTTGTTAGCATACATTCCTCTACCCAGGTCCATTCAAAAACGTATATCTTAGCTTTGGATGGACATTTCTAAGTGAAATTTTGTGTTCCTATAGGGAATACATTTATCTTATCATACAAACTTGTAAAATGAACAATGGTTTGGGATTTTGTTCAAAATTTGGCAATAAACTGCAAAACAATAAGACCCCAGTTGCTCATAAAGCCACAGCTCGCTTAGATGATGGTATTATTATTCCCTAGTTTGTATGTAAACAGATCAATCATTTGTCTTGACATTGCTGTAAATCAACATTTCTATCTAGGTAAACCAGGTCCACAAAAATGAAAATACTTACACCACCACCGGTTCTTCCATGTAAAAATTTGATCTGGTGTACCGAGAACACATGGTGTCCGCGGCTCACGTTGATCAGTGTGTTACTGTTGCCAAGGTCTCACAAACAAACGTAGTCAATACATATACAGTATAGCAGATAGGCTACTTAAATCGTGCTTTCATGACTGTTTCTCTCAATTTAATTCCGGAAAAATTAATTTATTCATATATTTCTATCGATGATAAATTCTCAGTAAGAAATTTAAAGATGCTTTACTAATTTACATACAGAGATGTATTAAAAGGGCGAATTACGGGGGCGACGTACAATGTAACAGATTTACATGTTTAAACAAAAATTTGAACATATAAAAAACATCAACAAATCTCCGTTTTGCCACAGAATAATAGAATTAACGATACTTATTGCTTTCGTTGGGCTTGTAAAGTCATCTCAGCATCATATCAAATTAAAGAAACCTTTTGAAAAGTTTATAGAAAGTCTGAATGTACAGAGAGGTTTAAGTTAATGAAAAATTTTAATATCAGGTTAAGGGGAAAAGGGTTGTCTGATGGATTATAAAATGCGTTTAGTGTGTTGTCAATTAAGAAAATTGTTAATATCATTGACGGTAGTATATGATATACTGATGACAACGGGTGGTCAAGTTGATTTGAGCGGCAAATTGTGTTGCAAACAAACACACTTCTTATCAAATTAACAGTTTACCAACACACCCTTTGTGCTAATGTGCAGATGTGCTAATCCATTTAAACTCGTCACCAAATGACAAATTTTTTAGAACAATCCCAATTCAAATATTTGCAGTCAACAAAATAAATGATTCAAAAATTGAAATTTGTTTTAGAAAGAGCGCAAAACACAGTGAGAAAAGGATAAAATGAATGTCACAAGCATTTTCTCCTTTCTCCGCAATGCTTTTAAAAACTTTCTATGGGTCGTTAAAACCTGTTATGTGGTAAACGGTTAAAACAGATAAAAGAAAAATGTCCATGTTCCACCAGATCAGAAGTTAGACTTTTTTTAAAATTGAAATATACTGCTATAATGAGGAAGAACTACACGTCAAAGTGCTTATTGTAATCAGCAGGTACTTTAAATCCAAGAATAAACATCATGTAATTTGCAATCTGATCTATATCTACACATCAGGGATCGTATATACGATCCCAGTACACATTCAGCATATTCTTCATGCACCATGGGTTAAAATTAATGTCAAATTGAAACATTGGTGACAAGTAACGTGGCCACTTTTTGGATGTGCATAGGTTATTGAACAAGGCTAACATTCAAGTAAAAGTATTTTCTTTTTATTAATACTTCATATAGGTCTATTTTTACCTTTGTTTTCCAGTTTTCTCTTTCAGAAAGGAAAAATTACAGAATACTTTAATCTATTATCCAGCGCTGATTAGCTCTTTGCACAAGTTCAAATTTTCAGTAATCATCACAATTTAAACTTTTCTATAGCCTCTGCGTGATCTCACGTGATCGGTACACGTTCGCAAAGCACATTTTGTAAGTTTTTTTTTAAATTCAAACGTTAAAAACACAACATAAATAAAGAGAATTGCATTCTTCCAACGTCAACAGTCGTTTATTTGTGAGCCGAAATAGCAGAAACCAAGGTAGGACATCGGGTAGAATATACCCGATGTCCTGATTGGTCAAATATCGATTTCCACGGATCCATGTATTCGTAAGCGGTTTGTAAAAGGATATTTCATTTGCTTTTAATAACATGATGTAAAGGGGAGTAATAACCAGCATCCAATAGAGGTCGCATCACAGGAATCTCGAAATCGGGCTCAATCCGCCAAGGTAAGATCCACGTAGTGATCGTAAACTTGGCTCGCGAAGATGGTATCATGTATGGTTTTACAATAAGTTACATTGCCACACTGAGCAATAAAATGACCCATAGCCAACTTTCGCGGACATGGAAAAATCGATATCGGCCAATTTTACCTGCATTTTTTTATATAGAATTATGAAGGGCCCAGGTAAATAAACGCTTATAACTTCATCAATTTTCAGAATTGAAAATTATCTCAAGTGAGGTAAGAAAATTCAATTTATTCTCTTTCAAATGAACTTAGTTTGAAAAAAATCGAAAAAGAAACTTTTGGTCCTTTTTTAACTTAAAAATTGTAGGTATGGTTTATATAGAATAAAGAGGAAAAACGCATTTTCCGAGGTCAGAAACTGTAACATTTGTTTAGTTTTCTTTCTTTGTGTTGAAAAGTCAAAATTATCTCAAGTGGAGTGAGTTACTTTATTCATTTCTCTTTCAAATGGTATAATTTTGAGGCGTTTAAAAAAATAAACTTTTGGTCCTTTTTACAGTTTTTTAATGCCACTATCCTATTTTTTTCTTTTTCCGTGAACATTCGGATTATGCCGGACTTTGCCGATATTGGCCGAGTCTTACTGTTAGATAAGCCAGCCGGGTATCTTTATTGTGTTACGTAATGTTTCATTGACAAACGGACCCCCTGCTATGTTTATGATATATATGTATCCACATGATTATAAACTGGAATTTATACCCGGGTTGTTTTCAGATCGAATACCGTTTGATCCTGACAGAATCCTTAAGATGTTTTACTATGTATCCTATATAGACCAGAATTTAATACTTATGACATTATTTCCTTTTACAACCATTAAGATTGACATATGAAATACGAAAATGTATGTTTGATGATTTTTTCAACTTTTCAGCAATTAATGCCTTACAGTTTTTTTTTTTTTTTTTTTTCTGGCGACAGCTCACAAACTCATGTTTCCTTGCTTTTTTCACATCGGTCTTTAATCTGTCGTATAACATAGAAGGCCTTGAAAACATTGAAGAAAAAGATTTCAAAGCTGATTGCCAACATTTTCTCATTTTCTTACTCTATTTTTAACTCAATAAAAGATAAGTTCCACTTTTTCCATGCTTTATTTGTCTTATGAAAATTACTTCATTGTGAACAAGTCTGAAATTTTGTCTTTTGGTAAAGATTCAAATAACAAGCTTAACCTGTTACTGTATAAATACGGCATCTAACGACCCTGCTGTTGATTGTTTAGGATAAAATATGGAAACAGGCGCATTATCTTTTTACAAGTTATCTTCTACTTTTCAAACAATATTGTCTACATCACGCAATCGGTTTCTCCTGCAAAGAGTATTTACCATTCAAAGAATGACAACACTAGATCAAAATTGTCAACTTTTCTTTAACATAAATCAAATAGTTTCTCCCTTCTTTCAAATGTCTCCCCCCCTTTAACATCTGTAATATTTTAATTGTTCATTGGAAGAATACATGGATCCGTGGCGAAAAGATAAACCGACTACCTTAGTTACTGTTGCCAAGGTCTCACAAACAAACGTAGTCAATACATATACAGTATAGCAGATAAGCTATTTAAATCGTGCTTTCATGACTGTTTCTCTCTATAAAATTCCGGAAAAAGTATTTTAATCATATATTTCTATCGATGATAAATTCTCAGTAAGAAATTTAAACATGCTTTACTAATTTACATACAGAAATGTATTAAAAGGGCGAATTACGGGGGCGACGTACAATGTAACAAAATTACATGTTTAAAGGGCAAATCCTAAGATTTTTTGACCATACTGTTTTTTTGCTCCAATCAGCTGCAAATGATGTTAGTAAACACGTGTCCATCGGTTTTCATAAATACCACTCTGTAACATGCCATAAATCACGCTCGAATTGTCACGCTGATATACGGCCCCAAAAATGGTGCATGGCTTACTTCCCCTGATTCGCTTATCTTCCCTACCTGTGTGACGTCATAGTCGCGTAAGCCTGTGTTTACAGTCAGTAGAAATAAGTAGGAACGCTGATGATTATACGCAGATATCTGAGTATTAACATAGAATTCAGCCGAAAAAATGGTAAATTGTGCAGCCTATGGCTTCAACGTCGAATCAGGAACACATAGAATTAGTATGTTCAAATTTCCGAAGGAATTAAAAATGAGGACACTATGGATTCAACGTTTAAACCGGGGCCGGACAGTAACGGAGGATTTTGTGCCATCAGTTCATTCCAAATTGTGTTTGAAACACTTCGAGGACAGTCAGTTCTTAATAAGTCCAAAACTCGTAAAAGAAGTTGGTTATAGGAATATTAGGCTGCGATTAAAACCTGATGCTGTGCCGACATTGTTCGAAACTCCGAGTCGAAATAAGATAGGCATTCCGCAATGGCAATCTCCAAAAAGAAAAACAAACATAAGTCGGTAATTCCTTTAATTGTTTTTCGTAATATTTTATCCTTTTCTAGATCTACATTCTGGACAAAGTAGAAATTGGTGCCGTTTTCTCCCTTGTTTTCCCCAAATGTTTTCAACATTTAACCCTTTACCACAAGACAAAATTTTAGAATGGTCCAAATTAAAAGCACTTGCAAACAAAGTAAACCTAACTGAAATATTGAAATTTGTTTCCACCAGGATAGAAAACATTGTAGGATAAGAAGAAAATGTTGGTTACCAGCATTCTTTCCTTTTCCCACAATGTTTTAAAAAGGCTTCCATCTCAGGGTTGTAAAAGCCAGGGATTGTTTGGTAAAGGGTTAATTTGCACATGACAAAAAATGGTAATCAAAAAGTTGAAATGAAATTTGATTTGGAAAGGATGGAAAACATAATGGGAAAAGGAGAAAATCTTAGCATTTTCTCTTTTCCTCACAATGTTTTCAAAGGCAACAACATAACATATTCATCCAAATTCATAACATAGATTTTGGAAGTACCAAAGTCTGGATTGTTCAAATGATGTTAACTTTCAAGTGTTTCAGCTTTTTCTTCCTTTTCCACAATGTTTTCAAAAGGCTTCTGTCTCAGGGTTGTAAAAAACAAAGGGTCAAGTGACCATTCACCAAACACAAAAATTTTAGACTGGTTCAAATTGAAAGCATTTGCAGACAACAAAAGAATTGTGAACCAAAAATATTTACAGCTGATTGGAGTAAAAAACAGTATGGTCAAAATATATTAGGATTTGCCCTTAAACAGTAAACATCTTTTTCTTCCCACACTGTTTTTCAAACACTCTTTCTTTGGGTATTGGAAACTAGACCTAGGGTTTGCATGGTAAAGGGTGAAGTCAGTATCTGGCTACCCCTAGTCATGGTCATAAATGTTAATCCATCACCGGCCAGTTGAAACAATACAGGAAATGGTTACATAACATTTGCATATCTCACCCCTTTACTCTGTAATATTTGTTTGTGACAGTAAACCCATGTTACAGCTTTTATCCCGTACACTTCTTCTATTAGACATTTCACTCTTTAAAATGATTTGACAACTTACTATCATTTTGAACAAATTTTGAATTGTATCTTTACATTTCTGATTTGTGGATATTTCCCTGTTCCTATCCATACTCTAGTCTTCTAGACAGGCTACTGAGAGAAATCTTTTGTTTTTACGACCCTTGTAAAGATAGAAAAAACTTTCGAAAACATTATAGGTAAAAGAGAAATGTTGCTGACCAGCATTTTCTCCTTTTTCTACAATGTTTTTTACCCATCAAAAACTAGTCTAAACATGCAAGTTAAATCTAATTTGTTGACTCTATTTGCTTTCAATTCGGTTGAGTCAATAAATTTGATGTTTGGTAACAATTTAACCCTTTCCCAGACAGAAAATTTTGGACCAGACCAAATTCAAAGCAAAATTCAAATTCTGATACTGCTCCCTGTGAACTTAACCAGAACTTGTGCCCAATGTGTGGGATTTATATTTAACCCTTTACCAATCAATCCATAATTTTTACGACCCCGAAGACAGCAGACTTTTAAAAACATTGTAAGAAAGTAACCAGCTACCTAGTAGAAAGTAACCTAGTAACCAGCATATTCTCCTGTTAACATAGTGTTTTACTCTACTGGAAAAAAATTTCAATTTTTAAAATATATAACTTTATTTTGTCGTCTGCAAGCTATTTCAGTTTGGACCTGTTTAATATTTTGTCGTATGGTAAAGAGTTAAAAGTAGAAAATATTGTGGATAAAGGATAAATTGATACAAACGTGGTTACCCAGAATATAAAATAATTTTGATGATTGTCTTAATGATCTCGGAACATATTATTTTATCAAATTTCACGCTCGTTAACAAATTTCAAACTATTCTTATTCTCACGAAAATCGCGATTTATTGTGTAACCCTTCACCCATGAGAGAACAAATTTTGTACCTCTCAATGTTTACAGAATTCTTTACAAGGTACAAATATAGAATCTATCAACAAATAGTTAGAACTAACATCTCACGATTATCAATCGTAAAAGTCAAGAAATCGGTTATTTGACATGAAACTAAAGTGTAGGAGAAATGTCTTTAAAAGTGTCGGGGAACTGTGTAGTCGTGGAACTGTCTTGAAACCGTCTTTTTTATTATTATTATTATTATAGCCACCCGTAAATCTACTGAAAATACTTCAAGTGAAACAAAGCTTATGCCGTACACTTAATTTTATCATGTATCGAATAATATTTCTGTAAGCGACGTTCGCCCCGTAGCCTAATACATGTAGGCGTGATACTCATCACGCTGTTCAAAAGTCCGGCATAACATCGTTATTTTCGCCATTGGTGGGCGAATTTTTACTTTTATCCTCATCATCAGAAACTATTAAGTTTCATTAAAATCTTGGTGGTACATGTACGGCCTTACCGGCCTAGAATCGTGTATTCCTTCGTCTTAAATATCGCTCATTTCACTATCTGAAACAAGGTCCATATTGAAACAAACGCTCCTATGACGTCACAGATCAAGGTGCGCTACAATAAGTAAGGGAGGTAAGCGATGCAAGAAAAACTAATAAGCAAAAATATAAATTGAAAAAAAGTACTTTTACTAATTTTTTTTTCAAATTACAATATTACCAGGTTGCCATTTGATAGATGTAGATTTCAAAATTAATCATATCAGAAACTTGTTGATTTGCCCTTTAAACAAAAATTTGAACATATAAAAAACATCAAATCTCCGTTTTGCTGCAGAATAATAGAATTAACGATACTTATTGCTTTCGTTGGGCTAGTAAATTTCATCTCAGCATCATATCAAATAAAAGAAACCTTTTGAAAAGTTTATAGAATGTCTGGATGTACAGAGAGGTTTAAGTTAATGAAAAATTTTAATATCAGGTTAAGGGGAAAAGGGATGTCTGATGGATTATAAAATGTGTTTAGTGTGTTGTCAATTAAGAAAATTGTTAACATCATTGACGGTAGTATATGATATACTGATGACAACGGGTGGTCAAGTTGATTAGAGCGGCAAATTGTGTTGCAATCAAACACACTTCTTATCAAATTAACAGTTTACCAATACACCCTTTGTGCTTATGTGCAGATGTGTTCAATCCATTTAAACTCGTCACCAAATGACAAAATTTTTAGAGCAATCCAAATTCAAATATTTGCAGACAACAAAATAAATGATTCAAAAATTGAAATTTGTTTTTGAAAGAGCGCAAAACACAGTGAGAAAAGGATAAAATGAATGCTACAAGCATTTTCTCCTTTCTCCGCAATGCTTTTAAAAGCTTTCTACGGGTCGTTAAAACCCGTTATGTGGTAAACGGTTAAAACAGATAAGTCAAGAGAAAAATTTCCATGTTCCACCAGATCAGAAGTTAGACTTTTTTTAAATTGAAATATACCCCTAATGAGGAAGAACTACACGTCAAAGTGCTTATTGTAATCAGCAGGTACTTAAAATCCAAGAATAAACATCATGTAATTTGCAATCTGATCTATATCTGCACATCAGAGATCATATATACGATCCCAGTACACATTCAGCATATTCTTCATGCACCATGGGTTAAGATTAATTGAAACATTGGTGACAAGTTACGCGGCCATTTTTTGGATGTGCATAGGTTATTGAACAAGGTTAATATTCAAGTAAAAGTATTTTCTTTTTATTAATACTTCATATAGGTCTGTTTTTAACTTTGTTTTACAGTTTTCTCTTTCAGATAGGAAAAATTACAGAATACTTTAAATTAATCTATTATCCAACGCTGATTAGCTCTTTGCACAAGTTCAAATTTTCAGTAATCATCACAATTTAAACTTTTCTATAGCCTCTGCGTGATCTCACGTCATCGGTACACGTTCAGAAAGCACATTTTTTAAGTTTTTTTTTAAAATTCAAGCGTTAAAAACACAACATAAATAAAGAGAATTGCATTCTTCCAACGTTAACAGTCGTTTATTTGTGAGCCGAAATAGCAGAAGCCAAGGTAGGACATCGGGTAGAATAAACCCGATGTCCTGATTGGTCAAATATCGATTTCCACGGATCCATGTATTGGCCTAAACATTGAGGTTCTTCCATCTTTAAAACGATGCAACCTGCAAAAAGCATAACCGCTATGAGTGAATAAAAGATGAAAAAAAAATGACATAGACCATGCATGTACACGGAAATGGGAATAATACAAGCTACTTCTCCTTTACCAGTAACTTAAAAAGTTACCTGCGGCATAATCATTATTTATTATTTCAAGAGATAGTACTCAATCAACCTTGTATTAAGAATGATCTACATGTATCTTGGTTTGAAACCGGTTTTTAACACAGCTTGCTGGTGAATTCTACTGATGATTAGTTGAAATGACACCATACATAACTTTTTTAGAGGAAGAAATACCTTTTTATCTTTATCATGCCTGTAAGCGGCGCTAGAGTGTAGCATCGGATCAGTTCACATGTGCTGATCTGTTACTTTCAACAGGAACCTTTTAGTAACTTTCTGTTGAGTCTCGAGCACATTTCCCCCCATTTCGGATGCAATAAAAAAAATCTTAAGTATATATCTGCAGCGTTTTTAAACTTGTGTGATAATACCGGTAATAGCTTGGACCTACTTTTATGTATAAAAATATAGTTTAGTGCATAGATAGACCTAAGTTGTTCCGAAATACTTATACTTAAACAGCTTTTAGACTCACTCAAAATGGAAACATCTTAATGCATTCAATACATTTATTGATAGTAATAGACATTGTAAGCAAATGCAACATCCCTCATTAAGCCAAAATACAAATCGGCGCCACACAGTACCATTTTCTTTTATTTGTTCGATGAAAACCAACTTTGAATGAATGTTTTTTTATATGCCGAATCTGTAACTTTTCGTCTGCGTAAAACCATGAAAATTTACTCTAACGGTTAAATTATTTTATGTGCTATAACAGTTTTATTTCTCCACCTTCCCAACCTTTTTTTCTTTTAAAAATCGTAGAAAGCAGAAATTATAAAAATCAAAACCATCAAACCACACATGCACACAAAAGACAAAGTTTACCCAATCAAGATAAAGATATAACCATTAGCTATTTACTAAACGACAAAATATATTATGATTCTGTTTTTTTTTTTTTTTTTTGAAGAACTTACAGACGAAAAATACCCTTTCGAAAGGGTAGAAAACACTGTGGGAATCGTAGAAAACATGTTATATACGATCCCTTGGGAAAATGAGAAATTGCCCACCACAAGTATTTTCTCCTGTCCGTGCTTGCTTTTTCAGGGTCGGATTGGTCTTTCTTTCTCAGGGTAGGATAGGTCATGTAACTGCCACATAAAGCAAATCTTCTCATCAAAAAACCGAATGACAAAATTTTGGATACCACCAAGTTAACATATGCAGACAACAAAATAAATGCAACTCAAATGATAATGTCTGTCTTTGAAAAGGTAGAACATTTCAGCAACAGGAGAAAATTTTCTCCCTCTCCAGCAAAGTTTACAAAAGCCTTTTTTCTCGGGTCCGTTAGATTGCTGTAGTGTGAAACTGGTATTCTCAAAACGCCGAATTTTCTGCTGAATTCAACTTGTTGATTTTGCTATGAATATCAAAGATTTTTTTTCTAACCAAAATAATTTTCGACATATATAATCGATCAGGTCAAGATCAGACAGCTTGTTTTGTACAGCCTGTTATAAATCTATGTGTACAATGTCAGCAAAAGTGCATTTGAACGGATTAGATTTCAGGATCAGACTACAAAAAGTGCATTTGTCGAGAGCAGTTTTAGGACCGATCAGTTTATGTCTCTGAGAATCAAAACTTAACCCTTAATCCGAGGATAAATGAATTACAAACCGACAAATAATGCTGAAATATAACAATTTCAATGTTCTTTTCTCAAGAAAAATCTCGCTTTATCAGGAGGTGTTGTTCCAATATGCTGTTGAGTCTAATAAGGGTGCGCATTATGTGCAGTCTGATACTGATATTCAAGAGCCACACTGGCTGTACCAGACAAAGGTTTAGGTTAAATTAGAAAAAAATGCCAGGACAGATATATCGTCTAGGCAAGGATTGTGAATTTGAAGCAGGCCACTGTTACGTAATGTTACGGTTCTCTTATCTTTGATCGCTGCAGGCTATTGAATATCGATTACTTGTATACACGATGTAAGTTCGCCAAACTCCGGAAACTCCCGGACCTTTACGTATGATATCGATTTTTTTCATGGATTTGTTGATATGCGAGACTGCTGATAAGGCATGTCCGTGAAAGTTGGCTATGCGGTGGAAATGGATCTTTAAGCCTTTACCTCACATTGTCGACTGTTAAAGACACTGAGAAAGAAGCATTTGGAAAACATTGTTGGAACAAGGAGAAAATGCGTATACCAGCATTTTCTCCTTATTCAACAATGTTTACTACCCTATGACAGACAGCATAGTGCACGTTGCATTTAGTTTTCGGTCAGCAAATGCTTTCAACTAGAGGACAAATCTAGAGTATTACAGTATGGTAAAGAGTTTATGCAAAACTGTTGTAACTTATAAACCCATACAGAAATATGTAAGTGATCCTTATCAAAGTTTGAGTAGTATAGATGACTGGGAAAACCTTAGACAAATCCTACGTGCATTCAAGGAGCCGCACTTTCGACCGAATGCTCATGAAACTTGGCCAAAATCTTTGCCATGCTGATATTTGAGGCAGGTTTGGAACCGGATTATCTCATGTCAAAAGGGACGCCACCGGGTCAAAGCGTAGAAAAATCTCGGAGTTCCATGACCCTGGGAAGAAAGGCTGATTAAAACATTGTGGGAAATGAGAAAGTGCTGTAAGTAGCATTTTCTCCTATTCACGCAATGTTTTCTATCCTTTCTATCTATATGTACAGATTGTGTGCGCGAGTGGGTGTGTGCGTACGTGTGTGTGTGAAAGAGCAAGAGGGAGGGAGAGAGAGAGAGAGAGAGAGGGAGAGAGAGAGAGAAAGAAAGAGAGAATGATACATGTAAAGGAATGTTTGACGCACTGTTAAGAAAAGAAAAATACTTGTACGTTAATGAAGCATTCTCTTGTAATTGATCAAAAGAAAAGACCTTGCTTATTAAGACGGTTTACGATCCATTTTGTGCACGACATTGGAGAGGTAAGGTAGACTTTTAAAAACATTGCTGGAAAAGGAGACAATGTTGGTTTCACCCACCACTTTCCATGACTCTTTTACACCTTTCCACTGAAATTGAATTTATGCTACTCAAAATGTTACTTCATGGAAGATAAAAATACTTTTCGTTTTTGTTCAAATACACGAGCCCGCTCGGATAGCTCAGTGATTAGTGTAACTGACACGTGATGTGGTGGTTGCTAGCTCGATGCCCAGTTGAGGCAAACTTGTCTGTCACGCAGACTCAATAGGCACAAAGTGTATTTTGATAGCTTTGTGGTGATTTCCATAGTCAAGCCTCAAAATTAAAAAAAAAAAAGAGAATCACGAAAAAGAGTTTCAGATTAAAAAAAAAAAGAAAGGGAATTAATTTGAAGATCATAGAACTTTGAAAAAGAGAAAGACTCTCCACCCCTCCCCATTCTTGAAAAGTTACAGAGAGCAAACAAACAAACAATAGAACTCTATGGAGCACAATATGTTGAGTTTACAGATGAGATGCTACTTTAATCATTGCTTGGATAATGATAATGTTGACGATAGTGGTTGTTATAATGATGATGATGGTGATCGTGGTGGGGATTGTAAAATTGGTAGGGAGAGAGTGGGAGAAATTTGGGTTTTACGGTGCTGTAAACACGCCTTGAAAATTGTTTCAATTATATTGCGGCTGCCAGTGCATCTTTTTCGAAAAGAAATTGGCCTTGCTGGGCAAACGAACCTGCAATCTCCCTGGGTTCAAACCATGTTGGTTCTTTACTGAGCAAGTAGGCTTTGCGGTATGGTAGAGAGAGAGAGAGAGAGAGAGAGAGAGAGAGAGAGAGAGGGGGGGAAATAGAGACAGAGACAGATAGACTTTGTAAAAGAGTTAGTTCGAAAGGGCTTTTGATTTCGACACTTTTACTTCACAGATTTCGTTGCATTGTGGATTCATGACGAAATGGTTAAATATGGAAGATTAATGACGGAAAAGCGAAATACATGTTTCGTGCTAGATTTTAGTAGGCATGCGTTAAAAACTGGTCAGAGGGTAAATAAGAAAATTTATTTTTTTAGCCACCGGCCTCTTTTCCACATAATCATCGTTGAAAACAATGAACAACAGTGAGAGAGAAGAATTGCAATTACTATCGTCAAATATGGGAAAATAATCCAAGATGCTGACAGCCATTCCACAGAACTATTGTCAAATGCTTTTGAGAGGTGAGAGAATACTGCCGCAATGCTTTTATTCATTGCTTTGATGATGGTTATAATAATGGTGATGGTAGTTTTGATGTTTGAGTTTAACCCATTACCACACAATCCCTACTTTTGACGCCCCTGAGAAACAAGCCTTCAGAAAACATTGTGGGAAAAGGAGAAAATAATGGTAACCAGCATTTTCTCCTTTTCCCACAATATTTTCTACCCTTCACAAAACAAATTTTAAACTTTCAATGACTTTTATTTTGTCATCTGCAAATGCTTTCAATTTGGACCAGTCTAAAATGCTGTCGTTTTGGGTTAAAGTGATGGTTGTAGTGCCGATATTGGATTTATTAATGAAGACAGATTGTTTGTTTTCTTGATATTTTAATGCCGACTTGAATATTACTTACGTAATATCCCGGCGGTCAAAGCACCTACCCATGCATGCTTTATTATAGGGTTAATTCACGTTTTTGAGGTCGTTAACATTCGCAGAGGCCCGAAAAATGCTTTAACGCCCGAGTGCGAAGCACGAGGGTGTTTAAGTATTTTGAGGGCCTCTGCGAATGTTAACGACCGAAAAAAACGTGAATTAACGCTATTATTGCATAAATTAAAGGTATTCTAACAATAATTTGCACAGATAGCAAAAATATTTCCATAGAAATGCAAATAAGCGAATTTCAAATGTACTGTACGCAAATGGGTCAAAACCGGAAGTCGGCGAAGAAGTTTTTGTTACGATTAGGAAAGGGCCGTTAGTCCTGTATGCCAGTTTTGATTCTCTCGCTGTAAATACACTTTTATTGATTTTTAATACACACTGGACTTATGTGGAGTAAACTTGCACACATTTGGACGATTACAACTAGGATGAATGCGTGGATATAAATTTCTGTAACTGAAGGCGACAGAGGGTTCCATATACATCAAGCAAGGCGGACAGATCACGTTAAAAAGTGGGTGGGATGTAGCTGGTTTAGAGTACATTTCACGGGTGAATTTTTGTTCAGATCTCGATGAGACTGAGATTCTGTGCAAAGGTTTGTTTGTGGTGTACTAATATCATCAAAGACATGCCATGAAAAGGATCGAATATGGTACGAATTCCCACAGTTTGATGGTCGGAGTCTAGGGAAAATCTGACAAGGACAAACGTTGTTTACAAGGTAGGCCCGAATCGAGGATATTGATAGTACAAACCCGGGCGTTAACGGCGCGTGAATTTACTGATTAATACACGTTTTCTCCCGTTATCCGCCCGATTTTTACCCGTTAATACATGCTTATAACGGCCCGAAAAGGCATGTTTTATGCAATAATGAAGTTTCTTTAACCATTACTTTGCATAATATATCTCTTTCCAAAGCCCTATCACAATAAATAAGTCGAAACCTTCAAAACATTGATCAACGATGAGAAAGGAATGAACCATGTGGCGAGGAACATAGACAATTCTTGATAAGAAAGAAGACAAGCTTCATGTTGGGAATTGCAAGTCCGTAACTTGACTTGATTCGCTACCGTATTCGGTAGTATTGACACAGAGAGAGAGAAAAGGGAAGAGAGAAAGAAGATAGATAAATAGATAGAGAGACAAGAAGGGAGAGAGAGAGAGAGAGAAGAATGTTTACTTTTTTAATCGATTGGATGTTGAAGGGGGACATATTTTTTTAACGAAATACATGTTCATGAATCATGCTTGCATGACTATGGAGAGAATTACATGGTTGCAGTAAAAAATAGTGCTATCATGGCCCACACCCTCTGCTCACTCTTTGATAGATACCCTTAAGGTGAATCCCGATGTTTGGGCCACATTTAACTTATTGCCCTCAAAAGGCTTAACTCATTACCTAACGACAAGATTTTAGGTTTGTCCAAATCGGAAGCATTTGCAGACGACAAAATAAAAGTCACTGAAAATTTGACATTTGTTTATTAATGGGCAGAAAACATTTTGGGAAAAGGAGAAAATGCTGGTTACCAGCATTTTCTCCCTTTCCCACAATGTTTTCTAAAGGCATCTTTCTTAGGATCCTCAAAAATAGGGATTGTGTGGTAATGGTTTAACTACGGAAGAGTCTTGATATTAATTGTCAATTCAAATGGATTGATGCAGTTGAATAAATAAGAAGGCACGGGAAGTGTAATGTGTATACCTAAAAAGTGTTCGGTGACTTCGAAATAGATTCAAAGCTGAAAATGATGAACATTTTGGATATACTGTGGAAGAGCGAAAAATCAGTCGAAGAAAATTTAATGGGATTGATTTAAATCGGGACATCGATTTTTTCCCTGATTTCTCTAAGAGTTGCATCTATCTTAATTACCTTTCTGTGTTTGTTTTTGACCAGTACTACGCACAAAAGTTTTTTCCAAGCCACTCGCTGCTTTCCGACATAACAATTGTCAACACTGACAAGCGATGTGTAAGGAATGACCTACATGTATGTCGAATGACAATCACCACACCTCGGAGCCACTGGCTTCTTTTCCACATAACAATCGTCGAATCAATGACCAGTAGTAAAAGAGAAGAATGAATGCTTTCGCAATAGCTATCATCAAAACTGGGAAGTTATTTTCCGAGTGTGTGATTGGCGACGCTCTTGTCTCAAAACCGACTAATTGATTGATTGATTGATTACTTGTATGTGTTAAACACTGTTTTCAACAATATTCTTATTATATCGCGGTAGCATGTGCACCAACCCATACTTTTCTGAAATTTCAATAACCAGTCTTTTGCACGATATTCATCCCAAGCCACTGAAAGCTTTTCCACATAACTTTTGTCATAATTGCTTTGGAGAGGTTAGAGAGGAATTAATCCTGTCGCTATTAGTATCATGAAACCTCGTAAAAAATGGCCGAGTAGGGGATTCAAACCAGCTAACCAATGTCTCAAATTCTGTACGCTAGTAACCGAATTGTCATTCAAGTAACTCTGTAGTCAAAGGTCAAGATGATGTGTCGATTTGGGAATGTTGTGAAAGATTTTCAGATTTAGCAAATAATGGAAACTGATTTGAATCGATTTTTCCCTGAAGTCTTTTACAATTTGCTTGAACTTAACACAAAGCTATTTTTTATGCTTTTTATACCCCCGCCCACAGCATAGTGGAGGGGGTATGCTGGAATCGCCCTGGCTGTCTGTCCGTCCGTCCGTCTGTCCGTCTGTCCGTAGGTCAAATGTACACACACACAGACACACACTCATATTATATGAAGTTGTGGATGCGCAATCTTCATGACTGCTGACATTTGTTACGGAATTATTTCCCCTTGAACTTTTTTTCAACTCTTGTACTAAACCATTCTGCATTCTGTTACAAAGACTTGTTTTTGTGACAAGGAGCTGGTGGGGGGGATATAATCACATGTAGTGGTAGCTCTAGTTATACCTCTGCAAACGGAGTTTGTTGGGGGTATACTGGAATCAGCCTGTCGGTAATGCGGTCGGGCGGTCGGTCTGTCCGCAAAATCTTGTCCCGACAACTCCTCCTCTGTCCAATTAGCTTGATACTTGGCAGAAGTGTTCATTAGGAGCTGTAGATGTGCAAGACGCAAATTTTGTGAAAATTCAATCAAGAATTACTGAGTTATCGCCCCTGATTTGACTAAAAATGTTTGTCCGGATAACCCATCCTACATTTTTGTCTGATTCACTTTAAACTTGGCAGAAGTATTCATTAGGAGTTGTAGATGTGCAAGACGCAACTTTCGTTAATGAGTTATTGCCCCTGATTCTCATTTAAAATGCTTGTCCGGACAACTCCTCCTACAATTTCACTCCAATTCGCTTTATACTTAGCAGAAGTGTCCATTTGGAGTTTTAGATGTGCAAGACGCAAATTTTGTGAAAATTCCATCAAGAATTACTGAGTTATTGCCCCTGATTCGACTTAAACTTGTTTGTCCGGACAACTCCTCCTTCAGTTTCTGTCTGATTCACTTTAAACTTGGCAGAAGTGTTCATTAGGAGTTGTAGATGTGCAAGACGCAACTTTCGTGAAAACGCTATGAAGAATTAATGAGTTATTGCCCCTGATTCACATTTAAAATGCTTGTCCCGACAACTCCTCCTACAATTTCAGTCCAATTCGCTTTATACTTGGCAGACGTATCCATTTGGAGTTGTACATGTGCAAGACGCAAATTTTGTGAAAATTCCATCAAGAATTACTGTGTAAAAAATGAGTTATTGCCCCTGAATCACATTTAAAATGCTTATCCGGACAACTCCTACAATTTCAGTCCGATTCGCTCTATACTTGGCAGACGTGTTCATTAGGAGTTATAGATGTGCAAGACGCAACTTTCGTGAAAATTCTATGAAGAATTAATGAGTTATTGCCCCTGACATGAAATATAGGGGCGGGGGTATTTATCACTTTTAGTGATAGTTATTTTAGTTAATCATGGCTCTGGCGATTGTGATGATTATAAAGATGGTGGTGTAAGTATTGATGGTTAAGTTGATAGTGATGATGGTATCGCAGATTCCTGATTTATTGGTGGAGATAGATGTGTGGGTTTTCTGGGTGTTTTAATGCCAACGTCAACATTACATGACCTTCGTAATATTCCAGGGGCCAGTACATCTACCTATGCTTTATTGAAGTTTCTTTTACTAGTACACCGTTCATTATCTTTCTAAAATCAATGTCTGCTTTCCCAAAAAAAAACAAGTCGAAACGTTGGTCGCCGATAAGGTAAAATGGATACTGTCGCACTGAATATATAAAAAAAGATTTTTAAAAAGAAATTGGAACAGCTTTAGGTAGGGAGTCGAACCATCGACCCGCGAGATTTTACGTCCGGAATGATAATCAGAAGTTGACAGAGACAGAGATTGTGTGAGAGAGATTGAGTTTGAGAGAGCTTTTGATTTTGACAATTTTACTTTATAACCGAAGGGTTGTATGTTGATGAAGAGATCGCTGAATTTGTAGATAATAATGGGGGAAAAGTGAAATATCTATATCGTGCTAGAGTTTAATAAGCATGTGTAGAAAAAGATCAAAGGCTAAATATCAGAATTAATATTTTAGCCTCTCGCATCTTTTCCACATAACCATCGTTGAAACAATGAACAGCAGTGAGAGGGGAGAATCGCAAGTTATTTCATCAAATATGGGAAAATAATCTTCCGAGCTAGGGATAGGCGACACCCTTGTCTGTAGACCTGTGGATAAACGACTGAGCTTCCGAACTAGTCTTTGACGATTGATTGATTGCACGATATTCTTCCTAAGCCTCGGCTTGCTTTTTAACATAACTATTGTGAAAACTGATTTGAGACGCTAGAGAAGAATTAATCTTGTCGCAATGAATATCAACAAACCTGGGAAAAATGGCCGAGTAGGGGATTCAAACAAGCTAACCCATGTCTCAAGTTTGGTATGCTACCGACCGAATTGCTATTCAATTATCTCTGTAGTCAAAGGTCAAGATAAAGTGTAGATTTGCAAATGCTATGAAAGATTTCAGATTAAATAAAGGGAACTGATTTGAATCGAGAATGTTTTATTTTCCTGAATTCTATTAGAGTTTCATAGAACTTAACACAAAGCAATGGAGTTTTTAATACATTTTAATCATTACTATAATGATGATAATAATGATGATGATGATGATGATGATTTTTATAATGGTGAGGGTGGTTTTGATGTTTGAGTTGGTACTGATGATGATAGTGCAGATTCCTGATTTATTGGTGGAGATAGATGTGTTGGTTTTCTTGATGTTTTTAGCGCCAATGTCAAAATTACTTAAGTAATATCTGGGCCGTCAACGAAATTAGCCATGCTTTATTGAAGTTTCTTTTACCAGTACCTTGCACATTGTCTATTTTAAGCCACTGTCTGCTTTCCCACATAAACAAGTCGAACGGTTGATCAGTGTTCTAAAAAGAATGAACCCTCGCGCACTGAACATATAAAAAGATCTTAAAAAGAAATTGGAACAGCTTTAGGTAGGGATTGGAACCATCGACCCGAACCTTTTTCATCTGGAACGGTATTACTAACGGAGCCTCTGGATTTTGAGAGAGGGAGGGAGGGAGAGAGAGAGAGAGTATTTGATTTTGAAATGTTTACTTCAGTTTTGGATGGTTGTTTTTCCGAGAAGAAATTTGTAAAGGTAATGATGTATAGGTATGTTGTGAATCTAAGGGAAAAAAAACGTGAGCAATGAGAAATTAATGAGTCTTAATTGACTCTCACCAAACCCTGGATATAAATTGCAACACATGGGGAATTGAACCTGAAAACACCTAGTTTCAGGCCTTATACGTCATCAACAGAACAACCAAGCTGAGAATTACGCTGATGAAGTTTTCTTTTGCAATTAATCAGATTTTAAAGGGAGCCATGTAAACGAAAATGAAAGTTTTTAGCCCGATCGGACAACTTAAACATAATTCGAGTTATATAACACACCTATTTATGCGTTATTGGAGATTCTTTTACAGGTATTTTGCTTTTAACCTTTCCCAAATCACTGTTTGCTTTCAAACGTAGATCATTTAAAAGATTGTTCAATGATGTAAGAAAAATGAAACCTGTCGCTATTAACTTATTCTGGAGAAAGGATATTGGATTAGCCGGAGAATCGAACTATAATACTTTCGGTTGACAGTCTGAAACATTATTTTGATACTACCTTCAGTGATGTTGGAGATAGAGAGGGAGAAATGATAAGTGTATAGTTAATTATTGTTTACTGATTTTCTGGAAAGAATTAAAACTTGAGGATTAAAAAACAAACAAACAAACAAACAAACAAACAAACAAACAAAAAAAAAAAACGGAAAAATTGTGGACTAAGAATTGGAAATACTATGGAGAAGCTTGAAATCGAGTTAAGAAATGGAAGTGATTTGAATGTAGAACAAAGATGATTGCCTGATTTTTTATAACAAGGTTGAAAGGTGAACTTAATAGTAGTGAGCAAAACTTTTTTGTTTACAGCAGATTTGAAGCTATTTGGTAATTGCTTGGATGATGATTATGATTAAGCTGATAGTGCTCGATGTCGTAGCGGAGCCAGAATTTTTTGTTAGCATGTTTTCTTCTAGCGTTGTGTTCACTTGATATCTTGTACATGGCGCGGCCAGCGCTCTTGTAACAGTCTTTCCAACCACTGGCTGAATTTCAAAAGAAAAGCTTGGGAACAGAACCTTTGACTATAGATTTGAAGCCCTGCACTTTACCGACCAAGCAACTGGGCAAGACGACCTCCGAGAGAGAGAGAGAGAGAGAGAGTGTCTTTGATTTGGAAATGTTTACTCTATTCCTGAAAAGTTGTTACGTGCGAGAAGAAAGGGAAACATTTTGTGAAGAAAAATTATGTACATTTATGGATTCAAGGAAATGTAATATAAACTTTTGGAAAGGGGATACTTTTTCACCTGTACTTCGCACAATATTGTTTTCTTTGGCATTGGCTGCTTTCCTCACATGTCTTCGTCGAAACCGTTATGAGCGCTGAGATAAGAAAAAAACCATGTCGCAATAACTGTAATCAATTCCATAGAACATACCAATATTTTCAGTCTAAGATATTGTATTCTCAGTCCGCTGGTTTTCCCCATGTCCTTTTACACGTCTTTGAAATCGTACCTACAGTCAGTTGAATGTACCCCTAGGCCCTGAACCACTGGCCTCGCTCAAAAGTTAACGATTGTACAGTTTGCCTATACACTCTTAATCTGATATGAACCCTCAATCTGTTAGGTGTAAGTTTACAGAGTATAGGAATAATAACTTTTCTTCCAGTCTGCTAATATTAGTCAGGGCGTTGAACCCAATTTAGCGATGAGAAACCCTAGTCTATAAGATAAACCTGAGTCACTCGGATACACCATAATGTCCTTATGTGATGTGTCTTCTGTCCATTGATTACTGCAAGAGCCCGTTTTATGTTCTTTTAGGAATGGAAACCATAGGGAGTGAGATGTATCATTAAGCTATAAACCTGTTTCCTTTCAGAGATTTTCCTACCAACCTGCACCGCCAGTCGGCAAGACGTTCTTTTGCTTCCGTGTACTTTCTCTCAGACGGTGCAATACATTCTTAGTTCGATGTTCCCTCAAACCTTGAAATAATGTTTATTACTTTAACCTAATGCCGTAAGCATGTATCTATGGTATATTATATATTCCCTGGGTTCGACAAATATACCCTTAGTATTCACAACTATGACCTCAGTCTTATTTTAGCTTCAGTTGATTAACTTGCTCTATCTGCATCCTTCATATTTCAAAGCAACTTAATAGAATGTACCCTCAGATGACGACCCTATGCCTGCAATGTGATTTCATTGATAATGCATTAGTCAATTTAGCGTTGAGAAACCCTAGTCTATGAGATAAGCCCGAGTCACTCGGATACACCATAATTTCCTAAAGATGTGTTCTAACTTAAAATTTACCCGTTTTCAAATTACACTGCATCCATTGCTCACTTGATGTACCCACAGTCCGAAGATGTGTCCTCTGTCCATTGATTACTGCAAGAGCCCGTTTTATGTTCTTTTAGGAATGGAAGCCATTCGATGTGAGATGTATCATTAAGCTATAAACCTGTTTCCTTTCAGAGATTTTACTCCCAAGCTGTTACCCTGCACCGCCAGTCAGCAAGACGTTCTTTTGGTTCCTTCTACTTTCTCTCAGACGGTGAAATACATTGAGTTCGATGTTCCCTCAAACCTTGAAAAAATGTCTCTTGTATTACTTCAACCTAATGTTGTAAGCATGTATGTATGGTAGACCATATATTTTCTCAGTTCGACAAATATATCCTTAGTATTTGCAACTATGACCTCACTCGTTTTTTAGATCCAGTCGATTAACTTGTTCTATCTACTTCCTTCATATTTCAAACCAAGTTAATTGAATGTACCCTCCGATGACGAACCTATGCCTGCAATGTGATTTCATTGATAATGCTTTGGCCCCTACTTCTTCTTCATAAATTTAACCCTCAGTGTATAGGGTCTTAAATATGTATTCACCCTCATTTTTCTGTAACCACTCTCTTTCACTTCGGTCTTTCACTCTCTGTGTCTCTGTCTCTCTCTGTCTCTCGTTTCGCTATTTTTGTCTCTTTTCACCTCTGTCTCTCAATCTTTGTCTGTCTATTTCTTTCACTCACTCTCTCTCTCTCTCTCCGTCACTCTCTATCCATTTCGGAACTCTTTGTCTTACTCTCCACTCCTCCTTCTTATCTTTCCCTCTTCTGTTTTTCACTTACAGTCTCTTGCTGTAGCTCTCTATCCCTCTTCTTGTCTCTCTCTCTCCCTGTCGCCCGCTTTATCTCTTTTCTCTCTATCCCTTCCCATTGCTTTCCCTCTTTTTTGTATATCTCTCCTCTCTTTCTATTTTTTATCTTACTGCCACCTTTCACACAATCTCTCTATCTCTGTTTCTGTCTCTCACTATTCCACCATCTTCTTATTACCATCTTCTGTCTCACTATCTATCTTTCATCATTTTCTCACGTTCTGTCTCCCTACTAGTCTCCCTTTATTTCTTTGTTCTACCTGCAAACTTCTCTCTGTTTCTCTATCAATCCACAGGTCCATCCATCCATCCATCCATTCGTCCGTCCAATCAACCATTCATCCATCTCTTTTTGTTTACTTGATATTGCAGCTGTGGTCTCCTTGTTGTGTTTCTCACGTTTATAGGACTTTATTGTCGGACTATGATGTTAATCCTTTTCCTCCAAAAGATGTATTTTCTACAATAAGTATAGCTTCCTTTTTTCATATCCTCCCTAGGATATATAATTGACCTTTTCTCAGTTGATATGATGCTCCCTCGGTACGTAATTTTGGATGTCATCTGTTTTGATGAATATGGAGATGAAGAACCATGTAGAATTCTTCATCATGCCTTTTTAAAATGGAATATAAATATTTTAATTGGCACAATTGAGACATCTTGGCAAGATCTTACGAAATTATGTAATCACCCTGTGCATTTCTACATACGACCACTTTGAATGACATATGAACTTTACATATTTACCTTAAGAATGCCAAAAAGCCAAGGTTCCCATTTTATGATCAAGAGGAAATTGTTTATTGAAAATAATTCATAAACGTTCACGTAAGATTCTCCATATCATAATTGTGCTGTTTTGATTCATTGATTGATTGAAGTGTTAAACATTATTTCAGTTTATATTTCGGTGGGCAGTGCACCTATCTATTCTTTGCTGTAATTTCTTTTCCTGGTATTACGTACAATATTTTTTCCAAGCCACTGGCTGCTTTCCCACATACCTATCGTCAAAACAATGTTCAACGTTGAGAGGGGAATGATTCATAAGACATGACTGTAAGCAATGCTTGAAAAAAAATTGGGCGAGCCGGGTATCAAATCAGCGACCTCCTATTCTCAAGTCCTTTATAGTTTCTCTATTGAGTGCTCAACACAGTATTATATCATTTACCTTCTTTCTCACATACTCAACGTCATAAACATTAAAACAGTAGCAGAGAAAAAGAGAGAGAGGGAGAGAGAGAGAGAGAGAGAGGGACGGAGCGAGGAGGGGGGAGAGGGAGAGAGAGTAAAATCTTCTTGCAATGACTTTATAATCAATACTTGGAAAAAAATTGCCGAACTAAGAATTGGAACCAGCAATAACCTGTACTCAAGTCACGTAGATTGCCGACTGAGATACCGATTTTGGCATTGTTTTATCAATTGAAGATTTAATAAACGTCACAAAGATGATTTCAGCATGATCTTAGAAATGAAAACTATTGGAATAATTGTTTTAAGCAGGAAAGAATGCTGGTTTTATGCCGTGTATGCCCCACTACTTCAAGAGACATATCTGATTATTTGTCCACGTATAATTTATAGCCCTAAATAAAATTACAAAGGAAAATATAGTTGTCTCTTGCCTGAGTTTAAATGGATTGACGATGTTCGGATACATAGAGTTGAAAGTGTATTATTTCAGTCATATCAGTTATATCAGGGCGTCATGTACACCTATCCATGCAGTGCTGATATTTCATTTACCAGTACTTTGCACATAACTCCAACCTAATATGGTTTGCTTCCCTACATAACTGGTTTCGTGAAAAATGTTAGCGAAGAGAAATTAATGAATTTGTCTCAATGAATGTCAAGAAACCTAGAAAACAATCGTTACAGCTGGGGAACCGAACCTGAAAACTCCCAGCTTTAGGCATCATACTTCATCAACTGAGCAATCAGTCTAGGAAAAGGATGTTAGATTAGCCGGGCAATTGAACCATAGAACCTTGGGTTTACAGTCTGGAGCATAACTTTGATATTGGGAAAAAGGCAGAGAATGAGAGAGAGAGAGAGAACGAGAGAGAGAGAGAGAGAGCATTTGATTTTGAAATGTATACTTCACTTCTGAATGGTTGTTTTTTGCGAGAGAGAGCGAGAGAGAATCTTATTTTGAAATGGTACTATTTTTCTAGAGGGTCATATGCGAAAAGAAATAATGTTTTATTTCGAAAAATAGTGTTCAGATGTGTTGTGAAATGCAGAAAGAAAGAAAATGTGAGCGACGAGAAATTCACGAATTTCGTCGCAATATCTGTCATTAATCCTCGGATAAAAAATCCAAAAGCTGGAGAATCGAACCTATGAAGCCTAATTTTCAGGCCTTTTACGTCATCAGCTGAGCAACAGTGCTGAGAATTATGTTGATGAAGTTTCTTTTGTAATTGATCAGATCTTAAAGGGAGCCATTTAAACAAAAATGAAAGTTATGGGCCCGATCTGACGACTGAAACATAATTCGAATTAAGTCGCACGCACTTATATTTGCGATATTGGAGTTTATTTTACCGGCACTTTGCTTTTAACCTTTCCCAAGCCATTGTTTGTTTTGAAACGTAGATTACTTGAACATAGGTGAACGGTGGAAGAAGAATGAACTCCGTTACAATGAACTTATACAATCCTGAAAATTAGATTAGCCGTGGAATCAAACTATAGAACCATTGGATACTTTGCCATTGTTTTTAGTGATGTTGGCAGAGAGACAGAGAGACAGAGAAACAGAGTATTTGTTTTTGAAATGATTACTTAATTCCTGGAGGGTTGTTATGTGCAAGAAGAAAATATAACTTTTTGTAAAGAAAAGTGATGTATAAGTGTTTAGTGAATAGAAGGAAATAAAACCTACTTGAAAGGAGTCGAGGATATCTCCTGTTTAGGAATCCTTGACACAATTTGGTTTTGTAAAGAAGTGATCAAAAGAAAAGAAGTATGTTGCTGAAGTCTACTTGTGAAATCGATCGAATCCTAAAGGGGCCATTGATAAGGTAAACGAAAAACGTGTTAATGCGTCATGTTTGCTTGGAAAGAAAGACCTTACTGTAATGGTAGAAAATACTGGTATCATATCCCAAAGCCTGTCATCGTATTATGGAAGGAGTGGAAATGATAATTTCATAGTTTATTGTTGTTTACTGATTTTTTTTGGGCGGGGGGCGAAAGAATTAAAACTTGAGGATTAAAAAGAAAATAAACCTGAAAAAGCTGTGGACTAGGTATTGGAAATACTGTGGAGAAGCTTGAACTCGAGATAAAAAATGGAAGTGATATGAATGTAAAACAAGGATGGTTTCTTGATATTTTATAACAATGTTGAAAAGTGAACTTAAATAGTAGTGAGGAAAACATTTTTTGTTTACAGCAGATGTGAAGCTATTTAATAATTGCTCTGATGATGATGATTATGATTAAGTTGATAGTGTTCGATGTCGTAGCAGTGTCAGAATTTTTTGTTGGCGTGTTTTCTTTTAGCGCTGTGTTAACTTGATGTCTTGTAAATGGCGCGGCCAGTGCTCTTGTAACAGTCTTTCCAACCACTGGCTGCTTTATAAAAGAAAAGCTTGGGAACAGAACCTTCGACTGTATAGATTTGAAGCCCTGAATGTAGAACAAAGATGTTTTCCTGATTTTTTTTTAACAATGTTGGAAAGTGAACATGAATAGTAGTGAGCAAAACTTTTTTGTTTATAGCAGTTGTAAAGCTATTTAATAGTTGCTTGGATGATGATCATGATTACGTTGATAGTGCTGGATGTTGTAGCGGAGCCAGAATTTTTTGTTAGCGTGTTTTCTTTCAGCGTTGTGTTAAATTGATGTCCTCTTAATGGCGCGGCAAGTGCTCTTGTAACAGTCTTTCCAACCACTGGCTGCATTTCAAAAGAACTTCAGTCGATAGAATGATCGGCATTAAGCAAAAAATAAATCCTGCAACATCGAATACCATTGTTAGTCGGATAAAAATTGGTGAACTGTGGGGACCGAACCTACGTCTGTATGGGTTTGAAGCCGTGCACTTTACCGATCAAGCAACTGGGCAAGACGACCTGCGAGAGCGAGAGAAAAGGGGAGAGAGATAGAGAGTGAGAAAGAGTGTATTTGATTTTCACATGTTTACTTAATTGTTTTCTTTTGGCACTGGCTGCTTTCCTCGCATAACTTCGTCGAAACAATTTTGAGCGCTGAGATATGAATAAACCCTGTCGCAATAATTGTTATCAATTCTATAGAACATACCAATATTCTCAGTCTAAGATATTGTATTCTCAGTCCACTGGTTTTACTTTCAAATTGGGAGATATATTTTCAGTCTGTTGTTATGTGCGAGAAGAGCTTGTGACTGTTTGTAAAGAACAATGATGGAAAAAACAAAATGTGTGAACACTAGGTTTTTGTGGTCGTATGTTTAGAAATGTGCAGAAATTCATTTTGAGGCGCTCGATATTTTCTGGACATTTTTGGATCCAATAAAATGTTGAAAGCTATTTGGAGGGAGATCCTTACCTTCTTTTACCAGTACTTCGCACAATATTGTTACGATTGGCACTTGCTTTCTGTTTCTGACTTCGTTGGAAGGATAATAAGCGCAGAGATTAGAAGAAACCCTGTCGTCATTTCCGTAAAACATAGTCTTCTCAGTCTTGATTGTATCCTCAATCCACAGGTTGTATTTTCACATCGGGAGAAATACATTTTGTCCGCAATACTTGCCCATTAGTCCTTACCATCGTCTTTAGTCTCATTTTACCCAATCCGAGTATGTACTCCTAATTCATGTGATGAACCGTTAGCCCATGAGAGGAGTCAACAAACGCTTGAAAATCAACCAGATCCTTTTTCTTAAGCACTTTTTGGACCTTAGTATGTGTCTTTCTGTAAAATATATCGTCGGTCTGTCAAATGTAATTGAAGATTCAGACACTTGTTTTTACTTCGAAATAAACCAAATGTCGTGGATTAGCCCCCTTGAATCTGCTTGTTTTACCTTCAGTTCAAGAGATGTTCCTTCAGTCCCAAAAATAGGTCTGCTTTTTGTTTGATTGAGTCTTACACCTTCAGCGTCGAGCTCTATATCGCTTATTATTGCTTTTAAATAGGCCCTGAAACTGTATTTTCACCTTTCTGTGACTGCAGTATTTCCTAAGCCTGTACCTACAATTGGCGATTTCATACCCACAGCGCCCAAAACCTACCCTCAGACAGTTACAAGCATATTGAGTCCCTGAGATTGTATCCTTGGTTCGTGGAATGTTTCCCCATGTCGTCTTACACGTCTTTGAAATCGTACCTACAGTCATTTGAATGTACCCCTAGGCCCTGAACCACTGGCCTCGCTCAAAAGTTAACGATTGTACAGTTTGCCTATACACTCTTAATCTGATATGTACCCTCAATCTGTTAGGTGTAAGTTTACAGAAAGTCGGAATAATAACTTTTCTTCCAGTGTGCTAATATTAGTCAGAGCGTTGAACCTCATTTAGCGTTGAGAAACCCTAGTCTATGAGATAAACCTGAGTCACTCGGATACACCATAATGTCCTAAAGTTGTGTTCTAACTTAAAATTTACCAGTTTCCAAATTACACTGCATCCCTTGCTCACTTGATGTACCCACAGTCCGAAGATGTGTCCTCTGTCCATTGCTTACTTCAAGAGGCTTTTTTTATGTTCTTTTAGGAATGGAAGGCATTCGATGTGAGATGTATCATTAAGCTATAAACCTGTTTCCTTTCAGAGATTTTACTCCCAAGCTGTTACCCTGCACCGCCAGTCAGCAAGACGTTCTTTTGGTTCCTTCTACTTTCTCTGACGCAGAAATACATTCTGAGTTCGATGTTCCCTCAAACCTTGAAAGAATGTCTCTTCTATTACTTCAGCATAATGTCATAAGCATGTATCTATGGTAGATCACATATTCTCTCAGTTCGACAAATATATCCTTAGTATTTACGACTATGACCTCACTAGTTTTTTAGCTCAAGTCGATTAACTTGTTCTATCTGCTTCCTTCATATTTCAAACTAATTTAATTGAATGTACCCTCCGATGACGCACCAATGCCTGCAATGTGATTTCATTGATAATGCTTTGGCCCCTACTTCTTCTTCATAAATTTAACCCTCAGTGTATAGGGTCTTAAATATGTATTCACCCTCATTTTTCTGTAACCACTCTCTTTCACTTCGGTCTTTCACTCTCTGTGTCTCTGTCTCTCTCTGTCTCTCGTTTCGCTATTTTTGTCTCTTTTCACCTCTGTCTCTCAATCTTTGTCTGTCTATTTCTTTCACTCACTCTCTCTCTCTCTCTCTCTCTCCGTCACTCTCTATCCATTTCGGAACTCTTTGTCTTACTCTCCACTCCTCCTTCTTATCTTTCCCTCTACTGTTTTTCACTTACAGTCTCTTGCTGTAGCTCTCTATCCCTCTTCTTGTCTCTCTTTCTCCCTGTCGCCCGCTTTATCTCTTTTCTCTCTATCCCTTCCCATTGCTTTCCCTCTTTTTTGTATATCTCTCCTCTCTTTCTATTTTTTTATCTTACTGCCACCTTTCACACATTCTCTCTATCTCTGTTTCTGTCTCTCACTATTCCACCATCTTCTTATTACCATCTTCTGTCTCACTATCTATCTTTCATCATTTTCTCACGTTCTGTCTCCCTACTAGTCTCCCTTTATTTCTTTGTTCTACCTGCAAACTTCTCTCTGTTTCTCTATCAATCCACAGGTCCATCCATCCATCCATCCATTCGTCCGTCCAATCAACCATTCATCCATCTCTTTTTGTTTACTTGATATTGCAGCTGTGGTCTCCTTGTTGTGTTTCTCACGTTTATAGGACTTTATTGTCGGACTATGATGTTAATCCTTTTCCTCCAAAAGATGTATTTTCTACAATAAGTATAGCTTCCTTTTTTCATATCCTCCCTAGGATATATAATTGACCTTTTCTCAGTTGATATGATGCTCCCTCGGTACGTAATTTTGGATGTCATCTGTTTTGATGAATATGGAGATGAAGAACCATGTAGAATTCTTCATCATGCCTTTTTAAAATGGAATATAAATATTTTAATTGGCACAATTGAGACATCTTGGCAAGATCTTACGAAATTATGTAATCACCCTGTGTATTTCTACATACGACCACTTTGAATGACATATGAACTTTACATATTTACCTTAAGAATGCCAAAAAGCCAAGGTTCCCATTTTATGATCAAGAGGAAATTGTTTATTGAAAATAATTCATAAACGTTCACGTAAGATTCTCCATATCATAATTGTGCTGTTTTGATTCATTGATTGATTGACGTGTTAAACATTATTTCAGTTTATATTTCGGTGGGCAGTGCACCTATCTATTCTTTGCTGTAATTTCTTTTCCTGGTATTACGTACAATATTTTTTCCAAGCCACTGGCTGCTTTCCCACATACCTATCGTCAAAACAATGTTCAACGTTGAGAGGGGAATGATTCATAAGACATGACTGTAAGCAATGCTTGAAAAAAAATTGGGCGAGCCGGGTATCAAATCAGCGACCTCCTATTCTCAAGTCCTTTATAGTTTCTCTATTGAGTGCTCAACACAGTATTATATCATTTACCTTCTTTCTCACATACTCAACGTCATAAACATTAAAACAGTAGCAGAGAAAAAGAGAGAGAGGGAGAGAGAGAGAGAGAGGGACGGAGGGGGGAGAGGGAGAGAGAGTAAAATCTTCTTGCAATGACTTTATAATCAATACTTGGAAAAAAATTGCCGGACTAAGAATTGGAACCAGCAATAACCTGTACTCAAGTCACGTAGATTGCCGACTGAGATACCGATTTTGGCATTGTTTTATCAATTGAAGATTTAATAAACGTCACAAAGATGATTTCAGCATGATCTTAGAAATGAAAACTATTGGAATAATTGTTTTAAGCAGGAAAGAATGCTGGTTTTATGCCGTGTATGCCCCACTACTTCAAGAGACATATCTGATTATTTGTCCACGTATAATTTATAGCCCTAAATAAAATTACAAAGGAAAATATAGTTGTCTCTTGCCTGAGTTTAAATGGATTGACGATGTTCGGATACATAGAGTTGAAAGTGTATTATTTCAGTCATATCAGTTATATCAGGGCGTCATGTACACCTATCCATGCAGTGCTGATATTTCATTTACCAGTACTTTGCACATAACTCCAACCTAATATGGTTTGCTTCCCTACATAACTGGTTTCGTGAAAAATGTTAGCGAAGAGAAATTAATGAATTTGTCTCAATGAATGTCAAGAAACCTAGAAAACAATCGTTACAGCTGGGGAACCGAACCTGAAAACTCCCAGCTTTAGGCATCATACTTCATCAACTGAGCAATCAGTCTAGGAAAAGGATGTTAGATTAGCCGGGCAATTGAACCATAGAACCTTGGGTTTACAGTCTGGAGCATAACTTTGATATTGGGAAAAAGGCAGAGAATGAGAGAGAGAGAGAACGAGAGAGAGAGAGAGAGAGAGCATTTGATTTTGAAATGTATACTTCACTTCTGAATGGTTGTTTTTTGCGAGAGAGAGCGAGAGAGAATCTTATTTTGAAATGGTACTATTTTTCTAGAGGGTCATATGCGAGAAGAAATAATGTTTTATTTCGAAAAATAGTGTTCAGATGTGTTGTGAAATGCAGAAAGAAAGAAAATGTGAGCGACGAGAAATTCACGAATTTCGTCGCAATATCTGTCATTAATCCTCGGATAAAAAATCCAAAAGCTGGAGAATCGAACCTATGAAGCCTAATTTTCAGGCCTTTTACGTCATCAGCTGAGCAACAGTGCTGAGAATTATGTTGATGAAGTTTCTTTTGTAATTGATCAGATCTTAAAGGGAGCCATTTAAACAAAAATGAAAGTTATGGGCCCGATCTGACGACTGAAACATAATTCGAATTAAGTCGCACGCACTTATATTTGCGATATTGGAGTTTATTTTACCGGCACTTTGCTTTTAACCTTTCCCAAGCCATTGTTTGTTTTGAAACGTAGATTACTTAAACATAGGTCAACGGTGGAAGAAGAATGAACCCCGTTACAATGAACTTATACAATCCTGAAAATTAGATTAGCCGTGGAATCAAACTATAGAACCATTGGATACTTTGCCATTGTTTTTAGTGATGTTGGCAGAGAGACAGAGAGACAGAGAAACAGAGTATTTGTTTTTGAAATGATTACTTAATTCCTGGAGGGGTGTTATGTGCAAGAAGAAAATATAACTTTTTGTAAAGAAAAGTGATGTATAAGTGTTTAGTGAATAGAAGGAAATAAAACCTACTTGAAAGGAGTCGAGGATATCTCCTGTTTAGGAATCCTTGACACAATTTGGTTTTGTAAAGAAGTGATCAAAAGAAAAGAAGTATGTTGCTGAAGTCTACTTGTGAAATCGATCGAATCCTAAAGGGGCCATTGATAAGGTAAACGAAAAACGTGTTAATGCGTCATGTTTGCTTGGAAAGAAAGACCTTACTGTAATGGTAGAAAATACTGGTATCATATCCCAAAGCCTGTCATCGTATTATGGAAGGAGTGGAAATGATAATTTCATAGTTTATTGTTGTTTACTGATTTTTTTTGGGCGGGGGGCGAAAGAATTAAAACTTGAGGATTAAAAAGAAAATAAACCTGAAAAAGCTGTGGACTAGGTATTGGAAATACTGTGGAGAAGCTTGAACTCGAGATAAAAAATGGAAGTGATATGAATGTAAAACAAGGATGGTTTCTTGATATTTTATAACAATGTTGAAAAGTGAACTTAAATAGTAGTGAGGAAAACATTTTTTGTTTACAGCAGATGTGAAGCTATTTAATAATTGCTCTGATGATGATTATGATTAAGTTGATAGTGTTCGATGTCGTAGCAGTGTCAGAATTTTTTGTTGGCGTGTTTTCTTTTAGCGCTGTGTTAACTTGATGTCGTGTAAATGGCGCGGCCAGTGCTCTTGTAACAGTCTTTCCAACCACTGGCTGCTTTATAAAAGAAAAGCTTGGGAACAGAACCTTCGACTGTATAGATTTGAAGCCCTGAATGTAGAACAAAGATGTTTTCCTGATTTTTTTTTAACAATGTTGGAAAGTGAACATGAATAGTAGTGAGCAAAACTTTTTTGTTTATAGCAGTTGTAAAGCTATTTAATAGTTGCTTGGATGATGATCATGATTACGTTGATAGTGCTGGATGTTGTAGCGGAGCCAGAATTTTTTGTTAGCGTGTTTTCTTTCAGCGTTGTGTTAAATTGATGTCTTCTTAATGGCGCGGCAAGTGCTCTTGTAACAGTCTTTCCAACCACTGGCTGCATTTCAAAAGAACTTCAGTCGATAGAATGATCGGCATTAAGCAAAAAATAAATCCTGCAACATCGAATACCATTGTTAGTCGGATAAAAATTGGTGAACTGTGGGGACCGAACCTACGTCTGTATGGGTTTGAAGCCGTGCACTTTACCGATCAAGCAACTGGGCAAGACGACCTGCGAGAGCGAGAGAAAAGGGGAGAGAGATAGAGAGTGAGAAAGAGTGTATTTGATTTTCACATGTTTACTTAATTGTTTTCTTTTGGCACTGGCTGCTTTCCTCGCATAACTTCGTCGAAACAATTTTGAGCGCTGAGATATGAATAAACCCTGTCGCAATAATTGTTATCAATTCTATAGAACATACCAATATTCTCAGTCTAAGATATTGTATTCTCAGTCCACTGGTTTTACTTTCAAATTGGGAGATATATTTTCAGTCTGTTGTTATGTGCGAGAAGAGCTTGTGACTGTTTGTAAAGAACAATGATGGAAAAAACAAAATGTGTGAACACTAGGTTTTTGTGGTCGTGTGTTTAGAAATGTGCAGAAATTCATTTTGAGGCGCTCGATATTTTCTGGACATTTTTGGATCCAATAAAATGTTGAAAGCTATTTGGAGGGAGATCCTTACCTTCTTTTACCAGTACTTCGCACAATATTGTTACGATTGGCACTTGCTTTCTGTTTCTGACTTCGTTGGAAGGATAATAAGCGCAGAGATTAGAAGAAACCCTGTCGTCATTTCCGTAAAACATAGTCTTCTCAGTCTTGATTGTATCCTCAATCCACAGGTTGTATTTTCACATCGGGAGAAATACATTTTGTCCGCAATACTTGCCCATTAGTCCTTACCATCGTCTTTAGTCTCATTTTACCCAATCCGAGTATGTACTCCTAATTCATGTGATGAACCGTTAGCCCATGAGAGGAGTCAACAAACGCTTGAAAATCAACCAGATCCTTTTTCTTAAGCACTTTTTGGACCTTAGTATGTGTCTTTCTGTAAAATGTATCGTCGGTCTGTCAAATGTAATTGAAGATTCAGACACTTGTTTTTACTTCGAAATAAACCAAATGTCGTGGATTAGCCCCCTTGAATCTGCTTGTTTTACCTTCAGTTCAAGAGATGTTCCTTCAGTCCCAAAAATAGGTCTGCTTTTTGTTTGATTGAGTCTTACACCTTCAGCGTCGAGTTCTATATCGCTTATTATTGCTTTTAAATAGGCCCTGAAACTGTATTTCCACCTTTCTGTGACTGCAGTATTTCCTAAGCCTGTACCTACAATTGGCGATTTCATACCCACAGCGCCCAAAACCTACCCTCAGACAGTTACAAGCATATTGAGTCCCTGAGATTGTATCCTTAGTTCGTGGAATGTTTCCCCATGTCGTCTTACACGTCTTTGAAATCGTACCTACAGTCATTTGAATGTACCCCTAGGCCCTGAACCACTGGCCTCGCTCAAAAGTTAACGATTGTACAGTTTGCCTATACACTCTTAATCTGATATGTACCCTCAATCTGTTAGGTGTAAGTTTACAGAAAGTCGGAATAATAACTTTTCTTCCAGTGTGCTAATATTAGTCAGAGCGTTGAACCTCATTTAGCGTTGAGAAACCCTAGTCTATGAGATAAACCTGAGTCACTCGGATACACCATAATGTCCTAAAGTTGTGTTCTAACTTAAAATTTACCAGTTTCCAAATTACACTGCATCCCTTGCTCACTTGATGTACCCACAGTCCGAAGATGTGTCCTCTGTCCATTGCTTACTTCAAGAGGCTTTTTTTATGTTCTTTTAGGAATGGAAGGCATTCAAAGTGAGATGTATCATTAAGCTATAAACCTGTTTCCTTTCAGATATTTTACTCCCAAGCTGTTACCCTGCACCGCCAGTCAGCAAGACGTTCTTTTGGTTCCTTCTACTTTCTCTGACGCAGAAATACATTCTGAGTTCGATGTTCCCTCAAACCTTGAAAGAATGTCTCTTCTATTACTTCAACATAATGTCATAAGCATGTATCTATGGTAGATCACATATTCTCTCAGTTCGACAAATATATCCTTAGTATTTACGACTATGACCTCACTAGTTTTTTAGCTCAAGTCGATTAACTTGTTCTATCTGCTTCCTTCATATTTCAAACTAATTTAATTGAATGTACCCTCCGATGACGCACCAATGCCTGCAATGTGATTTCATTGATAATGCTTTGGCCCCTACTTCTTCTTCATAAGTTTAACCCTCAGTGTATAGGGTCTTAAATATGTATTCACCCTCATTTTTCTGTAACCACTCTCTTTCACTTCGGTCTTTCACTCTCTGTGTCTCTGTCTCTCTCTGTCTCTCGTTTCGCTATTTTTGTCTCTTTTCACCTCTGTCTCTCAATCTTTGTCTGTCTATTTCTTTCACTCACTCTCTCTCTCTCTCTCTCTCTCTCCGTCACTCTCTATCCATTTCGGAACTCTTTGTCTTACTCTCCACTCCTCCTTCTTATCTTTCCCTGTACTGTTTTTCACTTACAGTCTCTTGCTGTAGCTCTCTATCCCTCTTCTTGTCTCTCTTTCTCCCTGTCGCCCGATTTATCTCTTTTCTCTCTATCCCTTCCCATTGCTTTCCCTCTTTCTTGTATATCTCTCCTCTCTTTCTATTTTTTTTATCTTACTGCCACCTTTCACACAATCTCTCTATCTCTGTTTCTGTCTCTCACTATTCCACCATCTTCTTATTACCATCTTCTGTCTCACTATCTATCTTTCATCATTTTCTCACGTTCTGTCTCCCTACTAGTCTCCCTTTATTTCTTTGTTCTACCTGCAAACTTCTCTCTGTTTCTCTATCAATCCACAGGTCCATCCATCCATCCATCCATTCGTCCGTCCAATCAACCATTCATCCATATCTTTTTGTTTACTTGATATTGCAGCTATGGTCTCCTTGTTGTGTTTCTCACGTTTATAGGACTTTATTGTCGGACTATGATGTTAATCCTTTTCCTCCAAAAGATGTATTTTCTACAATAAGTATAGCTTCCTTTTTTCATATCCTCCCTAGGATATATAATTGACCTTTTCTCAGTTGATATGATGCTCCCTCGGTACGTAATTTTGGATGTCATCTGTTTTGATGAATATGGAGATGAAGAACCATGTAGAATTCTTCATCATGCCTTTTTAAAATGGAATATAAATATTTTAATTGGCACAATTGAGACATCTTGGCAAGATCTTACGAAATTATGTAATCACCCTGTGCATTTCTACATACGACCACTTTGAATGACAAATGAACTTTACATATTTACCTTAAGAATGCCAAAAAGCCAAGGTTCCCATTTTATGATCAAGAGGAAATTGTTTATTGAAAATAATTCATAAACGTTCACGTAAGATTCTCCATATCATAATTGTGCTGTTTTGATTCATTGATTGATTGAAGTGTTAAACATTATTTCAGTTTATATTTCGGTGGGCAGTGCACCTATCTATTCTTTGCTGTAATTTCTTTTCCTGGTATTACGTACAATATTTTTTCTAAGCCACTGGCTGCTTTCCCACATACCTATCGTCAAAACAATGTTCAACGTTGAGAGGGGAATGATTCATAAGACATGACTGTAAGCAATGCTTGAAAAAAAATTGGGCGAGCCGGGTATCAAATCAGCGACCTCCTATTCTCAAGTCCTTTATAGTTTCTCTATTGAGTGCTCAACACAGTATTATATCATTTACCTTCTTTCTCACATACTCAACGTCATAAACATTAAAACAGTAGCAGAGAAAAAGAGAGAGAGAGAGAGAGAGAGAGAGGGACGGAGCGAGGAGGGGGGAGAGGGAGAGAGAGTAAAATCTTCTTGCAATGACTTTATAATCAATACTTGGAAAAAAATTGCCGAACTAAGAATTGGAACCAGCAATAACCTGTACTCAAGTCACGTAGATTGCCGACTGAGATACCGATTTTGGCATTGTTTTATCAATTGAAGATTTAATAAACGTCACAAAGATGATTTCAGCATGATCTTAGAAATGAAAACTATTGGAATAATTGTTTTAAGCAGGAAAGAATGCTGGTTTTATGCCGTGTATGCCCTACTACTTCAAGAGACATATCTGATTATTTGTCCACGTATAATTTATAGCCCTAAATAAAATTACAAAGGAAAATATAGTTGTCTCTTGCCTGAGTTTAAATGGATTGACGATGTTCGGATACATAGAGTTGAAAGTGTATTATTTCAGTCATATCAGTTATATCAGGGCGTCATGTACACCTATCCATGCAGTGCTGATATTTCATTTACCAGTACTTTGCACATAACTCCAACCTAATATGGTTTGCTTCCCTACATAACTGGTTTCGTGAAAAATGTTAGCGAAGAGAAATTAATGAATTTGTCTCAATGAATGTCAAGAAACCTAGAAAACAATCGTTACAGCTGGGGAACCGAACCTGAAAACTCCCAGCTTTAGGCATCATACTTCATCAACTGAGCAATCAGTCTAGGAAAAGGATGTTAGATTAGCCGGGCAATTGAACCATAGAACCTTGGGTTTACAGTCTGGAGCATAACTTTGATATTGGGAAAAAGGCAGAGAGAGAGAGAGAGAGAGAGCATTTGATTTTGAAATGTATACTTCACTTCTGAATGGTTGTTTTTTGCGAGAGAGAGCGAGAGAGAATCTTATTTTGAAATGGTACTATTTTTCTAGAGGGTCATATGCGAGAAGAAATAATGTTTTATTTCGAAAAATAATGTTCAGATGTGTTGTGAAATGCAGAAAGAAAGAAAATGTGAGCGACGAGAAATTCACGAATTTCGTCGCAATATCTGTCATTAATCCTCGGATAAAAAATCCAAAAGCTGGAGAATCGAACCTATGAAGCCTAATTTTCAGGCCTTTTACGTCATCAGCTGAGCAACAGTGCTGAGAATTATGTTGATGAAGTTTCTTTTGTAATTGATCAGATCTTAAAGGGAGCCATGTCAACAAAAATGAAAGTTATGGGCCCGATCTGACGACTGAAACATAATTCGAATTAAGTCGCACGCACTTATATTTGCGATATTGGAGTTTATTTTACCGGCACTTTGCTTTTAACCTTTCCCAAGCCATTGTTTGTTTTCAAACGTAGATTACTTAAACATAGGTCAACGGTGGAAGAAGAATGAACCCCGTTACAATGAACTTATACAATCCTGAAAATTAGATTAGCCGTGGAATCAAACTATAGAACCATTGGATACTTTGCCATTGTTTTTAGTGATGTTGGCAGAGAGACAGAGAGACAGAGAAACAGAGTATTTGTTTTTGAAATGATTACTTAATTCCTGGAGGGTTGTTATGTGCAAGAAGAAAATATAACTTTTTGTAAAGAAAAGTGATGTATAAGTGTTTAGTGAATAGAAGGAAATAAAACCTACTTGAAAGGAGTCGAGGATATCTCCTGTTTAGGAATCCTTGACACAATTTGGTTTTGTAAAGAAGTGATCAAAAGAAAAGAAGTATGTTGCTGAAGTCTACTTGTGAAATCGATCGAATCCTAAAGGGGCCATTGATAAGGTAAACGAAAAACGTGTTAATGCGTCATGTTTGCTTGGAAAGAAAGACCTTACTGTAGTGGTAGAAAATACTGGTATCATATCCCAAAGCCTGTCATCGTATTATGGAAGGAGTGGAAATGATAATTTCATAGTTTATTGTTGTTTACTGATTTTTTTTTGGGCGGGGGGCGAAAGAATTAAAACTTGAGGATTAAAAAGAAAATAAACCTGAAAAAGCTGTGGACTAGGTATTGGAAATACTGTGGAGAAGCTTGAACTCGAGATAAAAAATGGAAGTAATATGAATGTAAAACAAGGATGGTTTCTTGATATTTTATAACAATGTTGAAAAGTGAACTTAAATAGTAGTGAGGAAAACATTTTTTGTTTACAGCAGATGTGAAGCTATTTAATAATTGCTCTGATGATGATTATGATTAAGTTGATAGTGTTCGATGTCGTAGCAGTGTCAGAATTTTTTGTTGGCGTGTTTTCTTTTAGCGCTGTGTTAACTTGATGTCTTGGAAATGGCGCGGCCAGTGCTCTTGTAACAGTCTTTCCAACCACTGGCTGCATTATAAAAGAAAAGCTTGGGAACAGAACCTTCGACTGTATAGATTTGAAGCCCTGAATGTAGAACAAAGATGTTTTCCTGATTTTTTTTAACAATGTTGGAAAGTGAACATGAATAGTAGTGAGCAAAACTTTTTTGTTTATAGCAGTTGTAAAGCTATTTAATAGTTGCTTGGATGATGATCATGATTACGTTGATAGTGCTGGATGTTGTAGCGGAGCCAGAATTTTTTGTTAGCGTGTTTTCTTTCAGCGTTGTGTTAAATTGATGTCTTCTAAATGGCGCGGCCAGTGCTCTTGTAACAGTCTTTCCAACCACTGGCTGCATTTCAAAAGAACTTCAGTCGATAGAATGATCGGCATTAAGCAAAAAATAAATCCTGCAGCATCGAATACCATTGTTAGTCGGATAAAAATTGGTGAACTGTGGGGACCGAACCTACGTCTGTATGGGTTTGAAGCCGTGCACTTTACCGATCAAGCAACTGGGGAAGACGACTTGCGAGAGCGAGAGAAAAGGGGAGAGAGATAGAGAATGAGAAAGAGTGTATTTGATTTTCACATGTTTACTTAATTGTTTTCTTTTGGCACTGGCTGCTTTCCTCGCATAACTTCGTCGAAACAATTTTGAGCGCTGAGATATGAATAAACCCTGTCGCAATAATTGTTATCAATTCTATAGAACATACCAATATTCTCAGTCTAAGATATTGTATTCTCAGTCCACTGGTTTTACTTTCAAATTGGGAGATATATTTTCAGTCTGTTGTTATGTGCGAGAAGAGCTTGTGACTGTTTGTAAAGAACAATGATGGAAAAAACAAAATGTGTGAACACTAGGTTTTTGTGGTCGTGTGTTTAGAAATGTGCAGAAATTCATTTTGAAGCGCTCGATATTTTCTGGACATTTTTGGATCCAATAAAATGTTGAAAGCTATTTGGAGGGAGATCCTTACCTTCTTTTACCAGTACTTCGCACAATATTGTTACGATTGGCACTTGCTTTCTGTTTCTGACTTCGTTGGAAGGATAATAAGCGCAGAGATTAGAAGAAACCCTGTCGTCATTTCCGTAAAACATAGTCTTCTCAGTCTTGATTGTATCCTCAATCCACAGGTTGTATTTTCACATCGGGAGAAATACATTTTGTCCGCAATACTTGCCCATTAGTCCTTACCATCGTCTTTAGTCTCATTTTACCCAATCCGAGTATGTACTCCTAATTCATGTGATGAACCGTTAGCCCATGAGAGGAGTCAACAAACGCTTGAAAATCAACCAGATCCTTTTTCTTAAGCACTTTTTGGACCTTAGTATGTGTCTTTCTGTAAAATGTATCGTCGGTCTGTCAAATGTAATTATTCAGACACTTGTTTTTACTTCGAAATAAACCAAATGTCGTGGATTAGCCCCCTTGAATCTGCTTGTTTTACCTTCAGTTCAAGAGATGTTCCTTCAGTCCCAAAAATAGGTCTGCTATTTGTTTGATTGAGTCTTACACCTTCAGCGTCGAGTTCTATATCGCTTATTATTGCTTTTAAATAGGCCCTGAAACTGTATTTCCACCTTTCTGTGACTGCAGTATTTCCTAAGCCTGTACCTACAATTGGCGATTTCATACCCACAGCGCCCAAAATCTACCCTCAGACAGTTACAAGCATATTGAGTCCCTGAGATTGTATCCTTAGTTCGTGGAATGTTTCCCCATGTCGTCTTACACGTCTTTGAAATCGTACCTACAGTCATTTGAATGTACCCCTAGGCCCTGAACCACTGGCCTCGCTCAAAAGTTAACGATTGTACAGTTTGCCCATACACTCTTAATCTGATATGTACCCTCAATCTGTTAGGTGTAAGTTTACAGAGAGTCGGAATAATAACTTTTCTTCCAGTGTGCGAATATTAGTCAGAGCGTTGAACCTCATTTAGCGTTGAGAAACCCTAGTCTATGAGATAAACCTGAGTCACTCGGATACACCATAATGTCCTAAAGTTGTGTTCTAACTTAAAATTTACCAGTTTCCAAATTACACTGCATCCCTTGCTCACTTGATGTACCCACAGTCCGAAGATGTGTCCTCTGTCCATTGCTTACTTCAAGAGGCTTTTTTATGTTCTTTTAGGAATGGAAGCCATTCGATGTGAGATGTATCATTAAGCTATAAACCTGTTTCCTTTCAGAGATTTTACTCCCAAGCTGTTACCCTGCACCGCCAGTCAGCAAGACGTTCTTTTGGTTCCTTCTACTTTCTCTGACGCAGAAATACATTCTGAGTTCGATGTTCCCTCAAACCTTGAAAGAATATCTCTTCTATTACTTCAACATAATGTCATAAGCATGTATCTATGGTAGATCACATATTCTCTCAGTTCGACAAATATATCCTTAGTATTTACGACTATGACCTCATTAGTTTTTTAGCTCAAGTCGATTAACTTGTTCTATCTGCTTCCTTCATATTTCAAACTAATTTAATTGAATGTACCCTCCGATGACGCACCAATGCCTGCAATGTGATTTCATTGATAATGCTTTGGCCCCTACTTCTTCTTCTTAAGTTTAACCCTCAGTGTATAGGGTCTTAAATATGTATTCACCCTCATTTTTCTGTAACCACTCTCTTTCACTTCGGTCTTTCACTCTCTGTGTCTCTGTCTCTCTCTGTCTCTCGTTTCGCTATTTTTGTCTCTTTTCACCTCTGTCTCTCAATCTTTGTCTGTCTATTTCTTTCACTCACTCTCTCTCTCTCTCTCCCTCTCTCTCTCCGTCACTCTATATACATTTCGGAACTCTTTGTCTTACTCTCCACTCCTCCTTCTTATCTTTCCCTCTACTGTTTTTCACTTACAGTCTCTTGCTGTAGCTCTCTATCGCTCTTCTTGTCTCTCTTTCTCCCTGTCGCCCGCTTTATCTCTTTTCTCTCTATCCCTTCCCATTGCTTTCCCTCTTTTTTGTATAGCTCTCCTCTCTTTCTATTTTTTATCTTACTGCCACCTTTCACACAATCTCTCTATCTCTGTTTCTGTCTCTCACTATTCCACCATCTTCTTATTACCATCTTCTGTCTCACTATCTATCTTTCATCATTTTCTCACGTTCTGTCTCCCTACTAGTCTCCCTTTATTTCTTTGTTCTACCTGCAAACTTCTCTCTGTTTCTCTATCAATCCACAGGTCCATCCATCCATCCATCCATTCGTCCGTCCAATCAACCATTCATCCATCTCTTTTTGTTTACTTGATATTGCAGCTGTGGTCTCCTTGTTGTGTTTCTCACGTTTATAGGACTTTATTGTCGGACTATGATGTTAATCCTTTTCCTCCAAAAGATGTATTTTCTACAATATGTATAGCTTCCTTTTTTCATATCCTCCCCAGGATATATAATTGACCTTTTCTCAGTTGATATGATGCTCCCTCGGTACGTAATTTTGGATGTCATCTGTTTTGATGAATATGTAGATGAAGAACCATGTAGAATTCTTCATCATGCCTTTTTAAAATGGAATATAAATATTTTAATTGGCACAATTGAGACATCTTGGCAAGATCTTACGAAATTATGTAATCACCCTGTGCATTTCTACATACGACCACTTTGAATGACATATGAACTTTACATATTTACCTTAAGAATGCCAAAAAGCCAAGGTTCCCATTTTATGATCAAGAGGAAATTGTTTATTGAAAATAATTCATAAACGTTCACGTAAGATTCTCCATATCATAATTGTGCTGTTTTGATTCATTGATTGATTGAAGTGTTAAACATTATTTCAGTTTATATTTCGGTGGGCAGTGCACCTATCTATTCTTTGCTGTAATTTCTTTTCCTGGTATTACGTACAATATTTTTTCCAAGCCACTGGCTGCTTTCCCACATACCTATCGTCAAAACAATGTTCAACGTTGAGAGGGGAATGATTCATAAGACATGACTGTAAGCAATGCTTGGAAAAAATTGGGCGAGCCGGGTATCAAATCAGCGACCTCCTATTCTCAAGTCCTTTATAGTTTCTCTATTGAGTGCTCAACACAGTATTATATCATTTACCTTCTTTCTCACATACTCAACGTCATAAACATTAAAACAGTAGCAGAGAAAAAGAGACAGAGGGAGGGAGAGAGAGAGAGAGAGAGAGAGAGAGAGAGAGAGGGACGGAGCGAGGAGGGGGGAGAGGGAGAGAGAGTAAAATCGTCTTGCAATGACTTTATAATCAATACTTGGAAAAAAATTGCCGAACTAAGAATTGGAACCAGCAATAACCTGTACTCAAGTCACGTAGATTGCCGACTGAGATACCGATCTTGGCATTGTTTTATCAATTGAAGATTTAATAAACGTCACAAAGATGATTTCAGCATGATCTTAGAAATGAAAACTATTGGAATAATTGTTTTAAGCAGGAAAGAATGCTGGTTTTATGCCGTGTATGCCCCACTACTTCAAGAGACATATCTGATTATTTGTCCACGTATAATTTATAGCCCTAAATAAAATTACAAAGGAAAATATAGTTGTCTCTTGCCTGAGTTTAAATGGATTGACGATGTTCGGATACATAGAGTTGAAAGTGTATTATTTCAGTCATATCAGTTATATCAGGGCGTCATGTACACCTATCCATGCAGTGCTGATATTTTATTTACCAGTACTTTGCACATAACTCCAAACTAATATGGTTTGCTTCCCTACATAACTGGTTTCGTGAATAATGTGAGCGAAGAGAAATTAATGAATTTGTCTCAATGAATGTCAAGAAACCTAGAAAACAATCGTTACAGCTGGGGAACCGAACCTGAAAACTCCCAGCTTTAGGCATCATACTTCATCAACTGAGCAATCAGTCTAGGAAAAGGATGTTAGATTAGCCGGGCAATTGAACCATAGAACCTTGGGTTTACAGTCTGGAGCATAACTTTGATATTGGGAAAAAGGCAGAGAATGAGAGAGAGAGAGATAGAGAGCATTTGATTTTGAAATGTATACTTCACTTCTGAATGGTTGTTTTTTGCGAGAGAGAGCGAGAGAGAATCTTATTTTGAAATGGTACTATTTTTCTAGAGGGTCATATGCGAGAAGAAATAATGTTTTATTTCGAAAAATAATGTTCAGATGTGTTGTGAAATGCAGAAAGAAATAAAATGTGAGCGACGAGAAATTCACGAATTTCGTCGCAATATCTGTCATTAATCCTTGGATAAAAAATCCAAAAGCTGGAGAATCGAACCTATGAAGCCTAATTTTCAGGCCTTTTACGTCATCAACTGAGCAACAGTGCTGAGAATTATGTTGATGAAGTTTCTTTTGTAATTGATCAGATCTTAAAGGGAGCCATTTAAACAAAAATGGAAGTTATGGGCCCGATCTGACGACTGAAACATAATTCGAATTAAGTCGCACGCACTTATATTTGCGATATTGGAGTTTATTTTACCGGCACTTTGCTTTTAACCTTTCCCAAGCCATTGTTTGTTTTCAAACGTAGATTACTTGAACATAGGTCAACGGTGAAAGAAGAATGAACCCCGTTACAATGAACTTATACAATCCTGAAAATTAGATTAGCCGTGGAATCAAACTATAGAACCATTGGATACTTTGCCATTGTTTTTAGTAATGTTGGCAGAGAGACAGAGAGACAGAGAAACAGAGTATTTGTTTTTGAAATGATTACTTAATTCCTGGAGGGTTGTTATGTGCAAGAAGAAAATATAACTTTTTGTAAAGAAAAGTGATGTATAAGTGTTTAGTGAATAGAAGGAAATAAAACCTACTTGAAAGGAGTCGAGGATATCTCCTGTTTAGGAATCCTTGACACAATTTGGTTTTGTAAAGAAGTGATCAAAAGAAAAGAAGTATGTTGCTGAAGTCTACTTGTGAAATCGATCGAATCCTAAAGGGGCCATTGATAAGGTAAACGAAAAACGTGTTAATGCGTCATGTTTGCTTGGAAAGAAAGACCTTACTGTAATGGTAGAAAATACTGGTATTATATCCCAAAGCCTGTCATCGTATTATGGAAGGAGTGGAAATGATAATTTTATAGTTTATTGTTGTTTACTGACTTTTTTTGGGCGGGGGGCGAAACAATTAAAACTTGAGGATTAAAAAGAAAATAAACCTGAAAAAGCTGTGGACTAGGTATTGGAAATACTGTGGAGAAGCTTGAACTCGAGATAAAAAATGGAAGTGATATGAATGTAAAACAAAGATGGTTTCTTGATATTTTTTAACAATGTTGAAAAGTGAACTTAAATAGTAGTGAGGAAAACATTTTTTGTTTACAGCAGATGTGAAGCTATTTAATAATTGCTCTGATGATGATTATGATTAAGTTGATAGTGTTCGATGTCGTAGCAGTGTCAGAATTTTTTGTTGGCGTGTTTTCTTATAGCGCTGTGTTAACTTGATGTCTTGTAAATGGCGCAGCCAGTGTTCTTGTAACAGTCTTTCCAACCACTGGCTGCATTTCAAAAGAACTTCAGTCGATAGAATGATCGGCATTAATCCTGCAACATCGAATAACATTGTTAGATTTGAAGCCCTGAATGTAGAACAAAGATGTTTTCCTGATTTTTTTTTAACAATGTTGGAAAGTGAACATGAATAGTAGTGAGCAAAACCTTTTTTGTTTATAGCAGTTGTAAAGCTATTTAATGATCATGATTACGTTGATAGTGCTGGATGTTGTAGCGGAGCCAGAATTTTTTGTTAGCGTGTTTTCTTTCAGCGTTGTGTTAAATTGATGTCTTCTAAATGGCGCGGCCAGTGCTCTTGTAACAGTCTTTCCAACCACTGGCTGCATTTCAAAAGAACTTCAGTCGATAGAATGATCGGCATTAAGCAAAAAATAAATCCTGCAGCATCGAATACCATTGTTAGTCGGATAAAAATTGGTGAACTGTGGGGACCGAACCTACGTCTGTATGGGTTTGAAGCCGTGCACTTTACCGATCAAGCAACTGGGCAAGACGACCTGCGAGAGCGAGAGAAAAGGGGAGAGAGATAGAGAGTGAGAAAGAGTGTATTTGATTTTCACATGTTTACTTATTGTTTTCTTTTGGCACTGGCTGCTTTCCTCGCATAACTTCGTCGAAACAATTTTGAGCGCTGAGATATGAATAAACCCTGTCGCAATAATTGTTATCAATTCTATAGAACATACCAATATTCTCAGTCTAAGATATTGTATTCTCAGTCCACTGGTTTTACTTTCAAATTGGGAGATATATTTTCAGTCTGTTGTTATGTGCGAGAAGAGCTTGTGACTGTTTGTAAAAAACAATGATGGAAAAAACAAAATGTGTGAACACTAAGTTTTTGTGGTCGTGTGTTTAGAAATGTGCAGAAATTCATTTTGAGGCGCTCGATATTTTCTGGACATTTTTGGATCCAATAAAATGTTGAAAGCTATTTGGAGGGAGATCCTTACCTTCTTTTACCAGTACTTCGCACAATATTGTTACGATTGGCACTTGCTTTCTATTTCTGACTTCGTTGGAAGGATAATAAGCGCAGAGATTAGAAGAAACCCTGTCGTCATTTCCGTAAAACATAGTCTTCTCAGTCTTGATTGTATCCTCAATCCACAGGTATTTTCACATCGGGAGAAATACATTTTGTCCGCAATACTTGCCCATTAGTCCTTACCATCGTCTTTAGTCTCATTTTACCCAATCCGAGTATGTACTCCTAATTCATGTGATGAACCGTTAGCCCATGAGAGGAGTCAACAAACGCTTGAAAATCAACCAGATCCTTTTTCTTAAGCACTTTTTGGACCTTAGTATGTGTCTTTCTGTAAAATGTATCGTCGGTCTGTCAAATGTAATTATTCAGACACTTGTTTTTACTTCGAAATAAACCAAATGTCGTGGATTAGCCCCCTTGAATCTGCTTGTTTTACCTTCAGTTCAAGAGATGTTCCTTCAGTCCCAAAAATAGGTCTGCTATTTGTTTGATTGAGTCTTACACCTTCAGCGTCGAGTTCTATATCGCTTATTATTGCTTTTAAATAGGCCCTGAAACTGTATTTCCACCTTTCTGTGACTGCAGTATTTCCTAAGCCTGTACCTACAATTGGCGATTTCATACCCACAGCGCCCAAAACCTACCCTCAGACAGTTACAAGCATATTGAGTCCCTGAGATTGTATCCTTAGTTCGTGGAATGTTTCCCCATGTCGTCTTACACGTCTTTGAAATCGTACCTACAGTCATTTGAATGTACCCCTAGGCCCTGAACCACTGGCCTCGCTCAAAAGTTAACGATTGTACAGTTTGCCTATACACTCTTAATCTGATATGTACCCTCAATCTGTTAGGTGTAAGTTTACAGAGAGTCGGAATAATAACTTTTCTTCCAGTGTGCGAATATTAGTCAGAGCGTTGAACCTCATTTAGCGTTGAGAAACCCTAGTCTATGAGATAAACCTGAGTCACTCGGATACACCATAATGTCCTAAAGTTGTGTTCTAACTTAAAATTTACCAGTTTCCAAATTACACTGCATCCCTTGCTCACTTGATGTACCCACAGTCCGAAGATGTGTCCTCTGTCCATTGCTTACTTCAAGAGGCTTTTTTTATGTTCTTTTAGGAATGGAAGGCATTCGATGTGAGATGTATCATTAAGCTATAAACCTGTTTCCTTTCAGAGATTTTACTCCCAAGCTGTTACCCTGCACCGCCAGTCAGCAAGACGTTCTTTTGGTTCCTTCTACTTTCTCTGACGCAGAAATACATTCTGAGTTCGATGTTCCCTCAAACCTTGAAAGAATGTCTCTTCTATTACTTCAACATAATGTCATAAGCATGTATCTATGGTAGATCACATATTCTCTCAGTTCGACAAATATATCCTTAGTATTTACGACTATGACCTCACTAGTTTTTTAGCTCAAGTCGATTAACTTGTTCTATCTGCTTCCTTCATATTTCAAACTAATTTAATTGAATGTACCCTCCGATGACGCACCAATGCCTGCAATGTGATTTCATTGATAATGCTTTGGCCCCTACTTCTTCTTCATAAGTTTAACCCTCAGTGTATAGGGTCTTAAATATGTATTCACCCTCATTTTTCTGTAACCACTCTCTTTCACTTCGGTCTTTCACTCTCTGTGTCTCTGTCTCTCTCTGTCTCTCGTTTCGCTATTTTTGTCTCTTTTCACCTCTGTCTCTCAATCTTTGTCTGTCTATTTCTTTCACTCACTCTCTCTCTCTCTCTCTCTCTCTCTCTCTCCGTCACTCTCTATCCATTTCGGAACTCTTTGTCTTACTCTCCACTCCTCCTTCTTATCTTTCCCTCTACTGTTTTTCACTTACAGTCTCTTGCTGTAGCTCTCTATCCCTCTTCTTGTCTCTCTTTCTCCCTGTCGCCCGCTTTATCTCTTTTCTCTCTATCCCTTCCCATTGCTTTCCCTCTTTTTTGTATATCTCTCCTCTCTTTCTATTTTTTATCTTACTGCCACCTTTCACACAATCTCTCTATCTCTGTTTCTGTCTCTCACTATTCCACCAACTTCTTTCCACCATCTTCTGTCTCACTATCTATCTTTCATCATTTTCTCACGTTCTGTCTCCCTACTAGTCTCCCTTTATTTCTTTGTTCTACCTGCAAACTTCTCTCTGTTTCTCTATCAATCCACAGGTCCATCCATCCATCCATTCATCCGTCCAATCAACCATTCATCCATCTCTTTTTGTTTACTTGATATTGCAGCTGTGGTCTCCTTGTTGTGTTTCTCACGTTTATAGGACTTTATTGTCGGACTATGATGTTAATCCTTTTCCTCCAAAAGATGTATTTTCTACAAAAAGTATAGCTTCCTTTTTTCATATCCTCCCCAGGATATATAATTGACCTTTTCTCAGTTGATATGATGCACCCCCGGTACGTAATTTTGGATGTCATCTGCTTTGATGAATATGTAGATGAAGAACCATGTAGAATTCTTCATCATGCCTTTTTAAAATGGAATATAAATATTTTAATTGGCACAATTGAGACATCTTGGCAAGATCTTACGAAATTATGTAATCACCCTGTTCATTTCTACATACGACCACTTTGAATGACATATGAACTTTACATATTTACCTTAAGAATGCCAAAAAGCCAAGGTTCCCATTTTATGATCAAGAGGAAATTGTTTATTGAAAATAATTCATAAACGTTCACGTAAGATTCTCCATATCATAATTGTGCTGTTTTGATTCATTGATTGATTGAAGTGTTAAACATTATTTCAGTTTATATTTCGGTGGGCAGTGCACCTATCTATTCTTTGCTGTAATTTCTTTTCCTGGTATTACGTACAATATTTTTTCCAAGCCACTGGCTGCTTTCCCACATACCTATCGTCAAAACAATGTTCAACGTTGAGAGGGGAATGATTCATAAGACATGACTGTAAGCAATGCTTGAAAAAAAATTGGGCGAGCCGGGTATCAAATCAGCGACCTCCTATTCTCAAGTCCTTTATAGTTTCTCTATTGAGTGCTCAACACAATATATCATTTACCTTCTTTCTCACATACTCAACGTCATAAACATTAAAACAGTAGCAGAGAAAAAGAGAGAGAGGGAGAGAGAGAGAGAGAGAGGGACGGAGCGAGGAGGGGGGAGGAGAGGGAGAGAGAGTAAAATCTTCTTGCAATGACTTTATAATCAATACTTGGAAAAAAAATTGCCGAACTAAGAATTGGAACCAGCAATAACCTGTACTCAAGTCACGTAGATTGCCGACTGAGATACCGATCTTGGCATTGTTTTATCAATTGAAGATTTAATAAACGTCACAAAGATGATTTCAGCATGATCTTAGAAATGAAAACTATTGGAATAATTGTTTTAAGCAGGAAAGAATGCTGGTTTTATGCCGTGTATGCGCCACTACTTCAAGAGTCATATCTGATTATTTGTCCACGTATAATTTATAGCCCTAAATAAAATTACAAAGGAAAATATAGTTGTCTCTTGCCTGAGTTTAAATGGATTGACGATGTTCGGATACATAGAGTTGAAAGTGTATTATTTCAGTCATATCAGTTATATCAGGGCGTCATGTACACCTATCCATGCAGTGCTGATATTTTATTTACCAGTACTTTGCACATAACTCCAACCTGATATGGTTGCTTCCCTACATAACTGGTTTCGTGAAAAATGTGAACGAAGAGAAATTAATGAATTTGTCTCAATGAATGTCAAGAAACCTAGAAAACAATCGTTACAGCTGGGGAACCGAACCTGAAAACTCCCAGCTTTAGGCATCATACTTCATCAACTGAGCAATCAGTCTAGGAAAAGGATGTTAGATTAGCCGGGCAATTGAACCATAGAACCTTGGGTTTACAGTCTGGAGCATAGCTTTGATATTGGGAAAAAGGCAGAGAATGAGAGAGAGAGAGAGAGAGGGAGAGAGCATTTGATTTTGAAATGTATACTTCACTTCTGAATGGTTGTTTTTTGCGAGAGAGAGCGAGAGAGAATCTTATTTTGAAATGGTACAATTTTTCTAGAGGGTCATATGCGAGAAGAAATAATGTTTTATTTCGAAAAATAATGTTCAGATGTGTTGTGAAATGCAGAAAGAAAGAAAATGTGAGCGACGAGAAATTCACGAATTTCGTCGCAATATCTGTCATTAATCCTCGGATAGAAAATCCAAAAGCTGGAGAATCGAACCTATGAAGCCTAATTTTCAGGCCTTTTACGTCATCAGCTGAGCAACAGTGCTGAGAATTATGTTGATGAAGTTTCTTTTGTAATTGATCAGATCTTAAAGGGAGCCATTTAAACAAAAATGAAAGTTATGGGCCCGATCTGACGACTGAAACATAATTCGAATTAAGTCGCACGCACTTATATTTGCGATATTGGAGTTTATTTTACCGGCACTTTGCTTTTAACCTTTCCCAAGCCATTGTTTGTTTTCAAACGTAGATTACTTGAACATAGGTCAACGGTGGAAGAAGAATGAACCCCGTTACAATGAACTTATACAATCCTGGGAATTAGATTAGCCGTGGAATCAAACTATAGAACCATTGGATACTTTGCCATTGTTTTTAGTGATGTTGGCAGAGAGACAGAGAGACAGAGAAACAGAGTATTTGTTTTTGAAATGATTACTTAATTCCTGGAGGGTTGTTATGTGCAAGAAGAAAATATAACTTTTTGTAAAGAAAAGTGATGTATAAGTGTTTAGTGAATAGAAGGAAATAAAACCTACTTGAAAGGAGTCGAGGATATCTCCTGTTTAGGAATCCTTGACACAATTTGGTTTTGTAAAGAAGTGATCAAAAGAAAAGAAGTATGTTGCTGAAGTCTACTTGTGAAATCGATCGAATCCTAAAGGGGCCATTGATAAGGTAAACGAAAAACGTGTTAATGCGTCATGTTTGCTTGGAAAGAAAGACCTTACTGTAATGGTAGGAAATACTGGTATCATATCCCAAAGCCTGTCATCGTATTATGGAAGGAGTGGAAATGATAATTTTATAGTTTATTGTTGTTTACTGATTTTTTTTTGGGCGGGGGGCGAAAGAATTAAAACTTGAGGATTAAAAAGAAAATAAACCTGAAAAAGCTGTGGACTAGGTATTGGAAATACTGTGGAGAAGCTTGAACTCGAGATAAAAAATGGAAGTGATATGAATGTAAAACAAGGATGGTTTCTTGATATTTTATAACAATGTTGAAAAGTGAACTTAAATAGTAGTGAGAAAAACATTTTTTGTTTACAGCAGATGTGAAGCTATTTAATAATTGCTCTGATGATGATTATGATTAAGTTGATAGTGTTCGATGTCGTAGCAGTGTCAGAATTTTTGTTGGCGTGATTTCTTTTAGCGCTGATGTCTTGTAAATGGCGCGGCCAGTGCTCTTGTAACAGTCTTTCCAACCACTGGCTGCATTATAAAAGAAAAGCTTGGGAACAGATCCTTCGACTGTATAGATTTGAAGCCCAGAATGTAGAACAAAGATGTTTTCCTGATTTTTTTTAACAATGTTGGAAAGTGAACATGAATAGTAGTGAGCAAAACTTTTTTGTTTATAGCAGTTGTAAAGCTATATAATAGTTGCTTGGATGATGATCATGATTACGTTGATAGTGCTGGATGTTGTAGCGGAGCCAGAATTTTTTGTTAGCGTGTTTTCTTTCAGCGTTGTGTTAAATTGATGTCTTCTAAATGGCGCGGCAAGTGCTCTTGTAACAGTCTTTCCAACCACTGGCTGCATTTCAAAAGAACTTCAGTCGATAGAATGATCGGCATTAAGCAAAAAATAAATCCTGCAACATCGAATACCATTGTTAGTCGGATAAAAATTGGTGAACTGTGGGGACCGAACCTACGTCTGTATGGGTTTGAGGCGTGCACTTTACCGATCAAGCAACTGGGCAAGACGACCTGCGAGAGCGAGAGAAAAGGGGAGAGAGATTTTCTTTTGGCACTGGCTGCTTTCCTCGCATAACTTCGTCGAAACAATTTTGAGCGTTGAGATATGAATAAACCCTGTCGCAATAATTGTTATCAATTCTATAGAACATACCAATATTCTCAGTCTAAGATATTGTATTCTCAGTCCACTGGTTTTACTTTCAAATTGGGAGATATATTTACAGTCTGTTGTTATGTGCGAGAAGAGCTTGTGACTGTTTGTAAAGAACAATGATGGAAAAAACAAAATGTGTGAACACTAAGTTTTTGTGGTCGTGTGTTTAGAAATGTGCAGAAATTCATTTTGAGGCGCTCGATATTTTCTGGACATTTTTGGATCCAATAAAATGTTGAAAGCTATTTGGAGGGAGATCCTTACCTTCTTTTACCAGTACTTCGCACAATATTGTTACGATTGGCACTTGCTTTCTGTTTCTGACTTCGTTGGAAGGATAATAAGCGCAGAGATTAGAAGAAACCCTGTCGTCATTTCCGTAAAACATAGTCTTCTCAGTCTTGATTGTATCCTCAATCCACAGGTTGTATTTTCACATCGGGAGAAATACATTTTGTCCGCAATACTTGCCCATTAGTCCTTACCATCGTCTTTAGTCTCATTTTACCCAATCCGAGTATGTACTCCTAATTCATGTGATGAACCGTTAGCCCATGAGAGGAGTCAACAAACGCTTGAAAATCAACCAGATCCTTTTTCTTAAGCACTTTTTGGACCTTAGTATGTGTCTTTCTGTAAAATGTATCGTCGGTCTGTCAAATGTAATTGAAGATTCAGACACTTGTTTTTACTTCGAAATAAACCAAATGTCGTGGATTAGCCCCCTTGAATCTGCTTGTTTAACCTTCAGTTCAAGAGATGTTCCTTCAGTCCCAAAAATAGGTCTGCTATTTGTTTGATTGAGTTTTACACCTTCAGCGTCGAGCTCTATATCGCTTATTATTGCTTTTAAATAGGCCCAGAAACTGTATTTCCACCTTTCTGTGACTGCAGTATTTCCTAAGCCTGTACCTACAATTGGCGATTTCATACCTACAGCGCCCAAAACCTACCCTCAGACAGTTACAAGCATATTGAGTCCCTGAGATTGTATCCTCAGTTCGTGGAATGTTTCCCCATGTCGTCTTACACATCTTTGAAATCGTACCTACAGTCATTTGAATGTACCCCTAGGCCCTGAACCACTGGCCTCGCTCAAAAGTTAACGATTGTACAGTTTGCCTATACACTCTTAATCTGATATGTACCCTCAATCTGTTAGGTGTAAGTTTACAGAGAGTCGGAATAATAACTTTTCTTCCAGTGTGCTAATATTAGTCAGAGCGTTGAACCTCATTTAGCGTTGAGAAACCCTAGTCTATGAGCTAAACCTAAGTCACTCAGATACATTATAATGTCCTAAAGTTGTTTTCTAACTTAAAAGTTACTAGTTTCCAAATTACACTGCATCCCTTGCTCACTTGATGTACCCACAGTCCGAAGATGTGTTCTCTGTCCATTGCTTACTTCAAGAGGCTTTTTTTATGTTCTTTTAGGAACAGAAGCCATTCGATGTGAGATGCATCATTAAGCTATAAACCTATTTCCTTTCAGAGATTTTACTCCCAAGCTGTTACCCTGCACCGACAGTCAGCAAGACGTTCTTTTGGTTCCTTCTGAGTTCGATGTTCCCTCAAACCTTGAAAGAATGTCTCTTCTATTACTTCAACATAATGTCATAAGCATGTATCTATGGTAGATCATATATTCTCTCAGTTCGAGAAATATATCCTTAGTATTTACGACTATGACCTCACTAGTTTTTTAGCTCAAGTCGATTAACTTGTTCTATCTGCTTCCTTCATATTTCAAACTAATTTAATTGGATGTACCCTCCGATGACGCACCAATGCCTGCAATGTGATTTCATTGATAATGCTTTGGCCCCTACTTCTTCTTCATAAGTTTAACCCTCAGTCTATAGGGTCTTAAATATGTATTCACCCTCATTTTTCTGTAACCACTCTCTTTCACTTCGGTCTTTCACTCTCTGTGTCTCTGTCTCTCTCTGTCTCTCGTTTCGCTATTTTTGTCTCTTTTCACCTCTGTCTCTCAATCTTTGTCTGTCTATTTCTTTCACTCACTCACTCTCTCTCTCTCTCTCTCTCTCTCTCTCTCTCTCTCCGTCACTCTATATACATTTCGGAACTCTTTGTCTTACTCTCCACTCCTCCTTCTTATCTTTCCCTCTACTGTTTTTCATTTACAGTCTCTTGCTGTAGCTCTCGATCCCTCTTCTTGTCTCTCTTTCTCCCTGTCGCCCGCTTTATCTCTTTTCTCTCTATCCCTTCCCATTGCTTTCCCTCTTTTTTGTATATCTCTCCTCTCTTTCTATTTTTTATCTTACTGCCACCTTTCACACAATCTCTCTATCTCTGTTTCTGTCTCTCACTATTCCACCAACTTCTTTCCACCATCTTCTGTCTCACTATCTATCTTTCATCATTTTCTCACGTTCTGTCTCCCTACTAGTCTCCCTTTATTTCTTTGTTCTACCTGCAAACTTCTCTCTGTTTCTCTATCAATCCACAGGTCCATCCATCCATTCATCCATCCATCTATTCATCCGTCCAATCAACCATTCATCCATCTCTTTTTGTTTTATTGATATTGCAGCTGTGGTCTCCTTGTTGTGTTTCTCACGTTTATAGGACTTTATTGTCGGACTATGATGTTAATCCTTTTCCTCCAAAAGATGTACTTTCTACAGTAAGTATAGCTTCCTTTTTTCATATCCTCCCCAGGATATATAATTGACCTTTTCTCAGTTGGTATGATGCTCCCTCGGTACGTAATTTTGGATGTCATCTGTTTTGATGAATATGTAGATGAAGAACCATGTAGAATTCTTCATCATGCCTTTTTAAAATGGAATATAAATATTTTAATTGGCACAATTGAGACATCTTGGCAAGATCTTACGAAATTATGTAATCACCCTGTGCATTTCTACATACGACCACTTTGAATGACATATGAACTTTACATATTTACCTTAAGAATGCCAAAAAGCCAAGGTTCCCATTTTATGATCAAGAGGAAATTGTTTATTGAAAATAATTCATAAACGTTCACGTAAGATTCTCCATATCATAATTGTGTTGTTTTGATTCATTGATTGATTGAAGTGTTAAACATTATTTCAGTTTATATTTCGGTGGGCAGTGCACCTATCTATTCTTTGCTGTAATTTCTTTTCCTGGTATTACGTACAATATTTTTTCCAAGCCACTGGCTGCTTTCCCACATACCTATCGTCAAAACAATGTTCAACGTTGAGAGGGGAATGATTCATAAGACATGACTGTAAGCAATGCTTGGAAAAAATTGGGCGAGCCGGGTATCAAACCAGCGACCTCCTATTCTCAAGTCCTTTATAGTTTCTCTATTGAGTGCTCAACACAATATTATATCATTTACCTTCTTTCTCACATATTCAACGTCATGAACATTAAAACAGTAGTCTGCTAAAAGAGAGAGAGGGATGGGGCGAGCAGGGGTGAGAGGGAGAGAGAGTAAAACCTTCTTGCAATGACTTTATAATCAATACTTGGAAAAAAAATTGCCGAACTAAGAATTGGAAAAGGAAAATATAGTTGTCTCTTGCCTGAGTTTAAATGGATTGACGATGTTCGGATACATAGAGTTGAAATTGTATTATTTCAGCCATATCAGTTAAATCAGGGCGTCATGTACACCTATCCATGCAGTGCTGATATTTTATTTACCAGTACTTTGCACATAACTCCAACCTAATATGGTTGCTTCCCTACATAACTGGTTTCGTGAAAAATGTGAGCGAAGAGAAATTAATGAATTTGTCTCAATGAATGTCAAGAAACCTAGAAAACAATCGTTACAGCTGGGGAACCGAACCTGAAAACTCCCAGCTTTAGGCATCATACTTCATCAACTGAGCAATCAGTCTAGGAAAAGGATGTTAGATTAGCCGGGCAATTGAACCATAGAACCTTGGGTTTACAGTCTGGAGCATAACTTTGATATTGGGAAAAAGGCAGAGAATGAGAGAGAGAGAGAGAGAGAGAGAGAGAGCATTTGATTTTGAAATGTATACTTCACTTCTGAATGGTTGTTTTTTTGCGAGAGAGAGCGAGTGAGAATCTTATTTTGAAATGGTACAATTTTTCTAGAGGGTCATATGCGAGAAGAAATAATGTTTTATTTCGAAAAATAATGTTCAGATGTGTTGTGAAATGCAGAAAGAAAGAAAATGTGAGCGACGAGAAATTCACGAATTTCGTCGCAATATCTGTCATTAATCCTTGGATAAAAAAATCCTAAAGCTGGAGAATCGAACCTATGAAGCCTAATTTTCAGGCCTTTTACGTCATCAGCTGAGCAACAGTGCTGAGAATTATGTTGATGAAGTTTCTTTTGTAATTGATCAGATCTTAAAGGGAGCCATGTAAACAAAAATGAAAGTTATTGGCCCGATCTGACGCCTGAAACATAATTCGAATTAAGTCGCACGCACTTATATTTGCGATATTGGAGTTTATTTTACCTGCACTTTGCTTTTAACCTTTCCCAAGCCATTGTTTGTTTTCAAACGTAGATTACTTGAACATAGGTCAACGGTGGAAGAAGAATGAACCCCGTTACAATGAACTTATACAATCCTGAAAATTAGATTAGCCGTGGAATCAAACTATAGAACCATTGGATACTTTGCCATTGTTTTTAGTGATGTTGGCAGAGAGACATAGAGAGAGACAGAGAAACAGAGTATTTGTTTTTGAAATGATTACTTAATTCCTGGAGGGTTGTTATGTGCAAGAAGAAAATATAACTTTTTGTAAAGAAAAGTGATGTATAAGTGTTTAGTGAATAGAAGGAAATAAAACCTACTTGAAAGGAGTCGAGGATATCTCCTGTTTAGGAATCCTTGACACAATTTGGTTTTGTAAAGAAGTGATGAAAAGGAAAGAAGTATGTTGCTGAAGTCTACTTGTGAAATCGATCGAAACCTAAAGGGGCCATTGATAGGGTAAACGAAAAATGTGTTTATGTGTCATGTTTGCTTGGAAAGAAAGATCTTACTATAATGGTAGAAAATACTGGTATCATATCCCCAAGCCTGTCATCATATTATGGAAGGAGTGGAAATGATAAGTGTAGAGTTTATTGTTGTTTACTGATTTTTCTTTTTTTTGGGGAGGGGGGGTGCGGGGTGGGGAGGAGAAGTAAAACTTGAGGATTGAAAAGAAAATAAACCTCAAAAAGCTGTGGACTAGGATTTGGAAATACTGTGGAGAAGCTTGAACTCGGGTAAAAAAATGGAAGTAATATGAATGTAAAACAAAGATGATTTCTTGATATTTTATAATAATCTTGAAAAGTGAACTTAAATAGTAGTGAGGAAACCATTTTTTGTTTACAGCAGTTGTGGAGCTATTTAATAATTGCTCTGATGATGATTATGCTCGATGTCGTAGCAGAGCCAGAACATTTTGTTGACGTGTTTTCTTTTAGCGCTGTGTTTACTTGATGTCTTGTAAATGGCGCGGCCAGTGCTCTTGTAACAGTCTTTCCAAGCATTGGTTTCATTTTAGTGTTCAAAAGGAAAAAAGTATGTTGCAGAAGTCTACTTGTATAATCCATTGCATCCTCCAGGGGTCATTGATAAGGTAAACAAAAAATATGTTTCTGAGTCATGTTTGCTTGGAGAGAAAGATCTTACCATAATGGTAGACAATACTGGTATCATATCCCCATATTATGGAAGCAGTGGAAACGATAAGTGTAAAGTTTATTGTTTTTTACTGATTAATTGGAAAGAATTAAAACAAGATAATTAAAAAGAAAACAAAAATTGAAAAACTGTCGACTAGGTATTGGAAATACTGTGGAAAAGCTTGAAATCGAGTTAAGAAATGAAAGTGATATGAATGTAGAACAAAGATGTTTTCCTGATTTTTTATAACAATATATGAAAGTGAACATGAATAGTAGTGAGCAAAACTTTTTGTTTACAGCAGTTGTAAAGGTATATAATAGTTGCTTGGATGATGATCATGATTACGTTGATAGTGCTGGATGTTGTAGCGGAGCCAGAATTTTTTGTTAGCGTGTTTTCTTTCAGCGTTGTGTTTAATTGATGTCTTCTAAATGTCGCGGCCAGTGCTCTTGTAACAGTTTTTCCAACCACTGGCTGCATTTAATAAGAACTTTAGTCGATAGAATGATCGGCATTAAGCAAAAAATAAATCTTGCAAAATCGAATACCATTGTAAGTCGGATAAAAATTGGTGAACTGTGGGGACTGAACCTACGTCTGTATGGGTTTGAAGCCGTGCACTTTACCGATCAAGCAACTGGGCAAGACGACCTGCGAGAGCAACAGAAAAGGAGAGAGAGATAGAGAGAGAGTGAGAAAGCGTGTATTTGTTTTTGACATGTTTACTTTATCGTTTTCTTTTGGCACTGGCTGCTTTCCTCGCATAACTTCGTCGAAACAATTTTGAGCGCTGAGATATGAATAAACCCTGTCGCAATAACTGTTATAAATTCTATAGAACATACCAATATTCTCAGTCTAAGATATTGTATTCTCAGTCCACTTGTTTTACTATCACATTGGGAGACATATTTTCAGTCTGTTGTTATGTGCGAGAAGAGCTTGTAACTTTTTCTTAAGCACTTTTTCGACCTTTGTATGTGTCTCTCTGTAAGATGTATCGTCGGTCTGTCAAATGTAATTGAAGATCCCGACACTTGTTTTAACTTCGAAATAAACCAAATGTCGTGGCTTAGCCCCCTTGAATCTGCTTGTTTTACCTTCAGTTCAAGAGATGTTCCTTCAGTCCCAAAAATAGGTCTGCTATTTGTTTGATTGAGTCTTACACCTTCAGCATCGAGCTCTATATCGCTTATTATTGCTTTTAAATAGGTCCTGAAACTGTATTTCCACCTTTCTGTGACTGCAGTATTTCCTAAGCCTGTACCTACAATTGGCGATTTCATACCCACAGCGCCCAAAACCTACCATCAGACAGTTACAAGCATATTGAGTCCCTGAGATTGTATCCTCAGTTCGTGGAATGTTTCCCCATGTCGTCTTACACGTCTTTGAAATCGTACCTACAGTCAGTTGAATGTATCCCTAGGCCCTGAACCACTGGCCTCGCTCAAAAGTTACCGATTTTACAGTTTGCCTATACACTCTTAATCTGATATGTACCCTCAATCTGTTAGGTGTAAGTTTACAGAGAGTCGGAATAATAACTTTTCTTCCAGTGTGCTAATATTAGTCAGAGCGTTGAACGGAATTTAGCGTTCAGAAACCCTAGTCTGTAAGATAAACCTGAGTCACTCGGATACACCATAATGTCCTAAAGCTGTGTTCTAACTTAAAATTTACCCATTTTCAAAGTAGACTGTATCCCTTGCTCACTTGATGTACCCACAGTCCGAAGATGTGTCCTCTGTCCATTGATTACTGCAAGAGCCCGTTTTATGTTCTTTTAGGAATGGAAGCCATTCGATGTGAGATGTATCATTAAGCTATAAACCTGTTTCCTTTCAGAGATTTTACTCCCAAGCTGTTACCCTGCACCGCCAGTCAGCAAGACGTTCTTTTGGTTCCTTCTACTTTCTCTGGGACGGTAAAATAATTCTCAGTTCGATGTTCCCGCAAACCTTGAAAGAATGTCTCTTCTATAACTTCAAAATAAAGCCGTAAGCATGTATCTATGGTAGATCATATATTCTCTCCTTAGTATTTACAACTATGACCTCTCTAGTTTTTTAGCTGCAGTCGATTAACTTGTTCTATCTGCTTCCTTCATATTTCAAACTAACTTAATTGAATGTACCCTCCGATGACGAACCTATGCATGCAATGTGATTTCATTGATAATGCTTTGGCCCCTACTTCTTCTTCATAAGTTTACCCCTCAGTCTATAGGGTCTTGAATATGTATTCACCCTCATTTTTCTGTAACCACTCTCTTTCACTCCGGTCTTTCACTCTCTGTGTCTCTGTCTCTCGTTTCGCTATTTCTGTCTCTTTTCTCCTCTGTCTCTCAATCTTTGTCTGTCTATTTCTTTCTCTCTCTCTCTCTCTGTCCGTCACCCTCTATCCATTTCCGAACTCTTTGTCTTACTCTCCACTCCTTCTTATCTTTCCCTCTACTGTTTTTCACTTACAGTCTCTCGCTGTAGCTCTCTATCCCTCTTCTTGTCTCTCTTACTCCCTGTCGCCCGCTTTATCTCTCTTTCTCGCTTTTTGTCCTTCTCTCGCTCTGTATTTCTCTCTATCCCTTCCCATTGTTTTTCCTCCTCTTCTTATATCTCTCCTCTCCTTCTATTTTTTTTTATCTTACTGCCACCTTTCACAGAATCTCTCTATCTCTGTTTCTGTCTCTTTCACTATTCCACCATCTTCTGTCTCACTGTCTATCTTTCATTATTTTCTCACGTTCTGTCTCTCTACTAGTCTCCCTTTATTTCTTTGTTCTACCTGCAAACTTTTCTCTGTTTCTCTATCAATCCACAGGTCCATCCATCCATACATCCAATTAACCATTCATCCATCTCTTTTTCCTGACTTGATATTGCAGCTGTGGTCTCCTTGTTGTGTTTCTCACGTTTTTAGGACTTTATTGTCGGACTATGATGTTAATCCTTTTCCTCCAAAAGATGTACTTTCAGCAATAAGTATAGCTTCCTTTTTTCATATACTCCCCAGGCTATATAATTGATCTTTTCACAGTTGATATGATGATCCCTCGGTACGTAATTTTGAATGTCATCTGTTTTGATAAACATGTAGATAAAGAACCATGTAGAATTCTGCATTATGCTTTTTTTCAAATGGAATATAAATATTGGAACTGGCACAATTGAGACATCCTGGCAAGATCTTACAAAATTATGTAATCACCCTATGCATTTCTACATACGACCACTTTGAATGACATATGAACTTTACATATTTACCTTAAGAATGCCAAAAAGCCAAGGTTCCTATTTTTTGATCAACAGGAAATTGTTTATTGAAATTAATTCATAAACGTTCACGTAAGATTCTCCATATCATAATTGTGCAGTTTTGATTCATTGATTGATTGAAGTGTTAAACATTATTTCAGTTTATATTTCGGTTGGCATTGTACCTATCTATTCTTTGCTGTAATTTCTTTTCCTGGTATTACGTACAATATTTTTTCCAAGCCACTGGCTGCTTTCCCACATACCTATCGTCAAAATAATGGTCAACGTTGAGAGGGGAATGATTCCTAAGACATGACTATAAGCAATGCTTGGAAAAAATTGGGCGAGCCGGGAATCAAACCAGCGACCTCCTATTCTCAAGTCCTTTATAGTTTCTTTATCGACTGCTCAACACAGTATTATATCATTTACCTTCTTTCTCACATACTCAATGTCATAAACATTAAAACAGTAGCAGAGAAAGCGAGAGAGGGAGAGAGAGAGGGACAGAGCGAGGAGGGGGGAGAGGGAGAGAGAGAAAGATCTTTCTGCAATGACTTTATAATCAATACTTGGAAAGAAATTTGCCGAACTAGGAATTGGAACCAGCAATAACCTGTACAAAGCCACATAGTTTGCCGACTGAGATACCGATCTAGGCATAGATTTGTCAATTGAACGATTTAATAAACGTCACAAAGATGATTTCAGCACGATGATAGAGATGGAGACTATTGAAATAATTGTTTTTAGCAGGAAAGTATGCTGCTTTTATGTCGTGTATGCCCCACTACTTCAAGAGACATCCCTGATTATTTGTCAACGTATGATTCATAGCCCTAAATGAAATTACAAAGGAAAATATAGTTGTCTCTTGCCTTGGTTTAAATGGATTGACGATGTTCGAAGAAATTTAAGTTTATAGCGGATAGATAGAGTTTAAAGTGTACTATTTCAGTCATATCAGTTATATCAGGGCGTCATGTACACCTATCCATGGACTGCTGATGTTTCATTTACCAGTACTTTGCACATAATTCCAAACTAATATGGTTGCGTCCCTACATAACTGGTTTCGTGAAAAATGTGAGCGAAGAGAAACTAATGAATTTGTCACAATGAATGTCAAGAAACCTCGAAAACAATCGTTACAGCTGGGGAATCGAACCTGAAAACTCCCAGTTTTAGGCATCATACTTCATCAACTGAGCAATTAGTCTAGGAAAAGTATGTTAGATTAGCCGGGCAATTGAACCATAGAACCTTGGGTTTACAGTCAGGAGCATAACTTTGATGTTTGGAAAAAGGGAGAGAATGAGAGAGAGAGAGAGGAGAGAGAGTATTTGATTTTGAAATTTATACTTCACTTCTGGATGGTTGTTATTTGCGAGAAGAAATTTGTAAAGAAAAAGATATACAGTTAGTTATGTTGTTGATATGAGGGTTAAGAAAATGATCGATGAGAAATTAGCCGGAGAATCGAACTATAGTACTCTGCGTTTACGATTTTAAAACATTTTTTCACACTGCATCATCTTATTTTGAAATGGTACTATTTTTCTAGAGGGTTGTATGCGAGGAGAAATAATCTTTTATTACGAAAAATAATGTTCAGATGTGTTGTGAAATGCAGAAAGAAAGAAAATGTGAGCGACGAGAAATTCACGAATTTCGTTGCATTAACTGTCATTAATCCTCAGATAAAAAATCCAAAAGCTGGAGAATCGATCCTATGAAGCCTAATTTTCAGGCCTTTTACGTCATCAAAAATTAATTAGCAACAGTGCTGAGAATTATGTTGATGAAGTTTCTTTTGTAATTGATCAGATCTTAAAGGGAGCCATGTAAACGAAAATGAAAGTTATGGGCCCGATCTGACGACTGAAACATAATTCGAATTAAATAGCACGCACCTATATTTGCGATATTGGAATTTCTTTTACCGGCACTTTGCTTTTAGCCTTTCCCAAGCCATTGTTTGTTTTCAAACGTAGATTGCTGGAACATAGGTCAACGGTGGGAGAAGAATGAAACCCATTACAATGAACTTATACAATCCTGAAAATTAGATTAGCAGTGGAATCAAACTATAGAACCTTTGGATACTTTGCCGTTGTTTTTAGTCATGTTGGCAGAGAGAGAGAGACAGAGAAACAGAGTTTGTTTTTGAAATGATTACTTTATTCATGGAGGGTTGTTATGTGCAAGAAGAAAATATAACTTTTTGTAAAGAAAAGTGATGTATAAGTATTTAGTGAATTGAAGGAAACAAAACCTACTTGAAAGGAGTCGAGGATATCTCCTGTTTAGGAATCCTTGACACAATTTGGTTTTGTAAAGAAGTGATCAAAAGAAAAGAAGTATGTTGCTGAAGTCTACTTGTGAAATCGATCGAATCCTAAAGGGGCCATTGATAAGGTAAACGAAAAACGTGTTAATGCGTCATGTTTGCTTGGAAAGAAAGACCTTACTGTAATGGTAGGAAATACTGGTATCATATCCCAAAGCCTGTCATCGTATTATGGAAGGAGTGGAAATGATAAGTGTAGAGTTTATTGTTGTTTACTGATTTTTTTTTTTTTTTTTTTTGGGGGGGGTGGGGGGGGGGGGAGAAGTAAAACATGAGGATTAAAAAGAAAATAAACCTGAAAAAGCTGTGGACTAGGAATTGGAAATACTGTGGAGAAGCTTGAACTCGGGTAAAAAAATGGAAGTGATATGAATGTAAAACAAAGATGATTTCTTGATATTTTATAATAATGTTGAAAAGTGAACTTAAATAGTAGTGAGGAAAACTTTTTTTGTTTACAGCAGATGTGAAGCTATTTAATAATTGCTCTGATGATGATTATAATTAAGTTGATAGTGCTCGATGTCGTAGCAGAGCCAGAATTTTTTGTTGGCGAGTTTTCTTTTAGCGCTGTGTTTACTTGATGTCTTGTAAATGGCGCGGCCAGTGCTCTTGTAACAGTCTTTCCAACCATTGGTTTCATTTTAGTGTTCAAAAGGAAAGAAGTATGTTGCGGAAGTCTACTTGTTAAATCGATTGCATCCTCCAGGAGCCATTAATAAGGTAAACAAAAAATATGTTTCTGAGTCATGTTTGCTTGGAGAGAAAGATCTTACCATAATGGCAGACAATTCTAGTATCATATCCCCATATTATGGAAGCAGTGGAAACGATAAGTGTAAAGTTTATTGTTTTTTACTGATTATTTGGAAAGAATTAAAACATAATAATTAAAAAGAAAACAAAAATTGAAAAATCGACTAGGTATTGGAAATACTGTGGAAAAACTTGAAATCGAGTTAAGAAATGAAAGTGATATGAATGTAGAACAAAGATGTTTTCCTGATTTTTTATAACAATATATGAAAGTGAACATGAATAGTAGTGAGCAAAACTTTTTTGTTTACAGCAGTTTTAAAGGTATTTAATAGTTGCTTGGATGATGATCATGATTACGTTGATAGTGCTGGATGTTGTAGCGGAGCCAGAATTTTTTGTTAGCGTGTGTTCTTTCAGCGTCGTGTTAAATGGATGTCTTCTAAATGGCGCGGCTAGTGCTTGTGTAACAGTCTTTCCAACCACTGGCTGCATTTAATAAGAACTTTAGTCGATAGAATGATCGGCATTAAGCAAAAAATAAATCTTGCAAAATCGAATACCATTGTAAGTCGGATAAAAATTGGTGAATTGTGGGGACCGAACCTACGTCTGTATGGGTTTGAAGCCGTGCACTTTACCGATCAAACAACTGGGCAAGACGACCTGCGAAAACGAGAGAAAAGGAGAAAGAGATAGAGAGAGAGTCAGAAGGCGTGTATTTGATTTCCACATGTTTACTTTATCGTTTTCTTTTGGCACTGGCTGCTTTCGTCGCATAACTTCGTCGAAACGATTTTGAGCGCCGATATGCATAAACCCTGTTGCAATAAGTGTTATAGATTCTATAGAACATACCAATATTCTCAGTCTAAGATATTGTATTCTCAGTCCACTTGTTTTACTTTCACATGGGGAGATATTTTTTCAGTCTGTGGTTATGTGCGAGAAGCGCTTGTAACTTTTTCTTAAGCACTTTTTCGACCTTTGTATGTGTCTCTCTGTAAGATGTATCGTCGGTCTGTCAAATGTAATTGAAGATTCCGACACTTGTTTTTACTTCGAAATAAACCAAATGTCGTGGCTTAGCCCCCTTGAATCTGCTTGTTTTACCTTCAGTTCAAGAGATGTTCCTTCAGTCCCAAAAATAGGTCTGCTATTTGTTTAATTGAGTCTTACACCTTCAGCGTCCAGCTCTATATCGCTTATTGTTGCTTTTAAATAGGTTCTGAAACTGTACTTTCACCTTTCTGTGACTGCAATATTTCCTAAGCCTGTACCTACAGTTGGCGATTTCATACCCACAGCGCCCAAAACCTACCCTCCGATAGTTACAAGCATATTGAGTCCCTGAGATTGTATCTTTAGTTCGTGGAACGTTTCCCCATGTCCTCTTACACGTCTTTGAAATCGTACCTCCAGTCAGTTGAATGTACCCTAGGCCCTGAACCACTTAAAATTTACCCGTTTTCAAAGTAGACTGTATGGACCCTTGCTCACCTGATGTACCCACAGTCGAAAGATGTGTCCTCTATCCATTGATTACTGTAAGAGTCCGTTTTATGTTCTTTTAGGAATGGAAGCCATTCGATGCGAGATGTATCATTAAGCTGTAAACCTGTTTCCTTTCAGAGATTTTACTCCCAAGCTGTTACCCTGCACCGCCAGTCAGCAAGACGTTCTTTTGGTTCCTTCTACTTTCTCTCAGACGGTGAAATACATTATCAGTCCGATAATCCCTCAAACCTTGAAAGAATGTCTCTTCTATTACTTTAACATAATGTTGTAAAAGTGTATCTATGATAGATCACATACTGTCCCAGTTCGACAAATATATCCTTAGTATTTACAACTATGACCTCAGTAGTTTTTTAGCTCCAGTTGAGTAACTTGTTCTATCTGCTTCCTTTATATTTCAAACCAAGTTAATTGAATGTACCCTCCGATGACGAACCTATGCCTGCTATGTGATTTCATTGATAATGCTTTGGCCCCTACTTCTTCTTCATATGTTTAACCCTTAGTTTATAGGGTCTTAAATCTGTAATCACCCTCATTTTTCTGTAACCACTCTCTTTCACTTCGGTCCTTCACTCTCGCTGTCTCTGTCTCTCATTTCGCTATTTCTGTCTCTTTTCACCTCTGTCTCTCAATCTTTGTCTATTTCTTTCTCTCTCTCTCTCCCTCACTCTCTATCCATGTCCGAACTCTTTGTCTTACTCTCCACTCCTCCTTCTTATCTTTCCCTCTACTGTTTTTCACTTAAAGTGTCTCACTGTAGCTCTCTATCCCTCTCCTTGTCTCTCTTTCTCGCTGTCGCCCGCTTTATCTCTCTTTCTCGCTTTTTGTCCTCTTGCTCTCTATTTCTCTCTATCCCTCCCATTGCTTTCCCTCCTCTTCTTATATCTCTCCTCTCTTTTATTTTTTATCTTACTTCCACCTTGCACACAATCTCTCTATCTCTGTTTCTGTCTCTTTCACTATTCCACCATCTTCTGTCTCACTGTCTATCTTTCATTATTTTCTCACGTTCTGTCTCTCTACTAGTCTCCCTTTATTTCTTTGTTCTACCTGCAAACTTCTCTCTATTTCTCTATCAATCCACAGGTCCATCCATTCATCCATCCGATCAATCAACCATTTGTCCATCTCTTTTTGTTGACTTGATATTGCAGCTGTGGTCTCCTTGTTGTGTTTCTCACGTTTTTAGGACTTTATTGTCGGACTATGTTGTTAATCCTTTTCCTCCAAAAGATGTATTTTCTACAATAAGTATAGCTTCCTTTTTTCATTGACCTTTTCTCAGTTGATATGATGCTTCCTCGGTACGTAATTTTGAATGACATCTGTTTTGATAAACACGTAGATTAAGAACCGTGCAGAATTCTGCATTATGCCTTTTTAAAATGGAATAAAAATGTTGTAACTGGCACAATTGAGACATCCTGGCAAGATCTTACAAAATTCTGTAATCACCCTGTGCATATCTACATACGACCACTTTGAATGACATATGAACTTTACATAGTTACCTTTAGAATGCCAAAAAAGCCAAGGTTCCCATTTTATGATCAACAGGAAATTGTTTATTGAAAATAATTAAGAAACGTTCAATTAAGATTCTCCATAATATAACTGTGCAGTTTTGATTCATTGATTGATTGAAGTTTTTAACATTATTTCAGTTTATATTTCGGTGGCCAGAACACCTATTTATTATTTGCTGTAATTTCTTTTCCTGGTACAACGTACAATATTTTTCTAAGCCACTGGCTGCTTTCCCACATACCTATCGTCAAAACAATGGTCAACGTTGAGAGAGGAATGATTCCTATGGCAATGACTATAAGCAATGCTTGGAAAAAAATAGGGCGAGCCAGGAATCAAACCAGCGACCTATTCTCAAGTCCTTCATAGTTTTTTTATCGAGTGGTCAATACAATATTATATCGTTTACCTTCTTTCTCACATACTCAACGTCATAAACATTAAAACAGTAGCAGAGAAAGAGAGAGAGAGAGGGACGGAGCGAGGAGAGGGCAGAGGGAGAGAGAGAAAAATCTTGCAATGACTAATCAATACGTGGAAAGAAATTTGCCGAACTAAGAATTGGAACCAGCAATAACCTGTACTCAAGTCACGTAGATTGCCGACTGAGATACCGATCTTGGCATTGTTTTATCAATTGAAGATTTAATAAACGTCACAAAGATGATTTCAGCACGATCTTAGAGATGAAGACTATTGAAATAAATGTTTTAAGCAGGAAAGAATGCTGGTTTTATGCCGTGTATGCCCCGCTACTTCAAGAGACATCTATGATTATTTGTCCACGTATGATTTATAACCCTAAATAAAATTACAAAGGAAAATATAGTTGTCTCTTGCCTTAGTTTAAATGTATTGACGATGTTCGGATACATACAGTTGAAAGTGTATTATTTCAGTCATATCAGTTATATCAGGGCATCATGTACACCTATCCATGCAGTGCTGATATTTCATTAACCAGTACTTTGCACATAACTCCAACCTAATATGGTTGCTTCCCTACATAACTGGTTTCGTGAAAAATGTGAGCGAAGAGAAATTAATGAATTTGTTGCCATGAATGTCAAGAAACCTCGAAAACAATCGTTACAGCTGGGGAACCGAACCTGAAAACTCCCAGCTTTAGGCATCATACTTCATCAGCTGAGCAATCAGTCTAGGAAAAGAATGTTAGATTAGCCGGGCAATTGAACCATAGAATGTTGGGTTTACAGTCTGGAGCAGAACTTTGATATTGGGAAAAAGGGAGATAATGAGAGGGAGAGGGAGAGAGGAAGAGAGAGGAGAAAGAGAGTATTTGATTTTGAAATGTGTACTTCACTTCTGGATGGTTTTTTTTGCGAGAAGAAATTTGTAAAGAAAAAGATATACAGTTATGTTATGGATCTGAGGGTGAATACAGTTATGTTATGGATCTGAGGATGAAAATCTTGATCGATGAAAAATTAGCCGGAGAATCGAACTATAGTACTCTGCGTTTACAATTTTAAAACATTTTTTTCACACTGCCTTTAGTGATGTTGGAGCGAGAGAGAGAGTATCTTATTTTGAAATGGTACTATTTTTCTAGAGGGTTTATGCGAGGAGAAATAATATTTTATTACAAAAAATAATGTTCAGATGTGTTGTGAAATGCAGAAAGAAAGAAAATGTGAGCGACGATAAATTTTGTCGCATTAACTGTCATTAATTCTCGGATAAAAAAATCCAAAAGCTGGAGAATCGAACCTATGAAGCCTAATTTTCAGGCCTTTTACGTCATCAACTGAGCAACAGTGCTGAGAATTATGTTGATGAAGTTTCTTTTGTAATTGATCAGATCTTAAAGGGAGCCATGTAAATGAAAATGAAAGTTATGGGCACGATCTGACGACTGAAACATAATTAGAATTAAATCGGACGCATCGATATTTGAGATATTGGAGTTTCTTTTACCGGCACTTTGCTTTTAGCCTTTCCCAAGCCATTGTTTGTTTTCAAACGTAGATTACTTGAACATAGGTCAACGGTGGGAGAAGAATGAACCCCATTACAATAAACTTATACAATCCTGAAAATTAGATTAGCGGTGGAATGAAACTATAGAACCTTTGGATACTTTGTCGTTGTTTTTAGTGATGTTGGCAGAGAGAGACAGAGAGAGAGACACAGAGAAACAGAGTATTTGTTTTTGAAATGATTACTTTATTCCTGGAGGGTTGTTATGTGCAAAGAAAAGTGATGTATAAGTGTTTAGAGAATTGAAGGAAATAAAACGTATTTGGAAGCAGGCGAGGATATCTCTTGTTTAGGAATACTTGACACAATTTGGTTCTGTAAAGAAGTGATCAAAAGGAAAGAAGTATGTTGCGGAAGTCTACTTGTGAAATCGATCGAATCCTAAAGGAGCGATTGATAAGGTAAACGAAAAATGTGTTTATGCGTCATATTTGCTTGAAGAGAAAGATCTTACCATAAATGGGCCATTGATAAGGTAACCGAAAATGTGTTTATGCGTCATGTTTGCTTGGAAAGAAAGATCTTACAATAATGGTAGAAAATACTGGTATCATATCCCCAAGCCTGTCATCATATTATGGAAGGAGTGGAAATGATAAGTGTAGAGTTTATTTTTGTTTACTGATTGTTTTTTCTGACTGGGGGAAGAATTAAAACTTGAGCATTAGAAAGAAAATTAACCTGAAAATGCTGTGGACTAGGTATTGGAAATACTGTGGAGAAGCTTGAACTCGAGTTAAAAAATGGAAGTGATATGAATGTAAAACAAAGATGGTTTCTTGATATTTTATAACAATGGTGAAAGGTGAACTTAAATAGTAGTGAGGAAAACTTTTTTTGTTTACAGCAGATGTGAAGCTATGTAATAATTGCTCTGATGATGATTAAGATTAAGTTGATAGTGCTCGATGTCGTAGCAGAGCCAGAATTTTTTGTGGGCTTGTTTTCCTTTAGCGTTGTGTTTACTTGGTGTCTTGTAAATGGCAAGACCAGTGCTCTTGTAACAGTCTTTCCAACCATTGGTTTCATTTTAGTGTTCAAAAGGAAAGAAGTGTGCTGCGGAAGTCTATTTGTTAAATTGATCGCATCCTACAGGGGCCATTGATAAGGTAAACAAAAAATATGTTTCTAAGTCATGTTTGCTTGGAGAGAAGGATCTTACCATAATGGTAGAAAATACTGGTATCATATCCCAATATTATGGAAGTGGAAACCATAAGTGTAAAGTTTATTGTTTATCACTGATTTATTGGAAAGAATTAAAACTTGATAATTAAAAAGAAAACAAAAACTGAGAAAAAAAATGTGGACTAGGTATTGGAAATAATGTGGAAAAGCTTGAAATCGAGTTAAGAAATGAAAGTGATATGAATGTAGAACAAAGATGTTTTCCTGATTTTTTTATAACAATGTTGGAAAGTGAAATTGAATTGTAGTGAGCAAAACTTTTTTGTTTATAGCAGTTGTAAAGCTATTTAATAGTTGCTTGGATGATGATTATGATTACGTTGATAGTGCTGGATGTTGTAGCGGAGCCAGAATTTTTTGTTAGCGTGTTTTCTTTCAGCGTTGTGTTTAATTGATGTCTTCTAAATGGCGCGGCCAGTGCTCTTGTAAAGACTTTCCAACCACTGGCTGCATTTCAAAAGAACTCTAGTCGATAGAATGATCAGCATTAAGCAAAAAATCAATCTTGCAACATCGAATATCATCGTACGTCGGATAAAAATTTGTGCAGCGTGGGGACCGAACCTACGTCTTTATGGGTTTGAAGCCGTGCACTTCACCGATCGAGCAACTGGGCAAGACGACCTGCGAGAGCGAGAGAAAAAGAGAGAGAGAGAGAGAGAGAGAGAAGGCGTGTATTTGATTTTGACATGTTTACTTCATTGTTTTCTTTTGGCACTGGCTGCTTTCCTCGCATAACTTCGTCGAAACAGTGAACGCTGAGATATGAATAATCCCTGTCGCAATAACTGTTATCAATTCTATAGAACATACCAATTTTCTCAGTCTAAGCTATTGTATTCTCATTCCACTGGTTTTACTTTCACATTGGGGGATACATTTAAAGTCTATTGTTAGGTGCGAGAAGAGCTTGTAACTTTTTGTAAAGAACAATGATGGAAAAAGCAAAATGAGTGAACACTGTAGGTTTAAGTGGTCGTGTGTTTAGAAATGTGCAGAAATTCTTTTTGAGGCGCTCGATATATCTGGACATTTTTGGATCCAATAAAATGTTGAAAGCTATTTGGAGGGATTCCCTTACCTTCTTTTACCAGTACTTCGCACAATATTGTTTCGATTGGCACTTGCTTTCTTTTTCTGACTTCGTAGGAAGGATAATAAGCCCTGAGATAAGAAGAAACCCTGTCGTCATTTCCGTAAAACATAGTCTTCTCAGTCTTGATTGTATCTTCAATCCACAGGTTGTACTTTCACATCGGGAGAAATACATTTTGTCCGCAATACTTGCCCATTAGTCCTTACCATCGTCTTTAGTCTTATTTTACCCAATCCGAGTATGTACTCCTAATTCGTGTGATGAACCGTTAGCCCATGAGAGGAGTCAACAAATGCTTGAAAATCAACCGGATCCTTTTTCTTTTTGGACCTTTGTATACATGTGTCTTTCTGTAAGATGTATCGTCGGTTTTTAAAAAGTAATTGAAGATCCCGACACTTGTTTTTACTTCGAAATAAACCATCAATCTGCTTGTTTTACCTTCAGTTCAAGAGATGTTCCTTTACTCCTAAAAATAGGTCTGCTATTTGTTTGATTGAGTCTTACACCTTCAGCGTTGAGCTCTTTATCGCTTATTATTGCTTTTCAATAGGTCCTGAAACTGTATCTCCACCTTTCTGTGACTGCAGTATTTCCTCAGCCTGTACCTACAATTGGCGATTTCATACCCACAGCGCCCAAAACCTACCCCCAGACACTTACAAGCATATTGAGTCCCTGAGATTGTATCCTTAGTTCGTGGAATGTTTCCCCATGTCCTCTTACACGTCTTTGAAATCGTACCTACAGTCAGTTGAATGTACCCTAGGCCCTGAATCACTGGCCTCGCTCAAAAGTTACCGATTTTACAGTTTGTCTATACACTGTTAATCTGATATGTACCCTAAATCTGTTAGGTGTAAGTTTCGAGAGTATCGGAATAATAACTTTTCTTTCAGTCTGCTAATATTAGTAAGAGCGTTGAACCCCATTTAGCGTTAAGAAACCCAAGTCTATGAGATAAACCTGAGTCACTCGGATACACCATAATGTCCTAAAGATATGTTGTAACTTAAAATTTCCCGTTTTCAAATTAGACTGTATCCCTTGCTCACTTGATGTGCCCACAGTCCGAAGATGTGTCCTCTGTCCATTGATTACTGCAAGAGTCCGTTTTATGTTCTTTTAGGGATGGAAGCCATTCGATGTTAGATGTATCATTAACTTGTACACCTGTTTCCTTTTAGAGATTTTACTCCCAAGCTGTTACCCTGCACCGCCAGTCAGCATGACGTTCCTTTGGTTCCTTCTACTTTCTCTCACACGGTGAAATACATTCTCAGTTCGATATTCCCTAAAACCTTGAAAGAATGTCTCTTCAACTTAATGTCGTAAGCATGTATCTATGGTAGATCATATATTCTCCCAGTTCGACAAATATATCCTTAGTATTTACAACTATGTCCTCACTCGTTTTTAGCTCCAGTCGATTAACTTGTTCTGTCTGCTTCCTTCATATTTCAAACTAACTTAATTGAATGTACCCTCCGATGACGAACCAATGCCTTCAATGTGATTTCATTGATAATGCTTTGGCCCCTAATTCTTCTTCATAAGTTTAACCCTCAGTCTATAGGGTCTTAAATATGTATTTACCCTCATTTTACCACTCTCTTTCACTTCAGTCTTTCACTCTCTCTCTCTGTCTCTCTCTCTCTCTCTCTCTCTCTCTCTGTCTCTCCTTTCGCTATTTCTGTTCTTTTCACCTCTGTCTCTCAATCTTTGTCTGTCTATTTCTTTCTCTCTCTCTCTCCCTCACTCTGTATCCATTTCCGAAGTCTTTGTCTTACTCTCCACTCCTCTTTCTTGTCTTTCCCTCTACTGTTTTTCACTTACAGTGTCTTGCTGTAGCTCTCTATCCCTCTGCTTGTCTGTCTTTCTCCCTGTCGCCCGCTTTATCTCTCATTCTCGCTTTTTGTCCTTCTCTCGCTCTGTATTTCTCTCTATCCCTCCCATTGATTTCCCTCCTCTTCTAATATCTCTCCTCTCTTTCTATATTTCATCTTACTGCCACCTTTCACACAATCTCTTTATCTCTGTTCCTGTCTCTTTCACTATTCCACTATCTTCTGTTTCACTGTCTATCTTTCATTATCTTCTCTCGTTCTTTCTCTGTACTAGTCTCCCTTTATTGCTTTGTTCAACCTGCAAACTTCTCTCTGTTTCTCTATCAATCCACAGGTCCATCCATCCATGCATCCATCCATCCGTCCAATCAACCATTTATCCATCTCTTTTTGTTGACTTGATATTGCAGTTGTGGTCTCCTTGTTGTGTTTTTCAGGTTTATAGGACTTTATTGTCGGACTATGATTTTAATCCTTTTCCTCCAAAAGATGTACTTTTTACAATAAGTATAGCTTCCTTTTTTCATATCCTCCCCAGGCTATATAATTGACCTTTTCTCAGTTGATGTGATGCTCCCTCGGTACGTAATTTTGAATGTGATCTGTTTTGATAAACATGTAGATGAAGAACCATGTAGAAATCTGCATTATGCCTTTTCAAAATGGAATATAAATGTTGTAACTGGCACAATTGAGACATCCTGGCAAGATCTTACAAAATTATGTAATCACCCTGTGTATTTCTACATACGACCACTTTGAATGACATATGAACTTTACATACTTACCTTAAGAATACCAAAAAGTCCACGGTATCCATTTTATGATCAACAAGAAATTATTTATTGAAAATAATTCATAAACGTTCACGTAAGATTCTCCATATAATAATTGTGCAGTTTTGATTCATTGATTGATTAAAGTTTTAAACATTATTTCAGTTTATATTTCGGTGGCCAGTGCACCTATTTATTCTTTGCTGTAATTTCTTTTCCTGTTTTACGTACAATATCTTTTCCAAGCCACTGGCTGCTTCCCCACATACTTATCGTCAAAACAATGGTCAACGTTGAGAGAGGAATGATTCCTATGGCAATAACTATAGGCAATGCTTGGAAAAAATTGAGCGAGCCGGGAATCAAACCAGCGACCTCCTATTCTCAAGTCCTTCATAGTTTCTTTATCGAGTGGTCAACACTATTATAGCGTTTACCTTCTTTCTCACATACTCAACGTCATAAACATTAAAACAGTAGCAGAGAGAGAGAGAGAGAGGGACGGGGCGAGGAGGGGCCGGAGGGAGAGAGAGAAAAATCTTCTTGCAATGACTTATCAATACTTGGAAAGAAATTTGCCAAACTAGGAATTGGAACCAGCAATAACCTGTACTCAAGTCACGTAGATTGCCGACTGAGATACCGATCTTGGCATTGTTTTATCAATTGAAGATTTAATAAACGTCACAAAGATGATTTCAGCACTATCTTAGAGATGAAGACTATTGAAATAATTGTTTTAAGCAGGAAAGAATGCTGGTTTTATGCCGTCTATGCCCCACTACTTCAAGAGACATATCCGATTATTTGGCCACGTATGATTTATAACCCTAAATAAAATTACAAAGGAAAATATAGTTGTCTCTTGCCTTCGTTTAAATGGATTGACGATGTTCGGATACATACAGTTGAAAGTGTATTATTTCAGTCATATCAGTTATATCAGGGCATCATGTACACCTATCCATGCAGTGCTGATATTTCATTCACCAGTACTTTGCACATAACTCCAACCTAATATGGTTGCTTCCCTACATAACTGGTTTCGTGAAAAATGTGAGCGAAGAGAAATTAATGAATTTGTTGCAATGAATGTCAGGAAACCTCGAAAACAATTGTTACAGCTGGGGAAACGAACCTGAAAGCTCCCAGTTGTAGGCATCATACTTCATCAACTGAGCAATCAGTCTAGGAAAAGGATGTTAGATTAGCCGGGCAATTGAACCATAGAACCTTGGGTTTACAGTCTGGAGCATAACTTTGATATTGGGAAAAAGGGAGAGAGAGAGAAAGAGAGAGAGAGAGGGAGAGAGAGAGGAGAAAGAGAGTATTTGATTTTGAAATGTATACTTCACTTCTGGATGGTTGTTATTTGCGAGAAGAAATTTGTAAAGAAAAAGATATACAGTTATGTTATGGATCTGAGGGTGAAAAACTTGATCGATGAAAAATTAGCCGGAGAATCGAGCTATAGTACTCTGCGTTTACAATTTTAAAACATTTTTTCACACTGCCTTTAGTGATGTTGGAGAGAGAGAGAGCGAGAGAGAGAGTATCTTATTTTGAAATGGTACTATTTTTCTAGAGGGTTATATGCGAGGAGAAATAATATTTTATTACAAAAAATAATGTTCAGATGTGTTGTGAAATGCAGAAAGAAAGAAAATGTGAGCGACGATAAATTCACAAATTTCGTCGGATTAACTGTCATTAATCCTCGGATAAAAAAAATCCAAAAGCTGGAGAATCGAACCTATGAAGCCTAATTTTCAGGCCTTTTACGTCATCAACTGAGCAACAGTGCTGAGAATTATGTTGATGAATTTTCTTTTGTAATTGATTAGATCTTAAAGGGAGCCATGTAAATGAAAATCAAAGTTATGGGCCCGATCTGACGACTGAAACAATTCGAATTAAATCGCACGCACCTATATTTGCGATATTGGAGTTTCTTTTACCGGTACTTTGCTTTTAGCCTTTCCAGAGCCATTGTCTGTTTTCAAACGTAGATTACTTGAACAAAGGTCAACGGTGGGAGAAGAATAAACCCCGTTACAATAAACTTATACAATCCTGAAAATTAGATTAGCCGTGGAATGAAACCATAGAACCTTTGGATACTTTGCCGTTGTTTTTAGTGATGTTGGCAGAGAGAGAGACAGGGACAGAGAGACAGAGAAACAGAGTATTTGTTTTTGAAATGATTACTTTATTCCTGGAGGGTTGTGATGTGCAAAGAAAAGTGATGTATAAGTGTTATCTCTTGTTTAGGAATACTTGACACAATTTGGTTCTGTAAAGAAGTGATCAAAAGGAAAGAAGTATGTTGCGGAAGTCTACTTGTGAAATCGATCGAATCCTAAAGGAGCGATTGATAAGGTAAACTAAAAATGTGTTTATGCGTCATATTTGCTTGAAGAGAAAGATCTTACCATAAAGGGGCCATTGATAAGGTAACCGAAAAATGTGTTTATGCGTCATGTTTGTTTGGAAAGAAAGATCTTACTATAATGGTAGAAAATACCCATCTCTCTTTCTCGCTGTCGCGTCATGTTTGTTTGGAAAGAAAGATCTTACTATAATGGTAGAAAATACCCATCTCTCTTTCTCGCTGTCGCCCGCTTTATCTCTCTTTCTCGCTTTTTGTCCTCTTGCTCTCTATTTCTCTCTATCCCTCCCATTGCTTTCCCTCCTCTTCCTATATCTCTCCTCTCTTTTATTTTTTATCTTACTGCCGCCTTTCACACAATCTCTCTATCTCTGTTTCTGTTTCTTTCACTATTCCACCATCTTCTGTCTCACTGTCTATCTTTCATTATTTTCTCACGTTCTGTCTCTCTACTAGTCTCCCTTTATTTCTTTGTTCTACCTGCAAACTTCTCTCTATTTCTCTATCAATCCACAGGTCCATCCATCCATCCATCCGATCAATCAACCACTTGTCCATCTCTTTTTGTTTACTTGATATTGCAGCTGTGGTCTCCTTGTTGTGTTTCTCACGTTTTTAGGACTTTATTGTCAGACTATGATGTAAATCTTTTTCCTCCAAAAGATGTATTTTCTACAATAAGTATAGCTTCCTTTTTTCATTGACCTTTTCTCAGTTGATATGATGCTTCCTCGGTACGTAATTTTGAATGACATCTGTTTTGATAAACACGTAGATTAAGAACCGTGCAGAATTCTGCATTATGCCTTTTTAAAATGGAATAAAAATGTTGTAACTGGCACAATTGAGACATCCTGGCAAGATCTTACAAAATTCTGTAATCACCCTGTGCATATCTACATACGACCACTTTGAATGACATATGAACTTTACATAGTTACCTTTAGAATGCCAAAAAAGCATCATATCCCCAAGCCTGTCATCATATTATGGAAGGAGTGGAAATGATAAGTGTAGAGTTTATTTTTGTTTACTGATTGTTTTTTCTGACTGGGGGAAGAATTAAAACTTGAGCATTAGAAAGAAAATTAACCTGAAAAAGCTGTGGACTAGGTATTGGAAATACTGTGGAGAAGCTTGAACTCGAGTTAAAAAATGGAAGTGATATGAATGTAAAACAGAGATGGTTTCTTGATATTTTATAACAATGTTGAAAAGTGAACTTAAATAGTAGTGAGGAAAACTTTTTTTGTTTACAGCAGATGTGAAGCTATGTAATAATTGCTCTGATGATGATTAAGATTAAGTTGATAGTGCTCGATGTCGTAGCAGAGCCAGAATTTTTTGTGGGCTTGTTTTCCTTTAGCGCTGTGTTTACTTGGTGTCTTGTAAATGGCAAGACCAGTGCTCTTGTAACAGTCTTTCCAACCATTGGTTTCATTTTAGTGTTCAAAAGGAAAGAAGTGTGTTGGGGAAGTCTATTTGTTAAATCGATCGCATCCTAAAAGGACCATTGATAAGGTAAAAAAAAATATGTTTCTAAGTCATGTTTGCTTGGAGAGAAAGATCTTACCATAATGGTAGAAAATACTGGTATCATATCCCAATATTATGGAAGTGGAAACCATAAGTGTAAAGTTTATTGTTTATCACTGATTTATTGGAAAGAATTAAAACTTGATAATTAAAAAGAAAACAAAAACTGAGAAAAAAATGTGGACTAGGTATTGGAAATAATGTGGAAAAGCTTGAAATCGAGTTAAGAAATGAAAGTGATATGAATGTAGAACAAAGATGTTTTCCTGATTTTTTTAAAACAATGTTGGAAAGTGAAATTAAATAGAAGTGAGCAAAACTTTTTTGTTTATAGCAGTTGTAAAGCTATTTAATAGTTGCTTGGATGATGATTATGATTACGTTGATAGTGCTGGATGTTGTAGCGGAGCCAGAATTTTTTGTTAGCGTGTTTTCTTTCAGCGTTGTGTTTAATTGATGTCTTCTAAATGGCGCGGCCAGTGCTCTTGTAAAGTCTTTCCAACCACTGGCTGCATTTCAAAAGAACTCTAGTCGATAGAATGATCAGCATTAAGCAAAAAATCAATCTTGCAACATCGAATATCATCGTACGTCGGATAAAAATTGGTGCAGCGTGGGGACCGAACCTACGTCTTTATGGGTTTGAAGCCGTGCACTTTACCGATCGAGCAACTGGGCAAGACGACCTGCGAGAGGGAGAGAAAAGGAGAGAGAGATAGAGAGAGAGAGAGAGAGAGAGAGAGTGAGAAGGAGAGTATTTGATTTTTACATGTTTACTTCATTGTTTTCTTTTGGCACTGGCTGCTTTCATCGCATAACTTCGTTGAAACAATTTTGAGCGCTGACATATGAATAAACCCTGTCGCAATAACTGTTATCAATTCTATAGAACATACCAACATTCTCAGTCTAAGATGTTGTATTCTCAGTCCACTGGTTTTACGTTCACAGTTAAAGATATATTTTGAGTCTGTTGTTATGTGCGCGAAGAGCTTGTAACTTTTTATAAAGAACAATGATGGAAAAAACAAAATGTGTGAACACTGTAGGTTTTTGTGGTCGTGTGTTTAGAAATGTGCAGAAATTCTTTTTGAGGCGCTCGATATTTTCTCTACATTTTTGGATCCAATAAAATGTTCAAAGCTATTTGGAGGGAGATCCTTACCTTCTTTTACTAGTACTTCGCACAATATTGTTCTGAGTGGCGCTAGGTTTCTGTTTCTGACTTCGTTGGAAGAATAATAAGCGCTGAGATAAGAGGAAACCCTGTAGTCTTCTCAGTCCTAATTGTATCTTCAATCCACATGTTGTACTTTCACATCGGACTTTCACATCGGGAGAAGTACATTTTTTCCGCAATACTTGCCCATTAGTCCTTACCATCGTCTTTAGTCTCATTTTACCCAATCCGAGTATGTACTCCTAATTCGTGTGATGAAACGTTAGCCCATGAGAGGAGTCAACAAACGCTTGAAAGTCAACCAGATCCTTTTTCTTAAGCACTTTTGGACCTTTGTATGTGTCTCTCTGTAAGATGTATCGTCGGTCTGTCAAATGTAATTGAAGATCCCGACACTTGTTTTACTTCGAAATAACCCAAATGTCGTGGCTTAGCCCCCTTCAATCTGCTTGTTTTACCTTCAGTTCAAGAGATGTTCCTTCACTCCCAAACATAGTTCTGCTATTTGTTTGATTGAGTCTTACACCTTCAGCGTCGAGCTCTATATCGCTTATTATTTCTTTTAAATAGGTCCTGAAACTGCAGTATTTCCTAAGCCTGTACCTGTAGTTGGCGATTTCATACCCACAGCGCCCAAAACCTACCCTCAGACAGTTACAAGCACATTGAGTCTCTGAGATTGTATCCTTAGTTTGTGGAATGTTTCCCCATGTCCTCTAATACGTCTTTGACATGGTACCTACAGTCAGGTGAATGTACCCCAAGGCCCTGAACCATTGGCCTCGCTGAAAAGTTACCGATTGTACAGTTTGCCTATACACTCTTAATCTGATATGTACCCTCAATCTGTTATGTGTAAGTTTCGAGAGTATCGGAATAATATTTTTTCTTCCAGTCTGCTAATATTAGTAAGAGCGTTGAACCTAATTTAGCTTTGAGAAACCCTAGTCTGTGAGATAAAACCGAGTCACTCGGATACACCATGATGTCCTAAAGCTGTGTTCTAACTTAAAATTTACCCGTTTTCAAATTAGACTGTATCCCTTGCTCACTTGATAGAGTCCGAAGATGTGTCCTCTGTCCATTGATTACTGCAAGAGCCCGTTTTATGTCCTTTTAACAATGGAAGCCATTCGATGTGAGATGTATCATGAAGCTATAAAGCTGTTTCCTGTCAGAGATTTTACTCCCAAGCTGTTACCCTGCACCGCCAGTCAGCAAGACGTTCTTTTGGTTCCTTCTACTTTCTCTCAGATGGTGAATTACATTCTCAGTTCGATGTTCCCTCTAACTTTGAAAAAATGTCTCTTCTATTAAGTCAACCTAATGTCGTAAGCACGTATCTATGGTAGATCATATATTCTCTCAGTTCGACAAATATATCCTTAATATTTACAACTATGACCTCACTCGTTTTTTAGCTCCAATCGATTAACTTTTTCTATCTGCTTCCTTCATATTTCAAACTAACTTAATTGAATGTACACTCCGATGAAGAACCTATGCCTGCAATGTGATTTCATTGATAATGCTTTGGCCCATACTTCTTCTTCATAAGTTTCACCCTTAGCCTATAGGGTCTTAAATATGTATTCACCCTCATTTTTCCGTAACCACTCTCTTTCACTTCGGTCTTTCACTCTCTCTGTCTCTGTCTCTCTCTGTCTCTCGTTTCGCTATTTCTGTCCCTTTTCATCTCTGTCTCTCAATCTTTGTCTATTTCTTTCTCCCTCTCTCATTCTCTCTCTCTCTCTCTCTCTCTCTTTCTTTCTGCCTCAGTCTCTTTTCATTTCCGAACTCTTTGTCTTATTCTCCACTCCTCCTTCTTATCTTTTCCTCTACTGTTTTTTACTTACAGTCTCTCGATGTAGCTCTCTATTCCTCTCCTTGTCTCTGTTTTTTCGCTTTCGCCCGCTTTATCTCTACTTCTCGCTTTTTTGTCCTTCTCGCTCTCTATCTCTCTCTCGTCTTTTCCATTGCTTTCCCTCCTCTTCTTATATCTCTCCTCTCTTTCTATTTTTTATCTTACTGCCACCTTTCACACAATCTCTCTATCTCTGTTTCTATCTCTTTCACTATTTCACCATCTTCTGTCTCACTTTCTATCTTTCATTATTTTCTCACGTTCTATCTCTCTACTAGTCTCCCTTTATTTCTTTGTTCTACCAGCAAACTTCTCTCTGTTTCTCTATCATCTCACAGGTCCATCCATCCATCCATCCGTCCATCCTTCCAATGAACTATTCATCCATCTCTTTTTGTTGACTTGATATTGCAGCTGTGGTCTCCTTGTTGTGTTTCTCACGTTTATAGGACTTTATTGTCGGACTATGATGTTAATCCTTTCCCCCGAAAAGATGTACTTTCTACAATAAGTATAGCTTCCTTTTTTCATATCCTCCCCAGGCTATATAATTGATCTTTTCTCAGTTGATATGATACTCCCTCGGTACGTAATTTTGAATGTGATCTGTTTTGATAAACATGTAGATGAAGAACCATGTAGAAATCTGCATTATGCCTTTTTAAAATGGAATATAAATATTGTAACTGGCACAATTGAGACATCCTGGCAAGATCTTACAAAATTATGTAATCACCCAGTGCATTTCTACATACGAACACTTTGAATGACATATGAACTTTACATATTTACCTTAAGAATGCCAAAACGCCAAGGTTCCCATTTTATGATCAACAGGAAATTGTTTATTGAAAATAATTCATAAACGTTCACGTAAGATTCTCCATATCATAATTGTGCAGTTTTGATTCATTGATTGAATGAAGTGTTAAACATTATTTCAGTTTATATTTCGGTGGGCATTGCACCTATCTATTCTTTGCTGTAATTTCTTATCCTGGTATTACGTACAATATTTTTTCCAAGCCACTGGCTGCTTCCCCACATACCTATCGTCATAACAATGGTCAACGTTGAGAGAGGAATGATTCCTATGGCAATAACTATAAGCAATGCTTGGAAAAAATTGGGCGAGTCGGGAATCAAACCAGCGACCTCCTATTCTCAAGTCCTTTATAGTTTCTTTATCGACTGCTCAACACAATATTATATTACTTACCTTCTTTCTCGCATACTCAACATCATAAATATTAAAACAGTAGCAGAGAAAGAGAGAGAGAGAGAGAGAGGGACAGAGCGAGGAGGGGGAGAGGGAGAGAGACAAAGATGACTTTATAATCAATACTTGGAAAGAAATTTGCCGAACTAAAAATTGGAACCAGCAATAACCTGTACTCAAGTCACATAGATTGCCGACTGAGATACCGATCTTGGCATTGCTTTATCAATTGAAGATTTAATAAACGTCACAAAGATGATTTCAGCACGATCTTAGAGATGAAGACTATTGAAATAATTGTTTTAAGCAGGAAAGAATGCTGGTTTTATGCCGTGTATGCCCCACTACTTCAAAAGACATATACCTGATTATTTGTCCACGTATAATTTATAGCCCTAAATGAAATTACAAAGGAAAATATAGTTGTCTCTTGCCTTAGTTTAAATGGATTGACGATGTTCGGATACATAGAGTTGAAAGTGTATTATTTCAGTCATATCAGTTATATCAGGGCGTCATGTACACCTATCCATGCAGTGCTAATATTTCATTTACCAGTACTTTGCACATAGCTCCAACCTAATATGGTTACTTCCCTTCATAAATGGTTTCGTGAAAAATGTGAGCGAAGAGAAATTAATGAATGTCAAGAAACCTCGAAAACAATCGTTACAGCTGGGGAATCGAACCTGAAAACTCCCAGTTTTAGGCATCATACTTCATCAACTGAGCAACTAGTCTAGGAAAAGGATGTTAAATTAACAAGGCAATTGAACCATAGAACCTTGGGTTTACAGTCTGGAGCATAACTTTGATATTGGAAAAAAGGGATATAATGAGAGAGAGAGAGAGAGAGAGAGAGGAGAGAGAGGAGAAAGAGAGTATTTGATTTTGAAATGTATACTTCACTTCTGGATGGTTGTTATTTGGGAGAAGAAATTTGTAAAGAAAATGATATACAGTTATGTTGTATATCTGAGGGTGAAAAACTTGATCGATGAGAAATTAGCCGGATAATCGAACTATAGTACTCTGCGTTTACAATTTTAAAACATTTTTGACACTACCTTTGGAGTAATATTGGAGAGAGATAGAGAGCTAGAGAGAGAGAGTATCTTATTTTGAAATGGTACTACTTTTCTAGAGGGTTATATGCGAGAAGAAATAATGTTTTATTACGAAAAGTAATGTTCAGATGTGTTGTGAAATGCAGAAAGAAAGAAAATGTGAGCGACGAGAAATTCACGAATTTTGTCGCAATAACTCATTAATCCTCGGATAAAAAATCCAAAAGCTGGAGAATCGAACCTATGAAGCCTAATTTTCAGGCATTTTACGTCATCAACTGAGCAACAGTGCTGAGAATTATGTTGATGAAGTTTCTTTTGTAATTGATCAGATCTTAAAGGGAGCCATGTAAACGAAAATGAAAGTTATGGGCCCGATCTGACGACTGAAACATAATTCGAATTAAATCGCACGCACCTATATTTGCGATATCGGAATTTCTTTTACCGGCAATTTGCCTTTAGCCATTCCCAAATCACTGTTTGTTTTCAAACGTAGATTTCTTGAACATAGGTCAACGGTGGAAGAAGAATGGACCCTGTTACAATGAACTTATACAATCCTGAAAATAAGATTAGCCGTGGAATCAAAGTAAAGAACCTTTGGATACTTTGCCGTTGTTTTTAGTGATATTGGCAGAGAGAGAGAGACAGAGAAACAGAGTATTTGTTTTTGAAATGATTACTTTATTCCTTGAGGGTTGTTATGTGGAAGAAGAAAATACAACTTTTTGTAAAGAAAAGTGATGTATAAGTGTTTAGTGAATTGAAGGAAATAAAACCTACTTGAAAGGAGTCGAGGATATCTCCTGTTTAGGAATCATTGACACAATTTGGTTTTGTAAAGAAGTGATCAAAAGGAAAGAAGTATGTTGCGGAAGTCTACTTGTGAAATCGATCGAATCCTAAAGGGGCCATTGATAAGGTAAACGAAAATGTGTTAATGCGTCAAGTTTGCTTGGATAGGAAGATCTTACTGTAATGGTAGAAATACTGGTATCATATCCCCAAGCCTGTCATCATATTATGGAAGGAGTGGAAATGATAAGTGTAGAGTTTCTTGTTGTTTACTGATGTTTTAGGAGGGGCGAAAGAATTAAAACTTGAGGATTTAAAAGAAAATAAACCTGAAAAAGCTGTGGACTAGGAATTGGAAATACTGTGGAGAAGCTTGAACTCAAGTTAGAAAATGGAAGTGATATGAATGTAAAACAAAGATGGTTTCTTGATATTTTATAACAATGTTGAAAAGTGAACTTAAATAGTAGTGAGGAAAACATTTTTTGTTTACAGCAAATGTGAAGATGTTTAATAATTGCTTTGATGATGATTATGATTAAGTTGATAGTGCTCGATGTCGTAGCAGAGCCAGAATTTTTTGTGGCGTGTTTTCTTTTAGCGCTGTGTTTACTTAATGTCTTGTAAATGCTCTTGATTATGATTACGTTTATAGTGCTGAATGTTGTAGCGGAGCCAGAATTTTTTGTTAGCGTTTTTTCTTTCAGCGTTGTGTTTAATTGATGTCTTCTAAATGGCACGGCCAGTGCTCTTGTAACAGACTTTCCAACCACTGGCTGCATTTCAAAAGAACTCTAGTTGATAGAATGATCAGCATTAAGCAAAAAATCAATCTTGCAACATCGAATACCATCGTAAGTTGGATAAAAATTGATGAAGCTTGGGGACATAACCTGCGACTGTATGGGTTTGAAGCCGTGCACTTTACCGATCAAGCAACTGGGCAAGACGACCTGCGAGAGCGAGAGAAAAAGAGAGAGAGATAGAGAGAGAGTGAGAAGGAGTGTATTTGATTTTGACATGTTTACTTTATTGTTTTCTTTTGGCCTTGGCTGCTTTCCTCGCATAACTTTGTCGAAACAATTTTGAGCGCTGAGATATGAATAAACCCTATCGCAATAACTGTTGTCAATTCTATAGAACATACCAATATTCTCAGTCTAAGATATTGTATTCTCAGTCCACTGGCTTTACTTTCACATCGGGAGATATATTTTCAATCTGTTGTCATGTGCGAGAAGAGCTTGTAACTTTTTATAAAGAACAATAATGGAAAAAACAAAATGTGTGAACACTGTAGGTTTTTGTGGTCGTTTGTCTAGAAATGTGCAGAAATTCATTTTGAGGCGCTCGATATTTTCTCTACATTTTTGGATCCAATAAAATGTTGAAAGCTATTTGGAGGGAGATCCTTACCTTCTTTTACAAGTACTTCGCAGAATATTGATCCGATTGGCACTTGATTTCTTTTTCTGACTTCGTAGGAAGGATAATAAGATAAGAAGAAACCCTGTCGTCATTTTCGTAAAAAATAGTCCTCTCAGTCTTGATTGTATCCTCAATCCACAGGTTGTACTTTCATATCGGGAGAAATACATTTTGTCCGCAATACTTGCCCATTAGTCCTTACCATGTCTTTAGTCTCATTTTACCCAATCCGAGTATGTACTTCTAATTCGTGTGATGAGCCCATGACAGGAGTCAACAAACGCTTGAAAATCAACCAGACCCTTTTTCTTAAGCACTTTTTGGAGCTTTGTATGTGTCTCTCTGTAAGATGTATCGTCGGTCTGTCAAATGTAATTGAAGATCCCGACACTTGTTTTTACTTCGAAATAAACCAAATGTCGTAGCTTAGCCCCCTTCAATCTGCTTCTTTTACCTTCAGTTCAAGAGATGTTCCTTCAGTCCCAAAAATAGGTCTGCTATTTGTTTGATTGAGTCTTACACCTTCAGCGTCGAGCTCTATATCGCTTAATATTTCTTTTAAATAGGTCCTGAAACTGTATTTCCACCTTTCTGTGACTGCAATATGTCCTATAAGCTTGTACCTACAGTTCGCGATTTCATACCCACAGCGCCCAAAACCTACCATCAGACAGTTACAAGCATATTGAGTCCCTGAGATTGTATCCTTAGTTCGTGGAATGTTTCCACATGTCCTCTTACACGTCTTTGAAATGGTACCTACTGTCAGTTGAATGTACCCCAAGGCCCTGAATCACTGGCCTCGCTGAAAAGTTACCGATTGTACAGTTTGCCTATACTCTCTTAATCTGATATGAACCCTCAATCTGTTAGGTGTAAGTTTATCGGAATAATATTTTTTCTTCCAGTCTGCTAATATTAGTAAGAGCGTTGAACCCAATTTAGCCTTGAGAAACCCTAGCCTATGAGATAAACCCGAGTCACACGGATACACCATAATGTCCTAAAGCTGTGTTCTAACTGATAATTTACCCGTATTATATTAGACTGTATCCCTTGCTCACTTGATATACCCACAGTCCGAAGATGTGTCCTCTGTCCATTGATTACTGCAAGAGCCCGTTTTATGTCCTTTTAACAATGGAAGCCATTCGATGTGAGATGTATCATGAAGCTATAAACCTGTTTCCTTTCAGAGATTATACTCCCAAGCCGTTACCCTGCACCGCCAGTCAGCAAGACGTTCTTTTGGTTCCTTCTACTTTCTCTCAGACGGTGAAATACATTCTCAGTTCGATGTTCCCTAAAACCTTGAAAGAATGTCTCTTCTATTACTTCAACCTATTGTCGTAAGCATGTATCTATGGTAGATCATATATTCTCTCAGTTCGACAAATATATCCTTAGTATTTACACCTATGACCTCACTCGTTTTTTAGCTCCAGTCGATTAACTTGTTCTATCTGCTTCCTTCATATTTCAAACTAACTTAATTGAATGTACCCCCTGATGACGAACCTATGCCTGCATTGTGATTTCATTGATAATGCTTTGGCCCATGCTTCTTCTTCATAAGTTTAACCCTTAGTCTATAGGGTCTTAAATATGTATTCACCCTCATTTTTCTGTTACCACTCTCTTTCACTTCGGTCTTTCACTCTCTCTGCCTCTCTGTCTCTTGTTTCGCTATTTCTCTCTTTTCACCTCTGCCTCTCAATCTTTGTCTGTCTGTCTCTCTCTATATATACTGTGGATTCATATAATTTCGTTGGTATGAAATTTCGTGGATTTTTCAATTTCGGCATTTTCGTTGGACCGTAAATTCGTTGATTTTCCATTTCCAAACCAAAATTTTTTTGTTGTATAAAAAATTCTTAACTGTCCATTAATGAAGTGTGTGAAAGAAAAAAAAAAAGATAACATAAGACGGGACTCGATCGATGACAAGTATACATGTATCGAGTGTATCGAGTGTAAAGGGTGTAAACTTTATGACACTTATCTGATAATCTAATCGCCGGTCTCGAGTCTATCAATTAAGACATGCGTAATTATTTACAATTTACACCGTTATTATTTAGTCCTGTAGTCACAGTTTACAATCAAATTTTAAGCCGTAAAAGATACGACGACATTTTCAGAATCGTCTGCTTTGAAACTGCTGTCTTCCGAAGCTACCCTTCCCACATGTCTGGGTCACTTAGGAAAACAAGACTGCTTGTCGCATATTCGCCGATATATTGTGACAGATGGAAAGAGAAATTTTGTTAAGAGCTCGAGTCGTTTCTAAAATGATACGTTTTACCTTGTTGACCAAAAGTTTGTCTGAAATAGTAAGTGTGAACTCCGATAAATTTGCATCTAGATCTATATTTAGAACAAGCGTGAAGGGTCAAAATTGTAGTAGACCCAAGTTTCGGCTTCCATTCAATCTTGTGCGACTTCCTAAAGTTGCTTTCTTATACGAGCTTGTTCAACTATATGGGATAGATAGACGATCAGACTGCAAGTTCCGTTTAGTCTGACACCGTCCAACAACACGTTGAAATCCGCCATCTTGTCATCACCAAATTCAGTATTAGAACGACCCAAATATAAAACAAGCCGTCCGTCAACATGATTTATGCCTGTCGCAGGTACACACGCGTTTGCAGTAAAATTTTGATTTGGGGTAGATCTATGACGTAACGTGTAGGTCATTCGAGCAAGAGGGTTGTAAAACAAAACGTTTGTTGTACTAATTTACGATTGTTTTACCCCACGAAATCTATGGTCACATTGCGTTTAGAAATGGCTGTTTCAAAAACACCTGGGCAGTCGTGTCACACATGTTTTGTGTAGTCGGCAGAAATTTTGTTTGGCTGTTTGCAAAAAAACATTCTCGCAGCCGAAATGCAACAGTAAAAAATAAACATGGATTACTTGACTCGATGCATGCGTGTAGGTAATTTTTCAACAGTGTTTATGCCGTCGTCGCCGGGACAACAAAAAAAGAAATGAAGTTAAGGCAATGGAGAAATCACTATTTTTACTCGGTAATTGTTAAGTCTTAACGAAATCTTTAAAGGTACAAATAATCTAAGGTGTAAATAACTTTCTGTTCGATAGGGAGTGGGTACATTTTAACGTTAGCGTCGTTATGTTCGTTATTAATGAAGCCGAACCAAACTAAGTTGAAGATGGCCAAGGACCTATCTTTCGTCGGGAACTTGAATTCGTGGACTTACCTACCCACGAAATCAACGAAAATTAGTACTCAACGAATATTAATGGTTTCACAGTATTTATTTCCAAATTCTTTGTCTTACTCTCCACTCCACTTTCTTATCTTTTCCTCTACTGTTTTTCACTTACAGTCTGTCGCTGTAGCTCTATCCCTCTCATTGTCTGTCATTCTCGTTATCGCCTACTTTATCTCTCTTTCTCGCTTTTTGTCCTTCTCTCGCTCTCTATTTCTCTCTATCCCTTCCAATTGCTTTCCCTCCTCTTCTTATATCTATCTTCTCTTTCAAATTTTTATCTTACTGCCACCTTTCACACAATCTCTCTATCTCTGTTTCTGTCTCTTTCACTATTCCACCATCGTCTGTCTCATTGTCTGTCTTTCATTATTTTCTCACTTTTTGTCTCTCTACTAGTCTCCCTTTATTGCTTTGTTCTACCTGCAAACTCCTCTCTGTTTCTCTATCAATCCACAGGTCCATCCATCCATCCGTCCAATTTTTTTGTTGACTTGATTGCAGCTGTGGTCGGACTATGATGTAAACCCTTTTCCTCCAAAAGATGTACTTCCTACAATAAGTATAGCTTCTTTTTTTCATATCCTCCCCAGGCTATATATTTGATCTTTTCTGAGTTGATGTGATGCTCCCTTGGTACGTAATTTTGAATGTCATCTGTTTTGATAAAAATGTAGATGAAGAACCGTGTAGAATTCTGCATTATGTCTTTTTAAAATGGAATATAAATGTTGTAACTGGCACAATTGAGACATCCTGGCAAGATCTTACAAAATTATGTAATCACCCTGTGCATTTCTACATACGACCACTTTGAATGACATATGAACTTTACATATTTACCTTAAGAATGCCAAAAAGCCAAGGTTCCCATTTTATGATCAACAGGAAATTGTTTATTGAAAATAATTCATAACATATCATAATTGTGCAGTTTTGATTCATTGATTGATCGAATTGTTAAACATTATTTCAGTTTAGGTGGCCAGTGCACATATCTATTCTTTGCTGTAATATCTTTTCCTGGTATTACGTACATTATTTTTTCCAAGCCACTGGCTGCCACTGGCTGCTTTCCCACATACCTATCGTCAAAACAATGGTCAACGTTGAGAGAGGAATGATTCCTATGGCAATGACTGTAAGCAATGCTTGGAAAAAATTGGGCGAGCCGGGAATCAAACCAGCGACCTCCTATTCTCAAGTCCTTCATAGTTTCTTTATCGAGTGTTCAACACAATATTATATCTTTTACCTTCTTTCTCACATACTCAACGTCATAAACATTAAAACAGTAGCAGAAAAAGAGGGAGAGAGGGACAGAGCGAGGAGGGGGGAGAGGGAGAGACAGATCTTCTTGCAATGACTAATCAATACTTGGAAAGAAATTTGCCGAACTGGGAATTGGAACCAGCAATAACCTGTACTCAAGTCACATAGATTGCCGGCTGAGATACCGATCTTGGCATTGTTTTATCAATTGAAGATTTAATAAACGTAACAAAGATGATTTCAGAACGATCTTAGAGATGAAGACTATTGAAATAGTTGTTTTAATCAGGAAAGAATGCTGGTTTTATGCCCTGTATGCCCCACTACTTCAAAAGACATATATCTGATTATTTTTTCACCTATAATTTATAGCCCTAAATGAAATTACAAAGGAAAATATAGTTGTCTCTTGCCTTAGTTTAAATGGATTGACGATGTTCGAAGAAATTTAAGTTTATAGCGGATGCATAGAGTTGAAAGAGTATTATTTCAGTCATATCAGTTATATCAAGGCGTCATGTACACCTATCCATGCAGTGCTGATATTTCATTTACCAGTACTTTGCACATAATTCCAACCTAATATGGTTGCTTCCCTACATAACTGGTTTCGTGAAAAATGTGAGCGAAGAGAAATTAATGAATTTGTCGCAATGAATGTCAGGAAACCTCGAAAACAATCGTTACAGCTGGGGAATCGAACCTGAAACTCGCAGTTTTAGGGATCATACTTCATTAACTGAGCAACCAGTCTAGAAAAAGGATGTTAGATTAGCCGGGCAATTGAACCATAGAACCTTGGGTTCATAGACTGGAGCATAACCTTGATGCTGCCCCTTGTGGTATTGAGGAAAAAGAAAGAGAGAGAGAGAGAGAGAGAGAGGGAGGGAGGGAGGGAGGCAGAGAGAGAGAGGGGGGGGGAGAGAGACAGAGAAAGAGATACTTTGTAAAAGAGCTCGAAAGAGCTTTTGATCTCGAAGCTTCATAGTAGAAGGGTTGCATTGTGGATGAAGAAATTGTTAAATATGGAAGATTACTGACGGAAAAGCGAAATATTTTAGTAGGCATGCGTTAAAAAGTGGTCCGAGGGTAAATAAGAAAATTTGAGTTTTAGCCACCGGCCTCTTTTCGTTGAAACAATGAACAGCAGTTAGACAGAAGAATTGTAATTAATTTCATCAAATATGGGAAAATAATCTTCTGAACTAGGGATTGGCGACCCTCTTGTTTCTACACCTGTTGATAAACGATTTAGCTCACGAACTAGTCTTTGACAATTGATTGATTGTGTAATTGGTCGACTGCATGTGTTTAACACCGTTTTCAACGATATTTTTGTTATATAATTCATGTTTTCCTGGAGTTTCAGAAACCTGCACTTCGCACGATATTCTTTCCAAGCCACTGACTGCTTTTCCACATAACTATTGTCAAAACTGCTGCTCGGAGGTTAGAGAAGAATTAATCCTGTCGCAATTAGTATCATCCACGGGAACTGCTGCTCAGAGGTGATAGAAGAATTAATCCTATCGCTATGAATATCATCCACTCTGGGAAAGGAATGGCCGAGCAAGGGATTCAAACCCTTGTCTGAAGTTGCGTGCAATACGGACCAAATTGCTCATCTTTGAAGTAAAATGTGAAGTGTTGCTTTGTAATTGCCGTGAAATATTTTAGATAAATAAAACAAGGGAGACTGGTTTGATTGATTGATTGTAAACGTTTAACACCGTTTTCAGCAATATTCCAGCTTTATCGCTGCAGCCAGTGCACCAAGCCATACCTTCTGAAATTTAGTAACCAGTCTTTTTCACAATCTTTTCTCCCAGGCTACTGACTGTTTCTCAACATAGCTTTTGTCAAGATTGCTTTTGAGAGGTTAGAGAAGAATTAATCATGTCGTAATGTGTATCATCAAAACTCGAAAAGAAATGGCCGAGCAGGGGTTTCAAACCAGCTTACCCATGTGCTGTCTGCCTATTGTTCCTATTTTTCCTATTTTTTCTTATTTTTTCTGAGCTTCTTATTCATTCTTATATTTGCTATTATATTATTCTAGTCAGTAATTTAAATGACTTGTGCTGGTAAAACACACTTATTTGCTGACATAAAGCAATAAAATGTATTAAAGAAATATTAAATGACATGAAGCAATAAGTGGAATTAAAAAAAAAAATAAATTTAAATGAGATATCCATCTTGTAATAATAGAGACGGTGATTTAAAGGGCTGGCTGTAAGGGGAGGTGGAGGCCAGGGCAAATTCACCAGACTTTGGTAAAATTTCTAATTGCTTTATTGCTTTTAGTCTATTGCGTTTCAAGTTAATTGTATATTTTAATGTTAGTAGTTCTAGTCCTTTGTTAGCCGATAATTTTCTATTTGACTTCTATCAGATTTCGAACTATTTATTTTATTGTATTTTGAGGCCCAAAATATATATTTTGTATCAAAATGTACTAGGTGAATCGCATGTCTCAACCATTCCCCCAGCCATTCCCCCTGCCATTCCCCCTAAAAGAACTTTCCAGTATGATTTACCGTTATAGGACCATATGCTTTGCTTTCTGCATCTGATGTTACCTTGGTTGGTTAAATGGAAATGGATGCCCAGATTCTGGTATTTACTTTGATTTTAACTGACCGCCGTTAGCTCTTACCCTCAGTCTGTTAGATTAAGCATAGTCCATGAGATGTACCTCCTATCCGAGAAAGAATTCTTCGTTTCTTTAGATATAAATGTATGTCTTTAAAATGGAACCCTTGATTGTTGGAAGTTACTGAAACTGTATATCTACATTAATGTGATCGTCCGGATTCCTGAGCTTGTACCCCAGTCTGTGCTGTCATATCCGTAGTTTTTAAGACAAACCTCAAAACATCACACCGAGTTCTTGAGATTGTATCCTCTGTTCATGGAATGTTCCTTCAGTGTTTTTCATTTCCTCTTAGACTTTAAACTTGTGCCTATAGTCCGTTGCACGTACCAAGCACTGAACCACTGACCTCACTCAAATGCTTTGATTTGCCCTGTTTGCCGATATCCTTAGTCCTTTAGACGTATTTTGAACCTGTGAGAGAGTAACTGTACCCTGAGACCCGAAAACTGTATTGTAAGGCAGTAACCAATGCCCGTCTGATGTCCTCAAGGCTTTTAAGATGTGTCCTCTGTCCATAGGATATTCCCAAATTACGTGCCACGTATTCTAAGGATTTGGGATCCTTCTCTTATGGAGATGTATCCTCAGGCCATAAAACCGTGAGTTAACTTCCAGCCTGTCATCGTTTACCATCACTCGGTGAGATGTTCCCATTTTCCCTTCTCCTTACCCTAAGACTGTGACTTTGCGTCCTCTATTACGCACACACCCTGAAAACGTGTCTTCCCTAATGTCAACCTTATGCCGTGTACCTGTATCCAAGATAATAAAATCTGTAAGTTCTATTGAGGTAACCTCTCTATTTACAACTGTGCCTTAACTTTTGATTTACCTTTGTCGATTGGCTTGTGCATTCTTTCCCCTCTTTGCAAACTGTTTCCGGAATCCTAGAGCTCTTGACCTAAGTCTATGGAATAAAGTTATTAGTTGATGTCGAATACCATTTAACCCTGGTGCTGTTTCCTTAGTCTTGTTCCTCTGGCGTTTTAAATGTGCTCTATTCTTTAACAATAGGTTTTATCCCAAAACCGTTTGTCCTGTTTCTCTTTTAGTCTATCGCTCTTACTCTCTTCCTTACTTTGTCGTTCTGTCTATCCGTCTTTATAAGCTGTCTCTCTTTTTTTCTTCCGTCCCTTTATATCTCAGTCATTCACTCCTTCTTTCCTTTCATATCCCTTTCGCTATCTCTGTGTGTCTGTCTTTTTCTAACACTTTCTTTTTCTGTGCTTCTCTCTTATTCTGTGTAACCTATTTTCTGTGTTCTCCTAACTCCCTTTTTCTTTCGATCTCCCTCCCTCCCTCTTTCTGCCTCTCTCTCTCTCTCTGTGGGTTTCATTTTTTTATCTGCATCTCTGTGTCTGTCCTCCCTCCCTCTCTCTCTCTCTCTCTCTCTCTCTCTCTTGTTTTATCTTTTTCTTTCTCTGCCTCTCTCTGGCTCTATCTCTCTGCCTATCTCAGGCTCTATCTCTCTGCCTCCTTTAGGCTCTATCTGTCAGTCTCTCTTTTTACTCTCTGTCTTGCTTTCTTTCTCTCTGTCTGTCTTTCTGTCTCTGTCACTAACCAGATATCATAGCTTACTTCTTCTGATTGGTTTCCTCAAGTCACAGGCCGCAGAGCTTTTCGCTTTTCCTCCAAAACCGCATTCTCTATTTTAGATTTATCCTCCTTAAGTCCTTTTTACCCTCTGCCTGTATGAAATATCATTTATTGGTACATGTATGTTACCTCAGACCGTAAGCTTGAACGTTGAATGCTTTGAAATATATGTTGCTATTAAATGCTACCGTTCCTAACACAAATGAAATGTACTGGTTAGATGTTACTACCGTTCCTAACAGAAATGAAACGTACTGGTTAGATCATACAGTTATCGAATCGCCCTGTGCATAAATATACACGATCAGTCTCAATGCTGTATCAACGTCAGGTTTTACTTTTACATGCCGACCGTAAGCTTGAACGTTGAATGCTTTGAAATATATGTTGCTATTAAATGCTACCGTTCCTAACACAAATGAAATGTACTGGTTAGATGTTACTACCGTTCCTAACAGAAATGAAACGTACTGGTTAGATCATACAGTTATCGAATCGCCCTGTGCATAAATATACACGATCAGTCTCAATGCTGTATCAACGTCAGGTTTTACTTTTACATGCCGAATAAACAAAAGTAGGCAACATATGATTAAATGAAACTTGTAATATCAGTGGACCTAACGCATATTATTGCGATATTATATGTATGTATGGTGTTTCACATCGTATTCAATATTATGTCAGTTATATCAAGGCTGCCAGTGCGTCTCTCCATGCATTCCTGGTGTTCGTAAACTTGAAGTCTATACCCTAGCTACTGGCTTTTTTTTTTTTTTTTCAACATAATCATCGTCGAAACAATGATCAACAGTAAGAGAGAAGAATGAATCCTTCCGCAATGATTTTCATCAAACCTGGGAAAGTAATTTTTCGAGCTGGTGATTGGCTACTCCCTTGTCTCCAAAACGACAAAGATACTGAAATCGTCATTACCGATTTATTAATGATATTGTTTAACTCCGTTTTTTAACATTTTCTAATTATATCGCGGCGGCCAGTGCAACTACTCATATTTTTCTGAAGTTTCAGTTACCATTTGTTTTTGTGTGCGCTATTCTCCCGTAGCCACTGACAGACTTTCCACAAAACTATTGTATCATCAAACCTCGGAAAGAAATGGTCGAGCATGGCATTCCAACCAGCTTACCCATGTCTCAAGTTCTGTTCGCTATCGACCGAAATACTGTCTATTTCTGGAGTCAAATGTTAGGATAAAGTGTCTATTTGGAAATGCGGTGAAAAATTTACAGATAAATCAAAGAAAGGGAACTGATTTGAATCCAAAAAAGACTTTTTTTTACTGAACTCTTTAGAATCTGCTCTGAACTTAACACAAACCTATGGAGTTTTCAATGCTTTTTAATAATTACTTTGATGATGATGATGATGATTATAATAATGGTGATGGAAGTTTTGATCGTTGAGTAGTAGAGATGGTGGTTGCGTCGATACCAGATTTATGAGTGGATATTGATGTGTTTGCTTTCTTTCTGTTTTAACGCCACTTTCAACATTACCTTCATAATATCCCGGCGGTCAATGCACCTATCCATGCTTTATTTAGGTTTCTTTAACCAGTACTTTGCACTCTGTCTGTTCTAAACCACTGTCTGCTTTCCCACATAAACAAGTCGAACTGTTGATCGGTTTTAAGAAAAGAATGAATCATGTAGCTTTTGACATATAAAAAAGATCTTAAACAGAAATTGGAACAGCTTTAGGTAGAGAGTCGAACCATCATCCCGAAATATTTTCGTCCGGAACGTTTATAATGGAGCCTCTGGATTTTGAGATAGCTACATTGAATGATAGAGAGCGAGAGAGACATAGAGAGAGAGACAGAGACAGAGATTGTTTATCAAATTTGAGAGAGTCTTTGATTCAGACACTTTTACTTTATAGTGGCAGGGTTGTATTGTGGGTGAAGAAATTGTTAAATTTTGAAAGATTAATGACGGAAAGGGGTAACATATGTTCCGCGCTAGTTTTTAATAATCATGCGTTAAAAAGTGTTCGGGGGTAAATATCAGAATTAATGTTTTAGCCGTCGGTCTCTTTTCCACATAATCATCATTCAAACAATGAACAACAGTGAGACAGACGATTTGCAATTAATTTCATTAAATATAGGAAAACATCTTTCGAACTTGGGATTGGCGATCCCCTTGTCTCTAGACCTGTGGATAAACTACTGAGCTACCGAACTAGTCTTTGACAATTGATTGATTGAGTGGTTGATTGACTGTATGTGTTTAACACCTTTTTTTGAACTGTATTTGTGTTATATTGCGGCGGCCAGTACACTTGCCCATGCGTTTTTGTAGTTTCAGTAACCAATACTTCGCACGATATTCTTCCCAAGCCACTGACTGCTTTTCCACATAACTATTGTCAAAACTGCTGCTAAGAGGAAAATTAATGGTGTTGCAATGAGTATCACCAACTCTCGGAAAGGAATGGCCGAGCAGGGGATTCAAACCAGCAAACTCGTGCCTCAAGTTCCGGGCAATGCTGATCGAATTCCTGTTTAATAATCCTTTGAGTGAAATGTAAAGATAATGAGTTGAATTGGAAATGATGTGAAATATTTCAGATAAATAAAAGAAGGGAGACAGATTTGATGATTGATTGATTGCCTGTGTTTAACACCGTTTTCAACAATATTACAATTATATCGCGGTGGCCAGTGCACCTAGCCATACTTCACTGAAGTTTGATTGACCAGTCCTTTGCACGATATTTTTCACATGCTACCGACTCCTTTACAATATAACTATTAACAAACGTGCTTTTGAGAGCCTAGCGCAGAATTAATCCTGTCGCAAAAACTATCATCAAACCTCGAAAAGAAACAGCCGAGTAGGGTATTCAAACCAGCTAATCCATGTCTCAGGTTCTGTACGCTATCGACCGAATAGATATTGAAATATCTCTGTAGTCAAAGGTCAAGAAAAAGTGTTGATTTGGGAATGCTGTGAAAGCTTTTTAGAGTTATCAAAGAAAGGTAACTGATTTGAATGGATTTTTTTTCCCCTGAACTCTTAGAGTTTGCTAGAACTTAACACTTGTGAAGCTATGAAGTTTTAAATGCTTTTTAAGCATTGCTTTGATGTGATGTTGATGATTATGATAATGGTGATGGTAGTTTCGATGGTTGAGTTGGTAGTGATGGTGGTAGAGCCGATACCGGATTTTTTTTTAGTGGTGATAGATGTGTTTGTTTTCTTGTTGTTTTAACGCAAACTTGAACATTTCTTACGTAATGATTTGAATGGAAAAAAAGATTTTTCCTGAACTCTAATAGTTTGCAAGAACTTAACACAAAACTATGGAGTTTTTAATGCTTTTTAATCATTGCTTTGATGATGATGTTGATGATTATAATAATGGTGATGGTAGTTTCGATAGTTAAGTTGGTAAGAAGGGTAGTAGTGACGATACCGGATTTATTAGTGGAGATAGATGTGTTTGTTTTCTTGGTGTTTTAACGCCGACTTGAACATTACTTACGTAATATCCCGGCGGTCAATTCACCTACCCAGGCCTTATTGAAGTTTCTTTTACCTGTACTTTGCACTCTGTTTTAAACCACTGTCTGCTTTCCCACATAAACAAGTCTAAACGCTGATCGGCGATAAAGAAATTTAGTATCCTGTCGCACTGAACATATAAAAAAGATCTTGCTTAAAAAATAGAACGGCTTTAACTAGGGAGTCGAACCATCAACCCGGGAGTTTTACGTTCGGAATGTTACTAATGGATCATGTGGATTTAAAGAGATATAAAAACAGAGAGACAGTAACAGAGAGGTAGAGAGTGTGTGAGCGACTGAGTTTGAGAAAGCTTTTGATTTTGACATTTGTTCACTTTATTGCAGAACGGTTTTTATGTAGATGAAGAAGTTTTAAAATGTCTAAGACTAATGACGGAAAAGCGAAATATCTATACCATGCTAGATTTTAATAGACATGTGTTGAAAATGTTAGAGGGTAGATATTATGGAAACCACTCGCTTCTTTTCCACATAACAAACGTCAGTGCACTGAATATCTGCTTTAATAAATGTTACCTGCATTGAAGGAAGGATCTATACAATGAGATATCCATTTTGTTGTAAAAAGATGGTGATTTAAAGGTCTGGCTGTAAGGGGAGGTGGAGGCCAGGGAAAATTCAACAGACTTTGGTGAAATTTGTATTTACTTTATGGCTTTTAGTCTATTGTGTTTTAAGTGAATACATGTCCTTTGTCAGCCGATAATTTTCAATTTGACTCCTATATGTTTTGCATAAATTTCCTGTATTTTGAGCCCAAAAATATAGATCTATATTTGCATCAAAATGCACTGGGCGGATTGCATGTCTCAAGTTCTGCACGCTACCAACCGAATTGCAGTTTAATCATCTCTAGTCATAGATCAAGAAAAAAGTTTCGATTTTGAGAAGATGTGAAAGATTTTCAGATTGATCAATGACAGGGAACTGACTTGAATCGAGAAAGGTTTTTTTCCCTGAACTCTTTTAGAGTTTGTGACAACTAAATAGAAAGGTATGGATATGGAATATTTAATGCTTTTTAATCATTGCTTTGATAATGAAGATGATTATTATTAAAATGGTAGTGGTAGTTTTTATGGTCGAGTTTATATTGATGATAATGCCGACTTGAATATTATTTACGTAATATCCTGGCGGTAAATGCACCTACCAATGCTATATTGAAGTTTCTTTTACCAGTTCTCTTCACATTGTCTGTTTTAAACCACTGTCTGCTTTCCCACATAAATAAGTCAAAACGCTGATAGGCGATAAAAGAAAAATGTATCCTGTTGCACTGAACATATAAAAAGGAAATTAGAACAGCTTCAGTGAGGAAGTTGAACCACCAACCCGAGAGTTTTATGTCTGGAATGTTAAGGAGCCTCTTGATTTTAAGACATATGAAGATAGAGATATTGCGACAGAGAGGCAGAGAGTGTGTGAATGGGTCTGAGAGCATTTGACATTTTTTTTTATTTTATAGTGGAAATGCTGTATTGAGGATAAAGAAATTGGAAAAGGCTGATGACCGAGAAAACGAAATATCTATACCGTGCTAGAGTTTGATAGGCGTGTGTTGAAAATGTTTACAGGGTAAATATCGGACCTATTGTAAAAGCCACTGGCTTCTTTTCCACAAAACCATCGTTGAAACAATGAAGAGCAGTGAGACAGAAGATTTGCAATTAATTTCATCAAATATGGAAAAATAATTTTCCGTGCTGGGGACTAGCGATCCCCTTGTGTCTAGACCTGTGGATCAACGACTGAGCTACATGTACAAGACTAGTCTTTTGCGATTGATTGATTGAGTGGCTGATTGACTGAATGTGTTAAACACCGTTTTCAACAACATTTGAGTTATATTACGGCTTATATTACGGTTTTCCTGTAGTTTACTAACCAGTACTTCGCACGATACTTTTCCCAAGCCACCGACTGCTTTTCTACGTAACTATTGCCATATATGCTGCACAGAGGTTAGAGAAGGATTAATCCTGTCGAAATGAGTATCATCAAGTCTCAGAAAAGCATGGCTGAGCAGGGGATTTAAACCAGCTAACCCGTGTCTCAAGTTATCCTCTCTGGAGTTAACGTCAGTAGAGTGTTGATTTGGAAATACTGTGATAGTTACTTAGATAGATAAAACCGGTTTCAATCGCGAAATATCCATACCTTTAAAGCGTATGAAACACTTTCAGTCCAAGATAGTAGGTGTTTGGTCAGTATCATAGTTTATACTTTCGTTTAGCTAGCTCTCGGTCAGTCAGTACCATCAATCCGTGCCATGAACCCCTTGTCCCTGAGGGGTGTCAACAAACGCTTGAGATTTAGCCAAGTCCGTTTTCATCCAGTTGATTACCCTGTACTCTCAGTCCATGAGATCAGCCATTGCCCCTAAAAAAACTTTCCAGTATGATTTACCGTTACTGAACCATATGTTTTGCTCTCTGCATCAGGTGTTACGTTGGTTGGTGAAATGGAGATGGATGCCCAGAATCTGGTATTAACTTTGATTTTAACTAACTGCCGTTAGCTCTTACCTTTAGTCTGTTAGATGAAGCTTAGTCCATGAGATGTACCTCCAATCCGAGAAAGAATTCTTTTTTTCTTTTCATTTATATGTATGCCTTTAAAATGGAACCCTTGATTTTTGAAAGTTACTGAAACTGTATATCTTCATTAATGTGATCGTCCGAATTCCTGAGCTTGTACCCCAAGTCTGTGCTATCATATCCGAAGTCCTTAACTCAAACCTCAAAACATCACACCGAGTTCTTGAGATTGTATCCTCTGTTCGTGGAATGTTCCTTCAGCGTTTTTCATTCCCTCTTAGACTTTAAAGTCGTGCCTATAGTCTGTTGGATGTACCCTCAGGCACTGAACCACTAACCTTACTCGAATCCTTTGATTTGCCCTGTGTGCCGATATCCTCAGTCCTTGAGACGTATTTTGAACCTATGAGAGAGTAACTGTGCCCTGAGACCCGAAAACTGTTTTGAAATGCTGTATCCCATGCCCGTCTGATGTACTCAAAGCTTGTAAGATGTGTCCTCTGTCCATAGGATATTCCAAAATTACGTGCCACGTATTCTAAGGATTTGGGATCCTTCTTTTAGGGAGATGTATCCTCAGGCCATAACACCGTGAGTTTATTCCAGCCTGTCTTCGGTGAGATGTTCCCATTTTCCCTTCTCCTTATTCTAAGACTGTGACTTTGCGTCCTTTATTACGCACAAACCCTGAAAATGTGTCTTCCCTAATGTAAGCCTTATGCCGTCTATCTGTATCAAGATAAAAAAAATCTGTAAGTTCTATTGAGGTAACTTCTCTATTTACAACTGTGCCTTAACTTTTGATTTACCTTTGTCGATTAGCTTGTGGAATCTTTCCCCTCTTTGCAAACTGTTTCCGCAGTCCTAGAGCTCTTAACCTAAGTCTATGGAATAAAGTTATTAGTTGATGTCGAATACTATTTAACCCTGGTGCTGTTTCCTTAGTCTCGTTTCCCTGGCGTTTTAAATGGGCTCTATTCTTTAACAATAGGTTTTATCCCAAAACCGTTTGTCCTGTTTCTCTTTTAGTCTACCGCTTTAACTCTCTTCCTTACATTGTCGTTCTGTCTATCCGCCTTTATAAGCTGTCTCTCTTTCTCTCTTCCATCTCTTTATATCTCAGTCATTCATTTATTTTTTCCTTTTTCCTTTTTCTCGATATCTGTCTGTCTATTTCTAACTCTCTCTTTTTCTTTGTTTCTCTCTTATTCTGTCTAATCTATTTTCTCTCTTCTCCTAACTCCCTTTTTCTTTTGATCTCACTCCCTTCCCCCCTTCCTCTCTTTGCTTCTCTCTCTCCCTCTCTCTCTCTCTCTCTCTCTCTCTCTCTCTGTGGCTTTCTTTTTTCTCTCAGCATCTCTCTCTCTGTCCTTTCTCTCCTTCTTGCTTTATCTTTTTCTTTCTCTGTCTCTCTCTAGCTCAATCGTTCTCTCTCGGTCTCTCTGGCTCTATCTCTCTCCCTCCTTTAGGCTCTATCTGTCAGTCTCTTTTTTTGCTCTCTTTCTTGCAGTCTTTCTCTCTATATGTCTCTCTGTCTTTGTCACTAACCGGATATCATACCTTACCTCATCTGATTGGTTTCCTCAAGTTCACAGGCCGCAGAGTTTTTCTCTTTTCCTCCAAAACTGCATTCTCTATTTTAGATTCATCCTCCTTCAGTCCTTTATACCCTCTACCTGTATGAAATATCATTTGTTGGTATGTTACCTCAGCTTCAGTAAGCTTGAACATTGAATGCTTTGAAATAGATGTAGATCATTAATTAATTATTATTCTGAAATTGGTCTTTTGCTATTGAATGTTACTGCCTTTCCTAACACAAATGAAACGTACTGGTTAGATCATACAATTATCGAATTGCCCTGTGCATTAATATACACGATCACTCTCAATGCTGTATCAACGTCAGCTTTTAATTTTAACATGCCGAATAAACAAAAGTTGGCATCATATGATTAAATAAAACTTGTAATATCAGATGATCTAACGCATGACCATTTGCGATATTATATGTGTGTATGGTGTTTCACATCGTATTCAATATTATGTCAGTTATATCAAGGCTGCCAGTGCGTCTCTCCATGCATTCCTGGTGTTCGTAAACTTGAAGTCTATACCCTAGCTACTGGCTTCTTTTTTTTTTCAACATAATCATCGTCGAAACAATGACCAACAGTAAGAGAGAAGAATGAATCCTTCCGCAATGACTTTCATCAAACGTGGGAAAGTAATTTTCCGAGCTGGTAATTGGCTACTCTCTTGTCCTCAAAACGACTAAGATACTGAAATCGTCATTACCGATTTATTAATGATATTGTTTAACTCCGTTTTTTAACATTTTCTAATTATATCGCGGCGGCCAGTGCAACTACTCATATTTTTCTGAAGTTTCAGTTACCATTTGTTTTTGTGTGCGCTTTTCTGTCGTAGCCACTGACAGACTTTCCACAAAACTATTTTATTATCAAACCTCGGAATGGAATGGTCGAGCATGGCATTCCAACCAGCTTATTCAAGTTCTGTTTGATATAGACCGACATGCTATTTCTGGAATCAAACATTAGGATAAAGTGTTTATTTGGAAATGTGGTGACTGCCTTTCCACATAACTATTGTCAAAACTGCTGCTCAGAGGTTAGAGAAGAATGAATCCTATCGCAATGAGTATCATCCACTCTCAGAAAGGAATGGCCGAGCCGGGGATTCAAACCAGCTAAACCGGGTCTCAAGTTCCGTTGGCTACGGACGAAATTGCTACCTTATCATCTTTGGAGTTAAACGTCAATAGAGTGTTGGTTTGGATTTGCTGTGATAGTTGTTGATTTTGATGGTTTTACTGTATAGTGGAAAGGTTGTATTGTGGATGAAGAAATTGTTAAATTTGTAAAGATTAATGACCGAAAAGCGAAATATCTATACCATGCTAGATTTTAATAGACATGTGTTGAAAATGTTTAGAGGGTATATATCGGAACTGTTATAAAAGCCACTCTACTTGAATGAGTGGTTGATTGCATGTGTTTAACACCGTTTTCAACAATACTTGAGTTATATTACGGTGTCCAGTGCACCTACCCATGTTTTCTTGGGTTTTCAATGACCAGTACTTCGCATGATATTCTTCCAAAGCCATGTGCACCGGCTGCTTTTCTACATAAGTATTGTCAAAACTGCTGCTCAGAAGTTAAAGCAAAATAAAGTCTGTCGCAAAGAGTATCATCAACTCTCAGAAAGGATTGGCCAAACAGTAGATTCAAACCAGGTAACCCGTGTCTCAAGTTTCGTTCACTACGGACGAAATCGCTACCTAATCATCTTTTCAGTTAAACGTCAATAACGTGTTGATTTGGATTTGCTGTGATAGATACTTAGATTAATAAAAGAAAGGGAGCCGATTTCAATCGCGAAAAATCTCTACCTTTAAAGCGTTTAAAATACTTTTAGTCCAAGATAGTAGGTGTTTGGTCAGTATCATAGTTCATACTCTCATTTAACTAGCTCTCGGTCAGTCAGTACCATCAATCCGTGCGATGTACCCCTAGCCCTTAAGAGGAGTCAACAATTTGAGATTTAGCCAAGTCCTTTTTCCTTAACTTGATTACCCTGTACTCTCAGTCCATGAGATCATCCAATCCCCCTAAAAGAACTTTCCAGTATGATTTACCGTTATTCAAGCATATGTTTTCCTCTCTGCATAAGATGTTACCTTGGTTGGTCAAATGGAAATGGATGCATAGATTCTGGTATTTACTTTGATTTTAACTGAATGTTATTAGCTTTTACCCTCAGTCTGTTCGATGAAGCTTAGTCCATGAGATGTACCTCCAATCCGAGAAAGCTTTCTTCGTTTCTTTTGATTTATATTTTTGCCTTTAATATCAAACCCTTAATTGTTGAAACTTACCCTTAGGCACTGAAACTGTATATCTACATTAATGTGATTGCCCGGATTCCTGAGCTTGTACCCCAGTCTGTGCTGTCATATCCGTAGTCTTTAACTCAACCCTCAAACCCATCACACAGAGTTCTAGAGATTGTATCCTCTGTTCGTGGAATGTTCCTTGAACAGTGTTTCTATTTCGTCCTAGACTTTAAACTCGTGCCTATTGTCCGTTGGATGTACCCTCAGGCCATTAGTTTATTACTGTAAGTGAAAAACTCAGATGTTTGTCTCATTATCTACTCCATATTAGTTGATTCTCATCCTCCATATTTCAGATTAAGAGCCAAAAGTTCACTGTAGTGATGCTCTTGCTAATTACAATGACTCAAATACAATCACCTGTGTTGTCTAACGACCAGTGAAATCGCTTTTTAAGACAATGAAAGATCAAGATCTGGCTTTCCTTTGAATGCAATGCAAATCAATAAACGTACTTAATCAATACCCAAGATCTTAATTGTCTGGTTTTTATATGTAACGAGCATGAAACTGCAATGTTTGGATATTGTTGTTTTTTTTTTTTCTGACTGTAACTAGGCACTTTAACTGTTAACAAAACTATCCTGCTTTTGATGACCGAGAGGAAGACTGTTAAAAATATAGTAGAAAAAAAGATGCAGATAGCCATTATTTAGTCCTTTTCCCACGAGTTTTTTGTTTTCGGAGATTCAGATCATCAATTGGGCTACATTTGGTCTACATTTGATTTTTATGTGCAAAAGCTTTCGATTTTGGATAAGTCTAAAATTACATCATTTGGAAAAGAGGTTAGGATTGGAAAGATGTTACATTCTTTGAAACAAATGTGGAAGAAATTGGCCAGCCAATGTGTTGGACAGTACGATCTTGCCCAGATCAATTTACCCAGTCAAAAAATTAGTTAGGACAATTTGTCTAGATAAACACGATTGGTTCTTAAAAAAAAGAAAAGTTAAAGGCCTATTTGCAGCAAAAAGTAAACAATTTGTGTAATAATACATGTATATTTTATGCGACTTATTCATACCATTGAAAAGTACGGATAATGCTGATAATATCTGACAATGTATTACTCTGCAGTTGTCAAAGTTGCAAAAATTATAGAAAACTTAAGAATAGAATGGTATATTGTTAAACTTATTTAAAAGGTTAATAGGTACTGTTATTCAGGATGAGTGATATCTCAAGCTTGCTGATGAACAATACTGATCAGAATTGTCAAATATATTTAGCACTCTATTGCTGTAAAAAGGCAAACGTATATCTCTGACATTTCATTGAACTACTAATTTGTAAGGGGTCGTTTAAAAAGGGGGCTCTGTTACAAGGCATAGGATTTCTATCCCATACAAAGTACTGACAAGTTCTGCCATTTGATTTGGGATTGATTGTGTAGTAATTCAGTGGCGACCGATTACAGTGCTTACAGCACTTTGATTTTTTTTTAAGTTTTAGATAAAACGCAACTATTGCACACAAATCACTCTTTTTTCGCAAATCTTGATTAAGGTATCCAAACTCACGTGTAGTCCTACGTGTAGTCCTACAGGTGTCTGTGTTAATTATCTTAATTAATAAATATATAAGGGGCAATTCGGCTGCTGACAATGCCAAGGCCACCTAATGTCATAGGGATTTTCTCAAAAGCATTTTGCGTCTTTAGTCCATCCTCGTATCAGGACCATTTCCCCTCAGAGACATCTGCCCCTTGGACAACTCCTCCCTGCAAATCCCCCCGGGACAATTGCATCCCCCCAAGACAGTAGCCCCCGAGACAATTACCCCCGAGACAATTACCCTCAAAGGCAAATTGCCCCCCCCCCCCCGACAATAGCCCCTCCCCCCCCCAGGACGATTACCCCCTGGTCAATTCCCCCCCTGACAACTGCCCCCAGAAAACTGCCCGCTGCCATAATCCTCCGAATCAGAACGTGAGGCGGAAGAACCGTTTGAGAAAAAGATATTATAGACCCTCGGAAGAGTGCTCACAAATTTGACGAGTTTCACTATGAAATTTCCTTACATGCATAATTATGATGGTATAAACATCCTGAGGCAATCGTCCAGGGGCTAATTGTATGCGGGGCAATTGTCTGGGGAGCAACTGTCCTGGGGGCAATTGTCCTAGCGGGGTAATTTTCTGTAGGGTAATTGTCGGGGGCAATCATCCGGGAGGGTAGTTGTCCAGGGGCTAATTGTCTGGGGGGCAGTTGTCCAGGGGTAATGGTCCAGAGGGTAATTGTCTCAGGGGCTATTGTCTTGGAGGGGGCAATTGTCCGGGGGGGGGGGGAATTTGCAGGGGCGAGCTGTTCAGGGGGCAGTTATCAAGGGGGGAATTGTTCTAGACTCGTCCATCCTATGTAGTATGTTATACGGAGTAAAGATTTAAAATTATACAGTTATTTGAAATGCTTTACAAATTAAAGTGTCTCTTGGAAGAACTCTATATCATTATCTCCCGCTAGATGTCATTCTATAAATACTCATCTATCTAATTTGGGCATCCTGGGTACAGAGCCGAACCACTTTCCTACGCGACAACCGTTTCTTTGAATTTCAAACTAAAATAAACGTTTACTCAATAAAACGCTACCTCGTGTACATCACTCAACTATGATCAGCAGTTTAGAGAAATCTGGAGCTAAAGCAGGTCTCATTTCTCCTCAAACGTATTGATAAAAGCTATTTTCTACATTGCTACTTTATATAGCGTAATATTACAGTCAGCCCGCTTTCGGGGCTAGTGATGTGTCATATAAGACAGTCGAATCTTCGAAGAATATGACATGCGCAGACAACGAATTCTATATTGCTTGTATATTCAGACTTCCCCTACTTCCAAAAAGAAACCTCTCGTCGTCACAATAGATTACTTTATTGTATACCTAGCAGTGAAATCCTGGAATTTCCCAGTGTAATAAATTTTGATATCATCACTAGTGACGTTATCAACTTTCACTTTCACTTCCTGACGTAATTTGGGAACTACTTTTTTTTTTTCGGCTACATTTTTTTCGACTTTCAAATGCAAAATTACAAATAATGATGTTAATAAGGTATATAATAAATAGAATAATCAACTGGTTGTTTTTGATATGAAAAATATCTCACTCGGACGCGTCGTAAAGCGTTAAAAAAACTCGTGCTGCGCACTCGTTTTTTCAACGCCTAATAACGCATCCTCGTGAGATATTTTTCATATCAAAAATAACCAGTTGATTATCCTCTATTTAAATTGTTGGATATGCTGTTATATCCTTTAAACTGAAGATCTGAGCTAAATAAAGTCATTTTGAATTTGAATTTTATCACCAATGATGGATCAAGGATCCTTATCGTGCTAAATAAGTTTTGTAAAACTTTTCAGCAGTTGGTAGAATCAGGGATCTTGTATAAACGATCCCTGGTGGAATATCGAATGTATTCATGGTCGTTCATGGGGAATGAAATTCTGTCAATTCTTTTGTCCCAAATCGCTATAGATAATTTAGTATCTGCGATTAAATTCTAGATGATTTAGTTTAAGAGTTTAAATTCTTTACAAAGAGACACATTTTAGACGAAATTCAAATCAATTGCAGAGAGCAAATAAAATGATACTCAAATGCTGGGATTTAGTTCTCTAAACGGTAGAACACATTGTTGGAAAAGGAAAACCTGCTTGTTACAAATATTTTCTTCTTTTTTCCACAACCTTTTCAAATATTTTTTACCTCGAAGTCACTGGAACTCAGGATTTTGAGGTAAATAATGAAAGTTATAATTTTGAAAATGAGACGCATTTGACATATATCTCCGCAAAATAAACTACAACAGATATGTAATCATCGTCACTTAGGCGCTCGTCAATGTAGACGTTGCAGACATGCTGTCATAAAATGGCTTAAATACTGTATTTAAAGTAAAATGATGGTGTAAAATCAATACGGATTTCAGATTTTTCTAGGCTAATTTAAAGGCAGTTTATAATAAAATCTCTGTCAAAGAAATTGTGGGTAAGAAATTATTTATTTTATCGTAAGTTGATTGATATGTCATCCGTTTCCGTACTTTGTCTTTGCTTGAGTCATTGTGAGATTTTGTAAACAACAACTCCACGTGTGCAGTATCTTGCCATTGATCAATCAAGTCTAATAGAAAAAAAAAAAAAACGTCGATCCCTTAGTGTAATTTTATGGATGAAAATATACTTTTTGCCGAAACATTGAACCAGGACTTTTCCCAAGCAGTCAATCTTCATTTCAGTCCGGAGATATTAATCTTTTGCCAGCCCTGAAGTAAATCAAGGGAGAAAAGTCACTCTCTTGCACTCCGGATCATTACATTTACCTCTGTAGTGGGCTCAGAAAGTAGCCCGTCATTACGTCATATTTTTGTCACATGACCATAACTCAAAATGGCTACACAAACGCCGGTAAAAGAAAGACCAATATCGATTGTTTCGTGTGCTGTTCAAACAGCATGGGACCAATCAGACTTAGTGATAGGAAATGAACAATAGAGGGATTTTCTGAAAAGCCTAAAAGGACGATAACTTGATTTTTAACTGTACAAACTTTGATCCAGCGGTGTATCAAATCAGGTGTCATCATTCATGGGCGCAGCCATTTTTGTTAAAATCGGCGTAAGATTCTGAAAAGTGAAGAGGCTGGAAAAAATTAGTTCCATTTTATACACGTAAATTCATCAGTTTGAACGCACCTATAATGTATCCAGAATCATATTTCCTTTGTCTAACTTACAATTTTACATATGAAACAGCTAAATAGTAACAAAACATCTTTTCCTCGGTTTGACAAGATTCTTGTCATTTAGCCCATCGCAGAGATGTATGTGAGGTAACGAACGACAACTCTGCTCGGAGATTGGAGAAAAGTGTGTCCGCTGTGAGACTCGAACCCACGACCCCCGGAACACTAGTACCACAGCTTTACGAACTGAGCTAGCCGGGCATCTGGTCATGAGTCACCCAACATCATATATCACAACACTGCCCCCCCCTTTTTTTTGGAGTAACAAACTCCCCCTTCAGTCCCCATGGACCGCTGGTGCCCCATCCCATGTTCACCAATTAACCTTGTGGCCAATAAAGTAAATCAAAGGAGAAATGTGTGCCCGAAGCGGGATTCGAACCCACGATCCCTGAAACACTAGTACCGCAGCTCTACCAACTGAGCTAGCCAGGCATGTTGTTGTGAGTAACCCAACATCATATATCACAACAGCCCTTTACCAAACAATCTTTGCTTTTTACGACCCATTTTAACCAGCATTTTCTCATTTTCTCACAATGCTTTATACCATGCTGAAGACAAATTTTGGTTTTGAGTTACGTTACCTTCCGTCTGAAGGTTTGCTCTGATGCTATTTTTGTTACTGGTCTCGGCATACCTTCAAAGCAGCCCTCTTTAAAGACATCTGGAATTAATACGATTTTACCCGCATCTTTTCAAATGTCTGTATGGACAAAATTTCCAATAGCAGCTAATAAAATTGGTATGGATCATAAGATATAATTATATATGACTGATCTTTACAAAAGAAAAAAAATGATGTTGGTTAATATCTAAATCTTACCTTCGTGCAAATCTGTACTTTTCAATGTAAATAACTGTTGACCTACTTCACCAGAAATCAAAACATGGTGATACCATCAATGTGCATGTCTAGGCAGAAATCGCAGTATCTCTTGACACACTACAGGAAGGTTTATTTGGGAATTTCACTGTTGACAAATACAGCTTGCGCGAAAATAGTTGTTAGGGTCAGAGAACTGGACTGTATGAAATTCAAATTCTTTTGAGTGTGCATGCCTGTTAACGGAAGTCACCATGTAAGTTGTTTACTAATTACAGTTGATTTATTTATGTTGGGAAAAAAGATAAATTTTCATTGATTTAATTGGTATTTTGGAACACAGTTTGTGTGTACTAAAGATTAATCATTTATCTAACCATCTATGCCCACTTTAGAAGCTGTCATTGGAAATTTTGTCACATTAGAGCCGTTTGAAAAAATAGGGGTAAAATCATATTAATTACAGATGTGTTTAATTAAAGTTGATTTGAAGGTTTGTGGAGACCAGTAACAAAAATAGCATTAGGCAAACCTTCAGACTGAAGGTAGAGTTACAGTCATGTACATGTACATGTTCATTCATTTTTTCGTCTGCAACTTAGTGCCTTCAATTTGGACTGGTCTACAATTTTGTTGTTCGGTAAAGGGTTAAAGACATTGTTGACATTGATACAGGTAACTTAAGTCTCTTACAGGTCACTCTCATCCTATCAATGATCCATTAAGTCATTACCAAACGACAAAATTTTAAGTTTGTCCAAAATTGAAAGCATTTGCAGGTCTATGACAAAACAAAAGTAAGTGAAAATTTAAAATTTGTTTTGTGAAGGGTAGAAAAAATCGTGGGAAATGGAGAAAATGCTGGTTACCAGCATTTTTTCCTTTTCCCACAATGTTTTTTAAAGGCTTCTTTATCAGAGTCGTTAAATGTAGGGATTGTGTAGTAGGGTTAATAAGCTTCGGTGCTTTTAACTTCGAATTGTAGAAGTGATGACCTAAAACTCGGCCACCCTTTTCTACCATCTGGAGTGTGACTTGTATTTATTTCCTTCTACTTTCAGAATAGATCGTTGGTGATCAGACGATGGACCATGTTCATTTACTTGGAACTGTGTGTTTCTTCTCGTCATTTTGTTTCCAGTTGATAGGATTGTAAGATTTACTTTTAATTTGTGATATATATTGAACTCTTTACCAAATGATCCCTGGTTTTTACAATACTGAGAAGTCTTTTGAAAACATTGTGGGAAAAGGAGAAAATGCTGGTAACCAGCAGTTTCTCCTTTTCCCACAATGTTTTCTATCCTGCTGGAAACAAGGTTCAACTTTTTGATTTACGTTTATTTTGGGCCAGTCTAAAATTTTGTCGTTTGGGAAAGAGTTAACTCTTTACCAAATGATCCTGGGTTTTTTCATGACTTTGTAAAAGAAGCCTTTTCCCACAATGTTTTCTACCTTGCTGGAAACAAGGTTTAACTTTTGATTTACTTTTATTTTGAGCCAGTCTAAAATTTTGTTGTTTGGGAAAGAGTTAACTCTTTACCAAATGATCCTGGGTTTTTTCATGACTTTGTAAAAGAAGCCTTTTGAAAACATGGTGGGAAACAGAGAAAATGGGGTCATACTAAAATAAGCCCTACAGGAAAATTCGCCATTTGATGCCCTACGTTAAATTTACTGCTTAAAAATGGTATTAACCCTTTACCCTCGTTTTTACGACCCAGAGATAGAAACCTTTTGAAAGCATTGTGGGAAAAGGAGAAAATCCTGGTTATCAGCATTTTCTCCTTTTCCCACAATATTTTCTACCCTGCTGGAAACAAATTTGAATTTTTGAATTATGTTTATTTTGTCCTGCTATCAATTTTGACCAGCCTAAATTTTGTTGTTTAGTGTAGACACCATTTACTCTTTACCAAACAACAAAATTTTAGATTGGTCCAAGTTGAAAGCATTTGCAGGCGACAAAATAAAAGTGACTGGAAATTTGAAATTTGTTTTGGGAAGGGAAGAAAGCACTGTGGAGAAAGGAGAAAGTGCTGGTTACCAGCATTTTCTCCTTTTCCCACAATGTTTTCAGATGGCTTCTTTCTTAGGGTTGTTAAAGTCTGGATCTTGTGGTAACTTTTTTTAGAGTAAATCAATCAGTAAAACCTACACTCCTGTTTCCTACAACTTAGTAACTGGGCAGGGATGTAGTGTTAGTAACATATTGGTTCTTGGTAATCCTGTACCAAACAGCAAAGTTTTGGACCTGTATGTATTGACAGCATTCAGAGATGACAAAATGATTTAACCTCAGTAGAGGTTTTTGTCTTTGACAAATATTAACTCCTTGCCACACAAGAAAATTTTAGACTGGTCCAAATTGAAAGCATTTGAAAGACAAAAGTGACTGAAAATTTGAAATTTGTTCTGGGAAGGGTAGAAAACACTATGGGAAAAGGAGAAAATGCTGGTTACCAGCATTTTCTCCTTTTCCCACAGTGTTTTCAAAAGGCTTCTTTCTCAGGGGTGTCAAAGTAGGGATTGTGTGGTAATGGGTTAAAACATAATGGAATAGGAGAGAGAAAGCTGATTTCCAGCATTTTCTCTATTTCCTACAATCTTTTCAAAAGTATTTTGTAATGTCGGGGTGGTTAGAATATGGGATTGTCAAGTCTAGTAAAGGGTAGATTTTTGATGGTCTCTATAATTTCTCTTTCAGACAAATATGTTATGGCGTAATCAAGAAAGGTGGAACTGGTGATATGTCCCCATTTACTTTTATTTGTTATGGAGTTTCGTAAGTTGAAGTACTCTTCTTAACCCATTACCACACAATCCCTACTTTTGACGACCCTGAGAAAGAAGCCTTTAGAAAACATTGTGGGAAAAGGAGAAAATGCTGGTAACCAGCATTTTCTCCTTTTCCCACAATGTTTTCTACCCTTCACAAAACAAATTAAAAATTTTCAGTCACTTTTATTTTGTCGTCTGCAAATGCTTTCAACTTGGACGAGCCAAAAACTTTTTTTTCTGGTAAAAGGTTAACTCTTTATCACACGAGAAAATTTTAGACTGGTCCAAATTGAAAGCATTTGCAGATGACAAAATAAAGGTGACTGAAAAAATTGAAATTTGTTCTGGAAAGGGTAGAAAACATTGTGGGAAAAGGAGAAAATGCTGGTTACCAGCATTTTCTCCTTTTCCCACAGTGTTTTCAAAAGGCTTCTTTCTCAGGGGCGTCAAAAGTAGGGATTGTGTGGTAATGGGTTAATCTTAATCTTTCCATTGCTTAGTAATAATGATTTGAGTAGCATGATATGGGCTTGAAACTCAGAGGTGGCAGGTGTGATTCTTCACTCAGTCAAAATCTTTCAGTACAGACTCCAGAAGTGCAGTCAGTATTGAACATGACCTTCAAACAGAGAGTAACTGGGTCAAATCATGGGCATGGCAATTTTTTGTCACGAGGATTGATGATAGTCATTGTGACAACATTTATTCCACTCTCACCATTGACCATTATTTTTGAGGATGATTATGTTGGGGAAAAAAGCCATTGACTTGGGAAGGATATTCCGCGTGGTTTTGTTAAAGAAAAAACTCCAGGTAAGCATTGCTCGGTGCACTAGCTATGGTGATACAACTGAAATAATGTTAAATATGATACCATACACATATTTGAAGTCTTTCAATAGGATGATGATAGACATTTTGACATTATGTAGTGCTCTTTCACCTATTGAACATTTTGTGAGGCGTATTCTATGTGGGAAAGCAGCCAGCTTGCTTCGACAGAGTACTCTACTACTTCACATATCACTATGTGTTTAGCCAGACACAAAAATTTAGGCTTGCATTGAAAACATTGATAACATTAATAGAATAAATGAAAACATTGAAAACATTAATGGAATAAAATAAGGCTCAAATGAAAAAAAAAATATTTTAAAGGGTAGGAAACAATGTAGGAAAAGGAGAAAATGCTGGTGACCAGCATTTTCTCCTTTTCCCACAATGTTTTCAAAAGCCTTCCTCCTTCCTTCAGATGTTTGCTAGACCACAAGATTGTTTGACTGAGTATGTAAAAGTTGTTAAAGTACTCAGTAGATTACTTTTCTTTTGCTTATTTCAGATGTTTACTATGGCTGAAGTATGCAATTATACAGAATGATCCCTTCTTGCTAGGAAACAACTTGGTTGGAATTTTTCTGTATTGGAGTTATGTAATTGTGTTCTATAGATACAGCAATAAAAAGGTGAGTTTGTTCAAAACTGGAGGGTCTTGCATGGGCCATTGGTAAAGTGTAAGACTTGTAACCTTGAGGCCCTGGTGCAAGCCTTACTGATAGCACTGTGCTTTTTGTGGGCGTATTCACCCTCTCTATCTCTCTCACTCGACAATCCATCAATCAATTAGTCAGTGATTCAAAACTGACACTCTCTCTCTCTCTCTCTCTCTCACACACACTCATTCTCACAAATCCATCAATCATTTGGTCAGTGATTCAAAACTGACTGATAAATATGATAAAACAATCAAACAATTTATCTTGTATAATTGATATCAAAGTGTCAAAGCTACTGTTTATGCATTATTTTATTATTAATCTTAAAAGTGTGAAGTTTTTAGATTTTTTTTTTCTCTTATTTATCTCATTACCACAAACTCAGTATTATGTGATAAAGTGTTAACACAATGATTTTCAATAATTTTCATTTCAGGTCCAGTTTCATCAGTTTTTACTTGTGGGTGCCATGCTGTTGTTGTCCCCCTTGCTATATGTTAAATACTACCAAACAGATTCCAAACTAGTCGTACGGCATCTGGGTTTTTACTGTGTTTTTATGTCTGTGATGGGTTATGGAGCCCCACTTGTGTCCCTCGTAAGTATAGAATATTAGCCTTTTACTTCACAATCTTGTTTTTAGCTCCACTGGCCAAAGGTGTTGCCTGTTACTCTGAGTTATAGCATTGGCCTTGTGACCATAAAGTTCCGAGTTTGATACCCACAAATGAGTGTCAAGTTTGGGACAGTTCACAGTCCCACACTCTTGGCATAAGCACTGGTGTGGTTTCCAGGAAGCCGAGTTTAGAGAGAGAGTAGAATTAAATGCAAGAGCTTGTTTTTCTATCAGTTAGTTACATTTTAAGTAAACTTAGGCCAGCAGGCCTAGGTTATGTCATGGCCCCCTGTCCGTGTTCTTTCAGTTTATGCATATGTATCTGTCTTTTAGCTTGTTCATGAATATTTTATTTCAAACATCTTCTCTTAACTCTTTACCAAAACAACGAAATTTTGGACTAGTCCAAATAGAAAGCATTCGCAAACGACATAATAAATGTGAATCAAAAAGTGAAATTTGATTTGGGAAGAGTAGAGAGCATTGTGGGAAAAGGAGAAAATGCTGGTTACCAGCATTTTCTCCTTTGCCTACAATGTTTTCAAAAGGCTTCTTTCTCGGGGTGATCAAAAGTCGGGTTTATGTGGTAAAGAGTTAACCTACAAAACCTTTCAAAACGAAACTTCAAAGAATTGATCCTGCCCTGATCCCCTTCAGAGTTTCCTTCCAAGATTTTGATTCCTGTTAAAAATGTTCTTGCTTAGCTATTTCAGAATAATTCTTAGTTTTAAATACCCCATTGGAAGAACTTTTTTGAGACCAACATGGGAAAAGGAGACAGTGTTTGTAACAAGCATTTCCTCCTTTTGCCACAATGTTTTCAAATATCCCATGGCTAAATCTCACTATTCAAGCTGTTTTTACCCTGCAGTCTACAAATGGTTTCAAGTTTGGTGTGTCTAAAATATTGTTGTTCGGTTAGAGTTAATTAATACAAGCTTGATTGCTGAACAGAAATTATTACAAATAACACCAAACAGTTCGACAACTTTTTGCTTCTGTTTGCAGGGGGATATTATTAGAACCAAAAGTACAGAGAGCCTGTCCCTTCTTCTAACAACTGCCAACTTAGCCCTTGCTGTTTTGTGGACATTATATGGTGGTTTTGTGGGGGACAGATTTGTTCAGGTGAAGATTAGCACAGTTTTTGATCATACATGTTCAGCTAATATAAAACATCGGGGGAAATAAAACACCATTGCTTGTTACGAGTAGTTGTTTTCGTAGCATTATTTTTTTCAACTCAGTTGAAGTATAAAACAAAATTTTAAGCTAAAACACTTGCAGGCAACAAATTAGAGGAGATTGAAATAAGAGGATTTGCCTTTTAAATGTTTCCAATTATGTTAGAAAGCCACTAATAGCTTGGGAAGAATACTATGCAAGAAGTACTTGAGGAAAACATGGACATAAATGCTTGATGGGGCGCCTCATTGGAATGGCCGTTGTGCTCCAGACTGAGCCTGGTGATATATTTCCGACGGGCCCCAACTCTTATACAGAAGACCAAATTGCGTGGTATGTGGCATTTGTAAAGTAAAAAAGTGTATGTTAACTGTGGTGAGATACTTTGTTTGTAAGTGGTATCATTCTCATATTGTAAGCGTTGTCTCAAATATTTCTGATCAATCCTCATATGCACTGACAGCTGCAATGTAATTGATATAATGTAGAAAAATAGCTGTAAATATTTATAACCATTCATCCTTGCCGAATGGCAAAGTTTTAGTCTTCTTCAACTAAAAAGCATTTGCAGACAACAAATTGAACATGGATCAGTGGACGGACTCTTCTTTTGAAAAGGAACTGGAAGAAAACATTTAAAAAACTGATTACCCATTACCAGACAATCCCTACTTTTGACGACCCCGAGAAAAAAGCCTTTAGAAAACATTGTGGGAAAAGGAGAAAATGCTGGTAACCAGCATTTTCTCCTTTTTCTACAATGTTTTCAAGCCTTCATGAAATAAATTTCAATTTTTCAGTCAGTTTTATTTTATCGTCTGCAAATGCTTTCAATTTGGACCAATCTAAAAAATTTTTCGTTTGGTAATGACACAAGACTGATCCAGGTCAAATCATTTTCTATTGGTAAATTTTGTAAGTGTAAAGGGTCACCCTACCTGATTAACTCAATACCAAACTGCAAAATTTTGGGTTTGTCGGAATCGAAAGCATTTGCAGATGACAAATTGAAAGTGACTGAAAATTGGAAATTTGCTTTGTGAAGGGTAGAAACCATTGTGGAAAAAAGAGAAAATGCTGTCACCAGCATTTTCTCCTTTTCCCACAATGTTTTCCAAGGGCTGCTTTCTCAGCGGATTGTGTGGTAATGGGTTAGGAGAAATTGAATTTTACGGATCAACAGGTATGCGATGACATGGTTGCTATGATGCACCTCAGAGAATGAACTCTTTACCACACAATCCCGACTTTTAATGACCCTGAGAGAGAATTCTTTTAAAAACACTGTGGGGAAAAGGAGAAAATACTGGTAACCAGCATTTTCTCCTTTTCCCCACAGTATTTTTTAACCCTTCTCAAACAAAATTTTAATTTTTCAGTCACCTTTATTTTGTTGTCTGCAAATGCTTTCAATTTGGACCACTCTAAAATTTTCTTGTGTGGTAAAGAGTTTAACTCAATTTTGCAAGAACATCGCTCAACGCAAATAGACCGGTGTTAATTTTTCAATAATGAAATTATTGCATTTGCACAGTAAACATCTGACGGTGCTCTTTCTTTTTCAGGCTCCAAATTTAGTGGGTGGGACATTGTCAGCAATTCAGCTTTCGTTATTTCTCGTATATCCACGAAGAAGGGAGAAAGGTAGAGTCATTCATTCATGACAAGCACAACCTGTCATTTGTCATGGTATTTACCTTTTATCAAACAGTCCTAGACTTTCAACTGGGCTACAGAAGATGGCCAACATATGGAGAAAATGCTGATAAATTTCAGAGCTCCAGATAAGAGAGAGTGATGGTATTCTAAATCCATTGTTTCTCTTCCAAATCCTATGTTGTGGGTATTCATTAGAATACCGAGACAATTCTAATGAATACCCATAACATAGGGTTTAGTGGAGAATTATTAATTTTTTCAACTTTAAAATCAAAACCACTCCCTCTATCTGGAGCTCTGTAACTTTCATTTTCTCTTTTTTTAATTATATTTATTACCCATTTTGAAACATTTCCCTCATTTCAGCCACTCTGATCTGTTATCTGCAAATGCTTGCAGTACGGACAAGTCTATGATTTTGTTAAAATTTGATGGAAAGCATTTGCAGATGGCATATTGATATGACTGAAGAACGGAAATTTACTTTTGGGAGGGTAGAGAACAATGTGGAAACTGGAGAAATGCTGGGAAACAGCATTTTCTCCTTTTTCCTCAATTTTTTTAAATGGCCTATTCCTTGAATGAAACTTAGAATTGTTTGGTAAAGGGTTAAGTGTAAAATTCACTTAACTTTTAGATTGCTAGTGACATGAAATGAAAATTTTCTGTTTTGGACAAAAAGACAACAGTTCTGATCTTCAGTGTTGTTTTAGCATATTGAACAGTGTAGATCAAAGATCAGGCTTCACTAAATATGCATTCTGATCTTGATATACATCGTTTACAGAAGTATATAGACTTTCTCCCTGCATTCTAAAAGTTTATCTCATCTAACATAATACATGTATTTATATTCATCATGCTGTTTACCAGATGACAAAATTTTACACCTGTCCAAATTCAAGCTATTGCAGACGACAAAATGAATGGGATTCAAAAGTTGATGTTTGTTCTGAGAAGGGTAGAAAATATTGTGGGAGACGGAGAAAATGCTTTTTACCAGCATTGTCTACTTTTCCAACAGTATTTTCAAAAGGGGTTTAGTTGTCTATTTGTATCAGTTCTAGATCTAAATTCTAAGACCTGCTGTCTGATTGGCTGTCTCAAAACAGATTTAGCTAAATATAATTATATTCTTATTTGATTATATCAACCTTGTTTAGGCATTTCAAAATGAACTTTAAAGTTTTAAGATAAATGGCTGAAAAAGTAGTTCAAAATGAAAAAAAAAAGAAATTGACATAATTTCAAGAAAGATTGATGTGAAAAGGCAAAAATTTCTGTAAATATCGAATGAAACAATTTTGTTACCAAGGTTTTGTGAGAGGGGCGTGTGTTACATACATGTATATGAGTCACTTTCTGGCAAAAGGGGTTTAACTCATTACCAAACGACAATATTTTAGGCTGGTCCAAATCGAAAGCATTTACAGGCAACAAAATAAATGTGACTAAGAATTTAAATTTTGTTTTGTGAAGGGTAGAAAACATTGTGAGAAAAGGAGAAAATGCTGGTTACCAGCATTTTCTCCTTTTCCCACAATGTTTTCTAAAGGCATCTTTTGCAGGGTCGTCAAAAGTAGAGATTGTGTGGTAATGGGTTAATGTATATCCAAGCATTTTACTAAGCAAGTCATCACATAATTACAAATTTATGAAATCTCTTGTAAAAACAAACTGAATCATGATGTGGAATGGTCCTTGAACAGGCAGAAAATTGACCAATAGCAAATGATTTTGACCCTGGTCAGTCTGCGCAGGCCGACCTTGGTTGAAACCTTTTTGCTGATGCATGAAACCCCCTTTTCATAAAGTGTCAGTCATTAGTATGTGTGAATAAAACACAAATGTCTAATGCAACCTAGTCAGTATTATAGATATTCTCGTACATGTATTAATTGTAGCAGCTTTAACCTTTATCCTTTTAAATGATTAAAATGATATTTTCAATTTGGTAGTAAAAAACCAAATATTGCTACTTCAATGGTATGTTGTCAGACAGGATAGATCCAAGATCAGACTGAATGTTCTTTGTAGTCTGATCTCGATTTACATTGTCTGCAAAATTGGATGGAGACACCAGATACCATTGCTTTATGCTTTTGAAAACCGTCATATAAGGGAAATTATGTTCAGAGGAAATTTTGGACTTTTTCAAATTGAAAGCATTCGTAGACGACAAATAAAATGATACTGAAACAATGAAATTCTATTAGAAAGGGTAGAAAACAAAGGTGGAAAAGGAGCATTTTCTCCTTTTCCCACCAAAAGACGTCTTCCTTAGGTTCTTTGTAACTCAGGATTGCATTGCAAAGGGTTAAATGACTAAATTTTCTATTTGTCATAATGTTTTTATAGTTAACTCTAAATTTGTATTTTTGTGTGATCATTCAAGTCCAAATCTTTATTTTTATATATTTAGATTTTCTTCCAGAAATCTTTGGAAGTACCTGAATTCAAAAAATGCATCTGTACATAAGGATGAATAACAGTTGAACTATTCAGGCAAGACGAGTTTTAGTAAACCCTTTACTACACAGCTGGTAAACAGCATTTTCTGCTTTTCTCACAGTGTTTTCCTCCCTTTCCATGGCAAATTTCAGTTTTTGAGTCATGTTTAATTTGTTATCTGCCAGTGTTTTCAGTTTGGGCCAGTCCGGTATTTTGTTGTTTGGTATAGATTTAACCCTCTACCACGCAATCCTGACTAACAACCCTAAGAAAGAAAGCTTTTGAAAACATTGTGTGAAAAGCGGAAATGCTGATAACCAGCATTTTCTCCATTGCCCATTATGTTTCCTACCTTTTGGAAAAATCAAATATCAATTTTTTGATAACACTTATGTGGTTGTCTGCAAATGCTTTCAATCGGGACCAGTCTAAGATATTGCTATTTGGTGAGGACTTAACCCTTTACCAAACATTCCTGGGTACTGGCAACCCTGAGGGAGAATGCTATAAAAAAAAAACAATCTGGATAAAGGAGAAATTGCTGTGTATCTATTTTGTCTATCCTTTCAAATTAAGTCCAAATCGTATCATTTTAACCCATTACCAAACAACAATATTTTAGACTGGTCCAAATTGAAAGCATTTGCAGATGACAAAATAAAAGTAACTAAAAATTTGAAATTTGTTTTGCGAAGGGTAGAAAACATTGTGGGAAAAGGAGAAAGTGATGGTTACCTTTTCCAACAATGTTTTCAGAAGACTTCTTTCTCAGGGTCATCAAAAGTAGGGATTGTGTGCTTATGGGTCAAGCAACGTTTAATTTGTTGCCTGCAAAGTCTTTCAATATTGGCAAGTCTAAAATTTTGTAGAGTAAAAGTAACCAATTGCTTTAACTCTTTACCACACAGCAAAATTTTAGACCTATCCAAATTGAAAGCATTTGCAGACGACAATTTCAGTGTGGCTCAAATGGTGCAATAGTGCTTTGATAGGGTGGAAAACTTTGTGGAAAAAGGACAACTAGTGTTACTATTGTTTTCTCCTTTTCCCACAATGTTTTCAAAAGCTTCTTCCTCAGGGGCATTAAGTCGCTATTGTGCGATAAAGGGTAAAGAGACCTCTGACACAAAATTTTAGACCTAGGCAAGAGCTTATAGAAGACATATATGTGGGTTTGGCTAAGAAAGAGAAGGAAACATTGTGGGAAAAGGAGAACATTTTCTGTTTTAAGAAAACCTGATGCTTTGAAAACCCTTCCTTTTTAGGGTTTTTAACTCTTTACCATACAATCCCTTTTTTTAACCATCATGAGATGGAAGGATTTTGAAAACATTGTGTAAGAAGGAGAAAATGGTGGTAACCAGTTGGTAACCAGCATTTTCTCCTTTTCCAACAATGTTTTTCTACCCTGCTCCAAACAAATTTCAATTTTTGAGCTACTTTTATTTTGTTGTCTGCAAGTGCTTTAAATTTGGACCAGTCTAACATTCTCAATCTTACTCTGCAGAATTACTAATTTTGAAAGTAAGACAACTTCTGATTGGCTAAACCATACGGTTTTGCCAATCAGAAGTTGTCTTACTTTCAGTCATAGAAAAATCTTGGTGATTGAGAATGTTCTTAAGAATGGTTGGTGAATAAATGTTGTTTGGTAAAGAGTTAAAAAACAGGGTTGTCTGCCCAAGGATTATAGGGATTTTGTGGTTTCCCATACTATAGATTTATCATCTTTTCAAATTATGATGCTAATAGGTGTTCATTGTAATAACACATTTCTTCAAATATTCATGTGTTTTGCTTGTTTTGAGCCATAAGAAAGCTGCCGGCAGTTTGTTGAATTATTTATGAAAAACAAAAGCCAGTTCTTAATGTTAGCATCACAATTTTTGTGTTTAAAGCTGTATTTTATGTATGTGGAATATTCATTGTATACATGAATCAAGGTGCTAGAGTATATTTAGACTAACTCAATGTTGTTTCTCTTTTTATTTATTAAAATCAGAAATTTGTACTGTAACTTTGAGACTGTTGCTATTAATTCATAGCACACAAATTGCATTCAGTATTTCTTCAAATCAATTCATATTTGTCCATTTTGCACTGATACAGTTCCTTATAGTATAAAAATGAATGGCTAAGTTTATTCTTTATTGAACAACCCTATGCTTTTCAACCACAAGATAAAGTGCTTTTAAAAACATTGTGATTAAAGGAGAAAATGGTGATAGTCAGCATTTTCCCCTTTTCAAGCATGTTTTCTATCCTTTTGAATACAAACTTCATGATTTTGGCCACTTCAAGTTTCCAGTCTGCTAATGCTTTCAATTTATCCATCGATTGAAGCCTTTACCACACAGCAAAATTTTAGACCTATCCAAATTGAAAGCATTTGCAGACGACAATTTCAGTGTGCTTGGATAGGGTAGAAAACTTTGTGAGAAAAAGAGAAAATGCTGGTAACCAGCATTTTTCTTTCCCCACAATGTTTTCAAAAGCTTTCCTTTTCAGGGGCGTTAAAAGTTGCCAATGTGTGGTAAAGGATTAATCCTTTACCAAACAATCCAAAACTTGGATGACCACAATGAAAGAGGTATTTGAAAACATTATGGGAAAAGAAGAAAATGCTGGTCACCATCTTTTTCTACTGTGTTTTCTACCATTTTGACTACAGATGACGTCATTTGATTCACATTAAATTGGTTGTCCCTAAATGCTTCATTTTTAACCCTTTACTCCACATATTATACTCATCTCTACACATTGCTTGTAGGAGCCTTTGGAAAACATTGTGGGAAAAGGTGAAATTGCTCGTGACGAGCAATTTCACCTTTTGCCAGAATGTTTTCTACACTATCAAAAGATGTCATATACACATAAGAAATGGCTTTGTCCTTGCTCTTATTTATGGTCAATTAGAGATACTATAGAAATGCCTTATGGGGTAAAGGGTTAAACAGTTTTGCTCTTTGGTAGGAGATGATCATGTTCTTAATTTTTCCATGATTGGGAAAGATGAATCTTAAAAATGAAAACTTTGGTGCTACATTGTATTGACCTTTTTGTTTCTGTTTCTTGTTTTATGTAAATGTATTCTTTTTCTTTTTTAGTTATTACTGATAACATATTTCATAGAAAACCTATGTTTGTTTTAGACTATGTCTTTTCTTGCCTGAAATAGATATGAAAATCCATTGTACCTCAAATGAATGGTCATTTTCTGTTGAAAGACACTACCTGGGTATTATTCATTTAATCCTTTACCGCAGAACCCAGAGTTTTAACGACCCTGACGAAAAGCCATAAATTTGAAAACATTGTGAGAAAAGGAGAAAATACAAACATTTTCTCCTTTTCTCATAATGTTTTGTACCTTTCCCAAACCAGATTTCAGTTTTTAGTTGATACTGATGTACTTGTCTGAAAATGCCTTCAGTATGAAAGAGTCCAAGATTTTGTGGTTTGGTAGAGTTGAGGATCAGTAACCAGTTACAGTTCCCTGTGACATGCTTATCTTAACTCTTTTACATACAACAATTGTGTGGACCTGGTTACTAGCATTTTCTCCTTTTCCCACAATGTTTTCAACAGCCTTATCCATCAGAGTCATTAACACTCAGGATTGTATGGTTGAGGGTTATTTGGGAAAAATAACACATCAACAGAATATATGTTATCATTTTATCTACAGTCTAATCATTTGTTTATTGTGCCATGTTTGTTTTTTGCTCTTTTTTCTTTGTTCTAAGACTGACCTATAAAACAGCGTTGAGTCAATGGGCTCATATGGGGGTTTTACAATTAGATCTCGCGGGGGGGGGGGGGGGGGGGGGGGAAGATGCATATTTCTATATCTAGATTTTTTTTTGAGCCATGCTTTGACAAAATGGGGTTTAACTCTTTACCAGACGACAAAAATTTGGACTGGTCCAAACTGAATGTAATTACAGACGACAAAATAATCGTAACTCAAAAATTGAAATTTGTTTCCAGCTGGGTAGAAAGCATTATGGGAAAAGGAGAAAATGCTGGTTACCAGCATTTTCTCCTTTTCCCTCATTGTTTTCAAAAGGCTTCTATCTCAGGGTCGTTAAAAGTTGGGATTGTGTGGTAAAGAGTTACATCTGGCAAGTCTTCACATAATTAGGGATCCATTAAACCTATTAAGTCGAATAATTGACTTGGAGGTAAACTGGTCCTTTGACATACAGAAAATTTAAAAATAGCAAAAAGTTAACTCTTTACCAAAAATTTACACCATTCCAAATTCGAAGGATTTTGCAGATGACAAATTACATGTACTTGTTACTGAAAAGATTATTTTTGCTTTTAATTGGGAAGAAGACATTGTCGGAAAAAGGGAAATTGCTGTTTACCAGCATTTTCTCCTTTTCCCACAATGTCTGCAAAAGCCTTCTCCCCAAAGGGTTGTTAAAACTCCAGTTTGTGTGGCAATGGGTTAACTTTTTACCTCGCAAACACAAGATTCAACAATCCTGGGGAAGAAGACATTTGCATGTATTTACAGAATAAAAGGGTATGTTGGTAATCAACATTTTCTCCTTTTCCCACAATGTTTTCTACCCATTTTGAGACAAATTATAACATTACACATGCCCACCCCAACCCATCCTACATTTCATTTGTCTTCTAGAAATGCTTTGTATTTTGACATGTCTAAAATTTTGTAGTCTTGTAAAGAGTTAACCCTTGACCAAACAATCCCTAGTTTTTACAGCCCTGAGATAGAAGCCTTTTGAAAACATCATGAAAAAAGGAGAAAATGCTTGTAGCCAGCATTTTCTCCTTTTCCCACGTTTTCTACCCTTCACAAAACAAATTTCAAAGTTTCCATCACTTTCATTTTGTCGACTGCAAATGCTTTTAATTTGGACAAACCTAAAATCTTGTCGTTTGGTAATGACTTAAGTCAACAGTCATCAGCCTGTTTAGACAGAGCAGGCTGAGCTGAGTCGATACTTTTTGCAGATGTATTACTACCCCTCCTTCACATAGCATGGCTTATTTGTAGGTGCTAGCTTTATGTGCAATTATGGACTTTTTTTACGAGTAACTTTGATTCCTTTTTAAACTCTTTACTACACAGTCTTGACTTTTAATGACCTCAAAAAAGAGGCCTTTGGAAAACTTCATTAACCCATTACCACACAATTCCTACTTTTGACAACCAGGCGAAAGAAGCCTTTAGAAAACATTTTGGGAAAAGGAGAAAATGCTGGTAACCAGCATTTTCTCCTTTTCCCACTATCGTAAAGTGGGTTCAGAATTAAGTAGGAAGCGTTGTACCCAGGTTCAATCTCTTTAATAATTCAAAACTTGTATATCTTAGATACATAACGTTATTGCAGAAGTGACGTTCACGTCGCGCGCTAAAGCGGCGCCACAAAGACGTCGCGTACGTTATTGCGCTTTTCCTGACATACTCGGGGCCCGTGAAAGTTAATTACCTCTATCGAAGCTTTAAACTTGGTGAAAGTCACTGAACTAAAAGCCGTCTTTGTAAAGCTTCTACTTAAAAGAAATAGCGTCCTTTCATTTCTCTGAGTATACAAGAAGAAAATTATTGACTCTTATAAAATTCACTAGTGAAATTAATTCTCAATATTTAGAAGTCTCTTGAATGCATTTAAACTAAGTCATATTATACGCGATAACTTATTTTGTCTTTTTTATGAAATCACTTCAAGTGGATATAATTTAGCAATAGGTCTATTTGTTAGTCCTCTATTAGTGCGAATTATGGCGGATCGCGAGAGTCCGTCTCTGCCGGTCACAAGTTCCTTGATAACTGCCAGTTTCCATCGACATCTTGGACTGTCGTCGTGGACCTGGACCACGTCACCGACGGCTACCGTTTGGTTGTTTTTGCCCGTCACTCGATGATGCTCCCTCAGGGCTGTGAGGTATTCTCGCTTCCAGCGCTCCCGGAAGTTGTTGATCAGTGTCCTTTGCACCCGTGCACGTTTACGGAGGGTAGCCTGATTACTGATAGTATCGTCCACGAATGTGTCTGCAGCGATCTCGCTTTCTGGTAACGTCGTTATACGTCTGCCGTAAAGAAGGTGGGATGGCGTTAATGCTTCAGCATCGGATACGGCAGAAGCGACGTATGTTAGAGGTCAGTCGTTCATTACAGCCTCTATTTCCGTCAAGATAGTTTGTAATGTTAGGAAACTGACGAACGAACGACCTAAAATCTTCTTCAGGGTTTGCTTTGTCAGTCGAATCCTGGTCACGGCACCAATATCGTAAAGTGGGTTCGGAATTAAGTAGGAAGCGTTGTACCCAGGTTCAATCTCTTTAATAATTCAAAACTTGTATATCTTAGATACATAACATTATTGCGGAAGTGACGTTCACGTCGCGCGCTAAAGCGGCGCCACAAAGACGTCGCATACGTTAATGCGCTTTTCCTGACACCCACAATGTTTTTTACCCTTCACAAAACAAATTTCAAATTTTCAGTCACTTTAATTTTGTGGTCTGCAAATGCTTTAGATTTGGAGGAACCTAAGATTCTGTCGTTTGGTAATGGGTTAATAGATAGATTCTTGTGAAACTTGTGCACCATTTATATTAACAAGGATTTTGTACATTTGGAATGTGGAAGAAGTTGGCCAGTTAGTCCTCCACTGTAACTCAATTTATCCTTTTCCTACCACATTTTGTACCTTTCTGACGACAAATCACAACATTTTAGCCACATCTTAACTGTCATCTTTCAATTCATACAAGTCTGTAACTTTTTTATCGCTGAAAGATTAAACTTAAGTAGTTTAGTGTAATGCCATTATCTCTATCAAACAACAAAATTTTAATTCATCCAAATTAAAAGTATTTGCAGACAACAAAATAAATGTAGCTCAAATGATGATTTCTATCTTTGATAAGGTAGACAACATTGTAGAAAATGGAGAAAATGCTAGTAAACAGCATTTTCTTCTTTTCACACAGTGTTTAGAAGTCATTTTCTTTAGGGTCTTTAAAACTTGTGATTGTTTGGTAAAGAGATGACTCTACAAGTTATTGTTAATGAAGCTAAATTTAATTTGATAACTGCTGGTAGAATATCAAACGATATGGAATCATTTATAGCTTTTTTAGCTCACCTGAGCACAATGTGCTCAAGGGGAGCTTTTAGGATCACCTGGTGTCCATTGTGCTTCGTCCGTCGTCAACAATTCTTTAAACATCAACTCCTCCTAAACCCCTGGGCCAATTTGGACCAAACTTGGCTGGAATGTTCCTTGGGAGGTCCTCTTTAAAAATTGTTCACAGAATTTGATTCCGTCACAAACTCTGGTTGCCATGGCAACCAAATGGAATTTTTTAGCAAATTCTTTAAAAATCTTCTCCTCTGGAACCGCTGGTCAGATTTTGAAATAATTTCACAGAGATGTTCCTTAGTTGACCCTTTTAAAAAAAGTGTTCGTGAAATTTTGATCCGTCAAGAAACGTGGCTCTGGTGAATGGGGGCTACTTGCACTATACAGAAATGAAGGAATTCTGAAAAATTCTTCTTCTCTGAAACCGCTGGTCAGAATTTGAAATAATTTCTCAGGAATGTTCCTTGGGTGACCCTTTTCAAAAATTATTCGCGAAATTTTGATCCGTCAAGAAACGTGGCTCTGGTGAATGGGGGCTACTTGCTCTATACAGAAATGAAGGAATTCTTAAAAATTCTTCTTCTCTGAAACCGCTGGTCAGAATTTGAAATAATTTCTCAGGAATGTTCCTTGGGTGACCCTTTTCAAAAATTATTCGCGAAATTTTGATCCGTCAAGAATCATGGCTCTTGTGAAAGGGGGCTACTTGCACCATACAGAAATTAATGAAGAAATTCTTAAAAATTCTTCTTCTCTGAAACCTCTGGTCAGAATTTGAAATAATTTCACAGAGATGTTCCTTGGATGACCCTTTTCAAAAATTGTTTGCGAAATTTTGATCTGTCAATAAACATGGCTCTGGTGAATGGGGGCTACTTGCAATAATGTGGCCATGAAGAAATTCTTTAAAATTCTTCTTCTCTGAAAGGGCTGATCAGATTTTGATATAATTTCATAGAAATGTTCTTTTGATGACCCATTTCAAAATTTGCTCGAGCAATTTTGATCCATCAAGAAACGTGACTGATGACTGTGGGCTATTTAAGCTATACAAACATGAAGAAATTCGTAAAAATTTTTCTTCTCTGAAATGGCCGATTAGATTTTGAAAACAATTGGCTATGGTCTTCTCAAAAATTCAGGTGAGCAATCCAGGGCCATCTTGGCCCTCTTGTATATGATTCATTAATGTTTCCTACGCAATAATATACACTGCCCACTAACTGCCCTTAGAGACATTTAAACCTGCATTTGTTTGTCAAAGATTCCATTCTTTATGAGTTTATTTTATAAATATATATGTAAACACTGATTTTGAGCCTGGAGAAGAAGGCTATGAAAACAATGTGGGAAAAGGAGAAAATGCCAGTATCCATCTTTTTCTTCTGACCATTGAAAGACAATACCTACTATTCGAGCTATGTTTTGTCTTGTCTTCAAATGCTTTTGATTTGCTCGAGGTCAAAATTTTGTTGTTTGGTAAGATTTAAAGTGATGTTTTTGTTTCATTTTGTTTAGTCTTTTATTTACCTAAACACTATTTTATGTCTAATGAAAAATTATTGAATTTGAAAACATTTGGCCAAATGGGAGAACAGACTCAATCTTGGCAATATCTCTCTACTTATCATGTTTTCCATGCTATTTGAACATCTTGGTTTTTACATTAGAGGGATTTGTTACTTCTGTGGGATCACTGAATCAGATTTTTGGGTGAATATTACCTTTTTTTTATCTATTGGATCAATTTTATCAGTGCATATATGTGCACATGGAAAAAAAGATTAAACTCATCTGAATTGGAAACATTTGCAGGCAACAACTTTACTGTAAGTGAAATGATGAGATACATCTCTAAAATGGTTGAACAGAATATGCTGACCACCCTTGTATTCTCCTTTTCCCATAATGGTTCGAAAACTCTACTTCCCCAAGTTGTCATAACTTGCGAAAGGTTGGTAAAAGGTGTTTTTTTTTCCCAAAAAATTATGGATTTATGAACAAGTTAATTTTTTACAAGTGTGGTAATTTTTAAATGATAAAACTGGGAAAATGTGGGCTAAAAATACAATCTTTATGCTGGGACTTCAATAATAATTGTATATGGACCACATTTGGGGCTTTTCAGGTAGAAATTGGTGCTCATTTTGGTTTGAAATCTTTTGCTTGCTTTTTTCTTTATGAATGTGATATACCAAGAAAATGATACAGTAAATATTTTGTCTAATACCGTCTTTTTTTTTTTTGCTATGAAAGCAAATGATGCAGTAAATGTTTTGTCTAATACCTGTTTTTTTGCTATGAAAGAAAATGATACAGTAAATATTTTGTCTAATACCATCTGGGTTTTTTCTTTTCTTTTCTTTTTTTTGCTATGAAAGAAAATGATACAGTAAATATTTTGTCTAATACCATCTGGTTTTTTTTTTTAAATGAAAGATGATATTTTGTCTAAAATGTGTATATATGTAAAGGTATTTTTTTAGATTACAGTGAAAATCATGTTTACCCTTTCCCAAACGACAAATTTTGGACCGTTCCAAACAGAAAGAGTTTGCAGATGACAATTTTGGCAGAAAATTCTCAAAAAAAGGTAGAAAACAGTTTGAGAAAAGGAGAAATTGTGGGAAAAGAAGAAATTGCTCGTTACAAGCAATTTCTCCTTTTCCCACAGTGTTTTCAAAAGATTTGTACTGCAGGCACGTAAAAACCAGGGCTTTATTGGGAAAGAGTTAATCCACCTTAATATAGTTACAACTTTATACCCTGCAGTTGACTTCCCTTAAAATTTTACCCAATAAGCCTTGCCAAAATTGATAGCACTAAGCCTTGCAGACAACAAATTGAAAGTTGCACTCACCATGAAACTTGCTTGTGAAATCATTGTGCGAAAAGGAGAAAATGTAGGTCCTTTACTCCATGGATCTCATTTCTAAGCATTGCATGTAGGAGCCTTTGGAAAACATTGTGGCAAAAGGTGAAATTGCTCACGACGAGCAATTTCACCTTTTGTCACAATGTTTTCTATGCTATCAAAAGGTGTCATATACACAAAAGAAATGGCCTCATCCTTGCTGTTATTTAGGGTCAATTAGAGATAACAAAATGCCTTATGGGGTAAAGGGTTAATACTTTACCTCACAATCCAGAGTTTGACTACAGTGAAAAATTAGACCCTTTTAAAAACATTTTTGGGAGATGGAGGAAAGGCTGGTAACGAGCATTTTCTCCTTTTTCAGCAATGTTTTTTTTGTACCTTTCATTGAAAAACTTAACCATCTGTTCCACATATAATTTGTTGGTGGGGAAAACTTTCAGTTTGGACCAGTCTTTAATATTGTTGTATGGTAATAATTATGTTAACTCGTACCAAACAGTCCCTGGTTTTACAACCTTTATATACAAGCGTTTTGAAAACATTGTGGGAAAAGGAGAAAATGCTGGTAACCAGGATTTTATCCTTTTCCCACAATGTTTTCTACTATTATGGAAACAAATTTCAATTTTTGAGTTATGTTTATTTTGTTGTCTGCAAGTGCTTTCAATTTGGCCCAGTCTAAAATTTTGTTGTTTGGTTAAGGGTTATTATTGTTGTACAGCATCTTCCAAACCTACAGTTGGCTATTCCATGATTGGGCATCAAGATGAAACTTCACAAAAGATGCAATCAGATCTTCGATCTTTTCCACCTGCTTTGTTGAAACAGCACAGATATTAAATAAGATGAATTGCATTCATCAGGGTCATATTTCTGTACTGAAGATGTTGCTTAGGTTTTTTTTAGCAGATTTGTATAGCAAATCCCCATACTGTGATCGATCAGATGGCACCAAATTGTGTTGTGTATGCATGCACTCTACGCATTTTTACTTTCTGTTTTAGCTTATACATTTCAGCCTAGCCAATTTAGTTGCTGTTGTTTACATCGAATATATTGATTTAGTCCTACACCAAATACAAGGTGTAGACCTGTTAGGTTTGTCAGCCCACTGATCAGTCAGTGGCAACCAGCATTTCTTCTTTTTCTTTCAATGTTTTTTGACCTCTTTTAGTCCCATCAATTTAGACACATCACAAGTGTTGTATTTAACTGGTCACCATACAATCCCACACAAATCCCAAGTTTTAACGACCCTGTGAAAAAGCCTTTTGAAAACATTGTAGGAAAAAGAGAAACAGCTGATAAACAGCACTTTCTCCATTTCCCATAATAATGTCTACTCTATTACAAATTCCATCATTTGAACCACATTTAAATTGTTGTCTGTAATTGCTTCCAGTTTGGTCAAATCTATTTTTTTTTTTCATCGGATGAACACTGAACTCTACCACACTATCCCGACTTAATGACCCCAAGAAAGCAGCCTTTTGAAAGCATTTTGGGAAAAGGAGAAAATGCTGGTAACCAGCATTTTCTCCTATTCCCACAATGTTTTCTACCCTTCCCTAACCAAATTTCACTTTTTCATTCACGGTTATTTTCTGGTCTGTAGATGCTTTCAATTCGGAACAGTCTGTAAGTTTTTCTTCGGGAAAGAGTTAAATGCTTTCCTTGTGGACAATCCTAAAATTTTGCCACATGATAAATACTTAAAAACACAGATTACATGTATTTTGTCATGATAACTTGACTAGAATGAAATGTAGGGTTTTTTTCCTACAGTATATTTTTGTCAGTTTAAGTGAATTACTCAATTGGAGAAGCTAGTGTTATATTTTATATTTTAATCTACGGAATAAACATGAAATGTCTTAGACTTGTTTTTGTTTTTCAATCCATGGTTTTGTACTACTTTAAGTTCTCAATCTCAGAACCAGATTAACTCAGAACCAGATTAACCCTTTACCTGATTGGCCAATTTGAGGCTCTCCATCTCAGCAGCAAATAAAGATATGATGTCAAAAATATGGACAAATGAGGATACAAATATCTGATTGAGTGGAAAACATTGTGGGAAAAGGAGAAATTGCTCGTTATGAGCAATTTGTCCTTTTCCCACAATGTTTTCAAAAGCTGTCAGTTGCTGATGTGTCAAAATGAGTATCTATGGAGTAAAGGTTTAACTGTCAATTATATCATTTATGTGGTTTGGATCAGAACCAAATTAGCCTTCTTTAATCAAGCAAGTTTTACCAAATAACCAAATCAAATACATTTTAGCCAACCAGTTTGATAGAAATGGTAACACATAAACAAGAATGTGAGATTCTATATCACATAAAACATATTTCTGCATAAATTTTATTTATCAAACAATTAGAATTTGTGCCCCATGTTCACCGGAAGTGCATTACACAGGTCTTACCTTAAGGTAAGACCTGTGTAATGCACTTTCGTTGAACATTTGGCAAAAATTCTGATTGGATGTTAAATAAAGATGAATAAGGATTTATGCAGAAATAATATTTTTGCACATTTCTAACGGATCAGAAATTCCATTTATGTCTATCTTGAAACTATTTTTTGATACTTTTGTTTGTTTTCTAAAAAGGGAGGTAACTATTATCTCTTTTTCAATTGAGAATATAGCGGTTTTAAATTTATAAATGATAATTCAAAGAAGGAAAAAATGGAAAAAATGAAAAGGTGAAAGTAGTTCAATAATACTCATTTTTAATTATAGCTAATTTTGCATGATGATATCTTAGTGGAAATAGCTGTTTTCCATTACACAGGTCTTACTTTAGTTCTTTACCAAACAACATAACTTTTGGCTTGTCCAAATCAAACGCATTTGCAGACGACAAAATAAAAGTGACTGAACATTTAAAATTTGTTTTCTGAAGGGTAGAAAACATTGCCGGAAAAGGAAAAAATGCTGGTTACCCTGAGAAAGAATCCTTTTGAAAACATTGAGGGAAAATGAGAAAATGCTGGTAACCAGCATTTTCCCCTTTTCCCACAAAGTTTTCTATCCTATCAATGCAAAATTGCACCATTTGAGCCACACTGAAATGATCATTCATTCATTCTACAAATCTACAAATTCTTTTTATTTGGATAGGTCTAAAATTTTGCGGCGTGGTCACGGGGGGGGGGGGGGGGGGGAGGAGGGGTTTGCTTAAATGGAGCAATTTTGCTTTGATACAGAAGAAAATTTTGTAGGAAAAAGAGAAATGCTGGTTACCAGCATGTTCTCCTTTTCCCACTATATTTTCAAAAGGCTGCTTCCCCGGTGTCGTTTAAAGTCGTCATTGTGTGATAAAGGGTTAAAGGTGGCCCTTCAGATTTTGGGAGGAAAAGTTTACAAAAATGCAAAAAAAAATCATCTTTATACTCTCAAAGCCTTTTAATTTGCGTTCATAAAACCCCAGTAGTCGAAATCCATCCTTGTCAGGTTTTTTTTTGGTAATTTTATGAGTCTTATGTATCGATGATTTGTTTTGTTTTTTCATATAAATTTCAGTTACATATATATTCTTTAATTTGGTGAGATGTAAAAATTCTAAATACCCACATTTGACATTCACTCACATTCTAAAATAAACACACGTGCAAGGAAAACAATGAAATGTCTTATTTTTCCAAAATGAACTAGCCCATTAAAATCATAGTGTTTTTCCAACCATGATGGAAGGTTTTAAAAATCATCAATGGAAAAGGAGATCTGTTAAACAGCATTTTCTCCTTCGTCTACAATGTTTTCCATCATTTCAAGAAAGCTTTCCATCTTTGGAGCATATTTTCACAAGAAATATGAGATTTTCTATGGCCCAGGACACACATTCTATTTTTAGATGATCAATTCTCTCCTTTACATACAGGAATACACAGACGAAGTTTCAAACATATCGTCCGAAGAAGACATGATGGAAAATAATTATTACATGTTTGTTATGTAATGGAATTTAAGCATTATAAGTCATATGTCAGTCACTTGACATTCCCACAATGTTTATTGATTTTTGGCGCGAAATCTAAAAATATCTTAACCTATTACCACACAATCCCTGGTTTTTACGACCCTGAGATAGAAGCCTTTTGAAAACCTTGTGGGAAAGGGAGAAAATGCTGGTAACCAGCATTTTCTCCTTTTCCCACAATGTTTTCTACCCTTCCCAAAACAAATTTCAATGTTTGAGTTACGTTAATTTTGTCGTCTACAAGTGCCTTCAATTTGGACCAGTCTGAAATTTTGTCGTTTGGTAAAGAGTTAAGAGGCTACGTAGCCTTTTAAGGGAATACCATCCAAATATTTTTTTTGTAATTTTATGAGTCTTATGTATCAATGATTTGTTTTATTTTTTTTCATATAAATTTCAGTTACATATATATTCTTTAATTTGGTGAGATGTAAAAATTCTAAATACCCACATTTAAAACATAGTGGGAAAAATGCAGATCACCAGCCTATCCAATATCTTAACCCTTTCCGAAACAATCCCTGGCTTTTGCGACCTAGAGATAGAATTCTTTTAAAAACATTGTGGGAAAAGGAGAAATGCATTTTCTCCTTTACCCATAATGTTTTCTACCCTGCTGGAAACAAATTTCAATTTTTGAGTTATGTTTATTTTCTTGTCTGAAAAGTGCTTTCAATTTTGACCAGTCTAAAATTTTGTCGTTTGGTAAAGGGTTAAGAGTATATCACTACCAGACAACAAAATTATGGACCTGCCCAAACTCAAAGCGCTTTCACATGACAGAGTGAACATGAATCTAACACTGAAATTTAGTCGCTGAGAGAAAGAAATTGTGAGTGGTGCAGATGTAACTTTTTTTTTTTAATTCTTTCGAAAATATTGTGGGAATATGAAAAATGCAAACTGCAAGCATGTCACAATATTTTGTGACGCACACAATAATCAAATGGACCTATCCAATACATGTATACACAGTTATATCTTTCTTAGAAGACAACGTTAACTCATTACCACACGAGAAAATTTTGGACTGGTCCAAATTGAAAGCATTTGCAGACGACAAAATAAAGGTGACTGAAAAATAGATTTTTTTTCTGGGAAGGGTAGAAAACACTGTTGGAAAAGGAGAAAATGCTGGTTACCAGCATTTTCTCCTTTTCCAACAGTGTTTTCAAAAGGCTTCTTTCTCAGGGGCATCAAAAGTAGGGATTGAGTGGTAATGGGTTAAGGACCTGTCCAAACTCAAAGCACATGCAGTAACAAAATTAACATGAATCAAACATTGAAATTCAGTCGCTGAGAGGAAAAAATATTTTGGGAAAATGGAGAATATGCAGCATTTTTTCCTTTTCCCACAATAGTTTCCAAAGTCTTCTTTTTCGATATTGTTAAAACCTGGTATAGTGTGGTGAAGGTATAAAGGGAAAATATTTGGACTGGCCCAACAAACATTTGACATTCACTCACATTCTAAAATAAACACACGTGCAAAGAAAACAATGAAATGTCTTATTTTTCCAAAATGAACTAGCCCATTACAATCATAGTGTTTTTCCAACCATGATGGAAGGTTTTAAAAATCATTGATGGAAAAGGAGATCTGTTAAACAGCATTTTCTCCTTCATCTACAATGTTTTCCATCATTTCAAGAAAGCTTTCCATCATTGGAGCATATTTTCAACCCTTTACCACAAAACCAAATTTTAGCCCAGTCCCAATTGAAAGTATTTGCTGATGAAAGTGTCAATGTGGCTCATATAAAAAGATTTTTCTTTCATAGGATAGAAAACATTTTGGGAAAAGAAGAAAATGCTGGCAACCAGCATTTTCTCCTTTTCTCACAATGTTTTCAGAAGCCTTCTTTTTCAGGGGTAATAAAAGCCATTGTGTGGTAAAGGGTCATCAGTACATGCTTTCCAATTGGGCAAGTCTAAGATTTTACAGCGTAGTAAGTACACTATATATGGTTTGTCCAAATATCAGACGTTTACCAGCTACTATGAGAAGGGTTAAAAAAAAAGAGAGAGAGAAAGAAAAATAAATCCAGAATAAGTAGACTCATCCAAATCTAAGAAATTAAAACATCATTTTTTCAAGGCGGAAAAAAAGGCAACTGGGATAGTTTTTACAAAAATAGGCTCACTGAAAATAAATGGACTCTCCCAATTTCAGAGAATTGTAAGGGGTCTTAAACATGATTGAATGGATTTATCCAAATTCATTCACTTGTTACAGAAATGGACTTTCCAAAATTCAATGATTTGTAAAAGAACTAAAATATATTAAATGGACTCTTCCAGCATATTGGATTTTTAACTCATTACCACTCGAGAAAATTTTGGACTGGTCCAAATTGAAAGCTTTTGCAGACGACAAAATAAAGGTGACTGAAAATTTGAAATGTGTTCTGGAAAGGGTAGAAAACACTGTGGGAAAAGGAGAAAATGCTGGTTACCAGCATTTTCTCCTTTTCCCACAGTGTTTTCAAAAGGCTTCTTTCTCAGGGGCGTCAAAAGTAGGGATTGAGTGGTAATGGGTTAAAGAAAATTTCAGATAAAATTAAGTGGACTCTTCCAAATTCAATGAATATCAAGTCAACAGAATAAATTTAAAATGGACTCTTCCAACTTGAAAGATTTAAAAAAAGTAACCCAAAGTTAATAATGGACACTTCTAGATTAAGAAATTGTAAGTGAAATGAATTTTTTCTATGAATTGGACTAGTCCAAATGCGAAGAATATTGAGAAACTGCATTTAAATGGAATGGACTCTTCCAAATTCAATGATAAGCAATGAAATTTAAAAAAGCTAGAATGGACCCTTCCAATTTCTATAATTTCTATGCTAAAACTTTCTCAAAATGAAATCGACTCTTCCAAATTCAATGAATGATGAGACCTCAAAAAATAAGTAGAATGGACTCTTCGTTATTAAAAAAAAACCCTGAAAATAAATAATAGACTCTTCCAATTTCAGTGGATAGTCAGACCAGACAAAAAGTAAAATGGACTCTTCTGGCTTGAAAACTATAAATGAATATAATGGACTCTTCCAAATTCATTGAAGAGTAAGTTATAAATCTAGAAAGAATGGACTCTTCCAACTTCACTTTAATTATTGGACTCTTCCAATTTTTTTTTTATGTCAAAAGCTTACAATTTGGTCAAGTCCAAGTTTTTTGTAGTCTGAAAGGGTAAACAATAAATGAACTCTTCCATATTTCAGAAATTGGAAAAAGATTTATTCGATAAAGTGAACTGTTCCAGGCGTAAAATTTAATATGAATATACAGGCATTGCGGAATAATAAATGGAACCTTCCAAGTTATATGGACTGACTGCTTAACCCTCACAAATTTTAAAGTAAATTTTATAAATCATGAGAATGAAACCTTTTTGAAACATTGTGAGAAAATGCTCCTTTACATTACAATAATAAATTTTATCAGTCAACAAAAAGAAGCTTTTGAAGACATTGTGGGAAAAGGAGAATGCTGGTAACCAGCATTTTCTCCTTTTTCCACATTGTTTTCTATTCTATCAAAGCAAACTTACATAATTTTAGAAACATTTGAGTTATTTTTCTGCAAATTTCTTCAATTTGGACAAGTTCTATTTTTTTGTTGTTGTAAGGTAAAGGGTCAAATGTACTGAAAGAGTTAAACCCATTCAACATAAATAGATTCATCCAGATAAGCCAAGCAGGTTTCATGAAAGTGAGAATTTCGTGCAGTTAACCCTTAACCACACTATACAATATTTTTTTTTTATGATGTCCGTACATATGAAAAAGGGTTTAAAAACAATGTTGAAAAAGGCGGAAATGCTGGTGACCAAGGTTTTCCACTTTTCCCCCACAATGTTTTTAACCCTTTCAAAGAAAAGTTTCTAATTTGTGTAACAAATAAATTGTCGTCTGCATTTGCTTTCAAATTTAGGCCAGTCTAAAATTTTGAAGTGGGATACAAAATTCGAGGGTTGACAATAACAACAAATCCCCAGCCTTGCATGCTTTGGACACTGAGTAAATACACGAAACCAATTTGTCTTAACCCTTTACCACACAATGCCGACTTTTAATGACCCTGAGAAAGAAGACTTTTGAAAACATTGTGGGAAATGGAGAAAATGCTGGTAATCAGCATTTTTTTCTTTTACCACAATATTTTCTACCCTTCCCAAACCAAATTTCAATTTTTCAGTCACAATTATTTGTCGTCTGGTCCTTTTTCGAATTTGGACTAGTCTAAAATTTTATTTGTTTGGTAAACAAAATTTTAGACTGGTCCAAATTGACAGCACATGAAGATGACAAAAGTAAATCAAACACTGAAAATTTGTTTTAAAGCAAGGTAGAAAACATTGTGGGAAAAGGAGAAATTCATATTTTGTACGGTCTTGCCAATCTATGAGGAAAGAGAAGGGTTGGTAAGCCAGGAGTCTTGGGTTTGATCTACATTTGAGGTTTCAAGTTTTATTTGGGATTGTTCTTGCCATGGGTATTGAACTTGAAATCCTAACTTGAGATCTAATGGTACCAATCACAAAAGAGGTCTATCAGCGATACATCATTCAAAGAAGCTATCCGATTGGTTAGTCCAGGGATCTTAAATTTACATATACGATCCCACTGCATAGTTGTTTATGCGTTGTGAAGTGGAAGTAGGTCCGAATGACGTCATGTTCGTAGCTTTCGATTGGCTTACAATAGCTACGGTTCATTTGTTGCTGTAGCAACGTGATTGTATCAATGAATTGATCCAAAGTATTTTGCATTTTTCACAAACAATGCTTTTAAAGAATTCGATTTCATTCCTTCTAGAAACTTCTAGAAGTTTCTTCTTGCTGTTCAGATTAAATGTACAGTGGTCTCGCAATTATTTTGTTCTAATGCACTTGAGAAGTATTGAGCTATTTGAAAGGCGTTTTTATAATGCTGTTCAGAGGCATTTGCAATAAGCTGCCGAGCGCCGACATATGAAGGCAAGAATGAAAATCTCGCCTTCTAAAAAACTGTTCACGAAATTTTAACCCGTCAAGAATCATGGCTCTGGTGAATAGGGGCTACTTACACTATACAGACATGAAGAAATTCTTAAAAATTCTTCTCTGAAATGGCTGTTTAGATTTTGAAAAAATTGGCTATGGTCCTCTCAAAAACTCAGGTGAGCGAACCAGGGCCATCTTGGCCCTTTTGTTTATCAGACATTATCCATCATCAAACACTTTTGGAATATCAATAAGACAAACATTCTGACCAAGTTTCATGAGTATTGGACTGAAAATGTGGCCTCTACAGCGTACAAAAGGTTTTTCTAAGATTTCACCAAGTGACCTAGTTTTGGACCAGACAATTACCCATTATCACACTCTTTTGAGACATCACCAAAACAAACATTCTGACCAGGTCTGAAGAGTATCAGGCAGAAAATGTAGCCTCTAGAGTGTACACAAGGTTTTTCTAATATTTGACCCATTGTCCTAGTTTTTGACTCCACATGACCCATTTTCCAACTCATTCAAGGTATCACCCGGACAAATATTATGAACAAGTTTTAGGAGTATCAGACTGAAAATATGTCCTCCAGAGCATACAAAAGGCGTTTATAACATTTGACCTATTGACCCAGTTTTTGACCCAACATGACCCATTTTCAAATTCATCCAAGATATTATAAAGGCAAACATTCTGACTAATTTTCAAGAGTGTTGGACTGAAAATGTGGCATCCAGAGCATATACAAGGTTTTTCTAAGATTTGACCTGGTGACCTAGTTTTTAACCCCCAATGACCCATTTTCAAACTCGTCCAATATATCATCAAGGCAAACATTCTGACCAACATACAAGAGTTTTAGACTCAAAATGTGGCCTCTAGAGCCTACAAAAGGTTTTTCTAACATTTGACCTGGCGACCTAGTTTTTGACTCAACATGACCCATTTTCAATCTCATCCAAAATATCATAAAGGCAAATATTCTGACTAAGTTTCAAGAGTTTTGACTGAAAATGTGGCCTCTAGAGTGTACACAAAGTTTATCTAAGATTTGACCTAGTGACCTAGTTTTTGACACCACATGACCCATTTTCGAAATTGTCCGAGATATCATCAAGACAAACATTCTGACCAACTTTCAAGAGTTTTGGACTGAAAGTGTGGCTTCTAGAGCGTATACAAGGTTTTTCTAAAATTTGACCTAGTAACCTAGTTTTTGACCCCACATGACCCATTTTCGATCTTGTCCGAGATATTATCCAGGCAAACATCCTGACCAATTTTCATGAGTATCCGACTGAAAATGTGATTTTTAGAGCTTACACAAGGTTTTTCTAAGATTTGTCCTAGTGACCTAGTTTTTGACCCCACATGACTCATTTTCAGACTCGTCCAAGATATCATCCAGGCAAACATCCAGACCAATTTTCGTGAGTATCGGTCGGAGAATGTGGCCTCTAGAGCGTACATTAGGTTTTTCTAAAATTTGACCTAGTGACCTAGTTTTTGACCCGACATGACCAATTTTCAAACTTGTACGAGATATCATCAAAACAAACATTCTGAAGTACTTCCAAGAGTTCTGGACTGAAAATGTGGCCTCTAGAGCATACACAAGGTTTTTCTAACATTTGACCTAGTGACCTAGTTTTTGACCCCACATGACCCATTTTCAAACTCGTCCGAGATATCATCCAGATAAACATCCTGACCAACTTTCATGACTATCCGACTGAAAATGTGGCCTTTAGAGCATACACAAGGTTTTTCTAAGATTTGACCTAGTGACCTAGTTTTTGACCAAACATGACCCATTTTCAAACATCCTGACCAACTTTCATGAGTATCGGACTGAAAATGTGGCCTCTAGAGTGTACACAAGGTAAAAGTTGACGACGGACGATGCACAACGGACACAGCACTATCACAATAGCTCACTCTGAGCATGTCATGCTCAGGTGAGCTTAAAAAAACATTCTGCCAATCAGAACTAGCTAATGTTCATGAAAACAACTAATATTGAATTATTAAAGTTTGCAACAAATGCATAGCTCAGATACAAACTACCCCAGCTGGGGTTCAAACCTCTGTGGAAAAGATCCTCATTTTAAGCTCCACTGGCCAAAGGCCAGCGGGCTTATGTCATGGCCCGTTGTCCGTAGTGTGTCTGTCCATGCGTTGATTTTAATTTCAAACATCTTCTCTGAAACTACCCATCCAATTTCGATGAAACTTCATAGAAATGATCTTGCCATGGTCCTCTTCAGAATTCATTGAAAGAATTAGATTCCTTCAAAAACTCTGGTTGCCATGGCAAAAAAACTGAAAAATTTTGAAAATCTTTACAAATCTTCTTGCATGAAACCGTAAGCCAAGGGCTACCAAATTTGGCATGTAGCTTTATCTAGTGGACCTCTACCAAGTTTCTTCAAATTATAGCCCTGGGGTCAAATTGGCCCCACCCCCATGGGGGGTCACAAGTTTTATGTGAGCTTATACAGGGAGAACTTTAAAATTCTTCTTCTACCCAGCCATTGGGCCTAGGGCCACCGAATTTGGCATGTGGCTTTATCTAGTGGACCCCTTCCATGTTTCTTTATATTATAGCCATGGGGTCAAAATTGGACCTGCCCCGGGGGTCACAAGTTCTACATGGGCTTGTATAGGGAAAACTTAAAAATTCTTCTTCTACCTACCTAGCAGTATGGCCTAGGGCTACCAAATTTTGCATTTAGCTTGATCTCTGGTGGGACTCTACCAAGGATGCCCATATTAAAGCCCTGGAATCAAACTTCTGCCCGCCTTGAGCTCACAAGTTTTACATGGGCTTATGTAGGGAAACTTTAAAAATCTACTCATACATATCCATAAGGCCTAGGGCTACCAAATTTTGTATGTTGTAGCTTTATCTAGTGGGTCTCTACCAAGAGTGCCCAAATCATAGCCCTAGGATCAAATTTAGCCCCAGGGGTCACAAGTTTTACATAGGTTTATGTAGGGAAACTTTACATACTACTCATACATACATGTAGCCATAAGCCTAGGGCTACAAATTCTGCATGTTGTAGCTTTATCTAGTGAGTCTCTACCAACAGGGCCTAAATTATAACCTAAGGGTCACAAGTTTTACATGAGCTTTTTTAGTGCAAACTTGATATATCTTCTTGTGACTAACCATGAGATCTAGGGCTGACCTGTCTCATGGGTCTCATGTTTTCTAGGGCCTTTTATTTAGTATCGTAAACTTGTTTTACAGAGCCTTTTATTGAGCAACATTGAAAATCTTCTTGTTTATAACCACATATTGTAGACCTGTTTGATTTGGTATGGGGCTGTACCTTGTGGACTTCTACCAGGATTCAAGTAATTGTAGCTTTGTGGACAAAGATGTCTTTGCATTGGGGGTCATAACTTTCTCGTAGGATTTTATAGAAGAAAATTTTGCATTCTTTCTAGTTTAAAACCAAGTATTGTTATGTTTGGTTGAAGTGCTTTGACGTATTAGCCAATGGAGCGATACAGGGCCATCATGGCCCTCATGTTGAGGTTTAAAGAGAATACCTCAATCACGGTGCTAAAGAGATTTCTCCCTGACTGTGACACAGTTGTCAGGTATTGATTTTATGGGGGGGGGGGCTGGGAAGAGAAGCTAAGCAGTAAGAAAGGAGTGATCTCCTGTAACACCATTTACGGGAAGGGGGGATAAATGTACAGACAAATAAGTGGCACCTTATGATCGTCAAAGTATGGTGGGTGGGGTTAAGAAAATTTGAGCAATTATAAACAAAGATTTTCATTTTGGGGGGATTTTATTTAAAACAAGCACTTGTATCACAATGATTAATTTCTGTAAAAAAAAAAATCTGTGACAAAAATTAATTTTCATAAATCAATAAATTCTAACAACAATAATTGTAATGTCAACTCCTTAACCAGTCCACATCTTATACTACATGTCCAAAATGAAAGAATTTGCATGATAACAGACAAGGCTCAGATGATGGAAGCTGTTTTCTTTCAAGAAAAAATAAAAAAACACTTGGAAAAGGAGAAAATGCTGGAACCAGCATTTTCTTCTTTTCCCATGTTTTTCAAACATTTTCTTCAGGGTTGTAAAAGCAGTAGATTGTCTGGTGAAGGGTTTTAAAAGCTGTGCATTCAATCTGGCAATTATGAAAATGAAGCCAACATGCTCTAGGTGAATTTGGCCTCAGTTCCTCAACCCTTTAGAACAGGACAGAATTTTAAACAGATCCAAACAGGAAGCATTTCCAAAGGACATAGTAAGTACTTCACAAGTAATGGAATGTGTCTGTAAAGAAAAGAAATCATTGTGGGAAGAGAAGAAAATACTGGTTAACAGCATTTTTTTCCTTTTCCCACAGTGTTTTCAAAAGCTTTATCAGGATCATTAAAACTTTGGATTGTGTTTTTCCCCACATACACCCTTGCTAAAAGGATTTCTGAGGAAATTTATTGTAACACGAGGGCCATGATGGCCCTGAAATCGCTCACCTGAGTCTATTGACCAAACATAAACCATTTTCAATCAAGTAACCTAGTGACCTAGTTTTTTATCATACATTACCCGTTATCAAACACTTTTAAGTTATCTATAAGACAAATAGTCTGACCAAGTTTCATGAGTACTGGACTGAAAATGTTGCCTCTAAAGCATACAAAAGGTTTTTCTAATATTTGGCCAAATGAGCTAGATTTTGACTGGACATTAACCATTATCAAAGTCTTTTGAGATGTCATCAAAACAAACATTCTGACCATGTTTGAAGAGAATCAGGCTGAAAATGTGCCCTCTAGAGCCTTCACAAGGTTTTTCTAAGTGTTGACCCAGTGACCTATATATTGACCTGACATGACCCATTTTCAAATTCATTCAAGATATCACCAAGACAAATATTCTGAACAAGTTTCAGGAGTATCAGACTGAAAATGTGTCCTAAAGAGTGTACACAAGGTTTTTATAAGATTTGAACTATTGTCCTAGTTTTTGACCCGACATGACCCATTTTCGAACTCGTCCAAGATAAGATCAAGGCAAACATTCTGACCAATTTTCAGGAATGTTGGACTGAAAATATAGCATCCAGAGCACATACAAGGTTTTTCTAAGATTTGACCTGGTGGCCTAGTTTTTGACTCAACATGAGCAATTTTCCAACTCGTCCAAGATGTCATCAAGACAAAACATTCTGACCAACTTTCTAGAGTGTTGGACCGAAAATGTGGCCTCTAGAGTGTGCACAAGATTTTTCTAAGATTTGATCTCGTGATCTAGTTTTTTACCTAACATGACCCACTTTCAAACTCACATGATATATCATCAGGGCAAATATTCTGACCAACTTTCGACACTAGCGCACACAGGTATTTTTTAAGATTTAATCTAGTGACCTAGTTTTTGACCCAAGATGACCCATTTTCGAACTTGTCCGAAATTTCATTGGAACAAACATTCTGACTAAGTTTCATGAGTATCGGACTGAAAATGTGGCCTCTAGAGCGTACACAAGGTAAAGGTTGACGACGGGTGAAGGACACAGAACAATCACAATAGCTCACCATGAGCACTTTGTGCTCATGGTGAGCTAAAAGCACTGTTGGGGAAATTTCTAACAAAAAGAATAATAACAATGGAAGAAAACTTAACTCATTACCACACGAGAAAATTTTGGACTGGTCAAAATTGAAAGCATTTGCAGACGACAAAATAAAGGTGACTGAAAAATAGAAATTTGTTCTGGGAAGGGTAGAAAACACTGTGGGAAAAGGAGAAAATGCTGGTTACCAGCATTTTCTCCTTTTCCCACAATGTTTTCAAAAGGCTTCTTTCTCAGGGGCATCAAAAGTAGGGATTGAGTGGTAATGGGGTAACATAATTATTCTTGAACGGAAAAAGCTTTTAATTTCCTTCAAACACTATACTGCTGTAACTATTTACCACATATTCCCGACTTTTAATGACTGCAAAAGAAGGCTTTTGAATACATGATACGAAAACGAGAAAATAGTGGTCTTAAGCATTTTCTCCTTTTCCCACTATGTTTTCTACCCTGCTCAAAACAAATTTCAATTTTTAGTTATGTTTGTCGTATGTAAGTGCCTAGAATTTGAACCAGTCTAAACGAGTTGACCGGTAACAAAAATATCCTTTGATATTCGAGCACAAGGTAAAGAGACCTTTTAAACAATATTTACTCCTTCTACCACAATGTTTTCAACCCTTTCAAGCCCAATCATAGGCATAGCTAGTGCACTGCTCAATCAAACTTTGGACATGTATCCGTCAAGCCAAAAGTGGATCAAATTCATTATTTAGTATGGAAAATATATACTGAAAAACTTCAACATAACACTTGGATCTAAAACATCCAAGTCTAACATCCAAGTCTACTAACCTCAGCCCTTTACCAAACAATCCCTGGTTTTTAAGACCCTGAGATAGAAGCCTTTTGAAAACATTGTACGAAAAGGAGAAAATGATGGTAACCAGCATTTTCTCCTTTTCCCACAATGTTTTCTACCAAGCTGGGAACAATTTTTTATTTTTGGGTTATGTTTATTTTGTCGTCTGCAAATGCTTTCAATTTTGAACAGTCTAAAATTTTGTCGTTTGGTAAAGGGTTAAACTTATAATCATGAGCATGGGTGAGGGTACTGCTGAAAGAAACTTTGGCCCAATAATTCTGTTAATCATAAGACAGAAGGAGAAAATGCCGGTAACCAACATTTTCTCCTTTTCGCACAATATTTTCTACCAAGCTGGGAACAATTTTTTGGCGCAATAATTCTGTTAATCATAAGACCAAATGGCTTGCAACACACGAAAAGGGTCATTCGTACATTTGCGTAAAGTGTTGTCTCAGATCAGCGTTTGCAGTCTGCACAGGCTAATCCAAAACGACACTTTCCAATTTTATGTGATTTTCTGTTTTAGGCAAGTCTACTGTAGCACAAAATCTAATGTAGTCGTAAAGTGTTGCTACCCGTGCTAATCCGGGATGACACTATACGCAAATGTCCGAATGCACCTTTTGGTGTATTGCACTCCAAATATGGACCAAATCCAGGACATGGTTTGAAAAAAAGAGCTCTTAAAAACATAACATAATAAACTTTGATTTAAAATGTGTGTCTTTTTACCTTGACCTTAAGATCAAGCGATTGGGCGTGGGTATTGCAAAACAAAAATTGGACCAGTATCAACTATCAGACTAAGTAGGTTCCAAATCTATCTCATGGTTTGGAAAATGTGGATTCTTCAAAAAACTTTAACATAACTATGGACTCCCACAATGAAGATAAGGATAGTGCAAGCTGAAAATTGTCATGGATTTTTTTTTCTTTTTTGAAAACCTTTGATCACCTGTCTCTGAAATTTGCTGATCAAGATCAGACTGCTCAAAACATGCCGTCAGAAATTTAACTCTTTCCCAAACAATCCATGGTTTTTATGGCCCTAAAAAAGAAGCTTTTTGAAAACACCCTTTTCCCACTATTTTTTCTACCCTACTGGACACAAATTTCAATTTTTGACTTGCGTTCATTTTGTTGTCTGCAACTGCTTTCAATTTGGACCAGTCTAAAATTTTGTTTGGGAAAGAGTTTATGTTGCATTCAATTGTTTTTGTTTTTTTTTTTGACAAAAAAGAGTTTAAGTTTGATTATTTTATGGTTAAATGATAACAAATAAAAAAAAAAAAAGCACTTGCAGAAAAATTTCACAACTAATAAAAAAAAAAAAGACAGCCAACCTCTGACGGACATCAATGTCCAGTTGCCACCAAGTCTCACCATCAAGCTCTTCCTTGGCAACAGGGCTCACTTTCACCACCTGATCTCTACCATTAACTCTTTACCATACAGTCCCGACTTTTAACTACCCTGAAGAAAAAAGCTTTTGAATACATTGTGAGAAAAGGAGAAAATGCTGGTAACCAGCATTTTCTCCTTTTCCCACAAAGTTTTCTACCCTTCCCAAAACATGCTCCAATTTTTGAGACACAACTGTTAGTCATCTGCAAAATGCTTTCAATATGGTGCAGTCTAAGATTTTGTTGTGTAGTAAAGAGTTAACTCATTACCAAACGACAAAATTATAGGATTGTCCAAATCGAAAGCATCTGCAGACAACAAAATAAAAGTGACTGGAAAATTGAAATTTGTCTTGTGAAGGGCAGAAAACATTGCGGGAAAAGGAGAAAATGCTGGTTACCAGCATTTTCTCCTTTTCCTACAATGTTTTCAAAAGGCTTCTATCTCAGGGTCTTAAAAACCAGGGACTGTTTGGTAAAAGGTTAAGATGCCATGAATAACTATCAGTCGAGAAAGAAGACCAAAATCATAGCAATTTCAAAGTCTGGAATGTCTAAGCTACGGAGATAGAGTAGATCAAAGATCAATATTCACCCACCATTCTTTATTTGATTTTCTGTGTAATTCTAGATTTAATAAAAAGTATTGTGACTTCTGATTGGGTAAACCATAATTATGGTGTAGCCAATCAGAAGTTACATTACATTTAAATTTAGAAAATTCTTGAGAGATCTTCACAAGGAAGAGAATGGTTGTTAAATACAGACCAAGACTGAACTGGCTGCAAAGACATCTATAGTTGTGAAAAGTTCATAAACTCCTTACCACACGATCCTGACTTTCAAAAACATTGTGGAAAAAGGAGAAACTGCTGGCAACCAGCACTTTCTCCTATTTTCTCAGAATGTTTTTCAACATTCCTACAATAAATTTCAATTTTTGAGTCGCTTTTGTCTTCTGTAATTTCTTTCAATTCGAACAAGTCTAAAATTCTGTCATTTGCTAAAGAGTTACGGGTTGATAACATTCTTAAGTCTCATTCTCAATCTCTGATTGGCTAATCCAAATAGTAAAGTTTAATTATATTTCGAAAAAGGTTTGGCTTAGCTATAACTCAGAAACTATGCTAGTTTCCGAGTCCAGAATAAGATTTTTGTGTTACATTTATCTCTATCACATGAAAAATTTTAGACCTGTCCAAACCCAAAGTAATACAGATGCCATATCAATTGTGCTAAAATTGTGGAAAATATATGACATAGAGTACAAAACATTGTGGGAAAAGGAGAAAATGCTGGTTACCAGCATTTTCTCCTTTTCCACAATGTTTTCAGAAGTCTTCTTTCCCAGGGTCGTTAAAAGTCAGGATTGAGTAGTAAAGGGTTCAATCTACAATAAGACTATAAAAGCAAGGTAGAATCGTTGGTGATCACAGGCCCAGCTCATGTCATTGGTCATCCAGCCCACTGTGTGCAAAAGGGCCACATACATAGTCTACTCTTATAGGTTGTCTTGGTGCCAGATCCATTTCTTACAAGCCTGATGGAAGCTGTGGTATATCCACTGAGATTCTAAAAGAGAGTATCGTTCCGAACTGAGATATAAAGGCTTCCCTCTTCTGTAAAAGTTAAAAAAAAAAATGTCCAGTTACCTTTTGGCCATAACAATTCCTAATTTACCTTATTTTGTAACATTCCATTTTTTATCAACTTTGACAAAAAAGCCTTCTGAAAACATTATTTTGGAAAAGGGAGAAAAAACTGGTAACCAGAATTTTCTCCCTTTTCCCACCATATTTACTAACGTTTTAGAGATGAAATTAACTATTTTAGCATCTTACGAACAAAGAAATAAATGAATAAATGCATGGCAGAAATAAGGGACTGGGTGGGATTCGAATCCCAGAACTCCCAGACGAGAGGCCAATACCTTAACCACTGAGCCAAAGAGATATCTCTCCAACGCAGTTGTTATGTATTGTATTTAAACCGCAACAAAGCCATGCATGAAGGAGTGGTCTCCCGTAACACACCCCATCTTAAAGTCATCATTTATTGATGACTCAAAGCCTTATTAGGCAGAAAGTCCGTTTTTGGACAACAAACAGGATTATTGACTCAGTGGCCAATCCCGGACGAGCCCAAATCTTACGAACAAAGTCTGTAACAAAGAAACAAATTAATAAATACATGGCAGAAATAAGAGCCGGGTAATAATTGAACCCCTGAACTCCCGGACGAGAGGCCAATACCTAAACCACTGAGCCGAAGAGATATCTCTCAAATGCAGTAGTTAGGTATTGTAATTAAATCGGGACAAAGCCATGCATGAAGGAGTGGTCTCTCGTGACAAGCAACAAACATAAAGTCTGTAATCAGCAAAAGCTTTTAGCAATTTCTATAATATGTATGTTTTACCAAGCAATTTCATGTTCTAAATTACCCTGAAACCGAAGACTTTTGAACACACTGTAGGAAAGCATATTCTGCCTTTCCCACAATATTTCTCCTTTCACAAAGACTAAAATTTTGGTGTATGGTAAAGAGTTAACAGTGTACCTCAGATCCCGGTCTTCTTCACCATGTTCATCTAAATAGACTGACCCCCAGAGTGTGGCCCTGGGACCCCTGATCACAATTATAGTGCTTGAGTTGACCAGTAGAAATATGCCCGTGCCTGCTCCACATTCTATTGAATGCTGTAAAGGAAAATAAGATTTTGTGTATAGTTTGTGTTCTACACTATTACAAACTGTTTTTTCTCTTAAACCTTTACCAAACCACAAAATTTCATTAGACTGGTCCAAATTGAAAGCACTTGCAGACTAGAAAAATAAATGTAACTCAAAAGATTGAAATTTGTTTAAAGCAGGGTAGAAAACATTGTGGGAAATGGAGAAAATGCTGGTTACCAGCATTTTCTCCTTTTCCCACAATGTTTTTAAAAGATTTCTTTTTCAGGGGTGTCAGGTGTTGTAATTGTGTGGTAAAGGGTTAAAGAGGCATTTTTACAGCTAGAGAGTAAATAAACACTGTTAAACAGGTATTTGTGGTTGCTTTGTCTATGGCTAGCCGTAGTAGAATGAGATGCATTTTCTATCTGCTGTAATCTTTGCAGCCTTGTAACCATCAGGGGCAGAATTTGGCATGAATATACCTCAGTGATTGTAGTTTCATAAAATGAAGAAAAATAACTGACTGAAAACGAGTGACAAAGTGTGTTTAAAAATTCATTTGGTGTTTAACACCATTTTTATCAGCATTTCAGTTAAACCACAATAGCCAGAGCTACTGTTAATGTATTCCTAGAGTTCCTTTGCCAGCATTATATACAATTTTTCATTCAAATCAATGGGGCCACTTGTCATAAACTTGAAGAAATGTTATGCTATAACAGAGGAATAAATCTCAAATAAAGATCCTCAGTTTAACTCTACTAGATAATAGAATTTTAGATTTTTTTCCAAATCAAAAGCATTCACAGATGATATGTGTGGCTAAAAAGACACAAAAATGCAAAGCCTCCAGCAAAATTCCAACCCTGGGGCCTCCAGATCACAAGTTTTACACTTTACCACTCGCAGAGCAATGTTGGATCCATCTAACCCTTTACCAGATGACAAAATTTTAGCCCTGTCCAAATTGAAAGCATTTGCAGACAATTTCAATGAGGCTCAAATGGTGCAACTGTTTATTGATAGGCTAGAAAACATTGTGGGAAAAGGAGAAAATGCTGGTTACCTGCATTTTCTTCTTTTGCCACAATGTTTTCAAAAGGCTTCTTTCCAAGCGTCATTTAAAAGTCGTAATTGTGTGGGAAAGGGTTAAATAAATGTCACAAGGAATAAATTCCATCCTGTGTGCTATATGACGGGACCATCTTTTTTCTTTTTAACCCATTATCACACAATTCCTACTTTTGACGACCCTGAGAAAGAAGCCTTTGGAAAACATTGTGAGAAAAAAGGGGAAAATGCTGGTAACCAGCACTTTCTCCTTTTCCCGCGAAGTTTTCTACCCATCTAAAAATAAATTGCGTCATTTGAGCCACTATAAAATTTTTGTCCACAAATGCTTTTGATTTGGATAGGTCTAAATTTGCTGAGTGGTAACGGATTAATTCAACGAGCCATCTCCCCCTTGGCAGAAAACTGTCCTTACTTTTCTCCATCAGAAATACCCACAGAAGGAACTAGAGCTGTCACTGAATGTGACTTCATACCCCTGCTAGCACTATGACAGAAAAAAAGTGTCAAGTTCAAGGGGAGATAATTCCTCAACCAGGAAGAGTTGACACTTGAAAATGGTGTCTTACAAATCTTCAATATATTATCAGTGTATGTGCAAAGTTTCAATACAAATGAAGAAAAACTGTACAAACTCACAAAATTACGAGTATTTTGTACACAGATGGACACATGGACGGTCTTACAAGACGGACCTTGTGAAGGCGAATTGCTCTTTATTCAATACACCCGAACAACCCCACAAGACCACCTTTTTTTAACCCCACAAACCTAACCCTAACCCCATACCTACCAGATGGACAGAATGAACCCCATAGACACTAAATGTACAATTACCCCTAACCCCCACAATGTCGGGCTCGTAAGGACGGACAGACAGGCTGATTCCAGTATACCCCCCGAAAACATTCATTTTGCAGGGGTATAATAAGATAACTACTTACATGCACACATTCAGACAGATGTTGCTGCCTGCAACAAGACTCCCTAAAGCACAGATACACGCCACAGATCAGGCATATACAGGGTTCTTTAGGGATATTGCTGCAGACTGGACATTGCTTATTCCTGTACGCTTCAAATATCTTATAAAACTGATCTGGTAATGCAATCAGATTGGGCTGGAACCATTTGGTGTTGACTGTGAGTAAACTCTGAAACAACAATATTAGGTAATATATATTTAGGTACGACAAACCTGGCCCCATTTCTTTGTGTTCAATTTGATGTTTTACCCTTCAATGACTATGATTTCAGTCCTACCAAAACAAGGGCTCACTTATTCATTTTTTCCTCAGTTTCCAATGGTAGGCTGGTGCTCTGCAATGTCTTGCCCCATAGACATTTTCATATTTCTATCACTGTCCACAGCAATAGACAGTTTCTTATCAAAACAATCAAATATATAACTTTTTACCATACAAAAAGAATAGAAAATTCTGTAGGAAAAGAATAAATGCTGGTTATCACCAATTTCCTCTTCCCTACATTGTATTTAACCCTTTACCACACAATCCAATCTTTTAACTACCCTGTGAAAGAAGCCTTTTGAAAACATTGTGGGAAAAGGAGAAAATGCTGGTAACCTACATTTTCTCCTTTTTCCCACAAAGTTTTCTAAAGGCTTCTTTTCTAGGGTCGTTAAAAGTCGGGATTGTGTGGTAAAGGGTTAAACCTTTACCAAATGACAAAATCTTATTAGACTGGTCCAAATTTAAAGCACTTGCAGACTAGAAAAATAAATGTAAGATATTTTCTTCCCTTACTAAAACAAATTTCAATTTCTTAGTCACATTTATTTGGTCCTCTCAATTTGGGCCAGTCTAAAATTTTGTCATTTGGTAAAGAGCTAAAAAACATCTTCCTCATGGTTGTTAAACATAGGGTTGTTTCATAAACTACATTACTGAATCGCCAAGCCAACGATATTCCTCCAATAAGCTTACATTATGAGCCAAAAATATAACAACCAAGACTCCATCAAAATGCTTTTTTTTTCCCTGGAAATTTGTGTAAGTTAAAACCCTTCAATTATTCTGTTTAACCCATTACTAACACAATCCTTACTTTTGATGACCTGAGAAAAAAGCCTTTAGAAAACATTGTGGGAAAAGGAGAAAATGTTGGTTACCAGCATTTTTTTCTTTTTCCACAATGTTTTCTACTCTCCACAAAACAATATTCAAATTTTCAGTTACTTTTATTTTGTTGTCTGCAAATGCTTTCAATTTGGACAAGCCTAAAATATTGTTGTTTTGTAACAAGTTGAAAGACACCTTCCTCATTGTTGTTTAACACAGGTTTGATAATGTACATTTATCAAATCACCAAGCCAGTGAGATTCCTGCAATAAGCTTATATTACATGGCAAATATTTAACTACCAAGACCCCATTAAAATGCTTTTTTTTCCCTGGAAATTTGTGTAAGTTTAAACCCTTCAATTATTCTGTTTAATTTACCTTACTTGCACAGGCGTCTCTTGAAAGAGGTTTGAATATCTAGTCCAAATCTTGCCATCAATGTCTGACCGTCAAATTATGACCGAGTTACCACAAAAAGTAAATTTTTTGTACAACAATTACCGGTATGTAGACATTGTTGATAACAACAGGGTAATGACAAAACCTTGGTATTTCCTTCAAAACCATCCAAGCTATAAATTAGCCTTGCTCTATTAAAGAGAGGGCTTAATGCATCTCAGTGATGCACATACCTTGCAAGTCATCATAATGTCCATTTTGTCTATTAACCCATTACCACACAATCCCTACTTTTGACGCCCTTGAGAAAGAAGCCTTTAGAAAACATTGTGGGAAAAGGAGAAAATGCTGGTAACCAGCATTTTCTCCTTTTCCCACAATGTTTTCTACCCTTCATAAAACAGATTTCAAATTTTCAGTCACTTTTATTTTGTCGTCTGCAATTCCTTTCAATTTTGACAAACCTAGAATTTTGTCGTTTGGTAATGCGTTAAACCATTTCCACACAGCAAAATTTTAGACCTATCCAAAGTGAAAGCATTTGCAGATGACAATTTCAAAGTGGCTAAAATGGTGCAATTTTGCTTCGATAGGGTAGAAAACTATACCAGCATTTTCTCCTTTTCCAACAATGTTTTCAAAAGGCTTCTTCATCAGGGGTGTTAAAAGCCGTCATAGCGTGGTCAAGGGTTAATTGTCTGTATCATGAGGTAGACTGCTCATCTTACATACAAAATCTTGATCAACAGCATAAAGTTTCAGCCGAGGTCAGCCTGCATGAATGGTGCAGGCTGACCTGTGTTGATACTTTTTCTGCCAAACATCCAACACGGGGAAAACCCTGAAGTTACCTTTCCATCAGCTGGGTTAACATTAACAAAGTTTATAAGGTCAGAACACCATGCCCGGGTCAAAACATGGGGCTCCTCTATCACCCAATGGACACACTGGGCGGCACTTGTCAGCTGCCTTGGCTCTATCACAGATTTGTTTATCACATTTAAACGCAGGTAAGCGCACAAATACTGAAATTCTGTCAGATCCTGAAACAACAACAATGATAAAGATAATATTTGCATGAATAACTAAACCAAGAAGTTAAACCTCAGGTACCCTTGAGCAGATGACAATTGTTTTAGGTTTGTCTTAAATGTGACTAAAAGATTTAAATAAGCTTGTGCAAAGGTGGAAAACATTGTGAGAAAAGGATAAATGCTGGTAACCTGCATTTTCTGCTTCACTGACAATGTTTTCAAAAGTTCTGTTCCTTAGGGTCATTAAAAGTCGGAATTGTTCATGAAAAGGTCAGACAGATTGTCAAATCTGACAAAGCAACATATAAGCAAACAAAATCGACTATTTCAAAAATTCAACAATTTCAGGACTGTGCTTTTATATCAGAGTACCCAACATAGCTGACATGGTTCAGCGAAATTAGACACCAGTTTCTTAAGATTCTGATCTTGATCTAACTTTCAGCAAAGGCAAATGAAGTAATTTCTCAAATATTTAACACTCTGGGCCTGTATTCACCGAACATTCTTAAGGATTTACATTTGTAATTCACACAACTTCTGATTGGCCTAGCCAATCAGAAGTTGTGCTACTTACAAATTTAGAAAACCTTGGAGAATAAGACTAAGAATATTCTTAAGAATGGTTGGTAAATACCAGCTCTGGACTCCTGTAAAAACTGGTCCAAGTGTAAGTGGCTGGTTGAAAAATGATCTTTAGAATTAACTAAGAATAAACAAAAGACAGAGTGACTTGGTAACTTTTTACTTAGTTTTAAAAGTTCATTTTTATGCCTAAACCCCCTTTCTTCTGCCAGCACCTAACACTTGGACCAACCATACAATAAAAGATTGTCATCACTCATCTTCACAATAGTTTGAATCTTTTACCTCTGTACCACACAGTCCCAACTTTTGAAAGCTTTTGAAAACATTGTGGGAAAAGGAGAAAATGCTTGTAACCAGCATTTTCTCCTTTTCCCATTATGCTTTCTGCCCTCCCAAATTCAAGTTTCAATTTTTCATTAATATTTAATTTGCCATTTCCCAATGCTTTCAATTTGGACTGGTCCAAAATTTTGTCGTTTGGTGAAGGGTTAAAAGGTACGATTCAAAACTTTTTAACACCTGCATTGAGTACTTCTGGCTGTCAATGGGCCTTTAAACTTTACATTTTTTTTTAACAGTATTACTGTTTTATCACAGCAGCAGCTCATTCACTGATATAATGTCCTTGGTTTCAACATTACAAGCCTTGGGCTCTGAAGCTTCTAGCTCAAAAACACTCCCAAAAGAAAACCCCAGCACTAGTGGCGATTGAAACCTAAGCCTTCCAATTTCAAATTCTAACACGACATGTGAATTCGGCTCTAAAAACACAGTGCAATGAAAGCATGATAAAATCTATGTTATTCTATAAAGAGTGATGTCATTCTGTCTAGGGTGACATCATCTCTATAAAGTATGCAAGTTATTCAATGGAATACAATCTGCATCCACGTTTTCACTTTAAGTATGAACTTGCTTTCCTTTGATTAAGAGTTGGAGATGTTAGAATCGAAAAAATCTTCTTTCTATTGTAGTTTATCATTAAATAAACCATGTTGTGAATTATGAGGCACAATGAATAATCCACTCGGACTATCGCCCTGGTGGATTATTTATTGTGTCTCATAACTAACAACTGTAGTTTAGTGAACGATAAACTAGAAAGATTATTTCTTAAATCTACATCTTTGTAACAGAGTTGTGTAGTACCCAAGTAAATATAAACTTTGATTGTTCAATTACAAAATAAAGAGTAACAGAACGGTTTACCTCTTTTGGAAGGAATTCGTCATGGAAGATGTGGAACTTAATAAGTGCGGCTATTTTCAGGAAATGTTCACACAGCTCCTGGACTGTAGATTCTACACTTTGTGGTGACCATACACTCTGGCATATCTACGACAACAACTAGAACTGTCTAAATCTTTACCAAATGACAAAATTGCAGACTTGTCCAATTTGAAAGCATTTAACATTTAATTTTGTCTTCTGCAAATGCTTTTGATTTGGACTGGTCAAAAATGTGTCGTTCGATATTCAATAAGGGCAGCTTGCTCCATCACAAAAACAGTCATGCACAGATGGAAATTTATCGACTCCTTATTAAATGGTCCAAAAATATTTCAGTGCCAAGGAAGAAGGCTTAAGAAAACAGTGTGAAAAACATAAATGTCTCAAAAACAAGGAAATACTCATAACCAGAAATTTCTCTTCTTCATACACTGGTTTCTACCCTATCCAAGATCAACTCCCATTATTTGAGCATTTGATGTGGGTGAAGATTTACAATTATGGACTAACTTTAATTGTCCGGTAATAAAATCACATAAAAATATTATGACTTACAGCTGGCAGTTCAAAATCCTCCTTCTCAAACAGAAAACTTGTACCCAGTCTGGTGATCACATGACTTAACATGCCTTCCAGAGTATTAAATGGTACCTATGAATGAAACAAACTTCTAAAATTATTCAAAGAATTATAATGAGAAGAAATTCTCTTTCTGATTCTACAAATGACAGCTTTTATAAACATGTAAGAAGGAGTAACTACATGTTACAAGCACTTGCTCCTTTCCCTACAATGTTTTCTAAACTGTTGAAAGGAATATCTTTTCCATCAAAGTCTGTCTGTTGTGTTAATTGGTAATAACTGTGTTAATTGGTAATAATATTTGCATGGGCTAAGCCTAAATTTTGTTTTTAAGATATATGTCTTTGTATTCAGTCTACATCTGTATTAGTACATTCTTGTGCACCATTTTTAACATATCTAATCACCAATTTTTTGTTCAAAGCTACTGGCCTCTTTCTCTAGAAGGTTAATGCTTTGTGTAAAGTAACATAACTCTGCTATAAAAAAATGCAAACAGTTAAAAAGGTTAAAGAATAAACTACTAGTAAAACCTAGTAACTTACATGTCTTCCTTTTTTCCATGCCTCCCTCTCGTCTTCTGTAAATTTACAAGTGATCACACACAAGGCCTTTACAAACACAACATTGTATAACACTCTCACCATGAAGTCAAAGTGTTCTGAAGGAAACAAAAACACATGGGTACATGAGTTATTTCACATTAAAAAAAAAAAAAAACCACCACATGGATGTGCCTATGCTGAGCTGCAGTTGCTGTTATTGAAAATTTTATGTCAAACAAGTGTCAAAAATTTTGTTGATTGCTTGCTCTTCTTGTATTAATTTTCCTTCCCATACTTATTTCTTGCTCTTCTTGTATGAATTTTCCTTTCCATACTTATTTCTTGCTCTTTATGAATTTCCCTTTCCATACTTATTTCTTGCTCTTCTTGTATGGATTTCCCTTTTCATACTTATTTCTTGCTCTTCCTGTATGGATTTCCCTTTTCATACTTATTTCTTGCTCTTCCTGTATGGATTTCCCTTTTCATACTTATTTCTTGCTCTTCCTGTATGGATTTCCCTTTTCATACTTATTTCTTGCTCTTCCTGTATGGATTTCCCTTTTCATACTTATTTCTTGCTCTTCTTGTATGAAGTTCCCTTTCCATACTTATTTTTTGCTCTTCTTGTATGAATTTCCCTTTCCATACTAAACAACTTTTCTAAGTTTTAAGTAAACACCTTCAGTAATAACAGAGTTATTATGAAATATCACAATTTTTATACAATGATGGTGCAGATGCACACAGTGACAGGGGTAAGTCCCAAAATTTTCTTTTAAAAAAAATATGAGAGTAAAAAAATGAACATAGAGTTCAATCAAGCATTTGTTATTTTATCTTAAGTTCAATGTATCAGCTTCCTTAAAATATGTTTTTTTGTTCATCACCAATATGAATAGACACCCAATTGGTTCCAAATCCAAGTTCAATTTAACTTTTTTTTTCCCATAGCAATATTATAGAACGCCTCTCTTATTCAAAGTAAAATGGGACAGCTTTTTGGGACTAAAATACACAGTCTATAATGTCTAAATACCGTAATATACTTTTAGCCCTTTAGATATTCCAATCCAAAACAGTCCTAAACTAGAGCCATCACTAAACATGATTATACCCCCCACCAGCTCCTTGTCACAAAAACAGGCCTTTGTCACAGAATGCAGAATGGTTTAGTACAAAAGTAAGAGTTGAAAAAAGTTCAAGGGGAGATAATTCCATAAGAAATCTTAGCAGGGTCATGAAAACTGCACATGCACAGTGTGTAAATTTGAGTTCAGTGCTTGAAAAACTATAAGTATTGCTCCAGACAAACTTGTGTCTCGTCAGACAGACAGACAGACAGACAGTGGGATAGACGAACGAACAGACAGCCATGGCGATTCCAGTATAACCCCCTCCACTACGTTGTGGGGGGTATTAATAGAAAAATCATGGTCTTTTTACCTGACTATAAATACCATTTCCATTTGTGAAATAATTACTTTTATACCAAAAAAAAACCCAATTTATAGACTTGTCCAAAGTAAAAGCAAAAGAAATAATTACTTTTATACCAAAAAACAATTTATAGACTTGTCCAAAGTAAAAGCCAAAGAATTAAATATAGCTGAAATTATTGGAGTTGCCTATCACAGGGTACAAAACATTCTAGAAAGAGGAGGAAATGCTTGGCTTCTAGCAATTTCTCCTTTTTCTACACTGTTTTCAAAATCTGTCTTCTTCATCATCATTAAAACTTGTATTTGTAATGTAAATAGTTACAGGTTTTAAAACTTTTGCTAGTTCGATACATACCTTGCTCTATAGTGGCAGGTAATGTGAGTACTAATTGTATCAACAAGGAGACTGGGTCTTTTAGAAGTAGTGGAACTTCCTTATGATACAGAGATATGCTGTAATTAAACACAAAACAAACACATCACAAATGTTTACTGTCTATGATTCTGAATTGTGGTAAAAATTTATAGATACCCATTTGCACATTGCTAGCCATATATAACCCATTTCTTCAATATTTCATCAAACTGTAGGCATTCTTGTGGCTCCATGGCAATTATCAACCGTTTACCACACAATGATGACTTTCGATGACCCTGAGGTAGAAACCTTTTGAAAACATTGTGGGAAAAGGAGAAAATGCTGGTAACCAGCATTTTCTCCTTTTCCCACAATGTTTTCTACCCTTCCCAAATCCAATTTCAATTCTTCAATCACATTTATTTTGTTGTCTGCAAATGCTTTCAATCTGGACCAGTGTAATTTTGTTGTTTGGTAAAGAGTTAAACATGGCAGTTACGAGATGGCACAGATTACAATGGATAGAAAATGTAATGTTCGACTTTGCTCCTATCCACTCTTTCAATCAAGGATAGCACATTATACTTGTCACATGACTGTGTGCAACTGTGGCCTTCATTCATGTAACTGGCAAGAAAGCAGAGCCGAGACACACTTCAAAGGTCTGACGCTGTAACAATATATATCACAAGAACCCAAAAGTAATGTACTCAAGGTCTTTGGAATCTTATATTGAGAGTCCACTGGAATGGTTTTAAAGAGAATAGAAATGTAAATTTCATATGTGCACATTGATATTTAGCAATTTTGGATAGCAGGAAGAAGGGGGAAACCCATGATACTACAAATAGATGAATGTGCCATTTCCCGTGTTGACAAACAACAAGCAGTCTAGCTTACTACTTTTAGATGGCCTTGTGTAAATAACTGTACTGATATACTCCCTCACAGTTTACAACTTTGACCCAAAGTAATTTTCTCCTGACCAAAATGTATGTCAAATAACAAATCTTAAACTTCCTTTCATTCTTTTGGACTATACGTATTGCTAATTTATTGATTTAAACACATTTCTACATTTGACTTAAATGAGTAAATGGGTATCTTTATCTAATAAATAGAAAACGAGAGCGAGAGCGAGAGCGAGAGAGAGAGAGAGAGAGAGAGAGAAGGGGGTGGAAAGGGAATGAGGGAGAGAGAGTAATGGTAAATAATTATGGATTAAACCTGGGAAAAGAGAGAAAGACTTTTGATGTCACAATGACAGCTACTGTCATTTAGCACACACCAGAGGTAATGTTGTAGCAAAAGGACAAAGCATGTGATAGTGCCAAAAGAAGCAATATCAGATTGAGTAGATTCAGATGTGTGTAATAACGTTGATAAGCTGTAAAAAAAAAAATAACAAAGAGGGGAAAAGAAGTATCAATGTTTGTTGTCGAGTCCAACCTGTTTAATGACATGGCAGGAAACACATTCAAACATGGAGCAATTGCTGAATGGAGGCAACTTCTCCATTTATTATATTGTTTTCTAGAGCCCTGAAAGTGTAGTAGCAACAGTAGAGATTTGCACTAGGAAATAAAAGGATTAGTATTTACCATGTTGATTCTTCTGAACATGATACGCCAGTGATGTGGGACCAGAGACCTGTATAAGGTTTAGTGGTCAGTATTTTACTATGCATACTTAAAACATGGAGTAATGGTACTGAAATACAGAGAAAAATAAGCATATATACAGTTCATATAGTTTATCTTTGGATTTAAACTTAAATTTTGGTAAAAATGCTGACATTTTCCCATAATAGGATAAAACCATGGGAAAAGAAAATGCTGTCTAACAGTAATTCTATCCTTTCCACACTGCTGCAAAGCTCTTTTTCCTATGCAATTTTAACTCTTTACCCTATAAGGCATTTCTATGGTATCTCTTACTGACTCTAAAAAGAGCAAGGATGAATCCGTTTTTTATGTGTATATGACACCTTTTGATAGTGTCGGAAACATTTTGGCAAAAGGTGAAATTGCTCGTCACGAGCAATTTCACCTTTTGCCACAACATTTTCCAAAGGTTCCTACAAGCAAAGCGTAGAAATGAGTATATATGGAGTAAAGGGTTAAACTAGAGCTGTGACTGAATGTGACTTAATACCCCCGCCAGCGCTTTGACAGAAACAGGCAATTGCTAGTAATTTGTGCATGACCGACACACAGACGGATACAAGGACGGACAGATTCCAGTATACCCCCGAAATCATTAATTTTACAGGGGTATAAACATAGGATTTTATGGTAGGGGGTTAATGGAAATACAGAAAACTTACAACACAAATAATTACTTACAAAAACAGTGCTTTTTGGCAACAGGTATGGGTGCAGATAGATCTCCTTTCCTCTGTAACAATTCCATCTCTAGATTTGTTCTGTCAAAATAAATATAAATACAAAACAGTACTTAACTCATTAACAACAATCAAGCATTAAAGACCCTAAGGAACAGTGCTTTTGTCTACAGTGTGTGAATAAGAAAAAGTGACATTTATAATGTTTAGAATATTATCTCCTTTTCAAGCAATGTTTCATACTCTTTCATAGACTAATTGTATTGTTTGAGCCACACTTAACCCTTTCCCAAACGACAAAATATAAGACTAGTCCAAATTGAAAGCACTTGCAGACGACAAAATAAATGTAACTCAAAAATTGAAATTTGTTTCTAGCAGGGTAGAAAACATTGTGGGAAAAGGACAAAATGCTGGTTACCAGCATTTTCTCCTTTTCACACAATGTTTTCTAAAAGCTTTTATCTCGGGGTCGTAAAAACCGATTAGCTCAGTATGTAGAGCGTAGGACTCGTGAACATAATGTTTCGGGTCTCTACAGGTTGTGGGTTCGAGTCCCCGGCTGGCCAACTAAAAAAAAAAAGATATTAATAGTCTTTCGGATGAGACATTAAACCAAGGTCCCGTGTGACGGTGCTATACACCGAGCACATTAAAGAACCAGGCGGAATTCTCAGTAGTTTCGTCCTGTATCCTTGCACTATCCCCCGTAACAACTAACCATCTTCTGGGGGCGTCGCTCAGATGGGCAACTGGTAGCGACGATAAATAAACGAAAATAATCAATCGTAAAAACCAGGGATTGTTTGGGAAAGGGTTAACTTTGCACCCTGCACTTTAATCAACTCCAAAATTATAAGAACTCAGGAAAATCTTAACAACCCATACTAGGGTTGTCCACTGTATATCCAAATTCAAAAGGTTGGTAAAAGAACATTATGAGAAAGTAGTAGCACTTTCTTGTCTAGTGATTAGTGCCTACGTCGGACTAGCAATGATAGAAACACTGATGAAAACAATGGAAAAGCTGTCTTTTTTTTTTTGTGCAAATAAATGTGATTGAGATTGGTCTTATCACAGAATTTCATCAGACATGTTTCTCTTTTTATCATTTATATCTTTTTATAATACAAGTTAGGTTTAGAGTATAATTATGTAGGTAATGATTGACCATACATGTTGCTCACAGTTCAACTCCAGACCACGCAATCAGGAGTTTTAATAGAGATGACATGAAAACATTAAAGAAAAAGGAGAAAAACTTGGTAAGTAGCATTTTCTCCTTATCCCATAATTTTTTCGAACTTTTTCAACCTTGAAATTGACCCACATCTAATTTGTTATTTACAAGTATTTTCACAATTAAACAGTCTGGTGAAGGGTTAAAATCCCTATTCTGTCTGAAAACAGGTTGCCAGAAAAGATCAGGTCACTTCCATTCCGCTTTTTTCACCCTTGGTGTAATTATACAAAATTGCTACAACAACAGAAGTTCTACTTTGCTGACCTAGCTACAGAACAGACAAACAGTAACACACTCTCCGACGTCTGGGATCTAGTGTAGGTTTTAAACGCCCCATATGTGGTGTTTGTCAAATCTTCCATCATCATACCCATAGCTTTAGTGACCAAAGCTGACCTCTGTCAAAACAAAAACAATACAATAAAACCTGTCAAAATGGCCATCTCTATTAACCCATTACCACAAAATCCCTACTTTTGACGACCCTGAGAAAGAAGTCTTTAGAAAACACTGGCATTTTCAACAGGCTTCTTTCTCTGGGTTGTCAAAAGTCTGGATTGTGTGGTAAAGAGTTATAGGTGTTGTTTACTTTTGGGCACTTTTAGGCCTATAAGACAGGTTAAACTTTGTTGGTTGCCTTTTAGTGCAATTAATTTGCTTGAAAGTTTGTTTACCTCATTACCAAACGACAATATTTTAGGCTTGTCCAAATCAAAAGCATTTGCAGACGACAAAATAAAAGTGACTGAAAATTTGAAATTTGTTTTGTAAAGGGTAGAAAACATTGTGGGAAAAAGAGAAAATGCTGGTTACCAGCATTTTCTCCTTTACCCACCATGTTTTCCAAACGGTTTCTTTCTCGGGGTTGTCAAATGTAGGGATTGTGTGGTAAAGGGTTAAACAAACTGTAGTAATCTCTCCTGCCAAATAACCTCTATAACCAAGGTTTTAGCCTTTAACAAACAAACCTGAGTTTTTAATCAGTCTAAAGAAAATACATTTTTCAATAGGTCATTATGAACAATGTTTTCAAATTTGTTTACTTCTAATCTGTTTCAGAAGCTAGCACAACTAAATAACTACTTACAGGAGTTATGGGCCTTTTGACCATCATGTCTGCTAGATCAAGGACCATTTGTCTGGGATCTATAGAGACAGGTTTTGTGAGAGTGTACTTGTTCTCCTCAGGTAATATAGGTATAACAGAGTTGGACAGCTGCAAGCACAGTGGACATGCATACTCCCCTTTACTGACCAGCAGATTTCTATGGATACCCTGTGTCTGAAAAAAATGATATCATGATAAACTAGAGCTGTCACTGAATGGGACTTAATACCCCCGCCAGCCATTTGTCAGAAACAAGCAATTTAACAAAAAAAAATTTCAAAGTTCAAGGGCGATTACCCTGGAATCATACGAAGTAGGTGACTGAACCCTACATCTTGCACAGCTGCAGTATATGATCATTGTATTAACAAACTTTCAATATAATAGCAGCAAAACTATAGGAAGAGTTTGCAACACAAAATTACAAGCATTTTGTACACAGACTGACACCTGGACAAACACACAGAGGGACGGACAGACAGGCTGATTCCAGTATACCCCAAAAAGGAGTGCCTTTTATGTCATAGTTCTGTCTTTCTGTCACAATTGTTTATGTTTAAGACTACGCTGCCTGTATGAGTGATCAAGAAGCCATTAATTACAAACAAAAACTGTCAGTATGACACAGTTGAAATCCTAAGTCTGCAAGTCTTTATCACATGACAAAATTTCACTTATCCATGTTGAAAAGATTTGCAAAAGGCAAATAAATTTTGGCTAAAACAGTGACATTTGACTCGCATTATGCAAAAAATGGCATTTGGACTTTTGCGTAAACTGTCCTCTCTCATCAGCCTGCACAGACGCACAGGCTAATCCGAGAGGGCATTTTACGATTACAACAAATTTTGTTCTTCAGTAGACTTGCCCATAACAGAAAATTCCATAAAAAGAGAAGTGTCGTCTCGGACTGCCCAGGCTGATTGAAGACAACACTTTTTTCAAAATGTCTAAATGCCCCTTTTCACATGTTGCATGCCATTTGCTTTGAAGATGAAAAAAATACAGTGGCAAAAGGTGAAAATGCTGTCTTTAGGTTGTTAACCCTTTACTCCATAGATACTCATTTCTAAGCATTGCTTGTAGGAGCCTTTGGAAAATATTGTGGCAAAAGGTGAAATTGCTCGTGACGAGCAATTTCACCTTTTGCCACAATGTTTTCTATGCTATCAAAAGGTGTCATATACACATAAGAAACAGCTTCATCCTTGCTGTTATTTAGAGTCAATTAGAGATACCATAGAAATGCCTTATGGGGTAAAGGGTTAAATCATGGGTTGGGTACAGGATTAATTTCTGCTAACTAGGACTAGCAGCTTACCAAAGAACTTACCATAAGAGAGTTTAAATAAGAAGTATGACAGTCTAGATGTAGATAATGTCCGCATGTTTGTACAGTAACACCTCCTTCCCAGCCTATGTTTACTGAGGTCTGACAAGAACTCTGAAATAGAAGGGGGGAAAACTCTTTAGTGATTTACCGGCTAAATGAAAATAAAATTTAGGTTTCTACCACTTAATGGAATTGAAATAAAAAAAATGGCTTGTTTCGGATGGTTATTTCGAATATTACAGATGGTGTTCAGTCAATGAAATAAATTTCGATCTTTCACCCACAAAAAAAATATTCATTTCAAGCTATTTACCCTTTCTGAAAGGAGCTTTATCAAAATCCAGTACAATTCTTTTCCATTATTCCCCGTAGCGTACCCCTCCCGCATAGCAACGCATTACAAGCCCTTAACAAAGATATTTTTTTGTTAGGCCTTATTGGCAATTTCTCCTTTTCCCACAATGTATTCAACAGCCTCCTATCTAAGTGATAAAGTCTTAATTTTTTTGTAAAAGGTAAACAAATTAAGCTCAAACCAAACTCATCTTTTACCTCTTCAAAATGTCGAAACATTGTTTCTAGACGTTTTGTCTCTATCCTTGAGCATGTTGTAATTCTCTGCCTATTTTTATCCTTCAAAGACAAAGTCTTCCTAGTGTCTGTCTGTGGTCTGTGACCCAAAACTACAAAGTATTATAATCAAATATACAAATACTTATGCATATTCAACACTTTACCAAACAATCCCATGTTTTCAATGACCCTGAGGGAAAGGCCTTTTGAAAACATTGTGGGAAAAGGAGAAAATACTGGTAAGCATTTTCTCCTTTTCCAACAATGTTTTCTACCGTATCGAAGACAAAAATAATAATTTGCACTAAATTTAATGTGTCGTCGAAAACTGCTTTCAACTTTGTCAAGACCGAACTTTGGCCAATTGGTAAAGACCTTACAAAGAAGTTTTGAAGTCTTTTAAACAGGTTGTGAGAAAAATGCTGGCAACCAGTATTCACTCCTTTTCACCTATGCTTCAAACCTTTCGATAACCAATTTTATCACATGAGACACAATGAATTTGGCATATGCAACTGCAAGCAAATCTATAATTCATCAGCAGTTCATAAATTGATTTTTCTGTTTACAATGTACTTATCTGTGAAGATTGCTGACTTCTTCATAATTTATTTTCAAACTACTGTAATCTGGAAAATTGCACGCAAAAAATATTCACATTTTCATACAGCCGAGCATTTACGCAGCGTTTTACTTTTGCAGACTTGAAGAGACGAAAAACCCCGCAAAACAAAACCCATCTTGAAGGAAATGCATACTTACTCAGTATGTTGTACATTTTTAATCTCACATAATTACACAATTGTCATTTCACAGAGTTTATGTGATTTATACTTGTAAAGTAGTAAAAATAAAATGTTCACTGACACCCTATTTCAACAAAGTTGTTTCCCTTGTACAGTGGAAAATAGATAAATGGATACACATTGTCTCTTAAATTTTCTTAAGACAAACCTTTCCCAGCAACTGAAGTTAGCATTTTTATGATAAGCGAGTGATTCGCCGCACATTACTTTGGCAGATCAAACACTGCCATGAAAGATGGTAAATTAGAATGCACGAAACCATATCCTGCTTTACAGTATGCAACTTGGGAAAAAGTTCAGAAAAGCAGCATTACACAATGACAATAATAAATCTTTATTTGCCTAAAGTAACCAAATCATAGCAATTGTGGGTAGAATGTGCGGTTTAATCTTTGATCTACACCATTAGATAGTCAAGCAGATTCCAGTTTATTTCAGAAACAGTCATTCTGCATAGCAATAAGAGACTTACATACAGGCATACCAATTCAAGTATACACCAAAAGATATCTAACTCTTTACCACATGATCCGGACTTTTAACAACCCTTAAAAAAAAGGCCTTTTGAAAACATTGTGGGAAAAGGAGAAAATGCTGGTAACCAGCATTTTCTCCTTTTCCCACAATGTTTTCAACCCTTCCCAAACCAAATTTCAATTTTTCAGTCACAGTTATTTTGTTGTCTGAAAATGCTTTCAATTTGGACTTGTCTAAAATTATGTCATGTGGTAAGGAATTAACCCATTACTACTCCATCCCTATTTTTGATGACCCTGAGAAAGAGGCCTATAAAAAACATTGTGGGGAAAGGAGAAAATGCTGGTAACCAGCATTTTTTTCCTTTTTCCCACCATGTTTTCTTCCCTTCCCAAAGCAAATTTCATCTTTCAGTCTCTTTTATTTTCTTGCCAGCAACTGCTTTCTATTTAAACAAACCTAGAATTTTGTCGTTTGGTAATGAGTTAAGATATGCTCTCTAAAAAAAGTTCTTTATGCATCGGCAAAAAGTACACACCCATACCACCCTGTACGGACCGTACAGGCTGATATGGGTCAAAACCTTTTGCCAACTGTTAATTTTCTCCATGTTTGCCTCAAGATTCAGTCAGATGTTAAACAAGATGGATTCTATGGCTTGATTGAAAGAGATGGTTTTGATTTCAAAATTGAAAATATTAATTATTCTCCACTAAACCCTATGTTATGGGTACTCATTAGAATCGTCTCATCGAGACGATTCTAATGAGTACCCATAACATAGTGTTTCAAAGAGAAATAATGGATCTAGAATACCATCACTCCCTCTTATCTGGAGATCTGATAACACAAGTGCTTTCCATCCTTTTTTGCCAGATTTGGTTGGTTGTATTGGGATTAAACGCCACTTTAAAAGCTTAGGTCATACCATGGCGGTCAGTGACACATACATGTTTTTTAGCATTCTCACACCAGTACTTACACAACTTTCTTTCCAAAGCCACCGACTACTTTTCTCACATTCTTCAGCAGAGGTGAGAGGCGAAAATACGCTGGAAAGAAAGTTCGGGCTCAACCAGATATCAAACTCACAACCACCAGGTCACAAGTCCGACATGCTCACCACTGAGCCATCCGGGTGGGCTTTTTTGCCAGAGCAGGGCCTATTTAATAAATAAGCCTACCACTTGAAGCCTGCAGGAACACGACTAGCCCCACGGTCCTGTCCGCTGTTGATGGGGTGCTCTGATTACAGATAGTACAGTCATACAGTACCTCCTCTTCCTCTTTCGTTTCACTCTTTATCGACTCTCCACTGGTGGATGGACCCCCATCTGTGCTATCTGTTTAATAAACAACTGACTCTAACACTTTACCAAACGACATAATTTTAGACTGGTCCAAATTGAAAGCACTTGCAGACGAGGTGGATGGACCCCCATCTGTGCTATCTGTTTAATAAACAACTGACTCTAACACTTTACCAAACGACATAATTTTAGACTGGTCCAAATTGAAAGCACTTGCAGACGAGAAAATAAACACAAGTCAAAAACTGAAATTTGTTTCTAGCTGGGTAGAAAATATTGTAGGAAAAGGAGAAAATGCTGGTTACCAGCATTTTCTCCTTTTCCCACAATGTTTTCAAAAGCCTTCTATCTCGGGGTTGAAAAAACCAGGGATTGTTTGGGAAAGGGATTAACTTCAAAACACCATAAAATTCTGGAGTCACTGGAACTGAAAGCATTTGCAAATGACACATTACTCAAGGCACAAATTATAGGTTCTGTCAGTGAAAGGGTAAAAAATATAATTGGAAAGGAGAAACTAGTAATCAAGATTTTGACCAAAATCGACACTTCTTGCTGTTTCCAGGTCCCTTTTTGCTTTACGGGTCACATGTAATGTCATTTTGAAGTAAATTATAAAAAAATTTGGACCTCCCTCATCTCTACCTAACCCACACCCCTTCAGCCTGTATATATTCTTTTATCTTCCATCATTTCAACCACTTTAAACTAATTTTTGATGTTTTCAAAAGCTTTTAATAAAGAGTGTATAATTTTCTTATGCCAATAAAGATTGAACTGTAAACCAAACAACAGAATTCTGGTCTGGACCAAACTGAAAGCTTTTGCCAACCACAAAAGGAAAATGCAGCTTAAATAATAAAAGGGTGGAAAACGTTGAGCCAAATGAAAGGACGGCAATGAAAAAACTTTCCGAAGCCCAGAAATGGCAAATTATAGGCATGAATAATGCTAGTCTAAGCACATGGGATATTGCTGGTTACCAGCATTTTCTCCTTTTTCCACAATTTTTTTTATAAGCCTTACCTTTCTGGATCAAAATAAGTCTGCATTGTATAGTAAAGAGTAAAATCAACTGAACCAGCATTTTCTCCTTTTTCCACAATTTTTTCATAAGCCTTCCCACTTAATATCATTATAATTTTTACCACACAGTGCCACCTTTTGACGACCCTGAGAAAGAAGTCTTTTGAAAACACTGTGGGAAATGGAGAAAATGCTGGTAACCTTCATTTTCTTCTTCCCTCACAATGTTTTCTCTCCTCTTCGATACAAATTTCAAATTTGCAGTCACTTTTATTTTGTTTTCTGCAAAATTAATGCTTTCAATTTGGACCAGTCTCAATTTAGTAGTGTGGCAAAGACTTAAACGTCTGGATTGCATGGCAAAGTGTAAAACCACCTGAACCAACACTGACAAAGAACTGACTACACTATACAGTCAGACATCAGCATCATCCCAACAAATTTAGACATATTTTTTTTTTAAATGGATATTCTTTTATTTGGTATACTTTCAAGCTATGCACACATCCACTTGACCAGTAACAGTCTGCTTTATGAGCCAAATGAAAGGACGGCAATGAAAAAACTTTCCGAAGCTCAGAAATGGCAAATTATAGGCATGAATAATGTTAGTCTAAGCACATGGGATATTGCTGGTCAGATTTGGTGATGCTTAACTTATATCTGACAGTATATGGCTTGCAACACGTGAAAAGGGACATTCAGACATCTGCGTAAAGTGTCGTATCGGATCAGCCTGCGCAGTCCACGCAGGCTAATCCGAGATAGCACTTTCCATTTTAGTGCAATTTTCTGTTTTGCGCATGTCTGCTGTAGTACAAAATCTAATGTAGTCATAAAGTGCCGTCTCGGATTAGCCTGCTCGGACTGCGCAGGCTGATCCGAGACAACACTTTACGCAGATGTCAGAATGTCCCTTTTCGCGTGTTGCACACCATCTATACCCACCTTCTGTGTCCATGGCTTGCTCCATAAAAGCTTTCTGTTGGGAGGCAAAGTCAGCCATCAACTTCTGCTGTCTTTCTCTAGCCTTTCTCCTCCTACGATAAAATCAACAAAATTACCACACTGTGCACTAAGGTCAACTGAACTTGTACTTGCTGAAAAAGTAGATCAAGAGAAGAAGTCTTATCTAGGATCTATAATGGCTGCTACTTTGTCAAACTCCTGGCAAATAAGCTTGAAAGTGCAATATCTAAGTCCATGCTTAACTCATTACTCCTTTTCCCACAATGTTTTCTAAAAGGCTTCTTTCTCTGTTTTTTTCTGCCCTGTTTGTTACTTACTTATCAAATAATAATGCTCTGTCTTTAGAGCATTCTATGTCAAATTATAGTTTAAGAAAGTAACAAAACCTCTGATTGGCTAAACCATTTAGTTCAGCTTATCAGAAATGGTATTGCCAATCAGACATTGTGTTACTTTCAAATTTAGAAAATTATTGAGAATAAACTAGAGCTATCACTAAATGTGATTATACCCCCCAGCTCCTTGTCACAAAAAAAAAAGGTCTTTGTCACAGAATTCAGAATGATTTATTACAAAAGTAAGAGTTGAAAAGAGTTCAAGGGGAGATAAATCTGCAACAAACTGAAGCTGGGTCATGAAAATTGCACATGCACAACTTCATATATATAGGAACATTGAGTGTAAATTTGAGTTCAATACCTTAAAAAGTGTTGGAGTATTGCTCTGGACAAATTTGTGTCTATGGACAGACATACATACAGCCATGGTGATTTCAGAATACCCCCCTCCACTTCCCTCTGGAGGGTATAAAAAGACTATGAATGTTCAAAGGAATGGTTGGTCTATACAGATCCTGTACACCTTACCTTTCTTCATTATCAACGGGACCTTTTCCTTTCTTGGATGATGTCCCTGCTTTAGGAGACTGAACTCTACAAATGTCCTCCAATGCTCTGGCACAGTCTGTACTTTGTTGACACAGTTTATCTAACAATCTCTGAATGTAAAATGCCCCATCCCCTACAGAACCATCGGCAGCAGAGCGATGTGACCTTGACATTGGAATATACGAACCACTCTTACCAGTCAGTTTAGAATGCAGTTTAACCAGTATTGTCAACAAATTTTCAGTTATTGCAACTTTCTGGGTTTTTGATTGTTCTGTTGAGACGCCTCTGGTTTCATACTTTGGCAGTGTTTGGCTAGTGGTTGGGTGTATAGGGACAATGTTAGGTTGGGTGCTAGAGGCACTAGATAAAGAGTACATGGTAATTGCGGGCATTTGTCCTGAGTGAGCAGCTGTGATGGGACCACCAGAACCTGGAATAAAAAATAAAGTTGTGCACACAGTCTGTTTGGTGTTTAACCCTATACTGCACAATCCTGACTTTTAGCGACCCTAGGAAAGAAGCCTTCTGAAAACACTGTGGGAAAAGGAGAAAATGCTGGTAACCAGCATTTTCTCCTTTTCCAACAATGTTTTCTTCCCTTCCCACTAGAAATTTCGAATTTTCATTCACTTTTATTTTGTCTCCTGCAAATGCTTTCAATTGAGACCAGTCTAAAATTTTGTCATTTGGTAGTGGGTTAATACATTACCACACAATCCTTACTTTTGATTCCCTGGAGGGAGAAGTCCTTTGACAACATAGTGGGAAAAGGAAAAAATGCTGGTATCCAGCATTTTCTCCTCTTCCCACAATGTTTACTAACCTTATAAGGATATAATTCAAATACTGAGTCACCTTTATTTTTTCAACTACAAGTAGGGAGAAGCCCTTTGAAAACATTGTGGGAAAAAGAGAGTATGCTGGTATCCAGCATTTTGTTCTTTTCCCACAATGTCTACTAACAGTACAAGGATATAATTCAATTACCGAGTTACATCTATTAATTCACAAATGCTCTAGGCTTGGACAAACCTAAAAATTTAAGGTTTGGTAGAAAATCAAACCCATTTTTTTACAGTATTTCATATCTATCGCTGTAGCCAAGGCACATAAATCTTGTTTAACCCATTACCACACAATCCCTGCTTTTGACGCCCCTGAGAAAGAAGTCTTTTGAAAACACTATGGGAAAAGGAGAAAATGCTGGAAACCAGCATTTTCTTTTTTTCCCACAGTGTTTTCTACCCTTCCCAGAACAAATTTCTATGTTTTAGTCACCTTTATTTCGTTGTCTGCAAATGCTTTCAATTTAGACCAGTCTAAAATTTTCTCGTGTGGTAAAGAGTTAATAATAGATGTAGAAGTATGCAAAAAATCTTCTTTTCCTGTATAGTCCTCCTCGCTGGTAATGTATCATCTATGATAGCGGGGTAATCCCTGAAAATACCTAATTTGCATGCACAGCGCCACTTAACCACTGTCAACTCGAAAACAGAGTGTTTTTTGAATCGCATCAGTTAAAAATAACAGATGTATCTTCATTAATGATAGGTACTGTACATAAAATCGATAATTCATGTTTGACAACTGAAGGTAGTCTGCCGTGGCATCATAGTCGTAGCAGGAAACAAAAACTATGGTAATCATTTTTTTTTTTTTTTTTTTAAAAATAAAAGGTGTATTTTTTACAATTTTCCAAATTACATGAGATGACGCACACCATAGTGGACTCCCATCAGAGCACTTGTAATCTTATTGTAGTTAATTTATCGTCTGCAAATGCTTTCGATTTGGAACAACCTAAAATTTTGTTGTTTGGTAATGAGTTAAATGAAGGGACTTGTCTTTGAAAGGGCAAAAATACCTAATGGGTAGAAAATATAGAGCAAAAAAGAGAAAACTCTCTTCATCAGCATTTTCTTCTTTTACCACAGTGTTTTCAAAAACCTCCTTTCCCTTCATTGTTAAAAACTAGCTTTGTTTGGCTAGGGTTCCACTTACTTGAAAGAGCACTAGGAGCCAAGTGGAACATTTCCTCGAAAGTTGTGTCCATGGACATCATCATGATGTTATTTTGTTCCACAGTTGTTGTAATCTCTACATCTCTGATTGTCTCGCGGACATTCTTAAATATATCACTTCCAGAAAACCACTCTTTGTAGTTCATGTCAGGGACATTAGCAGGGGATGGACGGACCTAGAATTGTTAAGTCATAGAAAGTTAACTCTTTCCTGTACAATTATTTTAGACTTGTCCACATTAGTCCTGTTTAACTCTCTACCAAACGACAAAATTTTTAGACTGGTCCAAATTCAAAGCATATGCAGACGACAAAATAAATGTGGCTCAAAAATTGAAATTTGTTTTTGGAAGGGTAGAAAACATTGTGGGAAATAAGCCCATATAAAACTTGTGACCCCCGGGGCCAGGCCAAATTTGACCCCAAGGCTATAATATGGGCACTCTTGGTAGACAACTACTTGATAAAGATACATACCAAATTCGGTACCCCTAGGCCCTTTTGCTAGGTACCAGAAGGATTTTAAAGTTTTCCCGATATAAGCCCATATAAAACTTGTGACCCCCAGGGTGGGGCCAATTTTGACCCCAGGGCTATTATTTGAAGGAACTTGGTAGAGGTCCACTAGATAAGGCTACACACCAAATTTGGTAGCCCTAGGCCTTATGGTTGCAGAGAAGAAGATTTTTAAAAATTTTTAATATTTTTCAGTTTTGTTGCCGTGGCAACGAAAGTTTTTGAAGGAATAAAATTCTTTCAAGGAATTCTGAAAAGGACCATGGCAGGATCATTTCTGTGAAGTTTCATCAAAATTGGAAGGGTAGTTCCAGAGAAGAAGATGTTTGACTTAAAAGTTAACGCAAGCACACACGCACGACAGACACCGGACCATGACATAAGCCCGCTGGCCTTTGGCCAGTGGAGCTAAATATAGCTGAGTCTGCATGCAAATGCATTAAAAAGGGACATGTCTAAGATTTGGTTGTCTTTTAAAGAGCCACTAAATTTCAAAACTTACTCTGTGAATCGTGTCTGGGTTGGGAACTACGGCAGCCAATTCCAAAAGGTGAACAGCATAGTATGCAATACTCTCTGGCAGTGAGGCATCTTTGAGTACCTAAATATACACAAAAATAGTTCATCAAACATCATGTGGCTTGCAACGCCTGAATAGGGGTATTCCGACATTTTTGTAAAGTGTCGCTGTTCCACACAAGACTACTATAGGAAAAAACCTAATCCTGATGTAAAGTGCTGTCTCGGATTAGCCTGTGCGGAGATCGGAGACGACACTCTATGCAAATGTATGAAAGCCCCTTTTTTGCATGTTGCGAGCCATATACTGGTGTACAACATAAACATCCACCAACATAGTATTACATGTACCACTTTACCAAACAATCCTGTATTCTAACCCTTTACCACATAATCACAAGTTTTAACAACCCTGAGGAAGAAGTCTTTTGAAAACATTGTGGGAAAAGGAGAAATGCTGGTAACCAGCATTTTCTCCTTTTTCCACAATGTTTTCTACACTATCAAAGACAAATTCTATCAATCAAGCCCCATTCAATCTGGACAGGTCTGAAATTTTGTCGTTTGGTAACGAGTTCACAACCATAAATAAAAGGCTTTTGGCAACATTATGGGAAAAGGAGAAATTGCTGGGCACTTGCATTTTCTCCTTTTCCTACTTTATCTTTTTTGACTTTTCAAAGCTATATCCCTTCATTTGAGCCATGTTCATTTGCAAAGGCTTTGAATTCAGGGGAGTCTAAATCTTTTATTATTTTAGTGTGGCAAAGAGTTATCTCATTACCAAACTACAAAATCTTAGGCTTGTCCAAATCGAAAGCATTTGCATACAACAAAATAAACGTGATTGAAAATTTGGAATTTGTTTTGTGAAGGGTAGAAGAAATTGTGGAAAAAGGAGAAAATGGTGGTAACCAGGTCTCTTTCTCAAAAGCAGGGATTGTGTGGTAAAGGGTTAACAGTACTGCACACAGGTACCAATCAATGCTTGACTGCAAGCACTTGATTTTCAATGAAAATTCTATGTTAATAAAGGGTCATAACTGTTTCAAAAATATGTTTTTGGTTATCTTCCCCTGCTGTAAGAGTTTCCCTTTTGACAATTAACAACTTGTCTAAGTTTGTAGTAAACATCTTTAGCAATAACAGGGATATAGAAAATGTCATGCCTTGGTGACTATGACAACAACCCGTCATCTTCTTCAAAAATAGCTGTGCTAAAAATGATATACATTAATGCAAGATCTTTTTTTTTTTCAAAACCTAACTGAATGAAGTGTCCATACAAATGATAATGAAAAAGAAGCAACTGGTTATACTGCTCTTCATCAAAAGTGGTTATTGCAACTAAGTTACTGTAGCTGACTTGGACACTGTACAATTTTCAATGACTGTTTGGGAAAATGTCAGCAAAAACTTGTGACTATTTTATTGATGTCACTAGCATCTTTTAACTCATGACCAAACAACAATATTTTAGGCTTGTACAAATCAAAAGCATTTGTAGATGACAAAATGAAAGTGACTTAAAATTTGAAATTTGTTTTGTGAAGGGTAGAAAACACTGTGGGAAAAGGAGAAAATGCTGGTTACCAGCATTTTCTCCTTTTCCAACAATGTTTTCTAAAGGCATCTTTCTCAGGGGCGTCAAAAGTAGGGATTGTGTGGTAATGGGTTAAGGGAAGTATAATTGTAAGGGAAAACATGTATACTCTTAACCTCATAATTATTCAAATCCTATGAGCTTTATTGTATTAAAACAACAATGATTCTTACCTTATGCAAGACAGTAAACAACAAAGCATGCATAGTTCTACAGTGCAAAATTCTATGCATGGCTTTGTAACAATCATATGTCTTTCCCGGAGGTTTGAATGGAGGCCAAGGTTGACATTTCCCTTTATACTGCCCTTTCTTCTTCACACTAGGTAATAAATAATGATTATCATTAACTCTTTACTTAAAGACAAAATTTTAGGTTTGTCCAAATCGAAAGCATTTGCAGATGACAAAATAACAGTAATTGCAAATTTGAAATTTGTTTTTGTGAAGGGTAGAAAGCATTGTGGGAAAAGGAGAAAATGTTGGTTACCAGCATTTTCTCCTTTTCCCACAATGTTTTCTAAAGGATTCTGTCTCGGGGTCATGAAAAACAGGGACTGTGTGGTAATGGGTTAATAAACATGGGTATGCAACAAACATAATTCATTTCAAAATTCAGAAAGATTTTTGTTTTCTTTCAAAAGGATTGATGATAGTCATCGACAAAAATTCACTTCTCTCTCAAGGAGAAAACAGTTTCCATGTCAAACAGCAGCCAGTTGCTTGAAAAACAATATCCTACAAAATACTGGTAAACAACTCCAGGAACATACAGAACAGTGCACTGGTCATTATAAGACTCAAACAGTATCAAAAATGATATCAAATATCAACCAAGAAAGAAAACTGAATATACTAGATATGGATATTTTAGTTTCAGCTTGAAAAAAGGATGTAACATAGCAATTGCTTAGCTATTTTGTCCAAAGTATCTCATGCCAAGCCCTGTTAGCTCAGTGTACAGGGCTTGAGAAGAGGATATTGCTGGTTTGATCCCCCGTTCAGTCAATTTTTTTCTGAGGGTTGACAAAAGTAATTGCTACAAGATTCATTCATCTCTCACTGCTGACCATTCTGTTTACAATGGTTATGTGGGAAAGCAGCCAGGAAAGAATATTTTGCAGAGTACAGGTAAAGGAAAGCAGGGACAGGTGCACTGGCCCCCACAATATGGCTGACATAATGTTGAAAATGGCATTTTACACCATACAAACAATCAAACAAAATATCTGACAACTTATTAGAAAATTTAGAGATAAGATCAGAGAGCTGCTCTGTTCTGAGCTTTCTGATCTTGATCTACATTATTTGAAGCCTTAACTCTTTACCACACGAGAACATTTTAGACTGGTCCAAATTGAAAGCATTTGCAGACTACAAAATAAAGGTGACTGAAAAATTGAAATTTGTTCTGGAAAGGGTAGAAAACACTGTGGGAAAAGGAGAAAATGCTGGTTACCAGCATTTTCTCCTTTTCCCACAGTGTTTTCAAAAGGCTTCTTTCTCAGGGGCGTCAAAAGTAGGGATTGTGTGGTAATGGGTTAACCCAAAATTGTTGACTCTTTGGTTTAAGGAATGCAAATAACAACTTACTAGTCAGTGTATCTATCCATGGCTGACTGAAAATCATTCCTATGTACAGCTCTCAATAGAACATGAACTGGGTCGAAATCTGATTCCCATAATCCATCTGGAAAAATATAGAAATCCACCTTAACCCATTACCACACAATCCCTACTTTTGAGACCCATGAGAAAGAGGACTTTTGAAAACACTGTGGGAAAAGGAGAAAATGCTGGTAACCAGCATTTTCTCCTTTTCCCACAGTGTTTTCTAACCTTTCCAGAACAAATTTCAATTTTTCAGTCACCTTTACTTTGTCGTCTGCAAATGCTTTCAATTTGGACCAGTCTAAATTTTTCTCGTGTGGTAATGGGTTAAATCGTAGAATACTAACCCTTAAACACTTAATCCCAACTTTTACCCACCAGGAAAAGGATTTTGAAAACATTGTGGGAAAAAAAGAAAATGCTGGCAAACCAACCTTTTCTCCATTTTCCCACAATGTTTTCTACCTTTTCTGAGAAAAAATTCCTAATTTTTGTAACACTCAGTTTGTCATCTGCAAATGCTATCAATTTACGCAAGTCTAATTTCTATTTTCTTTGGTAAGGGTTAAATTTAATACTCTGTCTCAATCCAGAAAAGAGAAACATTTTCTCCTTTTCCCACAGAGCTCTCTACCCTATCAATGACAAAATACGAGAGCTAGACTTACTTTCCTCTGTGACTACAAAGAATTCGGATATATCTTGTGTATCTTCATTGTGCAAAGAGTGTAAGTGGTTGCCAGGCTTGGCCCTTTACCACACAATCCAGTTTTAATGACCCTGGGTAAGAGGCCTTTTGAAAACATAGTGAGAAATTGAGAAAATGCTGGTAACCAGCATTTTCTCCTTTTCTACAATGTTTTCTACTCTTTTGAAGGAAAATTCAATAATCTGGACCATATTTATCATAAGCAAAAGCTCTCAATTTGGACAAGTCTAACATTTTTTTGTCTGGTAAAGAGCTGAAAAGTATAGTTACCTTTAGGTACATAGGTCCCTTGTTGTAATCCACTCCCAGGCTCAAAATTCGGAGCCTTGTATGTGGCTACATCTTTAAGTGTGGGTTCAAACAGGTCTTTTGCATGCCCTGGGGTGCCTGACTTTTCAGGCATAAGGTCCATTAGCTGACTATGATGGCGGTCATTGACGAACAAAAGTGTAACCATCTCCAGTCGGGTCAACTCTTTGTCGTCCATTCCTGCAAAACAAAATATGTTCATTTGTCACTCTATATCTGGCTAGGAACTACAGTCAAACCTGTCTTAAACTCTTAACCCTTTACCATACAATCCTGAATTTTAACCACCGTAACAAATATGGCATCTGAAAACATTTTTGGAGAAGGAGAAAATACTAGTAACCAGCATTTTCTCCTTTTCTCAACATGTTTTCTACCTTTTCAATGACAACTTTGCCCATTTCAATTACATTTCTTTCATCGTCTGTAATTGCTTTCACTTTCGACAAGTCTAAATATTTTTGATAAGGTGACGGGTTATACCAATAATGTGGTTGCTCCACACAGGAGTTTGTTTGATACAGATATTTATTTCATGCTTTCCGATAGATATCGAGGAATAGCAGTGAAAATACTTTTCGATATCACATGGGTATGACCAGTGAAAATACCGATTTTCATGTTCTTGTTGCCTAGGTAAATTGCATGTGCCACACAACCAGATGGAAATATGATGTCATTTACCAAACATTTCTCACGCTTGACATAATATTGTAATGCATTGCTATGCTGGAGGGGTATGCCACGGGGAATAACTGAAAAGAACTGTATTGGATTTTGATAAAGTTCCTCCCAGAAAGGGTTAAAAGCATGAAATAAAAAGAACATATATTTTTTTTTCAGTGAAAGACTGAAACTTATTTCATCTAGTGAACACTATCGGTAATATTTTCATGAGTGGTGCAGTTCATCAAGTGAACACGTCCAAGATGAAAGTAAATGAAAAGTTACCTAGATATGTCCTGACAGAGAGTAACATAGTTAAGTACTGTAGAGCCCCTTCCACCATAGCTATCTCTTGCTCTCTCTCCAGTTTATAACTTTTGACCCCAGGTGTTGTGCTAAAGGACAGCCAGTCATTGATATGAAATCTGTAGCAAATAAGGATGACTATGAAAACACCTTTACTAAAGAATCTTGACTTTTATTTTTCCCAAACAACAAAGTTTTACACTGGTCCATATTGAATGCACTTGCAGACGACAAATTAAACGTAACTCAAAACTTGAACTTTGTTTCTGACAGAGTAGAAAACATTGTAGGAAAATGAGAAAATGCTGGTAATGCTGGTTACCTTTTCCAACAATGTTTTCGAAAGGCATCTATCTCAGAGTCGTAAAAACCAGGGATTGTTTGGTAAAGGGTTCAGTGATTGTTTGGTAAAGGGTTAATGATCCCAAGGAAGAAATGTTTTGAAACATTGTTGGAAAAGAAGAAAATGCTAGTTATCAGCATTTTCTCATCTCACGGTCCTCCAAAGTCGACATTGTGTGGTAAAGGGTTAAGAAGGGTAATCATAGTTCATAAATGTAACTCTGCAGAGTGCAGAGCTTTCTGATACCAAGACCTTGATTTTACTCTTTCCTCTCCCAGGTCACTCATAACTTGCTCATCAACTTAACCCTTTACCACACAATTCCTACTTTTGATGACCCTGAGAAAGAAGCCTTTAGAAAACATTGTGGGAAAAGGAGAAAATGCTGGTAACCAGCATTTTTTCCTTTTCCCAAAATGTTTTCTACCCTTAACAAAACAAATTTCAAATTTCCAGTCACTTTTATTTTGTCATCTGCAAATGCTTTCGATTCAGTTTTGATTTTGTCATTTGGCAATCAGTTAAAGGGATAACTATCGTAAAAAAAAAGTAAACTGAACTAAGCTTGGGCAAACATAGTCTGGTGATCACTAATATGAGCTCTACTGATCTAGAGGACAGGACAAGCCAGAAAAATGATCGTGACAATGGATTTTGTAGGTAATATCTATCTAGGCTTACATTTAGTGCCTCAAATTTGTTAGTGAATGTTTGGTTAATGCTGGTATCATCTGAAAAGAACAGTATGTGTTGGAATGGATTAATTTGAAGTCATATAAGTTTTACAGTGAAAACTGTATGACCAAGGAAAAATTTGGTCAATATACACACCTGTCCAACACTGTTTGTACAAAGTAATCTGGATCTAGTCTACATGCACAAACCTGAAACCACAAAATAAACATGCGTTAACATTTTCTCATTTTAAAAGAATCCATTGCAAAACATCTATTCTAACATGACACGCGACTATGGCTCTATAAACTCAGCGCAAGGAAAACATGGTAAAATCTGCGACAATCCATGTAGAGTGACATCATCCTATATCGAGTGATGTAACTCAATGAGTGAGTTATTCAATGGAACATTATCTTCATCCGCGTTTTTTCTCTAAGTTTGAACTTGTTTTCCTTTCACTGAGAATTGGCCATGTTAGAATCAAAATAATCTTCTTTCTATCGTGGTTTATCATTCAATAAACCACGTTGTGAGTTATGAGGCACAATGAATAACCCACTCGGGCTATCGCCCTCGTGGATTATCTATTGTGCCTCATAACTCACAACTGTGGTTTATTATATGATATACCACGATAGAAAGAAAATTATTTCTTAAATCAAGTGCATTTTTTTCAATCACATTACGCATATTTTAGGCATAAACGAAAAAAAAAAAATCATATGACAATGATTGCATTCCAAATATGGTATTAAAAACAGTATTTCATTCACACGTGGTCACCAGCATTTTCTCCTTTTCTCACAATGTTTTCAAAAGTCTTCTTTCTAAAGTTGGTTAAACACAAGGTTGTTTGATATCTAACCTGCATCAAATAGATATCAGCATCCACCATAGAGTAACAGAAGTGACACTGGACATACGTCATGGCCTGACCTCTGATCTGTACACCATTTCTAACCCACATACTTGCATAGATCTCCGTAATGGCTACCTGAAGTTAAACATACCTTATTCCTTAATATTAAAAAATTTTCTACAAATTAATTTTACTGTGCTGAAGTCACAAAAAAAGCACATTGTATGTACAATTTAACCTGTATGAAGCACATACATATACCTATTGTGCCAAACTCGCATTTACAGAAAGGTCAATTCTCCTCAACATAGTGGTCAGGTATAATTTTCTACTGGAAGAAGCTACGAAGTAACGAAGGAGTGATCTCTCATAAAAGCTTGCTGAATTTTTTAAAGGGGGGGGGGGACAAAATTTTAACCTTGTCCATATAGGAAGCATCTAAAGACAAAAACTTAAATGAGGCTGAAATGAGATAATGCTCTTTCAAAATGAAAGCTAAACTCTTTATCAAATGACAAAATTTTAGACTGGTTCAAATAGAAAGCACTTGCAGACAACAAAATAAACCTAGCTCAAAAATTGAAATTTACTTCCAGCAGGGCAAAAAAACATAGTGGGAAAAGGTGAAAATGCTGGTTACCAACATTTTCTCCTTTTCCCACAATGTTTTCAAAAGGCTTCTATCTCAGGGTAGTTAAAACCAGGGATTGTTTGGTAAAGGGTTAAAAGTGATAGGACAATCTTTGACTCTTTTGATCGACCAAATTTAGCTTGTGAGTTATAACTCTTAAAACTCTACATTAACGTTTACTGACTAATTGACAAAACTAGACCAAGGCAGGGGCGTAACCAGGAAAAAGTAAATCATTTGCACGCTCTTGGCATGCATGAATGTGGAATCAAAGCACTGATAGTATTGAAGGTCCAGAAAATTAGAATGCATTTAATAATAATGTAGTTGGCCATTTTAAAGGCAAGTGACGAGAGCAAGTCAGAATCAGCCGAATGGAATCAGAGCTGTATAATCAAGATACTTATAATCTCGGCTGTTTTAGAAAACGGCCACATTGAAAAAAATACGCGAAAAGAGCCAACCTACAACCTATTCTCAATTTTTTTTTACATTATGCATTATGCATTTTTTTTAACATTATGCACGGTGTGCGTACTAGAAGTGACGCATATGCAAGGCTTTTCAATTTCAAGGGTAGAACATTCACAAAACAGTTGGCAGAGTAGATCAAAGTTCAGAATGCAAGTTCTGTGCTGTCTGATCTATACGCTATAAAAGACAGTCTGATCATGTCCTACCCTATCTACAAAAACAACTAACATCTTATGCTCCATGGGTTAATTGGGGAATCTCAATGTTTTCTACCCTATCAAGGAAAAGTCATTTCATATAGGCCCCTTGAAACCATAATCTGCAAATGCTTCAAATTTGGACCGGTCTAAATTTTTTCCTGCGGTAAAAGGTTGACAAGCATAACAATTTGAAGAAATACTGCGTGACATGTTGTATTATTGATTATCAGAATTTACAAACCATTCTTAACAGTATTCTTACTCAAACTCTGAAGTTTCATAAATTCTGATCCATACATTTTTTTTTTGTAATTCAGAAAATTCTTGTTTTTTACATAATTTGTTTGTATACAATTTAATGCCATCTTCAGCATTATTTCATTTACATCTTGGCATGCAGTCTATCTATCTATGCTTTTCTGGATTTTTTTACCCTTACTTTGTGAAAAAATCTTACAAAGCCTTAACCCATTACCAAACAATCTCCGGTTTTAACGAGATAGAAGTCTTTTGAAAGCATTGTGCGAAAACTCTATCAACAATATTTTCTACCATGCTGGAAACAAATTTCAAATTTTGAGTTACATTTGTCGTCTACAAGTGCTTTCAATTTGAACCAGTCTAAAATTTTGTCTTTCGGTAAAGAGTTAAGCTGAAGAAAAGAATATCGACTGATTCAAAAATAATCGGTGAATCTGAACTCACCAGAATCCAAACAAAGTGCACAACTAATTGGGATCTACTGAACAAAGAAATGATGTTCTATACCAACCTGTATCTGTAGAAGGTGAATCAACAAAGACTTGAGCATTCGTTCAGGAGGGACTATAGACATCAAATCAACATCTTGATATTGTGTACTCTGTACCATAAACATTGCCAGGTATCGGTGCAGAGGTAAATGGAAGGATACTTGTAGAGGATTGGGCTGAAATACATAAATGAGAACAGTGTAAATATTCTTAACTCTATACAAAATGATAAAAATTCTAGACTTGTCCACCTCCAAAGCAAATGCAGACAAATTTGCCAGTTTTGCAATAGCGCTTTTTTGATCTAGAAGGGCTGAAAACATTGTGGGAAAAAGAGAAAAATGCTGACCAGCATTTTCTCTTTTTCCCACAATGTTTTCAAAAAGCCTCAGAATTAAATGGTAAAGAATTAAAACATTCTTAGATCCTGCACAGCCTGTAGTGATGAATTTTTCTAACAAGAGGGCCAAGATGGCCCTGGATCGCTCACCTGAATTTTTGAGAGGACCATAGCCTTTTTTCTTTTGAAGGTATTGAATCACTGGAAACAAAATCATTATTTTGCCCAGCAATTTTTAAAAGGTCACCTGTAAAAGTCCTCTCAAAATCTGACCAGCAGTTTCAAAAAAGAATTTTTAGGAGTTTCTTAATTTCCGTACAGTGCAAGTAGCCCCCATTCACTAGAGCCATGTTTCTTGACCTATCAAAATTTCGCAAACACATTTTGAAAAAGGCCATTCAAGGAATATTTCCATGAAACAATTTTCAAATCTGACCAGCCGTTTCAGAGAAGAAGAATTTTCAAGAATTTCTTCATTTCCATATAGTGCAAGTAGCCCCCATTCACCAGAGCAATGTTTCTTGACGAATCAAACTTTCATGAACAATTTTCGAAAAGGGTCACCCAAGGAATATCTCTGTGAAAATTTTCCAAAATCTGACCAGCCATTTCAGAGAAGAAGAATTTTAAAGAATTTCTTCATTGCCCTATAGTGCAAGTAGCCCCCATTCACCAGAGCCATGTTTCTTGATGAATCAAAATTTCGCGAACACTTTTTGAAAAGGGTCACCCAAGGAACATCTCTGTGAAATTATTTTAAAATCTGACCAGCCATTCGAGAGAAGAAGAATTTTTAAAAATTTCTTCATTTCCCTATAGAGCAAGTAGCCCCCATTCACCAGAGCCATGTTTCTTGACGAATCAAAATTTTGCGAACAATTTTTGAAAAGGGTCATCCAGGGAACATTTCTGTTAAATTATTTTAAAATCTGGCCAGCGGTTTCTGAGAAGAAGAGTTTTTAAGAATTTCTTCATTTCTATATAGTGCAAGAAGCCCCCATTCACCAGAGCCATGTTTCTCGACAGATCAAAATTTCGCCAACAATTTTTGAAAAGGGTCATCCAAGGAACATCTGTGTGAAATTATTTTGAAATCTAGCCAGCGGTTTCAGAGAAGAAGAATTTTTAAGAATTTCTTCATTTCTGTATAGTGCAAGAAGCCCCCATTCACCAGAGCCATGTTTCTCGACGGATCAAAATTTCGCGAACAGTTTTCGAAAAGGGTCACCCAAGGAACATCTGTGTGAAATTATTTTGAAATCTGGCCAGCGGTTTCAGAGAAGAAGAATTTTTAAGAATTTCTTCATTTCTGTATAGTGCAAGAAGCCCCCATTCACCAGAGCCATGTTTCTTGACGGATCAAAATTTCGCGAACAATTTTTGAAAAGGGTCACCCAAGGAACATCTGTGTGAAATTATTTTAAAATCTGGCCAGCGGTTTCAGAGAAGAAGAATTTTTAAGAATTTCATCATTTCTGTATAGTGCAAGAAGCCCCCATTCACCAGAGCCATGTTTCTTGACGGATCAAAATTTCGCAAACAATTTTTGAAAAGGGTCACCCAAGGAACATCTGTGTGAAATTATTTTAAAATCTGGCCAGCAGTTTCAGAGAAGAAGATCTTTAAAGAATTTCCTAAAAAATTCTATTTTGTTGCCATGGCAACCAGAGTTTTTGACAGAATCAAATTCTGTGAACAATTTTTAAAGAGGACCTCCCAAGGAACATTCCAGCCAAGTTTTGTCCAAATCCACCCAGCGGTTTAGGAGGAGTTGATGTTTAAAGAATTGTTGACGACGCACAACGCACTGACGCACGACGGACACTAGGTGATCCTAAAAGCTCCCCTTGAGCACGTTGTGCTCAGGTGAGCTAAAGATCTTAAACCGAAATTATGAGGTTTTTTTTATTTTCATAAACACATGTTTATGAGATATCTTTATATCAACCTTTTACTTCAGGAAGCAAGTGGCAATGACAGCTGTTCTGATTGCTTAGATTTGCCCGATATCTTCTGTCGAAATAGAGTTCTGAGATTGAAGTTCATCCTGCGTAAGCTCCGTATTAAGTTATAGTTTACAACATGAACAAATTATATTGAAAGCATTAAAATTTTGTGGAAAACAAATCAATCTTGCTCATATCATTTTATAATCCTTGAAGTCGTAGAAAATGCTGTGCATAAAGGAGAAGATGCTTGTAACCAATATCATCTCTTTCATCCATAATGTTATAAAAAGCCATCTCTATCAGGATTGTTAAAACTTGAAAAAAAAAATTATTTGGTAAAGGGTTAACTTTAGGTTTATACAGTCATGTACTTACATTTGAAGATTCTTTACAGCAAATGGCATCAAACCAATCTTGAAGGGCATCTTGACAGGCCTGTATCATTGTACGAGAGTAACTGGCTGTCTCCTAAAATGTAAATTAATGTATCAGAATCTCCTTTTATGTCCCTACTACAGACTATGTTTTGAAATCATAGTAGAAAAGGGCCAATTACTGCCCTTTCTTCACAAATTCCTCTGTCCACCAAAGAACAAGCGCTTTCTCTCCCTTCTTTTGCTCCTTCTTTTTGACATACTCCATACACAATGTTTCTCCATGGGGATCACAATGAGGGACAAAACAGGATTTCTTAATTTAAAACCAAATGCCTTATTTGTTAGAGCCTTGAATACACTCCAAGGTCATTTTTATTCTAGAAACAAGACCACCAAAGCAGACAGTGGAGTCAAAGACCAGGGCCTGTATTCACCAGCCATTCATAAGAACGTTCTTGGTCTCAGTCTCCAGAATTTTCTAAATTTGAAAGTAACTCAACTTCTGATTGGCTAAACCAATTGGTTTAGCCTATCAGAAATTGGTTTAGCCAATCAGAAGTTGCGTTACTTTCGAATTTAGAAAATCTTGGAGACTAGAATATTCTTAAGAATGGTTGGTAAATACTGGCCCTATCTGCACATTTTGTGCCTTAATATCTTGATCTTCACTGGTCGCAACACACAACTATAGAAGTGACAGTAGTAAAAGGCACTCAAGAGATTAACCACTAATCCAAAAAAGAGCTTCTTTTCATAAATTTGCATGAATAAAAAAATAAATAGTATAAATCAGAAACTGATAGTAGGGAAAAGAAGATACCTTTCCCTTCAGGTGTGAGATGAGAGACCACATTGGAGATGCAGATATTTCTAATTCTGCGGTAAATGCTGCATAGTAAGTGTCTGGCTCAAATTCTACATGCTGATGAAGTTCTCTTTGATTAAGGTTCATACCTGTCACAACACACATAAAAAAAATTAGATCAAGCAGTTTACAACTGCATCTTTATTTTTTCGACACTTTATGATAAACCAAAAGTACGAGATTCAAGGGATACCATAACCTTGGATCATAACTAAAATCTATATTGTGCATACTTGTACTGGAAATGAGACAGTTCTTAGAAGATGTGCTGTTTTCCAGTTTATATGCAGACCCACTGATCTAAGACTCTAAATCGATGCATCCATTTATTCATATAGATCTTTGTTTGTCTAGTGTTTTAAGCTGTATCATTGGTATTTGAAATAAAACATATTAAAGATAGTCACATGCATTATAACTCTTTACCAAACGCAATCATGTCTGACTGACACTAAAGAAGACAAGACAGCTCGTCAAAAAATTGCATTACTAGCATTTATTTTTCTGCACAGTGTTGTCACATCATTCCCCATTTGGGTTTTCATAATGCTATGCAATCAGCCTGAAAGCCTTTCTCTGACAGTACTATTCCTCATTAGGGGCTCACTAATTGGCCATAGTCAAACTAAATCTCCTTGTAAGCAAGATTCAAACCTTCCCCCTCTCCCTCCTTGGCTCATCCACAACAAATATAATACATGTATAAAATGTACCCTGAAAGTAAGACAACAACTCCAGCCACATGGAGACAAGTTTTACATCAGACAAAAATATGTGTGAAATTCCTCGATGAGATAAGACATTGATGAGATCGCTGATGATAGGCCAGTAACAGTGCTCTTTCATGGCCTCCTGTCCGCAGTCTACTATCATGTGAAAGTTCTGATAGGCATCTGAAAGAAGAAATTCACCCTTCAACTCACAATCCAAAGTTTTAAACCTTATCCTGCTGAATAATTAGATTGAAGTTTTCAATTCAATGGCTAAACCCCACCCCAAATATTGCTATCTTAACCCTTTACTCCATAAGGCATTTCTCTGGTATCTCTAATTGACCCTAAATAACAGCAAGGATGAAGCCGATTCTTATGTGTATATGACACCTTTTGATAGTGTAGAAAACATTGTGGCAAAAGGTGAAATTGCTCGTCACGAACAATTTCACCTTTTGCCACAATGTTTTCCAAAGGCTCCTAGAAGCTATACATAGAGATGAGTATCTATGCAGTAAAGGGTTAAAGTTATGTTTTGGGGAATAACTTCCCCTTATCGGACAGTGTAGATCCATGATCAGACTGCACGTTCTGTGCAGTCTGATCATGATCTACATTGTCCGCAAAAGGTCAGCAGGTTGCACTTAGCAGCCTAAGGATAAACTGACTTGCGCTGTATTTCAATGAACTGCATAGATTTTATGGAGATTGCTTGTGATTGTATATATACACATCTACCATTCCTATTTCACACAAAAGTATGAGCTAGTGTAAAATTATGCAAAATGTTTCCACAAATCTTTAAGCTAAGCATTTAAGTGAATCTTGTTTTCAGACTTACTTACATACATTGTGCATGCAAATTTTGTACACATATGCAGTGTAGTTAACCCCTTACCCCATAATGACAACTTTTAATGACCCTTGGAAAGAAGCCTTTTGAAAACACTTTTGGGAAAAGGAGAAAATGCTGGTCACTAGTTTTTTCTCCTTTTTCCACAATGTTTTTAAAAGGCTTTTTCTTCAAGGGCTTCAAAACTCGGGATCATGTGGTAAAGAGCAAAGAGTTCATATACATGCACAACACAAACCAAAAACTCACCCTGTAGTGTACTTTCAGTAAGAATCCCCTCTATCATGTTGCTTAAACTGACAATCAGAATATATAGCAGGTTGTAGTCTTTCACCATTTTACAAGCAATTTCTTCATTACTGAACAACTGTACACTGATATGCAACACTCGATTCAGCACGGTGTGGATCTCTAAAGCTTTCACCAACACCCGAGATATACGACTGTAGTGCTGTATAAATGCCTTGGTGAATGCCTCCTAAAATAGGGGTTTTCAAAAGTAAGTTAATAATAACATACAACAGAGAATTGGACCTATCCAAATTGAGAGCATTTGCAGATGACAAAATATCACTTAATTGATGGCACAGTACTTGCCTTTAAATGACAAAATTTTAGACGGGTCCAAATTGAAAGCATTTGCTGACGAGAAAATAAAAGTGGCTGAAACTTTGAAATTTGTTATGGGAAGGGAAGAAATCAATGTGGGGTAAGGAGAAAATGCTGGTTACCATCATTTTCTCCTTTTCCCACAATGTTTTCAGAAAGCTCTTACTCAGGGTCATTAAAAGCCAGGAGTGTGTGGTAAAGAAATAAGGGGACCTATTAACTCCTTACCAAACAACAAAACTTTGGACATGTCCAAATTAAGAGCATTTGAAGATGACAAATTGAATCTCAATCAAATGATTTAATTTGTATTTGGTTAGGTAGAAAACATTGCGGGAAATGGAAAAAATGCTGGTTAATTTGTTAAGGTCTTTTTCTAACGACCTATACTGCAGACATGTAAAAACCAGGGCTTGTTTGGGAAAAAGTTAAAGGGTAGTTAAATCTTATAATTATGTAGCAAACGATTAGAATACTGTGGGAAAAGGAGGACAGGTTCTCTATTAGTCATTGCTGCTTTTCCTTTATTACCTTCACCAGCTGTTTGCTAAAATATGGTTCATGGTTTTAAAACTGAAGGGGTCAAAATTTGGATTTCTGAAAAGGGATATATACAAACCTTGTACTCCATATCAGGTAGAAGGCTGAGAAGTAATGTGACAATCTTCAGTGGAAATTCAAACTTCACCATCCAAAATACAAGCTCCTCAAGAAAAGATTTATGAACAAGCTTTTGGTTTAATCCAGGCAGATCTATAAAAAGAGTAATACATGTATTGGCAACGTTCAGAATAAATTTTACAATGTTCACTAGGCAAATCAGATACTGGAACTGTCAGACAAAAAAAATGAAGTAACCATGTAGTATTAACCCTTGACCAAACGACAAAATCATAGACCTGTCCAAATTCAAAGCATTTGCAGACGACATTATATATGTGACTTTAAAAATGAATTTTTTCTTTGGAACTGTAGAAAAACATTGTGGGAAAAAGGAGAAAATGCTGGTAACCAGCATTTTCTCCTTTTCCCACAATGTTTTCAGAAGCCTACTTCTTCAGGGTCATTTAGAGCCGGAATTGTGTGGTAGAGAGTTAAATGAATGAAACAGACAACCTCAGTCAGTGCTAACGATGCAGATAATTATTGTAATTGTATGGCAAAAGCGCATACACTGAAGATGTAAGATCAGACCACACTCTACAAAATCTGGTTTTGATCTACATGGTCCAAAGCAATCAAACCCAGGCTGAGGGCCAAAAAGTTTATTATTCCAATCCAATTACATTGATAGAGAAGAATAAATGGGCATGACTCATAATAAGTATTGACCCTTTTCTAAACAATCACTGGTTTTTATGATGCTGAGAAAAATATCTTAACAAAACACTGTAGGAAAAGGCTGGTTACCAGCATTTTCTCCTTTTCCCACAATGTTTTCTACTCTTTCATGGACAAAAATCATCATTTACTCTACATTTGGTTTGTCGTCTACAAATGCTTTCAATTTGGTCTTGTCCAAAATTCTGCCATTTGGGAAAGGGTTAAGTGACCTACACCAAATAATGAAATATCAGACTAAACTTTAAAGAAATAGCAATTTGCAGATGACATGTTCAATCAAGCTCTATGGATGATCTCTGTCTTTAAGACGGTAGAAAACAGTGTGAAAAGGAGATGTTGGTTACCCGATTTTTCTCCAGACCAAATTCAAAGCATCTGCAGACAACAAATCAATTCTTGTTATGATGAAGATTTTTTACTTTAACAGGGTAGAAAATATTGTGGGAAAAGGGAGAAATGCTAAGGATTTTCTCCTTTTCCTACAATGTTTTCTATAGGCTTCTTTCTCAGGGTCATTAAAAGTCCGGATTTGTGGGGTAAAGAGTTAACTCTTTACCAAATGCCAAAATTTAGACTGGTCCAAATGGAAAGCATTTGCAGACGACAAAATGAATGTACATGTAACTTCAGAACTGAAATTTGTTTTAGGAAGGTAGGAAAACATTGTGGGAAAAGAGGATATCAGCATTTTCTTCTTTTCCCACAAATGTTTCAAATTATTAAAAGCAGGGATTTGTGTTGTAAAGGGTTAAAACACTAGATTGTTTGGTAAAGAGTTGACCATGAGAAGGATGTTAAACCTGATAGATACTTTTGTCGATAGCGTCGGCAAAGATCCAACTGCTCAGTACAAGCAATCTGATCTTGGATCCACACCGTTACTTGTGTTATCATCATCAAACTTAACTTTAACTCAGTACCAAACAACAATATTTCAGGGTTGTTCAAATTGAAAGCATTTGCAGACAACAAAACAAAAGTGACAGAAAATTTGAAATTTATTCTGTGAAGAGTAGAAAACATTGTGGGAAAAGGAGAAAATGCTGGTTACTAGCATTTTCTCCTTCTCCCACAGGTGTTTTCTAAAGGCTTCTTTCTCAGGGTCGTCAAAAGTATGTACTGTATGGTAATGGGTTAAAAACCTATGGCACGGAACAGAGAAAGTCAGAGTAACCAATAAAAGCTGTGTAAGATATTTTCACACCTTCATAGTCAGCAAAGCCTCTAGGATAAGCCAGAGAATTGACAGCCGCTTCATAATTGGCCTTACTTCTTACATAATACTTGTTAGACCCATCCGACAGATCTTCAACTGGAAGAGAGACAAAAAAACACTCATAATCTAATTTTAGACTGGTCTAAATCGAAAGCACATGCAAGCAACAAAATAAATGTAACTCAAAAATTTCAATTTGTTTCAAGCAGGGTAGGAAACATTGTAGGACATGGAGAAAATGCTGGTTACCAGTATTTCCTCCTTTTCCCACAATATTTTAAAGACCTTCCTTCTCAACAGTCATTGATTGCAACAACCCAGGTTAGAAAGATTTAGCCCACAAGGACTTGTAAAAGGATATGTCCATTCAATCTCTATAAGCTAAAACAAAAATCACTAACCAAATTTCCAGTTCAGCCAAATCTGTGTCAAGGCCAAATAATATATAATATAAACTTAATTTACAAGAATTCAAAACAGATGTCCAAGGCCTAACCTATAGTAGCCACCTGTACATAACAAGTAGTAAGTTCCCGAAGAAGGAAACTCTAAAAGAATTGACCAAAACAAAGCAAGCCCCTATCGCTAACAACCACATTTTCAATATCTTTAAGATGCTTGATTCATTCGGGTCCAACTGCACATGTATGAACTTACCCATCATTAGTTTGGCATACAGTTCTTCATTGGTCAGAGCAAAGGTCATGACCTTTCTCATGGCTGCTCCCATGTCACTGAGACTGTGTAGGAAACTGAGATAATTTTCTGCATCTTGCATTGTTACCAGGTAAGTGTCCATCAGTTCTGTCATATACATAACAAACATACTTATAAACTTCTGTACTGCCAATAAACATCAAAGGAAAACCTTAAAATTCTGTTTCAGAAATAAATACACGGAACCACCTTTAAACTTTTTCCACACAATCCTATCTTTTAGCGAACTTGAGAAAGAAGCCTTCTGAAAACATTGTGGGTAAAGGAGAAAATGCTGGTTACCAGCATTTTCTCGTTTTCCAACAATGTTTTCTACCCTATCCAAAACAAATTTAAATTTTTGAGTCACTTAAATTTTGTCATCTGCTAATGCTTTAAATTTGGACCGGTCTAAAATTTTGTTGTTTGGTAAAGAATATAAGAGATCATCTATTGGGAATGGGGACAACTTTTTTAATCCTTTGTTGAAATGAATATGATGATGAAACCTTTTGAAGACATTGTAGGAAAAGGGGATGCTGCTAACCAGCATTTTCTCCTTTTCCAAAATGTCTTTAAGCCTGTCAAGAAACTACAGCTCATCATTTGGGCTACTTTTGTGGTCTGCAAATATATGTACTTTCAATTTGGACAAGTCTATATTATGTAACCTGATAAAGGTTTGCCAATTAAATTCAGCAATAACTAGAGCTGTCACTGAATGTGACTCAATACCCCCGCCAGCGCTTTGACAGAAAAAAACAGTCAAGTTCAAGGGGAAATAATGCCTCACCCAGGAAGAGTTGGCACTTGAAATCTGTGTCTTGCAAATCTTCAATATATGATCAAAGTGTGTGCAAAGTTTCAAAACAATTGAAGGAAAACTGTGAGAGGAGTTTGCGACACAAATTTACTAGTATTCTGTACACAGACAGACGCACAGAAGTACGGACACACGGATGGACAGGCTGATTCCAGTATACCCCTGAAAACATTCATGAACACCATCGGTGATATTTTCACTCATGGTTGTGCCACTCGTGAAAATATTAACAATGGTGTCCACTCGATGAAATAAATTTCGATCCTTCACCCAAAAAAAACCAAATATCCTCTACATCCTGTCACAACAACTATCACCAATCCTCGAAAGAAAATAGGCCAAACTGTGGATTCAAACCAATGACTCTCCAGTTCTCAATTCCTATGCGCTACGAACTGCCCAGGGATTGTATGACAAGGACTTTGCAGTACTTCACATACCTGGTTTTAAATTATCTCTTAACTCTTTACCACACGAGAAAATTTTAGACTGGTCCAAACTGAAAGCATTTGCAGACGACAAAATAAAGGTGACTGAAAAATTGAAATTTGTTTTGGGAAGGGTAAAAAACACTTTGGGAAAGGGAGAAAATGCTGGTTACCAGCATTTTCTCCTTTTCCCACAGTGTTTTCAAGAAGGCTTCTTTCTCAGGTGTCAAAAGTAGGGATTGTGTGGTAATGGATTAAATGACAGATCAGACGTCGAACTAACCCTGGCAAGGACTCTGCAGTACTTGATGGATCAAACGTCGAATTAACCTTGGCAAGGACTTTGCAGTACATAACATACCTGGTTTTGAATTATCTCTTAAATGATAGATCAGACGTCGAATTAACCTCGGCATCATGGTTTCTGCCACAGAAATAAGGTCCGCAGGAGCTTGCTGCTGGTGGTGTTGTCTGTCTGGGCCATGTCGATGACAAAACCTGTTCACATAAAACATGAATCCTGAAGTCTGTAACACGTAGTAGCATGTGCTTTTTGTGGTCATGTCAGATTAAGAACAATAATCCTAAATGACATGAGAAAATCTCTTGGAAAAGGAACTCTACTCTTTATTAACCCTTCACCAAACAATCCCTGGTTTTTATGACCATGAGATAGAACACTTCTGAAAACATTATGGGAAATGGAGAAAATGCTGGTAACGAGCCTTTTCTCCTTTTCCCACAATGTTTTACCCTTTCCATAACAAATTTTAAATTTTAAGTCACTTTTATTTTGCAATCTGAATTTGCTTTCAATTTTGACCAGTCTAAAATTTTGTCGTTTGGTAAAGAGTTAAACGCCAAAATTTCACACCGGTCCAAGATGAAGGCTTTTGCAGACAACAAACTGACAGTAGTACAAGTGACAAATTTTTTCTTCAATACAGCGTAAAACATCCTGAATAGAGGAGAAATGTGGTTACCAGCATGTGAAAATAAAAGTGACTAAAAATTTGTAATTCATTTTGTGAAGGGTAGAAAACATTGTGGGAAAAGGAGAAAAAGCTGGTTACCAGCATTTTCTCCTTTTCCCACAATGTTTTCTGAGGCTTCTTTCTCAGGGTCATTAAAAGTAGGGATTGTATGGTAATGGGATAAACAGCCTTTGTGTTCATAGGAGTTTTATTCCATGAAGAAAATTAATATTGACATGACGGAATGGTGTGGTGTCCGTGGTTGTGAGGTCCTGAGTTCGATACCCGGGAGTGGGTGTCAACTTTGGGATTTTTCATAGGCCCACACATTCGGCGCGATTACTGGGGGTAGTTCCCAGGAAGCAGAATTGAGAGAGATTAGTATAAGCTGTAAGAACTTGTTTCTCAATTGATGTAAAATAAATATGTTTAAACTAAATTTTCTTTACCCTGCTGCGTTCATCACACTGATGTCACCACAGTCACAAGCTCCCCCTGCTTGACTACGAAACATATTAAAATCATGCCCCTCGTGATTGCCTGCTTGAAAACACTCTGCACAGAGTGACATTGATGGAGAGATGCCGCACGTCCTGCACCGATATGCAACAAAATTAGTCGTCCAGACTAAACCACAGGTGATAGCATTGTCATATTGCCTCACTACAAATACAGATTAGAACATATCAAACACTTTTAATAATATAACACTTAACTCATTACCAAACAACAAAATTTTAGGTTTGTCCAAATCGAAGGCATTTGCAGACGACAGAATAAAAGTGACAGAAAATTTGAAATGTGTTGTGAAGGGTAGAAAACATTGTGGGAAAAGGAGAAAATGCTGGTTTAATACCAGCATTTTCTCCTTTTCCCACAATCTTTTCAAAAGGCTTCTTTCTCCAGGTCGTCAAAAGTAGGGATTGTGTGGTAATGGGTTAACAGGGAATTTTTTAATATGGCATAAGTCAAGATCAGACTGCACTGAAGGTGCAGTTTGATCTTGGATCAATGCTGTTATTCAAGATCATAAGAAAACAATCTGAGCTTCAGTGGATTATTTTTTCTTGCTATCGAAAGAAGTCCAAGTTATTTTTTGCGCTGATGACGCTTATATATATCTTTAATAAAGCCTGTCTTACTTTTAATACAAATATATGAAAAATACAGCAATGTTAATGCTCTACTCAATGATCCTTGTTTTTTCGACAGAATAAGTGAATCGTCAAGACATTATTTGCCTTGTAAAAGCTCAAAAATTGATTTTTTCTGTTTTCGGTGGTAAAGAGTTCAAATTACATTCCAGCCTTATTTAGCCTTATGAGACGTAATGCTGATATGTTTAATGCTTGAACATCTTTTGTGCACTGTACCTTCTCAATGCTATGCATGGCCTTTTCACATTTCTCCATTCATTCTTGTGTCTTTGTTCATGTACTTAAGTGGAAGGAATAACCACTTGTGACATTTTGTTCCACCCAGATTCTATTCTACTCTGTCCGATCTTATGCATAACATCCTATCTCACAATGATAGTATCTTTTAATTGAATAAGATGCAAAAATGCAAGAAAAATGTATAATTTTCATAGTTTGAAAGAATATACTGCACTAATACATTAAAAAGCAAATTTTCAATGTTTTTTTTCCCATATTAAATATGCCTAAATGGGTTATATTTACCCTTTAAAATGAATAGGCTAGTCCGTTAGATATGGAGTGTAGAATATTCATCAGTCCTAGGCGACAGGCCATGACAATAAATCAAATGAACGGAAAAATGACAAAGTGGCCATACTACCCAGGTTGGCAAGGTAGGCTTGAAAACGTCCTCAGATTGAACCTTTCAATGCAAGTTGTAGAGATTTTTTTTCAGTTAAAAGTTTGATTCAGATTTTATATTTGATCATTTTACGAAAAATTTGATTCCTTGACTAAATATGGGCATTTTGTGAGCTTATTTATGCTTAGGTGAAAGGGTAATTGAGAAAACAGTAAAAACATGTAAGCTGGCACAATTATGACAAACATTTTGGAAAAGTTCCAAGACAGCAAAATGTCATATATATCATGTACAGTATATATGCCGTTTTGATCCATTAACTATGACTTAAGAAATAATTCAATCAGACAGCGATGACTAAAGACAGAAAATATCGACTTGCCTGTTTTGGCAAATTCCTCGAAGGTGTTTCCCCCTGCAATCAACCATCGACACCAGTCCAAGGTCTCGTAATCGTCGATTTGTTTACCTCGTTTCTCAGGGTCTAGTAACGTGTTTAGGAAATCCACTAACTTTTGTGAATCTGCCTGCTTGTGACATTCTGATTTCATAGACACTGCGACGCTTCTCTTGCTCCTTTTCAAGAGAGCTGTTGTCTCTTGAGCAGCCATCGCAATGTTATTAAGGATCCTGGGTAAACATAGCCTGCTTGATTGAAGAACGGAAGATTCTATATTGATTCCAGTAGTCACAGGTATTTAATCGAACAATTCTTTCTGCGCTCTTCGCCATACGCATTGTTTGATTATATTATCTTTTTTGGGGAGAAATGAAACTTTAATGAAATAGTAAAATTGTTATGAAACTCTGTTCCACTTTAAGACGATGGTTTTGTGGTTTTATGCCTGCAGGTATCCTATGCGCTATGTTAACATTGGCCAGATCACCAATTATTAACAAATCGCTTTTAAAAGGGTTTCCGGGTTTAACTTGGTTAAATGCTCCCAAAATGTGAAATGCCTGTGAAAGAATACTCTTAAGAATGACATAAAATTTTTATGAATACTTGCTAAACACTACACTTTTTCAAACTGAACTGAACGCTTTTTCCGCCATATTCTGAGAAGTACTCTTGAAAGCATTATACCATCGCAATTCCCCTTATCAATGCCCATAAAAATCGAAATTATGTACATATCTGATACTTCATTGTGCCTAATAGGATGTAGACGGGCAGATTTGACTCGACCGAGTTGATTCAGGGCCGAATCAAGTCAGTCTCGGGTCAAGTCGGCCCGAATCAAGTGGTTCCTCGGTTTACCGTTGTATGGGCACGCCATAGGTTCTTCGAAGATTCGAACTGTCTGCTATGACGCATCGCTTCCCCTATTATTAGGGGATTGTAGTAATACGCGATATAAAGTAGCAATGGAGAAAATTGCTTTTATCAGTACGTTTGAGGAAAAATCAGACTTGTTTTAGCTCCAGATTTCTATAAACTGCTAATCATTAGGTTATGTATGAATCGTACTAGGTAGGCCTATATAGCGTGAAAACATTGAGTAAACGTTTATCTTAGTTTTAACTTCAAAGTAACGATTGTGGCGTAAAAAAGAAAGTAGTCCGGTTCTATTCCCAGAATTCCTAAACTATATACACTGTGGATAATTATTTGTAGAATGTCATCTAGCGGGAGATAATGATCGGTTTACAGTCAAAAGCATCCATGGATACGAACACAAAGGTAGTCTGGTATTGAATTTGTAGAAAATTAACCTTGTGCCTCTTAAAATAATATGTTCGTCGGGATATGTTAAAATACAATGGCATTTATCAACAAATGACAACCTCAAAATGTTTAACATCAAATGTGAACGTTTTATGAAATAATCAAACAAGATAAAACTAAATACTATAATCAAACATACGAGGACGTCTAAAGGGGGGGGGGGGGGCGTTTTAGGGGGACGTTTTAACCAATTTGGAATTGAAATTGTGACGTTTCGTCAAGACTGGGACGTTTTGACTGTGGGACGTTTTAACCGGATACAGGTTACTCGGTGATGGGAGCCATCAAATGTAGGTACGGAATCGGCCGAGTTGTGACTGACTTTCATGGTTACTGTAGCTAAGGTCTCCCAAACAACCGCAGTACTGCATATATATAGTATAGCATATACTACAATCTCCCTCCTCCATGGAGTGGGGGGGATGATGCGTCATATAAGACAAGTCGAATCTTTGAATAATATGACATGCGCATACAACGGATTCGACCTATCTTATAAAATACATCCTCCCAAAAATATTGGTTTAGCCAATTAGAAGTTCTGTTTATTTCACAGTCAGAAAATCTTGAAGGTTAAGACAAACGACAATCTTTAGAATGGTTTGTGAATACGAACCCTGCAGGTTTGCGGCAGCAAGAATCAGACTACTCCGAGACGGCACTTTCACGTCTACATTAGATTTTGGTTTTTTTTTTGTATAATAGAAAATTACGTAAAAACGGAAAGTCTTGTTTTGGATCAGTCTGCTGTGAAATTCAAAGTAACGGCTATTGTTTTGAATCAAAGTGTTGAGAACGCTGAAGTGGTATTTGTCAAGGAAACCCGTTGTTTGGAATTAATAATTTGAAAGAAAACGAGACATATTGTTCAAATATTGGCTTAAAGTCAACCCACTAAGCAAATTAATAACTTTTTCGGTTGAAAATAGAGAGTGCTCATGTACCTTAAAACTATAATTTTGAAATATCTGTAGCATTCTACCTTTAATTTCCAACATTATACTCAATTACTTCGTTCTACGAATATTCATGAGCTATCACATGGAGAAGCGCGCAATCATAGGACGAACAAGCCATGGAGCGAATTGATTTGGAACGAAAAAGCAGGCAAATTTGTATCATTGCGCCAATAAAAGGCTAGACTGGTTACCGCCCCTGATACAACTACGTGTAGGTATACAACGGTGGCCAGTTCAATAAAAGGCTATGAGCGATACAAGCTATTTTCTATTAAAAAATAAATATCTCAACGATCGATGGCCTCGCCCAATGTATTTCAATATGTCATTTCAAATTACATATCTGAGTGCTACCGAAAAACTCATTTGCCTGAGAAAAAATGAGTTTAACTGGGTTTATTTCTTACGGCTTTGCACAAAATAAGATACATAGTTATCAAAATTCAATCTTGAACTCATAGTGGTATTGTCTTCGACAAATACCACAAAAATTACTGCGCTATAGTACCCAGAATGCCCACATTAGATCAGTATTTGTAGAATGCCATCTAGCGGGAGATATAGGGACAAAAAGTAGGTGACGAGCCAGCACATTCAGCTACACCGAAACCCAGCCCGGGTTAAAATGAATTACACCAAGTAACTCCACCTATGCGGCCTTGAATAGCTTTTGCATATGGCGTAGATCAAGATCGGACTACACAAAACATGCATGCAGTCTGGTCTCAAGTTGATCTAGATCTGCACCGTCCGCTGCTATCTGACGCTAATCTTCGACTAAACTCAGCCTCAGATGCAACAAAAATCTTCTTTTAGACCTCGGGAAAAAGTAAAATCCATCTAGTCAGCAGTGAAAAAGGGTAATAAAAGAGATAACGATAGATATCAGTGTTTGCACCACCATGACAACATAATGGCCTGCTTTACACGAAAAAGGGCATTCGGATATTTGCTTCTAGTGTCATATCGAATCAGCCTGCGCAATCTGCGCAGGCTAATCCGAAACGACACTTTTCGTTTCTATGTGATTTTATGTTTTATGCAGGTCTATTGTAGCACAAAATCTCAGGTAGTTGTAAAGTGTCGTCTCAGACTGGCCTGTGCGACATGCACAGGTTTATCCGAGACGACAATTTACGCTTGCAAATGTCCGAATGCGCATTTTCGCATGTTGCAAGCCAATAATGTAACGACAGGGTTATGAAGGCATCCCGATGTTGTCTTTGAAAACTGCCCGGTCAGAAAATCAAAGGGCCAAAAGTCCCGAGAACTGGATTTGAGCAGAATTCAGCAATCATGAAGGAATGTTTATTAACCCTTTAACATACAGTCCAGAACTTCAACGACCCTCACGAAGCAAGTTCTTTAAAACATTGTGGGGAAAAGAGAAAAATTACTGGTAACTTTTTTAACCTTTACTGATATGAGTCCAATACACATTTTAAATGATTCCTGCAAGTGCTTTCAGTCCGGACTTATCTAAATTCTTTTGTGGTTTGGTACAAGCAGAAGTACTACCGGTATCCAAGGGCAACAACCTACGTCACAGGAAATGATATCGGACCTGCGCATTTTCGTAACTTATGTCCGCCATATTGAAAAGTAAGTACGATATGAAGATAGAATGAGGCTAGCTTGGGTGGATACAAACGGACTACAAAGACTCTCATGTACATGTATTTATCAAAGACATTAGATGATTACATTTAATATTCTGATGTTTTAGACAGGAAACAGATGTCTATATGCACAAACACTTTGACCAAATATCAAAAAGTGGTTTGGTTTTAATAGCTGGTCGAAGTCTATTCCATTATTATAAGTAGTTAACAAAAGCGTTGACAAAAAACAAAGTCCCTAGGCATTGTACGCTTTGGAGGTCTAAAGTCTTTTTCAGATCATTTAAAGGAACGATTACAGTATAGCAATATGGTATAGTGAAATTGACGTTTCTTCTAAAGCTTTACACTATAAAAATTTCAAAACGCTGCTAGATCCAGAATTTTATCTCAATACTGGCCTTTCTAATATACTTCAGAAAACTTTGGCGAATTTCAGGTGTTCGGCACATGATTTGATGATTGAAAAGATTAGGCATTTGTCAATTGATAGAGAGTATAGATTTTGTTCTATATGTAAATCTAAAGATATATATATTGTAGAAGATGAGTTCCATTTTTTCTTTCATTGTTCTGTATATAAAGAACTCAGAATAAAATACTTTAGGCCATACTGGTTACGAAATAGAAACCTTAGCACGTTTTACGCTATTCTAAAACTAAATAAGAAAGATACAGTATATACATGTAAGGCTGCAAAGTACCTGTCGGAATCCTTTGCTTTGCGAAAAAAAATTTAAACGAACTCGCATAGGGCATAAAGCATAAGAATGATCTTATTTCCTCATATATGATCTTATTTTCATTCAATTACAATAGTCATTATTGTATTTTTGAAATATAGTTTATATAAATTTTGCCTCAATACTGAGTATTACTCCTTTTTGCGACTGTACATTTATGTTAAAAGGTTATGTCATTATACTTAATCTTATCTAAAATTATCTCTGTAATTACCGAATTTAATTAGATAAGTAGAGGACACTGTGAAAGGAAAAAACATGCTGATTGCTAGCTTCTATACTTTTTCCACAATGTTTTAAAATGCACCCAATCTGAGTTGTTGAAAAACAGGATTGCTGGAGTAGTGATTTTAAAGTTTCTTAAATTGTAGGAGTAATGCTGTCTTCTGTCACAATATTCCTTTTTTGTTTCTCCTTCTTTTCAAAAAGTTTTCATATAGGATGAAAATTAAATATCGTGTTCTAAAGGTAATGGGCCCGCCCGGGTGGCTCAGAGGTGAGCGTGTCAGACTCATGACCTGGTGGTTGAAAGTTCGATACCCGGTTGAGGCAAACTTTCTTTCTGGCGTATTTTCGCCTTTTACCTCTGCCGAAGCATGTGAGAAAAGTAGTCGGTGGTTTTGGAAAGAACGTTGTGTAAGTACCGGTATGAGAAAGCCAGGAAACACGTGTGTCACCGACCGCCATGATATGACCTAAGCTGTTAAAGTGGTGTTAAACCCCAATACAACCATCTAAAGGTAATGGCTAGACAATTAAACCTAATCATTAAATTTTCATTTGCGCTTTTATTAGTGCTATGTCCGTCGAAGTTATTTTGACGTATTGTGCTTGTCAAAATGTCATTTTTTTCGCTGTTCTATCGTTTCTTACAATGTTTTCGATGCACCCTATCGAGACGTTAAAATATACGATTGTTTTTAAGTAGTGTCTTTATAGTCTTTTAACTGCAGGAGCAATTCAATTGTTTGTCACAATGTTTATCAAATGTTTGGATATGCTAAAAAAAAATATTTATATATCATATTGTAATTATAATTGGTTGACAGATAAATCCAACCAACAAATTTTTCTGTTATCATAATTTGAATGAATATTAAGTGTTGGCACAGTGTTTTCAAAAGATTAAAATGTTGCATTGATATTATATTTAGTAAATGTCTTGGTTAAATGTATAAACAATTATCATCTTGCACAATGTTTCAAGAGCTTAAACCACATGAGCGTGAAATTTGGAATTAATATTATTTTATGGTAATTGTCTAAGTTAATGTAATAATCTATAGATGAAATAAGGTCTTCCAACAAATGCTTTCAAAAGTTTTTACAATTCAACATATGACCTCTAATTTTCAGATAACTAAATCTTTACATAACCCTTAACTTAAACTTTGATTGTAAATTTGTTACATATATCCAACGTCACTCTGTAAATAATTTATATGATATGTTACGGTATATGGGCCAGTGGCCTAAATACTTAAATAAAATATTGTATTGTATTGTATTGTATTGTATTGCAAACAAAAAACAGTCTTACCAAACACGCACACTGACTTTATAACAAGGGTCAGATATCACTACATGTGACGTCACACTGACGTACGTTGTGAGGGGTGGGTATCTATCAAATATCTTTGAATTTTCTCCTTTTTCCCATAATGTTTTCTATAGGCTTCTTTCTCATGGTCGTTAAGATTAAGGATTGCGCAGTGAAGAGTTCATAATTTTATTTTTCATTTATTTATTTATTTATTTATTTATTTATTTATTTTTAACTGTGAAGATTTGTGCGTTATTGTACTGCAAGTCCATGTCAAAAAGGCTCTTGCATATATTTTCTTCTAAGTCCTCTAGTTCGTGAATACATGCTTCTACAATGTTTAACAGTGTAGATTATAAAACAGAACAACCGTTTGCCCGCCCAGATGGCTTAGTAGTGAGCGTGTCGGACTCATGACCTGGTTGATGTGAGTTCGATACCCGGTTGAGGCGAACTTTCTTACCGGCGTATTTCGCCTCTCACATTTGCTGCGTCGCTGACCGCCATGACATGACCTTAGCTGTTAAAGTGGCGTTAAACCGCAATACACCCAAACAACAACAACAACCGTTTATAGAATTTCGTGTCTGATTTTCTACATATCAAAGAACTATTCTCCTACAAGATTTAACCAGTTTTTACAGAAAATGAACCCTTGTTATGCGACAAATTGTTTTGAGTAATGCATGGCAAAGATGCACCCCACCCCTTTTCACACAACGCTGCTCATTTTTCTTTCTAAATAATCTTCAACAACAGAAAAAGCACTAGTAAGCCATGCAAGCTGCCAGGTTTCCTGGTTTGTCTGAGAAAATGTCGTAGAGAATTCCGTACAGCAATAGGTCTCGTTGGTATAAATGATATCTTGTCGCCACCTCTGACCAGCATACTTGATTGTTGCAACTGAAATGAATAAAATAAAGGACAACAAGATAAGGAAACATCCTTGGCAACGGCTTTTCAGAAAAAAAAAAGCATCAAAGATTAAATTCATGCTTTCCGGTAGGTTATTGAGACATATCGGTGGAATATTTTTCGATATTGCACAGGTACTACCAGTGAAAATACCGATTTTACTTTCTTACTCTCCAATATTGAAGGCGAAAATAGTTGTTACAAGGCAATATGAGCGTGCCGCACTACCAAGAGGAAATGTGGCGTATTTATCTTACATTTCTTGCGCTTGGATACGCATTACCCGAGTGTTAGCCGAATCCGTCACAACGAGGAAAGGCGATATTACACGAATCCTAAAACGGTCTCTAACGAACCTGTTCATACTGTGAGTTCCAGCTCCAGTGGTTTCCTCCGAGTGAAAAAACACAGATGTTCCAACAGCGAAGTACTCCTGTTCGTTAGACATGGCATAATGATCCGACCATATACCCGTATTTCTGGCATTAGCAAACGCTGCTGTTATCTGAAATTGACATTAAACATATTAGGCATGTTATGTGATAAGTGGGTTTTAAACGCCTCTGCAAAAAGCATCGACCCATGTCAGCCTGCGCAGTCCGCGGAGGCTGACATGGCTCGATGCTTTTTGCTATGACTGAATTTTCTGCATGTCCAAAAACCATAGAGGTTGCTGGTTCGAATCGTTCCCTCGGCCATTCTCTTATCGAGGACTGATAAAAGTCTTTGCGACAGGATTCGATCATTTCTCTTACGACGCTGGTCGTTGTTTCGACAGCTGCTACGTGGGAAAAGCAGCCAGTACCTTGGGAAGAATATTATGCGAATTACTAGTGTAGGAAACTCCAGTTAGAGCATGGATAGGTGCTCTAGTCGCTGCGATAAAATTTAAAGACTGTAAGAGAGGATCGAACACGGAATTTCTTGATGTTGAGACTACTGCTTTAACCCTTTCGGCACCATAGGCAGAAACACGGACGTTTGTGGACAGCATAGGTCAAGATCAGACTGCACAGAACGTGCAGTCTGATCTGTGATCTATGCTGTCCCTTTGTGTAGTCAAACTTATACAATCCAAATTTTTGTAAGATTCAATGGATTGTATGTATAACCGTCGAAAGAAGTCGAGTTTATCTATACTGCCGAACTAAAGTTAAGGACCAGAAGAAGAATCATCTCAAAAAACTTTCTTGCAACTATTCGAAAGGGGAGCGGGTTGGGGTACTTCCGACACTTGCCGCGCGAATGAAATTTCTTTGTTAGTAATTTTGTTTACATTAATGAAAAGGTAACACGTCGTTATAAAACACGTCAAGAGTTGAAGGTGTTGCTTTCATTTTTTGGGGGTTATGAGCGAACATGCTTTTTCTGGCCGTTAACTTTAGTTCGGCAGTATATTTGGCGCTGAGAACGGTAACCCGTAAATCAAACCAAAGCCAAACGCCTAACCAATCAAGCAGTAACTTCAACATGGATTATCATGACAGAGTGGCGGGTTTATTATAGAGAGTGACTGATTCTAAAGAAATAACCTATTCAACCCTTGAGCACAAAATCCCGAAATTCATCCCTCATCTTGCTAAATAACTGACTGAAATTTATAGCCAAAATTAAAAGCCCAAATTTTGCAGTGCAGTCTGATCTTGATCTACACTGCCCGCAAAAAGTCAGTGCGTCTCGCTCAACAGTCGAAGGATTAACGACCTTTGAAAAAAAAAAGGCTGTTGCGGGAAAAGAAGTGGGAAGGAAAAAAATGCCGCATTGTTTGGTGAACGCTTTAGAGTATGGTTCTCCTAATTGCAGCGCTTGATGTGATTGGATAAGCTGAGAGTTATGAATTTTTCTTCACTCACTCTGGATTTCATTGCAGAGTCAAGGACGTTTCCATGGATACTGTGCGCATACTCATGCACAAGAATGTTCGACTTCCCTCGGTAATCATCGTGACAAAGTAAATTTGCGTCTCTGATAACTGCGCGCGCACCACCGACACCAGCCAGTGTATAATACTGTCTGCCATCGAAAGTGCAGGACCGCTGGCAGGAGCCTGTGCATTGACCTGTTATCGCTAAGGAAAAGCATTATCTCCCGCTAGAGGACATTCTACAAATACACACCGAATCTTCGAAGAAAATGACATGCGCAGACGGGTGTGACAGGGGTATAAGGAATAAAGGATACGTTCAGAGCACCCGTAGGTAGCATATTGGCTGTATTCTGGGTACACCGCTAATGTCTCGGCCTGCGTGAACACCCCTATCTTTGTATTGACGGCAGCTTTGGCAAAGTTTGCGTCAGACAGGTGCGTAGTCATGTGTGCCACAATTATTGCTGCCTGTGGACAAAGGAACAATATATTTTAACGACCCTGAAAAAGAAGCCTTTGAAAACAGGGCAGGGAAAAGGAGAAAATGCTGGTAACCAGCATTTTCTCTTTTTCCCTACCATGTTTTCTACCATATGAAAGACAAATTTCATCATTAAATTTTACTCTGGAAATGCTTTCAATTTGGACAAATCTTAATTTCTGTTGTTTGGTAAACGGTTAACTAGATAATGGAATCACACTCTGGCACATTCGGAACACCTCGGCCAATCTTTCGATCCATACTTTTATATGGTATGATATAAATTCAAGCACAATTTCACAACCGCTTTGTTAAGATTTGTGATTTATTGTTACTTTAACTCTTAAGCACACAATCCTGACTTTTAACGACCCTGAGAAAGATGCCTTTAAAAATATTGTAGGAAAAGGAGAAAATTCTGGTAACCAGCATTTTTTCCTTTTCCCACAATGTTTTCTACCCTTTCCAAATCAAATTTCAAATTTTGGTACACATTTATTTTGTCGTCTGCAAATGTTTTCAATTTGGACTTGTCCAAACTTTGTCGTTTGGTAAAGATTTAATGTACAAAAGTATAATGCTTACAACTCGGTGAGCGTTATCTGACACAGACGACGTGGCGTCGACTCGTATGGAGTTGCCGTAGTTGGCATCTGTCACCTGACCATTGTGCATGACCCACTTTGTCTTAAAAGATGCTCTTTTCACCATCAAAACATTAGGTAAATGCAACAGGCTTTGGAGAAAACAGTAAGAAAATGTCGCTGTAGACAACATTATTAGTTGTACAGTCAGGTGGCATGGGACTTGGAAACTTGTTCATGGCTGTGGTGAATCATGTCACCCCGAGCCGAAGGCGAGGTGGCGACATGATTCGCCACAGCTGTGAACAAGTTTCCAAGTCCCCTGCAACCTGACCGTACAACTAATATTATTATACTGCAAAGAAATTTCTCGTGATCTGATTGGTTAACATGCCGAGAACATAATCATGTTCCCTGGCAAAAACTACGTAAAGCCAGTTTCCCTTTTGAGTGCCCCGTAAACATCACTACACTTGCAAAACAACAATGGCGGCAAAAACTGCATGATCGGGTCATATTTTCCAATCAGATCTCGAAAAATGTCTTTGAAGTACAATAATGTCATTGAATTACTAACTTGTCTATATATGGAGAAAAATAAACAACACTAAAATCAATGGCAAGAAAATAATTGCAAAAGTTCATATATTTATTATTGTTGTCATCATCATCATCATCATTATTAATTGGGCTATTTGTGTACATAACTAGTTTATACCCCTTGACTTCTTCTATTTGTTTCCTCTGTATTTAACTCTTTCAGCGACAAATATAAAAACCTGGGCCCGTAGGTATTCACCAACCATTCTTAAGAACGTTCTTTGGCTTATTCTCCCTAATTTTCTACAGTTGTAAGTAACACAACTTCTGATTGGCTAAACCATTCGATTTAGCCAATCAGAAGTTGTGTTACTTACAAATTCAGAAAACCTTGGGGAATAAGACTAAGAATACTCTCAAGAATAGTTGGTGAATACGGGCCCTGATCTTCTTCGATGCCTGAAAACAAAATCCACCCAGACTCAGAATAATTCTTGTCTCATAGACAGTAGACTTGACTTGACAATCGAACGGAATACGTCCAAGATCAGACTGCACTTTCTGCACAGTCTGATTTTGATCTAGGCCGTCCTCAAAAGTCCATGTTTTCGCCTATGGTGCCGAAAGGTTTACAACTATATTTACTACATTTAGAGTCAATGGTTTTTATTTTTGGACAATCATTTCCGGTTTACATTTGGTTTACATGTTTCTTTGATGAAGACAAAACTTTCCTGTTATTATTAAATGACCTTGTAATAAGTAAGGAAAAAAAAAAACTTTCTGATCGTAAACAATCTCGTCTTGTATTTACCATCCACAGAATTTATAAAATCAACAAGAGAAACACGCTTTATGGACCCCTTTTCCAGTTCCCTGAAAAACAGTTCAGTTAAAGTGCTTGGTGTCGAATTTTCAAATTGGACGACTTTTGATAATACGACCCGGAAGCACTTCACAATGGTGTGTCACCAAAATCGGCGTACTTGTACGACGCAATAAAAGTTCATTTAGCCAGACAATTTATAAAATCAACAAGAGAAACCGGATCATAAAACAAGAACTTCCAGTTCCCTGAAAAACAGTTTAGCTGAAGTGTTTGATGTCAATTTTTCAAATGATGGTATACTACGACCCGGAAGCACTTCTGGGTGGTGTGTCACAAGAAACCAGCGTAAATGCGACACCATGTATACATGTTCATCTATCCAGACTTACCTTAAACTGCTGCTGTTACCGTCCGGAACTGGTGGTGGGATTCCATGTGTCGCTACAATTAAAATTGACGTGTGAGCAATGCTTTGGCGAAAGGGGGGGGGGCTTAATTTATCTCCATGTTGTATTATACCAAGCAGGTCATTTCAATGGACATACATTCAAAAGTCTATTTTGTATGGAACAACCGAATTTATCATGCAATTTGGTCCTTTGGAAATGCAGAAAACTGACTAGTATTAAGAACTTTCGGTCCAGGTCAGTCTGAGCGTACTATGCAGGCTGACTGAGTCGATATTTTTCGCCGGTGCGTTAAGCCACCTTTTGACAGTGCTCGGCTCATACAAATTACATTTGTCTAAAAATCTATGATCTTTACCATGCTAAATTGCTATTTCAGGTACCTCTATGGCCGCTATATAAGTTAAGTTTTGACAGCAAAGCACCTGTAAGTTTATTTAACCCTTTACTCCATAGATACTCATTTCTACGCATTGCTTGTGGGAGCCTTTGAAAAACATTGTGGCAAAAGGGGAAATCGCTCGTGACGAGCAATTTCAACTTTTGCCACAATGTTTTCTACACTATCAAAAGGTGACATATAGGCCTACACATAAGAAAAGGCTTTATCCTTGATATTAATTAGGGTCAATTAGAGATACCATAGAAATGCCTTATGTGGTAAAGGGTTAAGATATTTTTTGTGCGATATTTGAGAAATAATCTTCTTCCCATCGTGGTTTATCGTTCAATAAACCACAGTTGTGAGTTATGAGGCACAGTAAATAATCCGGGGGCCACGAGGGCGATGTTATTTATTGCGCCTCATAACTCAGAACGTGGTTTACCATAGACAGAAAATTATTTCGATTCTAACATGACCAACTCTTAATTAAGGAAAACAAGTTCATACTTAGAGTGAAAACGTGGATGAAGATTATATTCCATTGAATAACTTACTTACTTTATACAGAATTACGTCACTCTAAATAGAATGACGTCATTCTACATAGAATAACGTAGATTCTAATTACATGACTCGCAGGGAGATAATGGACCTTATAGAAGTAAATAGCGATAATTAACAAAAAAAACATGCTAAAGTTTACAGGCGTTCGTTTTATGACGCCCTTCCAATACTCTTTAATGGAGGATAATGACATATCATTTAGGTGGTGAAGTTCGGTATTACACGAACGCCTGTGCTAAAGTCATGCAATAAATACCTGTCAAAAATCCTGCTAGAACTATCAAAGATATTATCAACAACGGCATTTTACACTAATATTGCAGTGCTGGCTAAGCAAATGCAGCAATAAGTCCGATAGTCAATTTCAAGTCCTAATTCTGTATTATTCGGCCGAAATTTGGGACGATACATCACTGGAGACAGCGATAAGCTATACTTAACCCTTTCCAAAACAATCCCTGATTTTTTTTACCACCCAGAGGAAGAAGCCCTCTGAAAACATAGTGGGAAAAGGAGAAAATGCTGGTAACCAGTATTTTCTCCTTTTCCTACAATGTTTTCTACCCCGCTGAAAACAAATTTCAATTTTTGAGTTACGTTTATTTTGTTGTCTGCAAGTGCTTTCAATTTGGACCAGTCTAAAAATTTTGTCGTTTGGTAAAGAACTAAACGACCATATCGAGTCACCTATATGAACGAGGGTTAACCAAAAATAACTAAGCCCTACATTATAACTGTTTTACCCCATAACTTTTTATATGTTTCAAAGACGTCATATAGTTTTTTCATCATCCCTCGGAGTAATCCCCATGGGACCGAACAACCCAATTCCATCTTCTCGGCAACGCCTGGATACCAGTTGCTAGAAGTTGATTCGTTGTACACACAACCCGCTCCCCTACCTTCACGGCTACTCTAACTCATCTAAACTATCAAAACGGATAGGATGGTAATACCTCTACTTTGGAAATAGATCAAAGTCGGGGGTGGATGAGGGAGAAAGATCTGGAAAATATGGAGGAGGGGGTCAAGCACTTCCCAGTCATGTCCCTCTAACAGCTCTTTGACAAAGATAGGCCACTTTTGCTAGATCTACGCGCTGTCTCGCAAGACAGCGCGTCGATCTAGCAAAAGTAACCTAACGTTGTCAAGGAGCTGTCAGAATAATCATAGGCAAAAATCATCATGTATTGTCGATGTACAGTTCTGACTTGTCTGGCGGAATTTAACCGGTCTCGGCGAGTTTTTGTTGTGCTATTCACTACTACTTCGCTTCAATTCAGGTTCAAATGACCCCATCCAAGTTTCTTCAATTGCAACAGATTCTTGACAGCATTTCATCACCGTCTGCATCGTACTTTTGTATGAGTGATCGGGTAATACTTACACGCTGATGTTTTTCCGTTTCTTAGAGCATGTGGGATATCCATCTAGAGACAATCTTCCTTATTTGCAAACGGTCAGTCGACATGTTATCTGTGCCAACCCGGGACTTAAGTCCATTTCTTATTCTAATTCATCACATGTTTATCTTCTATTGGCCGTAGATATGCTACATTTTCATCACTCGTCGGTGACAGTCCTTCCACAAAGGTGCTTGTTGCTGACGACACCCATCTCTTGATAGTACTGCACCCGAGTATTTACTCTGAAGCAACTTTCTCAAGAGCTTTTAGAATTTCAAATGCGCGTTTTCCCCGTTTAGCTTCGATCCTAATGTACGTAATCTGTTCTTCGCGCGTGAACGCACTGTCCTCCATTGATGTTACTATAAATAGCATTACAGTAGATTAAGTAAAGTAACCATTTGACAAAAAGAAAGAAGGTTTGTGTGGTACAAAGTTAATTAAACTTTTCTAATCAATCCTTATCAGTCAATTACTGGGACAGTGAATAACGCCACTACTGATGATACGGTATCATCACTAGTAACGATATAGTATTAAAATGTTTGCTATGACTACCTTTTTAAATCATTAACCATATTGTACCATTCTTGAAAGTTATCAGAGCACAAAAAGGTGATTTAGGAATATAATATCCGAGGAGTAAATTTCACCAACTGACTCAGGTGAGCGATTCAGGGCCATTTTGGCCCTCTTGTTTTCGAATTATTAAATCCATGCAGTTGCTTCCTTGCCACATCAGCGTTCTCAATTCTTTGATTTTTAACCCCCCCCCTCACATACATAAAACTGGCACAGGGTATAGATATTCTGATGTTGAAGATGCCATAATGTTGCAAATGCTTAAGTCTTTACCATTTGAAAAAAACTGCACATGACCACATTCAAAACCAATTAACCCTTTACCACATGGCAAAATTTTTGATCTATCAAAATTGATAGCATTTGCAGATAACAATTTTATAGTGGCTCAAATGGCACAATTTTTCTTTGATAGGATAGAAAACTTTGTGGGAAAAGGAGAAAATGCTGGTAGCATTTTCTCCTTTTCTCACAAAGGTTTCGAAAAGCCTCTTCCTTAGGGTTGTTCAAATGCGTCGTTTTGTGGTAAAGGGTTAAATAAAAAGCATTTGACCAAATTCAAAACCAATTTAGAAAGCAACAAATTCAAAGTGGCTCAAATGGTAAAATTGGTCTTTGGAACAGCCCAAAACCTTGTGGGACCAGCATTTTCTAGTTTTCCACAATGATTCCAAAAGCCTTTTCCACGAAGGTAGTATAAAATCTAGATGGTGGGGTACAGGATTAAGATTTATTACATATATCAAGAAAGAACAAGAGCTTTGCAGTGCGGCACATACATGTATATGCCCAAAGGGGCTTATCTGGGATATGGCTTAAAATCTAGAACGCCTGCAGACATCCAAATTTCAAATCACATGTTCAACTAGACATCATAGAGATCAACTGCTGTGAGTTTGAATTTTTTTCAAAGAAAACTGTAGAAGGAGTTGCGCACTCACGAAACCACTAATGCACAGACGCATGGAAGACTGGGGCCATAACAGAAAAAGACTCTTAAGGCGTATCAAAGTAAAGAAAAAAGGACACACACAGACTGATGGCAAATTCTTTATGACTTTTCATCACTTTCGTAACACATTCAGGTCAATTCCAATTTTGGTAGCAACTGACTGTATGGTATTCAGATTTTATGATACATGTATGTTTTTTGATATTTTTCACTTTGTATGTTTTCACTTTGATTTTTTTTTTCATTTTTCTGCCAATATTATTGAAAACAAAATATTTTCTGAAATGCATATAGCTCCAGGTAGAGGGGCTACTTTTTATTTCAAAATTAAAATCTTTGTTATTCTAAACTAAACCATATGTTATGCATGCACTCTGGGGGCCATTTTTTTCAAGGCAATCAATCAAACTGTCCACGTGGTGTACGTGGACGAGAGGTAGCAAATCGGTCTTGTAAACCTAAAGGTCCCGAGTTTGAAAAAATGAGGGAAAAGGAAACTAGAGGCGCTTGAGCGCCTGTACCGCTCCACAGGTCTGATTTTTCTGTAACGGTGAAGAGAAGTTTTTAAGAATTACCATTCAATCCTGCATTTTAGCTACCAACTGAAGAGAAAAAGCTAAGAAAAAGATTGTGAGAAAAGAAGAAAATAATGGTAACCAGCATGTTCTTAGTTTTCCACAATAATTCTACCCTTTTTGATACAAGTTTTACTAATCTGAAGCTATATTATATTGTCTGCAACATCTTTCAATTAAGAGCAGTTACAAAATTTTGTCATCTGGATATACACTGTAGTTAAAGAGGGTCTTATCACAAACCATTTTGGGTGGGGAAACATCTAAGTATAGAAAACTAGGTCACCAGGATTAACACCCCTTCTGTCCAGTCACCAGTAGGTCATCAAACCTTTACCAGAACTAATAAAAGTGCAGAGGTTCTCTTGTTTTATATGAAAAGGACTATGGATCATGTAAAGCAACCCTCTTTAACCCTTTACCAAACAACAAAATTTGGGATGTGACTAAATTGAAAGCATTTGCAAACAACAAATTAAACATTGATGAAATGATGATTTCTCTCTTTTCACTGGGAAAAGGAGAAAATGCTCCTTTTCCAACTGTGTTTTCCAAAGACTTCTCGTCTTTGGTTGATTATGAGTAATTTCACCTTTTCCCACAGTGAAAACAACAATGAAATCCAAGAAATAGTTTGAGAGAAGAAATTTTTCAAAGATTTTACTTTATACCATAAAAGGAAAATGAGTCTCCCATAAAAGCCATGTTTTTTGACGGATCATTTTTTTTTTTTTTTTTAAGGAATTCTATAAACCTCTACCTAAGGAACATTCCTGCAAAATAATAATGCTATCCAATTAGCGGTTGGGGTGGAGAAGATTTTTAAAGGTTTTTTACTTTGGTTGCCATGGCAACCAGAATTCTTCATGGAACACAATTATTTGAAGGAATTTAAAAGAGGACCACCTAAGGAACATTCCTGTGAAATTTGGTAAAAATCCAGTCAGTAGTTTCTGAGGAGAAGTTTTTTAAAGAAAAATTTACAGACGCACGCACGGACAAACGGACGGATGCATGACGGACACAAGGCCATGACAATAGCTCGCTGGCCTTTGGCCAGTGGAGCTAAAAATTAATGCTGGTTACGCGTTTTGTCTCCTTAGTCTCCACAATATTTTCAAAGGGCTTCTTTCCAAGAGTCTTGAAAACCCTTGATTGCTTGGTAAAGGGTAAACTCTTTCCAAAATGATAGAATTAAGCAATTGCTCATACTGAAAACAGTTCAGACCACAAAGTAACTGTGGTTCAAAAGATGCAGACTGTCTCTGAAAGGACAGAAAACATTGTAGTAAAAGGAGAGTATGCTTGTTACCAGCATTTTCTTTTCTCACAATATTTTCAGAAGCCTTCTCCCTGCTAGGCTCTTAACTCATTACCAAACGACATTATTTTAGGTTTGTCCAAATCAAAAGCATTTGCAGACAACAAAATAAAGTGGATGAAAATTTGTAATTTGTTTTGGGAAGAGTAGAAAGCATTGTGGTCAAAGGAGAAAATGCAGGTTGCCAACATTTTCTCCTTTTCTCACAATGTTTTCTAAAGGCTTCTTCCTCAGGGTTGTCAAAAGTAGGGATTGTGTGTTAATGAGTTTATACTTTAACCCTTTCCCAAACAATCCCTGGAATGGTAGCCTTTTGAAGACATCGTGGGAAAAGGAGAAAATGCTGGTTACCAGCATTTTCTCCTTTTCCCACAATGTTTTCTACCCTATCATAGACAGAAATCATCTTTTCAGCAAGAGTTGAATTGTCGTCTGCAAATGCTTTCAATTTGGTCTAGTCCAAAAGTTTGTCGTTTGGGTCGTTAAACTGTTTGGAAAAGCAATAAAATGTAAATTATTGAAATCTACATTTTCTCCAGTCATCCAACAAATTTTGTATGTTTTCCTTGCGCAAGTAAACTGCCATCCAACTTGTTTCGAATATCAACAGTTAAAAAAGCCAGTCTTTTTCCTCGTTTTAAAGTCGTAACATCTATCACAATCTCATCCCCAACTTTAGCACCTTTCATATATCTGAAAAATGAAATTAAATGACAATATTAACATTGTACCAAACAATCTTGTGTTAAAACAACCCTCTGGGAGACAGCTTTTGAAAATATTGTGGGAAAAGGAGAAAATGCTGGTAACCAGTGTTTTCTCCCTTTCTCACAATGTTTTCTTATCCTTCCAAAAAGAAACTGATCATTTAAGCCAAATTCACTTTGTCAATTTGGACCAGTCTAGAATTTGTCGTCAGATAAAGCGTTTGATCTCTTGCAAAGCAAAAATGTTTGTTTGCTGTTTTTTTCTCTTTTTCCAAAGTATTTTATAATCTCTTTACCAATAATCTGTACTTTTACAACCCTACAACAATGATATTGAAAATGATGTTAAACCCCATACATTGCATACAGTCAATCAATCAATATTAACCCTTTACCACACAACAAATTTTTAGACCTGTCCAAAATGAAAGCATTAAAATTTTGCAGATGACAATTTCAATGTGGCTTGATATAGCGATTTTTGTCTGATAGGGTAGAAAACATTGTGGGAAAAGGAGAAAATGCTGGTAACCAGCATTTTCTCCTTTTTTCCATTTGTTTTCAAAAGACTCCTTTTTCAAGGTCGTTGAAAGTCGGCATTGTGTGATAAAGGGTTAATCCTCTAACCCATTACCACACAATCCCTACTTTTGACGACCCTAAGAAAAAAGCCTTTAGAAAACATTGTGAGAAAAGGAGAAAATGCTGGTAACTAGCATTTTCTCCTTTTCCCACAATGTTTTCTACCCTTCACAAAACAAATTTCAAATTTTCAGTCATTTATTTTGTTGCCTGCAAATGCTTTCGATTCCGACATGCCTTACATATTTTCGTTTGGTAATGAGTTAACCATACAATTCAGGATATTCACAACACTGAAAAATAAGCTGTCTGAAAACATTGTGGGAAAAGGAGAAAATGTTGGTAACCTGCATTTTCCCTTTTTCCCCACAATGTTACCTACCCTACCCAAAACAAATTTCAATTTTTGACTCACTTTAACTCATTACAAAAACAACAAAAATTTAGCCTTGTCCAAATGGAAAGAATTTGGTGACGACAGTTTCAATGTGGCTCATGTTGTGTAATTCTTCTTTGATAGGGTAGAAAACATTTTGAGAAAAGGAGAAAATGCTGGTTACCAGCATTTTCTTCTATTCCCGCAATGTTTTCAAAGGCTTTCTTCTTCAGGGTCATTAAGAGTAATTGTGAAAAGTGCAGGAAAATACTGGTAAGCTGCCTTTTTTCATTCACCCATAATGTTTTACACTACTTCATAGGCAAATACCAATATCTAACCCTTCATCACACGTCACAATCTCCAGTTTTAACCAGTCTGAGGCAAAAAAAAAAGGAACTATAGAAAAAATCTGGGAAATGGAGAAAATACTGGTAACCAGAGACAAAAGTCCATAATTCAAGGTAATTTGAATAATGTATTGAAATTTGAAAATTCTAAAATTTGTTTTTTTTTAAAGACTTTTCTTTACTACATGACAAAATTTTAAACCAGTCCAAGTTGAAAGCATTAATTTTGCAGACGACAAATTTGAATCAAAAATTGAAATTTGATTTGGAAAGAATTGTGGGAAAAGGAGAAAATGCTGGTTACCAGAAGGTTTCTTTCTCAGGGTCGTTAAAAGTCGGGATTGTGTGGTAAAGACTTAACCCATTACCACACAATCCCTACTTTTGACGCCCCTGAAAAGGAAGCCTTTTGAAAACACTGTAGGAAAAGGAGAAAATGCTGGTAACCAGCATTTTCTCCTTTTCCCACAGTGTTTTCTACCCTTCCCAGAACAAATTTCAATTTTTCAGTCACCTTTATATTGTCGTCTGCAAATGCTTTCATTTTGAACCAGTCTAAAATGTTGTCGTGTGGTAAAGACTTACGCAATGTTTAATTTTTCAATATGCAAAAACTTTTACTTTGAACAAGCCTTCATGATTTCTACTTGCTGGCAAAGACATAATAAGTCTAATGCACGGTAGTCTGTTAACTCTTTACCACACAATCCCAACGTTCGACGACCCTGAGAAAGAAGCCTTTTGAAAACATTGCGGGAAAAGGGGAATGTGCTGGTGAGCAGCATTTTCTCCTTTTCCCACATTGTTTTCTATCCTGCTGGCAATAAATTTCAATTTTCGAATTACTTTTGTTTTGTCATCTGCTAGTGCTTCAATTTGGACAAGTCTAAAATTTTGTCATTTGGTAATGAGTTAATCCTTTACCACACAATCCCAAAATTTACCGAGCCTGGAAAAGAAGCCTTAATTTTGAAATATTGAAGGAAAGGAGAAAATGCTGGTAAGCAGCATATTCTCCTTTCCCCCCAAATGTTTTCTATCCTTCCGAAAAACAAATTCCAATTTTTCAATTACATGTACATCTATTTTGTTGTCTGCAAATGCTTTGAATATGGACCAGTCTAAACATTTGTCATTTGGCAAAGTGTTTAACTCATTACCAAATGACAATATTTTAGGCTTGTCCAAATCGAAAGCATTTGCAGACGACAAAATAAAAGTGACTGAAAATTTGAAATTTGTTTTGTGAAGTGTAGAAAACATTGTGGGAAAAGGAGAAAATGCTGGTTACCAGCATTTTCTTCTTTTCCCACAATGCTTTCTAAAGGCTTCTTTCTCAGGGGCGTCAAAAGTAGGGATTGTGTGGTAATGGGTTAACTCATTACCAAACAACAAAAAATTTTAGGCTTACCCTAATCAAAAGCATTTGCAGACAAAATAGTGATTGAAAATAAAAGTGACCCAAAATTTGAAATTTTTCCTGTGAAGAATGGAAAACATTGTGGGAAAAGGAGAAAATGCTGGCTTTCAGCATTTTCTCCTTTTCCCACCATGTTTTGTAAAGGTTTCTTTCTCTGGGTCATCAAAAGTAGGGATTGAGTGGTAATGGGTTAAAAAACGCAGCTGAAAATATCTCTTCATGGAAGTCTTTCAAGCAAGATTACATCACTTACGTTACACTTAGATCCACACTGACACCAGGCACTCCCTCCTCTGACGTTAAAAGAGCCCAAGTTGACACAGCATCTACCAGGGTTGCTGTCATTCCACCATGAAGTGTACCCAATCTATTTTGATGGTTTTCCTCAACTTTCATTTCACACACACATTTGCCCTGGCCACTAGAAATAGGTTTGATCTGAAAATTAAATATGAAGTGCAGTCTCTGGGAAGAAGAAAGTGCATGTGTTTAATCAATGCATTATATTTATCTTTTATGGGTTTCAAATTTGTATGGGTTTTCAATCAAACCCACATCCTCAAGTTTTCCAGAAACTGTTAAGTCTACTTTTGAAGGAATTAACACTGTCAGAATTTACAACATCATTTGGAAGGCTGCTCCTGGTGTCAGCAAGCCTATTGCTGAAGCTACTTTGTTTTCGCTCAGTTTTTGTTATTGTTTTTGTAGTGTTAGATTATGTCCTCTGGTCCTATTGTAGGTTGAAAATTTTAATATTATTACATTATGGAACTAAAAAACCTATTTTGTCCTGCTGATGGGGTGAAATAGTCCTTGTTTATGCAGTAACTTGACGAATACAAACACTTTACAAATAGCAAAGAGTCTAGATCCTTGTAAGCCTGTATGGACTTTGCAGGCTGATATGTACATGTATCTTGATTGATACTAATTTTTGCAAAAAGCCCTTTTCAGAGGGCATGACTCAAATTTTCATCCTCTAACTGACATCCATTCTTTAGTTTGTAAGTAACTCTTTAACCCTTTCCCAAACGACAAATTTTGGACTCTTCCAAACCAAAAGACTTTGCAGATGACAATTTTAGATTTGGAAAAAATGGCAGAAAGTTCTCAAAAAGGGTAGAAAACACAATGGGAAAAGGAGAAATTGCTCATTACGAGCAATTTCTCCTTTTCCCACAGTGTTTTCAAAAGACTTCTACTGCAGACACGTAAAAACCAGGGCTTGTTTGGGAAAGAGTTAAAAGTTAAAACTCTTTACCACACAATCCCTACTTTTGATGACCCTGAGAAAGAAACCTTCAGAAAACATTGTGGGAAAAGAAGAAAATGCTGGTAACCAGTATTTTCTCCTTTTCCCACTATGTATTCTACTCTTCACTAAGCAATTTTCTAATTTTCAGTCACTTTTATTTTGTCGTCTGCAAATGCTTTCAATTTAAACCAGTCTAAAATTTTGTCGTTTGGTAAAGAGTTAACCAAAACAAAAATGTTTTAACGACCTGAAAGAAAAAGTCCTGTGAAAGATGGGCTTCAAAACATCATCTGAAAAGGAGCAAATGCTAATAACCAGCATTTTGTCCTTTTCCACAATGTTTGCTACTCCTCTAGAAACACAAATTGTAACACTTAAACCATGCATAACTTGTAAAAAGCAGATACATTCATCCTCGAAAAGTCCTTAATTCTGTCTTTAGCCTACGTAAAAAGTATAAAAGGGTAGGTTATGGTAGTGGGTATTTTTCAGATGTCAAGCGGTATGGATGCTTCATTTGTTAAAACATTGGCACTGGTAGGAAGGAGTTCCATGTTGGTATCTCGACCGGCCACACTTCCTCCTTAACTCTTTACCACACAATCCCGACTTTTAACGACCCTGAGAAAGAAGCCTTTAGAAAACATTTTGGAAAAAAGGAGATAATGCTTGTAAATAGCATTTTCTCCTTTTTCCACAATGTTTTCTACCCTTTACAAAACAAATTTCAAATTTTGAGTCACTTTTATTTTGTCGTCTGCAATTCCTTTCAATTTTGACAAACCTAACACTTTGTTGTTTGGTAATGAGTTAAAGGATTTATTTAAATGCATTTGTCTTCTAAATCAATATGATATGGCTTCAGAAATCATTCAGCATATATCGTCGAGTGCCCTAACTGCGCCACTGCCCTAACTCCGCCACCTTTCTTATTTTCACCAAAATCTCGCAATGTTTCAGAGTGCGCGAGACTTACAGTGCGAAAAGTTTTTACTACATCATAGTAAATACATTCCAATGGTTTTCACCCCAAATTGAGGTGTAAGCTGATATTTATTTTGATTTTTATGTCCTCTCACTGTTTTCCTATGTATTTTCGTAATGCATTTTGTTTTTCGTCAAAAATCACCTCTAAAGTCATGAAATACAACTGTAAACACGTCTTAGACATTTCATCTGCAAATGTTTACATTTTATGAATGGAAATCATGTGACAAAACAAATTTTGCTAAGGCAAAGCAAATCTTTATAGATAAGTTTTGGTTCCACGGTGCTTAACTGATATTTGCTTCCTCCATTTTAATTAAAGCCCAACTCATGAACGATCAGATGAACAAATAAACAATATTCTCATGTTGCACCTAAGAAAGCTTAACACGAAATTTTAGAGAAGAACATGACAATTAACACGGCCACTATATATTTAATGTACCTTGCGCCACTCTCAGGTACAGGTTACCAAGAAAAGTGCATCCTCAAACAATAACCACTGGTAAATCACCTTCATTGACACTACTAGAATTAGTGGAACACATGAAAGCAATGACAAACCCCTAAAGTTATTTATTTTGAAACAACTCAATGTTGAAGTTACATTTGTTAAAAAAAATAATATTAATTGTTTGGCCTAATTTTTCCGAGACTTGAGAGAATTTGTCATGTTAAGCCAGGTGGCGGAGTTAAGCACTCACCAAATGGCGGTTGTTTGTTTGACATGTAGTTAAGTTTGATCAAGTTTTGTAAGTTTAAAATTATTGTACACATGAATTTTGGTAGAGATTGATGGAAAAAGAACACATTTGACTTTTGCATTTATTTTTCTTTTCGTAAATTTGTTATTGATATTTTTGTTCGAAGATAAATCTTAGGGTGGCGCAGTTTGGGCACTCGAGGATATCAGTAAAAATAAATTGCCACAAGTTATCCAGAGCTAGATGCGAGAGAATAATGTATTGACATACACATAAAAATTTACTGGTTTTGGGGTATAAATCTGTCGCGTCAATAGTCTTTGTGATCGCTACTCATATGAATAAAAAAAAAAAGAACAAACTGTATCCAGTAAATGATTCAACAATTTCAGGCGATACAGATAAAGCTAGCAAAAAAATCCCCCTCACCTTCTTTAATACATTTTCAAATCCTTTATGATTCTTTGTACATTCTTCGATGACACATCTTAGCAATGTCATTCCATTCTTTGCAGCCATCTGTTCTATTCAAATGGTGGTACGATAACAGAGAGGTCAAACGAGAAGCGAATATTACGAAGTTATTTGGTTACGAATAAGTAATTAAGGGGAGTTACTCCATTATGAAAATTCACTCAGATTAGTCTCCCTTATACTACTTGCTGATGGTGTCACACTATAACTTTTTTGACGGGTCGTTAAAAATATTGAACGAAACTCGTTAAATCATCTTTGGCCTTTTGCTACGCGTTTAAAAGAAAACCAAGTGCTTCTTGAAATATTTCTTTAGATATATTTCCAAGTGCCCTATACAAGAGGTTTGAGACTCGATGAACTGAAAAAAAAAAGAAAATGCGATCATGTGCTACTTGGCCTTTATTAACACATTACCGAACGACAAAAAAATTAGGGTTGATCAAATCGAAAGCATTTGCAGACGACAAGATAAAAGTGACTGAAAAGTTGAATTTTGCTTTGTGAATGGTAGAAAACAGTGTGGCAAAAGGAGAAAATGCTGGTTACCAGCATTTTCTTCTTTTCTCACAGTGTTTTCTAAAGGCTTCTATCTCCGGGTCGTAAAAATCAGGGATTGATTGGTAAAAGGTTACCTTAAAGGGCAAATCCTAAGATTTTTTGACCATACTGTTTTTTTGCTCCAGTCAGCTGCAAATGATGTTAGTAAACACGTGTCCATCAGTTTTCATAAATACCACTCTGTAACATGCCATAAATCACGCTCGAATTGTCACGCTGATATACGGCCCCAAAAATGGTGCATGGCTTACTTCCCCTGATTCGCTTATCTTCCGTACCTGTGTGACGTCATAGTCGCGTAAGCCTGTGTTTACAGTCAGTAGAAATAAGTAGGGACGCTGATGATTATACGCAGATATCTGAGTATTAACACAGAATTCAGCCGAAAAAATGGTAAATTGTGCAGCTTATGGCTTCATCGTCGAATCAGGAACACATAGAATTAGTATGTTCAAATTTCCGAAGGAATTAAAAAGGAGGAAACTATATATGGATTCAACGTTTAAACCGGGGCCGGACAGTAACGGAGGATTTTGTGCCATCAGTTCATTCCAAATTGTGTTTGAAACACTTCGAGGACAGTCAGTTCTTATTAAGTCCAAAACTCGTAAAAGAAGTTGGTTATAGGAATATTAGGCTGCAATTAAAACCTGATGCTGTGCCGACATTGTTCGAAACTCCGAGTCGAAATAAGATAAGGCCATAAGACAGACATTCCGCAATGGCAATCTCCAAAAAGAAAAACAAACATAAGGTCAGTAATTCCTTTAATTGTTTTTCGTAATATTTTATCCTTTTCTAGATCTACATTCTGGACAAAGGAGAAATTGGTGCCGATTTCTCCCTTTTTTTTCCCCAAATGTTTTCAACATTTAACCCTTTACCAAGAGACAAAATTTTAGAATGGTCCAAATTAAAAGCATTTGCAAACAAAGTAAGCCTAACTGAAATATTGAAATTTGTTTCCACCAGGATAGAAAACATTGTAGGATAAGAAGAAAATGTTGGTTACCCGCATTCTTTCCTTTTCCCACAATGTTTTAAAAAGGCTTCCATCTCAGGGTTGTAAAAACCAGGGATTGTTTGGTAAAGGGTTAATTTGCACATGACAAAAAATGGTAATCAAAAGTTGAAATGAAATTTGATTTGGAAAGGATGGAAAACATTATGGGAAAAGGAGAAAATCTTAGCATTTTCTCTTTTCCTCACAATGTTTTCAAAGGCAACAACATAACATATTCATCCAAATTCATAACATAGATTTTGCAAGTACCAAAGTCTCGATTGTTCAAATGATGTTAACTTTCAAGTGTTTCAGCTTTTTCTTCCTTTTCCACAATGTTTTCAGAAGGCTTCTGTCTCAGGGTTGTAAAAAACAAAGGGTCAAGTGACCATTCACCAAACACAAAAATTTTAGACTGGTTCAAATTGAAATAATTTGCTGACAACAAAAGAATTGTGAACCAAAAACATTTGCAGCTGATTGGAATAAAAAACAGTATGGTCAAAATATATTAGGATTTGCCCTGAAACAGTAAACATCTATTTCTTCCCACACTGTTTTTCAAACACTCTTTCTTTGGGTATTGGAAACTAGACCTAGGGTTTGCATGGTAAAGGGTGAAGTCAGTATCTGGCTACCCCTAGTCATGGTCAAAAATGTTAATCCATCACCGGCCAGTTGAAACAATACAGGAAATGGTTACATAACATTTGCATATCTCACCCCTTTACTCTGTAATGTTTGTTTGTGACAGTAAACCCATGTTACAGCTTTTATCCCGTACACTTCTTCTCTTCGACATTTCACTCTTAAAAATGATTTGACAACTTACTAACATTTTGAACAAATTTTGAATTGTATCTTTACATTTCTGATTTGTGGATATTTCCCTGTTCCTCTCCATACTCTGTCTTCTAGACAGGCTACTGAGAGAAATCTTTTGTTTTTACGACCCTTGTAAAGATAGAAAAAAACTTTCGAAAACATTATAGGTAAAAGAGAAATGTTGCTGACCAGCATTTTCTCCTTTTTCTACAATGTTTTTTACCCATCAAAAACAAGTACAAACATGCGAGTTAAATCTAATTTGTTGACTCTAATTGCTTTCAATTCGGTTGAGTCAATAAATTTGATGTTTGGTAACAATTTAACGCTTTCCCAGACGGCAAATTTTGGACCAGACCAAATTCAAATCAAAATTCAAATTCGGATACTGCTCCATGTGAACTTAACCAGAACTTGTGCCCAATGTGTGGGATTTATATTTAACCCTTTACCAATCGATCCATAATTTTTACGACCCTGAAGACAGCAGACTTTTAAAAACATTGTAAGAAAGTAACCAGGTACTTAGTAGAAAGTAACCTAGTAACCAGCATATTCTCCTGTTAACACAGTGTTTTACTCTGTTGGAAAAAAATTTCAATTTTTGAAATATATAACTTTATTTTGTCGTCTGCAAGCTATTTCAGTTTGGACCTGTTTAATATTTTGTCGTATGGTAAAGTGTTAAAAGTAGAACATATTGTGGATAAAGGATAAATTGATACAAACGTGGTTACCCAGAATATAAATAATTTTGATGATTGGATCTCGGAACATATTAATTTCTCAAATTTCACGCTCGTTAACAGCATTTCAAACTATTCTTATCCTCACGAAAATCGCGATTTATTGTGTAACCCTTCACCCATGAGAGAACAAATTTTGTACCTGTCAATGTTTACAGAATTCTTTACAAGGTACAAATATAGAATCCATCAACAAATAGTTAGAACTAACATCTCACGATTATCAATCGTAAAAGTCAAGAAATTGGTTATTTGACGTGAAACTAAAGTGTAGGAGAAATGTCTTTAAAAGTGTCGGGGAACTGTGTAGTCGTGACACTGTCTTGAAACCGTCTTTTTTATTATTATTATTAATGCCACCCGTAAATCTACTGAAAATAATTCAAGTGAAACAAAGCTTATGCCGTACACTTAATTTTATCATGTATCGAATAATATTTCTGTAAGCGACGTTCGTCCCGTAGCCTAATACATGTAGGCGTGATACTCATCACGCTGTTCAAAAGTCCGGCATAACATCGTTATTTTCGCCATTGGTGGGCGAATTTTTACTTTTATCCTTATCATCAGAAACTATTAAGTTTCATTAAAAACTTGGTGGTACATGTACGGCCTTACCGGCCTAGAATCGTGTATTCCTTCGTCTTAAATATCGCTCATTTCACTATCTGAAACAAGGTCCATATTGAAACAAACGCTCCTATGACGTCACAGATCAAGGTGCGCTACAATAAGTAAGGGAGGTAAGCGATGCAAGAAAAACTAATAAGCAAAAATATAAATTGAAAAAAAGTACTTTTACTAATTTTTTTTTCAAATTACAATATTACCAGGTTGCCATTTGATAGATGTAGATTTCAAAATTAGTCATATCAGAAACTTGTTGATTTGCCCTTTAAGTTGCAGTGGCAAAAATAGATAAAATAGATGATTCGACGATAATATTCAACACAGTTAGGACCACTGAAATATCACATTAACAATGACTCTTTTTGCTTCTCCATGTTCCTTTATGAAATCAAATACAGAAAATAATAATAAGTAAAGAAATATCAAATTTAGAAACATCTTTTCAGAGACCATCAGAAAACCGACAATACATGTTTTTGTGAAAATTAAAATAATGATTGTGAATTTTAGCTGAAGTACTCAAGATTCATCAACCATTCCAGGAAATTTTTTTTTTTACCAAACACAAATTCGGTTGCTTGTCTAAATTCAAAGTATTTGCAGGCGAACAATTATAATGGGGCTTTAGTAAGTGGTTCAGTCTTTGAAAGACCTGAAAGTGTTGCGGGGACAAAAGAGAAACTCCTGGTTAGGTACCGCATCCTCGCGTTTTTTTTTTTTTTTTTTTTGTTGCTGTTTTTCGCAATATGATCTCATAAGCTGGATTTCTAGTCTTTAAAGAATAAGAATATTGTGATAAAGGTTTAAATTTTAACGTTTTCGTAGACTGATAATCTCAGGGATTGTCTGATTGACTCACTGACGGATGGATGCATAAATGCATGCATGGATGAATACCACTCTATTGCAGGGTAGATCATTCCCATTCACCTCTGTGGTTGGCTCAGAAAGTAGTCCGTTATCACGTGATATTTTCGTCACGTGACCATAACTCAAAATGGCGACACAATGTCGGTGAAAGAAAGACCAATCGTAAGATTCTGCTCAGTAAAGAAGTTTGAAAAAATAGTTCCATTGTATACAGGTAAATTCATCTGTTTGAATGCACCTATAATGTATCCGGGATCATATTTCCTTTGCCTACTTTATTCTGTTACACATGAAACAGTTAAATAGTAACAAAACATGTTTTCCTCGGTTTGACAAGATTCTTGTCATTTAGCCCGTTGCAGAGATGTATGATGAGAGTAAACGGAAGACAACTCTGCTCGAAAACTGGATGAATGGATGAATGGATGGATGGAAAGATGAATTGCATGGTTTTCCACGTAATAGACATTGTTTATGTTATTTTACATACCTTCTGGTCTTCACGAGAATCTGAGATATGAATTTTTTCTCATCGACACCCTGGCGAAAGCCTCAGTGCTACAGAGGCTTGAATCCAAACCCTCCAGGCTACGACTGCTACATTTTACTGATGGACCATCCATGATCTGAAATTATCCATTAAAAAATGGTACTGCAATAGAAGCACGTCTTTTTTTTCCGGGATCGCCTCAGACGACCAAGAGGTAATCTTAATCCGGCTTACATTTGCGAGACAACAAAGTAAGTGTGAAACAAATGGTTTAGTTTTTCTTTGAATGGATTGAAAACATTTTGGGAAAAAGGAGAAAATGCTGGTCACCAGCATTTTCTCCTTTTTCCCACAATGTTTTCAAAAGCTATAATCGCTGTAGCTAAGGGTCGCGAATCCTCGATATTGTATATAGTAAAGAGTTACGTTGAAATTCCAAGGTAAACTCAGAACCTGATTTTATTTTCCGTGTATCAAAAGTCCGACCGACCACACGCTTTGTGCAATCTGACTTTGGTTTATTGTCCATTAAACAGCTACGCTTGTTGCCAGTGTCGGAAAAGAGAGAAGGGTAGTTTGATTACATTGCAACGCCATTAACAAGAACAGCATGAAATAAATACATATAGTGTTCATTGAAATACAAGGCAATCTTTGCGAAAGTTGTACTGGGGGACACCGGGCATCCTGAAAATTATCCGGTAGATTACTTCATGAGCACGTGATTAAGTTCAGCAAATCATATCGTCTTGCTGTTGTGATTACCACATTCACTAGTATCCGTTGTATCTCCTGTTATCATCCGACAGACCGTTGAGATGAAGATCGATACACATCTTCGCCAGCCAAGGGTAACGATCAACTACGCTACTGTACCCTTGGCGGATCGAGCTTGATTTTTACATTCCTCGATACGCATTTTCATTGGTTACAGCCAGCTCTAACTGCTCAATCAAATCGCTCCTAGCATTTCATCTTTGATAAAAATAGAACAAGGTCGCGACCTTTCGGATAAAAATAGAAGGTAAACATGGATAACACCGTGGATGTGTGCAGGATCTGTAGTGATTTACTTAGTATACCGAAAAAACATAACGAGCAATATTTACAGAAAGTTTCAGTGTGATCGATCAATTATCGGAGGTTTTAGGCTCTATTTCAGCACCTGACGATGAAATGTCGAAGTACGTTTGTGGTTATTGCTTCATGTTGAATTATTGTAATCGTAAGCGGTTTGTAAAACGATATTTCATTGGCTATCAGAAATGAGATGTAAAGGGGTATAAAAACAGTATCCGATATATAGGGGACGTACCGCAGGAATCTCGAAATCGGGCTCGATCCGCCACCGTAAGATCCACGTACATGTAGTGCGTTCGTAACCTTGGCTCGCGAAGATGATCGATACAAGCCTACCAAATTTTAAAATGACCAGCAGCTTTTCCTATAATCGAAAATTGGTAACCTGTGTTACCGTTTACAAATAGTGGCGTATGATTGCAGGTTCGAATCATCTCTACCCTGATTAAACATTACTATGTAAATCTTTCAGCCTCAAATATAATAACTTTATCGATGGCAGAAGTTATGATATTCTGAAACTCCGAAAGAATTTCATTGGTAAAATTTTACCTACGGAGCCAACGGCATAGATAAAAAATCTATCGTCGCAAATATGGAGAACCTCTGGCGAGGATAAATAAACGCAAAAACGAATCAATGTAGAACAAGCTGTCAAGGCCTGAAGCTAAGCTAGTCACGTTCCAGGGCTAGTAGCCTTGCCGGTTGTTTCACCTATCCAAACTTTCTCAAGTACATTGAGCAACGCCGTCTGTCCAAGCCACTGACTAGTACAACTTTCCCACGTGCACACCATCGAAAAACATGTGGAGTACTAGAGAGAGGAGAATACCTTTTGTCGCAAATCTTTGAAAAATGTTTGACCTGGCGGCTGGGATTCGATCCAATGACCTTTGAATTAAAAACTGTTTTTGTTGCCGCCTGAGCAACAGAGCTCGGCCCTAATTAAGGCATATGCAACCGAATATCACTTCCGGTGGAAAATTATCAGATTTCCGGCCAATAATCCTTGCGCAATACCGGCAATCCGGAACACGTGTACGAGTAACTTGACCCAATATCAAGGTCGGCTCTTTTTTCCTTGTATGTCACGTGTCTCTAAATGTAACACCTCGCTCGTGCTGCATCGTACGCGTCTACATTGTTTGACACTCGTATGAGTGAGACACTAGGATAATATGACGTAAAAAAAAAATTTTTTCCTGTAATTGAATAATTCTTTGTGTTGTATGTACATGTATGCATTTTAAGTCAGATGTGCATGATTAAAAACCTTTATGCCATGTGGTCCGGTTTTTAAATCAAAGGTTTTAAGAAACATCGTTGGTAAAGAAGAAATGCCGAGTGCCAGCATTTTCTTCTTTTTACCCACAATATTTCCAACCAGCTTGTCAAGGTCTACTGGTATTATCTGAGATCGTTTGAGAGCACACAAACTAAAAAAAAAAAACAGATCAAAATTTGGTTTAATATTTCTATACAGTCACAATTAGACTTACTACCTTGACCAGGCGTTAACCTTTAGGCGACAGACCGCGACTCAGGGACCTTTTGCGGACAGTCTAGATCAAGATCAGAATGCACAAAACGTGCAGTCTGATCTTGGATCTACCCTGTCCGATAAGGAGATATTTCTCCCCCCCCCCCCACAACCCACACAGTCACTTTGAAGTAGCAATGTTTGGGATTTTACAATCGACTTTAGAATATCATTCAACATTTTTACTATTTAGCAGGACTGTAGGTTGACAAAAATCAGTGGATTTAATGTTTGAGGTACAATCAAACGCAACAATCTAAAATAACGGAGACATATCAAATTGCAATAAAGTGTATACTAGGCACTTTAACCCATTGCCACACAATCCCTACTTTTGATGACCCTGAGAGAGAAGCCTTTAGAAAACATTGTGAGAAAAGGAGAAAAAGTGTCCACATGGCATATTAACCCATTGCAACACAACCCCTACTTTTGATGACCCTGAGAGAGAAGCCTTTAGAAAACATTGTGGGAAAAGGAGAAAATGATGGTAACCAGCATTTTCTCCTTTTCCCCACTATGTTTTCTACCCTTCATAAAATAGATGTTAAATTTTCAGTCACATTTATTTTGTCATCTTCAAATGCTTTCAAATTTCAAGTCTATTAATTTGTCTTTTTGTACTGAGTTAACCCCTATCTTGCTATATAACTAAAATTAATGTCTAATTTGACATTGAAATTGTTTCGACGATGACTGTGTTGGAAAGCAGCCAGTGGCTCCGGGATCGCGTGGATAGGTGCACTGGCCGCCGCAATATAACTGAAATAATCTTGAAACGGCGTTAAACACCAGTCAATCAACCAATCAACATTTAAGACCCAAATATTGCTTATTCAAAGATATGTTATATCTCTTTATCGGACAGTGTAGGTCAAAGATCAGACTGCACGTTCTGTGCAGTCTGATCTTGATCTACACTGTCCGCAAAAGGTCAGCAAGACGAGCTTAGCAGCCTAAGGATTAAGATAGTGGATCCGTAATAGAAAACAGCTACATGTATTTCAACTATGAAAACTATATATATCATCATACAAAATTTGCTATTATTAAAGATAAGTATTATTGTACCACTTTAACCTAGCCACTTTTTCCTTTTTTTTCCTTATTAGAATTATCATTTATAAATCTAAAAACACTTTATTCTCATAACAAACGGAGATAATAATTACCTCCGTTGTCTGAAAACTAACAAAAGTATCAACAGATAATTTCAAGACAGACATCAAAGGAATTTCTGGTCGGTTAAAAATATGCAAAAGTATTATATCTGCATAAATCCGTGTTTATCAACTATCATAACAATTTATTCAATGCTGCACTAGGAGTGTTATGGGTCTACTACCTTAAGGTAAGACCTGTGTAATGGAAAACAGCTATTTCCATTAAAATATCATCCTGCAAAATTAGCTATAATTAACCCATTACCACACAAGAAATATTTAGACTGGTCCAAATTCAAAGCATTTGCAGACGACAAAATAAATGTGACTGAAAAATTGAAATTTGTTTTGGGAAGGGTAGAAAACACTGTGGGAAAAGGAGAAAATGCTGGTTACCAGCATTTTCTCCTTTTCCCACAGGGTTTTCAAAAGGCTTCTTTCTCAGGGGCGTCAAAAGTAGGGATTGAGTGGTAATGGGTTAAGAATGAGTATTATTGAACTCCTTTCACCATTTCATTTTTTCCATTTTTTCCTTCTTTAAATTATCATCTATAAATCTAAAACCACTATATTGTCAATTCAAAAAGAGATAATAATTACCTCCCTTTTCAGAAAACCAAAGTATGAAAAAATAATTTCAAGATAGACATAAACGGAATTTCTGATCTGTTAGAAATGTGCAAAAATATTATTTCTGCATAAATCCTTATTTATCCTTACATGTATTTATCAACCAATTACAATTTTCACCGGAAGTGCACTACCTTATACCGACTGGTTTCCAGGATGATTATCGTAGAAACGATGATCAGTGATGAAAGAGGAATGAATTCTGCAGCAGTTATTACAATCGATCCTCAGAAATAAATTAACTGGGCCAGGAATTCGAACTGACGACCATCTGTATTCAATTTCTGTACGTTACCGACTGACCTGCCGGGCTGTGGCGGGTGTAAAGAAGGCTAGTGAGAAATCTAGATAAATAAACAAATAAAAGAACACACACAGACATTTGTCTCGTTCCCGCTGTTTGATCTTCCGTTCACATAGTGTAATCTTCACACGTTCTTATTGACAAAGCCCCTCTGGTCAGTTGGTCAATTGGTCAGTTTACCCTTTAAGCCAATACCACACAACCCCTTCTTTTGACGACCCTAAGAGAGAAGTCTTTAGAAAAGATTGTGGGAAAAGGAGAAAATGCTGGTCACCAGAATTTTCTCATTTTCCCACAATGTTTTCTACCCTCCAAAAAAAAAAAAAAAATTTAGTCACTTTTATTTTGTCGTCTGCAAATGCTTTCGAATTTGGCTTTACGCAGCGCCTAGCAGGTTACTTTGGTTTGTATTAGAGTTTAACGCCGTTTTAACAGCTTAAGTCATAGTATGGCGGTCAGTGACGCACCCACGTATTTCCTGGCTTTCTCACACCTGTACTGACACAATTTTCTTTCCAAAGCCACTGACTACTTTTCTCACATGTATGAGAGGTGAGAGGCGAAAAATCGCCGGAAAAAAAGTTTGCCAAAACCGGATATCGAACCCGCTACCTCCACAGATCACGTGTCATATACCCTTAGTATTGAGCCATGCGGCCTAGCACGTTAGGGGTTAACCTTATCCAGCTATATAACTGAAATAAAATTGTCAATTCGACGGTAGAAACCTGAATAATGCCTTTTCAAAGTTATGTTTTGGACATCAATATCTCTATATCGGACAGTGTGGATCCAAGATCAGACTGCACGTTCTGTGCAGTCTGATCTTGATCTAAGCTGTCTGCAAAAGTTCGGCGAGTCGCGCTTAGCAACCGAAGGGTTAATATAGAAAATCCCTGATACCGAAGGGTGTCCGATTTCGGAGATGGAAAACAAAATGACCGCCAAGTACCGTTGCTATATTTTGATCTTGATGTTGAGGTAATTATCTAAATCAAATATTTGATCGCTACTTGATGAATCAAAAGTTAATCGATTTGTAAAATGCCTCGGGCGACAACTATTTGTTTTTCTTGTTGTTGTTGTTGTCTTTTAGCAGACAGTGAAGATGAAGATCTGGCCGTAATCAACGCCCAGTACGATCATGTATCTACACTGTCCGATAACAAATAACAGTCTGACCAAACCAAATTTCGAGCTGGGATTTCATTCCATTTTACTATCTTTTTCTTCGAATTTTTGGAAGTCTCCATTTTATATTTAACCCATTACCAAACAACAACATTTTAGACTGGTCCAAATTGAAAGCATTTGCAGACGACAAAATAACAGTGACTGAAAATTTGAAATATGGTTTGTGAAGGGTAGAAAACATGGTGGGAAAAGGAGAAAATGCTGGTTAACAGCATTTTCTCCTTTTCTCACAATGTTTTCTAAAGGCTCCTTTCTCAGAAGCGTCAAAAGTTGGGATTGTGTTGTAATGGGTTAATTCATCTTATTTCATGTTTTCCGGTGGGTCATCAAGAAATATCGGTGAAATATTTTTCGATATTTCATGGTTACTACCACTGAAAATACCGATTTTTATAATCTAATTACCTAGGTAAAATGCGCTTGACCCACAACCAGATGGAAATATGATGTCATTTACCTTACATTTCTCGCGCTTGACGTAATATTGTAATGCTTTGCTATGCAGAGGGGTATGCCACAGGGAATAACTGAAAATGATTGTACTGGACTTTGATAAAGTTCCTCCAAGAAAGTGTTAAAAGCATGAAATGAATAGATTATTTGTATTTTTCTGTTAAAGATCGAAATTTATTTCATCTCGTTAACAGCCGCTCGTCGGAAAATATTATACCGATTATGTTCACTCGATGAAATGAATGCCGATCTTTAACCGAAAAAAAAAAAACCCCACACACAATTATCTTCTGTATATTATCTAAATACGAAGCTCATTGACACTGAATATTTTCTTTTCACCCATTGTATTGTCAAACTTACATGTTATTTTGCTCATACGTAGATGTATGTGTACATTTATGAAAAAAAGGTTTGTATTGCATTGTGGTTTATTGCATCTCATGATATAGTGTTGAATTCTGGTACACAATCTCGACTTTTAACGACCCTGAGAAAGAAGCCTTTTGAAAACACGGTGGGAAAAGAAGAAAATGCTGGTAACCAGCATTTTCTCCTTTTTCCACGAAGTTTTCTTCCTTTCCCACAGCAAATGTTAATGTTTTCAGTCAATAGAATAAAACGTAGCATGCAACTGGTAAAAAAGTACGGACAAAGTCGTTCTGCAGGCATTTGTGAAGGCAATTTTACCATTTGCTGGCTACGTTTTATTCTTACGCGGTAAGAGTACAACGTAGTGCTCATGCAATTGATAAAAAAGCACGGACAAGTTTATTCTGCGGGCATCTGTGGAGGCCTATTCTTTGGCAAGAAGTGGGTAAAAAGCCAACGTAGTTTGCTACGTCGGGAAAAAAAAGGGTTGGTTGACTGTAGTGTGTACACAGACTCTTCAAACGGTCCCCAAATCAACAAATGGAATAAAAGAAATCGGAGACTTTTTTTATAATTTGTCTCTTGATGTTAGGGTAGTTAATTAAATAACAGTTTAATAATCGATGTAACTTATTGACTGATCGAACTACAAAAAGAAAATTAACATTCGGATAGAAAGAAAAAGAGGATTGGGGGTGATGGGTAGTAGGCGTGATCTACATATTAACCCTTTACTCCATAGATACTCATTTCTACGCATTGCTTGTAGGAGCCTTTGGAAAACATTGTGGCAAAAGGTGAAATTGCTCGTGACGAGCAATTCCACTTTTTGTCACGATGTTTTCTATGCTATCAAAAGGTGTCATATACACATAAGAAAGGGGTTCATCCTTACTGTTATTTAGGGTCAATTAGAGATACTATAGAAATGCCTTATGAGGTAAAAGGTTAAAACCGAATATTCAAGGAAAAAACTCTTAAAGAGAAAACCAGGAACGAGTACATGTATGTTTTGCTTTTAACACTTTATTCTTAACATTTAGGCCGCTAAGACCGACTCACTGACCTCTTGCGGACAGTGTAGATTAAGATCAGATTGTCCGACTGGTGTCCGTGGTTGTGAGGTAGAGCGTTGGCCTCGTAACCATGAGGTCCCGAGTTCGATACCCGGGAGTGGGTGTAAACTTTGGGATTTTTCATTGGCCCCAACATTCGGCGCTAGTAGCGGTGAAGTTCCCAGGAAGCCGTTGTCTGCGCATGTCATATTCTTCGAAGATTCAACCTGTCTTATATGACGCATTACTAACCCCGAAAGTGGGCAGACTGTAACAATACGCTCTATAAAGTAGCAATGTAGAAAATAGCTTTTATCAATACGTTTGAGGGGTAATCAGACCTACTTTAGCTCCAGATTTCTCTATACTGCTGATCATAGGTGAATTGTACTTGGTAGGTTTTATTGAGTAAACGTTTATTTTAGTTTGAAATTCAAAGGAACGGTTGTCGCGTAGGAAAGTGGTTCAAATCTGTACCCAGAATCCCCAAATTAGATAGATGAGTATTTATAGAATGCCATCTAGCGGAAGATAATGCCCAGGAAGCAGAATGGAGAGAGATTTGTGTATGTTGTAAGAGCTTGTTTCTAAATCGATGTAAATAAATACGTTTCACTAAATCTACACTGTCAGATCTGAAATGTGACCCTTCATGCAAAAAAGGACATCTGGAAACTGCGAAAAGTATCAACCCTGGTCAGACTGCGCGAATTGCGCAGTCTGACCAGGGTCGACACTTTTCGTTTTCATAGACATTCAATTGCTGGTCTGCAAATGTTTTCATTGAGAAGAAGTCCGACATTTCGTCGTCTAGCTAACTTGTCGGTGTTATTCTTGGCAATATTGTAAAACGGAAATGGTGCCTCTTCATAATTACCGGTAAATATATCCGGTAAAATAGCGTTTAAATCCGTGAAAAGTCATCATAAGCTATTTATCTCGTTTATACCACGCGACGAGACAGATGCAGGGGGTGTTTTATAATGGGGGCGGACATGTAACCAATCAGCGGGAAGAACAGCGCGTGACGGTCACGCGACAAAACGGAAATCCATACTGCGCATGCCCTACAAATCGACCAGCCACCTTTCCTTTATTAGCTTACCGGCGTGAGCTTATTTAAAATTCATCTAAGCCCCCAAATATTGCGGCGATTTCCGCCTTTGATGTATTTATGTTATACAAATAAAATTAATGTTTGTAACAAAAACACGAAGAAATTCAATCCCGGCCGCCAAACGAAACCACAATTATTCTAAACTAAACAAAGTTTCCTACATGTTTAATGATTGTCTAAAATTCGAGTCAAGAGGTTTTAATTTGTCTACCTTCATTATAAAAGATAACTCTATGTATCTTTTTGTGGAAATACATTGCGCTGCTCTACTTATGATCTTGGTCCACATGGCCGTCGAGCCGAACAAATCAGGTCTGTTGATCTGATTAAATTTTGTTCAAGACCTGAAAAAAAGGGTTCACAGGCTCAAATCTCGAGCTCGGGCAGTTCCTTTTGGAGAACATATACGATTCACTGGGACAGGATTACTTCCTCTCTAACTAATGTCCATGATTTCAATCATTTTGGGAAGAAATCTGTGGCCAGGCCGGCCAGGCAGGCATTTTGAGCGAACTACTGGTAATATTAATGATAAAGAACTCAAAAAGAAGGAATAGGTGCACTGGCCACTGCGATAAACATGTAATAAAAATAATATTGTAAGTGCCATATAGACAAACGAGTTGATCTACGCCACTCGACAACTGGCTACTTCAGGTCAGCCTTGGCAAGGAAGAACGGGAAGAAATTGGCCTGGCCGGGGGTTCGAATCAGCAACACACTGTTTTCAAGTGTTGTCCGTTTCTTTATTGAGAATGGTTGAAAAATAAAGGTCCCCGTTTCTTTCAGGATCATTCCTGATCTATTCGATATATAGAGGATATTTAATTTTTTTCGTTTACGGATCGAAATTTATTTCATTGAATGAACATGATCGGTAATATTTTCACGAGTGGCTGCGCCATTCGTGGAAATATTATCAATGGTGTTCTCGAGATGAAATAAATTTCGATCTCAGACCGAAAAAAAAAATCTATTTATTTGATGCTTTTAATCCTTTCTGGGAGGAACTTTCTCAAATCCAGGACATTTATTCCCTATGGCATACTCCCTCCGCATAACAGCACATCACAATATTACGTCAAGCGCGAGAAATGTAAAGTAAATGACGTCATATTTCCATCTGGTTGTGAGCCACGTGTACATGAATTTTACATAGGTAACTAGAATATAAAAATCGGTATTTTCACTGGTCGTAACCATGAAATATTGAGAAATATTTCACCCATATTTCTCCATAACCTACCGAAAAGTATGAAATAAAATGTCTTTTTTTTCACACTTAGGCCTATACAATATACTCTGTCATGGGATATAATTTTGTAACTGTTTTTGGACAATGGAAAATGGAGAAGTATTGCAGATCAGACATGCTTTGTAAAAAGAGGTCTTACTGCATCTCTGTGATGTACCATACCAACCACGTAGTCACATAGCTATAGATCCATGAAAACAATTTTGTTTAATAGTCCTCAAAATCATGAGGTAGAATGGCTTTTTCACATGCAGAAATTAACTAAATGCAAACTGTTTCGGCCCAGGTCAGCCTGCGCAGACTGCGCAGGCTGACCTGGGTCGATACACTCTGCAGATCTCTGCATTAATAAGCCCATTTTTTCACAGAGTATGGCTAAACTATATTTAGCCCGATATCTATTGAAGCTAATGTCTTCTTTTTTCAAGATGATTCTAGATTAATATTCACATCTTTTCTTTTCGTTTGTGTGTGTATGACTATTTCATGATCTATTCTGGGAGAAAGACCTTCAAGTAAAATTAAGAAAAAATGAAGGTATTTAGCCAGATTTCACCCTAAAATAAAAGTCAGATTTCGTTTCGGACGGGCAAAGGATTTCTTTTTTTTATTATTTTTTTTTCACCGGTAATCTGAGTAAATTATAAATATTTGTACGAGGAGTGTGGTTGTTGCGGGGATTTCATTGCCGTATTAGACGCTAAACAAGATCAAACGGAAAGAAATTGATGCGGACGAGACGATTTTACATGGACGTCTTTTTATCCATTTTTTTTTAAACCTTTTACCACGCAGTCCTGAGTATTAACGACCCTGAAAAAATAGATATCGTGTATACTTAAAAAATAAAGCTTCGGAAAACATTGCGGGACAAGGAGAAAATGCTGTTTTAAGGCAATCTTCTTTTTTTTTCCAACATTTCTTTCTACTCTTCAAATAACGTTTTTTCATTTTTTTTTTTTAAATTTTATTGTCATCTGAAAATGCTTTCAAACTGATAATGTATAAGATTTTGTGGTACAGAGCTAATATTTCCTGTTAAAAAAAATGAAGCCTAATTTTTACAAATTGAAAGTGTTTTCAGATAACAACATAAATGTTGCTAATTAAACGATTGAATTTGTCTTTGTAAAGGAACAAAACGTTGTGGAAAAGTAGAAAAATGTTGATTACCAGCATCTACTTCTTTCTCAACAATATTAATCTTTAATAGCATTTTCCTTGAGGTCGCCAGAACTCGAGCTTGTTTGTAAATGGTAGAATTCTTTCATTTCCTACAGTGTTTTTTTCCTTCCTTGACACATACTACCATTTGCCACACAGTTATCTAGAAATCTGTCAAACAAGATAAGTTTAGATTGTTATTTAGATTGTTATTGTAAATTGTTAAGACAATAGATCGCATCTATTACATGTATTTATTTTTCTTTTAAATGATTGTCTGTAAAATTATCAGCTCCTGGGTCCGTGTTCACCAACCACTCTTATGAACGTTCTTAGTCTTCTACTTGAAATTTTCTGATTGTGAAAGTAACAAAACCTCTGATTGGCTAAACCAAATGGTTTAGCCAATCAGATGTTCTGTTACTTTCAAATTGACGAAATTCAGAATAAGACTCAGAACGTTCTTAAGAATGGTTGGTGAATACGACCCCAGATTTATCTTTAAAAAACCCATGATTCCTGCAGTTTCTGCAATCCTTGGTCCATACTCACGATCCATTCTTGGTGTCATTCTAAGGAGAATCATATTTTTGGAAAACGGCGAAACTTTTGGCTGAGCCAATCGAGAGCTGTGTTACCATAGAATTAAGAAAATATAATAATTAAAGGAGAAAAGTTTTAAGCCTTTAAAATACAACCATGTGATCCCTAGTACTATACTAAAAAAAAAGAAGAAGAATCAATTTAGAAAATGTCAGGGTAGGAGAAAATGCCGTTCATAAGTAATTACTATAGAATTAAGAAAAATATAAAAATATTGGAGATACAATTTTTTAGCCTTTACTAAACAACCATAATTATGATCCTTAGATTAACTATACTGAAAAAAAAAGAGAAAAATTAATTTGAAAATGTCAGGATAGAAGGAAATGCTGTTAATAAGTATTTTAAGATACTTCCATAACTTTTTTTTTTATTTAAAACTTTCATTTACACAGGTTAACAACTAAGCCGAATTCGATTTTTAGACTTGCCAATGCTGAAAGAAAATGCAGACAAAAAATCAAAATAATGTTGAAATGGTGCATGCAGTTAGCAAATGTCACTGTATTTGATAATCACGCCGGGAGGGTCAGAATTGTTCAATACTACTCCGCAAAGCCAATTTCAGGACTTTGAGTGCTTTGATTTGTTTTCTTCTATTCACTGCTTAACCCTTTATCAGACGACAAATTTTACAAGTACTGTGGACCAAATTGAAAGCAGTTGCAGACGACAAAAAAAAAAAAAAAAAAACGCAACTGAAAAGTTGAAATTTGTTTTGGGAAGGATAGAGAACATTTTGGGAAAAGGAGAAAATGCTGGTTACAGCCACGAGTGAAAACATTACCGATGGTGTTCACGAGATGAGATAAATTTCGATCTTTAATCGGGGAAACCCCCCCCCCCCCAAATATTCTATTTATTTCATGCTTTCAACCCTGTATAGGAGGAACTTTGTCGAGAAATGTAAGGTAAATGACGTCATATTCCCATCTGGTTGTGAGGCATCCGCATTTTACCTGGGTAGCTAGAATATAAGAATCTGTATTTTCACTGGTCGTAAGCATGGAATATCGAAAAATATTTCACTGATATTTCTCGATAACCCACCGGAAAGCACGAAATAAGTAACGTGTATTTGGATTTTTATTATCAGCTCTGCATGTTTCATTTAACGTATACTTGGCAGGCTAGAGACTAAAAAGTTTTGGAAGAATCTTGGCTCTTCTAGGCTCGAACACATTGAAAGCAATTGCAGATAACATGGTTAATGTGGGACAGACAAAGCAATGTGTTCGAAAGACAATTTTGAGAAAGGATAAAATACTGGTTACCAGCATTTTCTCAGATTTTTCCCCGGACCCTTATAGGCTGCTAAGCACGACTCGGTGACCTTTTCCGGGCAGTGTAGATAAAAGATCAGACTGCACGGAACGTGCAGTCTGATCTTGGATCTACACTGTTCGATTAACCCGTTACCAAACAATCCCTGGTTTTCAAGTCCCTAAAAAAGAAGCCTTTTGAAAACATTGTGTGAAAAGGAGAAAACCAGCATTTTCTCCTTTTCCCACAACGTTTTCTACCTTTCCCAAAACAAATTTCAATTTTTGAGTCACATTTATTTTGTATGCCGTAGATACTTCCAATTGGGACGAGTCTAAAATTATCTTGTGTGGTAAAGAGTTAAGTGATATCGTCTCAAAAAATAGTTTTGAAATCAACGTCTAGCTTTTTCTTTCTTTTTTTTTTTTTGCTTGAAAGCTTCATTTTAACTTATTTGGGAAGTTAAGGGTTAATATGTTCTATAGCTATTTGTTCTCAGGGTTACTTGCATCCTGTAAAGGGTTAATTGCAAAGCAAATGATGTGCCGTATATATTCAATTGGACAGGAAAAAATCTCTGCAGATATTCCGATTTCATCCCTTTTGTTTGTTTTGAGCATTTCAGATAAATATTGAATATAAAATTACGTTCCCTGCAATCTGATCTTAATCTGCACAAACCATAAAAGCGACAAAAAGATTGAATAGGGCGCCGGAATCGGGGGCAAAAAAGAAATAGAATGGGTCGTAAAACTGCAAGTTATTAGGCTAAAATCATTTCATGCCCATCTTTTTATATCATAGAATTTCTCGAGACTTAATTAAGCTACGCTAATTAACTCCATTATTCGTAAATTAATTTATTTCGGTGTTTTCTATTGCGAATACGACGTAATATTAGATGCCTTTGCGAAGTGTGTTTTGTTCTACTCAAAATAGATTTTATATTCGAAATACAGGCGCAGAAACTGGTCGGGTGTGTCGAGCCGGGGACGAGACAGGAACACCTGCACGGTGACAGTGAGAAAGCCCTAAATTACTGGGTGATTTTAACTTTTTTTATCGAACGAAAAGAATTTGGAATCTACCGAATTAAAAGCAAATTACTTTTTTACACTGTGGCTCAAAAGGGTATTCTTTTTCATAGAAAATAAATAATTTTAACAGCTTGTGGTAAAAGGAGAAAGTAGTCGGTTTACTTCAAAAACTTCGTAACTACAGCTTGAAACAAGCTGTAGTTACGAGGTTTTTGAAGTAAACCGACCAAAAACTCATTTTTACCATAACGAGTTCAAAACCTCTCCCGGAAGGGAGAAACACGGTTGGAAAAAGATAAGGCTGGTTTCTATAGTATAAAAGCCTTTTCCCGAAAGGTTGTTCAGACTCGGCATTGTTTGGTGTTAGGGAAATATTATTGTCAAGAACACTTAGTGGAACCCTGGAAGACTGGAAGACCAATGATTACAAAAACAAAAACAGAAGTATAGCTTATGATGACAATAGCATTATGGCAGAGATACATAAGGCATATACATTGGGTTAACAGCAAGATAGGCATACGTACAATTTGCTACTTTGGAAAAAAGAAATACTAAATCGTTAAAACGAAATGCTATTTCGAGAAAACGAAATGGGTATGTTCGGAACACTTGGTTGTCGTAGTATACAGACTTTGTAGTCACTCATCTCACATGTCCATGGCGGACGATGACAACCAAGTGTTCCGAACATACCTATTTCGTTTTCTCGAAATGGCAATTCTTTTTAACGATTTAGTATCTCGTTTTCCCGAAATAACATTTCGTTTTCTCGAAATAGCATTTCGATGTAGGATTTCGTTTCCTCTAGACAGTATTTCGTATGAATGACTCAGGAATTCGTTATTTGAAAAAAAAAAAAAATGTGTAGAGCATGACACGTATACCGGGCTTCGTAAAAGGCAAACTCTCGTCGTCTATTTTTTTGACCATTTACAGAAAATTTTTGAGGTTTACAAATTTTCATGTTTTGTTTGGAATGGTACAGCCGTTATCGCATAAAAAAGGGTTCAAAATGTTTAAGCCATACTCTCCGAAATTGGGGCTTTGTGCATTTATAAAAAAGTTTCGAACAATGTCAGCCTGCGCATAGACTATTTTTCTTCTTCTTCTTTTTCTTCTTCTTCTTCTTTTGTACGTCAAAGGATCATTTTACTTTATGATTCATTATTTCTTTCAAGTACATGTATCTAAGGGCGACTTAATTCGTTATTTTATGATCATGAGCATGTACTCCATTTACGGGAACAAATTTATAAGTCAGTATTTTCTAGGAAATCAAGCAGTCACTCTCTGTCAAATATTTGTATGTTATTTCTTTGTATTATGGGCCGGTGGCCTAGACACTGAATAAATAAAATGTAAAAATGTCTTAAAAAATTCAGTCGGTTGTTATTAAAAATGGATCAGCATCATGCACATCATCGGTTTGCTTCCAAAACCTCGTAACTACAGCTTATTTCAAGCTGTAGTTACGAGGTTTTGGAAGCAAACCGACGATATAGTAGATCAAGGTCCCCTTTTGTCAGAGTACTGTTTAATTTTATATATAAAAGAAAATATATTTGACCAGGTATCAGAGAGGTCGAAATGATACTAGTGTGCTCTGTTGACAAAGTGGACTTTACAGCGCGTTTTGGTATGATCTCTTATACGTTGACCTTGTGTAGTTCTGGATTCTGTATGTGTGCAAATTTCTATGAATATCAATGTATCTTCTGAGCATACATCAATACTTAGCGTTTGAGGTAGGTTCATGCATTTCAAAGTGTAGTCTTGAGCTAAGATCTAACTAATCCCTTAAAAACTTTCTTTGCTTTATTCTCCAGAATTTTCTTCATTTGTAAGTAACACAACTAACTAATCCCTTAAAAACGTTATTTGCCTTATTCTGTAAGTAACACAACTAACTAATCCCTTAAAAACGTTCTTTGCCTTATTCTCCAGAATTTTCTTCATTTGTAAGTAACACAACTTCTGATTGGCTAAACCATTCGGTTTAGCCTATCAGAAGATGTGTTACTTACAAATGTGGAAAATCTTGAAGAACCAGATGAAGAATATTCTCAAGAATGGTTATTGAATACGGGCCCTGACAAAGAAAATGAAGGTTATGAAGGAAACGGGAACGTTTAATTAATTGACACTTGGCAAATAGATCTGCTCTCATCCGTAGCTGAAGGACGTCCGTCACGCGCGTGTCAGAGGCGGGAAAAGTAAACTGAAATCACGCCCCACGCGAGAGTTTAAATCACGTGCTGTCAACTTCCGCAACTTGACCAATTTCATAAACAATGTATGTCAGGGAAAAGCGTTGTTGCAGCAGACAGATACTAATGTGAGCATCAAATTTTGACAAAGTGTATCTACCTCCCTGTCAGACTCAAGCAGACAATACGTCTCCATGAAAATTTATGATTACCAACATGCAACCTTGAAAACATGCACAGTTACACTGAGTGTACCGTCAACTGATCCTGCTTGAATCCTTGATTAAGGTCTATTTCAGATACAAATATCATACTTTACTTCAAAAACATCGTAACTGCAGCTTGTTTCAAGCTGCAGTTAAGAGGTTTTTAAAAGGTTTTTTGAAGTAAACCGACGATATGCAGTTTTTGGACAATACTGGCACTTATACTTAAATGGCAAAGACATTAGACTGACCCAGACTCAAAGAATATGCTAACGACAAATGAAAAATACATCTTCACTCATTTTCATCCAGTTTTTTAACCAATTTTATATTTGTGACCCGTTACTCAGGAAGGGACCGTCTGGGAACTCCGAAAAGTGTCGATTCTGGTCAGACTGCGCGGATTGCGTATAGGCTGACCAGGTTCAACACTTTTCGCTTCTATGATATTTTCTGTATGAAAAGTGGTCATTCTACCTTGTTGTACAATCATTGTTTAACTAGCAACTGAAATCGACCTGCTCTATCTTTGATCTGTTTCATCTAATTGATGTACAGAATTTCTAGATGGTCCCTTTTTGCGTGACGGATCACATTTCTTTCATATAAAATGTTACTCACCTGATACAGATGTCTTTATAGGTGTAGAAAAAATGTGGATAAAATTAATGAGAATATACTTGTTATTAACATATTCCGCTTTTACCATATCATTTTAGCAGCAGTTTTCTTGGGTCATTATATCACATGATTGTTAGGTACAGTCTTAAGCAGATTTTACGACGATCAAACATTATTATCATACACCCGGACTGCCAGTCACAGGATGTGAAACATGGTGGCACCCATCAAATCGATTATAGCGCAACTGCAACACAAAGTCATGGTATTAAATGATAAACAACCTATCCCTAAAAAAAATTGATGGGCCGAGCTGGAAAATAAATGTTCAAATGTTTGTAATTGGAAAGGTACTTAAAAAGATTCGACCGGAAAATTGTGAAATAGATCTATTGATTGCGTTCTAAGTGGGCTGATACGATTTTTCAGAAGGGTGAGGCAGTGTCCTTCTGGCGAATAAATGTACCGTGTAGGTGCAGATCAAGCTGCGTGATGCAGCCAAAAGACTTGACCAAGGGATCACCCGAGGATAGCAATAACAAATTTTATTTCATGCTTTCCGGTAGGATATCGAGAAATAGCAGTGAAAATATTTTTCGATCTTACACTAGTACCACAAGTGAAAATACCGATTTTCATGTTCATGTTGCCTAGTTTAATTGAACGTGCCTGACAACCAGATGGGAAATATGACGTCATGTACTTTACATTTCTCGCGCTTGACGTAATATTGTAATACGTTGCTATGCGGAAGGGGTACACCACGGGGAATAACGGAAAAGAACTGTACTCGATTTTGATAAAGCTCCTCGTAGAAAGGGTTAAAAGCATGAAAAAAAATAGAAAATTTGCTTTTTTCGGTGAAAGATCGAAATTTATTTCATCGAGTGAACATCATCGGTAATATTTTTACGAGTGGCTGCGCCACTCGTGAAAATATCACCGATGATGTTCACGAGAACCTTTATCATGCTAAATAAAAGAAACGAAACTTTCAAGTCTATAGTAAAAACCTTTTTTTTTTCCTATTTCAAACGTATTTTTTGAGGATAAATATCTCCTCATCGGAAACTGTAGATCTAAGATCAGACTGCACGTTCTGTGCAGTCTGATCTTGATCTACACAGTCCGCAAAAGGTCACTGAGTCGCGCTTAGCATCTTTAGGATTGAATTATATGATTTAAATTTGAATGCACCTTAAAACCCTCATTGTTTACATCTATTCGCTATTGGGGCTTTAAGTACACTGTGTTCGATTAACTAGTGTATATTTACGGAAAGCTTTAGTGGTCAGAAGCTTTAAAACATAATTGTATTATTTATTAATTTATGCATGTATTAAAAGGCCAAGTGCCCTAAAATGTCACATGCTGTAAAAACAGATTTCAATCACTCTCAAACTTACACCCCTGTTGACCGTTTTTGACTGTCACTGACATTCGGCGACCACACGCAAAACACTGCATTATGAGGTATTTTTCCTAAGTTCTACACACAGACAGGGGCGTAACTAGTCGTCAACTCTTTTGGATTTTCATCAATCAATCAATCAATTAAATTCATTGTTCAAATCATACATACATGATACACGAACAAAGAATACAACTTACATACATATAAAATTATAGAAAGTTTATCCTACTTGATGAATTAAAAGAAACTTTTATACAGATAGTAGAAAATCCGATTGAGGGTATCCTAAATTTAATATTTGGAGAAAAAATTCTCGTTATCGGACAATATAGACCCAAGATCAGAATGCACGTTCTGTGCAGTCTGATCTTGATCTACACTATCCACCAAAGGACAGTGAGTAGCGTTTAGCAGCCCAATGATTAATTGTGTTGATGGGAAGAGGTATCCGGTCTCTGTAAACTTTTGGGAACGATTGTTAAATCTAGTGCATTTTGAGCGCTGTATGGGCTTTATTTCGTATAGAATATTTAACTCTCCACCACACAATCCCAACTTTTAACGACCCTGGGAATGAAGCCTTCTGAAAACATTGAGGGAAAAGGAGAATATACTGGTAACCAGCATTTTATCCTTTTCCCACAATGTTTTCTTCCCTTCCTAAAACAAATTTCTAATTTCCAGTCATTTTTATCTTATCGTCTACAATTGCTTTCATTTTGGACCAGTCTAAAATTTTGTCGTTTGGTAAAGAGTTAATTAAAGTTTTGATAGTATAAAGCCACAATTAAATCATGATCTTGGCCGATCGTACTTTACGTCATATGTATTGAATTTCTCAAAGAAATGTTGAAATGAGATTTCTAATGATTCAGAAATGAATGAATGGATGAATGAATAACTGGATAAATTAATTAATGACAGTAAAGAAATAATAAGAATAATTAGAAATGAAACAAACAAACAGATATAGAAATAAGCAAATTGATATTTAAATGAATAAACAAAACGAATGAACAAATGGAATAAAAGTAAATAAATGAAAAATAAATGAAAAAAAAAAAATGAATTAATAAATAAATAAATAAATAAATAAATAAAACAAACTACGAACTGGATTGGTTTGATCAGAAATCTACTATAATTGAGGATTTCGGTAATGGTAAAGAGTGATGAGGAACAGCTATTGATAAATTGATGTATAAAAAAAGAATGATAAAATGAAATAAAATAAAAATGAAGCAAAACAAAAAGATACAATAAAATGAAATAGAATAACACAAATAGAATAACATAAATAAATAAGTAGATCTAAATAAATAAATAAATAAATAAATAAATAAATAATAAATAAATATAATATAAAATAAATGAATAAATAGATAAATGAATAATAATAGATAGATAGATAGATAGATAGATAGATAGATAGATTAATAAATAAATAAATAAATAAATAAATAAATAAACAGAATGTCGAAGTGGTTTTGTCAGATCAGAAATGAAATAAATTTGGGTATTTCGGTATTGCAAAAGGGTAATACACTTGGAGTGAACAGCTTGTTGACTTCTCTATTGTATTTTGAAGCACGCGACACACAGGGAAAGTGAGGGCAAGACCATCTTTTCCACATATATCGTGTAATAACGAGCCATTCATTGTTATCTATAGTCAATACAGTCAATGTCATCCTATTCATTCCCCTTGTTAAATTATGACGGTAGAGGGCGCTTGTTTATCCAGGTGGGACAGCTTCCGGAAACTACCGGGACATTTTACGTGCATTTCTCATCTTGTCTGTCGAAGAGGTCTTTAAAAAAGAACCGTTGTATTTGTTAAACGAAAGTTGTCAAACGGGTCAGAAACTCGTTTAGTATTCATCCTCACGCGAGAATGCGTAGTGTCATCCGTCCTCTGAACTCTTTCCCCTTTATTCCTCTAGAGGTAGAAATTTATGAGCCATGCTCTGGTAAAAGGCGGCTTAAAGCATTTGATCTATGGTAACATGTAAGCCATCAAATACTTATGGATCCTTAATTAATATCCGGTTCTTTGAAACAACCTACTAAATCATTAGGTAGACTGATCTTTGAGCATAGAGAAAATTGATCGACAGCGAAAATTCTCGGTCCAGGCCAGCCTACACCCACTGCGCAGGCTGACCTGGGTCGCAGTCTAGATAATGAGACGCTACTGTGACTTTTTTTTTCATTTATTGTGTACCGTACCGTCTCAAGTCTGTCGTACATTTTCTAGTAGAAAAGATAAACGGCGCTACACTGCCTTTCTGTGTATCGACCTAGGTCAGCCTGCAAAGTTCGCGCAGGCTCACCTAGAGCGAAACTCTTTGTTATAGTTCATTTTTTGCATGACAATAAGCCAATGTAGGTTTTGAGACAAAATGGATTTTATGGACCCGTTAGCATATGAAGACTTGCTTGGTTTAACCCTTTACCAAACAACAAAATTTTATGCTGGTTCAAGTTGAAAGCACTCGCAAATGACAAAATAAACTTAACCCAAAAATTAAAATTTGTATCCAGCAGCATCAAAAACATTGTGGGAAAAGGAGAAAATGCTGGCTACCAGCATTTTCTCCTTTTCCCACAATGTTTTAAAAAGGCTTCTATCTCAGGGTCGTAAAAACCAGGGATTGTTTGGTAAAGGGTTAAATAGATTTTATTTCACCAGCTTGTGGTTAATATGGGAAAATATTTGCCGAAAAAGGGAAAAGTATGCGAGAACAAGGAGTGCACAGCAGTCCTTATTCTCGCATACCTTTCCCCTTTTCGGCAAATAATTCCCCCCCCCCCCCAGCTTAAATTCCGACATTTCTTTACCCATAACATTTCTAAAAATAGACACATGAAATATAATATACATAATTATTTATAATCTACAATATGACTTGCTTGGTAGCATGCATCATTGAGATCCTTTAAACCTATCAGGAATTTGAATTTAAAACTGTACCTTTCCACCAGTCGTGTAACAAAATGGTCCGGATCATCTCAGAAGTGCGTGGCGATATTTATGGCACAGGCGGTTGCCATCGGCAAGCGAGAGGTTGCGCTCATTAATTTCTCCCTTTGCTATCAGAATACTAAACAGTTAACCCGTATGCTGCTGAGGGAAACTCTCTGGCCTTTTGCGGACAGTGTAGATCAAGATCAGACTGCACAGAACGTGCAGTCTGATCTTTGACATACACTGTCCGATAAAGTTATATTATTCCCCAAACATAACTTTGAAAAAGCAATAATTGGAGTTTTACGATCGAATTGGAAATTCCTATTTAGTTATTTAGCACGATAAGGTTTAACTCTTTACCACACAAGAAAATTTTAGACCAGTCCAAATTGAAAGCAATTGCACAAAATATAGAACAAAATTAATGTGACTTAAAAATTAAAAATTGGTTTTGAATTGGTTTTAAAAGGGTAGAAAACATTGTGGGAAAAGGAGAAAATGCTGGTAACCAGCATTTTCTCCTTTTCCCACAATGTTTTCTAAAGGCTCCTTTCACAGGGTCGTCAGAAGTAGGGATTGTGTGGTTATGGGTTAAGCCATATCCTTTGAAAAGGCGACGTAATGTATCAGTAAATACAATCAATACATGTCAGCCTGCGCTGTTAGTACAGTCAAAACTTTTGCCAGAGTATGCCTTAAATCGTCGGTTTATTTCCAAAACCTCGTACCTACAGCTTGTGTCAAGCTGTAGGTACGAGGTTGTGGAAGTAAACCGACGATATGTATTTTGATCGTGGTTCTCTCCCTTCAGTACTGTCAGTGCTTTGATTTCAACCTATGCCTATCCACCAGTCGTGAAGCAAAATCGCTTAAAAACGATCTGGGAGATGCGTGTCGAAATTTACGGTACCGACGGTTGCCATCGGCAGGCGAACGGTTGAGCCCATTTTTTTTTTCTCTCTTTGCTGTCAGGAATTATTTGCCGTCGGCGACCTCATAGCAGAGTATCTTTTTTGTTTTTTGACTACATAATTCAGCCGTGCTCTATGAAAAGGGGTGTTATGCACCTGCAAGAGGAATAAACTCATATCAGCCTGTGCAGTCTGCATAGGCGAAACCTTTTGTTATTTATAAACTTTCTGTAAGGCAAATGTTCTTTATAGCCCCAGATCCAGTAGATTATTAGACATGTGGATTTTATAAACTCATAATTACGACTGTTGATAACTTGCTTGGTATGAAACCCCTTTTGACAGAGAATAATATTATGTCCTTTGTAATAAAAAGAACTTTGAAAAATAAAGAATCAACAAAGCACGGCCACTTTTGCATTATTCGCTGCCATCGATACAACTTCTCTTTTGGTTCGAACGTTTATCTCCAGAGAAAAAAAAAAGCTTTGATGGCATATCTAAAACAAAGACAGAAAACTGACAAACTGAAAATCGTCGATTTGCAGTTTCGTTTCAGGTGTAAATAAGCCAATCCATCAAATGTAGTAGAGCTCCATTTTACATGTTGAATAGTCCATGCGTTTAAAAAGATAAAGAACTTTTTTTTTTCCATCTTGATTAACATTTTCAGTTTCATCTTTTTTTTCCATCTCAACGATTATTACCATAGGTAAAAAGAAAGCGGTATGGTGACCAACTCAGTTCGTAGAGCGTAGGACTAGTTATCGTGCGGGTGTGGGTTCGATCCCCACGGCTGGCTATCTAAAATTATTTAGTCTTTCGGATGAGGCGTTAAACAGGAGTCCCATGTGACGGTGCTATTCACCGAACACGTTAAAGAACCAGGCAAAACTTAGGATGGGTTTCGTCCTGTATCTGCACTGTCTCCTGTAACAATACTAATAGCCTTAAGGGGGTGTCGCCCATATGGGAAACCTTTGGTGACGATAAATAAACGCAAATTCAATCAATCAAAGGTAATGGTCTTGATTTAGCAACGTACTTTTAGGTTGGGCGTTTTCGAAGAAAACGTCGTTGTATTGGTCCTTATATGAATCTTATTACTAGTTTCATGTACTTAATCCCTCGGCGGACAAACATATTTTAGACTTGTCTATTTTGATAGCATTTGCAGACGACAAAATCAAACGTCATTGAAATGTATGAGTGTGTTTCTAAAACAGGAAAAAATATTGTGGGAAAAGGGGAAAATGCTGGTTACCAGCATTTTCTCCTTTTCCCACATTTTTTTCTCCTTTTGGTTCGTTAAAACAAGAGTTCGTGCTGTACACAGATAAGCAAGATAAATAGGAAAACTTGTTATCTGAATCCATATTTTCCGTGAAAAAATCTAAACAAAAAAAAGTATTTCTGGATTTTATCTCAAACATCATTTTCCCGCAGATCTTCATCTGAAGATGTTCAGTGGAGACACATAAATAAAAGTCATTAATTTCAATTTCAAAAACCCTTTATCAAAAATCATGTGTTTTCGCGACCCGGAAAAAAAGGTTTTTATATTTGGAAACTTTATGGGAATATGGAGAAAATGCTGACAACCACAAAATTCTCCTTGTTCCGTAATGTTTTTATTCTTTGAAGTACAACTCTCGTTATTCGAGCCACAATTCATTGTTCGTCTGCAAATGTTTTCAACTCGAACAAATTTAAGGTGTTATCGCCAAGTAAAAGTTAAAAACATATTTCATTTTGTTAAAATCAAGATCATTTAAGATTTCATTAGAGGTCATTTGTCAAAGGAAGAGGTCATCGCCTTTGACACCTCGTGTCATTTAACATGTCTCGAAAAGGACAAAAAGGGAACAAAAGGAGTTGAAATTGAAAATGATAATAAGATGCCGTTAAGTAAATAGACGAACAATGCCGATACATTCTTTATCCAAAAAGGGGTTCGTTTTTTACTACCTTTCTCTTACAGCGCCAAAGAACGGTATACTGTTGTTTTTTTTTTTGTAGGTGATATATTTCAAATGGTGAATTGTTTATTTAAAGAAAATAATCTCAGAAGTTTAAATTTTCAACCATTAATTTTTTACAAGAATAAGCATGTTACAATCTATCAATATCCAAGATGTTGCAATTTATGGCCGAAAGTTTAGAGATTTTTTTAATGTGTTTCTGGCAATTAAAAACACATATATTAATGTGTCAGATCGTCTTAAAGTTTCGAAGTCATGCACAGTGTGAAAAAAGAGATAGTTATGTCAAGGTGTTGGAAGTGACACAATTAATTTGTATTTTCTGTAAATTGACTCAAACGCCATATCTCTGTGTCATATCACGTACCTGTGGATGGTCAATGGGCCTTTTTTGTCCAATATCTTCATCGATTACCTTAACAGTTGGAACTCAAATGAGTTCGAACCATGGCTAAAAAAATGAGAAGAAAAAAAAAGAAAATAATAATTGTAGTTCAAAAGTTGCATGCAATGGATTGCGCGCCTTTCCCCCCCCCCCCCACAAACACACACACACACACCCCCGGGGTTGCTGACACCCACGGTTTGCGACGCAGCGGTTTGGTATTTGAATCTTGACTGGATCAGAATACCCTCCAAGGACAGACACTTTGCTACCTTTCTCCCTCTCTACCAGAATTAACGGGAACTGAAATATTAATATGAAATCAGTGTGTATATACTTACTTCCTCATGTTGTACCAAGGAATCTGAGTGTAAATAAAGTTCATTGTTGTTGTTGTTGTTGTTGTTGTTGTGTTGTTCAATGCATGTAAGTGCGACACAGAATCACAACTGAACACATTTATTAGTTGTGCTCTGTATAAAGGGCCTAAATGCATTTGCAGAAAGTGTTGATTGATGTCAGCCTGCGAAGCCTGTGTAGGCTAACATGTAGCTAGCGAAATCATCTAGCTTTAAACTGTCTGCAAGTAAAAGGATCAGTCTACCTAGTGATTTACACGCAGTTTGTTGTTAACGAAACATATTTCAGGTGGGTGGGGGTATAATTATGTGATGTCTTCCTTGGAATGATGATAAATCACGGAGATGCGTTAAGCCCAATTTTGCCAAAATATGGCTTAAGTCATTACCACACAATCCCTACTTTTGCCGCCCCTGAGAAAGAGGCCTTTAGAAAACATTGTGGGAAAAGGAGAAAATGCTGGTAACCAGCATTTTCTCCTTTTCCCCACAATGTTTTCTACCCTTCACAAAACAAATTTCAAATTTTCAGTCACCTTTATTTTGTAGTCTGCAAATGCTTTCGATCTGGACAAGCCTAAAATATTGACATTTGGTAATGGGTTAACTAATCCAAAATGAAAGCACTTGTAGACGACAAAATAAACATAACTAAAAAAATTGAAATCTGTTTCCAGCAGGGTAAAAACCATTGTGGGAAAAGGAGAAAATGCTGGTTTCCAGCATTTTCTCCTTTTCCCACAATGGTTTCAAAACGTTTCTATCTTAGGGTCGTAAAAACTTGGTGAAGGGTTATACGCAATTGCAGATAGGAATTTTGCCTCATCGTCAAAGATTTGTCAGTAGAAGTTGTTAAAAAAAAAAAAAATTATGAAAGAGAGTTTATGCTGTTTTCCAGGGTCTTCTATGTTAACATTATGTTTAAGGTAAGACCTGTGTAATGGAAAACAGCTATTTCCACTAAAATATCATCCTGCAAAATGAGCTATAATTAAAAATGAGTATATCATTGAACTACTTTCACTGATTCATTTTTTTTTTCAGTTTTTCCTTCTTTGAATTATCATTTATAAATCTAAAACCACTATATCCTCAATTCAAAAAGAGATAATAATTACCTTCCTTTTATAAAAAACTAACAAAAGTATAAAAAAAATAATTTCAAGATAGACATAAACGGAAGTTCTGCTCCGTTAGAAATGTGCAAAAATATAATTTCTGCATAAACCCTTATTTATCCTTATTCATCAACCAATTAGAATTTTCACCGGACGTGCATTACACAGGTCTTACCTTAAATGTTCCTTAGAATTCGAGATATTGTTTGGTAAATGGTTTGAGGTTAAGGACGTTTATGAGAAATTCTTCCAACGGACAGATTTTCTTTAAACTTTGCACATACAAAGCTCATCATGTCTATTGTAGATTACAATGAAAAAAGGGGGTCCCCGCGCTCGTTTCCGAGAAATTCAGTTTTGAAAAAGGCATATACAGGTCCAAAATTCAGCATATCGTACTGGATTTAACACACTTTCCTTTAATAGTCAATTAAACAGGAAAATTACCAGAAGAATATACAAATATACATCTCTTTAAAGAAAAATAATTTAGCTTTGCACAAAAAACAAGAAAAGGCCTGGTTCTGAGCATAGTAAATGTACCAATATGCATTTTATATATGGGCAGCAAAACGCGAAAAGGGGCATTTGGACATTTGCGTAAAGTGTCGTCCCGGATCAGCCTGCGCAGTCCGCGCAGGCTAATCCGAGACGGCACTTTACGAGTACATTAGATTTTGTGCAACAGTAGACTTGCGCAAAACAGAAAATTACATAAAAACGGAAAGTACCGTCTCGGATTAGCCTGCGCGGACTGCGCAGGCTGATCCGAGACGACACTTTACGCAAATGTCCGAATGCCCCTTTTCCCGTGTTGCTGCCCATATAGACCATTGAGTTAAAACGGGAGATAATTTGACCGGGTTAAGGTTTAATCTTCAATAAAAACATACTTTCTACCGGACAGATTTTTTAAAAAAAAATTCCACAATCATAGTACTTATAAATCTTGACAATAAGAAAAAATAAAAAAGGCACATACCCGTGCTTCTTTCCCAAGGAAACAGGGATGAAGGTCACGTTGGAAGTTAATTTTTTCAATGGAAAAGTATATAATAGAAGCTCAGCAGATATAGAGGGAAAGAAGAAATTGCTCATGCTCATTAAAAGTGATTTCTCCTTTTCCCACATTAATTTTGGATCCTATACTCCTTCAAAAAATTAACATATATACCTCAAATTCGTATCAAACCCTTCATTGTCTACATGTAGTTTCTTTTTTTATAAATTTGCATACATGATTATGGCGATACGGCTCATAGAAATACAAAAAAAAGTATGTATGTGGAAAAAATGGGATAAAAGCTCGGCAGACATGATGGAAAAAGAAAAAAAATATTCAGTAGAAGAAATTTCTCCTTTTCCCACAGTATTTTTCAAAGAGGAAATAGCTATACTTCAAGAAACAGGTATACTTCAACAGCTTCAATTTTCTGCCTGTTTCATTGTTTGCTGTGTAACTGGGCTTTTTTTCCAGCTAATTCTTTACCAGTCATATCATCCTTACACTGGCAGGCCAGTTTTGATGCTATCGCCTTCTCCTGAAAGGATAGCATGACAACTGGCCTGCCATTGTCAGGAAAACGTCAGAAGCTGTATCGCGTTTCCCCGTTGGATGGCTGACAATTTCCTTTTTCCACGACAAAAAGCGTTTGTTTTGATGAAAACTTCCCCAATTCATTTCGACCATAGAATACCATGGCTGGTGCAACTGTACAAGTACCATCCGTAGAATGTTCTACTTGTAAAAGTGCACCGTCGGTCCGCTACTACTGTTGCCATTTGAGTGAAAAATATGCAATAGCGCTGATGGTTTTACTATCTGTGAGAAATACACATGCCCAGTATGGAGTATAATAAAAGAGGCACCTTTGTCGAAAACATAAATGGCTTAAAACCTGGACTCCCAGGCTGTCTGCAATTTTTCCGCATGAGTGACGATTATCATTGCCACAGGCCGATATATTTCGACGATTTAAGGTTAAAAAATCATAGCCCGTGGCTAAAAAGAATGCTGTAAAAGATGTTGGAAAGGAAGCTCTGGGAACTCATCGAAAGGCGAGGTTTTCACCGGGGTACCGTTAAGACGATCTTAAAAGCGGCTTCAACTCTTTACTAAATAATGCAGAGTTTTCAGCAGTCTTGAGAGACAGAGCATTTGAAAACACTGTAGGAAAAACCGATATGCTGGCAACCGCTGCGCCCTTCTTTCTTCAAAATGTTATTTACCATTTCAAGACAAAATTACCTGTGATCCACAATGTTTTCTAAAGGCTTCTTTCTCGGGGTCGTCAAAAGTAGGGATTGTGTGGTAATGGGTTAAGCTTCAAATTAAAGTTTACTTTAATTTACTGGTAGCAAGCATTTTCTCCTTTTCTCACAATATTTTCCACCCTTTCCAGAACAAATTCAGTTTGTTGAGTTACGTTTATTTTGTCTTCTGCAAATGCTTTGATTTTGTCCAGTCTAAAATTTTATAATTTGGTAAGGAATAAGCCCGCTTTTGCCAGAGCATAGTTCATACACTTGGTGATAAAAAAAAAAACTAATTCAGTTTACTTCAACTTGAAGTTTAAATTATCCAAATCAAAGCTGATGGGATAAGGTCCCATAACAGGAAATATCGCAGTGGGCGGATCTGGATTGAATTTTTACCTGTACGGTGACGGTCGCGTGACTATTATTAGCGACGCCTCCTCCACGCGACATGACAATGAATGCGCATGGGCAAAGTTTTATTTACATAAATGACCCAATAGGATTTGAGCTACCTGTCGCTTTGGCGATCGTATCCCGTGAAGTGTTTGTCACTTCACAGGTACATTGACGGAAATTGCAAATAAAAGAGCGAAAACTCCACGTATATTGATATAAAAGGGGCGAGATCTGATTTTATTAATCCCACTCCAGTGAGCTTTTACGACGGAAACGTATGCGAAGAAAAATAAAATATTAGAGAGGTATTTAAACTTTAATTGACGTTGTTGTAAAATTCTAAATCTTGGATTTTCAAAGAAGAAGATACATCTATTTATATAAAAAGAGAATACAGTTTCATTTATGTTTGATATATACACTACAATTAGAAATATATGTTGGATGGCAAAAATTGTAAAATAACTCGAAGAATAAATTCAAACTCGGCGAAAAGCACTTGACAGATTTACTGCATAGAGAAATTCAAGAGTTGTAAAAATGGATATTTACGGCGCGGATCAACCCGATCACGCCCCGGAACTACGTTACGATCTGGGATATAATGGCTACCCGCCGTCACACTCCCAGGAAAATATCATTGGCGGAGGAATTCCATATTCAGAATACGAGTGGTCACATCCGCCAGAGAGTGGAATTCGAGCAGTATATCCAGGGCACGAAGCGGTGGACACTCAATATGGCAGCTATATGGGCTACACAACGTTGCCTCACGGTGATCAAGGAGGACAAAACGCAATATCCGTGCCAACATACATACAAACGGGAGAGATGTCGTTTGCGACACCTTTAAATCACATTCCATATTCAACCGGACATGAAACCTTTTTCGCGCAAGCTTATGGAACAATTTCTCCGACCAGTTCTGTTGGTAGCGGGGGAAGCTGTGGAGAACAGAAAACCGGACAAAAACCGAAAAGGAAACGAGTGCAGTCGGTGATTCAACGGAAAGCGGCGAACGTGCGCGAAAGACGGCGTATGTTCCACCTGAACGAGGCGTTTGAGACTCTACGGAAACGTCTTCCGGCGTTTAATTATGAAAAACGGCTGTCGCGTATTGAGACATTGAGACTTGCTATGACCTATATAGAATTTATGAAAAATGTTTCCGACGGGAAGGACCCTGGTGATGTGACTCTTTTTCGACCTTCTAAAAAATCAGAAAATGATTTTCCAGACTTGGCGGACAGTGATTAGATTACTATGGTAACGTTTTAGTTTATAGGGGGGGGAAACAGAATCTCAAGTCTTCCAAGATTCTCACGACGAAATGTGCAGTATTAGAGAGATAATTCATTTCTGAAACTGAAGCTCGAAATTAGGTTTATACCTGTTAAATGGGCTTGACAGTAGAGAGAGAGAGAGAGAGGGAGAGAGAGAGAGAGAGAGAGAGAGAGAGAGAGAGAGAGAAAGAGAGAGGCAGAGAGAAAAGGAGTAGAGAAAAGGGTATATAAACAACATCGGTGACAACTGGTGAACCTTAACTCATTACCAGACGACAATATTTCAGATTTTTCCAAATTGAAAGCATTTGCAGACGACAAAATAAAAGTGACTGAAAATTTGAAATGTGTTTTGTGAAGGGTAGAAAACATTGTGGAAAAAGGAGAAAATGCTGGTTACCAGCATTTTCTCCTTTTCCCACAATGTTCTCTAGGGGCTTCTTTCTCAGGGTTGTCAAAAGTAGGGATTGTGTGGTAATGGGTAAAGACAAGGGCAATAGTTACCCAAACGCTGTTTATCGCAACTCACTGCGCCCACACTGTTCGCTTAAGAGATTTCTTCGTTTAAAGGAAAGTTGCAATCGTTTTATTTTGACTTTTAATTTTGCTTGAAAATTTTGTGTTATTCATTTTGGCAGTTTTTGAGTTAAAAAAGATCTGTTAAATGAGATTAATTTTCAAAGTTAGAGGAACTTAAAAAAGAAGGAAAACTAGAAAAATTCAACAATCATGGCAATGTTAATTCTGTTTTAAATTTGCATTGTTTTGCAATTGACTGAAACTTTTATTATGCTAAATATGTTAGATAAAACTTTCAATCCTCTAATAAAAAAAAAACAACAACAAATGTTGCAATTTAAACCTCGCATTCTGGGGCAAAATATCTCCATATCGGACAGTGTAGATCAAAGATCAGACTGCACGTTCTGTGCAGTCTGATCTTTGATCTACACTGTCCGCAAAAGGTCAGTGAGGCGCGCTTAGCACCCCAGGAGTTACCAACTGTAGGGTGCATGTATGAATGTGGGTTACTTCGTTGTTAGCGAGGGACGCAACAAAACTTTGTGCTAAAGGGGGCATATCAGTGGAGGGTACATTTGAGCTTTGTTCTGGCAAAACATGGTTTTATGCATTTATGTCATGCATCATGTAAGTACAAGTAATCATACAATCATGAAGCAATAAAACCCATTTTGTCTATCATCCCCTGAATCCGGAGGTAGTATAGTCCTCTGACATTCAGAGAACTTACTGAAAGTAAAACAAAAAAGTTTCGACAAAGGTCAGCCTGCGCGGATTGTGCAGGTTGACCTGTGTCGAAACTTTTTTGAAAATACATTTAAAAAAAAAAAACTTTTTTTGCAGACCTTGGCTCACATATTATTTTTTTTTTAATTATTATTATAAAATCTTTTTGTGCAATGTGATATCACTTTTTATGTGTTCTAACGTTTTTGAATATGTGTTCATGTATTTATCGAACTTACGGTTTTGTGTTCTCTTTTTGTGTGTTTATTTGCTGATGTTCTATTTTGCCATGCAGTACGTTAAAAAAAAAAAAACAAGAAAGAAATCTGAATCTCATTGACTATTGTGATAAAGTTTAATTGAACTCGTCAGGAAGGAAAAAGGCTTTTAATCCCTCAAATCTTTACTTAACTTTCCTAAATCTTTCTTTCCAGAAACGCCTGATAAAATTTATACCCGACAAGCAACTTATATGTCTTTGATCATTTTGTCTAAGACATCTTCAGTGAATAATTGTGGCCCATCACGCAAAAAGGGACAATCTGGGAGTTGTATACATCAATTATATGAAATTATATTAACAATAGTGCAGGTCAATTTAAGTTGATGGTTTAAAAATTATTTTATAACAAGGTAGAATGATCACTTTTCATACAGAAAATAAAAGCGAAAAGTGTCTACCCTGGTCAGACTGCGCGATTTGCGCAGTCTGACCAGGGTTGATACTTTTCGCGGTTCCTACATGGCCCCTTTTTGCGTGACGAGTTACTAATACTATAACGAAAATCACTCTAAGTATTCATACGTGTATCTCCATTTCAATTAGGTTACATATTTAGTTCAATGCGTTCATGTTTGAATTTTTGGTCATATAGTCATTCACATTTCGTCGCATTATTATAATAGTGTTTTAACGGCCATTTGGATATCTTTAAAAAAAAGATAGCTCTGAAATTTCTGAGAGTAGTAAACTAATTAGTGGAGTCAGAACAAGTTAAAACTGAAAACTTCTTCACCAGGGCCTATGGTCCAAAACTGATGCCATGGGGAGATGGAACCCTTTAAGACGATTCAAAGGGTAGAAAGTCTCAAATTTAACAAAATCAAGTTAGAACACTATTATAATAGTACGACAATTTGATTCCAATTCTTTCTGACAAAAAATGTCCACTTCGAAAAATGCAAGTCTTCCTAATTTAGGTCTTTGTTCTGTTTTTGTGAATATAAGGGCTAATAAAATTTTGATAAAATTGAAACATATTTTTTCCATTACATGATATCTAAACACCCAAGAACTCAAACAGTTCTCTTTCCATTTGACCCAATATCAAATGACAAAAATTTGGACTTGTCTAAAGTGAGAGCATTTGCAGGCCACAAATGAAATGTCGTTCAAAAGGGAAATATTGTCTGAATAAGAGTAGAAAATATTGTTGGAAAAGAAGACAATTTTAGTTACGACTTGTCTAATGTGAGAGCATATGCAAACAAAAAATTAGAAAAAATCGATGTGGTTCAAAAAGAAAATATTGTCTGAAAAGGGAAGAAAATATTGTTGGAAAAGGAGAAAATGCTGTTTACCAGCATTTTCTCCATTTCCAACAATGTTTTAAAAAGCCTTCTCTTTCAGGGTCGTTAAAATTCGGGATTGTGTGGTAAAGGATAAAATGTTCAATCCCAAGCAGGGTGCTTCAACTATAGAAATAGGGGATTCGGACCAATAAAATGCTGAACATCTACAAACAAATGAATGTAGCAAGATCTGGTAACAGGCAAAATCTCAAACATTGCAGCTCATGGTTGTTTTCTTCTAAAAGCCTATCTCTATCGCACAGTGTAGACCAAGGATCAGGCTGCACTATTTATGTAGCCTGAGCTTGATCCACACAATTGGAAAAAAATAACTGAGTGACGCTAGCTAATCAGCCTAGAAGTCAAACCTTAACCAACTGAAAAAAAAGCTTAGGTTTGTTTTTATTGAAAGTATTTGCAGAGTACATATGAAATAATATGTGAAATGACAAGATTTATCCCTGAAATGATAGAAAATATTGTGGATAATGGAAAAAATGCTGGTAACCAGGATTTTCCTCTTTTTCCACAATGATTCCCAAAAGCTACCTTCCTAAAGCTGGTGAAAACACGGGATTAATAATAGAAAACTAATTAGTGAGGCCTATCAAATGGCATCACGTCAGTAATTCTGTTTTTTTTTTTCAACTCTTTCGATATCAAAGGCAGCAGAAGCTTTTTAGGACAAGAAGATCAAGATCAGACTGTACAGAACGTGCAGTCTGATCTTTGATCTTTACTGTCAGTTGCTATAGTATAGATTAATGATCGAAGTGTGTCTCGATCTTGCAGAGAAAAAGTATTTTCAGCCTTTGAACACATAGTTTATAAATCCATTTGTGAAAGAGTTGCTGGTTATCCATACAAGAATGGGGGATTAAAGTCAAAGGTAGTGAGTTATTTGACAGACTGGATGGATTAGGATCGGACAGCATAAAAGCTGTATTTAGATCCCAGAATCTTAAATCTGTTATAACCATCTTGCTAAACAACCCAAATGAAACTGTCTGACAGATAGTCAAAATTTGAATAATGATACTTTATTCTTTTTTCTTTTTTTGAGACCAAAATATCTCTTTATCGGATAGTGTAGATCAAAGATCAGACTGCACGTTCTGTGCAGTCTGAACTTTGATCTACATTATCCGCAGTAGGTCAGTGGGTCACCCTTAGTAGCCTAAGACTTCGTGTACCAGCCGAAACATCACTCTTTATCTTTTAACCCTTTACCAAACATTCTATGGGTTTTTACGACCCAGGGAAAGAAGCTTTCTGAAAACATTGTGGAAAAAGGAGAAAATGCTGGTAACCAGCATTTTCTCCATTTCCCACAATGTTATCTTCTCTTCGAAAATCAAGTTTCAGTGTTTGGGTCACATTTATTTTGTCGTCTGCAAATACTTTCAATTTGGACACGTCTAAAATTTTGTCATTTAATAAAGATTTAATATTTTTCTTAATTAAAGGCATCGCGTTTTTTCAACCTGTTTTTAGCATAGCTAGACTACTTTCAGATCTAAAAAAAAATTATGGATAATAATATATGGCAAAAAAGCAATTTTTTTTCGATAAGTTTCATTTTTCCCTAAAAAATTCCAAAGACTGAGAACTACATTAATGGCACTATAAAGGGATAATCATTTACCAAACGATAAATTCTAAGACTTCTCCAAACTGAAGGCATTTGCAGACGGCTTTTTAATTGTGAATAAAAATCTAAATTTCCGACTGAAAAGGTTAGGAACATTGAGAGAATAGAGGAAAACAGATCACAAGCATTTTCTCTTTTTTTCTGGAACGTTTTCAAGCGTTTTTTTCTTTTTTCTTTTATTTCATTTTTTTTTTTTCGTAAGGGTCGTTAAAACTTGGGATTGTGAGGTAAAGGGTTATATGACATAAAAGATTACATGTATTTCAAATTTCTGCAATTGAAATTGTTTTAAAAAGAAAATAAATAATTTGGCAAGAAATTCGTCAAAATAAGAGTATATGAAAGAAGTTGTTAACCAATTCTATTAAAAAAAAAGAAGGGAAAAAGTTAATATGTACGATTTATCGCTACAGTTTTCTGAAATATTCCGAAAATCTCTAGATGAGATAAAGGGTCGATTGTTACAATGTATCATTTTTTAGGGGTTTTCACACGTTATTGACGTATCTTGGTTTAAGATCTTAATTTCATTTAGAAATTCTATTTTACAATACACGGTCATTGTACGTACAAAACTTTGTAGGCCAGTGCATTAGGCTAACTCTTGAAAACGTTTCCACAAGAGCGATTGCATGTAAAATTGCCTCCTTTTCTAGCAATGTTTACAATAAAATCTGTACGAACCTCCCTTTCCTTGAAAGTTTTAGATTTATTAATTCTTTATTTATTATTAACCATTTACTAAAGCTATCCTGACTTAAACTCTGATCATATGCGTGTGTGTGTGGGGGGGGGGGGTGTGAGTGGGTTGGTGCTTGGAAGTCATTACCAGCATCTTCTCCTTTTACCACAATGCTTTCTACTCTTCACGAAACAAATTACAAATGTTATACTCTTCTCGAAACAAATTTCAACTTTTCAGTCACTTTTATTTTGTCGTCTGCAAATGCTTTCGATTTGGACAAGTCTGAAATATTGTCGTTTGGTAACGATTTAATGCTTCTCCCTGATCCATAATGCCCAGCAAGTAATGGGAGAGTTATAGATCCATAAAATCTTTTTTTCAGTTTGCCTATTAACTTAAGGAATCATGAGGTAGACTCGTCCTTGGACATGCAGAAAATTAAACCAAAGGCGAAAAGTTTCGGCCCAGGTCAGCCTGCGCTGGTCGCGCAGTCTGACCTGGGTCGATACTTTTCGCAGATGCATTAAGCCCCCTTTTTCACAGATCATGATCGATATGTTTAAACGACGTTAAACAACATGCACAATTAAAGGTGGGTATTTAGATTTTTTACATCTCACCAAATTAAAAAATATATACATATCACTGAAATTTATATGAAAAAGCAATAAAAATCATCAATGATTAAGAATAAAAAAAATACAAAAAAAAAATGGGGAGCGGGATGGGGGTTGGGGTGGGGGTGGGGGTGGTGTTCCCCTAAAAGGCTACTAAGCCTCTCGAGGGATTTTTAGATTTCGCGCCAGGAATAAAAAAAAAGAGCATTGTGGGAATGTCAAGTTACTGGCATGTTTAAATTCCATAACATAACAAACATGTAATTATTTTCCATAATGTCTTCTCCGAACGCTATGTTTGAAGCTTCGTCAAGTGTACATGTATTTCAGGTATGTAAATGAGCGAGTTGCTCATGTAAAAATAGACCGTGTTTCCCGTCGGTGTCGACCTGGGCAGTAGTAAATCTCTAACTTCTCTTGTTTTCGGATGGTTTTCGACTACTACGGTTTTATGAATGAAAATTAAAAGGTTTGAGAGTATAAGAATGATTTTTTTTTTTAATTTTTGTAAAATTTTCGACCCAAAATCTAAAGGGCGACCTTTAAGCGGTACTTATTATTTTTTTGGTAACAAATAACAAAACTGAATATACATGTTACGTATACATACGAATATTAATGAGTGACTCCAGTGAATTTAACATGTTTGACATGTTTTACAATCGAGGGATCACTTGATATTGAACTCGTAAAAGAAGGGCGGAATTGAACTGTCTGTTTCGATTCTACTGTTAAAGAGTTTTAAAATCAGATAAGACAGTAAACGAAACTTCGGCTATCATTCTTTGAAGACAAGCCGTAATTAAAACACTTTGTGAAGATGTCACCCAACCGTCCATTGATAGATACAATGTATATACAGCTCCTGGGAACCACAATTTTAGCACTGACCGAACCTATAATACATGATGATAGATCGATAAAATTTCCTCCTCCTCGTCGTCGTCCATCTATAGGTAATTTTGATATTTGCATTAGGTAGCAGACTCTTTAACTGCTTACCACACGGTCCTGTGTTTTAACGACCCTTGGAAAGACGGTGATTGAAAACATTGTGTCGTTTAGCCTATGAATATGTACTAATGCTTTGAATTTGGATAAGTCTAGAATATTTGATCTGGTAAGATCTAATTCAGGCAATATTGGTAGTTAACCATTTACTAAACAATCCCTTGTTTTCACAACCCGAGGAAGAGGCCTTTTGAAAAGTTTTAGGAAAAAAGGAGAATATGCTGGTAACCAGCATTTTTTCCTTTTCCGACAATGTTTTCCACCCTATCAAAACGCCTGAGCTTATTTGTACTAATTTTGTTCTCTGAAGACCACTTTCAGTTTGAAAGTTTATTGTCTGGGAAAGGGTTAAAGTTTGCTGTACTTAAATTCTTTATTTCATGTTTTTCCGGTCGGTTATCGAGAAATATCGGTGAAATATATTTCGATATTCCATGGTTAAGACCAGTGAAAATATCGATTTTTATATTCTTACTATTCAATATTGAAGGCTAAAACAATTTTTCCCGCTCACTAGTTAAATGTGCCTAGTAAAATGCACATGCCCCACAACCGGATGAAAATATGACGTAATTAATCTTACATTTCTCGCCTTTGACGTAACATTGTAGTTAGTTGCTATGCGGAGGGGGTGCACCAGGGGGATAACCGAAAAAAAAAAATTGTACCGGATTTTGATTAATTTTCCATAAGAAAAGGTTAAAAGCATGAAATAAACAGGATATTTTTTTTGGTGAAAGATAGAAATTTATTTCATCTTGTGAACATCATAGGCAATACTTTCACGAGTGGCGCAGCCACTCGTGAAAATATTACCGATGATATTAACTCGATGAGATAAATTTCGATCTTTCACCGTAAAAAAAACAAATATCCTCTTTTTCTTTTGGAAAGGGGTGGGATGCAAAATGTGGGGAAAAAAGAAAAGAAATCTGTCATGTTGAAATGAAGGGGAGAGGGACACAGAAAACTGTCATATGGATTGAAGGGTGGGGGTACGTACCATAACATGTCATGAATAGAACTCGAACACACAAATAATTCCATCCATTTAACCTACTCTCAATATTGTCAGAGTTTGACATCTCTGGGACTTTCAATGTATTCAATAAATTACCGGTTTAAGAATTACGACCCCTGACTTCGGTAAATATCGTATAACATCGACTTTTTTGTATTCGGCCAACCTTGCCCGTTTCCGTCTTTTAATATGAGTGTTAGAGAGTGTATACTCATTAACTCATCGGTTTATATGGCTTGCAATACGCGGAAATAGGCATTCGGACATTTGCGTAAAGTGTCGTCTCGGATCAGCCTGAGCACTCCGCGCAGGCTAATCCGAGGCGACACTTTACGACAACATTAGATTTTGTGCTACAATAGACTTGCGTAAAAGAGAAAATTGCTTAAAAACAGAAAATGTCGAAAGCCGAGTAAACATTATGGCTGCCTCCATATGTACTTTTCAAAAGCTAATAAAAATATAGTGCCGCCGGCGTCACAATAAACGGACAAACTTTTTTGCCAGGAAAAATGTGGTAAGAAAGATTCTCACAGAAGATTGTGTCTAGTATTTTTTACGGTTATAAAGCGTTAAGGTAAGACCTGTGTAATGGAAAACAGCTTTTTCCACTAAAATATCACCATGCAAAACTAGCTATAATTAAAACTGAGTATTATTGAACTACTTTCACCTCTTCATTTTTTCCATTTTTTCCTTCTTTGAATTATCATTTATAAATCTAAAACCGCTATGTTCTTCAATTGAAAAAGAGATAATAATTACCTCCCTTTTTAGAAAACAAACAAAAGTATAAAAAATAGTTTCAAGATAGACATAAATGGAATTTCTGATCCGTTAGAAATGTGCAAAAATATTATTTCTGCATAAATCCTTATTTATCCTTATTTAACGACCAATTAAAATTTTTGCCAAATGTTCATCGGAAGTGCATTACACAGGTCTTACCTTAAATCGGTGTATTTCCGGTGAAGAAACGTACCATGTTGGAGCATATCGTCGGTTTACTTCAAAAACCTTGTAATTACAGCTTGTTACCAGCCTTAGTTACGAGGTTTTTGGAGTAAACCGACGATATAAAGCTACCTGATACATTCGAGTGACTTGATCGAAGGATCATCCGAGGTTTGCCGAATGTCACGTGATCTGTCGTAATTGATCTTTTATCTGGCACATAGAACGAAACAAATGGATGCACATAAAGAGAGTAATGAAGATTGAAAATTTGGAGCAGAACAATTTTGTTCTCATCCCATGGCGAAATGGAAGTTTCAATACTACAGTGAATACACTGAACGAATCTGATAGGTCAATAACATTTGCCAGCAATTCAGTGCCATTTGCCAACAATTCAAATAGCAAATATATGTACGAGTAGCTAGGTTTCGTTGACCTATCACAATCATTTGATAATTTCAATATGGCTATGTTTCATGGCGGAAGAAAAATATTTCTTTATAGAAAGCTGTTAGGCAGGTAATAAAGATGGACATCTTGTGTTATATATCAGGTTACGTTATAGAAGGCAAAGTTTATCGAACATCTAATGCCTTGGCAACTATACACTGGGAGCATGTTACCAGATGTTTAAAGAAAAAAGTCTTTTGGACAAGTAGAAGAAAGTGATAAATTGACGATTTAAACAAAACCCTTCACAAAACTATCAAGAGCTTAGGCAGCTAGGATGATGTAGGCTTTCCAAATGTATTGGAAAAATATGATTTTTTTATAACTAATATTGCCTCCTTTTTTCCACAATGTATTCTACACTTTCATAGACAAATCCTCTCATTCGAGGAAAATATTCATGAGTCGTCATCCACTGCTTTCAGTTTTAACAGCCCTACAATTTTCTCGTATGTTAAAAAACATCAGGTGTTAGGAAACACCGGTAACCTTGTACCTAGTTGAACCCGTCAGCTCATAGCCCACCTATAACGTATGAATATCACCAGTTCAACAATACTTCATCCCTCGTAGTGAATTCAAACTTCCAACTTCAAAATCAAGTCTGACACTTACACATTCATTCACACATATATACTTCTCAGCCAGTTTCCCATATCTAGAAACGGTTACCCTGCCTCATAAAATAGTTCTAAATTCATCCTTCCTCTTCTGAATTAATAACGTAATGAAATACTTTTATGCCCTACTTTCGAGACACAAATAGATTCGTCTGGTTTGTAAGTTTCTTTTCTATATGGAATTAGTTAACCTTAATGATATAGTTGTCATCTAATGTACAAGCTGAATTAAAAATCACCCCCGCATACGGCTTAATTATGTAATATTGACACACTGATTAAGGTACATAAAAAAGTAAGTCAGAGTACAGGTTAGGAGTAGAGTAAAGACATTGAGATTCTCTGTGAGACCGATCAAATTGTACAGAATTTCTCTTCATTCTTATATGGAGTGCAACACGCGAAAAGGTGCATTCGGACATTTGCGTAAAGTGTCGTCCCGGATTAGCCTGCGCAATCCGCGCAGGCTAATCCGAGACGGCACTTTACGACTACATTAGATTTTGTGCTACAGTAAACTTGCGTAAAACAGAAAATCACATAAAATCGGAAAGTGTCGTTTCGGATTAGCCTGTGCGGACGGCACAAGCTGATCCGAAACGACACTTTACGCAAATGTCCGAATGCACTTTTCCGCGTGTTGCACTCCATATACAATTATAAAGAAAGAGAGGGCAACCCGTACCAGTTCAGTGTAAGAGCTATGTTATTTGCTCTATTAGTTGATCAGTCTTCAGTACCAGCCGATATAGCTCAGTAGGTAGAGCGTAGGACTTGTGAACACAATGTCCTACAGGTTGTGGGTTCGAATCCCCGGCTGGCCAACTAAAAATTACTAATAGTCTTTCGGATGAGACGTTAAACCGAGGTCCCGTGTGACGGTGCTACACACCGAGCACGTTAAAGAACCAGGCGGAATTCTCAGTAGTTTCGTCCTGTATCCTTGCACTATCCCCCGTAACAAATAACCGTCTTCTGGGGGCGTCGCTCAGATGGGCAACCGGTAGCGACGATAAATAAACGAAAATAATCAAATCAGTCTTCAGTCGAACAACAGTGTATCATTAATTGAGAGAAAGGAAAGAGAAAAACGGAAATTCTTTTTTACATGAAGATACAGCCATGCACGTTGAATATATTTATTTAAAATCGTAAACTGCATTTTATAAGTCTTTTCATGCTTTTTAGAGCAAAGGTCTTTTGTATTGCAGCTTTTTTGTAAGATGCATCAATGTAACTATGTGTGTAGGAGAGAGAGAGAGAGAGGTGATATATCATTGATATCTTTGAAAACCAATCGAAATATCATCGTTTGTGCGCCTGTTAGACGGCGATGATGATAATGACGATGATTGGCGGATGTTCGGGATAACAAAACGTCGCTTGAGATAGAAATTGTAGAATAGTTCAAAGAAGTTCTTGCCCTTAAACACACAACGACTTCTGCCTCGTAAAGTTATATGACCAAGAATGAAAATTAAAAGAAAGGCCAAATGGCATATCGAAAGGCCAAGACGAGTTATGCGATTGGCAGAGACATAATGGCTCGGCAAATCACACCATTTATCTCGGAATTTTGAAGGAATTTTGACAAAACTGAATTTAGACCTATGGGTGAATAAGTGAGCTTGAAAACAACAAAACAAAGTAAATTAAAAACGGAAATAAACACCTTTCGATCCCTTATCATACCGGTTATGAACTCATCTGACAAAACTTTAGAACTGACCATTTAGAAGCATTTGCAGAACACAAGTAACATGTGTTCCAAACGAATTAGTGTTGAAGGCATAGAAAACATTGTGGGAAAAACAGAGAATGCTGGTTACCAGTATTTCCTCCTTTTCCAGACAAGGTTTTTCAAAAGTCTCTTTTCCTTGGGGTCGATTAAACACAAGATCATTCTATAAAGGATAAAACTCTATGGAAGTGAGGTCATGAGTCAATTGAGCAAACCAGTAGGGATGGGGAGGTCGTCTCGAGCACGGGCGCGGAGTAAATAGCCCGCAGAGTTAAGACCCATATTAGGCTCACGCTTTGAATAGACCTATAGCCCCAGAACGATATCATAAAACCCCAGAATTTATAAATCCGTCCGTCCATGGATAAATAGATTAAATCGCATCCTTTTCGTGTTTCTTGTTTTTGAAATTGTTTTCTTTTGCTTCTCCAAACCTGAAATTTGATTTGAAGCTTGTGATGGATTCTCGAAAGATATTAAAAAGAACCGATTTATTTGCAAGAGAATGATTCCTGGTACATTTTAAGCAAAACTGAAGAATATAAATATGCGTCTGTAACTTTTATTCATTTGTTGGGGGTAGTAAGGTCCGTCAAAGGATGACACAGAATAAGGAAAAAGGGTACTGACGTGTTTAAAATGACTAAAAGCCGATTTAGTTTTAATTGCGGTTTGGGACACGGACGCGTTCAAAAGCATGTCACTTGCATGTCGTTTTATTTTCCTTTTTCTTTCACCCTTTCTGCATCATAGGTGTAAAGGTAGACTTCTATGGACCGCACTGATCGAGATCAGACTACATGTGCATTGCAAACGTTCGGTGCACTGAGCGTGTCAGTGTGATCTTGATGGCGTCTATACCATCCACTGGTAAAGTCAAGACTGAAGAGAAACATATTATAAGTTTGAAACAGATTGTATTTTCTGCCTTCAAAAGAAGTTTATATTACGCATACAAATGTGGCCTGAAAAATGAATCCGTGTTCTGATGATTGAAGGTTTGTAAAACTCCTCATCAGACGACTAAAATATGAGATGTCCAAATTGAGAGCATTTGCAGACGACAACATCATTAGCAAATTCATTCGGTTGGTCTGTCGAAGTCCTATAATGCTTTAAAAAGTTTCATCCTCCGGGTGTTTACAACTCGGGATTGTATGGTACAGGATGAAAGCCTTCTTAGAGTAAAACTACGACTGTCCGGCATGGCCAATTTAATTTTAGATCCGCATAGATCTAGTACACATATCGGTGAAATTCAACATTTAACCTTCTTCCAAAAGACAACAGTTTTGACTTGTCAAAATAGCACCATTTGCAAATAACAGATTTGTAGTGGGTAAAATGCACTCGTCATTTTTTGAAGGAGTAAACAACTTACAGAGAAAAGGAGAAAATGCTGACTATTAGGATGTTCTCCTTTATCCTAATGCTTTCGAAAGCCCAACCTTGTTCATTGGGGTCACAGTGGAACTTGGGTACAATGGTACCATACCAATGACAAAAAGTGTACCTATGGCCAATGTACATTCTAGGTCAAAGATTCAATATATAGTAACCTTTTCACTAAATGTAATGTAAATGTGTCCTTGTTTTTTTACTTGACACACTCTTCAACGGTAATGGCCGATATCAGGTTGTCAGTGCACTAATCAATGCACTCCTAGAGCCGCGTGAAGAACCATAGAGACTATTCAATTCCGTTTAACCCTTATGCGACTGAAATCGACTCTAAAACTAATTGAGGACGGTATAGATGAAGATCAGACTGCACACAAATTGCAGCCTAATCTTAATTCTACACTGTTTGACACGGAGATATTCATCCCCCAAAAATACCACAGATCTGTAAAGCAACATTTTGATTTGCTATTTTCATTTCATGTATTTAGTGATTTTAAGAATGTGTCAGATACTTTCTTCGCTGATACTAGTTAGTATTACTGAACTGCTTCAAACAAGTAACAGTGTGGCTGTACCAGTAAACTCCAGACTTTTTTGATGTTCAGTATGATAACCAAAGGTAAACGGTTTCCAAAAACTGATCTTCCCAGTGCATTTTCCGTTTTTAATATGTAAGTATTCCCAAGTGTGATAAATTGAGGAAACAGGCAAGCAAGTAACGAGCGTTCGTCACACTTTATATGACTTTTTAGTCAGAGCTAAGATTAAAAAAAATCAAGGCCTTCGATTCATTTGCATCATCGGCAGAAGCGAAACTATTTTTCGTTGTGAGAGCAGGAAATCAAAATTCCACACCCTTAATTAGTAACCCTTTGCTTTACCATATCGCAAACGGGACTCGAACCCATACCAGTAATATAAAAATAACTGTAATAAATTTGAAGTTACTCTCAGATTTTTAAGGTATCAAATAAATTGGCAATGGCATTCTTCTTTAGTAAGACTCCGACATATTCCGTATGTGTATAGTAGTCATCTATATCATGGTCATCTCTCTCGGCTTAGCCAATTTGGTGCATTATTTTAAAATACTCACGCGGATTTAGCTATCATTCAACACCCCCGGATTCCGAAATTTGAACCGCTGTAGGATAACGCGCTCGTAATTAGGCTCTAAAGTATACACAATATCATTCATTATATGGTATACAGTTATGAAATGTTACCCAATTCACTTCAAAGTTTTTCAAAACCTATTTTCTTTTTCACTGTATTGTAAGGTAGATTAGAGTGACAGATTTATGAAAGATAATTCTGAGATCCTGAATAAACTTTATTATCGTTTGCTGTAAACCAAGTTCTCAAAATAACAGCCTTATACAGACCATGGGAGATACATTATTGTATCAAATTGTACTCATATATCAAAGCAAACATTTTCCTTATAAAAATAGTTCTTCTCGTATTTGGACCGAGGTATATTGAGAATAAAAGCCGTTTTTAAACCAATCAAAATGTGAAAAGAATGAGTTTGAAATTAACATCTCTTTACTAAATGTGTAATGAAAGAACATGAATTTGCAAATGGAAAAAAATTGGATGAGTCTTTTGTTTTGAAGAGCAAAAGAAACTATTTAGTGGATAGAAATGATTGTTTAAAAAATACTTAAAGAACGAAAAATAAAACAAAGTCATAACATGTCAGGGTTGAGGAAAACTTTGTTTTTTTCACTTCAATATTGTCAGTGATCGAGATAGAGCTATAAACCAACAATGAAAAAGGAGTAAGACTCAAGCATCACATGTAACTCGACTAGCAAATGGTTCGAGTCTGCGACCCAGGCCTGCAGTTTTTAAAGATGAATTAATCCATCTTTTTACAAGAGAGAATAATACATCTGTAAAAGTATAGACGTGGGTCAACCTCCTCAGTCTCGATGTAAAGAAACATTCGAAAGTCGAGTTACATGTGATACTTGAGGATGACTCATATACATTTGCCTTTCGACTTTATTACTGGTAATTCAGTTATAGAATTGGAAAGTAACGGTTAGGATAAAAAGTCACTTATAAGATCAAATCCAATACTCTATTAAAGCAAAATGTTGTTCTCATTGTTATTCAAAGAGAATATTTCAAGTACAAAAAATGTAATGGAAATAAATCAAGAAATTACACAATTATACGAATGGTAGCGATATCGCGAGAGTACATGTATATTAATCAAAAACATTTGGAATTGTAACGCCCTTACATTCTCACAATACTGTTAACAGTTTATAAGAATTTGAATCAACATTACTTATCTCCTATATTCCTTAGATGAAGTAGATGTCTAGATGAAGCAGGAAAAAAATCATTATGTTATTATCATGCATGCTTGTTTAGCCATTGAGGAACATACACATACAGCATAACTGCTGACAGAAATACAGTACATTTTTAGAGGTTGATTTTGTAATAGTTTTGATTGCATCAAACAAGAATGATTTAATACAGGTACAAGTTTAGGTAACCTTTTCTTCTTCTTTGATCGCTTCTTTACAATCATAATTATGATTAGAAGTATTATCAATTGATTACTATTTTAAAGCCCCGCTGCGACAGACGGCTTATAGCTGAAACGGCCCTCGAAAAAGGCGCAATTTCTCGTGACAAGCAATGTTTTTTCTTCACAATAACAGACAATTTCTTTCAGTGCATCTTTTATCGTGTGACCTATCCAAAGAGTAAAATCAGCATGTACTGTAACGGGTTAAATAAGTAACGGAAGCGAGCAGCGGGTGTCTTTACAAACCGTTTCAAATACATAAATAATTTTTCCGGTGGGTGGGGGGTGTATCCTGTACCCATAAACTAATTACCTCGTGAAATAAACCTTCAAACGATATGAAAACCTCTTCATAAAAACAGGGTATTCAACATTACCTTTCATTAATCTTAAACTGCAACAATCATTGAAAGAATATACTACAGGAGGGCAATGTGTGCTATTTGGAGTGCAACACGCGGAAAGGTGCATTCGGACATTTGCGTATAGTGTCGCCCCGGATTAGCCTGCGCAGTCCGCGCAGGCTAATCCGAGACGGCACTACGACTACATTAGATTTTGTGCTACAGTAGAAAGGCTTTCGTAAAACAGAAAATCATATAAAATCGGAAAGTGTCCTTTCGGATTAGCCTGTGCGGAGTGCACATGCTGATCAGAGACGACACTTTACGCAAATGTCCGAATGACCCTTTTCGCGTGTTGCACTCCATTTATTACTTGAAAAACTCTTATCCTGCTAAATAACTAACCTGAAATTTTCAATTCGATAGAAAAAACCAAGATATTACTATTCATAAGTTATGTTTTAGGGAATGATATCTCCTTGTGGGACAGTGTAGATCAAAGATCAGACTGCACGCTCTGTCTGATCTTGATCAACACTGTCCGCAAAAGGTCAGTGAGTCGTGCTTAGCAGCCAAAGTGTTTTATGTAAGAGGAACCTTTTCGATTCCAATCAGTTTGTATTTTAACTACTCAGCTGCATTTTATTTTCCGTTCGTAATTCATCGGATGATATTCTTTATCAGCTTTTTCAGATGGGACTTCAGACCGGCAATTTTCGAATGATATTATTTTGTAGATAAATCATGCCAAAGACTGTTCCGATATCAACGACTTCAAAGTATCCTGTGTTCCGGTGTAATGCAGAGAAATGATCCTCCCCTACAAAATGACCCGGGTCATTATTCTACGAGAAATTCTAGAGAAATGACCCCAGAAGTCATTTTACTACGTAGAATAATGACCCAGGTCATTCCTTAACGTAGAGAAATGACCTATGGGTCATTTTCTAGGAGAGGGCCATTTCTCTGCATTACACCGGCCCTATTCTTTTCTTAACTTTATATAATCGGACGTTCTTTCGTCAAAAGTGACCGTAATCATTACAGTAGATCGTTTTGCCGAAGATCTGTATGGACCGTGAAAGGGGACCACGATAAGGAGTGATTACAAGATTTCCACCCGGACCCAGGCCAACTTCAAAGTTACATCGAACAGCATATTGTTAATCGAGCGCCATTTGTTTTGGTAGGTGCGTAAAAGTGATAAATTTGCTGAAAAAAAAAAACGCTTTGTGAATGAATTTTTATGAAGACAGACTTAAAATTTGCTTATGCAGCCATAAATCAAGATGATAAAAACGATTTCAAAAGTTGCGAGCGTCTTTACAAATTGGATAAAATCTTATAAGCTACTTTCTTTTTTTACAACAGCTTTTTCGTGAACATGATTAACAACTTAAAACTTCAACTTTGAACTGATGCACTTTATGTTGAGCCTGATTAGGGGACAGATAACAATCTAAAACTCGGATCATTTAACACCCAAAGGGATAGAATATACAGAAAACGACATGTGAAGTCTGGTTAACATAATTTAGTCATATGATAAAGGAGGTCTGATGTGAATGAAAATTATGAATTATCCCCTTACAACACTATCTCGAGTTTTAACCGCCCTAAAAACAGGACGTTTGAAAACATTGTAGGAAGATAAGAGAATGCTGGTTGCAAGCGTTTTCTCATCTTTTTACAATGTTTTCTACCCGTTTTCTATCCTATCATATATTTTGAGCCCCACTGAATTTGTCGTCTGCAAATGCTTTCACTTTGGACAAAGCTGAAATTCTGTCGTTTGGTAAAGCGTTACATAAATGATGCGGCACAGGTATATGATGGGATCGGTGATGTTAAAGAAAGATTTGAACAGGAGGTCAATGGTCGCTGTAAAAAGTACATAAATAATAACTTTTTGTGTGTGTATAAGGGCATGAGCCATGCGCCTGGAAAGGTGTTTTAATGCATTTCCGTGATGCTTGATACCAGGCAAGTCACCATATAATTATGCAACCTTATTTCATCCTTTCCGGTAGGATATCGATCGAGAAACAGCAGTGAAAATATTTTTCGATCTCACACTGGTACCACCAGTGTAAATACCGATTTTCACGTTCTTGTTGCCTAGGTCGATTGCGCGTGCCTCACAACTAGATAGAAATATGACGTCATATACCTTACATTTCTCGCGCATGACGTAATATTGTAATGCGTTGCTGTGCAGGAGGGGTACGCCACGGGGAATAACAGAAAAAAGCTGTACAGGATTTTGATAATGCTCCTCCTAGGAAGGATTAAAACCATGAAATAAATGGAATATTTGGGTTTTCTTTTCTCGATTAAAGATCGAAATTTATTTCATCGAGTGAACACCATCGATAATATTTTCACGAGTGGCGCACGAATTTGGCGCCACTCGTGAAAACATTACCGATGATGTTCACTCGATGAAATAAATTTCGATCTGTCACCGAAAAAATACCAATATCCTCTATATAATGTCCATTTCGTCTTAGAACCGACTGGTTTTCAAGGATGATTGATCGATCCTTGGACGCGCACAAAATTTACCCTAAGGGAAAAAAGTTTTGACACCTGTAGGTAAGCCTGTGCAGATTATTCGTCGAAAACGGTGGAATTGATATATTTGGTCCTGAAAGGGCAGATCGGGAGATTGTGAACTTCTTACTAAACAACAATAGCAACAAATGAACTTTTTTCCAATTTGATATTCTTTGCAGGGGGAAAAAAAATGACCCAATTTTTCACGGAATTATAAAACACGTAACAGGAAAAAGTGTATAGGCTGGTTAACTGGAGAGGTCACCAGACCTAACCTCTCCAACAGTGGTGAGTTTAAAAGTCAGACTGCCACAGAATATGCATTTTTAATCGAGTTTTCTTGCGAAAAATATTATGACATAGTCTGTTTTGTCATGGTTTCGTAAATAAAGCGAAATCAAAAACCAAAACATGAAATAGACGCAGTTTATTTTTTCTATTTGACGAATTAAAGAAAAGATTTGTTATATTAATTTGCCATGGCTACAAATGACTTCTCAAAAATTGTAAGTCTGCATTAAGCAAATAAATCTAAGCAGAAAAAAAAAATTCGTTGAAAAAGAGAAAGAAGATCGCTGGACAAGATCATGCGACTTGAAAACGCGAGAAGAAGGTAAATACCGTCATGTAAAACATATGACGTTTATACACGGCGGTTTTTTTTTTACATGTTCCAAAATACCGTCATATTATTGGAACCAAAAGCCAATAAACTATTTAAAAACATCATGGATGCTGACCTTTCCTGGCTTCTTTTGTAAAGAAGCCAGCTTGTTGACTTACTGTTCTTACAGTCTCTCCGGGATAGTATTTATGCATGTTACAATGCAAATTTGAGTTAGTTGTATCTATCTATTTCTGTAGTGTTCTTTACATTATAAATGATGACTCCATTGTTTACATTTTGGTATTGTGTATTTAGCATGATAGGTCGGTTGCTTCCATATACATTATGAGCCTAAACTAGGAAAATTGGTCGTTCCTCATTTATTATATAATTATTTATAATTATTATTATTTATTATATAAAAATCTAAGTTTGTTCAGGAAAGGATTGATCTAGACCATCAACTGAACCCTCTAGTGCTGCTATATTGTGGAAGATATGGAAGTTGAAACGTTTCATATTACGTGAGTGTTTAGCGCTTAACGACGTTTGGTATAAATGTTTACGCGCATCCATACTGCGCATGTGTATTTCTCACAGAAAGTAAAACTATCAGCGCTATTGTGTATTTTTTGCACATATGGCAATAGTAACAGCGGACCGAACATTCTACGGGTAGTACTATCACGGTTTCACTAGCCATGGTATTCTATGATCGAAATAAAAAGGGGAAGTTTTCATCAAAACGAATACTTATTTGTCGTGGAAAAAGAAAATTTTTACTCAATGTCAGCCATCCAACGTCGAAAATGAAACAGCTTCTGACGTTTCCCTGACACTGGCAGGCCAGTTGTCATGCTATCCTTTCAGGATGAAGGTGATAGCATCAAAACTGTCCTGCCAGTGTAAGGATGATATGACTGGTAAAGAACTAGCTGGAAAAAAAGTCCGGTTACACAGCAAACAATGAAACAGGCAGAAAATTGAAACTGTTGAAGTATACCTATTTCTGGAAGTATGGCTATTTCCTCTTTGAAATATACTATGGGAAAAGGAGAAATTTCGTCTACTGAATAATTTTTCCTTTTTCCATCATGTCCGCCGAGCTTTTATCCCATTTTTTCCAGAGACATTTCTTATTTTTGCATTTCTATGAGCCGTAATCATGTATGCAAATTGATATATATATATAAAAAAAAAAAAAAAAATGTAGATAATGAAGGATTTGATATAATTTTGAGGTATATAGGCTATGTTCATTTTTTGAAGGGGTATATGATCCAAAATTAATATTGGAAAAGGAGAAATCACTTTCAATGAGCATGAGCAATTTCTTCTTCCCCACTATGTCTGCTGAGCTTCTATTATATAGTTCTCCTTGGAAAAAATTAACGTCCAACGTGACCTTCATCCCTGTTTTCTGGGGAAAAAAGCACGGGTAGGTGCCGTTTTTATTTTTTCTTATTGTCAAGATTTATAAGTACTATGATTGTGGAAATTTAAAAAAAAATCTGTCCGTTAGAAAGTATGTTTTTATTGAAAATTAACCCTTAACCCAGTCAAATTATCTCCCTTTTTAACTCAATGGTCTATATATAAAATGCATATTGGTACATTTACCATGCTCAGAACCAGGCTTTTTCTTGTTTTTTGTGCAAAACTGAATTATTTTTCTTTAAAGTGATGTATATTTGTATATTCTTCTGGCAATTTTCGTGTTTAATTGACTATTCAAGGAAAGTGTGTTAAATCTAGTATATGCTGAATTTTGGAACTGTATATACCTTTTTCAAAAGCGAATTTCTCAGAAACAAGCACGGGGACCCCCTTTTTCTATCATTATAATCTACAAGAGACATGATGAGCTTTGTATGTGCAAAGTTTAAAAAAAATCTGTCCGTTGGAAGAATTTGTCATAAACGTCTTTAATATGGCAAATCTGTTTTTTTTTTTATGTGTGTTTTGTTTATAAACTTATCTCTATAACTGCGTTGTTAATGACGACTCAATTTGTTTGAATCGTGCTTTTCTTTATTCTATATGTCAAGCCGATGGCCTATATGTAGTTTGTACATTGTGGAATCAAACTTGAAACCTAGAAACTCATTGATTTTTCATACAGATTTGTAGCAGACAAATTGGCAAAATGTTTATAAAATATGGATACTTAACAGATATCTGGGTTCACTTGACGAAAACATGTGAATATATATATATTTATACATAGAAGAAACTGCCCGTCTGATAAATTTTTCCTCTAAACCCAATGATATTATTGCCCTGAAACATGCAAATAATCGACTGCAAGAGGTACTGTGTTTAAAAGATGAAAACAAAAACCACCTGCAATTTTGTGGTCTGAAACAGCTGACACAGGGCAAATTCTGGTCGAACTGTTTTTCTCCGCGGATTCATCTGAAAACCGTCAGAATAACGGTATAAATTCAGAAAGCGAGAGAGAAATAACTGTAAAATAAAACATCGACTGAGAACGCAGATCGATCGTCATTAAGGACTTGTTAAAGACACGGCGCAACATCTTGTCTACGGTAACAGCTGAGTCGAACGGCACCGGAAAAAAAAAGAGAAAACATCGGCGGAACATCGATTTGTATTGTTCAAATTTGCATACTATCTACCGTTAGTTGAAAATTGTCGATGCTCACGGTTTCTTATCTTTCATTCGAAAATAAAATATTTGGTAGATTCTGTTTACCCATTTTAGACCAGCAAATACATTACAAACATTTACAGGCAGAATATTTCGAACAAAGTACTTAACTCTGTACTAGCCTACACAAATTTTAGACCCATCCATATTGAAGCCATCCACAGACGAAAAATTAAATATTAAATTAAATAAGATGTTTTTTAGAGACTGTTTTTTAGAGAGAGAGAGAGAGAGAGAGAGAGAGCGAGAGAGAGAGAGAAAAAAAGAAACGGGAGAAAAGAGAAAATGCTAGTCGACAGCATTACCTTCTTTTCCTATATTTTTTTCTAAAAATAATTCTCCCATAGGGTCGATAAAACTAGGAATTTTGTGACAAGAGGGCTAGTGTAAATATTTGTTGTTTGATCAAACCCCAGTCAGACTAGACCAACTTTCCACTCTGTCAAAGTAAAGACGGTCAGAAGACGTACGAGGTTGTACGGCAGTGGAGAAACGCATTAGAAACAGTAACGACGTAAACCTATGGTCATCTATCCCCGTCATACCAAACTGGTTCTCATTCCGTTCCGAAAATTTTTGCCAAACCGACTTGAACTGTGTTCGGACGGAGTGGACTTGTTAGCAACCTTTTATGATCTGTTTACGAACTAAACAGACACCTTGGGACGAGAAGGATGCTCCAGAACTTTGAGCCTACCTGAAGTATTTGCCATCCATCCCGTCCTGTAATAAGACGGGGTGACAACGAACTTAACATGGGATGGACGTACTACAAACGAAACTGTCGTTCTTTGATCCCATTAGATACGCGGCGAAGTCGGGCATCAATTTCCAATTTTGCCGAGCGAAAATACTCGTGCCCCACGAGCGCAGCCCGTTTTACGATTTTGTTGACTGGGTTTGGCGAGACAGTAGCTTCAGGCATTTTCCGGCCAAAATTGCAACACTTTTTCCGATCATGTCAGGACGGGGTAAGAAGTTCTAAGATCAAGTCTGGTGTGACAGGGGCCTTAGCTGACGTGGGTGAAATTTGAACATGTTGAAATAAAGGCCCAGTCACACCAAACTAGTTCTTAGAACGTCTTACCCTGTCTTGACGGATTACGGTTGGAACAGAACGTGTGTCTTTGGCCTGATAATACCGTAAGTCACTGTCTCATCAAACCTGTTCTAAGAAAGTCTTTCCCAGTCTAGGATCGGAGTACAGCGGTTCCATTTGTAGTAAGTCTATCTAGTTTTAAGTACGTTGTCACTCCGCATAATTACAGGGCAGGATGGACGGCAAGAAATTTTGCGCAGATTCAAAGTTCTGGAGCACCTTTCCCGTCCTAACTCGTCCATAAATTTCGTACACAGATCGTAAAAGGTTGCTAATACGTCCACTTCGTCTGAACACAGTTTAAGTCCGTTTGGCATGAATTTTCGGAACGTAGTGAGAATGAGTTTGGCGTGACGGGGATATAACGGGGAGTGAGGACGTGATCGAATAAGGACGCAGTCTGACCGTAATAAGGACGTGGAAACAATTGCACTGACCTAGTATCAAAGGGGCATGAAACCAACATGGTCTATAATGACATGGTTCAGAACTGTTATGGACGGGCAGGAGTGCACTGTTCTTTAACGAAAAGGCAGAGATAGAGAGGACATTAATTAGCTTTCTTATTTTTCGATGAAATATCGAAATTTATTTCATCAAGTGAACATGATCGGTAATATTTTCACGATGGTATTCGTAAGATGAAATAAATTTCGATATTTCAAAAAAAGGGGGAAGACCCAGATATTACATACATTAAACTGTTTCATGCTTCTAAGGCCCTCTCTTTTGAGACTTTCAGCAAAATTCAGTACAATTATTTACAGGAATTCCCCGTTGAGTATATCCATAAGAACGCATTACAACATTACGTAAAGTGCGAGAAACGACTGCTCCTGCCCCGATAGAAAGATCTATTGTTAATTTCACTAGTCGTAACTATTAGTTTTCAAACCTATCATCCATTATCATAGACTGATTCCGAATAGATTAACAGAAAGCTTGAAATAAAAAGAGTTAACGGCTTGAGTGTGTCACCTGGAAAGGATCGAATCATTATGACTTTTCGTAGACTCGTTTAAAATACTACTTGATTTAATCCTAATTCAAATCGTTGCCAAGTTCTACAGAAATAGGTTTAACTTATTTAATGGTATTTGACAGATATAATTATGATCGTGAAGCTTGAAAGAGGTTCGGACAGAGAAGTGCAATATCAAAATACACGTATGTGCAGCGTGATCTATGGTCGCGAACAGCAGGATAGGAATAAATCATACCTAGAGAAGGTGTGTCACCCTGCATTGTTTATTCAAAGATGTCCCGAATGGTATATATAGATCTAGTGATAATAATAGTTTCCGTTCTGTATTATTCATTTAGAATTTTGGTATAAATTTGGAAAACAGGTAATAGAAAACATAGTCTATGAAATTCGTTAGAACACTTCTCCAATTATATTCTAGTTATATATTTTTTTATTCTACCAAGTTCATATTGCAGCTTCAGTTCTCTATTTCTCTTTTTTTTCAACAGGATGCCGGTATTTTACAGTCTATCTTCAGAGAAGATTCAATTCAAGTATTTTTCAGATTTTTTTCGATTTATACAGTCCATAAAATTAATTGAAGTATCGTTTGGCATCCCAAAAGGGTAAAAGTTTCTTCAATTCTATTGTGTATCAAGTGCACAATCAGCCTCGTTTCAAATACAAAACTCACTTGTAAAACCACGCATGATTGGTTGTTGAAGTGGAATCATGGGTGTCAGTCGAAATCGACTATTAATATCTAACCTTGCGATTATATTTTCGGTACAGGGTTGTTTTTGAAGTTCTTTAATGTCACTTTTACATAAAGTTCGAACACTTAATTAGAATAATCGGTAGGATTAAAGTTAATCCACTTGAATGAAATATTAAAACTTTTTTTTTTTTGTAACTTCTTTTTTCTTTGATTTTCGAATTCTTCGAAGTAGTTAATTTATTCCTTCCATATTTTTTGTAGTTATGATCACTTAAGAAATAGAAAATATAAATAATAATTATAAAGAAAGGCTCACTTTATCCTTAAAAAAAGAAAGTTGAACGGCGAAAATATTTTTTACTAAGAAAGCATTTGAATGACTTGTCTGTATTTTGGTAAGAAATACGACAAAACGAAATGAAGGTTCAATCTGCGTTTGTCACGTCTAAGATTTTGTCGTTTAACTCATTACCAAACAACAAGAATTTAGATTTGTCCAAATCGAAAGCATTTGCAGACGAGAAAATACGTGATGAAAATTTGAAATTTGTTTTGCTGGTTTCCAGCATTTTCTCCTTTTCCGACAATGTTTTCTAAAGGCTTCTTTCTCAGGGTCGTCAAAAGTAGGGATTGTGTGGTAATGGGTTAATGAAGATTTGTCAGTCTCCGCTTGTCAGTACAGCCTAAGTAAGATTTCCATCTGCATTGAATTCGATTTTCTGTTTTCCCGATACGGAAGCTTGGATAGCCGTTTGAATGTTCAAAGAATATGACATGCACAGACAACGAAAGAGATGCCAGTATAATTAGACTACTTTAATTCCAGAAGCTTTCAATGAATGGCTGGTATGAAGGGGTACAGTGAAAATCCCATCACAAAATAACATCGGAGAAACCCTTCGAGCAGAATGTAGATTTTCTGTAGGTCCACTTTCTCTGTACCTTTTACTTAACAATCCTGAGTTTGACGACCCTGAAAAAGAAGACTTTTGAAACCAACGTAGACAAGGGTAACAACCTACGTCACAGGAAGTGATGTCGGACCTGGGCATTTTCATAACTTATGTCCGCCATATTGAAAAGTAAGTACGATATGAAGATAGAATGAGGCTTGCTTGGATGGATACAAACGGACTACAAAGACTATCATGTATCTATCAAAGACATTCGATGAATACATTTAATATTCTGATGTTTTAGACAGTAGGCAGATGTCTATATGCACAAACACTTTGACCAAATATCAAAAAGTGATTGGGTTTTACTAGTTAGTCGAAGTCTATTCCATTATTACAGGTAGTTAACAAAAGCTTTGACAAAAAAACAAAGTCCCTAGGCATTGTATGCTTTGGAGGTCTAAAGACTTTTTCAGATCATTTAAAGGAACGATTACAAAAAAAAAACCAGTCTTACCAAACACGCACATTGACTTTATAACAAGGGCCCGATATCACCACCTGTGACGTCACACTGATGTACGTTGTGAGCGGTGGTAGAACAAGGGGAAAACGCTGATTACAGGCATTTTCTCTTTTTCCAACACTTGGTTTTGCTCTTAGGAAAACAGTGCAATTTTCAAAGCCACATTTAATTTTTCGTGTGCATATCAGTACAGTTTGGCCATGTCCAAAGTTTAAGTCGTCAGATAAAGAATTACACTTTTCACTACTGCTTAAATCCAAGGTCCCTCACAATAGAATTAATATATTTTCCGATCACTTCCGAAATCTGAAACTATTACACTGTAAGATTCCGACTGAAAGATCTTTGCAATATATGTACATGTATTTCAAACATCTGTGCACTGTATAAAAGTTACGGACGCAGTGTTTTCAAAAATGCGTCATACATGACGTCAACTTTGGAATGAAATAGACCAGAACAGGATGTGCCAAAATTACAAGTCGACTGAAAAAAGTACCCTCAGGACTGAACATGGTAGCTATGCACAAATACTATATGCACAAATACTATATTAAGTCAGAAAATAGTCCGTCTTTTTCCGCCCAATTTTAGAAGCTATGGGTTAATTCTTTACCAACAATCACGACTTTTAATGACCACGAAAAGGAAGCCTTTGAAAACATTATGCGAAAAGGAGAAAATGCTGGTAACCCGCATTTTCTCCTTTTTCCACAATGTTTTCTACCCTTTCCAAATCAAGTTTTTATTTTCTGATTTAAATTTATTTTGTCGTCTGCAGATGCTTTCAACTTGGACTAGAGAAAATGAGAAATTCGTGGTAACCGATATTTTCTTATGCTTGGGCATATTCAACGTTTTCCAGCCTCTTAAAGACGGATCCACTTGTTTGAGCCGAACTTAGATCGTCGTCAGCAAAATAATGTTTAAATTGGACAATTTGAACATATCTAAAATTCTGTTGTTTGGTGAATAACAAGGAATCATTTAGATTTATATATGAAAACCGGATGGCAAAGGAGTGTCGGTTTGACTCTTTAGTCTGTACTCTGCAGCAGGATTGAGAATAAAGAAGAATTTTCTATTGAGTTTACAGCAATAAGGTTCGCTCTGTCCAATAAAAATGTTAAGCTGTATTCCATTGGCGTTTATAAAGTTTCTCTTAAAAGAGGGATCAAGATCTAAAGTAATAGTAGGCTAATTTAGATAGTCTGACCTTTACTAGACGAAAAATCGCAATGTGACGTCCCAAAAATACATAAGTCTGCACAAGACGACATAAGTTAAGACTCGTCCAGCATTGTAGACGACAAATTTGACTCCATTTGCAGACGACAAATTTAGTACCCCCCCCCAATCATCTGGTTGTTCTAGTTAAAGAGCAAAGGATGCCCTATACACCATAAAACAGCACTATAGATGCTTGGTTTATAGATACACTTTACACTATTACTTGGACAAACATTTGAAGAGAAAATGAAATTGAAAACACTGTGAGAAAAGGAGCAATTGCTTGTAACAAGCAATTGCTCCTTTTTCCCACAAGGTTTTCAAAAGCTGGCCATGGTATGGCGGTAAAATTAAGTTTTTTTTAAAGAAAACATATTTTGCTGGAAGACTAAACAATACAACTATGATTCAGACATATATCACATAGGACATGACAAACAAACGAAAAATAACGGTGACTAGAAATTTCCTGATTTTGCATATATTGATTGCTATGGTAACAGCTTGCTTACAAATTATTATATAGATTTATATTTCTAGTCTGAGTAATGGCCAAGCAACATGTTACATTGCCGAGGAAATATGAGGTTTTTAATCTTTTGTTTTCGGTACCGTTAGCTCTCCGTTAACAGTTATATTACTCCCCCCGATTTCGTTTGATGTTTAACTATTATTGGAAAGTTATTTGGGGGAAATCCAGCTTCAAAGCAACATGTACTTGAAAAATAATTCAAGAGTACCCTGATTCTTTTCGTTCAAAGGGAGATATGCAACTTGTGCTCAGCATAAGTTACAATTTACCTCTTGAGACGTCAATTTTCCTTGGAGCTTTCGCGTTCACAAATACATGTACCCCGAGACGGAAAATATGATAATGATGATTTCGTAGGGTCTCATTCGGTAAAGCTCATGTGATCTGTTGATCAAATTACTCCGCTGTATTTCAATGGGTGACATGTACCTACAATTCAGATTTCTTCGCAGGAAACAGACTCCTATATCGTTGTAAGGATCAGAAGACCGTCGTTTAAAATTACACGAGTCATAGATTTGAATCGAAAGCATCATTTTATATATTTCCGTTGACAAAAAGTTTGCTATCTCATTTGTATAATGTTATTTACAAATTTTGAAGGAAGTTTTGATAACATATTATTTCATGCTTTCCGGTAGGATATCGAGAAATAGCAGTTAAAATATTTTTTTGATCTTACACTAGTAAGCCAGTGAAAATACCTATTTTCATGTTCTTGTTGCCTAGGTTAATTGGGCATGCCTCACAACCAGATGGAAATATGACGTCATTTACCTTACATTTCTCGCGCTTGACGTAATATTGTAATGCGTTGCTATGCGGGAGGGGTACGCCACGGGGAATAACGGAAAAGAACTGTACTGGATTTTGATAAAGCTTCTCCCAGAAAGGGTTAAAAGCCACTCGTGAAAATATTATCGATGGTGTCCACTCGATGAAATAAATTTCGATCTTTCACCGAAAAAAAACCAAATATCCTCTATATGATAAATGTGAATAAGTTTACCATTGTTGTTGTTGTCGATGATAAAAAGAAGTTGTGATGATATCCCTTCATGCTCTGCGTATACTTTGTTATAGACCTTTAGAGAGCGAAACATTGGGTGCAAGAGAATACGGATAAGACCCATAAAGCACGGATGTACGCATGGTAAGCTTACGGTTGCTTTCAAGTTCAATGCTTGTTGGACGGAAAAACACATAGCATATCTGAAACATCCTGTTTCAGCCCAAAGCCGCAAATCGATCCTGCAATTTTCGAACTGGTGGTTATGTGTTGTAACAGTCACGCCGGTGTAATGCAGAAAAATGACCTCCATTACAAAATGACCCCCGGGTCATTTCTCGACGTAGAGGAATGACCCATGGGTCATTTTTCGACGTAGAGAAATGACCCATGGGTCATTATTCTACGTCGAGAAATGACCGTAGGTCATTTTGTAATGGGGGTCATTTCTCTGCATTACACCGGCGCTTCACCTATGAACCCTTTACCACACAATACCAAATGTTTACGACCCTGGGGTAAAAATCCTTTGAAAACATTGCGGGGGAAAAAAACGTAGCACATTTAGTTTCGCTTATTAGATTGTCCTTGTCCTACACAGTTCCGACTTTTGACGACCCCTGATAAGAAGGCTTTTGAAAAACAGAAAATTGTGGGAAGAGGAGAAAAATTCAGTGTCTGCGAAAGCGTATTAAGTTTCTCAAGGATTATGGCAAATGCTTATTTGGTGGGTCCAGATAGGCCATTTGAGCAAATCATAAATGGTTTGCGTTCTCTTCCTAAAAACTTAGTCGTTACGGCCAAAAGTTCAATACATTTAGCTGTTTAAAAACAAATTTGATTAATTGGGAAATCATGGTATGTTTCAAATCATATGTACATGAAAAAGAAATTCAAGGTATTAAACTTAAAATAAAATTATGTGTCGCATCAGTGAAGTTGATTGATTGGTTGATCAATCGATTGACAGACCGTTCGATTGATACACTGCCATCATCATTATACCCTACTTCAGCCATATCACAGCGGCCGCTAAATTACTACTGTTTGTCATGGGTTATGGATTTCACCAGGACTGGCCTTAAGTTCTATCTTGGACAAGTCTAAAATTCTGTCATGTAGTAAAGAGTTAATTCCTTATCACACATTCCTATTCTAACCCTTTACTCCATAGATACTCATTTTAACAAATTAACAACAGACTGCTTTTGAACACATAGTGGAAAAAGGAGAAATTGCTTGTACCGAGCAATTTCTCCTTTTTCCACATTATTTTCTGCTCAAGCAATTAATTGTATCCCAATTTGTCCATATATTTGCCATCATATCTTTATTTGGTGCTGAATTGGAAGAACCTAAAGTTGGAATATGAGGTAAAGGGTTAAGCGACCTTAGATGCAGGCTTCGAAAACATACACAATGTTTTCTGTCTATCCAGAAATAAATTTCAATTCTTGAGTCAGATTCAAGATGTCGTCTGCAAATGGTTTCAATTTGGAAAAGTTTAAAATTTAATCGTTTGGTAAAGAGTTGTAAGGCGATTTTCTGAGTCATTAATTTCCAAGTAACATCAGGCTGGTAAACGGTAACAGATTTTAATAAACGGTTAATTTGTTTGCTTAACTCTTTCCACCATTGCACACATGTGTGGACTGAGCCAAATTGAAAGCATTTACGGACCACATCATTATCAAGAAGACATAGAAATTAATAAATTGGTCTCCGAAAGAAGGGGAAAACCTTGTGCTGAAAGGCAAAAATGCTAGCAACTAGTTTCATTTAATCCTACAACACCACAGAGTTGTGGACCAATCCAAATTGAAAGCATTTGTAGAGGATGAAATTGTTCGACGTCTCGGAAATGATTTGAATTTGAAAGGGAAGAAAATATTGCGAGGGTAGGCGAAATTGCTGGTTGCTAGCCTTTTTCTCCATCACCCACATTGTTTTCCAATTTCTTTAACGTTCGTTAAAATACGGTTCTGTTCGGCGAAGAGTGGATGCAAGATGACGCATCAATTTTAAAGTACGATTTATAAGTACAGTGTACTAAATATAGATTTATCCGAGCTAATATTTAGACTGGTTCAAAATCAAAGCACTGGCATGAGACATATTTAATGTTACTCAAAATATGAAATTAGTATATCACAGGGTACAAAACATTGTGGGAAAAGGAGAAAGTGCTGGTTACCAGCGTCTTTTTCTTTTTACTCCAAGTGTTTCGTAGCATTCTTATTCAGGTTCGTTAAAGCTAATGATTGTCTGGTAAAGAGTTAAATGCTAAGTGAACCGAAAGGCAACTTTGACAGCTTCAACTTCCATGAACAGAATCGTTTTTGTTTTCCAATATATTGGAATTAAATCGACTTTCTAGTACGAACCGACCTGTGAACGATTAGCAATATTCTCACAAGCACATTGCCGGATTTTATCTTCTGTCTTGGAATACTAAGTAACGTGTTTTGTTACACAAAGAATAGTATGTGTACCAAAACGAGAAGCTTTTAGATTCAGGAAATAAACTTTGTGGTCCGAATAATAATCTTTATTAGAGTCTTATTGAAGAGGTCATAGACCTCTCCAACAGTGGTGAGTTTAACCCATTACCACACAATCCCTACCTTTGACGCCCCTGAGAAAGAAGCCTTTAGAAAACATTGTGGGAAAAGGAGAAAATGCTGGTAACCAGCATTTTCTCCTTTTCCCACAATGTTTTCTACTCTACACAAAACAAATTTCAAATTTTCAGTCACTTTTATTTTGTCGTCTACAAATGCTTTCAATTTGGTCCAGTCTAGAATATTGTCGTTTGGTAATGGGTTAAAAGGCAGACTGGGACAGAATTTGCTGCCTAAATCGATTTTTTTCCCGAAATTGTTTCGATACACAGTCTGTTTCGTCATAGTTTTGTAAATAAAGCGAAATAAAAAAAAAAAACGAAACAGGAAATGGACGTGGTTTATTCTTTATGACGAATCTTTATTTACCGACTATCGTACATGTATGTAAATTCAACTTGTTTAGAGAACTACATGAATATTTCCAGGGCTATCTGATATGTTTTTGATTAAAGATAAGCATCAGGTCGCGGACAATCTAGATTCAAAATTCGGACTTCACGGTTTCTTGTTTTAGTCTCATCTTTTTGTACACCGTCTGCGAAAAACATGCGGTTGGCATTATCTCCCGCTAGATGGCATTCTATCAATACTCATCTATCTAATATGGGCATCCTGGGTACAGAACCAAACCACTTTCCTACGCGACAACCGTTACTTTGAATTTCAAACTAAAAAAAAACGTTTACTCAATAAAACGCTACCTAGTGCATTTCACTCAGCTATGATTAGCAGTTTAGAGCAGTTTAGAGTTAAAGCAGGTCTCATTTCTCCTCAAACGTATTGATAAAAGCTATTTTCTACATTGCTACTTTATGGAGCGTAATATTACAGTCTGCCCGCTTTCGGGGCTAGTAATGCGTCATATGAGACAGATCGAATCTTCGAAGAATATGACATGCGGAGACAACGATGCGGTTGGTAGAAACGAAATTAAGGCGTGTAATCCCAAGATTAAAGCTGTCTCGAATTTCGGGGAAAGTAAAATCGGATAATTTTCGATACTGAAACTTTTCAACTGTTAGCAGAGAAGAGCGCAGTCATGTGCTGCCATAAATCACATTATAGGGGTCACGTGTCATACCGGGTAAAGTCTCGCTAAAAATCCGAGATTCCACGAGGTTTTGTAGAAATGGCTGCCGTTTGGAACTATGACGGTAACTAATAATCGTCAATTTGGAGCAGTAGCTCGTTTATTAGGGGCTGTATGGCTGCATGATTGTTAGACAGAATTGTCAATGCATTCTTTATGAGGAAATTATAACTGACAGCGGCCCTTTAACAGCACGTGGCAAAAGTTGCTCATGCAATTACAGGAACTTCCGAATAATTTGTTTTGTGTCAATACATCCGACAAAAAAGTTTTGAAATGAAAACGTTGGGGTGTGCTAATTTGATATGCCCCGTTACTTCGGCGCCAAAATTCACCTTTTTTGCTCGTAAAATACCGAGATTTTTGCGACTTTGCCGGAAAACGGAATGTAACTTTAGAATGTGGTGGACGCAAATTTAGCGGTTATTTCCTCTGAAAGAACGACAACATTGTCTAATACATCTCGAATCGAGCGTAAACTGTAAAATAACTCCAAAATAATGCCCCCCTTTTAGACAAAGACAATAAATCACGAAGAAGCTATATTTACCAATTTCACTGTTTGTCACAGACCAGGTCTCATATATGTCTTGCAACACGCGAAAAGGGGCATTCGGACATTTGCGTAAAGTGTCATCTCGGATCAGCCTGCGCGGACTGCGCAGGCTGATCCGAGATGGCACTTTAAGACTGAATTAGATTTTGTGCTACTGTAGACTTACCCAAAAAAGAAAATTACAGAAAAATAGAAATTGGTGTTATGGATAAGCCTATGGGGACTGCGCAGGCTGATCCGAGTCGACACTTTACGTAAATAACCCAATACCCCTTTTCGCGTTTTGCAAGCCATATGAAAACGACCGTCGGGATACGAGTGAAAAAATGATGAAAGCATTTTAACAAACTAAACAACTAACCGACAAATGGACCGACTTAACTCTTTACGAAACAATCATATGTCTGCATGACCCCTTAGTTCGAAAGCTTGTGAAAAATAGAAAATGCCAGTAAGCAGTATTTTATCCTTTTTTTTCACATTGCTTGCTACCCTTCAGAGGAGCAATCACAACAGTTAATTTTAAACCTTTTAATTTGGACCAGTCTGGAAATTTGTTGTTCGGTAAGGAGTTCAAGAGTTCAAGCCAGAGCCAATGGCAGCATCAGTTGTGTAGCAATCAGTCAAAATCAAGCTCGTACTCCAGTCTGATCTTGGATCTGCAGTAATTGGTTCTTGATCCGTAACTGTACATGATGAAAGAATATTTTTCATGTAATTTGTGGTCCGAGTGTTTTTGTAACTATCGAAAGGCGTCGAAATACCTCAAACTCCTCCCAGGTCGTTGTAGTCAAAAGTAGTCCAGTTTCAGAATTTGACAGGAAACACCATTTGGCTTACCTCGGGTGATGGGAGCCATCATTTCCCTCGGCTGTAACTGGTGGATTGATATGTGTCAGATCGGTACATTCATCGCCCGGAAATACGCCGTTTTACCGTTCTGAAAATTGTAAGATTCCTCTTACAAAATAAAAAAACACTTGAGTTTCAATTTCTATCATTTTTGTAATTATATTTCAGTTGACAAACAGTCCGTACAGTCATTTTTAACGTGGTGTATCAATTCCGATTGAAGTTTTCACCGACAAATAGACAAATGTGAATAGCTTCATCGAGGTTGTTTATGTCGTTGCTGAATAACTGTCAACGGCGCGCTATATATAGAGTCACGTGAAGTGATTCTCATTTCAAAATGGAAACCTCCTTGATACGGACGAGGTTAGATGTAGCTACGGAATCGGCCGAGTTGTGACGAGTGATGACGCACTTCCGCTGCAGTTTTATCAGAGAGAAAACGAACAGGTATAAAATGAATGCCTGCCAGAGTCTGTATTCACTTACCATTCTTAAGAACATTCTTTGTCTTGTTCTTCCATGATTGGCTAAACCAAATGGTTTAGCCAATCAGAAGTTCTGTTACTGTCACATGTGCAAAACTCTTAAGAAAAAGACTAAGAATATCCATAAGTTACTGCGTGTAGTTTTGTTTTTTTTTTCTTGGGGAATGATAACGTGTCTGTGTCCACGTTAAGGAACATGGTATACCATTCTAAAGGACCTTTTTTGCTATTGAGATTTTTCAAGGGTTGTTGGGTTTGAGATGGAATTGCAAAATATGCAGTCGACTTCGGTTCATGCGTCATTTGCTTCAGCTGTAGGTGTAGGCCATGGTAGGTTTTTAGGCATGCGCAATTAACCTAGATAATTAGTGTGCGGTAAACACTGTTTCCGCCTTCAATTGAAGAGTTACAATATAAAAATCAGTAATTTTACTCCCCGTAAACTGATCCGTAACCATGAAATATGGAAAAATATTTCACCGATATTTCTCGATAACCCACCGTAAAGCATGAAATACGGGTATTAGTGCCAGATGATTTGCCATCTATTTCCTCACTGAATTCATTTATAAACAAACATTTTTTTAGTCTGTTGGGATTCTAAAAAAATAAAAACAAATAAGATTTTTTCCTGTAAGTGTCGATAGATAAAAACAGATTGACGCCATTTTTATTTTTGATGAAAACACAATTATGTTTTATATACATTTCTGTTGGTCAGTCGTTAAAAGAGGGACTCTTTTCCCTATGTATACAGTTTCAACTACATAAAAGTGCATTACTCTTGCATGCATGGAAGGGGATGTAGGGCTCGGAATGAGCCTCACTCCACGAAATCGATCTCATTTACACGTGCGCGTTTGTATTTGTTTTGGCGTTGTAAATGGCCGAAAGTAAAACACAATAAACTTCTCTCTCAGCTGTTACGCTAAACGTGTTGCCATGGTTTGTTTCAATGTTGATTAGATAATATTTCATTTAATTCTAGAAAAAAAAAAGTGGATAATTCTTTAGGATTTTTTTTTGGAGGAGGCTGATGTGCTGTTGACTGAATCAGTGCAGACTTTATAAAAAGGTAAAAAACATAAATGTGTTAATTCACTTCCGAAATATTTATATTAGGTAACTCGTTACCAAACGACACAATTTTGGACTTGTCCAATTTCAAAAATGACAAAGATGACACAATTTTTCTTGATCGAGCAGAAAACATTTTGGGAAAAGGAGAAAATGCTAGTTACCAGCATTTTCTTCTTTTCTCACAATGTTTTCAAAAGGCTTCTTCCTCAGTGTCGTTAAAAGTCGGGACTTTGTGGTAAAGAGTTAATCGGTTACTAAACCACAAGGTGTTGGAAAAATCTTAATCCAGAGCATTCGCAGACCATAATTTATATAGATAGAAATCAAGGATAGGTGAACCTGCCGCTCCGATATAACTGAGGTAATATACTCAGAGCGGCGTTAAACACCTACCAATCAATTAATTAATCAATTAATCTACCATTCAGTGAATCACTGACTATGCATAGATATGGTATTTTTCCCGTCCTGTCAGATTTTATCAGCGTGTGATACATGTATTTGAGCTGAAATATAATGTCTACTTTATTTAACCTAATCCTGACCTTTATATTGAATATATAAGTAGGCATATATATATCGAAGTCCGAATATCATCGGAAAGTTATTCATACACAAGAAGGTGTGTTAAGTTTTCACGAAATCATAATGGTTTAGAACGGGAACAGATATTATGAAACACCCTGTATATACACAAGTAAGCAATTAAACCCTCAGCTAAGAAAGGGCGACTCAAGGCGGTTTTGCGGTCAGTGTGGATCAAGATCAGACTGCACTAAACGTGCAGTCTGATCTTTGATCTACACTATCCGATGAGGATATATTTCTACCCCAAAATAACTTTGAAATTGCAATATTTGCTCATTATTAACCGGAAAGTTAAAATCAACTTATCCAGTTAAATAAAGGTTTTTTTTTTTTATGTAAAGGGCACGAAATATTTCCGCGACTATTCGGGACATATGCCGATCGATTCCGACGGTAAAAATAGAATATCAGTTTATGTAAATGATTTTGACCTGGTCAGGTTAAGGTAATATCATTCTAACGGAAAATAGCTATTTCCACTATAATGTTATCCTAAAAAAGTTGCTATGATTGAAATTCAGTATTATTGTACAATTTTGACCGTGCCACTTTTTCCATTTTTTCTTAGAATTATGATTTATAAATCTGTGGCTACTCTATTCTCACTACAAAGGAAGATAATAATTACCTCCCTTTCCAGAAATGTAACAAAAATATCAACAAATAATTTCAAGATGGACATTAGAGGAATTTCTTGTCTGTTAGAAATGTGCAAAACTATTATATCAGTATAAATCCTTATTTATCAACTGATAAGAAATTTCATTCCATGTTGCGCTAGACGCCTTTGGATGGTAATACCTAAATGTTGTAGATAAATAAATAATACTAAATAAAAGTATGGTCTATTTGCATACATATTGTTAATGTCATTTTAGATTCCTTGACCACTGATATCTCACGACACCAAAATATTTTCGGATAGTAGTTGTAGTAAAATGTCCCATTTAAAAACTGGACAACTAGGGCTTCGTCGTGAGTAACGACCTTTGGGATCACAGCTTTATTTTTTAAAAATATTGTGGTAGAATGAGAAATGCTGGATATAAGGAATTCTACGCTTTCCCACGATGTTTTATACTTTTTGATAGATACTCATAATTCTTTCATTAAACCAGTTACCAAACAATCCCTGGTTTTTACGAGCCTGATAATGAAGCCTTTTGAAAACATTGTGGGAAAAGGAGAAAAACTGCTGGTAACCAGTATTTTCTCCTTTTCCCAAAAAACGTTTTCTACCCCTTCCTAAAACGAATTTTATTTTTTTAGTAACGTTAATTTTGTCGTCTGCAAGTACTTTGAATTTGGACTGGTCTAAAATTTTGTCGTTTGGTAAAGGGTTAAGAAGTATTTAATGTGTCTTTGGCAATCTCGACCAGTATAAAACTTTTCCGTTGGTCAAGGAGATAATCTTTTTTCCAAATGTCCAAACAACTAAATTTTTAATTGTTCAAATTCGAGAGCATAAGATAAATTTAATGTGTCACAAATGGTCCAATTTGTCTTTAAAGGTAAAAAGAAAACATTGTGGAAAAGGGAGAAAATGCTGGTTACCAGCATTTTCTCCTTTTTCCAAAATGTTTTCAAAAGGGATACTGTACAGTATCAAGAAAACAGACTACTGTTTTGTAAAGGGAAAAAGTATAGCTTCCAAATGTATGTCGACTAGGCGTTAGGGTCGCCGCGCTTAATCTAGATTATCATACAAATTAGGAATATCGTCTTTTTTGAGGTTTATCTTGTTAAATCGAGGGGGCTTATCGGACTATCTTGTATTAAAGTAAGATGAGCGATAATGTCACCTCATTTACTCTCAATTTCCTGTGATACAGCGCTGAGTTTTGTTATGGTAAAAAAAAAAATTTTCTCCTTTATTCTTATACTAAGCGATATGAAACTTTCAAGCCCATTGTGAAAACTCAAATTTTACTATGTCAAAGGTATTATTGGGAAAGGTATGTAAATATCGTACAATGTAGATCCAAGATCAGACTGTACGTACTGTATATATACTGAAACGATCTTCTAAACGGCCACTTTTAAGCTGTAATTTCCTATAGACCTTTTCACGCATCCGCTGCCTATAAAAGGGACAGCTTATTTGGTTTCATTTTTTGCAGAATAATTGACCGGTCCGAAAACATACCTGAGCCAAATTCTGAAGAGAATTTATTCAAATTTTATCACGGAAAAAACTTATATATCGTTCATTCACTAACATTGTATATTGAAAAATCAAGTTTTTAAAAAACTTCTTGCTTGTCTTTTCGGATTACATTTATTTCACAGAAAATAATTTTCATGTTTTTTCTAATTGCTTACAAAATTTAGTATTTTATGCTTCTCTCTTTTAAATTGTTTTGGCTTGTGGACACCACGCATGCACAAAAAACCCCCAACAGTTTTCCGTTTCTTGTAAAAGGGAGTCTTTCTGTTGGCAAAATCGAGAATCTTTTCATTACAATATCGTTGTTAACGTCCAGATATAGGTCAAAATTTGTCTTTATTATCAATTCTTAAACTTGCTCCAATTTACAGAAGAAATAAAAGTGGCCGTTTAGAAGTTCGTTTTAGTGTAGTGTGATCTTGGTCTACGCTGTCCGCGAAAAGTCCTTGAGTCGCACTAAGCAGCCGACAGGTAAAGCGTATTCGTATTCTGTTTCCCGATCTACGGCGCCGAGCCCCGTGTCTGGGTCCGCCGGTAGCGTACAGAAGTTGAGAACTGAAAGTCGCTGGTTCGATCTTTGGCTCGGCAAATTTCTTTCCGAGGATTGATGATAGTCATTGCGACAGGATTCATTCCTCTCTCACCGTTGCTTAATTCGATGGTTATGTGGGAAAGCAGCCAGTGGCTTGGAAAGAGTATAGTGCGGAGCACGGGTGAAAGATACTCTTGGAAAACCTGGATATGTGCACTGGCCGCCACGATATAAATGAAATAGTTATGGAAAGAGCATCATTCAATCGATCAATCAATCAATCCCTGTTACGAGGGGCCTTTCCTTCGGTCATGGCTTCATCTCGATTTAAATGCAACACCGAACAACTGTGTCAGGGAGAATTAACTTTAGCTCAGTGGTTATGGTGTTGGCCTTTCGTCTGAGCGTTCTAGGTTCGAATACTGCCCGGTCCCTGTATATCTGCTATTGTCCGTAAGAGCCTATCGGCATGCAACACGCGCAAGGGGCAGTCTCCACAGGCTAATCCGAGACGGTACTTTACGACTACAGTACAGTAGACTTGCGGAAAACTGAAAATTACATAAAAAACTGAAAGTGTCGTTTTGGATTAGCCTGCGCAGATTGCAGATTAATCCAAAACGACTTCACGCAAATGTCTGAATGCCCGTTTTCACGTGTTGCAGGCCATATATAGCCCGTCTTGAAAGTTGATGTCAATGCTAATCAATCTTTTTTCATGTTCAACTCGGATGAACATAAAATGTCAAACTCAAACAGAATCGCTTTGATACACCCCATGGAGCAACTTAAGTTTTCGAACTTTTCGTTCCGTCTTTTTCATTTAATGTAGATGCATACTGTCGGTTTACTTCAAACCTCGTAACTACAGCTTGAAACTAGACCACATTACACAATGAAAGCGTAAAGTGTCGCTTCGGATCAGCCATCGATGTCCGCGCAGGTTAATCCGAGACGGCACTTTAGGAATACATGACGTCTAGATTTCGTGCTACAATAGACTTGTGCAAAACAGAAAAAATATATTTAAAAACGGAAAGTGTCGTTTCGGATAAGCCCTTCGGACACAAATGTTCGGATACCCCTTTTTAGTATGTTGCAGGCCAGGTGGAAAACTTTTAAAAGTTTTTTTTTTTTAAACCCAGAGAAAATCAGCAAACCATGCCCTTCTTTTAGGGAGCCTTCTAACAGAGTTGAGTTAATTTTCATCCACTGATTCTTGAGAAATAGCATGCGAATGAAATTAGGAACCGATAAACTCAGTGGGCCCTACACCTATTACAATCAAAGCGTTGAGAACGCTGAACTGGTGTTTGTCAAAGAAGCCATTGTGTGGAATCAATAATTTGAAAGAAAAAGAGAAATATTATTCCAGTATTGACAGTAGGATGCAGGATGTGTAGAGAGAGAAACCACGTAAATATATCAAATAAAATTAAATTTGTACCTGAAAACTATGACTTTGAAATATCTTTAGCCGTTCACATTAAACTTCCAACATTACAATCAATTTCGATCTATAAATATTCTTGCCTAATCAAATGGAGTAGCGCGCAATCATTGTATGAACAAGCCATGGGTCGAACTGGCTTTGGAACGAAAAAGCACAGGACCAAGCGATCGTTAGAAGAATTTCGTATCATTGCGCACGAAGGCTGTGAGCGAGTGAAGCTATTTTCCGTCGAAAATTACTATTTCTACGATCGATGTCCTCACCAAGTGTATTCTTACATGCCATTTTCATTTACATACCTGAGTGCTATCGAAAAACTCATTTGCCTGAGAAAAATTGAGTTTAATTAAGTTTATTTCCTTCGGCTTTGCACAAAATACCATACGCGGTCTTCAAAATTAAATATTGAACTCATTGTGGTATTGCCTTCGACAAATACCACAAAAACTGACCATTGCCTTGTGTTCATTTTCAATTGGACTTGTTAAAACATCATTGCTACCAATAATCAGCGCAAATTTTAAAAAAATGCATCGAAAATTAGGACTTTATCAAGTAAGAAAAAAGGTATTTTTTTCAGCTTTAAATGAACAACATTTTTTTCTGGCCAAATGTGGAACTTCAGAATTATCAGGATTCAAGGTTTATAATGATATTAACTGAGCGAGGAATGATTATTCGACCTCAGTGGCAGACTTTACATACATGTATGTGACCCATCACGCAAAAAGGGACCATCTAGGAATTCTTTACATCAATTAGATGAAAACAGATGAGTTAAAGTGCAGGTCAGTTTAAGTTGATAATTTAAAACTGATTGCATAACAAGGTACCTAAAAGAATAAAGCGCATAATTCGTGCAGTAGGACAAAAGGACAGGGAAATAAACGATGGTTTTAACGAAAGACATATGACTTGGGGCTTCACCGTATTAAAAAAAAAAACCCATATTTTGCGGGCTTCTTGTATACAGCATTTGGAGACCATTGAACTCGTGAACAAACCCGTTTCTCAGCCTATGGCCAACTGCTATTTACACAATATATACAACAGCCAAAGTCGTTCACTTATGTTGGTATAACGACAAAGTTATTTGCAAGATTGACGTCATTTATGACGAATTATTTGAGAATGCGATTTCCTGGACTTATTCGGTGCACAGGTGTGCATATACATGTTGGGTAATAAAAATCGATACTAAATCTGTTATAAAATAACCAAGTGGGTATCGTACAGAGCTTGAAACCAGGAGGTCGCGAGTTAGAATCCCCTGTTTCGGCCAATTTCTCCCCTAGGACTAATGATTGTCTAAGGACTCATTCCTCCTTCACCGCACAGGAACTGATCATTGTTTCGACGACTGTTAAGTGGACAGCACCCACTGTCTTGGGGTGGAGGAATATTGTGCGAGTGATAGTAAATCAAAAACTTTGGAAAGGAATGGTACGTAGACTAGCCGCCACGATATACCGTAACAGAAATAATGTTTAGAATGGCATAAAATACCCTACAGACGAAACAAACAAATAATCAGGAACGAAGCTTTATACACTTTGTATTGTATCTGAACAGCCTTGCCAATCAAAAGTGTTAACTTCAGATAACTTATTAGATAAATACACGCGTTTTCATCAGTTGATCATGTTACATGTAGCTTATCGTATTTCTTATTAACTAAAAAAATCTCTTATAAACAGGACAAGCTTTTACAACCGTATCAGTCTGACAATTCTGGCAGCTTTTATGCAATACTCTTGGAAAACCTGGATATGTGCACTGGCCGCCACGATATAAATGAAATAGTTATGGAAAGAGCATCATTCAATCGATCAATCAATCAATCCCTGTTACGAGGGGCCTTTCCTTCGGTCATGGCTTCATCTCGATTTAAATGCAACACCGAACAACTGTGTCAGGGAGAATTAACTTTAGCTCAGTGGTTATGGTGTTGGCCTTTCGTCTGAGCGTTCTAGGTTCGAATACTGCCCGGTCCCTGTATATCTGCTATTGTCCGTAAGAGCCTATCGGCATGCAACACGCGCAAGGGGCAGTCTCCACAGGCTAATCCGAGACGGTACTTTACGACTACAGTACAGTAGACTTGCGGAAAACTGAAAATTACATAAAAAACTGAAAGTGTCGTTTTGGATTAGCCTGCGCAGATTGCAGATTAATCCAAAACGACTTCACGCAAATGTCTGAATGCCCGTTTTCACGTGTTGCAGGCCATATATAGCCCGTCTTGAAAGTTGATGTCAATGCTAATCAATCTTTTTTCATGTTCAACTCGGATGAACATAAAATGTCAAACTCAAACAGAATCGCTTTGATACACCCCATGGAGCAACTTAAGTTTTCGAACTTTTCGTTCCGTCTTTTTCATTTAATGTAGATGCATACTGTCGGTTTACTTCAAACCTCGTAACTACAGCTTGAAACTAGACCACATTACACAATGAAAGCGTAAAGTGTCGCTTCGGATCAGCCATCGATATCCGCGCAGGTTAATCCGAGACGGCACTTTAGGAATACATGACGTCTAGATTTCGTGCTACAATAGACTTGTGCAAAACAGAAAAAATATATTTAAAAACGGAAAGTGTCGTTTCGGATAAGCCCTTCGGACACAAATGTTCGGATACCCCTTTTTAGTATGTTGCAGGCCAGGTGGAAAACTTTTAAAAGTTTTTTTTTTTTAAACCCAGAGAAAATCAGCAAACCATGCCCTTCTTTTAGGGAGCCTTCTAACAGAGTTGAGTTAATTTTCATCCACTGATTCTTGAGAAATAGCATGCGAATGAAATTAGGAACCGATAAACTCAGTGGGCCCTACACCTATTACAATCAAAGCGTTGAGAACGCTGAACTGGTGTTTGTCAAAGAAGCCATTGTGTGGAATCAATAATTTGAAAGAAAAAGAGAAATATTATTCCAGTATTGACAGTAGGATGCAGGATGTGTAGAGAGAGAAACCACGTAAATATATCAAATAAAATTAAATTTGTACCTGAAAACTATGACTTTGAAATATCTTTAGCCGTTCACATTAAACTTCCAACATTACAATCAATTTCGATCTATAAATATTCTTGCCTAATCAAATGGAGTAGCGCGCAATCATTGTATGAACAAGCCATGGGTCGAACTGGCTTTGGAACGAAAAAGCACAGGACCAAGCGATCGTTAGAAGAATTTCGTATCATTGCGCACGAAGGCTGTGAGCGAGTGAAGCTATTTTCCGTCGAAAATTACTATTTCTACGATCGATGTCCTCACCAAGTGTATTCTTACATGCCATTTTCATTTACATACCTGAGTGCTATCGAAAAACTCATTTGCCTGAGAAAAATTGAGTTTAATTAAGTTTATTTCCTTCGGCTTTGCACAAAATACCATACGCGGTCTTCAAAATTAAATATTGAACTCATTGTGGTATTGCCTTCGACAAATACCACAAAAACTGACCATTGCCTTGTGTTCATTTTCAATTGGACTTGTTAAAACATCATTGCTACCAATAATCAGCGCAAATTTTAAAAAAATGCATCGAAAATTAGGACTTTATCAAGTAAGAAAAAAGGTATTTTTTTCAGCTTTAAATGAACAACATTTTTTTCTGGCCAAATGTGGAACTTCAGAATTATCAGGATTCAAGGTTTATAATGATATTAACTGAGCGAGGAATGATTATTCGACCTCAGTGGCAGACTTTACATACATGTATGTGACCCATCACGCAAAAAGGGACCATCTAGGAATTCTTTACATCAATTAGATGAAAACAGATGAGTTAAAGTGCAGGTCAGTTTAAGTTGATAATTTAAAACTGATTGCATAACAAGGTACAATGATCACTTTTCATACAGAAAATGTCATTAAAGCGAAAAGTCATTAAATGTCATTAAATTTCATACAGAAAATGTCATTAAAGCGAAATGTCTTTAAATGTCATTAAAGCGAAAAGTGTCAACCCTGGTCAGCCTGCGCAATTCGCGCAGTCTGACCAGGGTTGACACTTTTCGCTGTTCCCAGAATGTCCCTTTTTGCGTGATGGGCCACATATCTCTTGTACACAAGAAAGACTAGCGAACTAACAGGCGGATTCGCATTTTGGATGCACAGGCAGACGGAGAACAGAAGCCATGCCATATCAAGAGCTGATGTGGTCTTCGGCTAGTAGAGCTTATTAAATCCTTTCCCAAACGACAAACTTTTGGACTAGACCAAATTGAAAGCATTTGCAGACGACAATTCAACTCTTGCTGAAAAGATTATTTCTGTCTGTGACAGGATAGAAAACATTGTGCTGGTTACCAGGATTTTCTCCTTTTCCCACAATGTTTTCAAAAGGCTACTATTCCAGACCCGTAAAAACCAGGGATTGTTTGGGAACGGGTTAATCACAATTCGAATAGTCGCGGAAATATTTCGTGCCCTTTACATAAAAAGAAAAACCTTTATTTAACTGGATAAGTTGATTTTAACTTTCCGGTTAATAATGAGCAAATATTGCAATTTCAAAGTTTTGACCATCGATCTTCAGGCTTAAATGATAATTCACTTGTCAGAATTAATACTTATGTCAGATTTTCTGAATTCATTTACCAAAAAAGTGTAGTAGCCTTGGAAACAAACCCCTATTTTGAGGATAATGCAACCTCGACATCTGTAAGAGATGGTAAAACACCATTTAAAAAAACGAACAAACAAATCTAACAACTGAATATTCTGCCCAGGCGTCCAGGGTTGATACTTTCTGCAGATGCTTTAACCCATTACCACACAATCCCTACTTTTGACGCCCCTGAGAAAGAAGCCTTTAGAAAACATTGTGGGAAAAGGAGAAAATGCTGGTAACCAGCATTTTCTCCTTTTCCCACCATGTTTTCTACCCTTAACAAAACAAATTTCTAATTTTCAGTCACTTTTATTTTGTCGTCTGCAAATGCTTTCAATTTGGACCAGTCTAAAATATTGTCGTTTGGTAATGGGTTAAGTCCACTTTTCGAAGAGCAGGGCTCAAATGGGGTTCCTCGGTTTATTTGCTGCTGTAATTAATGGTATCCAAAAAGTAATCGGTGCATATTACATAATAATGACGCATCTTATGAAAAAGAAAATGAGTGAACAAGGCTGGAATGAGAGAGAATGCCTTCGAAAAACACAGAGAAAAAATAAATACCAGATTCTGTCTCGACACCGCCCATACTCGTAAAATCTTGTGTTCAAAAACGTTTATATAATACTTATAAATCTTGTCTGAAGCGGTGGCAGTGTCCCGTTTAACCGTATAAACATTATTAAACGATTAATTTTGAATTTGGTTTAATACTGCACGTGCGCATTTGCAGTGGTAATGGATAGTTTCTGTCGTCACCTGGTTACAATATTAAACGGAACTCAATCGTTAAATTTGTGGTTCAGCCCCGTATCTTTGTGTGTCCTCTCTCTTTTATATCGTGTACAGCGTTGTTATCTTTCTCTCTTCATTTCTGAAATATGTAAATACGCATTTTTCCGCCATCAATTTCTAATCTATGTATTCCTCCGCGTTTCATCTTTAATTTTATTGTAGGATTATGTTCTCTTACTTTTTTTGTTCTCTTCTTTGATACTTTTCCTAAATATTATATTGCTTTCTACTGTGTACGCGTTCTGTCTATAACTGTGTCGCCGTCAAACATATAGACACGAAATACAGTTATCGATGATACAAACTACGGTAGTAACTGATACCTAGCAAGGTGTACACTTCTCACTCGTAGACATGCCAGTGAAAGATACAGAGGATATTTATTTTTTTTTTGGTGAAAGATCGAAATTTATTTCATCGAGTGGACACCATCGGTAATATTTTCACGAGTGGCGCAGCCACTCGTGAAAATATTACCGATGGTGTTCATGAGATGAAATAAATTTCGATCTTTCACCGAAAAAAATAAATATTCTATTTATTTCATGCTTTTAACCCTTTCTAGGAGGAGCTGTATCGAAATCCATACAGTTCTTTTCCGTTATTCCCCGTGGCGTACCCCTCCTGCATAGCAACGCATTACATTATTACGTCAAGCGCGAGAAATGTAAGGTATATGACGTCATATTTCCCATCTGGTTGTGGGGCAAGTGCAATTTACCTAGGCAACAAGAACGTGAAAATCGGTATTTTCACTGGTGGTACCAGTGTAAGATCGAAAAAAGTTTTCACTGCTATTTCTCGATATCCTACCGGAAAGCATGAAATAAAAATTTTAAATCGGAGTTCAACTGAGAAAGATGCCGTATAAACATGATTATTCATTTTATATCGATTGAAAGACGAGGTCTTACGACTTATACTAATCTCTCTCGATTCTTCCTCTTGGGAACTACACTAGTACTTGCGCCGAATGTGTGGGCCAATGAAAAATCCCAAAGTTCACACCCGCTCCCGGGTATCGAATTCGGGACTTAATGGTTACGAGGCTACCCAACAACCACATACACCACCAAAGATGCTGTTTTCACCGATCGTTCAAGACAGAAAGAAACCAAACGTTACAGTTGTTGATAGACATAGCAAGATGAATAATTCGTCGGTTTACCTAAAGAAACCTCGTATATACAGCTTGTATTAATCTGCAGCTACGAGGTTTTCGAAGTAAACCGACGAATTCGTCGTCAGCCAAGACCATAAGATATACATTTGAACCAACAGCATAATATGTAGTTTTAAGTCATATATGATTCGTTTTCATTCTCATTCTCACAGTACAATATGTAGTAGTCAAACACTGTTCAACAGCGAAAGAAGTAATTTTCAACTGTTGGTAGATATTGTAAGATCTAGAATTGAAGGTTACGTTAGAGACCTTTGAGGGTCTGAATTGCGCTAGTGGCTGATTTTGGCTATTTTCTAGAGTACACCAGTATGTTGGTGTGGTGAACTGATCAAATTGTGAAGTACAGTTTCTCAGAACCAATTTATTCCAGTCAAATTTGTCAAGGTTTCAGCTCTCTTGTATTAAACAAGCACCGCCAGTTTCAAAGAAATGTATCCATTTAAATGGACTATGTTAAGTGAACAAGACGAGGTCATCAAATGGCTGCTTTTCCTAAAATATAGCTAGATTTTGTTCATGCAGAGATACATTGTGCATAAAGTTAAAAGGATAACCTAATGGTTGTTTAACCCTTTACCTGATATGCCAACTTGAGGCTCTTCCATTTCAGCAGCAAATAAAGATATGATGTCATAAATATGGACAAATGAGGATACAGATATCTGATTGAGTGGAAAACATTCTTGGAAAAGGAGAAATTGCTCGTTACGAGCAATTTCTCCTTTTCCCACAATTGCTCGTTACGAGCAATTTCTCCTTTTCCCACATTGTTTTCAAAAGCTATCTGTTGTTGATACGTCAAAATGAGTCTCTATGGAGTAAAGGGTTAAGGCAGCTAATTCTCGTTAAATTTTGTCAACAGATAGTTTACTTTCACAGTCACTTATCTTGAAGTTGTTGCAAGTTTTACAAAGGCTTCAGTGACGTCAGTTCTCAATGACGTTAATTTTCATTGAATATGGGCACTCGGAAGGGAACTTCTATTTCGTCAGCGTATTCTATTCACTCGACCATGAGGCAAATTTTGCTTAAAATACCTGGGAATGGTAAACTTTGCAGTATAACAAACCCATTGTACGGTCAGGTGGCAAGGGACCTGGACATTTGTTCACGGCTGTGGTTTATCATGTTACTACCTCATTAACCCATAGCCGTAAACAAGTTTCCTTATTATACTGCGAAGAAATTTCTCGTGATCTGATTGGTTAACATGCCGGGAACATATATCATGTTCCCTGGCAAAAACTACGTAAAGCCAGTTTCCCTTTTGAGTGCCCCGTAAACATCACTGCACGTGCAACACAACATCCAAAATGGCGGCATCGATCGATCACCAGACTGGAGATTTATGCACCAAACTGCACGTTTTAGTGACGTCAGTTTCCAGTGACGTCAGTTTTCATTGAATTGGGGCACTCAGAAGGGAATTTCTATTTAGTCAGCATACTCAATTCGTGAGATTGTAATACAGGAAAATTTCGCTTAACGTGCTTTGAAAGGGTAAAACTTTGCAGTATAATAAATTCGTTGTACGGTCAGGTGGCAGGGGACTTGGAAACTTGTTCACGGCTGTGGTGAATCATGTCGCCACCTCGCCTTCGGCTCGGGGCGACATGATTAACCACAGCCGTGAACAAGTTTCCAAGTCCCCTGCCACCTGACTGTACAACTAATAAAGTCTCCTGCCACCTGACGGTACAACTAACAAGATACACTTTTCAATAGAAGCTCAAGCGCACAAGATGCAGTTTTCAGTTGCATTGCAACATATTTCAGTCAAAGGTTAATATCACTTCAGTGCACTTTTAACCACTACTACATCTTAATCGCTTCGGCCAGTATATTATACTCATGCTTTCATGGAAATTCCTCTACTTTAAAGTTCTACGGACAACTTATTTCTAAACCACTGTCCGGCTGTTTTCTCGTATAGACTAATTCTATTTCAGCCCTCCAGCTGCTAGGCGCAACCCAATAATCTTTTGAGAAGGGAATGTACAGTCTTGGCCCGTATTCAATGACCATTCTTAAAAACGTTCTTTGTAACATTCTCCAGACTTTTCTGCAATTGTAAGTAACGCAACCTCTGATTGGCTTAACCATTCGGTTTAGCCAATCAGAAATTGTGTTACATCCCCAACTTTCAGCTGCAGGTCGAGCAAGAGTTACTCTCCTTGGAACTTATCGATTATCTGGTCCGAAAGGATTTCCGATAACGGCCTGTCATATAGGATTCAGAAGGGAACATTTTTTGATCGACTAAAACACATTTTTCTTCTAAAATGATCAAAATCTATAACGTCGTGAAGTATTCTGTAATATCTCTACTTTACTTCAATATAATTTTAATTCCTGTAGCAAAATGGGAAGTTGCGTCCATTTTGATTTAAAGTTACTGACCCATTCTCCTTCTTATTTCTATATAAAGGTTTAAGAAATTTGCTCTTGCGCCGTTTTTGACGCTAAATAACATAAAAATGAATTGCAAGCAAACAATCTATAACGTCTTGAAGTATTCTAGGTTTTGTTGTGATTATGATCAAAGTATTCGTTTACATTTGTTAAATTGAGATCTTGCGTCCATTTTAGTTTAAAAACGACACTATCGTTAATTTTTGTATAAAAAATGCAGTATCGAGCAAAGTGAGATTTTAAGACTGGGTGAAAAGATTTAGCGACGGATAAAGGGAAGATAAGAACTGATGACATGATAACCTTGCCTATATTGTTTTGTTAAACCTGGATCCTGTTGTTACACATTGTCCAAATATATAATGATTGTATTTATCATTTTTATACATGTACGTGTATATTATTTGCATCAGTGAAAACTTTTAAGAGATTTGTAAAAACCATTATTTTCCCGGTATCGTCTTTTTTAATTCTTTTTTGGAAAATAATTTCAATTTAGTTAGCATAAATTTCTTTAAATTGCATTTTTTTTTTCTTTATTTCTAAAGAAGATTGAATTTGTTGTACTATTGGATCGTTATAATAATTATGCAGTCAATAGACCAGTAACAACCTGTACAAAACAAGCAGTCTGATCCTGGGCCGAATCGGTTTTATTTTATGTGTCGAAATTCTTTTGGCTTAAAAAAATTGACGTATCAATATCAATATCAATATGTGACTGAAATCAGCAGAAAACAATTTGCGTTTTGAGAGTATATACCCGTACAGCTTAGTCCCGAATTTCAACGGTCCTGCATAAAACCGTTTGAAAACATTGTGAGAAAAGGAGAAATACCAATATCCAGTATTGATTCCTTTTTCCTACAATGTTTTCTACTCTTTTAAAGTGAAGAATATCAATTTAGCTACATTTGATTTATTTTCTGAAATTGCTTTTTTTCTAAGTTGGTGAAGTCAAAAAGTTCTCCATATGGGAAAAGGTTTTAAATTATTGACTTTTGAAAACACATGAGAGGGAGAAAATACATGTGTTCAGATTGAAAATAGCGAGGAAATTTGAATATGTGAGCTGTCGCCATAAAATACTTTTGAAAATGCATTAATCATCACACATTTGCAAGTAAAGAGCTAAAGAGAGAAGGCGGCAAGTTGGACTTCCTTATACAAGATCTTGTTAAACTTGACTTTAAATCCTTATAAATAATCTCGTAAAAAAATTCTGATCGAAGTTTTAATTTATTCAATATACTAACATCATTCATTTACAACAACATGTATTGCGAAAAGGATTGAAACGAAAGCATCAAAGCTTATATAGTTCCTCTCCCTAAAGAAGTTTGATTTTGGGATTTTTTTTCTGATACATGTACTTTCTTTCCGATTACCCCGTATAATGTATCAATGTATACCATTACGTAACACCAATCAAGATACCCGATAGGCGTCTTATCTAACAGTGAGACTCAGTCATCATCGGTGAACTCCGGCACAATGCAAACGATCAGGGAAAAAGAAAGAAAATACGATAGTTGTTTTAAAAAGGTGTAAAAAGGGCTAAAAATGTATTTTCTAAATGACTGAAAACTACGCCATATTAAAGAACAATAAATAAGCTTTCTGAAGATATTTTTGATTTTCCAACAATATTGTGCAGGCTGATTTATGTTTACCGTGTGCTCACAAAACCACTGACTTCTTCTAAAAAATGACGAAATTATTTTAAAAAGAACTGACCTATTGAACATAAAGGTTAAAAAATATAATTTGTATACGGTTGGTTTGTTTATGATAGATCAGACGATACCAGTGTGGTCTGATCTACCACCACACTTTCCCCAGCCTAATATACATGTACGTATATGTATTTGTGACGACGCTATGCAAAACAATTACAATAAAATGCCGTTTGCTGACTATGTAATAGCTCTATGCTACAGGTTGGAAATTAATGTTTTCAAAAACATTGTAACAAGAGAAGCCTCTTCATAATATCCTTAACTTTGTGGGTAGCTATTCAGAAATATATCCTACCGAAGTATTTTTACTATTGTACCATTTTTGTTGATAAATCAATAAAAATATCAGAGATTGAATTCAAAATTATGATGAAAAAAATCAGAGATAAAATTCCAAAGATGCAGTAAACATATGTGCTGTTACTTTTCGAGCGTTCGTGTCGCGCTCCTCCCCCGGCTTTAATCTCATCATAAGAAACTTGTACTGCGGATATTTTTCTCTTTTTTTTTAACTCTTCAGGAACTGGCAATGTATGACTGTCCCAATATTTAAAGCAGTTGTAGACAACACAATAAATATGGCTCAAATTATTCAATTTGTATCAATTAAGGCATGACAGCATTGCTTGAAAAAGAGCAAATGCTGGTCAATAGCATTTCTATAGCTGACCATAATTTTTCAAAAGCGTGCTTTCGGTAAAATTTGAGGTAGATCAAATTGTAAGACCTGAAAGAAAAACGAATCCTGCAAATTTTGGTACCCCAGTAATTTACAACCCCAGATATCCCGCAGAGTTGTTTTCCAATAAATTGAAACCCTCTACACTCGAAGCGCGAAATTCGGGTTATAAGTGCAAAGGGTTTGCAGAGATCGCCAGTCAATATATAATTCCGTATGTGATCGATTTCACGGCCAAAAGGGATCAAACTCCCATAATTTAATTGGCTTACATAGCGGTCAAATAACAGTTACCGGGTTTGATTTGCATGATAAAGTTGGCCATGCTTGCAAATGAAGAAAACCTTGGAGAGTAAGACTTAGTTTTCAAGAGTGATTGATGAATAGGAACCCAGATCTTTGATCTACACTCTCCAAGTAGGAAATCTTTTTTTCAGCAAAAGAATAATTCTGAAAATAACATCATTCGGGATTTCTGTCAGATTGAAAATCTTATTTCACTTCACTAAGCAGGATAATCAGTAAACAACAAATGCATCAGTAATATAATAAACAGAAAACAATAACGAATAAAGATAATACTAAAGGCATTGATGAGATCGAAAGTTCAAGTCTTGGAATCCTTCTCTTATTTCTGGGTAACTATTTCATGCATTACTCAATATTATATACACGTATTTAAAAATAACAAAAAATGGGAACATAACACAAGTATCAAAATTGCGGTGTCCTTGGTCGTGAGGTAGAGCGTCGGCCTCATAACCTAAAGGTCCTTAGTTCGATACCCGGGAGCGGGTGTCAACTTTGGGATTTTTCATTGGCCCACACACTCGGTGAGAGTACTGGTGTAGTTCCCAGGAAGCAGAATCGAGAGACATTAGTATAAGTTGTAAGAACTTGTTTCTCAATCGATGTAAAATAAATATGTTTAAACTAAAATAGACGAAATAAAAAATATTCTTATGAATGACAGGCCCGCCCGGGAGGCTCAGTGGTTAGCATGTCGGACTCATGACCTGGTGGTTGTGAGTTCGGTACCTGGATGAGGCGAACTTTCTTTCCGGCGTATTTTCGCCTCTCACCTCTGCCGAAGCTTGTCAGAAAAGTAGTCGGTGGCTTAAGAAAGAAAGTTCTGTTAGTACTGGTGTGAGAAAGCCAGGAAACACATGTGTCTCACCGACCGCTATGATATGACCTTAGCTGTTCAAGTAGCGTTAAATCCCAATACAACCAACTATGAGTGGCAGACGGCGTAAAATTGCCAGAAAATTGCCATGTACCCTTGAAATAAACACGATCGCATTATTGACCAATCACAAATGTCTGTTTATTCATTTGTTATCAGTACAAAAAAGGCAGGTCAAAAGTCAGCACATCTAGCCACGCCGAAAAATGGGGCACAAATGTAGGTTGCCGGTGTAATGCAAAGAATTTACCCCCATTACAATTTCTCGACGTAGAGGAATGACCCATGGGTCATTTCTCGACGCAGAAAAATGACCCGGGTCATTATTCTACGTCGAGAAATGACCGTGGGTCATTTCTCGACATAGAGAAATGACCCGTGGGTCATTATTCTACGTCGAGAAATGACCGTGGGTCATTTTGTAATGGGGGGGGGGGGGGGTCAGTTCTCTGCATTACACCGGCTAAGGGTACTACAATAGGACAGGGTAATGAACTTTGTCGCGATGAACATCATTTCACCCTAGAAAGAAATCGTCTGCACCGGGAAATATCTGCGCATCAACGAGGGTGATACAGTACGGTTTACGGTCAAACCTCTTGAAAAGATATTTGTTTAAAATCCAGATTGTAAACTCATAAATTCTTCACAATTGTGCACCTATCACAGTATTTGTTTTCAAAACTCAAATCATTTGTAGCTTTTACTTTCCACCGGACAAATTGCCACTTTTGACGACCCTGAGAAAGAAGCCTTTCGAAAACATTGTTGGAAAAAGGAGAAAATGCTGGTAACCAGCATTTTCTCCTTTTCCCATCATGTTTTCTATCCTTTGCAAAACGAATTTCAAGTTTTCAATCACTTTTATTCTGTCGTTTGCAAATGCTTTCGATTTGGACAAACCTAAAATTTTGTCGTTTGGTAACGAGTTAGGACTGCTCAACCCAAATCCCGCGAACTAAATAGAATGAAACTATCAGGCCGGTGGAAAGAAACCCATTTATGATATTTCAAATAAGTTTTTTTTTTTTTTTGACAAAAATATCTTCTATTCGGACAGTGTAGATTTAAGATCAGACTGCAGTCTAATCTTGATCTACACTGTCCGCAAGAGGTCAGTGAGTCGCACATAGCAGCTCAAGGGTAAAGGTTGATATTGAATTTGTTAAAAGACAGCAAATAAAAGCTTACTTGAATGAACGAAGTCTCTTTAAAAGGGATAAAGGGATATAGAGAAAATGCTGATCATCCGCATAATTTCTCCTTTTCCAACAATGTTTTAAAAAGTCTATATTCCTCAGGCTAACCCGAAACGATACTTTCTGCTTTCATGTAATTTTTTTTTATTTTGCACAAGTCAGCTGTAGCACAAAATCCATTGAAGTCGTAAAGTGCCGTCTCGGATCAGCCTGCGCGGACTGCGCAGGCTGATCCGAGACGACACGTTACGCAAATGTCCGAATGCCCCTTTTTGCGTGTTCCAAGTCATATATAATGAATCCATTAAAATCCATCTTGCTTCACAACTGACCAGATCTGAAGGTAAAATGGTCCTCGGATACACATAAAATGCGTTGACTGCGCATTACATATTCTTCGAAGATTCGACTGTCTTATATGACGCATCACTAGCCCCGAAAGCGGACAGACTGCAATATTATGCTCTATAAAGAAGCAATGTTGAAAATAGCTTTTATCAATACGTTTGAGGGGAAATGAGACCTGCTTTAGCCCCAGATTTCTCTAAACTGCTGATCATAGCTGAGTGAATTACACAAGGTAGCGTTTTACTAAGTAAACGATTATTTTAGTTTTAAATTTAAAGTAACGGTTGTCGCGTTGGAAAGTGGTTCGGCTCTGTACCCAGGATTGATTGATTACTTTCGTTTATTTATCGTCGCTACCGGTTGCCCATCTGAGCGACGCCCCCAGAAGACGGTTAGTTGTTACGGGGGATAGTGCAAGGATACAGGACGAAACTACGGAGAATTCCGCCTGGTTCTTTAACGTGCTCGGTGTGTAGCACCGTCACACGGGACCTTGGTTTAACGTCTCATCGAAAGACTATTAGTAATTTTTAGTTGGCCAGCCGGGGATTCGAACCCACAACCTGTAGGAAATTGTGTTCACAAGTCCTACGCTCTACCTACTGAGCTATATCGGCTGGTTGTACCCAGGATGCCCAAATTGGATAGATAAGTATTTATAGAATGCCATCTAGCGGGAGATAATGACTAAAAATTTACACAAAGCACAAGATATCGACCCAGATCAGCCTGCATGGACAGCGTAGTCTTCAAAATTTCTGTAAGATTCTTTCAATAGTTCAATTGTTTCTTTTTGAAAGTTCTGTGAATAAGAAGTAACTAAATAAAGATTCGCCCAGCCATGTAGGCGTATGTTCTGTGCTCAAGTAAAGGGAGGTAATTCTTGTCGTTTCCGAGGCTGTGTAACATGCTCTGGCAGAAAGGGGCTTAATACATCATACATGATAGAAAGAGTGTCATTGCTTTCCGATAGGATATCGAGAAATAACAGTGAAAATATTTTTCGATCTTATACTGGTACCACCAGTGAAAATACCAATTTTCATGTTCTTGTTGCCTAGGTTAATTGCGCGTGCCTCACAACCAGATGGGGAAATATGACGTCATTTACCTCACGTTTCTCGCGCTTGACGTAATATTGCAATGCGTTGCTATGCGGGAGGGGTACGCCACGGGGAATAACGGAAAAGAACTGCACTGGATTTTGAAAAAGCTCCTCCAAGAAAAGGGTTAAAAACATAAAATAAATAGAATATTTTTTTTTTATCGGTGAAAGATCAAAATTTATTTCATCTCGTGAACACCATCGGTAATAATTTCACGAGTGGCTACCGATGGTGTCCACTCGATGAAATAAATTTCGATCTTTCACCGAAAAAAACAAATATCCTCTACATACATCCCTAAAATCCGTTTTGGATAACAACATGCCTAATCATGAGGTATACTGGTCCTTTGACATACAGAAAATCAACCAATAGCGAAATGTTTCGGCCAAGGTCAGCCTGCGCGGACTGCGCAGGCTGATCTTGGTCGATACTTTTCGCAACTGCATAAAGCCCCCTTTTTTCACATAGCTAGGCTGATAACGTACTTTTACAATCGATAACAAAATGTTCTCTTCACGACCGTTGAAATAATTGTCTTTATGCTCTCTCTCCACCACCTCAATTATCGTTTAAAATTCAAGGCTATGCTATAAATTTTATCAGATTCGATAGGAAATTAACTGCATGCAAAGAGAGAAAAGATGTGATTTATTATTCAAGTTAAATTTGATTCCAAAATACAAGCAGTGAGGCTTCGATTCAAAAGACCTTTACCCTTCTTTAACCGTAGATTTCTAGCTTTAACCCTTTACTCCACAGACACCCATTTTGATGTATCAACAATAGACAGCTTTTGAAAACATTTTGGGAAAAGGAGAAATTGCTCGTAACGAGCAATTTCTCCTTTTCCCAAAATGTTTTCCACTCAATCAGATATTTGTATCCTCATTTGTCCATATTTCTGACATCATATCTTTGTTTGCTGCTGAGATGGAGGAGCCTCAAATTGGCTTATCAGGTAAAGGGTTACCCATTATCTTGATAAGTAAGTCAAAGGAAACGTTTGAGCCGATAGATAATACTCAAATATTTGAGCCCTGCTTTGGTAAAAGGTGGCTTAATGCATTTTCGTGTGTATCAGGACAATTGCCCCCCCCGACAATTGCCCCCTGACCTGAGAACAATTCCCCTGGACCATTGCCCCCCGAGGACAATCCCCCCGGACTATTGTCCCCGAGGACAATTCCCCCACGGACTATTACCTACCCTCCCCCGGACTATTACCCCCCCCCAGGACAACCCCCGGACTATTGCCCCCGAGGACAATTCCCCCCAGGATATTCCCGCCCCCCCCCGGAATATTGCCCCCCCCAGGACATTGGGCAATAGTCCGGGAGGCAATAGTCCAGGGGGCAATTGTTCGGGTGGGGGGCAATTGTCCTATAATCATTTCCGTTATACATAATACTTGCCCAAGTCATCGCCTAATTATAGATCTACAAGAATCACTTTTTTAAACAACTGACTTAACCATTAGGTAGACTGGTCCCTTTGATACACAGAAAATTTACCAATAGCGAAAAGTTTCGGCTCAGGTCAGCCTGCGCGGACTGCGCAGGCTGACCAGAGTCGAAACTTTTCGCAGAAGTCCGCGCAGGCTGACCTGAGCCGAAACTTTTCGCAGATGCATTAAGCCCCCTTTTCACAGAGCACGGCTCATTTCTATTTCACAGGGGGCGGGGGGAGGGGGAGTGGGGATAGAACTCCTTATCGGACAATGTTTATCCAAGATCAGACTGCACGTTCTATGCAGTCTGATCTTTCTCCACACTGTCTGCTTAAGGTCCTCGAGTAGCGCCGAGCAACCTAACGGTTAAAAGTTGGAAACCCTTTATAGCTCTACGCTCAACAGAGAGTTTGTTCATGAGGGCCTCAACGCTTCGGCTGGTAAGTGCGAATCTTTTGCAAAAAGTGTTGATCAAGATCAGACAGCACAGAACGCATTCCTTGAATTATTTAAAAGCTTATTCTTTTAAACTGTCGCGTTTATCTATTTACCAGAAAAGCACAAGTTTCGACAACCCCAGGAAAAAAGGGATTTTGAAAAAAATATCGGGAAAAGGAGAAAGCTGCTTTTCCCCACAAGGTTTTCTACACTATCAAAGACAGGAATTATCGTTTGTGCTACATTAAACTTATCGATTGTAAATGCTTTAAAATTGGACGTGGAAAATTTATTCTTGGAAAGAGGGGAAAAAAATGTGATAGAAGGACAAAACAAGCATTTTTCTTCGTTTCCAACGATGCGTTTCCGATCCCCGTCTCCGAGATATTGCGATTGAGACAGTGGATGAAAACGTTGGATAGCTTTTGCTGTCATCGCCTGGAAACTGAAAAAAACACCTTTTTACGATTTGATCGAATGGGAAGTCCAATTATTTCGCTGTTTTAACACTTTTCCTGCTAACCAAGTTAACCCTTAACCAAACAATCCCTGGTTTTTACGACCCTGAGATAGAAGCCTTTTGAAAACATTGTGGGAAAAAGGAGAAAATGCTGGTACCCAGCATTTTCTCCTTTTCCCACGATGTTTTCTACCTTAATGGAAACAAATTTCAATTTTTGACTTACGTTTATTTTGTCGTCTGCTAGTGCTTTCATTTTGGACCGGTCTAAAAGTTTGTTGTTTGGGAAAGGGTTAAAATTGAACTTTCAAGGAATATAAAAATCCGAATAATGTCATTTCAAACTTGCGTTTTGGAGAAAAGTATCTATTTATCGGACAGTGTAGATCAAAGATCAGACTGCACGTTCTGTGCAGTCTGATCTTGATCTACACTGTCCGCAAAAGGTCTTGGGGTTGCGCTTAGCAGCCTAAGGGTTGAGTGAGACTTCAACAGCTATTGAGAGAAAATTATAAAACTTTTGTCGGCTCAAAACCGCAATGTTGGCTTTTACAATCACTTAAGCTGCAGGACTTTTTTGTTGTTATTTTTCTTAGTTCTGGTTGCTTAAAAGCAACCGCACCTGCTCAGTTCTGTCTTGGCAATACGTGTTTTTTTTTTTCTTGGGAGCTCTTTCTAAAATTCTTTTTATTTTCTTAATTCTAAAATTCTGTGTCTGTATGGAAAAACTTCCGTGACGGAGAGCCGAGCACCCGTAGCCCAGCCGACAGCCGGGTGCAGGACTTGAAAACAGGGGGCGGGGGTGGAGACAGTGCGGGGGTGTTAGCTGGTTGAATTCCCGGCGAGGCCAACTTCTTTCCGAAGACTGGTGAATGATGTGATTATGATCTCGACTGGGTTCATTCGTATCTTACAGCTGATATTAATTTTTTCGTCCAGGTTAAGTGGGAAAGCAGACATTTCCTTAGAAGAAAAAAAAATTGCGCGAAGTACTGGCAAAATTAACTCTAAGAAAGCATGGATAGGTGCACCGGCCGCCGCGATATAACTGAAATAATGTTGAAAACGGCGTTAGACACTCAACAAAAAAATCAGTCAATCAACCGCTGAGAAGACATAAGTATTTATGGAATCGGTGTAATCTTTATTACAGTACATACCCTTTAGGAGAACTTTCTACCATTTTCATCAAATCATGTGATCCTCTCTCAGACAAAAGGGGGCTTAATGCATTTTTGTAATGCATCGTACATAGCTGGTGATATTACGAGTATTGATCCATATAAACAATTTTGACTCATAAAATACTGAATCATGAAGTCGAATGGTCCAAAGAAATGCAGGCAATTTACCTAGAGCGAAATGTTTCGACACCTGTCAGCCTGCGTGGACTGCGCTGGCTGACCCTGGTCGACATTTTTTAACCCATTACCACACAATCCCTACTTTTGACGCCCCTGACAAAGAAGCCTTTTGAAAACACTGTGGGAAAAGGAGAAAATGCTGGTAGCCAGCATTTTCTCCTTTTCCCACGGTGTTTTCTACCCTTCCCAGAACAATTCTCAATTTTTCAGTCACCTTTATTTTGTCGTCTGCAAATGCTTTCAATCTGAACCAGTCTAAATTTTTTTTCGTGTGGTAATGAGTTAAGCCTCTTTTCACAGAGCACGAATAATTTATTTTAGATAAATCCACTCTGAACGAAATAGAGAAAGACAATACGGCCTGCAACATACGGCTACATAAGATTTTGTGCTAAGGCAGACTTGCCATAGCAAAACAGAAAATTACATAAAAAACGAAAAGTGTCGTTTCGGATTAGCTTGCGCGGACTGTGCAGATTGATCCAAGACGACACTTTACGCAAATGTCCGATTTTCCGTTTTCCTGTATTGCAGGCCATATATGTGCCATGCTCTTTGAAAAGGGGGTTTAATGCATATACAAGGAGTATTTACTTATATCTGCTTGCTTCAACTGAGCAGTACGCACAAGCGGACATGATCAAAACTTTCTGCTCTTGGTATGTCCTAAATTTTAAATCCATACTACCTCAGAACCAAACGGCATGTTACACATTTTTTTTTAATCTAATTCATGGTTACGTGATGTCTTGCATAGTAAAGTGCATCACGAAGATGCGTTGATCCATCTTTTGCCAGAGTGCAAGTGAAGGGTTTATAGATTTTCAGATTTAGTGTATAAAAACACGCATAATGTCATTAGCTGACCGATATAATAGAATAAACTTGCACTCCAAAAAAGGCAATATTTAAGAAATAGAGTTTATCTCATCAGCTTGTGGTTATTTTGGGGGAAATATTTGCCGAAAAAGGGAAAGGTAATCGAAAATAACGAGTGCCGTAAAGACCATTCCCTTTACCATCCATCCATCCATCCATCAATCAATCACTCAGTCAACCAAAAAGTAAACTGTTTCAAAACTTTCGAAAAAGTCAATAACCGAAATACTGAACAATAGCGTGGTTTATTCAGTCCAAAAGGAATTCATAGATTCATTGTAGACTAAAATCGTACATCCAACCGTTAAAGACTAAAAACGATTTTTCGGGAATTGTCTGCAAAAAATCTTAGCTCTCGTTTATCATACCTTTGTTTCTTTCCCTATCGTAAGCACATTGTGTAACCTTTTTCAGATCTAATAAACCATGAAGAAAGTTGAATATCTATAAATCAATGCGTGGATGTGTTCAATATTGGCACAAGGCGACGTTATGCCAACTGCAGAATGCGCACTGTGCCATAATGCACATATTCGTATTTCCGATCACGTACAGAAACGATTTACACCAGTTTTCAAGTCCGTGGCAAAGAAGCATTCACGCGCACAGGTTTTCTCGTATTTGTTTTGATACATTGACAAGTTTCCTGTCCTTTCAATGTATTAATTTATAGAAATGGTACTTTTTTTTTATGAAAGGTCAATGAGTGCAACCAACGATGCCGAATGCGCATGTCTGTTACCAGCCCATTACATAATCGCGCATGCGTGGCGCGTGGTTTTGTGCTCTGTTGATATTTTGTTCTGCGCCGGAAACTCAATTTTACGTGAATTTTCTCTATTGTAAGAAGATTAGTATCAGCGGTTTACCTTGCGGTTTTGACCTTAACGGAAGAGTCAAACTGCAATCACCTTCCGAGACGGAAGAATATTTTCAAATGCGCATGCAGATTTTAAGCCGGATCTTTCGGTCATCGCGCGTGCGCCATGTTTGTTTGTTAACGAGATTTTCCGCTGCACGCGACGAAGAGTAAACAAAATGCTGTTTGAAGCCACGTGTTATCGGAGGGGTTTGCGCTATCTAAATGAGATTTTAACTCGGCAGTGGTAGAAGGTTGTTTTGCAGCTATATGGTATTACTTGAAAAAAAAAAAACTCTTGAATCGTCTGAATCTGCCTTAAAATCAGTGGTGCAGTATTTAATAGCTTGTTTTGCGGAATGGATTTTGCGTTGTGTATCTTCGTGACTGCCTTACAAATCAAAGATACCTTTTCAATTTTTAGAAAAAAAAAATAAACGAACCGCTGGTATTTTATGTTTGTTTTTCATTTCCTTGCTAGAAAGGACAACACTGGTTCATTTCAAGGACGATTTATTGTGAAATGTATATCTCTGTTGCCACTTTTGTACCAAACCGCGTAACCTATTACCACACAATCCCTACTTTTGACGATCCTGAGTGCCCTTTTCGTGTGTTGCAAGCCATATTAGTTCGTCTTCACAATTAATTGAAGCTTGGTTTTATGTTACGAGCTTGATTAAACAATGGTTGATTGATTGATGTTCTACGCCTTTTTTTTTCAACATTATTTCAGTTATACCGCACCTGCCAGTGCACCTATCCATGCTTTTCTGGAGTCTCATTTACCAGAACTCCGCACAAAATTCTTTCTAAGTTACTGTTTGCTTTCCCACATAACCATCGTCGAAACAATGGTCAGCGGTGGGAGAGGAATGAATCCTGTCGCAGTGACTATCATCAATCCTCAGAAAGAAATTGGCCGAAATTGGCCGAGCCCGGGATCGAACCTACGATCCTTGTTCTTAAGTCCTGCACGCTACTGGCTAAGCCACCGAGGCTCGGCTTGACTAAACAAGCAGACACTATAGATCCGAGATCAGACTGCACGTTCTGTGCAGTCTGATCTTGATCTATGCCCTCTGCAACAGCAACTTTTTGGCAGCCGCTACGTAAGGATTAGGCTGTGAATCATAGACCTGTGTCAGCGATTTAATCTGTATGAATTATGACTATGCATGAAAAACAAATCCGTCAGTTTTTATGTTTATTTACACTGCACGTGCTGCATATGATTGAAGATGTTATGGATTTATTATATTTCATAATCCGAGAGCATTGATCCCTTTCAGTCTTTATAGTTCAGCCCTTTCCTTTTGATAACCAAATTGATTTATTGCGGATTTCGAATTTTATAAGCGTTTTGAATAGCAGACGTAAGTTGCTTGCCATTAAAGTGACCTGCAACCCAATTTCGTTTTGCATTTTTTTCCCCATAAAGCCTTTTCTTTTAATGATAACTTTGTTTTTCAGCAGTTTCAAAAAAAAAAATGTGAATTCTACCCTTATAAGTCACCAGAAAATATTATAATTCACCGAATAATGTTATAACTTTTATTTTTTCATATACTACGGATATTTATTATCACATAACCTCCCTTATTTTCCGTGTAATATACCCATACACGTTTGATATCACTTTTGTGTGACGTCATTTCTGACGTCATTTTGTAGGCATTTCATACAAGTGAATGGGTCTCATGAAAAATACCGCGGGTGCATTTATGAATATTTTTGCATCATCTGATCTATATTTTGTGAAATATCGTTATGTGATAAAAAGAATCTGACATTCGTGGGCGTTTGAGATAAAATTTTATTAAACTCGTAAACGGAAATGTTATTATTAAGCTCGCCAAAAGGTTCAAAAGTTTGGTAAAGAGTTCAGCCCCCCTTTTGCCAGAGCAATGTTCGTGTGAAACTTCCAGAGAAGATGGAGAGTGGACAATGCTTTTGGCAGAGTCGCTGTTTGGAAGTCACAGATTCCCTTCCAAATTATTTTTGACAAAATAACGTCCGTATATATAGAAGGAAATAAACGATCAGACTGGAACCTAGGCTGGTAGGTCAATAAAAATTGGGCTCAATGCACGCACAAATAGCATCGAACCATGTCAGCCTGTGCTGTATGCGCAGGCTGACATGGGTCGAAAATTTTTGACAAAATAAGGTCCGTATATATGGATATAAAAAGAAATAAACGGTCGGACTGGAACTTAGGCTAGTAGGTCAATGAAAAAGGGGGCATAATGCATCTGCAAAAAGTATCGACCCATGTAAGCCTGCGCAGCAACTTTTTGCTATCTGTAAATTTTCTGCGTGGTAAAGGACGGTTCTACCTTCATATCCATTCGATTGTTACAGAAAAAGGATTTTATAAATCTATAAAGACGTTATAACTTGCTGTGGAGTATGCATCACAGAGATGCATTCGGCTTACTTTTTGTGCCAAAGTATTGCCTGTTTGTCCATGAGCATGGTCATGGTCGTTGATATGGTTTAATCCCATTTGTCCCGCATTTTGATTTTTAGACCAAGATACGTGTATAAAACGGTGTGACAAATGGAAAGTGGTACAAGTAAAAATGAAGATACAGCTATGGTCTGTGCTAATACTGATACAGCTGCAGTTAAAGGCAACTTATGTATGAAAGAATCTATAGGTTTTAATGTCGCTATTAATTAATAAAACGTATATCTTATAAAATTTTGTTTATAGCTATTAAAACAAACAAACAAACAAACAAACAAAAATTATCTATAAAAATTGAACATAGGAACACAGTACAAAAACATATTGTTTGCATGAAAAAATTTTGCATGTAGATGTTTCTGTAAATTGTTCTATGTTTCAAACTTTTCAAAACTTATAATAACCTACCAAAAAACTCTATTTGATACAGACTTAATTCGCACCACCCTTTTATCACCCCTAACCTATGTAGGTAATTGCCTTATTCGTGTTTCAAAATGTAGGAAGACACCGTTGGTATATTCTGTTCAGTTCACTTGGTATAGCCAGTAAATCAACCAAAGTGACCAAACGACAGTGGTCATTTGAAATTGATGTCAACAACGATGATTGCGTATAACATGCTAGCCTTCAAATTTGGCACGTGACCGGACAAGATGTCGCCACTGCAGCGTTCGAATGTCATCCACATATATATATATACATGTATATCTCCATCCCCGAAAAAAAGTGGTTCACGGTTTTGACAGTTCTTTGACTGGGCATGTAAAATCATAATGGACAATATTTGCCCGTCATTTTAACACTTAAGCTGTTAAGAGCCAATCCCAAACCTTTTGCAGACAGTGTGGATCAAGACCAGACTGCGCAGACGTGAAATCAATACCAAATCACAAACTTTTCAATGTTTTAAACTGAATCGATCTGTATAGACGATAAACTAAATATTGCTCATACAATGGATTTCTCTTTGAAATGGTAGAAAGCATTGTGGGAAAAGGAGATAATTCTGGTTATCAGCATTTTTTTTTTTTTTGCTTTTCCAACAATGTTTTCGAAGGCTATCCTCTTTAAAAACTCGTGAGCAATGCCTCGATCTTGCTAAAAAGAAAGTATTTCTTCATGCTCGTGCTCTTTCAATACATTACACAATCTGAGAATATTCTTCAACCCTTTACCAAACAATCCCTGATTTCCACGTCTCTAGGAAGGGGAGGGCTTTTGAAAACATTATGGGTAAAGGAGAAAATGCTGGTTACCAGCATTTTCTCCTTTTCCCATAATGATTCTACCCTATCAAAGACAGAAATCATCATTTGAGTTCCATTTAAATTGTTGCATTTATTTTTTTCTCTCTTAAAATTTTCTATGAAGTTAACTTGATGTCTTTATCAATCATATCCTCTTGTTTGGCAACAACCTATAAGCTATTTCCTTATATCTTTTTCCTAGCTACAACATGATGATCTTTATATTGCCTATTTTCATATTTGTATATGACTTTAAAACTATGTAAGTTTTTGTCATTAAAGTAGTTCGTTCGTTCATTCAAATGTCTTCAGTTTGTCCAGTCCCAAATTCTGTCGTGCTGTGAAGGGTTCATCATCATTCGCTGAAGTTTTTCATATGATTTAACACTTATAATTGAAAATACAAAAACACTATAACTTTAAAAATTCCTCAAAATTACAGCTGATAATAAATCACGTGATCATTGCTTGTCTTGTCCAATATATACATCCATGACAAATGACCGGTCATTATGTCACACTGCACTGTTTAAATCATATATAGCATAGCCTGACTGAGACGTGCAGACTAACCAATTTATCTCTTAGGTCGTTAGTTTTATAAAATGCAGTATGCTTCATTTTCATCACGGCGACAAGTGCACATATCCACGTTCTGTTAGTATCCCTGACCTACAAACAATCAGAATGATTGGCCCAAACATCTTATAACAAAATATACCCACATAAATATAAGCAGTTCCATAAATAAGTGTGCCCTTATTATTTTGTTTTCTTTCATTCCTCGTCGCATGTTTTACTGAAGACAAACACATTTGGTATCATACTTTAGTTCCGAATCTGTAGAAAATGCCATGGTAATCAGATTTTGACAAACAGAACGTTTAAGTTAGGTATTTGCAGTTTAAATGAAGGTGGTACTAAAATCAAAGTTGCAAAAGTACTCAAAGACTAATGTAACATTAGTTATGTTTTTCTTAAAGTTCTTGTAATTTTTCAATCAATATGTTGTATGGCTACCTCTTCTGTTGATACAGGCAATTATACGACGTCGCATAGACCTTACATAACGTAAAATTATTGCACCAGGAATGTTATTCCATTCCTGAACGGGAGCGGTGGCCAGATGCAAACGAAGATATAAGTAGGTCATATAGCTATAGTATTGGGTTGCGGACGGTACACTTTTCATACAGTCTGATCTTAATCCAAGCCGTTTGCAAATGTAATGAAAATAGCCGCCTGTAGTAGCATGAGGGTTGAAAGGATCAAGAGGGTACCTCAAGATGATACAGGACATGCGCAGTACTACATGAAATCTGACACGTGTACGTGAAATTAACGAGAAATTGATTATTCATAACGGCTAATGTGTGGTCAGCTCAGGTGAGGTGTAAAACACCCGGTATAGAACCGTGTCGTCGGAAAGTGGGTCTAAGGAAATGATCGTATTTTCTATACACCGATCTTCCCGTTCGGTCCAGGTATATAACAGGCCCACAGCAATCCTTGGACGGTCCCGTAATATTTTGCGGGTACGACCGAGGATTGTCGGAGTCGACTGGGAGGCTTTCGAGGTATCAAACATTTGTTTTTTGTTTGTCTGTTTTTATTGTTGTTATTATTATTTATCATTTTCTGCCTTGTATGGGCGCATTTCATGTATTCATTTCAAATGTTATCTGATCTGCAAATAAAGTTAAGTAAAGTTGAGTTATTTGTCTGATCGGCTGCGTGTTAACCACCTTTCAAACAGTATTGTATTTAGATGACGATGTTTTAAAATACCTGCATACATATACACACTTATACATTCATTTCCTATCACAGAAATTCATGTTAACAAATTAAGCATTATCCTGCCAAATAACTTAAATATTTTTTTTTTAAATATCAAAACTAAAATATTGTAATGTCAAAGTTAAGTCTTGGGGAATAGTATCTCCTTATAGAACAGTGTAGAGATAACACTGCATGTTCTGTGCAGTCTGATCCTGATCTACACTGTCCGCAAAAGATCACTGGTTCGCGCTTAGCAGCCTAACAGTTACATAGGCCATTCATGAAAAAAGTATAAATAAACAAATACCTACCATAAGAACACATGGGAGAGGAGGAAAAAATAAGAAATAGAGTCTATTTCATCAGCTTGTGGTTAATATGGGGTAATATTTGCCGGAAAAGGGACAGGTATGCGAAAATAACAAGTGCCATAAGGCACGAGTTATTTTCGCGGACTTTTCCCTTCTGACGCAAATATTTACCCATATTAACCACAAGCTGATGAAATAAATTACATATATTTCTTTTGATTTTTTTGTCAACGAATGCCAATTTTGTTCTATTTTTAGCAAAGTAAAACAAAAGAGTAGATCCAGATTTTCGGCAGGAGGGAAATATTCATTGTGACGGGGAAATAATTCCCCCAGCTTAAATAACGACATTTCTTCACCATAACATTTCTAAAAATAGACACATGAAATATAATATGTTAGGAGATTGACCATGGACAGTTTTGAAAGGCAGTAAAAGGTTCGTATATACATCTTCCATGCAGATAGCAATCGTGAGTGGTGCCTAGGTATTGAACACATGGTCAATGAAAAAAGTAACTATGTTTCATTGTAGAATTTTCTAGGTTTAATCCTTTACAAAGCGATCCCCTTTTCTAACAACCCTAAAGAAACGGACTATTGAAACCATTGTGTGAAAAGTAGAAAATTCCGTTAACAAGCATTTTCTCCCCCTCCGACGATTCTCTCTACCTCTTCAGAGACAAGACTCGTTCCTTTAACCCTTTATCCCATGAGGCATTTCTATGGTATCTCTAATTGACCCTAAATAACAGCAAGGATGAAGCCGTTTCTTATGTGTATATGACACCTTTTGATAGCATAGGAAACATTGTGGCAAAAGGTGAAATTGCTTGTCACGAGCAATTTCACCTTTTGTCACAATGTTTTCCAAAGGCTCCTACAAGCAATGCGTAGAAATGAGTATCTATGGAGTAAAGGGTTAACCAAGTTGTACATGTACATGTATTTGTACGAAGTAACCCAGACTCGTAATTACAGAATATTATGGTGTTTTTTGGCAGCTCTCCGTGCACTTTTAGTCTCTTAATCAATTCGAGGCACAAAGGTACCATTAGTCCCTTTTCCCTCTATGTTCCCCTTTTCTGCCGCCGCGGATCGGTCACCAAAAATTATATGCAAAAAACGGGAGAAAAAGAATATGTTTCTCTTGCATTCAGATACGAAATTATTGACTACTTTAAGTCTTCAATAGACTTATTTACAAGGTCGAATTTTGACAGACAATATGGGCGTACGTCAGACAGGCTTGGACATTGGCTGTACGTGCAGGCTGTTACACGCGTGTTAATGTGAAATATTGCAACTAGAAAAGAAAATTGATTATCATGGAAATTAATCCACGTGGCTTTGATTTGGAGAGTGACCAAGGCATGTTTTTTGCAAGCAAATCTGATTTGCATTATCAGTTGAATTTTAAATTTGGAAAGTAATGCAATTTTTGGTCGATTTATCCGATTGAAGAATATTTTGTGAAAAGGGAGTTCAGTGGATCTGCAAAAAGAATCGGCCTATGTCAGCCTGCGCAGTCCGCGCAGGCTGACATGGAACGAAACTTTTTGCTGTGTCTAAATTTTCTGTTTGACAAATAAGCACCATACCTGATCATGGGATCTGTTGATACACAATGTAAATTTTAGAGACTTATAATTATGTATTGGTCGTCATTTTATATTAATATACTGCAAAGAAATTTCTCGTGATCTGATTAGATAATATGCCCAGAACATAAATATCATGTACACTGACAAAACCAACGTAAAAGCAGTTTCCCTATCGGGAGCCCTGCATACATGACTACACTATGAAAACAACATCCAAAATGGCGGCCTCAAGATTAACATCAAGATTATGCGCAAAGCTGCACGTTTTAGCACGTATTACAAAGGTTTCAGTGACGTCAGTTCCCAGTGACGTAAGTTTTCATTGATTTGGGGCACTCAGACGGGAAAATTCTATTACGTAACTGTATTCACTCTTTTTAACCAGAAAACAGGTAAATTTGCTTAACAAACTTTGCTGTATAATAAATTCACTGTACGGTCAGGTGGCAGGGGACTGCGAGGATTCACCACAGCCGTGAACAAGTTTCAAAGTCCCCGGCCACCTGACCGTACAACTAATAATGTATCACGGAGATAGATTAATGGCCTTGTTGGTCCGAACTATTGGGTTGACCTGACTATGGGGGTCTTACGAACGAAGTCCGTAACAAAGAAACAAATGAATAGATGCATGGCAGAAATAAGGATCGGAGCGGGATTCGAACTCCGAACTCTCGGACGCAAAGCCAATACCCTAACCACTGAGCCAAAGAGATATCTCCCTGACGCAGTAGCCAGGTATTGTATTTAAATCGGGAGTATGCCATGCAGGAAGGAGTGGTCTCCCGTAACACACCCCCTCTTAAAGTCATCATTTATTGATGACTCAAAGCCTTATTAGGCAGGAAGTCCGATTTTGGACAACAAATGGGATTAATGGCTCAATGGCCAATCCCGGACGAGCCCCCATCTTACGAACAAAGTCCGTAACAAAGAAACAAATGAATAAATGCATGGCAGAAATAAGGGTCGGAGCGGGATTCGAACTCCGAACTCCCGGACGCAAAGCCAATAACCTAACCACTGAGCCAAAGAGATATCTCCCTGACGCAGTAGCCAGGTATTGTATTTAAATCGGGAGTATGCCATGCAGGAAGGAGTGGTCTCCCGTAACAGGGGTTTGACCTGACTATTGGATTGACCGGACTATGAGGTTGAACCCGAAAGTTCGTGCGAACTTTGGGGTTGAAAATGTTCAACCCCATAGTTCGGTGGATACCCCAGGTTATGCACCATCGGACCTAACTTTGGGGTTGAACACCATAGTTCGTACGCACTTTTGGGTTGAAAATTTCTAACCCCATAGTTCGGTCCAACATGGCCTCCTTTTACCAATGCGAGGCTCAAATGGTTAAGAAAACTACCTAGAAAACTCTTGGAAATTAGAACAATTAGAATGCGACTCCGTGATTGATTTTATCAGAAATTCATAACACAAAGTTTACGGATCTAGTCTATGATTATAACTGTTTTGGTAGAAAATTTAACGAGAGCAGAATGTTTCTACTCAAGTCAGCCTGCTTGGAAGCGCAGTCTGAGGTGAATAAATATTTCCTTCAGATGCACCAGAGCCCCTTTTTACAAAGCATGGCTCATTTAGAGTGATGGTTCAATGTACATATTCGACAAAGAAGTGCATAATGAACTATTTTCCTCAATTTTACTCCCGAACGGAGGACGAAGTTGCCATGCTCTGGCAAAAGTTGATTAACCCGGCCATTACCACACTATCCCTTCTTTTGACGACCTCGAGAAAGAAACCTTTACAAAACATTGTGGGAAAAGGAGAAAATGCTGGTAACCAGCATTTTCTCCTTTTCCCACAATGTTTTCTACCCTTCTTAAAACAAATTTTAAATTTTCAATCACTTTTATTTTGTCTTCTGCAAATGCTTCCGATTTGGACAAGCTTAAAATATTGTCGTTTGGTAATGAGTTAATGCATCTCAGTGATTATTTTATACCAAGGAAATCATCCCATAATTAGGGATTCATAACATTTAGTTTGTCTGACAACGAATTGAATAATGAGGTAAAATGGTCCTTGGACACGCAAGAACGTTTACCAAAAGCAAAATGTTTCCACACAGTCAACCTGCAGGTACACTGAACTCCACGTTCACAGAGCATGGCTTGATTATAAGTCATAAACCTTCTTAGTAACTGAACCGAGCCAAAGAAATCGCTAGTCCATCAACGTCAGCTCTGAAATAAATTTGAAAAGGCGTGACACAAGTTTGTAAAAGAATCTAATGATTTGTTAAACATCTAATCCGAGATGATATCACCTAAACTATTCTTCGTTGATTGAAAAAAATTCGTTACAAAAAAAAAACCATGGTAACACGTGACATGAATTGGAAGCAAATAAAAAACCGTAGTAGACCAGCGTGCTTTATCCATAGTTACACTTCTTGTAATACAAAGACCTTGCCAAAACGCCATCAAGACCAAAGCATCGTGCTTTTATCACCTGAAATTAACTGTATTAACTTCATAATAAGAAATCATGGCTTCCTCTGACAGGACCACAAGAAAAAATTGTCAGGTAAATTTTCGGTTTTTAGATAGTTAAAAAGAACTGTGGCAAGTAGAAAAATTGCCTTTTATAGGTAATATTTCTTCTTGCCACATTCTTTTCACAAGCTGCATTTGCAGTACATGTATACTTGAAGTGTTACGCCCGTGTATCAAAAAGGATTGCTCTCGTCTGTAGGAAAAGCTTTCCCCAAATTTGTTTATGGATGTTAAAGCCCTCGATATCTTCACATCGGATCGCCATGTGTTGCCACAATTCGGCCCACGTGGATAATTAGAAATGATAATTACAAATTTTGTGATAATATCTCCGCATCATTTATCCATAGTCTCTTAAATGAATCACACTTGAACAAGGAATATGAATTTTCTTGTAAATATACAACTTAAAGACAGCCTCAGTAATAATTATATCCTGTTTAGTATATATAATGTCTTTTTAAACATTATGTGCAATTAAACCAATGAAAATCTGTTCAGATGTATCGTTATTCGAACGCAGTTCCGGATGTGTAAGCCTCGTGTTTATTAACATGAAAGCGGAAAGGACGAAGGTGTACCGAATTTCTTGGTTGTAATTAATACTTTATTGTCCAAAACGTTATTGTTAAGACCGCATGTCTGTCGCGTGGAAGTATCTTGTCTCGAAGTGTGTTTGGATCATCTGCCAAAAGAAATTTAATCTGATTTTCCACATCTTTATACTCGTTTCACAACGACTTTTGGTTCGTGCTTCGTTTTACTCTCTTATAAAAATGAGATGGGGCGGTAATTAAAGAAACTAAGCGATCGAATGTAGGAACCACTGTAAAAATATCAAACAAAACATGAAACGAAAGTGAATTAATTCATGGAAATGAAATTGGTGGTGAAAATAAAACTCCGAAATCACTTACCAGAATGCAAAAATCAAAATGGTCAGTCATAGCATTTTTTTTTTTTAGTCCATGGATAGTTTATCGAGAAGTAGGCCTACTTGTGGATTATGGTTTGGTATTTCATTTCTAAGACCAGGTAAATATTATCGATTTCATGTTTTCTAATTCTTCAATTGAGGGCGGAAATGGCACTCCCCACGCACTACTTACATGTACCTAGGTATAAACAGCGCGTGGCATTCAGCCAGAGGGACCTAATTATGACGTAATTTAACCTACATTTCTCGCGCTTTACGTAATATTGTAACGCGTTGTTTTGTGGAAGGGGCACCCCAAAGGGAATTACCAAAAACATCGGTATTACAGTTTCACGAAAGTCCCTACAAAACAGGGGGTAAAAGCTTGAAAAAAATAGAATACATGTACTGTTTCTTTTTTCAGTGGAAGATCAAAATTTATTTCATCGAGCGAGCATCAGTGGTAATATTTTCACTAGTGGCTTTATTTTAGTATTATTCATGGAACTGCCTTTTTCTTTATTTTGTCCAGGACGTGAGGTTTACGATTATACTTTTGGTATCGTGACTTTTAACTCAAACCGTAATAGATAAATTTTACTAGATGTAACTTGGAGAGAGAGAGAGACAGACAGAGACAGAGAGAGAGAGGTCATACTCATATGAACCATACTCTGTGAAAAAGGGGTTTAAGGTAGTGGACCTTAAATAGAAAACAGCTATTTCCACTATAATACTATCCTACAAAATTTGCTATGATAAAAAAAAAATGAGTATAATTGTACTTCTTTCACCGAGCCAATTTTTTTTCTTTTTTGTCCTTCATAGAATTATCATTTATGATTCTAAAACCGCTATATTCTCATTTCAAAGGAGATAATAATTGACTCCTTTTTCTCGGAACTAAAAAAGGAATCAAAATATAATTTCAAGACAGACATCAAAGGAATTTCTGGTCGGTCAAAAATGTGCAAAAGTATTATATCTTTATAAATCCTTATTTTTATTTCATCCTTTTCGGTAGGATATCGAGAAATAGCAGTGAAAATATTTTTCGATCTTACAGTGAAAATACTGATTTTCACTATCTTGTTGCCTAGGTAAATTGTGCGTGCCTCACAACCAGATAGGAAATATGACGTCATATACCTTACATTTCTCGTGCTTGACGTAATATTGTACTCCGTTGCTATGCGGGAGGGGTACGCCACGGGGAATAACGGAAAAAAAACTATACTGGATTTTGATACAGCTCCTCCCAGAAGGGGTTAAAAGTATGAAATAAATAGAATATTTGTTTGGTTTTTTTTTATCCGGTGAAAGATCGAAATTTATTTCATCGGGTGAACTCCATGTGAACACCAAATATCCTCTATATCATCTATCAAGAATTTTATGCCATGCTGCACTAGAAGTATTAAGGGCCTACTACCATAATGCATTTCCAAAAGGTATCGATTCAGGTCAGCCTACGTAGCTCGCACACAGGCTAACATAGGTAATAATATTTTACTATTTGCAAATTTTCTGCATCTCTAAGGACCATTCTACCTCATGATAATGTTTAAAGATTCTTTTTTTCTTTCTTCGTCTGTAATTATGTGATAACTTGATAAATACATCCCAGAGATACACCAAACCACCTTCTGCCAAAGCATCAATCATATACGAATCTTGCTCTGTGAAAAGGAGGCTAAATGCATCTGCGAAAAGTATCGACCCAGGTCAGCCTGCGCAGTCCGCGCAGGCTGACCTGGGTCGAAACTTTTCGCTAACTGTCAATCTTCAGTATGGTCAAGGACCAGTCTACCGCAGGATTAAGTCGGTCGATAAAAAAGAAGTTGCTATCATGGATCTATAAGTATGTGATCGCTTGCCTGGTACCCTGGATCACGGACATGCATTAAGTCCCATTTTGTAGGAACATGGCTCTTATAAATAAAATATGCATTGACTATCTGTCTGTTCTATAACTTATCTACCTATCGGTTTGGCATTATCTCCCGCTAGATGGCATTCTATATTTAAATGCTCATCTATCTAATATGGGCATCCTAGGTACAGAACCGAACCACTTTCCTACGCGACAACCGTTACTTTGAATTTAAAACTAAAATAAAGTTTTACTCAATAAAACGCTACCTCGTGCAATTCACTCAGCTATGATCAGCAGTTCAGAGAAATCTGGAGCAAAAGCAGGTCTCATTTCTCCTCAAACGTATTGATAAAAGCTATTTTCAACATTGCAACTTTATAGAGCGTAATGTTACAGTCAGCCCGCTTTCGGGGCTAGTGATGCGTCATATAAGACAGTCGAATCTTCGAAGAATATGACATGCCCAGACAAAGATCTGTTTGGTTCAAAAATGGTACTCGAATCTTTGTATAGGTAATGACCAAGTCAGAAAAATAAAAAATCACTCGGATCATTAGCCATCACTGATTCGATCAGTGCGAGGTAATTTGACCAAACTTTAGACCGGACATGGGTCAGACGGGACGCTTGTTAGATGGTTAAAATCTTATCACTATCTACAAAGTCGTTAAACTATAAGCCATGCTCTCTGAAAAGGGGTCTTAATGGACCAGACGAAAAGAAAAGTATCGAACCATGTCACCCTGTGTATTTTCGTTGAAAATTATTGTGGGAAAAGACGAGAAATTGCTCTTAATTCCTAATTGAGTTTTTGCCATTTTTTCCTTTGAAAAAAAAAGAAATAACTTCCACAGTGACTTTCATTTCCGTTTCCTAACAAAATAGGCACGGATATGTGTCACTTTTTATTTTTTCTTGTTGTTTAGAATGATAAATACCGTAGGTATGGAAAATTCGCGCAGGCTGATTTGGTTTGAAAGTATTTTTGCGTCTGAAAATTTTTTATGCATGTCAAAGGAGCCACGTACCTCGTGATTTTGCCGGTTGTTATACGAAATAGATTTTATGGATTCAAAATTATGCGCGCCGAGCCCCGGTAGCTCAGTCTGGGTAGCGTGCAGGACTCATTGAGAACACGGGGTCAAGGGTTGGATCCCTGGCTACGACCCCGGGCTCGGCCCTTTTCTTTCCGAGGATTGATGAAAGTCATTGCAACACTTTTCATTTCTCTCCCACCGCTGACTATTGTTTCGACGATGATTATGTGGGAAAGCAGCCAGTGGCTTGAAAAGAATATTGTGTGAAGTACTGGTAAAAGGGACTCCAGGACCGCATAGATAGGCGCACTGGCCGCTGCGATGTAACTAAAATAAATTTGAAAACGGTGTTAAACACCATACAATCGATCAAAATTATATATAAAATGGCTTGCTTGGTGACTAGCTCATTATCATGCATTGTGGAGATGTCATTAGACCCCGTTTTGCCAGGGTATAGTCCACATGTTTTATTGAAATCTATACGCGTGAAATAAACCTGAATCGAAAATGTTGTAGGAGGATAAGATAAAATTTAACCCTTTACCTTACAATCCCAAGTTTTACGATCGTATGGAAAGTTTGAAAACATTGTGGGAAAAGGAGAAAATGCTGGTAACCCGCATTTTCTCCTTTTTCCCACAATGTTTTTTTACCGTATGAGAGAACTTCATTTCATCTGTAACAATTCTGAATTTGTTGTATATACTGACGGTATAAATCTAATAGTCTTAACTCTTTACCACACAATCCCGACTTTTAACGACCCTGAGAAAGAAACCTTTAGAAAACATGGTGGGAAAAGGAGAAAATGCTGGTAACCAGCATTTTCTCCCTTTCCCACCATGTTTTCTACCCTTCACAAAACTTTCATTTTGTCGTCTGCAAATGCTTTCGATTTAAATTTCGAGTCTTAAATTTTGTCTTTTGGTAAAGAGTTTAACTAGTTGAGAGAGAAAGTAATAAATCATTTATCTCCAAATAAAGAATGTCGGCTTTTTCGACGGTTGAATATTGTTGCATATGACACCGAAACTCAGATTTTTCCCCCCCGAGAAATTCTCTAGTCTTGATTATATAGGTAAATGTAAAATATAGATCCGAGATCTATATATCAGACTGCGCGTTTTGTACAGTCTGACCCTAAACTATGCCTTCAACAAAAATACCCTGTTTTTGTCTATGTGAGTAAAAGGGCTGATTTTCCGGCAGGTTAGCGATGTGTAAACAGCACTCGTGAGTATGCAAACTGTATTGGGCTTAGAAGTCTTACTTTTCCTTTTAAACTATGTGAAGAGAGGGGAGCGAGAGAGAGAGAGAGAGAGATAGAGAGAGAAAGAAAGAGATAGATAGAGAGAGAGAAAGAGATGCAGGCAGACAGAAAGAAAGAAAGAGAGAAATAGGGAGAGATATAGGGAGAAAGAAAGAAAGAAAGAAAGAAAGAAAGAAAGAGAGAGAGAGAGAGAGGGCCGACACTTACCGCGTCGTGAGGACAAATCAACGCTCTCAGACCCTCGTCGTGAGGACACTATGGGAAAGTGAGGACACAATTTTTGTCCTCACTATTACTATGTCGATTTACATTCCGCATAGTTCAAAATGGATTTTAAAAACTTTTTTTTGCTGTGAGGACACAAGTCCTCATAGTCATTTCTCTCACTCTCTTGACCGTGAGGTGAATTTTCAATTCTAATGTTGAGTAGAATTGGACGGATACCAGTCACTTTCTCCGTGGATCAAAGGATGGGTACCAGACAAAACCGGATGTGCATATGCTTTGATGGCGGGATGAAATTGAAGCGAAATACTGAAATAAAGGTAATTATTTCCATAATTTACTTTTATATTTGTACAGGATATCGATTTTATCCATGAATTGTTGATTTTTTATTGAATTTCTACCAGTTTCGACGAGTACAAGCCAGATTACCGTAATTCCCCTAAGTATTCGGACACCCTAAATTTTCGGACACCATGAAATAATTTATTTTTTGTCCCTAAGTTCGGACACTTGGTAAAATAATTGTCCCTAAATTTTCGGACACGAAATTATGATGGTTTAGAAGACCCGCAGTACTCTACCAAACAACAAATTAAAATGATTTAAAAGTTGACGAAGACCCGCTACACTCTTTCCCAAACAACAAATCAAAATGGTTTAGAAGTTGACGAAGACCCGCTATACTCTTTCCCAAACAACAAATTAAAATGGTTCAGAAGATCGACGAAGGTCTGCAATACTCTTTCCCAGACAACAAATTAAAGACTCTTCCAAACTGAAAGAGTTTGCATACGACAAAGGCTTGTTTGGGATATGGTAAACTTTTACCAACGAAAATGTTCTTAGACTAGATAAAATTCGAAGGATTCGCAGACGACAATTACATTTTGCTAAAATGATTTTTGATTGGATAACGAAGAAAACAGTGGGGGAAGAGGAGAAAATAATTAATTCCAGCGGTTTCTCCTTTTCCAACAATGTTTTCAAAAGGTTTTGCCCCAGGATCGTTTAAAGTCGTGATTGTGTGGTAAAGAGTTAATTAGCAAGTACCTGAGAAGAGTAAATCGATCTATGTTTTAAGCTTACATCCTTTGTTTAGTATCTGATTGATCGCGGTAGACTGAATGCAGGTGCTAATTTGTGTTGTACGCAGGCTGTATATATTTAGTCCAATACCCGTGACGCATTAAAGATGTAAATCTTATCAATAAACGCTATACGATACACTTTTAATGCATAACGGGATGGCTAGTTGTAACGACCTGTACACAGACATGTGGCATGGAGACAAGCACGTGTATGGGTGACGTAATCAGGTTTAGTCAGGTCAAGAATAACCCTTATCACGACCATGATTTAGGATTGTTTAGCGAAGTTGCTATTTGCGTTCGAATACGTAATTGTGTGAACTCTTTTTTACAAGTAAGTTTTATTAATCCATAAAGGTCGATCTCATGTCAGTTCTTTTCAGGAAATATATGCCTTACTGTATGTTGTACATACGATGTCTATTTAAGGATATGTTGTTGTTGTTGGAAAGAGATTTCCCGAAATTTTCGGACAGTCACACAAATAATTTAATAAGTTTTCGGACACCAAAAAAAAATAATTATTTTTTTCCGTCCGAATACTTGGGGGAATTACGGTAATTCAGTATGAGTGGAAAATGTGAAGAATGTTTCTTGCTTTGTTGTGTCATCGTACGTAGTGTTCCAAAATGCAATCGATGCTCTCATGATAGCCTTGAGTGTTCGAAATCCGTGATGATAAGGAAACATCAAAATAGAACAAAGAGTTTCGAGAGGAATAGTAAGAAGAAAGTGCTTGTCTGCATAAAATAATCCTTTCTGATCGTTTTCATGTAAAAAAAAAATTGATGTTAATTTCAACAGTCAGCCGCTTAAAAATGAACATGCCGTTGGCCTCCTTGAGCCAAAATGGCGTGACCTAATATCTGGCAGCTCGGCAGTAATACTTTAATTTCTTTTTGAAATGGCATGATAAAAATTTAAGGCATAGACAAAACAACACACATTTTTCGTTAAAATGATTCTTTTGACCACTTGTTAGCTCATACTGTTCATTTATCAATGGGTATACCCTACTACCCTACAGAATCTACATGCGGACAGGAAGAGTTAAATCAACGGACTGAAGTACTAAACTGTATTACGCTCAGTACAATGCAAATGACAAAATTTTAGACTTGTCCAAACTGAAAGCATTTGTAGATGAGAAGATAAAAGTTACTCAAAAATTGAAAGTTGACTTCAGAAGAGTAGAAAACATTGTGGGAAAAGGAGAAAATTCTGATTACCAGCATTTTCTCCTTTTCCCAAAATGTTTTCAGAAGGTTTCTTCCTATGGGTCGTAAAAACCAGGGATTGTTTGGTAAAGGGTTAAGTCTTTTCCAAATGAAAGAAATTTGGACCAGTCCAAATTGAAAGGATTTGAAAATTACAAGAAGTACCGGACTCTAAAACAGAATTTTGTTTCAAGTTGTAATTACCATGAACAGGCCCGTAGGAACAGGGGGGGCTAGGGGGGCTCAGCCCCCCCCCCCCCCCAATAATTTTGAAAATCATAGTAACTAAGATACGAGTTCTTAGCGCAATGAAACTACCACGCAAAAAACCTCAGTCTGAAGTTAGCCCCCCCAATCTTGAAATCCCTCCTAAGTCGCTGATTGAATTATTTGGTAAAATAGTCGAATCATATTGCGAGGATACTTTCTGGCCATAAATGATGAGTCATCACAAAAGAGAATTAGATTGTAATGCTTGCTAATCAAATCTAAATTATATAATAAGCAATCAAATCTAAATTATATAATAAGCAATCATCTTTCGGTAACTCTAGGCTGTGTTACTCTTTACCAGACAATCTCGAGTTTTCTTGACGGTGAGAAAAAAGCCACTGAAAACACTGTGGGAAAAGCTGAAATGATGGTAACCAGCATTTTCCCTTTTCCTACAATGTGTTCTGCCCTCCAATAGCAAGTTTTAATCTTAGAACCAAGTTAATTTTTTTGTCTGCAAATCCTTCAGTTTGGACCAGTCTAAGATAATTATGTTGTTTGGAAAAGTGTTAAATAAAGTCTGCTGTAACCTGCACTAATTTATCGATTGCTGTCCTGGATAGTTTAACCTCATTATCTCCCACTAGATGGCATTCTATAAATATTCATTTATCTAATATGGGCATCCTGGGTACTGAACCGAATCACTTTCCTACGAGACAACCGTTACTTTGAATTTAAAATTTTAATAAAGGTTAATCAATAAAACCCTACCTCATGCAATTTACTCAGCTATTATCAGCAGTTTAGATAAATCTGAAGCTAAAGCAGGTCTCATTTCTCCTCAAATGTATTGATAAAAATTATTTTCAACATTGCTACTTTAAGCGTAATATTACAGTCAGCCCGCTTTCTGGGCTAGTGATGCGTCATATAAGATAGTCGAATCTTCAAAAAATATGACATGCGCAGACAACAAGTTTAATCTGTAAAAGTTTAACATCTTGCTGTAAATCATTTAAAAGTGGGTGTATACTGTGTTGGAAAATACACACTGCAGTCACAACCCTTACCTCGACTATCAACTAATAAATGCTTTATAATTTCTTTTTAGATCTGAATTGCCAGTGCTGAAAAAAAAGCGCTGGTCCGAGGTCCGGGACCTACTGTAGGGCTCTGTACCGGTACTTGATATATATCGAAAACCGGTATTTTACATTTGATAGATATATCGGATCGAACGTTTCTGTATCGAACAAAATATTGATCATCAAAAGAAAATAAAAGTAAAGCATATAAATACCCAATTTAGTTGTTTTTAACGGCGAAATTCATTACGAGTTTACTTTAGGTAATCTCTAAAGTCGAGTAGTAGAGGTAGGTGTGGCTACCTGGGAAACTTACAACCAATCAAAATGCGTCATTCTTTATTACTCGCCCTGTACCCATTACACAATGGATGACAATTAGCTAATACCCCTATTCCCCGGTCATGTTGTTTGAAATCTGCAAATTATGCATCAATCAGCAGATTGCAGACAGATTTATGCTGATAATTGGTCAATATAGTTGATTAAAGAAAGGTAATGAACATCTCGTGATGTGATCGAGAGGTAGCGATGGAAATAATTGAAGCAGTGACCTTTCAACCTTCCTAAGATTTTATTTGGTCGATCTTATAATATTGCCGAAAAATGTGGCTCGAAAATCAAATCTCTTTTCCCGTTAGTTTATCTGAAATCAGTGTTCCAACTCGCGTAAATTATTGTGTAAATCATTTTATATACTTGAAATTTGCATTACAAATGTTAATCACACGCGAGACCTCACGTAAGAAAAAACATGGACAAAAACGGCCATTATCTGTTTATCGTGAGTAAAATAACAGGTTTTGATGCTACATGTAGTTCTAATCCTTATTGAGAAATCTATGTCGAATCATGCGAACATACCTATCCAGGAATTAACACGCATGAAAAATTGTTCGGTGAAAAAAAAAAACACGGAAACCCATGACACAACAAAATGTCTCCTTGACATTGTCCGATCAGAGTCCTCTTAGACTGTCTTTTCAGCTTTTTAATGAGTAGTAAATGTAGATCTAGTTAGAATTCATATTAATTTAGGCCTAAATAATTATGAAATTTCAATACAATCTAGAAGTGTTATGTTTGCGGTATTTAGTTTTTCAGGTATGCTGAAAAAAGAACAAACACAATTTTCGCATTTTTTTCTTTTATTGAGAATTGAAATATCATATGATATATCGAATATCCATCATTTTGTATCGATACAAATATCGTATCGATCAAACTGACCGATACGGAGCCCTATGCTACTGAAATGGAGATCGGACCGGGGGAAAAAAACAAGGCGAGGGTCCGATGGACCTGTCAAAATGGAGGTCAGACCTGCCCAGTCTTCATGGTAAAAAGTCTGATGCCCAGAAATAAATTCAGAATGACTAATTGGGTTGAATTAAGAGTAATAATTCTAATGAAAATTTGAGTCTGTTTGTTTAGGATTATCTTTGTGTGAAAGTGAACTACTTCGAGATTTTTCGGTACACCGGTCGTGTGAGAACGCTATGACATTGACTTATTTAAGTCATTGTAATATCAACAGTTTTCCTTGGTTCCCAGTTTACCTGACATCAGTAATAGTTGCCAGTGGTGAAGCCAGTTAAAATCTATGAATATAACGTCTGCACTTTTTGCTAAAAGCTTACGAAAAATGCATATTTAAACCTTGGTCGTCATCAAATTTGAAACAGAAAACACTGGGAGAAAATAGAACAGAGCTACATAATTAGAGGTAGATAGGAAGTATAAGAACAAAGATAGGGTTGGTTCGTTGAACATCAAAATGAAAGTTGGTCGTGGGTTTCATCCCACAATGCAACTGTTCAACTCTGACTAACACACACAAAAGAAATATGAGAAATTGCAAATTTTGTTTTGGTCATCATAACAGTGCTAATTGTCAATGCTTCCTATGTGCCTGACGTATATTTGTCTTCAACTGAAGGCACTAAGAGCAAAAGTAAATTGAAATGGTACTCAGTAAGCGATTTTTTGGGGGTGTGTGTGGGGTGGGACAGTGGTCAATTTGGACATGCCCAAGTATACTTCGTACCCTCCTGTTGTAAGGGCCCAGCTATTTCTATCACTATTTTTCAGCCCTGATTGCGCTTTGGAAATCTTTACCCCAGTTCGGTTACTTGTCTTTTTACATCATTCTAAGTCGTCACAATGCCAAAACTGATCAATTTTCTGAATGCATTTGATTTTGAAAAGTGTACTGATTCATCTTTGAATTTTAGAATTGTAAAAAGGGTCAATCAGTAGACCATACGGTTATCTATATTACAGTGAACTAGTGGGCCGTATTTAGATTGACTAAAACTGAAACAGTAAGAGTAATGAATTAGAGTCAAATACCTTTCAATCTAAACTTACAAGTAAAGAACAAAAACTGAGTGTTCTAAACTTTTATTTCTTCACAATAGGTGATAATAACAACTTTTACTTAGTCACTTATGGCTTTACATCAGCGTTACTCATTCTTGAGGTTTTTTTTTTTTCATTCCTACTGATTGGCTGGTTAGTACATTCTTCAGATGGAATTTCACAAAGTCCTTTGATTATGCACTTATAAGAAGCTCCCCTAGGTGTTTCAAGCTGAAAATTCTAGGGAAAAAATGTGTCTCATTGTCGTGCATATATGGTAATTGGCCACAATATTTTTGGATTTAGGACGCTATTTGGAAATAAGAAAAACGGCCTCAGTTTCCAGTAACCCTGGCAACTTGTTATTTTTTTAAGCTTGAATTGTAGTGAGATTCAGTTGCAAAAACACATTTAAATATTTGGCAAGCATCACAACCTGAAATACCGTGTGACCAGTTCAAGGATACTCACAGAATTTGAACACTCAATGATACTTGATTAAAGACAAAATTCATAAAAACTGGATTCATTTTAGTTGAATTTATAAATTATCTCATCAAAGTCGTAGAAAGTATTGAACAAGATCTACACACCCTTGTATCGACCCTTTGACACTTTTTTCGTTTGATCTTATATCTAATAATTATGAGAGGCTTTTTCATGAAACAAATGTTCCCAGTCTGATATGATGTTCCCAGTCTATGAATGCTTTCAGCCAATCAAATGCGTTGTAAATGGTTAAAACTCAGTGTGCAAGCGCCCAATGGATGAAAAGAACATAGAAATTAACCAAGTTCAGATAGAATCTACAAATACTGGTGTTATTATTATTATGTGAGATACTTAGATAACATTTGAGAGCATTTACACATAAATTACTCGATTTTCCTAGTAGATAAGGTAACCGTTAAAATGCTTATGTGCATGGAAATCGGGTGGACCAGATTGTTAAACAAAATGTTTACTGCACTGAAGACATATAAATACTTCAAACAACAGAAACAAAAATAGTTTTAAAAACGACACAGACATATGAACTTGTAAGGCCATGGTATGATGTCCAGCTTTTAAAAGTGTAGAAGAGGTTCTGTCGGGTGCCTTTTGCATGCCATTTATGATTGTTAGCTTTTTAAAAGGATTTTGAGGAATTATTAATAATTTGAATGCATCCTTGCCAATTAAGTACTCTACTGAGTATGATTTATGTTAAAATTTGTGCCTGCAGGGAAGTGTAAATGGACCAGTCCATTTTAACTCACTTGAGCATGAAGTGCAGAATTATGTGCAAGGTGAGCTATTGTGATCAGTCATCGTCTGTTGTCTGTCCATCTGTCTGTCTATGTTGTCTTTCAAAATTTTCTCCTCCTTAACCAGTGAGCAAATCAAGCTGAAATTTGACAGGGATGTTCGTTTGGTGAAGCTTCAGCAAAGTTATAAAAAAACAATACATGTAATGAAAATAAAAAATTCTAAATTCTGTCAAAATCTCTGGTTGTCATGGTAACAGAAAGGCTGAAATAAAGGTAATATCTTCAAACAACCTATGACAAATAAAGGCCTAGAGATAAAAATTTACACTTTTGCATATTGCACCACATCTTCGCGAGCCAAGTTTACGATCACTACCTTGGCTGATTGAGCCCGATTTCAAGATTCCTGCGATCATGCGCCCTCTATTGGATGCTGGTTATGACTCCCCTCTACATCATGTTTCTAAAAACAAAATCGTTTTACAAACCGCTTACGAATACACATGAAGCGATAAGTAGACATCCACATGGGTTTCCATGTTTTACCTTTTATTCGAAAGGTAGATACCTTGTTCTATTTTTGTCAAAGATTAAATGCTACGAGCGGTTTCATTCGTTGCAGCTAGAGCTGGCTGCATCCAATGAAAAAGTGTATCGGGTGAACGTAAAAATCAAGCTCGAGCCACCAAGGGTAGAGTAACTTAGTGAATCATCGGCCTTGGTTTGCGAAGATGATTGCACCACCCAGTTTCATATTTGAATGTTGCATGTTGCATCACCTGATGACCGCTTATAACAGTTGTTAGAATAATGCCTCTTGGGTTCTATTTGGTGCTTTTATGCACAAGGAGATTCAGGTTGGTTTGATTGATTGTATGGGGTTAAATGCAGCTTTCAACATGATTTAAGTCATATGGGCTACAGCACCTAACCATGGATTCCTGGTATTTCTCAAACCAGTACTACCACAACATCCTATCCGAGCCTCCTGCTCATCCCAGTTGGGCAATTATTCACCCATTGGTGAGAGACAAATGACTATGTCAAATGTTGGAAAGAATGTTGGAAAGAATGTTGGCCTGGCTAGGGGATCAAACCCGTGACCCCATGATTCGCAGTCCACTGCCCTGCCAACTGCACTACGACCTCAGCCAACTAAGATGGGTGATTATGGACAATAACAGTCCTCTTTTTATTTGAGATATTAACGATCAGACTAATAGAATAACCTCAAATTCAGGGGTTTTGGTGAAGTATCAAACATTATATACTAAGTAAGTATACTCTCAAATCCTACAAAAAATCAAGATTAATTTTTTACATGCACAAAGATTGGGATCTTAAATTCAATGTTGACAAATGCCAAGTCATATATTACAACACTAAAAACCTAAAAAACTAAATTTCATTAATGATAAAGAGCTTAGGAAACAGAAGAGTTTTGTTTGAAGGGATCTTAAATTTAGTAAAAATATATTTCAACAAAGATAAATAAGGCCAGCAGCATGTTGTCTCTTTTACAAGAGCTTTCAATTACAAGTTTGAAGTTAGTTTCTTGAGAAAATTTGATCAAATTAAAAAATAGCCTTTATTATGTGGCCGAGTGGTGACACTGGTGAGCATGTCGGACTCATGACCTGGTGGTTGTGAGCTCGATACCCAGTTGAGGCGAACCTTCTTCTGGCGTATTTTCGCGTCTCACCTATGCTGAAGCATGCGAGAAAAGTAGTGACTTTAGAAAGAAAGTAGTGTTAGTATTGGTATGAGAAAGCCAGAAGACACATGTGCATCACCGACTGCCATGATATGACCTTAGCTGTTAAAGTGGCATTAAACCCCAACACAACCAACCAACCTTTATTATGGGTGGGTGTTATTTAAAATATGCAGTCAGGAAATGCCTTTGTTCAAAGATTCTTCTTTAAAACCACTTTATATATTAACTCATTACCACACAAGACAATTTTGGACTGGTCCAAATTGAAAGCATTTGCAGACGACAAAATAAAGGTGACTGAAAAATAGAAATTTGTTCTGGAAAGGGTAAAAAACACTGTGGGAAAAGAAGAAACTGCTGGTTACCAGCATTTTCTCCTTTTCCCACAGTGTTTTCAAAAGGCTTCTTTCTCAGGGGCGTCGAAAGTAGGGATTGAGTGGTAATGGGTTAAAACAAAGAAACAAGGCTTGAATTGTCGTTATATTTTGTGGTATGACTGGTTTCACAAAACAGGTCCAGACATCAAACAATAATAATTTCTAGTGTCATTTGACTTTATTCATATAATTCTTGTTTGGGCATATATTTGGATTTTTTGTTATATATAACATATATTATACATGTACATACAATTGTATCTATTGCCCTGACGAGCAAAGCGAAACTGGTTGGCAATAAGATTAAGTTTTTTAATTGTATCTGTGTGACTTTTTCATTTTTTTCTATATCTTACCTTGACCCAGGAATACTCAATTTTTACACAAACATGTAGTGTTCAAAAGGGTCACTGGAGGCCAAACTGAGAAAATTGGCAGCCCACATAATTCAGCTCTGATTATAAACTGACGTGGGTAAAGATATTCAATGCACCATGTAAGGCAATCAAATTTTATTTTGAGGAACAGCTAGTCAGCTACAAAATCTTTTCAAATATGGTAAGAATGGTATTCTTGATCTTATTTTTATCAAATCTAAAACATGGTGATCCCAAGATTTTTTTCTGTCAAAAGAATATCATTTTGAGAGATTATTTCTTGTTAAATATGAACATTCTACTGAGAAAAAGACCATAAGACCATTTCATTCTAATTAAAGAAAATACAATGTCTTTTTCAATAAAGCAATGATAGGATTGATTAAGCATATTATTTATTATAATTTTAATATAAAACAGATAAAGTTTATATCTTTTTAACTTGACAGAAACGATAAAGTCTTAACTCGTTACCAAACGACAAAATTTTAGACTTGCCCAAATCGAAAGCATTTGCAGACAACAAAATGTAAGTGACTGAAAATTTGAAATTTGTGTTGGGAAGGTTAGAAAACATTGTGTGAAAAGGAGAAAATGCTGGTTACCAGCATTTTCTCCTTTTCCCACAATGTTTTCTAAAGGCTTCTTTTTCAGGGGCGTCAAAAGTAGGGATTGTGTGGTAATGGGTTAAATGGAAAATGTATCATTATATTCTTTTCTTTTTAGTAAGGACACAATCTACAATTTAGTAAATGTAAATTTTGTCTTTCTATTCTGTTTTATAAAAATGTGGATGTACATGTATGTCATGCAATTGTAACTCACTTTTCTGTATTGTGAGGACAGTCTACATTGAAATTGTGATTATCTCTCTATCTTGTTTTGTGAGGACATTGTCCAGAGAGTGCATGCAACTGTAACTCTCAGTTTTGTTTTGTGAGGACACAGTCTACAAAGTAAATACATTTATCTCACTATTCTGTTTTGTGAGGACATTGTCCAGAGAGTGCATGCAACTGTAACTCTCATTTTTGTTTTGTGAGGACACAGTCTACATTGAAATTGTCATTATCTCTCTATCTTGTTTTGTGAGGACATTGTCCAGAGAGTGCATGCAACTGTAACTCTCAGTTTTGTTTTGTGAGGACACAGTCTACAAAGTAAATACATTTATCTCTCTATTCTGTTTTGTGAGGACATTGTCCATAGAGTGCATGCAACTGTAACTCTCATTTTTGTTTTCTGAGGACACAGTCTACATAGTAAATACATGTAGAAGATGTACATAAATCAAACTTTTGTGACTCACTGCAATCGGTTCAAGAATTATCTCCTCTGGAAATTTGTAATTTTGGCCTAATTATTGCTCTAAGGCATTAGGAACATGAAACTTCATACAACCGTTGACCATGATTCTAGTAGGTGCCATCAAAGTTTTGGGTCACATAGGTAAAAGGTTCTAGGTCCCAGATTTAGTTTGTTTGAAAATAATTCCTTTGCTCTAGAAATCAGAAGGCTTAGAGGATAGATATTTGATATGTACAGGGGTGGGGGGGGGGGGGGGGCGGGGGGGGGGCAGGCCCTTCCAATAATTTTATCACATGATAATACAGATTTTTCTAGAATCTTTAGTATCATTTGATGTCCATAAATGTCTTAAAATCGAAAAAAATAATAGCAATAAGTAATACAAAAATATGCTTCCTTGCATTTCTTGTGACGTTGAAGCGAATGGCCACTCGGATAAATCAAAATGTCCTGATAAAGCTGTAAAACATGACAGATATCTCTGGTTGAAAGGTGTCTACTGAGGTATCGTCGGATGACGCAGGTACATTAATGTCTTGTCTATCGCTAGGCTGAAGGAGATTATGATCAATGTTCGTTTCGTGGGTGATTTTGGTTGGGAAAGGCTGTCGGGTGCTCGCGCCAGCAATCGAGACGTTGAACTCCTTGTGTTTATATTATATAGGGAGGGATTTTTTTTCCCATATTTTATCATTTATTTTGGTTATAGAATGTCAGATTCCTGTGATTAAGGTAACCATAATGTTATGGTCCATATTTTCAGTCCATCGAGGGTTCAACGCAGGACTGTAGTAAGTCTGTTTCAGAAAATTTTACAGGAGAGGGAAAAAATGTTCTCTTTTTATCATTTTTGATATTTGAAAGAACAAAATTTCAACATACTCTTATTTTTACATACAAAGGCTACAGAAAACAAAAGAAATAGGAAACAAGTTGTATTTTATGAGATACATGAACATATATGAGTTACTACTGTATTGCGCTGGAATTGTAATATTTTTCAGAAAAAAAATAGTGCAAGACTGTAGTAACTGGAGTTACTACATTCTTACATATCGAAAGTCATATATCTAGGAGAAAAGTACTTTTGCAATAATGTAGTAAAAGTGAATTTCAACAGATGAAATTGGTATAACATGGTCAAATAACTTGTATTCTTTATGATTAGCAATAGATGAACTTCAGACTTGTTTTTTTTAACCCTTGCCCTACCATAAACCATAAAACCATTACTTCCAAAAATCGAATGGTCATACTAGTCTCGTATTTCATGACCTTGAAATTAAACTTCAAATGATACAAGTAGGTCATGATCTGTCTGCAAAATGACTACAGCACATCTTTATGATTGATTCCAAATTGTGATCCACAAAAAATGGGATAAATACCGCATTGACAAAACTTGAACTGGTGGCTAGAGGGTCCTTCTTAAACACCAATGATCAGAAAGAAAACCCAAATATAAAAGACAGTTACAAGGAATAGTAACTCATTATTAACTAATGCAAAAAGCAATCTCTAAATGGGGCAAATTAACGTCATTTTATTTATCCAACACTGAACAACAATGACAGACTTTCATTAAAACCTTAACATTTGAAATTATGTTTGTTTGTTCACTCATCTCTAATGACATCACATACTTATGTTCCATGTTTGCATTACAGTTCTTTTTTCCAGGACATCATTATGCAAAAATACACACAGGAGCAATATTTAATGAATTTGAGCTAATTTCAAAGCACTGAGAGGCATTAATCTTCAGAGAAGTGGTAACTTTTTTTCTGACAACAAAATCTGAAACTTGTCCAAATTGAAAGCATTTCAAATTGACAAGTTGTTAAAAATTGTGGAATTTGTATTAGAAAGTACAGAAGGGTATTGTGTGGAGAAAAAAAAATCATGATTACCAGCATTCTTTTCACCAAAATGTTTTCAAAAGCTCAGTGTTTTCGTATTATCTAAATTTTGATTGCTCTGTAAAGGGTTACATAATTATGTTCTGACAAAGCCATATATTAATCTGAATAATTCAAATTTTGAACTTTGAATAAAGATAAAGAATAACCTAAACAGTTTGGTTTTAGTGCTTATAAATAGCTGCATGATATTAATTCAGACTCCCTTTCATACATGTATTTTCAGTATCCATGAATCGCTAAAATTTTATTGTCAGGTCTTCTCCCATTTTCCATATGTCAACAGTATGACATTAATGTATGACTGTAATTTTTAATGAATACTCGTGTTATACATATTTTATAATCTTATCAGCTATTGCTAGAACCATTTCCACATACATCAAATATTGTAGAAACTATTGCAGACAGGTAACAAAACTGGCAACAAGATACAGTTCATTCTTGGCCCCCAAAAAATGGCTCTGTCATTCACCTCAATAATAACTTATAAGTTACTTTTTAAATTATATTTCATTATCAGAGACTTTGGCTATATGAAGTGACAGAATATTATTTCATTGAGAAGAAAAAATGATATATGAAATAAATTTATATTCCTGTATGCCCAAATAAATCACACCACTCACACTAAGCTGGCTGTATTATATAAACTGGGTATAAAGATAATAACAATTTTGGTTTTCAATATTGTTTTGTAACGAATCCATATCACAGTGTGTCTGTTCTATGTGTACAGGACCAGAATGGCCATTTCATTTTCAATGAGTCCTATTTCAAACTGTGTGATCATTTATGGGTATTATTAAAACCTACAGTATTATACCTACATTTTGTTATTCTGAAACACAATTATTGCGAAATAAAAATGCACAGTGTACTACAGCATTAATCAATTCACAAGAGAACAGGGCTTCACTATAACCTGAAATCAGTTAGAATAAACGATTTTGTTTGTGAATACATTGGTCATAAATACTTTTATATAATAGGAATAGGGTTTCCTTATTTCCACTATTTTGAAAAAAGGGAATAAAAATTATCAGAATACAATGACATTCTAACTGAAATTATTGTCTTAACTAGTTAAAGAATAAAATTATTGGTTACTATGACATTCAAGATGTTTGATAAGAGAAGAGCAAGACCTCAGTCACTGTGACTATATTACTGATATGGCAATAAGAAAAAGAATGAATGATAAACTTTAGGGATAGTACAAGTATCTTTTTGACATAAATAGAGGAAATCATGATATATTTCTATGCTTAGTGTGAAACCAACCAATGCAAGATATTTTAATTTAATGTTTTGAGGCAGAGGTTTGACATCTTTTGATCTCAACCTATACAACAACTCTTCTTTATTACAGATTAAACTGCATGTATAATCACCCTCAATTACTGTTGAAAAACAAGTCAGTTCACTTTCAGAATCATCAGACTCACGAGTTTGTGTAATGTGTATACATTATATATCTGGACAGGGATATAAGATGGACATAACATCCCTGATCTGGCAAGTTCAAAGACGGTGCTGCCATGTAGACTTAATCAAAATGCAAGTTTCTCATAAAATTACAAAGCAGTTTTATAATGGTCTGCTTTGCCATTGTTACCTTACCATCAGGTGCAACAAAACCATCATTATTTCTGCTATGAGAATCAAAAAGAAATATGAGCCAGAGTGTTTTATGATGGCACTACAATATTGTTCTTGCATCCCATGGTAAATGTATAAGCATCTTCCTTTGACCCATTAGATAAAGTATGAAATGCATCATCTAGCTTACAAAATGAAATTTGTAACTGTTCCTGCTAAAGTCATTTATCCATAGAGGTGGTTTTCAATTTATCCATAGTAATATAATTTGCAATGTAGTTAGTTTGCAGAAGATAGGTATAAAACACCAGTGCTGATGAAGACTGTCAATAGTTTGTAAGATACTGACAAGGAATTGTGGAATCCTAAGTCAATCAACTACCTTTAATGGAGTACTTTATTGTAGCAATAGAATTGGAAAGGCACTGCTTTTCATACTCTTTACTGAAAGACAGAAATATAAGACTGGTCCAAATTGAAAGCATTTGCAGATGACAAATTATATTGTTGCACAATTGATAGGATTTAGCTCAGAAAGGATGGCGACTATTATAGAAAAAGTATAAACTGTTGCATTCATGTTTTCAAAAGTCCTTTTCCTTTGGATCATTAAATGTTGGGATTTTGTGGTCAAGGGTTAACCTTTGAATGTAGTGTTTCCTTGACAGGCTTTTAGGGCCATGGTTCAACCTTCAATAAAAAAGCCAGCCTGTTTGATTATAATTTAAGATAACAGAGCATTTTTGTGTATGATTTGATTAACCCATTACCACATGGGGTAGAAAATTTTATGGGAAAAGGAGAAAATGCTGGTTACCAGCATTTTCTCCTTTCCTCACAATGTTTTCAAAAGGGTTCTCAGTGGCGTTAAAAGTAGGGATTGTGTGGTAAAGAGTTAAGTGATTGATCATTATTAAAAACCTGCAAATTTTGTCTATCTATATGACAAGAATAATTCTTAACCTTTAAACACATACATGTACTTCTAACTTTCAAGAATCATGAGGAGGGAGAATTTTGAAAACAGTGTAATACAGGAGAAAATCCTGGTAACCAGCATTTCTCCCTTTTCCCACAGTATTTTCTATCCTATCAAGAACAATTTTTGTCATTTTGGCCACCTTCAGTTTGTCTTATGCAAATACTTTCAGCTAAGAACTTCCTAAAATCTAGCCCTTGTCATGGCAGACCTGACAGTTAGCTTTTGCAGACATGCAAAGCAACAAAGATCACAATGACGGGGTAGAAACCAAAATGGAAAAAACAAGAGAAAATGCAGGGTACCAGCATTTTGTTCTTTTTCCACAGTGTTTTCAAGAGCTTTCTTCCTCAAGGAGGGAGGGGCACTATTTCTTATGTATTTTACTTTCTCACATGCATGCAAACAATAATAAACATAGCTTGATTTCGAAGGTGATATATATTATCAATGCTTATCCCGTGTCTGTTGTTCCAGCTTCTGGTGATTTCTAACCAATAGTGTGATGTCATAATTGATGCTATCATGAAGAGATGATGTCATTTCAATGCATTTTATTGAGATACTACTTTATTGCATAAACTTAACAGTATAATATCACATGTTTTTAATATGCAAGACTGTAGTAACTAGAGATACTACAGTCTTGCAATTACAAAATTTGTTAATTTGACTTACTACTATATGGCAATTATAAAATATCCCCTAAAATTGTTTGATTTTGGGGCTAATATTTTAGGACATGTATTGTGTATTAAGATGTACAAAACTGTAAAAACATGAATTTCGGAAAAAAAGGTAGTTACTACAGTCTTGCGTTGAACCCTCGCCATATGTCTTGAATCAAGCAACTTTGCAAAATGTGGATACAGTGCTTTGATAGAGGCCTAGACAGCCAAGATTCATCAAAGAACTTACTGCATGGCTATTCAGCAGGAAAAATGTAACTTCTAGCTAGCTGTTGATGTAAATCCAACGTCTGACCTGGTCACATTATGAGAAATATTGTTTTGCGATTTGAATACGGCTGATTGCCATACAAAATACTGGTAAAAATGGCAGACCTATTATATTCAAATCCCCAACTCAAAAGTTGTTAAATGAACACAACTCGTTATCTGTTTACTCAAGAACACACGGGCTCGACAGTTCAGTGTATGTGCATTAGTGTTTAAATTAGTATGTGTATCTCTCCGAATTTGTGCAGTCCATAACTTCTACAAGTGTAGATTTCGAGATAACTTGGCACAATTGTTTTGCACAATTGTTCCCCATCATGAGTAGATGTGCCATCTGAAACATTTGTTTAGGTAGGGTCAGGGTCACAGCTGAAGGTCAAAGTTTTGTCAGGACCATAAATTCTACATTTATGGATAGATTTCAATATGAATTTGTACAATTATTCTCCATCATGAGTAGATGAGCCCTTTGAAACATTTGATCAGATAGGTCAAAGGTCAAGGTCAAACTTGAAGTTCAAAGTGTCCAATATAAATAAAAAAAAATCTTTGTAGGCTGAACACCTTTTGTCCTTGGACAACCATTCTAATTGAAATTAAATGTTCATCCTAAGAAACCTAAATATTGTGCACAAAACAAAAAGCCAGTATTTGTAGATTATACTTTTGAAAGTTTGATTGACTTATCATACCCTTGGTATGTGTCAATTTTGCAGATTAAGGATATTAAGTAAAATTATTACAGAAACAAATTTTGCTGTTTTTATGCAACACACATAATATATATTATTGTTCAAATTTGTTAGCAGCAACTATCATTAAACAGCAAATTGACAGTTATAGTTCTTTCTGTTTTTAACAAAAGGGGATAAAATGGTTGAAGGCTTGTATAATTATAGTTAAAATTTCAGAAATCTTTTGTCAAACCATATTGCATAGATGAACTTTCATATGAGGTATGTCATATTATAAAGTCAACCTCAATCAACCTATTTAGCTTTTTTCTGAGAAAAAGTCAGATGTGTTCCTTAGATCAAGATGTTTAAGATTTCTAAAGATTCATTTGCCATATTTTGTGTGATTCAGATTGATTGTATGGGGTTTATCGGCACTTTCAACAGTATTTCAGTTGTATTGTAGTGCTGGTGTACCTAACGATGGCTTTCTGTCGTTTCTCACACCAGTACAATCACAACATTCAATCTGAGCCACCAGCTGCTCACCCCACTAAGGCGCAATACTTATTGTTCGCCTATTTGTGAGAGACAAATTACACATTTCACAATGGCTTTTGTCAAATGTCAGAAAGAATGTTGGCTTGTGTGATTTAGAAGAAATTCTATAATGATCATGCGCAAGATATTCTGAATGAAAATTTTAAAAATTCTGAGGAAATCTCGATGTAAAGAACACACCTTACATGTTGCTAGAGCCTTTGCATAGGCTGCTACAGTGTTGTCACCAATAATTATATTTCACACTTTGCAGTCTGGTAACTAAATGCACTTTTTAGCTCACCTGATCACCTGAGCAAAACATGGTAATGGTGAGCTTTTGTGATTCTTGAATGTTTGCAGCAACATTATTGGCCCAATCCTTTTGAAACTTGGTCAAAATGTTTGTCAAGTTATGAGGATGAACGCTAATTGATAGTGATGGCATTCATTTGAAATCACACAAAAAGGTGTGATGTTATTGACAGTTTCTTTGTTTCATTCTAGAGATCACACTATTGACTTAATACTTGTCAGATCATCAGGTTGAAGTCTCTTAAAAATGGGGGTCATTCCATATGAAATCATTAGGAAAAGGGCCGTGAAGACAATGCCATTGTCTACACTGTAGAGATCACAATTTTGGCTGTCTTTTTTATAACTTGCCCAAAATGTTTGCATGGTCATGAGGATGGACCTTATTGAAAATGGATCATTAAATATGAAAACATGATAGAAAAGGGACAAATGACAATTTCTTTTTACACTTTAGGAGTCACTGCTTGGGCTCAATCTTCTCCAAATTTGCATGGAATAAGGAGTGGCACCAGCCCAGTCATTAAGTTTCATAACAATATTCATTACTAGATCATTGATGAGCCAAGCCCACTTAGATCACTTGGTAAAAAATGGTGCCTCAATCTTAGGGTCGTAAGTTCAAACGCGGCTCAGCCAACATTCTTTTATGGTAACGTTACACTTAGTATCTGTTATTATGCTCTCTGAAGGGCAAGCATATAGCCACTGCTTGGTCTGTCCGTCCATCCTTCTTTCCATTCATCTGTCCGAAGGAATTTCTCCACAACCCTTTGACCAAATTGGATGAAACTTCACATACAAACTCCTTATGATATTGTGCAGATGACTTTTACCCGGTTTTTGTAGAGCCCACTTGCATTGAGCAAGACAAGTTGACACAATGACAGTTTAGTGTATGTGTGTTAGTTTATGTGTATGCCTGTTTGTCCGAATTTGTCCTGACCATAACTACTACATTTATGGATGGATTTAAAAAAAAATGGGCACAATTGATCTCCATCATGAGTAGATGTACCATTGGAACCATTTGTTCCATAGGTTGAAGATCAAGGTCACAGCTAAAGGTTAAAGTTTTGTAGGGACCATAACTCCTACATTTATGGATAGATTTCAGTAGAAATTTACACAATTGTTCTCAATCATGAGTAGATTGCCTTTTGAAACATTTGTTCAGGTAGGTCAAAAGTCAAGTCACACATGAAGTTCAACTATTTGTGGGCTTGACACCAGTGTCCTTGGATAACCATTCTAGTTTTAAATATGTTGGAATAAAAATAATATTTTAGAATGATATCTCTGGCTGTCAGTACCTCAGTCAATGTATGTCATACTATATGTGACAAGAACTTGTTCAGGAGCATAATCTCTCTGACGGCTCTTGGTTATGATAATTGTTTTCCAGGCCTTATCTTCTTAAGCATGCAAGCCACCAATTTGAAACACACACACACTGATGGAACATGCTTTGAACATGTATAGCACACAAAAAAATTTGACATGAAACTTTCCTCAAAGGGAGATCATGTTTGAATGAAAAAAATGAACTGTTAACAGTTAATACACTCACCGTAGTACCTCGCTGGATTTATGTGAAACTTTTTGTGACAAGCACTTGTTCAGGAAGCATATTCTGTCGCCAAGTGCTTTTCCTTTATCAGGAGGACTTAAAAAAAAATGCTTCAATGATTGTAAGACATTTAATTCTTTCTTAATTTCTTATTTTTCAGCATTGATGCCACTTACTCAAAAGGATGGCTAGCACAGTACGTAAATGATGCCAAAGAAGGACAACCATCATGTAATTCTAAAATGAAACTACATTCAAGTACAAACCAAGACTTCTTGAGTTTGCATCACGTTCTTTTGATTATGGAGATGAAAACAACCTTTGGTGGTGTGAAAAGGGCAAGTATTTTAACATTGACATGATTGATCCTTACTAATAGTAAATAGTTACTATACAACCCAAATACAAAGTGGAGGAGGTATACTGATTTCACATGTCTGTTTGTCCATCCATCTGTCCTTCTGTAGACTTTTCCTTTCCATGCTCTAACTCAAAATCCATTAAATTTTGACCTAGTATCATGAAACTTTACAAATTGTTGCCCATGAGGTGCCCTATAAATAACGGTCTCATTTGTCTAAGGTGAAGGTAACAGGTGAACTTGGCTTGAAAACTATTTTTGGGCTCTAACTCAAAAGCCATTTGACCTATGGCCATTGAACTTTATATTAATGTTGCCTATGACCCAAGGAAGTGCCCCATTGTTTTTGGGTCATATACATCCAACTTGCACCGGTCAAGGTAATAAATGACCTTTGTTTTAGAAACTGTTCCCTTCTCTCATAGCACTTTCTTAAAGTGTGTGTGTATGGGGGAGGGGTTATGTATTTGTACGCTTTGCCCACAGTTCTTGTTGAAAAAAGGAGTAGGGAACTACTTTGGTATTCTTTGAGAACAGAGTGGCCTTTTTGATGCCATTTAATGATGATATTTAGGAAAACATGTGAAATAGAGAAATTGCTGGTAACCGATTCCTCCTTTTCTCACAATGTTGTCCAACTTATATGGTACTTTTTGTTATGCTGGCTGAAAAAATTTCGGTGAGTATAGTTGCCATGCTGTGCGTCTGTTTGTCCGTCCATCCATACGTCTGTCTGTCCGAAGCCATTTCTCCACAACCCCTTGACTAAATTGGACGTAACTTCATATATCAAATTCTTGGAACATTTCCCAGATACCATTTTCCTTGTTTCTCAATTTGAGGCTGTGTTGTGGAAAAAAGGGATTTAATGTAAAAATTAGTTTTTCTCTAGTATCTCCTAAATTACTGGTCAGAATTTTATGAAATTTTATATTTAAGTTGCTCATCAAAAACCCCAGACCATGCACTATTTGTAGTTCATTTACACAAAAGTGTATTACGGGAAAAGGGGACTTAATGTATTATAGCTTTATGCTTCTTTTTTTTTGGGGGCGGGGGGGGGTTGAAAGTTTGTGATGGCAATTACTTCAAAAGCATTACAGCCATTAGTCTCAAATTTGATACACAGATAGCTCACAATAATATGAGGTCTATTCAACAAGAACCAAAACTCTATCAAAATTTTTAGGGAAATTATCCCCCTTTGATTTTTTGAAGAATTTATTCCTATAAGGAAAATATCTCTGGAAAAGCTGAAGCCATTTACTTGAAATTTTATAGACAGATAGATTGCTTTGAGAGAAAGAATAGTTTACACTTGATTCTCAATTAAACTCTTAACCAAACAACAAAATTTTAGACCTGTCCAAATTGAAAGCATTTGCAGATGACAAAATAAATGAAACTCAAAAAGCGAAATTTGTTTCCAGCTGGGTAGAAAACATTCTGGGAAAAGGAGAAAATGCTGGTTAGCAGCATTTTCTCCTTTTCCCACAATGTTTTCAAAATGCTTCTTTCTCAGGGTTGTTAGAAGTCGGGATTGTGTGGTAAAGAATTAAGAATGTGTTGTGGGAAAAGGGGGCTCCATGTTTAAATTTGTTTTTCTCTAATATCTTCTAAATTTTTGGTCATATTTTCATGAAATTTCACTTTTAACTTATTCATCAAAAGCTCCTGACCGTATACTCTTTATATTTCATTAATGAAAACAGTGTTATGGGATAAGGGGCTTTAATGACATTTTTGTTATGTTTTATCTTACGTTTGACTTTTCACTTAATTTTCTGTGCACAAATAGATCTTATGTAGGAAAACAGCTGAGGATTTCAAATTATGTCATACATTTTGTGACAAGTACTGGTTCGGGGAACATTAACCGTCAATGACAGCTCTTCTTTTCCGTTGCCTTTAGGCACAGGTATATGGCATGTAGCGTTGCCTTATGGTCCTTTATCAAAATATATAGTATAATGACTCTATAATGAAATTTAGCCAAATGTTGCGGGATCCTGTATTTTATGTAGAGATAAAGAAGGAAATCTTTTAAAAATCAGAAGGCCTAGATCTTCCAAGTTTTGCAATATAGCATAATTTATACTCATGGTCCTCTATCAAAATGCTTGAAATAATTACTCTACAATCAAAAATCTTAAAATAATTACTCTACAATCAAAATTAGCACTATGCTGTGGGATCCTGCATTGGTAGGTAAAGAAGGAAATCTTTAAAAATCTTCTCCTCTCAAACCATTAGGCCTAGAGCTTTCAAATTATGAATGTAGCATTGCCTTATAGTCCTCTACCAAAATACTTCATTCAAGTTATCACTCTATGATCAAAATTAGCCCTATGCTGTGGGATAACAGATTTTACAGAGATCACTGAAGGGCCCAAATGTCCCACCAAATTTTATATTCTAGATTGAACCCTGACCAAGTAATAATCAAAGCTTTCAAACCAAATTTGGAAGAGATTCAGCATGCATCAAGAGTATTATTAACCTGTTACCAAACAACAATATTTTAGAGCATATTTTAGTTCATATTTCAAGCATTTGCAGATGGAAAAATAAAAGTGACTGAAAATTTGAAATTTGTTTTGTGAAGAGTAGAAAACATTGTGGGAAAAGGAGAAAATGCTGGTTACCGGCATTTTCTCCTTTTCTCACATTGTTTTCTAAAGGCTTCTTTCCCAGGGGCGTCAAAAGTAGGGATTGTGTGGTAATGGGTTAATAAAAAAAACTCCTGACTTTTTCCAGAGGTCCAAGATGTTCTGTCACCTGTTGAAAGAAGTATGTCAACAGCAGCTTCAGAAAGTTCCAACAGACAGCTGTCAACAGTCACCCAACCAACAACTAGTCTTCATGTAGAGATCCATTCATCCAATTTCAGCAGTAGCCAAACATTCCAATATTCAGCTGTTAACAGTCAACCAGCCAACAACTAGTCTTGAAGCAGACATCCCTGCGTTGGATATAGACAGTGACAGTAATTCAATCAAACGTCCCAACAGTCAACAGTCAACAGTCACCCAGCCTACAACCAGTTTTAGGGCAGAAATCCATCCATCAAATATAGACAGTGACAGTAATCCACCTAATCATTCAAACAGTCAACTGTCAATATTTAGTTAACCGGCCAAGAACTAGTTTTGAAGTAAAAATCCCTGCTTTGGATATATAGAGAGTGACAGTAATCCAACATTTTTTCATTTTTTTGTGTACATCATGATGGCAGTGGGATAAAGCTTTGTTAAGCACTGCCTTCTATCGGATTGTAATCTATATACCTTGATGGAAAACACCTTTGTGGATGTCTTATACATGATGATTATATATTTTTAACATTTTTTATGCCCCTGCATCAAGCGATTGGGGCATATTGTTTTACCATTGTCTGTCTGTCTTTCCCTCTGTCGGCAAAACTTAGCAGAAAAACTTAACATTTCCACTTACTTCAATGCTCAAGAAACAAAGATGATATTTGGTATTTAGGTATACCTCATCAATATGCATCTAATGAGGGTTATATGTGCAAGGTCAAGGTCAAAATTTTAACCCCATTATCTTAAAAAAATCCTATCAAAACTTAACTAAAGAACTTAACATTTCCCATTACTTCAAGGCTTTGCAAGATGCAAGGTTCATATTTGGTATGTAGGTGTATCTCATTGTTATGCATTTGCTGGTGACAAGTTCAAGGTCATCTGTCAATGTCATTTATGAAGGTCACACTTCTTAAAATTAGGTATTACGGGGGTATTAGTGTTTCACAAACACATCTTGTTTTCTTAGTTATACTTTAAAGGATTATGTCCAGGGTATTACTTTTAAGGTATAGACAGTTTTAGAAATCGAAACTCCATAATCCATACTCCATTAGAACAAACCTAGGAAAAGTCTGACTTGATTTTTAGTGATGTTCCATTCACATGGTGTCAGTGGGGGTATATGTCAGCTCGTGACAGTTGTAGTTTCATCTGTTTGGAAAGTTTTCTTTCAAGTGATGCATTGGTTTAACTTTCATGTTGCACACTAGTGACATCCAATTGCTGTGCACATGTGAATATGAATAAGAATTAAATCCCTATTTAGCTTTTCGTGACTGTATATTACTGAAATGGAATAAACTTGCTTTCACTTTTGAATCTTTCATTAGATTAGACCAGCTGTTTGCAGGGAAAACCCAAGGTATTGCTATTGCATTGGCATTGTTATTGTGCAAAATCTTTCAAGTTTTGCAAAAAAATCTGAAGTTTGAAAATATTTACTTTAAACTCAGAATATGTGTTCTCTATCAAAGGACAATGCATTTTAAGGGAAGTAACTCAAAGTAGTGTAATTATGTTACAGGTATGCAGCTTTTTAGCTCGGCTGTTTTGGAACAAAAAGTTGAGGTATTGTCATCACACTTGTGTCATTGGATTTGTAGGCATTGGCGGCATGGTTGTTGACGTGACAAACTTTAACCTTGGCTATACCTCGCTTATATCTGAAGATATTTACTTGAAACTTGGAAGATATGTTCACTACCTGAAGAGCAATCTATACTAACAAGGGAGATAACTTTAAATGCATTTTTGCCAGAATTATTCCCCTATTTTGACTTAGAATTTTTCACTATCCAGGACCTATAGCCAAGCGTAGCACCCACTTGCGGTGCTCTTGTTACCTCACCTGAGCACACAATGCTCTTGCGATTGTTGATGTCTGTTGTGCATCCTCCAGTTACATGTATCTTAGACAGTTCTGGTGTAAACAATACAGTGGTCACAATCTAGGCTCGTTCATTGTGAAACTTGCTCAGAAAGTTTATCTTGTTAATATCTAGATCAAGTTTGAACATGGTTTTGGCTGGATCAAAAAATATTTCACAACGTAAAATCTAAGAAAAATCTTGTTAACATTCCAGAGGTCACAATATTGTCTCATTCTTTTACACTGTGCAACTTGCTAAGAATGTTGATCTCAAAGATATCTAGGTCAAGATTGAATATTATTGGTCTGGCCTGGTCAAAAAGTAGGTCACTAGGTCAAATCTAAGAAAAAATATTGTTAACACTCTTGATGTAACAATTTTGTCTCCTTCTTATTCACGGTGCAACTTGCTTAGAATGTTAAAAAGTAGGTTGCTAGGTCAAATCTAAGAAAAAACATTGTTAACACTCAAGGGACCACAATTTATGCTCAATCGTGAATCTTGCTCAGTGTTTTCAAGGCCAACTAGTTTTAGCTTGATAAAAAAGTAGGAATAATCTTTTTACAATTTTATCATCGTGAATCTTGCTCAGACTTATTAATACTTTAAAGTCCACAATTTTGGCTCATACGCTGCGAAACTTGCTCAGAATATCTATATTGGTGATATCTAGGCCAAGTTTGAATATGGGTTCAGCTGGGTAAAAAGATAGGTCACTCATTCAAATATTTGTGTGCTTATAAGCAAGCAGGTAAATAACGTTATTGCTTTTCAAAAGATATTTGGATAGATGTATATTGTATAATGTATGTATGTTAACTTTGCTGATTTATGCAGCTTTCTACTTTCCCATTTTCATTAGCATGATATATCACCTTTGCCAAATTGTTTTATAAACTTTTTACTAAAGAAGCACCAAAAGTGCATGTTTTCAAAGGCTTTCATTCGAAGAATTATAAGATATTGACTTTTGGATGATTTGTCTCCTTTTGCTACAATTGTTTCAAAAGCTCGACACGAAAGTAGCACAAAATATATTAACCTTTATGTCACCTTTTACCACAATATTTCCGATAGCTTGTCCTTTAAAAATAGCGATGTTTTCAAAAGCACTGTTCTAAAGAAAGATAAAATGCTTCGTCTCCTTTTACCACAATGTTTTCAATAGCTTTTCTCTAAACGAGCGTAGAAATAACAATGTTTTCAAAAGCATTACTCTAAAAAGTATAAAAGATCGTTTGTACACACTATTATGCAGGCTTTACAAAGTCTCATGTTAGACAAAAGAATTCAAATCTCCCTTTAAATGTTTAGTATATAGATGAAGTTGTATTAGAATTTTTTGCTGATGTCAAATATAAATATAGTACAAAAAGAAAGGTCTATATTTAACAGTAACGTTCTATACTGCATATCGGGTCACTAGGTGGTATAAAGTCTCATATCACTCTTTTTATATAAAGTCTCTTTATATGCATTTTCTATCCTTCGTTAAAAGAAAGAAAAAAAAGGATATGTATTTTCTTAATATAAAATCAACATTGTTTTTCGACAATATGTATGTACATACTTGAAAAGCAGCCAGTTTCTTAGAAAGATTATTCACGGTGAAGCGTAAGTGTAAAGGAAATCAAGAGAGCATGAATAAGTGCACTTGTTAGTGTGATATAATTGGAGTAAAGTTGAATACGATATAAATACTACAAAAATAATTCAAACTCTATTCTCTCAGCAATAGAATCATCCCAATGGACAAAAAATGGACAGTGATCTTCATTTAAAACAGGTCACGTATATTTTTCACTTACAGAATAGCGTTTTCACTCTTTGATTAACTATATCACTCTCTTTCCTTTTTAATAGTTTCAAGTACATGTATATCAAAAGTCACGTTGACTACTACATTGTTTAATTATTGTTATTTTGCAAAATGTACACTGGAGCAAATAAAATCTACATTGGAGCAAATAAAATGTATTGTATTGTTTAGATCAATGATGTCTATGTCAACTTTGAATATGGGATTAGCCAGGCCTAAAAAGTAGCTCATTTCATTTAATCTTAGACAAATCTCGTTAAAATCTTAGAAGACACAATTTTCAAGCAATCATAGCAAAACTTGCTAAGTATGTTTATCTTGATGATATCTCAGGCCAGTTTAAGATTGCATTTGGTATGGTAAAAAAGATCACTGGTTCAAATCATAGATAGAGAGATGCTGTTTGGTGAAGACAATTGTCCCTGCAAACAAAGAGAGAAAAAAGAGATACTGTTACGTAAGGACACTTGTCCCTACAAAAAAGAGAGTAAAAGGAGATACCGTTAGGTGAGGACACTTGTCCCTACAAAAAAGAGAGAGAAAAGAGATGCTGTTACGTGAGGACATTTGTCCCTACAAAAAAGAGAGTAAAAAGAGATGCTGTAACGTGAGGACACTGTCCCTACAAAAAAGAGAGTAAAAAGAGATGCTGTAATATGAGGACATCTGTCCTCACACAGTATGAGATGAAAAAGAGATTAATGTAACGTGAGGACAATATTGTCCACACAGTGACTCTAGCGACTCTCTTTTTTTATGACGATTACAAGCCAAAGCCACAACAAGGTTCCTTTTGGATGGTAGAATTGAAAACTGAAAGAGAGTTTTGCAAAAAACACTCAGAAATGGTTGTCCTCAGATCCCGGTTTTTTGGCTAATGTCCTCTCTATTACGGATTCGTCGGCTAGAGAGAGAGAGAGAGAGAGAAAGAAGGAAAGAATGAAAGATAGAGAGAGAGAAAGAAAGAAAGAAAGAAAGAAAGAAAGAAAGAAAGAAAGAGAGGGAGAGAGAGAGAGAGAAAGAAAGAAGGAAAGAAAGAAAGATAGAGAGAGGGAGAAAGAGAGGAAGAAAGAAAGAAAGAAAGAAAGAAAGAAAGAAAGAAAGAAAAGGAGGGGAGAGAAAGACAGAGAGGGGCCAACCAATTTACAAGTGTTTCTTTTGATCAATACAGATAAATCAGAGCAATCAGAAACGTACTAGCTCGCCAAAGAATCGTTCAGTGACAAATTTTGTAGAACATCGTTTCATACAATTTTACCTATCTTAACCCTTTCCCTGGTTTTTACGTGTCTTCAGTAAGTCTTTTGAAAACACTGTGGGAAAAGGAGAAATTGCCCGTAACGAGCAATTTCTCCTTTTCCCTCAGTATTTTCTACCTTTTTTGAGAACTTGCTGCCTTTTTCTGAAAATCTAAAATTGTCGTCTGCAAACTCTTTCAGTTTGGAAGAGTCCAAAATTTGTCGTTTGGGAAAGGGTTAACGCCAACATCTATGTTAGATCCAAGATTCTTGTTTTCATGAGAGAATTGTCATTTTCCTGCACTGGTATTCGAATTGACATTTCATCATCATAAGTAATGAAAGAGACACGTTCAGTTGTAAATAAAAACCGCCTTTGCTGGTTGCCAGGTTTTTTTTCTCCTTTTCCCACAACATTTTCAAAATTCAGATGACAAAATAAATGGGACTCAAAATTTGACATGTCCTTTAGGGAAGAATACAAAAAAAATGTGTGAAAAGGAGAAAATGCTGGTCACCAGCATTTTCTCCTTTTCCCACAACAATTTGAAAACGCAGATGACAAAATAAACGGAATTAAAAAAAATGAATTTGTTTTTGGAATAGCATAAATCATTTTAGGTTTTGAAAACATTGTGGGAAAATGAGAAAATGCTGGTAAATAGCATTTTCTCCTTTTCTCGCAGTGCTTTAAAAGGTTTCTTTCCCAGGGTCCTGGAAAAGCGAGATTTTTGGGGAAAGGGTTAATCTTTCTGAATGCGACCCCTTCATTCGAGGCTTAACCCATTACCAAACGACAATATTTTAGGCCGGTTCAAATCGAAAGCACTTGCAGACGACAAAATAAAAGTGATTGAAAATTTGAAATTTGTTTCGTGAAGTGTAGAAAACATTGTGGGAAAAGGAGAAAATGCTGGTTACTAGCATTTTCTCCTTTTCCCACAATGTTTTCTAAAGGCTTTTTTCTCAGGGGCGTCAAAAGTAGGGATTGTGTGGTAATGGGTTAATGAATTTGTCGTCTGCATGTGCTTTCAGTTTCGACAAATTTAGAAATGTTTGTCGTCTGACAAAAAGTGAAGTATTTACTTAACCCTTTACCTAACAGAACCACGTTTAAACGACACTGAGAAAGAAGCCCTTTTTGAAACCAACAGAGTGGGAATAGGAGAAACGGCTGAAAATCAGTATTTTTTCGTTTTTCTACACTATTTTTTATCCTTTCAAACAAAGAAAAAATGTTTGAACTAATTTTGGTTTTACTTGTGAAAGGCTTAGCTTTGGTGAGTCTTTTTTTGTGTCGTTTTGAAAAGGGTTACTCTTAACCCATTACCACACAATCCCTACTTTTGACGCCACTGAGAAAGAAGCCTTTGGAAAACATTGTTGGAAAAGGAGAAAATGCTGGTAACCAGCATTTTCTCCTTTTCTCACAGTGTTTTCTGCCCTTCACAAAACAAATTTCAAATTTTTCAATCACTTTTATTTTGTCGTCTGCAAATGCTTTGGATTTAGACAAGCCTAAAATATTGTCGTTTGGTAATGAGTTAAAAGCCCTTCTCCTGTTAAATACTAACTAAAATGAAATTTTCAATTCGACAGTTAAAAAACAAAATATTTTCCATTTCAAAGCCATGTTTTTGAAGAGAAATATCACCTTATCGGACAGTGTAGATCTAAGATCAGACTGCACGTTCTGTGCAGTCTGATCTTGATCTACATTGGCCGCCAAAGGTCAGTGAGTCGCGCTTTGAAGCCTAAAAGTTTTATTCGAGTCTTATCAAGATATCTGCAAATAACCGGATTCCATTCGAGTCTTATCAAGGTATCTGCAAATAACTGGATTCCGTTCCAGTCATATCAAGATATCTGCAAATAACCGGATTCCATTTCTACGCCATGTTCTTATCAATATTTTAAAGACTCAGGTGCGGCCACAAGTAAACAGTGCGAATGTTAAAATGCATTTAAATCCTAATCATACCATTTAAACGTTTAAAAGTTATTGTGAAGACGATAATCTGTAATTATACCGTCGGCTCATGTGTTAGTCGTAGGCAGAAAAACAAATTTTAACTCTTTGCCGAACGACAAAACCTTGGTGTTGCCATCGTCGAATGCATTTGCATGCAGATGACAATTTAAACGTAGATATAAAATAATAAGAATTTGCTGTAAAGAAATAGAAAACATTGTGGAAAAAGGAGAAAATGCTGGTTACCAATAGTTTCTCCTTTCTCACACTATTTTCGAAAGGCTTTTCTCTCGGGGTCGTTACAAATTGGAATTTTGTGGTAATGGGGTTAAAGTAAAAGTTAAAAGTAAACAAAGAAGCCACCTGGCAACTTTTACATCGTTTAAAATTCCATTTTTATACCATGCTGTAGTTACGAGTTTTTTTTTTTTTTAAGTAAACCAACGATTTTCATTTTACATAGATTGAGATTTATACAACAATTTCACAACTTACATTAGTCTCTCTCTATTCTGCATCATTGAACTAGCTTTGAATGTGTGATCCAAGATGACTTCCTAAGTTGACACTTGCTCCCGGGTATCGAACTCGGGACCGTGAATACGGGGCCGACACTTTACGTCACAACCAAGAACTTATAGTAAGACTGACCGTACAACGACAGGTTGTTATCTTCTCTTCATATTAATCTCCAGTATTTAACCCATTACCAAACGACAATATTTTAAACTGGTCCAAATTCAAAGCATTTGCAGATGACAAAATAAAAGTGACTGAAAATTTGAAATTTGTTTTGTGAAGGGTAGAAAACAGTTACCAGCATTTTCTCCTTTTCCCACAATGTTTTCTAAAGGCTTCTTTCTCAGGGGCGTCAAAAGTAGGGATTGTGTGGTAATGGGTTAAAATGGTATGGTCTGAACTTCTGAAATGGTATGTTCTAAAATGGTATCACATTTAAAGGCCCAGTAACGGCTAAAATTAATCAATTTAGTGTATAAAATACAGTGCATTTTATGCTATGTGTAATTATGTTAATAATTATAAATCTTGCAATCTGTTTTTAAAGCATGGTTGATCAAAGTTTTTTTTTTTTGGCTGGCAAAATCTATGACTTCATGTTGGTAATATTTAATGTTTGAAACTTTAACTGATGGTCAAACAACCATCAAAATTTCAGGTTTTAACATCATTTATTTTGCCAGTGAATGGAACTTTAACCAGGCATACATGTACGTTAACGTTTTCTACCGTTCCAAAACCACGTTTCAATTTTTGATCTATACATTTTCATTTTGTCGTCTGCAAATGCTTATAATTAAGACATGCAGAAAGTTTTGTCGTTTGGTAAAGACTTTTAACGATATGAATGAAATTTCCATGTATTTTATAAATACGCAGATTTGTATACATTTGGCTGATATTTGGCCTTTAATGGTATCGAAGGAGTGTGAGCTATAGTTTTTTTTCTTCACTACGTGTAACCGTCTAGAAATCATCCGTGAGGAAATACCATCTGCAAAGATCTTCATTCATAAATCCGTGTAGCTCGTTGCCCCTATTTTTTTCAAATCTTTGCCTTTTTCGTAACGTTAGTCCTTTATCAAACAAGTTTTGTGGTTTTAGACAACAAAAAAGTGGGCCTTTGAAAACATTTTGGGGAAAAGGAGAAAATGCTGGTAACCAGCATTTTCTCCTTTTCCCAAAATGTTTTCTCTTCCTTTTTATAGACGAATCTCATTTTTTGCCACCCATTTACTTTTGTCGTCTGCACGGACGTTCAATTTTGGAAGAGTCTAAAATTTATCATTTTGGTAAAGAGTAAAACATCCTTTCCACTTTGAAAACAAGTGACAATCGTGATATTTGTTCATTTTAATATAGGTACGGTCGCATACAATTTGTCTTTAAATCTATATTATGCTCTCGTCATTCAGTGAATACAAACAATACACTGTCGCCTGTTTTTGGCAATTCTTTCTTTCAATACACATAGAAAGCCAGAATCGTCATTTTGAGACCTAAAACTTTCCTAGAGATAAGGGGCTTAAAAAAGTTTAAACCCCCAAAAGGGAGCCGCAATGAAAAAGGAATTGAATTCGAGCGTTCTTTCATCCCACACCGTATCAATTCTGCGGATGAATTTCAATACGGCTGCAATTTCCGGCTCATTACATCCCTTAAAAATCTTAAGAAATACACGAAATAATCCTTGGTTACAAAAAAGATCGGAAATTTGTCTTTCATAAAAATTCGTTCTACCTTTTGTATAGAAGGTCAATTTTATATTCAATTCCGCCTCGTGAGGTCGTTAAAGTGCAATTGATGTTTTATATTGCAAGTTTTAAGCACGGACTCACAGCTTTATCTCCCTGTTTTTGCTTTTACGCGTTGGAGACCTTTCTTACTAGTTTGAAATTCAAGTCTACATGGTTTTAAAACGTCAAAATTCCCCCAACTGATGTGAAACTAAAAAGCACAGGGTTCTCGCCTGAAGGATAAACCAGTCTAACCGGAAGAGATGTATATTTACTGATCTGAGGCACCGTCGACACACGTGACCATTCGAAATGAATTGTCATCCGCATATCTAAAAGGAATAGTTAAGGGGCGGCTGCTAGGACACGCGACTTGAACGCTCCTTTTGTCAACGCACGTGGCCTCAAAATGTTAGACTTGTTTACAAATCATTCGAATAAAAAATATCTTGTAAAGTCATGTCTCTTTCATATCTGTATTTATTTTTTTTATTTCAGAGACCGAATTTTATGTCCCATACCTGTCGAGGGAAAAAAAACACGTAACTCTGCTTTTAGGGATGGGGGTTTGAGAGTTTTTTCTTTTACCAGATTCTTTTTCAGTTCTTTTCAGGTATCATGCTGAGCCCTTGACTGTTTACCTGGGGTCAAAGTTCTAGAATCCTCCAAACTGAAAGAAAAAATTGCAGGAGAACGAACAACACTTGCTAAAAAAATTGTGGTATTTGTCTTTTAACCCATTACCAAACGACAAAATTTTAGGTTTGTGAAAATTGACAGGAACTGCAGACGACAAAATAAAAGGGTATGAAAATTTTAAGTTTGTTTTGTAAAGGAAAGAAACATTGTGGGAAAAGGAGAAAATGCTGGTTACCAGCATTTTCTCCTTTTCCCACAATGTTTTCTAAAGGCTTGTTTCTTAGGGGCGTCAAAAGTAGGGAATGTGTGGTAATGGGTTAAAGCGTAGAAAACACTGTGGGAAAAGGAGAAGATGCTGGTTACCAGCATTTTCTACTTTTCCATAATGTTTTCCAAAGCTTTCTTCTAATGGTCGTTAAAACTCAGCATTGCGTGGTAACTGCTGAAAAAAACAAATCAAACATTTCCAGACGATGGTCAAAATTTGAAAGTTATTTTTGCCGAGATAGAATCTCATCGTATCGTATCTCATTTTTATCAGTATTCTTAATTCCATTTTGATACTAGAAATAAAAGGAAAAAAAGACGCTATTTCTGATTGGCTAAACCAGTAAAGTATATTTCGCAATTTTTTCTCTTACTCTTACTTTTTGTTGGTTTCACCAAATTTCGATTTTTTTTAGTCTGTCGCTTTGATTTACGATCTTTGATCCTGTTTTGAAATTTTGGCAAAATACAATTATTTATTTATTTATTTATTTATTTATTTATTTATTTATCTGTTCATCCATTTATTTATCCATCTATTTATTTATTGTCTTATTTGTTTTTATTGATTTATTCATCTATCTATTTGATAAATAATTTATATATTTATTCATTTATTTATTCATTTATCCATTTTTGCTTTCTTTTTCTCCACAAAGTTTAAAGTAAATGCCCAAGAAATAAATTACATTCCTATTTTTGTGTTATCAAGTCCTGATGAAAGATTATTGCCATCTCAAAACTTTCTCTCAAATAACATTATTTTTCTTTTAATTTATTTGGTTGGTTTTCTTATTACATTTTCACCTGTTTTTTCATTTATATATACATTTCTGTGTTAATCTTTGTGTGTTATATTATCTGGTACCACAATTTTTTTCTCAAAGGAGCAAGGAAATACCTATTTATCTAGTAACATTTTTATTATTAAACATGGGTATTATTTCATTTTTTTTTTTATCATTATTATTTCAAAATGAAACTTGGAATTTGATCTCTTTTATTGATTTATTTGTATTATTTAGGATACTTTCAAGCTGGCCTTCCAAAGCTTTACCAAACGATAAAATTTTAGACTTGTCCAAATTGAAAGATTTTTACAGACAACAAAATAAATTATATTCAAAACAGAATTTCTCCTTTTGTAGGCAAAAAAAAAAAAAAAAAACATGTTGGGAAAAGGAGAAAATGCTTGTTCCCCGCATTTTTTCCTTTTCTCACAATGTTTTCAAAAGGGTTCATCTTTGGGGTTGTTAAAATTCTGGATTGTGTTCCTTGTTTGTGGAACTTGGGTGTAAACTTGTATAAAGTTTTTAAACGATTTTATTCTATATCTGCTATTATACACTGCAGCAAACAAGATTTATTGTACTATATTCTAAAAACCCTGGCACACACTTAACACCAAACTAATCTTGTATTTCTTTATCAGTTAACCCTTTCCCAAATGACAAAATTTTAGACTAGTCCAAATTGAAAGCACTTGCAGACTACAAAATTAATGTTCCTCATAAAGCAAAATTTGTTTCCAGCAGGGAAGAAAAAATTGTGGGAAAAGGAGAAAATGCTGGTTACCAGCATTTTCTCCTTTTCCCACAATGTTTTCAAAAGGCTTCTCTCTTAGGACCGTAAAAAACAGGAATTGTTTGGTAAAGGGTTAAAAAAAATGTCAGGAGAATGGTGTTTGATGCGATTGAAAAAGCGAGTCAGAAGAGTTTTTGTTGTAGTTGTAGTTATAATTGTTGTTGTTGTAGTTGTAGTAGCAGTAGTAGTAGTTGTTGTTGTTTTAAGTAGTGGTGGTTGTTGTAGTAGTAGTTGTTGAAGCAGTAGTTGTTGTTGTTGTAGTTGTTGTTTATGTTGTTTTAATTGTTGTTGTCGTTAATGTTGTTGTTGTAAGGGTTGTAGTAGCAGTAGTAGTTGTTGTTGTTGTTTTAAGTAGGCGTGATTGTTGTAGTAGTAGTTGTAGTAGCAGTAGTAGTTATTGTTTATGTTGTTGTAATTTTTGTTGTCGTTTATGTTGTTGTTGTTGTTGTTGTTACTTTGTGACATCTTTATAATTAATAATTGTAACAAACGACATAAGCAACTGGCATGAAAGTTGGATGATTTGTTTGTTTGTTTGAATGGTGTTTTACCCCGATTTTAAAAGTATTTCAGTCATATCACGGCGACAGTTCACATATTCATGTTTCCTGGGTTTCACCAGTACTAGGCTAGGCTCTGAAGTTTCTTGCCCAAGGACACTCCTGTGAAAGAAACCCAGCGGAACCAGCGAGGCTCGAACCTGGGACCTCCAGGTCACGAGTCCTACACTTTACCACTGAGCCACACAGGACCCTCAAAAAGTTGGATGAAAACACTGAAGAACCACAAAAAAGAAATTCAGTCAAAAACATCAAAGAAAGCTTAAAAATCAACGGCAGTCAACCCTTATTCTGCTAGACAGGTGAAACGAAATTTCTAAGCAGACAGTTAAAAAAAAAAAGATTTTTTTCCATTTCAAAGGTAAATTTTGGGAAGAAAAGCATGTACTTTTCGGACAGTGTAGATCAAAGATCAGACTGCACGTTCTATGCAGTCTGATCTTGATCGACACTGTCTGCAAAGAGTCGGTGAACCGGGCTTAGCAGCCAAAGAGTTAGCGGGAAGTTCTATTTATAGCATTTTATGATCTGTCTGACGAGAGCATGCGACGTTATTAAAGGATCTTTGTACAAGGGTGGATTAAAAGTTTTATACCCAGTTTGCCTAAGCTAACCGGCTGTCAAAGCCGCCCTTATCAAAACATTACAGACCATAAAAATAGATAATGAATAATGATGACATTACAAATTTGGACCAGTATGCACCAGCCATTTAAAGGACTGCTTTATTAATCTTTGTCTCTGTAACGCAATTTCTTATTGGCTGAATCTTGTCTAGTCAATCTGAATTTCGTTGTCTGCGCATGTCATACATCTTCGAAGATTCGACCTGTCTTATTTGACGCATCACTCTCCCCGATATTGGGGATATTGTATTAATACGCGCTATAAAGTAGCAATGGAGAAAATGGCTTTTATCGATACGTTTGAGGAAAAATCAGGACTGTTTTAGCCCCAGATTTCTCTAAACTGCTGATCATAGCTGAATGAATGTCACCAGGTAGCGTTTTATTGAGTAGACTTTTTTTTTTAGTTTGGCAATCAAAGTAACGGTTGTCGCCTAGAAAAGTAGCCCAGTCCTGTACCCAGAATGCCCAAATTAGATAGATGCGTATTTGTAGAATGCCATCCAGCGGGAGATAATGATCAGAATCTTAGCCATTTTGGAAGTGCAGAAAACTCTTAAGAATTGGGACCATTCATATGAATCAAGTTATTTCCCTTGCTAGATAAAAGACTGAAGGCAACCAAATAACAGATCGATCCTTTTTACCTGTATTCCTTTGTTTTTATCCTTGATTCCCATAGGGATCTTGTGATAAATGTAATATGATTTATAACATATGTCTAAGGCCCCGAAAAAATCAAATCAAATTCTTTTCTCAATCATCAGGAACTATGTACATATAAAATACAGTCAGACATAAGTTAAGCATCACCCGAACAAATTTAGTCATATTTTTTTTAATGGATTTATAATCTTTTATTTGGTATATTTTCAAAGCTATGCACGAACCCACTAGACAAGTAACAGGCTATTTTATGAGCCAAATGAAAGGATGGCTACGAGAAAACTTTCCGAAGCCCAGAAGTGGCAAATTTGGGCTTGAGTAATGCTTGTCTAAGCACATGGGCTATTTCTGGTCAGTTTTGGTGATGCTTAACTTATGTCTGACTATATAACAAGTTTGTATAACAGTTTAACAAAATTTAGTCGAGATGTTACCTAAAGAACATAGCTGTGTAGTGCAAGAAAATCTAAGATGAAAATTAAGTAATCCCCACTTCAAGACCAGTGTGGTACTGGGTAGAATCAGGCGGAATAACTGAAGAACAGTCCTTGTTAGGTGAAGAACATCATTCAGAATGTTATGCGAATACAGGCCCCCGAATTCCACTTTAGTTGAGTGAAATATATGACTCCGAGGAAAATGTCATTTGGAAACATTGTGAAAATGAAGAGAACATGATACTAAGCATCAGTTTTGCTGGAGGTTTCGCTGACAGAAAGATATAACTAGCTAAATTATGGTTAATTTTGTTGTAATTGTTGCAGAAACTGTTGTTAATATTAAAACGCTTTAAATGCGCCCAAGTTTTCAAGGTTATGTGATTGATAGTAGACTTAATGGCCACTTCCTTTATAAGACGATATTTGTACGAGGTGCGACATGGGTCGTAACAAGCCCTTGTAGATGTAGACGTTCAAACCGTAGTCTGCGCATGTATACATGTATATCGGAGACTACCTCATTATTATCCTGTGCACGATAGGTATTAATACGCAGGACACCTAAAAAAATAGCAAACTGAAAATGGTGATAATACGTATGTAAAATAAACATAACTTGTATTTCGCGACCACTTTCTTTTTAAAGACGCGTATTTTCAATCCAAAGAAATAATTTAAAAAAGAATACCATTGTTTACTGAAAATTATAGTACAGAGTCTAAATAAAAATTAAGGAAAAGCTGAGTTGATTATGTACAGGATTATTAACAGACATTTACAACAATAACGACAGCAAAAAAAAATTATCAGGCCTATAGTGGGTTGTATTTATGAATAAGTGGTAATAAATTAAATGCTAGATCACCATAGCTGGATGAATGGTAAAAAAAATTATTCAGTTTGAATTTGGCTGCATAAATATAACGGACGTGAAAAGGTAGGCGATCAAGCGGGATTGCTGTGCCAAGGGACGGAACTCTACCTGATATCTGTACAAATTAATATTCAGAATTATCAAACATGAACTAAGTGAATACTATGAACTCGAATGTTGACACCTTCACTAACCTTTCTAAATAGCATTCCTCATTTAATTCTCTTGAATTTCCTAAGTTTCAAAGTTATACCTTTTCCTGATTGGTTAAATCGAAAGTTGCCATAGATAAAGACAATGCAATTGTTGTGGAAAGTGAACCGTTTTTTGGAAGGCGAGATTTTCATTCTCGCCTTCATATGTCAACGCTCAGCAGCTTTCTGAAAATGCCTCTGAACAGCATCATCAAAACGCCTTTCAAATAGTTCGATACTTCTCGAGTACATTAGAACAAAATAGTGTCGAGACCATTGTAAATTTAATCAGAACAGCAAGAAGAAACTTCAAGTTTCTAGAAGGAATGAAATCGAATTCGTAAAAAGCGTCGTTTCTGACAAATGCAAAATACTTTGGATCAGTTCATTGATATAATCACGTTGCTACAGCAACGAATAAACCATAGCTATATTATAAGCCAATCGAAAGCTACTAACATGACGTCATTCGGACCTACTTCCACTTCACAACGCATAAACAACTAACCAGTGGGATCGTACATGTAAATTTACTATCCCAGAACTAACCAATCGGATAGCTTCTTTGAATGACGTACCGCTGATAGACCCCTTTCCTCTGTTGGCAACCTTATTCTGTCTTTGTGAGGAGTAAAATTTCAATGAAATAAATTCCTTTGAATCATCAAGTGTTTAAACAAAATTTTCTCTTTCAAAGAAATATTTTTCTTTTATTAAAGTTATGCTTGACTTTATGATTAATGACTAGGTTATTGTTACGCATCGGCGTGGCCGAGTTTTGATTCCGGAGATCCGGGAAAAGAAAAAGGTAAATCAGTTGAAATCACAATATGTGTCATTTCGAAGTAGTTCTGGTCAGTATGATGTACCGATGTATAGCCAGGGTTCCAGTCTGATCGCTTCTTTCCTTATATACGAGTATGATCGGATTTTACTACGTCAAGAATGACAATAACATGATCTGTAACCGTTTTAACATGCAAAGAATTTTAACTTCTTCTTTTGGTCGTCACGTTGCTTAATGTTCAGCAATTATTCATAAATATTTAACCCTTTACCGCTCACTTGAAACGACTCTGAAATTCAAGCTTTTAAAAACATCGAGAGGAGAGGGGAAATTACAATCGGAAACCGGCATTTTTTTTTTTTTTCATTTTATCACAATGTTTCTACCCTATCAAGAACAAATTTCGTCGCTAATTTGGGCCACCCTGAATTTGTCATTTGTATGAATCAGTGCTTTCAATGTCAACTTAGTCTGAAATTTCTTTGTCAGGTAAAGAATAAACGCTTATCGCAATGAATTGTTATCATAATCACTTACCTCTGTCATTATTAGAACTGAAATCTTTACCTTATATGTTCCCATTTATTTTCCTCGAAAGAATCTCCTTCAACTATACACTTTTTTCCAAAACTGAATAACACAATGATGAAATTAACTTGACAGGGAGAATCTCCACTGTCCTAGAGTGCATCGGACGTGTTCATGATTTTCTAAGAACACGGAGCAAGGGCCTGTATCTGTGTAACTGTGCACGATATATTTTTGTCGAACAAAGGAATAGGGTGTATCTCAAGATATTGACGGGTAGGCAATCATTTTGCTTTCATGTTTGCCGACAAGCTGAACGTACATTCCGGTTACGCGGGATTAATGAAGGACAATCGTTAATGTCAATGAACCCTTAGATCGTTTACGCCTGTCTCTTTTGAAGACAAGGCAGACGATTCTATGGTCTGCACAGAATATGCAATCTTATGTCGGATTAGCTATATTGTAATAACCCGACCAAAACAGCCCAGGGTGAGGTTGCAATAATTAAGCATTTTGCCCGAGATGTAAAATGCCATTTTCATCAATCTAGCACTCTAGTATAAGGGTTAACAGAGCCATAGATTACAAGAATCGTATAAACGAAGAACACCTTCCGACGTTCTTTATAGGACCTAAGAAGTCAACCGTCAAATGATGTTGGTTGGTTATCCTTGATAGGATGGTAAACATTGCGCAAAACGGAGAAAATGTTCGTTGCCAGTATTTTGTCATGTTCCTGCATGCTTTCAAAATACACTTCCCTTTCTAAAAAGCCCCATTCTTTAAGGTCATTAAAACCCAGCACATGTATTGTAATCTAAATGTTAAATCTCCGTTTTGAACATTGAAAGTCGTTTGTTTTGAAAGTCTTTTTCAGTCGTGATAAAGTATATTTCAAATAAAATGGTAAACAAATAAAAGAAAAGCCTTTTAACTAAACGACACTGAAATTTTGACAACCTCAAGGGAAAAAAAAGTTTCAAAATACTTTTGGAAAAGGAAAAAACGCTAGTCACGAGTATTTTCTCTTTTTACCACTATGTTTTGTACTTTTTCCCAGCCAAACGGCACATTTTCAGCTGCTCTTAACTTATTATCTGCTAATTGCTTTAATGTAGACGGCCCAAATTTTCTGTTATTTTCTGAAGGGTTTTGTCAAGGGTTACTAAGATGGAAAACACTGTAGGAAAGTCAAACAAAAGGTTGATTATCATTATTTGCTACTTTTCCTACAATTCTTTGAAAAGCCTCTTCTTCAACATTGTTGAAAGTCAGTATTGTGATCTAAAAGGCTGAATCTCAGTTTCTATACTCTGAAATGTACCTTTCTAAAAACTCTTTGCTCTCTCAATAAAATTATCCATGGAGTAAAATGGTAAAGACTTTCAAGAAATTAATCATCTCATTACAGAGTTACAGTTTTAGATCTATCAAAATTGATTGCATTTGCAAGCAAAAACTATTCTTTAATCCTTTACCATACCCTATCAAGTACAGTTTTAACAACCCTGAGAAAAAGGCCATTTAAAAACTTAATTTTGAAAAGGAGAAACTTTCTTGGCTCTTTACACGAAGAAAAAAAATTCAGACTTTCCAAAATTAAATGCATTTTCAGGTAGCAACTTTTTGATCTGGCACCATTGATGGAACCTGTATGAAATAGGATGGAAGACATTTTAGGAAAAGGAAAAAATGTCAATCAGCACCGTATTCTCCTTTTCAGACCAAAAATTCTCCAGCCTTCTTCCTAGACCTTTTAAACTCATTATTGGGCTAATCGAGGGTTAGATCTAAGTTTCTATACAACGTAAAAACATATAATAACGGGTAACAGCAACTTAAAACTCTTTGCTATCACATAAAACTTTTCCTTCAAATGAAATGGAAAGGAGTTTCAGAAAAGTCCATTCATTTTAATTTTTTTCAACATATTTTCACAAGCCTTCTTCAAGTTTGCTAAAACTCAGGATGGTAAACTGGTCTTCATTGCACAGGAACATTGCACAACTCTATAGACTTTGCTGTATCAGGAGAGGCGATTTAAGTACAGGAAAATGTATTGCAATATGTTATGCCTGTATTCTAAACTCTCCTTCTAACAGTACTTTCAGTACTTTGATTGAAAGCCTGTGAACGCTGATTTTCTTCAGTTTTCGTACGATATTTCTTGGGGCTCTTTCACATAGCGATTCGTCTGTTTCCTCGGGTGTATTCCAAGGACAAAAGGAAATTGTCATATTATACGTTACATAAAGTGCTGTTTTAAGTTAATGCTATAAAAAAAGTAAAAAAAGAATATATATATATATTTTTTTTTTTAGTAAATTGTATTTTCAGATCTCGAAAGAGGTCAAATTCAACCTCTTTCGAGATCTGAAAATACAATTTACTAAAAAATCTGAAGAAAATTATCGTTCATAGGCTTTCAAAAAACGGTTCACTGTCAACAACAAGTTTAGATGTTATTGTATTGTCTTTATCTATGGCAAGTTTTGATTTAGCCAATCAGAAAAAGGTATAACTTTGAAACTTAGAAACACAGCTTCTGATTGGCTAAACCATTTGGTTTAGCCAATCAAAAGCTATGCTCTGTGAAATAGGGACTTTATGCATCTGCAAAAATATCGACCCAGGTCAGCCTGGGTCTATATTCACCAACGATTCTTAAGAATATTCTTTGTCTTATTCTCCAGAATTTTCTACATTTGAAAGTAACACAACTTCTGATTGGCTAAACCAAATGGTTTAGCCTATCAGAAGCTGTGTTTCTTTCAAGCCTGGAAAATCTTGGAGAATAAGTCAAAGAATGTTCTTAAGAATGGTTGGTGAATACAGACTCTGCGCTGACTGCTTTTGGTCAATTTTCTGTATGTCAAAGGACGGTTCTACCTCATCATTCAGGTTGTTGTTCGAAAGAATGGCTCTTATGGATCCATCATTATGTGACTACTTGTCTGGCAGACATGTATTAACTCTTTACCAAACGACAAAATTGTAGACAAGTCCAAATTGAAAGCATTTGCAGACGACAAAATGAATGTGGCTCAAAAATTAAAATTTGTTGTGGGGATGGTAGAAAACATTGTGGGAAAAGGAGAAATGCTGGTTACCAGGCTTCTTTCTAAGGGTCGTCAAAAGTAGGGATTGTGTGGTAATGGGTTAAGGTAGTAGACCCTTCATACCTCTAGAGCTGAATTGCATAAAGTTTTCTTGATAGTTGATGAATACGAGTAGTGTTGTTAGAGCACCAGCTGCCCCTTCGTGAGGAGGAGGAGGAGGAGGTTGAGGTGAAATGACCTTAACCGCCGCAATTTTGGACGTCCTTCAGGTCATCAGGTCACCAGGTGATATCAGGACTAAAAATAGAGCTAAAAATCAGGTCAAAGCGTGTTTTCGTCGTGTCATTACTAAAAATAGGTGTAGATGGAAGCATGTCGGTGCATGTTTTCGGTTGATTCTTGAAATAGATGACCTATTACCGCGTGACGTGAGAATGGTGGGTCATACGTGATTGGGTTGACAGGTGTCAGCGTTAAACGTCTTTTCAAATTTAGCGCTCATTTTGTAGCTTATGTATAAGCCCATATCGTGTGTACCATAGCGTGACACCTACCTACCGCCCCTTTATCCGGTGTTAAACATTCCAAAGGCAGGTGACGTTACTAACTAAGCGTAAAAAATTATTTTTTGAAAACATTGTGACAAAAGAAGAAAATGCTAGTGAAATGATAAAAGACGATCAAACTCAGGAACGGTCAAAACGAACGGTTATTAGTTAACATTATGGCAAAAGGAGAAATAAAAATAGTGGGTTACAAGTTGTTTACAAACGGCTATTTTTGCGAAAGAAAACATTGAGGCAAAAGAAGAAAAAAAAAATAGTGGGTTACAGGTTGTTTACAAACGGCTATTTTTGCGAAAGAAAACATTGAGGCAAAAGGAAAAAAAAAATTGTGGGTTACAGGTTGTTTACAAACGGCTATTTTTGCGAAAGAAAACATTGAGGCAAAAGGAGAAAAAAAAATAGTGGGTTACATGTTGTTTACAAACGGCTATTTTTGCGAAAGAAAACATTGAGGCAAAAGGAGAAAAAAAGAGTCTCTCTTTTCTCCCCTTTCTGTGGTAAAGCATTTCTTGAAAACATTGTAACAAAACGTCTGAGTTTCACACCACTCCAAACTGAAAGCACTTGCAGACGACAAATGTAACTCAAAATTTGAAAATCTATTTTCCAGCAAAGTTCAAACATTGTGGGAAAAGAACAAAATGCTGATTCTTTACATAACGACGAAATTTCAGGCCAGTCCAATTTTAAAGCGATCGCAAATGACAAAATAAATGTTACCCAAAATAGAAACTTGTTTTCCATCAGGGTACAAATATTGTGGGTGAAAGAGAAAAATGCTGGCTCTTTACCTAATGACAAAAGAGTCATACGTGATGAAGGTTGCCACGTGTCAGTGTTAAACGTCCTCTCATTTCAAATTTAGCGCACATTATGTAGCTTATGTAAGTCCATATCGTGTCTACCAAGCCGTGACACCTACCTATCACCCCTTTACCCGGTGTTAAACATTCCAAAGGCATGTGACGTTACTAACAAAGATGTTTATTTGAAAACATTGTAGCAACAGAAGAAAATGCTGGTGACATGATAAAAGATGATCAAACTCACGAACGGTCTTAACGATGGGTTATTCGTTAACATTATGGCAAAAGAAGAGAAATAGGAAATAGTGAGTTACGCGTGGTTAACAAACGCCCATTTTCGCGAAAGAAATCATTGCGGCAAAAGGATAAAAAAAACGACTCTCTTGTTTCTCCCCTTTCTGTCTAACTGTTCCATCTCCTCTCCCAACTGACTAAACTTTAGACTATAACCAAATTCATAGCGTCTGCAGATGTGTGTGCGTAGAAAAAACGATTGCAGACAAACATTGTGGCAAAAGACGAAAATGTTGGTGACATAGACGATCAAACTAACGAATGGTAAAGCACTTCTGGAAAACGTTGTAACAAAACGACTGAGTTTCACACCATTCCAAACTGAAAGCACTTGCAGACGACAAATGTAATTCAAAATTTGAAAATCTATTTTCCAGCAGGGTGCAAACATTGTGGGAAAAGAGCAAAATGCTGGCCCTTTTCCTAATGACAAAATTTCAGATCGTTTCAAGTTCAAAGCACTTGCAGACAACAAAATAAATGTAACTTAAAATTTGAAGTTTCTTTTCCAGCAGTCTGCAAACATTGTGGGAAAAGAACAAAATTATGGTTATCAGCACATTTTCTCCATTTTCCACGAAATTTTCAAAAGGCTTCTATACCAGAGCCATACAACAAGGGATTGGTTAAGAAAGGGTTAAATCGTCCTACATCTCACTATCAGTTTCTCTGTGTGTCTCTCTCTCTGTGTATCTGTCTGTCTGTCTGTCTGTCTGTCTGTCTGTCTGCCTGCCTGCCTGCCTGCCTCTCTCTCTTTCTCCATCCTCTCAGTTTCACTCTCTGTGTGTCTCTATGTGTGTCTGTCTATCTGTCTGTCTGCCTGCCTGTCTGCCTCTCAGTTTCACTCTCTGTGTGTCTCTCTGTGTGTCTGTCTATCTGTCTGTCTGCCTAGCTGCTTCTCTCTCTCTCTCTCTTTCTCCGCCTGTCTGTCTATCTCTTTAATTTTTTCACCTCCCTCTCAAGCATCCCCAACTTTCAGCTGCATGTCGAGGAAGAGTTACTCTCCTTGAAACTTATCGATTATCTGGTCAGAAAGGATTTCCGATAACGGCCTGTCATATAGGATTCAGAAGGGAAAATTTTTTGATCGACTAAAACACATTTTTCTTCTAAAATGATTAAAATCTATAACGTCTTGAAGTATTCTGTAATATCTCTACTTTACTTCAATAAGATTTTAATTCCTGTAGCAAAATGGGAAGTTGCGTCCATTTTGATTTAAAATTACTAACCCATTCTCCTTCTTATTTCTATAGAAAGGTTTAAGAAATTTGCTCTTGCGCCGTTTTTGACGCTAAATAATATAAAAATGAATTGCAAGAAAAAAATCTATAACGTCTTGAAGTATTCTATATTTTGTTGTGATTATGATCAAAGTATTCGTTTACATTTGTTAAACTGAGATCTTGCGTCCATTTTAGTTTAAAAACGACACTATCGTTAATTTTTGTATAAAAAATGCTGTGTCGAGCTAAGTGAGATTTTAAGACTGGGTGAAAAGATTTAGCAACGGATAAAGGGAAGATAAGAACTGATGACATGATAACCTTGTCTATATTGTTTTGTTAAACCGGGATCCTGTTTTTACACATTGTCCAAATATATAATGACTGTATTTATCATTTTATACATGTACGTGTATATGTTTTGCATCAGTGAAAACTTTTAAGAGATTTGTAAAAACCATTATCTTCCCAGTATCGTCTTTTTTTAATTCTTTCTCGGAAAATAATTTCAATTTAGTTAGCATAAATTTCTTTAAATTGCATTTTTATTTATTTTTTTTTTTTTGTCTTTATTTCTAAAAAAGATTGAATTTGTTGTACTATTGGATCATTATAATAATTATGCAGTCAATAGACCAGTAACAAACTGTACAAAACAAGCAGTCTGATCCTGGGCCGAATTGATTTTATTTAATGTGTCGAAATTATTTTGGCTTAAAAAAATTGACGTTGCAATATCAAAATGTGACTGAAATTAGCAGAAAACAATTTGCGTTTTGGGAGTAATTGATGTGACCCGTACAGCACAGTCCCGAATTTCAACGGTCCTGCATAAAACCTTTTGTAAACATTGTGAGAAAATGAGAAATACCAATCTCCAGTATTGTTTCTTTTTCCTACAATGTTTTCTACTCTTTTAAAGTGAAGAATATCAATTTAGCTACATTTATTTTCTGAAATTGCTTTTTTTTTAAAGTTGGTGAAGTCAAAAAGTTCTCCATATGGGAAAAGGTTGTAAATTATTGACTTTTGAAAACACATGAGAGGGAGAAAATACATATGATCAGATTGAAAATAGCGAGGAAATTTGAATATGTGAACTGTCGCCATAAAATACTTTTTAAAATGCATTAATCATCACACATTTGCAAGTAAAGAGCTAAAGAGAGAAGGCGGCAAATTGGACTTCCTTATACAAAATCTTGTTAATCTTGACTTTAAATCCTTATAAATAATCTCATAAAAAAATTCTGATCTTGGTTTAAACATTTTGTTTTAATTTATTCAATATACTAACATCATTCATTTACAACAACATGTATTGCGAAAAGGATCGAAACGAAAGCATCAAAGCTTATATAGTTCCTCTCCTTAAAGAAGTCTGATTTCTTTCCTGATACTTTCTTTCCGATTACCCCGTATCAATGTACCAATGTATACCATTACGTAACACCAATCAAGATACACGATAGGCGTCTTATCTAACAGTGAGACTCGGTCATCATCGGAGAACTCCGGCACAATGCAAACGATCAGGGAAAAAGAAAGAAAATACGATAGTTGCTTTAAAAAAAGTGTAAAAAGGGCTAAAAATGTATTTTCTAAATGACTGAAAACTACACCATATTAAAGAACAATAAATAAGCTTTCTGACTTCCTTGAAGATAATTTTGATTTTCCAACAATATTGTGCAGGCTGATTTATGTTTACCGTGTGCTCACAAAACCACAGACTTCTTCTAAAAAATGACGATATTATTTTAAAAAGAACTGACCTATTGAACATAAAGGTTAAAAAATATAATTTGTATACGGTTGTTTTGTTTATGATAGATCAGACGATACCCGTGTGGTCTGATCTACCAACACACTTTCCCCAGCCTAATATACATGTACGTACATGTATTTGTGAGGACGCTATGCAAAACAAGCGTAGGACAAACCCCCCCAGGACAAAACCCCCATGGACAAAACCCCCCTAGGACAAAACCCCCATAGGATAAAAGCCCCCTCAAAACCCCCATCATATATAAAAAAGCATATAAATTTGAGAAAACACACATAATTTGCAAACAGTTTTAAAGTGTTCAAAACAAGTCTCTTTGATATAAGGAAAAAAAATCAAACATGAAAGGCAAAAAATGATTTAGATATTATCTTATTTTAATTTGTAACTCAAATTTTTTGATATATAGTTTCTATTGATTTATTAACACCTATACAGACTTGGGTAAGACAGGTGGTGAGATTTGAACATTTTTGGTCATAAAGCACAATTTTAAGAAGAAAAAAAAAAAAACACGTTTTTTTATCATAAAGCACAATTTTAAGAAAAAACATTCTTATCAAATCAATTTAACTTATACAAAAACGTGTCGCGCTCCTCCCCCGGCTTTAGTCTCATCATAAGAAACTTGTACTGCGGATATTTTTCTTTTTTTTTAACTCTTCAGGAACTGGCAATGTACATGTATGACTGCCCCAATATTTAAAGCAGTTGTAGACAACACAATAAATATGGCTCAAATTATTCAATTTGTATCAATTAAGGCATGACAACATTGCTTGAAAAAGAGCAAATGCTGGTCAAAAGCATTTCTATAGCTGACCATAATTTTTCAAACGCGTGCTTTCGGTAAAATTTGAGGTAGATCAAATTGTAAGACCTGAAAGGAAAACAAATCCTACAAGTTTTGGTACCCCAGTAATTTTCAACCCCAGATATCCCGCAGAGATGTTTTCCAATAAATTGAAACCCTCTACACTCGAAGCGCGAAATTCGGGTTATAAGTGCAAAGGGTTTGCAGAGATTGCCAGTCAATATATAATTCCATATGTGATCGATTTCACGGAAATCAGACTTCTTTAAGGAGAGGAACTATATAAGCTTTGATGCTTTCGTTTCAATCCTTTTCGCAATACATGTTGTTGTAAATGAATGATGTTAGTATATTGAATAAATTAAAACAAAATGTTCATTTTTATATTATTTAGCGTCAAAAACGGCGCAAGAGCAAATTTCTTAAACCTTTCTATAGAAATAAGAAGGAGAATGGGTTAGTAATTTTAAATCAAAATGGACGCAACTTCCCATTTTGCTACAGGAATTAAAATCTTATTGAAGTAAAGTAGAGATATTACAGAATACTTCAAGACGTTATAGATTTTAATCATTTTAGAAGAAAAATGTGTTTTAGTCGATCAAAAAATTTTCCCTTCTGAATCCTATATGACAGGCCGTTATCGGAAATCCTTTCTGACCAGATACTAGTAATCGATAAGTTTCAAGGAGAGTAACTCTTCCTCGACATGCAGCTGAAAGTTGGGGATGCTTGAGAGGGAGGTGAAAAAATTAAAGAGATAGACAGACAGGCGGAGAAAGAGAGAGAGAGAGAGAAGCAGCTAGGCAGACAGACAGATAGACAGACACACAGAGAGACACACAGAGAGTGAAACTGAGAGGCAGACAGGCAGGCAGACAGACAGATAGACAGACACACATAGAGACACACAGAGAGTGAAACTGAGAGGATGGAGAGAGAGAGAGAGAGAGAGAGGCAGGCAGGCAGGCAGACAGACAGACAGACAGATACACAGAGAGAGACACACACAGAGAAACTGATAGTGAGATGTAGGACGATTTAACCCTTTCTTAACCAATCCCTTGTTGTATGGCTCTGGTATAGAAGCCTTTTGAAAATTTCGTGGAAAATGGAGAAAATGTGCTGATAACCATAATTTTGTTCTTTTCCCACAATGTTTGCAGACTGCTGGAAAAGAAACTTCAAATTTTAAGTTACATTTATTTTGTTGTCTGCAAGTGCTTTGAACTTGAAACGATCTGAAATTTTGTCATTAGGAAAAGGGCCAGCATTTTGCTCTTTTCCCACAATGTTTGCACCCTGCTGGAAAATAGATTTTCAAATTTTGAGTTACATTTGTCGTCTGCAAGTGCTTTCAGTTTGGAATGGTGTGAAACTCAGTCGTTTTGTTACAACGTTTTCCAGAAGTGCTTTACCATTCGTTAGTTTGATCGTCTATGTCACCAACATTTTCGTCTTTTGCCACAATGTTTGTCTGCAATCGTTTTTTCTACGCACACACATCTGCAGACGCTATGAATTTGGTTATAGTCTAAAGTTTAGTCAGTTGGGAGAGGAGATGGAACAGTTAGACAGAAAGGGGAGAAACAAGAGAGTCGTTTTTTTTATCCTTTTGCCGCAATGATTTCTTTCGCGAAAATGGGCGTTTGTTAACCACGCGTAACTCACTATTTCCTATTTCTCTTCTTTTGCCATAATGTAAACGAATAACCCATCGTTAAGACCGTTCGTGAGTTTGATCATCTTTTATCATGTCACCAGCATTTTCTTCTGTTGCTACAATGTTTTCAAATAAACATCTTTGTTAGTAACGTCACATGCCTTTGGAATGTTTAACACCGGGTAAAGGGGTTAAAGGTAGGTGTCACGGCTTGGTAGACACGATATGGACTTACATAAGCTACATAATGTGCGCTAAATTTGAAATGAGAGGACGTTTAACACTGACACGTGGCAACCTTCATCACGTATGACTCTTTTGTCATTAGGTAAAGAGCCAGCATTTTTCTCTTTCACCCACAATATTTGTACCCTGATGGAAAACAAGTTTCTATTTTGGGTAACATTTATTTTGTCATTTGCGATCGCTTTAAAATTGGACTGGCCTGAAATTTCGTCGTTATGTAAAGAATCAGCATTTTGTTCTTTTCCCACAATGTTTGAACTCTGCTGGAAAATAGATTTTCAAATTTTGAGTTACATTTGTCGTCTGCAAGTGCTTTCAGTTTGGAGTGGTGTGAAACTCAGGCGTTCTGTTACAATGTTTTCAAGAAATGCTTTACCACAGAAAGGGGAGAAAAGAGAGACTCTTTTTTTCTCCTTTTGCCTCAATGTTTTCTTTCGCAAAAATAGCCGTTTGTAAACAACATGTAACCCACTATTTTTTTTTCTCCTTTTGCCTCAATGTTTTCTTTCGCAAAAATAGCCGTTTGTAAACAACCTGTAACCCACAATTTTTTTTTCCCTTTTGCCTCAACGTTTTCTTTCGCAAAAATAGCCGTTTGTAAACAACCTGTAACCCACTATTTTTTTTTTCTTCTTTTGCCTCAACGTTTTCTTTCGCAAAAATAGCCGTTTGTAAACAACTTGTAACCCACTATTTTTATTTCTCCTTTTGCCATAATGTTAACTAATAACCGTTCGTTTTGACCGTTCCTGAGTTTGATCGTCTTTTATCATTTCACTAGCATTTTCTTCTTTTGTCACAATGTTTTCAAAAAATAATTTTTTTACTCTTAGTTAGTAACGTCACCTGCCCTTGGAATGTTTAACACCGGATAAAGGGGCGGTAGGTAGGTGTCACGCTATGGTACACACGATATGGGCTTATACATAAGCTACAAAATGAGCGCTAAATTTGAAAAGACGTTTAACGCTGACACCTGTCAACCCAATCACGTATGACCCACCATTCTCACGTCACGCGGTAATAGGTCATCTATTTCAAGAATCAACCGAAAACATGCACCGACATGCTTCCATCTACACCTATTTTTAGTAATGACACGACGAAAACACGCTTTGACCTGATTTTTAGCTCTATTTTTAGTCCTGATATCACCTGGTGACCTGATGACCTGAAGGACGTCCAAAATTGCGGCGGTTAAGGTCATTTCACCTCAACCTCCTCCTCCTCCTCCTCACGAAGGGGCAGCTGGTGCTCTAACAACACTACTAATACGGATTTATACAGGTATGATACTTTTGCACAATTCTAACGGATCAGAAATTTTTCACGCTTATCTTAAAATCATTTGTAGATATTTTTGTTAGTTTTCACCAAAGGGAGGTAATTACTATCTCTCTTTGTAATGAAAATATAGTGGTTTTAGATTTATAAATGATAATTCTAGAAACGACAAAAAGGGAAAAGTGGCTTGGTAAAAGCAGAACAATAACACTCCTTTTTAATCATAGCAAATTTTGAAGGATAATATTATTGTGGAAATAACTTTGTTCTATTAGGGGTCTACTACGTTAAGCACACTTTTGCAAGACCAAGGCCCATATGTTTTGTGAGGTTGGTAACCTGAATGATGTTTTACGAAGCTTTCAACATGATTTCGATCATGGCGCGGAGACATCTCACTTATTCATTATGTCCCGGGTTTCACTTTCACCGGTACCAGTCTAGGATGCTAGAGTCCAATTCCAAAGGACACGTCTAGGAAAATCGAAAATTTTATATAAGGCTCGAACCCGGGACTACCAGTTCAAGGGGTTTTTTTACACTTCACCACCAAACACGCATATTAAAGCCCCAAAAGTGCCCATGAGGTGTTAGATGAGGCCGTTTTTCGATTTTTTTGTCCGGCCGGAAAATATTAAAGTCTGATAAATCTTATGAAATATACTCTTTTCTGTAAACATAAAGAAACTGAACGATTACCCGCATAAAAAAAAGGCTTGTAGATAATAGGTTGGTGGCTTTACAACTGTTTTTTTTTTTTTTAAATCACGTCGTTGTGCTTGTTGAATTAAATACGATCCTTCTTATTCGACGAAGCCACAATCAAGTGCCACGTATATAAACGTTTTTCTCAATTTCTGGCACTAAATCTGCAAATACATGTAACCCATTAAGCAAAATGGCACTCTATCGTTTTTTTTCTAACACATGTCTGTCCTTGTTACTGTTGTTTCCTAGCTATCGCCTAATTAAAATCAGTCATTATATAATTTTCTTGAAAGTCACAGTGGCAAGGTTAGACAAATCTGAATATCCACCTTTAACCCATTACCAAACGACAATATTCTAGACTGGTCCAAATTGAAAGCATTTGCAGACGACAAAGTAAAAGTGACTGAAAATTTGAAATTTGTTTTGTGAAGGGTAGAAAACGTTGCGGGAAAAGGAGAAAATGCTGGTTACCAGCATTTTCTCCTTTTCCTACAATGTTTTCTAAAGGCTTCTTTCTCAGGGGTGTCAAAAGTAGGGATTGTGTGGTAATGGGTTAAGAACTGAGAAAAATAGGTCAAGTTGATTTTTAAAAAGAAAACAGAAACAAGATAAAAACGATAATTGGTGGTATTTCTGGTAATTCGAAATTTGAGAAACCATAGATCTGTTCCTACCCTTCGGACGCTGAGATCGTTTTTTGGTGCTCTTTTGCAGACAGTGTAGATCTAAGATCAGACTGCACACAACGTGCAGTCTGATCTTAGATCTACATTGTCAGATACTGTCATTTTTTTCACGGTGAAAAGAAATGTAGAAAGTTTAGAACTTTGGAATTGTCTGATTTAATTAAATGCTTGCAATGCACGTTCTCTTTTTTACTTTTCTGGGTTTTGTAGGTTAAAGGTTGGTTCAAATGACCCACGATGCCTGTTTTAACTCCATACCGCCGGTAGTTATTAATGTCTTCACGGATTTAAACCTTTCCCAAACAATCGCTTGTTTTTACGACTCTTCAAAGGAAGCATTCGGAAAACATTGTGGGAAAAGGAGAAAATGCTGGTAACCAGCAGTTTCTCCTTTTTTCACAATGTTTTCTTCCCTTTCCATGACAAGTATCGATTTTTGAGTCGCATTAATTTTGTCGTCTGCAAATGCTTACAATTTGGACTAGTCTAAAATTTTGTCGTTTGGTGAAGTGTTAAACGGGTCAATTCAGTAGTTTTTCAGTATGTCACGATGTTTGGATTTGGATCTATGCGTTAAACCCTCAATTATCGTGAGTATACATATTTTACCAACATGTTTATTACTCTCAGACGACAGCATAGACTGGTTACCGCCCCTGATACTACTACGTGTATAGGGTCTGTAAGTCTCGTTTGGATGAAATGCACTTCCGGAATCACTGGTCGCTATATTGAGATTTTTTCCTCTATATTTGCTTATGCATGTACCGACATTCGTGACGCAACACCGATGTGTATATTATTCAAATTCTCAAAAATGGGTTTGGAGAGGAAAAACTGGAGATGAAAGATGTTGGTAAGGGTTAAATTATTGTTTAGAAATAATTTTGTGATTTAAATACAGGCCGTGGAAATCAGCGAAAATCCGTAACCCAGTTTTCGTACATCTTTGCAATGGACATGTACTCGGTCAATTTCTGATCTAAGAAGGTCAAACTAACCTAGTTATGGCAATAAAATAATGTTTTTTTAGCATTTCATTCTAGAAATGCACTCATATCGCGTCTTCAGGGGCGTTTAGAAACATATTGCGGTTTTGATATGTTTCGCACCAGTGCAGTTTCGCACCCAAGTCTCCTTTGCACCATATTGAATGTTGCCGGTAATGACAGTTGGAATTATTCGGCCTCATTTTATTCATTGAATTGCCTTAGACAGCCATTCTAAACTGGTCGTGAATTATTGGCTTCAAAACCTATTTTGGCATCTTATCTGGAATTATTTTCAGTTAAATTCATCATTTCTAGTTTAAAAACTAGGTATATGACCTTAACCCTTTAAAGAGCACGGAATAAATCAAAGACGCGTTTCATTCTATAAATAAGATCGTGAGAATAATGTTGAAGTTGCCCTCGTCTGGACAGTCTTAGTAAAGCGATCAATGTAGATCAGAGATCAGACTGTAGACTTTCTACAGTCTAGTCATGATTGTACATTGAACACAAAAGCAAATAAAGTGGTCAAAGGCACTTTGAGGGCCATAACAAAGAATTGTAGACTATTTGAATACTCAGAATCAGTACTTGTGCTTGCCTATTTTGATGTAGCCTTTACAAGTGTAATGTTTCTAATGATGAAATATTCTGCAGAAAGTCTTTTTGAATACATTGCTTTAGCCTGTTTTGTTTTGTTTTTTTGCAGGAGGGCAAATAGGCCATGAAATCCTAACAATCACAATAACTGTCCAAAACATCTGTACAGTGCCACATGAAACATCACCTACTTTAGACTCATTGGAAATGCCAAACCAGTAAAACAGAAGATTAATTCATGACTGTCCAAATGACAGCAGATGCAACAGGATGTACTACACAAGATATGATTTGCAGGGCATTTTCTTCTACTTGTAACATTGTGGGTAAAGGAGAAAATGCTGGTAACCATCATTTCCTCCCTTTTCCACAATGTTTTCTACTCATTCAAAGACAAATTTCATTCTTCCAGCCCCATTTAAATTGTTGTTTCCTAATGTTTTCAATTGAAAAAGTTTAGGATCTGTCCTGTGATAAAGAATTAAGCAATTTTTGCTCTAGTGAGCTAAAAACTTGTATTAAGAAATACTATACATGTATTTACAAACATCTCTTCCTAATATACTTTCAGAGCTTTTTCCTGCTAGAAGAATGACACTAAAAAGGTACCATGATTCCAAGACAACTGCATCTTACAGGGACCACATGTTATGCAATGGTGTTCTCATATATGTATAATTGGACATGCAGTCATTTAAACATTTAATTAAAGAAAAATAGTGCTGTATAGTATTAATTTTCTATGTTTACCATCTTTGCACGGCAAAGAAGTTCATGCTAGTATTTACCGGTACTGCTCAATAGTGAAAAGGGTATTAAAATCCTAACCGAGAAATGACACTAAATTAAAACAGCATTGCAGTAGACTGCTTTTGAAAATATTGTGATCAAATTTGTTGCTCACAGTCAGCAATATCTATTTGCCATAATGTTTTCATCTCATTCTTTCAATTATTTTTCTCCATTTGCCTCAGATTTTATCTAGTGTTAAAAGTAAAGTTAGGTTTCATGACTTTGTTAAATAAAGGACAAGCAATATTCTTGTTTATGTTTAGAACAAAATACTTAATGCTCCTTGAAGAGTGAAAGCAATATACATGTAGTAAAATTCAGTCATTGACATTGTGTGGAAAAAGAAAGTCTTATTAGCTGCACAAAATTAATAGTCCTTTGAAAACATTGTGAGAAATGGCAAATTAAGAAACAGTTTTGCATTTTTTAACAATATTTTTTTGGAAAAAGAAAGTCTTATTAGCTGCACAAAATTAATAGTCCTTTGAAAACATTGTGAGAAATGGCAAATTAAGAAACAGTTTTGCATTTTTTAACAATATTTTTTTCTGAAGCAGAAATTTGCTTCATCAAGGGACCCAAATAACATGAGAATAATGCAAAAGTGTTTTGTTACTACAAATCTAATAAAGATAAATATCTACAAAACTTTTAAGATTTCTCATGTTTATTTTGTTTAATCTTTACCAACTGATAAAACTCTGCACTTCTTCAAATTCAAAGCATTTGCAGACAATTGATTGATTTTGACTCACATTTTGCAATTTACCTATTAAAAGGTAGAAAACATTGTGTTGAAAGTAAAAATTATTAGTTGTCTTTTCACACAATGTCTCCTAAAGTATTTTTCTGCAGGGTTGTTAAAACTCAGGATTTTTTGGTAAAGACTTACAAGTCACCAAAAATAATAAAATTGCTGGTATAAAATTACTGGGCTGTCTCTGGTCCAACAACACTTGTAAGGATAAATTAAACAAGGGCTATATAAGAAGACATGCAACCATTTTAATCTTTTAACATTTAACAAAATTTTCATTATGTCTATTTTGAAAGCAAAGTTGGAGGATGAAAAATTGTAGCCTAAATGAAAGGAAACATTGTGAGAAATGTATAAAATGCTGATGACCAGCATTTTCTCCTATTTCCACATTGTTTTCATAAACTGTTTTCTGTACAGAAAGGGTTAAACATTTCATTCATGTGCCAGTTAGTGCAATTGGTCATGGGTATCTTTCCAAAGTACTATGCACAAAGGTAATATTCAGTAACAAGCATATTGCATTTTTCTTAAATGACCCTTGGCTTTTGAAGCACAATTAATCCTTGACAACACAATCCTGATTTTTAAAGACCCGGAGGAAGCCTTATGAAAACATTGTAGGAAAAGGATTAAATGCTGGTTACCAGCATTTTTTTCCTTTTCCAATAATATTTTCTACCCTCTCAAATAAATTTCCATCATTTGAGTACTAGATCTTTATTCTATACGGCATTAATTGTCATCTGCAAATCCTTTTAATTTGGATCAGTCAAAGATTCTGTCTTGTGCCAAGAAGATAATTACATACCTTTCAGCAAAGTGTCGATCTAGATCAGACTGCAGTGAACATGCAGTCTGATCTTGAATTTGAACTCTCTTATATTTGATATTTAAAGACATAATACTGGAGTGGCTGTCTTGAAAATACTTGAATATTACCCAAGGCTGAAATTAACAGCGGCTCAACGTAGGTCTCGCTGCACGATCGCCCTCGGCAAATTGCGGATTACAAATAGATCTATAAATATCTGCTTTAAAACGTCTTGTGTCGTACTTTAGCTTTCATTTTATGCCTTCACACAGCTGTAGTTTTGTGAAAGAAACGTGATTCACCTTTTTTGATTTAACTCTGTCAAAAAAGCATGATTCTATTGAATACGAAACCGAAAGTAGGTTGAACCATCAACCTGTTTACCTGCGCTGAACACGATCTCTTCTTTACTGTGGCGTATTCATAGTCACATATCGTTCTCTGATCGACTACCGAAATTTTCAAATCGCTCGGACTTTTTAAATCTGACTTCATCGTAATTGCGTCGTGTATCTCTCAACATACTGTGATGAAAAGGCGATAAATTTACGGTTGATCCCGGAAGTGATGAACTCTCGCGGTCACGTGACGAGACTTTCGGACCCTATAGGGACCGGTACAGGCTAATCGATACGGGGCGAATTCTGCCCGTATTAGGCGAGGTAACTGTGCAAGTAGTAACTTAGAGTAGCGTCTCTTGATTTGTGGGTGTATGTTTTTGGTGGGTGTAAAAAGCAATAGCTATGAAAATAATTTTCAATATTACTGTCTTTTAAAGTGATTGTTTTGTGATCATAATATAATTACTTATGCATGGAATCATTTCAACAAACAATAGCTGAATGTCTAAAATTTGATAGAAAAAAAATGTTAATGATTATAAGAGTATTATTTGATTTTTATGTTTATAATAAAACCTAAATTAATGAATACATGAAAAATTTTCAAGTGCTGACGTTGAATTTTTTACTAAAAAAATTAACATCAAAATAACAAATATAATGCACAAGTTTGTACTTGATAAAGCAGAAAGGGTAATAAGATAATCAATTATCTTATAAATTGAATTGTAGGTTGCAATTCTCAAAGATTAAAGTCTGTTGTCCCTTTGAGGAAGCCTGCAGAGATAAGCCTAGGAGCAATAAAACACATGTTGTGTCTAATTATCATTTAATTCTCCCTTAACATTCAATTTCTTTGTTTTGTAAGGAATAAAGAAGCATGTTTCAACATTTACTAACAAGTGTTTGGGGGAAAAAAATTAAAAGAGGGGAAAATTGCTTGCCGAATATTTATGTATTACTCAGTTGTTCAGATGTCTAATAGTCAAAAAATTAAATGAATAAAGAATTTAGAGAGGATTTGAAATAAAAGTATCTAATTAACGCATTACCAGACGACCAAATTTTAGACTGGTCCAAATTGAAACAAATTGCAGACGACATTTTAAAGAGCATTTAAATTGAAAATAAGAACTATATAGGGTAGAAAAGGTTGTTACAAGTAGTTTCTCCTTTTCTCACAATGGAATGTTCCGATTTCCCTCTCCTTTTTATTTAAAAAAAATTATCATTCTAGATGGAAAATGTCCTTTTATCTGAAAGTTATAAATTATGCTCGATGAATACCTGTATTCTATTATTTATTAATAACATAATAATCAAAATAAGAATGAAATAAAGGCAACTGAGCACATTGTCAGGTTACTCGATATATGTATCGAGCCGTTTCATTGGCCGTATCAATTATCCAATCACAGGGCACGGTACGATTAGCTTGTGCCTGTTGTAATACACGGTATACAACGGTGGCCAGTTCAACGACAGCAGTGTCTTTTTAGGGTCGACTGACTTCATAATTATAGGGGAAACAGGTATTCCTCCCAGCTTAACCCTTTACTCCATTGATACTCATCTCTACGAATTGCTTGTAGGAGCCTTTGGAAAACATTTGGGCAAAGGGTGAAATTGCTCGTGACGAGCAATTTCACCTTTTGCCACAATGTTTTCTACACTATCAAAAGGTGTCATATACACATAAGAAACGGCGTTATCCTTGCTCTTATTTATGGTCAGTTAGAGATACCATAGAAATGCCTTACAGAGTAAAGGGTTAAATACCCGCTTTACTGTCTATGTAATGAAGCGATGTATTTTTACCTGTCTTCCCTTTTATGTGTTTGTTTTGTAATGTTGTGTATGTCAACAAAGGCTTTAATTGTTATCTGAGAGTAATACCTGCCAGCTTTTCAACTCATAAACTGCAAAGCGCGAGTTAACGACCTATTGTGAACAGTGTAGACGAAGAAAAAAATAAATGCACACAAGATGCAGTCTGATCTTGGATCTATATTCTCAGACAAGGAAACATTCGCCCTCAATAAGTTCCAATAAGAAATATTTAGGTTTTAAAAAACGGTTTGAACGTTTCAAATTTTATCTAATTTAGCAAATAAAGGTTTGAAATTTCTTCTGAGGAGGAGCAATTTATTGTCAGGGGGCTAAGGCCGAAGTTCTTATTTATTAATGATTATAGACGATACACAAAATACACCTTGGTATGAGATAATAATGGCTCGCAACACGCAGAAAGGGGCATTCGGACAATTGCGTAAAGTGTCGTCTCGGATCAGTCTGCACTGTCCGCGCAGGCTTATCCGAAACGACACTTTCCGTTTTAATGTGATTTTCTGTTTTGCACAGGTCTACTGAAGAATACAATATAGTGTAGTCGTAAAGTGCCGTCTCGGATCAGCCTGCGCGGATTGCGCAGGCTGATCCGAGAGGACACTTTACGCAAATGTAGTGAATGTTCCTTTTCGCATGTTGCAAGTCATTATTCTTTTAGCAACATAGAATAAAACAGGGACTTTTGAGGATGGCATAGATCGAGATCAGAAAGCACAAAACGTGTAGTCTGATCTTAGATCTACAAAAGAAATCTTCCAAAGTATCAGTGGGTTGTTTTTACAGCCTCTGAAAAAGATCGAGGTTATGATTGGTGTGTTTGATTTGTCTAATGCTATGCTCGAGGCTCATAGAGTACGGCGTACTGCGGCGCAAGCGTGGCGTATGACGCGTTGCCATGACGTCGCTAGCACGACGTTCATTTCTTATGTGCAGCCTTATAGTTGCATAAATACGGTCACTGGTGGAAAACAGTTCTATTCACTTTGTTGCTGTCATTCGTACAAAAGAAGTGAAGCATATCAAGATAACCAATAGGTTCAAGTGACGTAACAAGTGTTGGAGCTACGTTCCTGCGGTGTCACTACTGCATTGTTTTCGCTTTAACAGCGTATGTGTGATGTAAGCATGATGTATCAGAGCTTCTACGTATTTTAAGTGTGGAATTAGAAAATCGTCGCACTTCCGCCTACAAGGAGATCGTGCCACATACTAAAGAGTATCAGCTACATAAGCAGACGTTACCACGAAGTTGTCGCAGCGTTCCTTTCTTATTCCGATACGCCGTACACAAGCAAGCCGATACGCAATAGCGAGAGAGCGTCTTTACATTTGGACGAGTGGTCTGCTTTTGTAAACAGAAGCAAACAGTTTTCTATAATTATTTTTGAAGCTTCAGTCTAAATTAGGCAATTTATACGGGTTACGGATTGCAACTTGCGAAAAGGGGCATTATGGAGATTTGCGTAAAGTGTATAGTCTCGGATCAGCCAGCGCAGTCTGCGCAGACTAATCCGAGGCGATACTTTATATCACCATTAGATTTTGTCCTACAGCAGCCTTGCGTGAAACAAGACAATCACACGCGATCGGAGAGTGTCGTCTCGAATCAGACTGCGTGGGCTGATCCAAGACGGCACTCAACGGAAATGTCTGAATAGCCCTTTTCGCGTGTTTCCTGCAAATAGTAAACTATTAAGGTCAATACCTTCAACAATCTGCCTACCATTTGCATTTCTCAAGGTTAGTTTTCATCGATGACGTCATCATTGTAACTGACGGTAGAGAATCTTTATAAATTAGATGAGGAACTATTTCAGTTTTAAGATCCGTAACACTTCTAGTGCAACATTTGAATAAATTTTATTGATAAATGATAAATACGAATTTATCCAGATATAATACTTTTGCACATTTTTAACCGTCCAAAACTTGCTGAGATGGTCTATCTTGAAATTAATTGTTGATACTTTTGTTGGTTTCCAGAAAAGGAAGGTAACTATTATCTTCCTTTATAATATAGGAATATCGTGGTTTTAGATTTATCAATGATTATTCTAAGAAGGAGAAAAAGGAAAAAGTGGTTCGGTTCAAGTAGTAAAATAATATAATGTATTCATTTTTAGTCAATGCAAATTTTGCAGGATAATGTTAAAAATAGCTGTTTTCTATAACGGGTCCACTACCTTAAACTTTTATGCTTTCATTCCAGTCCGTTTAATTTTGCTATTGTTGTACTTTATAATTATAATACATGTAAATGTATGAAATGTGTTCAACCTAACTGAAGCCATCGCTAGTGCTGACTTAACTCTCAGAATTATCGTCACTATCGTCGCTCTCACTTTCTTTTTCCTCTAAATCTTCTTCATCATCTTCAGGTGCGTCATAGTAGAAGTCTTTCTCTGACAGGATGTCTTTATCTTCATCAGGTATACCATGACCTTCTTCTTCTCCATAGATTACCTCTCCCTCTTCCTCCGGCCCGGGGGCGTAGCCCATATACGACTTACTGTACACTGGCGGAGCATATACAAGACCTGAGTCATATGCCCATCCAGCCGGTGCTCCAAGCACTGTAGGAGCTGAAAGTGACCCGTTTTCACTTTGTGGAGCCATAACATGCGCACCTGGTGGGGGATGTCTAAAAGCCGGCCCTTTTCCTGTCATCATCATGAAGGGCAAGTCTGTACAATTAGCCGTCCCTTCTTTTCCATTTGCTTTACTACAGTTAGCGACGCCTGATGGGCCTTGCAAATCTCCTTTCCCTATGTCGGCTAGCATCGGAGCTTGTAGGAACCCTGCATAGGGGTCATAGATAGGACCTGGGGCACCCGTTAGTCCCCAGTCCCCATGTTCCCCTTGATCACCAATGTCTCCTATTGCTCCCATAGGACCGGGTGTTCCGCGTGGCCCTGTAAACCCAAGTTCACCCATTTCCCCCGCTAAACCGTAAACACCAACTGGTCCTGGCAGACCTATTGGTCCTTGAATTCCGGGGACCCCAGGAGGGCCGGCGAAACCTTGATCACCTTTTGGACCGGGCATTCCGATCATTCCGATAAATCCCGGGTGTCCAAAGAAGCCCGGGGGCCCTTGATGGCCCGGCTGTCCGGTAAACCCAACGTAGCCCACGTCTCCGATCAAACCTGGCACTCCGTCAAAGCCCGGTTGACCATTTTCACCTTTTATACCGACTGGTCCCTGAAAACCGGGTTGTCCCATCCAACCAGGTGGACCAAACGGGCCTGGGGGTCCACGTAGTCCGGGGGCACCTGCAATTCCCTTCAAGCCCTTACCGCCCCGTCTTCCCATGGCACCTGGTATACCGGAAGATCCTGGGAGCCCTGGAAATACAGTTGACACGTGATCTTTAAAAAGGCAGTTTAATACATCTGCTGACCTTGGTCAAAACATTTTGCTACTCGTATATTCTGCGCACCAAAGGACCAATCTACCTAAAGACTCAATCTTTTGGAGGGCAAAATGGCTATACATTGTATAAAGACTCTTTTGATGTAATGCATTACAATAAATAATCAATCTTGCAATCTGATCTCAGTCTACACTCCCCGCTACACGCCGACTTGTCTCGTTCATCATACACTAGCCTCTATTAATGTAAGATAAACTAACGAATCTACAGTTCGGATAAGACAACAGAAGAGGTTTGACATCAGAAAGAGGAAATTTTTAACCTTTGTCCTGGTAAATAACTAAATGAAAATTTCATTTCGATAGCAACCATTGCTACTTCAAAGTTTGTTTTGAGTAATATCTCCCCCCCTCGGACAGTGTAGATCCAAGATCAGACTGCACCTTCTGTGCAGTCTGATCTTGATCTACACTGTCCGCTACAGGTCAGTGAATCGCGCTTAGAAGCCTAAATTTTAAAAGATCATAGGTTCTGAGTGGCTTGGTGATAAAGGGTAGGTCTCGTCACCTGGAACATATGTTTGGATTGGGCTTCAACCCGCTTACAACTGTCAACTCTGTGCAATTTTAAGAAATTTGTCCTTTGGCCACAATGTTTCCCATATAATCTGCCGCAAAATGTATGGTTCTAGGGTAGAGCGTCGGCCTCGTCACCAGAAGCTCCCGAGTTCAAGTCTCTGGTACGGGTGTCAACTTTCGACCCTTCATTCCAGAAAACATACGGCACGAGTGCTGGTGTAGTTCCCATGAAGCAAAATTGAGAGCGATGAGTATAAAGTGAAAACTTTTTCTCAAATGATGTAAAGTAACCACGTTTAAACTTTAAAAGGTGGGTATTTAGAATTTTCACATCCCACCAAATTAAAAAATATATATATCACTGAAATTTACATGAAAAAACAATACAAATCATCAATAATTAAGAATCATAAAATTACTAAAAAAAAATCTGATGGTATTCCCCGAAAAGGCTACGTAGCCGCTTAAGCTATTTTTAGATTTCCCGCCAAAAATCAAAAAAGCATTGTGGGAATGTTAAGTGACTGGCATGTGACTAATGACGCTGAAATTACATAACATAACAAACATGTAATTAATTTCCATAATGTCTTCTTCGGACGCTATGTTTGAGGCTTCGTCTGCGTATTTTCGGTATGTAAATGAGCGAGTTACTCATGTAAAAATAGAACGTGTTTCCCGTCGGTGCCAACCCGGGCTGTAGTAAATATTTAATTTCTCTTGTTGTCGGATGGTTTTCGACTACTGGGGTTTTATGAATGAAAATTATAAGGCTTTTGGAGTAAAAAGATGATTTTTTTTGTAGTCTTGTAATATTTTTATCCCAAAATCTGAAGGGCCACCTTTAAACCGTGAGAGAAAAGAATAAGTATACATTCAGAACTTACCCGGTGTACCGGGCTTTCCAACGAAAGAACCCATCTCAGGATCAACATTGCGTCTTTTACGAGACAATACTGAAACAAAAACAAGAAAATATGATTTTATTTCATGCTTTCCGGTAGGATATCGAGAAAAAGCCGTGAAAATATTTTTCGATATTCCATGGGTACGACCAGTGAAAAGACTTATCTTTATATTCTAGTTACCAAGGTAAAATGGGCGTGACTTCACAACCAGATGGAAATATGACGTCATTTACCATGCATTTTTCGCGCTTGACGTGGGTAGATACTTTTTGCAAATGCATTAGGTCCCATTTCACAGAGAATGTCTCATACAAGTTAAAAAATGTTTATCCAAATCATCGCTAGCATTCGGACATTTGCGTAAAGTGTTGTCTCAGATGAGTCTGCGCACTCCGCGCAATCTAACCCGAGATGGTACATCACGACTACATTAGATTTTGTCCTACAAAAAATACGAAAATGTCGTTTCGAATTAACCCATGCGGACTGTGCAGGCTGATCCGAGACGATGCTTTACGCAAATGTCTGAATGCCTATTTTGTGAGTTGTATAATAATGATATACATGTATAAGATAACACTTGCAATAAATACACTTGAAACACTGGTCCGCAGAATAGACATAATCCACGTTTTTGACCAATAGTAAACTACTCTTAATTTATTCGAATATATCAGATATATAAGAAGTAGGTAAAAAGCAGAGTAAATTGTCTACTAGGAGATGTATATATAACAATTTATTTTATGCTTTCTGGTAGGATATCGAGAAATAGCTGTGAAAATATATTTCGATCTTACACTGGTACCACCAGTGAAAATACCGTTTTTCATGTTCTTGTTGCCTAGGTAATTGCGCGTGTCTTACAACCAGATGGAAATATGACGTCATTTACCTTACATTTCTCCCTCTTGACGTAATATTGTAATGCGTTGCTATGCATTGGCCCATGACGTAATATTGTAATGCGTTGATATGCTATGGGAAGGGTATGCCACGGGAGATAACGGAAAAGAACTGTACTGGATTTTGATAAAGCTCCTCCCAGAAAGGGTTAAAAGATTCAATAAATAGAATATGTTTTTTTCGGTGAAAGATCTAAATTTATTTCATGTCGTGAACACCAGTTATATTTTCACTCGTGGTTGTACCACTCGTGAAAGTATTATATCGATGGTGTCCATTCTATGAAATAACTTTCGATCTTTCACCAAAAAAGAAAGACCCCAAATATCCTCTATATATCGAGAAATTTTACCCTTCCTAGATTTTAAGACTAGCCATTCACTACTTACATGTACAAAACTAGCCGTACCTAAATAAGTTTGCCGCAGCTCAAAAAGAAATAATGAATGCATGCACTTAGCTCTTTACCTCACAAAAAAGACTTTAACAACCCTGAGGATGAAGCTATTTGAAAACAATGTGGGAAAAGGAGAAAATGCTGGGAACCAGCATTTTCTCCTTTTTCCACAAAGCTTTCTACACTATCAAGGAAAAATTGGGTAATTTTAGCCACTATGAATTATCGTCTGCAAATGCTTCAATGTGGATAGGTCTAACATTTTTCAAAGGGGTAAGGGGTTAACAATGAATGTCTTTGTGCATATCGTTATCAGTTTAGTTGAAAATGGCAAAAATGGTAGTTCATTTCATTCAATGACAAACATTTATCAATTTGTTCAATGCCAAATATGGCCTGCAGCGCGGGAAAAGGAGCATTCAGACATTTGCATAATGGTCCGCATAGATTAATCCTAAAATACACTTTCCGTTTTTTATGAAATTTTCTGTTTTGTGCAGGTCTGCTGTAGCACAAAATCTAATGTAGTCGTAAAGTGCCGTCTCGGATTAGTCTGCGCAAATGTCCGAATGCACCTCTTCGCGTGTTGCAGGCCGGTTATTAAATAAACCCCATCTCGGTCGATGACTGAAAATACACATTATGATTTCAGAAAAATTGAAGGATTGAGTAAAAAAAAAATGGTATCTAGGTCCAATATCAGATTGCATGTTCTGTGCAGTCTAATCTTGATACATGCCATCCATAAAATCCCGTTTTCAGCTTTGGCAGGGAAAGTGCTAATCAAAGTAATTATTAAAGACAAAAAAAAAATGCTCTCACCTTCTTCCTTTTCAATCTTGGTTTCTTCGATAACATTTTGTAGAACAGCCAGTCTTTTTATCCAGTGATTATTTTCATTGTTGAATTTTGTAATTTTTTTCGCCAGCTGTTTTAACTGTATCACAAAATCAACTCCATTGACATCAATATCACTCTGAGCAATGTTATTAAGTGCTGCCAATATGGCGACAACGATGTATAAATACGCCGGCATTTTTGTTGCTTACTATAAGCAAACCCCAAGTCTTAAAACTTGGCGATAGTGTTATAAAAAAAATTGCCTTAATGAAATTTCTTGCCAGACAGTCCAGGAATTTGTTTGTGGTCTTCAGAAATGATTCTATAGTCTGATTAGATTACTTTCCTTTCTTTCTCTTTTGAAGTTTTTGGGAACTATTTTTATGAACACACGCTTGACTTACCATAATGTCCATATAATTCGAGAGTTGGGTAATTTGACCGCGTAGTAATTTGCTTCCTGTAGATCTAATTCGAGTATCGGGTAATATGACCGCAAAGCAAATTGCTTCCTCATTCAAAACATAACATTTCTTTCTTCGATGTTTGTCTGATATAGGATGTTTCAAGACAGTTTCAAGAAATCATCCGACAAAGGACAAGAAGATGATGCAGAAATATTTTTATCAAATAAAAACGCGTCCCCCCCCCCCCCCCCCCCCCCCACGCAGTGACTTATTTTCCATAATAAACTGGATCTGGTTTGTCATATTCCTATCAGTGAATTACCGGGATTTCTCAGTGTATTATTTTTTTCAGTTCGTAACAGTTCTTAACATCACTAGTGATGATATGGCACCATCACTTATGATGATATAGTTCGAGAACTACTTTTTTTCCTATATTAGCCTACTCACAGTCTAATGCTCATGTCTCTGCTCCAAACATCTGTAGTAAACATTAGATCTAGCACAGTGAACAGTTTTTTTTACGGTCTTTCAAAACAATCCTGAGTTAACGACGTTGTTTGAGAAATCTTTTGAAAACATTTCGAGAAAAAGGCAGAGAGCTATATAAGAACATATTATGGCAAAACGAAAAAATGCTTGATCCAGCAACCGGTATTTTCTCCTTTTTCCTTGATGCTTTCTATCCTATCAGAAAACCTTGAGTCTTTTGTAGCAATTTAGTATTTGTCATCTGAAGATGTTTGAATTTAGGAGTCTTAAACCTGTCATTTGGGAAAGGGTTAACTATTTCCACCTCTAATTTCATATGGCTCGTTTTAAAATGTAAAGGTGCAAGACAGTGCATGCCTTCAAATGGAGAAATAGAAGACGTAATTTCTCAAGAGCGTTACGTCATCTGGGCCCGTATTCACCAAGCATTCTTAAAAACGTTCTATGTCTTATTCTCCAGAATTTTCTATATTTGAAAGTAACACAACCTCTGATAGCCAATCAGAAGTTGTGTTACTTACAAATATAGAAAATCTTGGAGAATGAGACAGGGAACATTCTCAAGAGTGGTTGGTGAATACGAGCCTTGTTGCTGTAACACAATTTCTTGGTTAAGCCAAATAGAAATTGTATTACTTTCTAGAAAATCTTGGATAAGAAGACAAAGAACGTTTTAAGAAACGACCGTTGAACGCGGACCCAGGAGTCAAATACTTGTATAATCTACATATACAAAGCTTTTTATCCATTTTTCCTGTTAACCCTTTACCACATAAGGCATTTCTATGGTATCTCTAACTGACCCTAAATAACAGGAAGGGTGAAGCCGTTTCTTACGTGTATTTGACACCTTTTGACAGTATAGAAAACATTATGACAAAAGGTGAAATTGCTCGTCATGAGCAATTTCACCTTTTGCCACAATGTTTTCCAAGGGATCCTACAAGCAATGCGTAGAAATGAGTATCTATGAAGTAAAAGGTTAAATAACTACTATGAAATTTTGCATTGAATAGTAAAAAAACAAAAATATTGCTATGTCAAAGTCATGTTTTGGGTAATGATATCTCTTTATTTGGCAGTGTATATTCAAGCTCAAACTGCACGTTCAGTGCAGTCTGATCTTGACCTACACTGTCTACAAAAGGTCAGCGACTCACGCCTTAAAGCCAAAGGGTTAAATTCAATTCTAATTTTCATTTTTAGACGTAGTCATCTGAGTGGTCGAGAGAGAACGTTTCGACCAGTCAAGACTCATAGTTGTGGGTTATGAGGCACAATAAATAATCCACGGGGGCAATATAGCCCGAGTGGTTTATTCAGTGCGCTTCATAACTCTGAATTTGATTTATTTAAGAAATTATCTTCTTTCTGTCGTGCTTTATCACTCAATAAACCACAGTTGTGAGATATAAGGCACAATAAATAGTCCACGAGGGAGATAGCCCAAGTGGTTTATTCATTACGTCTCGTAACTCACAACGTGATTTATTGAACGATAAACCACAATGGAAAGAAGATAATTTCGGTTCTAACATCACCAATTCTTAATGAAAGGAAAACGAATTCATCCTGAGGGTAAAAACGCGGATGAAGACTAGATCTATGTTCTATTGAATAATTCACTAACTTACTTTATACAGAATAACGTCACACTGGATAGATTGTCGCAGATTTTACCACGCTTTCCTTGCAGTGTATTTATAGAGCCAAACTCGTGTGTCATGTTAGAACGAACGATAAACCACAGTAGAAAGAAGATCATTTCGATTCTAACATGACCAGTTCTTAATGAAAGCATGATAAGTTCAAACTGAGAGAAAAAGCGCGGATGAAGATTATGTTCCATGGAATAACTTACTTACTTGATACAGAATGACGTCACTCGATATAGAATGACGTCATTCTGTAGACACGGAATGTCACAGATTTGACCACGCTTTCGTTGCACAGTGTTTACAGATTCAAATTCGCGTGTCGTGTTAGAATTAAGAATTAGTCCACTTTCTGTCCTGGTTTATCGTTGAATAAATTACAGTAGTGAGTTATGGGACACAATTGATAATCCAAGACGTTGATAGCCCGAGTGCGCCTCATAACTCAGAACGTCGTTCAATAAACCACATTTGTGAGTTATGATGCACAATAAATAATTATTTGTTCAGTGCACCTTATGGCTCACAACGCGGTTTATTGAAAGATAAACCACAATAGAAAGAAGATTATTTCGATTCTATCATCACCAATTCTTTATGGAAGGAAAGGAAGTTCATTTTTAAAGTAAACACGCGGATGAAGACTATGTTCTATTGAATAACTCACTAACTTACTTATACAGAATGACGTCCCTCTGCATGGGTAGTCGCAGATTTTACCATGCTTTCCTTGCACTTTGTTTATAGAGCCAAATTTACGTGACATGTTAGAATAAACGATAAACCATAATAGAAAGAAGATTATTTCAATTCTAACATGACGGGCAGCAAACTTCATATTCAGAGCCAATGGCTCTGACCTGAAAACGTTATTTGGTCTTTCGTTTCTGAAGATGTCGGGTGAGAAACAAACAAAAAACAGGTAAGCTTGTCATAATTTGTAATTATGCGACCTTCTGGTTTTGAAATTCGAAAAAAGGAGAAAGACATGCACTGCTTTGGTCTTTCGACGTGTTTTCTTCACTACAGAAAATTGTAACAGATGTCGTCTGAATCATTTGTGGCGTGAGCTGCCCTTGGCTAAGATAATACGTCACGGACCTAAATTCAGTCTACTATTGCCATTTAATTGGCAAATAAGAGAGCGTCTTGCTTGTCAGCCGACATCTTCAGAAACGGAAGACCAACACAACATTGCTCATCAGAGCCATTGGCTCCAAATATGAAGTTTCCTATCTGTGACATAACCAATTCTTATTGAAAGTAAGATTAGTTCAAACTTAAGAGGAAAAACGCGGGTGAAGATTATGTTCCATTGAATAACTTACTTATCTAAGTAGACTACTAACTTGATACAGAATGACATCACTCGATACAGAATGACGTCACTCTACATGGAATGTTGTAGATTTTTACACGCTTTCGTTGCACAGTATTTATAGAGCCGAGTTGTGAGTTATGATTAATAAGCACAATAAATAATCCACAAGGGCGATAGCTCAAGTGGTTTATTCGTTGCACCTCATATCTCACAAAGTGGTTTGTTTGAACGATAATCCACGATTGAAAGAAGATTATTTCGATTTTTAACATTACCAATTCTTAGAGAAAGGAAAACAAGTTCTCACAGTTTAAGAATAAAAAAGCGGATATAAAGTATATTCCATCGAATAACTTACTTTAGACAGATTGACGTCACTCTACATAGATTGGCATAGATTTTACCGCGCTTTCGTTGTACTATGTTTATCATAGTTTCGAATTCAAGGGTCAAACCAGAATTTAAAATTCAGGTTTACAATAATATTTCGAATGATTGACGGATGTGAATCATGATTCCAATCTTTGGAATATTATGGCAGACACAAGTAATGCAAATGATGGAGATGTCTACCTCTATATGTCATAACATCTGACCATTTTAAGTGGGTCCAGTTGCACATTAACATTTTACATCACCATCCTGAGTTCAAACAACCATGAAGGGAATAAAGAGGATTGAAAACATTATGGGAAGAGGAGAAAATACTGATAACCAGCATTTTCTCCCTTCACATCATAGTTTCTACCTCCTAGGAGAACATAGGCGCATTTATATCCATGTCAAAGATTTCTTCTGTAGGTGCTTTCAATTTGGAAGAGTTTTTTTTTTTCATTTTGATGTCGCTCTCGTTATCATACCAGTCTATGGGGTGACGTAAGCCTTGTTCTGCTTCCTGTCCCAAGTTCCGGTTTACGAGATGAAATATATTTTTTTAATTATTCGTCGAACAGGTCAAGTTTTTTTTCTGTGGAAGATAACCTACAAATTGTGCCTTTTTGATAATGAATATGTCTATAAAGACTGACGTATCCTAACAATTCTGCAAGAAATAATCTGTAAAGAACAGACAGTACCGCATGTTGTATAAAATTTATATCTATTATTGCGAGTACCGGCAAATTTAGTAAGGATGAAAACTTCTAACACATTACCCACCAGGCCACTCTCAGGACTATCAGTCCTTTGATTTCTTTTCTGGGAAGGAGATTAACTGCAAAAGGTGGGCGTACATTACGATTATCAGTCATAAAAGAAAACACAAGTTTGAGGATTATGTAGTTCATAGATTCCTTTAATTATATCGTTGTGTTCATTTTTCATTTTAAAAGTGTTTTACATTCAATGGCTTTAAAAAAAACTGAGACAAAAAATATTAGTAAAATGTACTATTTCTGTTTTTCCTCAGACTTTTGTAGTATTCAGAACACCTCAGCCAATCTAGAACAACTGATTCAAAGAACTGACAGCGTCGTTCCAACTTACTTAACGATAAGAGAAAATCTAAGTCGTATCCAAATTCAAAGCATTTGCAGAAAACAAACTAATTGTGGCCTCTGATGCCTAGATTTGTCTCTGGAAGATTTGAAAAATAGTGTGGGAAAATGAGAAAATGCTGGTTACCAGCATTTTCTCATTTTCCCGCAAAATTTTCAAATGGCCTTTTTTTCAGAAAACTCGAGATCGTTTGGTTATGAAGGTTTAGAATTGAAAGGACATGATGTAAAGCGTAGTAAAAATATGGGACTGAAAAAGAAAATATTTTTACCGGTACAGTGATTATACAGATATAGCATCGGCAGAACGTTTTTTTTTCCCTTTATCTTGACTTTATTAGAAAGTGTTCCTTTAACCCTTCACGTTTTGGACTGGGGCGTATTTGCTTCGGGGTGCTGCCACGTATCTTGGAGCCGGGTAGTAATAAGCCGGGGCGGCAACCATGTATTGGTACCTGACAACCCTACCGGGGGCCCCTTGTGGCCCGGGAGCTCCCCGGAAACCCTGATATCCCTTTGTTCCGGCTGTTCCGTTGATTCCAGGTAACCCCGGTGGACCTTGTTCACCTTCTTCTCCTTTAAGTCCCCTAACTCCTGGGTATCCCTGTAAGCCAGGCAGACCTGGGTCACCTGATGGTCCTACTTCACCTTGCAAACCGACAAGCCCTTTGTCACCTTTAGGGCCCTGAAGACCGGGTAAGCCTTGAGGACCTTCATGTCCCTCTGGTCCCTGAGGTCCTGGGACTCCGGCCTCTCCGTCAACACCGGGATCACCCTCCTCGCCCATTTCTCCGGGGATGCCTGTAAGAAAACGATTTGCTTTGTAAGACGATAACGGAAAAAAATGCTTTTATAAGTCATAATTTCTTGAGGGTGTCTATAATTATAATGTATTAATTATCCAGACGAACATTTCACTAAATGGTTAGAACTTTAGGACAAGGTAATAATTCCACGAACTATTGTTTCAGATCTGTTTTCAAATATAAAAAAAAAAAGTTTAACCGGACTCTATAGATCCAAGATCAGAATGCTTTTCTACGAAGTCTGATCTGTCCGCAAAATTACGATTTGATTTGTAAGACAAGGATGGAAAAAATGATTTTATAAGTCAAAATTTCTTTATGGTGTCTATAATGTAATGATTATTTAAACGAACATTGCACTAACTGTTTAGAACTTAATAGAAAACTAGGTGATAATTCCAAGAGCTATTGTAAAATTTGTTTTCTAATATGAAAAAAAGTCTAATGGGACCTCTATAGATCCAAGATCAGAATGCATTTCTACGCAGTCTGATCTGACTCTACACTGTCCGCAAAATTACATCGTACACCACGTATTGACCCTTTTGCTGCTTAGCACGACTAAAAAACCTTTACCGGACAGTGTATATCAAGATCAGACGGTACAGAATGTGCAGTCTGATCTTAGATCTACTGTGTGCGGAAATTAGATACTTTTATTGCTAGAAAAATTAAAAGTGCAAAAGTTTGGGATTTTAACTGCCAGCTCGAAAGTTCCACACTTCACAATAAGCAGGATAAGAGTCTACATTTAGGCCGAAAAGCTCGACTCACTGACCTTTTACGGACAGCGTAGATCAAGATCAGACTGCACAGAACGTGCAGTCTGATCTTGGATCTACACTGTCCGATAAGGAGGTTCATTTCCCCCAAAATATAACTTGGAAATCGAAATATACTGCTCAAAGTAATAAAAGGATCACACAAATACCAAAGTTCAAATATTTCGTTTTGCTAGACACTCAGTCTTTGTATGCATTCGAAAACCACCAATGTACATACTTAACGGACAAAAACTGGATCAAGCTTTTCTTGATTGTTTGATTTTAAATATTAATAAGAAATATTAAGAAGAAATTTAAGAAATTTGTTTTTCTGTTAAACAACTAATATTTTCCCATCTTTTGTTGATGTTTTTAACAAATCATAATTATGAAAGAGGAAAACAAGAATAAAGAATGACACCTCCTATTTTCTGAAAAGCCTATTTGGCATATCAAAAAGACGGCTTTTACACTTAAAGCCCATAGAAGTTTTGTCTTAGCCACACTGTTATGCCTTTTTTGAGATTTTATCGTGTAGGACTGAATGGATTTACGAACACTAAATTATTTGCACTGTCTTGTACTGATAGAATTATTTTGTAACCAAGTCAAGGACATGAATTCCTTTAATTTTTTGCGCAGTGTATTTAGGTTTTTGCTATCGAAATGAAAATTTCATTTAAGGTAGTATACCCCTAATACCTCTAGTGCTGCATTGCATAAAGTTTTCTTGATAGTTGATAAATACGGATTTATACAGGTATAATATTTTTCCACATTTTTAACGGACCAGAAATTTCTTTATGCCTATCTTGAAATTATTTGTAGATATTTTTGTTAGTTTCCAGAAAAGGGACGTAATTACTATCTCTCTTTGTAATGAAAATGTATTGGTTTTAGATTTATAAATGATAATTCTAGAAAAGACAAAAAGGGAAAAGTGGCTTGGTTAAAGCAGTACAAAAACACTCTTTTTTAATCATAGCAAATCGATAGGTGAGTGCAACACTATTCTAAGTGCCAGTACATTGTACAGGCACTTAGAATAGACTTGCACTCACCCATAGAAATTTGGTAGGATAATATTATTGTGGAAATAGCTGTTTTCTATTAGGGGTACACTACGTTAAATTATCTAGCAGGATAATGGTACAAAAATCAGCGTAAGGGTCAAAAGTAAATGGCGAAATGAAAATTTCATTTTTTTTTTTTTTGCGGGATAAGGGTTAAAATCAACCAATGGGTCACAGGACATGACGCCACTGTCAAGTGCCAAGGGTGCATACCTGGTAATCCGGGTGGTCCGGGGATGCCAGGTATTCCTGGGGGTCCTGATATGCCTTGTTCACCTTCCTCTCCGTAGGCCCCATACGGTCCTGGTGGTCCCCTTATTCCGGGCACGCCCGGTAAGCCCTTTTCTCCTTGTTCACCCCGTGGTCCAGCTTTGCCGTTCTTTCCGGGCGCGCCACCTAACCCTGCAAGAGAAATGAATGACGTCACAAGGTTGCATAATCAATTATCTCAAACTCCGAGTCCTTTTTCTTTTGTTCCCTTTCTACTTTGATTTCATTCAGGTTTTATTTGTGGAAATGAACAAAACTGTCATATTAACCCTTCACCAAACAATCCCTGTTTTTTTACGGCCCTGAGAGAGAAGCCTTTTGAAAACATTGTGGGAAAAGGAGAAAATGCTGGTAACCAGCATTTTCTCCTTTTCCCACAATGTTTTCTTCCCTGCTGGAAACAAATTTTGCTTTTTGAGTAACATTACTTTTGTCGTCTGCAAGTGCTTTCAATTTGGACTGGTCTAAAATTTTGTTGTTTGGGAAAGGGTTAAAAGACGGAAGCTGCCGATATTGGCGGAATATCCTTTACGAAAACGATATTCGGCAAATATCGGCAGCTTCCGTCTTTTCACTGAGTATATACATGTATAGAGGAATGACCCGGATCATTATTCTTTGTAGAGAAATGATCCTCTGAGATCATTTCTCTATGTAGAATAATGACCCGGGTCATTCCTCTACGTAAGGAAATGACCCATGGGTCATTTTACAGAGAGGGTCATTTCTCCGCATTACACCTGCAAACATTCTAAAAATAATCGTCACTAGTGATTAATAGTAGATATTATTCAACGAGGAATCTCCGTAACTCACTGATAAAAATATATTAAAATAGTAAATTAGCTTGCTGTTAAATAAAGTGGCAAAATGAGCACTCGTTTGTTTTCAGAGGCCATTTTTAAATCTAATATAACTTTCCTACACCCTTCCCAAAAATATCTACAACGGGACGGGTTTCAAGAGGCATGCCGGTTTCTTTTCTAATTAATCCTTTATCAAATAATCTCTGGCTTTTACGACCCTTATATAGATAGCCTTTTTGAAAACATTAAGGGATAAGGAGGATATGCTGGTAACCAGCATTTTCTCCTTTTTCCACAATGTTTTCTTCTCTTCTGGAAACAAATTTCGTTTTGTTTTGATATACGTTTACTTTGTCGTCTGCAAGTGCTTTGAATTTGGACCAGTCTAAACTTTTGTCGTCTGATAAAGAGTTAACAAACGGACATATTTTCCTCTTTTGCTATTAGTATGCTTAAATGCTGACAAAAAAAAGGAGAAAATATCAAATACGTCGGTATCGATTAGATACATTGCAGGCATTTGAACTTACCTGGAGTACCTGGTGGACCAACCGGAACTGCATACATAACGCCATGTCTCTTCCGGCGATTTACTGAAAATACATGTAAACTTTGCTGTTTTTTTTTCCCTGCAAGTTTTGCATAAAATGTGTTTAACCCTTAAACATAGAGTCCAACGTTTAAACCACTCAAAAAGAAATGAAAAAAATATTGAATATATTGTAGAAAAGCAGAACAAGCATTTTCTCCTTTTCAACATTTCTTTTTTTTTTTAATCCATCATTTGCACGTAATTTGATCTGTCATCAATCTTCTTACAATTCCTCAAATTTGAACTAGTGGAAAATTTTGCTTTTTGGTAAAGAATAAAAGATATAGGACCTGGTTTATGGGTTACCTGTATACTATTCAGAAAACACTACTATGTCATTTATAATGAGTGTTTTGAATATGCGGACAGCATAGGTCAAAGATCAAAGTTCAGACAGCACTTTGATGGCTGTCAGCAAAAGTCCAGAGCCCGTATTCACCAACCATTCTTGAGAATATTCTTAATCTTATTTTCCAAGGTTTTCTAAATTCGGTTTAGCCAATCAGAAGTTGTATTACTTACAAATTTAGAAAATTTTGGAGAACAAGACAAAGAACGTTCTTAAGAATCGTTGGTGAATACGGACCGAGGTTCTCGCCTTGAAAGAAATAATTGGCATCGCCTGATTGTCTAATCTATGGTATTGAATTTGACGCCGTTTGCAACATTATTTAAGTTAAATCCGGGCAGCCAGTGTACCTATCTATGCTTTCCTGCCTTCTTTCACCGGCACTCCCCACAATATTCTCTCCAAGCCACTGGCTGCTTTCCAGCATAACCATCGTCAAAACAAAGGTCAGCGGTGACAGAAGAATGAATTCTGTCGCAATGACTATCATCAATCCTTGGAAAGAAATTGGCTGAGTCTGGGATCGAAAATACGACCCCCCATATTCTTGAGCCCTGGGCCCGTATTCACCAACCATTCTTGAGATTATTTCTAGTCTTTTTCTCCATTTTTTTTTCTAAATTCGTAAGTAACACAACTTCTGATTGGCTAAATCGAATGGTTTAGCCAATCAGAAGTTGTGTTACTTACAAATGAAAAACATTCTGGAGAAAACTGTATGTTACCGACTGGGCTACTGACATCGGCTAAATTGGCACCGGAAGAGTTAATTCTGAGAGAGGAAAGGGAAAGAAGATCATAACAGAGACAAATCTACGTGAATCTGATAAGAATTGTGAAAACTTAGATCTGATGCTTCTTGAAATCGGATTGTTTAACATTTTACCACCCCAGTCCCGAGGTTTAACAACCACGAAGGAGAAGGTTTTTAGAAACATTGTGCGTAAAAAGAAAACTATGCCTGTAACCAGTAGCTTTTTTTTTCTTTTTGCCACGATATTTCCTATTTTTTACACTCACAAATGCCATCATTTTGACCACATTTACTTTCTTGTCTTGCAAGTGTCTTTAGATTTTAGACAAGTCCAACGTTTAATCTTTTGGTACAAGGCTAAATTCTTTTACTTCTAAGGTCATTTCTTTGTCTAGAATGATGTAGATAACGTTGGAACTACCCTGTTCAAATTACCTGATATCTCTGTTTCCCTGATTGAATTAAAGCATTTAAAGATAAAAAAGTTAAAAACATAGCCGAGTTTTAACGAAGCGGAAAAACAGACCCGATAGTTTGCGGTCAGGTGGACCTGTGCTTTGTAATGGAAAAATTGGTGAAGTAGGCATCTTTTAAGATAGTATTTTCTGTTAGTATCTTAATCAGTTACCGAACAAACCCCAGCTTGAACGACTTTGTATGAGGAGGTTTTGAAAACATTGTTGGAAAAGGAGATTTCTGTCAGTATCTTAATCCAATAGCGAACAAACCCCAGTGTTAACGACTTTGTATGTGAAGGCTTTTGAAAACATTGTGGGAAAAGGGGAAAATGCTGATAACCAGCATTTTCTCCTTTTCCTAGAAAGTTTTCTATTCTTCAAAAGACAAATCCATCATTTAAGTCAAATCCGCCTTGTCTACCGAGAATGTTTTCGATTTGTACCCGTCGAAAAAAAAAAAAATGTCTGATATAGAGGTAATCATAATTTTAATAAGATGGATATAAGAGTCGGGTTTTTTTATTGTTTGTGATAATTTTGTATAAAAGTCAATCAAATGCAATGTGTATGGCAATTTGCTTTAATTTACTCAATCACTGTACGTTATTAATGCAAAATTTGAAAGTCTTAGGCAAAATGATATGATGCCACTGGTTGTGGGCTATAGGAATGAGGGAATGAATGAATGAATGAATAAATGAATTAATTAATGAATTAATTCATTAACTAGTGAAGTAATTAATTAATTAATTAATTAATTAAAGGAAGCATGGAAGGACAAACTGACACATTCATTCATTCATTCATTCATTCGTTCATGTATTTATTCAGTCATTAGGGTAGCTAAGTGGTTCGTGTTTTTGACTCATGACGTGGTGGTTTCGAGTTCGATACCCGGTGAAAGAAAACTTTCCTTCCGGCGATTTTTCGTCTTGCGCCTCTGACGCATGTAGAAAAAGCAGCTAATGGCTTTTAAAGGAAGTTATGTTTGAACTGGTGTTAGAAACCCAGGAAACACACGCGTAGATGTAGCGACTGCCACGATATGACCTTAGCTGTCAACCCATTACCACACAATCCCTACTTTTGACGACCCTGAGAAAGAAGCCTTTAGAAAGCATTCTGGGAAAAGGAGAAAATCCAGGTAACCAGCGTTTTCTTCTGTTTTCCCACAATATTTTCTACCCTTTCCAAATCACATTTCAATATTTGATTAATATTTATTTTTTGATCTGCACATGCTTTGAATTTGGGCTAGTCGGAAATTGTCGTTTGGCAGAGTTAACCCTTAACCAAACGACAAGATTTTACACTGGTCCAAGCCTAAAGGACATGCAGATGACAAAATAAACGTAACTCAAAAACTGAAATTTGTTACCACTAGGGTGGAGAACATTATGGGAATAGGAGAAAATGCTGTTTACCAGCATTTTCTCCTTTTCCCGCAATGCTTTCCAAAGCTTTCCCTTTCAGGGGTGTTAAAAGTAGTCATTGTGTGGTAACGGGTTAAACGGCGTCAGACTCAGATACAATTCACCTCTGTATTATACATTACAGGAAAATATCAGTATTAACTTACGCTCCTCTTTCTCCTCTCTGATGATATTTTGAATCACGTCAAGCTTCTGTTTCCAGATTTCTATTTCGGCCCTCTCCCTGCAATAAGGATAGCGCACTATACTGATGACGTTTTGAATTGTGTGTTTGTCTGTCTGTGTGCATTTCTGACAGGCTGTTAATTAGTTATTTTACCGTTCGACCAACTATTATAAAATTACAAAGATCTGTTTCTAGATCTCTATTTCGGCCCTCTTCCTGCAATAAGCATACTATACCGATGATGTTTTAAACTGCGTGTTTGTCTGTCTGTGTGTCTGCGTGCATTTCTGTCAGGCCCTTAATTAGATTCTTTTACCGTTCTTCCAACTATTATATACATGTAATGACAGAGATCTATTTCCAGATTTCTATTTCGGCCCTCTCCCTGCAGTAGGGATAGCATGCTACATTTCGTTTTAAACTGCGTGTTTGTCTGTCTGTGTGTCTGCGTGAGTTTCTGTCTGGCTATTAATCAGTTATTTGACAGTTCGTCCAAGTGTTTTATAATTACAGAAAAAACTAATTTAAATTTCAGGTTGAAGGTGGGTATTTAGATTTTTCACATTTCACCAAATTACTGTAAATATATATCACTAAGATTTATATGAAAAAAACAAAACATTACAAATCATCAATAATTCAGAATCATAGAATTACAAAAAAAAATGATGGTGTTGCCTTAAAGACGTTTATGACAAATTCTTCCGACGGACAGATTTTTTTAAAACTTTGCACATACAAAGCTCATCATGTCTCTTGTAGATTACAATGAAAAAAAAAGGGGGTCCCCGCGCTCGTTTCTGAGAAATTCGCTTTTGAAAAATGTATATACAGTTACAAAATTCAGCATATACTGGATTTAACACACTTTCCTTTAATAGTCAATTAAACAGGAAAATTGCCAGAAGTATATATAAATATACATCACATTAAAGACAAATAATTCAGTTTTGCACAAAAAACATATAAAAGCCTGGTTCTGAGCATAGTAAATGTACCAATATGCATTTTATATATAGACCATTGAGTTAAAAAGGGAGATAATTTGACCGGGTTAAGGGTTAATTTTCAATAAAAACAAACTTTCTAACGGACAGATTTTGTTTAAAATTTCAACAATCATAGTACTTATAAATCTTGACAATAAGAAAAAATAAAAATGGCAGCTACCCGTGCTTCTTTCCCCAGGAAACAGGGATGAAGGTCACATTGGAAGTTCATTTTTTTCCAAGGAAAGCTATATAATAGAAGCTCAGCAGACATAGAGGGAAAGAAGAAATTGCTCATGCTCATTAAAAGCGATTTCTCCTTTTACCACATTAATTTTGGATCCTATACTCCTTCAAAAAATGAACATAGTCTATATAACTCAAATTCATAACAAACCCTTCATTATCTACATGTAGTTCTTTTTTCATAAATTTGCATACATGATTATGGCTATACGGCTCATCGAAATTCAAAAAAAGAAATGTCTGTGGAAAAAGTGGGATAAAAGCTCGGCTGACATGATGGGAAAAAGGAAAAATTATTCAGTAGAAGAAATTTTTCCTTTTCTCACAGTACTTTTCATAAAGGAAATAGCTATACTTCAAGAAATAGGTATACTTCAACAGCTTCAATTTTCTGCCTGTTTCATTGTTTGCTGTGTAACTGGACTTTTTTCCAGCTAATTCTTTACAAGTCATATCATCCTTACACTGGCTGGGCCGTTTTGATGCTATCACCTTCTCCTGAAAGGACAGCATGACAACTGGCCTGCCAGTTTCAGGAAAACGTCATCTGGAAGCTGTATCATTTTCCCCGTTGGATGGCTGACATTGCGTAAAAAATTCCCTTTTCCACGACAAATAAGCGTTCGTTTTGATGAAAACTTCCCCTTTTTATTTCGACCATAGAATACCATAGCTAGTGCAACCGTACTAGTACCATCCGTACAGAACTGTAAAAGTGCACCGTCGGTCAGCTGTTACTATTGCCATTTGTGCGAAAAACACACAAAAGCGCTGATAGTTTTACTATCTGTGAGAAATAAACATGCGCAGTATGGATGCGCGTAAACATTTATACCAAACGTCGTTAAAAGGTATATTTAGATTTCACGCCAGAAATCAATGAAAGCATTGTGGGAATGTCAAGTGGCTGGCACATGACTTATGACTATTAAATTCAATAACATAACAAACATGTAATTATTTTCTATAATATATTCTTCGGATGCTATGTTCGAAGCTTAATCTGTGTATCTCCAATATGGAATTAAGCAGGCTGGCCTGGGCCGAAACCTTTCGCTATTTAACACTTCTCTGTTTGCCTATGGACCTGTATACCTCGTGATTAAGGGCGTTGTTAGAAAAAAAATGCTATTATAAGTCGCCCGCCAAAGCTCTAATATTTTGACTATAGCGCTGTTAGGGTAAAACCGGACATTTACAGTTAAAAGAATTTCCATACTGCCCGATTATACACCATGATATTCATATTCACTCTTTAATTACTCTTGCATAAAGGTCAATTTCAGGTCAGTTCGTTCCAGTAATACCATCTGGGGTATGCACCCTTTTTGGTAAATTTATATCAAGTATGTATCAAAAATAAAATCTCATATTGTTAAAAACTTTTGTAATAAACCTTATATGCAGAACATAAAAAATATTAAGAGTATCTAGATAGAAAAATCCAGAATTAAAATATATCAAAAATCAATGCAAACAATTATATTGGTGATCAACATTAATTACCTCCCTTTACTTAATACCTGTATTTATGATGAATTGTTTAAAACACTCTTTGCTGAATATATCATTAATATAATTGAAGCCTATCACTAATTAATTAATCGCCTGCTCGCTTTTTTTCAGTACTGTCAGTACTTTGATTAATATCATTTCTGTAATATAGCAAATAACAGGGCACCTTCATGTACCCATGGTCTCCTTGATTTTTTTTTCGCTCGCTTGTGCTTTGCACAATATTTTTTCGCACCCGATGGCTGCTTTCCCACATAGCCATCATAGAAGCAATGATCAGAAGTGAGAGAGGAATGAATTCTGCAGCTATGACTATCATCGTTACCACAGCATGTGCTGTCTGATCTTAACCCTTCACCACAGAATGACGACTTTTGAAGCTCCTGGAAAAGAAGCTTTTTGAAAACATTGTGGGAAAAGAAGAAAATGCTGGTAACCAGCATTTTCTCCTTTTCCCACAATGTTTTCCATCGAACCAAAGCCGACGTCTGAAGCTTCTGGAAAAGAAGCCTTTTGAAAACATTGTGGGAAAAGAAGAAAATGCTGGTAACCAGCATTTTCTCCTTTTCCAACAATGTTTTCCATTGAACCAAAGCAGTTGGGTAGGTCTGAATTGTTTCCGTGTGGTAAAGAGTTACATCGTTCTTGAGATTCCCGATCTAAAAATGCTTGAGTCACAATGTCCTGGTTGTATGACTCTCCATTCTTTTTCTTAGAATTTGCCGTAGCGGACACCATAGAATCAAGATGAGACTGCAGAGAGAGTGCAGTCTCATCCTGAACTACATTGTTTGCAAAAGCGTATACAATCACGACTAGCAGCCGCATCGGACAGGGTAGATCCAAGATCAGACTGCACGTTTTATGCTGTCCGACTTTGATCCACACTATCCACATTAGCGTATTAACCCATTACCACACAATCCCTACTTTTGATGACCCTGGAAAAGAAGCCTTTTGAAAACATTGTGGGAAAAGGAGAAAATGCTGGTAACCAGCATTTTCTCCTTTTCCCACAATGCTTTCTATACCTTTTACAAAACAAATGTCAAATTTTCTGTCACTTTTATTTTGTCGTCTGCAAATGCTTTCGATCTGGACAAGCCTAAGATTATGTCTTTAGGTAAATCGCTTATCATCCTAAGTTTCAAAAGAAATAAAATAAATGCACTCACCTGGCTACTTTTTCCTGAAGCGCTTCAATGTCTGCCCTCAGGTCGCCGAGGACTAGGGTGAAACCCAGAGACAGCAAGATGATCTGGCCTAACATCGTGTTCGCACACAGAGAACTCTAATGCCAATGCCTTGATACAGACAGCTTCGAAGACTGATAAGCCTTCTATGGCAGGGTCCTGGTTTTTATTGGATAACCAGAATCAAGTTTAAATGTACCGTTACACAGATGTAGATATGTAATTAGACCGCGAAGCTGAATTGAGGTTCTGGTTGAAGTTTAACCCTTATCCTGCTGAATAACTAAAATGAAATTTTCAATTCGGGAGTAAAACACATATATCGCTATTTCAATGTTATGTTTTTGGGTTTAACATCTCCTTTACGGACAGTGTAGATCCAAGATCAGACTGCACGTTTTGTGCAGTCTGATCTTGATCTTCACTGTCCGCAAAAGGTCAGAGAGTCGAGCTTAGCAGCCAAAGGGTTAAGAGTTAGTGAGTTGAAAATTTACCCTTAACCCTTCACCACCCGGCAAAATGTGCACTTGTCAAAGCTAAAAGCATTTGTGATTGACAATAAAAGTAGCTCAAATGACAGAACTAGTCTGCAATATGGTAGAAAACCTTGTAGTAAAAGGAGAAAAAATGCCTGTTGCCAGCATTTTCTTCTTTTCTCACAGGGTTTTTAAAAGGCCTCTTCTAGAAGGTCGCAGGAATGTCTATATAGTAAAGGGAGAACCTGCCAATACGTTCTGGGAAAAATATCTCCTTCACGGACAGTGTAGAGGCAGGCAGAAAGGGAGGCAGAAAGGCAGACAGGACGGGCAGACAGGAAGGACAGACGAAAAGGAAGAAGGAGAGCAGGACGGAAAATAGACGACGAGACTGACCGACACAACTTCCACGCACAGACAGACAGACAGACAGACAGACGGGCTTCGCGGAGGTAATAGATACTCCCATAAGTAAGCGACGGTAATTTATTCTGAATTTTAATTTAACATAAAATAAAAATATAAACCAGAGACGTTCATTTTTAAAGCATCACTCCAACAACGGAAGTAACCGAATGAGTCATATAATTATCATGCTCAGGAATATTTCTGAAATGATACACTGGCGCGTATAAAAAAAAAACATTGAGACGAATACTAGTATATCGCTGTTTTACTTCGGAAACCTCGTAACTACAGCTTGTTACAAGCTGTAGTTACGAGGTTTTTGAAGTAAACCAACAATATGTTTATTATAAAAACAGTGCTATTTACCTATCCTGCAAAGCAAATAGAAATGCCCAAATACTATCTTTTTAAGACCACTCAGATACGTGTATCATATCAAAGGGTGCAAACGCAATAAGCTGGGAGAGAAAAGTACCCAACAAGATCTAGCTATACATGTCTGCAGGCTGACGTTTGTACATCTTATCATTGAAAAAAAGGACTATGTTCCCGCATAGCAGCATATTCTTTGTATGTGACAAATGTTCGTAATTATTAAGACATTGTTTTGAAAGATATAGGAGACACTATGAGAAGAGAAGAACATGCTGCTTGCCACAGTGTTGTCAAAAGCCAAACTTCTTGCATCTTCGCGAGCCAAGTTTACGATTACTACCTGGATCTTACCTTGGCTGATTGAGCCCGATTTCGAGATTCCTGCGATGCGCCCTCTATTGGATGCTGGCTATTATCCCCACCTCCCCACCCCTTTACATCATATTTCTAAAATCAAATGAAATATCTTTTTACCAACCGCTTACAAATACACATGAAGCGATTAACAGACATCCACGTGGGTTTCCATGTTTTACCTTCTATTCGAAAGGTAGCGACCTTGTTCTATTTTTATCAAAGATGAAATGCTACGAGCGATTTCATTCGTTGCAGCTAGAGCTGGCTGCATCCAATGAAAAAGCGTATCGGGTGAATGTAAAAATCAAGCTCGATCCGCCAAGGGTAGTGCAGTGTAGTGACTCGTCGGCCTTGGCAAGCGAAGATGCGAAGAGGCTTCCATAAAAAAATTGCCCCCTTTTTTTTGGTAATTCCCCTTGGCGTACCGTCCTCCACTTCGACATAAGAATTCATTTCAATATTTATATTTTCGTATTAAAGGGGGGGGGAGAGAAGGAGGTAGAGACTTAGAGACTATTTCCTTCCTATTTGATTTTTTTTAGCCATACAGACTTGTACACATTTCTTATGCTAATAATGATTCATTGTCTCTTCAAGAGCAGTGTAGTGCATAATAAGTTTTATTTAATTGAGAGGTGGTAGAGCGATATAGGGCCATCGTGATCCTATTCTTTTAAATTTCACTTTCCATTGCTTTAAGTTTTTACAGATTGAATCATTCACTAAAGTGTCCCTTTCACTATTGCAGACCTTCAGGGAGCATCATTCAGTTTCACCGATTCAAATTTTTTTTTTTTTATCGTTGCAAAAGCACGAGTGTACGTGAACGCTTTCAAAAGCACTAATTAACTTAGTTGTGCATGAAATCGTGTAGCACGGCCTTATATATCCTGACTATGATTATCATCATATCTGGAATTTTTAAACTTTTTTCTTCGTAATAATTGTGGAACAGTACCTCTGTTTATAGATCTTAGAGGGCTTGGTGGTAAACATTTTAGATTTGCTTCAAACTTGGACATTTGAGGACCACTTATTATATTGACATATTTTAATAATGGAGTCCTCATTGAACAAAAACTTCGGGGGTCATGGCTGTTAACAGCTTTCCAGAGGGTATTCAAAATGGAAAGCTTATCCATGGATGTACTCAGATGTACGGATAAAAATAATTTTCAATGCGCAAAGAAAACGTGTGGTGTGACACCTTCTTTTTGACTGGCAGCCTGCTTTTTGCTTGCACAGATGAAGGTAAATCAGATAAGACGGGTACCAATGTAGGTTTGACCTACATCGCCAGAAAGCGGACGCATGAGGAGGCCAAGCGATTAGGCTGTTTCAGCGATATTTTGATTATTAGTAGCCCAAATTATCAATATTATTAGGTACAGGTACAGGTCTACACCGTGGACCGGAGATACCTATTATTTTCAGCGTGTGTAACGAGTGTGATCTAGCAAACCGACAATGAATCAACAGGGCGTCCTTCACTGTGAAATCTGCAATGCGGAGCTCCCAAACTGTGAGAAACTTACTGTTTATTTCTTTCATGAAATGCGAAAATCTATAATGGCTCTCATTTTGGATTTGAAATATTAACCTTATGACTGTGTTATTATACACAATGTCGAAATGAAAGAAGAAAAGAAGAATTTGCACCGGTAATCGTATTACGCTAGTATCCGGATATTTGCTACAGGCCTCTGCTGAGTGGGCAACTTGTGCGTAAAAGTTGCCTGATTTCAAAATACTTTGACTGATTGGCTAAGAAAAGCGGAGCTGAACTGCCTAAGGGAAACATAATCAGCGTGTGTCATACAGAATTCACTGCTGGCGTCCAATGTTAATGGGTTGAATTGTTGTATTTACAATTTTGCTCACAAAGACGGGTTTAATTTTTCAGATTCAGAGAATGATAATGATTTTCATAAAGTTGTCATCTTATGCAATAAAGATTTGCAGCAATATGTGTATGACAGGGACTATTTACCTGCTATCAAGAGTGGGTGAAGAAAACACAATACCAGCTCATTAACCCTTTATCACATAATGACGCCTTTTAACAACCTTTACAGAAAAGCCTGCTGAAAACATTATGGGAAAAAGAGAAAATTGCTTTATGCTAGAAAGTTTTCTATCTTATCAAAGAAAATTTACATCATTTTAGCCACTATGAAATAGTTGTGTGCAAATGCTTTCAAATTGGATAGGTCGAACATTTTGCAGTTTGGCAAAGGGTTAAATACTTGTATGCCATTCACACTGAACTTGGACAAACATGTTTTTTCCTAGTGATAGATGGCCCTCACAACCTTTTTGAGTTATCTATTTAACTCATTGCCAAACAACAATATTATATACTTGTCCAAATTGACAGCATTTGCAGACTACAAAATGAAGTGACTGAAAATTTGAAATTTGATTTGTGAAGGGTAGAAAACATTGTGGGAAAAGGAGAAAATGCTGGTTACCAGCATTTTCTCCTTTTCCCACAATGTTTTCTAAAGGCTTCTTTCTCAGGGGCGTCAAAAGTAGGGATTGTGTGGTAATGGGTTAGCATGTTTCTTCACAAACAGGAGAGAAATTCTTGGAGTAAGAAGGTTATGTATTGATATGTGCTTTATTCTTCCGAATCACGTGTAATGTAAAATTTGGAATTTGTAGTACTGTTCAAATTTTGTATATAATATTTTGCTGGAAAAAGGATCGCTCTGTCTTTGTTCCACTAAATCTGTTTTATTACTTATGTCACTTAAAGATGGTAAAGGTTTCTAGGAAGTAAGTAGATGTTGACCAGGACATATATAAATTTTCAAAAAATCTAATAATTTTTCTAGAAACTGATTTTTCCATGATTTTCAGTTAATTCTATGAAATGGCACATCAATGGAAAAAGACACAAAAATGCCTTGCAGTTCTGGAAAAACAAGAAGGAACAAGCAAAGCTCAGCTTGTTCGTTCGCGGATTTCCACAGGCAACCACAGAGCAAGATTTGTGGCAGTATTTTGCAGACTTTGGTGAGGTAACAAAAGTTACCATTGTCAAACCACAGGTAACTCATTAGTGATAATTCTGTGTGTCTTATAATGTATATTTTTCCTTTGTCCATGTACCAAACAATACATCTTTGGACCAACCTTATTGAAAGTGTTAGCAGGTATCAAGTAAGATGTGGATCAAAATGATAAGTTCTCTCAGTCTATGAAAGGACAGAAAACTTTGTAAGCAAAGTAGAAAAAGCAAATTACCAGCATTTCCTTTCATACAATAACGTTTGAATTCTTTACCAAGCGACAAAATTTTAGACTGGTCTGAATTAGAAGCACTTGCAGACGACAAGATAAATGTAACACGGAAATTGAAACTTGTTTCCAACAGGTAGAAAACATTGTGGGAAAAGGAGAACATACTGGTTACCTGCATTTTCTCCTTTCCCACGTTTTCGCTTCTATCTCAGGGTCATAATAATCGGGGATGGTTTGGTTAAGGGTTAAAATACCTTTTGTAACTACTGTTACTTATCCTTTTATCACACAATCCTGAGTTTTAACGACCAAAAGGAATAAGGTTCTTGAAAACAATGTGGAAAAAGGAGAAAATGCTTGTAACCAGCATTTTCTCCTTTTCCCACAATGTTCTTTATTCTTTCACATGGATTTAGCATGATTTGAGCCACATTCAACTTGTCTTTCTACAAATATGTTACATTTGGGTTGGGTAAGTCTGCAATTTTAATGTGTGGTGAAGATTTCAAACAGGGGTAAATCTTGATTTACTGTATGGCAGTTTTTCATCAAGGCTGGGTTATTACTAGTTACTACATCAGAATTCTTGCTAAATCTTATCTTGGTTGTTTCTTTACAAACCATCCATCATGTCCAGCAGTGTGGCAAATGAACACATGACAAAGGTAATTGGTTTTCCATCCATTTTTTTCACTTTTTCTCATGTCAAATTGTAAATATTTCATGTACTCACAAGTCATTTATGGCTCAAGATATTTTTTCTCTATGATATTTTACTATCTATCCAATGTGCAGGATCGGCCTGCACAGTCCCAGCAGGCTAATGCGAGAGTACACTTTCCGTTCTTATGAAATTTTCTGTCTTGTGCCAGTCTACTGTATGACAAAATCAAATGTAGCCGTAAAAGGTTGTCTGAGATCAGTCTGCACAAATGCACAGGCTGATCTGCGATGACACTTCATGCAAATGTCTAATTGCCCCTTTTCTCACATCCTCGGATACCCCGGATTCTCCCTATTTGCTACGCTACATCGACCCCTGGGACAATTGACTAATAAAACTTTGAATCAGCCGCCGAAAATCGATACGAAACATCATAGCACACAGTCCACTAGCCCATCACAAAATGATGATGGAACCAATGAAAAGCCAGTATGTGGCCAGCGGTAAAGCGAGGGAAATTCAATTAATTGTCCCAGGGGTCGATGTAGCGTAGCAAATAGGGAGATCCCGGGCTATCCGAGGATGCTTTTCTCATGTTTAAGGCCAATGTACCTGAAAAAGCCATATTGAAGGGTTTGATACATGTACTAACTGTAGGCTGATGTTCCTACGGCTATTTTTAGGCAAATCCAGAGAAATCTTACTCAAAAAAATATTGAATCTGGATTTTCCTACAAGGATTTTGGTGTCTATACGGATTAATGGTACTGAGTGTATACCTTTACTTTGGGCCTACTGTAATTTTGCTACTTTTTTCCATATTTCAGAATCTGTATGCTATTGTAGAGTTTAAATACCAGGATGCAGTGAGGTATGTTCTCAACTTGCCGAACCACAGACTTAACAGTCAGGCCCTCACTGTTAAAGAGAGAGTGGTGCAGGTGGGTAGTGCTGCTTTTTAAGGATTTAGTGTAAAAAACGTGGAAACCCATGACACAACAGAATGTTCCTTTTGACATAGTCCAATCAAAGTCATTTCAGACAGCCTTTTCTGCTTTTAACCCTTTCCCAAACAACAAACTTTTGGACTAGACCAAATTGAAAGCATTTGCAGAGGACAATTCAACTCTTGCTGAAAAGATTATTTCTGTCAATGAGAGGGTAGAAAACATTGTGGGGAAAGGAGAAAATGCTGGTTGCCAGCATTTTCTCCTTTTCCCACAATGTTTTCAAAAGGCAACTATTCCCGACCCGGGATTGTTTGGGAAAGGGTTAAGTGACTTTAAGTAGTAAATTTTCACAGATATTTTAATATAACAGACTTTTGTGCTGGAAATCATCAATATTTATTGCTTTTACACTAGCTTAGAACCATTATTGTCATACCCTCAATTATAAAAACTTACCCCCAGATTTACAGCTCGGGGGGGTAAGTGTACCCTTGAGGTAAAAAAGCTAGTGGGAACACTACATGTTAGCATACGCGGACTGCGCAGGCTGACATGGGTCGATACTTTTTGCAGATGCATTAAATCTCCTTTTCACAGAGCACGGCCAATTTATTTTTGAAATGTATGAAACAGGTACCTGGCCAACCAGCAACAAATCAGTATGACCAGTCATACAGGCAGTTTCAGTCTGGGGGACAGCTGAGCATACAGAGACGTAAGTCAGCTCTAAGTCTTTTGTGTTAACTCTTTACCAAATGACGAAAATTTTAGAATGGTCTAAATTGAAAGCATTTACAGAAGATAAAATGAATGTAATGAAAGAATTGGAATTGTTTTAGGACGGGAAGAAAACATTGTGGGAAAAGGAGGAAATACTGGTTACCAGCATTTTCTCCTTTTCCCGTAATGTTTTCTTAAGGCTGAGGCTTTTACCTCAGGGTCATAAAAAACAGGGATTATTTTTTAAAGGGTTAACTCTGTACCTCACAATCTTGAGTTTGAACTATCCTGCAGGACAAGGCTTTTGAAAACATTGTGAGAAAAAGAGAAAATGCTTGTAACCGGTACTTTCTTCTTTTCCCAATATGTTTTCCTCCATTGTAACAACAACAGTTATTTTATGAGCTGCATATAGTAATTATGATTTATTTGGAAAAGTACTGAATCTTATTCTGTGGTAATAGGTGAGTCTTTAACCCATTACCATGCAATCCCTACTTTTGAAGACCCTGAGAAAGAAGCCTTATGCTGGTAACAAGCATTTTCTCCTTTTCCCACAATGTTTTCTACCCTTCACAAAATAAATTTCAAATTCCAAGTCACTTTTATTTTGTTGTCTGCAAATGCTTTCGATTTGGACAAACCTAAATTTTCGTTGTTGTGGTAAAGAGTTAACCATATATATCCAATGTTTTATGAGTTAACCCTTTACCACACAATCCCGACTTTTAAAGACCCCGAGATAGAAGCATTTTGAAAACATTGTGGGAAAAGGAGAAAATGCTGGTAACCAGCATTTTCTCCTTTTCCCACAATGTTTTCTCCACACCCAAAATCAAAAATTGATTTTTGATTCACATTTATTTTGTTGTCTGCAAATGCTTTTGATTTGGAGTAGTCCAAAATTTTGTTGTTTGGTAAAGAGTTAAGCCCATCCTGGTAGCTAAGTGGGTAGCATATATCATATAACGGGTATTTTTACGTGCTACCAATTTTTACTGATTTTTATGCATCAAAAAGATTCGTAAAAATTTGACACGTAAATAATCACAGCGTAAAACCGTAGTATTGTTTCGATATGAAATAAAGGGTTATCAGTATGTAATACCTGTGCACTAAATACTCACAATATAAGAATTTTTTCACTTGTGTTCTGGTTATTTGTGATATGACTTCTCTCAATTAGTCATCTCTATTTGGATATTTTAAGCCACGGCTTCCGTGCCCAAATAGAAAATTAACAGAGAATTCCAATCCATACTATACGCGAATTGAATGTTCAGGTTAAAAATGCTTTGATACCACGTAAACGAGGCACCTTCATGATACTTGACACGTTGATTATGGCGGTGATGCGAATTTGACTCGGCATTGGGCCGCTTCAAAAATGTCACGAATGGGTCTTGTGAAAAGAAATGGCTGTACAACTGCAAAACCCGAGGATTTAAAATTTCGATGAGCTAAAGGAGGGCTTTCTAAACAGAGTGAAAAAAGTGATGACAAATGACAATGTGCCTCCACAGTTAGTTATCAATTATGACCATACAGATATCTGTTAAAACAGTTATTCGCACGTCAATACCTCTATTGGCACGCCAAATAAAGAGTGACACTTTTCTTTCGACCTGTATTTAAAACAAACAGTACACTTATAATCGTAAATGAAAGAATGGACAATGCACTGATATTTTTAATGCTGTAATTTTTTACGCATGTTAGTAAATAATAAAATCGTAAAAATTTAAATCACATGTTTTTAGCTCAAATTCGTAAACTTTTATAGCAGTAAAAAAAAACTGTTATACAGTGTCTGAATCATGATCATGTGTTTATGGACCCAATAGCTGATGTGACAAACTTTCGCCTCTCATCTCTGTTACATGTGGGAAAAGTAGTCATAGCTTGGAAAAAAATTGTGTGTAGTTTACTTTATTGGTAAATAGTATGAGAAAATACTATTTCCACTCTCAGTTGAAGACTTATGGAAATATTGATTGTAAATTTCACTTGTCGTTACCATTAAAAATCAAATCTTTTTATCCACCTTTATTTCCTTCTTAGATATATCCCAACTTTTGAGCCACATTTTAATATGTTGTCTGCAATTGCTTTCTTTTTTGAAAAGTCGAAAATTTTGTCTTTTGAAAAATAGTAAAAATATTTTTTTTTGTATCTTGATAGCTGCTAGAGGTGGACGCGGTGGCGGTGGTATGGGATTGCTTGCATTTGGCAGGGCGGGGTATAGAGAGGTGCCCGAAGCCTACATGGGTAATCAGGGAGCTTGGGGTGAGAATGAGACCTGGTTTGACGAGGGACAACGAGGAAAAGGAGCAAAACAAAATGTGGATGACCAGATTGATCAATATTATCATGAAGAACTAGTGGAAAAATTGATGAGAGTGAGAGGGGTAGGTTTTTGTGGGAAAGTTACTATGGATATACTGAAATAATTGTATCCGATCAGTTTGTCATTTGGTCAGTATTTCAATGAAGCAGTTTAAGTGAATGGCTATACTGGTATTCATTTAACTCTTTAAGGAGCCATCACACCATGACATTCTGGTCAATGTTTTCTTCTAACTAAAAAAATGTCTTTTGGTTAAGGGAGATTTTTGAAAAAAACAAAAAAAAAAAAAAATTTACAGAGATGGCAACTTAGGCACCAATCCATGCTCTCGTAGAGTTTCTTGTACCAATACAATATTCTTCCCATGGGCCATCTACATTACCGTTGTTGAAATAATGGTCAGCTGTGAGAGTGGAATGAATCTTGTTTCACTGACCAAGTTGGTCAACCTATGCATCAAACCAACAACCCCCTTAGACCAAGCCTTGCACATGACTGACTGAGCTACTGAGCTTAACCCATTACCACACTACCCATACTATTGATGACATTGAGAAAGAAGCCATAAAAAAACATTGTGGGAAAAGGAGAAAATGCTGGCAACCAGCATTTTCTCTTTTTCCTACAATGATTATTACCATTCACAAAAAAAAAAAAATTTCAGTCACTTTATTTTGTTATCTGCAAATGATTTCGATTTGAACAAGCCTAAAATATTGTCATTTGGTAATGAGTTAATTGCCCTTATGAAAACATTGTGGGAAAAGGAGAAAATGCTGGTAACCATTTTTTTCTCCTTTTCCCACAAAGTTTTCTATCCTATCAGGGAAAAATTGTTTCCTTTGGGCCACTATGAAATTGTCATCAACAATTGATTTCAATTTGGATAGATTCAAAATTTTGCTGTGTAGTAAAAAGTTAAGTTACAGGGCTAATGGGCTTTGATCCTAACTTAGCTGTACTCCTTGTAAGGATTGATCTTTGATAAAGAAAAAAAAAAGTCTATTCCTATATATTTCATGCCTTGTGGTATGACATGGAGAAATATCGGTGAAATATATTTTAGATATTTCTTGGTAACGACCTATGAAAATATTGATTTTTATATTTCAACTCTTCAGTTGAAGGCGAAAACAGTTGTTCCGGCGCACTAGTTACCTAGGTAAATAGCGCATGCCTCACAACAAGATGAAAATATGATATAGTTTACCTTACTTTTTTGCGCCACTCATGAAAATATTACCGATGATGTTAACTCAAGGAATAAATTTCCATCTTTCAATATAAAAAATTAAATATCCTCTATCTCACTGCTTGATATTGTATGTGGGAAAGCCGCCACTAGCTTGGAAAGAATGTTTAGTGTAGCAGTTGTAAAAGAAACTGAAGAGGAGCTTAGATATGTGCACTTGAAGCTATAATAAATAGAGGATATTTGTTTTTTTCGGTGAAAATATTACCGATGGTGTTCATGAGATGAAATAAATTTCGATCTTTCACCGAAAAAAAACCAAATATTCTATTTATTTCATGCTTTTTACCCTTTCTGGGAGGATCTTTATCAAAATTCAGTACAGTTCTTTTCCCTTATTCCCCGTGGCGTACCCCTCCCGCATAGCAACGTTACGTCAAGCGCGAGAAATGTAAGGTATATGACGTTGTATTTCCCATCCGGTTGTTAGGCACGCGCAATTAACCTAGGCAACAAGAACGTGAAAATCGGTATTTTCACTGGCTGTACCAGTGTAAGATCGAAAAATATTTTCACTGCTATTTCTCGATATCCTACCGGTAAGCATGAAATAATACCCAAAGATTGTTAAAATAGCATTGACAAAAAAAACAGGAATTCAGATTATGTTCTCAGGAGGAATATGTGAATTGTTACTGTTTACAGTTTAGAGGCTAAGGTAATATTTCACAAAATGAACATTTTTAGTCAGAAATATAATCTTGTTTAGGATGTCCAAGGCTGCATTTGTCCGTAATACTTCTAAATAGGAGTCTAATTAGTACCAAGATCAGACCACAATATCTGTGCAGCCTAACCTTGATCTACGCTTGGTTCAGAACTTTGGAAATGCTGTTATGATGTTAAAACATGTCACCTTTGGTGTGTTTTCCATAGGTACAAAATCAGCTGGAATGGCTGTGCCAGAATCTACAGGTCACAGCAGATGAGGCACAGAATAAGTTCACCCTGTGTGAAAAGCTACAAGAAGTGCTTGGGAACTTTTTTCCTGGTAAACTATAAATTTTTCCTTATTTATGACACGGTCCACAAACTTAACCCTTTACCAGACAACAAAACTTCAGACAAAATTGGCAGTGTTAATGACTGGTAGTCTAGGGTTTGTGGGTTGGACCCCTGGCTCCGCAGAGATCAGCTCTTGTTTTGTTTTTTTTATTTGCCGATTTTGGATTAACTCTTTACCAAACAAAAAAATTTTAGACTCTTCCAAATTGAAAGCATTTGCAGAAACCCCCTCAAAAAATGATGGAAAAATTGAAATTTGTTTTTGAAAGGGAAGAAAACGTTTTGGGAAAAGGAGAAAATGCTGGTTACCAGCATTTTCTCCTTTTCCCTCAATGTTTTCAGAAGGCTTATTTCTCAGGGTCGTTTAAAGTCGGGATTGTGTGGTAAAGAGTTAATTTTGTTGTCAGTAGAAGATTCATTATTCTTTAACCTTGCACATTATTTTAACGCATCACCTAACGACAAAATTTTAGGCATGTCCAAATTAAAAGCATTTGCAGACGACAAAATGAATGTGGCTCAAAAATTGTTGTTTTGGAAAGGGTAGAAAACATTGTGGGAAAAGGAGAAAATGCTGGTTACCAGCATTTTCTTCTTTTCCCACATTGTTTTCTTAAGGCTTCTTTCTCAGGGTCATCAAAAGTAGGGATTATGTGGTAATTGGATAATGAAGGGTATATAAGAAAGCATCCATTGTCTATGAAAGAGAATTTTGCAAGTTACTGATAAAGAAAAGAAAATTCCAGGAACACATTCTCTGGTACACTGACTACTATGATACATATGGCATAAGGTATTGAAAACAGTTTTCAAGAGATGTACATTAGACAAAGAAACAAATTGGTAATGAAAAAATCTTTAATTGGGACAGGTTGCACTGTGAACCAGTTTGGATCCTCTGTAAATGGGTTTGGCCTGACTGGATGTGACATGGACATCTTTCTGGATATCTCTACAATGCATAGTAGAACATGGGAAGTCAAGGTACAGCGTATATTATTATACTGCAAAGAAATTTCTCGTGATCTGATTGGTTAACATGCCGGGAACATATATTATGTTCCCTGGCAAAAACCAGTTTGGGAAGTCAAGGTACAGCATATACTGTATTATTCTCCTACATTCAAACAGTTGAAGAATGCTCTGACAATAGCGGGCTTAGTGCAACTCCATGATGCATGGTACCAAGCAAGTTATCACAATGTTGTCAATCCGGAAAATCCATTTTGCAAAAACCCAACTGACACATGGGATAGATCAATCCTATGACATGCAGAAAATTTTAAGCCGGTGAAAAGTTAATTTTATGTCAGCCTGGGCAAACAGATAATTTGAACTGATTTTATTATCTACCAGATTTAAAACAGTCGGAGAGAAGTATAAGAATTATTTAAGAAATAATCTTTCTATTGTAGTTTATCATTTGATAATCGACAGCTGTGAGTTACGAGGCACAATAAATAATCTACAAGGGCGATAGCACGGATGGGTTATTCATTGCACCTTATAACTCACAACATGGGTTAATAGTTCAGCAAGACTGATTAATAAATAATAAATAATATTTTAAGAAGACTAACTAATGAATTACAGCTTAACCCTTTACCTAACAATCCCTGTTTTTTGTGACTCTGAAACAGAAGCCTTTTGAAAGCATTGTGGGAAAAGGAGAAAATGCTGGTAACCAGCATTTTCTCCTTTTCCAACAATGTTTTCTACTTTGCTGGAAGCAAATTTCAAATTTTAGGTTATTTTGTCTTCTGCAAATGCTTTCAATTTGGACATGTCTAAAATTTTATTCTTTGGTAAAGGGTTAACAAGACTTGACTAATATACATGAATTTTGCAGCCCATCAAGCTACCCTTTGTTCGCGATTTCAAGTTTCTGAAAGAAAAGCAGTGGGGACCTCTTTTACCAAATGACTTGTCAAAGATGAGCTTGGGTGAACAGTGTAAATTGATTTCCCGTATACTGACCGACAATATGGATGGTTTACTGGATGTGTCGGTCATCCCCAGCCAGCGGTGTCCATTGGTCAGGTTTAAGAATGCTGGGACAGATATCAAGTGTGATCTGTCAGTGAATAACAAGTAAGTTATGCTGTATTTTTCTCTCTCTATAACCTTAGCAACCTGTTTTATCAGACAGTTATATCTAACTATTATCACAAGAAAGGAGACTTTTGAGAACATTCTGGGTCAAGGAGACGATACTGATATCCTGATTACTGAATGCTGATTACCTGTACAAGTTTGACCCTTTACCACACAACCCAGAGTTTTAAAGACCCTAGACCCTTAGGGAAAGTGCTTTTGAAAACAATGTAGGGAAAGGAGAAAATGCTGGGAACCTGCATTTTCTCCTTTTCCCCACAATGCTTCCTACCCTGTGAGATATAGAAATTACCAACTAAAATATATTTAACCCATTATTACGCAAAATCTACTTTTGATGACTCTGAGAAAGATGCCTTTAGAAAACATTGTAGGAAAAATAGAAAATGCTGGTAACCAGCATTTTCTCTTTTTCCTACAATGTTTTTCTATTCTTCTCAAAACAAATTTCAAATTTTCAGTCACTTTTATTTTGTTGTCTGCAAATGCTTTCAATTTGGACAAGCCCAAGATATTGTCGTTTGGTAATGAGTTAATTTGTCATCTGTGAATGCTTTGAATTTGGCTTAGTCCAAAATGTTGTCATTTGGCAACGATTTAAGAGTATTTTCTCACTCAAGTGGTCCAAACTTTCTCCAGAGGTAATGGAATAATGTCAGAGCAAGACACTTCAGAGCTTAAGGCTAGTACTGATGAAACCCAAATCATACATGAGCATGTAAGCTGTTACTGTGATATGACTAAAATAATGTTGAAAGTGGCTTAAATCACCATGCAATCAATCAACGGATACCAGGAGAAGGAAGGATAGGCTTATTCTGAACACTATAGAAAAACTATCCTGTTTTTAACGAACCAGAGTAGACACTTTTAGAAACATTGTATGAAAAACAAAATATTTTCATTCAAGCTTAACCCTTTCCCAAACAATCCCTGGTTTTCACGACCCTGAGAAAGAAGCCTTCTGAAAACATTGTTGGGAAAAGGAGAAAATGCTGGTAATCAGCATTTTCTCCTTTTCCCACAATGTTTTCTACCATTAACAAAACAAATTTCATATTTTCAGTCACTTTTATTATTGTCGTCTGCAAATGCTTTCAATTTGGACAAGGCTAAAATTTTTTCATCTGGTAAAGAGTTAATTAAGATTTCCATCTGCAAATGCTTTGAGTTTGGATGAGCCTTTGAATTTGTTATCTGTTGAACAGTGCTAAAAAATGCCTGAGATATTTTGTACAGGTACCTAGAAGGAAGGCTCTTATAAAATACTTCATTTTTGTGGCTGTTCAAGTCCGTAAATGGTCTGCAACACATAAAAAAGAGGTATTTAGACATATGCATATAGTAAGGTCTAGGATTAACCTGGGCAGTCCATGCAGGCCAATCAAAAACAACACTTTCCATTTTTATGTATTTTTCTGTTACATGTTAGTCCATTGAAGAAAAAAATCTAGCATGGTAGTAAAGTGCTGGATGAGCCTGTGCGGACTGTGCAGGCTAATCCGAAAAGACACTTAACATATTGTCCGAATGCCCCTTTTCGAGTGTCTCAAGCCAAATATGAGTTGTGGTAAAGGAACACTATTATAAGAGCCCTTTAGTAAAATAATACTTCTTTAATTTTAATGAGATGCTCTTTTCCCATCCTAAGATATAAAATATTTACAGTTGTTCATAATCCATTTTCACAACCATTCTGAATTGCACTTGTAGTATATTTCATACTGGAGAAAGAAACACAACTTCTGATTGGTTGAACTAGTTTTAGCTAAAACCACTGGCTGAGTGAATCAGAAATTGTTTCGAGTGCAATTTAGGATGGTCACTGAAACAGCCCTCTGATTAAATTTCCTTATTCACTTTTTCTGTAAAATTGTTTAGTATTTTGCAATGTATATATTTTTCTCCTCCATACAGAATGGCCCTTCAGAATACGAAGTTGCTGTATTTGTATAGTGTACTGAACAGTAGAGTCCGACTACTGGTCTATGCTATACGATATTGGGGAAAGGTATGGTATCACCTGTTGTTAACCTTTAATCTGCTGATGTTATTTTCTTCATGTTCAATTGGCTGGACCTATCAGTGATATTTCATTGATAACAGTGTATTTGAATTGTCAGAAAATGCCACAAAGCTATACTGTATGTTTTGAAGTAGGTAACTTTTGTAATGCTCATTTGCAAAGGCAATGCTTCTGATAAGAAGAGGCAGATGCAATAATTATGCCAGCCAAAAGGATCATTTTTATTTATGTAAGAACCAAATGCTTTTGAAATTGTTTATATCTTTAGTAGGGATATGGGACAGAAAAACACTGAAATACAAACTTTTTCTTCAATTTTTTCAAACACATAATGAAAAAAGAACAGTATCACCTATTTTGTGTGATTTATTTTAACTCTTTACCACACAGTGATGACTTTCAGTGCCCCTTAGGAAGAAGCCTTTTGAAAACATTTTGGGAGAAGGAGAAAATGCTGGTAACCAGCATTTTCTCCTTTTTCCACAAAGTCTTCTAAGCTATCAACTTGAAAAATGCACCATTTGAGCCACTTTGAAATTCCCTTACATGCTTTCAGTTTGGCTAGGTCTAAAATTTTGCTTTGTGGTAACAGGTTAAAAGACAAAACACAAAAAGATGATGGCAATTTTTCAGTATTCTTGGCTTTCGGAAATTGTTGACAGACAGAAGTTGGATGGTGATATTTTTCCCGGTTGTCTAGAAAAGTTCTCTTTCACATAGCACTGGCTTGGTAAAGTTTACATAGGCTTTGTAAACTTTCTTAATCAGCAGTTTAATTGTTAACCAATCCTTTAACTTTCCTGCTTGATATTTGTCTGTCTTTCTACAGGAGAAAGACTTTTGTTGGAAGAAGAAAGAATGTTGAAATTGTTTAAAAACAGTTAAAATTATGTTTAACTCTACCTCTTTGTTATTTGGTAAAGAATTTATTAACCCTTTACCATACAACAAAATTTTAGACTGGCCCAAACTGACAGCATTTGCAGACGACAAATTAAACATGACTCAAAAACTAACATTTGTTTTGGAAGGGTAGAAAACATAGTAGGAAAAGGAGAAAGTGCTGGATACCAGCATTTTCTCATATTCCTACTATGTTTTCAAAAGGCTTCTTTCTCAAGGTCAATTAAAGTCATGCTTTCGATTTGGACCATTCTATAATTTTGTCGTTTGGTAAAGAATTAATCTATGCCATCCATGAAAGCCGCTGGTTATTGCCTAGAGATGGCACTGACAGGGTTAGTTTTCACCGTTTTGTCTGGGACAAAATTTTTCGTTTTTGGTCAGTTTTCTATATGACCAAGGACCAGTGTACCTTATGATTAAGACGGTTGTTAAAACAAAGTGGCTCATCCGTATCCATAAGTATGTGATGAGTTGCTTGGTGTGATGGATTATGGAGATGCATTACAGAGCATGGCTCAAATATATTTGGCGCTTACTGAGTTGAAAGCATAAATTTCTTCGGGTTAAGTAAAATTCATGTCTAGCAGATGATTGCTGTATAACTGTTACTGAAAAAGTAAAGTGATATGTTAGGGATAATTGATGTTGAAATATGTTTGTATATGAATTTACCTTAGGATGGAACACTGCAATTATAACGTTTTGGTTTAGACTTTTTTATCTTTCAGTGGATACATTCAGTACAAAATATGCCTTTTTGCTTATAGAAAAGAAAGTGCTGAATTGTATCAATTTCAACAGCGAAACCATCCATTTTTAGAATTATATTTCATCAGGAATATTTAGGGTGTTCAATCAACCCCTTTTCTCACATGAAATCTTTTTGAAAAATGAATGAAAATAGAAAAAAAACATATAAAGTACCAAGAAGCAATCAGAACAGTTTAGTCCAACCATTCAAGAACTAAGTATACCTGAACTGTGGACATGACTTTCATTACACTATTTTGAACAAAACTTCTTTTTAAATTTAAATTCTTGTAAACATTGTGACTTAAGTATTTTACTGTCCTACAATATTGTATAGAGCCATAGTCTAATGAAACTTGGTTTAATCAACTGTATCAAGTGTCCACCCATGTCGGCCAGCGCAATTCATGCAGGCTGACTGGTTCATAACTATTGCTATTGGCCATTTGTATATGTTAAAGGATCATTCTACCTCATGATTCAGGCAGCTGACAAAAAAAAATTATAAATGCAAATGCATAAGGTATTATGCATTATAAAGAAATATGACCCGTCACACTAAAAGGGACTATCTGGAAACTTCATGCTTCAATTAGATGAAAATAGATCAATGGTAGTGCAGGTCAATTTAAGTTGATAATTAAAAAACAATTGTATAACAAAGTAGGATGACCATTTTTATACAGAAAATATCATAAAAGCGAAAACTATCAACCCTGGTCAGACTGAGCGAATTGCGCAGTCTGACCAGGGTTGATAGTTTTCACAGTTCGCAGAAGGTCCATTTTTGCATGATGGGTCACAAATATTAAACTCCTGGGTCATACAGTTTATTAGGAATTTGCTGTTGGTCAGTTTATTATTTGCTATAGCAAGTTCAGTAACTTGTCAAGCATACCTTGTAACAAACTGAGTCATTCTAACAGGGTTATAATCTATGTATGCTATTGTTCTTTCAGATTAAAGGGATAGCAGGCAACAGTCAGGCTTCAACAAAGCTGTCCAACTATGCCTTGACTCTGCTGGTACTGAACTATCTGCAGAACCTAGAGCCTCCAGTTCTACCTACAATCGAGGCTCTGTCCAACCTACATGGTAACTTTAAAACCTTACGTTATGTCTTGCCGATCCTCGGTAGCTCAGTCGGGACTTGAGAATGTGTAGTCTAGGGTTCGATCCCTGGCTATGACCCCAGGCTCGGCCAATTTTTTTTCTGAGGATTGATGATAGTCACTGCGACAGGATTCACTCCTCTCCCATCACCGATCATTGTATCAATGATCATCATGTGGGAAAACAGCCAGTGGCTTTGAAAAAAACTGTGCAAAGTACTGGTAAAAGAAACTCCAGGAGTGCAGGGATAGTTGCATTGGCTGTCACTACTGCAACAACCACCATGAATTGACCATGAAAAATCCATCAAAAAGCCATTACCTAAAACCAATTAAAAGCGACATAATCCATGGCCATTAAATTTGGGTAAAACACCATCAATTTTTGGTAATCACCCATTAAAAGTTATGCCATTGACTTTTAATGGGCGCATTAAAAATATATTTCATGGGTCATTACTTGATGGTTAAAAAATTTAATGGTCAATTTCACGGGGTTCGTGGCCATGAAAAGCGACAAAACTCATGGGCCATTAAAATCAATTAATGGGTTTACCATAATTTCATGGCAATGTCATTGGATAACATCATGCCATTAAATTTCCAGTAATGGGGTCGTGTCTACCCATTAAATATATAATAATGGCCATGAACATTATTATATATGAATGTCATGGTCATTTAATGGCTAGTGAAAAAAGACCATTACATCTTCAGTAATGGTATAGGCTGTAAATTACATATTACATAATTTAATTTTAGACTGGACCAAATTCAAAGCATTTTCTGCTAAAAACATAAAGTTGTCTCAAAAATTTAAATTTGTTTGAGAAAGAATAGAAAGCATTGTGAAAAAAGGAGAAAATGATGATTCTTAGTGTTGTCTCCTTTTTCAACAATTGTTTTAAAAAGGCTGGTTCCTAAAGGTCTTAAAAAGATTTTACACTGTCAAAATTTTCATACACAAAGTAACAATGACAGGGCTTTGACAATACTGATCTGAATTGCTAAACTAAAACTGCTATGAATAACATTTATTTTCATGACCCCATGAGTGAAATCCTCTGAAAACATTTTGAATAACAATGAATTCCTCTTAAACAACAATTTCTTTCTACCTTAAAATATTTTCTATCATTTTAAGAAAACAAGTCCATCATTCGATACATGTTTTTTTTTTTTTTATCCTTTTGATCTCTAGATCTTGAAATGCTTTCAAGTTGGATAAGTCATGAATATACATGTACATGGTCATCTAGTAAAGAATAATCCTATGAAACCTGAAACTGTCTAGAACCAATCACGAGTTCCGACAACCTTAAGGAAGAAGGCTTTTGAAAAAAATACGATAAACAAAAAATCACGGTATCACCATGGAACTAAGAAAACTATGTTGAAGCCATAGGTCTTCAATCACCTTGACTGCATAAATATCTCGATAGGAATAATGACGTATAAAAATTGTGGTTTCAGTCTTTTAATTTCAAAATATTTGAAGGTAAGTCAGCAATTATTATAATAAAGTGTGTGAAAAGAACAAAGTCAATACAACAAACACAAGCCAGGACTGAGGACAAGTCTTCTTCTCCTTACTGGGTTAAATCGTCGTGTGTCCCTCAACTATTTGTTTTGGGTCGAACTGTCTTTGGGCCGAATGCTCTTCCACCAAAGTGAAAACAACCCCCACATTCAGTAAGATAAAAAACATTAATGTCATAAAATTGTTTATTCATATTCAGCAGTATTAGCTAGAACTTGCTTTTTTTTCAATTTCATTAGATCATAAGCAATTTAATATTTCACAACGGCAAGGCATCATCGATTTCACTTTGCACTTTTCCTTGTCCAAACCAAAATCTGCCTAAGTGTCTCTCCCATCAGTCAATTTCCTAGATATGTTTGTCATTTTCGAAAAAAGAAATAAGAGTCTTATGGTCAATTTATCAGCAAACTTTTGACTTCCTGGATTTTTCAAATGTACCGCTTCAAAATGCGCATGTCAGACAGGAAGTTTGACACTCTTCTTGGTCTTTATTTCTGAAGAGTATGCAAGAGGAATAGGTGTTTTCGTCCCACTGCTTGTTCCCCCCATAGCTTATTTGTCCGTACTTCTTTGTTTCAACCAAATTCAATATAGTATGAACAGATGTAATGAAGTTCCCTTGATCCAGAATGGTGTTATTTCAGAGATTTGGCCAAAAATATAAAAATATGTTTGTATTTTAAAAGCATTTTCACACGAAAGGATTAGCAGTAAAATGTGGTGACATACCAGTGGATTCAATTATACTGTATGAAATACATTTAGGTTAAAGTTTATCTGACCATGTCAAACTTACATTGGGCACTTCTTATCAATCGGAATTAATTCACAGACCCTGTAGTACATATATATACTTCATGTATAGTTTGTGCAAAATACACTTTATGCATGGTCTATGCAACTATACATTAAGTTTTCTGTAAAGTTGAACAAGCCTAAGAATATTTTTTCAAGTCAGTCCAGTGTATGTAAAGTGTACTGCAGAGTTGAGATACAAATTCAAGTCAGGATACCAAGAGAAACTGTATAAGTCCATGTAGGTTACATGACACATACTGTTTAATATACTGAAGTTTTTGCCATGTAGAAAAGGTGTACTAGTAGAAAAATTAATTTTTGCTGTGATCATTAAATGTGATAGGGTTCTGTGGTGTACTTACTGCATAATTTGTGAATTAGTATGCAGCATAATTATGTACCACATGCAGTATATTTATAATGTACTTCTGTGGTGTACTGCTATGTATGCAGCATATACACATATACATACAAGTACACTCTATGTTTCAACTGTTTTGTTTTATGATGTGTAGTGTAATGCCCATTAGTGTTGGTTTTATTCAATGGCTATTTCGTCAAGATACCCTTTAATGGGTTTAATAATGGGGTTTGCATTTTTTTCAGTGTCAAATTCAAAATCTTTTCAAGTATATTCCCATTAAATTACGAAATAATAGTCATCAACCATATGCGGAAAATTTTTAATGGCAGTGAATGCAGTTTCCTATGTGTGATGGCAATCAGTTTTTATTTACCTGCATGAATGAGCCCATTAATTTGAAATTAATTGGCATTAAACTTGTTAAGATTATAAATTAATGACCCCATGAATATATGTATGCCATCACATTAAGGGTATTAGACAAAATTCAATGTTTATTATGGCAGTTTCATGGGCAAATTGGCCATTAATGATGAAAATAATGGCTAGAAGCTAACACCATTAAAAAAAAAAGGAAAAATATTAATGGGTACCTTTAATGGTTTTGTTATTATTAATTGGCAATTTATAGGGTTTTAATGGCATTTTAATTGTTACCTTCTGCAGTAGTGTGTTGCGATATAACTAAAATAATGTTGAGACGGTCATTTAACGCCATACAATCAATTTATGTTATTTCTTTACCAAACAATAAAATCTTACACTATTCTAGATTCAAAACTGGTGCAGACGTCAAAGTGGCTTAATGAAGTATATCACAAATTTTTCTAACAGACACATTTTATTTTATTTTTTTAAACTTTGCACATACAAAGGTCATCATGTCTCGAGAAGATTGCTGTAAAGTAAAATGTGGGACACCATGTTTGACTCTGAGAAATTTGCCATTGAAAATTTACTAAACAACAAAATTGTAGACTTGTCCAAATTGAAAGCTCTTGCAGACGACAAAATAAATATGAGTCAAAATTGAAATTTGGTTTGGGAAGGGTTGAAAACATTGTGGGAAAAGGAGAAATGATGGTTACCAACATTTTGTTCTTTTCTCACAATGTTTTCAAATGGCTTCTTTCTCAGGGTTGTTCAAATTAGGGATTGTGTGGAAAAGAGTTAAAGTTCCAAAATTCAGCTTATGATATATCGAATGGAACATACTTTTCTGAAATGATTATTTAACCCTTCACCATATGACAAAATTTTAGACAGATCCAAAATGACATCAGATGACAAAATAAGCTTAACTCAAAACTTGAAATTTATTTTCAGCCGAGTAGAAAACATTGTGGGAAAAGGAGAAAATGCTGGTCACCAGCAGTTTCTCCTTTTCCCACAGTGTATTTTAAAGGCTTTTATCTCAGGGTCATAAAAACCAGGAATTGTTTGGTAAAAGGTTAAACAGTAATATTAACGGAAGATTATTTAAAAAAAAAACATCATTTTAATGAAAATTTATTTGGTTTTGCACAAAAAATGTATTCTTTCTCAAGGTCCTTTAACTCTGTACCAAATGACAACATTTTTACACTGGTCCAAATCAAAAGCATTCGCAGACAACAAAATAAATGTGGATCGAAAATTGAAATGTGTCATTAGAAGGGTAGAAAACATTGTGGGTGAAGGAGAAAATGTTGGTTACCAGCATTTTCTCCTTTTCCAACAATGTTTTCAAAAGGCTTCTTGCATAGGGTCCCTTTCTTCTTCTTGCATAGGGTCTTTTCCCACAATGTTTTCAAAAGGCTTCTTGCGTAGAGTTGTTAAAAGATGGGATTGTTTGTTTAAAGATTAATACCAAGATTATGTGGTAAAGGGTTAATTTTGAATGAGATTTTAGACATCAAATTTGGCAATTAACGAACTTACTTGTTATCACTATTAATTTTGTTCAATAACAGGTCCAGTTAACCGCACAAAGATAGAGGGATGGGATTTTACATTCGCCATGGACTGGCAGGTTATACCCCAGTCCTCGAATGCACAGTCTGCAGGTATATATAGCTTACATCCTTAACTCATTACCAAATGCCAAAATTTCAGGCTTGTCTAGATTGAAAGCATTTGCAGACGAGACAAAATAAAACTGACTGAAAATTTTGAAATTTGTTTTGTGAAGAATAGAGAACATTGTGGGAAATGGAGAAAATGCTGGTTACCAGCATTTTCGCCTTTTCCCATAATGTTTCCTAAAGGCTTCTATCTCACAGGCGTCAAAGATAGGGATCGTGTGGTAATGGGTAAAATTGGCTTTTTCCATGAACTCCTGTTTCTTTAAAGTTTTAACCCCCAAATTTTCAAAATGACCCCCAAACTTCATATGTGTGCTTTTGTTTGACGGGTGTGAAATGAGCCCCCCAAATAAGAAGATCAAGGAAAAACCTTGGACTACTTTTTTTACACTGAGCCCTGATGTGCAGTTAGTGGTAAACAGGACTTGAAACCCGGCCATCCTTGGTTTGAATCTACATATCAGCAAATTTGTTTAAGAGAATTTATGATAGTCATTGTGACAAGATTCAGTCCTTTTTCAATCCTGATAGTTTTTTCATCAATGGTTATGTGGGACAGATTTTATCAACAATGGTTACATCGGAAAGTAGTCAGCTATTGCCCACATGGCTTATTTATTGTGCATCATAACTCTCAACTGTGGTGTTTTGAAAGATATTGGTAGAAAGGTTATTTCTTAATTAAACCAATGCTGTATAGAGTAATTTACAAAAGTGATAGGGAAATAAACACCGTTATGTTTGGAGGGAAGAAGAAAACCATTCTTTTTTAATGACAAGGACAGTGTCGTTTTTAAAAACATAGTAGCAAAAGGAGAAAATGCTGGTTCCTACATTGACTCCACAATGTTTTCAAAAGTCTTCTTTACAGGGGTTGTTAAAAATTGTGATGATTGTGTGGTAAAAAGTTAAAAATTGGTTTGTCCAAGTCTGGTAAAGACATACTTCTCATTCCCTGTTTCCATTTGTTCAGCTGAACTCCTGTCTGGATTCTTCTCCTACTGGAGTGCATTCAACTTCCAAGACAATGTTTTGTGTACAAGGACGGGAAAAGAAGTTTCCTTCGTGAATTTCTTTGAGAAAGACAACATGGCTGATGGAAGGGTTCGTAGTTTTAAGGTAAGCCACAATTATTTTATCTTGTGTATAACACAATATACGAGGGTGGCTCTGGGAAGACAGACTTCAGCACATCTCCACGATATGTCCTACTGTGCAAGTCATCATATGATTATAGATTAAAAAAAACTGTTTGGTTATTTCCGTTTAATTTATCGTCGCTACCGGTTGCCCATCTGAGTGACGCCCCCGGAAGACGGTTATTTGTTACGGGGGATAGTGCAAGGATACAGGTCGAAACTATGAGAGCTTCGCCTGGTTCTTTAACATGCTTGACGTATAGCACCATCACACGGGACCTCGGTTTAATGTCTCATCCAAAAGACTATTAGAAATATTAGTTGGCCAGCCAGGGATTGGAACCCACAACCTGTAGTAACCGGAAACACAAGCCCTACTTTTAATGACCCTGAGAAAGAAGCCTTTTGAAAATATTGTGGGAAAAGGAGAAAATGCTGGTAACCAGCATTTTCTCCTTTTCCCACAATGTTTTCTACCCTTCTGAAAACATATTTCAATTTTTGAGCCACGCTTATTTTGTCGTCTGCAAATGCCTTCCTTCAATTTGGACCAATCTACAGTATTGCCATTTCGTAAAGGGTTAATCAACATTGAAATTGAAATAGTTGACGTGTATTTTCTAGGCCTCGTCCATGAATGTCCAGGACCCATTCGTGTTGAACCACAACATAACTCAGAACGTGAATGATAAGATGAGAGACAAGGTCATGAAGGAGTTCCGTATTGCAGCCATCAAGACATCTGTCTGGGGAAATGAGGGTTTCTCGATGAACAGTCCATCTGGGGTAGGTTTGGTTTGTTAAATAGAAGGATATTTTTAGCATTGTTCCATCCTTCCATCATCTTTGTGTGCAATAACATTTTATGTTAATGTAGTGTTTTTGTGTTTTAACCCTTTCCCAAACCACAAAATTTTAGACTGGCCCAAATTGAAAGCATTTGCAGATGACAAAATTAATGTTACTCAAAAAGCAAAAATTGTTTCCAGCAGGGAAGAAAAAATTGTGGGAAAAGGAGAAAATGCTGGTTACCAGCATCTTCTCCTTTTCCCACAATTTTTTCAAAAGGCTTCTCTCTCAGGGCCGTAAAAACTAGGGATTGTTTGGTAAAGGGTTCATTTGATGCAAAATGGCCAAATGGGAGCAATATTCATCTATGTGGTCGCGTAAAGTTTTAAAAAGGTCTTTTTCTGTGAGGGATATCATTTCGATGAAATTGCTTGTTTTTACCATTTGTTTGTTAGCATATTAATGTTTTGGAAGCAAGAGATGAACATATTTTAGGCTGTTTTTCAGAGAAAACTTAGAAGGTATTAACTTAGCCTTGTCCCCTTCTATATGGCCTACAGCCTGTGCAATCCCTGCGGACCAATCTGAAATGACACTTATGTGTTTTTATTCATGACACTTTTGTGTTTTTATTCATGACACTTTTGTGTTTTTATTCAAGACACTTTTGTGTTTTTATTCAATTTTCTGTGTTGTGCAAGTCTACTGCAGGACAAAATCTAATGCAGTCATGAAGTGCTGTCTCAGATCAGCCTGCGTAGACTGCACAGGCTGATCCAAGAGGACATTTTTAAGCAAATGTCTGAATATCCCTTTTCGTGTATGGCAGGCTATTTTTGGTAGCCTGCCTGATGGCCACTGCAGGTGAGCATAAGCACAGACATGCCATATGCCATTCTCTTGTTTATGTTTGAAAAATAAGTAAACATTTGTCAGTTGGACTGTCATGCATTTGGTCTGAATTTATGCAAGATCTGAAAAGAATATGTATGAATTAGGCAATCACACCTTATAGAGACAGACAGTTTACCCCGGGATTCTTGAGAAAAAAAACGAGAGATTGATTGTAATAGCATTAGAGTAACAATAAAAGCCAAATGTGAAGGTATTTAACCCATTACCACACAATCCGTACTTTTGATGACCCTGCGAAAGAAGCCTTTGGAAAACATTGTTTGAAAAGGAGAAAATACTGGTAACTAGCAATTTCTTCTTTTTCCCCAATGTTTTCTTCCCTTCCTAAAACAAATTTCATTTCTTTAATCACATTATTTAGTCATCTGCAAATGCTTTCAATTTGGACCAGTCTAAAATTTTGTCGTTTGGTAAAGAGTTAAATGAATTTGAATTCATATCCTACCATTCAAAAGTAGATGATAATTGTGACAATGACAATCTGTCATTTTATGGTTTTTCCAAGTATAAGCTGCTGGCCTATGGCCTAGAAATTAATTGCGGAACTAGGTTAAAACCTGAAAGGTAGCTAGCTATGTGTATTGTGTACTTTTTGACTGATTCAAAAGTTTTGTTTTTTTTTCTACCAGCTACTAATAAGACCTGACCAAAGATAACACAATTGATGTATTTTCCACACTTTTAAATGGTATAATTTAAATCTAAATGTATTATGACATGTGCTTTTCCTGTATTAGGCCTTTAATCGACATTCATCCGCAGAAAGCAAATAATTAAAGGTAGCTCTATAGAAAGAACACATTGTTTTTTATGTAGAAAAAGAAAGGGAAAATGCCAGGATAGAAGCTTTTTCCCCATTGCCAATGATTTTTTTATCATTAGCTATGTAGGAGACACGAATGTATGGGATAAAACCTTGGCAGTTTCATCTTGATTTGAATCTTGTGATGAATGGAAGAGCATTTGGAACTACATATATCTCACTGTACAAGTTCTATTTGGAACTAGGTGTCTCTCAGCACAAGTACTGTTTAACTCTATATCAAACTGACAATTTTTTGGACTGGACCAAATTCGAAGCATCTGCAGACAACAAATTAAATCTTGGTAATGTTATGGTTTCTGACTTTGATAGGTTAGAAAATATTGTGGGGAAAGAAGAAAATGCTGATTACCAGCATTTTCTTGTTTTTCGCACAATGTTTTCTGTAGGCTTCTTTCTCGAGGTCGTTAAAAGTTGGGATTGTGTGGTTAAAAAAAAAGAAAAAAAAGGTTTCTTGATATTGTTCTTTCAACCAACCTGGAAAAAAACAACATGTTAAAACTAAACACATTGCTTGGTATTTTGGGATTTAAATAAACTTGTTTAGCACACAATACCTACATGTACTTTTGATGACCCTTAGAAAGAAGCCTTTAGAAAACATTGTGGGAAAAGGAGAAAATGCTGGTAACCAGCATTTTCTCCTTTTCCCGCCATGTTTCCTATCCTTCACAAACCAAATTTCTATTTTTGAGTCACTTTAACTTTGTCATCTGCTAATGCTTTCGATTTGGACCAGTCCAAAATTTTGTTGTTTGGTAAAGAGTTAAAAGAGGAGTTTATTTCATACTTACAGGGTGGAGACCTGGTTCACTTGTTGAACAATGAAGTACCTGACATTGTTACACAAGAAGAAGCTGAGAGACTGGAGGCTGAGAAAGAAAAGGCCTTGATGCCCAGGAAATGGGACAACTTTGAGTTTGATGTTAGTTTTAGTCTCTGTCACTTGATGATCTGCACCTGTATTCACCAACCATTCTTAAGAACGTTCTTTGTCTTATACTCCAGAATTTTCTTCATTTGAAAGTAACACAACTTTTAATTGGCTAAACCAAATCAGAAGTTGTGTTACAAATTCTGTAAACCTTGGAGAATAAGACTAAGAATATTCTCAAGAATGGTTGGTGAATACGGGCCCTGAACTAAATGGATTCATGATGATATATTGTGTATGGACGGCTAATGACGACACTTTTTTCCATATAGACAACTGTCTGATCGTAGCATACTTTTTCCAGCGCATAGAAATATTATCTTATCACCAATTCCTAGTTTCATTTCCGTTGTCTGCTCATGACGTATTCTTCTAAGATTTGACCTGTCTGCAATGATGCATCATGTTGCCATATGCTAGGGAAAAGTAGGGCTTAATCCGAACAATTTACCAAGCCAGCTGTAGGGGCTGTTTTAAAACTCTTTCCCACACTATGACGACTTTTGACGCCCCTCAGAAAGAAGCCTTTTGAAAACATTGTGGGAAAAGGAGAAAATGCTGGTAACCAGCATTTTCTCCTTTTCCCACCATGTTTTCTACCCTAACATAGCAAAATTGACCCATTGGAGCCTCTTTGAAATTGTCGTCTGCAAATGCTCTCAATTTGGATTGGTCCAAAATTTTGCTGTGTGGTAATGGGTTAATAATTAGCTGGTGAATAGGTTACATGCTAGCTAATCACAGCTGAATGAATCAGACCGGATAGCCTTTTTTTGAGTAAATATTTATTTCAGTTTGAAATTCAAAGTATTGGTTGTCATGTGGAAAAGTAGTCCGGTTCTGTACCCAGAATGTCTAAATTAAATAGATGTGTATTTGTATGATGCCATCTAGTGGGAGATATAGAGGATATTTGTTTTTTTCGGTGTAAGATCGAAATTTATTTCATTGAGTGGACACCATCGGTAATATTTTCACGAGTGGCTGCGCCACTCGTGAAAATATTACCGATGGTGTTCACGAGATGAAATAAATTTCGATCTTTCACCGAAAAAAACAAATATTCTATTTATTTTATGCTTTTAACCCTTTCTGGGAGGAGCTTTATCAAAATTCAGTACAATTCTTTTTCCTCATTCCCCGTAGTGTACCCTTCCCGCATAGCAACGTTACGTCAAGCGCGAGAAATATAAGGTATATGACGTCATATTTCCCATCTGGTTGTTAGGCACGCGCAATTTACCTAGGCGACAAGAACGTGAAAATCGGTATTTTCACTGGTGGTACCATTGTAAGATCGAAAAATATTTTCACTGCTATTTCTCGATATCCCACCGGAAAGCATGAAATAAAATGGGTTTATTTCTGAAAAAACATGGCTGCTATTCATATAAGCCATGCACTGCACAAAAGAGGTTCTGACCTCAAACTCATTACCAAACGACAATATTTTAGGCTTGTCAGAATCAAAAGCATTTGCAGACGACAAAATAAAAGTGACTGAAAATTTGAAATTTGTTTCGTGAATAGTAGAAAACAATGTGGGAAAAGGAGAAAATGCTGGTCATCAGCATTTTCTCCTTTTCCCGCTATGTTTTCTAAACGCTTCTTTCTCAGGGTCGTCAAAAGTAGAGATTGTGTGGTAATGGGTTGAAACACATTTTTTCATAGAAACAATTTTCCTATTGTTGCATACTTTTTGCATGTATACAGACTTTTTTTATCATCAATTACTACGCTCACTTCTTCAAAAAAAAGCCTGTCAGCCACTATCCATAATTATACTCCATGCTTTGTGTAAAGGGGATTCTTGCCTTTCAGGAGCAAGTTTAATTATTTGAGTTACATTTAAATTTCATGCGCAAATTTTTCAGTGTGCACTAGTCTAAAATATTATATTGTGGCAAAGAGTAAGGACATTGTGTCACTTCTAACATATCATCTACAAATGCATTCAGTCTATAGATTGAAATATATCTGAAATTCTGTACTTGGGAATACATCTAAATATTGACTGAAAATACAAAATGATAAACTTTTAGACTGGTTCAAATCTAAGGCATTCACAGAAGGTAAAATAAATGCCAAGCAAATGATGTGAATGTCTTTAAAAAGTACAGGAAACCACTATTTTCTTTTGTTTGTTAAAAAAAGCAAAGGCTGTTTAAACTGGGGCTTGTGACTGTGTTGTAAAGGGTTTATCTCTTCAATAGAACAAAATTTTACAGTTGTTTGAATTAAAAGGAGCTGTAGAATATGAAATGGATATTTCCGAAATAACTGAATCATTCTTAGGGTAGAAAAAAATTGAGGGAAAAGGAAAAATGCAGGTTATCAGCATTTACTCCTTTTCCCACAATATTTTCTCAAGTCGTCTTCTTCAGGGTAATTTCAATTCTGGATTATGTTTTAACCCTTTACCCCATAAGGCATTTCTATGGTATCTTAAATTTGTCCTTAAATAACAGCAAGGATAAAGCCGTTTCTTATGTGTATATGACACCCTTTGATAGCATAGAAAACATTGTGACAAAAGGTGAAATTGCTCGTCACGAGCAATTTCACCTTTTCCCCCAATGTTTTCAAAAAGCTTCTACAAGCAATGCATAAAAAAGAGTATCTATGGAGTAAAGGGTCAAAGGGTTAACAGAATGATTGTTCTCATTACAGGTGACTTATAAACCTTCTCAATTAACATCCAAGATAATCAAAGAACTACAGAAGAGCCCTAACTACAGAGCAGAATGGTGCAGGAAAACCTGTAGATTTATAACTAGAGTCCTGAAAGATGTATGGTCGACTATTTTCTTTTTTTTTTAAACTAATGTTTTTATACATTTTTCCAATATTATAAGGAAAGGTCGATGTATTGTTGTAGCTTTGACGCCCTGTGTTGTTGGCATCAAGCCCTTTGCATCATTACACTAAAATTGACTTTTTATGATATCTGTTTTTACTTGAGATAGTTTCTCCGTACTTGGACGAGTTGTTAAGTATCAAAAGGGAAATCTCATGCTTTACACTTCTATCTGTTGAGAGCCATAGGCAAAAAACAGAAACATCCTTTGGATGGCATAGATCTTGCTGAGACAGCACAGAACATGCAGTCTGTTCTTGGATATATGTCAGCTGCTCGTTTAGCCAAAATAATGAAAATTTGTAACGTTTCAATGGAGTGGATTGTCAGCAGTGGAAAGAAGTCAAGTTAATGTATTTGTGACGAAGGAGCTTACCAGTTTTTTTTTTTTTCCCAGATTTTGATGATAACAGTGGAGGAATTGCAGGAAGCCACAGATGAGATGAAAGAAAAGCTTCGTGTGGAGAGGGAAAAGAAAGAAGCTGCAGATAGACATGATGCAGAAATCTTGTAAGATTGTTTCTCAGTATTTTATATGTGGCCTGCAACATGCAAAAAGAGGCATTCTGACATTTGGGTAAAGTGCAATTTGGATTAGCCCCTGTGGATTGTGCACATCTTATAATAAGAGACGACACCTTCTATTTTTATGTCATTTTTTTGTTTTGCACAAGTCTACTGTAGCACAAAATAGAATACAGTCATAAAGTGCCCTCTCGGATGAGCCAGCACAGGCTTCATCCGTGACGACACTGTATGCAAATATCGGAATGCCCCTTTTCGCGTAATGTAAGCCATAAAGTACCTGAAGCATGCGATTTGGTAGCTCTGTGGTTAGTGCATCTGACTTGTGACCTGGTGGTCGTGAGTTGAATACTATGTGCAGGCAAACTTTCTTTTAACCCGTTACCACACAGAAAAATTTTAGACCTATCCAAATTGAGAGCATTTGCAGACGACAATTTCAGACTGGCTCAAATGCTACAGTTTTGCCTTGATAGGGTAGAAAACTTCGTGGGAAAAGGAGAAAATGCTGGTTAACCCTATATAATGCATCAGAGAAATGCACTAGCGCCCCTTTTGTTAGAACATGGTTTAATCCTTTTACAGCATGATAAGACTTAACTCCCTGAGAAAGAAGTTTTTCTTTGATAAGGTAGAAAACATTGTGGTAAAAGAAGAAAATGCTGGTACACCTAGGAAAGAAGCCTTTCGAAAACGCTGTGGGAAAAGCAGAAAATAATGGTAACCAACATTTCCTCTTTTTCCCACAATGTTTTCTACCTTATCAAAGAACAATTACATCAGTTGACCATCATTGAAATATTTGTCTGCAAATGCTTTCAGTTTTGACAAGGCTAAAACTTTGTTGTGTGGTAAATGGTTAAATGTACATGTATTGTTGTATGTTACTTGCAGAAAGAGAAGAGAAGATAAGAGAAATGAAAAAAGACGAATAGCTGAAGAAAAATTCAAAGAAAGATGTGAAGCTCTGAAGAGAGGAGAGCCCTTTCATCCCAATGACAAGAAACAATCCAGTGAGAGTGCCATGGAACAGGGTGCAGGGGAAGGCCAACAGGAAGAAGAAGAAGAAGAAAATGGTGAAGAGGAGGCTTCAGCATCTGGTGGACAGAAAAGGCCAAGGTAAGTGACGAATCAGTGATGACTCTGATTTAACTCATTACCAAATGACAATATTTTAGACTGGTCCAAATTGAAAGCATTTTGCAGACGACAAAATAAAAGTGACTGAAAATTTGAAATTTGTTTTTTGAAGGGTAGAAAACATTGTGGGAAAAGGAGAAAATGCTGGTTACCAGCATTTTCTCCTTGTCCCACAATGTTTTCTAAAGGCTTCTTTCTCAGGGTCGTCAAAAGTAGGGATTGTGTGATAATGGGTTAAGGGCGGAGCCTGGTCCTACTGAATCTGTGATCACCAAGCTTTCCAAAGAATATTCATAGTCTGAAGAATTTTTTAAATTTGAAAGTAGAGTCTGATTCCTTCGAAAACTCTGGTTGTCATGGCAACAAAACTAAAAAAGGAATTAGCATTTTTAGCTCACCTGAGCACGAAGTGCTCATGGTGAGCTTTTGTGATCACCCAATGTCCGTCGTGCGTCATCCGTTGATCGTCGTCCGTCGTCCACAATTTCTTTAAAGGGCAAATCCTAAGATTTTTTGACCATACTGTTTTTTTGCTCCAATCAGCTGCAAATGATATTAGTAAACACGTGTCCATCAGTTTTCATAAATACTACTCTGTAACATGCCATAAATCACGCTCGAATTGTCACGCTGATATACGGCCCCAAAAACGGTGCATGGCTTACTTCCCCTGATTCGCTAATCTCTCGTACCTGTGTGACGTCATAGTCGCGTAAGCCTGTGTTTACAGTCGGTAGAAATAAGTAGGAACGCTGATGATTATACGCAGATATCTGAGTATTAACATAGAATTCAGCCGAAAAAATGGTAAATTGTGCAGCCTATGGCTTCAACGTCGAATCAGGAACACATAGAATTAGTATGTTCAAATTTCCGAAGGAATTAAAAAGGAGGAAACTATGGATTCAACGTTTAAACCGGGGCCGGACAGTAACGGAGGATTTTGTGCCATCAGTTCATTCCAAATTGTGTTTGAAACACTTCGAGGACAGTCAGTTCTTAATAAGTCCAAAACTCGTAAAAGAAGTTGGTTATAGGAATATTAGGCTGCGATTAAAACCTGATGCTGTGCCGACATTGTTCGAAACTCCGAGTCGAAATAAGATAGGCCATATTTAAGACAGACATTCCGCAATGGCAATCTCCAAAAAGAAAAACAAACATAAGGTCGGTAATTCCTTTAATTGTTTTTCGTAATATTTTATCCTTTTCTAGATCTACATTCTGGACAAAGTGGAAATTGGTGCCGTTTTCTCCCTTTTTTTCCCCAAATGTTTTCAACATTTAACCCTTTACCAAGAGACAAAATTTTAGAATGGTCCAAATTAAAAGCACTTGCAAACAAAGTAAACCTAACTGAAATATTGAAATTTGTTTCCACCAGGATAGAAAACATTGTAGGATAAGAAGAAAATGTTGGTTACCAGCATTCTCTCCTTTTCCCACAATGTTTTAAAAAGGCTTCCATCTCAGGGTTGTAAAAACCAGGGATTGTTTGGTAAAGGGTTTATTTGCACATGACCAAAAATGGTAATCAAAAAGTTGAAATGAAATTTGATTTGGAAAGGATGGAAAACATTATGGGAAAAGGAGAAAATCTTAGCATTTTCTCTTTTCCTCACAATGTTTTCAAAGGCAACAACATAACATATTCATCCAAATTCATAACATAGATTTTGCAAGTACCAAAGTCTGGATTGTTCAAATGATGTTAACTTTCAAGTGTTTCAGCTTTTTCTTCCTTTTCCACAATGTTTTCAAAAGGCTTCTGTCTCAGGGTTGTAAAAAAACAAAGGGTCAAGAGACCATTCACCAAACACAAAAATTTTAGACTGGTTCAAATTGAAAGCATTTGCAGACAACAAAAGAATTGTGAACCAAAAATATTTGCAGCGGATTGGAGTAAAAAACAGTATGGTCAAAATATATTAGGATTTGCCCTTAAACAGTAAACATCTTTTGCTTCCCACACTGTTTTTCAAACATTCTTTCTTTGGGTATTGGAAACTAGACCTAGGGTTTGCATGGTAAAGGGTGAAGTCAGTATCTGGCTACCCCTAGTCATGCTCATAAATGTTAATCCATCACCGGCCAGTTGAAACAATACAGGAAATGGTTACATAACATTTGCATATCTCACCCCTTTACTCTGTAATGTTTGTTTGTGACAGTAAACCCATGTTACAGCTTTTATCCCGTACACTTCTTCTCTTAGACATTTCACTCTTAAAAATGATTTGACAACTTATTATCATTTTGAACAAATTTTGAATTGTATCTTTACATTTCCGATTTGTGGATATTTCCCTGTTCCTCTCCATACTCTGTCTTCTAGACAGGCTACTGAGAGAAATCTTTTGTTTTTACGACCCTTGTAAAGATAGAAAAAACTTTCGAAAACATTATAGGTAAAAGAGAAATGTTGCTGACCAGTATTTTCTCCTTTTTCTACAATGTTTTTTACCCATCAAAAACAAGTCCAAACATGCGAGTTAAATTCAATTTGTTGACTCTAATTGCTTTCAATTCGGTTGAGTCAATAAATTTGATGTTTGGTAACAATTTAACCCTTTCCCAGACGGCAAATTTTGGACCAGACCAAATTCAAAGCAAAATTCAAATTCGGATACTGCTCCCTGTGAACTTAACCAGAACTTGTGCCCAATGTGTGGGATTTATATTTAACCCTTTACCAATCAATCCATAATTTTTACGACCCCGAAGACAGCAGACTTTTAAAAACATTGTAAGAAAGTAACCAGCTACCTAGTAGAAAGTAACCTAGTAACCAGCATATTCTCCTGTTAACACAGTGTTTTACTCTACTGGAAAAAAATTTCAATTTTTAAATTATATTACTTTATTTTGTCGTCTGCAAGCTATTTCAGTTTGGACCTGTTTAATATTTTGTCGTATGGTAAAGAGTTAAAAGTAGAAAATATTGTGGATAAAGGATAAATTGATACAAACGTGGTTACCCAGAATATAAAATAATTTTGATGATTGTCTTAACGATCTCAGAACATATTATTTTCTCAAATTTCACGCTTGTTAACAGCATTTCAAACTATTCTTATTCTCACGAAAATCGCGATTTATTGTGTAACCCTTCACCCATGAGAGAACAAATTTTGTACCTGTCAATGTTTACAGAATTCTTTACAAGGTACAAATATAGAATCCACCAACAAATAGTTAGAACTAACATCTCACGATTATCAATCGTAAAAGTCAAGAAATCGGTTATTTGACATGAAACTAAAGTGTAGGAGAAATGTCTTTAAAAGTGTCGGGGAACTGTGTAGTCGTGGAACTGTCTTGAAACCGTCTTTTTTATTATTATTATTATTAATGCCACCCGTAAATCTACTGAAAATACTTCAAGTGAAACAAAGCTTATGCCGTACACTTAATTTTATCATGTATCGAATAACATTTCTGTAAGCGACGTTCGCTCCGTAGCCTAATACATGTAGGCGTGATACTAATCACGCTGTTCAAAAGTCCGGCATAACATCGTTATTTTCGCCATTGGTGGGCGAATTTTTACTTTTAGGCCTATCCTCATCATCAGAAACTATTAAGTTTCATTAAAAACTTGGTGGTACATGTACGGCCTTACCGGCCTAGAATCGTGTATTCCTTCGTCTTAAATATCGCTCATTTCACTATCTGAAACAAGGTCCATATTGAAACAAACGCTCCTATGACGTCACAGATCAAGGTGCGCTACAATAAGTAAGGGAGGTAAGCGATGCAAGAAAAACTAATAAGCAAAAATATAAATTGAAAAAAAGTACTTTTACTAATTTTTTTTTCAAATTACAATATTACCAGGTTGCCATTTGATAGATGTAGATTTCAAAATTAATCATATCAGAAACTTGTTGATTTGCCCTTTAAACATCTTCTCCTCCCAAACTACTTGGCCAATCTTGATGAAACTTGGCAGGGATGTTCCTTGGCTGAAGCTCGACCAAAGTTGTTCAAGAGATTGAATTCCAGCCATAACTCTGGTTGCCATGGCAACCAAAAGGAAAGAAATAGCAAAATCTTTGAAAATCTTCTTCTCTGAAACTAGATATTTGGTATGTAGCATCTCCTAGTGGACCTTTACCAAGATTGTTCATATGATGCCCCTGGGGTCAAAACTGGCCCCGCCCCGGGGGTCACAAGTTTGAACCATAGGAACAAAGAAGGAAAACTTTAAAAATCTTCTTCTCTGAAACTAGAAGGTGCAGAGCTTTGATATTTGGTATGTAGCATCTCCTAGTGGACCTCTACCAAGATTGTTCATATGATGCTCCTGGGGCCAAAACTGGCCCCGCCCCAGGGTCACAAGTTTGAAACAAAGGAACAAAGAAGGATAACTTTAAAAATCTTCTTCTCTGAAACTAGAAGATGCAGAGCTTTAATATTTGGTATGTAGTATCTCCTAGTGGACCTCTACCGAGATGGTTCATATGATACCTCTGGGGTCAAAACTGGCCCGGCCCCAGGGTCACACATTGGAAAACATAGTAACAAAGAAGGAAAACTTTAAAAATCTTCTTCTCTGAAACTAGAAGGTGCAGAGCTTTGATATTTGGTATGTAGTATCTCCTAGTGGACCTCTACCAAGATGGTTCATATGATACCCCTGAGGTCAAAACTGGCCCCATGGGTCACAAGTTTGAAACATAGGAACAAAAAAGGAAAACTTTAAAAATCTTCTTCTCTGAAACAAGAAGGAGTAGAGCTTTGATATTTGGTATGAAGCATCTGCTAGTTGACCTCTACAAAGTTCGTTCACATGATGTCCCTGGGGTCCAAACTGGCCCAGCCTCGGGGGTCACAAGTTCGAAACATAGGAACAAGGAAAGAAATCTTTAAAAATATTTTTCTCTGAAACTGGAAATCGTAGAGCTTTGATATTTCATTATGTAGCATCTTCTAGTGGACCTCTACCAAATACGATACGATGATCTTTTCGGAAAAGAAAGAATTTTCATTGTAGACCTTTACTGCTTAGTACTCAGGTGAGCGATGTAGGACCATCATGGTCCTCTTGTTTACAATCTTCTTGCCTGAAACCACAAGGCCCAGGGCTGCTGAATTTGGCATGGAGCTTTATCTAATGGATCTTTAATGAGTTTCTTCGTATTACAGGCATGGGGTCAAAACTGGCTCCATTCCAGGGATCACAAATTCAAGATGGGATTCCATATATAACTCCTGTTTTAAAAGATAAAGTTTGTTGCTATTTACCTCCCTTGATTATCAATCTGCAGTGATACATGATTGGTGCCTAGGTATTTAAGTTTTTTTATTAAAAATATTCTGTTTTCAGGGAGACTGATGCATTTTGGTCCTAATAGTTATGTTCCCTGGAGTGGAATATTAAATTCAAAGTAATATTTTTATCATTCAGGTTTCATTTCCAAGAACTTATCCTATTATGTCAGTGAATAAACCTACTTGTTTAACCTGACATTGTTAAATGTTTTCAATAGCGTTCTCTGGTAGGGTCATGAACTCTTCAATTTGTGTGGTAAAGGGTGAAAAGCCAGTGGAGAGATATAGGGCCATTATGGCCCTCTTGTGTTTAACTCTTCACCACACAATCCCAACTTTGAACAGCCCTGAGAAAAAAACCTTCAGAAACATTGTAGGAAAAGGAGAAAATGCTGGTAACCAGCATTTTCTCCTTTTCCAACAATGTTTTCTATCGTCCCAAGTACATTCAATTTTTTGGTCACATGAATTTTGTCGTCTGCAAAATGCCTTCAATTTGAAGAAGTCTAAAAATATGTAGTGTGGTAAAAAGTTAACTGACTGAACCATGAGGTAGACTGATCCCTTGTAGTATGGAAATGTCGCCAATTACATCAACAAATTTTGATCCAGGTCCGAGTGGCCGGACTGCTCAGGGTGACTTGGGTCAACACTTCAGATTTACCCAAAACCTTTTTTACAAGGGTATGGCTTAAATAAATTTTTCACCTTTTATTTTCAGGCCTCCAAGTATATTTGACCTTGAAATGGAGACTCCAAAAAGATTTCGAGGTCTGAAGAAATTTGAATTCAGTATTGACGATTTGATTGAAGAAGATTCGGATGATGGAGAGGAACTGATCAATTACAAACCGGAGGAGCCTGCCCTGAGGTACAAAGAGGACACCGGTTCTGAGGTCAGCTGCCAGTATTTTATGAGAGCCTGGTGTATGACATGGGCTAGAAGGAAAAAGGTAAGTGGATTATCAAACCTTAGATATGAAGATTTAACTCTTTACCACACAATTCAGACTTTAAACAATCCTGAGAAAGAAGCCTTTTGAAAACATTGTAGGAAAAGGAGAAAATTCTGGTAACCAGCATTTTCCCCCTTTCCCACTATGTTTTTTCTACCCTTCCCAATACAAATTTCAATTTTTGAGCCACATTTATTTTGTTGTCTGCAAATGCTTTCAATTTGGAAAAGTCTACAATTATGTTGTTTGGAAATGAGGATTGAACTCTTTACCACACAATCGGAACTTTTTACGACCCTGAGAAAGAAGCCTTTTGAAAACATTTTAGGAAAAGGAGAAAATGCTGGTAACCAGCATTTTCTCCTTTTCCCACCATGTTTTTCTACCCTTCCCAAAGCAAATCTCAATTTTAATTTTTGAGCCACATTTATTTTGTTGTCTGCAAATGCTTTCAATTTGGACAAGTCTAAAATTTTGTCATTTGGTAGAGAGTTTAACTTTCACAACACAATTCCGAGTTTTAATGATCTTGAATGGGGCGGCTATTGAAACATAGTTGGAAAAGGAGAAAATTCTGGTAACCAGCATTTTGTCTTTTTCGCCTAATTTTTTGTATCCTTTCAAAGACAGTTTCCATGGGTTTAGACAGAAAAGACCTTTATTACCAAAAAAGCAAAAGTATGTGTGCACTTTTTGCGCGGTGGGTCACATATTGAAAAGATGTTCATGTATTTTGTTGAAAACAGAAATAAAGGTATATTTATCTTTTCAGGTTAAGAGCTATTTGATGCACCAAGAAGGTAGAACGGAGGAAGGAATTCCCATGGAGAAGATGATTTCGTCCACCATTTGGCAGAATGACGGAGCTCCGCTGAACAAGCCAGTTGTGGGTTTCTACTGCTACATGAATTCCCACATTTCTGAAACGGAGACCAAGGTTACAATCCGTATGGATTGCAAGGAGGGGGAAAGAGATTTTGGTACATTCTTTCAGTTCACCAAAATGTATATGTATAGGATGTTAGAGAAATTCTTTAACTGATATGGACTTCTGTATGTTCCATTGGGCTGCAATTGCTAGCAAGTTTGAAATTAATTGTTAGCCTATACGCTTATTTTGAATCGTTCTTTGAAAGCTACTAGAAAAAAAAAAGAACCACTTTGACATAACAAGTCTTTGACATTCGGTTGATAAAGGAAACTTGATTCATTTATGTACTTTGTAAACATTGATATTGTTATTTGCTTTTGATTTGTTTCTGAATAGTTGTAACAATTTCTTTACACAGTTTGTTGTTTCAGTACACATTGTCTGTTTTTTCACTGAGCCACTGAGCACCACAAAACTTTAATGGACATGGTTATTCCTGAAAGTCAAAGATATTGCAACACAAGCTTATTTTAGTAAGAAAACTTTACAGTACATTAAAACTTAGCAAGGTTATTCTCCTATATGCTTGATCAAACAAATGAACAATATGGCCTGCAATACGCAAAAAGGGCATCTGGACATTTGCGTAAAGTATCATCTCGGATCAGCCTACGCAGTCCACGCGTGCTAACTCGAAACGGCAATTTATGACGACATTTTGTCCTAGAGTTTACTTAGGCAAAACAGAAAATTAAATAAAGTTGGGAAGTGTCGTTTCAGATTAGCCTGCACAGGCTGCAGGGTGATCAGATACAACATTTTACACAAATATCTGAATGCCCCTTTTCTGGTAAGTCTGATCTTGATCTTTGCCATTCAGTAAAGCCTCTATTTTTGTCTTTAGAGCTAAACCCTTTACCACAAGACAGAAATTTTAGACTCTTTGAAGCTTCTGTGGACAACAAATTAAATGTTGCTTAGATCATGAGATTTGTCTTTAACTGGGTTGAAAACTGTGGGAAAAGGAGAAAATGCTGGTTACCAGCATTTTCTCCTTTTCCCACATTTTTTTCAAAAAGCTTCTACCTTGGGGGTTGTTAAACATTGGATTACATAAAAGGGAAAGATTCTGAAACTAGTTTTATACATTTACTCCTTTGTCTCTTAATATATTCAAAAAGTCTTCTTTCTCAAGGTCATTTAAAGTGTTGACAGTGAAATTTTTATGACATATTGTGCAAATGTTTTTATGTTCTATGGGATTCATAGAGAAATCTCTTGTTCTATTAACGCCTCCATTCGTTGTTTTCTTTTCATTGCATAATGTCTAACAATCGTGCAAAACAACAAAATTTTAGACTTGTCATCATTGAAAGCATTTGCAAACAGTAAACTTAATGTGACTAACGTGAGTGGTTTTGTGTTCGAAACAGGAGGAAACATTGCAGGAAATGTAGAAAATGCTGATAAATAGCTTTCTACTTTTCGTACAAATTTTTCACGATCATTAATTCTTTTCAGGCTCATTTAACCTTTGAATTGTCTTGTAAAGGGTTTTGTTAAAATTCTGTTATGTATGTCTATAAACTTACATGTTGTACTTGTCATAAATGATTTTTCTGATCTGGAATTTGAAAAAAAGATCTTTTCAATATTCACGAGCCATTCTCTGGCAAAAGGGGGCTTAACCCATTACCACTCAATCCCTACTTTTGACGCCCCTGAGAAAGAAGCCTTTTGAAAACACTGTGGGAAAAGGAGAAAAGCTGGTAACCAGCATTTTCTCCTTTTCCCACAGTATTTTCTACCCTTTCCAGAACAAATTTCTATATTTCAGTCACCATTATTTTGTCGTCTGCAAATGCTTTCAATTTGGACCAGTCCAAAATTTTCTTGTGTGGTAATGAGTTAATGCATCTCTCTGATACATTATACCAACTAACCCTATACCACACAATAACAACTTTTAATGATCCTGAGGAAGAAGCCTTTCGAAAGCATTGTGGGAAAATGAGAAAATGCTGGTAACCAGCATTTTCTCCTTTTCTCACAAAGTTTTCTACCCTATCAAAGCAAAATTACACCATTTGAGCCACTTTGGAATTGTCGTCTGCGAATGCTTTCAACTTGGATAGGTCTAAAATTTTTGTCATGTGGTAATGGTTTAACCCTTTACCACACAATCCCTACTTTTGATGCCCCTGAGAAAGAAGCCTTTAGAAAACATTGTGGGAAAAGGAGAAAATGCTGGTAACCAGCATTTTCTCCTTTTCCCACAATGTTTTCTACCCTTCACAAAACAAATTTTAAATTTTCAGGCACTTTTATTTTGTTGTCTGCAATTCCTTTCAGTTTGAACAAACCTAAAATTTTTGCCATGTGGTAACGGTTTAAGCTATCACATGATTATGGATCCGTGATTGCCACTTTGTTTTAACAACAGACTGAGTCATGAGGTAGACTCGCCTTGGACATGCAGAAAATTAACCTCAGGTGAAAAATTTCTGCCCACGTTAGCTGTTTGGACTGCACAGACAGACCAGGCTTGGTACTTTTCGCAAATGTATTCAGTCTCCTTTTCACAGAGCGTTGGCTCATAAAGATGATGTCTGTACGGAAGGAACTTCTAGATACTGTATGACTTTCAGTTGGTTAACCCATTACCACGCAATCCCTACTTTTGACGCCCCTGAAAAAGAAGCCTTTAGAAAACATTGCGGGAAAAGGAGAAAATGCTGGTAACCAGCATTTTCTCCTTTTCCCACAATGTTTTCTACCCTTCACAAAACAAATTTCAAATTTTCAGTCACTTTTATTTTGTCGTCTGCAAATGCTTTCAATTTGGACAAGCCTAAAATATTGTCGTTTGGTAATGAGTTAACTCTTTACCAAACAACAAATTTTTAGACCAGTCCTGACTGAAAGCCATTGCAGATGTTAAAATGAATGTGATCCCAGAATCAAAATTTGGTTTGGTAAGGGTAGAAAACATTGTGGGAAAAGGAGAAAATGCTGGTTACTAGTATTTTCTTCTTTTCCCACAATGTTTTCAAAATGCTTCTCTCTCCGGGTTGTCAAAAGTTGGGACTGTGTTTTAAAGAGTTAAATAAGAATAGTTTTAGTTATGGATTAATTTTCTTTTCCTTTTGTTAAGGAGAGTTTATTTTTTTTTTAGCAGACTTTTTGTTTAACTGGCCTAAAAACATTCCATATTTTTTGAAACTCTAAGAGATGGCTCTTGGCCGGTAAAAATGACCGAGATACAATGAAACTTGTACTAAACAACCACCCTGGGGATTTTCAAAAGGTGGTCTCTTTAGACAGTGGTCTCTTACTGCAAGATATGTGATCCTATGTTTTTGTAACTTATTAGAATCATGTAACGGAAACAAATCTTATGACTACCAACAACATAGGATTTAGATAAAGGTCAAAAGATTTAATTTTTTATCTCTACCGATTATATTGAACTTAAATTTTAACATGGCATTGAATAGGGGTTGCTGAACTCCTTACCAAATGACAAATTTTTGGACAGGTCCAAATTGAGAGCATTTTGCAGACGACAAAATAGATGTCATTGAAATTTTAAAATTTGCCATGTGAATGTTAGAAAACATTGTGGGAAAAGGAGAAAATGCTGGTAACCAGCATTTTCTCCTTTTCCCACAATGTTTTTTTAAAGGCGCCTCTTTCAGGGTCATCGAAAGTCGTCATTGTGTGATAAAGGGTTAACTCTTTCCATACCATACAGTCAATTTTTGCCCTTGAGCTTTGAAAGTGCTTAGGAACTCGTTCATTCACAAAAATGACTTTTCTTGGCTACATGATCATGTCATTCTCTGCCTGTCTTGAAATCAGAATAAATCATTCAGCACATTACCTTTCGTGTTAGTTTTGTCACTTTTTTTTCAAACTAAAAATGCCATATGCAACCAAGCTTAATTCCCGAGATGCTTATAAAATAAGAGCTGTGTAGTGGATGGATGACACTTTTCTATGTGATGGCCTGATTAGGGATCGAACGCAGAACTCTCTGGCTGTAGATTGAGTTCATCTGGACATAGGCGTTTGTGTATTGTTTCGGGAAGTTTGTGGAGACCAAAACAATATTGCAGCATATCTTTTTTTATGACCTGTCACACGAAAAGGGTCTATCTGGGAATTCCGCACGTCAATTAGATGAAAACAAATGTGCAATAGTGAAGGTCAATTTAACCGTTTACTCCATAGATACTCATTTCTACGCATTGCTTGTAGGAGCCTTTGGAAAACATGGTGGCAAAAGGTGAAATTGCTCGTGACGAGCAATTTCACCTTTTGTCACAGTGTTTTATATGCTATCAAAAGGTGTCATACATAAGAAACGGCTTCATCCTTGCTATTTTTAAGTGTCAATTAGAGATACCATAGAAATGCCTTATGGGGTAAAGAGTTAAGCTGATAGCTCAAAAAATGATTGTATAACAAGGTAGAATGACCACTTTTCATACAGAAAATATCATCAAAACGAAATGTGTCAACCCTGGTCGGACCACGCAATTTCTATGTTTTAACTCTTCAACATCCTCGGTGATCCAGTTTCGATTCATTCTGTAATCAACCCTTGGTTATTTTGCTGGCGTTTCCACCTTCACATGAATTATTCATGAATCATTTTGATTGGTGATCTCGGTTTTTCTTTGAGAAATTTTAAACTATTTTTATCATAAATACGCCGCCATATCTGTTCAGACTAGTCGACATCCTGTCACATCATTCGTTGCAAATCAAGCTTAGCTTTAACCCATTACCACACCATCCCTACTTTTGACGCCCTTGAGAAAGAAGCCTTTAGAAAACGTTAATGGAAAAGGAGAAAATGCTGGTAACCAGCATTTTCTCCTTTTCCCACAATGTTTTCTACCTTTTACAAAACAAATTTCCAATTTTTCAGTCACTTTTATTTCGTCGTCTGCAAATTCCTTCGATTTGGATCAGTCTGAAATCGTTTGGTAATGAGTTAAATATGGCGACGCCCATCAATACCACAATCGAGAAGCGTTTAAAAGTATTACCGATTATGTTCATGAGATGAAATGAATTTCGGTATTTCACAGAAAAAAAGTACAAATACATGTATTTTTCTTATTTTATGTTTTTTTTTTATTGAGACATTCGTCAAAACCTGGAACAGTTGTTTTCGGTCAAACCCCGTTGCGTATCCCATCCACAGAAGGACACATTACAATGTTACGTAAGGCGCGAGAAATAAAATGTACAAATTACGTCATATTTTCCTCTTGTCCAATGGCACGCATCGCTTACTTTGGAACTAGCGGGCGGAAACGACTGTTTACGTTGGAACTAGCGGGCGGAAACGACTGTTTCCGCTTCACTTGGAAATCTAGAAAACATCTAGCGTTTTTTTTTTCTAACTGGTCGTTACTGTAAAATATCAAATCATAATTCACCATTTTTCTTCATAAACTGCCGAAAAGCGTTTAATAAATTTATCATATACGTGGTGTATCCTTTGTTGTGTTGTGCTCGTGGACGTCCGTCTGTATGTCTGTTAGCATTTTTGTTCTGCTTCATCTCTTAAACATGTCTGATTTTAAAAACATTACACATATGTGAGTACGTTGATGAGACGTGTAGAGTCAGAGGTTTCAGACGCGATATTCCAAGGTCGATGTCACGGCAGGGGAGTCAAAGGTCATATTCTTGTAAATCATAAAGATCACATGATGCTTGCTTCATATTTCTCAAACCTCCGATCAGGTCTTTGAAATATTTCATACATGTTCCTTTTTTGATGAGACGAAGAGCAGATCAGAGGTTTCAGACACAAGGCTCTAAGTTCAAGGTCACAGCAGGGGTTAAAGTTCACATTCTCTCCATTCAAATCTTCCTTCTGGTATACATTACCCTGTTTTGCAGAACTTTTGTTATAGAATTGATATTTTTGCATTATTTTAACGAATTCCATTTGCAGAGTAGGCAATTTTTCGACAATGAAACATGGTAATTGACTATCAAGGCTGCCTCCGTTTTGCCCTTTCGGTGCTAGATGCGTATAAACACGACCTCTTTCGGCGGGCCGAAAATATAATCCAACGAAACGGAAACTTTTTCGTTTTATAAGCTTGGCTGAACAAGCGGATGGCGTTGATCCAAGATCAGACTGCAGTCTGATCTTGATCAATGCCATCCGCAAAAGCCATTATTTTCACTGATGGCATTTTTAAGGGTAATTTAAAGTATGATTGATGGGTATTTTCCCATAATTCCATGGTAAGAACTCTAGACATACAAAATGGATACTCATTTCAAATGGCCCATTATCTGTGATGCTACCTTGGATCCCTTCATCCGCTCAAATGATGTATAAGAATTGTACTAACTTAGCCCACATTGTAGACAAAGATTTGATTGCTCAAACCTAGCAGTCCGGTATTTATTTTAAACATATTTATTTTACATCGATTGAGAAACAATTCTTTTCAACTTATACCAATCTCTCTCGATTCTGCTTCCTGGGAATTACACCAACACTCGCGTCAAATGTGTCCTAAGATGGCAGATGTCCTAGGTTGGCAGATGTCCTTAGGGGGCAAATGTCCAGGTGGCAGATGTCCTAAGGGGGCAAAAGTCCGGGGGCACAAGTCCGGGGGGGGGCACAAGTCCGGGGGCGCAAATATCCTGGACCCCTATCCAATATCTTAACCCTTTCCGAAACAATCCCTGGCTTTTGCTACCTAGAGATAGAGTCCTTTTAAAAACATTGTGGGAAAAGGAGAAAATGCATTTTCTCCTTTACTCACAATGTTTTCTACCCTGCTGGAAACAAATTTCAATTTTTGAGTCATGTTTATTTTCTTGTTTGAAAGTGCTTTCAATTTTGACCAGTCTAAAATACTGTTGTTTGGTAAAGGGTTAACATTATATCACTATCAAACAACAAAATTATGGACCTGCCCAAACTCAAACCGCTTCCACATGACAGAGTGAACATGAATCTAACACTGAAATTTATTTACTGAGAGAAAGAAAATGCTGTGAGGGGTGATGTAATTTTTTTTTTAATTCTTTCGAAAATATTGTGGGAATATGAAAAATGCAAACTGCATGCATGTTGCAATATTTTGTCAGGCACACAATAATTAAATGGACCTATCCAATACATGTGTACACACTTGTATCTTTCTTAGAACACAACGTTATGGACCTGTCCAAAGCCAAAGCACATGCAGTAACAAAATTAACGTGAATTAAACATTGAAATTCAGTCACTGAGGGGAAAATATTTTGGGAAAATGGAGAATATGCAGCATTTTCTCCTTTTCCCACAATAGTTTCCAAAGTCTTCTTTTTCGATATTGTTAAAATCTGGTATTGTGTGGTGAAGGTATGAAGGGAAAATATTTGGACTGGCCCAACAAACATTTGACATTCACTCACATTCTAAAATAAACACCAGTGCAAAGAAAACAATGAAATGTCTGTCTTATTTTTCCAAAATGAACTAACCCATTACAATCATAGTGTTTTTCCAACCAAGATGGAAGGTTTAAAAATCACTGATGGAAAAGGAGATCTGTTAAACAGCATTTTCTCCTTCGCCCACAATGTTTTCCATCATTTCAAAAAAGCTTTCCATCTTTGGAGCATTTTTTCAACTCTTTACCACGCAAACAAATTTTAGACCAGTCCCAATTGAAAGCATTTGCTGATGAACGTTTCAATGTGGCTCATATAAAAAGATTTTTCTTTCATAGGATAGAAAACATTTTGGGAAAAGGAGAGAATGCTGGCAACCAGCATTTTCTCCTTTTCTCACAATGTTTTCAGAAGCCTTCTCTTTAAGGGGTGATAAAAGTCATTGTGTGGTAAAGGGTCATCAGTACATGCTTTCCAACTGGGCAAGTCTAAGATTTTACAGTGTAAATTATGGTTTGTCCAAATATCAGACGTTTACAAGCTACTATGTGAAGGGTTAAAAAAGAAAGAGAGAGAAAAATAAATCCAGAGTAAGTAGGCTCATCCAAATCTAAGAAATTAAAACATCATTTTTTCAAGGCAGGGAAGAAAGGCAACTGGGATAGTTTTTACAAAAGTAGGCTCACTGAAAATAAATGGACTCCTCCAATTTCAGTGAATTGTAAGAGGTCTTAAACATGATTAAATGGATTTATCAAAATTCATTCACTTGTTAATGAAATGGACTTTCCAAAATTCAATGATTTGTAAAAGAACTAGAAATATATTAAGTGGACTCTTCCAGAATATTTGATTTTTAAAGAAAATGTCAAATAAATTAAGTGGACCCTTCCAAATTCAATGAATTCCAAGTCAACAGAATAAATTTAAAATGGACTCGTCCAGCTTGAAAGATTAAAAAAAAACCCAGAAGTAATAAATGGACTCTTCTAAATTAAGAAATTGTAAGAGAAATGAAATTTTTCTATGAAATGGACTAGTCCAAATTCAAAGAATGATGATAAACTGCATTTAAATGGAATGGACTCTTCCAAATTCACATGATAAGCAATGCAATTGAAAAAAAGCTAAAATGGACTCTTCCAATTTCAATAATTTCTATACTAAAACTTGTTCAAAATGAAATCGACTCTTCCAAATTCAATGAATGATGAGACCCCAAAAAATAAGTAGAATGGACTGTTCCATATTTAAAAAAAAAAACCTGAAAATAAATAATAGACTCTTCCAATTTCAGTGGATAGTGAGACCAGACAAAAAGTAAAATGGACTCTTCTATCTTAAAAAAACTATAAATGAATATAATGGGCTCTTCCAAATTCAATAAAGAGTAAGCTATAAATTTAGAAAGAATGGACTCTTCCAACTTCACTTTAATTATTGGACGCTTCCATTTCTTTTTTTATGTCAAAAGCTTAGAGTTTGGTCAAGTCCAAGTTTTTTGTCGTCTGAAGGGGTAAACAATAAATGAACTCTTCTGCATTTCAGAAATTGGAAAAAAATTTATTCAATAAAGTGAACTGTTCCAGGGGTAGAATTTAATGTGAATAAACATGCACTGCAAAATAATAAATGGAACCTTCCAAGTTAAATTGACTGACTGCTTAACCCTCACAAATTTTAAAGAAAATTTTATAAATCATGAGAATGAAGCCTTTTTGAAACATTGTGAGAAAAAGGAGAAAATGCTCCTTTACATTACAACAATAAATTTTATCAGTCAACAGAAAGAAGTTTTTGAAAACATTATGGGAAGAGGAGAAAATGCTGGTAACCAGCATTTTCTCCTTTTTCCACATTGTTTTTTATTCTATCAAAACAAACTTCCATAATTTGAGAAACATCTATTTTTCTGCAAATACCTTCACTTTGGACAAGTTTATTTTTTGTTGTTGTAAGGTAAAGGGTCAAATGTACTGAAAGAGTTAAACCCATTCAACATAAATAGATTCATCCAGAAAAGCCCACCCCATCACACTGGACACAAAAGGGGGGGGGGGCAGGTTTCATGAAAGTGAGAATTTCGTGCAGTTAACCCTTAACCACATTATACAATACTTTTTTTTATGATGTCCGTACCTATGAAAAGGGTTTAAGAACAATATTGACAAAGGAGGAAATGCTGTTGACCAAAATTTTCCACTTTTCCCCACAATGTTTTTAACCCTTTCAAAGAAAAGTCTCTAATTTCTGTACCAATTAAATCGTCGTCTGCATTTGCTTTCAAATTTAGGCCAGTCTAAAATTTTGCAGTGGGGTACAAAATTCGAGGGTTGACAATAACAACAAATCCCCAGCCGTGCATGCTTTGGACACTGAGTAATACATGAAAGCATTTGTCTTAACCCTTTACCACACAATGCCGACTTTTAATGACCCTGAGAAAGAAGACTTTTAAAAACATTGTGGGAAAAGGAGAAAATGCTGGTAACCAGCATTATTTCCTTTTACCACAATATTTTCTACCCCTCCCAAACCAAGTTTCAATTTTTCAGTCACAATTATTTTGTGTCTGGTCCTTTTTCGAATTTGGACTAGTGTAAAATTTTATTGTTTGGTAAACAAAATTTTAGACCAGTCCAAATTGAAAGCATATGAAGATGACAAAAGTAAATCAAACATTGAAAATTTGTTTCAAAGCAAGGTAGAAAACATTGTGGGAAAAGGAGAAATTCATATTTTGTCTTGCCAATCTATGAGGAAGGAGAAGGGTTGGTTATCCAGGAGTCTTCGGTTTGATCTACATTTGAGGCTTCAAGTTTTATTTGGGATTGTTCTTGGCATGGGTATTGATCTTTAAATCCTAGCTTGAGATCTGATAGTACCAATCACAAAAGAGGTCTATTAGCGATAGTCTTTCAAAGAAGCTATCCGATTGGTTAGTTCAGGGATCTTAAATTTACATATACAATCCCACTGGTTAGTTGTTTATGCGTTGTGAAGTGGAAGTAGGTCTGAATGACGTCATGTTAGTGGCTTTCGATTGGCTTACAATAACTACGGTTTATTTGTTGCTGTAGCAACGTGAATGTATCAATGAATTGATCCAAAGTATTTTGCATTTGCCAAAATAGATGCTTTTAAAGAATTCAATTTCATTCCTTCTAGAAACTTGAAGTTTCTTCTTGCTGTTCTGATTAAATGTACAGTGGTCTCACAATTATTTTGATCTAATGCACTCGACAAGTATCGAACTATTTGAATGGCGTTTTGATAATGCTGTTCAGAGGCATTTGCAATAAGCTGCCTAGCGCTGACATATGAAGGCTAGAATGAAAATCTCGCCTTCTAAAAACTGCAAACTATTTGATAAAATGCTGGGTTTTTAACTCTAGAAAAAACTCGATCCTCTTCGATGCCTGAAAATGGAATCCATTGAAACTCAGATTTTTGTGTCATGAGTTTGAGTAAACAAGCGAACGTAATACAACCAAGATCAGACTGCACGTTCTGTGCAATATGATCTTTATCTATGTCGTTCACAAAAGTCTTATTATCGTCTTTGGTGCGGAAAGGGTTAACTCATTAACAAACGACAATATTTTAGGCTTGTCCAAATCGAAAACATTTGCAGACGACGAAATAAAAGTGACTGAAAATTTGAAATTCGTTTTGTGAAGGGTAGAAAACATTGTGGGAAAAGGAGGAAATGTTGGTTACCAGCATATTCTCCTTTTCCCACAATGTTTTCCAAAGGCTTCTTTCTCAAAAGTAGGGATTGTATGGTAATGGGTTAACACTGTTGCTGTCAAAACAGCAGTATTTCCATGTTCAATGCTAGACTGGCCAATCTAGCTCAGACGTTAGGTGTGTCTTGGACCTGTTTTAATTCTACAACCCTACTATCCATCGAGGGTTTATTCCCAGTTCGCCCAATCCCATTTCGCCCATTCCCATTTCGCCAGAATTTTTCCCCGTTTCGCCCATTCTTTTTTCGCCCTTTCCAGCTTAGCCCTTTTCCCATTTCGCTAAATATCTGTCCTGCCCTTTTCCCGTTTTGCCCAAATTCATTTTCGCCCACTTTTCATTTCGCCCAGAAGCCATCTCGCCCAACTTTCCCATTTCGCCCAAAGACCATTTCGCCCTTTTCCCACAAGGCCCCTTCCCATTTCGCCCAAACGCCATTTTTCTGATATCTAGGCCCAAAACTAGTTAAAAGCGAGCTGATAACTGCGCAAAATGGCATCGGGCGAAGTGGTGAAGGGGCGAAGTGTTAAAGGGGCGAGATGGCATTGGGCGAATCGGCAAAGGGTGAATTGGCAAAAGGGTGAATTGGCAATATTTTCTCGTCAGAGCCATTGACTCTGAATATGAATTTAGTTTAAACATATTTATTTTCCCACAAGTTTACATACAAATGGGGTTGGGTCACAAGTTATAACAACTTAGAAAAAGTATGAAGTTTTCTACCTGTATCTGCAGACGACAAGTATGAAACCTATACAAATAAATCGAAGACCTTCGAAAGAGTAGAAAATATGGTGGAAAAAGGAGAAAATGCTGGTTACCAGCATTTCCTCCTTTTTCCGCCATGTTTTCAGAAGGATTCTCATTCAGTTATGCTAAAACTCGGGATTGTGTGGTAGGCCTACAGGATGGACGTGAACATAAATTTTGCCAACAATAGGAGCGAGCTTTTGTTTCACAAAAACCTTTGTCCCCAAAAAATCTATCTTCAGAAAATTCTTCTCGGCCAAATTAGGACGGGTATTTTATATACTTCTAAACCCATATCTGCACTGGCTATATAGGGTTTATAGAAAGTTGGGCAAAACTCTGTTACAGTACATCATTGTAAACTTAGACCTTGATGAATTATTCAATCTAGAACTTCGCAAGACCCCAATATAAAAACCAAAGATCAGCTGTAAACATTGTGCAGAGCTTCCCTGTGGTATGGTAAAGTCTTAGGACAATGACCTGATCTCATCCGTTGTCATTCGAACTAATATTTATCACATAAACTCCCTTGTTTTCAGTGTAATATACCCATTACGAATTTTCTTATCTTACACAAGTTTGATATCACATTTGTGTGACGTCATTTTTGACGTCATTTTGTACGCATTTCATACAAGTGAATTCGTCTCATGGAAAATACCGCGGGTGCATTTATGAATGTTTCTGCATCATCTGATCTATATTTTGTGAAATATCATTATGTGATAAAACGAATCTGACATTCCTGGGCTTTTGAGATAAAATTTTATTAAACTCGTAAAGGGAAATGTTATTAAGCTCGTCAAAGTCTCGCTTAATAATAGTTCCCGAGACTCGTTTAATAAAAACTTATCTCAAAAGCCAACTCATGTCAAATCCTATATGTCTCTGTGATGCATTATATCAAGCCAGCCATCTCATAATTATAGATCCATAGTATCAATTTTGTCCAACAAACAGCTGAATCATGGCGTAGATTGGTCCTTGGACATGTACAAAAGTGATCGATAGCAAAAGCATTCGATCCAGGTCAGCCTGCGCAGTCTGCGCACCGCGCAGGCTGACCTCTCTCTGTGCTTTTTGGAAAGCATTTTATCGAGCATGACTCATTTTCAATGGATATCAGCCGAGCACGTTCGAAATCATTCAGATGAATGGAGAAGAATCTTCATTGCACTTTAAGCAGAGCCGATTCGTCACAGTATTTTGTTCTACATGAACCTCTCATACTTGTTACTTTGATGAAAGCATTGCCAGTATTTGTTTGTTAGACGGTTAAAGCACTGATTCAAGGCCCGGTTTGGTAGCTCAGTGATTCGTTTATCTGCCTGCGAGTTCGATACCCGGTAAAGGCAAATCTTTTTCCCCGGCGATTTTTGCCTCACCTCTAACGCATGTGACAGGACTATAGTCAGCGGCTCGGAAAGGAAGTTGTATCAGTACTAGAGTGAAAAAGATCGGAAACTCATGAATAGGTGCACTGCTGACCGTGATATAACCTATGGCGGCTAAAAACGGCGTTAAACCTCAATACAACAAAGCTTTGATTCTTAACAGGTCCCTAGTGTCTGTACACAGTGTGAAGGGTATATGAGATATCTGCTGTTTAACAATGAGGCTTTGTTTTACATAATCTCTGTCTATTTCCAAGGACAAAGCTTGAGCCACATTTACATAATTCTTATGGACTTGTTCACCCAGCTGAACCTTCGACTCTTTATCAACCTACAACATTTTAGACTTGTCCAAATTCAGGGGAGTTGCAGACAATAATGTGATTGTGGCCAATGTGATAGGATTTGTCATAACCCTTTCCCAAACAATCCCTGGTTTTTACGGGTCAGGAATAGAAGACTTTTGAAAACATTGTGAGAAAAGGAGAAAATGCTGGTAACCAGCATTTTCTCCTTTTCCCACAATGTTTTCTACCCTATCTTAGAGAAAAATCATCTTTTTAGCAATTGTTAATTTGTCATCTGCAAAATGCTTTCAGTTTGGTCTGGTCCAAAATTTGCCGTTTGGGAAAGGGTTAAAAAAGATAGGAAATCCTGTTGGGAAAACGGGAAAATGCTGGTTTCTTCCCCTCCCCTCCCCTCCCTTCGTCCAATGGTGTTTGCCTCTTTACAAAACAACAAAATTTTAGACTTGTCCAAATCGAAAGCATTTGCAGACGACATAATAGAAGTGACTGAAAATTTGAAATTTGTTTTGTGAAGGGTAGAAAACTTTGTGGAAAAAGGAGAAAATGCTGGTTACCAGCATTTTCTCTTTTTCCCACAATGTTTTCTAGAGGCTTCTTTCTCAGGGTCGTAAAAAGTAGGGATTGTGTGGTAAAGGTTTAAAAAAGATAGGAAATTCTGTGGGGGAAAACGGGAAAATGCTGGTTCCTTCCATTCCCCTCCCCTCCCATCGCCCAATGGTTTAACTCTTTACCAGTCGACAAAATTTTAGACTTTGTCCAAATCGAAGGCATTTGCAGACGACAAGGAAGGTTTAACTTAAAAAATTGAAATTTGTTTCCAGCAGGGTAGAAAACATTATGGGAAAAGGAGAACATGCTGGTTACCAGCATTTTCTCCATTTTCCACAAAGTTTTCAAAAGGTTTCTATCTCGAGATCGTAAAAACCAGGGATTGTTTGGTATAGGGTTAATTGAATGATAAAAATACCCTATGGGGAAAACGGGAAAATTCTGGTTTCTTCCCCTCCCCCAATGGTTAAAGAAGGCCTCTTCCCAGTTATTGTTATTAAAAATTGTTATTCAGTTAGATATGAAAAACGTTGACCTGAACGCCAAAATATTTACTTCTAAAATTTGATATCTACAAGTATACAAAGTCATAGACTGACCAAGATGTCATAGAGGTAGAAAATGTTTGCTTTTATGTTTTAAAGGTGGGTATTTATATGAAACTTATATGAAAAAACAATACAAATCATCAATAATTAAGAATCATAATATTGCAAAGAATTTATTTTTTTTTTGTGCTATTCCCGTAAAAGACTATGTAGCCCCTCAAACTACTTTTTAGATTTCTTGCCAAAAATAATGAAAAAAAAAAAGCATTGTGGGAATGTTAAGTGACTGGCACGTGACTATAAGGACGCTTAAATTCCATTACAATCATTTTCCACAATGTCTTCTTCGGACGCTATGTTTAAAGCTGCATCTGTGTATTTGAACTGTTGTTAAATTTTTTTTCCCAAAATCTGAAGGGGCACCTTTAAGTCGGTGATCTATGCAAATCGGGTTCAATTTTACTTATACCAACGCAACCCTTTTCATTGTCGAACTTATGTGGGTGTTGTAAGTCTACACTGTTCGCAAATGAGTTAAGCATACCAAGAGTTCGATGAAAAAAATGAAAAACGCAAATACAGAAAGATGTTTTACAGAATTTATATATATATTTATTTATATATGTATTTGTATCAATGTACATTCAATATTGACACATCTAAATATATTCAACAGAAACTTAATAGTCTACCATAACGAAACTTAATTCAACAATGCCCAAGCTTTATATGTACAAAAGTAACAGTGCCATACGCTGTAGATTCAGATCAGAGGCCACATATTTCAGCATCTGGGCCCGTATTCACCAACCCTTCTTTGTCTTATTCTCCAGAATTTTTCACATTTGTAAGTAACATAACTTCTGATTGGCTAAACCGAATGGTTTAGCCAATCAGAAGTTGTGTTACTTACAAATGTAGAAAACCTTGGAGAGTAAGACTAAGAATATTCTCAAGAATGGTTGGCGAATACGCGTGCCCCCAGATGTTAAATCGGCAGCACTTGCTAAGGGAGTAGTTACTGATAAATTTTTGTGCAGCGTGATTTGGAAGTCTAAGCTGAAAAAAAAAATATTGCTATTTTCTACATAATAATAATGGGGACTTCGTATTTCTAAGAAAATTTTATTACTCGAGTATACAAGAATGGGTTCATCCCTCGTGATAAACGATTTCTCGTTGTTTATTTTTAACGCCCACCTCTGAAAATATTGCAGCTGAGACACTTATAACGATACTAAGCTCCTTTCATCAAAGTTATCATTTTTTTCTAAAGCTTAATTTGTATTTTGAGAATGTGTGATTTCACCACTGGTCTGTTTTGTTTAGCCAAAGTGATAGGATTTATCATTGATCTGGAAGAATACCAGTATTTTCTCCTTTTTCCGCATTGTTTTCAAAAGCTGTCTTCTTTAGGGTCGTTGAAACTTAGAACTTTTTGAAACAGGTTAATATTAACATGTAAGAAGTTCATATGTGATAGTGAATGAAACAAAAAAAAAAGGTGGGGTTTAAATAAACTTTCAAAGCAAATTGCATCCCTATATAAGTTCTTTTTTGATGCAGTGCAGTGCAAACTAAAACCAACCCAGAGAAAATGTAAATGATTGCTCGATCCGGTTTTAAAGTTACTCTCTAATAATGATAATAATAATAATAATAATAATAATAATAATAATGCATCTGTTAATAAGTGAATAAGTGCCCAAGATGAATCATAATGACCTGCAACACGCGAAAAAGGACATTCGAACATTTGGGTAAAGTGTCGTCTAGGAACAGCCTACGCATTCTGTGCAGGCTCCGAGACGGCATTTTACGACTACATTAGATTTTGTGCAACATTAGACTTGCGCAAAACAGAAAAAATTACATAAAAACTGGAAGTGTCGTCTCGGATCAGCCTGCGCTGACAGCGCAGGCTAATCCAAGACGACACTTTACGCAAATGTCCGAATGCCCCTTTTTGCGTATTGCATGCCATATGTGACCTATGCTACTACTACAACTGAAAGCAATATTAGTGATTTTAATTATACTACTTCTCTTAATAATTGAAATAAAAACAAATAAATGAATAATAATAATTACTAAAAACTTTTTTTTTTAAACCCAGTATCGTTGAAACTTGGGATTGTTTTGGAAGAATTGATATCCAGTACTAAATTTGCCAAAAAAAGACTAATACGCTTATTACTATCCCAAATGTCATTGTGCAAAAAAAATAAATAAAGACACATACAACATTATACAATCTTTTGATAAAAACGCAAAATAACAGTTAATGTTCTGTTTAAGATTTTTATGAAAACAATGGAACAAAGAAAAAAAGTCTTAAACACTGATTATATACATTTTATGAAAGCTGCGAGTGAGATGGTCGTCCAATTTTGTATTTTTATTTTTTCAAATATTTATTCTTGAATTTTATTACTGTATTCACAATGATAAATTATTGTGTGACGACACTTTCCTTCAAACGTTAGTCTTCCCATCTATGCTTTATTCCTAGCCTTGGAACAAACCGTCCGAAGTACACCGAATAGATGGAGACTTTGGAATTTTGTTACTAAAATAAGAAAAGGAAATCCTCTTGTACACGTCATCAATAACAATGTCATCCATTGGTCGACAATTCCGGCTCATCCTTATTACGGAACAAATTGAAATATGTCATCAATTCTTCATCAAAACGAGGATTTGTTTAAATGTCGAAATTGCACGTTCTTACTGAATGTGATCGTCTGCTTTCTGTATGCATGCTAAGGAAAATAAATGGTCGGTTTACTTCAAAAACCTCGTAACTACAGCTTGAAACGAGCTGTAGTTACGAGGTTTTTGAAGTAAACAGACGATATCATATTGTAGTATTTTGAGTGTTTTACAAAAACAAGAACCCTTTGATACATAGACTATCTCTTTCCAACCATCATGATATTGTTAGCGTATGTGTGACGACATCGTCGATTACCCCACTTTGATTCCATCATCCTTATCTATTTATCGTGAAACAAATCCTCGTTTTGATGAAGAGTTGATGACATATTTCAATTTGTTCTGTAATAAGGGTTCTTGTTTTTGTAAAACACTCAAAATACTACAATATGATATCGTCTGTTTACTTCAAAAACCTCGTAACTACAGAAAGCGGACAATTCACGTTCAGTTATAACGTGCAATTTCGACGTTTAAAGAACGGGGTGCTTTTGATGCAATCGGCAGCTATGTACATCTGAACCCTTATACTGCTAAAAGACTAAAATTATGTTTTTGAATCGATATTACTGTTCCAAGTATTGCTGTGTCAAACTCATGTTCTTGGGTAACAATGTCTCCTTATCGGACAGGGAAGATCAAAGATCAGTCTGCACGTTTTGTGCAGTCTGATGTTGAGCTACACTGTCCGCAAAAGGTCAGCGAGTTGCGCTTAGCAGCCAAAGGGTTACTGAGATCAGATAACAGGTCTCTATCTTTTAGCTGTCTTTGTGCTTAAATGTGGACTATCCCACAAAACTAACGCGTACTATTGATCACGTGACTTTCCCTTGCGAAATAATTAAAAGTCTAAAAATACCAGAAGAGGGTACGGAGCCCATTAGGGAAATACGCTATTTTTTTAACCTCGCAAATAGTTGTAATTTTCCAGTAAGCGAATAAATCTAGGCAGGAGAGAAAAAAAAACCAATTTCTTTAAAAAAAAGGAGAAAGAAGACCGATGGATAAGATCATGCGACTTGAAAACGCGACAAGGAGGTCAAATGACCGACATGTATAGCATATGAGGTTTTTACGCGGCGATTTTTGACTTAGATTACACCTTCCCAAAATATATTGAAATTAAAAGCCAATAAACTATTTGAAACCATTGATGCTGATCTCTCCTGGCTTCTTCTGTAAAGAAGCCAACTTTTTTTCACCCTTTACCCCACAATCCCGACCTTAAACACCTCTGCGATAGAAGCCTTTTGAAAACATTGTGGGAAATATTCCTTTCGCACATTCCAGAACACGGCTTTTCCCACAATGTTTTCAACTCTTCGGAAAACAAATTTCAAATTTTCACTCGCTATTATTTAGTCGTCTGCTAAGGCTTTCGATTTGGACAGACCTAAAATATTGTCCTTTGGTAATGAGTCCAGCAGTGTTGTGTACTCGACAGCAAAATTTTTGTCTCATATTCATAAGTTGAAATAATTTGCAAGCAATGTTACCAACTAAGCGTAGCTCAAACGAAGCAGTTTGTCTTTGAAAGGGTTGCAAACACGGTGGAAGAAGGACAAAATGATGGTATTCCAGCATTTTCTCCTTTTCTTACGATAATTTCAAAAGCCTTCGTCACAGGGTCGTTTTGTGTCATTGGGCATATTCCTTTCGCTAGTCCGAACACTCCGAATATGTTCTAGGTCAATGGAGTATTTCGGAACACTGTGACGTGTTCTTCAGAACATGTTCTGGCTGTTCTAATCCAATCGAGGTGTAGCGCACCTGCTGAACGGTTGCTAGGTGATGCAAGATGGCTGAAAGACGAACAATTCGTCAAGGCAAAATTTGCAATTGTTCTTTTTTACGACATGAATACCATAAATAAGGGCATAGTCATCTTAAAAGGCTGACGATTCACTACGCTACTCTAGCCTTGGCGGATCGAGCTTGATTTTTACGTTCCCTCAATACGCTTTTTCATTGGATGCAGCCAGCTCTAACTGCAACGAATGAAATCGCTCGTACCATTTCATCTTTGATAAAAATAGAACAAGGTCGCTACCTTTCGAATAGAAGGTGAACATGGAAACCCACGTGGATGTCTGCTTATCGCTTGATGTGTATTCGTAAGCGGTTTATAAAACGATATTACATTGGCTTTTAGAAATATGATGTAAAGTGGGGTAAAACCAGCATCCAATAGAGGGCGCATCGCAGGAATCTCGAAATCGGGCTCAATCAGCCAAGGTAAGATCCACGTAGTGATCGTAACCTTAGCTCGCGAAAATGGGGCATAATAGACTCGTCTCTACTCTGTCTCTGCAACTAATCATTTCGTTAACTAATACAGCTATACCAGTAGCCATCAAAAGCCATCATGACAACCTACTTTCATTTCGATATAGTCTAGAACAATGTTCCGAACATACTCCCTTCAGAACACACTACCGGAACAGTGTATTGTGTTCTGAAATATTCCTTTCGCACATTCCAGAACGGCGCTCCAGAACACAGAACATTGTGCCAGAACAGGCTAAAGGAATACGCCCATTATTAGGTCCATACTGGGTCAATGACCGTTAAATTCCCACAGGAGAGTGTAATAAATTATTTCGCTTAGAACTAGAGCATAATAGCTTGCAACACGCGAAAAGATGCATTTAGACATTTATGTAAAATGTCGTTTCGGATCAGCCGAGACGGCACTTTACGATTACATTAGATTTTGAGCTACTGCTGACTTGCTCAAATCGGAAAATTACGTTAAAACGGAAAGTATCGTTTCGGATCAGCCTGCGCACTTTGCACAGGCTGATCCGAGACGACACTTTGCGCAAATGTCTGAATATCCCTGTTCGTGTGTTTACAGACCACATAAGCCTGTATGTCCCTATGCGGAAGGATGCACGATGGGTAGAGAGAGAGAGAAAGCTTGTAAATATATAAGCCCGCTACCTCATGAGCATTGATTTGTTGATCATTACTTTATTTTTCACATGCTGAGAGTTAATGGGGGAAATATAGTATGTCCACATATCAAAGGCTATTTATACAGTAACTTCTTCATAGAAAGGTTTTATGCTTTTTAGACCTGTAGAGAGTTATTATAGAAAATGAAAGTAATCCTCGTCTTCCTGTAAAACTCACTGTGAAATATTTCATGACTATATGTTGACGTTATGTGGCATTTAAGCGAATGTTAATGGTCGAAGGAGGGGAGGGGTGTGGGGAACTGATACTTGGAAAAAAGAACTTGGACAAAAAACAATGCCCATGATGGGCTCAAACTTAAGACCTCCAAAACTATGACTGGCGATTCTGACATCTGAACTTTGGGGCCAAAAGCCATCATACCTTGTAAAATCAAAGCGTTGAGAACGCTTATGTAGCATTTGTCAAGGAAGCCACTTTGTGGAATAATTTGAAAAAAAAAAGGAAATGTCATTCAAATTATTAAGTTGAAAATCACCCCCTCAGGAAATAAATACGTCTCTTTAGTTACACGGAAGTTTGCATTATTTTTGTATTGGTGGTTTCCCTTTGATCTTTCAGGAGGAGTCAGAAGTTACGTCCCTTTGCGGAAGGATGCATGATGGGTAGAGAGAGAGGGAAACCATGTAAATATATTGAATTCAATTAAGTTTATAACTGAATACTATGATTTTGAGATATCTTTGGCCGTCGGATCTAATTCCAAACATTAAAATAAAATTTTCTACATGTAAATATTCTTGCACAATCAAATGGAGTAGCGTGCAATCATAGGACGAACAAGTACAAGGACGAACTGGTTTTGGAACGAACAATCCCGGAAGCAAAGAGGTCAGCGTTGTCTGCGCATGTCATATTCTTCAAAGATTCGACTGTCTTATATGACGCATCACTAGCCCCGAAAGCGGGCTGACTGTAATATTACGCTCTATAAAGTAGCAATGTTGAAAATAGCTTTTATCAATACGTTTGAGGAGAAATGAGACTTGCTTTAGCAACAGATTTCTCTAAACTGGTGATCATAACTGAGCGAATTACACGAGGTAGCGTTTTATTGAGTAAACCTTTTTTTTAGATTTAAATTCAAAGTAACGGTTGTCGCGTAGGAAAGTGGTTCGGTTCTGTACCCATGATGCCCATATCAGATAGATGAGTATTTGTAGAATGCCATCTAGCGGGAGATAATGAAGAGGTCAGTAGACCATTTTTTTTCTATATCATTGCGCCAACAGAAGGCTATGAAAAGGTGAAGCTATTGTCAATAAAAAAGTATTTTCACGATCGGTGGCCTACTGCAAGTTATTTCAATACGCCATTTCCAATTGTATATCTGAGTGATATCGAAAAACTCGTATGTCTTAGAAAAATTGAGTTTATTTTTTTCCCCTGCGTATTTGCAAAAAATACCATACATGGTCTTCAGAATTCAATACTGAACATTTATTATTGATCTCATAGTGACATTGTCTTCGACAAATGCCAGAAAAACGTATAGGTTTTTTCCCTTTGTAATGCAGTAATTTGTTCAGCTTTATAAGGTTAACTAACGATAAAGAAAAGTTTATGGTAAATTTAAGAAAACAAAACTCCACATTTCCTCTTATTTTCAACATGTAATTCCAACTCGTATATCTGATTTTCAAAATCTTTTTTTGCGCGTGAATGAAAATTAGAAGTACTTCTTTTTTTCAGAAATGTGGTTTAAATTTCCCAAGGACAATTAACTTTCATGCTGCAAGACGGTCTGATCTTGAATCTACACAGTCGGATAAGGAGATACTTTCCAAGAAAATAGCAATAATGTGATTTTTCTTAAACCTTTAATTTTGGGAAAAAAAAAATCAAACCTATTTAGCAAGTTAAGGATTAACTCTTTACTAAATGACAGAATTATATACTGATCCGAATTGAAAGCATTTGCAGACGACAAAATAGATATGCCTGAAAAATCAAAATTTGTTTTAGGAAGGGTGGAAACCATTGTGGGAAAAGGAGAAAATGCTGGTCACCAGCATTTTCTCCTTTTCCCACAATATTTTCCAAAGGCTTCTTTCTCAGGGTCGTTAAAAGTCGTTATTGTGCAGTAAAGAATTAAAAAAAGGAGGCAATCTCATCCTTCGTTCTCAAAATCAGAAGAAAGTTTTAAAAGGATCGTCTATTGCAGACATATAAGGCTGTTGCCGTGTGAGGGAATGATATATGAATTATTCATGATGGCTGCAATCAAAACGATGATTTATTTTGTACACATTGTACTTTAGCTTTTTCTATGTATAACTACTTGTTTTTTTTTTATTTATTCTGCAAAAGAGGCTTTTTTTTTTTCAAGGACACGCGTCATTACGATAGAAAAGCTTTTTATCTTCTATTCCAAGTTTTTGTTGCTTTATCCAATTTCGACATGCTTTCAAGCTCAATTTCAATAGTTTCTTTATTCCTACCAAACATAATGGAACGCTTTTTGTTCTTCTCTCTTATTAAGCTAATTCGAAATTTGAATGAGGTAGGGATTGGCTAGGCAGTAAAGGTTTAAATCAAAGTTTTACTTTAGACACTAGGTCACCAGGTCAAATCTTAGGGTCTCAACTCTTGAAGCCACATTTTCAGGCCACATGTCCACATGAAAGAAAGCCAGAATGTTAGTCTTGATAATAACGAGTTTGGAGGTGCGTCGTGTCACGTCAAAAACCAGATCACTTGATCAAATCTTTATAAAACCTTGTGTACACTCTATAAGCCACATTTATGTTCAATACTTATAAAAATTCGCCAGAACCTTTGTCTTAATATGATGTCGCATTGTTTGCTTGCACAAAATACTTCAGTTTAAAGGTCACCAGGTCAAATCTCAGGAAAATCTTGTTTACACTCAAGAGCCCACATTTACTGTGTAATAACTCATGAAAGTTGGTTGGAATATTTGTCTTGATGTTATCTCAGACGCATTTGAAATGGGTCAAGCCTGGTAAAAAATTAAGTCATCAGGTAAAATCTATTGGTCATGTCAGCTAAAACATTAAATCACCTTGTCAAATTTATGAAAAATATTGTGTACATTCTAAGATTAATAATCATAGAGTTTGGCGAGAACGGTTGTCTTAATGATATATCTCGGGCTGTTTTAAAAATGTTTCACATAGAATGAATTAAAACTGGTTCACCACGTAAATCTCATAAGAATCTCAAAAGGCCACATTTTCAGTGTAATACACATGGAAGTTGGTCAGATGTTTGTCTTGATGATATCTCAGACGCGTTTTAAAAAAGGTCACGTCGGATCAAAATATAGGTCACCTGGTAAAATCTATGGAAAACCTTGTGTACATTCTAGAGACTATTTTCAAGTCAGTAAAGGGAAAAAAAATGAAGAAACTTAATATTCAGGGAACAAGAGCAACTGTAATTACCCTTCTCCCATGAATGGTTGATTTATTGACTGATAGATTGAATGAATGTTGTTTTCGCATCTTTTATTATTTCAGACATATTATGAGTACTAAACATTAGGTAGACCCTGATCTGGATCCAACCAGTCTTTGAAACCATTGATAAAATTTCCTCAGCATACAAAAGATTCAGTGACACCATGGCAAAATACCCCAAGAATTTTCATGTCGACCTTTTGAGAACATTGTGGAAGAAGGGGAAATACCTCGGAACGAGCAATTTCTCCTTTTTCCATGGTGTGTTGACATTATGTTAACATGGATATACGAACACTGCCGTGCAAGTTGATTTTCCATACTTTACTTGAGTGTTTTACATTTGTTGGCATTTATTTTTTTTCCGGACTGAAATTAGTTAGTTTAACCCTACCCCACTATTACAGGTTTTAAACGACCCTGAAGAAGAAGCCTTTTGAAAACATTGTAGTAAAAGGAAAAAATGCTGGTAACCAGCATTTTCTCCTTTTCCCACCATGTTTTCTACTATTTCAAAAAAAAAAAAAAAAAAAATCAACTTTTAAGCCACATTAAATTTTGATTTATCAGCTGAAAACTCTTTAAAAATGGACATATCTGGAAACTTTGTCGATAAAGCGTTAATACTTTCGACGCATCAAAGGGCTTAATATATATTTTATGTAAAAAATCCATCATGATGAAAAAACCATTTTTATTGCCCATTATTCATCACCAAAGCAGGTTTTTTAGCGGCGTTTTTTAGCTAATATGTTGGGGTATTTGTGAGGATTTTACGACTGTAATGCATTAATAGCCTTACATATACTTGTCCTCAGAGTAATCAGGAGAAGTATATTTTATGTCAATGTCATTTTAACGCTTTCACAATGACACCGGCAACAACTACAATGACAACAAAAAAGCTCACCTGTACTGAAAGCGTTGGCGGACAGATGAAGTAAATGTTGCTTTTAAAAGATGAGATTTACTTTTGAAAGGAAAAAGTAGGAAAAAGTGAAAAATGTTGGTGACAGGCATTTTATCTTTTTCCCATGATGTTTTGAGAAACAGTCTTTCCTAGTGTCGTATTACATGTATTGGATCATGAAGTAAAGGAATCAAATAATGTCGTCGGTTTACTTGAAAAATCTCGTAACTACAGCTTGTTTCAAGCTGTATTTACGAGGTTTTTGAAGTAAACCGACGATGTATTTTTTGCTGTGTATTCTACAAACTGACCGCATATTCTCTTGCTTGACTTTGTGCATTTTTTGCTAGCATTGAGGTAGGGGAAGCATCCCACGACGTTATTCTACTGTGTACTTTCCATACAGTCCGATCTTATTCCACACGCATTACGAAAGGAACATAGGGTTAACATCACGATCGTACCCGTTTTTGCGACTCCATATATATGCGAGATCTAGCAAAAATTCTAACCGGCAACTTTAGTTGCATTTTCAAAATTGACTCAGTATTAGACGTAGAAATAAAACTTTTTTTTTATCGCAGTGCAGGAAGTTGACCATGTTATTTTGAAAAAATGGTCTTGATTCAGTAAAAGACTTGTGATTTTAGGGAGAAAAAGACAGAAAACAAGGCAGTTGCGTATGAGTGGTGTCTGTCAACCTGTCAACAAGAACAGGTTTAAAAAAGGAACGTTAATTATTGTTAATTTTGTTAGAAAAGGAATAAAACGAAACCATTTTCTGAACAAAAAAATAAATTGAGAAAACAAGCATCACCAGTATATTCTCCTTTTCCAACAATGTTCTCAGGCTAAGTCTTCTTCTTTGGAGTTCGTTGAAACTCGGGCCTGTTTTGTAACGGGTTGTAAAAAATGGTTCTGCAGATAACCTTGAAAGCATATCGCCGGTTTACCTAAAAAACCTCGTAACTACAGCTTGTTTCAAGCTGTAGTTACGAGGTTTTTGAAGTAAACCGACGATATTATTTTCCCAGAGCAAACTGTAAAGTTGTCACTTAATTCATGAAAAAAAAAAGATACCATGAACTGGGAAAAAATGGTGTTATATTACATAATTCCAATATAGGGCATAAAACTACATCTCGTGAACAGTGCCGATTTCTCATAAAATATTTACGGATGAAGCCAAGAATCAGGGCAATTACTTTCATTACAGAGAGAAAGCTGCGTGAATAGATCAGGTCATAGAGGGCAAAAGTATCGAACGTGACTTCTATTACCCGTTGTCTTTTTGATAAGGTTTCTTTTAGTTCAAATAAGAGGCGAATGGGATACATAAGATCTAGCCTGAACTGGTGTTTGAGATTAAATTTTATCAAATGTGTCTGCGAAAAATGTTATCGAGCGAGCCCTTGGCGAGCGTAATATCTTTTTTTGTGGGCGAGTTCAATAAAATCCACGAACGCAAATGAATGTTAGATATTTTTTTTAATAAAATTACTGTATTTTAAGAATCATAGCTCATAACAATTTAAAACACAGGCCGGCATGTGCACGTGTATTGAAATTTACATTAATTCTTTACCAATTTAGACTTTTAATGGCCCTGAGAAATAAACCTTTTGAAAAAAAAATGTAGGAAAAGGAGGAAATGCTGGTAACCAACATTTTCTTCTTTTCCCACAATGTTTTCTCTATCCTTCCCAAAACAATCTTTAAGCCATATTTATTTTGTTGTCAGTAAATTTTGTCGTCTGAAAATTCTTTAAATTTGGGCAATTTGGACAAATTTAAAATTTTGTCGTCTGGAAAAGAGTTAAGGCTGATATTTCTTTGATAGGTTTGTACATCACATAAGAAAATAGTTTCTAGGAAACTTGTATCTGTAACGGCTTCGTCTTAAATCTAAAGAAACTAAAATTTGTTTTTTCCCAAGCACCAGTTTTGACGGTCAATTTCGCGTAGGAATATGGGTCGGCAATGTTTTAGAAAAGAGGCGCATAATTACAGCGAGCTGACCGAATATAGCACTATTTTCTTATCCCACACGTCGATAGGTGATTGCAACACTATTCTAAGTGCCTGTACGATGTACAGGCACTTGGAGTAGTGTTGCAATCACCTATCGACGTGTGTAAGACAAGAAAATTTGTAATGGCTGTCTTACATTAAAAGCAAAGGGAGTTTTGTGATCAGTTTTTTTTTTTAATCATCAAACAATTACAAGCATCTCAGCTTGCACTGCCATATCTAAGTAGGGTGGCCAATATTTAGAATAATGTGACCTAGAAATACAAAAAAAAAGTTGAATTAATTTCTTAACCCGACGGCGTGACTCGAGGACCTTCTGCGGACCGTGTAGATTAAATAATAGTACAATTTAGTTGTAACTACCTGCTCAGAAGTTTTAATCTAACTATTTCGTAGGAAATAGGTTAACGGGCCACGTAGCTTCTTAGTGTATTTGTAGACTTCGCACAAAAGTTTTTAGAGGACTCTTAGGAAAGTCACTTAATGGGTTAACGGGCCACGTAGCTTCTTAGTGTATTTGTAGACTTCGCGCAAAAGTTTTTCCAGGACTCTTAGGAAAGTCACTTATTGGGTTAACGGGCCACGTAGCTTCTTAGTGTATTTGTAGACTTCGCGCAAAGGTTTTTCAAGGACTCTTAGGAAAGTCAACCCACACTTAATGGGTTAACGGGCCACGTAGCTTCTTAGTGTATTTGTAGACTTCGCGCAAAAGTTTTTCAAGGACTCTTAGGAAAGTCACTTAATGGGGTTAACGGGCCACGTAGCTTCTTAGTGTATTTGTAGACTTCGCGCAAAGGTTTTTCAAGGACTCTTAGGAAAGTGGTGGGGTTAACGGGCCACGTAGCTTCTTAGTGTATTTGTAGACTTCGCGCAAAAGTTTTTCAAGGACTCTTAGGAAAGTCACTTAATGGGGTTAACGGGCCACGTAGCTTCTTAGTGTATTTGTAGACTTCGCGCAAAGGTTTTTCAAGGACTCTTAGGAAAGTCACTTAATGGGTTAACGGGCCACGTAGCTTCTTAGTGTATTTGTAGACCTCGCGCAAAAGTTTTTCAAGGACTCTTAGGAAAAACACTTAATGGCTTTAACGGGACACGTTGCTTCTTTGTGTATTTGTAGACTTCGCGCAAAAGTTTTTCAAGGACTCTTAGGAAAGTCACATAATGGGTTAACGGGCCACGTAGCTTCTTAGTGTATTTGTAGACCTCGCGCAAAAGTTTTTCAAGGACTCTTAGGAAAGTCACTTAATGGGTTAATAGGCCACGTAGCTTCTTAGTGTATTTGTAGACTTCGCGCAAAAGTTTTTCAAGGACTCTTAGGAAAGTCACTTAATCAACAAGTTAGGTGTTGTGTCTATCACGAGGATTCGTATTCAAACCAGTACGATGACGTCACATCTGATGTCCTAAAAATAGACAGTCATCTATATGCGCACCAACAATACGGTAATTTAAAACTCCAAAATTGCACCTTTTTTTTAAACTGTACCGGTGTAATGCAGAGAAATGACCCCCATTACAAAATGACCTACGGTCATTTCTCGACGTAGAACAATGACCCATGGGCCATTTCTCTACGTCGAGAAATGACCCCCGGGTCATTTCTCGACGTAGAATAATGACCCGGGTCATTTTTCTACGTCGGAAAATGACCCATGGGTCATTCCTCTCCGCCGGGGGTCATTTCGTAATGGGGGTCATTTTTCTGCATTACACCGGCATGGTACTTTGCGCTTGCAATAAAAATATATTTGAATTTATCAGTATTATACGAGAATACTCTTATATATGGCTTAACACCTAAATAGGCAACTTTAATGTGCATGTGTGTAGCTTGTCCCACAGCTGTCGTTCGATTGGTGACTGACATCATAGCAAGTGACCACTCAAATTGTAGAATCACGGCGTTTATTCATGGTGTTTTATATTGCATTCTTATTCGGAATTAGATCTACAGCCCAAATGGTAAATATCAACGTTTTCGTACCGGCTATTCCGCCAATCTTGGCAGCTTCCGTCTTTTAACCCATCACCACACAATCCCTACATTTGACGATCCTGATAAAAGAAGCTTGTAGAAAATATTGTGGGGAAAAAGAGAAAATGCTAACTTTTGAAAATTACAAATCTAATGTGTCTATAATGAAGAAAGGTGTACCTTATGGGTTGGAAAACATTGTGGGAAATGGAAAAAAATGCTGGTTATCAGTATCTCCTCCTTTATCAACAATGTTTACAAAAGGCTTCCTTATATAGGTTGTTAATACATGGAAATATTTGATAAAAAAAGCTTATAGGACAAAACAGATACGAGCCATGCTCTGGCAAAAGGGGGCTTATCACCCAACATTTTGCTGTTTCAAAGTTATTCTTTTACGGAAAAAGTATCTTATCATCGGACAGTGTGGATCAAAGATCAGACTGCACGTTCTGTGCAGTCTGATCTTTGATCTACACTGTCCGCTAAAGGTCAGTGAGTCGCGCACGGCAGCCTGAGAATTAATGCATCATACCAAGCAAGACATTACAGACTTATGGATCCGTAACAGCTGCTTTTCTTTTAACAACTGATTTAATCATGAGGTAGGCTGGTCCTTTGACATACAGAAAATTGACCAATGGCGAACTGGATCGATACTTTTCGCAGATGCATTTACCTTCTTTCTCACAAAACATGTCTACTTATAATTATAGCTTATTCATTTTTGTAGTAGACAAAACAAAAAAATAGCACATCCTTTCACAAGACTGTGTGTCTTTAAATATCTCACAAACAGTACAAATTCTAGGTCAAGCTGCACATTCTGTAATCTGATGACAATCCGCACTGTTAGCAAAGAGAAAAATGATGAGCCATGCTCTGTGAAAAGGGGGCTTAATATTTCTGCAAAAAAAAAAAAGTTTCGACTTAGATCAGACTGTGCAGTCCGCGAAAGTTGACATAGGTTCAAATCTTTTGCTATGGGCTCAATTTTCTACCTGTCAAAGTATCACTCTGTCTTATGATTTTATTGATTGTATGACAAAATGAATTTGACATGTCCAAAACGTCGGTTTACTTCAAAAATCTCGTAACTACAGCTTGAAACAAGCTGTAGTTACAAGATTTTTGACGTAAACCAACGGTAATTATCATAATTTATGTGATCACTTAACGTGGTAAAACGTATCACAGAAATGCATTTAACGCCCTTTTTCCAGAGAATGACACATAAATGAAGCATTCGGACATTTGCGTAAAGTGTCGTCTTAGATCAGCCTACCCAATCCGTGCAAGCTAATCCCAGACAGTACTATATGACCCTTTTCAGATTTTGTGCTACAATAGACTTGCGCGAAACAGAAAATTACATAAAAGCGGAAAATATCATTTCAGACTCGCCTGCCCAGTCCCGCAGGCTGATCCAAGACGACACTTTACGCAAATGTTCGATTGCCCATATTCGCATATTGCAGGTCAATTATGTAACTTGCCCACATAAAGGGTAATACGTTTTGTTGAAGCAGTTTATACATTATATACAGAAAATGCATTATGTACTAGCTGGAAGGCAAATTAAACATTATACATGTACTAAATCCATGCAACGAAAGTAACACTGTAGTTTCCGTCCAACACGTCACTGTGGTCTCCTATAAACACAGCACTGTTGTTTCCGACCAACACATCACTGTAGTTTCCATCCAACACATCACTGTGGTTTGCTGTTGATACAGTACTATGATTTCCTTCAAACACAGCACTGTGGTTTCCTATAAACAAAGCACTGTGGTTTCCTTCAAACACAATACTGTGGTTTCTTTCAAAAGCAGCACTGTGGTTTCTTCTAAAAACAGCACTGCGGTTTCCTTCAAACACAGGAGTGTGGTTTCATTCTAACACCACTTTTTTTTTTCTTTTAACCCTTAGGCTGCTAAGAGTGACTCAATGACCTTTTTGCGGACAGTGTAAATCAAGATCAGACTGCACAGAACGTGCAGTCTGATCTTTGATCTTCTCTGTCCAATAAGGAGATATACTTACCCCAAAAATACCTATTAAATAGTAAAGTTTCGGGCTCGTACTATCGATAGAAAGCTTCATTTCATTTATTAGCAGGATAAGGGTGAATACAGCACTTTAGTTCTTTCAAACACAGCACTGTAGTTCTTTCAAACACAGCACTGTAGTTCTTTCAAACACAGGACTACAGTTCACTTCATCTACAATTACTTCTGGATTTATTCTGTCTGTATTTACGGCCATATTTGCCGAAAAGAATTTTCTGAAATGCAGCACGAAACTCGGGATTAAAGATCGTGTAGATGATTGGGTTGAGAAGACTGTTACAGTAGCCGAGCCAGAGAGTTATGCTCTCTGCGAGCGGCGGTATGGGCACTTTCTTTTGTATAAATGGTCGAATAACAGCGATAATGAAAAACGGTAACCAGCAAATGATGAACGCCCCCGTAATGATCACTAAAGTTCGAGCTGCTTTTCGCTCGCGTTTCATTTCGAGTTTTTCTTTCTGTCTTTTTGCTTTTAACACCTCATTGTCTGTTTTGGGTAGCATGGCTGTGGTGGCGTCGTCCACATGTCCGTTTGTTTTAAATTTATTCTCATTATCATCATGTTCTGCACTACTACTACTACCGTTGCCATTGGGCATTTCTGAGATTTCAGAGCGTGATAATGGCGATTCTCTTGGCACTGAAAGATTAGTCATTTTTGTTACTTTATCGGCAACTGATTTTGCAGCACTGTTTTTTTCTTGCACAAATCGTTTCCGATGAATACGTTGCCGGGCAACGCTAAATATCTTAGCATAAATAATAAGCATTAAAATGGTGGGCAAATAAAACGCCCCAACTGTCGAAAATATGGTATATCCATAGTCCTGGCTTATTAAACATATTCCGGTAACTGCCGGGTCATTGCCGTCCTTCCATCCAAACAGGGGTGGTATCGATATGGACATTGCAATAAACCAGACTGCAGCGATCATGATAAGAATGCGCTTCGCAGTTCGACTCCGAATGTAGTCAATGTTCGTGACGGCCCAGTAGCGGTCCACCGAGATGGCAACAAGATGAAGTATAGAGGCGGTGCAACAGAGCACGTCTAGGGAAATATACATGTCACATATTTCTGATCTCATGAACCATCCTTGGCTTATCTGTAAAGATAAAATATACAAATCTATGTTATGCTTTCCGGTAGGTTATAGAGAAATATTGATGAAATATTTTTCGATATTTCATAGTTAGGACCGGTGAAAAATACCGTTATACACGCATGTATTGAATTGATTTATATTGTATAATAATGAGCTGTATGCTCTAAAGTCGACAATAAAATGCTATGCTATGCTTTCCAACTTTTCAACTGTAGGTGGAAATAGTAGTTCCTACGCAATAGTTACGTGAGATTCAACAACGGAGAATTATGACGTCATTCACACTATATTTCTCGCACTTTACATAATATTGTATTGCGTTGCTATGTGGAGGGGGTACGCCACGGGGATTTACTAAATACAACGGTGCTGAATTTTGATGAAAACCCCAATTGAAAAGGGGGAAGAAACATAAAATATTTGTGTCAGTTTTTTTTCAGTGAAAGATCGAAATTTATTTCATCGAGTGAACACCATCGGTAGTATTTTCACAAGTGGCTGCGCGCCAGCCACTCGTGAAAATACTACCGATGGTGTTCACTCGATGAAATAAATTTCGATCTTTCACAGAAATAAACAAATATCCTCTGTGTTAAAGCTTTTGCACCACGACGACCATTTCGGCCACCATCAAGACAACGACGACCATGACGACGACTTGGAAGGTTACTAGGAGGGTTCACTACGGAGACACAGACAACAGGGCTTCCTCAGTAACTCCTGGGTGCCAACAATTCTTAAGAAAGTTCCTAGTCTTATTCTCCAAGGTTTTCTGGCTGCGAAAGTAACAGAACTTCTGATTGGCTAAACTAAATAGTTTAGCCAATCAGAAGTCCTGTTACTTTCACATTGACAAATTCTGACGAATAAGGCTGAGAATGTTCTTAGGAATGGTTGGTGGATACGGACCCTGGTTTCTTCGAAATCAACCGATATTAAACGAGTTCCTCTGTACGAGGTAATACGATCTCTTTCGAAAGCCACAAAATAGTATGGCATGCTAAGGTCACACGACAGACAATTAGATTTAAACATGATACCACGTAAACAGCTATTCGTGCACGGTATTTTCCCTCTTAACATTTTACCCAGCGATAAGATCTTCGGTTTGTCTAAATTGAAAGCATTTGCAGTTTGAGGAAATATGGCTAAAGTTAACTTTTTTTTTGTCTTTGAAGCGGTAGAAAACATTCTGGGAAAAACATGCTCGTTGCAAGCATTTACTCCTTTTTGAACAATGTTTTCAAAAACATAATCTGTTAGAGAGATGTTAAAACTACGGAACTGTGCAGTGCAGAGTTGTCCATGTTTTGTAAATTTTGCGAATTATAAAGGAAGCTATGCATAGCCCAAACCTTTTGCTTTATTCTAAATATTAGACCATCATTCTTCATAATAAAATAACCCTTTACAAAACGATCCCTGATTTTTACGACCCTGAGATAGAAGCCTTTTGAAATCATTGTGGGAAAAGAAGAAAATGCTGGTAATCAGCATTTTCTCCTTTTCCCACAATGCCTTCTAACCTGTTGGAAACAAATCTCAATCTTTTTAGTTACGTTTTTTTTGTCGTCTGCAAGTGCTTTCAAAGTGGATCAGTCTAAAATTTTGTCGCTTGGTAAAGAGTTAGGTCATTGACTTTCCAGAATTGATCCGTATTATAATATGACTTGCTTTGTAAAAAGCATTACGAAGGTGCACTTTATCATTTTTCCCAAGAACATTGCTCTTATTTGTTACCGATAAATGAACATAAATATAGCAGCTTTATTTCCAAAAGCATTTCTTATTTCAAAATTCATTTTAATCTAATTATTTTCATGTGTTCTCAAAATTTTCATCAAAGGGAGGTAATTCCTTGATTATTCTGCGATAAAAATATAATTTAATCATAAACAGTACTTCAAAGTAAGCCAAACGTAAAAATGTGGGCCGATTAAGTTAATGTAGTTGTTCCAAATTTTCAGCATATCATATATTAAATTCTTAGGATTTCATGATAATACTTATATATGTAGATGTTCCTCATTACCCGTGATTGACCTTCAGGTATTCCTACCCTGGAGCGGAACATCTATTTCCACTGTATTTTTACTCTGGAAAATATGATATCATTAAAAACCATCACTATTGTAGCATCTTAACCGAGCCACTTTTGGAGGATTTGCCTTCATAGAATTATCATTTTTAATTCTAACACAGCTATATCCTCAATTCAAAGGAAGATTATTATTACCTCCCTTCACAAAAAAGTAATAGAGGTTTAATACAGTGTTAGAAAATAATGTTAGAAAATACAGGTGAAATTTCTAATTATATTAATATTTAATTATATTTTTACTAATGCTCTTATAGAGTCTGGCCTGCAATTTTCCCCGTTTCTTCTTTTGACAAATTTTATCCATGATTTCAGCCTGCTTTGTGACTAATTTATTGCTCAATTTAGTGACAAAAGCTGTTTTTAGATAATAACCAGTCATATCGCAGTAAGAGTGAGTTCACCTGTCTATGTCATACTGAATTTTCTTTTTGCCATTGCTTCATAAAATACTCCTTCTAAGGCACTGGCTACGTTATTAAATGAACATAACCAAAAGCTGTTTAGCAGTGAGAAATAATTGAATGTTGTTGACGAAATGGCTACGATCGGTCTTCCACAAGAGCTTGCCCGTGCTAGAAATTGAATTCGCGACCGTCGGATTACTGGCAGGGAGCTAGTAGTTATGGGCTCGAATCCATCTAATCAAGGACTCTATACCAGAGTTCACGGGAGGCATTGTTCTCCCAGAAAGTGAAGCGTGATATTGAGCTTAGTCTGTCTCATATTTTCTGCCACTTTCTTTAAATAGAAGTATTATTAACTGGGACTTTTCCATAAACTGTCTAGAGGATTATTTTACACCCTTAGACAGAGCAATAAAATGGAACGTTTCAGTTTGCTGGTTTAATCCATTTGCAAAAAGTATCAACTCATGCTATTCCTCGAAGGCTGACCTTTGTCGAATCATTTTTCTATTTGTAAAATATTCTCAATGTTCAAAGACCATTCTCTTTCATGATTTGGCATGGATCTATATCATTAGACAACTATTTAACCCTTTTCCATACAATGACGACTTTTAACGACCCTGAAGAAGAAGCCATTTGAAAACATTGTGGGAAAAGGAGAAAATGCTGGTAACCACAATTTTCTATCCTTTCAAAGAAAAGAAAAAAAAAAAGAAAAGAAAGAAAAGAAAAAAAAAAGAAAAGAAAAAAACATTTGAGCCACCATGAAATTAAAAGAAAAAAAACCAAGAAAAGAAAAAAAAAAGAAAAAAAAAGGGGGGGGGGAGAAAAGGGAAAGAAAAAAAAAGGGGGGGGGGAACCATTTGAGCCACCATGAAATTGTCGTCTGCAAATGCTTTTAATTTGAATAGGTATGAAACTTTCTTGTCTGGTAAAGAGTTAAAGTAATTAGCACGTTTGATAATCACTGGAACAAAATTGTCTTCAAATAATAAAATTGAAAATAGTGTAATATTCTGAAAGCCAAAAGTGAAAAAGGGCGACTCTAAAAAATGCAATTTTATAAAGGGAATGACCGAATCTAGGTTGCGAGAACTTGTTGCTTAGTCATTTGATTATGTATATTGTTCTGTATTGTAAATCTTATTCTTGTAACATAAATTGGCAATAAAATGTGTTTAAACTAAAACTAGTAATAGCCAAAGTTTTATACGCAAAAGTGGTACACGATATCAACAGAACTGACCAATGAAGTGACCAAGTAAGTAGTATGAGGGGCATATCGCGAGCAAATGCTGGGGGTGCTATTTGATTGGCCAGTTCAGTGCTTAAACTCGATGTCTAAATATAAAATTAAAAGGGAGAGTAATCTATCAGTCTGGTCATTGGTGTGTGTTAAGATTGCCCGCTCAGGTTGTCACAGCACTCGTCACAACTCGGCCAATTCCGTAACTATGTCTCAAAACGTCCAAATCACTGATGTTGCTATTGAATATTTTTTTCTATCACATGACCTTAAACACAAAATTCTTCTTATCAAGACAACAATTACTATAGTTAAGTATCATTTACATTTATCATTAACTCGTGCATTAACCAGAGATCAGTTAAGCTTTGGTTGCTGTATTCCTGTATATTGTGTACGTCGCTTTAACATAATTACCAACATGTTTGATTCGACCCTTGTGAGCTTTATACCTACAACAGTTCAAGTGTACTGGGTTGTAATTGTTCTATCGGTGCTGCTTTTGGCAGACCACATTTAAATCTTCGGTCAACTTCGCTGGTGGAGGTTTACGTACTGATGGGATAATCTTAGTAAGTATATGTTGATTTTTGCTTGGTTTATATGGGTTATCTCCTTTTGGACACATATAATTATGGTTGGTTTATTAGCAACAGCTTATTTTAATGTATACTTGACAAATTATTGATATTGCACAGAGCTATATCAGGGTCCGTATTTACCAACCATTCTTAAGAAAGTTCTTTGTCTCAATGTTCAAGATTTTCTGACTGAGAAAGTAACAGAACTTTTGATTGACTAAACCAATTGGTTTGGCCAATCAGAAGTTCTGATACTTTCACAATGACAAAATTCTGAAGAATAAACCCAAGAATGTTCTTAAGTATGGTTGATGAATGTGGACCCTGATATTGGATAATCAATCAATCGATGCTTTTTTCTTTAATTCTAAGGCCGGCTATCCGATTGGTGGAGACAGAATGCCTCAGTCAATCAAATGCCTAGCCTTTGAATCTTAACGATTAGAAAAGGATGGGAATTTCATCTACAGTTGACAAAACATTATATACAAAAAGAACTCCATACCTCGACAACAACACTGATGGGCATCACAATGGCCGCTACCATGAGGTCAGCCACAGCCAGCGATAGGATGAGATAGTTTGCAACGTTGTGTAGATTTTTCTCTAAAATGATGGCAGCAATCACGAAAACGTTCCCGATGATCGTGCATAAAATCATCAAACCGAGCACCGTCGATGTTACAACTGCATGTTCCACGCTGTACAACTTTGGCCCCGTGAATCGTTCCACTGTACTCTCAGTTGTACCATTGCTCTCATTGAGGAAAGCAACAGATACTGTTGTTGCCATAGTTACTATGGATGTATCACTGTACGAAGTGAAACTTTAAAATCTTAATGTGTTGAATATCCTAAGCAATGTTGTGTTCCGCTACTAGTTACTTAATTTCCGATCTAACTCTTTTGTTATAATACTTTTTACACATCTAACTTTTCAAGATGAACTGTCTTTTACAGTATTTAAATAGATCTTGCCAATTCATTGAATTCTGTTTCATATAACTGTTTTGTATTGCATTTAAAGATGAAACAATATTAACAACTGGTCTCAACTCTTCAAATATTCTTTCGCACTGCTTAGTTCCCTTTTGATTTTAATTTATTATTGAGCATTTTATTCTTTATATTGCACAGGCGCATGCTGAGCTCATCAGTTTTCATATCAAAAGATCTTTCCGCATCATAACGACCAGTACTTTATTCTTATACCTCGAGTTTAGTCCTGTTTGGTAAGAGTCACAATAAGATATCCTCAGTTTAAAATTCATTTTGAAGTGTTAAATCCGGCATATACATAATTATTCTGTTGCTCACTTCCAAGTATTTCCTTGTTCGCAGCAAGAGGAAACTTGCCAATATAATCTTCCCTTGACACTAAACTCATGTAATGCATCACTCAAATTGGAACACACACAATTCATTAATGATTTATTAATTAGTCGTTAATTAAGATAACAATCGGGAACCAACGATCCAATGGGTATCTCTCTATGTTAGAAATTCCAGACACAATACAAGCAGGAAATTCTTCCCTGTTTTAATTCCATTTTGTCAGTTTATTAGGGCCATCTCCGAGGTTATTTTTATAACAGTAGATCAATCCATTCTGAAGCTTTCCACATGTATCAGTTATTTCTCTCCAGCGATCGGACAAGTCTGTAAGTAAAAACAAAAGATATTGACTGATGCATACACTGTATATCCAATTGTCAAATTCCCTTAACTCTTACACTGCCAAATACGAAACCCAACCTCTCCCGACCGGGCAGAGAATATAATCAACTGACATTAAAAAGGACATTTATTCTGAAAGCTTTACCAGATAAGCGGACAGCATAGATCACAGATCAGACTGCACAGTCCGTGCAGTCTGATCTGTGATCTATGCTATCTGCAAAAGCTCCCCTGTTTCCTCCCATACCCTGAACTGGTTGAACCAGCCTTGAAGCCTTTGACCCGTTACCACACAGTAAAATTTTAGACCCAGCCAAATGGAAAGCATTTACAGACGACAATGTCAAAGTGGCTCAAAAGGTGCAATTTTGCTTTGATAGGGTAGAAAACTTTGTGGGAAAAGGAGAAAATGCTGGTTACCAGCATTTTCTCCTTTTCCCAAAAGGTTTTCAAAAGGCTTCTTCCTCAGGAGGCGTTAAAAGTCGTCATTGTGTGAAAACGATTAAGGGGACTTTAAACCAGAATTCGTCTCACAAGTTTAATTTAATATAATAAAAATCTTTACTGTGACAGCTAGTATTCATCCGTGTTCAGAGAAAGCATAAAAATTAAATCTGGATATAAATACAATGTAGAAAACACAAGGAAATGTATTTTTACGCAGTTTACTGCAAAACGTCGTTCTCCGTTAGTAACGGTACAGTCGCGTTAGTAACGGTACAGTCGTTATTGAATAAAACTCATTTTACTACAAGTATCTATGAGTTGGCTCTATAGCTCTAGGGATAGAGTTGGCGACTATGTCTGCTATTGGAGATCGTAGGTAGGAGTCCCAAAAGAGGAATTTTATTTTTAGTACATGTACTTTTTTGTCCGTTTTTCCTCAAATAGGAGTTTAACAAGAGCAGTAAATTGTCGCAAGATACGCCCGTCTTACCCCAAATTGTAAAGCTGGGGCATGCACCGGACAAAATTCAAGTATGAAAAACAACAGAGGGCAATAACTGAAAAATTAAGCAAGCAAGAGTTGTGATTCCTGTGCACTGCACTCCCCATTGATGAGGTCTATCCACCCATGAAATTTCATAACCCTAGCTAGTAAAATTCGACGTAGAGGAATAACCCATTGGCCATTTTTCGACGTAGAAAAATGACCCGGGTCATTATTCTACTTCGAGAAATGACCCATGGGTCATTTCTCGACGTAGAGAAATGACCCATGGGTCATTCCTCTACGTCGAGAAATGACCGTGGGCCATTTTGTAATGGGGGCCATTTCTCTGCATTACACCGGTAACGACAACAGCGATCTATATCTTATAAAGCCTTCAAAGCATAAAATACCTTTTGTGTATCCGTCGTAATCGGTGAAATCTTGCAGCTGTCATGGATAAGATTTGGCAAAAACACACAAGAATGATTGCAGTTCTATAAAGTATAGATGAAATGCATGGGTCAAAAACTGGTTGCAAATTGCATGAAAACGAGTATAGATTATCTTAAACTCTTTACCAAACGCTAAATTTAAAGACTAGTCCAAATTGAAAGCACTTGCAGACGACGAAATAAATGTGACTGAAAAATCGAAATTTTATAGGGGAAGGGTAGAAAACATTGTGGAAAAAGGAGAAAATGCCAGCATTTTCTCCTTTTCCCACAGTTTTGCAGAAGGCTTCTACTTCAGGGTTGTCAAAAGTCGTCATTTTTTAGTAACGGCTTTTACGCATTACCACACAATCCCTACTTTTGACGTCTTGGGAAAAAAACCTTTAGAAAACACTGTAGGAAAAGGAGAAAATGCTGGTAACCAGCATTTTCCCCTTTCCCACAGTGTTTTCTACCCTTCCCAGAACAAATTTCAATTTTTCATTCACATTTATTTTGTCGTCTGCAAATGCTTTCAATTTGAACCAGTCTAAAATTTTGTCGTGTGGTAAAGAGTTCACCTACTACCACACAGTCCCTACTTTTGACGTCCTGAGAAAGAAACCTTTAGAAAACACTGTAGGAAAAGGAGAAAATGCTGGTAACCAGCATTTTCCCCTTTCCCACAGTGTTTTCTACCCTTCCCAGAACAAATTTCAATTTTTTCAGTCAGATTTATTTTGTCGTCTGCAATTGCTTTCAATTTGAACCAGTCTAAAATTTTGTCGTGTGGTAAAGAGTTCATGACTGTAGCTCGCGTCCCTGTACTTTATACGTAAGCTCCACAATAAACGAGACAGCCGTTACACGGAAAATCTATTAGATCTTGTACAGCATCTCTATTTTCAGTTTAAATCACATTTTATTACTAAACGCTTTTATCTGTCCACCGGTACCCAATTAGAATGTCTGAAAGAAAATGTCATTGATTCTAAGAAAAATAAGAAGATGAGTAATTTCGATACCACTGTACCTTTAACTAAGGTGATAATAAGGAAAAGCAGGCAGTGGTTTGTGAGAAATCCTTGTTCCAAGAACTGGTGAAAGGACCATCGGGAGAGTTTGGATATGTGCAATGGCAGCCGCTTGATATAAATGGAATGTTGTTTAAAATGGCGTGAAAACCCCATACAATAACTAACCGTTACAAAACAACAAGACTAAGGACCCGTTTAAATTCAAAGCATTTGTAACTCGCCACGTAGAAAGGGTTGGTTGGTTGGTTGTATTGGGGTTTAACGCCACTTTAACAGCTATGGTCATATCATCGGTGACGTACAAATGTTTCCTGGCTTTCTCATACCAGTACTAACACTTCTTTCTTTCCAAAAACACCGACTACTTTTCTCACTTACTTCAGGAGAGGTGACAAGCGAAAATACGCCGGAAAGAAAGTTTACCTCAACCGGGTATCAAACTCACAACCACCAGGTTATGAGTCCGACATGCTCACCACTGAGCCACCCGGGCGGGCACGTAGAAAGGGACAATCTGGAAATTCTGTACACGAATTGGATGTAAACAGATCAAAGATAGTGCAGTTCAATTTTAGTTGATAGTTCAAAAATGATTGTATAGTAAGATAGAACGACCATTTTTCATACAGAAAATATCATGAAAGCGGAAAGTATTGTCCCTGGTCAGTCTGCGCAATCCGCGCAGGCTGACCAGGGTCGACAATTTTCGCAATTCCCTGATGGTCTTTTTTTTTGCGTGACGAGTCACGTTTACAGCGCGATTTTTACTCGGTCGTGCGGTTCGAGAGCCTTCGAACTTCGGCCGGTGTAATGCAGAGAAATGACCCCCATTACAAAATGACCTACGGTCATTTCTCGACGTAGAATAATGACCCATGGGTCATTTCTCTACGTCGAAAAATGACCCCCGGGTCAATTCTCGATGTAGAAAAATGACCCGGGTCATTTTTCTACGTCGAAAAATGACCAATTGGTCATTCCTCTACGTCGAGAAATGACCCGGGGGTCATTTTGTAATGGAGGTCATTTTTCTGCATTACACCGGCCTGTCGCCTAACTACCACCAGCCGACACTCTGATGACGTCCCACACTCCTCGAAATAAACTGCCTGGCGCCGCCCGGAACCCGTCAGACGGCCTTTTACAAGCAGTTATTTATGACCACTCGCACCGATTTGCTAAAAATCGGCTGGTGTAATGCAGAGAAATGATCCTCGCTTTCATAATTATTTCAGTCATATCATTGCGACAGCTCACATAATTATTCATGTATTTCTAGGATGTAGGCTGTCAGTAACACTAGGCCAGCTGGGGTATTTTTGCCCAAAGGCCCTCCAACGAAAAACCAAGTGGATTCATTGAGGCTCAAACCCGGGGCCCCAAGGTTACGAGTCCAACACTTTACCACGCAGGATCCTATCTACAAATAAAACAAAAGAAACTTTCAAGACCTTAGTCCATGTATAAACCTATTTTTCATTATTAAAAAGGCTTTTTGGGGGGTAGATGGGGGTGGTGATGGGTATCTCATTGCCCATGTCATAATTCTTCGAAGATTCGACCTGTCTGCTATGACGCATCACTCCTCCCAATATTGGGGGGATTGTAGCAATACGCGCTAAAAAGTAGCCATGGAGAAAATGACTTTTATTAATACGTTTGAAGAGAAATTATGCCCCTTTTAGCTCCAGATTTCTCTAAACTGCTGATCATAGCTGAACGAATCGCACCAGGTAGCGTTTCATGGAGTATATAAACGTTTATTTCAGTTTGAAATTCAAACCAATGGTTGTCGCGAAGAAAAGTAGTCCGGTTTTCTACTCAGAATGCCAAAATTAGGTCCAGCGGGAAATAATAGGGGGTATCTCCCTATTGGAGAGTGCAGATCTGAGATCAGACAACACGTTCTGAGCAGTCTGATCTTGATCTACACTGGCTCCAAAAGCAAACTGGATCGAGCAGAGTTTGTCGGATAGAAAACAGAGTATCAGCTGTCCCGACGGAAAATTCCCATCAGGTTTATATATGGCGCTGTAAAACTTGGGCATTCCATGAAAATTTGCCGAAGTGACGGGCAGATTTCATATTTTATATGAAACCTGTCAATTAAATTCATAGCAAGAGTTAATTCTTCAATGATAAGAAAATTAAAGACATGTCCAATACAAAACCGCTTGCATATCAAGAATAAAACGAGGATCAAAAGACTGATATTCTTTTTTTCTGAATGAGTAGAAAACGTTGTGGGAAAAGGAGAAAATGCTGGTTACCAGCATTTTCTTCTTTTCCCACAATGTTTTCAAAAGCGGTTTCCGCTAAGGACGACAATTCTCATGAGTATAAAGAATTGAAACAAAATCATAATAAAATGGCTGTAGGTCTATCAATAATGCATCCGAAATTCTCCTGGTAAAACAATGCCTTGTCAATTTTTGATTGACATGCGTCTAATTGAAGTTATTCGCAGAGAGAGAGATAGGGAGGGAGGGAGAGAGAGAAAGATAATTAGATAAGTATTTAAATGAACCATAACGTAACACTTTCGCCGTAAAAACCTTCAAAAACCTCGTAACTACAGCTTGTTTCAAGCTACAGTTACGAGGTCTTTGAAGTAAAACGACGATATTCATGTATGCCCTGTGTAACCTGTCAGGAGAGCGGACCGGCAGTTGTACCTTTTTACACAATATTTTCAAAAAATCTTTCCCTTCATGATAGAAAGATAATGTGATTGGCGGTAAAGGGTTAACTCTTTACCAGTAGAGACAACTCTGAACTCTTCATCTTTGGGAAAAAAAAAAATCTGGTTGGAAATATTAAAATTAATGTGGCTCAAAAAGTGAGATTTGTTATACTTGGAAATGACAAAAAAATTGCAGGAAAAGGAAAAATATGTTGGTTACTAGTATTTTCTTCCTTTCCCATAGTATAAGAACTGACCCCTTTTAAGGTAAGTCCTGTGTAATGCACTTCCGGTGAAAATTCTAATTGGTTGATAAATAAGGATAAATAAGGACTTCTGCAGAAATAATATTTTGCACATTTCAAACGGATCAAAAATTCCGTTTATGTCAATCTTAAATTTTTTTTTTTTATACTTTTGCTAATTTTCTGAAAAGGGGATAATTATTATCTCTTTTTGAATTGAGAATATAGTGGTTTTAAATTTATAAATAATAATTCAAAGAAGGAAAAAATGGAAAAAAATGAATCGGTGAAAGTAATTCAATTATACTAATTTTTAATTATAGCTATTTGCAGGATGATATTTTAGAGGAAATAGCTGTTTTCCATCACACAGGTCTTACCTTGAAGCCGTTATTTGATGTTCAATGTCGACGTTTTAACCCTTTACCGCACAATGACGACTTTTGACGACCCTGAAGAAGAAGCCTTTTGAAAACATTGTGGGAAAAGGAGAACAAGAACAACAACTACTACTGCTACTACTACTACTACTACTACTACAACAACAAGTACCACAACAATCAAAATCAAGTGGCAACTTAATTTTTGTCGGAAAAAACAACTTATGATGAAATGTTCATGATGAGTTGCCTCCCTTCCTCTAAAGTTGGATTTGTTGACTGGATTCAACAAGCAGACTATGCATACCTTATGTTTTTGTTAAAATATTCCCATTTCCTTTTTTTGTGATTGATAATGTCGATTTATAAATTATTAATGACGAAAAGATCAAAGTTCATGTGAAAATAGTGTCGTTTAATACATTTATGTAATCGGTAATATTAATCTTTACATTATTTGTATGTTTTAATTCTTATCATGCTAAATGAAACTTTCAAGTCGATAATAAAAATCAAACATTTTACAGTTTCAAAAGGTATATTGGAGGGAAAAATTTGTCTTTATCGGACAGTATAGATCAAGATCAGACTGCACGTTCTGTGCAGTCTGATCTTGATCTACATTGTCCGCAAAAGGTCAGCGAGTCGCTCTTAGTAGCCTAAGGGTTAAAAGTTTAACACGAAATTAATTATTATTAATTATTTTTTTAAGTGCTGAATATATGAAATCAACATCTCTTGACAGCTTAAGGAACAACCCACTCAAACCCAGATGGATTTTCAACTGATTGGCATGGTATATAGAACTGTGTGCAGTCTGATCTTGATCTATGCCACGTGCAATAGTTCCTTGTTGTCACCTAAGGTGCTGAAAAGGGTTTTGCACATTACATATAATAATTATATTTAAAAAAAAAAAGTTTAAATTCGTTTATAATTCATCATGCTTGATTTGGTAATTTCAATGATATTTTGATCCAATCTGTTTGGCTCCTGAAATGTCTGTTACATTTTTTTTTTACTTAAGGTTTAGATCAGGAACAAACTGCAGGAAACATTCGGTCTGATCGTGGTTTTACAGTAGCCCGCTATAAAATGAAACTTGGGTCAAAATATCTTAGTCCTTGGAGGGCTTATCGTGGATTCTATAGTCAATGTAGATTATTACCGGACAGACAAAATGAGTTGGGTCTAGGACATTTGCCCCCCCCCCCCCGGACTTGTGCCCCCGACTTTTGCCCCCTTAGGACATCTGCCACCTGGACTTTTGCCCCCGGACATCTGCCAACCTAGGACATCTGCCCCCCAGACATCTACCCCCTTATGACATGTGCCCCCCAGGACATGTGCCCCCCCAGACATGTGTCCCCCGGACATCTGCCCGTTTAGGACATCTGCCCCCTCAGTTTGTTTACAACTTGAACGTCCGTCTAGCTCCTTTAAGGGACAATCTTAAAAAAAGCAACTTTGAGATATACATGTATATTGTACATGGTAATTTTGACCGGCACTATGAAAAAGATCTCTCAGTTGTTGTATCGTTAAGTGCTATATTGTTGAAAATCTTCGGCTGATTAATTAATTTCAGTTTCATTATCAAACTTCCTGTATGATAACTACAGAGTCAGTTACTCATCTGGCACGCCTGCTGTAAACTCCGATATTTTTTTTGTATTTTAAGAAAAATAAAGCAAAATTCAAGATGTTATTAGTTCTTCAACATCAGTTAGAAGAGGCTTATCGTTTCCCATGAGGCAGTTGTCCTACGGGGGCAAATATCCAGGGGCAGATTCCTACCAGGACAAATGACAGAGAGGGGATATCCTATGCGGGCGAATGTCCGGGGGGCAGATGTCCAGGGGGCAAATGTCCTACGGGGGCAGATGTCCTACGGGGGCGAATGTCCGGGTGGCAGATGTCCAGGGGGCAGATGTCCTAAGGGGGCAGATGTCTACGGGGCAAATGCCCGGGGGGGGGAGATGTCCAGGGGGCAGCTGTCCTACGGGGGCAAAAGTCCGGGGGCAGATGTCCTGGGGGCAAATGTCCTGTTCCCCCTCATAGTAGTGACAAACTGATCAAAACAATTATGCCGAGAGCTGTGGAAAGGAAGTTCAATACATCTGTAAAATAGCATCGATCCAGGTCAGAATGTGCAATCCGCGCAGACATAGTCTAAACCTTTGTTATTGTGGCATTTTCTCTTGTGTAGATAGTCGACTGATCTGTTTTCTTTTGATAAGGAAGGAAGAAAAGATGGAGGGAGAAAGAAAAGAAAAGAAAAGAAAAGAAAAGAAAAGAAAAGAAAAGAAAAGGAAGGAAGGAAGGAAGGAAGGAAGGAAGGAAGGAAGGAATGAAGGAAGAAAGAAAGAAAGAAAGAAAGAAAGAAAGAAAGAAAGAAAGAAAGAAAGAAACAAAGAAAGAAACAAAGAAAGAACTATAGCGAAAGGTGAAAATCTCTACTACTTACATCAGACGACTGAGCATGTCTTTGTTTAAAGCTACAACGTTTTAATCCTGATGAAGTACCGTCTAAGCCTGCTTATGTCTCGTAATGCAGAGAGGGGATCCAGCTGATTACATAAAACAAAACTTTCCCGGAAAATCCGCTTTCACTGGTTCCCATCAAGTCAATATTTTGAACATCTATATTAGGATGGTCAACACTCTATTTAAAAACACTGTTTCGCCTGGCTCCCTGTTCTATCCACAGTTAGAATTTTTATAGACAGAGCAACAGCGGGACTGTTAAATTACCATCATCTGTCAATTAAAGAAGAAAGAAAACTGTCAATTAAAGTTGCCACTCTGTAGATCTATTAGAAAAGTTGTCAATGTGGCTTCAGACCTATCCCCAATACAATAAACTATACAAAGATCGTCTTTTACTGGTCCCCTGTGCTCCGATAGTTAACCTTTTAACTCTTTACCACACGACAAAATTTTAGACTGGTTCAAATTGAAAGCATTTGCCGACGACAACATAAAGATGACTAAAAAATTGAAATTTGTTTTTGGAAGGGTGGAAAACACTGTGGGAAAAGGAGAAAATGCTGTTTACCAGCATTTTCTCCTTTTGCTATAGTGTTTTCAAAAGGCTTCTTTTTCAGGGAAGTCAAAAGTAGGGATTGTGTGGTAATGGGTTAACCGATTGCAGAGATTTTAGACTTGTACAAGTTTAACTCTTTACCACACCACAAAATTTTAAAATGGTTCAAATTGAAAGCATTTGCAGAGGTGACTGAAAAATTGAAATTTGTTCTGGGAAAGGTAGAAAACACTGTAGGAAAAGGAGAAAATGCTGGTTACCAGCATTTTCTCCTTTTCCTACAGTGTTTTCAAAAGGCTTCTTTCTCAGGGGCGTCAAAAGTAGGGATTGTGTGGTAATGGATTATAAAATTTGTAGACAACAACTTTAATTTCGTGTTAGAAGTGGAAATTGTCTATCAAAAGGGTACAAAACATTGTTGAAAAAAGTAAATAATGCTGGTAACCATTTTTTTTTTTCTCTCTCTTTTAAATCTAGATCAAACAACAAAGACCGTACAGTCTAATCATAAACATGTATTAATTACCATACTACAAATTGCTGTACACCTTTACGAAAGAAAGGGAACGCTGGCACGTATTCCCATACTTTTCTTAACTGAAGTCTTAATCTTCCAATATTTTTCAAAAGTAACGCCATTTCTGATTGGCTAAACCATCTGGTTTACTTTGACATTTACAAGAGGTTTGAAAATAAGGTCAGGAATGATACATGTAGACATAACCATCGTGCTAGTGAATACTGGCCCTTCGAACACCTGAGTTGATAAGAATTGCGTATGTATCAAAGTAACATCATATCTGATTGGCTAAACCGTTTGGTTTAGCCAATCAGAAATTGCGTTACTTTGACATTTACAATTTTTTTGCCACTAAGTTCAGGAATGATAGTAAAAATGGTTAGTGAATACTGTCCGTTCGATATTGAAATACTTGAGTTTGTAAGAATGTTGTATATTTCAAAGGAACGCTATTTCTGATTGGCTGAACAATTTGGCTTAGCCAATTAGAATTAGTGTTACTTTGACATTGAAAAGAAAATACTGAAAATATTAGGATTGATGGTAGTAATGGTAAGTGAATACTGGAACCTCAAAATCGAAATACTTGGGTTTATAAGAAATGGGTATATATCAAAGTAACGCTATTTCTGATTGGCTAAACCAAACGGTTTAGCCAATCAGAAATGGTGTTACTTCGATATTTACAAAATTGTTGGCAATAAAGTCAGGAATGGTATTTTATAATGGATAGTAAATAATGGCCCCTAACACTTGAGTTTTTTTTTTTTCGTTGATATTCTTTTAGAAAGCCAGTGTCGATTTACATTTATTTCAGTTCTAAGAATTTGCAGTGGATGGGGATTGTGTTGCAGTCATTTATTTTCCCCGGAAGATTAATTTTCTGATGTATTGATAGGCGGGCTCAAACTTATTTATGTTTCAAAATCGACGGGCTAATCAATTTTGTGTAAAGGCAAGCATGATTAATCCTTAACCCATTACCAAACGACAATATTTTAGACAGGTCCAAACTGAAAGCATTTGCAGACGACAAAATAAAAGTGACTGAAAATTTGAAATTTGTTTTGTGAAGGGTAAAAAACATTGTGGGAAAAGGAGAAAATGCTGGTTACCAGCATTTTCTCCCTTTCCCACAATGTTTTCAAAAGGCCTCTTTCTCAAGGGCGTCAAAAGTAGGGATTGTGTGGTAATGGGTTAAACCTGCTAAATAACTAAAATTGAGATTTCGATTCGATAAAAAAAAAAAATATATAGAGCTCTATATATTATTATTTCAAAGTTATGTTTCGGGAAATAATATCTTATAATCGGAGAGTGTAGATCCAAGATCAGACTGCACGTTCTGTGCAGTCTGATCTTGATCTACACTGTCCGCAAAAGGTCAGTGAGTCGCGCTTAACAGATTATGGGTTAATTCCTAGCCTACTACATGCGACTCAAGGCAATTTTGCAAGCAGTGTAGATCAAGATCAGAATGCACAGAACGTGCATGCTGATCTTTAACCTACTCTGTCGGATAAGGAGATGGGGTTTTTTTCTGCAATTGATAGCGTTAAAAGAAATTACTTGGGTTTTTACTATTGTCTGGATAGTGCCAGTTAACCCTTAGGCTGCAAAGCGCGACTCGCTGACCTTTTGCGGACAGTGTAGATCCAAGATCAGACTGCACAGAACGTGCAGTCTGATCTCGGATCTAAACTCTCCGATTATGAGGTATTTTTTCCCGAACTATAATTTTGAAAGAACAATATTTGGCTTTCTACTATCGAATTGAAAACGTTATTTTAGTTATTTAGTAAGGTTAACTTATGTAGTGGGCTAACGGTCGAAAATCTGCAGCAAAAGTGCAATCGGGTCTTGAATCTACGCACTGTTTTTTTTTTTTCCCGAGTAATTCTAAACAAAAATGAAAGGGCCATTCTCTGTAAAAAGGGGGCTTAATGCAACTGCAAGAAATATTAACCCATGTCAATCTGCGCAGTTCGCACAGGGTGAGCTGGGTCGAACATTCTTGCATTTGGTAATTTTTCCGCATGTTCAAGGACCAATTTATCTATTGGTCTAGTCAACTGATATATTAAGAGATGCATCTAAACCCACTTTTCCAGAAAATGGCTCATTCTTATTTTCTTTTATGTCATCTACTCTGTCAGCTCGTCTATAGTAATTTCTCCCTTTGCTACAACGTTTTGACAAGTCTTTTGTTTTGCTTTAAGACAAGACCTACACACAAGGTCAGAATCAGAAAAATATTTCACTTTCAAATCAATAACGTTAACCTGTATATGCCTTGTTCTGCAAATAACTAAGACGAAATGTTCAAGTCGATGGCGAGAAACACAAATATTGCAATTTTACAGGATATATTTTGGAGAAAAATATCTTCTCATCGGACAGTGTAGATCCAAGATCAGACTGCACATTTTGTGCAGTCTGATCTTGATCTACACTCTCCGCAAAAGGTAAGTGAATCGAGCTTACCAAACAGTTCCAATGCCAGATGACAAGACAGTTCAAATATGATACAGGATAAAACAGTGGACGGTGTTATCACTGATCAGACTGCACGTTTTGTGCAGTCTGATCTTGATCTACACAGTCCGCAAAAGGTCAGTAAGTTGCGCTTGGCAGCTGATGATAAATAACTACAAACAATCCCACTGCAACACGAAGACGCAGTTCAAATAGATTTTAGTCATTTTAGACACTTTTAGACAAACAGAGAGGACAGTGTCGATCACAAATGAGACTGCACGTTCTATGCAATCTGATCTTGATCCACAATGTCTACAGAATAGCTTCATGTATCATGAACGGTAAGGAAAGATCTAACGTGTTAAAGCGATGTACAACAACTTCGAGGGTAATTACTAAAAGAAAACCATGAATAATTCCGAGAGATTTCTCACGCCGTTTTCTCCAAGAGGACATTACAAATCCAGGACTAAACAATTCGTATGTCTTTTGTTTTTCACCAGGGACGTATATAACTGTCACATGTCGACTAAATCGTCCTCGACATCTTTTGTAAGTGCTTGAATAAATAACTTTCGAAAACGAGTTTGCAGCAAAAAGACGTCTGAAAAACATCTATATTTGATCCGTGCAATGCGAAAAAGGGCTTAACCCATTACCACACAATCCCTACTTTTGACGACCTTAAGAAAGAAGCCTTCTGGAAAAACTAGAAGGCCCTGATGGGCCTGAATATGCTCTACTGGCAGAGAGTTTGCTTTTAAATAAAGCATACATAGGAATTCATTACACAAAAAGACAAAAAAGTTGACATTTTCAACTCAAAATGGCTACTTTTCCATTACTGTTTGTTGAATTTTTTCAAACTCAAAAGGGTTAAAAAGCTATTGATGGGATAAACAAGCTGAAAAATTCATAAAATCTGATCACAAATAAATACTTTATCATCTAAACAGGCAATGAAATTGTTCAATCTGAAATGGCTACTTTTCCCATTCTGTTTGTCGGATTTTTTTTCAAAATCGATAGGGTTAAAGCTATCGATAAGATTAACAAACTGTGTAAGTTTCACAGAAATCTGACCAAAAATGAATACTTTATCGCGTAAACAAGAAATGAAAATTTTCAAATTGCAATGGCTACTTTTCCCATACTGTTTGTTGGATTTTTTTCAAAATCAATAGGGTTGAAGCTATTGATAAGATAAACAAACTCTGCAAGTTTCATGGAAATCTGAACAAAAATACAGACTTTATCGTGTAAACAAGAAATGGAAATTTTAAACTTGAAAGGGCAACTTTTTCCATACTGTTTGTCGGATTTTTTTCAAAATCGATAGGGTTAAAGCTATCGATGAGATAAACAAACTGTGTAAGTTTCACAGAAATCTGACCAAAAATGAATACTTTATCACGTAAACAAGAAATGAAAATTTTCAAATTGAAATGGCTACTTTTCCCATACTGTTTGTTGGATTTTTTTTCAAAATCAATAGGGTTGAAGTTATTGATAAGATAAACAAACTCTGCAAGTTTCATGGAAATCTGAACAAAAATACAGACTTTATCGTGTAAACAAGAAATGGATATTTTAAACTTGAAAGGGCTACTTTTCCCATACTGTTTGTCGGATTTTTTTCAAAATCAATAGGGTTAAAGCTATCGATGAGATAAATAAACTGTGTAAGTTTCACAGAAATCTGACCAAAAATGAAGACTTTATCGCGTAAACAAGAAATTAAAGTTTTCAACTTGAAATGGCTACTTTTCCCATACTGTTTGTTGGATTTTTTTCAAAATCAATAGGGTTGAAGCTATTGATAAGATAAACAAACTCTGCAAGTTTCATGGAAATCTGACAAAAAATACAGACTAAATCGCGTAAGCAAGAAATAGGAATTTTCAACTTGAAATGGCTACTTTTCCCATACTGTTTGTCGGATTTTTTTCAAAATCAATAGGGTTAAAGCTATTGATGAGATAAACAAACTTTGTAAGTTTCACGAAAATCTGACCAGAAATGAAGACTTTATCGCGTAAACAAGAAAAAGACTAACGGACGGACGGACGGACGGACAGACGGACGGACGGACGGACGGACAGACAGACGGACGGACGGACGACGGAAACCACGCTATGACATAAGCTCTGCTGGCTGAAAGCCAGTAGAGCTAAAAATTATGGACAATGTTTTTTATCATTCACTTTTTTTTCTGAATTTCACCTAAATTTTCAGTCACTTTTATTTTGTCTTCTGCAAATGCTTTCGATTTGGACAAACCTAAAGTTTTGTCGTTCGGTAATGAGTTAAAGCCGCTTTTTGACCCAGCCTCCTTTAACTCTTCGACTCTCTTTTATTAACACTTTACCAAACAACAAAATTTTAGACTGGTTCAATTCGAAAGCATTTGCAAAGGAAAAAAGAAGCATGACTCAAAAATTGAAATTTGATTTAGAAAACATTGTGGGAAAAGGAGAAAATGCTGGTTACCAGCATTTTCTCCTTTTCCCACGATGTTTTCAAAAGACTTCTTTTACAGGGTTGTGAAAACCAAGGATTGTTTGGGAAAGGGTTGAACTAATCACTACATATACATGTGAACAATGCTCCGTTAAAAGAGGGTTTAATGCACTGCAAAAAAAGAATCGACCCATGTCAGCCGGCTCAGACTCGGACTCACTGACCTTTTGTAGACTGTGTAGATCGAGATCAGACCGCACGGAACGTGCAGAACGTAATTCATTTAAAAAGTCTAGAAAAACGTTCTAAAGCCAGCCTCTTGTGAGTTTGATAACGTTTTTCTAGACAACTCTAGGGAAATTTCATCTCAGAAGCCAACGGATGTCTGATTTCTGTTTACGACATTTAGATATTTCACACATTATAGGTAAGAGTAGGCAAAATCATCAAAACATGCATGGTAATTTCCATAAAAGAAAATTACTTCTACAGAAAAGGTATAAAATAACGTCATATATGACGTCACAAAATGCTTGCCTCAAAGATGTATAAAATATATGGCCAGGAAAAAGTGCATTCGGAGATTAATTTTGCGTAAAGTGTCGTCTCGGATCAGCCTGCGCAGTCCGCGCAGGCTAATCCGAGACAGCACTTTACGACTACATTAGATTTTGTGCTACAGTAGACTTGTGCAAAACAGAAAATTACATAAAAACGGAAAGTGTCGGTACGGATGAGCTTGTGCGGACTGCGCAGGCTGATCCGAAACGACACTTTACGCAAATGTCCGAATGCCCCTTTTCGAGTGTGTTCGCCATATAGGATCTGATATGAGTATTTTTATCACTTAAACTTCTGTGGCTGCGGCACTCGTGAAAATATTACCGATGGTGTGTTCACTCGATGAAATAAATTTCGATTTTTCACCTAAAATACAAATATTCTATTTAATCCTTTCTGGGAGGAGTTTATCAAAATCCAGTACAGTTCTTTTCCGTTATTCCCCGTGGCTTACCCCCTTCCGCATAGCAACGCATTACAATATTACGTCAAGCGCAAGAAATGTAAGATAAATGACGTCAAAACATGATGTCACACTACTTTGGTTTTAAGAATGTGTAAGAAAACTTGTAATGGATATAGATTTATTACACTGAAATCAAGAAAGGTTAAGCGATAAAAGAGATATTGCAGAATCAGGGTTGTCGACCAAAAGTTTAAGTGTCAAGTTGCTTCACAAATTCACTTGGTGTCGTGACAAAAGAGAAACTAACAACTTGTGAAAGTTAATTCCTAACACCGGGTTTTAACAGAAAACAAGAGCGTGAAATTGCTAGACACAGAGAGTGGGGACAACGACCCAAATGAGAATTTAAATTGACACGGAACATTTTTCAGAGCATTAACGATTCCAGCGAACCAAACACCAATGAAGCATTCAAATCCTTTACCGTATAAATTCATTTTTACGACCCTAGGAAAGCGGGCTTTTGAAAACATCGTCGGGAAAAGGAGAAAATGCTGGTAAGCAGCACTTTCTCCTTTTCCCGACAATGTTTTCAAACCATTTTTGAAAGAAAAAGCCAATCACTTCAATCTATTTGCATATCAGTTTCCTTTTTCAATTCTTTTGAAAGAGACGAGCGTACAACTTTGTCGTTTGGCAACTTTAGTAATGGGACCCCCGTGACATAGCACACAGATTTCCTGTTAACCGGGATGTTTTCACGTCCTCTCTTCCACAACTGTACTGTGTTATATTCACTAATGTTTTACCGTAGTCTTTTGACGGAGTTTAACATCCAGGGGCTGAAATCGTTTCAGAAAACATTGCGGCACCTTTATTTGTACTTGTCATCCAATAGTTTCATAGAGTACTAGGGGAATCGAGCCTTTTGGGGTCTTCTTACATATTTTTCCTCTACTTCTTGGCTTAGCTGAATGCATTGGTGTTTAACCTGTTTCTTAGTATTGACATATGTCAATGAATAGACAGAAATTGTAAAACAAGTGAATGATGTGTATTCGGCGGAATCGTGCGGACGTACTTGCGGACACAATTATAACATCGATATCTTATACAAACGCTGTTAAGGCTGATCGATACCCGAGGCCCTTATTCACGCCATTGTAAATGAATATTATGATATCGGTATATCGTTTTCTTGTATCATAAGTATCCGAAGATTGTACAAACATGCACTTTTATGGATGCCGTTTATCATTTGAAACATTCATTGATTTTTTTTTTTGTTGTTGTTTATCTCTACCACCAAACAATTTAAAGGTACTTCATTCCACAGAAATATTATATACTTATCAATTGACTTTATCAATACAATACAATCAACTGACAAAAATAATCCTGCAGAAATGATTCGGAACGAAAGCAAACTTACATAGTTCCTCTCCAATTTCCGGTTATTGCATGTATGAAGAACGATATATTACAGTTCGAAAAAATAAATGATATCGGAAAAAAAATTGGGGAAAGTAGGAGAGGGTCCAGATAGGTGTGGAGTGTTAGACCTAAAGGTGAAACTGAATTCATGCACGGGAAACCATAATTATAAACAGATTCAATAAAAACGTTACGACGTAGCCGTCAGTGCTACGTTTACTAATCAGCCTTTCAATTGTACGCCTTCTTTTTAAAAAAAGAGAAAGAAAAAAAAAAATCATATTTAGTGTCATATCTATATGTGAAGAGCGAAATCTACACTTACAATGAAAAGTAAAACAATATATCAGTGTAATACATTTGTGTATTGTATAATCTGCCAACTGCCCTAACCCTTTCCAAAACAAGCCCTTGTTTTTACGTGTCTGCAGTACAAGTCTTTTGAAAACACTGTGGGAAAAGGAGAAATTGCTCGTAACGAGCAATTTCTCCTTTTCCCACAGCGTTTTCTACCCATTTGGAGAACTTTCTGCCATTTTTATCAAATTTAAAATTGTCGTCTGCAAACTCTTTGAGATTGGAAGAGTCTAAAAATTGTCGTTTCGGAAAGGGTTAACATGTTTAACGGCCCATTACCGTTCAAGTTTCTTTCTTTTGCAACATCAAAAATATTTATCAATAGGTTTGAAAAAGTAATAAAAAAAATGTAAAGATAAATGTCTTTACTATAACTCTTATGTGGCTAAACTCGACTCGCTGACCTTTTGCGAACTGTATAGATTAAGATCAGACTGCACAGAACGTGCAGTCTGATCTTGATCCATACTGTCCGATAAGGTCATTTTTTACCAAAAAAACTTACCTTTGAAATAGCAAAATGTGGGTTGTTACCATTAACTAAAAAAAGCATTTCACTTATTTATCAGAATAAGGCTTAATTGTGTTCGTTTAAATGCAGGAGTTTCTTGGGAAAAGACTTACTGCACATTTAAGAGTTTTCACATTTCCGTTATATGAGACTGATAGTGTATCACGTTTATAAGAAAATAATAGTAATGCTAGAATAATATTGAGTTTTTATAGCGTTTCAATTATTAGTATTTTTTAATTTAAACATATTTCATCCTATACAGAAATACAATAACGTTATACATGTACATGAACAATACTAATATATCAAATTGACAAAAAATAATCCTGCAGAAATGGATCGGAATGGAAGCAAAGCTCATAGTGTTTCTGTCCAATTTCCGGTTAATGCATGTATACAGTATGAAAGAACAATTTTAAAAATGAAAGATATGGGGAAAGTAGGATGTGTGCTTAATAGGTGAGGAGTGTTTGACCTGGTGGTGAAGGTTTCATCTATTAGAGACCATATATGCAGAGACAATAAAAGCATTACAACCTGACTGTCACTACTATGTAAGTGTTTAATATTACAGTTTATAAAAATGAAGTGTTTCAATTATACATAAATTATACAAATGTTATGAAACCCGGAAAAAAGATAAGATATTCAATATTTGATATCGTTTTCATTATATGCGTATATATAAAAGAAAAATCATATAGATTATTCAAAGAACACCAATTGCGTTTCATCATTTTTTCCCTAAAAAAATCTGAACATGATATCAAAAAAAGTATAAATATGTAATTTTAGATAACATACCCAAGTGAAATATCTATATACCATTCAAGTAAAACAAATACAACCATTTAACGTCGTGTACAAAATTACAGTGGGGAAACAAAATCCCTTGTGGTAAGATAGGCCTTCGATTAAACAATCTCCGTCCAAATTAGTCACGTAAATATCCGTAAAAATTGAATTAAACTCATTGCCTATGGACATTTATGAAAATTGATTCCCTCTGTTTAACGACCGGTCCGCGCATGGTGACGTCACGTGATTGGATGTGGCCTACATATAAGGAAATGTACTATATCGTATTAAATTTCCGTACAAATTGTGTTCAATTTATGTAAATGTGCAATTGTTTTACCTCAACACTTGCTTGAATTTTTAGATGCCAGACGATAAATAACTAGGCTCGTCAATCTTGAATTCAGTTATAAACGAGAAAAAAAAAACGTGATTCAAATGACAGAATGTTGCCAGGGAGGATGAAAACATTGTTGGAAAAGGAGAAAATGCTGGTTACCAGCATTTTCTCCTTTTCAAACAATGTTTTCAGAAAGTACCCTCCTCAGGGTTATCTAAGGGATTGTATGTATAGCACTGAATTTACAATCCCTGGAGTTATTAAAATACAGATTTCTTTTTGTAAAACCAGTTAGCTCTATACATGGGCAGATCTCAGGAGTAAAAGTTTCATGGCATTTTGTCAGAGCCGAGCCACGGTAGCTCAGTCGGTAGCGCAAAGGCCTTGAGAACAGCATGTTATGGGTTCGATCCCCGGCTCGGCCATTTTTTTTCGAGGACTGATGATAGTAATTCATTCCTCTCCCATCGCTGAACATCGTCTCGACGATGGTAATGTGGGAAAGCAGCCAGTGACTTGGAAAGAAAATTGTTCAAAGTACTGGTAAAAGAGACTCCAGGAAAGCATGGATATGTGTATTGGCCGCCGCGATATAACTAAAATAATGTTGAAAACGGCGTTAAACGCCCTACAGTCAATCATTTATTTCGTCATAAAAAAAAAAAGAAAAAAAATGGGGCAGTATTACTCACAGATCAGTCTGTACTCTCTGTGCAGTATGATCTCGTTTTACACTGTTCACAGATGGATAAACACCTGGGCTTGTCAGCCAAATGTTTGATAGAACATGATTTAGGAATAAAACCCAGAAAGACACAAACACGACCACTGTGTTGTTTGGTACCATAAATGATTTAAGAAAGTCCTTAAATTAAAAAAAAAAATGCACGCCGTTTTTCAAGAGGTACTGAATTATGAATGAAGAAACTCCTTTGTGTTTCAGTTATGAAGAGAAATTATTTGTTTTAAATACATTTTGAAACTCAGTAATATGTTATATGATAACACTTAAAAGAATATTAAATTAGAAACTAAATACCAGAATAACGAAGAAAAGGATTATACCAAATCACAATTTATTATTTCATGCCTTCCGGTAGGATATCGAGAAATAGCAGTGAAAATATTTTTCGATCTTACACTGGTACATCCAGTGAAAATACCGATTTTCACGTTCTTGTTGCCTAGGTAAATTGCGCGTGCCTCACAACCAGATAGGAAATATGACGTCATATGCCTTATATTTCACTCGCTTGACGTAATATTGTAATGCGTTGCTATGCAGGAGGGGTACGCCACGGGGAATAACGGAAAAGAACTTGACAAGATTTTAATAAAGCTCCTCCCAGAAAGGGTTAAAAGCATGAAATAAATAGAATATTTGTTTCTTTTCGGTGAAAGATCGAAATTTATTTCATCTCGTGAACACCATCGGTAATATTTTAGCTCGTGGCTGCGCCACTCGTGAAAATATTACCGATGGTGTTCACTCGATGAAATAAATGTCGATCTTTCACCGAAAGAAACAAATATCCTCTATATAACTGTGCCCGCAAATAGGTCTGTACGGCCCCACAGAATAAACATGTCTACATTTTTTACCAATCACAAATCATTATCTATTCGTTATACTTTACTATTGCAGTGTGACAGTAACTTTACCAAGAAGTTTCGAAAGTAGAATGGAAAAAAAATACAGTAAAAAAATAATGTAGTATTTAATTCAATTTAGTTCTAGGTAATACATCTTAGACGTAATATATGAAATGGATAAGTATAAAGCGAGTAGTTAAGATCGAAACTAGGGATCGACAAATACCGGTATTCATAGCTGAATGAATCGCACCAAGTAGCGTTTTATTGAGTAAACGTTTATTTTAGTTTGAAATTCAAAGTAACAATTGTTGCGTAGAAAAGTAGTCCGGTTCTGTACCTAGGATGCCCAAATGAGATAGATGTGTATTTGCAGAATGCCATCTAGCGGGAGATAATGGTATATTTATGCAACAAAACCCATTATTTCGTCTTACAAGTTCAACGATCCAGCAAGTAACGTTACATGTTTATTTGAAATCATTTTTCCGTAGGGTAATTTGTTTCAAAAAGCTTGCGTCATGAAATGTGCAATTTACAATTGTTGCCCTTTTTTATCATAGCCAATCTGACCTGTTTGTAGTACATTCAATTACCTCGGAGTCCCTACAGGTATATCGATAAAACTAATACTGGCTTTCGCTCTATAAACAAAACCACAAAACCTTGGGTTGGTCCAGATGGAAAAACATTTTCAGACGACAGATATATAGAGTACGCCCCTTATATGGCCTGCAACACGCAAAAACGGGCATTCGGACATTTGCGCAAAGTTTCGTCTCGGATCAGCCTGCGCAGGCTAATCCGACACGACACGCTCCGTTTTTATGTAATTTTCTGTTTTGCGCAAGTCCACAGTGTTCCCACTCACGGAAATTGTTGCGTAAATGACGTTATAGAATTGAAATTCACGTAAAAATTTTGGTTACACGCGAGACCTGACCTTAAAAAAAAACGTAAAAAATCCATTATCCGCTGAACTTGTGTAAAATGACGGGATTTGAAGTTACTTGCTGCCCACAATGATAAATTATTTTCAAATCACGCGGAAAAACCTACCCATGAATAAGCACACATGGAAAAGTGCTCGATGCAAAAACACGGAAACCCATGACACAACACAATTTTCCTTTCACATTGTCCGATCAGAGTCACTTGTGACCGTCTTTTCAACATTTTAATGACTTTAAATAGTAAACGTCCACAGACATCTTAATATAACATACTTTTGTGGTCTAAAACATCATTATTGATTACTTTATTTCTAGTTTGGAACCATTATAGTCATACGCTCTAATATGAAATCTTACCCCCAAAATTTACAGCTCCGCGGGTAAGTGTACCCTTCAAATAAAAAGCCAGAGGGAACATTGAAGTCCACTGTAGCACAAAACCAAATGTTGTCGTAAAGTGCCGTCTCGGATTAGCCTGCGCGGACTGCGCAGGCTAATTCGAGACGACCATTTACGCAAATGTCCGAATATCCCGTATTACCTGTTGCAAGCCATATGGTGGATTTGTGTCTCAAAGGGCAGAAGACATTGAAGGAAAGAGAGAAAATACTGGTAACCAGTATTTTCTCCTTTTCCCACATAGTTTTCAAAGTTTTCTTGACCAGGGTCGTAAAAACTAGGGATTGCTTGGCAAAGAGTTAAACATTTAAGGTGAAAACATGTACCGTTGTACAGAATTATCGAAAAAATATATACGAACAATACTCTATGAAAAGGGGCTTAACGCATCTGCAAAAGTATCGACTCAGCTCAGCCCATTTCAAAGCGTTTTTAACATAGATTTATCTATCTTTTAAGACCCAATAAAGGCAAAAAATATCAAACCAAGTGTCATAATCCAATAAAATTTACTAATAAATTATAGCATTTAAAAGTATGAAAAATATAGTGTAGTTGAAAATCTGCTATCTTGTCGACAGGCCATATATAAGTCGCTTGCAGAAAAACAAGAATAAACCCTAAACTCAAGCAAAAAGTAAACAAAACTCTGGTAGGTTTTAACCTAGTTTTGAAATTAATTTCTGTATCAGGCATATAACATTTGAATTGACAACTCGATGAAAGCTTGTCATCTTCACAATGACTTCCATACTTTTAAATCGTATAATATATATTAAAATGAAATTTTACACCCTTTTTGTTTACTTTTGGTCTTTATTGTTACTTTAATGTCCATAAATTTTTGCCTCTACATCTCTGACTCCCACAAACTTCCCGTTCTGTCAATAGTTCTCTTCCGAGTCAAGTGTGTGTCTTATTGGTAGATACAAGCATGGCCGAAAGTTTCCGGTATTTAGTCACGTGTCGAGTGGTATCGCTTTTAATCTGATGACAAGAAAATGACTTAATAGTACATGTATATCCAGACAGAGAGAGAGAGAGAGAGAGAGAGAGAGAGAGAGAGAGAGAGAGGCGAGGCGGACGGACGGACGGACTGACAGACAGACTGGCAGATAGTCACACAGAGACACAGAAAGAAACAGAGACATGTGGGCAAGCAGCCAGACACACATACACATCGGCAGACTCAAACAAAGACAAAATGACAGCCATACACATAGACAGACAGGCGGACACGTCTGCACACTAAAACACACTAAAACAATTAGTAGATCTAAAAACCATAAGTATAAATGTATTATAATTGGAGTTCTATTTAAAATCCTGTTAAACGCTATTCAGCTTAAAACTATTTTTGATGTTTTTTCCCACGATTAAATTGTAACGTTAAAATGTGTAAATTAACAACACTTTTGTTGATGCAAATGAAATAAGACGTAATTTTGTCATGACAAATGACCAAAAACTGCTTAAAATTGATTTGATTTTCTTTTTTTGCGATCTCAATGAAGACCTGTTTTTGTGACTGCGTCACTTAATTGAAACAGCAACTTTTCTCCTACAGATAACCTGTTTGTTTTTCGATCCTTTCCTTCGTAATTCTAAGGCTTTCTAGCAGGTGATTTTTCGACGACGATATAGACTAAGATCATACTGAACAAAATGTACGGTCTGATCTTGATCTACATTGCCGGATATAGTATTAACCCTGCGGCTCCTAAGCACGACTCAGCGACCTCTTGCGGACAGCGTGGATCTAGATCAGACTGCACAGAACGCCGATCTACACTGTCCGATAGAGGAGAAATCTTTTCTCAAAAAAAAAAAAAATTCCTTTTTAACTCTTTACCACACGAGAAAATTTTAGACTGTCACTGGTCCAAATTGAAAGCATTTGCAGACATCAAAATAAAAATGACTGAAAAATCGAAATTTGGTTTGCGAATGGTAAAAAACATTGTGGGAAAAGGAGAAAATGCTGGTTATCAGCATTTTCTCCTTTTCCCACAATGTTTTCAAAAGGCCTCTTTCTCAGGGTCGTTAAAGGTCGGGATTGTGTGTTAAAGGGTTAAAGGAAAAATTGAAGTTTTTATTCGATTTGAAAATCTAATCGCTTGAGATTTTATTTTTGGATTTAAACTGTCTTATCCATCAATTTTGCTTCATGTGTCCGGTCATTTACAAATGCCTCAGGCAAGTATTCTATAAACTAAGGACTGATTTATCCACCATTGGGACCTCACTTTGAAAAGGTTTGCAGAGTCGACAACCGCAGCATAATAGTACATCTCAGAGGCCGTGTATTTTCATAAATTCAGTTTTTAACCCTCATGCTGCTAAGGGCAACTGACTGGCCTTTTGCGAACAGCGTAGATCAAGATCAGACTGCACAGAACGTGCAACCTGATCTTGTACCTACTCTATCTGATATGGTGATACTACTCTCTCAAACATATGAGACCCATCATGTAAAAAGGGAGCTTCTGGGAACTGCGAAAAGTCAGACTGCGCAAATTGCAGTCGACACTTTTTGCTTTATTGACATTTTCTGTATGACAAGTGGTCATTGTATCTTGTTATCAAATCATTTTTGAAGTAACAACTTAAACTGACTTGCTCTATCGTTGATCTGTTTTCATCTAATTGGTGTACAGAATTTCCAGATCATCCCTTATTTTCTTGGTCAACCAATTCAGTATGTATTTTCAGCGACTGGTTGCTTATCATGTGGCTATTGTTGCCGTTGCTAATAGTTTTACATAAGCGCCATCATGTTAAAGATCATGCAGTTGAGAGTATTTCAAAATGGAAAATCCTTTGATACAGACGAGGCTAAAACTAGGTACGAAAACAGCCGAATTGTAACGAATGGCATCGATTACGAGGATTCGTATTCAAATATGTATGATGACGTCATATCTGATGCAATGAGAACAGAGTGAGTCATCGTTTTACACACCGAATATTGCACCCAAGTTACTTAAGGTAAGACCTGTGCAATGGAAAACAGCTATTTCCACTAAAACACCATCCTGCAAAATTAGCTATACTTAAAAATGAGTAAAAATGAGTTTAACTACTTTCATCTTTTCATTTTTTCCATTTTTTCCTTCTTTGAATTATCATTTATAAATCTAAAGTCACTATATTTTCAATTCAAAAAGAGATGATAATTACCTCCCTTTTTAGAAAACAAACAAAAGTATCAAAAAATAGTTTCAAGATAGAAATAAACAGAATTTCTGATCCGTTAGAAATGTGCAAAAATATTATTTCTGCATAAATCCTTATTTGTCTTTATTTATCATTTAATTAAAATTTTTGCCAAATGTTCACCGGAAGTGCATTACACAGGTCTTACTTTAATGTAAACGTACAGTTCAAATAACTGCAAATGGAAGTAGATCCAATCAATTTAACAGAATTTTATATGAAATTTCAATTTACAGAATAAAGAACTAAATGGGTCCGTTAAATAGAATCTACATGTACATGGACACAGCATGACAGAATTATTCCTCAGTTTTTAACTAAGTTAGCCTAAAAACTCCGTTTTCAAAAAGACAACCAGTCACCTGCAGGTGGTGCTGCGTTAATTGAAAAAAAGAAGAAAAAACGAAAAAAAAAACTAAATTAAAAATTGAAAGAAAACATACACAGAATTCATTTTAAGACATCGAAAGCGGAGGGTTTTTCTTTAACCCATTACCATACAATTCCTACTTTTGACGCCCCTGAGAAAGAAGACTTTTGAAAACACTGTGGGAAAAGGAGAAAATGCTAGTAACCAGCATTTTCTCCTTTTCCCACAATGTTTTCTACCCTTCCCAGAACAAATTTCAATTTTTCAGTCACCTTTATTTTGTCGTCTGCAAGTGCTTTATAATTTGGACCAGTCTAAAATTCAGTTTGTCGTGTGGTAAAGAGTTAATCGGAGATTGTTCTATATTTGTTTCTCTTTGTTTAGGCCTGTAGAAATACTCAACATTAGCGACATCAGTAAAAGGCAATTAAAGCAATAAATTGAAATCAGCGTGAAACTACCATGTGCATTTAAAGTGGAAGCCTGCATAATTTCAAAACAATTTAGATATTTCCCAAAACGAAATTATAAAAGGGTTACTTCCATCAATTAAACTTTATTGCAGAGTCGACAGCCTGAGCATCATATCAGATAAAATATGCTTTTACGAACAGAATATATCAAGATCAGACATCAGATGCAATCTGAATATGGGTGTGGCATTACGTGAGTCATTTTGCATGTTTTGCACATTCAATCTCAGTACTGTCCATCGGGTCCTGCTTTGTAGCTAATGAATAAATGAATGAATAAAAAAGTTACAGTCATTACAACTACAAAGACAACTATTTTAAAAAGCATTATCTATAAAGGGAAAGACACAATATATTGGTAAGAAATGTGGACATGTTTATTAGGCGGGTCCTTGCAGGCTTGTATGCGGGGACATTTATGACACCAGTATACAAACTGTGATACTTCTAATCGACACTCGGGGAAACTTATTCACAACATAGCAATGAATAAGCTATATAGGGGTAAGTTACTGTCTTGTTAGCTCTCCATTACTAGCTAGATCCTGAATAAGGAATTTACTTGGTTTATATCCCTTATATCCTTCGCACTATATAGGAATGGTCAGGTTTTTAAACATCTTCAAAATTCAACAAACCACAAATTCAATGTACTTAATTCATTTTAAAGGTGAAAGTGTGAGAAATTCGATTTGCTGATATTATAAAGACCTTGCATATACATCTAAGTCAAATCATAAAAAGAAAATCGTAACTTCTCCTAGTGAAGCAAGGAAAAACTAAAAACGAAGGAAATAGAATGAAAGGATACGGTTCAAATTTGGGTTCCTTAACCCTTTACTCCATAGATACCCATTTCTACACATTGCTTGTAGGAGCCTTTGGAAAACATTGTGGCAAAAGGTGAAATTGCTCGTAACGAGCAATTTCACCTTTAGCCACAATGTTTTCTATGCTATCAAATGGTGGCATATGCACAAAAGAAATAGCTTCATCCTTTCTGTTATTTAGGGTCAATTAGAGATATCATAGAAATGCCTTATGGGGTAAAGTGTTAAATTTTATCTAACAAGGGAGATAATTTTGATTTCACTTTATTCCCCATTATATTTTTCAACTTTTGTCCATCTGGACTAATGGTTTGCCAGTTACTGTCTTACTTTATCAAGCAATGAACCATTCTTACAGTCAGGTTTGATAATAAAAATATGAAGAGCCATATTTAATCCTTAATTTTTCATGCTTTCCGGTAGGATATCGAGAAATAGCAGTGAAAATATTTTTCGGTCTTACATTGGTACCACCAGTGAAAATACCAATTTTAACGTTCTTGTTGCCTAGGTAAATTGCGCGTGCCTGACAACCAGATAGGAAATATGACGTCATATACCTTATATTTCTCGCGCTTGACGGAATATTGTAATGCGTTGCTATGCGGGAGGGGTACGCCACGGGGAATAACGGAAAAGAACTGAACTGGATTTTTATAAAGTTCCTCCCAGAAAGGGTTAAAGCATGAAATAAATAGAATATTTGTGGCTGCGCCACTCGTGAAAATATTACCGATGATGTTCACTCGATGAAATAAATTTTTTTAACTTTCCAAGAAAAAAATAAATTTTTGAGTTACATAACCTTTTTTTGTCTGCAAAAGCTTTCAATTTGAGCGCGTCTAAAATATTTCGTTTTGTGTAGGGTTAAGTGGTTGTACATGTAATTGATATCGGAGAGAATCACGATTTTTCTTGCCCGCACCTAATTTGTCAAGTGATATTTAACTGAAATTTGACAAACTGATAGAAAAACTTGATAGCCACTACCGGAAAGTGTTATTGACGTCGTAAACCCGTTTTTGGCGCCAAATGGTTTTAAACAGACATTGATATGCTGTGAAAAAATTCGACTCAATATGATCGTTGAACCCTTTTCCACAGAATCAACAACGGTGTGAAAAACGGTTTTTAGAGAAAAAAAAAAAAAACATTGTTGGAAAAGGAGAAAATAGTGGAGACTATAATTTTCTTCTTTTCCAACAAAGTTTTCTACTCGACATGATTTGAAACAGGCAATGATAAATTATCTAAAGAAAAATAAAATGACTAAATAAGATCACTCAACATTTTCCTACTTTATTTTAATTCTTAACGACGTATATGACAAATTTTCGCGCGCATCCTCATGCGCATGTATTTTTTGGCGTAGATATCGAGTCAAAAGTGCACCTAGGTATTTTGGCGCATCATAGTAATAATATACATGTAGGTGCACTGAAACTGGCAAAACTTTCTTCGGGTGGTATTAAATTTGGAGAGCAACAAGCGAAAAGGGTCATTCGGACATCTGCGTAAAGTGTCGTTTCGGATCAGCCTGCGCAGTCCGCGCAGGCTAATCCGAAACGACACTTTCCGTTTTTATGCAATTTTCTGTTTTACACAAGAGCACTGTAGCACAAAGTCTAATTCAATCGTAAAGTGCCGTCTTGGATTAGCCTGCGCGGACTGCGCAGGCTGATCCGAGACGACACTTTACGCAAATATCCGAATGTCCCTTTTCCCATGTTGCAAGCCATTTTATGAAGAGAAAGAATTGATCTTTGACCCATATTGCCATGAAATACTGCTGACACGGCGTTATGTACCAAACAAGGATACAAATGCAGAAAATTTAACGATATCAAAGTATGGCTGATTCCACTTTGAAAATTATTGTTGGAAGAGTAGAAATCGCTCCTATTGAGTAATCCTTTCCCACTCAGCGTGCCAAGCATTTGTCCTTTTTTTCTTTCTTAAAAAAAGAATAACTTCCATAATGACCATCAAACTTGTTTCCTGATGAAATAAGCACGGAAACGTGCCATTTTCGTTTTTTCTTATTCTAAGAATTATAAATACTAAGGTTATAAGAGAAAATTTTAAGAAAAATCTATCTGTTAAAAAGTATGAATTTATTTAAGATTCACCAATAATTCGGTCAAGGTATCTCCCTTTTTAACTTAATTATCCATAAATAACATGCATATTTGTACACTTATCATGCCCAAAACCAGGCTTTTGAGTATTTTTTTTTTTTGTGCAAAAATATATGAATTTTCACTGAAAGTACGCCACGGGGACAACTGAAAAGAACTGTACTAGATTTTGATAAAGCTCCTCCAAGAAAGAGTTAAAAGCATGAAATAAATAGACTACTTGTTTTTTTGGTGAAAGATCGAAATTTATTTATAATTTATTATTTATCTAAATTTATTGAACACCCAAAAGCCTAACGTAATGCACCGTCTCCATGGTTTTTTCTACCCTCTCTGTCACTGTCTCTCTGTCTTTGTCTCTCTCTCTCTCACCTTGACTCGTTCTGTCTCTCCCTCCCTCCCCGTAAATTTTGCAATTAACTTCAATATCACTTCAGCATGTCATTTCCGAACCACATTACACTGTCAATCTCCCCGGATAGCCTACTTTACGATCTTACTCACACGGAACTGTAATCTCAGCTGTTCGGAGGTGATCCAATCAGTTTTACATATATCCCTAATTCGGTAATAATTGTCCATTAATGAATTATTTCATTTCCGTGACCATGGTAACCGGTCCTGAAGTGACCATGACGGATGTGGGGCCGTGTGAAAATTTCGCCGAATTTCACGACCAACATATCTGTCCCATAGATACTTTGGACCATATTTCTGCCCGAGTTCATTTGTATGTTTAAAGTACAGTTGAAACGCTTCAGGGCTGGGATTCAATAAAATGCGTTTAACGTATTTATGCCGAAATTATTCGAGAGAGTAGATACACACATATATATGTACGATCCCTGTTTTACTCAAAGGTATAAGCTGCCGTGAACGGTGAAAGGTACCTACAACTATTTTCTCAAATCGTACAGTTATATTCTTAAAGATGGGTAGTTAGTAATTTCACATCTCAACAAATTAAAAAAATGTATCACTGAAATATATACGAAAAAAAGAATACATATCACCAATAAAAAAAAAACAAAGAAAAACATTTTTGATGGTGTTGGAAAAAGAGAAGATCCTTTAAAAAAGACGTATTATATTTCTGCCAACTCAGTTTGCTTGTTTTGCATACATGACTATTGCACATTAATCCATTAACACACAACATGATTCTAATCGTGTCAAATCTCACAGTATTTGCAGACAACAAATTAAATGCGGCTTCTTTCAATGATAAAATCATCTGTCTTTGGAATTTAGTAAAGCATTTTGTGAAAAAAAAGAAAGAAAACATGATTGGTTACTGTTAATGTGACGCCGCATGAGCGACGGTACTTTATTTCATGATTTCCGGTAGGATAATCGAGAAATAGCAGTGAAAATATTTTTTTATCTTACACTGGTACAGGGTTCGAATTTCATTTTTTTATTCACTTGCAAATTTTAGCAAGTACCTTTTATTTCCACTTGCAAAATTAAAACTGGACTCGCATTTTTTTAAGCTCAGCTTCCTATCAATTGTAAAGAACGAATGTTCAATTCTATTCTATTAATTTGTTCAATTCTATTCTATTACGTAACCTGTCAACCGAGACAACAACTAAACAGAAGGAACGTTAATTGACATTAAAACCCTCATTTAACAATAGATTCAATTCCAGTTGAATTTCTAATGCCAAGTTAAATTTCTATGAAACTTACAATGGTGGACGATTTTGTAAATGAAATACGGACGTGTCACATCCGAATATCTGCCTGTCCGGTAACTGGTTTAGCGAGTCCACCAAGTCCGACTTGCTTCTCGTAGCTATTTATGCATAATGGTTTATCTTTTCATAAAATATTGACAAATGTTTTCGTTTCAAATCAGAGATTGAAATCGCCTACCGTTTTTTCCTTATAAAAAACGCAAAACCTCAGTATCGGCTGTGAGTGCAGACGAACGCACTTGCCTCACGAAAGTCGGATAACGAACGACAACTCGGAGGCTTCAATGGCGACATGTAAAATGATCAACAACCGTCGAATGGTATTCTCAGTGCGATATGACCGATACCGATGTTTATCCAGAACGAAAAGAATTACCTTTTCTGTATTCACATATGAAATTTAGTAACTATTCTTCAGTAATTTGCACTCGCATTTTTTTGCAAGTGCTTGAAATTTCAGCTCGCATTTTCCAATTCTGGCTTGCATTTTGCGAGTAAATATGTGGGAATTCCTAACCCTGTGGTACCACCAGTGAAAATAACGATTTTCATGCTCTTGTTGCCTAGGTTAATTGCGCGTCCCTCACAACCAGATGGGAAATATGACGTCATATACCTTACATTTCTCGTGCTTGACGTAATATTGTAATGCGTTGTTATGCGGGAGAGGTACGCCACGGGGAATAACGGAAAAGAAATGTACTGGATTTTGATAAAACTCCTCCCAGAAAGGGTAAAAAGCATGAAATAAATAGAATATTTGTTGTTTTTTTTTTTCGGTGAAAGATCGAAATTTATTTCATCTCGTGAACACCATCGGTAATATTATCGATGGTGTCCACTCTATGAAATAAATTTCGATCTTTCACCGAAAAAAACAAAACAAATATCCTCTATAAATTCTTATTCGGTTGTGAAAAGTACTTGGCTATGGAGGCAACCTTATTGTTTACTAGGCTTCAAGTCAATTCGTAACTAAGTAATTTCGTACCTAGGCCATTTCGAACAATTTTGGTCATTTAGTACTCACCTATTTTTTTTCATTTCAATGGTCATTTCGTACTCACTTCAATCATTTCGTACCCATTTTGGTAATTTAATATCCAGTTTCTAATACCAATTTGGTAATTTGGAACCTAGTTTTAATACTTTTTTTGCGTTATTTCTCGAATGGCAACTGCTTTTGTATAGCTCCAACAGAAATTATGTTAATTTTTTGCAAAAGAATGGCTATGAATGTGTACTATGATTGGTTTAAGTTGCAGTCTATGGATTGTTTAGGACTTCTCAGTTCATTTTTCACCGAGTTCCGCAAAAACTTACTTCGGTCATTTTGAAATGCTGTAATGTACCTTAGTTTAGAAACAACTTTTTTGCGGCGCCATTGATGTTATGCATCAATGTTTTCTTGTTTTCTCCTGTTCCTACACAGTATTTTTCTTCTCCTTTTTTCCTACATGTCATTAAGACACGTGACTTTTTGGAATGTCGTAAAAAAATGTGACAAAAAGAGATTATGTTGATTACTATCATTTTCTCATTTTCACACACACTGTTTCTATACTATCCTTTTTCCTATGTGTCATTAAAACACGGGACTATTTGCTGAAAAGGTTTACAGATTTTTTCCCTGAAAGGCCATTTGTACCCAAAGGTACAGACGTAACAAGAATATTGTCTTTCCAGATTGGCACAATGGTTCTATGATACTGTTTACCGCTATAGTTCGCCTAATCTAATTCACTGTCCATAAATGTACAATACCAGCCCTCTATAAGACTCTATTCCGACCATTCTCTTGACAGGCCCATTAATCCTTCACGATACAACCCCAAGGTTGTATAATCCACGGAAACAAAGCTTTTGAAAACAATGTAGGAAAAGGAGAAAATGCTGGTAACCAGCATTTTCTCCTTTTCCAACAATGTTTTCTAAACTATCAAAGAAAAATTTATATCATTTGAGCGATTTTTAAATTGTCGTCTGCAAATGCTTTCGCTTTGGACTGGTCTAAAATATTGTCGTCTGGTGCAGAGTGAATCGATAGCCGTCCTTTAAATGTCAATTTGAACCGGTTTTATATGTTTTTACATGAAATTCCATCTCGATCGGTAATTGAATCAAATAATTCCCAGGCCAGGCTTCTGTTCAGTGTCTCCAGATTTTTTCTTTGTTTTGTTTTGTTTTCTGTCTTTTAATCCTGAGCGCCAAGTAAGTGAATAGATTTTTTTCCCAACCACCGAAAACAGTCCAAAAATTATTCCAATTTAAAGCGGGCATTAAGCAAAATTTTGACCCATATTATTGCGGGGGAAAGACAGCTGAGTATATACTTGTAGCAAATCTCGAAGAATGATAGTGATAATAAAAAAAATCTTTGGACGCGACTTTTTACATTTAGTCGAGGTAAAAATACTTAAACAAAAATGTTTCCAATCGAACCCATAACCTCAAAAACTAAAATCGGCTGATCAACCGAGATTGGAACCAGCCGATCCTCGATGTGTTAAAATGTACTAACTATCCTTTGTGCAGCCATATCAATATAATACAATGCTTTTATTCAGTAATTTGGCCTCCGGCCCATATACATCAGTACATGAACAATAAAATGAAGAAAATTAATATTTCTAATACAGCATATCATAAGTTCTTCACTAATAATTTATTATTATGTACGGCTATATCGTTACTAACGGAATTGAAAAATTATATTATTGAGAACAAAAAAAAATCCTGTTTTTTTTTTTTCATGTATTTTTAGTCAGTATCTAATTTGAAGCCATCTTTGTATGAAAATTAAAAACAACAGTCTTGGTTAAGATTTTCTCAGAAAGCTAGAGAAACAAAACCCGGTTTTATGTCCCTTTAAGGTCATTAAACTATTTTCATTCGGCTTAAAGCACATGCTTTGCCCATTTACCACTATTTGCTTCCCTAATTAAGATTCTTTGGCTCTCCTCTTTATGATTCTTGAACAAACACACCCTTTAAAATATCGTCAGAAAAGAAAAGAGAAAACTTAGATAACAGGCATGTTCTCCTTTTGTCTTACTGTTTACTATCTTTTTGTAAGACAAAGACACGTATCTTTTGTCGTCGGGAAATTCCTCTCACATGGAAAAGTCTTGTAAAGCTTTACCTTTTCACCACAGAAAAATAATGAACTTTTCCAAATCAAAAGCAATTGCAGAAAGAGAAAAAAATGCGACTCAAAAATGAAAATTTGTTTTCGAAAAGGTAGAAAATATTGTGTAAAAAGGAAGAAATGGTGGCGGGTCACCAGCATTTTCTCCATTTTTTCCCACAATAGATTTTATTGTTTAAACTAAGGAGCGTTAAGGTTTAACCCTTTACCACACAATTCCGACTTTTAACACCCCTGTGAAAGAAGCCTTTTGAAAACATTGTGGGAAAAGGAGAAAATGCTGGTAACCGGCATTTTCTCCTTTTCCCACATTGTTTTCTTCCCTTCCTAAAACAAATTTCAATTTTTTAATCACAATAATTTTGTCGTCTGCAAATGCTTTCATTCTGGAGCAGTCTATAGAATCATGTCGTTTGTTAAAGGTTTAACTAATAGTCAATTATGTCTGTAGGGTAGGCGTGTCAACACGCGTATGAATAAGTTGATTATTCGATGTCACTGTTCTTCAGACTTGGAACTGACCCTAAGAGAAGGGGCGAAAAAAGACTGATGAAATTCCTTCCTTCCTTCCTTCCTTCATTCCTTTCTCCCTCCTTTCCTTCTTTCCTTCCTTCCCTCCTTCCTGTCGTTATTTCTTTCTTTCTTTCTCTCTTTCTATTCATCTCTCTCTCTCTTTTCATCAAGAACTTTTACTTTCAGAAAACACTCGTTTCTCTTTACTTGAAAGTTTCATTATAGGAATAACATTAATACTTGTTTTTCAGCAAAAGAAACCAGGTGTCGTCCCCCACCCACACCCATACCCCTCCTATTTGCTGTCAGAAAGATCAATAATCCATGATAGAGTTAAAAACATTTCCTCCAATATTTCTATTGCGGTCTTTTAAGGTAAGACCTGTGTAATGGAAAAAAGCTATTTCCGCTAAGATATCATCCTGCAAAATTAGCTATAATTCAAAATGAATATTATTGAACTACTTTCACCGATTCATTTTTTCTAATTTTTTTCCTTCTTTGAATTATCATTTATAAATCTAAAACCACTATATTCTCAATTCAAAAAGAGATAATAATTACCTCCCTTAGAAAACTAAGGGAGTATAAAAAATAATTTCAAGATAGACATAAAAGGAATTTCTAATCCGTTAGGAATGTGCAAAAATATTATTTCTACATAAATCCTTATTTATCCTTATTTATCAACCAATTAGAATTTTTGCCCCATGATCACCGGAAGTGCATTACACAGGTCTTACCTTAGGGTCAACACATAAAATAACATAAAAGAAAGAGGTAAGGCCTTATTCATATCTGCTTTAGTTAAAGTGCATATAATCCTGTAGACCAGCCCAAAGTCTGAATTTACGATCTGCATGGTCTGATCTTATTCTGCATTGTTCCAGAAGGCATCAGACCTCGCACACTTGCTTTACCAGTCTGATCTTGACTTGAACTGGCCTGAACGCTATACCGCATAATCATTGTATCTAAAGGACACTGACGGAGAAGGCTTTTGAAAACATTGTGGGAAAAGGAGAAAATGCTGGAAACCAGCATTTTCTCCTTTTCCAACAATGTTTTCTACCCTCTCTGATACAAATTACCTTATATATGCCAGATCTAGCCTTTCTGATACAAAATGCTGGAAAACAGCATTTTCTCCTTTTCCAACAATGTTTCCTACCCTTTTCCTCTACAAACTACCTTATATGTTCCAAATCTAGCCTTTCTGGTACAAATTACATCATATGTGCAAAATCAAACTTTCGTCAGCCAGTACTTTCAAATTGAACCGGTCTAGAAACTTTGTTGTTTGGTAAAGGACAAAAAAGATCTAAAATTCAATATCACTAGCTACAATGGTTAATTTGTAAACGGAACTTGTAATACAAACAAATATTTTGCACTAGAACTAAAATATTGATAAAGCTTTTTGAATTGCAAGCCATCCGATACTAATGCACGATTGCAATAAAAAGCTTCGTTGTTTTGTTTGTAATACAAACGTTTGGGCTTTTAGCCTTTCTTTGTTTTTGGAATCAGTTTCAATGAGACATAATATGCCTGCACACTGTTACAGACAGTGGAGTTAAGTTACATGGAGCCAGTCTGGTATATAAGAGGGCTACAATTACCCTGTATGGCTCCACTAGTCTACAAAATTAATATGAAATGTGAAAGGTTTAATTTTTCACCAGCATTTATCCAAACGTCCAAATTCAAGCCTTGTCCAAAACGAAAGTATTTGCACCCGCAAAATTATAAAGGTGGATCAAATGACAAAATTTGTCCTTAATGAGATAGAAAACATTGTGGGAAAAGGAGAAAATGCTGGAAACCAACAAAGTTTCGTTGTTTGATAAAGAGCAAGAATGATCTAAAACTCAGTTTCACCAGGTAAGGCATCTTCGCGAGCCAAGTTTACGATCACTACGTGGATCTTACCTTGGCTGATTGAGCCCGATTTCGAGATTCCTGCAATGTGCCCTCTATTGGATGCTGGTTATTACCCCACTTTACATCATATTTCCAAAAGCCAATGGAATATCGTTTTACAAACCGCTTACGAATACACATGAAGCGATAAGCAGACATCCACGTGGGTTTCCATGTTTACCTTCTATTCCAAAGGTAGCGACCTTATTATATTTTTATCAAAGTTGAAATGCTACGAGCAATTTCATTCGTTGCAATTAGAGCTGGCTGCATCCAATGGAAAAGCGTATCAGGGGAATGTAAAAATCAAGCTCGATCCGCCAAGGGTAGAGTAGCGTAGTGAATCGTCAGCCTTGGCTTGCGAAGATGCAGGTAAGGATAAACTAGTGAAATGAACTTGTAACAAAAGGTAATAAATTGCACTATGGAACTGAAATATTGATAACGCGTAATGAAACGCAAACCACGCGAAAACTAGTGCACGATTGTAACATGAATCTCCGTTGTTTTGTTCGTGTAATACAAACGTTTATAGGCTTTTAATTCTTTACCACACAATTCCGACTTTTAACACCCCTGGGAAAAAAGCCTTTAGAAAGCATTGTGGGAAAAGGAGAAAATGCTGGTAACCAGCATTTTCTCCTTTTCCCACAATGTTTTCTCCCCTGTCAAAAAAAATCGCACCGATTGAGCCTGACTGAAATTGTCGTCTGCAAATGTTTTGGATATGGACAAGGCTGAAATTTTGTCTTCTGGTAAAGAGTTCAGGCTTTAATGTTTTAATGTTTTTAGATTCAATTTCAGTGGGATATGGTACACCTACACATTAGTGCAGACATGGGTGTGAAGCTACATTGAGTCCGTCTTTTATAAAAGAGAGCCACCATTGTCCTGGATGGCTCCATCATGCAGTCTATACAAAATTTATATGAAGTGTGGCAGTTTAATATCTCACAAATTTTACTCTTTACATTAGTGCAGACATTAGTGCAGACATGGGCGTTAAGTTACATTGAGTCCGTCTTTTATAAAAGACAGCCACCATTGTCCTAGATGGCTCCATAAATCTACAGAATTTGATAAAAGGTGCGGCTGTTTAATATTTCACCAATTTTACTCTTTACTGAACTATTAAATCCAGATTGAAGGATTTGCAGAAGAAAACTTTAAGGTGGATAAAAAGAAATTAATGTGATCAATGGGATAAAAAACACTGTCGAAAAAAGGGGAAAATGCTGCTACATCGACCCCTGGGACAATTGACTAATAAAACTTTGAATCAGCCGCCGAAAATCGATACAAAACGTCATAGCGTACAGTCCACTCGCCCATCACAAAATGATGATGGAACCAATGAAAAGCCAGCATTCGGCCAGCGGTAAAGCGAGGGAAATTCAATTAATTGTCCCAGGGGTCGATGTAGCATAGCAAATAGGGAGACCCCGGGGTATCCGAGGATGTCCTTTTCCCACGAAAGCCTTCCTCCCGAGGGTTTCTTTAACCCTTTTCCAAATGACAAATTTTAAAATCTTCCAAACTCAAAGAGTTTGCAGACGACAATTTCAAATTTGACAAAAATGGCAGAAAGTTCTCTAAATGGGTAGAAAACACTGTAGGAAAAGGGGAAATTGCTCGTCACGAGCAATTTCCCCTTTTCCCACAGTGTTTTCAAAAGACTTGTACCGCAGACAGGTAAAAACAAGGGTTTGTTTGGGAAAGGGTTAAACTCAAAATTGTCTGGTAAAGGGTTAATATATAGCATGGATATCATTACAGTAAATCAGAACTAGAGTGTTGACCATCACAACATGGATTCAGTGTTGTGCCTAGGCCTCGGGATTGCGGGATTCCCGCAATTGTTATAACAATGTCCCTTAAAATTTAAGCCATTGCGGGATGTCGGGCGCCCTCACGAAAATCCGACAAATTTTCCTTATCTGGAGTCCATTTCGGTATTTACATACATTGCGTTAATTACAATGGGCACCTGCACAACGTAGATTGTGACCGCGAAATTTACTGAGATAAAGTCGCTTAGGGATAGCCGATATTTAAACCAGTCTTACTGTTGTCAATAAAACAATATGGCGAAACGCCGGATGCGGTTGACCAACTCTATGTCGGGAAAGGTTAAAGATAGAAAAGTTGCAGACGAAATTAAATCGCAGTGGACTGTGAAAACCTCGAATCGATCGCGGCTTCTTCGACCTCCGGGACAAGTAAGAAAAAGGACAGAAAATTTCAGAAAAAATCAGCTCATAAAATTTCCGTGTTAACAAGAGTCGGATGGAAGTATGAAATGTGTCCCCTAGATTTTTCTAATGTCCCCTTGACATTAAGGTAGGGGGACACCTGTGTCCCCCAAAAAATTTGGCCTAGGCACAACACTGTGGATTCTATACAGGGTTCTTCTCTAGAGAGAAGCAGCATTTACCATTCTTAAAATAAATTCTATTGTATGTAGATCTATTTAAATACCAGACTGAATTTTTATACTAGCAGCGTATTCATTAAAATTTCTGTATGGATTTGTAGGTGGTCTTGGAAGTCGAATGCAGATTTAAACAGCGACCGAATTTCATGCTAGCTACAGATTCGTAAAAAAGTCCATACTGGTATATAGATTTGAACTCAGAACTGAATATTATGCTAGCAGCAGATTCGCCAAAATGTCTGTAAAAGGTCTTTGAGTCGCCCCTCGCGACCAATTATCAGAGTAATTTGTAATCTTGAGTACTTAGTAACGGATGCCTATCGAAAGATGGTCAACCGGAAGCTTAATTTGCTCTGAAAACCAACTGTTATCTGCACATGTTATATTCTTCGGAGATTCGACCTGTCTTATATGACGCATCATTCTCCCCGATATCGGGGAGATTGTAGTAATACGCGCTATAAAGTAGCAATAGAGATAATGGCTTTTATTAATACGTTTGAGAAAAAACAGCCCTGTTTTAGCTCCAGATTTCTCTAAACTGCTGATCGTGACTAAATGAATCGCACCAGGTAGTAAACGTTTATTTCAGTTTGAAATTCAAAGTAACAGTTGTCGCGCAGAAAAGTAGTCCGGTTGTGTACCCAGGATGCCCAAATTAGATAGATGAGTATTTGTAGCAAGCCATCTAGCGGGAGATAATGGTAAACCAGCAATAAACGATCCACGCCATGTTTTAAAACTGTGACACAAAAACCAGTCCAAATGAACTCAAGAAAAGTGAAGATCGATCGTTAAGTCTAAAATACAGATTTATGGCAGTAAAGCGACAGGTCTAGACAATTTCCTAAAGCCTTTAGACTTAAGATATTTACACTGTAGACAAGACAGGTTTGAAAGTTCATCAGAGAGGGTTTATATTAGCCGTGCTCTGGCAAAAAGGCGTTTAATGAATCTCCGTGATGCATGAAACAAAACAAGTCATTGTATATACTTATGGATTCATAATATCTATTGTGTGTAACAATCGGATGAATCATGAGGTAGACCGGTTCTTTGACACTCAGAAAATTGACCAATAACAAAAGTATCGACCAAGGTCAGCCTGCGCAGAACTGCGAAGGCTGACCTTTGTTGATTCTTTTTGCAGATGCTTTTCACCCCCCCCCCCCCACCCCACCCCCCTTTTACAGAAGATATGTGACCTATAACGCAAAAAGGGACCATCTGGGAATTCTGTACATCAATTAGACGAAAACAGATCAACTATAGTGCAGGTCAGTTTAAGTTGAACAAGTTAAAGTGATAAGTGTCAGTCTGGTCAGACCGCGCGAATTGCCCAAGCATGCTGACCAGGGTGGACACTTTCCGCTTTAATGATATTTTCTGTATAGAAAGTAGTCGTTGTGCCTTGTTACATAATATCATACACTTCGACACTTTTCGCAGTTCCCAGAAGGTCTCTTTTTGCATGGTGGGTCCCACATATATTTGGCTCTGAGTTGATATGAGTGAATGAAACCTGTAAGAACCCTTCCCAGACGGCTTCCATCCGAGTATTTTTTGTTTTCATTCCAGAATAAATAACTTAATTAGATGCAAAAGAGGGCATATATCCTCCTGTTTTTACAGTGAGGGTGGATCAAAATCGAGCAACACAAAATATGCTATCTGATTCTGGATTTTCAAAGTCCAACAGTTTTTTCAACATATTTCGCTGAAACAGGTTATTTTTTATTTTACGAGTTACGATAGTACCATTCCAATCGAAAACAGCTATTTCCACTATAATATCATCCTTAAAAAATTGCGATGATTGAAAATGAGTATCATAATCATTGTACTACTTAGACCGTGCCACTTTTATTCATTTTTTTCCTTCTTATAATTACATTTATAAATCTAGGGCCACTCTATTCTCATTACAAAAGGGGGATAATAATCAGAAAACTATAACAAAAATATCAACAGATAATTTCAATGTATACATTCAAAAGAACTTCTGTTCGGCTAGAAGTGTACAAAAAATATTTTATCAGTATAAATACTTATTTATCAACTAATAAAAATTTTCATTCCATGTTCCACTGTAAGCGTTAGGATGGTAAAACTTTGAGGTCTTTTTCCACCGTACTGAAAACTGTTCGTTTCATTGATTAAACGCACGAGGTGTCAACACTTATTCTGGTGAATAAATCAAAATGAAACTTTCAAATTGATAATAAGAAGCCAGATTTTTCTATTTCAAAGGTACTTTTTTGGGGCAAGATATCCCCTTAACGGGCAGTGTTGATCAAAGATCAGACTGCACGTTCTGTGCAGTCTGATTTTTGATCGACACTGCCCGCAGAAGGTCAGCGAGACGAGCTTAGCGCCCTAAGTGTTAAGGTGATTTAAAGACTGCATTACGTGCAGAAAAGGAATTAGAAGACATAATACGCTCTGCGGTGGAATTCCAGCCGCGATTTTCCCATAATTCATTGCGCCGCATGGCGGTTATTATTACTCGATTGGAAGGAAAATGTCTCCCTAATGGTTTACACGACAAGTCTAACAAGCTATTTGGTCACAGTCGATAGCATCTGAGACCACATGTACCAACGATTCCTAATCAGATTCTAAATATGGTTCTCAAGAGTTATGTAATTTTTCAAAAAATTACGCAATTTATGACTAGTTGAATCAAATTATACGGGGACTGTATTATTACCAACCTTTCTGTATAACAATTATAATGGCTTGTAACACGCGAAAGGGACATTCAGACATTTGCGTAAAGTGTCGTCTCCAATCAGCCTGTGCAGTCCGCGCAAGCTGATCCGAGAACACATTTTCCAACTACATTATATCTTGTTCCCCGTGGCGTACCCCTCCCGCATAGTAACGTTACGTCAAGCGAGAGAAATGTAAGTATATGACGTCATATTTCCCATCTGGTTGTTAGTCACGTGCAATTTACCTAGGCAACAAGAACGTGAAAATCGGTATTTTCACTGGTAGTACCAGTGTTAGATCGAACAATATTTTTACTGCTATTTCTCGATATCCTACCGGAAAGCATGAAATAAAGATGTGTACTTGTAGAATGCCATCTAGCGGGAGATAATGGTCTAGAAATTCTTGAAGATATAGACAAAGAACGTTCTTAAGAATGGTTGGTGAATGCAGACACTGAAATACTTGCATTCCTGTGATAACGCCATTTTTTAATCAATGATCAATGACGATAACAAGTATCTATTCTTCGGCAGAAACTGCAAACGAAAACACGATAAATGATGTGTAAAAATTGATTTTTTCTACGGGGGAATTTATCCAGAAAGGTTTCGAATGAAAATGTGACGCGTCTATTCTTTTTACCGGATCGTTGTTATTTGACGAGCAGTAAAGCTGATTATTTCCAGCGAGGAAATATAATGCGCATGTGCATTGTGAATAACGAACGTCGTACTAATAGTCGAGGAACTTTATCAACGGTCACATCCGCCAGCTTCTGAAAAGTGGTACGGCCTTGGAATAACAGCGGGCTTTTCTCAAATTTTACAAGATTTGAGTATTCTTCCTTTCGTAAGGGAAAAGGAGTGGAAGGGTTTCGGCAGTTTCTGCCTGTGTACTCCATTGATTTTAAGATTTTTTGCAGTATTTCAAACGCAATACCATATCCGGCCGTAAAAAGTAGTCCGGCTAGACCGCCGGCGACGGCCTTGAATTAACAGCAAGACGCACACCAATCGTGTCATGATTTACGTCTTACACGCGTTCTTTACAATGCCTTATTTCCTCGCGGAGCTATTTGAATGCATACTGATCCATTTACATCATCAAAATTTTAATTAGATTTCCTGTCGTAGAACGGTCACGATTTAGAACGCGTCTGAAGCAATTATCCAGCGTTTATGACGCACCAATGTGTTATAACTCTCAGAACACTAAATGAATGAAACAGACATTATCGGTCAGTGAAATCATGAGATTTCTAAACCCTCGCTGCTATCTGAAATATTATTCTTTTTGCGGGTTTAAAGAACATTTCCGTAACCATTTTACGGTGGCCAAGGTCACGGTTTAGCATCAGTGAGCGAGAGCTCCCTTGTAAACCTTGCCCTTTCATCAGATCGATTTCAGACAGTGATTGAATCGAGTAAAAAAATCCCACATTTTCAAAATGTTTACTTTATCCTGTTAACTTCAGGTTCTTTAAGTTTGGTTGCCTTGTTTTGTCACTTCGAATGTAAATAAATTGCGGACACCATAAATGAAATAATGTATAAATTTGGCAATCGGAAGACGTGTACAATAAAGACTAAGATAGTTTCATTTAAAGTATATTTTTTATTGTTTTTTTTTTTTTTAATAATTCACTTCGCATGATTTTCTTTCCAAATGATTTAACCTTTTTACCAAACGACAAAATTTTGGACCAGTCCAAATTAAAAGCACTTGCAGACGACAAAACGAATGTGAACCAAAAAATGAAATTTGATTTGGAAAGGGTAGAAAACATTGTGGGAAAAGGAGAAAATGCTGGTTACCAGCATTTTCTCCTTTTCTCACAATGCTTTCAAAGGCTTTCTTTCTCAGTGTCGTTAAATGTCGGAACTGTATGGTAAAGAGTTAAGCTCAGTACTGTCACAGTTCTAGTCTATGCTATGGAACTGTTCTGTTTGTAAACTGAAAATCCTGTAAATGGCCTTAAAATCGTTTGCTGTTGTCCATTCTGAAAAATGGAACTTTAAAAGAATGGAAACTACTTTGGAGATGTTGATCTCTTGTTGTACGGCATATCAATGCCCTAATCTCTTGCAGAAAAAATGAATACGAAAACCAGTTTAATTAAAAGTAATTGGACGAGTGACTTGGCAACTTTTCCCCTAGTTTTCTCCTTAATCGCCGCTAGAAAAAATAATTCTAAAAATAGGTCAAAATTTCGCAGGTTGCTCTGTCTGATTTACTATCTATGCTTAGTTTTAAAATTCATTTTTTTCTGCCAGCGACGAACACGTGGACCGGCTGTACAATTACAGATAGGCATCATCACTGTAGTACTTCTTGTATGGTAGGTTTTCTTACGAACAACGTCCGTGAATGAGAAACAAATTAACCTAGCATGGCAGAAATAAGGGACAGGGCAGGATTCGAACTCTAGAAGGTACGGACGAAACACCAATTCCTTAACCACTGAACCAAAGAGATATCTTTCTGACACAGTAGTCAGGTAATGTATTTAATGAGGGCCATTCTTGGAACTTAAATCATCTCCCTTTGGAGATAAACACTAAAGATATCCAAATAACAGATTGGTCGTTTTACCTGTATTCCTTTGTTTTTATCCTTGGTTCCCTTGGGGATGTTGCGATAAATATAGCAATGATTTACTAGGCCAGTGTAAGGCCGGCATGTAATTCAATTCAAATTCTGTGCTTTATAATAAGGAACTATGTATACATTGATTTGTAAAACAATCTAACTAGATTTACTTGAAATATTATCTCAAGAACATAGCTGTTCAGTGCAACAAAATCAAGGATAAAATCCAAGTAATCCTCTTATCAGGACCAGTGTAGTACTGGTGAAGAATCAGAATGTTCCTCATCAAATCGGGACGAAGTCATGCATGAAGGAGTGGTCTCCCGTAATAACTTGAATACAGATGCATTATAAGTCAAAATTTACTTTTGGCCACTATTGAGCCTGTAATAAAACAAATCACTACATGCATGTAATGGTTTTCTTTTGGGCAAACTGATCGCCCTAAATCAAGACAAAATTGGACATTCTTTTTTTCTTAAACATTGTGCTGTATTTTTTGTAATCTAAATTTCGCTCGCTGCGAGACAGTATCTATTTCTGACACATCACGCAAAAAGGGACCATCTGGGAATTCTGTACACCAATTAAAACATACTAAGGATTGTACAGGTCAGTTTAAGTTGATAATTCAAATATGTTTGTATAAAAAGGTACAATAACTACTTTCCACACAGAAAATGTCATTAAAGCGAAAAGTGTCAACCCTGGTCAGACTGCGCAATTCGCGCAGTCTGACCAGGGTTGACATTTTTCGATGTTCCCAGACGGTCCCTTTTTTGCATGATGGGTCACATTTTTTCCCTGGTGCTATAAGAGCGTTGCCGATGGGTAACACAGCAAAGGAATTGTGGGGAACATCAATCATTGAACGTTAATTCTCAATAAATCACTCTCGTAAAAAATCTTCTCAGTCCAAGCCCGATTTTCTATGTTCAAAAGATTTATTACTATTAAGCCTATAAACGGCATTATGGCATGAATTTCGGTAATGATTTTTGCAATTTCCTTAATTGGTGGTAACATATCTACTCTATAAATAATTCCTTCATGGAAATGGAAAGGTTTGGTTGTTATTGATCACTGGGCTTGCAGCTCGAGGGCTTTCATAGATTTCCGCCTTTCAGACAGATGACCTATTTTTTGTCCGAACTTTTACTTTTATGGAGATAATCATTTGTGACCCGTCATCACGCAAAAATGTACTATTAACTAGATGAAAACAGATCAACGATAGTGCAGGTCGAATTAAGTTGATATTTCAAAAATGGTTGTATGACAAGGTGCAATGATCACTCTCTATACAGAAAATGTCAATAAAGCGAAAAATGTCAACCCTAGTCAGCCTGCGCAATTCGCGCAGTCTGACCAGGATTGACACTTTTGGGAGTTCCCAGAAGGTCCCTTTTTAGGTGATGGATCCCATTTGCTTTGACCTTTGCCTATTTTTGACACAACGGGTTTCTATGGATCGTCTTTTGCGGACTGCGTAGATCAAAGTCAGTTTCTGCAGTTTGACATTGGACCTTCATCAGATTTCAAATTCAAAAAGGCCTTGAAGTTAGATCGACTGAATGGTGTTTTACGTCGCTTTCAACATCATTTCAGTCACACCAGAGCGACTGCTCGATATTCATGTATGTCCTGTAGGGTTCACCTTCTATAAGGTATTTCGCCCAAGGAGACTTCTACGACAAACCCAGTGATGATCAAACCAAGGACTTCCGGGTTGAGTTCTGCACTTTACTATATACTAGCCACGAAAGACCCCTTTAAATTGACATCTGCATTGATCAATACTTGAATCTGTTATATGTAAAGTAGTTCAATGTACCTGCAAACAGTATCGACTCAGAACAACCTGCATGTTCTTCGCTTACTTACACGCTAAATTTTGTAACCATGGTGATACTGTTTTATCCTCATCTGCTTTTGCCATATTTCGTTTATATGTGAATGGCAAAAGATGTCGTCTGTTTACTTTGAAAACCTCGTAACTACAGTTTCTTAAAAGCTGTAGTTACGAGGTTTTCGAAGTAAACAGACGATGTGTGCTTTGTCTATAATGCAAAGTATAAATGTCTCTAAAACAGTTGCAAAGCGTAAAAATAACATTTGTCACTGAAGCAGCAAAATCAGAAAATGGAAATGGTTTTCAAACCCAAGTTTACCTGTGACCTTGACCTTTGACTAAGTGACCAAAAAACAACTGAGCACCTCATTTGCTTATGAGCAACATATTTGTACGATTTCAGGGTTTAGGGTCAAACAGCCATTGAGTTAAAGCACGGAAACGATTTTCAAACACAACTTACCAGTGACCTTGACCTTTGACCCACGTGACCCCAAAACAATAAGGCGCATTCCCGGGTCTTGAGCAACACTAGTATAAAGTTTCAGGGTTCCAGGTCAAACAGCTATGGAGTTAGAGCACGGAAACGATTTTAAACAAAATTTACCAGTGACCTTCACTTTTAACCCATGTGACCCCCAAAATAATGAGGTATATTCCTTGGCCTTGAGCAACATTAGTATAAAGTTTCAGGGTTCTATGTCAAACAGCTATTGAGTTAGAGCAGGGAAACGATTTTCAAACAAAATTTACTGATGACATTGACCTTCTATCAGAAAATAACAGTTTACATCCTTGGTCATGAACAATTCTAGTATGAAGTTTGAGGGTACTAGATAAAACGGTTTTTGAATTACAGTATGGAAATGAAAAGATTGACGGACAGATGGACGGGACGGACGGACTGGCACCCGTATACCCCTCTGTGATATAGGTGGGGGTATAATGAACTGCTGACCCGAATCGAAACCTATTACTGTTTGTAAACGCCTTGTATTGTCGAATTCTCCGAACAAGGTAGCCTGATTGATTGATGGATGGATGGATCGATCGATCAATTGACTTATTGAATTATTAACTGATTGATTGATAGATCGATTGATAGAACAGCATCTTACGCCGCTTTCAACAGTTTTAGAGTCATATCACGGCGACAGCATACATACTCATGGATTTCCCGGATTTCACCAGTACTAGTCTACTAGTCTAGGTCTCTGAAGTGTCTTGTCCAAAGACACTCTGAAGTGTCTTGTCCAAAGACACTCCCATGAAAAGTCCAGCGGATCAGGTGAAGCTCGAACCAAAGGCCTCCAGGTCAAGAGTTCGACACTTTACCACATAGTCATGCAGGAACCCCCAACTAAGTAGCAGTCAGATTTGAGCCACGCAGAAACCCAAAACGAGGCAGCAGTCAGATATGAGCCACGCAGGAATCCCAAAACGAGGCAGCAGTCGCAAAAACCGTTCTAAATACAGTAACGTCAAACATAACTGAGCCGTGCCAGCACTCTGAAAAAGGGGGCTTAATGCATCTGCAAAAAGTATCGACCCAGGTCAGCCTGCGCAGTCCGCGCAGGCTGACCTGGTCCGACACGTTTTGCCATTGTTAGACTTTCCGCATGTCAAAGGACCAGTCTATGTCATGATTAAGTCTGTTGTTAGACACAATCAATTTCATGGATCCATGGTTTATAATGACCTTTCATGTATAATGTATTACGGAGATGCATTAAGTCCCTTTATCACAAAGCATGACTCATATTATTTTTTTTTATCATTTATAAGACATATAGTGAAAAAGATAAAGATATAAATGTATCCTGGGGCATGCTAGTTCAGCGAGTGCATCTAATCAATTCTAAGGACGAAAAAGAGACGAATTTGACACTTCTTAGACAAAACAATCTCCTAAATGACAGGATTTATTTTCGGGACAGCCATCACAGACAGTTAACATAAGTTTAAAGTGTTTAATAGATATTTCTCCTGCTGATGTATTGGTCCGCTTTTATATCGTTCTTTCACTAAAAGCCCATCGCGGTAAAAAAGTAAAAAATCCGGATGTTTAAATACATTTAACTTGAATTATCCATAAAAAAGATAAATCTAAACTATATTTCAACCACATTTCAGCCTGCTCTCATAGAGTATTAAATCATCTCATCCTTTATTTCATGCTTTCCGGTAGGATATCGAGAAATGGCAGTGAAAATATTTTTTGATCTTACACTGGTATCACCAGTGAAAATACCGATTTTCACGTTCTTGTTGCCTTGGTAAATTGCGCGTGCCTAACAACCAGATGGGAAATATGACGTCATATACCTTAGATTTCTCGCGCTTGACGTAACGTTGCTATGCGGGAGGGGTGAGCCACGGGGAATAAAGGAAAAGAACTGTACTGAATTTTGATAAAGCTCCTCCCAGAAAGGGTTAAAAGCATAAAATAAATAGAATATTTGTTTTTATCGGTGAAAGATCGAAATTTATTTCATCTCGTGAACACCATCGGTAATATTTTCACTCGTGGCTGCGCCACTCGTGAAAATATTACCGATGGTGTCCACTCGATGAAATAAATTTCGATCTTTCACCGGAAAAAAAACAAATATCCTCCATATATTATGAAACTACAACCATTCTTGTATCTTTATGCCAAATATTGTCCCTGATGGCTTCAAGCTTGCACAGATTACCCCGGATACAAAATGCATTTCATGTTTTGGAGGTCTTTGGCAGCAATCGCTGTTGTTATTTCCGGTTTTAGATGAGGACAAATCTCTAAGATGAATAAATATCCTTGAGATGAGGACAAATCCCTTAGATGAGGACATATCCTTGATATGAGGACAAATCCCTTAGATGAAGACAAATCCCTTAGATGATGATATATCCCTTAGACGAACACAAATCTCTTAGATGAGGACATATTCTTGAGATGAGAACAAATCCCTTAGATGAGGACAAATCCTTTAGATGAGGACAAAATCTCTTAAGCGAGGACAAATCCCTTGTGTTTTTCCATCTCTTACATCATATATATTGGTAATTTATCTGATTACACAACTGAGCCATTCAACACACTTTCAAGTTTTAACAGATTTTTTTTTTTTTCTTTCTGGCTGAGGATGCATATGTAGATGTATCTTTAAAAGTAAGGAAATTATTGTGAAGATGTCACTCTGATATTATATGGTTGCTCCAAGTGTTAATCTCTCACAAAAAAATGAATTTCGAATCATTGCAAGAATAAACGAAAGATTGAGTCTCCAGCAAGTTCTCTAGTTTAAAGATATTTTCTATAAACTAACACTTTGACCGATCATACAATAACGAATTGTAAAAGTTTGTAAACCTCACAAAGATTTTAATACTTTTAAATGCCATGATTAAAATTTTGATGCATTTCAACACCTGCAGTGTTTATTTTCGGCCCTCACTATGCCTTTAACTCTTTCACAGAAAACTAAATCAATTTCACTCTTATGAAGCCTGAAAGCGGACTTTCCTCTGAATTTGTTGTTGATTTTTGTCCTCAAGATCAGACTACACGTTATGTGCAGTCTGATCTTAATCTACGCCGTCAGCACGACTATTTTAATCGTCACTGGACGTGAAAGGCATAATTTAAGTACAGAAGAAACAAACGGGGGGAAAAACCGGTAGCTATATTCTTTTGTCCAAGTTCAATAACATTATGTAAAGTTCTACAGATTCCTATGATAAAGAGGAGACAGTGGGGGCGTAATGTAAATATTGAAAGTTTGAAACCTTTTTCTCTGAGAGACTGGCAATTTCCTTTCTCTCATATAATCTTCTCTAGGCTGGTAAGCGCGGCCTAAAGTGTTTTGGATTTAACCTCATCATATCTTTTCAGACAAATAATTTCTAGCAAAAACTGTTTCCTTTTGAACGATGACTTTGATTAGCAACTAATCTTGATATATAATAATATAATTTGAAGAAAGTCACCTTTCATCAATACGCGCGGCACTGAGAGGAAAAAGAGCGATTGTTGGCATTTTTTTTTTTACCCATCATTATTAATATTTTATTTGATGCCTTCCGGTAGGATATCGAGAAATAAGAGTGAAAATATTTTTCGATCGTACACTGGTACCATCAGTGAAAATACCGATTTTTACGTTCTTGTTGCCTAGATGAGTTGCGCGTGCCTAACAACCAGATGGGAAATATGACGTCATATACCTTACATTTCTCGCGCTTGACGTAACGTTGGTATGCGGGAGGGATACGCCACGGGGAATAACCCTTTCTGGGAGGAGCTTTATCAAAAATCCAGTACATTTCTTTTCCGTTATTCCCCGTGGCGTACCCCTCCCGCATAGCAACGCATTACAATATTACGTCAAGCGCGAGAAATGTAAGGTAACTGACGCCATATTTCCATCTGGTTGTGAGGCAAGCCCAATTAACCTAGGCAACAAGAACGTGAAAATCGGTATTTTCACTGATGGTACCAGTGTAACATTGAAAAATATTTTCACTGCTATTTCTCGATATCTTACCGGAAAGCATGAAATAATAGAAATTTCGTATTTGGTATATTACACTGAAAACAATGGAGGTTATGTGATAAAGTTTCATCATTAATTTACCAATATCTCTTGTCCAGTCTACCCAAAGGATATTTCTTGTTTCTTTGAATTCATTCTTTCGGAATTGTGGCCGCTGCATAGGATTGAACTGTCTCTTGTGAAACGAAAAATGACCCAAGTCAACACTCAAGTATTTTATGTCAGGTCTCCAGAAAGAGGGGGTAATTTTGCTTTCAAAATCGAAAATTAATTATTTTGCAATAAACCTATGTTATGGGTGCTCATTAGAATCGTCTCATCGATACGATTCTAAGGAGTACCCCATAACAAAAGGCTTGGAGAAGAAATAATGGATTTAGAATACCATTACTCCCTCATATCTGGAACTCTGTCAGTATGTATCGGTAAAATCCATCTTGTCCAACAACGAACAAAATTATTTAGTGGTATGGTCTACGGATCAAAAGCAAAAAGTTTCAACCCAGGTCAGCCTGCGCGGACTGCGCAGGCTGACCTGGGTTGAAACTTTTTGCAGGACGCATTAAACCCCTTTTGTACAGACAGTTGCGTATCTCTATGTAGACATACGATTTTAAGGTATCGCAGATGAGAACCAAATCTAACCGCCTACGTCATCTGTCAGTGATGTCGTCAGAATATGTCAAGTAATTCGTGCAGGACAATATACAGATGTCCTTTGTTGTCCGAATTATTACCGCCGTCCGAAGATATATACACCAGACTGGGAAAACCCGTCTGGACGTTTTTCTTTCCTATTGTAAATAATGAAGTAAAATGGAGAACCGATCTGTGTATTCCGACAGAGGAACTACATTAATGTCCCTCACTAGCGTCAAACTACAACTCACAGCGTTGATTAATTGACTTGTCTAGTTAAGATGTCTTTTTTTTTCGCATGATTCTAGTGGGTGACATTTTTTCAGAGGCATTGTGGGAAGTATTGGACTTCCTTTCCCACACATCGCAAACAAAAAAGTCAACTGTTTCTTATTTTTCTTGATCCAAAATAATCCTCCACATAGATAAAAGTTTTAAAACTGTGAAAAATTGTAGGACAAAAAAAAAAACTTTCCATTTGCCGAGTTGGAGTCTGAGAGTTTGACCCTTTACCAAACAAACTAAACTTTAGTCTTGTCCAAAATTGAAAACTTTTATAGATGACAAAATAATTCTGCAACCCAAAAAAAAAGAACTTATTGCGGGTGGAGGAAAAAACATTGTGGGAATAAGGAGAAAATGCTGGTTACCAGCATTTTCTCCTTTTCCTGCAATGTTTTCAAAAATCCTTCAACTTCGGTCCTTAAAACTCTGAAATGCGTGGTTAAGGGTTAAAGAAGCTAAAATTCCGTCAGGGTCGGAGATGGGTTAATTGACGTAGTGATGGATGTTTTACGAGAAGGTAGTCATTAGATTCCGCGAGACTCGGCCCTGTTTTTTGTTTTCTCTGTTTTCAAAATCAACATGATGTCAGGCCTCGGTAGAAGTGGGACGTCACCTTTTGGTTATCCTCAGATTATTGTCACATCTTACATCATGTATTGATATTTTGACGTTTTTCAGGCTTGAAAACAGGTCTCTCATCATGTACCGATATTTGATGGTTTTTTATCTGCGAGAAACTTGCATGTGAAAGAAAGAAATGCGTTCAAAACGACCATTTTCCCAATTGCCTTATCTTTTCCATAAGAATGTCAACAGAGGAACACTAATTTTATATTTCCAGGAATAAAACTACCTAAGTTTGAAATATCTTCTTTCTATTTTTTTAATCCATTACAATACATTCCCTACTTTCGGTGACCCTGAGAAAGAAAACCTTTGAAATCATTGTAGGAAAAGGAGAAAATGCTGGTAACCAGCATTTTCTCCTTTTCCCACAATGTTTCCTACTCTTTCAAAATCAATTTTTAATTTTTTGATTCACATCTATTTTGTCGTCTGCAAGTGCTTTCAATTTGGACAAGTCCAAAATTTTGTCGTTTGGTAAAGAGTTAAACAAATTCAAGTCTACATTTTCTTTTTCATATCTATATTTCCATTCTTAATATCTAAGAACTACCTAATAATGATTCTAAAAATCACCTACACAAAGGTATTAGTCACTTTTTCAGGATTTAACTTTTATATTTTGTGATTGACTGAGTTTACATTTATCGATCTTCGCTACTGTTTGCCCATATGGACGACGCGCCACTGTTAATACTGGAATTTTCTCTGCATTTTAACTTCAAGATTTATTTGATTTCGGCTGTAAATGGGCCTTTAAAAAGAGAGCTATATTTCTCGTCCAATGAATGAACCCGTCGTTTACGGTTACCTAAAGTCTAAAAGTACAATTCAATAATATACTGTACGAAAAACACGTCCTGAGTCCTGATTTAGATTCGTGCCTATCAAATGCCAGAATGAACCACATCCTGTGCAGGCTGACCTTTTTCACCTACACTGTCACTACAAGTTACACTTCTCGACATTGGGCAGGCAGAAGGGAGCAGCAGATTATCTTCTTGTCTTGAAGAGGACAATAAAATAATTGATTGACCCATGCACTGTGAAAAAGGGGACTTAATTCGTCTGCGAAAAGTATCGATTCAGGTCACCCAGTGCAATCTGTGCAGGCTGACCATGGCCGATACTTTTCGCTATTGGTCAAATTTCTGTATGTCAGAGGACAGTCTACCTCATTACTGAATCGGTTTTTGAAAAAAAAAGTGGCAAAAAGTGTCGACCCAGGTCAGCCTGCGCGGACTGCGCAGGCTGACCTAAGTCGATACTTTTTGCAGATCTATGTATTCAGGCCCCTTTTCACAGACCACGACTTTTGAGACCTGTGTAATGCACTTTTGGTGAACATAGGGCAAAAATTCTAATTGGTTGATAAGTAAGGATAAATAAGGATTTATGCAGAAATAATATTTTTGCACATTTCTAACGGATCAGAAATTCAGTTTATAAATGTCTATGTTGAAATTATTTTTTGATACTTTTGTTAGTTTTCTGAAAAGGGAGGTAATCATGATCTCTTTTTGAAATGAGAATATAGTAGTTTTAGATTTATAAATGAGGAAAAAATGGAGGAAAAACATGAATCGGTGAAAGTAGTTCAATAGTACTCATTTTCAATAATAGCTAAGTTTGCAGGATGATATTTTAGTGGAAATAGCTGTTTTCCATTACACAGGTCTTACCGTTTACGCTCGTAAATCATATTGCTTCCATTCTTTGTGCAATAGATTTTATAGATATGATAATTTACGTTATCACGTTTTACCTTTTTTTGTTATTGTTTCAAAAAAATGTAAATCAAATTTGAAAAGTATTTTCAGTTTCAATTTAAGACTGCAAGTCAATATAAGTTGTCGTCTGATAACCGACTTTTAACAACCCTGAGACAGAAACCTTTCGAAAACTTGGCGGTACAAGGAAAAAATGCTGGTAACCAGCATTTTCTCCCTGTACCACAATGTTTTCTACCCTTCCTAAAACAAAGTTCCATTTTTCAGTGACATCAATTTTGTTTCAATTGTTTTTATTTAGTCGTCTGCAAATGCTTTCAATTTGGACGGATCTCGTCTGGTAAAAGGTTAGGCGTTAATAAAGCGCCATATATCGACTAGTCTGTCATTTCCAGTCGACAAGGAGGCTAAGAAATGACATACGTGTACCAGTTTTACCACAATGTATTTACCCACCAAATTAATTTTCGCACTTTGCTACAAATTATTCACTGTCGAGATTGACTTCTTCCTCTATTGTGCGCTTGTATGGTTTTGATCGTCGTTTTCAACATTGTTTCAAATATATCATGGCGATCAATGCACCTTTTCCAGCTGTTCTACAAGTTCAGGACCAAACTTTTTCTTAACACTTTCCCAAACAAGACCTGGTTTTTACGTGTCTGTAGTACAAGTCATTTAATATTATAGAGGAAATAGCTGTTTTCAATTAAAACGTCTACTACCTAAAAGAATTTTGCAATACGGTATTTCCTATAAGTCTTTCCAGTCTGAGAATAAAAAAAAAAAATTCATTTCTCCAAAAGAACATAGTGAAATTCGCAAAATCTCATACAGACACAATTTTTCAAATTGAAATGACAAAAGAAAAATGGGCTTCTAGAGCTATTTCCTGAATTTCTATCAGTCGCCATCTGTAGATAAAACTATTATACCTAAACTTATGACTTTTTCAAGCATTTGTTGTAAATCATCCGTAGGGGAAAAAAAAGACAAACCTTAACCTCACTACCCTTAATAAAACAATCGTATTTCAACAACCCTGGACAAGAGGATTTTTGAAAACACTGTGGGGAAAGACCAGCATTTTCTTCTTTTCCCACAATGTTTTCAAAATGTTCAAAGAAAAGCTCGTCATTTAAGGTTGATCTAATTTTCAGCCTGTTAGTCGTTTGAATTAGAGTCTACACCACTGTCTCTTGGTTAAAGGTGGCCCTTCAGATTTTGGGACGAAAATTTTTCATAAATACAAAAAAATCACCCCTATACTCCCAAAGCCTTATAATTTTCATTCATTAAACCCCAGTAGTCGAAAACCATCTGACAACTAGATAAATTAGAGATTTACTGCAGTCCAGGTCGATACTGAAGGAAACACAGTCTATTTTTACATGAGCAACTCGCTCATCTACATGCTGGAAATATACAGACGAAGCTTCAAACATAGCATCCGAAGTTCTAGACATCACGGAAAATAATTACATGTTTGTTGTGTTATGGAATTTATAGTCATTAGTCACGTGCAAGTCACTTAACATTCCCACAGTGTTTTCTTAAATTTAGCGAGAAATCTAAAAATAGCTTAAGAGGCTACGTAGCCTTTTAAGGGAATACCACCCAAAAAAATTTTTTTTGTAATTTTGTGATTCTTAATTACTGATGATTTGTATTGTTTTTCATATAAATTTCAGTGACATATATATTTTTCAATTTGGTGTGATGTAAAATTTCTAAATACCCACCTTTAAGGGGAAATGAAACGCATCATAGGCTGGTAACATTATTACTGTCGCAGGGCTTATTTGTAAAGAATAATATAGATTAAACAATAAAACAATTTGAATGAAGGAAAATGAAGCTGGCTCTGATAAAAGGGGGTTTAATGTTGGTCATTAATGCATGATACAATGCAAGCAGCAAGTAATCTTTTTGTAAGTTGTAGAGAAATTTCTCGTGATCTGATTGTATAATATGCCCCGAACATAATCATGAACACTGACGAAACCAACGTAAAAGCAGTTTCCCTTTTGGAAGCCCCTTATACATGACTGCAGATACACTTTCACCACAACATCCAAAATGGCTGCGTCGATCAAGATAAACATCAAGATTATGCGCCAAGCTACACGTTTTAGCACGTATTATTGAGGTTTCTGTGACGTCAGTTCCCAGTGACGTCAGTTTTCATTGAACTGGGGCTCTCAGAAAAGAAATCCTACTTCGTTAGCCTACTCAATTTTATAAACCAAAAACATGTAAAATTCGCTTTACAAACGTTGGATTGGTAAAACTTTGCAGTATAAAAAAAAAATTGTAGTGCGGTCAGGTGACAGGGGATTTGAAAACTTGTTCATGGCTATGGTGAATCATGCTGCCACCTCACCTTCGGCTCGAGGCGACATGATCCACCACAGTGTGTACGGTCAGGTGGCGGGGGACTTGGAAACTTGTTCATGGCTGTGGTAAATCATGTCGCCACCTCACCTTCGGCTCGAGGCGACATGATCCACCACAGTGTGTACGGTCAGGTGGCGGGGGACTTGAAAACTTGTTCATGGCTTTGGTGAATCATGCTGCCACCTCACTTTCGGCTCGAGGCGACATGATCCACCACAGTGTGTACGGTCAGGTGGCGGGGGACTTGGAATCTTGTTCATGGCTGAGGTGAATCATGCTGCCACCTCACCTTCGGCTCGAGGCGACATGATCCACCACAGTGTGTACGGTCAGGTGGCGGGGGACTTGAAAACTTGTTCATGGCTTTGGTGAATCATGCTGCCACCTCGCCTTCAGCTCGAGGCGACATGATCCACCACAGTGTGTACGGTCAGGTGGCGGAGGACTTGAAAACTTGTTCATGGCTATAGTGAATCATGCTGCCACCTCGCCTTCCTGAAGCTCGAGGCGACATCATCCATCACAGCCGTGAACAAGCTTCCAAGCCCCCTGCCACCTGACTGTACAACTACATGTAATAATGTAATCATGAATCCATTTTTCAACTCGCCGGTTGATTTCTGGGGTAGAGTGATCCTTGTCCCCTGTTAAGTTAGACATGATGCAGAAATTCATCTTAACCCTTTACTCCATATATACTCATTTCTATGCATTGCTTGTAGGAGTTTTTGGAAAACATTGTGGCAAAAGGTGAAATTGCTCGTAACAAGCAATTTCACCTTTTGCCACAATGTTTTCTACACTATCAAAAGGTGTCATATATACATAAGAAACGGCTTCATCCTTGCTGTTAATTAGGGTCAATTAGAGATAACACAGAAATGCCTTAAGGGGTAAAGGGTTAAAAATTACTTGATTGTATGGTGATCTTTCTACCCATCAATCCATCCATCCACCCATCTCTCTATCTATCTATAAATCAATCTTTAAACCGATCGATTAATTGATTAATTAAATCTATAGATCCATCTTTTTATTAATCCTTCTATCCATCAACCAATCTATCAAGCAAGCAACCATTCAACCAACCAACTAAGCAACAAATCCAGCCAACCAACCGATCAGTCAATCGTATCTCAGTATGTTCCAATTTCGGTGCTACAGTACAAGGTTATCATGATGCTACGCAATGAATGAAGTGACTTAATTCCGACTGGCCGCGATCTCTCTATTATAAATTTGACACCGCAGAACATTAATGAATTACAATAATTTATAGGTTTCGTGCGGGCCCGTCAGTCGGTAATAATTCCCCGGCGCATACTCAGTCTCTCCGGACTAATTCGGGCTCATGTGCGGAAATAATGGATGTCCCTGTACAACTTGCTCCTATACTCTTTGAGTCTTGATCATTATTCATTCCTGTAGAAATGTTTAAAACCTTGAAGCACTAAACAAACGAGCGGCGCATTGGCAAGGGGACGCGGTTTGGGGGGGGGGGGGGGGGGGCTACTGCATGTATGTGGTGCATTATTCTATGACAGTCATCTGTTTATAACGGGCTTGTAATAAAGTAAATTCTGTCTCAAAACTGACTGTGACTGAGTTATGAGATCAAATGGTCCTGACATTGCAGGGAGTTGAATAGAAGCAAAATGTTTCCACTCAGGTCAGGCTGCGCAGACTGCGCAGGCTGACCTGGTTCGAAACATTTTGCAAATGCATTTAAATCCCCTTTGTCACAAAGCAAAGCAACCACGGTCAGTACTCAAGTTGCAGGTACTGTTACTTCAAAGATAAAGATTCAGAATATCAAAAGCAGAAAGTGTAGATCAAGATCAAGGTCGCACGTTTTTGTTTTTGCAGTCTGATCTCTTTTTGCATTTGGGGTTAAAACCTAAGTCCAGTTTAAAACGAGTTAAACATTTCTAAAAAGTTTTTTTTTTTTTAAAAAGATGCCAATAAATAGAACTAATTTCTCTACTTGTCTGTTCTGTTTTTCTGATTGCCTAGTTTATTTTATCTTTCCTGGGTCGGTTGGCAAAGTGGTGGGTTATTTTTTTTGCCTTTTTATAAGAAAAATAATGTATCGCCACCTATCAATCTTCGATGCCTATGATCGGAGTTTTTAGGCACTCTTTTTTGTGTCTGTTATTTTCGTAGGCCTCAACCGGAAAAGTTGACCGAATAACCGCCATATGTATAACGAAAAGTAGATCGGCAATACGTCCCTGAGAAAGGACCCCTTAGAAAACATTGTGGGAAAAGGACAAAATGCTGGTAACCTTTTCCCACAATGTTTTCTACCCTTCACAAAACAAATTTCAAATTTTCAGTCACTTTTATTTTGTCGTCTGCGATTCCTTTCAATTTTGACAAACCTAAAATTTTGTCGTATGGTAATGGGTTAATGAATCTCTGCTATACATGGTACTATAGTGTACGCAAGCCATCACATGCTTCCGGATCGAAAAATAGAGGCTATTTTTAGCAATCGACTTCTTCATGAAGTAGACTGGTCGTTGGACATACAGAAAATTGACCAATGGCGCAAAGTTTCGGTCACGGTCAACCTGTCAAGATTTTTCATGTTTGAAAGTAACACAACTCCTGATTGGCTAAATCGAATGGTTTAGCCAATCAGGTGTTGTTTTACTTTCAAAGTTTGAACATCCTGGAGAAATAAGACAAAGAACATTTATAATAATTGTTGGGGAATACGTATCCAGGGTCGATATTTTTCGCGGATACATGAAGTTCTCTTTTCACAGAGTATGGCTCACATATATCTTGGGTACATCATCACCATCATCATTATCATCATCATCATCTATTCATAATCATCATCATCAGCATCATCATCATCATAATCGTCATCATCATCATCAGCAGCAGCAGCAGCATCCCTAACATCAACGATTTTACCAATGTACTATTCATTATCATATTGACGAATAAAAAGGACAATTAAAAGTTGTTTTCTTTTCTTATTAATAACCAAAGGTGTTTTTTACGACTTATCATTTTATCCATTTTAGAAAAAAAAGTGTGAAACAGAGTCTAGGGTACCTTAAGGAATGTAACGCCAATATAGAATAAAAGTTTCTCCTCTTTTTATTCCTCCTCAGTCATGGACTGTTGAGTTTAGATTACAAATTTTGATCTCTAAAATTTGATTTCTCTCGTGGGAGACATATGTTATACAGTTTGTCAATTCCTTGATGGTTTGACAATTTATTAGAATTCACTGTTGGTTGGGTTTTCTTTTTCAGACATGGCAATCTCCCCTCTCTGGGCTGTTAAGCGCAGATCACTGACTTTGAACGGACAGTATAAATCCAAGATCAGACTGCACAGAACGTGCAGTCTGATCTTGATCTACACTGTCCGATAAAGAGGTTTTTGCTCCAAAAAGAAAGTTTGAAGTAGTATTAAAATTGGTATTTGCAATTTACTATCGCCTTGAAAGTTTTATTTAATTTGTTTATCTTTTTTAAGGTCAAGTATAGATTTTTCAATCTCTTTCGACGTTTGAAATATACAATCCACTGGAACCTAAAACGGTTTCTATCTTACACATTCATCCATTCATTCATTCATGTATTCATTATCTATTTATTCGTTAATTTATTTATTCATTCATTTATTTATTCATTCATTTATCTACTTATTTAGTTTAGGATAGTTTAATACCTCAAATGTTTACCGAAAAAGTTACCTTTTGGACGATCTTTCAAAATTACCCGATCCAGGCAATTCTTGTAAGTGATGAAACATTCGTTTGGGTAATAAAGTTGGGCAAAAATACCTTTTAGCTAAAAGTACTGTTAGAGGGAAGCCAACAGATTCGTTCGTTTTCGACATATGTGCATTATATATCGTATACACCCCCCCCCCCTTTCTTTATTTTCTTTCGTGTAAATAATATCTTACAAAATGTTAGAACTACAAACGCATTGGCATTGGGCATGAAAAATCACAATGCTTTTAAAAGCTTTGCTCTAAAAGAGCATAAAGGATCGCTGTAAAAATTTTATGCCAACGTTTATATAAAGTGATTTTTTTTTTTTTCACTAATTTTTTCTCTCTTCAGTCTTTTTCATATACTTGTTTTATATATAAGTTGTAATGTTGTGTATATAAATGAGGTTTGTATAGAATTTTGTGTCAATGAAGAAATGATGTTAATCCTTTTTCTCCTAATCTACAAACTGCAGAATAAACACTGTTATATTCTAGCAGCATTGTCACATGTACTTTGATTCTCTGCCAATCGTTTAACCCCTAGGCTGCTAAGCGCTATTCGATGACAGTTGATGGGCTGTGTGGATCAGGATCAGACTGCACAAAACGTATGGTCTGATCTCGGATCTACACTGTCCCATAGGAAGGACATTTCTCTCCATAACATAACTTGAAATATTATTGTTTGGGTTTTACTATCGGCTCGAAAGTTTTATTTGAGTAATTTGGCAAAATAAGGATTAAGAATCTGTTTTTTGACATTATAATGTTTCCAAACGGTTGAAGATAAACATAGTTTTGATCGTTCTTTTCTTTTCTTTTTTTTTTATTTTTTCAATGAATAACACACTTCTGTCACAATATTTTCAAAACTGTCAACTATCTGAGGGCAACAAACACACTGAAACATTAAAATAATTAGCAAACTTGTGGGAAGACATTGAGAATTTATTTATTAAATGTTAACGTTTAGTTGTACAAATAGGATCTTCTGTCACAATTTTTTTCCTTAAAGGAGGGTATTTAGAATTTTCACATCACACCAAACTAAAAAATATAGATCTATATGTCACTGAAATTTATATGAAAAAACAATACAAATCATCAGTAATTAAGAATCATAAAATTACAAAAAGAAATGTTTTGGTGGTATTGCCTTAAAAGGCTACCTAGCCTCTTAAGCTATTTTTAGATTTCCCGCCAAATTAAAAAAAACATTGTGGGAATGTTAAGTGACTTGCACGTGACTTATGACTAATAAAATCCATAACATAACAAACATTTAATTATTTTTCATAATGTCTAGAACCTCGGACGCTATGTTTGTAGCTTCATGTGTATATTTCCGGTATGTAAATGGGCGAGTTGCTCATGTAAAAATAGACCGTGTTTCCCTTCAGTGTCGATCTGGGCTGTAGTAAATCTCTAATTTATCTAGCTGTCGGATGGTTTTCGATTACTAGGGTTTAATGAATGAAAATTATAAGGCTTTGGGAGTACAATGATGATTTTTTTTGTAGTTTTTGTAAAATTTTGTCCCAAAATCTGAAGGGCCACCTTTAAGGTCTTCAACTATCAGATTTTTTGCTCACATGTTAATTGGTTTAAGAACATTGTCAGTAGGTATTATATTTTCTCTTTCTTTTTTTCAATTATAAGCTGAAGATGTATTACAAACATATAATTTTCAAGAGTTATTAACTGCAGGAGCTTATAAATTGTTGTAAATATGTCACTCGTTGTACAAAATTATTGAATATTATGTAAGTGTATATGGGCCAGAGGCCTAAATACATGAATAAAGGTATATTGATAAATTGATATTGATTGTCTTAGGGCAAGACACTTCACAGCCCTAGCTTAAATGGTTAAAAATGGATGAAATAGCGTAAGTGTAAGTGTTTTGTGGTTGCGATTTTACTGAAATAAGTTTGAAAGCGGCGAAAATTTCATTTGATCAATCAACAAATGACCGTAGGTGAAAAAAAGTTACCTGCAGCAGTGCTAGTTTCTTTAATCAGCATTTATGTACTAGTTAGTCTAGCATCTAAAATGCATTTTAAATTTCCTAAACTGATACAGTACCCCACCCACTCCTAAACACGTTAAAAAAATATAAAAATATGAGACAATCTCTCACGCCAAGTACAACGTCACATCATCGAAATAGTAAATCAATACATGATCTTATACTCATAAATAAAATATCTGTGAAGAAATATTTAATAAGAACGTAAATTAACTCAGCCATAAAAACAGAAAAGATCGTTACTCACGGTATCCGAGTTTACAATCAGTTTTCGTGAACATATTACTTCATCATAGCATGACGTCATATCTGACGTTTCGGATTGGTATTCACACTCATATTCGTTCGTACTTGTAATTTCACTGAAAGAAAACTTGCTTTCTTGGGCGTTTGTAGGAAAAGAAATCCATTATTTTTTATTATTTTTTAAATCAAGGCGAAAAGTGGCACACTGCATTATATAAAGTTCAACGTTTCAATTACGCTATTCTACAAAATCAGTATTAAGCTTGACATTTAAAATGTGAATAGGCAGAATGGGTTTCTTTGCTCTGTGAACAGGAAGCTTAATGCATCTGCGAAAAGTATCAACCCAAGTCAGCCTGCGCAGAGGAGTCGAACTAGTTTAAAGTTCATGACGTAAGAAAATTCTTTAGTACTGCATGGGTTGAAAAAAAAAATTGGGCCAAGTATTTTTCTTGAGTAATCACGATAATGTCAATGAGCGTCAGATGACAATATTTATCGGCATGCACGTAAAAAAATAGTCCCGAGGCGGAGAAACTGATCTTTGAAACAACAAATAAGTTATTATGGCTTGTCCAAATAGTATTGGCTTCTGGGATTTTCTGAAGGATCGGGTCGATCGAAGAAAAAAAAAAAATGATATAAAACAGACTTGGGCAAATGTCTCCAAATCTACGGACAAATCATTACTGCAATCTTTTTTTGAGAGTTCTGTTTTCATCTCAGAGATTGTTTATTCGGAGCAGAGTATTTTGTAGGTCAACGTGTGGTTTTTTTTTTCATGCTTTTTTTCTTTTTCAAAGTAGAATCTACCAGGCAAAATATTTATTGTTGCTCAACAAAAATTGATTTAGATCTAAGCAATCGTTTTGGGGTAAAAAATTTAAGTGGTGATTACGCATTCAAATCCGCTTGTAGCATTTGAATTAGATCATATCCTGGAATATAGGCCTACATTTATACTCATTTGACTTCCAGGGCCATCTATGAGTACAAGAGCATAAATAAAGTTCATGTACTTATGCGATATAATACGTCATTCATTACGCACGCTGAATGCTACTCAACTTTTATCCCGATAAATGAATCGAACGAAAGTTGCAAGCCGACAGTAAAAATCCGAATTTTGCTATTTCGAGAATAGCTCTTGGCAAAATAAATCTCCTTTTCCGACAGTGTAGATTCAAGATCAGACTGCACGTTCCGTGCAGTATGATCTTGATCTACACTGTCCGTAAAAGGTGCTTAAATAGTCTCGCTTAGAATGTCAGAAATAGTTCCCTTTTTGACTGTGTTAAATAGTATTGAATGGTAAATTATGGTTTACGTCTTTTTTAACATTATCTCGATCAGTAAATACGGTGACCAAGCCACCTATTGAGGCTTTCCTTTCCGTGCAGTCTGATCTTGAACCTACATTGTCCGCAATAAGCCAATGAGTCGCGGTTAACAGACTAAGGGTTAAATTGCCGAGATTCTTCCGCGCATTCTTCGCCAAGTTTTGAGAGATTCGTTCACGAAAATAGATCTCCTGTTATATTGATTGCGGATTTCTTACAAATAACTTTTGACGGCAGCATGTAAATTAGAAACCAGAAATCGGTAAAAATGCTAGCTTACATTGTGACTGATCTATTTTGACTTTACAAATGAGTTTTGTCAGACTTGGTCTACATTTTTACGGTGAAATATTGTTTTCCGTGTTGATCGTTATTAGTGCAGTGGGTTATATGCATTACTTGTTTAATTCTTTGTTCAAATCTTTATCTCACAATCCAGGTTTTAACGACTTTTAGGAAAATATTTCTTTGAAAATATTGTGAGGACTCCTTTTCCAACAATGTTTTTTTTTTCTTCTTCTTCTTCTCTTCTTAAGGTATTTTTCAATTTTTGAATTACTTTTAATTTGTCGTCTGCAGATGCTTTCAGCTCAGAACAGTCTAGAATTTTGTTTTTTGGGTAAAGATTTAAATACTGTTTAAGAAGGTTTCAACTGTCAGTTTAGATATCTGCCAGGGGTCTTTTTTTGCATTTCAGTTGCTCATAACAGTTCTGCAAAAGGTGCTACGGTGAGGATTGAGCTAATTGCACGGTTGGGCCTGCCCGGGTGGCGCGGTGGTGAGCGTGTCGGACTCACGACCTGGTGGTTGTGAGTTCGATACACGGTTGAGGCGAACCTTCTCTCCGGCGTATTTTTGCCTCTCACTTCTGCTGAATCATGTGAGAAAAGTTTGTGTTAGTACTGGTATGAGAAAGCTAAGAAACACACTTGCGTCACCGACCGCCATGATATGACCTTAACTTTAAAAGTGGCGTTAACCCTTTACTCCAAAGATACTCATTTCTACACATTGCTTGTAGGAGCCTTTGGAAAACATTGTGGCAAAAGGTGAAATTGCTCGTGACGAGCAATTTCACCTTTTGCCACAATGTTTTCTATGCTATCAAAAGGTGTCATATACACATGAGAAACTGCTTCATCCTTGCCGTTATTTAGGGTCAATTAGAGATTGTTTTAGATGCCTTGTGCTTAACAATGGCGTAGAGGACGACCCTCTATCATTATCACTATTATGTTTAACTCTTTACCAAACAACAAAATTTTAGACTGGTCCAAATTGGAAGTATTTGCAGACGACAACAGATTTGGTTGTATTGGGGTTTAACGCCTCTTTAACAGCTAAGGTCATATCATGGCGGTCGGTGACGCACATGTGTTTCCTGGCTTTCTCACACCATCACTGACACAACTTTCTTCCCAAAGCCACCGACTATACTTTTCTCACATGCTTCAGCAGAGGTGAGAGGCGAAAACACGCGGGAAAGAAAGTTTTCCTCAATCGGGTATCGAACTCATAACCACCAGGTCATGAGTCCGACACGCTCACCACTGAGCCACACGGGCGGGCAGACGTCAAAAGAAGAGTGACTGAAGAATTGAATTTTGTTTTGGGAAGGGTAGAAAACATTGTGGGAAAAGGAGAAAATGCTGGTTACCAGCATTTTCTCCTTTTCCCACTATGTTTTCAAGAGGCCTCCTTTACAGGGTCGTTAAAAGTCGGGCTTGTCTGGTAAAGGGTTCAATGCTCACGAGACAAGAAAAAAGGTGTAAATAGAAAATATTTTGGGAAAGGGAGATAATGCGGATTATCAGGAATTTCTCACTGTCTCGCTATGTTTTCTATTGTACAGTTATTCACTTTTGAAATAATTATATAAACTTCATTGGTCGGCGATTTTCCATTTTAGCTTTCCTTTTATTTAGTTGCTTTTAAATATAAATGTACACATTAATGTCAGTAAGACTGTAAATAGTATTACCTCCCTTTAAATGAACCTTTACATAATCATATAAAAGTGTCAATTTTTGTATGTGTTCGATTTCAACGGCTGGCCATCTAAAATTACTAATAGTCTTTCGAACCAGACTGTAAATCGAGCTCCCGTGTGACGGTGCTATATCGAGCACATTAAAGAACCAGGCGAAACTTGGGGTGGGTTTCGTCCTGTATGTGCACTATCCCTCGTAACAATACTAACAGCCTTCAGTGGGCGTCGCCCATATGGGAAACCGGTGGTGACGATAAATAAACGCAAATTCAACCAATCTAATGATGGGTTACAAAATAATCAGAAGTTTTACTGCTCTACATCAGATTTTTGTTAGGTCAATTACGTGATATTTTCTATCTTTTTCATCCATGTATTACATAGAGGATATTTGTATTTTTCGGTGAAAGATCGAAATTTAATTCATCGAGTGGACACCATCGGTAATATTTTCATGAGTGGCGCAGCCACGAGTGTAAATATTACAGATGGTGTTCACGAAATGAAATAAATTTCGATCTTTCACCGAAAAACCAAATATTCTATTTTTGTTCATGCTTTTTACCCTTTCTAGGAGGAGCTTTATCCTTATTCCCCGTGGCGTACCACTCCCGCGTAGCAACGTTACGTCAAGCGCGAGAAACGTAAGGTATATGACGTCATATTTCCCATCTGGTTGTTAGCCACGCGCAATTTGCCTAGGCAACAAGAACGTGAAAATCGGTATTTTCGGTATTTTCACTGGTGGTACCAGTGTAAGATCGAAAAATATTTTCACTGCTATTTCTCGATATCCCACCGGAAAGCATGAAATAAACTACAAGAAAGTAACTCATTTATTTCGTTTCTCAGCAAAGCAGTGTCCCACAGATTTAATTACTCCACATGTGTTAAGAAACCACATTGTTCGATTAAGTTGACGCGTAAAAAGGTCAAAGACTCGGAAAGAGCAGTCATTAATGAAAGTCATTCCGCTTCCGGGTAGAATATTAATCTTCCTATAGTACATTTTGTAATCAGAGTAAAAGACCGCTCTGGGGGACCCGGAATATCTCGTACTTTTAACGCGTCACCACCTGCAGACGACGTTTCACGTCTTGCATCACGCCAAGTTTTGTAAACATTCTGGCAAGGAGAAACTGCTCATATCCTAACAAGCTTTTATAAACATTGCGACAAGAGGAGGAATTAAGTCATAACTATCAAGGTTTTCTTTAAGAACACATTTCCGATCACCTGCTGCAGAATTTATTTCGACATTGTGACAAGAGGAGAAATTGAACACATAACCAAGCGACATCTCCTTTAGCAACATTGTTTTCCTCTCGCAGTTGTTTGTTATTGATTAACACCCCCATGTTGAATTTTCACAACTTTACCAGGTGACAAGGTGATAGACATTCCCTAATTAAAACTATTCGAAGAAAACCATTTAACTCTTTACCAAACAATCGACGGATCGATCGATCAATCAAGAGAGAAGGCAAGAGAGGCACAGAAGGACAGTGCAACAAAATGAGACAGGTACAGAGAGACCGAGACAGATACACATAGAGATAGAGAGTCGGAGACAGAGACAGAGAAACAGAGACAGACAGTGACACGAACAGATACAAGAGACATATAGAGAGATGTTTGATATTTGGGATGCTAGCCCATAGTCTATATATAGTAAGTCCAAGACCGACAGGCAGACAGAGATAGAGAGGAAAGACTGACACTGATAGAGAGAAAAACACAAAAAGGTATAATGAATGTAAGAAAAAAAAAAGTTATCTAGACTTCAACTTACATACGAAACTTCACGCTGTTAACTTGATCAATACTGACCAAAAATCCTGAAAAATAGACCAAACAAATTAACCCCATCCTGTTAAATAAAGGAAATGAAACTTTCAAGCCCATTGTAAAATCCCAAATTTTGATATTTCATAGACCCTGTATTTATGGTAAAAATATATCGCCTTATCGGACAGTGTAGATCCAAGATCAGACTGCACATTTAGTGCAGTCTGATCTTGATCTACACTGTCCGAAAAAGGTTATCTAGTATTGCTTAATAGCCAAATGGCAAAAATATATATATTAATCTGTGTCGAAAAAAAAAATGATTTTAAAACCAAGAGGACCATGATGGTCATGAATTCACTTATTTTTGAGACTTTTGACCCATTTCCAATCTCTTTCGAGAGATTATGACAAAGAATCTAACATACTGTCATGAGTAAAGGGTGGCCCAGCTTCGCAAGCCAAGGCTGACGATTCACTACGCTACTCTACCCTTGGTGGATCGAGCTTGTCTTACGAACAAAGTCCGTAACAAAGAAACAAATGAATAAATGCATGGCAGAAATAAGGATCGGAGCGGGATTCGAACTCCGAACTCCCGGACGCAAAGCCAATACCCTAACCACTGAGCCAAAGAGATATCTCCCTGACGCAGTAGCCAGGTATTGTATTTAAATCGGGAGTATGCCATGCAGGAAGTAGTGGTCTCCCGTAACACACCCCCTCTTAAAGTCATCATTTATTGATGACTCGAAGCCTTATTAGGCAGGAAGTCCAATTTTGGACAACAAATGGGATTAATGGCTCAATGGCCGATCCCGGACGAGCCCCCATCTTACGAACAAAGTCCGTAACAAAGAAACAAATGAATAAATGCATGGCAGAAATAAGGATCGGAGCGGGATTCGAACTCCGAACTCCCGGACGCAAAGCCAATACCCTAACCACTGAGCCAAAGAGATATCTCCCTGACGCAGTAGCCAGGTATTGTATTTAAATCGGGAGTATGCCATGCAGGAAGTAGTGGTCTCCCGTAACACTTGATTTTTACAATCACCCGATACGCTTTTTCATTGGATGCAGCCAGCCCTAACTGCAACGAATGAAATCGCTGGTAGCATTTCATCTTTGATAAAAATAAAACAAGGTCGCTACCTTTCGAATAGAAGGTAAACATGGAAACGCACGTGGATGTCTGCTTATCGCTTCGTGTGTATTCGTAAGCGGTTTGTAAAACGGTATTTCATTTGCTTTTGGAAATATGATGTAAAGGGCGATAATAACCAGCATCCAATGGAGGGCGCATCGGAGGAATCTCGAAATCGGGCTCAATCAGCCAAGGTAAGATCCACGTAGTGATTGTAACCTTGGCTTGCGAAGATGTGGGTGGCCTGTAGTGCGTACACAAGCTTTTTCTAGGATTTGACGTTCTGTGCAGCCTGATCTTGGTTCTATACCGTCGGCAAAAGAGATCTTTCGGTCGCCTATGGAAGCAACAAGAAATACCACACTATGAAATTTAGGCAATATACTTATTTCTCCCTAAAATGATATAGAGGCGTCCTTAAATCGCATGAATAATTTAGCCGCTTTTTCTATCTTTATTTATCTTGCAAAAACTCCCAAAATGGATCGACTTGCGCAATTACTGGTATTACTTCAGGGGAGAGTTCTTTAATAATTTATGATTTTGGAGAGAGACAAAATAAAGTTGTTCCCTGGGAAAATATATGTAAACCTATAAATACCAGATGAAAATGCCTCACTGACAAAGAGGTTTATGGATGCAATTTTGGTAATGGTATCAAATACATGCAGTTAAAGGGGGTACACAGTTTTTTTTTTTTTCAATATATATAATTTAACTGAATTTCAATGATTCATAAAAGAAAAAACTAGGCTAAAGATCAGCTGGCAAATCATCGTTAAAGATGGAGGACATATGTAAGACAAATATTTAATTTTTAATAGGAAACAAAGCCGTCTTTAGATTTCAAGTCAAAATTTCGCAAATGTTTGTGGGAATATCACTTGATAAATAACGCCCTTCAGTTATAAATGTGTGATCGTATTCAAAACGGTACAATGACGTCATAATTTGACACATAAAATAATGTTAGTTGGAGGTATCCGTTGCAAACGGACCAAGCCGCTATTAGGACGGCAAGGTTTGCATTCTTTTACAGCATCTTACCGTACAGTTTCTTCTTCGTGTTTAAAAAAAAAAATAGTTAATATTATTTTTTTTGTATTCGCCGAACTAAATCAAATTATTATCAGCAACAAAAAATGAAAGAGCCCCTTTAAAAGAAATCATTTTGATAGAATCGGTGGTTGCATTTCAATCAAATTCTTAGAGTGCAAGAAGTGGTCAGGCTGACAAAATATGTTCTGGGTTTTTTTTTTGCAAAAGCAACTTTTGGAAAAAAAAAAACGAATAAAAAAAACTTTTTCTTTTGCCTTTTGTTGATCACCTAATAATGTACTTTTATCTTCGCCAGTCTTTTAGTTTTCGCAAACAAAACAATTTTGCGAAAGAACTTGTGTAATTTAGTTGCCATTCAGCTGCATTAACAAATTATTTTACAAAAAAGAACTTTACATGAGTCGAAAACTTTAAGGAAACTGGTGATAGGTGTGCAAAACGGTTGCTTTTGATCCATTTTTTCCCGAAGCGAATCTTTTGGCAGTAAAAGTTTTTTTCAATTGACCCATATCAGTTCTTCGCGGAAAAAAAAAAGAAAATGGAAACATTTCGGAATTGACGATTTTCTTCTATTCTGACCACATACAGATACCAGGGGCAAACCGTAACCCTGAATATAGCGTGCAGAGAAATACATAAAACATATAATGAGATTTGCCAGTGGTAGTTTTCCAACATGAATCAAATATCTAAATTTGGTATCTAAGATATTTCTTGTTTTCACATGTAACTTTAACCCTTAACAAAAGAAGAAAAAGAAGAAGAAGAAAAGATTTCTCAAATGTATATTATTTGCAACGCACAGATTCAATATAGCTAAAACGATAGACTTTGTGAGTATGAAACAGAAAACATTGTGGGAAAAGGAGAAAATGCTTGTTATGTGGTGAAGGGTAAAAAGAAATAGGGAACACAAATATCAATCGAATTATTAACCTTTAATAGAAATATACAGGGCCATCAATGAAAATATTCTTCGGTATATAATGAGGAAAATAAATATCGAGTTCAAAATATTTTAACAAAAAAAGAAATTGGTCATATTGAGCAATCTCTCCTTTTCCAAAACGTTTTTATGCAAAGTCCATCACAATTAAGAATTTAAAAAATTTCGAAAACGAATGCCCTGACAACTTCTACATTTTATCAAACATTCAATAGGAACAGTATTTACGAAAGCATAAGAATGTCTCCTTTGACCCATTATCTGCCGCTAGATGGCATTCTACAAATACTCATCCATCTAATTTGGGCATCCTTGGTGCAGAATCGGACTATTTTTCTACGCGACAAACCTTACTGTGAATTTAAAACTGAAATAACCATTTACTCAATAAAACGCTATACCTGGCGCGGTTCAATCAGCTATGATCAGCAGTTTAGAGAAATCTGGAGCTGAAACAGGCCTGATTTTTCCTCAAACGTATTGATTAAAGCCATTTTCTCCATTGCTACTTTATATTACTACACCCCACATATCCCAATATTGGGGAGAGTGATGCGCCATAGCAGACAAGTTGAATCTTCGAAGAATATGACATTATGACATGCTCAGACAACATCCTTTGACCACAATATTTCTAGCAAATCCCTGCAAGAACTTTAACGGGTCGTCTTAGAGAGGGGAAAATGCGATAACTTTTACACTCTATCAAACACAACAAGATCTTTGCTCTGACAATTGGGAGGGGGGTGTTGATGCATCTCACTGATAGTTATCACATCAATCATGGATCCATAAAAAACACTTTGTCCAACAATCTAATTAATCATGAGACAGACTGTCCTCGTATACATAGAGAAAATTTCCCAAAAAACTAAAACTTTCAACCTAGGTCAGCCTGCGCGGAATGCGCAGGCTGACCTGGGTTGAAACGTTTTGCAGATGCATTACACTCCATTTTCACAGAGCATGCCAAACTTATAGAAAATAGAATTTACGACAACGTTTGATTATGCTTCGGTTCTGGCCGGTCAAATATTCAAAGAGCCCGACTGACATCCAATTATGGCGGTTTATATTTACAATTTCCTGCGCGCGATTTCCCTCCAAGTCCTATTGACGAATCTGTCAATATTAATACGCGGTAACAATTCGTATTTATGCAACTATTTATGGGTTTCTAGGAAACAGATTCGTTTCTTGTCTGCTGTATGTCTGTCAAATCTTACCGGAAAGGTAGGTCCGGATTAGGTGCCATTGTTTCCGTGGTGGTTGTATGGGAAAGCAGCCAATGGATAAGAAGGAATATTGTGGGCAGTACTAACGGAAATACACTCCAGGAAAGTATAGTGCAACTCTCGCCCCGATATAATTAAGAAAATGTTAAAAACCACATCATAATTTTATCAATCAATCAGTTAATCAATCGATTGATCAAAGCTGTCTACTCGACCCGACCCGACCCGATCCGAACCAACCCCATGCATTAAGCCTCCTTTTCAAATAGCATGGCTTAAATTGTAGAAGAGCTCGGTTAACTATATAAGTGTCCCAGGGCTTCGAATACTATAGCAGATGTAACTTCCTCTCGCCGGCTTATATTCAATTATTGCGTGCTGCATGTCAGATTGTCAACTCCTATCTGGAGAAAACAGTGGAAAGTCGAATGCAATGGAATAAACCAGCGGTTCTCAACATTATTTCAGTTATACCCATGGCGGCCAGTGCTCTCAAACATCTCCTGCTAGATGGCATTCTGCTATTACACATCTACTAATTTGGGCATTCTAGGTAAAGAACCGGACTACTCTTCTATACGCGACAACCATAACTTTGAATTTCAAATTAAAAAATAAACATTTACTCAGTAAAACGCTACCTGGTGAGATCCATTCAAGTCAGATCAGCAGTTTAGAGAAAGCTGGGCCAAGAGCAGGCCTGGATTCTCTTCAAACGTATTGATAAAAGCCATTTTCTTCGTTCCTACTTTATAGCGCGTGTTACTTAAATCCCCTCAAAATTGGAAAGTGATGCATGCGTCATAGTATAGACAGGTCGAATCTTCGAAGAATATGACATGTGCAGACAACGTCAAACATACTTTAATTAAATTTCTTTTACCAGTATTTCGTACAATATTTTTCCAAAGCCACTTGGCCGCTTTCTCAAATCACGGACAATCGTCGAAGCAATTATCAACCCTTAGAGAAGAATAAATCCTATCGCAATGACTATCATCAATCCGAGGAAAGCAATTGGTCGAACCGAGGATTCCAACCGGAGATTCTTGTTCTGAAATCCTGTACGCTATTGATTAAAGCTTCCGTCACACAAAACTACAGTGTACTTCTCAGAACGTCACAAGTTTAAATATCCCGTCCTGTCATAATCGGAAAACGGATTGCAGTCAAGGAAGAACGTGTTACTTTGGCCTGACAATGCCTGAAGCCCTTGTCTCACCAAACCTGTTCTTAAAAAGTCTTACTCCGGTCAAAAAAATCTTAACGACGTTTGGTATAAATGTTTACGCGCATCCATACTGCGCATGTGTATTTCTCACAGATAGTAAAACTATCAGCGCTATTGTGTATTTTTCGCACAATTGGCAAATGTAACAGCGGACTGACGGTGCACTTTTACAAGAAGAACATTCTACCGATGGTAATAGTACGGTTGCACTAGCCATGGTATTCTATGGTTGAAATAAAAAGGAGAAGTTTTCATCAAAACGGATGCTTATTTGTCGTGGAAAAGGGAATTTTTTGCGCAGTGTCAGCCATCCAACGATGAAAATGATACAGCTTCTGACGTTTTCCTGAAACTGGCAGGCCAGTTGTCATGCTATCCTTTCAGGAGAAGGCGATAGCATCAAAACTGGCCTGCCAGTGTAAGGATGATATGACTGGTAAAGAATATAGCTGGAAAAAAAGTCCAGTTACACAGCAAACAATGAAACAGGCAGAAAATTGAAGCTGTTGAAGTATACCTATTTCTTGAAGTATAGCTATTTCCTCTTTGAAAAATACTTCGGGAAAAGGAAAAATTTCTTCCACTGAAAAATTTTTCCTTTTTCCATCATGTCAGCCGAGCTTTTATCCCTTTCCTTGGAAAAAGTTAACTTCCAATGTGACCTTCATCCCTTTTTCCTGGGGAAAGAAGCGCGGGTAGGTGCCATTTTTATTTTTTCTTATTGTCAAGATGTATAATTACTATGATTGTGGAAATTTAAAAAAAAATCTGTCCGTTAGAAATAGTGTTTTTATTGAAAATTAACCCTTAACCCGGTCATATTATCTCCCTTTTTAACTCAATGGTCTATATATAAAATGCATATTGGTAGATTTACCATGCTCAGAACCAGGCTTTTATATGTTTTTGTGCAAAACTGAATTATTTTTCTTTAAAGTGATGTATATTTTTATATTTTCTTCTGGCAATTTTCCTGTTTAATTGACTATTCAAGGAAAGTGTGTTAAATCCAGTATATGCTGAATTTTGTTGCTGTATATACCTTTTTCAAAAGTGAATTTCTCAGAAACGAGCACGGGGACCCCTTTTTTCATCGTAATCTACAAGAGACATGATGAGCTTTGTATGTGCAAAGTTTTAAAAAAATCTGTCCGTTGGAAGAATTTGTCATAAACGTCTTTAAAATAGGCTGCGGCCGGGACAGGACGCGTAATATCATTCGGTAAGACCAGGCGTCCACTAGGGCCAGGACAATACGCGGATAGCATGCGGACAACAAATTTAATATTCGGCAAAGCTTCCGCATGTTCCTGATGGCTTCTTATTGTTGTCCTAGATGCTTCAGCCTGATTCGGAGCCTTCCGGATCGGCTATTTTGTCCGCGTCGAAATTTTGATCGAGAGCAAAATTTGGACGCGGAAATGAATTTCCTTATACCTTCGGCATCTTGTCCACGTCGTCGTCAGGACGTCGTCAGGACATCGTCACGACATCCCGAGTCTTCCGCATATATTCCAGAAAGCTTCAGCGACGCGGACAGCTTGCGGACACTAGGAGGAATCGATACAGAAGGTTCGCGGAACCTTTCCTGAACGTTCAGAGCGGTGGCGGTATGCTCTCTGAACAATGAATGGAAAATGTCGCATGACTTTCGTATCAAGGCAACCTGCTCCCTTAACATTTCAAAATAAGTGCTCTGTCACTTGCAGTTTGACTTTCATCAGGGTGGACGTGTTTTTAATCTCTCTTGCACACAACATGCCGAGACAAAAAAGAAACAAAAAAAGTCGACCATGGAAAAAACAGTCGACTGGAGTTTGTGGTCCTTTTAATCCTTGTTTGTCTAGAGTGACATTCTTTTCTCTGACACACTGCTAATTTGTCGATGTCAGTCTGTGGAACGAGAGAACCAAGCGCTCTAATATAAACTATGAATGAAACCTCTGCATTTCCGTAGCGTCTCCGCCTAGTGTCGTGCATTGAAACTGGTTGTCCCAAATGTTTCCTGGTGTAATCCTAAACGTGTCCGCGTTGTCCTGAAACGATCCGCTTTCACGCCTGAACTTTCGGAACTATTCCGGATTGTTTACGCGGGCAATCCTAAGTATGCCAGCAAGAAGTCTGCAGACAGTCCGAGGATAAATACATTTCTGTACGGAATCGATGTTTTCTCACAGGAAGGTATGCCGAAATCAATTTATTTTTACCGCGAAGCTTCCTTGTCCCCTCCGCGTCCTAGTGGACGCCAGGCATAAAATGCAAACACACTGCCAATTGATACCTGACTGCACCACGTCTTTATTACGATCGAAGTACGGCAGTTCCGTTTGTAGAACGTCCATCACATTCTGAGTACCTTGTCACTCCATCTAGTTACAAGACGGGATGGACGGCAACAAATTTTGAGCAGGCTGAAAGTTATGGGGCACCCTACCCGCCCTAACCCGTTCATTAACAGATCGTAAAATGTTGCTCATACGTCCACTCTGTCTGAATACTGTTTAAATCCGTTCTAAAAAATTTGGAATGGAGTCAAAACGAGTTTGGTGTGACGGGAGTATAAGGAAAAAGGATTCGGTCTGAAACTGTAGAAGGTCTCGGTAAGCCCACGGGAGCTTTTCGAAATTATTGATACTTGCTGGTTTGCGAGCAGATACCGTTAATATCCGTCACTTACCTTTTAAATTCTATCAAGAAGGAACGCTCTAAAGTCAGAAAGACGGTCTTACGAACAAGGTCCGTAAGACAGAAATAAGGGACCGGACAGGAATCGAACTCTGGAACGCCCGGACGAAAGGCCAATACCTTAACCACTGAGACAAAGAGATATCTCTTCAACACTGTAGTTATTTATTGTATTTAAAGCATAAAGCAGTGGTCTCCCGAAACACACACCCTCTTCGTCAACATTCACTGATGATTCAAATAGAGGATGTTTGTTTTTTTCGGTGAAAGATCGAAATTTATTTCATCGAGTGAACATCATCGGTAATATTTTCACGAGTGGCGCAGCCTCGAGTGAAAATATTACCGATGGTGTTCATGGTGTTTCGATCTTTCACCGATAAAAACAAATATTCTATTTATTTCATGCTTTTATCCCTTTCTGGGAGGAGCTTAATTCCGTTATTCCCCGTGGCGCACCCCTCCCGCATAGTAACGCATTACAATATTACGTCAAGCGCGAGAAATCTAAGGTGTATGACGTCATATTTCCCATCCGCTTGTTAGGCAGGCACAATTTACATAGGCAACAAGAACATGAAAATCGATATTTTCACTGGTGGTACCAATTTAAGATCGAAAAATATTTTCACTGCTATATCTCGATATTCTACCGGAAAGCACGAAATAAAGCCTTATATTAGGCAGAAAGTCCGTTTTTGGACAACAAAACGGGATTAACGGCTCAATGGCCAACCGCGGACTAGCCCCTATCTTACGAACATAGTCCGTAACTAAGAAATAAATGCTTAGCTTAAGTACAAACCGCCTCTGGCGCGTTTCGAACAATGATTGACCAATATCCTCGATTTTCGAGGTTTAAAAGATCAATACCATAACCACTGAGCCAAAGAGATATCTCCCCAACGCAGTAGTCAGGTGTTGTATTTAAATCAGGGCAAAACCATGCATGCATGATTTTAAGGAGTGGTCTCCCGTTACAATGGAACAAACTATAGGACCATTTGCGGACAGGGTAGATCGAGATCAGACTGCACAGAACGTGGAGTCTGATGTTAGATCTACACCGTTCGACACGTAAGTATTTTTCCAACTTTTATACTTTTGAAATAACAATATTTGGTTTCTAGTTTTACTATCGGCCTAATCCATTACCACACAATCACAACTTTTGACGCCTCTGAGAAAGAAGCCTTTTGAAAACACTCTAGGAAAAAAACCAGCATTTTCTACTTTTTCCACAGTATTTTCTACCTTTCCCTGAACAGATTTCAACTGTTTAGTAATATTTATATTGTCCTCTGAAAATGCTTTCAATCTGAACCAGTCTAGAATTTTGTCGTGTGGTATAGATTTAAAATGTTCGTTTCCTTCATATAGCACGTTAAAGGTTAAATTCACAGAAGGAAAGCGTGAAAGCCGGAAGAACGGAACATGCTAGAGAGAAAGAGAACCTCCACCAGGGTCCGGTAAGCCCATGGAAGTTTCTGGCGGATGTTTAAAGATGCCGCTCCATGTCACTGTTCCGGTGGCGGATTCGTGTTATATCCGTCACAATATGTATTAATCCCTATCCTGCTACAGATAAAAAAAATTAAATTTTCATTTTGATACTAATAACCCAAATATTGCTGTTTCAAAGTTATGTCTTGGGGAATAATGATTATATCCTTATCGGATAATGGAGATCCAAGATCAGGCTGTACTTTTGTGCAGTCTGATCTTGATCTACGCTATCCGCGAAAGCTCAATGAAGCATTTAGCAGTCTAAGAGTTCAGTGTGAATATGTAACCAGGGGGATTTATAAGCGAGAGCATGGTGTCATAGATGTGCCCGCAAAAAGGCCTGTAGGAGCCCACAAAATAAACTTGTTCACTTTTTTAACCAATAACAATTTACTATGGATTATACGTATTCATCGGAGTATATTAAATTCAAGAAATAGATCTACAGCCAGAAAATTCAGCCACGCAAAAATTCATGAAAACTTTTCGACAAAAGGAGAAATTGCTCGTTACGAGCAATTTCTCCTTTGGTCAAAATGTTTTCAAAGGTCCTCCACTACGTCACGATACACACACCGAAAAAAAATCGTCCCCTAGGCTGAGAAAGGATTAAACGTTATCAAGTGGCGATTTTCAGCGAGAGAACGAGGCTGAAAAACCTATTTATGGTCAGTAATGAACATACTTGTGATGGCCATCTTGTCGACGGTGACCTATAGTACTGTCCCTGTTTTTTTTCCCCCAACGTTCCCCAAATGTTTTGCTCATCTACGAGCGTATAAATTATACACGCAAAAGATAGCATTTTTGTTGGTTATTTTTTAAGTCAAAATCGGATGTATGTCTTGCAGCAGAGGGTCAGATTTGAGTATTTGCTTTTGTTTGCATGGTTTGTCAGTTCTCAGCATGCAGTTCTCAGCATTATTCAGTTATATCACTGCGGCCACCGTACCTATCCGTGTTTTCCAATGAGTTTTTTTTACAAGTACATCGGACAATGTTCTTACCGTACCAATGGCTACTTTCCCAAATGAATGTCCTAAAACTGATCTGCCGCGAAAGTGAATAAAACCTGTATAGCAATGACTATCATCAATGCTGGGCAAAAATTGCCGAGTTTGGGATAAGAGCCGGCGATATCCCCACCTAGTTTCAAGCCCTGCACACTATCGAATAAGCAACTGGGCTCGGCATGATCAGAAATACCTATGTGTGTGTGCATCCTTGGCTAGTTATCCTTTATAGTGCTCCCTTGTCTGTATTTCTGATTTTTTTTTCAATCCTGGGATTAAGAAAATGGTCAAAAACCATAATATTCTCTCTAATCTTAAGAGCCTAACCCAGTGGATAAGCTGTACTGGACCTGTGTGTGGCTGGATAATCCCCAACTCAGCATTTGTTTTTGTCCGAGGATCGAAGATAATAATTATGAAAGATTCATCAAACCAGGAATTTCGGGGTCTATACCCAACCAAACTTAAAGACAGTCTTTATCTATCACAGATTTAGAAAGAAACACTACTTCTGATTCACCAAATCAAGTGGTTTGGCAGCCAATTAGAAGTTGTGTTACTTTTAAATGAAAAAAATCTGGAGAATAGGACTTACGGTTTTCTTAAGAATTGTAGGTGAAAAAGGAGCCAGGGCGAGCTATTCAGTATGACCATTCTTTATCTTATTCTCAGATTTTCTAGATTTGAATGTAACCTAACTTCTGATTGGCCAAACCATACAGTTTGGCCAATCAGAAGTTGAGTTACTTTCGGATTTAGTTTTTTGTTAGAGAATAAGACTGAGAGTGTTCTTAAGAATAGTTAATGAGTACGAATTCTGATCAGAAATGCATCGCTGTAAGCACTGCGTCGACAACACTTCAGCTGAAAACCAAGGTCACATAGTATACTGTCAAGGTCAAATTTCACAAACTTCGTCTTCCGGTTTAATTACCACCAACACTATTGACTGCTCCCTCCCTTTTTTGGCACTTGTTCGGGAGACCATAACGGTCAGACGATTATAAATTACAAAAATGCAATAAGCGGCAACATATTGGAGAGTTTCTGTCCAGATCGATCGACCGGATGGAGGTATATGGCGAGCCGCGGTTATAATTACTCCTGATTTTTGTCGTTATCCCCTTTGGGCGCCGATCAAAATAAACGGATAGAGTCAGTCATTAAAATAAGTATACAAGATTTTTTAATTTGAATGCCTTTTTGTAATTATAAGATATCAGTGAATTTTAGACAGTGAAGATCAAAGATCAGACTGCACATTCCGTGCAGTCTGATCTTCGATATTCACTGTCTGCAAGAGCAGATATGACTGCCTTTGCCTTTAGAGTTAAGGGTTTACGTTCACGAGGACTGGGAGAATTTAGCACCGAGTTCATTATCGTTGAATCTGGTTCGAAGTTTTTTTTATTTGTTTGTGTGGTGTTTCGTGCCCTTTGCAACATCATTTCTATTATTTCGCGGCGACCAGTGTACCTATCCATGCTTTCTTGTATTCACAACCAGTACCTCGTACAATGTTTCTCCAAAAGCCACTGGCTGGTTTTCCACGTAACCATCGTCGAAACAGTGATTAGCGGTGAAGGAGGCAATAATTCTCTTGTAACGACTCTCGTAAATCCTCAAAAAGAAAGCTGAGCTGGTATTCGAACTAGCGACTCCATCTGATGTCCGACTGAAATGCGACTCCAATAGGATCGAAGTGCGCCAGTTCCGTTTCTAATATGTCCATCTTGTTTAAGTACTTTGTCACTCCGTCTAATTTACGTTACATTCATATTGTTGCTCATTTATTATTTTTTTTTGCATCGCTTACCTCCCCTTACTTTATTGTAGCAGACCTACAATTTTCGCAACGGAGTGCGAACGGGTTTAGTGTGATGGGGGAATTATCAGTTTTGTTTTGGTTCGTCTGTACTTTCTGGTTTACCCATAGAATTTTCCACGAACAAGCAAATAAAAATGCTCTATGAAAAGGAAGCTTAATGCATCTACGAAAACTGTCGACCCACGTCAGCCCGCGAAGTTTGCGCAGGCTGACGTGGGCCGAAACTTTTTGCTACCGGCCGATTTCCCGCGTGTCCATTGACCAGTCTAAGTCATGAATTAGCCGGTTGTTAAAACAAAATGAATTTTATGGGTCTACAGTCACGTGATAACTTGCTTGATAGCATGGATTACGGAGATGCATTAAGCCTCCTTTTGCCAGAGCATGTCTCAAACGTGTTTATAGTACCATGCTTCACATACAATACTGGATTATATGTCAGTAACAAAGACTGGTTTTGAACTCACATCTAGCTAAATAAAGTGAGTGATACAAGCAGGTAGTATAGAAACCCAAATTTTACTATTTCAAAGGTAATTTTTCGGGGGAAATAATGTCTTTAGCGGCCAGTGTAGATCAAAGATCATACTGCACGTTCTGTGCAGTATGATCTTGATCTACATTGTCTGCAAAAGGTAAGTAAGTTGGACCTAGCAGCTAAAGGTCGGTTGTAACATTTAACATTTAACATTTTTATTCAGCATAAAACAGCACTTGCATGTTTATAGCTTACAACATATCAAACAAATTTATACCCACATGCGCAGAAAACAAAGACATAAATAGAATGTTATTATCTGAGAAGTATATGAAATAATTTACAGCGCCATTTTTAAAGATTTTCCATAATACATCTGTTTGTTTGTTCAAGATCAGACCACTCCCCAAGAGTAGTCTGATCCCGAACAAAACTCCCTATAGGAATGTCAAATTGATTGATTGGCGTTAAAGGACTGTATTGGTAATGATACATCATTTTGTTTTGTTCAAGATCAGACCACTCGTAAGGAGTAGTCTGATCTCGAGCAAAACTCTCTGTAAGAATGCCAAAATGCTTGATTGGCGCTAATGGCTTGCATTGTTAATGATTGCACAATTTCTTATGAAATATATTTTTGAAACTATATTAAATAAAAGCGATTTTCGTTATAGATTAGAACTCTGTATTTTGTCTTGTTGCAGCAAAAATAAAACGAGCGACGTTATTTATTGTTTTTGTCGACTTTGAACACATTAAGGATTCAAATTTATTAATAGTTGGCCATTGATAATAATATTTTTTTGTATTGCATGGTTGGCTGTATTGGGGTTTAACACCACTTTAACAGCTAAGGTCATATAATGGCGGTCGGTGACGCACATGTGTTTCCTGGCTTTCTAACACCAGTACTAACACAAAATTCTTTCCAAAGCCACCAACTATTTTTCTCACATGCTTCAGCAGAGGTGAGAACCGAAAACACGCCGGAAAGAAAGTTTGCCTCAAAAGGGTATCGAACTCACAATCACCTGGTCATGAGTCCGACACGCTCACCACTGAGCCACAGGGCGGGCAGCAGCTAAAGGGTTGATAAGACCAACCATTACCTGCCGCCAGTCGATCAAATAATAAACCAATCAATCAATTAGCAATAACTACGACGTCATAATAAAAAGCACTTACCATCAATTAGTGTGTATCCGTGAATTTATTCTATAATAAGAAAATATGATTCTCTAATAACATCGGTTGTTATCTATTCAAGCACTATCCAAGATATTGCGAATGCCTTGCTATTTCGAAGTTCTCTTTCATTGATGTTGAGTTTCGGTTATTGTCAAGAGGTGTGATTACTGGAACAGAATCTGAAAAAGAAATAAAGATGAATAAATATTTTAGCCATGCTCTGTAATAAGGGGACTTGATGCATCTGCGAAAAGTAATGACCAAGGCCAGCATGCGTAATCCTCGCTGGATGACCAGGGCCGAAACTTTTTGCTAATTGTTTTCCGTGTTTCAAAGTACCAGTCTACCTCAAAGCGGACTTTATGGATCTATGATAATAAATTGAAGGTACTACACCCTCTGATTGGCTAAAGCAAATGGTTTAGCCAATCAGAAGATGTCTTACTCTCAAATTAAAAAAAAAAAAAAAAAACGGAAGAATAAGACTAAAAATTTTCTTGAAAATGGTAAGTAAATACGGACCCAGAAAGCAAAAATGTGACTCATCACACAAAAAAGGGACCATCTGGGAATTCTGGGAATTGCTTGGTATCACGCATCAAGGAGATGCATTAAGGTAGTGGACCCGTAATACGTCTGGTGTAACATGGCATAAAATTTCTTGACAGTTGATAAAAACAGATTTATACAGGTATAATATTTTTGCACATTTTTTTAACCGACCAGAAATTCCTTTAACCCTTTACCTGATATGCCAATTTGAGGCTCTTCCATTTCAGCAGCAAATAAACGGATATGATGTCAAAAATATGGACAAATGAGGATACAAATATCTGATTGAGTGGAAAACAGTGTGGAAAAAGGAGAAATTGCTCGTTACGAGCAATTTCTCCTTTTCCCACAATGTTTTCAAAAGCTGTCTGTTGTTGATACGTGAAAATGAGTATCTATGGAGTAAAGGGTAAATGTCTGTCTTGGAATTATTTATTATTTATTAATACCTTTCTTAGTTTCCAGAAAAGGGAGGTAATTATCATATTCCTTCGTAATAAGAATATAGTGGTTTTAGATTTATAAATGATAATTCTAGGAAAGACAAAAAGGAAAAAGTGGCTCGGTGAAGGTAAAATGATAATACTCATCTTAAGTCTTTACAAATTTTGTAGGATAATATTATAGTGGAAATAGCTGTTTTCCTTTAGGGATCCACTACGTTAAGCCCCCTTTTGCTATAGTATGGCTCATTTTTAGAGAAGTTTTCACAAACTTCAAACCTGTAAGTATCATAATTCGTACAAGCGGCGTATCATGCTATTTAAAATCCTCATAGAAAACAGTAGACCAAGATCAGCTACCCGCACGTTACTGTATTAGCTAATCTTGGTCTATTCTCGTCGATATAAAGTTCGTATATAAATTGAATTCTAACTCACATAATTGTGAACTATCACGCAAAAAGGGACCTTCTTTTGAGAACTGCGAAAAGTGTCAGCTCTGTTCAGACCGCGGAAATTGCGCAGGCTGACCAGGGTTGACACTTTTGGTTTTAATGATTATTTCTGAATGAAAAGTGGCCATCGTACCTTGTTATACAATCATTTTTGATTTATCAACTTAAACTGACCTGCACAATCGTTGATTTTTTTTTTATCTAATTGATGTACAGAATTCACAGGTGGTCCCTTTCTGCGTAACGGGTCACAATTACGAAAACACCTGTGAGTTGATCTTGAAGACAACTGTTTGTCAATAGCTGACTTGAACTCCTTCAGTACGTCGAGACATGTATATACATGATATACATGTATATCATAGTCCATAACACGACTACCTCAGTTTATGTCAGGATATCTAACGGTATAGCATTTTCCAAACAGAGTTTTAATAAGTTAGTTAGAATTCAAAAGACGAACTATTTTTCGATATAGCGATGATTTAAATGGTCAATGACAAAATCTTATTTTCGCCGAATATCAAAATACAGTCATTTGAATTGAGTTTAAGTTGAGTTGATGATTTCTCTTCAGATATCTAATGGAATAGTCTCCAAACGGTTCAAAAAATTGAAAGTATTACACCTTCTGATTGGCTACAACAAATGATTTAGCCAATCAGAAAGTGTGTTACTTCCAAATTTGGGGGAAAACATGGAGACTAAGACAAAGAATGTTCTTGAAAATCGTCGGCGCATACGGACCCTCGAGAAAATAAATAATAATATTCTTATTCAAATTGCGGACAGAAACACCAACATCAAAATCTCTCTCAAGAGAAAGGTCTTAACCCATTACCACACAATTCCTACTTTTGACGCCCCTGAGAAAGAAGCCTTTTGAAAACACTGTGGGAAAAGGAGAAAATGCTGGTAACCAGCATTTTCTCCTTTTCCCACAGTGTTTTCTACCCTTCCCAGAACAAATTTCAATTTTTCAGTCACCTTTATTTTGTCGTCTGCCAATGCTTTCAATTTGGACCAGTCTAAAATTTTCTCGTGTGGTAAAGAGTTAAGGATTCAACATTATTTAGATGAAATAATCTCTGTATCTTGGGGGAAGATAAAGTCATAACGTGTGTTAAATTTAACGTCTATATAATGTCGAAGTAATTTCTAAAAACCAGATTTTGGGGAACGATTTAAATTGTCATAATTTGACATGGTATCGAGAGTTTGACAGCTATTCACGTCTTTAATTCTAGGGAATTCTGAATTATTGCGCGTTAGACTTAATCGGTAGACATATTTAAAGTGTAATCATCTCCATTTTTTTTGTCTTTCATAAGAGTTTTTTTTTGAGGTTTTATGGGATGTATAACTATTTATCTGAACGCACAATTTTAGACTAGTCTAAATTCAAATTATTTGCAAACGACAAGTTTAACGTAGCTTAAAGGATTTGTCATTGAAGGGGTAGGAGAGAAGAGAGAGAGAGAGAGAGAGAGAGAGAGAGAGAGAGAGAGAGAGAGAGAGAGAGAGCTTCGTATCAGTCCCGTCCAAGTTAAAACAAATTCAACCGAGGAGGTCCGAGTAAACATATTTGTCTTTCGTAGCCTAACTGTACAGTGAAAAACTCGTAACCTGGAGGCCATGATTCAATTCTCGTCCAAAACACTTTTTTTTTCATCTGAGTGTCCTTTGGCAAGACGCTTTGACAGTGCCGTACAGGTGAAGGCATCATATAAATGGCAAATAAAGTGATATTTTGCTGCGATATGACTGAACAATACATATACATAAAATTGAAAAAATGATCCTGTATATAAATGGATTGGAACGGAATCTAAACTGATAGAGTTCCTCTCCAATTTAACGTAAGTCAATCAACCTTGAAAAAGGGTAGAAAAATATCTTAATTATAGGAAAAAGAAATGTTGGCTTCCTTCTTTTGCTACAATATTTTGAAAAAGCTTTTTTATATGATAGCGTAGAGTGTCGTTGAAACGCTGTACAACATTTGATAGAAAGAGTAAATTGAACTCTCGATGAAATTGATGCTCTCGGAAATGGATTCGTTCCCATGATGCCTCTCGTCCTATTATCACTGCAGATACGCATGTCAAGTAATCATACTATATGTGATATGCAAAGATAATTATTTCTGCGCTATTAATTTATTGCATGTTTTCTGTCCCTTAACTGCTGGGTGGGACTTTTAGACCTTTTGCGGACAGCGTTGATATCATATTAGATTGCACAGAAGGTGCAGTCTAATATTATATATACACGCTGTCCGATTTGCTGCGATTAATAAGGTAAAAAATAGCTTTAACCCTTTACCCCATAAGGCATTTTTATGGTATCTCTAAATGACCCTATAAATAACAGTAAGGATGAAGCCTTTTCTTATGTGTATATGACACCTTTTGAAAGCATAGAAAACATTGTGACAAAAGGTGAAATTGCTCGTCACGAGCAATTTCACCTTTTGCCATAATGTTTTCCAAAGGCTCCTACAAGCAATGTGTAGAAATGAGTATCTATGGAGTAAAGTGTTAAAATCGCAATGTCTCGGCTTTTGGGCGTAGCTAGACGTCCTGGCTTTTGAGGTCCTTTTTGGTTTTGTTATAAAATGAATACATAGAAATTTGTGATCGGTCGAAAATGAATAAGGGTTTATTTTAAGGGTCCCTGCCCATTTGCGGGGAAATTTATCTCGTCTATCCCTTTTGAGGGACATTTCTTGTTCATAAATTACCGGAGTATTAATTGATCCAAGTTTGCAGTTTAATCCACTCAGACATATGAATGAAAAAGACAGTTTACAGATAACAGAGATCAGGATCAGACTTCACAGACAGTGAAATATGATCTTGAAATCTATACAGTCGGTTTTATTTAAAGGCTGGCCAATAAGATGGAATTTCGTTCTAAATGTCATGGGGTTGTTTTATAAGCCGTCGGAAAACGTCGATTAACTCTTTAGGGCTGACAAAGTAAAAGGTTAACTCTTTATCCAACGTCAAAATTTTCGACTAGTCCAATTTGAAAAACATTTTGAAAAGAAAAAAATTAAGTGTAAAAAAAAATGATAGGATGTGTATCAGAAAGGGTAGAAAACATTGTGGAAAGAGGAGAAAATGCTGGTTACCAGCATTTTCTCCTCTTCCCACAGTGTTATCTAAAACCTCCCTTAGCGTTGTTAAAACTGGTCCCAAGCATTTTCTCCTCTTCCCACAGTGTTTTCTAAAACCTTCTCCCTTAGCGTTGTTAAAACTGGTCACCAGCATTTTCTCCTCTTCCCACAGTGTTTTCTAAAACCTTCTCCCTTAGCGTTATTAAAATACAAGATTTTATCGTAGAGGATTAAATGCGTTGTTCGATGATATACGATAGTCATGCATGTTTCTCAGAAACTTATCTATTTCTGTTCAATTCTTTACTAAACGAAAACACTCAAGACTTGCCCAAAATGAAATCATTTGCAGAGGGCAAAAGCAAATGTGAATTGATAAATTACAATGTACGTATGGAAGAGTAGAAAAGATAGTAAAAGGAGAAAATAAACGTTCTGTGCAGTCTGATCTTGATCTGTGCCGTCAAGAAATACCTTTAATTTCACCTGTAGGGCTAAAGAGGATTAATTATATAGTTTCTGGAAATGTTTACAGCTAAACATCAGCTGTGTCGACAATCAAACAGTACAAAGGAGCTCTTTATTAATATTCACTTTTCAAGACTTGTTTATATCTTTTGATACATCTTCAACAATACTCGTTTTCAGACAGTTTTCCGAAAGCTTTTTTGTTCAAGCACCATTAATTTTCATCTTTATTTCTTTTTGAAACTGTAATCACTATAGACATTCTTTTATCTTTATGGCAATAATCATAGCTCCCGATAAGAGGGAGTGAAGGTACTCTAAATCCATTACCTTTATTCCAAACCCTATGTTGTGGGTACTCATTAGAATCGTCTCGACGAGACGATTCTAATGAGTACCCATAAGATAGGATTTAGAGAGAATAATTTAATATTTTCAAGTTTGAAATCCAAATCACTCTCTCTATCTGGAGCTCTGATAAGTTGCTGCAATATTGCACAGATTATGCATTAAATAGTTTGAAGGCCCCTACAGAAATCGCCGGTTTACTTCAAAAACCTCGTAACGTTAGCTCGAAACAAGGTGTTGTTACGAGGTGTTAGAAGTAAACCGACACGTTGTTGTTTTCGGTTTAAATGATGACAAATCCCGTGTGTTTTTCTATCCTCTACACCATTATAGTTGACCCATGCTCTTTGAAAAGGGGGCTTATTGCATCTGCTGAAAAAAAAATCGACCCACATCAACCTGCGGAGTCCGCGCACGCTGACCTGAAACTTTTCGTTATCGGTCAATTTTCTGTATGTCAAAGGACTAATCTACATCACGATTAACCATTTCCCAAATGACAAATTTTACTCATCCGACCTCAAAGAGTTTTGCAGTTGTGACAATTTCAAATTTGATGAAAATGGCAGAAAGTTCTCCAAATGGGTAGAATAACACTGTGGGAAAAGAAGAAATTGCTCGTTACGAGCAGTTTCTCCTTTTCCCTCATTGTTTTTAAAAGACTTGTATTGCAGACACATAAAAACAATGGGCTTGTTTGGGAAAGGGTAAAGTCGGTCATTTGAAAACATTGTCACTATAAATCCATAAAATAACCTTATGTGATGGGAAAGGGTAAAGTCGGTCATTTGAAAACACTGTCATTAAAAATCCATAAAATAGCCTTATGTGATGGGAAAGGGTAGAGTCGGTTATTTGAAAACGCTGTCATTAAAAATCAATAAAATAACCTTATGTGATGGGAAAGGGTAGAGTCGGTTATTTGAAAACGCTGTCATTAAAAATCCATAAAATAACCTTATGTGATGGGAAAGGGTAGAGTCGGTTATTTGAAAACACTGTCATTATAAATCCATAAAATAACCTTATGTGATGGGTAAGGGTAGAGTCGGTTATTTGAAAACACTGTCATTAAAAATCCATAAAATAACCTTATGTGATTGGAAAGGGTAAAGTCTGTTATTTGAAAACATTGTCATTATAGGTCCATAAAATAACCTTATGTAATCCATAAAATAACCTTATGTGATGGGAAAGGGTAAAGTCGGTTATTTGAAAACATTGTCATTAAAAATCCATAAAATAACCTTATGTGATGGGAAAGGGTAAAGTCGGTTATTTGAAAACATTGTCATTAAAAATCCATAAAATAACCTTATGTGATTGCTTGCTAGTTACAATGCATCACAGTGATGCATTATGCCCCCATTTGTCAGAGCATGGCTCAATTATATTGGCAATCTATCTATGTTTTACAGAGCCGAGGCATTCTACACTCTTTCAGGTTTTATTAGCATTTTTCTCTCTAAATGATAAATGTAAGGATGTATCTTCTAAACGAACTATTGACATTTTGTGAGATGGTTTGACCAGCCCAGGAATGGATGAATACCTTGATTGACAAAATTATGAAGTTGGTGAAAAGACTAGAAAAAAGATAAACCTCCAAAATTCCTCCCTCCCCCACTCCCCATGGAATATGACCTGCAACGCGCGAAAAGTGACGCTCGGACGTTTGCGTAAAGTATTTTAAATTGTTTAGGATCAGAGCCTGCGCAGTTTGTCGTGCAGGCTAATCCGAAACGGCACCGTCCATTTTCATGTAATTTTCTTCTTTGCGCAAGTCCAGTATAGCAAAAAATCAAATGTAGTCGTAAAGTGCCGTCTCGGATTAGCCTGCGCGGACTTCGCAGGCCAATCCGAGACGACACTTTACGCAAATGTCAGAATGCCCCCTTTCGCGTGTTGTAAGCCATATAATCAAATTCTAAAATGTTATTAGGACACTTCCTATCAAAATTTTAGGAAAGTGTAGATTCAGATCAGACTGTATGATCCATATATCTTTAGATCTTAATCCTGGTTACAAACATTTTCTCATCCCGAAATAATTTCAAAAGCATTCTTCCATAGCGTCTAAAGACCACAAGAGTCAACGGAGAATTCTTATGTCTATATCCGGAACACAAAAAAAAAAACAGGCAAAAAAAATTTAAAACACTTGCAGACGATGAATCAAATGTAGTTTAAATGACAGAGTTTGTCTTTCAATACGTAGAAAACATTGTGAGAAACGGACATAAGATTGGGTCCCAGTTTAATTCTTTTTCGAACAGTTTTTCCTCCCGAGAGCCATAAAAGCAAATTCGTTCATCTACATGTAGCAGCAAAGGATTATGAGATTAACTCGTATTTATATTAGTGTGCCAAAATGTAATAAACAAAACGGCTTACCTACTTTCAACCGTACGATTTACGCAATGTACTTGTTTACATTCTTTCATTCATGTACTACGTTTGTTTATAAATCAATCCAACTCGTCGAAAATATACGTCGAGTCTTCTCTACTTTAACTCATTACCAAACGTCAATATTTTAGACTGGTCCAAATTGAAAGCATTTGCAGACGACAAAATAAAAGTGACTGAAAATTTGAAATTTGTTTTGTGAAGGGTAGAAAATATTGTGGGAAAAGGAGAAAATGCTGGTTACCAGCATTTTCTCCTTTTCCCACAATGTTTTCTAAAGGTCTCTTTCTCAGGGGTGTCAAAAGTAGGGATTGTGTGGTAATGGGTTAAAACATTACATTGAGACATAGTGAAATCAGACAGAAAACAGTATCTCACCTACGTCATAACCTCCGATTAATTCCTTTTACGATGTAAAAGTTAAAAACAACAACAACAACAACTTTTAAAAACATCGCGAAAAGAGGAGAAAATACTGATTACAGCATTTTCTACTTTTCCCACAATGTTTTCACCATTCCAAAGGCAAATTATTTCAAACGAGTCACGTTTACATTACCGTCTTCGAAGTGTTTTCAATATGTACTTTTCTAAACTGTAGTTGTTTGATAAAGGGCGAAGCACTGAAAAGTTTAAAGGTGGGTATTTAGAATTTTTACATCTCACCAAATTGAAATATATATATATCACTGAAATTTATATGAAAAACTAATACAAATTATCAATTATTAAGACACATAAAATTGCAAAAAAAATAAAATGATGGTGTTTCCTTAAAAGGCTACGTAGCCTCTTAAGGTATTTTTAGATTTCGCGCCAAAAATCAATAAGGCATTGTGAAAATGTCAAGTAACTGGCACGTGACTAATAACGCTTAAATTCCATTACATAACAAACATGTAACAATCATTTCCATAGTGTCTTCTTCGGACGCTATGTTTGAAACCGTGTCTGTGTATTCCTGTGTGTAAATGAGAGAATTAATAATCTGAAAATAAAATGTGTCTCCCTATATTTTTTTTCATTTTTGTAAAATTTTCGTCCCAAAATCTGAAGATCCGCCTTTAAAATTCGGATAAAAATTAAAAAAAAATACCTGATGTAATGATATACTGCACGTAACAGCATTTTCCTCTTTTTTTTTCCACAATGTTTCCATCATTTGAAAGACGTTTCGGTTTTTTAACTCATTACCACACAATCCCTACTTTTGACGACCCTGAGAAAGAAGCCTTTAGAAAACATTATGGGAAAAGGAGAAAATGCTGGTAACCAGCATTTTCTCCTTTTCCCACAATGTTTGCTACCCTCCACAATACAAATTTCAAATTTTCAGTCATTTTTATTTTGTTGTCTGCAAATGCTTTCAATTTGAACAAACATGAAATATTGTCGCTTGGTAATGGCTTAAATTGAGCCTCGTTAATTTACTTTGTCGGATGTAAAGTGTTTTTATTATAGACTAGTCTACAATAAAGTGTTCTGGTAAACAGTTAGCACCAAAAAGTTTAAACTCCGGATCCAAACAACAGTTGATGCAACGATATACTTATGTTACAGTTTTATTTCCACGAGCCAAACTATTCCAACAATTTTAAATAACTAAACTTAAATAATATCAGTGCATATAACTTTCAAACCCGTACGCTGTTAAAGGTGGGTATTAATTTTTCTTTGCTGCAAATCATTTCTGTCAAAACACAGATGAATACAACGTCATGTATTTTTCTTGACCCTTTACCCCATAAGGCATTTCTATGGTTTCTCTAATTGACCCTAAAATAACAACAAGGATGAAGAAGTTTTTTATGGATATATTACACCTTTTGATAGCATAGAAAACATTGTGGCAAAAGGTGAAATTGCTCGTCACGAGCAATTTCACCTTTTCTCACAATGTTTTCCAAAGACTCCTACAAGCAATCCGTTGAAATAAGTATCTATGGAGAAAAGGGTTAAACAAAGGCGAAGAAACTGCACGGATACAGTGATGCAGGTGTCATCTATGGGCGTTTAACCCTTTCCCTGCTGTGTAAGTCAAACGATATCTTAAAATGGAGAGTAGAAACTTAAAGAGGCCCTAATACTCGTTTTAAGCCAGTTGTATCTCATTTTGTTTTTATTTTATCAAAATATAGTCATTCTTATATATTTATGCCAAATATTGCGCCTGCCGTTGCAAGGTTGCTTAGATTACGGTCGATAGAAAATCCATTTCGCGGACTTGCGGCCTTCAATGTAAACATATTAGTCGTTTCCAGTTTTTTAATCGAAGATTTTCGATATCCGTTATACACTCGGGTAGATTCGTATGATGATCATGCATTCTGTCACGTGACTATATTTGACCTTCGCCCTGCGTATACTGAGGAAAACAAAGGAAAATGTAGGTATCTCTGTTGTAGCCTCGATTTTCAGAAGGAGGTCAAGGCCTATATGCAAGTTACAGGGTTTCCGACTCTAGGCGGAAACCAACGATAACTTTCCGTGACTCACCGCTATTGTTACAGCTTCGATCGTCAGCCAGTTTTCTTCTTGCCAAGCTCAGGTCTTTCTTTTTTAAGTTACATCATATAATATGTCAGTATTTTATTCTTGTGTACACAAAGGACAGATTTCTGTACCATTCTATTTTTTTTAAAAATCTAACCGGCTGTAGACAGGCATCTTTAAGGGGTGCTATTTCAAAGTTAATCTTTGTGGAGAAGTATATCCTTCTCGGACAGTGTAGATCAAAGATCAGACTGCACGTTTTGTGCAGTCTGATCTTGATCTAAACTGTCCGCAAAAGGTCAGTGGGTCGCGATCAGCAGCCAAAAGGTTGAATTATGAAATATCTCTAAGGCAGTTCGTAACTCTGTTTATTTCTATGACATCAGATATGACGTCATCGCCACAATTCCAATTGGAAGCCTTGTAATCGACTCGCGTTACTGACCAAGTGACATTTCCAGAAGTCTTTACGAAACTCTGGTGCAAAATCTAAAAATGACTAAGAACGATAATTCTGTGCATGTCCAAAGACCCATCTACCTATTATTATATTAATTGGGGTTTTAGACAAAATGTATTCAAAGGATACATGAAGTCACATGATGGCATGCATTGTATCTGGAGGATATTTGTTGTTTTTTTTTCGGTGAAAGATCGAAATTTATTTCATCGAGTGGAAACCATCGGTAATATTTTCAGTCGTGGCTGCGCCACTCGTGAAAATATTATCGGTGGTGTTCCCAAGATGAAATAAAGTTCGATCTTTCACCGAAAAAAAAAAATCTATTTATTTCATGCTTTTAACCCCTTCAAGGAGGAGCTTTATCAAAATCCAGTACAGTTCTTTTCCGATATTCCCCGTGGCGCAGCCTTCCCGCATAGCAACGCATTACAATATTACGTCAAGCACGAGAAATGTAAGGTAAATGACGTCATATTTCCATCTGGTTGTGAGGCACCCGCAATTAACCTAGGCAACAAGAACATGAAAATCGGTATTTTCACTGGTGGTACCAGTGTAAGATCGAAAAATATTTTCACTGCTAATTCTCAATATATTACCGTACAGCATGAAATAAAATGCACGTCTTTGATGCATTACTTTCCCCCTTTCTAAGGGCATGGCCTGACCAAACTTCTACTATTCATCAATTAATTGTGTGGTGTCTAACGCCATTTTCAACATCAGACCGCAATTTATACGTGTTGGCAAAACAAACGACCAACTCTATGTTATTACTTGTGGTTCCTGTCTGATGGGGAAGTCGTAGGTGGTCCCATAACGGTTCATTGTTCTATTCTTTATGACCTGGCAAAATTCTAGCTGTTGTAGGTCGAAATCAACAACAGGTTGGGGCCTCATAATAAAACACTTTTATTTTTCGTTGAGTTATATCAATGAGGGGGTCATGAATATTTGGCATTTTTCATCAGGCTGGAAGTCGTAGAAAAGTCGTACCTTTTGGTTTTAACTAAAAGTGCCATAATATGAAGCATGCCATGGCCAAAGGGGGCTAAATATATCTCAGTGACGCATTATACCGAGCAAGTCAATATGTAGTTATGCGGTACACTGGTCCTTTGACATGTTGAAAACTGACCGATAGCAAAAAGTTTCGACCCATGTCAGCCTGCGCGAATCGCGCAGGCTGACATGGGTCGATACTGTTTGCAGATGGATCAAGCCCTTTTTCACAGAGCATAGTTTAAGTATGATAATGAGGACCATTCTTCAGTTATTTTCCTTGAATCTTCTCAAGTACTACATTGGTCCTGATAAGGGGATTACTCGGTTTTTATCCTTGAATTCTTACACTGAACATTTCCTGACATGATAGTTCAAGTAAATCGTGTCAGGTTATTTTGCAAATTGATATTTATGTAGTTTTTGTTGATTTAGATCAGAATTTGATTTGAATTAAACAGGGACCTTACGTATATTTCACAATCATTCTTATATTAATCGCAACATCCCTAAGGGAAACAAGGATATAAACAAAGAAATGCAGGTAAAAGCAACAATCTGTTATTTGGATGCCTTTAGCTTTTATTTAGCAAGGGAGACAATTTAATTTACAAGAATGGCCCCCCCCCCCCCCCAATTAGAATTATAATTTAGAAATTTCAAGATTAGCTAAAACTGATCAACCAATCGATCGTTCAGAGTTGTAATTCAGATTATTAGTGCTAATCTAAAAAGATACTGGGTTTATACATGACAAAGTATATTGTTACTTAGCTTAAGCAGAGAGCTTATAGACGGCGGATGGAGATGCAGGTAGAAATAGAGAAAACAAAAATGACAAAATGAAATAGATAGAGTAAAATTGGTTGCACATGGGAAAAATTCTAAGGACATGGAAAGGGAGAGTGAAATAGAGAGATAGAGAAATAGAGAGATAAAAAAAAGAAAGAGAAAGAAAGAAATAGAGAGAGAAAGAGAGAAAGAAAGAAAGAAAGAAAGAAAGAAAGAAAGAAAGAGAGAAAGAAAGAAAGAAACAAACAAACAAAAGAAAGAGAGAAAGAGAGAAAGAAGAAATAAAGAAAGAAAGAAAGAAAGAAAGAGAGAAAGAAAGAAAGAAAGAAAGAAACAAAAGAAAGAGAGAAAGAGAGAAAGAGAGAAAGAAGAAAGAAAGAAAGAAAGAAAGAAAGACAGAAAGAAAGAAAGAAAGAAAGAGAGAGAGGAAGAAAGGAAGAAAGAAAAAAAAGAAAGAAAGAAAGAAAGAAAGAAAGAAAGAAAGAAAGAAAGAAAGAAAGTGAAAGGCGGAACGTAAAGTGACAGACACAACCGATCACATTATTCCACTGTCAGAGAATACAAAAGCAATCAGTCTATTCACACTTCACCCTTCCAGTCCCATGACGATCACATAATGTGCATCTGCAAACAATATAGATCAAGATCAGACAACACAGAAAGTGCAGTCTTATCTGAGATCCACACTATCTATTACTTCGTACGTTTTAGCAAAGAAACTAGATAGCAAAATCTGTATTTTCCAAGTCTCTGTTTTCACTGAAAAAGAAAAGATGACAGTCATTGCAACAGGATTCTTTCCCTTCACACCGACGATCAGTGTTTCGACAACTGTTATGTAGGAAAGCAGGCAGTGGATAAGAGAGTATTGTGTGTGAAGTACTGGTTAAAGAATCTCAATGACAGCATTGAAAGATGCACTGGCCGCGCTTATATAACTGTAATAGAGTGGAAAATGGCTTGGAAAACCATACAATCAAACAATCAGTGAGTTGAAAACCTCTACTTCATTTACTTAATTTTCTATGGGTATACTCTTAACTGGGCAACGAAATGATTTACTTTTTCTCATTGGAAGCAATTCAGGACCATACATAAATATTCCTTATCATTGAAAATGTATGAAAAACATTTGTGGGCAAAGGAGAAAATGCTGGAAACCAGCATTTTCTCCTTTACCCACGAATGTTTTTCAAAAAAGTTTCTTCGTCGTGGGGTCGTTCTAACTTTGGGCCGTTTGGCTAAGCGTTAATCAAACCTCGTTTTATGACGCCAGGGCGAACATTTTACGAGCAAGAGACTATAGAAGCTGTTATCCCGACTAGAATTAAGCTATAATAATATAATTATTGGACATTGCTATATGCTAGACTGGGATCAATGCTTTTTCTTTGATTACATACACTGTTATTCTATCGTTTGTATGCGGTCAGTGCATCCACAGTGACTCGGTTTTGTCTCCCATTTGGAACGGAATGAATCCACTTGAAGTCCCAAGAGAGCCCCCTTTTTTTCTCACCATTGAATTTTATGAGGTGTTTTCGTTCATGAGAATTTTCTCTCTTTTTTTGTTCCACCATCTAGTAGACTAAGTGCAATTTCTGCTAGGTAAAACGAACTGAACGAAATGTTGTACCTTTATGACTAAACATGCATCTTTTTTTAAAACGTGTTGACCAAAGCTCCCGACAGAGGGAGTGATTTTGATTTCAAGATTGAAAATATTAATTATTCTCTACTAAACCCTATGTTTGGGTACTCATTAGAATCGTCTAGATGAGACGATTCTAATGAGTACCCACATCATAGGATTTCGAAGAGATATAATGGATTTAGAAAACCACCAATTCCTCTTATCTGGAGCTCCGGTATTGACCCGACCATCCTATAGTGTGTTTCTTTTCAAACTTTCAGGACTTATTTTCATATTTCAAAGTAACTCTATTTTTTGGTAAAACCAATCAGTAATTACAATAAATGTACTTTATCGACCAAGATCAGCCTGCACAATCCGCACAGGCTGACGTGGAACGAAACTTTTTGGTATTGGTCGATTTTATGTATGTTAAAGGGCCAGCGTACCTTATGATTCAATAGATTCTTAGAAAAACATCATCGATTTTGTGGACCCCTAAACATATCGTCGGTTTACTTCCAAAACCTCGTAACTACAGCTTGTTACAAGCTGTAGTTACGAGGTTTTGGAAGTAAACCGACGATATAATGAATTGCGTGCTATGATGAATCACGGAGATATTAAGCCCCCTTCTGCAAAAGCATGTTTTTAAAATATATTCATCAATTAGTATAAGAGAAGAATTATCTCGGATTACCCAATCATATTCATTTGCTACGGTGTAAATAACCGTTGCAGTTTAGCAGTATAACCCATTACCACACAATCCCTACTTTTGACGACCTTGAAAAAGAAGCCTTTAGAAAACCTAGTGGGAAAAGGAGAAAATGCTTGTAACCAGCATTTTTTTTCCTTTTCCCACAATGTTTTCTACCCGTCCAAAAACAAATTTCAAACTTTCACTTTTATTTTGTCGTCTGCAAATGCTTTCGATTTGGACAAACCTAAAACTGTGTCGTTTGGTAATTAGATATTTACGTCATATAGATGTGCCAGCAAAAGTCTTCAACAGACCTCGAAATAAACATGTTTAAGTTTTTGACCAATCACAAATCATCATATATTCATTCCAGCGTATCGATACAAGGAAGTAGGTCAAATGCTAGCGTATTCAGCTACGCCCAAAAAAAATTTCGGTGCAAAAATGTTGCGATTGCGAAACGCCTTGTCCGATAACCGGATTACCTCTTGACTCACGTGAGAAAGTAATGTTAAACCATGTTGAACATACCGATAGCGCAAAGGTAAGAGATCATGATTGATCTAACACACATTTTTCACTACAAGGCGTCTCATCGATCTTTATGATTGAAAAACAATTTTCTACCGGCAAAATTCTCCGGAACTTCTTCGGAAAAATTCATATATCTACTTTTGTTTTTCTTGTAGTAACGCTTTATCGCATAGCCCAGGGGAAGAAAACGAAAAATGAGAAAAAGTTGTGAGGGAAAAGGAGAAAATGCTGGTAACTACTGCTTTTTTGTTTTGGAGGGGGGGATATCTCAATATTGGAATCGGATGGTGAGGGTCTAAGATCAGTGCAGTCTGATCTTGATCTGCAGTTTCCGCAAAAAAGCGGAGTGAGCCGCGCTTAGCACCCAAAGGGTTAATTCTGAACAAATGGACAAAATAATAGACTCTTATTTAACTGAAATGATTTGCAGACGAAAAAATAAATTTGATCTTAGTAGATTAACGATATTTTTCTTTGAAAAGCTCGAAAACATCGTTGGAAAAGGAGAAGGTACTTGACAAGCATGAAAACATTGTTGGAAAAGGAGCAAATGCTTGTTAGCCCTATACCAAACAATCCCTCGTTTTAACGACCCAGAGGAAAAAGCCTTTTGAAAACATAGTAGGAATAGGAGAAAATGCTGGTAACCAGCACTTTCTTTTTTTTCCAACAATGTTTTCTATTCTTCTGAAGCCATTTCTTTTTTTTTTTTCAATTTTTGAGTCATGCTTATTTTGTCGTCTGCAAATTCTTCAAATTTGACAATTCTAAAATTTTTCCAGGCTTTTGCCTGGAGAGTTGTTAAAACATTGGATTACTTGGTTGGTTGATTGTATGGTGTTTAACGCTGTTTTCAACATTATTCCAGTTGTATCGCGGCAGCAAGTGCACCTATCCATTTTCTCCCGAATTTCAATCGACCAATACCCTGCACAATAATCTTTCCAAGCCACGTGCTACTTTCCCACATTAGCATCTTCGAGACAACGATGAGGGGGTAATGAATCCCGGTGCAATGACTGTCATCAACCCTCGAGCCAGGGATCGAACCAGCGACCACATGTTTGAACCCTTTACCCCATAAGGCATTTCTATGGTATCTCTAATTGACCCTAAATAACAGCAAGGATGAGGCCCTTTCTTATGTGTATATGACACCTTTTGATAGCATAGAAAACATTGTGACAAAAGGTGAAATTGCTCGTCACGAGCAATTTCACCTTTTGCCACAATGTTTTCCAAAGGCTCCTACAAGCAATGCGTAGAAATGAGTATCTATGGAGTAAAGGGTTAAAGTCCTGTAAGCTTTCCACTGAGTTTAGGTTAAACCTATTTATTTTACATCGATTGAAAAACAAGTTAATATAACAACTCGTACTAATCTCTCTCGATTCTGCTTCCTGGGAACTAATGTTACACCAGTTCTCGCGCCGAATGTGTGGGCCAATGAACAATCCCAAAGTTGACATCCGCGCTCGGGTATTGAACTCGGGAACTTATGGTTATGAGGCCGACACTCTACCTCACAGCCACGGACACCAAACAGAGTTAATGGAGCTTTGTAGAATTACTCGTTGAAGTGCTAAAATGTACAGTCGACTATGCAACATTCTTTCTGTACCGCAAGCAAAAATTCTGTTTAGAACCTTTGTTTCTAGGCTTTCACCTTGAACTTAGGGTTTATTATGGTTTAACTAGTATACCTAATTGTAAGAACAGCTGTGCTTTTTCGCTTTTCTATTTAGCCTGTTACTACACAATTCCGAATTTAAACGACTCAGAGACCCTAATTTTTGAAAACATTGTGGGACAAGGAGAAAATTCTGGTTAACATAGTCTTCTGGTTTCCCCATAATGTTTTTCTGTCGTTTGAGAAACAAGTTTTCGTGTTTATGAGTCACATTTAACTTGTCGCCTAAAACTGATTTTATTTTTGAACAGGCTGAATTTTCGTCATATGGAACAGAGTTAAGTGTATATGTCCTTAAAGTACTTTCTAGATGTGTATGGGGGACCTAACAAACATGTATGGTTTTAAAATCATTCCAAGGCCATAGGACAAAAAAGAAATGTCTTAAACTCTTTCCAATAGACAAAATTTTAGACAAGTCCAAATTGTAAACATTTGCAGGCGACGAAGTAAAAGTGACCAAAAATTTGAAATTTGTATCATGTAAGGTAGAAAACGTAGTGGGAAAAGGAGAAAATGCTAGTAATCAGCATTTTCTCCTTTTTCCACAATGTTTTCAAAAGGGTTCTTTCTCAGGGTCGTTAAAAGTCGGGATTATTGGATAAAGACAAAAAGATGGAAGGCGTAAATTTGCCAGCAAATAGGCAGGGGGCACCTAGAATAAACACGAGTACATTTTTTACCAAAGGGACCCTTAGAATAAACACGAATACATTTTTGACCAATCGCAAAGTGCTATTTATTCATTCCTTATCAGTAACAAAATGCTGGTCAAAAGCTAGCATATCGTCGGTTTTCTTTAAAAACCTCGTAACTACAGCTTGTTTCTAACTGCAGTTACGTGGTTTTTGAAGTAAACCGACGATATTTATCTAGATCGAAGAAAAGGCATTCGAGGACGGTACAAATCAAGATTATAATGAAGCATCTCCGCGTTGTTTTCTTTTGCCTAAATTTATCTATTATTCACCGATTAAAAAAAAACAAAACAAAACATAGACTGATTCAAACTGAAAGAGTTTTCAGTCTACATTGTAAAAGTAACTCAAATGATGTGATCTGATTTGAAAGGATGGAAAACATGGTGGGAGACTTATAAAATGCTGTTCAAAGTATAGGTATTCTCTCTTTCCACGATGTTTTAAAAAGCCTCCAAACCTTGGGGTCGTTACAGGCTTGTTTGATAAATGGATCAACAGACTTAAAGGACGTCGAGAACATTAGATAAAAGAGAACGTAATATAAACGTAATTATAAACGTAATATAAGCAAAGTAAAAAAGCTGAATGACGCAAAGGAAAATGTGATACGACAATATTCCTTACCACGTGACTCAGTCTCAGATGGCAAGAAGAAATAAAGTTTTGAAATTTGACGCCTATGTCTGAAAGTTTGACTGAAATGTCCCGAATGCGCGTAATTGCTTTAACTAACTTATAATAGCTGAGTGACAGCTAGACACGGGGCTAGGTTTTAACCCATGACTTCTTGAACAAATCTGCAACAAATGGTATAGGTTTTCTACGTAATGCCACCTCTAGTGCGGAAAGACAAAAGTTCAAGCTGTGGCTGGGTCATCCTTAACTCAGAGAACACCGAGTAAAATAAACAGAAATGTTCTTTCTTGAACTGAACCCGAAAAAAATGTACTTTCGCGGTTGCTTTTGTCTACAGTGTTTCTTAATGTTGACAGAGTAGATTAAAGATCTGGCTGCAGTCTGATCTTGTTCTACATTGATCGCAAAGCCAAGTACAGTCGTGAAAGACTCTTTGAGAGTTAATACCACAAAACAGTAGTATTGGTCTTTGTCCAATCCAACCAGTGGTCAAGCTTTCGGACAGTATTATTATAAAATTAGTCCTCTAGCTTGTTGGACACTATGCCAAGCTTGTTGGACACTATGCCAAACTATATACCTAATAGCAGGTTTTTGGTCATTTTCAAAATGTAAATCCCATATCTCAATTACCCAACTTCTGTTCGACTTGAACAAACGGTTTTACAGTCAGAAAATGTCTTAATTCTAGGGAAAGACAAAATAATGCAGTTTGGAATGGTTGGTATAACATGGACCCTAGTTAGTCTGGGGAAAACGAGTTTGTACATTCTACCGTTATGTGAAACAATGGTGATCCTAATATTTTGAATGCCAACCAAACAATCAAACAACTAAAAAAAGTCATAAATTGTCAGTATCAATTGACCATGATTGACATAGTTATTACTTTCATAAGAATAAACGATAACGAAGAAAGCCAAGTGTAATCAAATGAGTCAAGCTGGATGGAACGGTACTGTTCATCCATAGAGCTCTTGATCGAATCGGACTAGTCAGACGGAAATGACGTACGTTCCTAAATTAGACATACGATATATGGGATCTGACATAATTTGACTTTTGAGATAAAGTTCTGTTTAGAGAGTCTGGCAAGTCTTTGGCAACTTAAAAGAAAATAAAATGGTTTAAACCAGTCTAATTATATTTACTATTAAAATCAACGAATAGCAGACTCTATCAGATAGTTTCATCTTATGTTCTATGCAAACACGACTGCAAGAAACCGCAATTCTTTCAACAGAGTTAATTTAAACATACTGTATTCACCAGGGTTAAAATCCAGACTGAAAAGCAATTCCAAGCAATGAGCCTAAATGTAGGAAGTATTCTTCTTATAATCTTATGAAAAATCTTAGTCTGACAGTATCATCGAAAATTTAAGAGTGGAATGACAGAAAATCATATTTTTATGTCGGTCATAGTCCGGAAGTAGGGTGTAGGAATACAGTCCTATGACGTACGATGTCACGTGAACTTTGTCTCAAGCGTATGTAAAATACAAAATTTCGTAACGACTATATATCACATTGAAGTCATGTGTCGTTATGCGATAAACTGTCTGCGTCACTTTGGAAACCTATAGGCAATCTAAAGACCCCCGTTAATTTGAGTAAAGTTACTGAACGATGTCAAAATGTCATAAACTGTCAATATTAGCTTCATAGACTTGGGCTATTTGTTTCATTACCTATATCAGTACTGTATGAATAAACTGCACGTTCTCAAAGGCTAGATATATTTTTCCTCTGCAAGATCAAGAGACAATGTGGTCATACCGGCACTCTAGAATATAACAGTGAACAGTTTAGATCAGAGATCAGACTGCACAGAACGTGCAGTCTGATCTCTGATCTAAACTGTCCACAAAAGCTTCTAGTATCATCTATGGAATGTAAAGAGTTCACTCTTTACTAGACTACAAAATGTTAGAACTGTCCTATTTGAAAGCATTAACAGACTGACAAATTAAATGCCTTCATATATGACTGAATTTGTTTTAGAAAACAGACAAAACTTTGTTAGACAAGGAGAAAATGCTTCAGTGTTAACAGCATTTTCTCCTTTACCTATAATATTTGTACAGAATGACGGTTTAAAAGCACTTAAGGGTTGCCCTTTAGATTTAGGGAGAAAATTTTTCAAAAAATGCAAAAAAATTGTCCTTATACTCCCAAAGCCTTTTAATTTTCATCCATAAAACCGCAGTAATCGAAAACCATCCGACAACACGAGAAATTAGAGATTTACTTTGGCCCAGGTTGACACCAACGGGAGACACGTTCTATTTTTAGATGATCAATTCGCACATTAACATACAGGAATACACAGATGAAGTTTCAAACATTGCGTCCGAAGAAGAAATTATGGAAAATAATCGTTACATGTTTGTCATGTAATGGAATTTATGCGTTATGAATCACATGCCAGTCACTTGACATTCCCAGAATGCTTTATTGATTTTGGCGCGAAATCTAAAAACAGCTTAAGAGGCTAAGTAGCCTTTTAAGGGAACACCATCTTTTTTTTTTAATTTTATAAATCTTAATTATTGATGATTTGTATTATTTGTTCATATGAATTTCAGGGATATATACATTTTCTGATTCGGTGAGATGTAAAAAATTCTAAATACCCACCTGTAAGGTATTCCTACCCTGAAACGGAACATCTATTTCCACTGCAAATTTGTTCTGGTATAGTGATTTTAGACTTGAAAACGATAATTTGTAAGAAGGCAAACCCCAAAAGGTGGCTCGTTTAAGATACTACAATAGTGATGATTTTTAAGGGTGTCATACCTCATATCAAAGAGAATTCAATATTACCTCCCTTTACAAAAAAAGTAATTGAGGTATGAACAAAAACTTTGTAGATAGACATTTTAAAGAAATACCAGCCGATATAGCTCAGTAGGTAGAGCGTAGGACTTGTGAACACAATGTCCTACAGGTTGTGGGTTCGAATCCCTGGCTGGCCAACTAAAATTACTAATAGTGTTTCGGATGAGACATTAAACCGAGGTCCCGTGTGACGGTGCTATACGCCGAGCACGTTAAGTAACCAGGCGAAGCTCTCAGTAGTTTCGACCTGTATCCTTGCACTATCCCCCGTACCAACTAACCGTCTTCTGGGGGCGTCGCTCGATCGGCAACCGGTAGCGACGATAAATAAATGGAAATAACCAACCAATTTAAAGAATTTCTAGGCAATTAAAAGTGTTTAGAATTATTGAATCAGTATAAATTCTCAATACTGTGTTAACAACAAAAAATATTTCATGTTGACTAGAAGCTTCTTGGGAGGATAGCCTTAAAGCCAGATATATAACTTCGATCTCTTTCGATGGGTAAAAACAATAATCTGAAACTCAACAATTTTTGAATCAGCTTATACGTTCTGTTCAATCTGATCACTTTTATTTGAATGGTGTTTTACGCCGCTTTCAACAGTATTTCAGTCATACCACGGCGACAGTTCACATATTCATGTTTCCTGGGTTTCACCAGTACTAGGCTAGACTCCGAAGTGTCTTTACCAAACATTCCCTGGTTTTTACGACCCAGAGGAAAAAAGCCTTCTGAAAACATTGTGGGAAAAGGAGAAAATGCTGTTAACCAGCATTTTCACCTTTCCCACAATGTTCTCTACTCTTCTGATATCAAGTTTTAATTTTTGAGTCATGTCTATTTTGCCATTTGCAAATGCTTGCAATTTAGACAGGTCTAAAATTTTGTAGTTAAGCAAAGAGTTAAAAAAGAAACTGAAAAACGTCGATGCATCAGTCATCTCCTTGTTGTGTGTTTTTTTTTTTTATCGTTGGCAATAAATTATTGCATTCCACAGGACTTGTCCTCTTTTCCACTTCTGGAGTAATTTAGGGCGACTTTGCTTCCGAGTAACTGGCAAAAGTGACGGGCGGTTTTGATATATTGATATAAATCGATAGAGAACACCCTCCGAAAATTGTCAGATTTGTTGCCTAGTGTTTCTAAAAATAGCAGTACTGTTACGGACCTCTTTCATTGTTTTGTCTGAATTTACGACTGTGACGTTTAAAGAAAAAAGTCCTTTGGGTTGGTAATGCGATGTCTATACGGGAAAGAAGCCAATTACTTGAAAAGAGTATTGTGTGAGGTACAGTGAAAGGAAATACTATCAGGGCTCAGACTGCATGTTTAATGCAGTCTGATCTTGATCTGCCTTGCCCACAGAAGCTTGATGTGCATCACTGGTAATGAAAGCGTTAAAGACATTATTATTAAGTCCGGTTGTGTAGTATTCAAGGATGTCCAAAGAGCGAGAACATGTCCATTGCAAATGTTATATCGTCGGTTTACTTCAATCAAAGTACTGACAGTACAGTTGAGAGGTGAGTTTAGAATATAGGCATACATATTCCTGTAGTTTATAATCCATCACCTGATACAGCAAAGTGTATAGGGTTGTGCAATGTTTCTGTGTAATGGAGACCAGTTGACTATCCTGAGTTTTAACAGACTTGGAGAAGGTTTGTAAAAATATGTTGAAAAAAATTGAAACTCTTTATCTGAAGGAAAATATTTTATGTGATGGCAAAGGGTTTTAATTTACCGCTACCCCTATGTTTTTTTTTTACGTTTTATAGAAAGTTAGATCTACCCTATTACCCCAATAATGAGTTTTAAACAATGCTTGTGATCTTTTGGTGTGAATAGGAGAATTTGGTGCTGATATTTTCTCCTTTTCCTTAAATGTCTTCCTTCCTATTTCACACAGGTTCAATCAATGGTGCCATATCTAAGTTGCTACCTGAAAATGCATTCAATATTGGTAAGTCTGAAATGTTTTCTTCGAGTAAAGAGTTACGAAAATTTTTCCCTTTCAAAATAAAGTTTTAAAATAGCTTCTTTCTCAAGGTTGTTAAAGCAGTACTTGATAGGGGTCCGTGAAATTGGCTCAACGCTCAGTAATCGACATTCAGCTCAACACCAGCCTTAATGAGCCAATTCGACATTCCAGCTCAACGGACATTTATCGAACGGACATTGATTGAAACATATGTATAAGTACTTTTACTGCTGAGCTGGCGGTTGAGCTGGAATGTCGAGCTGGGTCAACGGACATGGATCTAGTATTTTTGCTGTTGAGCTGGCCGTTGAACTGGAATGTCGAGCTGGCTCAACGGACTTTGATTCTGACATATATATGTATTTTTGCTGTTGAGCTGGCCGTTGAGCTGTATTGTCGAGCTGGCTCGACAAGGCTGATATTGAGCTGAATGTCGATTACTGCGCGTTAGGCCAACTTCACGGACCCAGCTGTCCGAACAAATACTCCATTGTTTATATGCATAGTATGGACAGCACTAGCAGTTGTATGAGTATTATGTTCAACGTTTACGACAGGTAAAGAATTTTCTTTTAACTTTTGCACTGTCCCTTGTCAACACCCTAGTTCTGATTTGAAAGTGCGGCTTGGCTTATAGAGATGAACCTGTGGGACCCAAAACCCAGAAAGCTCGATCCCCAATCGAAGCACTGGCCTTTTCTTAGGATTGCCCTTGGCCTAGCACTGGTTAAACCCAGAAAATACCTGAATAACTGCATTGCTGTCAGTCTATGATCGAAAAAATGTTGTAAACAATTAAACCGTTTACTTCACAATTCCGCGTTTTAACGACACAAAGCAATATGATTCTTGAAAACATTGTGCGAAAAGGAGAAAATGCTGGTAACCAGCATTTTCTCCTTTTCGCACAATATTTTCTCTTCTTTCACAGGTTATGGCATGATTTGAGTTACATTTATTTTGCCTTTCTGCAAATGCGTTCAATTTCAAAAAGCCTGAAATTTTATGGTGTGGTACAAAGTTAAAAAAACACACACACACACACACACACACACACACACACACACACACACACACACACAACATTTTATTACTGCAGTCAATACAATCAAATAAAATTGACAGATTGTATTAAAGTTGGGTATTTAGAATTTTTACATCTCACCAAATTAAAAAACATTTATATCAGTAAAATTTATATGAAAAAATAATACAAATCATCAATAAGTAAGACTCATAAAATTACAAACAAAAATTTTTTGATGGTGTTCCCCAAAAAGGCTACGTAGCCTCTTAAGGTATTTTTAGATTTCCCGCCAAAAATCAATAAAGCATTTTGGGAATGTCAAGTCACTGGCACGTGACTTATAACGCTTAAATTCCATTACATAACAAACATGTAATAATTATTTTCCATAATGTCTTCTTCGGACCCTATATTTGAAACTTTGTCTGTGTATTCCTGTATATAAATGAGCGAAATGATCATCTAAAATTAGAATGTGTCTTCCGTTGGTGTCAAACTGGGTCGTAGTAAATCTCTAATTTCTCGTGCTATCGGATGGTTTTCGATTACTGGGGTTTTATGAAGGCAAATTAAAAGGCTTGGGGAGTATAAGGATGATTTTTTTGCATTTTTTTTAAATTTTCGTCCCAAGATCTGAAGGGCCACCTTTAAATATGTGACTAAGATACGACGCATACTTTAAATCCAAAATGGCGTCGACCTTACTTTTAACGAGCATGTGCACAATCATTTCGTGGACTGCTAAAGTGAAAGGTAGTCCCGACTGCTTAGAAATATGTTCTGAACGGGAAGGAGTAAGGTAGGCAGACACTAATGACATACGCCCGCAGAGAAATGCACCAGTCGATAGTTGTAACGATTAAAGTATTGTATGTTAGTTTGAATGGTGCTTAACTCCGTTGCGACCCTTTCAACACAACAGGAGAAAATAAGAGCTGTTGTGGTCGGTGGGCAGGCATCGAGTCCATATAGTTGGCTCTTAATAGCATGAAAGTAGTTTCAGCGATGAAATGACCACAGCTCTATCTTCAAGTATTTCCATGGTCTTACCTTTATAAAACTTAGGTTGTGCAGACTTGGAAAAATATCCCACATGATAAAACCTTCTATTGATGACTGAATTAGGACGTCCAGGTTTCAAATTCAACTCCGAAATCAATCTTACATGAAAGAAAAACGTTTGAAGTATTAAAAGTGTAACGAATGCCACCGGTAACACAAGAGGATTGCATTGTACCGGGATATAAAATCAAGACACAGGACTGTAATGAACAACCATTTTAGGTATATGAGCCCTTGTATTACTCTCCTTTTAAAAAGTAACATAACTTCCGGTTCCGGTTGGCATTTGGTCAAGCCAATCAGAAATTGCATTCCTTGTGAATTTACAAAAAAGTTCTTAAGAATTAGCACAAAAGTGTAATTCAGAACAGCTAGTAAATACGTCTTATTGGCTCTTCAGAACTTTTTTTCTGATCCTTGCCTTTTTGCTGAGTCCGATTTGATCCCGGAAAAGACAATCGTCTATATGGTATCATTTTCCCTTTACCACACTTTTTAGTGGGCCCCACCCTCACTGGACTCCCAACTAATTCCGATGGAAATGATAAAATCATAATTACTATCGGTAGAAACAATTCTATTATAATATATAATAAATAAACCGTGCTCTGTGAAAAAGGAGCTAAATGAATTTGCGTAAATTATTTACCCGGATCAGCCTGCTCAGTCTGATCTGGGCTGACGCTTTTTTGCTATCGGTCAATTTTCTGTTCGTCAAAGGACCAGTCTTCCTCATGATCATGTCGGTTAAAGAAAAAAGCAGCTATTATTAATCCATATTTGTGTGGTGATTAGGTCCATATCACAGCGATGCATTAAGCCTCGTTTTGCCAGAACATAGCTCTTAATATTAGCCCTGCCGTTGCAAAAGGGTGTTTAATACATCCCCCAGGAGGCAGAAACTGCGTTTGGTGAAGAGCTTGTATCATAATACCAAGAATGCATTCATTGGTTCCCACGCTCCCCGTTACGTCATCACCAAACTACTTACGAACATTAACGAAATCCATTACAGCCCTATTTTTTTTCTTGTGGAGTAAAGGGTGTTAAAAAGGGATAATCATTACCGGTACATGAAAGCGTGCGATTTTCGAACATTCCTGGAATAATGTTCCGGACAAGTGGGAGCTCTAATCGATTACACAGTTTAAGAGTTGAGGCGGAAGCGAACACGCTGTCATAATCGAACGAGAGTGAATATTTCTCTCATAATATAATAGTAAGCCAACTGAGCTCTTAGCTCGTCCTGTCCAAAGATTATATGATTTTTCAAGCATTGTATAGACTAAGAATAAACAACACAGACCATCAGGTCCGATCGTGAATCAACAGTGTCCAGTGTCTTAGTAGATAATTTACCCCAAAAAGCAGTGGGGATTTTCATTATTTGCTTTTTAATGAATGATTGGCTGATTGCAATACAGTCATATGGTAATCGAAGGGTTGAATAAAAAGGATCCTCGTCTGTAAATGATTGAATGTAATTAATCCTTTACCAGACGACAAAATATCTTACCCTTCCAAATTAAAAGCACTTGCAGACGACAATTTCAATGTGGCTCAAATGATGCAAATTTTCTTTGATAATTGTGGGAAAAGGAGCAAATGCTGGGAACCAGCTTTTTCTCCTCTCTTCTCTATTTTGTAACAGCATTTTCTTTCTATTGTCGCTAAAAGTCGGCACTGAGTGGTTGAATAAAAGCAACAGTCATTCAGATGCTTATTTTTTGCTAGATGACAAAATGTTTACCCCCAAAGTCTACCCTATGAAAGTGCCAACTCATTCAATCGATTCGTATTTTATGTACAACAGAGTATATTTCACAGCGATTGAAGATATTAGTTCTCTAAACCCTTTCCCAAACAATCCCTGGTTTTTACGGGTCTTGAAAAGTAGCCTTTTGAAAACATTGTAGGAAAAGGAGAAAATGCTGGTAACCAGCATTTTCTCCTTTTCCCACAATGTTTTCTACCCTATCATAGACAGAAATCATCCTTTCAGCAAGAGTTGAATTGTCGTCTACAAATGCTTTCAATTTGGTCTAGTCCAAAAGTTTGTCATTTGGGAAAGGGTTAAATACTAGTATTAGCTAAAAGTGAAAAAACAAGACTTGACTGTACGCTCTGTGAATTCCAGTTGGTAATCCATGCAATGGGCAAAAAAGTTCCTAATATCGAATTTAACTAAGAAAGAGCAAGTGACATGAAAACCTGACGATTTGGGTTTTTTTTTGTTCAGAAGAGTCCAAAATCGAACTTAATACACGGTGATAACTCATTTTCTTACATTATAGTTTGGGAAGGGGAGGGGGAAATAAAATATATCTCACTTTTAAACTTGATTACCAGCATTTTGTCCTTTTCCAACAATATTTTCAAAAGTCTTATCTTCAAAATTTCTAATTACGTGTTTGTTTTTTGTAAAGGGTTAGTATAAAGTGCGGGTGGCATATATAGATGTTGGGGTAGATAGGAATTAAATCAGATAATTAGCCTATAGGGAATAATGTCAAGGTCATGAAAAATGGGGTTAACCACCAACTTGATTGGAAATAAATATGTAGAAATATGGGAAACATATTATCCATTGATTAACGTAGTTTCTCTGTTGACCCATAGGCAGCTCATAGGCGCAACTCTCTGACCTTTTTCGGACAGTGTAGATCAAGATCAGACTGCACAGAACGTGCAGTCTGATCTTGAATCTACACTGTCCGACAAGGAGATAAAATATTCCCCAAAATATAATTTTGAATGAAATAACAATATGTTAATTTTTACTATCCAATTAAAAAACTTCATTTTAGTTTAGAAAGGTAAGGGTGAACGACTTGCCTATTTCTGATATACTAATGTATAAAAATGAAGACTTTCTTTGTGGTTCTTTGGAGATTGAAACTCTTTTTAACTCTTTACCACACGAGAAAATTTTAGACTAGTCCAAATTGAAAGCATTTGCAGACGACAAAATATAGGTGACTAAAAAATAGAAATTTGTTCTGGGAAGGGTAGAAAACACTGTGGGAAAAGGAGAAAATGCTGGTTACCAGCATTTTCTCCTTTTCCCATAGTGTTTTCAAAAGGCCTCTTTCTCAGGGGCGTCAAAAGTAGGTAGGGATTGTGTGGTAATGGGTTAAGTCAAGCGGTACGGTACACTACGGACAGATACAAAGTTCGTTGGCCTATGTCTATAAAAACTGTTGGTCAAGAATTGTCTTTAATCATATGCATAATTGGTATGTATCGCCGATCTTAATTCATTGCTTGACGACAAGGGTCGACTGGATACCGAATGCTAACACGTTAAGCCCCTCTAGTAAGATCTGTTACAAAGATAGGCAAAAAGATAAGGCAACGATGCATAGAATATGAGACCGCGTCACGAAACCAAGATGGACACCAAGGAATTGGGGGAAGTTTTATATTCAGCATACTTGACGGGATCAGAAGCTGATTTGGCTACACTCCCCGTATTGTTCGTTCCCAGGGGGCAGGTTCTGTTGTATGTTGACTTGAAAGACTTGAAAGAGTTCAAAGGTTATTGGGGCGTCGATACCGATGTTGGCAAGGATGAAAATGGTGGCCGCATTTACTACTGGTTTGCATTAGATACTAGATTCCTTTGAACTTGTTTTCATAAGATGCTGATATTGCTAGAATATGCCATATCATTTTTTTTCCAAAACAGTCATTTTTAAACTAAAAAAGAAAAATATTACAATCATATTTCCGAATATTATTATAGTTGTCATTTTATCATTTGTCTTGCTAATAAAAGTTTTCTTTCACATATGACATAAAAAGCAACGAACAACAGACGACTTGAATTAAAAACTTTCAGTCTCATTGTTTTGATTCTATTTTACTCTGGAATGAGCATTTTTGAAATTGCTTGAATGAATATTCTAAGTACACAAAAAAGTGTACACCATTTTTTTACCAAAAAAAAAAAGGAAAGTTTTTGACAAGATGGTTCTATCTGCTTCGTAACAGCAGTAAACATTCAAAATTTAAGTCCCAAATAGGGAACCTTGTAATTTCTTCTCAGAATTCTTTCTAGCAAACTTACATTATAGAGTTGCTATCGCTTGAGATCGTTACGTCTCCAACATAATTATTACCACCCGCGCTCAACTCCTAAGTTGACTTTAACCCTTTACAAAATAGTTCCGTCTTTTTATGACCCTCTAGAAGAGGGGCTTAGAAACCTCGTGGGAAAAATGAGAAAATGCTGGTAACCAGCATTTTCTCATTTCCCCACAATGTGTTCTATAATCTCACTACGGGTTACGTCTTTGAACCACAAGAATTTCGTCGTTTGCAAATTGATCTAAAACGATCAAGTCTAGAATGCGTCGTGTTTTCTTGTGGACTTTCGCTGACTTTTTCCACAATGTTCTTATGGGTTCAAATCAATCATAACAGCTGAGCCAAATGAGCATCGTTTGCCCCATGCATTTAAAATATAGACAAGTCGAAAACGTGTCGTCTGTTATAAAGAGGAAAATTCAATGACATATCAGTGCTGAGGGTACCTTTTTTCTGGTGGACCTTTGCTTACTTCTTCCACGATGTTAGAAACTTTAAATAACAAAAATAATCAACTGGACCACATTAGAATTCATTTCCCGCCATGCACTTACAAAGGACAAGTTGTAAATGACTATAGAAAAATCCACTGATAAATTAGTGTGGAGGGCTACCTTTTTTGTGGTGTACCGTTCCTTACTTTCTATCCCGTCTCGTTCTTCTCCCCAAAAACTTGATCTGTTTCAGCCTTCCCATTTGCATTTTTATGCATGAAATACTAAATTTGCTTCGAAGAGGGCATTACGAGTTTTTTCTCCCCGTTTATTTTGTCGTGAAAAAATACGTATGGAAAGACAGGAATATAATAATGTCTATATGGTATCATGAGTTTATTCGGAACCTTTACGCACTCCAAACAAGAATGCAATTTTGTTTCCTGTGAGGTTTTTGTGGTATTTGTCGAAGACAATACCACTATGAGTTCAAGATTGAATTTTGATAACCATGTATCTTATTTTGTGCAAAGCCAAAGGAAATAAACCCAGTTAAACTCATTTTTTCTCAGGCAAATGAGTTTTACGGTGGCACTCAGATATATAATCTGAAATGGCATATTAAAACACATTGGGCGAGGTCATCCATCGTTGAGATACTTATTTTTGATTGAAAATAGCTTCTCTCGCCAATAGCCTTTTATTGGCGCAATGATACAAATTTGCCAACTGACCCTGGGCTTTTACGTTCCAAAACCAATTCGTTGCATGGCTTGTTCGTCCTATGATTGCGCGCTACTCCATTTGATTGCTCATGAATATTTATAGATCGAGGTAATTGATTGTAATGTTGGAAACTAATTGTAAAAGGCTAGAGATATTTCAAAATTATAGTTTTCAGGAACAAACTTAATTTTGTGCGATATATCAACAGGATTTTTCTCTCTATTCGTCATGCATCCTACTGTCAAGGGGCGTTACTCCTGCTTCCTCCTAATGATCGAAGGGAGACCACTAAAAATAAACAAAACTTTGTCATGAGTACTCTCCCTTTAACCGAAAAGGTATTCATTTGCTTAGTGGGTTGACTTTTAAGCCAATATTTGAACAGTATGTCTCTGTTTCTTTCAAACTATTAATTCCACACAATGGGTTTCCTTGACAAATACCACTTCAGCGTTCTCAACGCTTTGATTTTCTTTTGTATTATCACTAATTTATTTTACTTAATCTTTAGGATTCCTGTTCTCGCAAAGGGGAAACTACTCATTCAGAGATGTTTCTATTGGAAACATGATTTAAAACATAAAGTAGCCAAAGGATTAACAGGTACATGTTAACAAGTAAAACTTACGAGTCCATCTCGTAAGGTACTCGGTTGATGGTACTTCAACTATTCCAGACGTTCCCTTATTTACCTTCGACCATATAATCCGTATTTTATTTTTCACGGTCCTTACGAAGAACACTTTTCAAAGCATTCTGAAAATACAATATGTATGGCATCGTTTTTCTGTTTCCAGAACGATTTTTCAGAGCGCCAGATGGAGTGAGTGATTTTGGTTTCAAAATTGAAAATATTAATAATCTTCCACTAAACCCTATGTTATGGGTACTCATAAGAATCGTCTCATAGAGACGATTCTAATGAGTACCCAAAGCATAGGGTTAGGAAGAGATACAATGGATTTAGAATACCATCACTCCTTCTTATCTGGGGCTCTGCTTTTCTCCTTTAAAAGATAAATACCAAGTGTTCAGTTGCATTTAATCTGTCGTCGGCAATTGATTTTATTTCGGATAAACTTAAAGTTTTGTTTTCTGGAAGTCACTCGATACTTGGCATAATTATTGTTTTATCAAAGCACTGGCTGCTCTCCAACATAAACAAAGTTAAAAAAGTGTGAGGCTGATCAATAAATCATTTGGTAGAATGGTGTTTTACGTCGCTTTCAACATTATATCAGTCATACAGTCAAATCACATATCAGCTCACATACTCTTCACATACGTATGTCATGGCTTTCACACCGATACTAAGCTACATCTCTGAATTGTCTCACCCATGGACAATCCCACGATTGCGTTGCGTTTGAATGAGACAGAAAACCATGGCTACTAGATTGCCAGTTCTACTCCTAATGCATTATCTCCCGCTAGATGGCATTCTATGTGTGGTGTCCGTGGCTGTGAGGTAGAGCGTCTACCTCGTAACCATAAGGTCCTGAGTTCGATACCCAGGCGCTGGTGTCAACTTTGGGATTTTTCATCGGCCACACACTACTGGTATAGTTCCCAGGAAGCAGAATCGAGAGAGATTAGTATAAGTTGTTAGAACTTGTTTTCTCAATCGATGTAAAATATATAAGTTTAAACTAGATGGCATTCTACAAATACACATGTATTTATCTAATTTTGGGCAATCTGGGTACAAAACTGGACTACTTTTCAACGAGACAAAATGAATTTTTAATCTAAAATACTCGTTTACTCAATAAAACGCTACCTGATGCGATTCATTCAGCTCTGATCAGCAGTTTAGAGAAATCTGGAGCTAAAACATGCCTCATTTTTCCTCAAACGTATTGGTAAAAGTCAGTGTCTCCATTGCTACTTTATACCGCGCAGGACAACTATGCCACCCCCCCCCCCCCCAAAAAAAAAAAAAAAAAGAAATGGGGTAGTGATACGTCATAACAAAGAGGTAGAATCTTCGAAGAAAATGACATGCGCAGACAACAACTCCTAAGCTTGCGAGGGTGAACTAAATTCTGTAGCAATGTTCTATATCTAAGTTTGGGGAAGCCCGAGCAAAACTGTAGACAGAAAGCAATAATCACGACTCATAATTTGATTTAAGGAACTACTCCAGGGTGAACTAAAACATACGCCTGCAATAAACATTTAGACTAATTGGGACGTAATGCTGGGTTGACGTATACACAAGGGTCCATGTGACATTTTGCGTTTGGATTTTCCCTGACTAAGCTTAAATTCTAGGTTACTAAGAATGACTTAAGGACCCAATTGCGGAATGTGCAGTCTGATCTTGGATCTACACTGTCCGATAAGGAGATAATTTTTCCCCTCAATATAACTTTGGAAACCAAAATTCTTGGTGTCAACCGTTGTTTTCAAATTTTCTTTTTTTAGCAGGTTAAGGATAAAAGTATTACCAGACGACTTTTTCAAATTGAAAGCATTTGCAGCCGACAAATTAAATGGGGCTGAAATAAAAAAAAAAAAGTGTACAGTACATTCTGGGAAAAATGTTGTAATAGGCTTTTACTTATTTTCATACTGTAGTTTCAAAAAGCTTTTCTCTATATATAGGTCACTTAAACACCGTACCCCTTTTTCACGTAATCCCGCCTTTAAACGGCCCTGGCGTAATCCACGTCTGCCTTTGTCGTGTGCAGTTGCTTATATACTAATCTAGGCTTTGGCCGACGAAAAAGTAGACGTCGGGTAGACAGTTACAACCCGTTTTGTAATACAAACCCGAATTTAAAAAAAAAAAAATCAGTTCGCAATGAAAAGAGAAAATATATCATTCTCAATAGAATGGGCAAGATAAACACTTATACGATATTGTATTTTACAATTATGAAATTGATCTAAATACACGTTTTCAAGACACTGACAGATAGGAGTGTATTTTTTTTTTCAACTGAATTTATCGAATTATTGTAATCGAAAAAGTTGACTAACATGATGGTGATAGAATTATTACAAAACAGGTTGGGAGAACATTATTACAATTCGGGTTGACAGTTACAACCCGTTTTGTAATAAAACCCCGCTTTGTAATAATTTATTACAAAACGGGTCGGGAGAACATCATTACAATTCGGGTAAACAGTTACAACCCGTTTTGTAATGAAAACCCGAGTTGTAATAAAACATTAAGTGCGCATTAAAAAGAAAAAAATTCCGTCATTCTCTATAGAATTGGGCAAGTTACACACTTATACATTGTACTTTATAATTATGAAAGAGATATAAACACAACAGTCTTAAAGGCACTGACTGATTAAAACTTGCCCAATTCTATTGAGAATGATAGATTTATATCTTTTCATTGCCAACTTAATATTTTATTACAATTCGGGGTTTTATTACAAAACAGGTTGTAACTATCTACCCGAATTGTAATAATGTTCTCCTAACCCGTTTTGTAATAATTGTGTCACCGTCATAAATCGCTAATAATAAATCACTACAAAAGGGGTTGTAACAGACGTCACCAAAACAAGTTATCAATAGAAACAATACAGTTAGAAAGCCATAGATCGACATCCATTGCACAGGAACATTTAGGTCCTTTTCATAATTCCCGTTATACTGACAGCGTAAACCTTCTATAGATACATGTACACTGGTTTTGAACCCAGTTTAAGGTCAGATTTAACCCATTACCACACAATTTTCTACTTTTGACGCTCCTGAGAAAGAAGCCTTTAGAAAACATTGTGGGAAAAGGAGAAAGTGCTGGTAACCAGCATTTTCTCCTTTTCCCACAATGTTTTCTACCCTTCACAAAACAAATTTCAAATTTTCAGTCACTTTTATTTTGTCGTCTGCAAATGCTAACAATTTGAACCAATCAAAAATTTTGTCGTGTGGTAAAGAGTTAAGGCACTGACTGATTAAAACTTGCCCAATTCTATTGAGAATGATAGATTTTCTCCTTTCATTGCGAACTTAATGTTTTATTACAATTCGGGGTTTTATTACAAAACATGTTGTTACTATCTACCTGAATTGTAATAATGTTCTCCTAACCCATTTTGTAATAAATTATTACAAAATGGATTATAACAGACGTCACCAAAAACAAGTTATTAATGGACACAGTACAGTACGAAAGCCATAGATCGACACCCATTGCACTGGAACATTTAAGTACTTTTCATAATTCCCTTTATACTGACAGAGTAAACCTTCTATAGACACATGTACACTGGTTTTGAACCCAGTTTAAGGTCAGATTTAACCCATTACCACACAATCCCTACTTTTGACGCCCCTGAGAAAGAAGCCTTTAGAAAACATTGTGGGAAAAGGAAAAAATGCTGGTAACCAGCATTTTCTCCTTTTCCCACAATGTTTTCTACCATTCACAAAACAAATTTCGAATTTTCAGTCACTTTTATTTTGTCGTCTGCCAGTGCTTTCAATTTGGACTAGTCTAAAATATTGTCGTTTGGTAACGGGTTAAAGCATTTTATCTTATTTATTAAAGAACTTCTAATCAGTTTTGTGTCTTCATACCAAAGATTTCCCCTGGCAGCTGCAAGGTTGCTCAGATTGCGACGGATATAAATTGTTTGTCATGTCTAACAGGCTTTCAAAGGAAGCGCTGGTGTCGTTTCCGGTTTTACATGGGGACAAATCCCTTGAATTTTTTTCTATGCCCCACGATATATTTTTATTGGTTAGTTTGTCACAGCGAAACCATTCTACACAATTTCTAGTATTAGAAGAGTTTTTCCTTTTCCTTTTCAGCTGTAAAGATGTATCTTTGATACTCATAAATTTCAGAAACCCTTACGCCCTTAAGTTTTTCAAAAGATCTTTCTCTTTGATATAGACAAACTAACAAAATAACAGTTTAAAGATCATAGCTATCTTTCTTTTCATAAAAACAGCCTGTCATATAAAAAAAGTAGATCTACATCTCCGCCCAAGCTGTTACAATGATTTTGTAATATAGACAAAAATCACAAAACAATAGAAAATCTGAGCTAACTATTTTTCAGAAAGAATTGACTATTATATGGAAAAAATATTACCCTATATTTCCATTCTCTTTTTTCAGACAAAGCATGTTAGAACAAAACATCGAATTTTACTTAGATAAAGACAGACATATGTGCACGGCCCACATTGAGGAAAAAATTAATAATTAGGTTAACACTTTACCCCATAAGGCATTTCTATGGTATCTCTAATTGACCCTAAATAACAGCAAGGATGAAGCCCTTTCTTATGTGTATATGACACCTTTTGATAGTGTAGAAAACATTGTGGCAAAAGGTGAAATTGCTCGTCATGAGCAATTTCACCTTTTGCCACAATGTTTTCCAAAAGCTCCTACAAGCAATGCGTAGAAATGAGTATCTTTGGAGTAAAGGGTTAACACTTAGCCTGCTATGCTATGCATCCAACTCGCTGACTTTTTGCGGTTAGTGTATATCAAGATCAGACTGCACGGAACAGACAGTCTGATCTTGGATCTACACTGTCCGAAAAGGAGACACATTTCCTTCACAAATACCTATCAAACAGTAATAATATTTGAGTTTTTACTATCGATTTAAGAGTTTCATTTCTTTGATTTAGGGGGGATAAGGGCTGAAATCCTGAAGGACAAGGTGAATGAAAATTACAGGTCTGAAAGAACGACAGTTTCTAATGAGTTTGCGGAGGGATTTTTACTGCAACTCTTTAATTAAGTAGACGACGGCACGAAACCTTCTCCTTACATATGAAGAACTACTTTTTTTTTATTTTCCTATTCCGATTCCAGCGGGTCATATTAGTAGGGAATTCTTGCGCATGATTACAGACTGAGAGAAATTTGTCTGTCGTTGTCTGTCTTTCAACTCTTTCATTGATGTTGGCAAACTCAGGTTTTTTATGTGCGGACGGTATGGAGATCAAGATCAGACTGCACAGAACGTGCTGTCTAGTCTTTGATCTATACTGTCCATGATACTTCGGCATGCTTTTAAGTCTTTCCAAACGACAAAATTTTAGACTGGTCCAAATTAAAAGCACTTGCAGACGACAAAATACATGTTAATCAAAAATTGAAATTTGTTTCCAACAGGGTAGAAAACATCGTGGGAAAAGGAGAAAATGCTGGTTACCAGCATTTTCTCCTTTTCCTACAATGTTTTTAAAAGGCTTCTATCTCAGGTTCGTAAAAACCAGGGATTGTTTGGTAAAGGGTTAAATAAAAGAAATGATAATAATGGCTTGCCACACCCGAAAAGGGGCAATCAGACATTTGCGTAAAGTGTCGTCTCGGATCAGCCTGCGCAGTCCGCGCAGGCTAATCCGAGACGACACTTTCCGTTTTTAAGCAATTTTCTGTTTTGCACAAGTCTATTGTATCACAAAATCGAATGAAGTCTTAAAGTGCTGTCGCGGATCAGCCTGTGCGAACTGCGCAAGCTGATCCGAGACAACACTTTACGCAAATATCCAAATGCCCTTTTTCACGTGTTGTGAGCAAATTATAATAAAAAGTTTCAATGGACTGTACTTTCAGCCGTCGAAAAGGGTGAAGTTTTTACCTCTATACCAAAAGGACAGAATTTCTTAGTTATCAAATTCAAAGCATTTGCAGACGACAAATTAGAGAGACCTCTATACCAAAAGGACAGAATTTCTTAGTTATCAAATTCAAAGCATTTGCAGACGACAAATTAGAGAGACCTCTATACAAAAAGGACAAAATTCTTAGTTATCAAATTCAAAGCATTTGCAGACGACAAATTAGAGATGGCTCAAATGATAAAACCTGCCTTTAATAGAACAGAAAACATTGTGAATGAAAGGAGAACTTGTTGTTTACCAGTATTTTGCCTCTTTCAAAACCTGTTTTTAAAACCTGTTTTCTTCTGAGGGTACTTATACCTCAGGATTGTGTTGTAAAGCAATCTTTGGACCTGGAAGTTGTAAAACAAAGGCTCTTGCAATGTATGTACAGGGTGACACCCCCCCACCCCCATCCCCAACCGGCGTAAATACGTGAATAGAAAAATTGTAATCGGCTTTGCAATTGAACTTGTGCTTACAAGATGTTATAAAATAAGCCCGTTAGAAATTGAAAAAGGGAAAAAAAGCCTTGAAATACACTGTAGAGTAAAACGTTAGGCCAAAGTGAGTTTGCTCGAATCATGTGGTGAAAGTCCAACTTTAGCATTCAGTACTCGTCCCCCCCCCCCCCACCCAACCCCTGTCATGTTAGAGCATAATTTAATTATTCGGTACACGAATGCATGTCTGACTTTTTAAAGCAATTGCAGAAATATTGAACGCAGCTCAAAAATGTGGAAATTGGTTATTTGCATTTTTCTAACAATGTTTTCAAAAAGCGTCTTTCACACAAGGTCGTTAAAACTCGGGATAGTGTGGTGAAAGGCCAAAGATTCTACAAAGAGAGCACAGCACAATCTAAATACAAGTTCAAAAAGGTTAATTAACTATTTACCACGCAATCCCGACTTTTAACAACCCTGAGAAAGACAGCTTTTAAAAACATTGTGGGAAAAGGAGAAAATGCTGGTAACCAGCATTTTCTCCTTTTCCCACAATGTTTTCTACCCTTTCCAAATCTAATTTCAATTTTTGATTAACATCTGATTTTTCATCTGCAAGTGCTTTCAATTTGGACTGGTCCAAAATTTTGTCGTGTGTTAAAAGAGTTAAACCGCGTGTATCCCCGCTTCCGATCAATTCTTTATCACTTTTCTTAATTAAACTTTCACCAGTTCATCCCACGTTCCAAGCCTTCTGAAGTGGTAGGCTTTTCAAACCATCGTTGGAAAAGGAGAAATGCTAGTTATCAGCATTTTCTCAACTACCCTTAGTTTGTTCCCCTCCTTCCGAAGATGAGTACAATACAATACAATACAATACAATACAATAAAAAACAATACAATAGTTTAACAGAGTATTTAGGCCTTCGACCCATGTACATAGACGTAAACATTTATATAAAGTCATGTCAATTGAACTGAATCTAAATTGTCGTCTGAAACGACTTTCAATACAAGTCGAAACTTTTTTCTGTCTAATGAAGGGTTAGAATAAAAAGAAAAGCATCAAGATTAAGTTCACTTATTTTATGTTTTCCGGTAGGATATCGAGAAAGCAGTGAAAATGTTTTTCGATCTTACACTGGTACCACCAGTGAAAATACCGATTTTCACGTTCTTGTTGCCTAGTTAAATGGCGCGAGCATTACAACCAGATGGGAAATATGACGTCATATACCTAACATTTCTAGCGCTTGACGTAATATTGTGATGCGTTGCTATGCGGGAGGGGTGCACCACGCGGAATAACGGAAAAGAACAGTTACTGTACTTGATTTTGATCAATCCCCCCCAGAAATGGTTAAAAGCATGAAAAAAATAGAATATTTTTTTTTTCGGTGAAAGATCGAAATTCATTTCATCTCGTGAACACCATCGGTAATATTTTCACGAGTGGCTGCGCCACTTGTGAAAATATTACCGATGGTATTCACTCGATGAAATAAATTTCGATCTTTCACCGAAAAAAAAAAAACAACAAATATCCTCTATATCTTCCCACAAGCTTCGTTGTCCTATCAAAGATTTAACCTCTATATCCAAATAACTAGATACCAAAAAACTCAAATATTGCTAGTTCAATGATACGTTTTGGGAAATAATATCTCTTTATCGGACAGTGTGGATACAACATCTGTGCAATCTGGGCCCGTATTCACCAACCATTCTTGAGAATATTCTCTGTCTTATTCTCCAAGGTTTTCTAAATTTGTAAGTAACACAACCTCTGATTGGCTAAACCGAATGGTTTAGCCAATCAGAAGTTGTGTTACTTACAAATGTAGAAAATTCTGCAGAATAAGACAAAGAACATTCTTCAGAATGGTTGGTGAATACGGGGCCTGATCTTGATCTACACTGTCCGCAAAGGTTTAATAGAACCGATCAGTGGTTTGTATGGTGTTTAATTTTGTTTTCAACATTATTTCAGGTCCATGGCGGCGACCAGTACACCTACCCATGTTTTTTTTTAAGTTTCTTATATCTGTACTTGGCTCCATGATTTTTTTACCGGGCAAATGGCGGCTTTTCCATGTAACAAACCGATATAAAAAAGACTATTGAATAATCTGAAGGACCTGTACAAAATTTTATATTAAGAGGAAACAGAAAAATATGAAACGAACTGTATCTTACCACCTGTTAGCAATAATAACATCTGTTTTTCCCGCAAACTAACATTGAACGAGATATATTTAGATCTTCTTACAAGCTAAAGAATCAACTTTCTATAATCTGACCAGGGAAGTAGGCTACTCACGACCTGACGTGAACTTGTAAATATTCCAAGATTTTAATAACCAGTTCCTAAGGTATGATTGACTCGGCATTTATTCCGTACTTTTACTTTTCCCGCCGATTTCACTCGACGCAGTCCGAACAATGCCGCAAGGATTGCCGATCATGTTCGGTATATGTCGGGAGTACTTAACAGAGCATGTCGGAATTTGCCGAATCTTTCACGCTCCAGACAAGCATTATACATTTGGACTAGGTCTAGCTTATAATGGTTTTACCGTGTTTTATGTTTGACCGTAAATTCCACAGCCTCAGACGTTTGTATTGCTCTAAAACCAATTAGCAAACGAAAATATAATAGAGTGGCGCTCAAAAAAGGGGGCTTGGTGTATGTGCAAAAAGTATCGACCCTTGTCAGCCTGCGCGAACTGCGCAGGCTGACAATGGGTCAATACTTTTTGCAATTAATATTGCTTTTTTTTAAATTTCAAGACAATCGATCAGTCTGCCATTCTCTTTCCTCAGGATAAAATATTAATTGGCAGATTTATTCAGAATGCAATCAAATTCTTTTTTCATGTCGAATTGCCGACGGAGTCGCTGCCATGTATTTCAGTCATGCAAAAGGTCATTACCTCCCGCTATAAGATGGCATTCTACAAATACACATCTATCTAACTTGGGCATCCTGGGTACAGAACCGGACTACATTTCAACGCGACAACCGTTTCTTTGAATTTCAAACTGGAATAAACGTTTACTCAATAATACGCTACCTAGCGCGATTCAGTTAGCTATGATCAGAAGTTTAAAGAAATCTGGAGCTAAAACAGTCCTAATTTTTCCTCAAACGTTATGATAAAGGCCATTTTCTCTATTGCCAAGATATATAGCACGTATAACTACAACCCCCTCCCCCCCCATTATTTGGGGAAGTGATGCGTCGTAGCAGACAAGTCGAATCTTCGAAAAATATGACATGCCCAAACAAAATCCACACAGCCTGTACGTATAGCTCAGTTGGTAGAGCGTAGGACTCGTGATCATGAGGGTGTGGGTTAGATCCCTAGGGCTGGCCATCTAAAATTACTAATAGACTTTCGGATGAGACGTTAAATCGAGGTTCCGTGTGACGGTGCTATACACCGAGCACATTAAAGAACCAGGCGAAACTTAGGATGGCTTCCATCTTGTATCTGTATACTTTCCTTCGTAACAATACTTACAGCCAGAGAGGGCGTCGCCAATATGGGAAAACGGTGTGGCGAAGATAAATAAAAGCAAATTCAGTGAAACACATAATTATCGTCGACACCATAATGCATGAATCTTGTCGCATTGACAATCAGCAGTTCTCGGATAAAACTGGTCGAGCTAGAAATTTTAACCAGCTATCCCGGGTTTCAAGTCCTGTTAGATACTGACTGCGCTGTCGTGCTCGACGTGGTCCATTCGAGTAAAAGTAGTTGTACATAAAACTGAATCGTATATACTCTGAAAAAAAGGTGCTTAATGCGCATTGTACTCAGTAAATCATCACATAATCATGCTAAAATCTATTTATTCCCACAATAGAATGGATCACGAGTTAACTTTGTCCTTTGGATTACAAAACATTCAATAGTAGCAAAAAGTTTCGACCCATGTCAGCCTGCGCAGACTGCGCAGGCTGACATGGGTCGAAACTTTTTGCAGATTCATTAAAACCCTTTTTCATAATGCATGTCTAAAACTCTTGAAGATTTACGGGGCTTTCTTCTCGTTTGGCTCATGATGCATTACAATAATTGTCGGAGGGAAGTTTTAGGAGGTTCATGCTGGCATGATATTTGAAGAAGAATGTTTTTTGAATATCGGGTTTTGGCATCTTGTATTGTTCTTTTTTGTATCTTCAAGTCTGTAAATTGTAGACGGCTTTTTTTTTTTTTGAATTTCTAAGATAACACGAAACACTAATGGTTAAAACTCCTACTGAACGATTAAGTTTTTCCTCGACCCCTGTGGAGTAAGACTTTCGGAAATGTAGTAAATAACAAATAAACAAACAACAAAAAACACACAGACCACATTTATTCTTACTCTGAATCTTTTCTCTGAATCTCTGTCACTGTTTTTCTCTGCATCCCTGTCTGTCTGTCTGTCTGTCTGCCTGTCTGTCCGTCCATCCGTCCGTCTGTCCGAACAGATAACTTTTGCACGACAATGGACGATGATTCATATTCGAAAGATGACGATAGGATTATGAAAATTCGGATTTTTTGTATGTATGTTGTTTAACAACGTTTTCAACATTATATATTACATATATTGCCGCAGCCAAGTGCACCTGCACATGATTTTCTGGAGTTTCCTTCACCATTACTTTGCTCAATATTCTTTCAAAGCGAGGCCATGATAATACTATGATGTATAGCTTAGAAAATGACCGAGCTGGAACTTATGGTAGACTTGAAGAACGGAACCCTGCTTTAGACCTTATAGACAATTACATCAGCAAGGTCCGTATTCACCAACCAGTCTTAACAACATTCTTTGTCTGACTATTCTCCATGATTTTCAATATTTGAAAGTCACATATCATCTGATTGGCTAAACCATTCGGTTTAGCCAATCAGATGATGTGTTACATTCAAATATAGAAAATCTTCCAAAAAAAGATGAGGAATGGTTGCTGAATACAGACCTTGGGATATCGCATTGAGCAAAGTTGCTGTAGAAACAAAAGAATTCCTTGGCTATAAGAAATGCACTAAAACACACCAATGATTGGAAGAGTCGAATATTCATTTCGATATAAGGAAGAGTAAATGTCAGTTTGAACTGTACATAACTCTTAGCCCTTTACCACACAATCTCGACTATGACTGACCCTCTGAAAGAAACAATTTGAAAATCATCGTAATAAAAGGAGAAAATGCTGGTAACCAGTATCTTCTCCTTTTCCTCCAATGTTTTCTATCCCAATAAAGGATAATTTGAGTAGTATTCAACTTGTCAATTTTGACCAGTCTATAATTTTGTCTTGTGAAAAAAAGTTAAACAAACGATGCTGTACTTTTACTATCCTTCGGTCGAAGGCCTTCGGAAAAAAATGTTGGAAAAGGAGAAAATGGTGGAAGATGGAATTATCTCCCTGACCAATAATGTCTTCTGCCCAAGCAAAGCCAAATTCCACTAATGAGCGACATTCGTATCGTCATCAAAAAAACACTTAGTCAAAAATTGAACAGTCTGGTAAAGATTTAACTCTTTACCAAACGACAAAATTTTAGACTGGTCCAAGTTGAAAGCACTTGCAGACGACAAAAATTACGCAACTCAAAAAAATTAAATTTGTTTCCAACAGGGTAGAAAACGTTGTGGAAAAAGGAGAAAATGCTGGTTACCAGCATTTTCTCCTTTTCCAACAATATTTTCTAAAGCCATCTTTCTCAGGGTCGCATAAACAGGGAATGTTTGGTAAAGGGTTAAAGAGAAGACGAGAAGCCCGGGAACCATAAAACTCAGAGGTCGATATACAGAATGATAACAGTATGAATATGCATAAGGCTCTAGTTCCGAGAGATGAAGGAGATAGTATGAAGCCGGGACACTGCTAAATGTAACTCACTTCCGGAATTATAGTCTAATTTACTTCGATGTTCCAATTCTACTTCCTGTCCGTGGGCAAACAATTTTACATTCGGGTCATTGCGTGGGTAAGATTTCAACAACTTGTCATCCCCCCCTCTTCTCCCCCCCCCCCCAAAAAACAAATAAATAAATAAAAAGTAAAAAAAGATAAATGAAAAAAAGTAAAAAAAAAATGCTGCAAGTCTTTTAGATAAGACGTTAACCTCATATAAGCCCCAAAATAACGATATCATACACTGAGCACGTTGTAATATCGGGCGTATGTATACCTGAGAAGGGTTTCGTCTTGTATCTTGCTTTATACGCCATAGCACAACTAAAACAGCCTTTTATGGGCGTCGCCCATATGGGTGACTGGTGTCAACGATGGATAAACGCAAATCGATCAATCAGAGTCTACTGCCAAAGTTTTTCGTGAAGTAGTGGATCGAAAGGGGTGATAATTATGTTAAAATGTTCTGATACGCAAATGAATGCAATTTCTAGGATTAATTTCTATCTCAACTCTTTACAATCATTTTTGTCTAGTTGTCTAGTTGTCTGCGCATGTCATATTCTTCACAAATTCGACATGTCTGCTATGATTCACACTATCCTGTACAGGATGAATATAAATACGCAGTATGTTTTAAAATAAAACTCGCCGCCATTAAAGTAGTACAGGAGAAGTATAGTAATGCAGTAATGGAGAAAATGACTATAGACAATACATCACTGAGAAAATCTAGACCATTTTCCCTCCAAATTTCTTAAAGAAAATAATTATTTCAAGCAGAAAAGTTAGATTTAACTAATACTGTCACTTACTGCACATCTAAGTCTAGATGAAGACTTTAGGGAAACCAGGGTCCGTATTCACCAACGATTCTCAAGAACGTTCTTAGTCTTATTCTTCAAGATTTTCTGACTGTGAAAGTAACAGAACTTCTGATTGGCTAAACCAAATGGTTTAGCCAATCAGAAGATCTGTTACTTTCACAATGATGAAATTTTGAAGAAATAGACTTAGAAGGTTCTGAAGAATGGTTGGTGAATACGGACCCAGGATTCGAGCAGATTTTTTCCCCCACAAACTTTATCAACAAGAAGTGTCTGTGCTTACATCGAAGCTATTATTCAAGCATATAGGGGCTGGTTTTATAAGTGACTGGTACATAGGATACATGGTCGTTGATTATAGCGGAGTGGATGGCAACAGGGAGCGTTGTATTTAGTACTCATTATTTTGAAATCATGATCTCCCGCTAGATGGCATTCTACAAATACACATCTATCAAGTTTGGGCATTGTGGTCACAGAATCGGACTACTTTTTCTACAAATCAATTGACTTTGAATTTCAAACTGAAATAAACGTTTTCTCAATAAAACGCTACCTGGTGCGATTCATTCAGTTATGACCAGCTAGCATGTAACCTATGCACCGGCCGTTTATTAAAGCAGTCCCTACAGGCTTGGGCAATAGCCCTACTTTTCCCTAGTATACGTGGTCGTGGTACGTCATAGCAGACAGGTCGAATCTTCGAAGACTATGAGATGCACAGACAACTTTTTAAAATTTGAAGTAACGGTTGTCGTTTTGAAAAGTAGTCCGGTTTTGTACCCAGAATGCCGCAATCAGATAAGTGTGTAGTTTAAAAAATGCGACCTAACCGAAGATTAATGTACTTTATCATGATTACCTTTTATTCATTCCAGTATATCAGTAGCAAGAAGTAGGTCGAAAAAAGTGTGCCAAAGTAACAAAGTTTGACAGTATTTTAATTGAGACCCGTCTGTGTATATCTTTACAGGGCTTCTCGCCTGCCGTTATTAGATTTATATTCTTTTTTCCCCCAAAGAATATTTTTTCATGATCTTTCCGCCCGTTTTACATCCTTCGCTTAATCTATCCATCGTCACAGATGATTAGTGATTCAAAAGCCTTGACTTAAACAGTTCCGTATTCAATCGACAAAGGAAGTAATTTTTCAAACATGGTACAAAAAGGGGAAAATACAGTTTACGTGCATTGCGGTATCTCCTTTCTTACGATGTTTTGTACTCTTTCAAAGACAAATTGATCACATGACCTGCAATATGTGAAAAGCGGTATTCGGACATTTGTGTGATGTGTCGTTTTGGATCAGCCTGACTAGTCCGCGCAGGCTGATCCGAAACGACGATTTCCATTTATATGTAACTTTCTGTTTTTCATGAACATTCAAAGCTTCTGCATATAAGTTAGTTGGCTCCGATCAAAGTTGAAAAGTGCATAGTGAAGATAACGCACTGAATAAGAACAGATATGACGCTCAAAGATAAGTAAATCAGCCTCTTACATGTGAAGAGGCTGACTTAATATTCAACACTTTACAACATGACAAAATCTTAAGTGATATTTATGAGTGAATCTTAAACCAAGGTAGGAGATAAAACACGTACAAAAGGACTTGGCAACATTTAACCTAGTCTAGAACCCAATTTTTCTAAAACCGAAAAAAAAAAAACGACTAAAACTATAGGACTAACCGTACAATAACAGATTCTGATATTCACATTCCTTTCCATACTTTTAAATGTTATGGTTTAACTCATTACCAAATGACAAAATTTCAGGTTTGTCCAAATCGAAAGCATCTGCAGACAACAAAATAAAAGTGACTGAAAATTTGAAATTTGGTTTGTGAAGGGTAGAAAACACTGTGGGAAAAGGGGAAAATGCTGGTTACCAGCATTTTCTCCTTTTCCCAAAATGTTTTCTAATGGCGTCTTTATCGGGGTCGCCAAAAGTAGGGATTGTGTTAATTAAAAAAATAACTTTCAATAGCCGTATTCCTTAAATTTGACCGTTTTTGGTCTTAGTCGTACAACAGATTTATTATTTAGCTAAATTTGTCTTTTTTCTTTCATCATGATTTGTTAGCTATCACAAATTGTATTCGAAGTTGTGAAAAATAACTTAAGTAGCATTCCGCACGTATAGATATAAATTTTTTTGTGCTCAATATAAGTGGTGAGTGTCCATTTGGGCAGAATATCTTAGCTTAAATCGGATACTGTAGACGCAAGATCAGTTTGCACGCCCTGTGCAGTCTTTTCTTAATCTGAAATGTACGCAAAAGCACAACGAACCTGTCCCTTAATCTTGCACATTAACCTGCTAAGTGAAATAATAAAAGTAAAGAAAAAAAGGAAGAATTCCAGCCAATGTCTATAATCCAAATATTGCTATATCGAAGTAATTTGATGGGGTGGGGTGGGAGATATCATAATCAGACAATGTACATCCAAGATCAGACTGCACGTTTTGTGCAGTCTGATCTTGATCTACACTCTCTACAAAAGATCCTTCAGTCATTCCTACCAGCTCAAGGGTTTAGTCTTGAGATTATGGATGTCCCGTGTTTGAAGTATTTGATTAATGACGCAATCATTTGATAAATATGAAGTGGAAAGAAAGTCGAATTTTATCTCTAAATAGAAGAGTTATGGGGTCAGATAAAACGCAGAATCTCTACAAGATATTTTACTTAAATTTAATTTGTTGTGATTAAAGCCGCATCTAGACAAAGTGATGTATTGAGACAGCTCTGGAGTGTGCGTAATAACGAAAAGATTTATCTTTTAACCTTTTATCTTCCTTACCAGTGACGACACAAGAAGTTTTTGTGGACAGTGTAGATCAAGATCAGACTGCACAGAACGTACAGTCTGATCTCTGATCTACACTGTCCACAACTTTAACCTAGATTAGGGATTTAAAGGAGGCTCTTTAGATTTTGTTACTTTATCTTGAAGAGAAACTGTGTATATAATAATAATATTATATCCTTTGAAAAAGTGATTTATCTTTTCGGTCGTGAAATGGTTAATGATTTACATAGCGATCTCATTTTATATAACACTGTGAAAGAAGGCTATCAAAAATATTTTGGAGAAAGTGTAAAATTTTCGTTATCAGTATTTTAAATTCTTATATCCTCACTCAGAATGATTTATACATTTCCGACAAATCATAGTTTAATAAAAATTTATGATTCTGTCTGTAAATCGTATTTCCCCCGAAAAGTCTAAATTTGGTCACCTGGCAAAAAGTGAATTATTTAGGTAGAAAGAAGTTCATCAATAATGCATGGATAAACAATTTAAGGCACGTTACCCCTACGATTGATTGATTGATTGATTGATTGATTGATTGATTGATTGACTGATTGATCGATCGATCAAATCCGTTTTAATCAATATTTCAGTTATACCTTGGCGGCCAGTGTATCTAGACATGTCCATGCTTTCTTTGAGTTCCTTTCTCCAAATAACTCTTTAAAATATTTTTCCAAGCTACTAGCTGCTTTCCCACAGAACCATCGTCGAATCGCCATTACTATATACAGTCCTCGTACAGAAATTGGCCGAACCAAGAAACGAACAAGCCAACTCCAGCCTCAGCAGGGCCCGTATTCATCAACCATTCTTGAGAATATTCTTAGTCTTATTCAAGAAGATTTTCTACATTTGAAAATAACGCAACTTCTGATTGGTTAAACCATTTGGTTTAGCCAATCAGAAGTTGCGTTATTTTCAAAAGTAGGAAATTCTGGAGACTGAGACCAAGAACGTTCTTGAGAATGTTCTCAAGTCTTGTGCACTACCGACTTATCTATCCAGGTTCGGACACTCCCATCTTTAATAGAGACTATTTGGCATTGACATAATGTGTCCATTGATACGATACAATAGCCTTACGTTTATCCTACGTTTACACAATGTTCTCGGCATCCATGGCAACCCCGTTTCTGACAACAATGGACAAAACAGGATGGACGTAATGAAACACAGAGGGAAGAGCAGACTTTATATCATCAGAACTTTCCAGCGCGTAACAAGTCGTAACAAGACACTTGTCAAAACTCAGCCGATTCTGTACCTGCAACTAACCTCGTCCGTATCACGGTCGTTTCCAACTGAGAATCACGTGATTCTATCTATAGTGCGCCACAGACAGTCTTATAGCAACGGCATAAACAACTTCGATTAAGTTATTCACATCTGTCTATTTGTCGGTGAAAACTTCAATCGGATTTGATAAACCATGTTAGAAAAGGAATGTATAAACTGTTTGTCAGCTAAAATTTAGTTAGAAAGATTTCGATAAAAAAAAATTGAAACTCAAGTTTTGTTTTGTAAGAGGAGCCTGACAATTCTCAGAACGGAAAGCCCCAGTATTTCCGGGCAGAGAATGTACCAATCCGCTACCTGTCAATCCACCAACAGTTACAGCCGAGGAATATGATGGCTTCCATCACCCGAGGTATGCCGATTAAACGTAGGACTTAATAGTACTAGGTAAATCGAGGAAAAACAAACAAAACCTCACGGCACACCACGTTTCGCACTAATCGGGCTTCTGTGGCTGCCGGAAACATGGTGTAAACGTACGATTAATGTATCGTCGGTTTACTTAAAAAATCTCGTAACTACAGCTTGAAACAAGCTGTAGTTACGAGGCTTTTGAAGTAAACCGACGGTATGAAACATAACTGGAGCAGACAACGTTTGCATTTTTTTTCTTTTTATTGCACACTCTCCCTAATTGGTTTAATCAACAAAATGAAGATTTAAATCCTAAAAATCTATATTTTACGATAATGGTTTCTATTTTGCACGCTAAAATTTTAATAGACTCTGGAACTCTTTACCAAACGGCATTTTTTTGCACTCAATCAAATTGAAAGTATAAATTTGCAGACGACAAATTAAGTTTGCTCATATAATAATTTCTGTTATCTCTACTAATATTGTAGAGGAGCTCTGGTAGCTCTGTCGGTAGCGTGCAGGACTTGAGAACATGATGTCGTGGGTTCGATTCCGGGCTCATCCAATCCCCTTCTAAGGACTGAGCATAGTCATTGCGACATGATTAATCCCTCTCCCATCGCTGACCATTCATTCTATGATGATCATGTGGGAAAGGAGCCAATGACTTGGAAACAAAACTGGGCGGAGTCCTGGAATACCAGGAAAGCGTGGATAGGTGCACTGGCCGCTGAGATATGTAACTGAAATAATGTTGAAAATGGCATTAAAACTGTATAATCAATATAATCAATAAGAAATATAAAAATGCTTGTAATCAGAGTATAGCCCTTTTCCAAGATTACCAGCTTTTCTCCTTTTCCTTTGAAGTTTTTTAACCCTTTTTTTCAAAGTCAAATCCCGTAATTTAAGCCATATTTTATCCGTCACCTGCATAAGTTTGCCAAATGTGCATATCTAAATTTTCTTGTCTGGATGGAGTTTGACTCTATATTACACTAGCGAATAATAAATTTATCCAAATTCAAAAGATTTGCAGCTGACAGTTTGCATATAGTTCGAAAGATAAAACCTGTCTTTAATAGAGTAGAAAACTTTGTGGAAAAGGAGAAAAATGCTGGTTACCAGCATTTTTCTCCTTTTCCACAATGTTTTCAAAAGGCTTCTTTCATAGGGTCGTTAAAAACTCGTTGTGTTATGGTGAAGGGTTTAACTGAATTATGGGATTACGGAATAATGAGCGAAATAATGCTTGCAGCGAGAGGCAATTAGCTGCTTTAAGAGTACAAAGGCCCTGCGTTATCTATGATAAAGGTAATTGCACGGTTTCTGCATAGTTTTCTAAGTCACAGGATTTACGGGTGCAAAACGTCTGTCTGCGGCATTCTTTAAGGAAAAAAAAACGATTTTTTTTTTCTCCAAAGAGCCTCACACTTTTACGAGCATTGATCGATTATACTGTGTCTATACGCCTTTTTCAACATTATTCTTGTAAATAGTTGAGAAAAGTAGTAAATAACATCAACGAATTTCGTTCAAGACAACTAGATCTAGTGGACACTTGAGCAAAAATGTTGGATTTAATATAGGAGAGAAATATAGTGTGCTAGAACAGTTGAAATAATAATTTTACCTGCGCTTTCGGAATGCTGCCTTCATCAGAGGTTAGAAATTAACTAATAAACTTTTTAACCAGTGTGTAAGCGTATTTATCTAAAAATAGCTTAGACAAAACGGCCTTGTCTGAAAATAAGTCTGACACTAAGATCAGATATTCAGTACCTTAAGTCTGATCTTGATCTTCACCTTTCACAACAACAAAAAAACAGCAACAACAAGAACAACATTAACGGCAGCAGCAACAAAAACAAAAACTGTCGATGTCCACGATTAATTGGTTAAGGTTATATTGGACTTACGGAGACCAGTCCGGGCAAGTACTATCCGAATGATGTGGTACCAATTTCAATGTTTACCTACAGGAACAACCTGGTGTTAATTACAGGTTATACATAATACGGAATTAAACGCTCATCCATCATGAGAAATAATTATTTCTGTCAGCCATTAATTCATTCCTTCTTTGAAGGCGCCATTTTTATGTATCGCGGAGGGATTAAATGCTCCACATTTAGATTTACACAGAAAATAAAGACAAACGATTCTAGCAGACCAATGACTTCCGGTACACCTTTTTTGTCGCTTTACCAGCCGAAAAAAAGTTTGGACATGCGCTCATAAAATCAATCGCTAATTCAAAAGAGGTCTTGTTATTTACCAATACGACCACATAGAATATGACTTGTACAAATTGAAAGGATTTTGAGGACAGTAAGCTAAAGGTGGCTAGGTATTGTCGTTGATGAGGTAGGCAAAAATTGTGGGGAAAGACATGAATAAAAAAATGCTGCTTACCAGCACTTTTTTCCTTACAATGTTTCAAAACCATCTTCCTCATTGTCTTTAAACCATTACCACACAATCCCTACTTTTGACGCACCTGAGAAAGAAGCCTTTAGAAAACATTGCGGGAAAAGGAGGAAATGCTGCTAACCAGCATGTTCTCCTTTTCCCACAATGTTTTCTACCCTTCACAGAACACATTTCAAATTTTCAGTCAATTTCACTTTTGTCGTGTGCAAATGCTTGCAATTTGGACAAACCAAACCAAAAAAAAAATGTGCCAGTTTGTAAAGAGTTCAAAGTCGAGACTGACTGATAAATGGTTCAATGGTCTTTGTAAAGGTACCTAATCCTTAAGGGAGAATTTCTGTTTATTTTACTTTCATGTTTTCAAGCATTCTTCCACCTGTCTGTAAAATCACATGATAGTTTAGTGAAGGGATTTATGGCCGCTATCTAGAACACCTGAACCGTCACGTTCGAAACTATAAACTCGTAGTTTATTTTCGTGTTCCAAGCTTAATCTCCAAAATTGTTTCTCGGGCGTTTGACTTTCTAAAAAGTTTTTTAATACAGTAAGTTTCTTTTTTTATTCTACCGTGATAATTTCAGCACAGCGTTCACGCAATGTATATACAAAATATCTGCTTTTAATATTAAGATCGTTCTTTTTGGTGACAATAACCTCTCCCTAAAAAAGAAATGAGAAAATCTTCCATGCATACATTAGAATAATGGAATTTTGTAGAGTAAACATTTGTTCTATTTATGTATCTTATTTTGAAATTCTAAGTATTACAGGCCGCTTTAAAAAGTAGTCCGGTTCTGTACCGAAAATTGCCACCTAGCGGTAGATAATGAAATGGTGCCGCGTGGAATTACTACGCCAGACATAAAGAATCTGATATGAATTGTCCTTTGTGATGAAATCTTATTAAACGAGTCAAAGGAAAATTTTATCAAACGAGCCTTTGGTAAGCTTGATGGCATTTTTCCCGACGACATTCATGAACTTTGATCTCAAACATCAACAAATGTCAGATTCTTTGTGTCACATAACGATATTTCACAAGTTATAGATCAGTAGATCTATACAAAACCATCTATAGATGCACGCGCGCTAATATCCATAAAACCCATTCACTCCTATGAAATATGCACAAAATGACATCAAAAATGACGTCATGCAATCATGATATAAAACAGGTATAAGATAAGAAATTTGTCATGGATACATGTATATTACACTGAAAACAAGGGATGGGGTGTTATGTGATAAAAAGATTACCTGAAACATGTGTAAAACAGAGAAAAAGAAACCGTTATGGGAATACAATTTACTCTGAAAACAAGCGATCTAGTGATAGTTCAATGTGATACGTGGTAGTAACATATAAGTTACGTTTCTTAAAATTTTCTAAAGAAATATTTCAATCTCTAAATATACAACAAATCGAGCTGTGTTAGAACCACTTTTGATATAAAATCGATTTTTGAAATAAAAATTAGAGCTGCCCTCTAGGAAATCGGCGTTTCATATACCTTAGTATTGCATTATCGCAAGCATATATACTACTCAAACTTTGATAGGGATCACTTACATATTTGTGTATGGGTTAATAAGTTATAACAGTTTTGCATAAACTCTTTACCATACTGTAAAACTCTAGATTTTTCCAAGTTGAATGCATTTGCCGACCAAAAACTAAATGCAGCGTGCACTATGCTGTCTGTAGTAGGATAGAAAACATTGTTAAAAAAAAAAAAAAAAAAGAAAATGCTGGTATCCAGCATTTTTTCCTTTTCCAACAATGTTTTCCAAAGGCTTCTTTCTCAGTGTCTTTAACAATTGACATTGTAAGGTAAAGGCTTAAAGATTTATTTCCACCGGTCATTTTATTGCTCAGTGGGGGCAATGTAACTTATTGTAAAACCATACATGATACATGCCACATATATACAGTATTTAAAGTGAATCTTTTAGGGTGATCCCTAGCAAATTTTGAGTAGTATATATAATGGCATACAATTGACCCATTTCGGCCAAAACCCGAGAGAACAATGAAATAGAATAGTTCTTTCATAGGTAGACAATCTTTTTTTTAATTTTTCTTTTTCAAAACGATTTGACCAAAGTGTGAGCCTGTACAGTCCGTGCAGTTGTTTTTCGAAAACAAACTCTCCTTTTCCTAGGGCTCCCTTATAACATACCCGTATGTTCAAAAATAGCATATCTTCGGTTTACTTAAAAAAACTCGTAACTACAGCTTGTAGCAAGCTGTAGTTACGAGGTTTTCGAAGTAAACCGACGGTGTCTTCATTTTCAAGAATTTATTGTGGCGCCGCATGAACGACGGCACTATAATTGGGGTGCAACACGCGAAAAGGGTCATTCGGACATTTGCGTAAAGTGTCGTCTCGGATTCGCCTGCGCAGTCCGCAGAGGCTAATCCAAAACGACACTCTCCGATTTTATGTGATTTTCTGTTTTACGCAAGTCTACTGTAGCACAAAATCTAATGTAGTCGTAAAGTGCCGTCTCGGATTAGCCTGCGCGGACTGCGCAGGCTAATCCGGGACGACACTTTTCGCAAATGTCCGAATGCACCTTTTCGCGTGTTGCACTCCATTTATTATTTTCATTCGGTTTTGAAAAGTACCCATGGAGGCAGCCATATTGTTTACTCGGCTTCAAGTCATTTAGTAACTTAGTCATTTCGCACCTAGGCCATTTCGTACAATTTTGTACCCACCTTTTGTTTTAATTTCGAACGCACTTCGATCATTTCGTACCCAGTTTAAGAATTTGGTAATTTAGAACCTAGTTTTAATACTATTTTCTTGTGTTGTTTCTCGAATGACAACTGCTTTTGTCCGTAGTTCCAATTGAAATCATGTTAAAGTTTGTCGAAGAATGGCTATGATTGTGTTTTACCATTATTGTTTTTTTTTTTTAAGTTTTAAGTTACAGTTAAAGGATTTTTTTAGGATTTCTCAGTTCATTTCTCACCGAACTCTGCAAAGATTTTCTTCGGCCAATTTGAAATGCTGTAATGTGCCTTAATTTAGAAAAAACTGATTTTCGGCGCCATTGATGTTACGCATCAGTATTTTGTTGTTCTCTTTTTTGTAACAGTTGCCTTGGTGTTAGGTATGTAGATGTGAGGACTAACAGAAATGCCTTTGTCTTAGGTATGTAGATGTGAGGGCTGACAGAAATGGGTTTAACACAAATTGAACTGCGTTAATATTTGCGTTATGCCTCCTAGAAAATCTCAAAATAAAGTATGAAATGTACTTTCCTGATACAGTAGGGACTGCTCGGTTATTAAATCTTTACCAGAAAACAAAGTTTTACAGACTAGTCCATATTAAAAGCTTTTTCATACAATAAATCAAACATGGCTCCGATGGTAAAATCTGCTCTTGAACAGAGAGAAAACATTGTAAGAAAAGGAGAAAATGCTGGTTAGCAGCATTTTCTCCTTTTCCTACAATGTTTTCAACAGCCTTTTTAGCCCTCATGTTTATTCATAAGTGAGATTATTTGGTAAAGGGTGGATCTGTACTATCTTGGGGAACTAGAAATGGAAAACTTAATCTGAATAATGGGTTTTAATTATTTTTCCTCTTAATTTTAGTAAATTACAACATGCGGAGAATAATCACAGTCTTTCGGTGAGGTGCCTCTCCATGCAAATTTCTAAGCCATATCCTACCGTGATGAAATTTTCGTCTCTGGCAAATACAGATTTCGTGATGTTTATTTGCAATTAGCGGGGATTTTAAAATAAAGGATCGGGGAATACGGACCTAGATTATACTTCACGTATCTGCAGGCTAATCTTCGTCTATATTCATCGCAAAACACGTTTACATTAACATAAGGTAAGGTAACATTAATTTTTTATCTAAGATATAATGCATTTATCGGCAGATCGAAGATGCGGATTATTTTCTGCTGGTTTGTCAAATTAAAACCATATTGCATGAAGCATTTACTTGCGTGTTTCCACCTTTGATGTCAGCGCAGGCTGATCTGAGACTAATCTTGCAATACCCCTCCTCTGCCGAGGAATTTTCAGAGAAAGAACATTTGTTTGCACTGTCTGCAAAGGTGCTGTGAAGTGCACATAGCAACCGACGGCTCGCAGATAATCATGTATTACTGCTTTTTCATTTGACCGGTGACCTTACTGTAAAATTTTATCATTTTTTTTGCTGGAGTGACCTTGGGCAAGATAGTTAAAGGCCCGTGCCTAGCACGGTTGAAACCCAGGAAATACATGTATATGTGAGCTGTCCCCGTAAAGTGACTGATATAAGATGGAAGCAGCTTAAATAATCAATCAATCAATCAATCAATCGATCGATCGATCGATCGATCTATAAACTCTTATACATTAAATTCTAGTTTCACACGGAAGTCAGCCATCCTAGGCCTTCCATACCATCATTTACGGTTCTGAGCACAGACTCGTTTATTTTTTGGACAAACTTCGCCTGCTACAACCTGTATAGATAAGCCATGCTCTACTGAATAAAGACTTAATGCATCTGCAATAAATGATAGCAAGCAAGTTAAAAAATAACGATAGAACCATAAATTCCATTTTGTATATCAACCAGTTCTTGGGGAGCTGTCCCCTTCCCCGAAAACTGCTTTTCGAAAACTACCCCAAGGAAATGTCTCCCTCCACCCAGGAAAACTACCGCCAGAAAAACTGCCCTTATCATACTTTCGTGTGTATTTCGTTTTAATTAAAGAATTTTGTCTCACAACCGAATAAATCTAAAGGTAGAATGACCCTTTTACAGTTGTTTTAGCAATAGTAAAAAGTGTCTACCCAGATCAGCCTGTGCGAACTGCTCAGGGTTACCTTGATCGATACTTTCTAGCTGTGTAAAATCTAGATAGCCATGTAAAAAGTAGATAAAAATGATTATAGGTGTATGTAACTAGAAAATATTGATGCATAACACAAATGGCGCTCAAAATCATTCAGGCACACTACAGCATTTCAAATTAACCAAAGTAAATTTATTCCGAACAAGGTGAGAAATGAACTAAGAAGTCTTAAACAGTCCTTAGAATGAAACTTAAAACTTAAAAAAAAAAAATAAATAATCAATAATGGTAAGACACAATCATAGCCATTCTTCGGCGAAATTTAACATAATCGGAGATCTGAACAAAAGCAGTTGTCATTCGAGAAACAAGCTAAGAAAATAGTACTAAAACTAGGTTCTAAACTACCAAAATGATAATAAAAAAATTGGTATGAACTGACCAAAGTGGGTACGAAATGATCGAAGTGAGTACAAAATTACCAAAATATAAAGAATAGGTGGATAGGAAAAAAAAATTGTACGAAATGGCCTAGGAACGAAATGACCTAGTTACGAAATGACTGGAAGACGAGTAAACAATATGGCTGCCTCCATAGGTACTTTTCAAAACCGATTAAAAATACAGTGCCGCCGCTCATGCGGCGCCACAATGAAGAGAAGCAGGAATCTGTCTACGATTCAAACCGGAAACTGTTTGTTACGTCTATGGCTTGCCGCCATAGAATGGAGTGCATTTTCTATCCACCGTAACCAGTGCAACCTTGCAAACGTCACAGGTAGAATTTGGCATGGGGGTACAAGAATTATCAAAATTTCTAAAAATAAAGACAAAACTGGTTACAAAACTGGACGAAAATAAATAAATATGCATCTTTAAATATTTGGCTGACCCATTACCACACAATCCCTACCTTTGACGACCCTGAAGAAGAAGCCTTTAGAAAACATTGTGGGAAAAGGAGAAAATGCTGGTAACCAGCATTTTCTCCTTTTCCCACAATGCTTTCTACCCTTCACAACACAAATTTCAAACTTTCAGTCATTGTTTATTTTGTCGTCTGCAAATGCTTTCGATTTGGACAAGCCTAAAGATTTGTCGTTTGGTAATGAGTTAAACAGTGCAAATTTCCTCAGTAAGTATAGATGCCTGTGGTGTTGCGTTAATAAAAGAATGTAAACTATAAGCCCCATTACGCCACATCTCCATCGATCGCCAAGAAAATTCAAATTTATGGAAGGAACGCGGAATTAGATACCTTAAAAGAACTTCTGAAAATATATTTTTCATGATTACAAACCCGGGTTTTTTTCCCCACTGCTATAAATTAGTTATTGGGCCAAATTTGCCGCTAAATGATGTAAAGGTTCTTTTTTGTCATTCATGCTGAGAGTCTCAAATAAAATTTTCCGGTTTCTGTTTCCACTTCCTTTAAATAATTCCCTTGACGCTATGGGTGATAGGGCTTTTGTGGTCGACATACAACAAGACAACATAATTTGGGATTCTTAAAATCCACTTTGTCTAAAGACTGACTTAATCATTAGGTAGACTAGTCCGTTGATACGGAAAATTGACCGATAGCGCAGGCTGACCTGGGTCGATACTTTTCGCAGATGCATTAAGTTCCCTTTTTACAGAGCACGGCTCAAATAGTGATAAAAAAAGAAAATGACATGTATTGAGTAATCGGTTCAGATTTTTCAATATCAACCTTATTTTTATGTCAGATTAACTTTTTACCATTATGCTTATTTCAGACGCATTTTCTTTTTACTACACCGTTTCCGGGTATCAACTTGTACAATCTAATGTCATTAAAATGCAAATAAAAGTCTATCAGCACTGCAAACCGTCCTCAAAGATCGAAGAAAGAAATTCTCCATTATAAATTCTAAGCTAATGGTTCAAGACAAGCTTTTGTTTGCTTCAAGTGACTGCGACTGGCGGTTTATCACTAATATGAAGGAGCTGTAAGGTTTAGAGATTTTACTAATACGCCAAGTTCATCGACGGTTCTACAAATAAACAAGCAAATACCATCGTTAGTTCGTTTGTATAGTGCATGTAGTTTCATTCTCTTTCAGTTTTTTTTTGTCTAAGATATAATGCATTTATTGGCAGATCGAAGAATGAATAGTAACTGTTAAAATGCCAGGGCATATTTACATTATGGAAGAAATCGGTCGATGCTTTGATTTTTGCCACTTCAATGGTTTCTTTTTTTGTACACAGGAAAGAAAAACAAAAATAGAAGAATGCAATGAGTTGGACAATTAACCTTTCGGTGTCATAGGCGAAAGTACGGAATGTTGCGGACGGCATAGATCAAAATCAGACTGCACAGAACGTGGAGTCTGATCTTGGCTCTATACCCGTCCGTCTGTTGAGTCAAACTTGAAAGATAAAGACCTGAGTTTCAGGGCTCGACAGATGCCCTGAGGTAATGAAGTTATCTCAAAAAAAGAGATATCAAGTTCATGACAATATAACCACGTCCATATTTTTGTCTCTGAATAGCAGACTTTGCGCATATTCATGGTCGTTTGTGTGGGCAAGCCCTCATACCCTAAAAGGGTAAGGGTGGGTTTTGCCAGTAACAGGATGAAACTCTCTTTAAGGTAACTATGTTTTTTTTTCTTAAACTTTCTCGGAATATTTAGCTTGATTTAAGCTATGGTCACATTTACTGTCATGCACGTATTTGTCCGAAGTTAATTTCAACCGTAGTCTACCGTAGTGCTACTACGGTCAACTACGTGAGGTGTGACCATGGCTTTAACGCCTCACCCAAAGACTAATACTATTTTTATTTAGTTTGAGTTGGCTAACAGTACTTCTAACATAGCCGTTGGACTCGATTCCACGGCTGGTCAATTATAACTGAATTACTAAGTCCTAAGATAGAGACGTTAAACAGCGATTCCCGTGTTCATTTTGAACACCACCTATAAATTTTGGCAAAAAGGGAAATTGCTCGTGACGATTTGATTTCTTTTCATCAAAATTCGTGGGCATAGATATTTTTACGGTCACTATTTGTGTTCGATAAGGTTGCAAATAGTTTTTAGTCTGATCTTAATCTAGTATGTTCGTAAAAGCAAACCTGAATGCATCAAATTAGTTAATTGTTAATATCATTAATATAGATCACTAATATAACGTATACTCGTAATGCCATATTTCTATACTCTCTATTAACGGTCGAAGATACAATTCACTGATACTCTTAGGAAGATTCTTCTTATGCGCTTGTTTCATCAAACGGAAGGTATAGATTCAAGATCAGACTGCACATTCTGTGCAGTCTGATCTTGATCTATGCCTTCCACAAAAACCCAAAGCATAGCCAATGACAATGAAAGACGTGTGCATTTAGATTTTTCCTCCTAATTGCATTGCGTTTTTATACGAATATTTACAAAAAAATGAGTTAATAACTTCGCTCTCGAAATTATATGGAATTAATCCGGGGGATCCTAATCTAAAACAAATGGAAATTAATTTCCTGCGAATATTTTTAAGTTCCCTTTGGAGGATAATCGCGGTAAAGAGGTTATCATAAAGGGATATTTATGAGAATAGGAAACACTTCATATATCACGTGGTGGTAGCCCCGTAGTAATGCGTCAAACTATCATTGTATAGCGTAGCTTCAACTTTTAAAGGGGCAATACACCGAATTTCCTTCGATTTTTTTCTATAGGCCCAATAGTGGCCAAAATCCCAGTACAGGTGTTAAAATGTCTGTAAATTTATTTCATACCATTTTAAAAGTATGGAAATTATTGTGAAGATGACAATATGTTATTTTGTATGTGTGTCAAAGTTTTAGTCGCTGATAAAAAAAAGATGAATTTTAAAATCAGGCACTAAGTAAGCAAAAGATGGTGTAAGCTAGGAAAATGTTAACATAGTTTTGATATTAACTTCTCTGCCCGGGACTAACACTTTGCACGACCGGACAAAAACAATTGGTCATCTTCACAATAACATCTATACTTCTACTAAATGGTAAGGGTTAGGTTTGGCTAATTCAAATTGAAATGGAGTTTAACACCCGCTTTGTTTACTTTGGAAGCTACAGTTACTTTGAAAAGATCGAGTGCAAAAATGGCTTGAGATCAAAAACAAAAATAAGGATGATATGTACGAAAATGCAAGGAATTACTGATTTTTTTATAATCTCACAGTAAGATTTCCAACATCGTTAGTAACGGTATAACCGGAATTGTGGCTCGAAGGATAAATACCTTTTAACTCATTATCAAACAACAATATCTTAGGCTTGTCCAAATCGAAAGCATTTGCAGACGACAAAATATTAGTGACTGAAAATTTGAAGAATGTTTTATGAAGTGAAGAAAACATTATGGGAAAAGGAGAAAATGCTGATTTCCAGCATTTTTTCTATTCCCGCAATGTTTTCTAAAAGCATCTCTCTCCGAGTCTTCAAAAGTAGAGATTGTGTAGTAGTGGGTTAAACAAGGAAAAATGATACATAACATTAATGGTGCATGGGTGAATATTGAACCAGCGATAATCCCTAACCAGAAAAAAACTGTGTGAGAGAAAAGGAAGAAAGTTGTGATTTCAGTATTCTCTTTTAAGGTAAGTTCACGCCTTCGGCTCGGGGCGACATGATTCGAACAAGTTTCCAACTCTCATGCCACCTTACGTACCATACAGCCAATACTGTGAACACTTGAATTTCTTGTCTGCAAATCCTTTCAAAATGAACAAGACTAAATTTTTGTCATTTGATTAAGAGCCGAGTTGTCTTAACAGATAAAGGCGGTGGCATATGCCAAAAAGTTCATTATCTCTGCTGCAACTAAACAATTATTTTTGAAAGCCTGGATGAGAGGTTTTAAACCCTGTTTCAATTTCATTTCAAGCCCTTCAACTGTAACAATTTTACGATACTTCAGCTGTCATAATTTAGCATTCTGAAAAGTATCGCTGTTAATTTTGTTTCCTAAATTATAACAGCTCTTACTGGATTTGAAGTAAAATATTGCCTTGAATTAAAAGAAATTATCCGGGAAAATTCCATGCTCTCTGTTTCCATGCTTCTTATGGGGGCGATTTACTTAACCCTTTACACCATAAGGCATTTCTATGGTATCTCTAACTGATCCTAAATAACAGCAAGGATGAAGTTGTTTCGTATGTTTATATGACACCTTTTGATAGCATAGAAAACATTGTGGCAAAAGGTGAAATTGCTCGTGACGAGCAATTTCACCTTTTGCCACAATGTTTTCCAAAGGCTCCTACAAGCAATGCGTAGAAATGGGTATCTATGGAGTAAAGGGTTAAGGCGTATACTTCAAGATCAATATCAAAGTGCCCTCAGTCTGAATTGAAAGTGCTGGATAGGTGGACTGGCCGCCACGATATAATCTAAATAATGCTGAAAACAGCTTTAAACAGCATACATCGAAGTATTTTGTGGAGAGTGTTAAGCACGTTCAGGTTGCATACGCTTAGTCTGAACATGCTCTACACTTTCCGCTAGTCTAATTGCAGTTTCGGTCGTGCACCATTCAATTCGAGTAGCAATTGATTAACCAAGGTATTTATGTTTTGTTTGCAATTTAATTTGTTTAGGATAAGGGTAGACCTTATTAAACCCTTATCCTTAACACGACATGGCCGGTGTAAGGTAGAGAAATGACCCTCCCCTACAAAATGACCCCGGTCATTATTCTACGTATAAAAAAAATATATATCATTACGCCAATAAAAGGGTATGAGCGAGAGAAGCTATTTTCAATCAAAAATAAGTATCTCAACGATCGATGGCCTCGCCCACTGTATTTTAATATGTCATTTCAAATTACATATCTGAGTGCCACCGAAAAACTCATTTGCCTGAGAAAAAATCAGTTTAACTGGATTTATTTCCTTCGGCTTTGCACAAAATCAGATGATACATGGTTATCAAAATTCAGTCTTGAACTCATAGTGGTATTGTCTTCGACAAATACCACAAAATGACCCTAGAAGTCATTTCACTACGTAGAGGAATGGCCCGGGTCATTCCTCTACACCGAGAAATGACCCATGGGTCATTTCTCTACGTAGAGAAATGACCCATAGGTCATTTTGTAGGGGAGGGTCATTCCTCTGCATTTCACCAGCGTGAACATGCTTTTAGATAAAAATGAGACCTATGCCATAATTTTCTTTTAGCCATTTAACCCAATTTGGCTCTTATTCCCTCTGTCATCTGTCACTGTTGCCTGTGGCAGGAAGCGGGCGGATATTTAACACCGGAAATGCCATGTTTATTACATGTGTTACTGACACAGGGAGTGAGCATCTGGTGTGGAGGAACGTGACAATGTGTTCTAATTATATTCTATTGTTCGAAGTCACCTACAGACTTATCATTTAGGTGGGGTAGAATAACACTCCTAAGCGTTTCATTTAACATAACTTTTCGTTGCATGTGACAAATGCCCACTGAAATATTCCAGAAATATGGTCCGGGTGTGTGATAATATTGAAAACCGGTATGTTCCTGATAATTAAGAATAGATTTGTCAAACGGAAACCTCGCACGTTATGAATCGTGAGCGCATATTAATGAAGTTGTCGAGTTTCTAACCGTCTCTTACCTCTTAACCCTTTCCCAAACAATTCCTGGTTTTACCGACCCTGAGGAATAAGCCTTCTGAAAACATTGCGAGAAAAGGAGAACATGCTGCTTACCAGCATTTTCTCCTTTTCCCGCAATGTTTTCTACTCTTCCATGGACAAGTTTCAATTTTTGAGTGGCGTTTTTACCTATTTTGCTGTCTTCAAATGCTTTCAATTTGGACCAGTCTAAAATTTTATCGTTTGGGAAAGAGTTAAACAAACGACACATTTTAGACTTGTCAAGAGAATGAGCCGTGCTCTGTGAAAAGAGCTGTTTACTGCATCAGCAAAAGTATCGACCCCGGTCAGCATGAGCTGGCCGCACAGGCTGACCTGATTCGAAACTTTTCGCTATCAGTCAATTTTCTACATGCCAAAGGACCAGGGATAGACAGACAGACAGACAGACAGACAGACAGACAGACATAGACAGTCAGTAAATAAGTCAGAAAAATGAATGGTTTCCATGCATTGTACGAGCACGTAGTCCTTTGAAATTTTCATATCATTATTAAAACCCGTCTGCGTTGCATTCTGAATGAAACTGCCGTTTTCAATTAGAATTAAAAAAAAGGAAATCTGCAACAGTTGTTGCCATTGTTTCAAAATATTTTCAAAGAATTAGCACAAGCGAAGTAACGTGCGGTATAAACTGTCCTCTATGTAACGTAGGATCCTTGTTCTTCACATTTCAGACGAAAAAGACTTTATCCAGTTAACAAAAAAAAAAACAATCTTTATTAACCCATTACCACACAATCCCTACTTTTGACGCCCCTGAGAAAGAAGCCTTTTGAAAACACTGTGGTGACCAGCATTTTCTCCATTTCCCACAGTGTTTTCTACCCTTCCCAGAGCAAATTTCAGGTATTGAGTCGAGTTAATTTTGTCGTCTGCAAATGTTTTCAATTTGGACTAAAGTTTTCTCGTGTGGTAAAGAGTTAAGGAGGACGAGGTCCGATTTCAAATATCTTAAAAAAGATCAGTTTAATACAGGAAAAGTGCAAACTATACAATATGCAACGTTTGACCTTAATCTGAACATCTCAAAAGCAAAAGGCATCTACAAAACGTCTTAATAAAGACTTTACGTTTTAATTCTTTACCATACAATCGGTTTTAACGACCCTGAGTAAAAGGACCTTTGAAAATATTGTAGAAAATAGTGGTCACCAGCATTTTCTCTATTTTTCACAAAGTTTTCTTCTCTTCCAAAACCAAATTCTAATTTCAGGTTTTTGAGTCAAAGTTATCTTATCGACTGCAAATGCTTTCAATACGGACGGGTCTGTCGTGCAGTAAAGAGTTAACCCTTTTATAAACAACACGTTTTAGACTCTTCCAAACTGAAAGGGTTCGCAGACGACAATTTCAAACTCGGTGAAAATGGTAGAAAGTTCTCCAAATGGGAGGAAAACACTGTGGGAAAAGGAGAAATTGCTCGTTACGAGCAATTTCTCCTTTTCCCACAGTGTTTTCAAAAGACTTGTACTGCAGACACGTAAAACCAGAGTTTGTTTGGGAAAGAGTTAAAGGGATAGATATCATGGTAATATCAGGCTTCACGATTCATCCATAAATCATAAAATGATATTAGGGAGAATCTAAAAGCGATGTCACGCAATGATCTGTACCCTTTTCAAAGAAATTGGATTAAAAAAAATAAAAGGCTTCGGTGGACGGCATAGATCAAGATCAGACTGCACGTTCTGTGCAGTCTGATCTTGATCTATGTTGTCCGCTTTTTTAGTCAAACATATAAGATAATAATCTGTGTCAGCATTATCTCCCGCTAGATGGCATCCTACAAATGCACATCTATCTAATTTGGGCATTCTGGGTACAGAACCGGACTACTTTTCTTCGCAACAACCGTTACTTTCAATTTCAAACTAAATAAACTAAACTTTTATCCAATAAAACGCTAACTACCGCGATTCATTCAGCTACGATCAGCAGTTTAGAGAAATCTGGAGCTAAAACAGGCGTGATTTCTCCTCAATCGCATTGATAAAAGCCATTTACTTCATTGCTACTTTATAGCGCGTATTACTGCAATCCCCCCAAAACTGGGGGAAGTGATGCGTCATAGCAGACGGGTGAGATGTTCGAAGAATAGGCCTATGACATGCGCCGTCAACGACTGTATAAATTTCAGGAAAGTTTATTGTCAGCCACCGTGTTCATGTCTTCGGCATAGGAGTTTAATACATGAACCATACTCTCTGAAAAGGTTGCTTGGCGCACCTGCGAAAACTATCGACCCAGGTTAGTGTGCGCTGTGTGGGCAGGCTGACCTGGGCCGAACATTTTCGTTGTTGGTCCATTTTCTTTGTGTCCAAGACCAGTCTATTTAATGTTTAACCCATTACCACACAATCCCTACTTTTGACGCCCATGAGAAAGAAGCCTTTTGAAAACACTGTGGGAAAAGGAGAAAATGCTGGTAACCAGCATTTTCTCCTTTTCCCACAGTGTTTTCTACCCTTTCCCAGGACAAATTTCAATTTTTTAGTCACCTTTATTTTGTCGTCTGCAAATGCTTACAATTTGGACCAGTCTAAAATTCAGTTGTTAAAAGAAGTGGCTATTAGTATTCCATAATGATGTGATGGCGTAATTGGTGCAATGCATTACGGGAATGCATTAAGTCCCCTATTGCCAGAGCAAAGCTCAGATAAAATCTAAATAATGTGAATAATGTTGTTCTGTGCAGTCTGATCTTGATCTACACTGTCCGCAAAGGTCAGTGAGTCGCGCTTAACACCTTCAAGGTTAAACGAATGCATGGAATGTTGTCCCTTCCCTCAATTCTTAAAAAAAAATGACATATCCAGAACAAGTTTATACAGTAATGGATTTACTGGAAAAGATGAAGGTTAAAAAACCCAGTCACGAATGAAATTTTCTAAGAATGAAATATGTCATACACTTCCATTACTCCGTATTGTTATTGAAGGCACGTTTTTCTTGGAAAAAATATATGACACGGGGAATCTGTTTCGACCAACTGCACAATAAGCGATTGTCAACTTCACAATAATCTCTATGCATATTTTTATATGGTATGATTTAAATTTAGGTGCATTTTAAAACCTTCTTTATTTGCCTTTGGCCGCTACTATGACTTTTGGCGCAAAATCTAAAAACTGCCATAAAAAGGCTACGTAGCCTTTTCAGGGAATGCTATTTTACGTATGTATAAGAGACGTACGAACATGAATCCATGACTCGGTTTTTCTTTTTTAATCACAAATTTTAGATTTTTTTTACAGCCTCGAATACTAAGAAATTATTCTACAGTACAGTTCTCCTTTAGGTTCGAAAAGGGACCGAACTTTCTTTCAAAATAAATGTTGTTTTCAAGGAAAACATAACGGCTACTTCAATATAGCCTTTGACAATTTCCTTTTATTTTTCAGGAAGGTTGATATTTTGTTCAATGGTATCATTTATACATTACTGTTTTCTCTATTGCATATACTACAAAAAAGTCTTTTAGTGCGCCAAAGAGGTGAAATTAACTGTGGCACTCGACCCTTAACTAGAAGACAAAACTCTAGCTTTGTCCAAATTTACAGCATTTGCAGTCGACAATTTCAGTCTGGCTCAAATGGTGCAATTTTTCTTTGAAAGGACTGAAAACATTGTGTGAAAAGGAGAAAATGCTAGAACTAGACCAGCATTTTCTCCTTGTCACACAATGTTTTCAAAAGGTTTTTCTTAAAAGAATCTTTAAAACTATTCTTGTGCGGTAAAGGCTTAAATCGCTATCTTTAATCTTTCTTCAAGGATCTAGAATATTTGATTTTAACTGATCATTTGCAAAGTCATGAAGCGAAAAATTGCTTTTCTCTGTTTTAAGCGCACTGAAGACTCACACCCATTTTTGACAGAGCGAGTTTTTTTCGAAAACAGAAATACTGCGTTTCAACCAATTGTGTGTGTTTTTTTCTTTTTGTTTTGTTCACATGAAGTCATATATCAAAGGTATTACTTACAAATATGTGTGAAGCATATTTACCCTTTTCGTTCGTTTAAACGTATGTCCGCGTACGTGCGTGCGTTTGTTCAATCATCTGTTCTTTCGTCCGTTCATTCGTTCGTTCTCTTACACGCATGCTCGTTAGTTCGTTCGTTCGCACGCTCGCTCTCGCTTGCACGTACGTTCCTTTGTTCTTTCACTCCTTCGGTTGTTGGTTCGTTCGTTGGTTCGTTCGTTTGTACGTTCGTTCATTCTTATCATTATCATTATTAAAATCTGTGTGTCTCCTTTTATCAATATGTCAACTCGATTTTTTCCATGTCCGTCAACCATACTAATATTTGCTTTCCGTCTTCGTATTTACGGCGTTTACAGATTTGATTTTGTGTCGATAAACTCCGATATTCCTCGGCGTCTACTCTCGGCAAAGTCCGTACTGGACATTCAGAACCGAAGAAATAATCAAGAAGTGAGTCAGAAACTCTGCTGGAAGTTTGGCGAAAATAACTAGTCAGCATGGACATAAAGTAATTCTGATACCTCTGAACAAGTTTTACCACTTACACTAAATGTGTGTTGGGTCAAAGGAAACCATACATTGTCGCACATGATTAGGTCGTTTCTTTTTATTTTTTTTTTTCGATCTTAGCTTTTTTTTCAGCGCGAAATAAAATTGTTACCCTTCATGCAAAAAGGAACCTACTGGGATCTACGAAATGTCGGCTCTGGTCAGACTGCGCGAATTGCACAGGCTGACCAGGGTTGACACTTTTCGCTTTCATGACATTTTCAGTATGAAAAGTGGTCATTGTACCTTGTTATACAATGATTTTTGAATTATCAACTTAAACTGACCTATACTATCGTTGATCTGTTTTCATGTAATTGAGGTTGGTCCCTTTTTGCCTGATGGTCACAAATATACTAGACTTTTTTGGAAGTCGTAACTACAGTCCACTAGATCTCAAAAAGATCTATCTTATTTTCTTGACCAAACAAACGGACAAAACAGATTAGAAATCAGACTGCAGTGCACGCTCTGTGCAATCCAGTCATCTTGATATATAATTCCCACAAAAGCCTGTAGTACTGAACGGATTGCAGCACATTTGCGTAAAGCGTCATCATGGACCTGCCTGCTCAGTCCGCCCAGGCTAATTTCCGAGATGGCACTTGACGACATTATATTTTGTGCTATATATACAGTAGACTTGTGCAAAACGGAAAATTATATATAATCGGAAAGTGTCGATTCGGATTGGCCTGCTCGGACTGCGCAGGCTGACCCGAGACGACACTTTACATAGATGTTCCATTGCCCCTTTTCGTGTGTTGTAGGGCATATCACAGTGAATAACACGGTTTCTTTACCACTAAACAGGTTAACAACCCGACAATGGCAGTATCAGAACCAAGAAAGTCAATACGTGGAATTCGACAGTTCTTTTACATAAAGAGTGTCATAAAGATCTTATCTGGTTTATATAACATTTTGGGAGCAATATGGCAGCAGTAAAATAATGAATTTATCGTAAATGTGACATAACCTATGCATATTATACCGAATGTCCCTATAAACTATCTGCTTTAGGTGAACAGTATTTGTTTTATGTATGTATTTGCAGAAAGTAATAAATTTGTAGATGTTCGTAGCACAAAGCCGTGCCTCAATCTTTTCTTTCCTTTCCATTCATTTTCTTTCTTTCTTTCTTTCTTTCTTTCTTTCTATTAATACACCAATACATCACATTACTTTCTTTCTTTCTTTCTATAAATACACCAATTCATCACATTCAATTTCGTTGAAACAAAGCTCTGTGTCACATTCAATTTCGCTGAAACAAAGCTCTGTGTTGCCTTAGTTATTTTAGTTGTAGATTATGCTTATCAAATAGAATTGGTACCTTTATGCACCGACAGTATGTAGAATTGATGCCTTTATTACGACGTCAGTAAGTATCATAGTAAAGTTAGCATTTATTCAACAGCGACATTTCATACATTTAGATTTATCTTGACTTTTCGAAAGTCTTCGTAACTCATCAAATTTACGAAAAAGGTTAAAAAGGTTTCTGTTATTTCGTATTGAGATGACAGAATTTTGTACCCCATACTGAAAGCACATGTATGCACACGGCAAATGACAGTTTGCGAAAATGACGGAATATGTCTTTCATTTGACAGAAAACATGATCGATAAAGGAGACAACGCTGATTACCAGCATTGTCTCCTTTTCATATCAATGTTTTTACAGGCCTTCTTCCTCTAGGTCAAGTATAAAAGCCGGAAACGTTTTCTAAAGTGTCTAAGCGATAAACGAACGTATTGAAGCCAATAGTACCATTGATAAAGTATCATTCAATGAATAATGGAATACGAATTTTTTTATTCTTCCCATTCAGAGCTTTTGAAAATACTGTAAGAGAAGGGACAAATGTCCAGAAAATGTTTGCTTTGAATGTTTCTATTTCATGCAGTTTGTTAACGTCGTGGATGTGAAAAAAAAACCTCTGTACAGCAATATTGTGACGTGAGCAGCAGGAATCTAATGGACTTTCCGGAACACGCCTATTGGTGAAGAATTCATCTTACCCTTTCATACATCTTTTTAATAATTACATTCTACATACACTGAACAAATATTTGTCTAGGCCATTAACCTCAGAATGCTAAAGACATGTAAATAGAAATGGCATTTTTCTCGAGTAGGAAAAGAGCCAATTATCTAAACTTTATGACCGTTCCGACAACCTCACAAGTTATATAAAGTACATTATGAATCAACGCTGCTGCTGTCGCATAGAATCAATACTTCACTGATGCAAATTCAGTTGGAGAGCCCTTGGGAGGGGAAGGGACAAATGACCCATATTCTACGTTTCGTGACTTCAGGTGTTTTACCTCCTTTTGCTACATGTACATCTAATATCTAGACTTTAAAAAAAAAAAACACTATAATTGACCCTCAGCAGCTTTTGCTTCAACCCTTTACCTGATTTGCCAATTAAAGACTCTTCCATTTCAGCAGCAAGTAAAGATTTGATGTTAAAAATATGGACAAATGAGGATACAAATTTCTGACTGAGTGGAAAACATTATGGGAAAGGGAGAAATTGCTCGTGGCGAGCAATTTCTCCTTTTCCCACAATGTTTTCAAAAGCTGTCTGATGTTGATATGTCAAAATGAGTATCTATGGAGTAAAGGGTTAAAAAAAAAAACAAACAAGAGCTTGATGAATTTGCGGGTTTCAAAAAGTGTGAAACAGTGTGTCATACCTAAACGAAAACAAAAAAATATACGCTTCATTCCCTTAACAATGATGGAAAAAAAAGACATAATCAGATTTTTGTATGAAAGTGCTTCGCAATTTCATACAGTGCATGTGATTCGGTTTGTTTTTTTTTCATACCTCCATGTAAACAAAACAACAACAACAACAAAAAAAGCCTCTTCAATCTCTTCATTCTTACATGTATATGTGATTATATGTGACCTATCACGCGAAAAGGGACTATCAGGGAATTCTCACATCAATTAGATGAAAACAGATCAACAACAGTGAAGGTCAATTTAAGTTGTTAGTTCAAAAATGATTGTATAACAAGGTACAATGACCACTTTTCATACAGAAAATATCATAACAGCGAAAAGTATCAATTCTGGTCAGACTGCGCAGTTCGAGCAGTCTGACCAAGGTTTATACTTTCGCAGTTGCCAGAAGGTCCCTTTTGCGTGATGGGTCACATTTTTTTAACTTAATTCATCATAGGTATACATCACAGCCTACACATAAAAGTTCGATCTTTTTCGGGGGTGGAAAAAAAAAAAAACGTTCCAATTAAACTCAGATTTTATTTTCTAGGCTTATAGACAGCGGACGGTTTATAGCAAAGATTAGACTGCACGTTCTGTGCAGTCTGATCTTGATCTATATATTCCGCAAAAGAGATGCATCATACCCATCTGTTTTCGCCTATGACGCTCAAAGAGCCAATATCTGAGACCAAATATCATTTTGATGGCTCACATAATCGTGTCTTTTTACGATAAATATTATTCACGTATTTTTTTTGTTTTTCCCCCTGTTTGAAATACTCTTTATGAAGATGAAATATAGAATCCTGTTTTTTCTTTTCATACAAAGACATTCTCTAAATTCATGCTACCATTCGACAGCCCAAACGAGTAATAAAACTTTAGTACTTATGTTATAACGCTTTATTCGCTGCGGTACGATAGTCCTGTTTATCACTTAAAAACACCAAACAACTAATGTCAATATCTTAAGAAAATGCCAAGCCCAGTAATTCAGTCGGAAACGTACAGGGCTGGTACCTAGGGGGTCCCTGGTTATGTTCTCCGGCTCGGCCAATTTCTTTCCGAATTTTGATGATAGCCAGTAGGACAGGATTCATTCGCCTCTCATCTCCCATTCCTGGTCATTTTTTTCAACGATGGTTATGCGGGTAAGTAGCATTGAGAGAATCTTTTGTAAAATATTCGTAAAAAAAAACTCCAAAAACAGGGATGCATAGATAGGTGCACTGGTCAATGTGATGTAACTAAATCGTTATTGGGGGAAAAAAGTAAAAAAACGGGGCCAAATCAATCTTAAAAGAGTACACTGGATAGAGATTATTCAATTTTGTTTCATATTAGGTTTCTAATACTATTGAACATTGTAGATATTAGATTAAACTGTTAATTCGATGTCATCTGGTTGTGATAAACAATCCCTGGAAAATCATCAAATGTTGTACTCGAAAATTGAATCAGATAAGTTCAATCACACAGTTGAAATATGTTTAAAAACTCTACAGTAGCATTTGAACTTTACAATATTGAGTTATGGGAATTGAACTTTCAACAAAACGGGAAAACAGTCTCTCTTTTTCTCATTTTTGCAGGCTTTGAAAAACATTTTTTCAATACTTTTCTCTACGGCACAAACCTACAAGGGGCTGCAAAGACCGAGATCAAAACAATTCCAGTCGCCGACACATTATTAACCTTTTTTTTAATCACAGTCTCGTGTTTTCATGACCCTAAGATAGGTGTCTGGGAAAAAAATAATTGTGGGAAAAGGAGAAAATGCTGGTAACCAGCATTTTCTCCTTTTCCAACATTGCTTTCTATCATTTCAAAGATAGGTCCCATCGTTTGAGCAATATACAATTCGTCGTCTACAAATGCTTTCACTCTGTTGTTTGGTAAACAGTAAAAAATCCTTTACAAAAATGCTTAATGCCCTTTGCACTCTTTTTTTTTATCTTACTCGTACATACACTTAACCCATTACCACACAATCCCTACTTTTGACGACCCTGAAAAAGAATCCTTTAGAAATCCTTTAGAAAACATTGTGGGAAAAGGAGAAAATGCTGGTAACCAGCATTTTCTCCTTTTCCCACAATGTTTTCTACCCTTTACAAAACTAATTTTTTTTTTTTTTAACTTTCATTTTGTGGTCTGCAAATGCTTTCGATTTGGACAAATCTAAGATTTTGTCGTTTGGTATAATGAGTTCAGACCTTAAAGAATAGTCTCTTCAAATCATCATGGACAAAGCTGAAAACAAAGGTTACGAACATTTTCTCCTTTTCCTTCAATGTCTTCAATTATTTCAAAGGCAAATCCCATGATGTAGTGTCAAGTTCAATACTTTCAACAGTATATTTTTTTTCGTCTGGTAAAAAATTAACTCTTCTGGCGCTAAATATAATTATTATATACTTGACCTATTTCAATAACAAAAAAAATACAATTCGTTGAGCCTCTGAGAAAGACTTTCCTCTTCAGGTTTAACTTAAATTACGGATGGTGTAGATCAAAGATCAGACTGCACGTTCTGTGCAGTCAGATCTTGATCTTTGCCGTCCGTAAAAGGTTCTTGTTACTTGTCTTTGGCGCTGAAAGGACCACACGCCAAAACCTGAAAAAAACAGACGTCCCTAACTTACACCGTAAATTGATTTTAGTCTACCATCAATCGCTGTACGGCGTCCCTTGGTACTTATAAAAGCGTCATAATTCCAAATATCGTATTGAAACGGGTGCCAGGTTTCAAGATACGCGAATAAACCGAGGGCAATAGATAATCATCTATTTAACCTGTGCTCTTGTAAAAGGGGGCTCATTGCATCTCTGTGGTGCACTATATCAAGCAAGACCAGCATCAGAGAACTCAAGACCAACTTCTTGTTTGACCCTTTACTCCACAAATACTCATTTCTAAGCACTGCCTGTAGGAGCCTTTTGAAAACATTGTGACAAAAGATGAAATTGCTTGTGACGAGCAATTTCACCTTTTGTCACATCGTTTTCTATGCTATCAAAAGGTGTCATATACACATAAGAAGTGGCATCATCCTTGCTGTTATTTAGGGTCAATTAGAGATACCATAGAAATGTCTTATGGGGTAAAGGGTTAAAGTGACTTAATCAGGAAGAATAGTCTTTGGACAAAGAGAAAATTGACCAATGGCGAAAAGTTTTGATTCAGGTTGGCCTGCACGGATTGCACACAGGCTAACTTGGACCAACACTTTTCGCAATAGCATTAAGCCCCCTTTTGTCAGATCGTTGACTCTTTTTTTTTTCGTGTTTCTTTGTTACTTGATATCGGTACATTTTCTGCGCATTTTGCAACTTCTCTACCCAGTCCATTTTTAACTTCATTCAAAGTCTTTGTCTAGATTTAGAATGTAACGCGATTTCTGGGTTCGTTTTCACCAACCATTCTTAAGAACATTCTTAGTCTTATTTTTCAAAATTTTGTCAATGTGAAAGTAAAGAAATTCTGATGGTTTAGCCAATCAGAAGATCTGTTACTTTCACAGTCAGGAAATCTTGGAAACCAAAACCAAGCCCGTTCTTAAGAATGGTTGGTGAATATGGACCAAGCTGATTGGCTTAACCGTTTTTGTTAAATTCAATCATACATGAAAATGGGCTGAGTTCAGAATGAATTAAGCCGATGATGGTGTCGGATGAGAAGACAGTATAAAGACTTTAATGTAATAGTCAGAGACAATGAAAAACTCTTAAGTTCAGAAGTTACTCAATAAAGTTTAACAAATTTTGTGTGTTCACCGTGGAAATTCATGCTTGGTTGAGATGAGCACGAACAATTTTATAAGCAGTTACCAAGCATTAGCATTAACTTAGCATTAACGCTTGTACCAAAAGCCCAGTTTGGCATATACCCAGTTTTCGCATATCCGAGCGGAGTATGAACACAGTAGAACACGAGGTTAGTTAAATGTACAAACCAGTTTAATATGACTCGGTTTCAGCCTAACTTTAGCATGATCTCAGCTGAGAATTACCTGTATCCGGGCATTGATTCAGTAGAGCATGAATTCAGTAGGGCATGGATTCAGTAGCGTACATGTTTGTATATGCCATGAATATCATTCTAACTAATGTCTGTGGTAAGAAATGGGTCTGATGTGTATATTAACTAATGAAATAATAATAATGGGTGCATTTTTACCGATTCCACATCAAAGAAACATGTGTCATGAATAAAAAAAATCTCTGTTAGCAATGTATTTTGATCGCATCTCCAATTGTAAAAGCAACGCCAATAATTGAATCATTAGATCATGGATCGAGTTCCCATAGCAACGATTTCAAATGAAATAATATTGTCAGAGATGTCAATAATTGCCGGGATTTATAAACTACAAAATCAAGTAAGAATTATACCACTCTTCCCGCTCTTCCAATTCAACATCGCCTGCAGATATTGTGCACATTGAAAATATTAAATGCTGTCGATTACTGCATCATGATTGAACATCTGTTGCTATGACAACAGCATTGACAAGGAAGGTATCGATATTACCGAGTGACCTTAGAATAATAACACCTGCAGACGAAATCTTTCGCTCTGTTCATGACTACTTTTTTGAAGATTGTAACAAAAGAAGAAACTGCTCGTGACGAGCAGTTTCTTCTTTTTTCACATTGTTTTACATATTAATATATCTGTCTATCAAACCAAAATTATCTATATTTAACAAAGGTTACCTTGTATTGTTTGCTGGAATATCTTTCATATAGATCGTGAGTCTAATGTCGTAATTAAAGCAAACTGTAATGGAGTATGAATACCTGCGCACTCATTACCTTATTTTGCAAAGAAATAAGTGCATGCATTTAATGGTTGACTTCGTACGTTAAACTTTAACTTGGTGCCTTTTGCTAGACATTTTGATCTTTCTTCCGGTAGCACGTCGCTCACAAATCACCAAGGCAAATTGAGAAAATAACATTTGTAAAGAGCTACCTAAAGCAATCCCGCGTGTTGTCATCAGTGATCATATGGTATAATAATGTACTACAGTTCTTTTATGTGTCATCTGTTTCTTTTAGATCCCATATCCTTCACTTATTGCAGGAAGAAACTACTCTACGGAGGGGTCTGTAGTTTGACTCCTGTCACTCATAGACTATTTTGCATAGCCAAGGGATTTACATGTAAGAGTGTACAGCCAATTACCCGCCCCCGGTAACCAAAAATGAAAAAAAAAAGTATCTTTTCTACGCTAACAGGTATTCTCCTTATTCTTTGGACAACTGATGGCTAAATCATTTGTCTACCAGAAAAACACGACTCTTTGTCAGTGGCCAATGTAGTCTGGCTGCTTCAGTCCTTCAAACTTGTAAACTCTCTCGAAAATCTTCGCCAATAACAAGAATTCGCCGGTCGCGCAATTAAACCTATGAAATTTCTCGTTCCAAACAATGTCACGTGACAAAAAGTGTGAGCAGCGGTACGAAATTTCATTGGTTGGATGCACAACTGTCAGTACCTATCAACCAATGAAATTTCTCGTTCCAAACAATGTTACGTGACACAAGATGTCGGCAGCTGTTTGAAATTTGCATCTTGATTAATAAATCCATAAATTCCGAGGCGATTCGACTTTGTTCAACACACACTATAGGTCAGTGATATTTTAAAACATGTTTTATGGGTGTCTGCCACTAATACTGTGTTTCATTGGGGGACTATTTGGTAATTTAAGAATAAGACCTCTAATAGATGATTTTTTTTTCCACATATATGCATTTGTAGAATAATTCTTTTTGACATACAATATTCCAGAAAAAGGTGAAAAATGCCGGTTACCGACATATTTTCTTTTTTTTTTTTACCACGATATTTTTAAAATACTTCTACCCTAGTGTCGTTTAAACTCGAGATTGAATGATAAAAGGTCAATACAGAAGCTGGATATTGCTTGTAAATGACATGTTCCCTAGACGCATGCGCAGCAATGAAAATTGACACTGCTCTAACTGTATTACATTACTGGACATCAATCACAGACTATTTATTTGTAACATTTATAAAACAAAGTATGACATAATATCCAATTATGAAAATCTGTTGCCGACGTCTGTATTGTGTTATTTTCCTGAAATACAACAATAACGTGAGTTATTGTAATGTGCTATGGAAATGGTTTTGATGGTACATAATTGGTATGTCGATTCCATTCTATTTTTATGCAACTTTTTTATCATAAACACCATCTGTAGTTGACATCTTAATCTATTACCTCTCACATCACCATCCCAATTGTTAACATTTTAGGGAAAGAAGGCTTTAAAGAAAATTTGGTAAATGGAAAAAATGCTGGTGACCTTTTCCCACATTGTTTCCTACATTTCAAAGGCAATTTCACCACTCGAGCTATGGATACTTTTTCGTCTGCAAGAACTTTATAACAAATCTAACTCCACAAATCTTTCATGAACACATTGATTAAATTAGCCGGCACAGATCGACGAGGGTTTCACCACTATATTCCAGTTAGTCCTATGTCACAACAGTAAATTATTCTGATAAAACTATAATTTTGGTTGCTCCAACTTAAAAAAAAATGTGTATTCAGTGAACAACAAATTATCATCACGATGTGCTATATCTATGTACTGAATAATTTTGTTATGATGATTAAAAAGACGTGAAAAAAAAGCTGGCCAGTTAATCGAAAAATATATGGAACTTTGCTTGGTTGTTTTTTATTAAAGTTTACATCGTTTTTTGAATGTTCATGTATTTCAGTCCTTGCTGTTAAAATATGTAAAAGTTGTTTGTTTTGATTTTGTAACTCCGATATCAACATTATTCTAATATTATAGCGGCGGCCTGTACATCTACCAGTGCCTTCCTGAGAAAGTACTATAGTCAACATACCTTGGGCAGCAGGCATTTTCTAACGTTTGCATCACCCAGTCAATTTTTCTCCCAAGTCACATATCAATTTATTATTATGCTTTTAGCGTTTTATCCTAATTTTACATTAGTGAGCTGCATGGATAAAATCTGATACATGAAAGACTGGTTTAGAACGGCTCGAGAACATAATTCAATTTTGTGTCAAAGTGGAAAGGTTTTGTCCTCGATTTTATCAATCTTTTATTGAACAAATTTGAAGACGATCTTTGGAAAATCCTATTATCCCTTTGAACACCATGAGCGAAAAAAGAGTCTTTTGCAGACAGCATAGATCAAGATCAGACTGCACAAAAAGTGCAGTCTGATCTTGTATCTATACCGTCTGCCTGTTCAGTAAAGCCTGTCAGACAACGAAACTTTCTAAATCTCAGCAGGTTGTAGTTTTAGCCGTCGAAAAGGTTGAGTTGATATCTGTATTTCATGCTGGAAGCATTAAGGATAAAGTTAAAAGGAGTTTATTGACCTCCAGCGAATCGTACAAAATGTTCTTTACCTTCTATATTTGCCAAGTTTGCGTCTTGCAGCACGCAACGCTTTTTAAACATTGATATAAAAGTAACATTTGCTCTTTCTGCTACCATGTTAGTATGTTCATCAAGATATTTCAGTGAAACTCTTGACGACAATCCATGTTTTAACAGGATATTTCCAAAGCAGTCTGCATCAAAAGTTGTTTCAGGAAGTATCGAATATAAATCCCTTACCACGGAATTCCCCAAGGAAAAAACGATTTTACAACATTGTGGGAAAAGAAAAAAATGCTGGTAATCAGCATTTCCTCCTTTTGTCATAAAGTTTTCAAACCATTTCAAAGACAACCTTCATAATTTGAAACATACGTTCATGTTCATATATGTTATATGCAAATACTCTTTAAATAGATGAGTTAACCCATTACCACACAATCCCTACTTTTGACGCCCCTGAGAGAGAAGCCTTTAGAAAACATTGTGGGAAAAGGAGAAAATGCTGGTAACCAGCATTTTCTCCTTTTCCCACAGTGTTTTGTACCCTTCACAAAACAAATTTCAAATTTTCTTTAAATAGATAAGTTAAACAAGGCCAGCACAGAATTAAAAAGGGATAACTTTAGCCCTTTATCACACAATCCTGAGTTTTAAGGACCCTTAGAAAGAAAGCCTTTTGAAAACATTGTGGGAAAAAGAGAAAATGCTGGTAACCAGCATTTTCTCCTTTTCCCACAATCTTTTCCACCCCTTAAGAAACAAGTGTCATTACCTTAGTGACATTTAATTTGTCACATCCAAAAGCTTTCGATTTGGAGAAGTCTAAACTTTTGTTGTTTGGTAGAGTTAAAAAGTATTCAAGAATCGTCACGTGACAATCCAAACCAGGAAAGAGGTAGCACAGATTCCCAGTGACCGATTCTAAAAGGCTCATCACGGAAGAAATATTTCTCTGAATCGAAAAATATTACATGCTTCCATTACTCCTCATTGTTATGGGCAACACGTCTTTCTTGGAAAATTTATAAGTCGAGGTCTTTACATTGACCCCGTAATTGACACGATGAATTTGAATTTTCTTTTAAATTTATTCTATTCTTAGGAAAAGAAAAAAAAAACATTTAACCTCCAGAAGGAAAATATTCCATGCTTTTACAGTCCAATTGAAGAAGGCTTTAAAGCATGGTGGAAAATGAGAAAACACTAGTAACAAGCATTTTCTCCTTTTTTTTTCCACAATGCTTTCTATATACAATCAAAGAAAAATAATAAGGCCTGCAACACGTGAACAGGGACATTTGCGTAAGGTGTAGTCCTGGTTCAGCATGCACAGTCCGCGCAGGCTAACCCGAGACGGCGCTTTTCGTTTGCGCAATCCAACTGTAGCACAAAATCTAATGTAGTCGTACAATGCCGTCCGTCTCCGATTAGCCTGTGCGGATTGCACAGGCTAATCCAAGACAGCACTTTACGCAAATGTCCGGATGCCCTTTTTCCTGTGTTGCAGGATGTACCATTTTAGCCACATTTAATTTCTCGTCTACAAGTCCTTTCATTTTAAACGAGCCCAAAACTTTATCGTTTGGGTAGGTAGTATCATTTTTTAAAGCACAAAAGGCGATTCTATTTGGTCTTGCCAACAGTGCGCATTCTGATCAATGATGACCAGGTTTTATCAAACATGCAGTTTGATTTTCTATCAACAGCTTCTTGAGTTTTCCTCTCTCTTTTTTTTAGATAATCTGGCGAAAGAAGCCAAAGTGGGACAATCCGAGTGTTTCTTCCGACCCTTATATACTCTCTCAAAAAAGAAACGCAACATACAGAAAATAGGAAATTTACTTCATATATTATTTTCATAATTTATGATATAAATAATTTACACAGGAATGCAAAAATTGGCACACTTCTTGTTCATGAGTTCTTTTACCTTGGAATATCACAGTTTGTCACATATTGTCAATAAATCACTCATAAATCATATAAATAATATATGAAGTAAATTTCCTATTTTCTGTATGTTGCGTTTCTTTTTTGAGAGAGTATATATCCAATTTACTAATATGGCGCATCATGATGTTTCTGTAAAATTTTGGATAAATGTTATCCATAATGATCCGTTTTGAAGTACATGGGTGAATACTAATAGAATATAGCCAAGATGAAACTTTTTTATTTCAAATTATCCGTTTTATTTCAAAATGCATGGTTTTAACAGTGCAGTGTATTATCCCTAATTTTTAAGACAGTCAAATAAATACCCTTGGAACTATTGCTGGAAAAGTCAAAATCTCTGTCTGCTACAATATTTTCACATGTTCTATCGTGGTTTGTGTCTAAAAATATTCCAAAGATACGTTTAGTTTATAACATATTTAATTAACATCGATTGAGAAACAAGTTCTAACAACTTATATTAATCTCTCTCATTTCTATTTCCTGGGAACTACACCAGTACTGGCGCCGAATGTGTGGGCCAATAAAAAATCCCGGGTATCGAACTCAGGACCTTATGGTTACGAGGTCGACGCTCTACCTCATAGCCACGGACACCACACAAGATATGTTAAAAATTTCTGTCGCAACTTTAAGTTATTCTCTGGCAAATGGAGGTTTGTCGTATGTCAATGATGCATCATGCCAAGCAAGTCATCACATAATTATGGACCCATCCATTGCTTTTTTTCCTTTCAAACAACAGTATCAATCATGGGATAGAACAGTTCTTTGACCTACAGGTAATCGACAAAGAGCAAAAAATATCGACCCTGGTCAGCCTGCGCGCACTGCGCAGGCTGACCAGGGTCGATATTTTTTGCAGATGTATTAAACCCCCTTTTGGCAAAGTATGCGCCATTTTAGAAAGAAATTTATCCTCAGAGTAGAGTTTTTCACTCTTCAAAGATAAAAAAGGGAAGAAAGTATGTCTAGCTGGGAGGGAAATCTGGCACAATTCTCTGTTTGTAGTTTGCCTTTGATCTTGTCTAAAATAGTTCGTCATTTCATGGAATAAATTGTCGAGAGAGCACAACTTGCCCTGCCTTGCAAGTAACTGGTTTGTATTTGCAAATGATAGAGCCTCGAGACAACTTGATAATTGTTTCGAAAGAGATATTTTCTTTCTTTTATATAAAAAAAAAAGAAAAAAAAATAGGACTAATGTTTTCTGGCGAAGTGATATAGGTAAATTTATGTGAACTAAAGTTTAACGCATTTCCGCAGTGCATTATACTAAGAAGCTGATTACATAAATTTAGATCAATGAAATCGATTTTGTCAAAAAAACGAACAAATTACAGGATAGACTGGTCATTTGACCTACACTGAAATATTGACCAATATAAGTAAGTTTCTACCTCGTTGTCTGCGCATGTCATATTCTTCGAAGATTCGACCTGTCTTATATGACGCATCAGTATATAGCCCCGAAAGCGGGCAGACTGTAATATTACGCTGTGTAAAGTAGCAATGTAGAAAATAGCTTTTATCAATACGTTTCAGGAGAAATGAGACCTGCTTTAGGTCCAGATTTCTCTAAACTGCTGATCATAGCTGAGTGAATTGCACGAGGTAGCGTTTTATTGAGTATAGTTTATTTTAGTTTGAAATTCATAGTAACGGTTGTCGCGTAGGAAAGTGGTTCGGTTCTGTACCCAGGATGCCCAAATTAGATAGATGAGTATTTATAGAACGCCATCTAGCGGGAGATAATGGTTTCTACCTGAGTCAGCCTGCGCGGGTTGTGCAATCTGATATGAGTAGATAGTTTTTTTTTTTGCAGTTGCATTCAACTTCATTTACAAAGAGCATTACCACAGAATTCCTCGACAGCCATTTTATATGTCGATAGTCGTAACAAATATGGAATTTGACCAGTATTTTAACCCATTACCACACAATCCCTACTTTTGACGCCCCTGAGAAAGAAGCCTTTAGAAAACATTGTGAGAAAAGGAGAAAATGCTGGTAACCAGCATTTTCTCCTTTTCCCACAATCTTTTCTACCCTTCACAAAACAAATTTCAAATTTTCGGTCACTTTTATTTTGTCGTCTGCAAATGCTTTCGATTTGGACAAACGTAAAATTTTGTCGTTTGGTAATGAGTTAAACCAACTAATCAATGCTGTCCTCAAACGGAAGCTAATCTTGGAATGCAAACATGTTACACTAAAATGAATAAATAAATAAAAATATCCGTGTTCTGATTAAATTGAAAATCTTTCTGATCCAAAGAATAGTTCACTGTATGAGCTGAGAATTACGTCAGAGAATTAGAGATTTTTGTTTGAACTTGCCCCTGTTTAGTTTCAAAACTTAAATTGAAGAAAGCCAGTTCTATAATTTGAAATTAGAAACAAATTTAAAAAAGGTTGGCGAAGAAAACTGAAGACTTAATTAATTAACCCTTTACCACACAATGACGACTTTAAACACCCCTGAAAGGCTTTTGAAAAAAAATGTGGGAAAAGGAGAAAATGCTGATTACCAGCATTTTCTCCTTTTCCAACAATGTTTTCTTCCCTTTCGAAGAAAAATCATTTCATATGAACCACACTGAAACTGTCACCAGCAAATGCTTTCAATTCGGACAGGTCTAAAATCTCGTCATGTGGTAAAAGGTTAACCCTTAAAGTATTGGAACCGACTTACTTGTTTTTGTAGACGGTGTAGATCAAGATCAGACTGCAAAGAACGTGCAGTCTGATCTTAGATCTACACTACCCACTATTTTGTTACATATTCTGGCAAAGAAAAAACTTGGTACAGCAATAAAGCAGATGATTTTCCTATTTAAAAATGTCTCGTGTAATTCAGCACTTTAAGGGTTAAAGTCACTGAATACAATTGTATGACTTAATGTGTAACAGGCATAATAGTACAAGTTACATTACATAAAAGCAGAAACATATTTGAGCAATGTTTTGTGAAAAGATGCGTTAGTAGCATCTGGAAAATGAATCAATCTTTGTCAGCCTCCATAGTCCGAGCAGGATGACAAAGGTCGATATGTTATGCTACAGGTAAGTTCTCAGCCCGTCAAAGCATCATTCTACCGCATGGTTTGGCCGTTCTTTTCTTTTCTTGTATCTAAATGTATCTAAAGTACGCAAAGAATTTGTATATATGATCCATTATGGCGAGTCCTCCATTTTCCATAGTGCTACAAAAGTGTTCTTTATTGCATGTATCATATGTGCTTTAAATTGATACAGCTGGTAACAGAGACCGATCTTAAAACAATAATGGAACCCCCAGTGCACACTTCTTTGGAAACCATTCACCAAAGAAATTTTCCAGGGAATTCAAACATACAGACATTCATCTACGATCAATTACAATTGACATTCTACGCACAAATGCACTTTATACCATTCTCCTGGGGATACCTCTGTGTCTTTTTTTCTGTACTGATGGAGGAAATAAAATAGGTGAAATTGCATTATTCTTGCACTACCTTGATGAATAAAGCTTCCCTAAAAATGGTACAGGAGAAAATGTTTGTGAACAGAAAATATATTTCAGCTGTGCTCTATGAAGATGCGGTTTAACTGATGACAATATTCTAGGCTTCTCCAAATCACTCGCATTTGCAGACGACAAAATTTAAGTAACTCAAAATTTGAAATTTGTTTTATGAAGGGTAGAAACATGTGATGGGTCACATATTCGTGAGAAATAAAGTATAACATCAGCACTGTATTCAATGTTTCTTTTGAATAACAATGGTCCTGTGACCACTGAAATGAAACCAAAGCATTGTCGTTGTCAATGTCTGTTTCTTTTCCAATAGCATTTTTATGAAATGTACCGCAAACATCAATATAGATAAAAAGAAACAATAATTTTTCCATCAAAAGAAATCAGCATACACTGTGAAAGTCGAAAAGAGTGGGCAAATAAAGCTTATAACGTTAATTTGATTTTGCTTTAAGTTGTATGGCATTTATTTTTCCCGTGATATTAATTCATACTTAATAATTCCGAAACTGCCTTTTACTTAGTTCGTTTTAAGTTCAAACGGCAATGTTATATGAGGTTTTTTAATGTGTGTCGTTTACAGAATTTATAACCTTTTTTTTTTTGTGAACATCAGTGCTTCATACATAAAAACGACGGGGTAAAAAATGGGAACAAACTTGAAAGGTCTGTACAATATGTGAAGAATAAAGGTTAATTATCTTCTAGTAAACAATTCTGTCTCCATCTAGCAATAGCACTATTTCCAACTGCATTTTATCTGAACAGATAAAAGTAATTTTTAAAACCAAGGGATACAGTTTGCAACACATGGGAGGAGTTTGTAAAACAAACAGCCCATATTTAACTTATTTACCGTAGCTTGCCAACATTATGATAGCACCAAAAAGCTCTCTGAAGTGATGTATTCAAGATCCAAAATCGTGCAGGCCAAAGGCAATGAAAACAAAGGTGCATAAAATGCATAAATAATCTTTTAAATATAAAGTGGTCTCTTTATCCAACCCCTGAACGATAAAGACTTTTGAAGAAATTTATTTTGAGCGCTGGAAATATTAGATATGTATTGAAACACTCGTTTGTAAGATCCAAATTAAACTACAGAATTTCAATGTTTTTTTTAAATGGAAAACAAATATCGTCCGTTTAGTTCCAAAACAAGCTGTAGATACAACTTTTTGGAAGTAAACGCACGATATAAGAACCATGTGTGGATGCGAACGCACGGCTGCTTTTGGTGAAAATCAAAGTCGCAAAAAAAGGTATATTTGTGTCAAAAATAGTTTGATTTTTACCTCCCCCTGTTGTAGAGATTTCTATCTTAAAGCTAAGTAAGTACCCATGAAAGTTTGAAGTTAATGTCATCTCTGAAACAGATATTTCAATCTGTCTACGATTTTGAAAGTTCTATGTCGATAAAGGAGCATAATTGTGCCAAAAATATTTTGATGGTTACTCGCCCCCGTTGTAAATGTTCCCCTTTTTGATCGTTCACAATTTGTCTGAGTTTGAAGTAAAAATCTTCAGTATTAATAGAGATATCATATTATTTTTTGCTAGATGATGACCTATTCGGTTTAGCCAATCAGGACTTGTGTTACTGTCAAACATAGAAAATCTTGAAGAACAAGACTTCTTAAGAATGTTCAGGGAATATGGACCGAGGACGCAGACGACAACGAAGTCACATTACCTCGACGTTTTCTTCGAAAGCAGTCGAACTTAAAAAAAGTTCCTTTTCCAACAAACAGTAAAAGGCCCAGATGTTGCTATTTCAAAATCGTTTTCACATAAGAAATTATGAGTTATAGACAACATATATGTGAAGAATTACCTTACTGCAGACTGCTTACAAAGGTTTACCGAGTCAAGCATGGCAACCTAAGTTTGATTTTTTTACTAAACAAGATAACATGCTTCAACTAGTCAAGCTTGAAAGCATTTGCAGAGGACACAAAAAATTTGACTCAAACCCTGAAAGTTGATTTGGAAGGGTTGAAAACATCGTGGCAAGAAGAGAGTATGCAGGTTACCAGAGTTTTCTCTTTTTCCCAGAATCTTTTTAGAAGTTTTTCTTTCTCTAGATGTTGTAAAGTCTGAATTCTGTGGTAAAGGATTGGGAGTTGATTAATAAATACAAAACTTACAGAGATATTTTAAGTAAGTACTCACGTATTCGAGAAATAAATCCACTTTGTTGAAGGTAGGCCTGACTTACAAACATCCGTCAGTGAAGTGCGAATAAAACACACAAACAGTAGTTATTCTATATCAAATTGTTTACCTCCAGAATGTGCCGTTTTTCACGTCTTGCAGCAAACCTTTTTTGAAACATCGTTGCAAATATATTCCGATAGCTTAAAACACTTAAATAGACAAAGGCAACTGCTTAACTGCACTTATTTAGTCCTATTTTTAGACCGACTATATCAATTTGGTTTATTCGGCGCCCTGGAGGTTAAAGACCGGAGATATGGGTTGGGTCACCAAATCTGCTTCGACGGAAATGAAATATACCTGACACTTGCAGGTGCAAAGCAATCTACGTCATCATTACGTCATTCACTGCCAAGTGACACCGACTTCGAAAATACCCCTGCCACCTACATATAAACTCGTCCAAGACTTATAATTCTAACGGCCGTTACAAACCTGGATTCCAAGATCAGACTTGCTTTGATCTGCATCGTTTGCAAATGTCGTCAGTTTGTACAACTAGTAAAGAATATAATAGATATCTATATAGATCTAGCAACAAGTCCAAATTATAGTAGATCTATATATTAATGTAAAGCAAAATTTCAGACTTCTGAAAAGCATTTTCAAGACGCGACATGTGGTGATATGATCTACCGTCGGAATATGGTTTTAACAGACTAAAATAAAAAAAAAACTTTTGGAAAAGAAGACACCGCTGATATAGAATGTGACCTGTCAAGCAAAAAACGACAATCTGGGAATTCCGTACATCAATTGGATTAAAACAGATAAAAGATAGTGCAGGTCAATTTCATTTGATAGTTCAAAAATGGTTGTACTAATAAGGTAAAATGACCACGTTTCATACAGAAAATATCATAAAAAAGAAAGTTGTCGACCCTTGTCAGCCTGCTCGATCCGCGCAGTCTGATCCTGGTCGACACTTCGGTCGCAGTTTCCAAGTGATCCCTTTCTGCATGACAGGTCACAAATATTTTCTTCTTTGTCATCGGAGCTTGCAAAAACCCTATTTACCCAGAGTAATCAAAACCCGTGATCCTGTGGTGAAGTATTAATTACTTGAATTATTATATTATAACAGATCTAAATGTATTTGGCGTAATATTGTCTGCCAATGAATACCAATGGCAAGAGATGTGCATCAGCTGGGTAAACAATGGTAATTGATCTTCATCCGATCGGTGATATCTCTGTTATCTCCTAATATGGGGTTTTGTGAAGTAGTAGAACAACAACAGGAAAACAGTGTTTCTAAGTGACGAATCGGTCAACTCTTTTCTTCAACGAACGAATTGAAAAACATAAGCCCTTCGTCTTTACAGATTTCTTCTTTGTGTTTGTGTTTATTTACTCCATAGCTGACCTCAAGCAAGCCTGAAGAAGTTACACTTTTTTAAAACACTGTGGGAATAGAAAAAAATACGTTTTCTCCTTTTTCGTAAATTGTTATCTCCATTTCCAAAGATAATCGCGACATTTTGATCAAATTTGATTCGTTGCATGCAATTGCTTTCAATTTGGATCAGTATACAATTTTGTTGTTTGGTGAAAAATAGTTTAAAACATGAATAAGGATATGTCCCTCTTTTATTTTATTTTTTTCCTCTGTCACTCTGACACAAAATAAGATTTTACAATCAGGGAAACTGAAAGTTTTGTTGCATCGCACGTAACAGTCAGATCTAAATTTGAAATCGATTGACATTTCTTTTTTTAATTTTGTTTTATCTTATCTAGACCGATTTAATTTAGATACTAATTTCAATATTAATATTTCAAAACCTTAACCAAACGCATCCTCTGCTAGAAAATAACTTCAGAGTCAAAATAACAGTCTTTTGCCAACGGCATCTTTCAACATGAGACGGCACAGAACCATGTGTCCCACGGTCCGTTACGTGACTGAAAAGTTTTTTTTTTCTCTCTTCAATTGCAATGACACTATTTAAATGTTTTCCTCAACCTGTAAGGGAATTAAAGGAGGAAAAAACACAAATTGATTTCATTTTGAGTTAAAAGATTTGATGGCATTTCATGTTTGTTTTGTAGGACAAATTCCAGCGTCCAGGGCTTATTCTTCAGAATTTTGCCAATGTGAAAGTAACAGAACGTCTGATTGGCTAAACCGGATGGTTTAGCCAATCAGACGTTCTGTTACTTTCACAGTCAGGAAATCTTGAAGAATAAGACCAAGAACGTTCTTGAGAATGGTTGGTGAATACGGGCCCAGATATCATATTTCTATCAATGATGTGGATCAGATAAAAAAATAAACATTGAGCAATTAACAGCATGTCCCATTGACGTGAAAACGCCGTTTGCTTTTTTGTCTTCAAGTTTCTCGTTTACTTTTTGTTGTCTTTTTTTTTGTATTTCCAGGGCTGATATATTTTCGATGTCGAATGGTATAATTTCACTTAGATGAAGATATTTCACTTTTATTGTTTATTCATTTTCCAATCAATTCTCTTCTCTCCCCCCTCCCCCGTTTTGTTCCTTCAAACAAAACCATATTTTTCACTGTTATTGTTTATTTCTTTTCCAATCAGTATCATGCTTTCCCTGTCACTGTTTATTCATGTTCCATATAATATCATGTTGTTTTTTTTCTTTCAGGAGAGAGTGAAGCTTGTTTCTTATCTTTTGAAATGCTAGAAAACAATTTGAGAAAAAGCGAAAATGCTGACAGCCATTTTTTTTCTCTTTCTTCCCATGATATTTTCAAAAGACATGGTTGTCAAAACAAAGGAATGTCAAGCAGGGGGTATGGTATGGCCTCCCGAATCCCGAATTATACCATATCTTGCTAAATGAGTGAAATTAAAAGTTTTAGGCCAACAGTAAAAACCAAATTTCGCTATCGGGCTGTGCAGTCAAATCACTTGAATTACATTGTCCGCAAAAGAACAGTGAATCAAGCTTGGCAGCCAAAGGAGTTAACCTGAGCTGCACCTTTATAGGTCACACTGAAAATTCTTATTTCTTTTTCATTCAAGCTCGATTTTATATATTTTAATGTCTGTACTTTCTTATCTTAAATGATGATTCTTTACGCTTGGCTCGTAACAAGAACGATTAACCATCTTAGTAGAATCGGCTAGGTACACTTGCTATTGGAATACCTTTGCGTCCAAATTTAATTCTGTTTAAGAAATGATCATGTCGCATGCAAATCTGTACAGAGATATCACCAAATGGGAAATAGAAAAGCGGTCTCTTGCAGACGGTGGTCTTTTAATGCAATTCTTATAAAGTAAATTTGATAGGAAATGTAGTGTCAAAACAATGGCGTCTAAATGGACCTTGTACTTTTTAATACAGATGGTTTCTGTAACAAGTTCAGTTGTAGTATAATAATTGGAGTGCAACACGCCAAAAGGGTCATTCGGACATTTGCGTAAAGTGTCGTCTCGGATCAGCATGTGCAGTCCGCACAGGTTAATCCGAAACGACACTTTTCGATTTTATGTGATTTTCTGTTTAACACAAGTCTACTGTAGCACAAAATCTAATGTAGTCGTAAAGTGCCGTCTCGGATTAGCCTGCGCGGACTGCGCAGGCTAATCCGGGACGACACTTTACGCAAATGTCCGAATGCACCTTTTCGCGTGTTGCACTCCATATACATTTCGAAGGAAGGGAGGCTTACACCTGAGACGTCACATATTTACTAGCATTGTTCATCAATAATAGCATCTTAAAACAAAAGATCGAGCTCATACAAAGTCGTTTTCTGCAGTAAAGAAAGGGTATATTAAGGGAATTTCGATAATTTAAACGTTTAAGCACCTGAATTGCAATTCTAAAGGCTTTCCGGCTGGCTGGCAAGTCGTAAAACACTCCATACTGGCTATCTTTCGGTGTTTAAGTTTGCGAATCACGTGACTGTGTAACTTAGGCTGAAAAAGATTACTGGGAAAAAAAAAAACTATGTTCAAAACCGATGTGAAAAAAGTTATACCAGTGCCTGTGTAATCCAATGGAATCCAGTGGGCAACAATTTCGGGCCACATCACCAGTCCCAAACATGCCTTTTGGACGAACTAGAATTTACGCTTAAAAGCCATCTACACTGCTACTGTTTAAAACAAGAGGGACATGATGGCCCTGTATCGCTCCACTGGCTCATAAGTAATAACACTACAAGACAAACATTACAATACTTGGCCAATTTGTTTCAAACTTGAAGACATACTAAATTTTTTCTGCAAAGTCCGAGAAAGTTATGCCCCCTAGGCAAAGCCATTTTTCTCTACAAGGCTATAATTACTTGAATCCTGGTGGAAGTCCACATGATAAAGCCCAATACCAAACAATGCTGGTCTAGAATGTGTGGTTATAAACAAGGAGATTTTCAAAGTTTCCTAAATATCACGGACAGACGGACAGACGCACTGACGGACGCACGACGGGCACCGAACCATGACATAAGTCTGCTGGCCTTCGGCCAGGAGAGCTAAGAAAAATGCCACAAACTCTATTTTCATATTACTTTTTTTGCAGTGGAGGTAGACAACATACGCAGAAAATGACAATATAAATAATTGACAGAAACCAACACCATGTCGGATAGTACTGGTTTAGGCCATTTTCAGTTTCAATTCCCAATACTGATTCGAACAGTGTCTAGGAGTGGGATGTGCTAAAAGCCAGTGTATGAATAATTAAAACATGCACTCTAAACATATGCTATATGTATTCAACCTTCATGTAATTAAGTGACTTGGGTCTTCATACAATGAAACCTTAAATGAAGAGAATCATGATCGCCTTTATGAGGTTGTGAATACTTTACGATTAAGTCTATTTGGTGAAGGTGCAAGAGTGTTCGTGTAGTTACACTCGGTGTTTGTTGATAGGGGTCTACAAATGACGAATCAAATTAAAAACAAAGTAGACAAATACACGTACACTGACGGACTGTTTCTCTCGCTATCATACTGAAAAGGGTGGTCCTTGTGCAAGACATGCAGCTTGATTTAACCCTTTCCGAAACGACGAACTTTTGGACTAGACCGAATTGAAAGCATTTGCAGACGACAGTTCAATTCTTGCTGAAAAGATGATTTCTGTCTATGATAGGGTAGAAAACATTGTGGGAAAAGGAGAAAATGCTACTATTCCAGACCCGTAAAAACCAGGGATTGTTTGGGAAAGGGTTAAGCAGCGTATATGGTGTGAAATGTGCTAAAAGCCGCATTATCTCCCGCTAGATGGCATTCTATAAATACTCATCTATCTAATTTGGGCATCCTGGGCCCGTATTCACCAACCATTCTTGAGAATATTCTTAGTCTTATTCTTCAAGGTTTTCCAAATTTGTAAGTAACGCAACTTCTGATTGGCTAAACCGGATGGTTTAGCCAATCAGAATTTGCTTTACTTACAAATGTAGAAAATTCTGGAGAATTAGACCAAGAATGTTCTTAAGAATGGTTGGTGAATACGGGCCCAGGGTACAGAACCGAACCACTTTCCTACGCGACAACCGTTACTTTGAATTTAAAACTAAAATAAACGTTTACTCAATAAAACGCTACCTCGTGCAATTCACTCAGCTATGATCAGCAGTTTAGAGAAAACTGGAGCTAAAGCAGGTCTAATTCCTCCTCAAACGTATTGATAAAAGTTATTTTCTACATTGCTACTTTATAGCGCGTAATATTACAGTCTGTCCGCTTTCGGGGCTAGTGGTGCGTCATATAAGACAGGTCGAATCTTCGAAGAATATGACATGCGCAGACAACGCTAAAAGCCGAGTTATGGTTGTGTGAAATTTACACGAACATTATTTGTACTTCAATGCTTTAATAGGCAAGTTGAACGTAACATAAACTTGGCTATAAACATTTATCGGCGTTGAAAATCTTTGCCTAAAAAGCCATATGATGTATTTGCAAGCGGTGCACCCGGCGTTTACTAGTATTTAATAGAATTTATAAATGACAAATCTGGTTGTAAAATGAATTTAACCCTTTTCCAAACAATCCCTGGTTTTCACGACCTTGAGATGGAAGCCTTTTTAAATCATTGTGGGAATAGGAGAAAATACTGGCTACCAGCATTTTCTCCTTTTTCCCACAATGTTTTCGACCCTGCTGGATACAAATGTAAATTTTGAGTTGCGTTTATTTTGTCGTCTGCAAGTGATTTCAATTTGGACCTGTCTTACATTTTGTCGTTTGGTAAAGAATTAAGTAAATGACTGGCAGAATATCTTTCACGCCGTTCTTCAGTACATGATCGTTAGCATAGCGTTGTTTACATTGGAATGTCCTCATTCATCGCCTCCATTTAACGATCAGATCACGCATGGGAATTCGGACAGCCAACCCAGTTGCATAAAAGTAATATCTAAATGCTTATTAAAAAGATGTTTTTTGTCCGCCGACTATATAATTGAAAAAAAAAACCAAAGACCAATTTTATTTGCTGCTGAAATACTATTACGTCCTACGCACCCGACCGTAGCTGCCTATGTACAGTATTGGGACAGAGATTACGTCCTACGCACCCGACCGTAGCTGCCTTTGTACAGTATTGGGACAGAGATTACGTCCTACGCGCCCGACCGTAGCTGCCTTTGTACAGTATTGGGACAGAGATTACTTCCTACGCGCCCGACCGTAGCTGCCTTTGTACAGTATTGGAACAGAGATTACGTCCTACGCGCCCGACCGTAGCTGCCTTTGCACAGTATTGGAACAGAGATTACGTCCTACGCGCCCGACCGTAGCTCCCTTTCTGCAGTACTGGGACAGAGATAACGTCCTTCGCGCCCGACCGTAGCTGTCTTTCTACAGTACTGGGACAGAGATTTCGTCCTTCGCGCCCGACCGTAGCTGTCTTTGTACAGTACTGGGACAGAGATTACGTCCTTCGCGCCCGACCGTAGCTGCCTAGGTACAGTACTGGGACAGAGATTACGTCCTACGCGCCCGACCATAGCTGCCTTTGTACAGTATTGGGACAGAGATTACGACCTACGCGCCCGACCATAGCTGCCTAGGTACAGTATTGGGACAGAGATTACGTCCTACGCGCCCGACCATAGCTGCCTAGGTACAGTAATGGAACAGAGATTACGTCCTACGCGCCCGACCGTAGCTGCCTTTGCACAGTATTGGAACAGAGATTACGTCCTACGCGCCCGACCGTAGCTGTCTTTCTACAGTACTGGGACAGAGATAACGTCCTTCGCGCCCGACCGTAGCTGTCTTTCTACAGTACTGGGACAGAGATTACGTCCTTCGCGCCCGACCGTAGCTGCCTAGGTACAGTACTGGGACAGAGATTACGTCCTACGCGCCCGACCATAGCTGCCTTTGTACAGTATTGGGACAGAGATTACGACCTACGCGCCCGGCCATAGCTGCCTAGGTACAGTATTGGGACAGAGATTACGTCCTACGCGCCCGACTATAGCTGCCTATGTATAGTATTGGAACAGAGATTACGCCCTACGCGCCCGACTATAGCTGCCTAGGTACAGTATTGGGACAGAGATTACGCCCTACGCGCCCGACCGTAGCTGCCTAGGTACAGTATTGAGACAGAGACTGCGTCCTACACACTCAACCGTAGCTGCCTGTTTATAGCATTGGGAGAGAGATTACGTCCTACACACCCGACCATAGCTGCCTGTGTATAGCATTGGGACAGAGTTTACGTCCTAGGCACCCGACCATAGCTGCCTGTGTATAGCATTGGGACAGAGTTTACGTCCTAAGCACCCGACCATAGCTTCATAGGTATAGTATTGGGACAGACATTGCTATCAAGCATCTGCAGGTATAGCGAACCTCCGAACGTAGATTACGATACTCGTTCGGCGATGATTATTTTGAGCCTGGGTTAATGAAGAAGTAAAGATCTGAAACCGACAACTATATTTTCTTTTCGGTCGGGAATAGCCTTGATAAATTTTCCTGAGATAAATTTTATTTTTTTTTAAAAACGATAAATCGTTATTGATGAGTGCTCCACCGTCTGCTAACGGAATACTCAAATATCTGGGGCCGAATCCCCACAATCGAAATTTTATATCCGTAAAATCCAAGGTGCGTGTCCTTCTTTTGAAACTCGATAGTTTTATTTATGCACCTTTGTTTCCGAAGATGGATGTAACATTATTACCAAATCAATTTAATCGATAGCGTTTTTACACTTTGATTTCCGAGGATGTAAATTTGTTAAAATGAATCCTATCAAATCTGTTTTAGCAGTTAGTAACAGCAAATTTTCTCCTTGACGACTAAGTGACTTCGTCAAGGACTGCGATTATTTGTGAATGCTTAGCACCATAAAAAAAATAAGACTGACGATTGTTAACTTTTTGAGTCCAAAGTTACCTTGATAAATTTCCGTCCCGGTTACCGAGGTAGATTTCCTTTAATAGACAATGGATTTCGGTGAGTGCTTCACTATTTGCTCTCCGAGAATGTAAACATGTATCTGAGACCGACCGCTGTCAATTTTTACGCCAAACATTGCCTCAATATGTTTTCTCCTTGGTTATTTAGGTGTACCTATTGTCGTTTACACATCCTATTGGAGTAAAAAATATCCTAGAACGTCCGTTCTCAAATTCTTCGTCCTCAACAGTCTTTACATACTTCGGTCTTCGTAACACATGAAGACTGCCTTTCGTTTACTGCAATTACCGGTGGATGCTTCATACCTTGGTTTCCAAGGTTTTAAATATTTAGGTATATCTGAGGTCCGCCCGGATCCAAAATCAGACTATAAACGATCTGCAGCCCAGTAATATGTGACCCGTCACACAAAAAGAGACCTTCAGGGAAATGCAAAAAGTGTCAACCCTGGTCAGCCTGACAAGGGATGACATTTTTCGCTTTTGTGACATTTTCTTCAAGAAAAGCGGTCATTCTACCTTGTTGTACAACCATTTTTAAACTATTAAATGAAATTGATACTGCGCCACCTTTGGTGTGCTTTCATCTAACTGATGTACGGAATTCCCAGATTGTCCCTTTTCGCGTGACGGGTCATATATTTATACATTGCCTGCTTTGACATTCTGATCAATGAGTTGGGTCATTCATTATTCCGACTGAAAAATGTCCATTTCGTGTCTTATTGCTCAAAGGTTTAGTATCAGTTCTCGATTTACGGAAGCCTGTCTACATTTAGTCATAATTCATTCTGTTTACCAACAATGTGTTTATTGTCTTGTCATAGGCGTGTCGCATTACCATTGACCCAAGATGGCAGTGGCCGCCAGAAAATGTAGCATGGTTCATAATACCGGAGTAAACATGATTCATTGTCTCAAGATTAACTCATCGGTTTATGGCCACACCTCAACCGGGAAAGACTGAATACATGTTTCAGAATATCTAGGAAAGCATTTTGAATAAAACAAGAAATTGCTCGTAACAATCATTTTTTTTTTGTTATTATAGTTTCACATGTTTTCATGCCGTAAGCTCACTTAGGTACACTGTACCTCTTTTCAGAAACTATCGATTATGAACCCTCCCTCACAATGTTTGCTTACCTGAGAAAATAATAGAAACGTATCATGGGAATGTGAATAGAATGAACTTCTGTGACCACTCTTCGGCAGGTCAATATCTCGGTATCCATCACAATGGTCGTCTAGCCTGTGTGCTATTATTTGTCTGTCAGTTACAACTTTTTCCACGTCTCTCTCTCTCTCTCTCCCTCTCTCTCTGCCTGTCTCTCTGTCTCTCTCTTTCTCTTTCTCTCTCTCTCTCTTTCTCTCTCTTATACATTTGATTTTAATATCATACATCTTTCCTCTCTGCAGAGCTCCGGATGGATGGAGTGATTTTGATATCAAAATTGAAAATATTAATTATTCTCTTTGAAACACTATGTTGTGGGTACTCATTAGAATTATCTCGATGAGATGATTTTAATGAGTACTCACAACATAGTGTTTAATAGAGAAATAGTGGATTTAGAATACCATCAATCCGGAGCTCTGTCTATCTATCCGATCGTTTAAATCATAAGTATATACTTTTCAACAACGACTTTCATCCCTAGAGCGCTGACCGAATGAAATGGACATTTTCATTTAGATATTTTCAACATTTTTATTAGGTATCCGATGGTGGGGATTCAAGATCCTACAAGACATGATGAGCAGTCTGGTAGCTTCTCTTAACTGTCCACTAAGAAAATGAAAGGCGAGTCCAGCACTTTAACTCTTTACCAAACGGAAAATTTTGGACTGGTCCAAATTGAAAGCATTTGCAGACGACAAAAGAAAGGTGACTATAAAATAGAAATTTGTTCGGGGGAGGGTGGAAAACACTGTGGTAAAAGGAGAAAATGCTGGTTACCAGCATTTTCTCCTTTACCCACAGTGTTTTCAAAAGGCTTCTTTCTTAGGGGCGTCAAAAGTAGGGATTGTGTGGTAATGGGTTAACTCTTTACCAAACGGCAAAATTTTGGACTTGTCCAAAATCAAAGCACTTGTAGACGACATAATAAATGTGAATGAAAACTTGAAAATTGATTTGGGAAGGGTAGAAAACATTGCGGAAATAGGAGAAAATGCTTGTTACCAGCATTTTCTCCTTTTCCCACAATGTTTTCAAAAGCTTTCTTGGTCAGGGACGTTAAAAGTCGGAATTGTGTGGTAAATAGTTAAGGATTACAAGGTTCGTTTAATTGGCACTTACTCAGATACATCATTAACTTCGTGTGTAGTTATCGATACTCAAATTGACAGTCACTTCATTGTTGCAATATTTTCATTTATTCGAATCCCAGTTTAATCATCACAAAGTACAACAACACACATTAATCCTAGAATTTTATATAAATATCAACAAATTCATATCTGACCAAAGACGAAAGGCTACTGGTAATGACGATATCTTGTATGAAGAACTGTCCGTATGAAACAAAAGTAAGTTATCTCCCTTGTTAGAGAAGGGAGACAATCTGTGAAAGGGGATTCAATTCAACTCCATTTTTTACTATTGAAAGCAAACCATTTAGTAAATCTTAATCTAATAACCAACTGAATCGTGAAATAGACTGGTTCTTAGAGATGCAGAAAATTGATCGATAGCAAAGAGTTTCGCCCAGATCAGCCTGCGTGAATTGCGCAAGCTGACCTGAGTCGATACTTTTTGAAGGTGCATTAAGCCTATTTTTCACAGATTACGACTCAAGAGAATTTGAATCAGTTAGTACGGCCATTATTACGATTCTGACAATATGTTACAGGACGGTTGGCAACTTTAGTTCTAGTTTACATTTGTAACAGTTCTCGCAATAGTCATCCCTGGCGAGATTTGAACCCTGGACCTCCAGGCCCCAAGGCGAACGCTCTACTACGTCCCTACAAAACTAGCTCTATAGCAAGGCAGTATAAGTGTTCCCTTATACCAACACACGCTATACTTTTTACATCTATAGGTGGGATAGGCCAGTGTACTACATCTTCCCCCGCCACATGAAGATTCGTCTACGAATCCTTCATTTAATGTTACTCTGTCTCTCAACCAAGTGGGTTTTTACCTTTGGCGCCAATGTAACAGTTCTCACAAATAGCCGTCCCCGGCGAAATTTGAACTCTGGACCTCCAGGCCCCAAGGCGAACGCTCTACCACGTCGCTACAAAAGCTAGCTCTATAGCCAAGTAGTATAAGTGTTCCCTTGGACATACACATGCTTATACATTTACATCTATCTGTGGGATAGACCAGTGCACTACACATTTCATTTTTTTTTTCCAGCGACTGAACTTGGGACACTATGCTCGAACACATAGTCAGACTCAATCAAAATATTAATATTTTTGGTATTAATTAAAATAGCGATCTATTTTTCCTCTCTCATCCCCGTAGATGACATACGGTCGCTGGTGGGCTTCTACATTAACCACTTAGGACCAAGGTGTTTGTGCATTAGTTTATTTCAGGAAAGTATATAATAAAATTGTAGGGGTAAACTAAAATTTTGACACTCACTGTGCTGTCTTGGGTTTCACTCAATGTGTGTTCTAGGAACTGTTCCGTTTCTTGCAAAAACAACTTCCCTGAAATAGAGAAAGTAAATATTTTTATATGCCTTATATGACCTCCTGTTTTGCCTCAACACATCTGCAATGTGACAAAACTTTAACAACGGGTCCAGTCTTTACATTTGCAATATAGAATTGAAGGTTTATGCTGAATACGATGCTATTGTAAGTAGTCGATTCCTAATCTCTTTTTAAAAGAGTTCACTCTTTGCGCAACGTCACATGTACAATACAAGTGAACCGTAATCTGGAAAAAAAGGCTTAATACATCTCTGTTATACACGGTACTAGATCAAATCATCACATAATTATGTATCCATAGGAGCTATTTTTATCAATGACGACTTCATCATGAGGTAGATTGGTCCTTTGACGAACAGAAGACTGACCAATTGTGAAAAATTTTGGCCCAGGTCCGCCTACGCAGAATGCGCAGGCCGACCTGGGTCGATACTTTTCGCAGATGTTTATCCGCCTTTTCACAGAAAACGGTTCATACGTATTCCGAATGGGGGGTGTACTTAAAAACACGAATGAAAAATGTCATTACAGATTTTTACTTGAGGTTAAATTTTCGCCTTGTCATATTTGCAGTAATTTTAAAAATGGACTCAACTCTTCAAATCATCACATTTTCAGTATTTAGATATAATGACACGACGTTCTCTGTACGCCACACTAAGATACTATGGTCATACGCCATTACAGTTTTTCATACACGTATAATTAGTCATGTTCTTTGCACGATCACTGATGCCATTTTTAAATCATCTAATTTCCCCCTTTTCGATACTGGCCAAACCTTCTGGGTTTCACCCTACCTTCCTCAATTGAATAGGAAGACCGAAAAGCAATGCAGTTGACTGATCGTTATAACAGACCCTATCAGGTTTTATTTTCAAGTAATTACTGTAATCACTGGTATACAAAGCTTTTCATACACAGCTTTGTTCCCAGTCGAATTCACCTTTTGATGCAGTCAACGTATTAAGAAGGACTTTTACTTAGTAATAAAGCATTTACAGAGGTACAAAATCCGTTGATTAACCCGCTATTAAATAAAAAAAAAAATCTTGAAATTTAACTCAAATATTAATGGTATTTGTCTTTCACAAGGTAGAAAACAAAGCGGGAAAACGAGATACTGATATTTATCAGCATTGTCTCCTTTTCCTTCGATGTTTTTTTTTTATATAATTCCGTCGCATATGGGTCCTTCAGACAGGTTTCTGTGGTGCAGGGTCATAGTACCCTAGTAACATATGGCCGGTTCACCCTCTTCCATGACCACACAATTATTACTTTTGTCGACCCTGAAAAAAAAAAACTTTAGAAAACACTGTGGCAAAAGGAGAAGATTCTGGTAACCAACATTTTCTCCTTTCCCCACAATGTTTTCTATCATTCACAAAACAAATTTCAAATTTTCAGTCACATTTATTTTGTCGTCTGCAAATGCTTTCGATTTGGCCAAGCCTAAAGTATTGTCGTTTGGTAATGAGTTAAGCTCCTAAAAGCGACTGACTGACCTTTTGCGGACAGTGTAGATCAAAATCAGACTGCACAGAACGTGCAGTCCCATCTTAGATCTACACTGACCGTTTCGGAAATATTTATCTCCAAAAAGTATTATTTAAATAACATCATTCGGGTTTTAGGTTTTACGATCGGTTTGAAAGTTTTGTTAAACTATGTTAGCTATTTTAGCAAGGGAAAGTATTAATTGAACTTTTCACCGGCGGTACAGTTTAACAACATGTTACTGTTGGCAAGTTTAGATAAACTATTATCCATTGTTTTATTTCTAATGTCAATAAGGCCCTCCACATGGAAATACAATACCTGTACATTGGTATTATAGATTATTGTACAAAAAGTTTTCAGAATGGCATATCAAGCTTTCATGTTTAGTCCAGCTTTGTTTGAATGTAATCGATAGCGGCTGTTAATTTATTTACCTTTTGTTATCATATGAAACAATGTTTATTTTGTCAAAACAATTCAGTTTCGTTTAATCTATTGTCACGAATAGGTAATTGCCATTGCGATGGAACTCGTCACAAGTCGGCGGTATTCCGTAACTATATCTTATCCAGCCTGCATTAAGAGATCGCGATTAAATCTTTTCCTGCCGATTTTGACTGACAGGTGTTCCAACGTCTTATCGGCCAATGAAAACGCAGCATTGGGCATCATGTAAACAAAAAAGTCTGACACAATTTGTTTTAGACAAGCGATAATTTGATCGTGTCTATTTAATTATCAAAATAGCCAACACTTTTCGAACTGATAAGAAAGTTCGGGGAAAAAATGTTTTAATTAACCTAGAGCGAAATATCAGCTAGAATAAAACTGAAATAAACGCTCTTTCTCATTGTATTCGACGCCATTTTCTGGTTAGCTTGTCAGGTTTGACAACTGATATACCCTGTTACTACGGGGGGTGGGGGGGGGGGGGGAAAGCTGCCAAATTCGCGTTTACAAAAGGTCAATTACACGATCTTAAACATTACATCAGTTTAACGACAACCAACAATCATTCCACTCTCTTCAATTCTATTCCATTCTGTCCTGCCCTGCCCTGCCAGAATTTTGCAAGTATTTGTGGGAACGTCAAGTGATCGATAGCATGTGTCATTATGTAAGATCATGCTGAAATAGGTTCATGTTTTCTTTTTAACTTGTCCATCTTGAAAGCATTTTCAGACGACAACTGACTGTTGTCTCTAAAATTGAGTTCGTCTTTGAAAGGACATGCAGCATAAAGACTCACCAACATACACTCTCGCAAATCGGAAGCTGCTGTCACTGTAGGTCCAAAATCAGTTAGCTGCGATAAACAAATATCATAAAACAGGCTGGTATGTTAATTCTGACAAACAGAAACTTATCAGGCGTAACTTCTTTTAGGGGTAACACGTTTACTACAATTTGGAACGTGAACCATGCGCTTTTTGCATAGGAAAGCCGCACCAGCAATTTTGCTTCCTGTAACCATGTTCTGATTATGCATCCTGATAAAGAAATTATTCAACTTCTTGTTTACATATTCATACGAGTATTCAGCACTATTCAAGCGGAATTAATTCAACTTTTCTTGAAGTACTATCAAAAGGTTCAATGTACGATCAGCTGCCCGGCGGGGTTCAAATATAATACTCATACTTTATTAGGCATCATTTGGATGTTTTAATATGGGTATATGTTACACAAAACAAAAATGAATTCAGTTTTACTAAAACAATATTCATTTCCTCAGATGGCTTATTTCACAAATGTGCCAAGACCACATCTTGTGCATGTCACAAATACGTATCACTTGACTCTAGTATTGTGATCCCTAGCAAATTTTGAGTAGTATAGTATAATGACTATCTAGAGAAAAAGCGTTGACGGGAAGAGTTTTTAATTTGACTGTATGGAGTTTTATGCCTTTTTCAAAATTATATCGCTTATAACGCATCGATCAATGGTATTTCCCATGTCTCCTTGGATCACATATACTACCACACCAATCTTTCCAGTCCACCGTCGTCTTTTTTTTTTCACACGAAAACGTCGTCGAAACAATGTTCAGTGATGAAGAAGGAATGGATCCCATTGACTTATATTCATCCCAGGAAAAAATGAAAAAGCGGGGAAGCAAACCTGCAACCCAGGATTTCAATCGTGCTCGGAACGGCATAAACTCCCAGGCTCCGCGTATTGATAAAAAGGTAAACACATCAGAATAATTATTGAAAACAGTTGTACGAATTATTTATAATTCATGGATATTAGCGAATTGAATAGCATGCTTGCATGTTTTATTGACACGACTGATCCGTCATGCAATTAAATGATAAAGAGAGTCGCATATCAATTTCAAAGCAATTCCAGTAATGTGATCTAATATAAAGTACATTCACTGTTGGGCGATTGTAATCAACGCTTTATGCCCCCTTTACACCAAAAGGTCCGATGCCGTTTTGAAACACGCGTCACCACTCGGCCTATTTCGTATCTAAATGTAACTTTATGTGTATCAAAAGAAGATTTTGAAGCACTGTCAGTCACATGATCATTACCCTTTAGCTGCTAAGCGCGACTAACTGACCTTTTGCGGACAGTATAGATCCAAGATCAGACTGCACAGAACGTGCAGTCTGATCTTAGATCTACACTGTCCGCCACTGTCCGCTTAGGAGATATTTTTCTCAAAAAAAAGTTTAAGTTTGAAATAATATCAGGGTTTTCACTATTAGTTTGAAAAAAATATTTATTTTATTAAGCAGGATAAGGGTACATGGACATGGACATGGTGTCGTCCATGTCCATCGGTTAGAAGCGACAATGAAGCTAGTCGCATCTATCAACCCACATTTCAACTAAAACTAAAAGAATATTCCCTCTATATCAGACTACAAAATTTCAGACATAACTCGAAAGCACTGCGGATGACAAATCAAATTTGATGCCGTTGACAAATTTGTCGTGGCTATATTTCTTTTTCATTTAAAAGTTCTTTTTACAGGCAAAAATCACATTGTAACAGACAGTCTTAATCCTTTGTCAGACAGCAAATTCTGTGCAAACCAATTTTGATCTACGCCGACCTCAAAAAAGCATTCAGGTTCGCTTAGTAGATATTTGATCCAATCCAAAGTATGATCCGAAAATGTCTACCGCATTTTATTTTTTCTTTTAATTTTGATTCCAATCAGGGCAGTTGTTTGACAAACCACGTGTGCATGTACTGCATCATTATTCTATTATCAACATTAGTTGCTAATACATTAGTCAATAATTTTTGCACACCAAAAAATGACTAACTACTAAATAATGATGTGCATCCTCTCCCTCGTAAATATCAATGCGACGTTTCATGCCGTTTAACACTCTTTCCATGATGACTTCTTTCCCCCATGGATTTTTTTTGTCCCCATTTCATGCACCTGCATAGGACAAGCAAATAGTGGATAATTGGATATGTCTTTGTAAGGATTTGATTAAAACTTTGTGGGAATAGGAGAAAATGCTGACAAAGCAGTATTTCCTACTTTTTTCTCACAATGTTGTCAAATGCTGTCCTTCCGTGCGTCTTAACACAAAGGTCGTTTCGTATGAAGTGTCAACTGACTATTTGCAATTCTAGTCACGACGATCGGTGGTGTATCGCTTGGGGCCATCGGTGGCACAAGATTTTGAAAACAACTATACTCCGACCCTCCAGATACATGACCTGGATCGGTATTTTTTGCAGATATATGAAGCCACTTTTTCAAAGATATTGCCTTAAATTAGTTTGGTAGCAAATGATTTCTCTCTTTGTTTGCTATTTAACACCGTTTTCAACATTTTTTTTTTTTTTTTTCAGTTATATCGTGTCGACCCGTGGATCTACCGATACTGTATGGAGGTTCTTTTACAAGCATTTTTCACAACATTTTACCCAAACCACTGGCTGCTTTCCCACATAGCCATCGTGGAAGCAATCATCAGCTTTGAGAGATGAATAAGACCTTTCGAAACGACAGCAAACCGATCGTCAGATAAAAACACTGCAATAGCATCTCGTTCTACAATTAGTTTTTAACCGCTCTTTATAATACAGCGGCGCTCTAGGAAAACAGAACATTACATTTTTTTTTAAAACATGTACATATTTGTACATACGTGTAGTCAAGTGAAAATACACAAAAATAACGATAAAATATCACAAGATACAAGGCTAGCATGACGGTAAAAGTGACATACTTGCACATAGTTCTCTCAACAAAGCCTTACATACGTGTCACATGTAATAAGGTTTACCCGACATAACCAAACATATACTTACCTAAGGGATAGAAAAATGCCGATGGAAAAGTGTCGAACATGCAGACATTGTATATAGAGTGCCGAACAAATAAGTTCGGTTCTTTCAATCAAGCTAACAGCCATGACTGAAAGACTACACCTTATCCATCCAGCACTATACATGATAAAGGAACGAGGAAAAACATTTGGTGGAAAATACTAAGAACATTATTATACAAGCTTAAGCATGAGTGTTAACCTTTTTAAAAGCGGTTTAACAAGTGCATATTCGTAAAGTAGTATAGGACTGTCCCTATAAAACTGGTTAAATCAAGACGGTTTAAATAATTCCTTGACTTGCAAAATGTTTACCAATAGCAGGCAGTATCAATTCAGGTCTGCTTGCAGGGACCACGCAGGCTGACCTGGGTCGATACTATTTGCAAATACATTTATCCATCTTTTCACATCTAGAATAAGGAAAACGGTATTTTTTTAACCGCCTGTATAAATTGAAGCTATCTGTACAATTGTTAATTAAGAAACACATGTTTCCAAGAAATTCGAAACTATGTAATACAAAACACAGGTTAGACAGATGGCTAATTTGCATATCTGATGGAGTTATTCTGATGACAGTGCAAGTCAATAAAGTAATAAAGTAGCTGCGCACGCTTACACGCATACATAGAGCTTCCCTTGCAAATGGCTGACGGCTCCATAACCCTGTCGGTAATACGTAAAGGGCCTTGTTTTAATCTCCAACTCGAACAACTATTTGGGAACTGATGCCAGTGATTGCGACCGGATTTATTCCTCTCTCATCGTTGAAGCTTTCTTCGACAATGGTTGTATGGAAATGGAGCCGTGGCTTGGAAGGAAAAGTGTGTAAAATACTGGTGAAACAAACTTCAGGAAGGGTGCACAGGTTGCTGCAATATAACTAAATGTTGAAAAAGGCATCAAATAAGATACAAAAGGGCTCGGTGTGTAAATTACAGCACACCGTTAGGCCCATCGCATGTGAATTTGTTGATTTTAAACGCGATGTACGATGGTGATAACGCAAAGTAAAATGGTGATAACGCGATAGTACAATAATGATAGCATGATAGTAATAACGCGATAGTACAATGATGATAGAACACTTTTAGGGCCATCGCCTATGAATTTGTTGATTTTAAACACGATGCTCGAAAGTATGATGGCGAAAATGCGATAGTACGAAGGTTGTAATACGATAGTACAATGGTGACAACGCGATAGTGCGACGATAGTAACGTGACTGTACGATGATGATAAAGCGATAGTACGAAATGCGAAGTTATATCGCACTATCATCATCATAATTACTATCGAGTTATCCCGATCGTTTTATCATGATTTCAAATGATTACCATGAAACTATCGAGCATCGCGTATAAACTCAACAAATTCTTAGACTAGCGCCATTACAGTACTCTATCGCGTAATCACCATCATACTATCGCATTATCACCACCGTACTATCGAGCATCGCGTTTAAAATCTAGGAATTCATAGGCAATGGCCTGCAAAACTGCTTTTATCGCATAACCTCACTGTTTTCAGTGTAATATACCCATTACGAATTTTATCTTACACACGTTTGATATCGCATTTGTGTGACGTCATTTTTGACGTTATTTTGTACGCATTTCATACAAGTGAATGGGTTTCATGTAAAATACCGCGAGTGCATTTATGAATGTTTTTATGCAATTATTCATAGATCTAGGCGACGACCCTAACGGATTCCGAAATAAATGCACTGTCATCTTATTCCGCTTTAATACAGAGAAATGGCCCTCCCCTACAAAATGACCCATGGGTCGTCTCTCTTCGTAGAGGAATGACCAATGGGTCATTCCTCTACGTAGAGGAATGACCTGGTGACCAAGGTCATTCCTCTAGAGGCTCATTTCTCTACGTAGAATAATGACCCCGGTCATTCCTCTACGCAGTGAAATGACTACGTAGAGAAATGACCCCAGAAGTCATTTTGTAGGGGAGGGTTATTTCTCTGAATTACACCGCGTAAAATTCTTTATCAGACGACAAAATTGTAAACTCATCGATACTGCATGCAGTTGCAGACAATAAATTAAATCTGACTAAAATAATTGACCGAGAAAAGCTAAACTATTGTGAGAAAAAGAGAATAAAGCAGGTTTCCAGTGATTACTCCTTTTCGCAGAACGATATTTCTTTTTCAGTTTCGAATCCTTTTGTTTACTAAAAACTGTTCAGCTCTCTATCCTGCAAGCATTTGAATGCAATTCGTTATTTATGGCTTATTTTTTATAAAACGAAAGTAGAAAGGTATATGCAAAAAGGTAAAAGTGCTAGTAAGCAGAGTATTTTCTACTTTTTTTTTCACATTTTTTCCATATTTGGACGGGAATCATTTACAAGAAGACAAAAATCGTCCGGCTCCTCGATATTGCAAGCTATCAATAAAATAAGGTAATTTTATACGCCTAAAATCATAAAAGTTCATCCAGAATTGATTGAAAACATCATGGGAAAAGGAGAACATGCTGCAAACATTGTTTTTATTTTCAGACTGGAAACCTTCGCAAGACAACTAAAAATTACCCGCGACTCCTCGATTTTGCAAAAGCACTGTATGCAATAAGTTAAATACGCTTTAAATCATTTTCTAATTTCATTCAGAATGGGTTGAAAACATTATGGGAAAAGGAGAAAATGCTGGTTTCCAGCATTTTCTCCTTTTCTCATAATGTTTCCAGAAAGTAATTTCCAATTGTTCGTTTGAATACAGACCGATATGCATACTTAGGTCGTCAGGGGTTTAAATGGAGTTTAGAGTTCATATCGATTCCTATTCTTTTCCACTGTAACCAAATGCATCTAGGATTGGACTCTCCATCTGAAACCTATCCTATTTATAAATAATGCAACGACCGTTATCATAAATAACGTCGTCTGTTAGCTTTTTGTTTGCTTCAATAGAATAAGTCATGCTATAGCAAAATGAGGCTCATTGCATCTCCACGATGCATCATACCAAACAAGTTTTATCACATAACCTCCCTTGTTTTCAGTGTAATATACCCATTACAAATTTTCTTATCTTGTACACGTTTGATATCAAAAGTTGTGTGACGTCATTTTTGACGTCATTGTGTACATATTTCATACAAGTGAATGGGTCTTATGAATAATACCGCGGGTGCATTTATAAATGTTTTTGCATCATCTGATCTATATGTTGTGAAATATCGTTATGTGATAAAAAGAATCTGACATTCTTGGGCGTTTGGGATAAACTTTCATTAAACTCGTCAAGGAAATTGTTGTAAGCTCGCCATAGGCTCGCTTAGTAACATTTCCCTAGACTCGTTTAATAAGATTTTATCTCAAAAGCCCACTAATGTCAGATGCTAAATATTACATATTGATTGATCCATAGAGTCAGTTTTATTCTAACAACGACTGCATCATCGGGTAAAATGGTCTTTAAACATGCAGAAAAATGATTATAGTAAAGAAAAAATATCGACCCATGTCAGCCTCCGCGGACCGCGCAGACTGGCATGTGCTGATACTTTTTACAGATGTATTAAGCTCTCTGTTCATACAGCATGATTCAAATAATTTTGATGAATCGTTTTAGAGATGAAATTTAACCTTAAGTGAGCTTAGAGCGAGAAATGATTGAATTAGATATTTTTTTTTATCCCAAAACAAATATCTCAAGAAATTGCGAAATCTTAAAAAAAGGTACAATCAACACTGCAAGGCGATGATTAAAATGGTTGTTTGCAGGTTACCAAACCTTAATGTTTTTTTCATCGTAGAAGAAGAAAAAAAATGAAAGACAGATAAAAAACGAAAAAAAAAGGATGGAATAGATATCGTTAAGGAGGGGGAAGACGTTACAGAAAAAGAAAAATTAGAATTAAACAAATAAGAAAAAAGTGAAGATAAAGAAGGTGGAGGAGAAGAAGCACAACAATATGATGATGATGATGATGATGATGATGATGATTATGACAAGAATCAGGAAATGAACAGCACGAGCAATTAGAGACAGGGGGGAGAAAGAGACAGAGAGAGAGAGAGTGACGGATGAAGTTTTTGCACCCTCCTATAAAGCCAGTACGGAAATATTTTGTTTACACAGTTGCAGTTTTTCAACCCGTAAAAGTGCAGAATTCAAAATTACATAATTAAAGGAAGACTGCGAAAAATCGTTTACATCCTTAAACTCTTAGCACTACCAGTGTCAGATATAGAAGCCATGTTCTGTCAGAAAGTTGTTTAACTCATTACCAGACGACAATATTATAGACTTGTCCAAATTGAAAGCATTTGCAGACGACAAAATAAAAGTGACTGGAAATTTGAAATTTGTTTTGTGAAGGGTAGAAAACATTAAGGGAAAAGGAGAAAATGCTGGCTACCAGCATTTTCTCCTTTTCCCACAATGTTTTTTTAAAGGTTTCTTTCTCAGGGGCGTCAAAGTATGGGTTGTGTGGTAAAGGGTTAACGCATTTGCAAAAAGACATCATTTCATGTCAGCCTGCGCAGTCCGCGCAGGCTGACATGAATTGATGTCTTTTTGCAATCGGTCAATTTTCTGCGTGACCAAGGACCGGTTTACTTTGTGATTTAGAAGTTTGACAAAATAGATTTTATTGGTGCATGATTATACGAAGACTTGCTGGGTACTATGCACCAGAAAGATTCTTCCGGAGCATGGCTCGTATAGACTCAATATCTTTCAACGATACAATCCAGCGCAATTCAAAAAGACTTTGTCGTGTAGCCTTGACTAAACAAGCGGACGACATAAATCTGAAATCAGAATCTGCATGATCTGAGCAGTGTGATCTAACTGTATTGTCCTCAAAGGATCCTCAGTTGCATAGAGGAAACTAAGGAGACATGCTTAGGACATGCATTAATACTTTACGTGAACCAGAAATCTTCTTTTGGAAAAACAAAATGGGATTTTTTTTTGTCTTTGGAACAAATAAAAGGACTCACTTTTCTAACAGCTTGATTGAAGTGACAGCTCGGTTGAACAAAAAACTTTGTATTGGGGTATTTTACGGTACCTGGTTTTGTCGGAGGAATGAATTACTGTACAGGCAGAATACGAAACTACGGCATTCGTTGTAAACTAGATGTGTACATATATGTACACGTAATCCACGGAAGAAAAAAAACCAAGTTCCATAGATGAGATTGTCTAAGAAGAATCCTCAAAATTTACCGATGCCAGATGTCTTTAAATGTAAAGAAATCGGATTTTTTTTTTAATGTCGGTAATTCAAACATCAAGTATATGAAATAGCGGCGGTCTAGTACGAGTTGCAGTAAATTCGGACAAGCCTAATAACTAATTCACGCATAAAGGTTAGAGAGGTAAAGGTCAACGACTCGTCTATATGCGAAGGGAAAAATAAACTTAGCTACACCTAAGCTCTCAGTCAGTAACCCCTGTATTATGGTCTTCATAATCGAGACAGAAATGCGCTAATTGCATCCGATCAATAAACTTCGTTTTGTCATGCTCGGAAAACACGCCACCCTTCATCTCGTCTGAAACACCATTCCCATATATCGTCCGTTTACTTCAAAAAGCCCGTAACTACAGCTTGTTTCAAGTGATAGTTACAAGTTTTTTGAAGTAAACCGACGATATGCTTCATATGAAGGTTCGTGAGCTGCAAGACAAGTAGCAGGTTTAAGCCTTGAGAAGGGCAGTTCAAAATGGCTGTGAAAGCTGGGTTAATGCTTCTAATTTTTTTCTTTCGTGCTTATGTCAACTTTACATGAAACTTCAATGTTGAATAAATCTGATTTGATAAATAGAGTGAGTTTAATTCGGATCTTTCTTTTTGTGGTCAGCGGTGGGAGAGGAATGTTTCCTGTCGCAGTGATTATCATCAATTTTCGGAAAGAAATTAGGCGAGTCAGGGATGGTGGCCAGGGATCGAACCCTGGACCTCGTGTTCTCAGGTTCTGCGTTACCGACTAAGCTACCAGGGCTTGGCGATGCTCTGCAGAGTCTCAACCAGAGACAGTTTAATATTAAAACAATTGAAAACGTTTGCTATCTCCGTTACAAAATTGAAATATTATTTATTTATCTATATCATTTTCTTAAACCTTTATCTCACAATTTGCTGGTAACAAGCGTTTTTCCTTTTCTCACTATGTTATCTAACGTTACTCTGTCCAAAATAAATTTAAATTTTTGAGTCACATCTATTTTGTTGTCTACAATTGCTTTCAATTTATAACAGTGTATATCTATAAGTAAACAATATTCAGTGAGGACAGAGTAATGACTCATGTCGGATTGGCGACCACCAGTTCTCGAAAGGACCTAGTTAGAACTTGGAATTTAAACTTATGTCTCCTTTATTTACTCGATCTGCAGGTTAATGATTGAACTACTAGGAACTACAGTGGTAATTAACCCTTTTCTTGTTACCGAACGAAAATTCGGATTTGTCAAAATTGAAGGTATATGTATACAATAAATAATATTTGGCTCAAACTAAATTTTTTATTCTCAAAAGAATAGAAAATATTATGGAAAAAGGAGAAAAAGCTGGTGACGACCATTTTTTCCTTTATTGACCGTGGGTTTTTTTTTTTTTTTAGGTCTTTGTAAGTCGGAATATATCTACATTCTCTCAGAAGTAAGCAAAAACATGGCGCCACCTGCCCCCGCAAAAAATCCCGTCGTTATTGACAGCATAGATCGAGGATCAGACTACAGGTTCTGCGAGGCCTAATCTTGACCTACAATATCGGCCAAAAGAGAACCCAGCTGCTACCAGTGCAACCCTGAGCTAAAGAAAAATAACCAGAAATATATTGCATGCAGCGGACAGGTTTTTGATAAAACCTGATAAATGGGTTTAAGCTTTTTCACCTTCCTTAACTAATTTTGTGCAAATGACTTTAACTCTTGGGCTGCTGATTGCGACTCGTTGACGTTTTGCGGACAGTGTAGATCAGGATGAGACTGCACAAAACGTGCAGTCTCATCCTAGATCTACACTGTCCGATAAGGAGATATTATTTTCCAAAACATGACTTTAAAATTGCAAAAATTTAAAGTTTTACTACCGAATTGAAAATTTTATTTTACTTGTTTAGCAGGAAAAGGATTGAAAAAAAAACTGTCTTCGATAAAATGTGGACAGCCAAGAAAAATTAAAGGGAGTTTCGAAATGTTTTCCACTTTCGTTTCTGTGGTTCGTTTGTATAAGTTTAGATCCGTGAAATCTATTTTGTACAATAACCAAACGAATAATGAGGAACACTGTAGAATGGGCCTTTGGTGTCAACTTTCAGAAGATTTACAAATAGCAAACAGTATCGGCCAAGGTCAGCCTACTGAAACATTTGAAACATTTTCGAACAAAATTCCGCACATAAGAAATTCTGTAACAACATAATAAAATTAATCCTTTACAACCAAAGTTACTTTTTTCAGCCTGTTTAGATCAAGATCAGATTGCCCAGATAGTCTAGACTGGAAGAACATTAAAAGACTGCAGTAACTTGGGTTTTCTTTCCAGACTGTTCGGCGCTCTATGGATAAAATATTATGGAGTAAAGGGTTAATTCTTAGCTGCTAAGCGCAACTCGCTGACCTTTTGCGGACAGTGTAGATTCAAGATCAGACTGCACAGTCTGATCTTGAATCTACACTGTCCGATATGAAGATATAACTCCCCAAAACACAACCTTGAAATAGCAATATTTGGGGTATTTGGGGGGGGGTTGCCATCGAATTAACCCATTACCAAACGACAATATTTTAGATTGGTCCAAATTGAAAGCATTTGCAGACGACAAAATAAAAGTGACTGAAAATTTGAATTTTGTTTTGTGAAGGGTAGAAAACATCGTGGGAAAAGGAGAAAATGCTGGTTTCCAGCATTTTCTCCTTTTCCCACAATGTTTTCTAAAGGCTTCTTTCTCAGGGACGTCAAAAGTAGGAATTGTGTGGTAATGGGTTAAAAATTTTATTTTAGTTATTCAGCTGGATAGAAGGATTAAAATTAGGTTTTCTGACTTTCTCTCCGGATATCAAATACAAAAAAGCACTTGTACACTCAGAATGATAGTGATATATCTGTATGATTAAGACGAAGGCTTTAATTATCAAATAAAATTAATCATATAGATGGTACATCAAGGAAATGAAATTAATATTTACGACTGGCTGTCCCATCTGTAACAACCAGAATCTGTGAAAAAGGAGTTTGATGAAATTGTGAAAATTAAAGTCCTATGCCCGCCTGGGCAGTCCGGCCAAGATTACGTGGGCCGAATCGTTTTGCTATTTGCAAATGTGTGCATTTCCAAGGCCCATACTACCTCTTGATTTAGGCGGTTGCATGAAAAAAATATTTTTCAATGGATCAATTAGAGAGATGCATTAAGCCCGTTTTCCCGGAGCATCGTTCAAATCATTTCGTGTACTGCTGTTTTACAGAATTTCGTTTGTATGCATAAACGAAAGGAAGTAATATTTTAACGCATTACCGTATCATTCCGACTTTTAACGACCCTGGAAAAAAAGCCTTTTGAAAACATTGTTGAAATAGGAGAGAATGCTGCTAACCAGCATTTCGTCTTTCTCCCACGATTGTTTTTACCGTTTAACAATAAATTTGCAGTTTTTTTAGCCACACTGACATTGTTATCTAAAATACTTTCAATTCGTATAACACTTAAATTTGTCGTCTGATAAAATGTAAAGAAAATGTTAAATGAAAGATGGATCTTGTCAGTTAAAATGATAAAAATAGTAAAACAAAAAAAAGATTAAAAAAGTACAGAAATTGGTGATGAAAATTTACAAAAAGAAAAGAGAACTGCAATCTCTTGAAGTAAAATGAAGAGTAAGTGTTGCTATATGTATTTAACTCTTAACCACACGACAAAATTCTAGGCTAGTCCAAATCGAAAGCAGACGACAAAATGAAAGTGACTGAAAATTTGAAATTTGTTTCGTGAAAGGTAGAAAATGGTATGGGAAAAGGAGACAATGTTGGTTACCAGCATTTTTTTCTTTTCACACAATGTCTTCTAAAGGCTTCTTTCTCATGGTCGTCAAAAGTAGGGATTGTGTGGTACAGAGCTAAACAAGAGTACACAGAAATCTTATACAATAACTATTACAATGCACAGGTTTGGTTCTAAATAATATTCGTAGAAACAGAATTTTTTGTGATTATTAATAGATATCTGCACATGAAAATTAATCTATAAATATATAACACATAATCCTGAGTTTTAATAAAGAAGCCCTTCGAAAACATTGTCAGAAAAGAAAAAAAAATGCTGGTAACCAGCATTTTCTTCTTTTCCGACAATTATTTCTACCCCTTAAAAGACGACATTTTTGAAAACCATTTTATTTTGTCCTCTGCAAAACCTTTCAATTTTGGAAAGTCTAATTTTTTGCTCGTTTGGTAGACTTAAACACCATAGACTACATGGACAGTAAATTACAATTCAATTCTATGAAACCTAGAAAATATTCTTAATTACATACCTGTTGTAAAAGTCCGTCTGTCTTCATCAATAGTTATCTCAGAGAATGAAATTAAAGCAAATATCCAATTCCATTTAGTATGAATTCACTTCAATAATACCAATTAAACGAGTTTAAACATTGCACAATAATGCAAATGTAATTAATAAAGGCGCTCAAGCGCAGACGACATCTAGTCTGACATTGCTGACTTTCCATAAGTTCTACAATAAACCGTTTCAGTACTCAGCACTCCTTTCAATATTTTCGATAATAATGAACTAACAAAAATACTAGACCGATTCTAACACAGACAAAGTTCCGTAACCGTCCGCTCTTCTGGAATAGCATATAAACAATAACTGGTACTACTTTCCAATGCGCACTAATTTCCGGCAAATATTTGGACGGCAACACTTGACAAACTCTAGTTCGTGCTTGGCAATACAGCAGACTGGTTGCTTTAATGTGAAGTGACGACCGTTAGAGCTTGAATTCTTTTCAAAATATCGAAAAACCCATTTACTGGCGGTATTATACAGAAAATGAATAGGAAATGTATTCCACAAACTCAAATAGATAATGTAATTGGTTTTGAAAGAAAATTGTCGTATCGTGGAGATTGAATATTCGGATTGATAAAATATCTCTGACAGAACGTTTACAATAAAGATTTGTCTGAAAGGGCAATGATCCTTTTTATTTTACTTCCTTATTGGGTGACCCAAGAGTGAGAAAGACCGAGAAAGAGAGTATTTTTTGGAACATATACTTTTTTAAATTTTGTAAGTTTTCAAGACCTCCTGGCCACATCACACAGCATTGAAACAAATACAAAATAAGATGTACACATGTAGAACTACAATAACTGCTTTGTTCATTCCAGATGAAGACATAGCCTTCTTTGACATATCTGAAGTAATGGCAAAGCTAATTAACAGACGAAATTGTTTGTATGTTTTCATGAATAGCTTAATTACCTAAGTTAGAGAGAGAGAGAGAGAGAGAGAGAGAGAGAGAGAGAGAGAGCAAGGGGGACTTACGGAAGCACGGAGGGGCTGACAGACAGACGGAGAGACATGCAGACCGAGAAGATATTATACAAAAACATTAGTTGTAGACGGTTAGTTGAATAGTAACTTTTTCCAAGTTGTTTTTCCCGAACAGCTCTCCACACAAATTTTGTGGCTGTATAGGACTGTGTACAGCAAGATGGAGCTGCATCCCTCGCGAATTTATACAGTCCAATGATATGTCAAACATTTCGACCAAGCACCCCGAAAAGCTTAACCATGACAACTGCATTTTCTGTAGTCTGATCTTGATCTACATTGTAGTAAAATAAGCATTTACTTGCACAAAACAACCGAAGAGATTAACTTTTGCCAGGGTTAAATAAGCTCCTAGTTCATTCCTATCACAAAGTAACATAGTTTTGACAACCCTGAAGAGGACAGCTTTTGAAAACGTTATGAGAAAAGGAGAAATTGCTGGTAACCAGCATTTTCTCCTTCCCCAACAATGTTTTCTACTCTTCCAAAGTAAAGTTTCAATTTTTCAGTCAAGTTTATTTTGTTGTCTACAAACGCTTTCGGTTTGGAAGAGTCTAAAATTTTGTCATTTGGTACAGAGTTACCGGAGATCCAAGGACTTCGTAGGAACGTCTGTTAAATACATTTATCATTCTAGTATCATTCTAATGGAAAGCAGCTATTTCCACTGTAATATTATCCTAAAAAGTTTCAATGGCTGAAAATGAGTATTATTTTACTTCTTTGACCAATCCACTTTTTTTCTATTTTGTCTTTCTTAGAATAATCATTTATAAAACTACGACCACTCTTTTCTCATTACGAAGCGAGATAATAATTACCTCCCTTTTCAGAAAACTAACAAAAATATCAACAAATGCCTTCAAGATGGACATCAATGGAATTTCTGGTCGGTTAGAAAATATTATATCAGTATAAATTGTTATTTATCAACTAATAAGAAATTTCATTCCATGTTGCACTAGAAGCGTTAAGATGGTAATACCTAATGATAACTGGGTAAATAATACATAGAGGTGATCAACTGGTTGTTTTTGATATGAAAAATATCTCACGAGGATGCGTTGTTAGGCGTTGAAAAAACGAGTGCGCAGCACGAGTTTTTTTAACGCCTTACGACGCGTCCAAGTGAGATATTTTTCATATCAAAAACAACTAGTTGATTATTCTATTTTTCATATACCTAATTAACATTATTATTTGTAATTTTGCGTTTGAAAGTAAAAAAAAAAATGTTGTCAAAAAAAAAGAATAGTTCCCAAATTACGTCAGGAAGTGAAAGTGAAAGTTGATAACGTCACTAGTGATGATATCAAAATTTATTACACTGGGAAATTCCAGGATTTCAGTGCTAGGTATGTAATACAATATTTAAACATCGGGCCCGGGGTCCATAATGTTACCCTCTTTATATGCATTGTAAATTAAAATGCATCGATGCATGACCAAACGAAAAATAATCAAGAGTGAAAAACAAAGGATGAAGAAAAATCAACCCTAGTCCTTCTAAATATCTAAATTGAAACTTTTTAGCCGATTGTAGAAAGCAGAATTGTTGTTAGTTCAATGGTAATTAAAGGAGAAAAGCTTCTTCTCATCGGATAGTGTAGATCAAAGATCAGAGTGAAAGTTCTGTGCAGTCTGATCTTGATCTACACTGTTCGCAATGGGTCATTGATTCGGGCTTAGCAGCCTAGGGGGTTAACCCTTACCAAACAGCAAATTTTGGACCAGACCAAATGGAAAGCATTTTGCAGATGACAAATTAACGGTTGCTAAAAAGATGATTTCTTAATATGATAGGGTGGAAAACATTGCGGGAAAAGGAGAAAATGCTGGTTACCAGCATTTTCTCCTTTTCCCTCAATGTTTTCAAAAGGTCTATTCCTGACCCGTAAAAACCAGGGATTGTTTAGAAAAGGGTTAAAGCATTTCTGAGAACATAATCAATTTACTGCTAAAGGGAAATAACTGAGATTAGTATCTGCTTGAAATTCTTTAGGTGTGATAAATCGGATGTTGAACTAATGCTGCAAATAAATTTGCCAATGCAAGGAATGAAATATTGACATAACCTGCTGGTACTGAGATTTGGTGTGAGGTAACCTGGTGGATAATGAATTCGAGATCTGGCTGCATAGGACATGCAGTCTGATCTTAAATGTCTACTTTCCAATGACCTTTTGAGAAGATAAGAAAATGAGAATACAATTAGGCTTATATATCAATTTAAACAACCTAGGAATATAGTTACTTGGATGTTTTTGCAGGTATTGTCAACGGACTAAATTTTTTAATAAATCAGGTTGGAACATGGGATATCTGTTGTTGTTGTTGTTGATTAACTCTAACAATCGACTAAAATTACGGCTGTCTAGAAGCAGAATCGAGAAAGATTAATAGAAGTTGCATTCTTCTTTCTCAATCGATGTAAAGAAAGCATTTTTAAATTAAAGGGCTAAACAGCAATCCCAAAACGATTCTACTAAACAGGAACTATATTATAAAAGAGTTTTGTCAAAATTTCGAATTTCGTTTCTTTAACTAACTACTAAAAAAAAAAAAAAACTACTAGTACTTCTTGTTGGCCACTTCTTTCTTTGATTGTTGGCATTGTTTTCAGCAATAATTTAGTTCTATCGTGGCGGCCTATGTACATATTCATGCTTTTCCGGAATTTCTGTTACCGTTACCGCTTTATTTTTCCCAAGCCAATGGCTGATTTCCCACGTAATCATCGACGAAACAATAACGAGCATAACGGAGGAGGAATTATTCTTTTCGTATCGACTATCATTAACCCACGTAAAGAAACTGAACGAGCTAGGGATGGTGCGCCGCCTTATCTCCTGCTAGATGGCATTCTACAAATACGCATCTATCTGATTTGGACTTTCTAGATACAGAAGCGGAGTAATTTTTCAAAACAACAACTGTCACTTTGAATTTCAAATGAAATAAACGTTTACTCAATAAAATCTACCTGATGCCATTCATTCAGCTATGATCGGCTAGCATGTAACCTATGCACCGACCATTTATTAAAACAGCCCCTACATGCTTGGGTAATAGGCTAATAGCTTCGATATAAGGCATACTTTTCCCAGGTATACGGGGGATGGGTGACGCGTCATAGCGTCATGTTGAACCTTCGAAGAATAATATCATCGGTTTACTTCAAAACCTCGTAACTACAGCTTGAAACAAGGTGTAGATCCGAGGTATTTTAACCCATTACCACACAATCCCTACTTTTGACGCCCCTGAGAAAGAAGCCTTCAGAAAATATTGTGGGAAAAGGAGAAAATGCTGGTAACCAGCATTTTCTCCTTTTCCCACAATGTTTTCTACCCTTCACAAAACAAATTTCAAATTTTCAGTCACTTTTATTTTGTCTTCTGTAAATGCTTTCAATTTGGGCAAGCCTAAAATATTGTTGTTTGGTAATGAGTTAAGCAAACCCGACGATATGACATTCGCAGGCAACGGATACGCCACCGACTCTGCCACGGCCTGGCACGGCACTTTGTATAGACGTGTAATAAAGCTTATCATTAACCAGACAGGGGCCGGTTGTATAACGACAGTTTAAAGTTAAACCTAGGTTAAGATCTGAGTTTATCATGGCTTAACCTAGGTTTAACTTTAAACTGCCGGTTAGGCTCGTCCTAAAAATGAAGAAAAAGGTGTTGAGATAGTCTCAATAATGAGACGTTTAAGATGCTTCTTTTCATGCTTGGACATTTTTTTGTGCGCCGTTTCGTCACAAGTCCATCTTGAATTTTACAGTAAAAAAGCCTAAAGCGCTGTTTCTGTTTCGTTGGTGTAATCTTTATTACAGCAAACGGCAATATATATTTCGTGACATACATGATCACTGACAAATTATTGAATGCTTCATTGCCTAGAGCGATTCAAGAAGTCGTTTATAACTCGAAAATCTCTGAAACACTTACGAAATTCTTTGTATTTGGAAGCCATTTCATGTCTATTTTGGGGAACGTAAATATCTTGAGTAGCAGAGGAATTTATCTTTTTTTTTTCTTTTTGCGTTTAACGTTGACGATGAAAATATTTGTTTCCGAAACGGCGGTTCATTGAATATACAAGCAAAAAATTATGTCAAAGTTCTAGTTTTAAGAGAGGTCAATTTATAAACATATGAGAATTTTAATTTGTGCACAAAATTTGTGTACAGATTTATACCGGTTTTTCGTTGTTGCTGTTGTCGCCGTCTATAGCCGGATGAGACCAGTAAAAACCTATAGTCGAATTCGGATACCGTTATCTGTTCTAGGAAGTAACAAGTTTTTTTTTCTTTTGCCTTTTTTCACAATCTCTTCAAGAAAATTCTTCTATATTGTCAGTTCTAGTTTTGGGTTTAGTAATCGATGAGCACCGAAGAGTGGTGAAGATTAAGATCATACTGCTAGGACAGTCTCCTTTACCAAAGAACACATATGAAACGGTTTTAAAAAGCCGTTGTTGGAAGGGGAACAATGACAGTATTTTCTCCGTTTTCCAAGAAAGTTTCCCACACTTTCCAACAAATATGTCATTATTCGATCCGTAATATTTAGGAGGCCTTTGAAATTCTTCCAACTAACTTTGGTTTTTAATATATTGAAAAAGATCACGATAAAATGGGTGAAATTAACCTTGCACATTTGACTCTTTACCAAACGACAAAATTTTAGATTGGTCAAAATTGGACGCATTTACAGACGACAAAATAAATGTTTCTAAAGAATTAATATTTGTTTTGGGAAGGGGAGAAAACATTGTGGGAAAAGGAGAAAATGCTGGTTACCAGCATTTTCTCCTTTTCCCACAATGTTTTCAAAAGGCTTCTTTCACAGAGGTGTTTAAAAGTCGGGATTGTGTGGTAAAGGGTTGATACTACTTGAATTCCTGAAACGATCGAGGAAACCAACGAGAATCTGCACAAACGTTTCGAAATAACATTAAATATGCATGCGGTCACTTCGACCTCATTTAGATCCTCAGTTTTTGACACCTGCCAAGTGCGCTAATATAACGAATACATGTACATGTAACAGGTGTGTGCTCAGCACTGACGTAAAAATCAATTATAATTTCAAGGATGGGTTTGCTTACGTGATTGGAAATTTCCGCTGTTTTCAACGGGATTTTCGGTCAAACGTATATGACAGCGACCGTTCCTTTATTCTTTTCCAAGTCGTTTAGGTGCTCTTGGCTCAGCCTCTGTCGCGTCTTGCAAAAGAACAGTCACATGACCACACAACCCGTCACGGTGCAAATGTAACTTTGTTGCCATTAATGTGGCCTCATAATAATCTGATCGTAAATTTCAAATTAGGTTTGGTGTAAGTAAATACAAGTTAAAAAAAAACTTCCAGGGCTCATGTTTGTCAAAGAAATTCCAGGTCCAAATTTCTGCTGTCTGAATCTCCCAACCAACAAACTTCTAGATTTTTTTTTCAAATTGAAAGCATATCTAGACGGCAAACTAAATCTGACTGAAACATTGACCTTTTTCTTTTATATTTTTTTTTCAGTTTGAAGGGTTGAAAACGTTGTAGTTGACGGGAAATATCCTGGTTGCCATCATTTTCTTCTTTTTCCATGATGTTTCCCATGGATCTATTTCTTAGGGTCATTAAACACGGGGTCGTAATCTATCGAGACATGCCCTTCTTTTTCAAGGATTTCAGAATTGCAGGTTACTTAGTATTTCACTAATTGAAACCCTGTAACCGTCTTTACCACACAATAACGACCCTGAGAAAGAAGACTTTTGAACACATTGTGGCAAAAGTAGAAAATGCTGGTAACCAGCATTTTCTCCTTTACCCACAATATTTTCTACCCTTCCTAAATCATATTTCGATTCTTAAGTCACATTTATTTTGTCGTCTGCAAGTGCTTTCATTTTGGACAAGTCTATAATTTGTCGTTTGATAAAGAATTAACAGACGACAAAATTGCAGACGTGTAGATCTATTGTATTACGCATGAACAAAGCATGTTTAACTCAAAATTTAAAACTTCCGCAAACTAAGAGCACAAATGTAGGCAAGACGACAAACTAAAATGTAACTTAAAATAGTGAGTTTTATCCTTGAAACAATAGAAATATTGTGAGAAAAGAAGAAAATGCTAATCATCAGCATTTTCTCCTTTTCCCACGATGTTTTCTATCCTATCAAGGACAAAATTTGTCATAAGAGCCACATCTCGTTAGTCGTCCGCAAATGCTTTCATTTCGGTCAAGTCTAGATTTTTTTTTTGGGGGGGGGGGAGGGGGGGTTCGTAAAACTGTTTATCATTTACAGACGATAAAACTTCAGAATGGTATACATTATAAGCATTTGCATTCGAAGAAGTTAAAAAGTTTCTCAAAGTAAGTTATCGTTGACTGGGTCAAAAAAAAAAAGACAGTTACCGGCATTAACTTCTTTTCCTAGTGCTTCAAAGTCTAATCATTCTCCACTAGGGGACTATAGTACATGAAATATTTTATTAACTCTTTACCACACAATCCCGAGTTTTGACTGTGTACAAAGCAGTGTGTGAGACAGTTACCAGCAAACACTTCTTTTCGCAGAGCTTCAAAGTCTAATAATTCTCCTCAAGGATACTTTAGTATATGAAATATTTTTACTCTTTACCACACAATCCCAAGTTTTGACGCCCCGAGAAAGCCTTTAGAAAAAATGTTTTCTACCCCTCCCAACGAATTTCATTTTTTGAGCAATGTTTATTTTGTCGTCTGCATTAATTTTGCTTTGAATTTGGACCAGACTGAAATTTTGTCGTTTGGTAAAAAGTTAAGAGCCTAATAAGCATTAAAGTAGAGCTTTATTTATTGTCTTGAATACGCTGGCGGTTTACATGCTAAGACGATTTAACTTTTCATTGGTTAGTGTCATTTTTGTTATTGTTTTCAAAGAAGCTGAATATACAAATTCAAAGTGATTTGTCTGTGGTAATTAACCGACACCTAATAGAATACAAAAGTTCCTAACTTTTACATAACATTATTCTCTTTCTTAAGTCTGTCTGGGCCGTAGGACAAAACAGTCTTTTTTGTGTATGATCAATACCAGGTAACAAAGAGAGTGCAATCTGATCTTAAATCTACACTCCCTGTGTGCTTAGCCAAACCAATACGATAAAGCATGAAATACTATTTCGCTTTAACGAAATAATCATTTCGTAATTACGAAATAATATCTCGTTTCTACGAAATACTATTCGCACTATTTCGTAAAACGAAAGAACTTGTCACTTTAGGGGTTCCGTAGTATAATATCTTTAGCCGGCAACAGAAGTCCAGATTATATATTTGGCAGTCTAGCGGTCGAAACGAAATAGTAATCTTAAATTTCACAAATGTCAAGATTTTTTTTCATTTATTCTTACTTATGTTGCCAATTTTATTTTCCATATCGGGTCTATCACGAGGATAAATGTTGACAGAAACGTGCTGGAAGTGTATTTTGAAGAAATATTTCATTTGCAGTGAACCTAACTCATTTGCAGCACACCTGTGTCTGGTGGAACTGACAGAACCATGTCGCCATTTTGCTTACAGACGTCATAGGACCCCATGTTTTAGACGTGGTCATTCATGCTGTCATGTACACTCCTACTACTGGTTTAATTCATCCCTGCTGGATAGTTGGAAACACTGTGATACATGTGCGTAAATTCAAACCTTATATAAAAACAAGGAAGAACATTATATAATTATTATATACTACTCAAACTTTCATAGGGATCACTTACATATTTCTGTATTGGTTTATATGTTACAACAGTTCTGCGTATACTCTTTACCATACTGTAAAATTCTAAATATGTCCAAATTGAAAGCATTTGCTGACCAAAAACTATATGCAACGTGCAGTACGCTGTCTGTCAAAGAGTAGAAAACATTGTTGGAAAAGGAGAAAATGCAGGTACCCTGCATTTTCTCCTTTTACAACAATGTTTTCCAAAGGCTTTTTTCTCAGTGTCGGCATTGTGAGGTAAAGATCCATTTCCCCTGGTATTTTTTTTTTTATCAGCGTGGCAATATAACATATTTTAAAACCATACATGATACATGCCACATATATATTTAGGATGAATCTTTCATGGCGATCCCTTGCAAATTTTGAGTAGTATATAACTACAACAATCTACACTCATGTTGTAACGCACTCAAGGATGGATATGATCGACTTACAAAAATCAAACAGTTTGAAGACAGCAGCATCTTGTGTCTCTCCGAAATTATGTCTTTTCTTATTGCAAAGATATATGTCATTGAACAAATATAGAAATAATTTTGCATCAGCTAAAATACATTTAAGCTACACTCTGCGAAAAGATGGTTTAAAATGTCTATTAGTAATGCCTTAAAACAGGAAAGACATCATGAAACTTTATTATGGATATACGGGATCTAACATGAGCTGATGTTGAGATAAAAATTTTGTTGATTTTTTTTCTTTTTTTTTTTAGTCCTTTTGGGAAGACGCCATAAATTAATCTGAAAAAAAAAAGACTGAACGACTATACGTTTATGGAAATTGTTATGAAGCGAGCCTTTGGTGTGCCATCTATGTTGGAAAGCTTTACATAAGTTTCGTAAAATACCAGTGACTGAATGTCGAGGAAAATAGCCGAAACGAAATAAGGGACTAAACTTTTAAATAACCTTAAGTTTGACAAAGATAATCAAACCAAATGAAGACCTTTTTGTTCCAATCATAATGAAATATGATTAGAAATGGTGTGGAAAGTAAGTTGGTAAGTTTTTGATAGTCGCACGGATGCCAGGAAGGACAAGGCGGATGTTATGTCCTCGTCGATTGTTTTGGTTGAACATAAAAAAAGGGTTGAAAATGCTTACATGTAACTTTCACAGATCACGAAAATTTTTGGTCTAAATTTGTGAATTGTAAAAAGAAAACTGCGTCAAAAACGTGTTACAGGCCCAGTGCTGGTCAAAAGTAAACAATGCAGGCGTTAAGATTTTGTAGGTGACTGCTCGAAATAGTTTAGTACTATAACAAGAAAAGTCGCCAAATACCTATGTGAAAGTCAACAGACGTACGAACATGCTTCTATTTTCAGTACAGCCCTGTAGATATTTATTTTTCTCTGGAAATAAAAAGTCAGTATTTGTCGATCTAACTAGCATTATGCACTTATCAGCATCGTTTATCACTTCTATAGCAAATGTTATTTCCCTGGTCAATTTCTTCCTCTTACTATTCGGAAATACTCTGATACTATCGTGTAGCTCGTCGACTCGTTTTGGATCTATCATCTTTGTATATTTGCATATTGTATAGAGAACGGAGATTTCCAAGAGTGTGCCAACGCTTTTAGATTGTGTGGGTTGTTTGTTGGCTTGTTTGTATTAGGTTATGTATGTGCCAGTAGAACAAGTCCTTGTAACTGTATCGATACAGAGATATAAAATAAGAAATACAACAGAAAGCTGGTTGGTTGGTTGGTTGTATTGGGGTTTAACGCCACTTCAACAGCTAAGGTCATATCATGGCGGTCGGTGACACACATGTGTTTCCTGGCTTTCTCACACAGGTACTAACACAACTTTCTTTCCAAAGCCACCGACTACTTTTCTCACATGCTCCAGCAGAGGTGAGAGGCGAAAATACGCCGGAAAGAAAGTTCGCCTCAACCGAGTATCGAACTCACGACCATCAGGTCACCACTGAGCCACCCGGGCGGGCCACAACAGAAAGCGTTTATTGCATGAAGCATCAGCACAATTCTTACAGAAAAAGAAAGGCATGTATGAGAAAAAAACAAAAAATTGCTGAAAAAGAAGCCGCCCTGCATGTCTGAGTAGTAAAGGTGTATTTTTAGCGACCCATGATTCCGAAGTTCGTCCTCCGAACCCCAAGGTACTGAGCGTTCTTAGACGTTGCACCTCAAAGCAGTTGCCTAGTAAGCGAGTGAGTGAGTGAGTAAATTAACCTATTTCCACACAATCCCTACTTTTGACGCCCCTGAGAAAGAAGCCTTTTGAAAACACTGTAGGAAAAGGAGAAAATGCTGGTAACCAGCATTTTCTCCTTTTCCCACAGTGTTTTCTACCATTCCCAGAACAAATTTCAATTTTTCACTCGCCTTTATTTTGTCGTCTGCAAATGCTTTCAATTTGAACCAGTCTAAAATTTTGTCGTGTGGTAAAGAGTTAAAAAGAAAAAATAAAATCTATGATTTAATTGCCATCAGATTTTTTTTTTCAGGGGAATAACCGACCAAGCCATGGGAAAAAAAAATATTTCGAAAAACTGCGACCATATTAGATAACCAAATATTGGTCGAAGAAACAAAACTTCACATAGAACAGCGTCATTATTCATGTATCATGCCAAAAGTCAATTTATCTGAAAAAAGTTATTTTTTATCTAAATAAACCATCAAAGATTCCACTTCGCTAAATTATCTCTTTGCTCTCGCGTGAACTTATGTCGTTATTACGTCAAATAGCCAAATCATTTTTTTCAAGGAATTTCTAAGTGAGTTATGAACTTTGTAGCTGACGACAATTTTTACATGAATTGATTAATTAATCTTTTGACACAATATGGCCTTCAACTGAACCGGGGGAAATATACATTTGAAAACGTTGTAGGAAAAGCAGAAATGCTTGTAAATAGCGTCTTCTCCTTCCCAATAACGTGACGAAAGACAGATATAAACTTTGAAGCTCCGGTAAATTTGTAAAATTAATGTTTATTTGTACTTTGTAGAAGGCTATTTTGCAAGCCCCAGGTATACTTACAGAATAGATCGAGTTGTGTCGAAAGGCAGCAGACTTAACCCTTTACCCCATAAGGCATTTCTATGGTATCTGTAATTGCCCCTAAATAACAGCTTGGATGAAGCTGTTTCTTATGTGTATATATGACACCTTTTGATAGCATAGAAAACATTGTGGCAAAAGGTGAAATTGCTCGTCACGAGCAATTTCACCTTTTGCCACAGTGTTTTCCAAAGGCTCCTACAAGCAATGCGTAGAAATGGGTATCTATGGAAGAATTAATTTTGATTGATTTGAAAAAATAGAGGCAGATCCAGAGGTTGAAATTGCACATACATGTGAATAGCAATCTATTCTTTTTCTATACAACCCTATCATTATTGTAGTCTGATCTTGGACCTACAATGACCCACAAGGAGATATAATTATGTGACCAGTCACGCAAAAAGGTACCTTCTTAGTGCAAAAAGAGTCAGTCCTGGTTGGGCTGCGCGGATTGCGCAGGCTGACCAGGGTCGACATTTTTCGCTTTTATGACATTTTCTGTATCAATATTGATCAATCTACCTTACTGTACAATTATTTTTGAATAATCAGCTTAAAATGACCCGCACTATCCTTGGTCTATTTTCATCTAATTGATGTACGGAAATCCCAGATAGTCCCTTTTCGCGTGATGGGTCACATATTTCCGAAAAGGAAAAAAAAAAAAAAAAACTCAATCAAACAGCAATATTTGGGTTTTTACTTTCGGCCTATCGGTTTGGAAGTTTTATCTTTTTGATCTGATAGTATAAGAGTTTATGGATGAAAATATCCGACATTCAGTACTTAGTCCTTATCCCGCAAAACAACTAAAATAAGATGTTCAATTCGATTGCAAAAAAAGAATTGAATAAAGCTATGTCAAAGTTTTGTGTTTGTGAATGATATCGCCTTACCGGACAGCGTAGATCAAAACTTAGACTGTACATTCTGTGAGTCTGTGAGTCGCGCTTAGCAGCCGATAAGGATTAATGTATTTGGATTATTTCAAAGTTATCTGCCGCATTTTATTTTTACGCTCTCTACAAGACAATAAAAATGCAAAACTTGATACAATTACAGTTAAAAGAATATGCAGATGAAGAGGGTTTGAATTGAGGTTTGATTAAACTCATTACCAAGCGACAAAAGTTCAGGTTTGTCCAAATCGAAAGCATTTGCAGACGACAAAATAAAAGTGACTGAAAATTTGAAATTTGTTTTGAGAAGGGTAGAAAACATTGTGGGAAAAGGAGAAAATGCTGGTTACCAGCATTTTCTCCTTTTTCCACAAAGTTTTCTAAAGGCTTCTTTCTAAGGGTCGTCAAAAGTAGAGATAGTGCGGTAATGGGGATTTCTATGATGGAAGAAAAGAAAGATTGAATTAAAGGTATCTATACTAGTTATCAGAGTTTTCCCCCTTTACCGCCATAATTATGTTCGAAAAAGTATTATATCTGTACAAATCTGTCTTTATCAAGTGTCAAAAAAAAAAATTATGCCATGCTGCTCCAGGCCTATTACGGGTCCACTACCTTAAACACGGCGTCTTGTGATAAAAGCTTTGAGGCTCCTGATTTGGCAAAAGTAAACAATATCGTAGTCACAATTTAGGCAACGTTTTGCATCTTTAAATCAAGTTTAAAATTCATTTTCCTGCCATCAACTAATAGTTTGACAGACATAAGATATTTTCAGACTCCTAATAATATTCATACATTTTAATCGTATGAATTTTCTGGTTTTAAGCTGCGATTTTACCCCAGTATTATTTACCTTTTCCTGCTAGCTGGGCTTTAAGACGGGGGAAAAAGCACGACGGCCATTTCATGAGTAAAAGCTGTCAATCAAAAGCGACCAATAAAAAATGTTGCCGTGAAATTGCCGGATGCGTGTTAAAAACGGCGAAGAAATCTATAAAACATCTTCTGCTGTTAATTGTCCTTTTTCACGCAAAGATAATCAAGCAATTGTACCGTCCTCAGTTCGCATGTAATTTTATATACGATTATCCCGTCAGAACTACATTTAATGGTACAGACCTTTACTGTAGTATACTTGTCTATCCCACAGATAGATATAAATGTATAGCATGTGTTTGTATATGGGGACACTTAAACTGCCATGCTATAGAGCTAGCTTTTTTAAAAAGCTACATGTAGGTCTATAGCAAGCCAGTATATGTGTCCCCTCATATAAACACATGCTATACATTTATATCTATTTGTGGGATAGACCAGTATACTACATCAATACAAGGCTTCTTCAAGAAATCCATGTAAGCAATGGTCGAAATGATATAGAGGATATTTGTTTTTTTTCGGTGAAAGATCGAAATTTATTTCATTTAGTGAACACCATGGGAAATATTTTCACGTGTGGCGCAGCCACGAGTGAAAATATAACCGATGGTGTTCACGAGATGAAATAAATTTCGATCTTTCACCGAAAATACAAATATTCTATTTATTTCATGCTTTTAACCCTTTCTAGGAGGAGCTTTATCAAAATCCAGTACACTTATTTTCCGTTATTCCCCGTGGCGTACCCCTAACGCATTGCAACCCATAGAAATATTACGTCAAGCGCGAGAAATGTAAGGTATATGACGTCATATTTCCCATCTGGTTGCTTGGCACGCGCAATTTACCAAGGCAACAAGAAGTGAAAATCGGTATTTTCACTGGCGGTACCAGTGTAAGATCGAAAAATATTTTCACTGATAGTTCTCGATATCCTACCGGAAAGCATGAAATAAGCACCTTTAAACCACATGTCTGTTACCAAATGAACTTTGATTGCGTCACACTTCATTAACTGGATTTCCGGTAGTGTGCTTTACTCTTTTGAATGCTTTAACATTACCCTTTATCGGAGTAAACACCTCGAACGAGAGTTGCCTGTATATATATCGAGTATATCATCACATAGTTAAATATACAAATTTTAGAAAGGGAAATGCTGCTTTGTAGACTGCTTGATAACGCAGACGCAGCCTGGTCGATAATTCTGATCACTTCATAGCAAGTTTCGGTTTTTACATGTCCGATTTCAATTCTGTTGCTCTATGGTTCATTCATTGTTCTTTTCAAGATATTTATTCTCCGTCGGTGTACTGCTTTGCTATCTTTGGAAGATTGTGACTGGAGATTTGACATAGATTGAACAATTTTATTGTCAAGACCACTAGTTGTTATCAGCAATGCCATCTTGATAACAAAGCGACACAAGCTTCTCTTAACTTTTTACCACACAATGACGACTTTTGACGACCCTGGGTTGGAAGCCTTTTGAAAACATTGTGGGAAAAGGAGAAAATGCTGGTAACCAGCATTTTCTCCTTTTCCCAAAATATTTTCTACCCTTCCCATAGCAAATTTTAACTTTTCAGTCACATTTATTGTCATCTGCAAATGCTTTCAATTTTGACCAGTCTATGAATCTGTCGTTTGGAAAAGAGTTAAGGTATTACCATCCTAACGCTTCTAGTGCAACACGGAATGCAATTTCGTATTAGTTGATAAATAAGGATTTATACAGATATAATTTAATTTTTTTGCACATTTCTAACCGACCAAAAATTCCTTTGATGCCCATTTTGAAAATATTTCTTGACATTTTTGTTAGTTTTCAGAAAAGGGTGGTAATTATTTTCTCCCATTGTAATGAGAATAGAGTAGCCCTAGATTTATAAATAATTATTCTAACAAGGAAAAAGTTGCACGGTCAAAGTAGTACAATAATACATATTTTCAATCATAGTAACTTTTTAAGGATAATATTATAGTACAAATAGCTGTTCACCTTTAGAATGGTACTGTCTTAAGTGATATCAAATGTATACTGCTAGCCTGTGTATACATGCCTTCTCCTAAAACTCTATCAGCGCAGAATATTTCAATTCAACCCCTTTCGACGACTCGACGACAGTAAAAATATTCTTCTACAACTAAGACAATTTGTTATTCGATGAGATTTACCAAGGTCAGCTAACAGCATAGATCTAAGATCAGCTTGTATGTTTTGTGCCGTCTGAGCTTGATGTTTGCTATCTGCAAGAGCACCTTCTTTCGCAATGACGTTGGAAAGGGTAATAACTAACCTGTCACTTACTACATTGACCCGTTTTTCAACAAATAAACTTTGGTAGAATTGCAGAGAAAAGTCATTTAACAAATTGAAATCAATTGAAGTAACATTGACATCCAACGTTTGTACGATGCACCGCTTTTGAAATGGTGATCACATTTTCTTTGTTTTTTTTTTTCAAAGGTTAAAACCATCCAATGATCGCTGATCAAAAGACACACTCACACACACACAAAACACTTTAAAACCATCAGCTTCTTTTTTCCCACAATGTGCTCTACCCTTTCAACGACAAATCTCAACACTAGAGCCATATTATTTTTTTTGTGCAACTGCTTTGAATTTGGGCAGGTATAGAACTTTGTCGCCAGGTGAGTGATTAAGGTTACGCGTGACGGTCCGTCATTAGGGTTTGTCATGTTCGTTTTTATGACCGTCATTAAGGTTAACACAGCAGGACGATCGTGCAATCAATTATGGTTACTCAACATCCGATCAGACAATTAATCAAACAGGAGTCGATAAACGAGCTCAAAATCAGACGGGCAAAAACCTCGTTTTTTCTTGTTTTCGAAGAACTTCTGTTGTCAAAGTACCCCATTGACGTGACGAGCTATTGCAAACAGCACAAATTAAGATTATGAGCATTGAAAGGCTATGTGCCATCAGTTCAAAGTTAAAGTCCAGACCTAAAGGCTAAAATCAGCCGATCAGACCACTAGTCATGTGAATATTTATCATTCCACGGAGAATTTCAATGCGGCTTTGACATGAAACATCATTGACTTTACGCAAGGGTCTGAGATGGTGTAAAGTTACGCAAATGTTGACGGGAAATCGCAAAGGTACGTACTTTAGTGAACCGGATTTTCAGACAGGATGCTTACTAAAGAAACACAGAAATTTCATGCCAACGCACTTTAATGAAAATATGCTATATATCATGATATCATGTGTTTGGAGCTTCACAAGACAAAGTATCTTAACTACAGCCCAATTATTATTGTATCATGATTATTTTTTTGCGGGGGGGGGAGAAGAGGGTGCTGGGATGGAAATCAGGGATGGGAATGAGACTTGCTTCTACTAGCCCAGCCGGGTGGCTCAGTGGTTAGCGTACCTGACTGGTGACCTGGAGGTCTTGGGTTCGATACCCGGTTGTGGCAAACTTTCTTTCCGGCGATTTTTTGCCTCTCATCTCTGATGCTTGTAAGAAAAGTAGTCAGTGGCTTTGGAAAGAAAGTTGTGTCAGTGCTGGTGGGGGGAAGCCAGGAAACACGGTCATGGCTGCGTCACTGACCGCCATGATATGAACTTAGCTATTAGAATGGCGTTCAACTCCAAAACAAAACTAACCCAGTTTCCCTGGTTTCCCTTGTGTGTTAGGTAACAAAGTATCGACAAGATTATTTACAGAAAAAAAAAAACTATCCGCATGTAAAATGTGCAGGTCTCTTCGGAATTAATAATTGCAACTAAATGATGCAGCGTCAGTTTGCTTTCAAAATTATGCAATAAAGCTCTGCCTCATAATGGATTTTAAAAGCAATGTCTCATTTCTTCGTCATGATAGAGAACCAATGATATGGCCAAAAAGTTAGTTTGACATCGTTAACTCTCTCAGCGCCCAATAATATAAGCTCAACGTCTTTCGACGGCTCAAAAACAATCTATGGAAGCTCAGACCAAGTTCTACCGTAAAGGCTTGGCTGAAGAAAATGGACGGTATAGATCAAAGATCAGGCTGCACAGAACGTGCAGCCTGATCTTGATCTATGCCGTCCACAAAAGCCCCTGTATACGCCCAAAGCGCTGAAAGGATGCACGTCCTGTAGGACTTTGTGTAGTCACAATGTCGGGATGCAATTTGATTGTCCTCAACACATCATGCAAAACTTTGTCACGTGATGATAGAGGAATAGCTTGTATGAACTACTGGGAACAGTCATTAGTTTTTAGTAGAATTTACTGACAACAAAATATGCTTGCAGAGGGTCTTGACGCTGTTTTTAGCACCATAGTAGTCAAATGACGACACATCGCTATTTTAACCCTTTCCTCCATAGATACTCATTTCTACGCATTGCTTGTAGGAGCCTTTGGAAAACATTGTGGCAAAAGGTGAAATTGCTCGTGACGAGCAATTTCACCTTATGTCACAATGTTTTCTATGCTATCAAAAGGTGTCATATACACATAAGAAACAGCTTGATCCTTCTGTTATTTAGGGTCAGTTAGAGATAACATAGAAATGCCTCATGGAGTAAAGGGTTAACTGCAAAACACAATCAAAATCATTCATTTTGAATTCTGACCTGTTCGAGTAAACTTTTGCCACAATCTGCGAACGGTTGATATGGCACATCGTAGAATACGGGGCACGGCGGTATATGACAGTCCGGCCTAAATCATTCCAATGGCACGTGTCTTGGTTTCAACTGGTAGTCTCGGCATTGTCGGGAAAGAAACTTTTGAAACCAGTAACTTCACTTTCGTCGACCGTCGTGTAATAACCGTCAGGTACACTCAAATGTCAAAGGTTCTGCTGTTGTGCACGTGCAACACGAAATAGGGTCTTTGTACACAGATGTCATTGTGCAGTGGAGCGTGACAAGAGTATCAATTGGCTGATAAACACATGCAGGCAGGACATGCACAGGAAAGATTGGTCAATAGCTCCTTTTCCTTTGCATGTAACACAAAACCTATTTTAACTCTTTACCAAACGAAAAAATCTTAGACTGGTCCAAATTCAAAGTATTTGCAGACGACAAAGTAAAAGTGACTAAAAATTTCAAATTTCCTTTGGGAAGGGAAGAAAACGTTGTGGGAAAAGGAGAAAATGCTGGTTACCAGCATTTTCTCCTTTAACCGTAATGTTTTCAGAAGGCTTTTTCTTCAGGGTCGTCAAAAGTCAGGATTGTTTGGTACTGTGTTAAAAAAAAAACATATTTTGCGTTGGAAGTGTGGATCAGTATATTGTAATGATAAGGGAGATTTTGTGGAAAACGGGCATTAAGTCGCCCAAACAAGTCCTCTTCTCCATGATGATTTACAAACTTTGCTGACTGCTGAGACTGTATAGAGGCGTAAAATGTATTTGTAACTGGCAGTTATGAAAGCTTTGAAGACGGTACTAAAGTTGCTTTGAGTAGTAAATACTTCAATTAATTAACCTGTGAGTGTGGTTAATCAATGCATACACAAAACATCATAACATTCTGACCTTTTTGTTTATTTGAAACGTAATTCAACTAATCAGACACGTGGATTAGCCGAGTGTTTTGTGGGTAATAAATCAAAAGCAGGAAGAGCTTTTTGCCACGTCTGTGTTCATGGAACATCCTTTAACATCGTGGAATTTGTCTACAAATTTCTTACTGGATTTCGGGGCTCGTATGCTACAATCATTTTTAAAGGCTGCTGGGCGGGACTCACTGAGCTTTTGCGGACAGTATAGATTAAAGATCAGACTCCACAGGACGTGCAGTCTGATCTTTGATCTACACTGTCCGAAAAGACATTTTCTCCCTGAAAATGACTGACAAAGCAAGCATTTTTTTTCACTATCGACTCTAAGGTATCATTTAACTTGCTCAGCAGGATAAAGGGTGATCACATTCTTAGTCTAATTCTTTGTGGGTGGTTGTTTGTATGGTGTTAAACTCCGTTTTCAACATTATTTCAGTTATATCGCGACAGCCAGTTCACCTGTCCATGCTATCCTGGATTCTTTTTTTACTATGTACTCCACACAGTTTTCCTTCTAAGCTTCTGGCCACTTTCCCACATAACCATCGGCGAGACTTATTCTTTGGATTTTGTTCATTTCAAGGTAACAGAATTTGTGATTGGCTAATCTGAATGCTTTGATAATTTTGATTTTGGGTCTTCAGATCATGGACTTACAAGTATGCAGGATAGCTTCTTTCTCTGTTTCCGTGATACAGTAAATACTTCAAGAGAGATCTGCATGTATCTTTTGCACGACGTTTGATCATTGAAAAGTATTGCCATTTCCATAGTAAGCGCAACGAAAAGCCAAAAGCATCGAGGGCGTGGCTGACTCTATCAACACAATTTTCACCCATCCACATAGTTTACATTTCTTCATTAACGTAAGTGATTTATTTACGGCTGAAAATTACGATGTAATTTATGTTTCACTGAAAATTATGATGCAGAGCACTTGTTCAACTATTCAGTTGTAAAACTATGCTATACTTATGATGTAAGAAAGCTCCACTGTTTGATTCTAGGGATTTCTTTATGTTCTAACGCCTGATATTCATTACGAAATATTAATATATCGTCGATTTATTTCAAAAGCCTCGTAACTACAGCTTGTACCAAGCTGTAGTTACGAGACTTTTGAAGTAAACCGACGATAAAAGAGTCATGCTCTCTGCACCTAAAAAAAAGTATCGACCAAGGCAAGCCTGTGCATTCCATGCTGGCTAACCTTGGCCGGAATATTTAACAGTCAATTGTATGCATGTCACAGGATCAGTTCACCTTATGATTCAGACGGGTTTTAGACAAAATGCCATACTTGGTATCATGCATCAAGGAAATGCATCACGCCCCTTTTTGCCAGAGCAAGTCTAGATTTAATTAATATGTATGTTGGTGTGGGCGTGATTATATCACGGCAAGTGCAAATTGCACGCGGTAAAAATTAATAGGCCGCTGTTAAATGATAATAAAGGTTATAAGATTTCAAGCTAGAATATTAACTAAGTATTTTTGGCGTGTTTTTTTTACTGTCTGCACATTATATTTATGATTTCATTGAAATTCAGTTGCAACCTAAAGTTAATGGATTTTTTACCCAAAAGCTCATTTTCTCGACAGAAAAATGAAACTGATGCTCACACAACCAACCACATGTATGGGTAGAAGCGCCAGGCCTATAGATAAGTAGTCACCATTTCTAAGTCTTAACTCATTACCAAACGACAATATTTTAGGTTTGTCCAAATCGAAAGCATTTGCAAACGACGAAATAAAAGTGAATGAAAATTTGAAATTTGTTTTGTGAAGAGTAGAAAAAATTGTGGGAAAAGGAGAAAATGCTGGTTACCAGCATTTTCTCCTTTTCCTACAATGTTTTCTAAAGGTTTCTTTCTCAGGGGCGTCAAAAGTAGGGATTGTCTGGTAATGGGTTAGCTTGGTGGTTGCAGGTTCGATGACCATGCGAGGCAAACTTTCTGTAAGGCGATATTTAGCCTCTCAACTCTGATGCACGTGAGGAAAGTAGTCAGTACCCTGGAATGAAACTCATTGCAGTAATGGTGTGGCAAAGCCAGGAAACGCATGCGTACGTGCAATTACAGCGGTCACTTGACCTAAGCTATCAAAACGGCGTTAACCCTTAGGCTGTTATAAGCGCGACTCGCTGAACTTTCGCGGACAGTGTAGATCAAGATCAGACTGCACGGAACATGCAGTCTTATCTTTGATCTACATTGTCTGATAAAGAGATATTATTCCTCAAAACTGTACTTTGAAAAAACAATATTTGAGTTTTTACTATCGAATCAAAATTCCATTTCAGTTCTAATCTAAATGTTGCTATTTCATAACAATTCCTAGAAGAAAAAAAAATCACTTTGTTGAACAGTGTAGACCCAAGGTCAAACTACACGTCCTCAAAAAAGTCGCTTTAAGCAGCCAGCTAAGGGCTAGGTATTCCCCATGTGTTCTCTGATTGCCAGCAGCATTGATACTGACTGTCTGTGTAAGATCAAAAGAGCATTAACGTTTCAGACAAAATGTATATTTGACAACCTGTTCGCCATCGATATGAATATTCATAAACATACAGAATGTAGATTGTGTTTATCTTGGAACTTTATGTCAAATACTGGTCTTTTGCTCAACACGGTAAATGTATGCAATGACTTAGAATTAGTTATTAACGATTATTGTGCTGGGCATCGAATGCAAAGAATTATGTGTAAGGGGAGACACTCAAGAACTGCTGTAAGGCTGTTTCGACCAAACATTGGACTGGGTCCAGTCACTCTGAATGGATAAATGCAACATAACCTCTGTCAACAAACCCAGGGGCTTTGAGAGGATAGATATAACGTTAACTCTAGTGTCAGACAGGGTCCAGTGGCTTTGAAAGGATAAATGTAACATTAACTCTAATGTCAGACAGGGTCCAATGGTTTTGAAAGGATAAATGTAACGTAAGCTCAAATATCAGACAGGATCCACTGGCTTTGAGAGGTTAAATGCAAGGTAAACTCTAATATCAGACAGAGTCCAGTTGCTTTAAAAGGATAAATGCAACGTTAGCTCTAATGTCAGACAGGGTTCAGTTGCCTTTAAAGGATAAATGTAACGTAAGCTCTAATGTCAGACAGGATTTGGCTACTTTGAAAGGATAAATGTAACATAATTTCCAATGTAGGGAAAGGTCCAGTAATTCAACATAACCTCTAATGTCAGACAGGGTCCAGTTGCTCTAAAAGGATAAATGCAACGTAAGCTCTAATGTCAGACAGGGTCCAGAGGCTCTAAAAAGATCAATTCAACGGAAGCTCTAATGTTAGACAGGCTCCAGTGGCTTTACGCTCAAATCTCAGATAGAGTCCAGTGGCTTTAAAAGGATAAATGTAACGCAAGTTCTAATTTCAGACTTGGTTTATTGATTTTAAATGGAAAAATGTAAGATTAGCTCTAATGTTAGACGGGGTCAAATGGCTTTGAAATGGAGCGTGAGCTGTAACGTCAGATAGGATCTAGTTGCTTTGAAAGGATGAATGTAATGTAAGCTCTTATGTCAGACAGGGCACAGTGGCCTTGAAAGGATACATGTAACATTAGCTCTAATGTCAGGCAGGGTCCAATGGTTTTTGAAGGATAAATGTAACGTAAGGTCAGATATCAGACAGGGTCCAGTGGCTTTGAAAGAATAAATGCAACGTAAGCTCTAATGTCAGACAGGGTTCAGTCACTTTGAAAGGATAAATGTTACGTCAGCTCTAATGTCAGACAGGGTCGATTGGCTTTGAAATGATAAATGCAACGTAAGCAAGCTCTAATGTCAGACACGGTCTAGTTGATTATGAAGGGATAAATGCTACGTAAGTTCTAAGGTTAGACAGGGTCTAGTGGCTTTAAAAGGATAATTGTAACATGGACTCTAATGTCAGACAGTGGCTTCGAAAGGATAATTGTAGCATTAGCTCTTATGTTAGACAGGGTCCAGTGGCTTTGAATGGATAAATGTAACGTAAGCTTTAATGCCAGACAAGGTCTAGTGGATTTGAAAGGATAAATGTAACATTGATTCTAATGTACATGTCAGACAGGGTCCAGTGGCTTTGAATTGATAAATGCACCGTTATATCTCATGTTAGACAGGGCCCAGTGGCTTTGATAGGATAAATGTAACATAAGCTCTAATGTCAGATAGGGCCCAGTGGCTTTGAAAGGATAAATGAAACATAACCTCTAATGTCAGACAGGGTCTAGTGGCTTTTAAAGGTTAAATTCAACCTAAGTTCTGTCAGACACGGTCTAGTGGCTTTGAAAGGATAAATGCAACGTAAGCTGTAGGTCCAATGTAAGAAAGAGTCTAGTTGCATTAAAAGGATCTTATGGAAAGTATTTGTGCAGGAGAACTACAGGACATGTGTATTTTTGGCCTCGGTGTAACTGAAATTTTCTAAAAAACGACGTTAACCAGCATTTTCTCTTTTCTCCACAAGTTTTTTCTTGTGTTAGAGCAGGCTGACAGGAGTCAATATTTTTGCTATTTTCGAATTTTCTGCATTTTGCAGGACCAGTCTGTCTCTAGATCCGTTTGATCTTTAGTCGAAATGAATTTTTATGGATAGTATAATTGATCACGGAAATGCTGTAAACCCCTTTAAGACCTTTTGCTCATATATATGTACATGCGGGAGCGATATTCCTAGACGCGGATTTTCCTAACTCTATACGTTTACTTTAATAGAAAAACAAAACATTTTAACCGATGAAACAGCAAAATCATCAAGGTGCGAATCTCATAATAAATTTGATTGGCTGGCCTAACCACATCCACTTAATGGTCAAATATGGAATTAAAGAAGTATGAAATGTATTGCCTTTTGTGCACAACATGTCAATGTTGCGTGTATTTGTTGTCTGTTTATAGACAAATTTTTTAAAGGGAATGTTTATTTCCTGACATAGATTTGCAATTTTTCAAGGTCTAGGCAGTCCATGTGCCTGTTAAGGTAAGACCTGTGTAATGGAAAACAGATATTTCCGCTAAAATATTATCCTGCAAAATTAGCTATAATTAAAAATGAGTATTATTGAACTACTTTCACTGATTCATTTTTTTCCATTTTTTCCTTCTTTGAATCATTATTTATAAATCTAAAACCACCATATTCTCAATCCAAAAATTCGAAAACAGATAATAATTACCTCCCTTTTCAGAAAACTAACAATAGTATCAAAAAATAATTTTAAGATAGACATAAAAGGAATTTCTGATCCGTTAGAAATGTGCAAAGATATTATTTCTGTATAAATCCTTATTTATCCTTATTTATCAACCAATTAGAATTTTTGTCCCATGTTTATCGGAAGTGCATTACACAGGTCTTACCTTAAACATGTAATCAAGACAAAAATTGGCAATATAGATCTACCTTTAAGCTGCTTTTACCGGGGAAGATTTATATACTTAAAGTTGCGTATTCAGCATTATTTGGCGTTCCATCGTTAGTCAAATTATTTTTTATTCTGTTATTATTACTAAATTTCCTCAAAATATCGCCCAGATCTTTTTTAGGGGTAGAAGTACATGTATCAGGCTGTACTAAAACTATGGTTAATTTCAAATGGGGTGGCATATTACTTTACCGATCATAGAAATATCTTTTCAAAGACTTCACCAGTTGTCTGGTTATTTCAAACTGTCTTTAAATTGAAATACTAAAAGAACCAATTCAGCGGAGCTTTTAGTTCGCCATCTTCAAGGTCATTTGCGATAAACATGGGCTTTTGCAAAAACATAAATCAAGATTAGACTGCACAGAACGCACTGTCTGATCTTGAATCTATATAGTCCACTTATATGTTGAGTTAAAAATCTTTTCTGGTGTTTAGTGTGTTATTTTCATCCGTTGAAGCTTGTCGAGATTGGTTTATATTTGACGCTGAAGGAGTTAAACGAAAACAGTTTTACTCCCTTTCTTCTGACAGGTTATTTGAGTTTGATTTATGATGTTATTTGTTATTTCCAACGAGAAAGTTAAAAAGCATTCAAAGTACCATCGGTAACTCAGTACTGTGAATCTGAGTCATATCCGATTGTAACTTTATTGCCAACAAATAGGTTTATTGTTCCTTACTCGTTCAGTGCGAAATAAATAAACTTTACCTCTCTCGACGGCATAAATTACAGTTTACTGACACTCAGAGAGGTGGCTTATCTTTCAGGTTTGACTCAACAATCGTGCTACATAATTCGAACATCAAATGTTCTGTGCAGACTGATCTCCACTGTTGCCTTGTTTAAAATTCATACAATTCATGTATTGTATGAATTCAGTGCATGAATGCATGTATATATTTATACATGAATCAGACTTGACATGATGTTGAAATCGGCGTAAAGCACTATTTAAGCAACGAATTGTTTTACACTCCAAATAAAACCGGTGTAATGCAGAGAAATGACCCCCTACAAATGACCCGGGTCATTATTCTACGTAGAGAAATGACCCCAGAAATCATTTCACTACGTAGAGGAATGACCCGGTTCATTATTCTACGTAGAGAAATGACCCTCTAGAGTCTGTGGGTCATTTCTCTACGTAGAAATACGACCAGGATCATTCCTCCAAGTAGAGAAATGATCCATGTGTCATTTTGTAGTGGTGGGTTATTTCTCTGAGTAGAAATATGTTGCGGGTCATTCCTCTACGTAGAGAAATTACCCATGAGTCATTTTGTAGGGGTGGGTCATTTCTCTGCATTACACCGGCCTTGATATTGCAGATGGTATGAGACAATTTTGAGAAAAGTGAGTTTAGTACATCTCTGATGTACCCAGCCTGTCCTCACATAATTAAAGCTCTAACAATTCTAGCCCGGCCGGGTGGCTCAGTAGTGAGCGTGTCTGACTCATGACCTGGTAGTTGTGAGTTCGATACCCGGGTGAGGCGAACTTTCTTTCCGGATTATGTTTACTTCTCACCTCTGTTGAAGCATGTGAGAAAAGTCGACGGTGGCTTTGGAAAGAAAGTTATGTTAGTACCGGTATGGGAAAGCCAGGAAACACATGTGAGTCACCGACCGCCATGATTTGACCTTAGCTGTTAAAGTGGCGCTAAACCCCAATACAACCAACATCTGAAAAATCCATTTTGTCTGACGGTCGAGTGAATCATAATATAGAATGGTCTTGGACAGGCAGAAAATTTATACTTAGCAAAACGTATCGACTCAGGCCAGCCTGCCCGGACCGCGCAGGCTGACCTGAGTCGATACTTTTTGCAGATGCATTCAATCATTTTGCAACAGAACATGTCCTGTATCTGGATCCATTTTTGACTGAATGAAAGTATCCATTTCGTGCATTTGACATTTAATGGGTAAATATCCAGGGTAAACATAATGTTGAAATGAATACTGCGTCAAACAGAGTGTTCATGTCTGTATACAATCAAGATATATAAAACGTAAATAAGGCCAGGAAATTAGATTTTGTCATTTCTTGGCATAATTCATAGACTTGGAGAAAACATCCTGGACTCTGCTCAATTCCAAGTTTACAAAACATCTCTGCCGGAAAAGATTTCAATAATTTTATATACTAGTTTTCATCTTCTTACGAAGTGCGTAGCATAGAAACAAATAAATGCATAGCTGACATACAAACCGCATCTGGCGGGATTCGAACCCATATCCTCGTTTTTCGAGGTTTATAAGAACAATACTATAACCACTGAGCTAAAAAGATATTTCCCGAGCGCATGTGTTAGGTATTGTATTTCAACCCTGTCCCAAACATTCCCTGGTTTTTCAGACCCTGAGGTAGAAGCCTTCGGAAAACATTGTGGGAAAAGGAGAAAATGCTGGTAACCAGCATTTTCTCCTTTTTCCCACAATGTTTTCTATCCTGCTGTAAACAAATTTTAGTTTTTGATTTACGTTTACTTTGTCGTCTGCAAGTGCTTACAATTTGGACGAGTCTGAAATTTTGTCGTTTGGTAAAGGGTTAACTTAGGAAGAAGCCATGGCTGAAGGAGTGGTGTACCGTAACAATCTGTGTACATGTATACACGTTCTTAACATTTTGGTTTTAGTCTAAAAGATGTTTTTAAGTTTATTCCGAAAACTTTGTTAGATTCCATGCGGCGCCACCTATGATAAATTAACGATGCATACTTTGCAATATTAAACGTACATGTACATGTAGTTTCCTGCCATGAACGACAAAGTAGTTTTGTTTAGTTTATTTATCTATTTACACTTTGATCACCACTTTGTTGCACGGTCGAGCTGTCTGATCTTGGCTAACTCTTATGAGAAATAATATCAGACCGAATTCTTTTGAAACTATTCTTTGTTGTTGTTTTTTTTGCCCTATTTTGAAATTTCAAAGACGGGAATGTTATTTAGTACACATCCTAGAGTACTTTTTAACCTTTATTCTTTTTTCTTTTTAAAATAGCTTTCTTTTTGTATCAAATTTTATTGTCTTTCTGAAGTCTAAGTGAAAGTTTTAGAATGAACTCTGTTGAACCAGGGCATATTTTTACAAAATAAAGCTGAATTTCATTCTAGGGTTTATTCTAGACTCGTAATTTCTAACTGACTAAACCATTTGCTTTACTTTTGAATTTAGAAAATAATTTAGGATTTAAGAACTAATGCTTTTCACAACAGTTAGTGAATTCGAACCATAAACTCAAGTATACTGAGTGCAGGTCCTGACGTCGTATAGACACAGGGTGATGGCCAACCCACCCGTGCACTTGGAGCCCTATAAAGCCGGTGTAATGCAGGGAAATGACCCCATTACAAAATAACCCATGGGTCATTTCTCTACGTCGAGAAATGACCGTAGGTCATTTTGTAATGGGGGTCATTTCTCTGCATAACACCGGCGTAAAAGATCGTATTTATAACTGGAAATTAAAAAAGACTCAGGAGAGTGGTCAACCACTGAAGCACTTGGAGCCTAAGTACCGGCGTAAAAGGTCGTATTTATAACTGGAAATTAAAAAAGACTCAGGAGAGTGGTCAACCACTGAAGCACTTGGAGCCTAAGTACCGGCGTAAAAGGTCGTATTTATAACTGGAAATTAAAAAAGACTAAGGAGAGTGGTCAACCACTGAAGCACTTGGAGCCTAAGTACCGGCGTAAAAGGTCGTATTTATAACTGGAAATTAAAAAAGACTCAGGAGAGTGGTCAACCACTGAAGCACTTGGAGCCTAAGTACCGGCGTAAAAGGTCGTATTTATAACTGGAAATTAAAAAAGACTAAGGAGAGTGGTCAACCACTGAAGCACTTGGAGCCTAAGTACCGGCGTAAAAGGTCGTATTTATAACTGGAAATTAAAAAAGACTAAGGAGAGTGGTCAACCACTGAAGCACTTGGAGCCTAAGTACCGGCGTAAAAGGTCGTATTTATAACTGGAAATTAAAAAAGACTAAGGAGAGTGGTCAACCACTGAAGCACTTGGAGCCTAAGTACCGGCGTAAAAGGTCGTATTTATCTCTTTACCAAACGACACAATTTAGGACTAGTACAACTTGAAAGTATTTGCAGGTGACAAAATAGATGTGACTCCAATTTCAAACACTGTTCTGGGAAGGGTAGAAAATATTGTGGGAAAAGAAGAAAATGCTGGTTACCAGCATTTTCTCCTTTTCCCACAGTGTTTTCATATGGCTTCTTTTAAATGGCTGTTAAAAGTCTGGATTGTGTGGTAAAGGGTTATTAGTAGAAATTATAAAGACTCAGGATTGTGGTCAATTAGTAATGGGTCTGGGGCCCCAGTACAGGATACACGGATGTCCCCTCTGCCAAAACAAGGAAGGACAGATTTATTCCTAATTCTGATTTCAAAAGGAAATAAGCACTATTGTTTCCTCGCCGTTGGCGACTAACTACTCCATGGAGCTTGTTTGAATAGGCTCGTTTTCATACCAGCCCAAAGGGATTACACGCTTGTGAAACGTTAATTTGTGGCCTTGTTTGGGAAGGAAGTGGCTCAATTAAGCTGGACAAAGTTATTCGCTTTGGCGAGAACACACGTCTGTTCGTTCCAGCGTCAGGATCTCTATAGGGTATTACACTGAGCATGGCCAGGGGGTGAAGCTAGCCCCCACCCCAAAATTAAATAAAAAGAAAAATAAAGTCTACGCTAAAGTGATGCCAAATCTATCAATTAATCCTAAAATACATTGTAACATGCTATTCTCCCTCCAAGGTAAAAAGCATTTTTGAAAATATTTTGGGAAAAGGAGAAAATGCTGGTAAGTAGCATTTTCTCCCTTTTCCACTCTTTTTCACCATTTCGAAGGAAAATATTGTAACGTATTTTAGAGTTTGTCGTTTGCAAACGCTTTCAATTTAAACCAATCTAAAATTATGAAGTGTGGAAGAATTAACCGAGGTGCAAGGTATCGAGTGAGGGGAGTGGTATTTGTCAGGAGGGTCTGGAGGGGTAAAAAAAGTGATTGAAGTGTAGGAGCTATTTGGTGGCTTCCGGTGACGTCTCTTTTGGCTAGTTTCATTTTCTTGCATAAGTGTACGCAAATGCGTTTTTGCATACAGGTATTTACGCCCGCGATGGTCAATAGCATTTTTCTGTACATCCTTACAGCTAAAGAGGAAAAACAATGTCAAAACTTGAAAATTTATGAAATGACTAAGCTGCGCAAACAAAGGTAAATTACCAATAAATGTGGCGTAACGCATCTTCGCGAGCCCAGGTTACCTTCACCTCGTGGATCTTACCTTGGTGGATCGAGCCCGATTTCGAGATTCCCGCGATACACCCCCTATTGGCTGCTAGTTATCTGTGCAGTCTTGCAGCCATCGGGGCATTATTTGGCATGAGGATACAAGAGTGGTTATGGTTTCTTAACCCTTTCCCAAACGGCAAATTTTGGACCAGACCAAATTGAAAACATTTTGCAGATGACAAGTTAACAGTTGCTAAAAAGATGATTTTGCTATATGATAGGGTAGAAAACATTGTGGGAAAAGGAGAAAATGCTGGTTACCAGCATTTTCTCCTTTTCCAACAATGTTTTCAAAAGGCTACTGTTCCAGACCCGTAGAAACCAGGGATTGTTTGGGAAAGGGTTAAAAAAAGGATAAAATGTGATAAAACTGACTGAAAACTGCCTAAAAATTATTTTAGACGTATTTTTTTTAGTGCAAGTCATTACTAAACGACAAAATTTTACGTTTTGTCAAAATAGAAAGCATTTGCAGACCACAAAATAAAAGTCACTGAAAAACTTAAATTTGTAATGTAAAGGGTAGAAAACATTGTGGGAAAAGGAGAAAATGCTGGTTACCAGCATTTTCTCCTTTTCCTACAATGTTTTCAAAACTTTCTTTCTCGCATGACCGTTAAAAGTCGGGATTGTGTGGCAAAGAGTCATCCTCGGATACCCCGGGGTCTCCCTATTTGCTACGCTACATCGACCCCTGGAACAATTGACTAATAAAACTTTGAATCAGCCGCCGAAAATCGATACGAAACGTCATAGCGTACAGTCTACTCGCCCATCACAAAATGATGATGGAACCAATGAAAATCCAGCATTCGGCCAGCGGTAAAGCGAGGGAAATTCAATTAATTGTCCCAGGGGTCGATGTAGCGTAGCAAATAGGGAGACCCCGGGGTATCCGAGGATGGCAAAGAGTTAATCATTACCCATATTGAGATAAATCCGGTTTTTCTTTGGGCCATATTTGATTTCTCACCTCCGAATGATTTTAACGTCTGGTATTGGGTTACTTTCATCCGGTTACACTTTTCCGTGTAAAAGAGATATATTACATGTCCCTGTTTCAAAAGGAGGGACGGCAGAAATATACAAATTCGACAATCGAATTAAAGAATTTGGCGAGTTTATAAAATTACCAGAATTCAATTCAATTAAAGAGACGGTAAAATATTTCTATATATCTATGTAATTAGATAAAGTCTACTTCTTCTAATTAAGTCTCCCGTATTTCTCTACATTACGTATTTCGTCTTTCATTGTGTCAAACTTCCGTTCTTGTTCTCAAGGTTTAGATACGTAGTTCTTCTGCAGCCTTTTTTTTTAAAATCCAGGCTCAAGAAGGGACTGTGCATATGCAAAAAGACACTGTCCATATTTGAAGCCCCGACCAATATTCATAAACTGCTCCTAATATAATTGCTTCTCTTATTTAAAGAATACGATCCAAAGTAATACGATTTCTTGATGCCATCATGACCACACCATGTCTTATCGTGTAGTTAAGCCAATCAAGAATTGCTTTTCTTTTCTCAATGTAGAAAACTGTTTGTTTGTTATGGAATTTAACGTCGTTTTCAACAGCTTAGGTCATATCACAGTGGTCAGTGCACCTACGCATATTTTTCTAGCTTTCTTACACCAGTACTGACACAACTTTCATTCTTTCCAAGTCACTTGCAAATTTCTCTCATGTATCAGAGGTGAAAGATCCCCGGAAAAAAGTTTGTCTCGACGGAGTATCGAATAAACGGGGTATATAAATGCAGAAAAAGAGCAAGAATGCAATCTAGAGGTAATAGTCACTAAAGACCGCCTGATCTTGATCGACATCGATCGTATAAAGCTACTTTTGTTCTCTAGTGAAAGTATTAATCCCTTACCACTCAATTCCGACTTTTAACTATCGTTGTAGGTCGGTAGAAAACATTGTGGTAAAAGAAGAAAATGCTGGTAACCAGCATTTTCTTCTTTTCCTGCAATGTTTTCTATCAATTCAAGAACAAGACCAATCATTTTAATAACATTTTATTTGTCATCTTCAAGTATTTTCAAGTTGGTTCCGGTCAAACATTTTGCAGCAGGGGGAAGATCCTTTTTTTTCTGCCACCAGCCACATTAATCTCTGTCGTTAACTATGTTACATACTTACCTCTGTAATAACATTAAGACGAAAGCAAATAAATTTGCAATTACTGCTTTATGTGGAAAGGGGCAGCTATAGGACAAGATTAAATAAACTCACAAATTGATTCGCTGCGAAATGCGATTAACGATAAGTGCATTTTGTCTTAACTTTGTTAACATAATTATCAACTACAAACGACTATTTCCGCCTGACAGTAGATCCATTTTGCCTGTAGCTAGCTATTTCGCCTTTCGCCTATTCTTACGTCAGTTTCAGATATATTAACCATTAGGCTTCTACGCGCAACTCACTGACCATTTGCGGACAGCGTAGATCAAGATCAGAACTGCACAGAACGTGCATTCTGATCTTGATCTACACCGCTTAATGCATCTGTAAAACGTATCGACTCGGGTAGGCCTGTGTAATGCAGAGAAACGACCCTGCCCTAAAAAAAAGACCCATGGGTCATTTCTATACGTAGAGGAATGACCCATGTGTCATTTTTCTACGTAGAGGAATGACCCGGGTCATTCCTCTACTGGAGAAATTACCCCAGAGGATTATTTCTCTACGAAGAATAATGACCTTGGTCATTGCTCTACGTAGTGAAATGACTTCCGGTGTCATTGCTCTACGTAGAATAATGACCCGGGTCATTTTGTAGGGGAGGGGCATTTTTCTCTTCATTACACCTGCACAGTCCGCGAATATGTATGTCGGATAGACAAAAGTATAGATCATTTGGAATAGATCGCGCAATAAATACTTTACTTGATAGACCAAAGTTTAAATTTATCATTGACTAGGCCAAGGTATGAATGGTTTTGTTGACTAAAACTAATGAAAGATAGGTATTGAAGAAGAAATTGGAAATCATAAAACGGAACACGGTACACATCAGTTTGGAAAGAACAATGAGTAAATCCTTATTAACTCGACGAAAGAATGAATAATCCTTTTGATAAATTCTAAAATTTGAAATGGGGAAAAAGATAAAAACAAATATTAAAAGCAAAACAAAACAATATATATATATTTCAAACGCCTCGGAGTAACTATGTTTTGCTTTCACCAAAGAAAGAATAGTAACTTAGTTACTTGAGGAACAGGTGAATAGGGGAACAGGGAAATAAATGGAACTTTTTCATCGTGCAAGGGCAGAATACAACAAAGAAAAAGATCAAATACTCTTAGAGATGAATACCTACACAACGGCTAGGGCAAGAATGATTTTTTTGGAAAATCCAAGAAAACAATTATGAGCCTAACAATTATTGATAGAATATTTCATAGACTAGGAAACATTTTTCTTTTTTCATAATCATAACCAAAGAATGTTGTGCTTATTGGACGTACGAAGGGACAAATAGTTAATGCAAGATCAAGGAATGGGTGCATGTTAATAAGGATGGTAGCACGTGCCGGTATTTATAAATGACAGTTACCTAAATAACTAGCCGATATAGCTCATTGGGTAGAGCGTAGGACTTGTGAACACAATGTCCTACAGGTTGTGGGTTCGAATCCCCGGCGGGCAAACTAAAATTACTAATAGTCTTTCGGATGAGACATTAAACCGAGGTTACGTGTGACGGTGCTATACGCCGAGCACGTTAAAGAACCAGGCGAAGCTCTCAGTAGTTTCGACCTGTATCCTTGCACTATCCCCCGTAACAACTAACCGTCTTCTGGGGGCGTCGCTCAGATGGGCAACCGGTAGCGACGATAAATAAATGGAAATAATCAATCAGTTACCTTAATAAAGTAAAGGTCGGCACCTTGGCATGGACAGTGCGATTCGGGAAATGAAACAGCCCGACAAAGGTCCTTTGTAAGTCCCATTTTCGCTGGTCTTTCAGACAGAGTGATATAACGCCAAATTAGAGTTGTCACTAAATGTGACTTAATACCCCCGCCAGCACTTTGACAGAAAAAAGTGTCGTGTTCAAGGGGAGATAATTCCTCAACCAGGAAGAGTTGACACTTGAGAATTGCGTCTTGCAAATCTTCAATATATGATCAGTAGAATGTGCAAAGTTTCATTACAATTGAATTGAAACTGTAGGAGTTCGCGACACAAAATTACTAGCATTTTGTTCACGGACGGACACACGGACGGACGGACACACGGACAGACAGGCTGGTTCCAGTATATCCCCGAAAACATTCGTTTTTCGGAGGTATAATAAGCCCTATATACTTTAACCCTATGTTATTATACTAATAATGACTATTATTAGTATGTGGTAATGGATAGTACATTTGTTTTAAAAGCAAGTATCATTTTAAAAGCCTTGTCATCGGAACTCTCTGTTATAAATGTGTTTATAACTAAATGTATTTTCAGCGATATATTATTGATTAGAGGTAATAAATGTGTCATATAATAATAGGCAACAAGTACATAAATTTGTACATGGACGTGTTTGTGATATGTATATGAATGTGTTTTATCCCTGCCTAAATACGTACAATCAGAAATTGCACAACATTTGGTTCCTTTAAGATAAAATTACGTAGCTTGTCAAAAGCAGATAGAATATCTAGTATCTACCTTTCGGAAATAGACGCTTGTCTGTTATTCATGCTAGAATAAGAAAAAACTGCCGTAATTTAAATAATGACCTTTTTCTGAATCACTTGAAATTAGATCCGATTTGTGACTGGAGAAATGGCGTTGAGAATGCAGAACACTATTTTTTAATATGTTGAAGGTATTCTGATATCAGAATCACGCTTTTTCAGTCAACAAGAGCGCTTCATCCTCTAAACATAGAGAAGTTGTTATTTGGCCATGAAAACCTGAATGATGATGAAAACTGCCTATTATTTGAATCAGTTCACTCATATATTAGAGAGTCGGGCCGCTTTGAGTAATTATAACATATTCAATATAAAAAAAACAGCCTTTTATTAAAATAGCAGGCATTCATCACAGAGCATCGCATCCACTTTCTAAAAAAGTTTCTCCCTTTTTCTTAAAGGTGGTCCTTCAGATTTTGGGACGAAAATTTTACAAAAATACAAAAATATCATCCTTATACTCCCAAAGCCTTATAATTTTCAATCATAAAACCCCAGTGGTCGAAAACCATCCGACAACAAGAGAAATTAGAGATTTACTACGGCCCAGGTCGACACCGACGGGAAACACAGTCTATTTTTACATGAGCAACTCGCTTATCTACATACCGAAAATATACAGACAAAGCTTCAAACATAGCGTCCGAAGAAGACATTATAGAAATAATTACGTGTTTGTTATGTTATGGAATTTCAGCGTCATTAGTCACGTGTCAGTCAGTTAACATTCCCATAGTGCTTATTTATTTTTGGCGGGATATCTAAAAATAGCTTAAGAGGCTACGTAGCCTTTTAAGGGAATACCATCAAAAATATCTTTTTTGTAATTTTATGATTCTTGTTTGTTGATGATTTGTATTGTTTTTTTTTTTTCATATAAATTTCAGGGATATTTTTTTATTTTTCAATTTGATGGGATGTAAAATTCTAAAGACCTTTAACTTATTAATTCTTTTTCCACTTTACCTTTTTTTCTTCCTATTTGGTTCATTTTTTCTACTCTTTTTATCAATTTCTCCTTATTTCTGTTTTTGTGTACATCTTTCTTTTTTTCTCTCTCTCATTATTTAGTTATTTACACCATATGTCTATGTGGTTTGTTTCCATTATCTTTCCACTGTTTTTAATTTGATTGTAGGGGAAGGGCCGAATCTAAGTTGTAAGAACTTGTGGTTTATTCAGTTCATGAATAAAATATGTTCAAAATAAACGTATAGTGCATAGACAAAATAACCGGATTTACAGTTTTTAATACCCACCGGTCTCATCAGGATTCTTCGTAACATTATGAACAACAACAACAACAACAACAACAATAAATAGAGAGTTAGACTGAGAAAACTACTTTATCTAAGAAGAAAGATTACACTCTTTACCAGACGACAAAATTATAGACTTGTCCTGACAGGATTATTTTTGTCAATTTAAAATTAAACAGCATTTGCAGACGAAAAAATAGATATGGCTCCAAAATTGACAATTGTTTTGGGAAGGGTTGAAAAAAATTGTGGGAAAAGGAGAAAATGCTGGTTATCCGTATTTTCTCCTTTTCCTACAATGTTTGCAAAAGGCTTTTTTTTTCTCAGGATCGTTAAAAGTCGGAATTCTGAAGTAAAGAATTAAGCACAGTCCAAGAAAGGCCTGTGTATTTTTACTCTCCACTACCTAAATGCCCACTGTCAAATATAGCCTTGAAATTTGGGCGTGGTTGTTAGTGTCTGCTACCTAATGGACCAAGGGCTGAGGGAGAGTGCTCTATTTTCGCTCTGTCACCTACGATATGTCAGAAATGTTTCGAGATCAAATTCGCCGCAAGAGGTTAATTACAGCGGAACCAAATCAGAATGAGAATAGATAATACAATTACATGATCCTGTATATAGAGTTATTGCAGAATAAAGTCCTCCTCATTTTACTGATATTTCTGAGATTTTATTTACCATTGGCCATAGACTATGATTCACATATTAATATACTGGTCTGCAACACGCGAAAACGGGCATTCGGAAATTTGCATAAAGTGTCGTTTTGGATCAGCCTGCGTAACCTGTCAATCCGAAACGACTTTCTCTGTTTTCATGTATTTTTTTGCTTTGCGCAAGTCTACTGTCGAAAAAGAGCTATTGTAGCCGTAAAGTGTCGTCTCGGATTAGCCTTCGAGGACTACGAGGGTGGATCCGGGAGGACACTTAAAGGCCCGTTTATACAAAGCGCGAACGCGAACGCGTCCAACGCGAACACGAACGCGAACGCGACTTTGAGCAGTTTTACCAATCAAGTAGAGCAGGAACACGAACGCGGAAAACCGTCGACGGCTTTCGAGGCGGCTCGTCTTTTTCTTGCTGTGAGAGATAAAATTTAGTCGTTTGGAATCATAGCGCAGGTATAGTCAGACACGGAGGAGATCATAGTACTGTATTTGTACGCAAAACGACGGATGAAGAGAAAGAGGCGTGTGTCAGTGCCCGACATTTTACAGAGAAGAAGTGAATTTGGAGAGAACCACCACCTGGTACAAGGACTACACTTTCATCCTGCAAAGTTCCAGCAATACTTTAGAATGACTAAGGAGCAATTTGACTACATTTTGCAACTAGTTTATAAGTTTCTATTTCTGAAAATGATGCAAGGGAAGTACCTGCTGATTAATTGATAGCAAAAAAGCCGCGCGACCTTCTCAGAAAATTCGCTCTGGGGTCAATCAATGCGGTCGTTCGCGCGAACAAACATTGTGACAGCGCATGTCACTTTTATGGCCGTTTTGTCTCTTATAATTCTTGAAATAGACAGGTCTACGCATGACGTTTACATTTAAAGAACCTTATCGGATTCCAACTGCACGGAGCTGCATACCCAAGACAAGTTGTGCTTCAACACTATGCTGCTATCAGCAAAGTTCTACATGCATTGGTAGATTTAGATCCTGTTGCGGCAGATTACTGTCGCCGCTATTAAGTTTTCGCGCTGTGTTTTATCTGTAATGGTGCAAATATTGCTGTTCTTGGTGCTGTAGACAACAGAATGACATTTTCAAAAAATGTGTAATACCATTTATCACGCAAGTGTTATCATTATTAGAGTTTGCATTAGAGCTCAGGGACTGTATTCTCTAGCCAGTCAAGACTGTACCATTAGCCTGTACTTTTTAAGAATATCTTAAACCTCAAAGTAAAACAATATCTGATTGGCTTAACCATTGGCTATATCAAATGGTTTAGCCAATCAGAAATTATGTTGATTTCTTGATCTAGAAATGAACCAAAACTGCAGTAAAGGTTGGTTGATGAATACGTCCTTGGACTAATTTTATGTTTTCGGACAAGTTACTTTTTTTTTAAATATGTCATTTTAAATTAAGTAGCAAATCGCTGCTGTATACAATGAAATTCTGTTTGCCGTGGAAATCGCCATATTTGGTGTCACTTAATAAGGTTTGGAAGAAGAAGAAAAAAGACATTGAATTTAACGACTTTGAGGTTGAGTTATATGTTGATTTTGGTAAACAATCCATATTCTCCAGCGAAATAATTAAGAAATAATCTTCTTTCTATCGTGGTATATCGTTCAATAAACCACAGTTGTGAGTTATGAGGCAAAATAAATAATCCATGAGGGCGATAGCCCGAGTAGTTTATTCATTGCGCCTCATAACTCACAAAGTGGTTTACTGAACGGTATACCACGATAGAAAGATTATTTCGATTCTAACGTGACTAATTCTTAATGAAAGGAAAACAAGTTCAAACTTAGAGTAAAAACGCGGATGAAGATTATGTTCCATTGAATAACTCACTCATTGAATGACATCACTCGATACAGAATGACGTCACTCTACATAGATTGTCGCAGATTTTACCACGCTTTCCTTGCACTGTGTTTCATGGTGTTTATTGAGCCAAATTCGCGTGTCATGTTAGAATTCTTGATTAAAGTGATAGGCCAGCGCGTACGAACATAGATGTACATATTAAAGATGCTATCGTTTCGATCATTATGGCAGATATCATACCACGAAACTGCTTGAAGCTTAATTTCAAGTTTTAACGATCACGGTTTACGTTTACATAGAAAACTTTAATGTGGCAATGTGTGTCTTTGTGTGACTCCTGCAGGGGGCTCTTTCCGGTCCGAGACAAGCTGATTCGAGCAAGGCCTAAATGTCAGTATGGCCGGTCATTATGTTAATTTCCCAGAGAGGAAAATGTTAGACCCGTCCATATTTAACCCTTTACTCCATAGATATTCATTTCTACATATTGCTTGTAGGAGCCTTTGGAAAACGTTGTGGCAAAAGATGAAATTGCTCGTCACGATCAATTTCACCTTTTGTCACAATATTTTCTATGCTATCAAACGGTGTCATTGCAGACGTCAAAATAAAAGTGACTGAAAATTTAAAATTTGTTATGTGAAGGATAAAAAACATTGTGGGAAAGGGAGAAAATGCTGGCTACCACAAAGTTTTCTAAATGCTTCTTTCTCAGGGTCGTCAAAAGTAGGGATTGTATGGTAATGGGTTAACTCAAGAATTTGCTAGATGCAATTCTAATGCATTCCGAGACCATTATTAGTTGTGAAATTTCCACTATCACTTATCATTTGACCTTAAGGTATTTACACACCGCAAATCGGGCCTGTTAGAAAATTGTTTTCGGAAAGGTAGAACATGTGTGGGAAAAGGAGAAAATGGTAGTTTTCAGAACTTTCTTTTTTCCAACACTGTTTTCTGAAGACATTAAAATTTTGTCTTTAACGTCGTTAACACTTAGTAAAGATTTAACGTGGTTTATTAAATAATCTTCTTTCTATCGTGGCGTATTACAGAATTAATGTGTTCTCTCAACAACACAATTTTAGATTTGCCCCAATTAAGGGCATAAACTTGTACACGATAAATGGATGTGACTCTAATGATGCCTCTGCCTTCTGTTTTATTGAAGTTTTGTTTATTTTTAATTAAAGGGCCAGTTCTGTTAAGATTGATCTTATTCTGGAAGCAAAACAAACAACAATTTTCATCTGACGTTCGTGTCCTCGACACACATTGAGAACGGCTGAAATAATCGAATGGGTCTCTGGCCATTAATAAGACAATTAAACCGTTAAATTGGGGTGAAGACCTACGGGGGGAAATCTATGTCGAGAAATAAGCAACTGTGATAACCCTGTCCGAGAAATGTCAAACTTTTTGGCATGTCTATTATTGTGCACTTGGTTCTTCTAACCAGCATTGCTTTACTTGCTGTTGATTGCTGACGACGATTTAGATCAACATCAGCCTTCACAAAAGGTGCATTGTGACCTCCGATCTGTACTGTCTTATAGCTGGGGTGATGTCATGGGCTATCAGGGTTTTAAAAGGTGAATAACCAAAGCCCGATCTCACCAACCATTCTTAAGAACGCTCTTTGTCTTATTCTCCGGATTTTTCTATATCTGAAAGTAACCCAACTTCTGATTGGCTGAACCAAATGGTTATCCAATCAGAAGTTGATTTACTTTCAAACTTTGAATATCTTGGAGAATAAGACTAGGAATATTCTCAAGAATTGACGGTGAACTATAGGTTTTTTTACAATGAGAAAATGTCCTCTTTTATAAGAGCTGTGTTCGATTAACGTGAATTTAATGCAGTCGCAAAAAAATACTGCTTCAGGGTCAACCAGCATCTGAACTATTTGCTATGGGTCAGTTTGCTACATGTTCAAGGACCATTCTACATCATGACTTAGCTGTTCAAAATATATTTTATGGACCCATAATTATATGATGACTTACGTGGTACAATGGATCTTCAAGTTGCATTATACCGGTATCCCCTTTTTCAACTGCTCCTCGCGCTCAATTGTTTAGGCGGCATACGGGTCGGAGTACTCTCATTCTCTCTGTTTCTGTCTCTCTCTCTCTCTTTGCTGTTGCTGCGCTGAGAGGGTGAAAGACGAGAAGCCAGAGGTTGTTTACGTAGAGAAGTGTAACAGAAAGGAAAAAGAAGGACAGACTAACGGACAGACCCACAGAGAATAGAATAGTGACAGTATAATTTGCTTTCTATAGTCGTTAACGACTTGTATACCGGTTATGCATGCTGGTCCGAATACGGTGTCGAATATATCCAACATATCGTCGGTTTACTTCAAAAGCCTCGTGTTTACAGCTTGTTTCAAGCTGTAGTTACTAGGCTTTTGAAGTAAACCGACGGTATCGCCAGGGTGAAGTGTTGCCTTACCCATTTTTCCCATTAGCTCCCGGAATGGTTATATAATGACCTGTAGACATATATTTTTTATTTTTTCTGTAGACAGGATCCAAAGTTCTGTCCAGATAATGGAACAAAGATCTGAGTTTTAGTCCCTCTCTCTTTCGTAAAATAGATCTATGATAAATTGTACTTCTACAATGTTATTGAAACTTTGTTTTGTTTCGGTTACTTTGCTTGGTAGAATGTTGTTATTGAATTTCTTGACCTATATATCGCCCAAGCCTTATTTTTAGCGTCATTTGAGGGTTGCATTAATACCAAAGTCAATGGGGTATGTTCTTTATGGTACTTTTTTTGCCAGTATTGATGTGGCGATGTCAGGTGTTCGAAATGCCAAATGCTTCACTCTTTTACCAAACGACAAAATTTTAGACCAGTCCAAATTGAAAGCATTTGCAGACTACAATTTAAAAGTGACTGAAAAATTAAAATATTTTTGGGGAAGGTTAGAAAACATTGTGGGAAAAGGAGAAAATGCTGGCTACTAGCGTTTTCTCCTTTTCCCACTATGTTTTCGAAAGGCTTCTTTAATAGGGTCGTTAAATGTCGGTATTGTGTGGTAAAGGTTTAATCTTGGTTGGAATACCTCACACCCTACCTCAAAAGCAGGATGAAACGCACAGCTAAAAGGGACTTGGTGAAAAGATCATCTTGTCAGAATAATATATGACCATTCAAGAGAACGCCGTTGTGGCTACAAGATTATTAGGTTTTAATGGATATGAATTGATACTATACTGTCTAAACAACGGACATATTTATGTTTCGTCTGATGGCAGTATCATGTATTTTGTAAATAACCACCAGGGCGCTGAATACGAAAAAATGGATATATATCTACTTCGATATCATAAGTTTTTTTGTTTCACAAATCTTGTGCGCAAATGGCTATCTTGCCTTATCATATAACCGTTTGGGAAAACCCAGTTTTAGATGAATAGCTGCATATTATGCCGCGGTCAAATTATCAAGTTGGGACAGAACAAAAACGCCGAGTATTATTAACTCTTTACCATACGAGAAAATTTTAGACTGGTCCAAATTGAAAGCATTTGCAGACGCCAAAATAAAGGTGACTAAAAAATAGAAAAATTGTTCTGGGAAGAGTAGAAAACACTGTGGGAAAAGGAGAAAATGCTGGTTACCAGCATTTTCTCCTTTTCCCATAGTGTTTTCAAAAGGCTTCTTTCCTAGAGGCGTCAAAAGTAGGGATTGTGTGGTAATGGGTTAATAAGGTAATACCATCCTTATGAAAACAGCTATTTCCACCATAATATTATCCTACAAAATTTGCTATGTTTAACCAAGCTTTTCATTTTTTTTCCCTATAGTTAGAATTATCATTTATAAATCTAAAACCAAATATATACTTATACAGATAAATATATACGTATATTTTCATAACAAAAAGAGATAATAATTACCTCCCTTTTCAGGAAACTAACGAAAGTATCAACAAATAATTTCAAGATAGGCATCAAAGGGATTTCTGTTCGGTAAGAAAGGTGCAGAAATATTATATCAGTATAAATCCTCATTCATCAACTAATAAGAAATTTAATCCATGCTGCACTGGAAGCGTTATGATGGTATAATAGCCAAGGCTGTTACTCGAAAGTAAAGTAAAATACATAGGCCTACACCCAAGTGCTTTATTTGAAATTTGATAACCAAATTATATACATGTAATTAGATTTTTTGCTCAAACCACAATAAATCTCAAACTTTTAACTTTTTCAAAAAAAAAAAAAAAAATAGCATATAATAACCTCCTTAAATCCGGGTATAACTAATATTTTTGTCATTACCAACGTCTGATTTGAACACTTCAGACAATTACATCACATCGGCTGTCCAATAAGCAATGTCCAGGATGGAAAGTGTGCCTTGTTAACTATTACTTTGGTATTGCGCCGGTGTAAGAAATTTCGTGATTTCTTTTGCGCGCCTTGGGACTTGAATCGTGGACAACCCCTAATTGTTTTCTTCCCTCAAAATAAATCTTGTCTCGATTTTGCATAACAAGTAATACCCCAAACTGTAATTAATTTCGATTTTTAATCCCATAGGATCTAAGAGACCGTCCAGTTCGCGTGAAAACACACGATGGTCCAAAACCTTGTTATCACACAATGTCTAAACTCTTAACTCTTTATCAACTCCTATCCCAGACAAAAAAAAAGTGGAAAAAAGGTGTCCAAATTAAGAACTTTTGCATACGACATTAAATTAGGCTCATATGTTGTAACTTGTTTTTAAAATGATAAAAAACTATATGGGTTGCATCACGCGAAAAGGGACAGTCGGACATTTGCGTAAAGTGCAGCCTCGGATCAGCCTGTGCAGTCCGCGCAGGATAATCCGAAACGACGCTTTCCGTTTTTTGGCAATTTTCTGTTATGCGCAAGTCTACTGTACCACAAACTCTAATGTAGTTGTAAAGTGCCGTCTCGGATTAGCGTGCGCGGACTGCGCAGGCCGATCCGAAACGATACTTTACGCATATGTCTGAATGTTCTTTTTTGCGTATTGAAAATGCTGGTTCTGCCTTTTCTGGGTCGTTAGAACAAGAGATTGAGTGCTAAAAAGTTAAACTATACTGTCTTTTTTACGACGCCAATGAAGCACGCTTTCAAAGGTATTGAGGGACGAAAAGAAAGTGAGAATAAACACCATTTTCTCTTCTTCCACCTTCTCTGGGCTTTCAATGACAAAATTAACATGGACATTTTAGCAAGGTTTAGTATTCAAACGTTTTGGCCTTTTTCCGGAACTTAGACTTTCCAAAATTGGAACCATTTGCAGACGACAAATCTAGAGGTGGCCAAAATGATGTAACTCATCATTGAAAGGGTAGAGAAAATACTGGTTACAAGCATGTTCTCCTTCCCTCACAATGTTTTCAAAAACAGTCTTTTTCTTAAGGGTCGTTAAAACTGGACATCGTGTCGTAAAAAGGCAATGTCGCCAAGTGTAATATTTTTACTTCCGGCGAAGAGTTAATTACATGTGTGAAATCACCCGTTATATCTAGCACGTCCAACTCGGTAAATATTTACGATTTCGAGGTGGACATTTTCTATTATTTTCCTTCTCTTTTTGGTGGCAATATGGACACGTTCATAAAGTCGGATAAACGCAATATATTACTTTTTGGTTCCCCGGAGACATGATATTCAGCTTTCAATGTTGTGTTTATTACCGCGTCCCTCTCGTCTGCGTCCCGATGTCACGCTGAATTAACGCGGAGTTATCGGAAGAACATCCATGTTTCTTATAGCAATTGAACGAGTTCCATCTGAAAATGGGGTACGTATGCGAGTGTGAAAGAAAAACTTCCTCGAGATTTCGAGGATCTAACTGTACTCTTTTTGCACTCAAACTGGTTGTCTTGTTACGCCTCACAAGTCACCGTGGCTCAGATGGTCGAGGGTTGGGCTCGTGAATGTGATATTTCGGGTTACTTGAGGGTGTAGAATTGATTCCCATAGCTGGTCATCTCAAATTACTAAACGTCCACTGACGGAGACTTACACTGAGGTTCCATGTGACGGTGCTATACACCGAGCACGTTAACCCTTTCCCAAACAATTCCTGGTTTGTTGGGGTCTAGAATAGTAGCCTTATTAAAACATTTTGGGAAAAGGAGAAAATGCTGGTAACCAGCATTTTCTCCTTTTCCCACAATTTTTTCTGCCCTATCATAGACAGAAATCATCTTTTCAGCAACAGTTGAATTGTCGTCTGCAAATGCTTCCAATTTGGTCTAGTCCAAAAGTTTGTCGTTTGGGAAAGGGTTAAGGGACCAGGCGTAACTTGGGATGGGTTTCGGCGTGTATCTGCACTATTCCCCGTAACTAAACAAATAACCTGCAAAGGGCGTCACCAATACGACCAATCGGTGGCAACGATAAATAAATGCCAGCCCTATCGCACGTACCTTTACAGTTTACTGCAAAAGATAAATATCTTTTGCATCTTCGCAAGCCAAGGCTGACGATTCACTACGCTACTGTACCCTTGGCGGATCGAGCTTGATTTTTACATTCGCCCGATACGCTTTTTCATTGGACGCAGCCAGCTCTAGCTGCAACGAATGAAATCGCTCGTAGCATTTCATCTTTGATAAAAATAGAACAAGGTCGCTACCTTTCGAATAGAAGGTAAACATGGAAACCCACGTGGATGTCTGCTTAATGCTTTATGTGTATTCGTAAGCGGTTTGTAAAACGATATTTCATTTGCTTTTAGAAATATGATGTAAAGGGGGTAATAACCAACATCCAATAGAGGGCGCATCGCAGGAATCTCGAAATCGGGCTCAATCAGCCAAGGTAAGATCCACGTAGTGATCGTAAACTTGGCTCGCGAAGATGATCTTTTGAGAAAGGTCATGACATCTTTCTTTGTCGAGTATGACCTTATATGATGTTGTGGCTTATCACACAGCTGCATCATTTGTGTTGCCTTTGATGTCGAAGATAAACCTTTAACAACCAATTTTTATTTCATATCCATCTTTTTCTTTTGTTTAGTTACGAATCATAACCATTCAATTTTTAAGTCATGTCATGTGACAGGGGGCTTAATGCATCTACAGGAAGTGTCGACCCATGTCAGCCTATGCATTCAGCAGGCCAACAAGGGTCGATTTTCTGCATGTCAAAGGATCGTTCCACCGCCACACCACGTGCAGTCTCATGTTGGATCTACACTGTCTGAAGATGAAACTATATTTCTCCCCTAAGATACCTTTGCAATAGCAAATTGTGGGTTTTTACCAGCGGTTTGTAAGTTTTCATATGTTATTTAGCTGGAAACGGGCGAAAATAGCATCAAGATTTAGGAACATCCACCATCTGAAGCATTCGCTCTTTCCTGGACATCGGCCCAATTTATAAGATATTCGCTGGCCGTACCCCAAGGTTAATTACTCCGTCAAGAGTTAAAATGATAAAAATGTCACTATAGGAAAGACAGTAATTGGATTTTACGGTGTAATATCATTGCTGGTTGATTTTGTGTGTCTAGATCTATGTACAGAGACTGAAGTGGTTTTTGAAAAAAGTGTTGCATGGTTGAAATAATAGTTTAATAAATTCTATGAATGACATTTTTGTCTTTTTATTTTTTTTTTTGTTCACGAATTCAAGTAAGAAGTGACAAGAAATGTCTGTTAAACAAAAAAAAAAAAAGATAAACGGCGTACGGATTACCTAAAATCAAACCTGCAAAGAACCGCAGAATTAACAAATTTACACATTTTTGAGCAATCACAAATCACCTTTTCATTTAGACGAATTAACCAGTACCAATAAGTAGGTAAAAGGCTAGCATGTACAGTTACGCCGAGATAAAAAGGGAAGGCTGGCAATAGCCAGAGGCAGAAAGAGAGAGAGAGAGAGAGAGAGAGAGAGAGATTAAAGTACCTGCATAGGAAAGGGGTGTTTAATGTACAACGTCAGTACATCATTATGCGTAGATAGAGGGTTTAATTTACAATGTATAATTATACATCATTATGCATTATACCACGCTAGTTGAAATATCATTGAATTATTTTGACTTAGGGATTAGGGCCCCGAACTCATCGGTAATTATGTTTTCGGAAAGACTATTCGGCCAATTTCGCCAGCATCCGTCTAGCAGGGCCTGTAAACTCACATACTCATCGGTAAATATCGTGTATGGGCCACAGATCTTAAAACTGATTGGATTTTGAGGTTAAAAAGCCCTTTAACATACAGAATAGTTATGTACTGATAGCCAAAGTTCCGATCCGGGTCATGTTGTCAAAAAACCGGTAGGACAACTGTCCCTTGACATATAGAAAATATATCCATAGCAAAGATTGTCAGGGTCGTTAATATGTGGTATATTTTCGTAAAAGGACAAAATACGTTGTATTTCATTGTTGTCTTTTGTTTCACAGCTACCTTGACCTTTGACTTTTGACCTAAAGGCGATTCAGAAACGTTTCTGCTACGTCAAATATCATCTGAATCTGACAGCGGAAACAATTTCATCAACAGAATAACAACACTGAGCACTCACAGTTCCTACACTGCCTCAAGCTATGTAACAACTTTCGGAACCATTATACTCGTACATCGTCCGTTATGGGTCTTTAGAAGAGAAATTCAGTGTTCAGTAGAATTTGATAGAGGATAACGTAAGTTTACTTAAAAAAAACTCGTAACTAAAACTTGAAACAAGCTGTAGTTACAAGCTTTTGAAGTAAACCGAAGATAATTGTTTGCTATGGTGTAGTATCAAGGCAAGTGCGTATGTTGCCTTCTCGTGCCAAGCTGAGCTAAAAGGGAAATTTCAAAATGATACACAATGTCACCCAGCATCATTTCAACTTTTCAATTTTTTTTCTCTCTCTCCTTTTAGTCTTACGAACAAAGTCCGTAACAAAGAAACAAATGAAGAAATGCATGGCAGAAATAAGGTACCGGGCCGGATTCGAACCCTAGAACGCCCGGACGAAAGGCCAACACCATAACCACTGAGCCAAACACATATGTCCCTAAAGCAGTTGTTAGGCATTGTATTTAAATCGGGACGAAGGTTCAAGCCATGCATGAAGAAGTAATCGTTCGTAACACGTCCGTATTAAATTCATCATTTATTGATGAATCAAAGACTTATTAGGCAGAAAGTCCGTTTCTGTACAGCAAATTGGATTATTGGCTCAGTGGCCAATCACGGACGAGCTCCCATCTTACGAACAAAGTGCGTAACAAAGAAACAAATGCATGGCAGAAATAAGCTACCGGATTCGAACCCTTGAACGCCCGGGCGAAAGGCCAACACCATAACCACTTAGCCAAAGATAAATCTCTCTAACGCAGTAGTTAGGTACTATATTTAAATCGGGACGAAGCAATGTATGAAGGGGTGGTCTCCTGTAACATTAGATAGAAATCTATTTCTTATTCACTTACTTGCAGAGCCACACAAGGATTAAAAGTTTGAGCTCAATCTCGGTTGAACATAAAAAATAGTGTGAAGATGACGGTCTGTTATTGTGTAGTCGAATTAAATCAGGCAGAAAGTAAACGAAAGACATAGCTACATGGTAGCCTTTTAATCTATTTTTGTGGTATTTGTCGAAAACAATATAATACCACAGTGAGTTCAAATTTGAATTTGGAAGACCATGTATCATACTTTGTGCAAAGCCGAAGGAAATAAATCCAATCAAATTCATTTTTCCTCAGACAAATGAGTTTTTCGGCAGCACTCAGATATGTACATGTATGTAGTTAGAAATCGCATGTGAAAATACACTGGGCGAGGCTATCGATCGTGGAAATACTAACTTTTGATTGAAAATAACTTCATCCTCTTGGCGCAATGATACTGAACTTGTCTACCGTTTGTTCCTAGGCTATTTCGATCCAAAAACAGTTCGTCTCATGGTTTGTTATGATTGCGTGCTACTTCATTTGACTGGACATAAATAGTTACAGATCGAAATAATTGATTGTAATGTTGGGAATTAAATGTTGACGGCCAAAGATATTTAAAAATCATATTTTTCAGGTACAAAATTAAATTACTCCTGGCTTCTGTTATTGATCAAAGGGAAACTTCATTTGACTGGACATAAATAGTTACAGATCGAAATAATTGATTGTAATGTTGGGAATTAAATGTTGACGGCCAAAGATATTTAAAAATCATATTTTTCAGGTACAAAATTAAATTACTCCTGGCTTCTGTTATTGATCAAAGGGAAACTTCATTTGACTGGACATAAATAGTTACAGATCGAAATAATTGATTGTAATGTTGGGAATTAAATGTTGACGGCCAAAGATATTTAAAAATCATATTTTTCAGGTACCAAATTTAAATTACTCCTGGCTTCTGTTATTGATCAAAGGAAAACCAACAATAAAAAAATAATCCTAGTTTGTCATGAGTTCTCTCCCTTCAAGCAAATAGGTTTCAAACGCTTAGTTGGTTGACTTTCAAGCCAATATTCAAATAATATTTCTCTTTTTCTGTCAATTCATTAATTGTAAACAACGGCATCATCGACAAATACCACTTCAGCATTCTGAACACTTTGATTTAAAACTAATTTCTCTATCAGCGACTTAAAATTGGGCTGATCGTACAATGGCTGCTTTGTTTACTTTTGGCCTTATTGTTACTTTTAGCGACCTTTTACTCGAGATATTTACATTTCCCAAAATAGATACAAGATGGGTGCCAAACACGATAGATTTGGTTAATCTTTGAGATTTATGAACAAATCCAAAAAGCGTATTAGGCTACTAAAATGTTTACTAGTTTGTCCTTGATCAGGTGTCACTAAAACTAAATACATTTTGCTGCTGTATAGGTTACACCAACAAGACAGGAAGTCAGTACAGCGCTGTAGTTTTTCTACCAGACAATTTACGATGGGACTTTAAGCGCTATGGTGCACAATAAACTGCCGAAGACATCCTTTATAATAACAATAATTGTAAACGTCCCACTCTTGAGACGAACGAAACTGCACGAGCCTATGTCTTAGCAGTAAAATTACCATGTTATCACCCACTGACATTTTTTTCTAAAGAACTGAAAAGTGCGTTAGAAAATGTAATGCCCCCTTAACCAAACTATCACGCATTTAATGACCCAAAATCAAAAGGCTTTTGAAAATGTCGTGGGAAAAGTAGAAAATGCTGGTATTCAGAAATTTATCCTGTTGCCATTTCGTTTTCTATCTTTCCGAAGACACGTTTAACTGCATCTAATTTTTCGTCTTCCAATGCTTTCAGATTGGACAAGTATGAAATTATCTCATGTGATATATAGAGTTAAAAGCATAAAAAAATGTGTTCACGTGTCTATCTACTGAAGTTGGTGTACAAATTACACGATGGGGTGGGTGATAAATGGGTCGGTATTGCGTGTTGTATGATTTATGAAGGCTCTCAATGTGTCAGTATCGCTTGTGTGTGGACTATATATTTTTTATGAAGACGGAGTTCTGGTAGGATATGTAAGCTTTCTATGGTAGGAAAGGTAAACATGCTTCGTATCAGAAATAAGATGATTTTCCTCAAGGTTTTTCACAATTGTTTTGTGATCAGTTTACGACCGCCGGCAAAACAATTAGATACTCATAGGTCTATATTGTGCACTCGAAGGGACTCCAAAACGCAAACAACACATAGAGGGAGTCATTAACACCAGGCCTATTATATATTTAGAAATGCAGTTTAAGATTTATTTTAGTATTCTTTATGCATTAGAAAATAGTTTAAGCCTTTACTGAACAATTTCTGGTTTTTACGACCGAGAGGAAGAAGCCTTCAGAAAACGTTGTGGGAAAAAGAGAAATTGCTGGTAACCGGCATTCCATCCTTTTCCCACCATACTTTCTACTCTTTTTAAAGTAAAGTTTCATTTATTTATTTTTTTTTTTTTTGAGTCACGCTTATTTTGTCAACTGCAAATGCTTTCAGTTTGAAAAATAAATAAACACTATCCTTGGCCACATCATCGTCGTTATAGGATACCGTTGCTGAGCGACTACTCGCATGTTGTCCAGATAGGTAATGTAGTTACTAGTTTTTCCAGATTCTCAAAAATTGATTGCTTTGAAATTTTGAAAATGTTTTGTTTGTCCGATTATGAGATTTCGTATCAAATATGTGGTAACAGTTGTGCGAGCCTTTCAAACCGTTTTAAACATTTCTGCGTAAGGAAAGCATAACCTTACTTTCAAATAATATTAATTGGTCACTTTTGAAGTCAAGCAGCGTGACCTCATACGTAAGCTCAAAACTATGGTAACCATGAGTTTCTCCTTTTCTTAATTTTTTTTTTCACCGAATCCTATAACTTTGGCTACGATCAGTATGTCGTCTCCAAGAAAGCTAGCTTTGAATTTGTACATGTCTAAAATTTGTCGTAAAGTAAAAATTTAATTGATTCAATCAATTGATGAGTCAGAGCATCAATCTGACGCAGTTACTAGTATCAAATCCATGACTCTACACACACTTGTGTGTACGGCAGGATATCGAGAGGTTAACCCTTTCCCAAAAAATCCCTGGTTTTCACGGGTCTAGAATAGTAGCCTTTTGAAAACATTGTGGGAAAAGGAGAAAATGCTGGTAACCAGCATTTTCTCCTTTTCCCACAATGTTTTCTACCCTATCATAGACAGAAATCATCTTTTCAGCAAGAGTTGAATTGTCGTCTGCAAATGCTTTCAATTTGGTCTTGTCCAAAAGTTTGTCGTTTGGGAAAGGGTAAAGACATAATTATGAAGTAATTAATCCTGAAAAAGAAAGAATGCGTAGATTGCAATTCTATTTTAATAGTACTGAATTCCGGTCAGTACTATCAAACAAAAGCAGGGAAAACAAAAACAGATAATAAAAGAATGTTTCATAATATTTTTCTTTGTTCTAAATAATTTTACTGTCTATACATATCAGTCTAAAGCAAATGGCAAGAAACCAACTTTTGCCGACATAATATAATGTAATTAAATAAATTTCTCTAGGGCCTAAATTAGATGTTAGTTGATCCACTGCACTTTTTCCTGTATGGTCCATTTTACGATAAGATCCCTGCAAAATTTCAATTCTGAGTGTTATATGGCAAACAGTCTGTGTTTAACTTCTGTGATAGCACTATTGCACTTGCATGTTATTTTATCTAATAGTATATCAGTAGAATATAAACACGAAAACCTGCGCGCATGCGCTCTTAATCTGCTTGAATAATCTTAAGGCAAAACCTGTGAATAATGGAAAACAGCTGTTTCCACTAAAATATCATCCTTCAAAATTCGCTATAATTAAAAATGAGTATTAATGATCTACTTTCACCGATTCATTTTTTTTTTTTTTTTCCATTTTTTCCTTCTTTGAATTATCATTTATAAATTCAAGATATAATAATTACCTCCCGTTTCAGAAAAGTAACAAAAGTATCAAAAATTAATTCTAAGATAGACATAAATGAAATTTCTGATCCGTTAGAAATGTGCAAAAATATCATTTCTGCATAAATCCTTATTTATCCTTATTTATCAACCAATTAGAATTTTCACCGGAAGTGCATTACACAGGTCTTACCTTAATTCAGCTTTCGCTATGTAACAGCATAATGCAGCTGAGATGTTTTGACAAGGCTTGCAGTAAGCAAAAGGGAACATTCGGAAATTTGCGTAAAAGTTTCGTCTCGGATCAGGCTGCGCAGGCTAAAGTAATTTTCCATTTTGAACAAGTCTGCTGTGGCACAAAATCTAATTTAGTCGTAAAGTGCTGTCAGTCCGCGCAGGCTGATCGGAGACGACACTCTACGCAAATGTCCAAAAGCCCCTTTTCGCATGTTGCTAGCCATATGATTAATGGAAAGGAAAATGAGCCAAGTTCCGCCAAAAAGGATTTTATGCATCTCCGAAAATCATCATATCAAGCAATCTGGTCATCACATGCTAATGGCTCCTAAATTCCGCTTTGTCCAACAAGCGAATGAATCCTTAGGAAAAATGACTAATTGATATGCAGAAAAATTACAAATAGAAAAATGAAAATAAGAAAATAAAATAATTTTAAAATCCGCCATTTTCATAGAGCATCGCTTGTAACCAGTGTTGCAGTCTTGGATAATGAACTTTCATACTATAGCGTACAACGACCTGGTCGACCATCCAGATATTAACCTAATGCTCGTTGCTTAACTTTCATGGAGAGATAAGTACCAAACCGCATCGCTGTAAAAGTTAGCTTAACATCATGGCAGGTTTAAAGTGCTTATATCTAATCTCTCTCTCTCTCTCTCTCTCTCTCTCTCTCTGACATTACTCTCCTCCTCGAGAACTGTCGACCCCGAGACCTATAATATATACAAGCATGTATATACAATTAAACCAGGGAAACATGAATAGGTAATGCAACTCCAATCCGACAGTTGTCATTGTCCAAGCTCTGCCACCAAATGTAGTGTGCAACGACCTGGGCCCGTATTCACCAACCATTCTTCAGAAGGTTCTTAGTCTTATTCTTCAAAATTTCGTCATTGTGAAAGTAACAGAACTTCTGATTAGCTAAACCTTTCGGTTTAGCCAATCAGAAGTTCTGTTACTTTCGCAGTCTCAAAATCTTGAAAGAATTAGACAAAGAACATTCTTAAGAATGGTTGGTGAATACAGACCCTGGTCACCCATGCAAGTACAAACCTAATGCATGGTATGTAACTTCCACGGAGAGAAATGTACCAGACCACGTAGCGGTAAAATCTACCTCAACAACAAGGCAGGTTTAAGTGCTTATATATTTAACCTCTCTCCGTGACAATATAGACTGACAATATTTTTGTAAAGAACTTTCTCCTGTCCGTTGAATGGAAAACTCTTTCATCGCTGTAAAAGCAAGCTCAACAGCAAGGCAGGTTTAAAGTGCTATCTAACCTCTCTCCGTGCCAATACAGACTGACAATATTTCTGTAAAGAATCTTTTCCTGTCCCTCGAATGGAAAACTCCCTAATCTTTAGCATAAACTGGCATAGAATTTAGTAAGACATCTATCCAGAGCATTTTTGTGTGTATACACTAAAAGTCATGACGTCAGAATACGTCATTCCCAGGAACGCACGTTCAATGTTAGAATAACAAGCACATTAAGCGTTCGTTCCCAAGAACAAAATACTCCATTTACATTTTTCTTAAAAGTCTTACCATTTACACAAAGTACTTTACTCCCGAAGAGTCCTGGATATTCTGCTGGTCACAAGTACGTCGAAAGGTTGATACCTAAATCAATTCATAACGGTTAAACGTGTGGTTATCAGTGAAATTCGGACGATGTGTCAACTCGACCAAACGACAATATTTTAGACGTGTCAAAATTAAATGCAACTAATATGATATAGAGTTTACCTCAAATCAAGAGGTTTGTCTTTGAATTGGTACAAAACATTGTTTGAAAAGGAAAAAATTGTTCTCTGAAAGGGTCGTTAAATTCGAGATTTAATGGTAAAGGATCAAGGTCCGGTTTGTCCTAGTTCCAATTGCTTATAGGTCTATGACTTTCAAAACCACTATTATTGTTGCCTACATCTTTTGTTTACATATTCATTGTCCTGCCAGTGGATGGAATCTTGGCCAAAACTAGATTAAGTTGACGAATCTCCAGAGTTATGATAATCGTCATTCTTTTGAATATTACGAATGAAATTTATTTTATCTCTACTTTATAAACAGGATTGAAAACTTACTTTTGGTCGCTATTAGGGTTGAAGCTGTAGGAAAAGTTAAAAATTGTTCTGTTGGAAAAAAATGTATATTCTGATGAAAAGGCCACATATGTATTATAATCATGCTTAATTTCATTGGTCGATCTATGTATCGTGTTCAATCGAACCTATGGCATGCGTTAATGGTACCACAATAGTGTTATAAAATGTTCCACGCTGTGTCTGTACAATGTCATGAACATCTCAGCGTTTAGTGTCGAAACTTCAAAGAATCATGACTAGGTATTTTGAAAAAGGAGTCAATTTTTACGGCACCGTTAACTGGAATATGATGCATGAAAGGTGAAAAAATACAATATTGGAAAGAATTTTTCTTTTGTCTTATTTTACTGTGTAAAAGAACGTTAAGTTTGCTCTCTGCTTATCTGTTTATTATCTGATTTTGTAAATGAAGAATATTAACTATACTACTCAAACTTTGATAGGGATCATCACTTACATATTCAGTCTGTATGGGTTTATATGTTACAACAGGTTTGCATAAACTCTTTACGATATTATAAAATTCTAGATCTGTCCAAGTTGAAAGCATTTGCTGACCAAAAACTATATGCAATGTGCACCATGCTGTCTACCATAGGGTAGAAAACATCGTTGGAAAAGGAGAAAATGCTGGTATCCAGCATTTTCTCATTTTCCAACAATGTTTTCCAAAGGCTTCTTTCTCAGTATCTTTAACAGTCGGCATTGGGAGGTAAAGGCTTCAAGATCCATTTCCACTGGTCATTTTATTGATCAGTGTAGCAATGCAACATATTGTAAAACCATACATGATACATGCCACATATATATTTAGAGTGAATCTTTTATGGTTATTCCTAGCAAATTTTGAGTAATATAATTAATACGGTAATAATGCGATGGCACGGATCCATCGACAATGGCCAGTTTCATCCTAATTATCTTGATGCCACCGCAAATTGTGACATATGTCAAGGAAAAAAAATGTACAAATTACTAAATCTAGTATGAATCTGAAGTTAGGACAGGCACTTTAAGGCAAGACCTGTGTAATACACTTCCGGTGAAAATTCTAATTGGTTGATAAATAAGAATAAATAAGGACTTATGCAGAAATAATATTTTTGCACATTTCTAACGGATCAGAGATTCCGTTTATGTCTATCTTGAAATATTTTTTGATACTTTTGTTAAGTTTCCTGAAAAGGGGGGTAATTATTATCTCTTGTTTTAAATTGAGAATATAGTGGTTTTAGCTTTATAAATGATAATTCAAAGAAGGAAAAAATGAATAGGTGAAAGTACTTCAATATTACTCATTTTTAATTACAGCTAATTTTGCAGGATGATATTTTAGTGGAAATAGCCGTTTTCCATTACACAGGTCTTACCTTAAAACATTTTACATTGCTGATTTTGATTCAGAGAGAGAGAGAGACAGAGAGAATCAGACCGAGAGTCAGAGAGAGAGAGAGAAAGAGAGAGAGAGAGAGAGACAAAGCAAATACCAGTGCAGATTAGCCGAACGTGACAAACCGTTGAAGTATTGTAAACACTCAGAGTGAAAAAAAAGTTATACAGAAATAAAACTTACATAAATCGGAATCGTTATCGTAACAATATGTATGAAATAATAATGTTAAATAATGAAAAATATAATTAAACCTTGTTATTACGTCCGATTTGCGTCAATTCCTATATGTAACCTGTATATATAGGTAATACTGAACTACAGGGGTGAGCCTTTTGATGACATTGTCACGCCTGTTGCTGACACTTCTCGCCTTTAGAATCAATTGAAAATATCACCAACCCTTAACTCATTACCAAACAACAAAATTTTAGGTTTGTCTAAATCAAAAGCATTTGCAGACAAAATGAAAGTGACAGAAAATTTGAAATTTGTTTTGTGAAGAGTAAAAAACGTTGTGGGAAAAGGAGAAAATGCTGGTTTTAACAGCATTTTCTCCTTTTTCTAACAATGTTTTCTACAGGGTTCTTTCTCAGGATCGTCATAAGTAGGAATTGTGTGGTAATGGGTTAACTCTTACTGGACGACATAATTTTAGACTTATTCAAATTGAAAGTATTTTGCAGACGGCAAATATTTAATGTCTTCTATTTCATCATCGTTAAATCAGGAATTGTTTGGAAATTTCTAGGTTTAAATAATGGGGCAGGCAAAAACACTGTTGATCGTAACATGTTTGGGAACATTGCAGGAACATTGCAGGAAAAAGGAGAAAATAATGTTGCCAAACATTTTCTCCTTTTCCCACAATGTGTTCCACCCCTTCAAAATATAATCCGGTTATTTGAGTCACTTTATTTTCGACAAACGCTATTATCATGGATTACTCGATATAATATTTGTTGTTTGGTAGAGAATTAAAGGGGTGTGTTAGATTTTATGCGGCAAATCAAAATGTTTTATTACACTATAATAGATGCTACAAAATATACTTTTATAGGCAAATTTAGAGTAAATGGACTGTTACCAAAACCAAAAGGTGCAAATGTGGCGGCCAAATAAGCGTTTGCAATCGGTAAATTCGTCTATTTATCTGGCATCAAACATAACGCCATCGTTCTTTTGTAAATGCGATCCCACATAATCGTCACGTGTCATTGATAACCTGACAATTCCAAAAACCTGTGCGAAACTTTGACGCAAAGTCAATAATTATCTAACGAGCCTATAAGAGAAATAACACTGATAAAATATAATTTCTTGCATTTGTCTTTCGTCTTTGCAGATAGTTTGCCAGCTGACACCTTGCATATTTCTGTAAGGAATCGTTTTCTTTGAAGTCTAGTTGTTTACCCTCATTTTGCCTGTTTCCAAATGCATTTTTGAAATCTCTAACATCAAACATCAAAAGCCATGCATCAGACTCAAAATCGAGCAAGTGCTAAAAGGAAACAAGTTCTCATACACATATTAGGCATCTTGCTCCTTTATACATCAACTACATATATGTGATGGTTTTCATTCCCAGCCTTTTATCATTGACATTGTCTGACAAAATATTTTTGATATCTGGCGGTCTGGGATACCCCCTAGGATCAAAGTCAGTTTGCGCATGATGTTTTTCTCTTTCTGGTTCCAATATCAGTTTGAACGCTTAGGTCCTTAATTGGATCTGAAGTCAGTTGACGAATAAAAGACGTTTATATTTTGAAAGTCTGTCTATTTTCATTGCAGATAATGTCATTTCGTAGCGGCGTGCCATCTGACGATCTAATAAATAACCCACATGGGGTAAGAAAAGTCACCTTAATTGGGGGCCTTCCATGGCTTTTATCTAATAACTTACGTAATAGTGTCTTCAGTAATGGAGAGTTCTGAATGACGGTCTCGGGCAATAAATCAAATAAAGTAATATTCATATCTAAACTGTAAAGTGCCAAAAGCTTTATTGTGCACCGATAAATGCCATATAATGATGCAACCTCTATAAGCTTCGACCAGACAACAAAACTAAATACCAAAAATGAAAGCTAGAATTAACCCATTACCACACAATCACAACTGAGAAAGAAGCCTTTTGAAAACATTGGGGGAATAGGAGAAAATGCTGGTAACCATCATTTTCTGCTTTGCCCACAAAATGTTCTTCCCTTCTATAAATAGATTTCAAATTTTACTCATATTTATTGTGTCGTCTGCAAATGCCCTAAATTTGGACCAGTCTAAATTTTGTTGTTTGGTAAAGCGTTAAGTGCAACTCCAATGATGGAGTTTTGCGTTGTGGGGTTGAAAACATTGTCGGGAAAGGGAGAAAATGTTTTTTTACCAGTTTACACAGTTCCCAGAAGCTTTTTCCGTAATAGTAGTAAAACATGTGAGTATCTGGTAAAGACGACCATATACACGCACAAAACATGTTAAAAGTAGTTGTACTGATTTCTTTTTATTAAGTAATCTCCTTTGTTTTCAGTGTGATATACCCAGTAGGAATTTTCTTACATTACACCCGTTTGAGATATAAAGATTATCAGGTGGCAGGTATCCAATCCTGTGGCAAGGTACTTCAAAACGGCTGTGGAGACATGGGTTGCCAAAACCGTGAGCAAGTTTTCAAGGGCGCTGCAACGAAAAGGCCTGGGGGCGACATTATTCGCCTTACCAGTTAACAATTTTCCACGTCTCCTGCCACGAAAAAGCTCAGAGTGGCATGATTCGCCACAGTCATGAGCAATTTTGTTTCCAATGTCATTCCATCTCACCAGACAACGGACACCGGAAATCGGACAATTTATTTTCTGAAAAGTGTACTATGCAAACGTGTATTCCAGCTAAATGTCCATGATTTATGGTCTCACGAATCGGATATGCTTACCAAATCGAATTTCTGGTCAAAGTGTCTCAACACACCGAAAAATTACGTCACGTATAGCATGATGTTACTGAAAATTTGTAAAACATGTAGTTTACTACATGAAGTCATTAAATAGATTTAAATAACTACAATGTTTACACAAGTAACTATCCATATTGCGATTTGCAGGCAAAGTAAATGACTATTAGATGCTTATAAAGACCATCTCGAATTCTGCGTTAAAGCGAGTCAAGTGTCTCCCGACAGGGAAACTGCCTTCACCTGGCACTTGCCAGTGTATAGCAATATAATTATGTTTGGAGCATTTTTTTTTTTCAAATCAGATCTCAAGAAAAAATTCTTTCCAGTGACTCCATATGTATCGTCATGACAAACACAAAACCTTGTCCTAAACATGTGTAAGATAATCAAATTTATAACGGGTACATTACACTAAAAACAAGGGAGGTTAATATAAGATAATATGTTTTATGCGAGCCTTCTAAGTTTCGAAGTCAGTCAACGTTATAAAAATATTGAGAATTAGAAAAAATAAAAAGAATTAGCTTTAGATTTTGTTGTGCAATAGAGGCTAAACAAGAGAACGCTAGCTTTCTTGTCGGATTCGTGTGCAATAAGAAATGGAGAGATTTTGAATAATTTACCGAAATATAGTCAAATAGCAGTTTAACCCTTTACCAGACAATCCCTGGTTTTTACGACCCTGAGATATAAGCCTTTTGAAAACATCGTGGGAAAAGGAGAAAATGCTGGTAACGAGCATTTTCTCCTTTTCCCACAATGTTTTCTACCCTGCTGGACACAAATATCAAATTTTAAGTTACGTTTATTTTGTCGTCTGCAAGTGCTTTCAATTTGGATCAGTCTAAGATTTTGTCGCTTGGTAAAGAGTTAACAAAGTTTTTGATAGAAACCTTTATCACATGATGATAAATATATGCATGTAGATGTAGAATTCTTGCATCTAGGGTAGAGTTCTAAGTTTGTCACTTCAGTTGAAAAAGTAACCATTTGCTCACCGAATAAAATAAACCGCTATATGAAATATAGAAGGCTACTACCTGTATCAAATTTTTAAAAGATATAAGAATTGTCACCAGAAAATAGTCACCAACACAGGTCTACCTCAGTCGTATGTTTAGTCAGAAAGTCATTTACTCCCTTAGACGGACACTTTTTAGATGACTGTGTCAATATTATGATGAATATATTTTTGGCTTTGATAATGGCATACCCCAAGGAGTCGTCTATCGGGCCCTCTATTTAATTGGTAAACATATTTGGCAAGTCATAAATCATCCTCCCTAAAACAATGACTGTAGAGTAGTGTGTTAAAATGATTACCTCATCAGCAATCTCTTATAATAGCGATGGAAACGAGAGTTGAATATCCATTGGGTCACATTGCAAAAAAACCGAACCGTAATTAACCATTAGAACTACAAAATGTACGTAAATATTCAGTCCGGGAAAAAAATCTCGAATATAACACTTAGTGTTAAGTTGTTTTGGTCTGAATATCTGACAACTCATAGGACAGTCACCAACAATTCAAAATTGGATTCTTAGTTGTATTTTAGACCCAGAAAGTAAACACTTTTCCTGACTGGCTCAGCTAATCAGAAATAGCGTTATATTGAAATCTATAAAATTGCTTAGAATTTGACTAAGAGTGATCAGATGAATGATTGTTCAGTACTTGCCCTGGGTCCGTATTCACCAATCATTCTTGAGAATATTCTTTGTCTTCTTCTACAAGATTTTCTACATTTGAAAGTAACAAGGCTTCTGATTGGCTAAACCATTTGGTTTAGCCAATCAAAAATAGTGTTAATTATAAATGTAGAAAATTCATTAGAATAAGACTGTTCTTAAGAAGGATTGGTGTATATGGACCCTGGCGTTTGGACTTAATTTGAACTTTCCACAAAAGCATCTAAAGTTGTGCTTGTCATACAGGGTAACCCAAAATGAATGCATTGCTCCAAATGTCCACTGCTTTGACGGAGACACTCCTGAATGCGCCTTGCAAAGTCGTCCACAACGTGGACACAATCTGCCCCTGGAATCTCTCTGATCCTTGCTGTTATTGCAGCCTTCAAAACCATGATTGTCGGGGGGGGGTTGCTCTCATAGATGTGGTCTTTCAAACTCAGTGAAGTGAAGTGCCTAGGTGGCCATGTCAAAGCATGGCATCAATGGTCTCTTTAAGTTTGAGGACGAACAGGAAAGGTCCGTCACGGTCAACACAGACCGTTACATCCAGGTCCTGAAGAAGTTCTTGACAACACTAAGAAGATGTGCTCGACTCATTTGTGCAAAGCAGCAGGACGGGGCCACCCCACACACATCAAACCAAATGCTGACCTGGCTGCGACAACACTTTCCAGAGCGACTGATCAGCAGAAGATGTGGCCCGAGTGGGCCAAGCACTTACCTGACCTTACCCCCCCCCCCCATTTCTACCTGTGGGGTTATTCTATGAGAACAACCTCCAGACATTCATGGACTTGAAGGCTGCAATAACAGCAAGGATTAGGGAGATTCCAGGGGCAGAGTGTGTCCACGTAGTGGACAGTTTTGCAAAGCGCTTTCAGTAGTGCCTCCGTCGGTCAAAACGATGGACATTTGGAGCATATCTTTGAACGTCGCTAACCTGTAGACCACCCGACCAAATTAACTCAAACTTACAGAGCTTAATTGTTATCATCTTGCATTGATGCGAGCAAAATCTAAACTTAATCCATTCCCATTTGCAGAATTTGAGGGTACTTTAATGGGTTGCATTCATTTTGGGTCTCCCTGTACAATGAGGAAGCTGATAGCAACTGATCTTTTAAAGTTTTGCGACGTTTGATATGTTTTGGAATATCTTGGACAAAATATGCACAGATTCACTGTTGCATTCATTTATTGTTGCTGAAGTTGGGTGATGTTATTGTTAAATGAAAATAATAACAGTGTGGAGTTGGCCATGTAACTACACTTTATTTCATGCTCTCCGGTAGGATATCGAGAAACAGCAGTGAAAATATTTTTCGATATTACACGGGTACGACCAGTGAAAATACCGATTTTCATGTTCTTGTTGCCTAGGTATATTCTGCGTGCCTAACAACCAGATGGAAATATGTCGTCATTTACCTTACATTTCTCGCGCATGACGTAATATTGTAATGCGTTGCTATGCTGAAGGGGTACGCCACGGGGAATAAATGAAAAGAACTACTGGATTTTGATAAAGCTCCTCCAAGAAAGGGTTAAAAACAAGAAATAAATAGAATATTTGTTTTTGTTTTTCTGGGTGACAGATCGAAATTTATTTCATCGAGTAAACACCATCGATAATATTTCACGAGTGGCGCACAATTTTTTTTTTCGGTGAAAGATCGAAATTTATTTCATCGAGTGAACTTCGTCGGTCTCGTATTTTCACAAGTGCTTCACCACTCGTGAAAGTATTACCAATGGTGTTCACTCGATGAAATAAATTTCGATCTTTCACCGAAAAAAAAAATCCTCTATGTCCTTGCCGTGGCGAATAACAGAACCCATATGACGAACCATGTCATAACCATGACATAATCAGGTCCATAGCATAAAAGACTTGAATATGGACTCAAACCACGCAAAGGTACCATTTAGCTTTTGTATCAGTTATAAAATTTACAGTTACTCAAGGGAAGATCTAGATATCAAATTATGGGCCCTATAAAAATCACGACGCTCATATACCAGAGTGGTTATTGGAAAGATCAGGAAATTCGTCGATAAAAAAGTACGATTTTCAAATGGGTTTCGTGATACTTAAACATAAATACAGATGTTTTCAAATTATGTGTGAACACGCAATTTCTTGCCAATATGATTTATACTACACACATTGACTGGACCTTTAACCGTTACAGTGGCTTTCAGGACTTAAAATAACTTTGCAGGCAGTTTAGATCAATATCAGGCTGCACAGAACGTACAGCCTGATCCGTGATTTACACAGTCAGCTTTGCTGAAATAGTGTAGAAAGAAGCAACCATGACATTGCAATTATTTGGGTCATATTTCTAGGATCAACATTTAGCCCCAAGGGTTGGTATGAATGGGCTAGGATGTTTTGTATACTCCATCATAATAAAGAATTGCTTCTGTTGATTATTTAGTTTACAGACAGGAACATTGTACAGTTCGTTAAGGTCGTACTGCTACGTCTCTGTCCACGAACGCTGCTTTGAAAATCTTTTCGGGATTTTCGATCAACATAAAGATAAACAAATAAGTGGCATTCCGGTGTAATGTAGAGAAATGACTCCCATTACAAAATGTCCCATGTCTCTACGTAGAGGAATGACCCGGGTCATTCCTCTACGTAGAAAAATTACTTCTGGGTCATTTCTCTACGTAGAATAATGACCCGGGTTATTTTGTAGGGGAGGGTCATTTCTCTGTATTACACCGGCAAAGGGGATTAAGGGTGTCTTCATGATATCCTATACCATGCAAGTCATCCTATAATTATTGACTCATAAAATCCATTTTATTATATACCTAGCAGTGAAATCCTGGAATTTCCCAGTGTAATAAATTTTGATATCATCACTAGTGACGTTATCAACTTTCACTTCCTGACGTCATTTGGGAACTACCTTTTTTTTCGACTACATTTTTTTCGACTTTCAAACGCAAAATTACAAATAATGATGTTAATAAGGTATATAATAATAGAATAATCAACTGGTTATTTTTGATATGAAAAATATCTCACTCGGACGCGTCGCAAGGCGTTAAAAAAACTCGTGCTGCGCACTCGTTTTTTCAACGCCTAACAACGCATCCTCGTGAGATATTTTTCATATCAAAAACAACCAGTTGATTATCCTCTATTTATTTCATGCTTTCCGGTAGGATATCGAGAAATAGCAGTGAAAATATTTTTCGATCTTACACTGGTACCACCAGTGAAAATACCGATTTTCACGTTCTTGTTGCCTAGGTAAATTGCGCGTGCCTAACAACCAGATGGGAAATATGACGTCATATACCTTACATTTCTCGCGCTTGACGTAACGTTGCTATGCGGGAGGGGTACGCCACGGGGAATAAGGCAATAGAACTGTACTGATTTTTTATAAAGCTCCTCCCAGAAAGGATTAAAAGCATAAAATAAATAGAATATTTGTATTTTTCGGTGAAAGATCGAAATTTATTTCATCTCGTGAACACCATCGGTAATATTTTCACTCGTGGCGCAGCCACGAGTGAAAATATTACCGATGGTGTCCACTCGATGAAATAAATTTCGATCTTTCACCGAAAAAAACAAATATCCTCTATGTATCTAACAACCAATTGAACTGTATGGTAGAATTGACATTTGGCCACTGAATGGAAAATGACTTATTACAAAAGGCTTTGACACAGGTCAACCTGCTGGTAGAGCACAGGCCGAACGGAATCGATACATTTGTGCAGATGGGTCAAACCCCTTTTTACAAAGTCTGGTTCAAACGTAGGCAAGAATCTTTGACTGCCAATAATAGGGTTCGCCCAAGGTGTTTTAAGAGAGTTAGTGATAATCAAGTGCAGCTCATCCGGGTAAAGTTGGACGATAAAATGGATTTTTTGGGGTCTTCTGTGTGGTTTCTGACCTAACATGTACATGGTCTTTCATTTCTGGATCTTCGGGTTGGGATGCACCAATCCACAAGTTTTTGTACTAAACTTTAAAGGACGTCAAAGAATTCTGGTCAAAATATGCCCATATCTCATAGTTGAATAAATTCGTACCGCAATGTTGAACAAAAACTGTAGCTATGTATTACTGAAGAATCAACTGGGAAAAAGACCATAGATTAAGTATTAGAACATTTTGACGCTGCTGTATAAAACTAATCAACGGTACCATTTTGTGCAAAGAAACTCGGTATTCTTGTAGGACATCTTTGCTCTCTGATCAAATATTTTACATGGTTCTGAAGCTCGAAATATATGAGCCATGCTCTGCCAAAAGGGGGCATCGAATTTATGTTCGTAATGCAGGATACCTAGCAAGTCATCAAATGTTCATGGATCTGTAAAATCTATTTTGTCTGGCAATTAAGAGAGTCTTGAGGTAGGCAATCCTTTGATATATTAAGAAAAAACTGAACAAAAGCGAAAAGCTTCGATCCAGGTCAGCCTGCGCGAACTGCCCAGGCCCACCTGGGTCGAAACTTTTCGCAGATGCATTTAGCTGCCTTTCACCAAGAATGGCCAATATGTAATTGAGCCATACTTTGGGAAAAGGAGCTTTGATCAAGGGTGACAACCTACGTCATAGAAGAGGTGTCGGAAAAGCCGCCATTTTGTGCGCAAAGTGCAGATTGATTACGTTAAAAAGATATATGTATCTAAAATTTACTTAGAATAACTACTTCATCTGGTGACGGTAAATATATTTGTCCTATTCGTGAAAACAAAATGCCATGAAACAATGTTGTAGCTCTAAACACTTCAACACAATTATTCTTAACGGCATTGTATACGACATCTATTTTTAAATCGCTCATGTGTCATCGGCTTCGAAAATTGTGCCGAGGTAATTGCAAAATCAACGAAACAAATGAACAAAATATTAATGTATAGTAAGGAAGAAAGTTGTCAGGTACCATATGCACTGCTTTGTTTGGACAGATCTTCAATAACAATAATGTACAAGCTGAAAAACTTACCTTTTTAAAACGAAAATGGCATTTAAAATGTCTCCGATGACGTATGCCATGACGTAGGTTGTTACCTCCTGTTTGATGTATCAAACCACGCAGATCGGGCAGGCTGGACGTGGTTAAAACGTTTCGCTATTGATAGATTTTCTGCGAGTCAATGAATTATTCTACCTCATTATTTAGCCGGTTGTTTGACTCAATGGATTCATAAATACAAAATTATGTGATTATATGCTTGGTATATAATGTAATGTATATGAAGATGCGCAAAACCCAATTTGCCAGATTCATCACCAAATTATGTGTTTAATGCAGGCTAATCTTGATCTACAAAGTCAAAAAAAGTCTATAGGTGCCGTTAGCCTGCATGTGACAATTAGTCGAGCGTCAGTTTACTTTAGAATAAACAAAACAATCCTAGAAACACTGTTTTTATCAAAGATGACGGAATGTAAATAATAACCAATACTACAAAACCGATTGGGGAAGGCATAAATCAAATTAATTGCCAAAAAATGACGAGTTTCCTGATGCTCTGATAACATCTATATGTAACAGCATTCATCAATTTTCCCCATCCTGAGATGAGGGCATTTTTATTGACAAATTTCGCCAGCCATTGGGTTTTACTATTTATCACCATCTGGGGTCGTATTTACCAACCAATTCAAATCCAGTGATAGTCATGAGACTAGCATTCTGTTTTGATCTATCAAATGGCTAGTCGCGGCATTTGAATTATCACAACCACACTAGTTGGTGAGTTAAAGCACTTTTGTGTATGACAATTCTATGTTAGATATTTTGATCGGTTAGCACATTGTGTTTTCATAATGACATGGGTACCAAGATATTTTGATCGGTTAGCACATTCACTAGGGACCAACGTGCAGTGTTGCAAATCGGAAGCTGCTGTCAGAGTACGCACAAAATCAGTCAGCTGCGGTAAACAAATTTCTTAAAATAGGCTGGTACGTGAATCCTAGCGAACAGAAACTTATCAAGTGTATACCACTTGATAGGCAACAGTTTTTTTTACCAATCTTTACTGCCATTTGGTATTATTTGTTGGTATAAGTAAACCACTAGTACTTGCCTCTAACGGCATTAGGTCATCCTTTAAAATTACGATGTATAAGTTTCGACACTTAACTGCTTGTTTACCTGACGAAGGAGTGGCTAGCTGTAACTGCGTGTATTTGTTTTAGAATGACAACAAATGAAAATATATGTAATTACATGTATATTCATTCAAGGGGTGCATTGAGCCTAATATAAAGCAGGCGGCTCGTATCGATGAACGCCGCCATTTTGGATGCTGTAACAAAGTCGCAGTCATTTTATGCGGGGCTTCCGAAAGGAAAACTGCTTTTACTTGCTTTTTGCCGGTATATAAGAAAATATATTCGGGAAGTATTATCCAATTAGATCACGTAATTTTTTTTTTTTTGTATAACAGTAAAATTATTTGTTAGGCACCTTTATTACACTATGATCAGAGGAACGTAAAGCGAACGAAATGCAAAACTTGGATGTGCACAAATGTGCAAAAATTCCCAATGAATTTTGTTTATCTGGAGGTTAAGCATAAGGAATTGGAATCAACACCAGCACGAGTTCACAAAGAATGAATCACAACTAAGCGACGAACTAGAGGGGATGCAAAACGTATACCAACGAACGTCAACGATCTACGAACTGATTCCAACATGTCGAGTGTTGTCTGCGTGCGATATGGATAAATTCGCACGAAAATCGTCGAGGGGGGGGCTGTGTTAATTGTTAATACTAAACTATTACAATTCGTCAAAGGATTCATTTAGACCAATGCCACCGTCGAGGTATCGAACTATTGTCTCGCTGGGGAGGAACAGATCGTTCGAAATACATTCATCGTACGGCGCTAGTTATAGTGTGTTTGTCGGTACACGTCTATTGCATAAGCTGTTTTGACCCACAGAGCAGACATGAAGTACGCGATCATATCTCAACTTCGACCAATGTACTATCGAACCTGCGCAAATACCAACCTGTTTACGTATGCTAGCATGCGCTCGGTTAAAACTTTATCGTCGTCTAAAATCTGCGAACAGCAGCAAGACTTAGAGCATCTCTTCTCTAATTTTAAAGATAAGAACCAACCTCTTTGAAATTAAGGTTTTATGAAAGAACAAAAAAGATCAATACATGTCCTTCTGCACAGGTTGAGCTAGGTCCACACTTTTTACTTGTGGTCAATTTTCTTTATGGTCAAGGACCATTCTAGCTCATGATTCAGTCGACTATTAGAACAAATAAACTGTTTGGATCCGTGCATCTTTGCGAGCCAAGTTTACGATCACTACGTTGATCTTACCTTGGCTCATTGAGCCCGATTTCGAGATTCCTGTGATGCGCCCTCTATTGGATGCTAGTTATTACCCCCCTTTACTTAATATTTCTAAAAGCAAATGAAATATCGTTTTACAAACCGCTCACGAATACACATGAAGCAATAAGCAGACATCCACGTGGGTTTCCATGTTTACCTTCTACTAGAGACCTTGTTCTATTTTTATCAAAGATGAAATGCTAAGATTGATTTCAATGAAAAGGCGTATCGGATGAATGTAAAAATCAAGCTCGATCCGCCAAGGCTAGAGTAGCGTAGTGAATCGTCAGCCTTGGCTTGCTAAGATAGGATCCGTGAGGGTATGATGAATTGCGTGAGTTAGTACATCACGGAGATGCATTAACTGGTTACCACACAATCCCTACTTTTAACGACCCAGAGAGTGGAGCCTCCTGGAAACATTGTGGAAAAGGAGAAAATGCTTGTTACCAGCATATTCTCCCTTTCCCATATGTTATCTTCCCTTCCCATGGCAAATTTCATTTTTTTTTTCAGTCACTTTTATGTTGTCGTCTGAAAGTGGTATCACGGAGATGCATTAACTAGTTAACACACAATCCCTACTTTTAACGACCTAGAGACTGGAGCCTCCTGAAAACATTGTGGTAAAAAGAGAAAATGCTGGTAAACAGCATTTTCTCCTTTTCCCAAAATGTTTGCTTCCCTTCCCATGGCAAATTTCTTTTTTTTTTCAGTCATTTCTATTTTGTCGTCTGAAAATGGTTTCAATTTGGACAGGTTTGAAATTTTGTCTTTTGGAAAATAGTTAAGGTAAGACCTGTGTAATGGAAAACAGGTATTTACTCTAAAATATCATCCCGCAAAATTAGCTATAATTAAAAATGAGTATTATTGAACTACCTTCACCGTTCATTTTTTTCCATTTTTTCCTTCTTTGAATTATCATTTATACATCTAAAACCACTATATTCAGCTCAATTCAAAAAGAGATAATAATTACCCCCTTTTCAGAAAACTAACAAAAGTATCAAAACATAATTTCAAGATAGACATAAACGGAATTTCTGATCCGTTAGAAATGTGCAAAAATATTATTTCTGCATAAATCCTTAGTTATCAACCAATTAGAATTTTCACCGGAAGTGCATTACACAGGTCTTACCTTAAGCCCTTTCTTGTCACTGCATGGCCTTTATACATGAACATCATAACATCTATGTGCTCTTGGTACACAACAGGCTTGGGAGACCTTGACCGGAATAGAAAAATTAATTGACCTACTTTATAAAGCCATCCGAGAGTTCACTATCAACGTTAATGATACCATAGCAACCTTTTAGCTTTGGAAAACCCTGTCTTTGATGATGGGACCATACACGCAAAACTTTCATTTTGGCGCTTTACCAGCCACCAAGTCGCCCAAGGGAATATGTACATATCAACAGGAAAATACGACCAAATTGTCATGAAAATTAATACTTAAACCGTCTGTGGTATAATTCAAAAGGCATCAAAAAGCAGACGTTGTTACAGCTACCTTTGGCATGGCTTTTACAAAATTCAGTCATATTATTTCGTTCGGTATCATTAGCGCTGGTGGTCATAAACGGCATGAGCAGAGCGAGGGACAAAGTCAATTAGCCGGATATTGCCAATAAGACGGGTCTCCAGATACATGTACCTTAATTCAATTTATCGTGAAATTTTACATCATCTATTTCTATTTCATTAGTGTTGGACAATGATGGGAACAGTTGCTGCCAAATGCTATTCTTTCAGTTCTGATTTGTGTCAAGGATAAAGGTGAAGATACAAGATGTTTTTTTACCTGGCTCATCCATCGATTCATAGATCTTAACTTGAAGTTTCTTTCTATTAATTTTGTTTTATTGTCTGTTATTATCTATGAGATACGCAGTGTTCGGCAATCCTACGGTTAAGATATAAGTTGCACTTTGATGTCTAATTTAGAAACCAGTCGCTTTTGTTTGAAGAAGATATCTGCATACAGTAATGGTAGGAGAGTTTTCTGGCTGCGAAAGGCGTATATTTTTTAAGTGTCAGTACTAGCTTCTCGGTTTATGTTGTGCTTTTTTTCATAATTGACTACAACCAACGTATTCCCTGTATAATCGTCCGTTTTGGCATTACTTTTCGAAACATGCCGAGCTAAGTCAACGTGCCAAAGCATGGCTAGACTTGAGATATTCCTGATACTAGTGCCCTGCGTATTCTATATACTTTCTTTTGTAAAACATTGTTAAACGTTAGCTAAAAAGCACAGCATGCTCCAAAGGGTGGTAGTGTACCAGATACTCTAGCACCTGTTGAGGCTACAAGATACCGCATTGAAGGGTATCACCGAATACACGGATACAGATCTATTATGCGACTACGCATTTATTTCATGAAGGCGTCATACCCCATTGGAATATCCTGTGTTAAACCTGGTGTCTAATTTGCACTTCCCCTGACTTCTTGTGATGGTTCAAGTATATGTTTTGATTTTTCTTTTTATATTTGACATTTTACCAGCAGCCAAATGGGGTCTTTTTACATCATGGAAGCCAGTCATCTCCTAATCTTTCAGCCCTTTTTGTCATATTTTCAAATAGTGCGGGAAATAATCTGACATTCGGTGGTGACCAATAAATAATGACCTTCATTAAACACTTTGACCTGCCTGAAGGGGTAGGTAGTCTTTACTAAGACACGTCCAGGTTCCATTTGCGAGCAAACGATTACAAGATAATAACTCAATTTCATTATGAGATCTTCTCCGTAGATCTGTCATACAGACGATCTTAGTTCAATACCCACCGGGCAACCTCATTGCTTAGATTATTCTTGACAAAGACATAGCTGGGAAAGAAAAGAATTGTTTCCATGGTATTGAACTGAAATAGCATGGATTCAGAACAACATTTTATCTATAGATGTACCTGTTGACTATGTTTGCAAAAGACACTTGCATATTCCGTGAAACATATTTCGGTTAGGCTCGACCTCTGAAATGCCTAGTTCACTGTAACCTTGGTTATAATATCCCCTTGGTCCATTATCAACAACCATTTTTAAGAACGTTCTTTTTCTATTCTTCATAATTTTTATCTTTGAAAGTAACACAACCTCTGATTGGCTACACCACTCGGTTGGTTTAGCCACTAAAAAGTGGTATTACTTTCAAATTTTGGTAAAAGTTACAGCATGAGACTAAGAATGGTTGGTGAATATGGGCGAGGTCTATCTGGCTCTGGTAAAACCACACAAAGCAAGTCTTCACGAAAACGAATGGAAAGTATGTAGAAGTATTGAGATCCCCTATACAAACTATTATTGTTTGAACACGCTTGTTCCTATGGATATTCGGCGAAATGCATGGTTTATATCATGACATGATGAGCATTTCGCGTGTGTTTGTTTCATTAATGAAATGCGTTTCTCCCCAGATGTAAGGGTGGGTGGTGGAATCATTTTTCACTTTAACTCTTTACAAAACCACAAAACATTGGACCTGGCGAATTGGAAGGCTTTTGCAAATGACAAAATAAATGACACTTAGAATTAAAATTTGTTTTTAAGGAGAACTGCTAGTTCCCAGCATTTTCTTCTGTTTTCAAAAGGCTTCTTTTGTAGGGTCGTTTCAAGTCGGAATAGTGTAGTCAAGGATTAATACTGAATCCTTTGAGTGGTTACCTTTTCTCTTGTAAACGTGTTTCGAATATTGATTCAATTATACATTTACAATTATTTTTGTCATATCTCGTTATGTCTAGACCACGTTCTTATATTACCAAGACCAGATTACCCGCTTTGTGTAATTTCACATTGAGCTTTACTTTTCCTCAGAAGGTAAAGAAAATGGCGTTTGGTACGGCAGGAAACAACCAGCGGTTTGATTAATTGTCTTCATGTCATAAACACGATAAAGCAATATAGTTTAATTTCTAAAGTTCTTTTGCAATTATCCAGTGTCCATGACAAAAGAAAAACAACAACAACTACGACAACAACAAAACCGTGTATAATAAATAAATGGACACTTTTGTCTAAGCTCATAATCGAGTGTTAAACTTTGTTTCTAATTTTAAACGTTACATTTCACTAATTATGTCGCCGTTGACCATGAAACATTAAAATGTTCAAAACAAAATCTAGATAAATAAGTTATCCAACTTTTGACGACCTAAAGAACCCTAATGTTCAGACGATCAGTGTCATTGTCGGAAAAAGCAAAGATGATGGCAGTCAACCTTTTTTTTATGCTGTTTAACCCTTTATCCCATAAGGCATTTCTATGGTATCTCTAACCGATCCTAAACAACAGCAAGGATGAAGCCGTTTCTCATGTGTGTATGACACCTTTTGATAGCATAGAAAACATTGTGACAAAAGATGAAATTGCTCGTCACGAGCAATTTCATCTTTTGTCACAATGTTTTCCTAAGGCTTCTACAAGCAATGTGTAGAAACGAGTATCTATGGAGTAAAGGGTTAAAACAAATCCCGTCATTCAAACTACATCTTGTTTATCATCTGCGGATGCTTTCACTGCAGTCAAAAGTAAGACGTAGTCACTTGCTAAAGAGCTAAATCATAAGTAAACAAAACGTTCGCCAAAGATTGACTTTATCGAAATATCAGCCTCTTCTTTTCTAAGTTTCGAACTTGGTTATAAGCCATGCTCTTACAAAAGGGGCTTAAATCGTCTTCGTGATGCATGATACATGTACCTGGCAAATCATCACATGATCATAGATCCAAAAATGACTTTTATTTTGTCTAACAAGCGACATGAGGTAACCTGGCACACGGAGGAAATTGACCAATCGCGAAAAGATTCGGTCCAAGTTAGCCTGCGCGCACTATATAGGCTGACCTGATTAGATATGCAGACATTTGTACTTTTACTGACCTATCGCACGTAAATTAAAATTGTGCAGATGGCACACAATTTCAGCAGCGACCGAGGAACTATCTATTTCCAAAACAAGACCTATATCATTGGCGCATCTAGCGTGGATAGGGGAGGGGTCCAGATTTCCGCTCGAATTTTTAAACTTCACGTAACCGCCGTCTGCCTTAAATTTTGCTAACTATATAAATGTCGTTGTAGATTCTAGATCATTTCTTTGATTAGGTTTTCTAGTAACATTGGTTGCAGGTATACAATATACCTGTATACATACTGACAAAAAAAAAAACATTTTATGCGGTACCAACTCTTAATACATGTACGTAATAATCTATCCAATTTTATCACCTAACTGTTTCTCAATGTCCAGAGGGCGGTGTATCGTTGCAAATTCCGGTTTGATCAGCCAAGGGTAAATAGAGCAACGCAGAGGCCGTCATCCTTGGCTAGCGAGGACGACTTTAGATCAACTTGTTATCGCAACCATGTAAAATACAACCTTTGAAAAAGGAAGACGGATAAACAAAACGAAGACGATGATAGTGATTATGATGACACCGGTGAAAATGATGAGGATGAGGATGAGGATGATGATCATCATCATCATTTTCATCATCATCATCACCGTATCAAAGATTCGGAGGTGGAGAGCTATGTTTAAGACGTTAAAGAAGATACGGCATGCCTTTTGGGACTGCATGATAAGAAAGTCACGCAAAGCTATCATCATCGTCATTTTGGGATGCCAAGTTTCATATGAAATATGACAAATCAACGGGGATAAAGGTGTCATCATGTCTGTCTGACGATGCTCTCTCTAGACCGATCGCCTGCGGAGTGCTACAAAAAAAAAACCACTTTGCAACTTTCTTTGTGATCTTAACTCTTAAGAAGGCAACTTTAAGTCAGACCGTATTGACAGTGTTCGCAGACACTATGATTATATACAACTTATTTCAAGAAATTTGTATTAGAAAATATTATAGGAAAAAGGAGAAAATGTTCGTTGCCAAATTTCCATTCTTTTCCGCAATGTTTCCAAAAGTAGCCTTCCCCAGGCTCGTAAAAAGTATGTGACAAAGTTTACAGCAGTGACTTTTGCGGACGGCATAGATCAAGATCAGACTGCACAGAAAGTGCAGTCTGATCTTTGATCTATTCCGTCCGGTTGTTTAGTCAAGTCTATGAGGCAAACTCTATCGGAGTCTCTGTGGATTCTTTTTTCAGGCATCAAAAAGGACCGGCTATCTTGAAGTTAGAAGTGAAAAGTTAGTATAATGGGTGTAAGGTTAAAGGTCCGTATTCACCAACCATTGTTTAGAACATTCCTAGTCTCATTCTTCAGAATTTTGTCAATGTGAAAGTAACAGGATTTCTGATTGGCTAAACCATATGGTTTAGCCGATCAGAGGTCCTGTTACTTTCACGGTCAGGAAATCTTGAAGTTTAAAATCAAGAATGTTTTTAAGAATGGTTGGTGAATATGGACCCTCTGATCTCTATTACTCTCTCCTTCTATGTCAACGCTGTATAAATGATATAAATATTTGCAACCAAATCGTTTCCACTTGCAAGCAACATTGCCTAGTATTAAAACGGGCCTCGTTCCAAACACAACAGCGGTATACAACTAAGCCGCACGTTCACTGCAATCTGGGGCCGAAATCAAGAACCATTTTATGTAAAAATGCCGCAGCCCATCAGATTGCTAGTTTTAAAGCTATACGTCAAAATTTCTTCTAAAATGTGTGGTGAAATCGGTCCCTGATGTAGTATTCAAGAACCATTCTTACTTGCATTATTATAGGGTTAATTCACGTTTTTGAAGTCGTTTACATTCGCAGAGGCCCGAAAAATGCTTTATCGCCCGAGTGCGAAGCACGAGGGTGTTTAAGTATTTTGAGGGCCTCTGCGAATGTTGACGACCGAAAAAAACGTGAATTAACGCTATTATTGCATAAAGTAAAGGTATTTTAACAATAATTTGCACAGATAGCAAAAATATTTCCATAGGAATGCATGTAATCGAATTTCAAATGTACTGTACGTACATGGGTCAAAACCGGAAGTCGGCGAAGAAGTTTTTGTTACGATTAGGAAAGGGCCGTTAGTCCTGTATGCCAGTTTTGATTCTCTCTGTGTACATACACTTCTGCTGATTTTTAATACACACTGGACTTATGTAGAATAAACTTGCACACATTTGGACGATTACAACTAGGATGAATGCCTGGATATAAATTTCTGTAACTGAAGACAGAGGGTTCGATATACATGAAGCGAGCGGACCGATCACGTTAAAATGTGGGTGGGATGTAGCTGGTTTAGAGTACATTTCACGGGTCAATTTTGTTCAGATCTCGATTAAACTGAGATTCTGTGCAAAGGTTTGTTTGTGGTGTACTAAAATCATCAACGACATGCCATGAAAAGGATCGAATATGGTGCGAATTCCTACAGTTTGATGGTCGGAGTTTAGGGAAAATCTGACAAGGACAAACGTTGTTTAAGCCCGAATCGAGGATATTGATAGTACAAAGCCGGTCGTTAACAGCGCGTGAATTTACTGATTAATACACGTTTTCTCCCGTTAACCGCCCTATTTTTACCCGTTAATACATGCTTATAACTCCCCGAAAAGGCACGTTTTATGCAATAATATTCCAAGGTTTACTTTTTTCTGTCTTGCGTGATACCAACCAAGTCATCACGTATGTATACATTCATAAACTCATTTTGTTTTACAACTAACTGAATTTTGAGGTATAATGGTCGGTTGACATGCAGAAAATTTACAAATCATCAGTTTACTCCAAAACCCTCGCAACTACAGCTTGTTTCAAGCTGTAGTTATGAGGTTTTTTTTAAGTAAACCGACGAAATGATAAAAACCTTCTTGCTATGTTAGCCTGTGTGGACTGCACAGACTGACATTGATCGATACTTATTGCAGATGCAGGTCATCCCATTTTCACAGAGCATAGCTGCATTTCAAATTTAGAAAAATGTGTGAATACCATCCCAACACTTGATCGACATGGGAAAAAACACCCACGATCGTTCTCAAGCTCTTGCCAATGAACTCTGTACCAAACGTTAAGATAAATTAGTGTAAACTTGAAGCATTGACAAGCGAAACAAAAATAAATGTGTCATGAAAATTGGATTTCTTCTGGGAAGGTTGAAAACATTTTTGTAAAAGGAGAAAATGCTAAACATTTTCCAATTTTTTTGTTATAACGCTTTTAAAAGTTTTCTTCCTGGAGTTCGTTAAATGTCGGGATGTGTGTAAAGAATTTAATCATTCAACCATCAGGGAACATCCTACTACCAAGTACCTCATGATTCGAGTGACAGTACACCCACTATAATGACAATTAAATATATAATTTGAAAGAGACACATCAAAAATTAAATTAAAACGCTGTCATTGGTATGCAATTTTTCAGGTGGAAATTCAGTTCATATTTACAATTAACTACCAAAATTTAATCACCAAAATATGTGATGAGTACGAATGTATTTAAAACAAAATCCGAGTTTCGAGAAAATTCTTTTCCCTCAGCATAAACTAGATAAAAATCAGCTTTCGTTTACAATCCCTTACACAGCAGCATTATGACAAACTGCAAAGGCCTTATCGAACCAATAAGAAGTTTGATGGAAAAAATGAGGTATCTTATCACTGGCTTTTGAATATTACACAATTTTGCCAATATTTTACACAAAGCTGTACCAAAATAAAGTTTTTTTGTCACGAAATATTCAGAAAATGTCATATCCAGGGTAACGTTTCACTAAGGTACATGTAGTTACGTGCAAAATTTGCGCAAGTTTTAGTTTAGTATAGTATAGTGGCATTAATGTGCAACGAGTTACGAACAAATTTTGCGCAAGTTTTACGTAACTTTGGTATAGTGGCATATAGATCTGCTATGAGGTACATGATTACTGCATAATTTTATCGCAATTGTTTTCTAAAATAATCACGATACATTGTATCGTGATTATTCTAGAAAACAATTGCGATAAAGCAAGTTTTCCTGGAAGTTTCATTTAAAATTTCCAGGAAACTTTGGTTTATCACAATAGTTTTGTATCCAGTAGCAGATAAATGCCACTATACTACAGTTACGTATAACTTGAAAAATTTTTGTGCATGACTGCATAAGTAAATCGGGGCCCAGAAGAAAGAATAGACTTTAGGCAAACTGTGATGATGTTTAATTAAAGTATGAACCAGTAGACCAGTTTCTAGCTTAAGTTTGTTTGTTTTTTATGCGGCGTCTCTGCAATTTTTGTATGATACAATAGAGTTTGGGTGCGGATAATTAACATATGACCTCCTGATTATATTTAAATAAGCTTTAAAATTTTACTAAATGACAAAATTTTAGACCTGTCTAAATTGAAAGCATTTGCAGACGAAAAATCAAAAGTAACTTAAAAACTGCGGGAAAAGGAGAAAATGCTGGCTACCAGCAATTATTTCTTTTCCTCCCATAATATAAAAGCCTTCGGTGTTATGGTAGCTAACAATTAGAACTGATTGGTGAGAAAGTAATGGGAGTACAACCTGGGTCCTTATTCACAAACCATACTAAAATTTATTCTACAGACGATTCCAAAATTTAGAAAGTACCACTTGTATTTTACTGCCTATACCATCTGGTTCAGTCAAATGGAAAATGTATTGTTGTTTCTTTTTAACGCAATTCCTTAGAATCGAGGTACATGCTTGGTACCCATGGTGCTTGGTAAGGTCAATATGCATCAGTTTTGTACCAAAAAATACCATTGAAAACAAGGATAAAGTCCGAGACGGCCAATCCTATATACTCAACGTTCCTGAACACGTACTCTGATAGTGAAAGGTTTTTATCAGGACCGACACAGTCTGAATTATTTGTGCCCTCCTTAATAAAGCAGAGCCGACTTGAGAACGTACAAATCAAATTAAGTACCGAATAAATGCCGAATATTCGTTCATATTGTAATAACATCAATATATGGCAACAATCATAGACGAGTTCTTTGGTCCATTTGTTTCCACTGACAAGATTTCTCAGTATTTACCACACCTTCTTAAGTTCTATAATTATGTTATGCTCTGGTAGAAGAATGTTTACCTCTTTACCCAAACGATTTAAATATTAGACTTGTCCAAATTGAAAGCATTTGCAGAGGACAAAATAACTGTGACCCAAAATTGAAACTTGGCTTTAGAAGAGTAGAACACATTGTGGAAAAATGAGAAAATGCAGGTTATCAGCACTGTTTCCTTTTCCCACTATGTCTTGGAAGGCTTCTTCCCCTGGCTCGTAAAAACATTTGACCCATGGGCCTGGGCCAATATTGACCTCATGGCTATAATTGGAGAACTCTTGGAGAGCTCAATAGACAAAGCCACATGCAAAATTTGGTAGGCCTAGGCCAAACTGCTAGGTACAGGGAGATTTATAAAGTTTTCTCTATATAAGCCCATGCAAAACTTGCAATCCCCGAAGTGGGATCAAATTTGACCCTAAGACAATTGTTTGGCACTCTTGGTGGAGGCGCACTAGATAAAGCCACATGCAAAATTTGGTGGTCCCAAGGCTTAAGACTAGATACGGAAAGATTGCAAAAGCTTTCTCTATAGTATCCCATGTATAAACTTGTGACCTCCCGGGTGGAGCCAATTCAGACTTCAGGGCTATAATTTGAAGACACTTGATAGAGGTATATTAGATAGAGATACATGCCAAATTTTGTAGCCCTAGGTCACATGGTTTCAGACGAGAAGAATTCCAACATTTTTAAGTTTTATTGCCACAACAACCAGAGTTTTGAAGGAATCTACTTCTTTCAAGAATTTCTGACGAGGAATATGGCAGGATCTTTTCTGTGAAATTTCATCAAAACTGGATTAGTAGTTTTAGAGAAGATGTTTAAAATAAAAGTTAACGCACGCAATCGCGCACTCATGGACGCACGCACAGACGCACTGACGCATGACGGACATTGGGCCATGACATAAGCCCGCTGGCCTTCGGCCAGTGGAGCTAAAAACCGCAAAAGAATGCTCAAATAAGTTTTGTCTACAAAGTATACATTGTTCAATAATGATATGAAGGACTGAATGACAGATTAAAGTCCTCCTAGCCAACCATTACCGTTTCAGCAGCACTAACATGTTATTTATGTGTCTGACGATTGTAGCGCTGCGAGACGTTATGTCATGGATAACAATTTTCTACAGTATAAAGAGGTTCTTCTTTGAGATACATCTCATCTTCGCAAGCCAAGGCTGACGATTTACTACGCTACTCTACCCCTTTTTACATTCCCCCGATACGCTTTTTTCATTGGATGCAGCCAGCTCTAACTGCAACGAATAAATTCCTTCGCAGCATTTCATCTTTGATAAAAATAGAATAAGGTCGCTACCTTTCGAATAGAAGGTAAATATGGAAATCCACGTGGATATCTGCTTATTAATCGCTTCATGTGTATTCGTAAGCGGCTTGTAAAACGATATTTCATTGGCTTTAGAAATACGATGTTAAAGGGGGGGGGAATAATCAGCATCCAATAGAGGGTGCATTAAGTTGCAAAGCCCGTTTTGATAAACAATCATTTTATTGTTTTAAACTACGATGATCATTATCAATTAAAGACCCAGTACAGACCAAACTATCGAAGCAGGTGTCATCATACATTCAAATTTAAATCATACCATTCAAAAGCATGAAAAATATTTTTGGAAATGGCGGTCTGTTATTGTGTGGTCGGGCCATATTTCAGTCGCTTGCAGAAAAAAAAATTTTAAGATAAGACAAAATAGTAAACAAAAAAGAAGAAGAAGAGGACGACGAAGAAAAAGAAATAAAAAAAAAAACACACACACACAGCTACCTGAAAGATTTTTAATCTAGTTTAAAAATAATTTCTCGTGGCAACAACTAGTAACATACAATGACAAATTGTCATCTTCCTAATAATTTCCATACTTTTAAATGGTATGATATAAATGCAAATTCCTTTAAACACAAACTTTGTTTACTTCAGGGCTTTATTGTTCCTTTAATCATAAATGAAAAGAATGGGAAAGAAATGATGGAGAAGAAGTTAGTCAAGACGGTAACATGGCGTAAAATGTAGATACACTTTCTCTAATCATAAATAATGGATACATAATTGCTGTCTACAAAGTGCACATGCCTCAAAAAAATGGAACGAATGACAGATTAAACGCCAAAGAGCAGATCATTACAGTTTGAGCGGCAAAGGTACATTATTTATGTGTCTGGTAACTGTAGCTATGCAGTTTCGAGGCGTCTGTTATCATGGGTAAGAAATTGCTAAATTACATTACATTTTGTCTCTAAGGCGTGTCTTTGTTGAATAAAAGGGGAAAAATATATCCGGAAACGTCTATCGTGGGACGTTAAGTGGCTTGCAACGTTCGAAAAGGGGTATTCGGACATTCGTAAAAATTCGTCTCGGCTTAGCCTGCGCAGTCCGCGACGGCACTTTATGGCTAAATAAAATTTTGTTCTTCTTTAGACTTGTGCGAAAGAGAAATTACATAAGACCGGAAATTGTCGTTTCGGATCAGGCAGCACGAACTACGCAGGCTTATCCGAGATGACCTTACGCAAATGTCCGCATGCCCCTTTGCGCGTGTTTCAGGCCATATGAAAGAAAAATGATTTACACAAATTTTATTTGATCATGTGTTCTACCTGACGACCTACTGCACAAAGCTGTTGACATGATGTGAAAATGAGTTAAATTCTTCTGACAGTCATTTCTCATTTACACACAATGTTGTTTTAAGTTTATTTACAAAATGAGCTTTGATTTCTGGTTACGTACTATGTTTGATACATTATTGTTCTGCAAATGAATTTCTCCTGATCTGATTGGATAATATGCCTCAAACATATTTATCATGTCGGTAAAACCCATGTAAAGCAGTTTGCATTTCAGGAGAACATGACTACACTTTCAACACAACATCCAAACTGGCAGCATCGATCAGTCGATAGGTATGCTAAGCAAATTTAAAACTTTCAAAACACATACATTGTGCATAATGTTGAAAGGATAACCTGACGGTCGGTTAAGGCAACTGATGGTCATTTTCTTCTGCCAACTCTATGCATGGTTACTTACCTTGAAGTTGTTTAAATTCATGTTTAAATAAAATTACGACAAATGTATATCACAGTAAAATCATCAAGATTTATGCACCGAACTGCACATTTTACCAAAGTTTCAGTGATATTAATTCCAAGTGACATTAGTTTTCATCGAATGAGAGCACTAAGATAGGAAATTCTGTTTCGTCAGCGTACTCAAGTTTAGGACCATAAAACATGGGAATTTTGCTTAATACACGTTGGAATGGTATAACTAGGCATTCTGATAAATTCGTTGTACGGTCAAGCAGCAGGTGACTTGGAAACTTGCTCATGGCTGTTGTGAATAATGTCGCTATCTCGCCTTCGGCTTCATACAACAAATAATGTATAGTGTTTTGCTTCAATTTGTTTCTAGAAGTAGAAAATCATACATAGTGAAATGACGTAAAAGTATTATCATAAGTATCTAACACATATACACTAGAATTTATCAGAAGAGAAAAAAAAATGCTTCATTCAAAACACATATATACATGTATGCTATTGCATGACCCCTAAATACACACCGTGAAACAAATCTCAAAGTGTGGTTCAGAAATATAACAATCGATATCAAAAAGATACATTTTAATGGATTCAGTGTATTCAACACCATATACAGTTTTTTTTTCGTAAGATTGCATTGGTTTCAACACACTAGAAAAGGATTTCATTATTAGAAACACTTTAATTTTTCGGCTCCGTTTCTACAGATGTAATTTTTGAAGACATAAACAGTGTAAAAGTATTTTGTTGAGATAAAGTTTATTGTCTTAGATAATAATGTAAAAGACTGACAAACGGATGACATCCGAAAAGCCAACAATTACGTTTCAGCAACAGTGGTTATTTATGTGTCTGATGATTGTAGAACTATTGTCCCGAGACCTTTTATATCACGGAGAACAATTCCGTATAATGTAAACAGAATTCTAATGACAAAAAGGCAAATTTTGTTTTCAGTTTCGACCAGGGGCTTTAAGCTTAGTGTAACATAAATGACGATGATGTATGGACAAAGACTTTTTTTTTAAGTTACAGTTAGACTTCTTTCTCAATACAACAAAAGTCTGTAAACACAAGTAGAACTGTATTTATCTTCCATCGCTATGACTTCGGAAGAATACTTACGTAGTATTCGTACTCAAATAGATTTCAAAAATGTGTATTCTGACATGACACGTGAATTCGGCTCTATAACCAAAGTTTGGACGAAAGTACTGTAAAATCTATGTCATTCTATGTAGAGTGATGCCATTCTATATAAAGTTAGTCGCCTGCGGCTGTTCCATATCTTCGCCTTCCGATATTTTATCAATCACGGTCACTTGATGTGAATGATCGTCATTTTCCGCTCATACAAAGCGAGGAAGGAAAATCCACAATGCTTTACCGACATTGACTATTAAATACTCACAATGATGGAGTTAAATGAAATATTACCAATGAAAGCATATGAAAATCAAGTGTCTTTTTGAAGTGGAAGATTATTTTAAACTAGACCGGTGTTGCATTGGAAATGGAATTGGGAGTGGGTGGAGTAATATTCAGAGCATTCGAAGCATTTAGGACTCTTGTTCTTGATAATATCTTCATTCTTCTTTGTTTATTTATAGGGAGAAATATATATTAGTTAAAACGTAGGTTTTTTGTTATTTGTGTCTGATGTCTAGAGTTTTAATGAAACTTTGATTCGTTTCATAGTTACAGATTGGGCAGTAGGGTTTACTTTTGGTACGTAAGTGGAACAGCCGTAGTTTATTCAATGGAATATCGTCTGCATCCGCGTTTTTGCTCTAAGTATGAAATTGTTTTCATATTATTAAGAGTTGATCGCATTAGAATCAAAATATTCTTCTTTCTATCGTGGTTTACATAAACCACATTGTGAGTGATGAGGAACAATAAATAACCCACTCTGGCCATCGCCCTCGTGGATTGTTTAATGTGTCTCATAAGACACAACCGTGGTTTATGGAACGATAGACCACGATAGAAAGAATATTATTTCTTAATTAATGAAACGGTGTAAAGAGAAACGACTCAGTTCACAGTTAACTGTCGCATTTTACTACTCCTGGCTTTTAAAGCCTTTTGCCAGTCTACGATCTAGACAAATAACTGAATCTTTAAGCGTAACAACGCAAGAAAATTACAAAAGCGTCAAATAATTGACAAAGACTTTTGTATTATGATCTGATTCTGCATTATCGCTGTCCTTGATTGGATCAAAGCGTTTGAAACTTGCACTGTTTTCTTTGTCTGAAAGACAAAGAGGATGCACCCGACAATATTCAATGTCAACAACATTGTTACAATATACAAAATGTTCTCCTGGGTACTATCGATAACGTTGATTTAACACTTTTCGATCGTGAAGAACACATCAAAGTTGTGAATTAACTTGTTCAACAGCATGAAATGATGTATTTTCTGTGATCAAATATATAGATGAATAATTCGCATCTACAAAGTGAACATTGTTCAAGAATAATACAAATGGGTGATTACACACCGGAGAGCAAACCATTACCGTTTTCAGGAGCAGTAAAACATAATTTATGTGTCTGAAATCTGCAACGCCGCCTTACATAGAGGATATTTGTTTTTTTCGGTGTAAGATCGAAATTTATTTCATCGAGTGGACACCATCGGTAATATTTTCACGAGTGGCGCAGCCACGAGTGAAAATATTACCGATGGTGTTCACGAGATGAAATAAATTTCGATCTTTCACCGAAAAAAACAAATATTCTATTTATTTTATGCTTTTAACCCTTTCTGGGAGGAGCTTTATCAAAATTCAGTACAATTTTTTTCCCTTATTCCCCGTGGCGTACCCCTCCCGCATAGCAACGTTACGTCAAGCGCGAGAAATGTAAGGTATATGACGTCATATTTCCCATCTAGTTGTTAGGCACGCGCAATTTACCTAGGCAACAAGAACGTGAAAATCGGTATTTTCACTGATGGTACCAGTGTAAGATCGAAAAATATTTTCACTGCTATTTCTCGATATCCCACCGGAAAGCATGAAATAAAGAGACATTATTTATTATGGATAATAATAACCTGCTGAATTCTAAATGGAATGTTTGGTCAATACATCATTTCTCCGTTATATCCAGCTAAAATACATTCAAAATAATATTTCACCATTTTTTTACTCCCTTAGATGATGGTTTAAACACTACACTGTTCGGAATAACCAATTATGCTGCTGACGTTTTAACACCTTCCATACATTGCTGTAACTAAACATGTAGAGCAAAACATAATGGTGAAACGGAAATTTGGATTTTAAACAAACAATGGCACAATGAACCTACGTTTAGAATCATGTACTAGTGCCTTTTTACAGCGTTAATAGTTATTGTCTATTGCATGCACAAAAAATATATCTTAATCCGATTGTTTTCAACGCAATAATAATTATCATTAAACGTTTTCTTATCATACACACGTTTCAGGTAAAAGTTAAGACGTTTTAGGGATTTTACGTGAAGTCACTCATTAAAACACTGTATGTCTGTCCACTTTTTAGCTCACCTGAGAACAACGTGCTCAAGGGGAGCTTTCAGGATCACCCGGTGTCCGTCGTCCGTCGCGTGTCATCCGTCGTCCGTCGTGCGTCGTCAACAGTTCTTTAAACATCAACTCCTCCTAAACCGCTGGGCCAATTTGGACCAAACTTGGCTGGATTGTTCCTTGGGAGGTCCTCTTTAAAAATGTTCACAGAATTTGACTTCGTCAAAAACTCTGGTTGCCATAGCAACCAAATGGAATTTTCAAAGAAATTCTTTAAAATTCTTCTTCTCTGAAACCGCTGGCCAGATTTTAAAACGATTTCACAGGGATGTTCCTTGGGTGACCTTTTTCAAAAATTGCTCGCGAAATTTTGATCCGTCAAGAAACATGGCTCTGGCGAATGGGGGCTACTCACACTATACAGAAATGATGAAATTCTTAAAAATTCTTCTTCTCTAAAACCGCTGGTCAGATTTTGAAATAATTTCTCAGGGATGTTCTTTGGCTGACCCTTTTCAAAATGAGTTCGCGAAATTTTGATATGTCAAGAAACATTGCTCTGGTAAATGGGGGCTACTTGAACTATACAGAAATGAAGAAATTCTTGAAAATTCTTCTTCTCTGAAACGGCTGGTCAGATTTTAAAATAATTTCACAGAGATGTTCCTTGGGTGACTCTTTTCAAAAAGTGTTCGTGAAATTTTGATCTGTTAAGAAACATGGCTCTGGTGAATGGGGGGCTACTCGCACTATATGGAAATGAAGAAATTCTTGAAAATTCTTCTTCTCTGAAACCGCTGGTCAGATTTAAGAATACTTTCATAGCAATGTACCTTGGGTGACCCTTTTCAAAACTTGTTTGCGGAATTTAGAAACATGGCTCTGGTGAATGGGGGCTATTCGCACTATATAGACATGAAGAAATTATTGAAGATTCTTCTTCTCTGAAACCGCTGGCCATATTTTTAAATAATTTCTCAGGGATATTACTTGAATGACCCTCTTCAAAAATTGTTCACTAAATTGTGATCCACCAAGAAACATGGCTCTGGTGAATGGGGGCTACTTGCACTATACAGAAATGAAGAAATTCTTAAAAACTCTTCTTTTCTGAAACTGATGGTCAGATTTTGAAATGACTTTTACAGGTGACCTTTTGAAAATTGCTTGGCAAAATAATAATTTTGTTTCCAATGTTTCAATACCGAAAAAAAAAGTCTATGGTCCTCTCAAAAATTCAGGTGAGCGATCCAGGGCCATCTTGGCCCTCTTTTTCTGAATTACGACGGACACAATTTTCTTTCTCGCTTCTGGATGATCTTAGTTGTTTACGTTCAGATTTCAAACCGAATGATTAGGCCTATTTGACTTCTTTGACGTCTCAAAAACCGTTCCCGGACAGTATAGCTCAAAATTAGACTGCACATAATACCAGAACTGCACTGCCCGATGAATGGATTATTTTATTGTTCCCCAAAATACCTTTAAAATGGTGCAATCTGAGGGTTGTTTTTTTTTTCAACTTGGCAGTTCCATTTTACTTATTTAGCAAGTTCAGTATTAAAATTGTTTATTGCAAGTAAGTTTCCGGAAGAAGAGCAATACAGACAGAGAAACGGCTATTGTTTTTTGTTAGTATCTATCACCTGCAGACTACCATTATTTAAAACAAGAACTTTTTTTTCTAAATTCAAACGGTTTTGAACATATTCGAAGAAAACAACCAGGCATAATCATTTGCTTTTCGTCATTCGTTTATTAGTTTATATTCGCTTGTTAGACTGATAAATTGTTTTTATTTTCAACCCATCTTTCTGTTTGCTCCTTTGTGCTTCATACTGTTGGTGGTTAAAGCCTTAACCCCAGCTGTATATTCTATAGAAAGTTTCAAATACTCTATGTATTTATGAGACCTATAGACCAAGTGTAATTCATATTTCCCCGTGGGGTCCCGGGTTTTTTTTTTTTTTTTTTTACTGTATAGAATAAGACCTCGGCCTTTCTTTATGGCATGTCGTAGAAGGCGACTAAAATTAGAGACAAACGACTGCTTTCCTCGTAACTGGTAGGATTGCAGCAGGCTGGATGGTTCTTAATCCAAATCCTATATTTTTTCTCGATGTAAATAGAATTTGGAATGGGAATCAATTGGCCTGTGGGACCCTGTGTGGTTTAATCGGGGTATAAGAATAAACCACTGCAGTCCCACGATCGTCACATCTGCCATTTCATCTGGCGGAACAAAAATGACAGCATGCATGTCGTAAAAGGCGACAAAAAGGGCATCATTTTGTGTTTCGTCCATTCTTCATTTATCATGTTTGTCTTATGTTGTTGCACATGTATGTTATTTTCTCCTCGCATTATTGTTTACTAAGTAAGTGCACCCAATATGACCTAAGTTGTCGACGGGCCTTTAAACGTTATTTTATTCTATTCTAGTAATTCATATTATATAGAGGATATTTGTTTCTTTCGGTGAAAGATCGAAATTCATTTCTTCGAGTGGGCACCATCAGTAATATTTTCACGAGTGGCGCAGCCACGAGTGAAAATATTACCGATGGTGTTCACAAGATGAAATAAATTTCGATCTTTCACCGAAAAAAACAAATATTCTATTTATTTCATGCTTTTGATCCTTTCTGGGAGGAGCTTTATCAAAATCCAGTACAATTTTTTTTCCGTTATTCCCCTTGGCGTACCCCTCCCGCATAGCAACGAATTACAATATTACGTCAAGCGCGAGAAATTAAAGGTATATGACGTCATATTTCCCATCTGGTTGTGAGGCAAGCGCAATTTACCTAGGCAACAAGAACATGAAAATCGGTATTTTCACTGGTGGTACCAGAGTAAGATCGAAAAATATTTTCACTGGTGTATCTCGATATCCTACCTGAAAGCATGAAATAATACTGTAAGTTTTTTCATAACAAACACTAAATTATAAAAACATCTTTACATTCCTACACACGTCCATGCTCTGTAGGCGCAGCTGCATTGAACATATTCTTGGGACCATTAATAATGGATACATTTCTGCTTTATAGATGAAGCGTTAGAGTTTTCGAACATTTTATGAAAGAAAGAATGACACATTAAACACCTTCGAGCCAACCATTACCGTTTCAGCAGCAATGTTACGTTATTTATTGTGTCTGATGATTTTAGCACTGCCGTCTCGAGACGTTATATATCATTGACAACAATGCTCTACACTATAAATGGAACGTTTCTTTGACAGAACTGGTCTCTGTCACATCCTGAGGCGATAATAATTCCAGGATAATATATCATACGGCTTTTTATATCCAAAGACAACTTTGTGCTCTTTTATTGCCTCATTACCTCCCACAGGAAACTTTTTTTTTTTTACATCACATTACTTAAATAACATTCTAACATGACACGCGACTTTGGCTCTATAAACACAGTGCAAGGAAAACGTGGTAAAATCTGCGACAATCCATGTAGAGTGACTTCATTCAATGAGTGAGTTATTCAATGGAACATAATCTTCATCCGCTTTTTTACTCTTGAGTTTAAACTTGTTTTCATTTCACTAAGAATTGGCCATGTTAGAATCGAAATAATTTTCTTTCTATCGTGGTATATCGTCCAATAAACCACGTTGTGAGTTATGCGGCGCAATGAATAACCCACTCGGGCTATCGCCCTCGTGGATTATTTATTGCGCCGCATAACTCACAACTGTGGTTTATTGAACGATAGAAAGAAGATTATTTCTTAAGTATACAAAGCCATTAATGTCTCTTAGACGAACGATTTCCATGATTTAAACATTTTCCATACCTACGGATTCTTTCAATTCATCTGCTTCGTATTTTGTATCAAGTAATGAAACAAAGGTAGGAAACCAATTAAATATTTTCGCTGTGTATCGGTGATGCACCAGGCTATACATGGTATGCTTCAGTATGATTCAAAGACAATTACAGAGGTTAGATGTATCTTATAGACCCAATGTTCGCGATACTTTCAATTACGTTAACACAGTTGGCTGGCATACTCATGGCTTTAGCCAGAGAAAATTCATTCGTGGGCACTCGTTTCCGACGCCCTTGTCAAAAAAACATTATTCTATAGTATATCAAATGCATTGATTATAAACCAATTATAACTTATCTATACTATCGTTGATTTTATCCTGTGTAGACACAACCTCTAATAAATGCTTTTTTTTTTTTTGTACTAAGTTTGAAAGAATTTGTTTAAAAAAGAAAAAACATTTCGTTTTCCAGAACTAAAAAATGCAACGCAGTTTATCTTAATGTTATTTTCGAGATCATGAATAATGGATAACTGTTTCCAGACAAATCATATGGTGTTAGGTTATATTTGTGACCCCTCGCGTTAAAAGGCACCATCTGGGAACTTTGAAAAGTGTCGACCCTGGTCAGACTGCGCATATTGCGCTGGCTGAACAGACTTGACACGTTTCACTGTGATGATATTTTCTGTATAAAAAGTATTTTACAATCATTTTTGAACTGTCAGCTTAAATTAAACTGTTTTATCTATGATCTGTTTTCATCTAATTGATGTACGAAATTCACAGGTGGTCCCTTTTTGTGTGACGGGTTATATTTATATGAATAACTAATGTTAGACAAAACTCTTTCAAGTCAATTATGACCGTTGCAGCAGCAGTAATCCGTTATTTATAGGCCTGATGATTGTAGCTCTGTCATACCGAGACGTTATCCATCAATTGTCTATAATGTAAAGAGAGAGTCCAGAAATGCTTTCCGTCACACTTTCATCCCTATCTTGCTAAATAAATTAGATGAAACTTTCAAGCCGGTACTAAAAACCTGATTAATGCTATTTCATTTTTTTGTGTGAAAAAACATCTCCTCATCTGATAGTGTAGATCCAACACCAGACTGCACGTTCTGTGCAGTCTGGTCTTGATCCACATTATCTGCAAAAGGTCAGTGAGCCTCGCTTAGTAGCCAAAGGTATAGGCGATTATGTGCACATTCTGGGTAACGTTGTGGTTAGCCCTTTCACTTCATGAACGATTTGTTGAGCTGATATTATACCGTTACCTCCTCTCTTTGGTCACTTACTTATTTTACTTTGAGGACATCGGGGCAAAAGGAGAGATCTTTAGAAACTCTTTGACTTTGATCATTTTACACAATTATTTCTAATAAATCTTTTGCACTTCGAAGAACCGGGAACAAGGAAAACAGTTAAAAGGCTGAACTGAATCTACTCATCCAAGGACTCCCGCATGCAAAATATTAAAGGCTCAGTAATGGCCGAAATGTCAAAGCAGGTGTCAAAAAACATTGAAATTCGAATGATCATACCATTTAAAAGTATGAAAAATATTGTGGAGATGACTGTCTGTTATCGTGTGGTAGGGCCATATGTCAATCGCTTTTAGAAATAGAAAAAAGTAATACCAGGCAAAAAGTAAACAAAAGACATAGCTACCTGGCAGGTTTTAACCTAGTTTTGAAATGAATTTCTCTGTCAGTGACTAACACTTGGACCGACCATACAATGACAGATTGTCATCTTCACAATAATTTCCATATTATAAAACGGTATGATTTAAATTAAAATGCATATAAACACTCGCTTTGTTTATATCGGGCCTATATTGTTGCTTTATGGGTAATGTTAAAAGTATTAGACTCCAACGCTTCTAGTGCAACATGAATGATTTCTTATTAGTTGAGAAATAAGGATTTACATATAATACTTTTATTTTGTTTTAATCAACCAGAAATTCCTTTGATGTCTATCCTGAAACTATTTGTTGATACTTGTGTTAGTTTCCTGAAAAGAGAGTAACTACATATATTATCTTCTTTTGTAATAAGATATAGTGATTTTAGACTTATAAATGATAATTCTAAGAAGGAAAAAAAAGGGAAAAAATGTCTTAGTTAAAGTTAAACAGTTATACTCATTTTCAATCATAGCAATTTTGTAGGATGATATAACAATTGAAATAGCTGTTTACTGTTTGGGGGACAAAGAGCTTAAATAGCTATAATCTTTTAGTTCAATTGTGCAGCCACTCTAATGGTACGTGTATTTCATCGCTTTGAACAATCAGCATTACGTCAACCCAAGTGTGAGGGCAACAGTATTATAGTCTTTTTAACTCATGCTTTCCGGTATGATATCGAGAAATAGCAGTGAAAATATTTTTCGATCTTACACTGGTACCACCAACGAAAATACCGATTTTCACGTTCTTGTTGTGTAGGTAAATTGCGCGTGTCTCACAAGCAGATGGGAAATATGACGTCATATACTTTACATTTCTTGCGCTTGACGTAATATTGTAATGTGTTGCTGTGCGGGAGGGGTACGCCACGGGGAATAACAGAAAAGAACTGTACTGGATTTTGATAAAGCTCCTCCCAGAAAGGGTTAAAAGCATGAAATGAATAGAATATTTGTTGGGGTTTTTTTTGTTTTCAGTGAAAGACAAATATCCCCTGTTTATTGCTTCATTGGTAAAACAGATATTTCATATGAGCCAAGATGCTCTGTAAAAAGGGGGGTTTAACGCACCTGCGAAAAGTATCGACCCAGGTCATCCTGGGCAGTCAGCGCAGGCTAACCAGGTCCGAAACTTTTCGCTATTGGTCAATGTTCTGTATGTCAAAGGACCAATCTTCCTAATGATCGAGTCGGTTGATGACTTGACTAGCATCATGAATTACGGACACGCTTTAACCCTTTCCTCCATAATTGGCTTGCAACACGCGAAAAGGGGCACTCGGACATCTGCGTAAAGTGTCGTCTCGGATCAGCCTGCGCAGTCCGCGCAGGCTAATCCGAGACGACACTTTCCGTTTTGATGCAATTTTCTGTTTTGCACATGTCTATTGAAGGACAAAATCTAATGTAGTCGTAAAGTGCCGTCTCGGATTAGCCTGCGCGAACTGCGCAGGCTGATCCGAGACGACACTTAACGCAAATGTCCGGAAGCCCCTTTTCGCGTGTCGCAGGCCATATATACTCATTTTAACACAGTGAAGAAAAAAAAGCTTCAGAAAACCTTGTGGGAAAAGGTGAAATTGCTCAAATGAGCAATTTCACCTTTTTCCCACAATGTTTTCTATTATGGAATCTATATCGTAAAATCCCTACATACCCACATTTCAGTTGTTGTCTGCAGCTTCTTTAAATTTGGGACAGTCTCAAAATGGTATATTAGGAATGGTTTAAGCCCTCTTTTGCAAGAGCATGGCTCATATTATTTGTATTTACATATTATTTCTAAGACGACTTCTAGTTTTCTCCGTCTTTTTCCAGTATCGCATCTCTCCTGGGCGGTTTTTTTTTTTTTTCATTTTCAAAATGAATTGATTGAAAGTAAGCAAAAATATAATTGCTGTACTCGTAGTTATAAAAAGAAACCTAAGGGAAACAATCAAAAACTCATTTTCATTTACCTCCAGTATGTTGATACACTAGTGTTTATATAACCCTTATCCTGCTAAATAAGTGACAGGAAACTTTCAATACGATAGTAAAAACCCAATTTTTGTTATTTCAAAGACATTATTCTGGAAAAAATAATCTCGTCATCGGAAAGTGTACATCTAAGATCAGACTGCACATTCTGTGCAGTCTGATCTTAATCTACACTGTCCGCAAAAGGTCCTTGAGTCGCTCATAGCATGCAGACTAAGGGTTAAAGGAAAACAAACTTATGCAAATAACGAAATTGAAATAATAACCTATAATGATCGTTCCAACTTTTTCATTATATTTACTTTTCCCAGGAATACATTTTGTCGTTCAGGGAGAGGTGATAGATTATGAAAAATTGTCCAATTTTATCGAACTATTTCTTCGCGCTTTTTCCACTTTGTCCCGGGCACACTTGGGATATGATTGTCATTTATGGTTGTAGAAAATGGCGAATCGTCCGAGAAACAATCGTACATTTAATTCAGTCAATGAATAATAATGATCCCTAAGCGTTTCTAAATGAAAAAAAAAAAGGTTTTTTTCTGTCTCTGTCTGTCTGTCTCTGTCTTTGTCTCGTACTCACTCTCTCTCTCTTTCTCTCTCTCTCTCTCTTCTGTCTCTGTCTGCCTGTCTCTGTCTTTGTCTCGTACTCTCTCTCTCTCTCTGTCTCTCTCTCTGTCTCGCACTCACTCTCTCTCGCTCTCATCTCAGTGGACATACCTAATTCTCAAAATGTATTTAGACACAATGTTAGATACAGGGATATGAAAAAGAAAGTATAAAATTCATTAAAGATGTGCAATGCATGTAAGTGAAGTTCATGTACGTATAGTCCGGCATTAATCTTTCTACAAATAATGTAATTTAACGTGGTAGACCCCTAATAGAAGACAGCTATTTCCACAATAATATTACCCTACAAAATTTGCTATGATTTAAAAGTGTGTTATTGTACTGCTTTAACCAAGCCACTCTTCCCTTTTTGTCTTTTCTTTAACCGAAAAGAACTGAAATGGATTTTTATTAAATTCAACCCCTCCCCCCCATCCCCGGAAAAAGTTAAAAGCATGAACTAGATAAATGAAATATTTGGGGGTTTTTTGTTGTTGTTGTTGTTTTTGTTGTTGTAAAAGATCAGAATTTATTTCATCGATTAAACATCATCGGTAATAAAAGAACACATATCCTCTATGTGTTTATCTACATTTTACTATACTTCTCAAACTTTGACAGGGATCACTTACATATTTCTGTATGGGTTTATATGTTACAACAGTTTTGCATAAACTATTTAAGATACTATAAAATTCTAGATCTGTCCAAATTGAAAGCATTTGCTGACCAAAAACTATATGCACCGTGCACTATGCTGTCTGTCATAGGGTTGAAAACATCGTTGGAAAAGGAGAAAATGCTGGTATCCAGCATTTTCTCCTTTTTCAACAATGGTTTCTAAAGGTTTCTTTCTCAGTATCTTTAACAGTCGGCATTGTGAGGTAAAGGCTTAAAGATCCGTTTCCACTAGTCATTTTATTGATCAGTGTAGCAATGTAACATATTGTAAAACCATACATGATACATGCCACATATATATTTAGAGTGAATCTTTTAGGGTGATCCCTAGCAAATTTTGAGTAGTATATAAACTTGGACAACCTAAAATTTGCCCTTTTGAAACCTCCCTAGAAATTGGTTCAATTGATGATCAAATCTCTGAATAAAAGAAAAAAGGCTGTCGCACGCAATCTATTAATTTACAGAGAAATATCAATATTTTCCATTTTTTCTACATCCGAAACTATGAAAACCGAACCAAAAGCACTGTCCACGTGGAATAAAAGGGTCACGCAAATCTATTTTGATTAACTCTTTCCCAAAAGGGCCCATGTTTCCTACGATCCTGAAGAAGTCTTTCGAAAATATTTAGGGAACAGGAGAAAGTGTTGGTTTCCTCAAATCACACGAACTTAAATCATTGCTTTACAAGGCAAATTAAATTGGGTTGTTTATTTCAAACATATTTATTTTACATCGATTGAGAAACAAGTTCTTACAACTTACGCTAATCTTCTCTCGATTCTGCTTCCTGGGAATTACTTCAGTACTCGCACCGAATGTTTGGGCCAATGAAAAATCCCAAAGTTGGCACCCGCTCGAACTCAGGACCTTTAGGTTATGAGGCCGACGCTTTACCTCATGACCACGGACACCACACTTTGAATTACTTAGTATGCCGTCTGCAAATGCTCTAAATTTGGACAAGTCTAAAATTTTGTCGATTTGGGAAGGATCAAATCTTCACGAAATGGTTCCATCTTTGTCTACACCCGCCTTGGTAGTTGAATGGTAAGCTTATCTGACTCGTGACCTGGTGGATGTGGAATCAAAACCCAATTTGGCAGACTTTCTATCCTGTGGTTTTTCACCTCTCTGATGCATTTAAGAAAAGCAGTCAGTTGCCTTGAGAGAAAGTTATGTCAATACTGGTGTTAGAAAGCCAGGAAACACGTGCATTGGCCGTCGTGATATAACCTAGGCTGCTATCTTAAACCGGTGTTAAACTCTATAATAAAGCATCTAATATGGACGAGTCTATCACTTTAGTAGTCTCGTAGAGAGTTTACATGTAAGATGAGAGAAACAAAATATTCAAACATTATTAGTTGTATGGTCAGGTGGCAGGGGATTTGGAAACTTGTTCACGGCTGTGGTGAATCATGTCGACCCGAGCCGAAGGCCCCAAGTCCACTGCCACCTGACCGTACAACGAATTTATTATACTGCAAAGTTTTACCCTTTCAAGGTGTGTTACGCGAAATTTTCCTGTATTATAATCTAGGGAATCGAGTATGCTGACGAAATAGAAAATGCTTTCATTTTGGACAAACCTAAAAATTTGTCGTTTGGAAATGAGTTAACATAGGTCTTTAATCCTCTACCACCAAATCCGAGTTTAAACGGTAGTTAGAAAGAGGCCTCTTATAAACATCGTGGGAAAAGGAGAAAATGCTAATAACCAGCATTTTCTCCTTTTCCCATAACGTTTTCACCTATTTTCTGAAGCAAATTTAATCATTGTAGTGGTATTTCATGCCTTCATTTAGACAAACTTAAAATTTTGCCATTTTGCAAAGAGTAAAAACACTGTATTATTTGATAAAAGGTTGAACAGGATTTGATTGAACAAGTTACAAGCGGTAAACACAGAAAAAGTGTGTGTTCAACTGCTATTTGTGCTTATTTGGTTATGACACTATATAGTGATGGAGTTGACACTTACAATGAAATAAATTTATTACATGCATTATTTCAGTGACTGTCATAGCTAATGCTATTTTTGTCAAAACAAATTATACGAATACATGATTCATATAGAGGAACGTCACTTACAGCTTGAACCGATCGAGTCCCTGTCATCAACCAGGTACCTGTCAATGACATATGCTTCAAGAACACTGCTGGCGTTATACCATTCATGCGTGATGTAAGACAGATCTGTTAGAACCACTTTTGAAATAAAATCCATTTTTACACAGGTTAGCGGCTCGTGGCGACTTTTTCTTTTTATTTTTCTGACGCACTTTGTAACCCTTTTGTTTCAGCCTATCAACCTGCTCGCGAATTTGGGAACCCATAATAGTGTTTGTCAGTTACATGTGCTTCGTAAAAAATCGGTATTTAATGGCGTCCAAGTTGCGCCGGTGAACTAGACAAGCCTAACAGTAAGAGTGGAAAGTTCTACCTTTCTCAGTTGACATTTCTCATCTTTAAAATGTTGGCGATATCAAAAATGCATCAATGGGGTTCTCCTCTGCTTTAAAAGGAAAGTTAAAGGAAAGTAGTTTTAGAAGAAACCCGATGAAAGCTTTCTTATCTCCCCAACTTATCATTACTAACAGAGGGACAAGACAATAGAAGCTTTCCATGTTATGTGCACTCTCTGTTAGCAGCAGGGAAACAAAACCACGTAAATTCTTCTGCCACCCATGCCTTCCGTTAGCAACCGTTAGAAAAAAGATGAAATATTTCCTTGTCGCCCGCATCTTCTATTAACAGCAGTGGGGCAAAACGATGGTCAAAAGCGTTCCTTGTCACTCGTGCCTTCAACTGGCAAAAGAGGAACAAAACTTTGAAAGCTTGAAAGCTTTCCTTGTTACCTTTGCCTTCTACTGGCAACACAGGAAAAAATATTCCAATTTCTCGTATCATCCGCGCCATCCACAAGCAACAGAGGGACAAAAAGTGAAGGCTTTCCTTTCACCCTTGCCTTTTATCAACAATAGAGGGACAAAAACCATGTTAGCTCTCGTGTCACATGTGCCTTCATCTGGCAACAGAGGGATAAAATAGTGAAAGTTTTCCTTTTTTCCTTGTTAGTGAAAGCTTTAATTGTTACCCGCATCTTCAACTGTATATCCATGGTACATTGTACCAAGCAAAGGATCCATAAATCCCAATTTAGCCAACCAACGGCTGAATCATAAGGTAGAATATTTCTTGGACACGCATAAAACTATACCTAACGTTTCCGCCCTCGCGAACCGCACAGGCAGATCCGTGTCGATATATTTTACAAATGCATGCAATCCCTTCAATTTATGGACCATGGCTCTTATAACAATAATTGGCTTGCAACACGCGAAAAGGGGCATTCGGAAATTTGTGTAAAGTGTCGTCTTGGATCAGCCGGCGCAGATTGCACAGGCTAATCCGAGACGGCATTATGTGTCAATATTAGATTCTATCCTACAGTACACTTTCGAGAGACAGAAAATTACTCACGATCGGAGTGTCGTCTTGCATCAGCCTGCGCGGACTGCGCAGGCTGATCCGGGACGACACTTTACGCAAATGTTCAAATACCCCTTTTCGCGTGTTGCAGACCATATATCCTCAGCTCCATTGACGGCTAAAAATACAGTAAGTACACAGATAACGTTGCTCCATCGACGGCTAAAAATACAGTTAGTACACTGATAACGTTGCTCCATCGACGGCTAAAAATACAGTAAGTACACTGATTACGTTGCTCCATCGACGGCTAAAAATACAGTAAGTACACTGATAACGTTGCTCCATCGACGGCTAAAAATACAGTTAGTTCACTGATAACGTTGCTCCATCGACGGCTGAAAAAACAGTAAGTTCACTGATAACGTTGCTCCATCGACGGCTAAAAATACAGTTAGTTCACTGATAACGTTGCTCCATCGACGGCTGAAAATACAGTTAGTTCACTGATAACGTTGCTCCATCGACGGCTGAAAATACAGTAAGTACACTGATAACATTGCTCAAAAAGATTCCTATCTACTAGGCTTGACCACGCATGCGTACGTCCTGTGCAGTCTGAAATAGATCTATACCACTCACTAAAGCCCCTGGTTTCGCGTATGGCTCAAAAAGGTAGATAAAAGCTGGGGTATTATGAATATACTTCAGTGAACAAAGGCTGCCTGAATTTGAGATTTCCAGGTCAATTTACCTCGATGCATTCATATATTGGTTCCATCATCAACAAACCAAAATATACCAAGCGATTGATTCTGGAAAACGATTCTCAACCGTTTTGAATTACCACTTTCATTCTGGCATTCCTGAACACTTTCAATTCATTCAGACTTTTAACGATTCATTTTGAAATTCATCCATCTAGATTAGTCGCCAGAGAAATCAATGACTGAAGACGTGACGAAAGTGTTTTATTTTGGTGAAAATGTAATGGAGTTGTGCCCTTCGTTTTGCGACTGAAGCATTTCCTCGCTCTTTCATATCCTCATTGGACCGAATTTTCATATGGTTTAGCAGAAAATTATTGTTAGCGTGGTTAATGTTGATTTAAATGGATGGAAATTGATTAGCGTGTAGGTTATTGAAAAGAAATACAGTCTTTAATATTTTACTAGGGAAATAAAAACCTCTGGGCTTCAATGAAAATAAAGCTTTTTCAAAAGACCTTTATTTTCTCCCAGAATTGTAAATGAAAACTTCGCTGCTTTTGTAATAAACATAATTTTAAAAAGTTCTATGTGTGCTATAAATTAATTCATGGATGAAAATGGTCGTTTGCTCTTTTATTGGAAAAAAATATTTGTGTTCAAACAAAAAATAATTTTGTTTTGTCAAAAAACGATTCTTTTTCTCATTACGAATTTTCTTACCTTACACGCGTTTGACATACACAATTTCTGACGTCAATTGATACCACTTGTTAAAAGTGAGCTGGGTCTTTTGCATTTGTTGCGAACTGTCATTTTAGTAAGATGGAGGCTTGTCTGGGATTGGCCATTGAGCCATTGATCCTGTTTGTTGTCCAAAAACGGACTTTCTGCGTAATGAGGTTTTGAGTCACCAATAAATGATAACTTTAAGAGGGAGTGCGTTACAGGAGACCACTCCTGAATGCATGGTTTCGTCCCGATTAACCCATTACCACACAATCCCTACTTCTGACGCCCCTGAGAAAGAAGCCTTTTGAAAACATTGTGGGAAAAGGAGAAAATGCTGGTAACCACAATGTTTTCTACCCTTCACAAAACAAATGTCGGATTTTCAGTCACTTTTATTTTGTCGTCTGCAAATGCTTTCGATTTGGACAAACTTGTAATTTTGTCGTTTGGTAATGAGTTAAAATACAAAACTTTACTACTGCGTTTAGAGAGATATTTGTTTCACTCAGCGGTTATGGTACAGGTCTTTTAAACCTCGATAAACGAGGATATTTGTCCGCCATGGGTACGAATCCCGCCAGATGCGGTTTGGATATCAGCAATGCAATTGTTGCGACTTCTCATGTTCGTTAGAATGGAGACTTAATATGTCTGGAAAAAAAAGTTTAAAATCTTGAACAAATTCGACACAATAATAAAAGATGGTGTTGGTTGCGTGACATGAATGGTGAGGCATTTTTACAAATTATGCTTCTATAGGAAAATTTATGTCAAAAACAATAGAAGCCTAATGGATAGATTATTCAATTTGGACATTTAGATACCACAAGGGAATCTTTTCGTAGAAACTGTGGGAAGAACTATCAATTCAGTTTTTTTTCCTTTGATTAGATTTTGACCATAACTTAATTCCAATCTGGTTGGTTCGCTGCTTGTGTATCATGGCAGAGTTTAGGAAATTACAGTGGTAAATAAGGTTAATCGTTTCTCTGTATGCATTTAAGATCTAAACACTGGTTGGAAAGGCAATTTACATTTGAAGGAAAAATAAAATATTCAAAGAAAACGAAAAGAATTCCAGGGAAAGAAACTTGTTGACGACAGATTAACAGTTCAACCACCACCAACAACAACAACAAAACCTTCCGAGGAAGAAGCAAGCGCAAACGGCACATTTTGATCTGCAAGATATCTATAGGCAAGTGCAGTAACGAATCAATATATACTCTCTCAAAAAAGAAACGCAACATCAGATTATCTTTTTGAAATATTATACCAGATATTGACAATTTATGAGTGATTTATTGACAATATGTGACAAACTGTGATATTCCAAGGTAAAAGAACTCATGAACAAGAAGTGTGCCAATTTTTGCATTCCTGTGTAAATTATTTATATCATAAATTATGAAAATAATATATGAAGTAAATTTCCTATTTTCTGTATGTTGCGTTTCTTTTTTGAGAGAGTATATATAAATGGAAACTTTTACACAGTCGGCCAAATTTAATTCTCAGTGACGTCCAACTAAATTAACAAACCGCATATAAAATAAAAGTAAAATCCATTTTTAACATGTTTATCGCGACTTTCACCATATGTAAAAGTGCAGTTCGCAGAAGTTGCTGTCAGCAGTTTACGATCGTTTCTGCCAGCAACTTACAGTCGTAGCTTATTTTCTGTTTTCTCAGACTGTTGGTCCTTTCTTCTTCGTTGCAATTTCTGTCTTCATTTTATATTCTGTTTTATCAGTCTCTAGATAAAGCATTTTCATATTATTATTATTATTATTATTATATAAACGACTAGGCGTCTGAAAGTATTTAAAAAGTATTTTGATTTCCACATTTAACCCTTTCCCAAACAAGCCATGGTTTTTGCGTGTCTGCAGTAAAAATCTTTTAAAAACACTGTGGGAAAAGGAGAAATTGCTCGAAACGAGCGATTAATTTCTCCTTTTCCCACAGTGTTTTTTACCCTTTTTGAGAACTTTCTGCCATTTTCTCAAAATCTAAAATTGTCGTCTGCAAACTCTTTCGGTTTGGAAGAGTCCAAAATTTTTCATTTGGGAAAGGATTAAAGGGTTTTGTTAAGCTAGGGCAGGCCTTCTGTATTAGTTTCTTTCGTATTCTTCAAAAAAGATGATCCTACGATGGTCCTCAATATTCATGTTGGATCAGTCAGTTTTTGTTCAAGTCACGTCTGTAGGACGCAATAAATAAACATCACTCAATGGAGATAATGACTCTTTTACATTTCAAATGCTTAAGTAATATACCAGTAATATAATTTACAGTGAAGACACCCCGCTTTTTAGCAATAAATATATTGTACGTTATTTGCTTATTGAAAAGTTTCATTGTTTTTTTTTTCTTCTTTTCAAGGAGTGGGCTGACCAAAATAAGATGGCACATGCTTGTTATTTATGTTTTCAAAGCATATTCTATAATCCCCATTCAAGGTATCCAAACGAAAGCAATCAGTATCTGTAATTCTATAATTCTGTGGCAGAACGGAGATATGTGGATTTTTCCCCCCTTTCGCATTGGAGTTCAAAATTTCGTTTAAAAGGTAAATATGTTACATTGTCCGTTGCTCCGGTAATTCTCCCTTTTATTACATATCCGTGTGTAAAATCGTTCAAGCATTTTTAAATTACTTACCGAGAATTTATCATCGAGAGAAATACAATGTATACGATTAAAATATTTCTTTCCGAAGTTCTATTGAGAGAAACATTCCCGACGGCACGATTTAAGTAGCCTATCTGCTATACTGTATAATTATGTATTGACTGCATTTGTTTGTGAGCCCTTGGCAACAGTAACTAAGGTAGTTGGTTTATCTTATCACCACGGATCCATGTATTAGCGGCCAAATGCCAACAATTCTGTGTATGAAATACTGGCATTCAAAAATATGGCGATTGTCATCAATTCCGACAGTCTACGTTTGGTTTAAGTTCCAGTCACCGGGAAAAAAAAAAAACAATGAATATGATACCATTAGACCTAGAATTAACGTTATGCAACATTTGCAACTTTCGATTTCTATCTGCCTCTCTCATAAGGTCGATGTATCAGATTTTTGCATACGCTTTGGGTGCTGTTGCAAAATCTTTACGAATTCTATACCATTATTTGAAATTTATTGTATGAACAATAGTTTGGTTGTATTAAAAAGTAGCTTGGCTGAAAAATTTGACAAGTGGCTCTTCTGCTACTGTTTTACGGGAGAAAATAGATCTGGGCAAAAAAAAAAAGTATTTCTGATATTGACTCGATAACTAGTGTGGAAACTGGGTAACTACGCTTTTTATTTCTCGGTAAACTATTTCTTACCTGTAACCATATAAAATAAGCGTGTTCTGCCGCAAAGCAGGGCCCTTTTTCACTACATATTTGTGGTTTTTAAGGGCGACCGTGATTGAGGTGGAAAAGGCAAAAGCCCAAATCTGTTGAGCTGCCTGAAGGAACGATCTTTTCATTAATAACATGAAAACAAAGATAGTACAGGTCAATTCAAGTTGGTAGTTCATGAATGATTGTATGATACGGTAGAATGACTACTTTTCATAAGAAAAATATCATAAAAGCGACAAGTGTCGACCCTAGTCAGCCTGCGCAATCAGCGCAGGCTGACTAGGGTCGACATTTGTCGCAGTTTCCAGACGGTCCCATTTTGCGTGATATGCTATAATAATAAATGTAATCTACAGAGAGTCAAAGATTGTGATTTTTGCTTGTTTTTCCGGTGTACCAAGGAAAATATAAAGATATAGTGGTGTGTCACCTTCGTTAATGGAGGAAGGGAGATAACTACGACAGGCCAACAACTTGCTTGAAAAGAGGAGTTTAACCCTTACCCCATAACCCATTTCTATGGTATCTCTAATTGACCCTATATAACAGCAAGGATGAAGGCGTTTCTAATGTGTATATGACACCTTTTGATAGCATAGAAAACATTGTGGCAAAAGGTGAAATTGCTCGTGACGAGCAATTTCACCTCTTGTCACAATGTTTTCTAAAGGCCCCTACAAGCAATGAGTAGAAATTAGTATCTATGGAGAAAAGGGTTAACTATAAGCTTCCAGATGGAAGGTAAAAAAGGAAAGCAGCTGTCGAAACGGAAAATTTAGTAACAATACGGATAGTCAAACTAACTTGTGCAGAAACTATTTAACCCTTTATCATCAGTTTTCTCTCAGTTACATACATACAGTACTATATATGAGATTGGGTGGACAAAAAGCAAACTGGCTTGCATACAATAGCGAAGGAAGTTCCAGTGGTACAATAGGAAGTTGAAATTTAAAAAAAATGTATATATATCTCGCTTTCAAAACTGTGAATTTATGGGAAAATCCCACAAGTTTCATATCCTGATCGCGGACGCGTGTGCACGATAATCACTTCGTGTTCTCTTACAGTACATGACAGGACAAAAGTGCAACACGTCTAAGAGAACTCGAGGCTTTACGTTACATATTCGTTCACACCTCCACAGGAAATGGAACGTTTTCTAGATTATTGATCTATTAACTATAACTGGTGAAATTGCTGCTTAGTCAAAAAATCCCAGGATTCCGAGCCGAATCTGTAATAAACTTTATTACGTAGATCTACTAGATTAATGTTATATTACAGGATATTTGTTGGTTTTTTTTTTCGGTGAAAAATCGAAATTTATTTCATCGAGTAAACACCATCGGTAATATTTTCACGAGTGGCACATCCACTCGTGAAAATATTAACGATGGTGTTTACTCGATGATGTGCCACTCGTGAAAATACTACCGATGCTGTTTACTCGATGAAATAAATTTCGATCTTTCACCGAAAAAAACAAATTTTCTATTTATTTCATACTTTAACCCTTTCTGTGAGGAGCTTTATCAAAATCCAGTCTAGTTCTTTTCCGTTGTTCCCCGTGGCGTACCCCTCACGCATAGCAACGCATTACAATATTACGTCAAGCGCGAGAAATTAAAGGTATATATGACGTCATATTTCCCATCTGGTTGTGAGGCACGCGCAATTTACCCAGGCAACAAGAATGTGGAAATCGGTATTTTCACTGGTGGTACCAGTGTAAGATCGAAAAATATTTTCACAGCTATTTCTCGATATCCTACCGGAAAGCATGAAATGAGGCGTAAAGTTACTAGTAATTGTTCAGAATCAAAATATACCGTACTAGGACGAAAAAGAAACGCAGGGTAACCTTTCAATGTAGTTTAGAGGTGTATAACTTGATTGACAATTCTAATTTATGATTTTATGGTTACCAATGATCAATTTTGAGTATTTTGATGTAATTTTATTTCAGTGTGGCCGAAAGGAAATGAGAAAATGGCCTCTTATTGACAGTTCCCCCTCCTCGGTGAAAAAAAAGTAGTGACTGACTGCATATGGAGACTTAAAGCTTGTTCAATATCTCGTATCTACCCTGTGTTTCTTTTTCATCCTAGTATATATTGATTTTCTGAACCTCTTTCGAGGATAGGGAAAAGAAAAAAGAAATGTAAGAGAAAAACATCTGTATTAAAGACTATATAAAGACAGATTGAGAGTAAGATATTCTTATAAAGAAATCCACCTTAGTCTTTTTCTGCATGCACACTATTCTGCACACTATTCTATGAAGAAAATGGCATATTAAAACATCATGAAATCAGTCTTTTCTCATCTTCCTACAACGTTGTCAACCATTTCAATGGCGGAAAATCCCAGCCGCTTTGAGTCACACTTGATCCGGCGTCTCCAAATTTTGTCAATATAGATAAATCCGTATTTTTTTTTTTGTCGTCTGCGACAAAGCCAAGCTTATGTCGTTTGCTATCATAATATCATTTTTTCCTTGATATTTCTGGTCACGTCAGTTTATCATAATAATATTCTATTAGTTATCTGGATATAGCTCTAGAGAAAGACGGTTTTTGAATGTTAAATAACCTGGTCGGCGCCGGAAGCGTGATATTCTGTGATCTATATATATGACCCCTATAAAACCTTTACCCTGTCAGAGCCAAAGAGGGAAATAATCCTTTCTGTAAAGTATAGATCACGATCAGACGGTATAGGACCGTAAGAACGTACAGTCTGATCTTTGATATACTGCAATTATGTTGTCCTTTTGAGTGGTCAAGCCTATAAGGTACCAAGAAAAAAATAAATCTTATGACTTTTAGAGGATTCATGGACAAAGAGGAGATCATGGTCTCTTGCAGACGATAGAGATACCGATCAGACTGCACAAAACATGCAGTCGGATCTTGAATCTATGGCATTTGTATTTTCAGTCAAGCCCATAAAATGAAAAGAATAGACGTTACGACTTTCCGCGGATTATTGGCTATAGAAGAGAAAATGATCTTTGGTGGACCACATAGATCACGATCAGACTGCACAGAACGTGCAGTCTGATCGCGATCTATGTCGTCCGTTTAATAAGCCACGACTATAATATTAGAAATAAAAACTTTCTGACTTGCAGTCGACTATTCTTTCAGCCCTAGCCGTTTCTAAATTCTTCAAGCAAGAACAAGATTTGTTTTTTAATTGGAAAATGTTTCTGCAACAGCAACCGGTTGCTTCTAATTTCATATGTATGGGCAGCGATTAAACATAAATTGACGTTTGACTCGCGCGGTCATCAAAATTGGTTCAATGTTTTCGTGATCCTGGTAAGAAAACAGGGAAAAAATCGGTTTACCCTTCTTCGATTTGTGCAACAGGTATCACTTGCCTGAGAAAGTGTCTAAGCTGATTTTACGATCTTATGCGCAGCACGTAACCATCCTGTATGGGTGAGATAGTCATCGTAACCAAATCAATGGCCCTAGTGAGAGAAAACAAAAAAAAGAAATCTCTATAATTGACTCGAGCTACAGGTGTCGTCTGCTATGAAATGTCCCGTAAGTCAATTTTTCCGTGTTTTTTCGCACATATGTAAATGGTACCTATGATACGGTAGTCAACGTAAATGGGTTTGTTGTCACGGTATAAAGAGATTGGAGAAAAAAATATATATATTAGAAATTTAGTTCCCTATATTTCACTTAAGCAACAGGTGTCGTCTGCTATGAAATGTCCCGTAAGTCGATTTTTCAAGTTTTTCTCGGATACGTAACTGGCACGTATGAGATGGTAGTCAACGAAAATGGGTTTGTTGTCACGGTATAAAGAGATTGGAGAAAAATATATTAGAAATTTAGTTCCCTATATTTCACTTAAGAAACAGGTGTAGTCTGCTAGGAAATGTTCCGTGAGTCGATTTTTCATGTTTTCGCGGATACGTAACTGGAACCTATGAGTCGGTAGTCAACGTAAATGGACCATTTTTGTTGTCACGGTATAAAGAGATTGGAGAAAAAAAAATATGTAGTAGAAAGTTAGTTCCTTACATTTGACTTTTTCAAGAACTGTTCGCGAAATTTTGATAGGTCAAGAAACATGGCTCTGGTGAATTGGTGCTACTTTCACCATACGGAATTTAAGAAACTCGTAAAAATTCTTCCTTTTCTGAAACTGCTGGTCAGATTTTGAAAGGACTTTTACAGGTGACCTGTTGAAAATTGCTTGGCAAAATAATGATTTTGTTTCCAGTGTTTCAATACCTCAAAAAACAAAATGGCTATTGTCCTCTCAAAAATTCAGGTTAGCAATCCAGGGCGATCTTGGCCCTCTTGTCTCCTTTTCCTACAATGCTTTTAAAGGGCTTCTTTCTCAGGGTCGATAAAAGGGATTGTGTGACTATTTACCATCATTCCTGTATTTTATTCAAATCTTATTACCACATTCCTAACCTTATCGTCCAAAACTTTTAAGTAGATCGATAGGTGAGTGCAACACTATTCTAAGTGCCTGTACAATGTACAGGCACTTAGAATAGTGTTGCACTCACCTATCGAGATATGGATTGCCCTGTTACTCAATAATGTCCTTTATCCATATCAAGATCACACAAAATCCTTCTTGATTCAATCCTTTCATTATCATTAATGTATTCAAACCTTTTTCAGTTTAGAATTACATTTTTCTCATATTTTAACACAGATAAGAACGCTAAATGACATTGACGCTGTCGATGCTCCATAAAACAGCGTCCATTCATTCAAATAATTTCCAGATAGGTCTACACGTTGTCTACGCATGTCATATTCTTCGAAGATTCGACTGTCTTATATGATGCATCACTAGCCCCGAAAGCGGGCTGACTGTAATATTACGCTCTATAAAGTAGTAATGTAGAAAATAGCTTTTATCAATACGTTTGAGGAGAAATGAGACCTGCTTTACCTCCAGATTTCTCTAGACTGCTGATCATAGCTGAGTGAATTGCACGAGGTAGCGTTATATTGAGTATAAACGTTTATTTTAGTTTGAAATTCAAAGTAACGGTTGTCACGTAGGAAAGTGGTTCGGTTCTGTACCCAGGATGCCCAAATTAGATAGATGAGTATTTATATAATGCCATCTAGCGGGAGATAATGGATAGAAATCAAAGGAATTTCTGACGATTGAAAATGTGCGAAAGTATTATATCAGTATAACTCAATATTTATCAAATAACAAAAATAATTATATATGGAGTGCAACACGCGAAAAGGTGCATTCGGACATTTGCGTAAAGTGTCGTCTCGGATCAGCTTGTGCCGTCCGCACAGGCTAATCCGAAACGACACTTTCCGATTTTATGTGATTTTCTGTTTTACGCAAGTTTACTGTAGCACAAAATCTAATGTAGTCGTAAAGTGCCGTCTCGGATTAGCCTGCGCGGACTGCGCAGGCTAATCCGGGACGACACTTTACGCAAATGTCCGAATGCACCTTTTCGCGTGTTGCACTCCAATTATATTCCATGGTGCACCAGTAGCGTTAGGGAGTTTCTACCTTATTCTACCTTGGTTATTTAAATTTTTCACATCTCATCAAATTAAAAAAATCTATGTATCACTGAAATTTATATGATACAAGAGGGCCAAGATGGCCCTTGATCACTTACCTGAATTTCTGAGAGAGAACCATAGCCATTTTTTTAAAATCTGATCAGCCATTTCAGAGAAGAAGAATTTTTAAGAATTTCTTCATGTCTGTATAGTGTAAATAGCCCCCAGTCATCAGAGCCATGTTTCTTGATGGTTCAAAATTTCTCGAGCACCTTTGAAAAAGGTCAGCCAAGCAACATTTCTGTAAAATAATTTCAAAATCTGATCAGCCTTTTCAGAGAAATAAATGTTCTTCATGGTCATATAGTGTAAGTAGCCCCCATTCACCAGAGCCATGTTTCTCGATAAATCAGCATTTTGCGAACAATTTTTGAAAAGGGTTACCAAAGGAACATTTCTATGAGATTATTTCAAAATCTGATCAGCCGTTTCAGAGAAGTAGGATGTTAGAGAATTTCTTCATGGCCATATAGTGCAAGAAGCCCCCATTCACCAGAGCCATGTTTCTTGATGGATCAAAATTTAGCATGCAATTTTTGAAAAGGGTCATCCAAGGAACATTTCAGCGAAATTTTTCAAAATCTGACCAGCGGTTTCAGAGAAGAAGAATTCTTAAGACTTTCTTCATTTCCTTATACTTAGTGCAAGTAGCCCCCATTCACCAGAGCCGTGTTTCTTGACAGATCAAAAATTCGCAAACAAGTTTTGGAAAGGGTCATCCAAAGAATATCTCTGTGAAATTACTTCAAATTCTGACCAGCGGTTTCAGAGAAGAATTTTTAAGAATTTTTTTTAATTTCCGTATCTGCAAGTAGCCCCCATTCACCAGAGCCACGTTTCTTGATCTATCAAAATACTACGTAGCCTCTTAACTCATTACCAAACGACAACATTTTTGGCTTGTCCAAATCGAAAGCATTTGCAGACGACAAGATAAAAGTGACTGGAAATTTGAAATTGTTTGGTTTTGTGAAGATTAGAAAACATTGTGAGAAAAGTAGGAAATGCTGGTTACCAGCATTTCCCACTTTTCCCCACAATGTTTTCTATGGCATGGATCGTATAATAAAGGCTTCTTTCTCAGGGTCGTCAAAAGTAAGGATTGTGTGTTGTGTAGGTAATAGTTAAGGCAATTTTAGATTTCGCACAAAAAAAAATTGGGGAATGTCAATTAAGTGACTGGCATGTGACTAATGAAGCTTAAATTCCATAACGTAATATGCCTAAACATGTACTTTTTTCCATAATGTCTTCTTCAGACGCTATGTTTGAAGCTTCGCCAATGTATTTCCGGTATGTAGGCCTAAATGAGCGAGTCGCTCATTTAAAAAAACAATTGTTTCCCATCGGTGTCGACCTGGACCATAGTAAATCTCTAATTTCTCTTGTTGTCGGATGGTTTTCGACTACTGGGGTTTTATGAATGAAAATTAAAAGGCTTTGGGAGTAGGCCTATAAGGATGATTTCTTTTTTATCTTTATGTTTTTCATCTCAAAATCTGACGGGCCTCCTTTAAGCGCATGTTTAGCCAAACAGTGAAATCAAAGTATAGAATAGTCATTGATTGAAACCGTTCTCAACTACCTTCAGTCTAAAGGTGTCTGCTCCGATGCTATTTTTGTGACTGGTCTTCGCATACCGAAGACCAGTCACAAAAATAGCATCGGAGCAGACACCTTCAGACTGAAGGTAGTTCTCGACAAGAAAACAGAGGGATGTATATGTCTCAAAGGTGTTTAGGTGTCTCCCACAAAAAACAAAACTGTTTAGGTGTCTCCCACAAAAAACAAAACAAAACATTACGGGGCCATAATGGCCATGGGTTCATGAGTGTCCCTCTCCCCCCAAAATCCAATATTTGTTCGATTAAGTTTGAGTTCCCGTTTTCCTAACAATCACAAATTCAATATTTGTTCGATTAAGTTTGTGTTCCCGCTTTCTTAACAAACAATCATACCAAGATTCGTAGTAGAATTTGTAATATTGAAATTTTAATGCGAACGGATGAATCTCTAGCAATGATAACGGAAGTATTTAAAACTTACGAGGAAGCAAGGCAATTTGTACGAAACTATGAGGACGAGAATGGCTATAAATATAACATGCTTGCAACTTCCAGGGGATTTAGAGACAGTATGTATGACATCACATTGAATGATTCGCGTTTCGTCCGTTTCGAATTCGCGCCCATTACCTTCAGTCTGAAAGATTACTTCGATGTTATTATTGACAGTGGGACACCACACCCTTCAAAGCAGCCTTTCTTCAACAGTATCTGAAAATCTCAAAATCTTACCATTAATATTTTAACCCGCTTAATCATTAATTAGTCTCAATGATGAGATGCCCGATGATCTTTTTCATCTTTGGATATTTACTGTACACCGTACTGTCTCAAGTCCATCGTAAATTTTCCAGTAGCAAATATAGAGCGCTATACCTACTTTCGGTTTCGTCGGTTTTATCTGTATTGCAGTGACATGCAATTAAATTGTAGTGCTAATCATGACTAAAAACAAATTGTTAAACCATTCATTACATAAAAAGCTTGTAGAAGTCATTTACAACATGTTTATCTCGGAAAAATCACGGATGAAATTTATCGGCCGTTTTGAATGTTTTCGGGAATGTAAACAGCTTGGGTCACTGAAGAAATGCATAGTATTTTCTCACGATCGGCGTTTGAATTGAAAATATCTGTATTTCAAATGAAAGAATATTGAATACGCAAGCCACAGGTATGTTTAAATCCTAGTTTTGTGCTCTATTTAGGAAATTGTAAGAGTTCAAACTTGCGCACAAAATGTGTGCGGAACTTTCAATTGATTTTGTCCGGATTGTCTATGTACCCAGAGGCGACCAGTCGAAAAGTAACATCAACTTTAGGGAAAGTTATCTGTACTAAATCATTAATGTGTTATTAACGCTGGTACCATGCCATCTATTTGCAACCACCAACCTTTTTCTGAAAGGTGTCTAATCTGTTATAACTAGATCTATACATTTTCTGAAAGATCTCATCAATATAATCAGGAAATATATAGTTTATAGAGGTTGTACAATTTCTTTGCGTCAAAAATACCTTAACAAATGGCAAAAAAATCATGTTTCTGAAAACACAAATTTTATTTTTTCAAGAAAAAATGACTGTAAGAGACTGCTTGTCCACATGATGGGCAGAATACCAATGATTAATTATATACTCTATCTTAGCTCAGTGCACGCGCTGCCAATCGACATTATCGACATTTGTCCATTTTTTAATTCAGATGTCGATTAATTCTTCCAATTGTCGATAAAAACTGTCCATTAATTTATTCCCCAAAAAGTCGGGTAAAATTTCCTTTACATGCCTAGATCACAGGTTAATTTGCGCTGGAAATATGTGGTAATTGCTTGTTTCACGCCTCGGCGGGCGCAGACTTGGGCAATCAACAACATTACATCAACATCAACAGGTCACAGTGGACTGGTATATTATACAACACGTGTCGTATTACTCTAAGCCCTTAATTGGCCATTATTGTTTGTTTCTTCTTAAATTTTGATTGACCACATTAACTGACGTGGTGATAGAAGGGAACCAATCAGATGTTACTACGTTGACATTATAGAACTGAAATTCACTTAACAAATTTTGGTTACACGAGAGACCTCGCGTAAGAAAAAACGAAAAAAAAAAAACCATTATCCGCTTAACTTGCGTAAAATGATAAGATTTGAAGTTACTTGCTACCCGTATTGATAATTATAGTCAAATCACGCGGAACTACCTATCCACAAATCAACACACGTGAAAAAATGCTTGATGCAAAAAACACGGAAACCCATGACACAACAAATTGTTCCTTGTGACATTGCCCGATCAGTGTCATTTTAGACCGTCTTTTCTGCTTTTAATGACTTTAAGCAGTAAATTTCCACAGGTATCTTACTTTAACAGAGTTTTGTGCAGCAAATCATCAATATTGACTACTTTACCTCTAGCAGAGAACAATTATTGTCATACCATATTATGACATCTTACCCCTAGATTTACAGCTCCGGGGGTAAGTGTACCATTGAAATAAAAAAAGCTACTGGGATAACTGTTCACTTATATGTCACTGTTTATGTACTATACAGTGAATAACTTTTTGTTTACATAGTCTGACTCGCCTGCCACACTGACTTAATTAATTTGAGACTAATTGAGGTTAAAATATAATAAAGGGAGGTAATCATGTAATAGAAAATTTTCTCCATTCACTTGTGCATATCATTTATTATGATATTAATTAATAAAAGAATGTTGTTTTGTACAGAAGCACTCTCAAAAGTCTGTATGCTTTTATGCAATATTGTGGTAAAAGGAGCACTGTCCCAGGAAGTAGCACCTAAACAAATTTTCCTTTTCCCCCCTCAATATTTTCTGCATTGTAAGATTAAAACAAAATTTTGCTATATGTTAAAAAGTAACCATTCATCAAAGGTAACCAAGAAATCAGTCTTTGTGCTTTTATGCAAATCTTGTGGGAAAATGAGCACTATCCCAGGAAATGGTATAGAGCAAATGTTCCTTTTCCCCCCATATAAGATTAAATATACATGTATAGATGATTTATTATTTATTGACATAATTATGTGAATGAAAGTTTGAAACTATGAGTTAAGAGTAAAGTTTGTTCAATGTTACATGTGCACATTTATTATTTTTTTTAACCAACTTCACACGCTTATTTTGTCTATTATTTTTTGCAAGAAAAAAATGTTGGCCATTATTTTACGTGGGCCAGAGCTAGCACTGTTAGCTGTTATGTGATTTTATTGTGTCTTTATTTGATGTTAGGTCTGTCAGACTGAACACCATTTTGATCATGAAAAAGTGAAAAAGCACACCTTCTGGTAAGGTTTTTGAGCTTAGTTAAAGTCATCTAGATGACATCTAATAGCTTGTAAATGATAAAATGATCTTCCATTAACTTTTGCAGGGTTTTCCCTCGGCTTTGAAAGTTGGGGGTCATTTTGACCCCCTTCCTCATTAGTTTAGGGTCATTTCATTAATTTTGGGGGTCAAAAATATGGATTTCCTCGTCATCATCTTCCAGCACGATTTATAATGCATTTTACCTTTAAACGCCAACTTCCAAGATTGAAAAGTCAGAAGATCATTTCTGACGGAAAGGCCAATGTCACTTTTTGACAATCCAAACATTTTCGTCTGAATCGCTGCTTGACATGGCTTGATGGGCAGTTGTTGGAAGCAGACGATAGAAGAATGCTACAGTTTTCTTCGTCATGACATTATTTTTCCGCTAACAGCACAGACCAGTAATGTGTACTTTTGTATACCGAAAGTCGTCTAAAATATGCAATGAAATACAGAGAATCGAACCACGACTTTGACTGGGCCCATATTTAAGACATGTGTCCAATATACATTTCGACAATAATGTGTAAACCAGTCTTATTCTATAAATAGATTACCACTTAGAAAACCACTTTTATCTAAAATAAACCCTGTAGTTAAAAAAAAGCATGGTGTTCGTCTGACATTGAAATAAGAACAGACTTGGAATTATGACACTTCATTCAACTTTGTACATTATTTAGAGTTTTGAAAGTTGCGTCACCGATGACGCACCGTCATTTATTTTGGGGGTCATTTGAATATAAATTGCGTCAATGACGCAGGATTTGTGCAACATGGAAAACCCTGCTTGTGAATGGTTTATACACTCATAAAATGCTGTAAATGTTTTTAAAGGAAATAACATTACCCTATCCACCCATTTTACTATAGGGAAAATATAGTTAACTCATTACCACACAAGAAAATTTTGGACTGGTCCATATTGAAAGCATTTGCAGACGACAAAATAAAAGTGACTGAAAAATAGAAATTTGTTCTGGGAAGGATAGAAAACACTGTGGGAAAAGGAGAAAATGCTGGTTACCAGCATTTTCTCCTTTTCCCACAGTGTTTTCTAAAGGCATCTTTCTCAGGGGCATCAAAAGTAGGGATTGTGTGGTAATGGGTTAAATGCTATTGGGAAAAAAAGACTCATTTGAAAATGTATGAACCACAGATGGAATTTTTGTAACATAGATTAGAATTCTGTCAATTTCGGAAGTGACATACACCTATTAATTTCAAGTGATAGTAGCTTTTTTTCCAACACTTTATCAGACAATCAGGATTTTCAACAACCCCAAATAAAAGGGTAGTGACCAGTATTTTCTGTTTTTTCCACAATGTTTTCTTTATCAGACAATCAGGATTTTCAACAACCCTAAATAAAAGGGTAGTGACCAGTATTTTCTGTTTTTCCCACAATGTTTTCTGCACCAAAAATGTACATGCATTCACCTTCGGAACTGATCATTTTCGGACCAGTACATTCATGAGACACATATCTGAACACTTTGATGACCATAAACATTTGATTTCAAAGCTAGTGTGATTCTCTGGAAAGAGCAAAAAACCGGAAGAATATTCAATAAATGCTAAAACACTCCCAAAATGAACTTATTGAAATGATAATGCTGTTTGTGTAAGTTACCACTATGGTAAATCATTGACCCCCCCCCCCTGCAGAAATTGATCCCTTTTTTTGGCTGGTAATTGGCCAAAATGACCCATCAGAACTGTATCCTAGCCTAAAACACTGTTACTAATAAATGCCAAAAAAACCAATATGTCTGACACCAGGTTTTGTGTGAGAACCCAAAAATTATGAATAAGAAAACCATCATGTTGTGCAGCACTCGTATGTAAGTCGTGCCTCCAGGACGATATTTCATCAGTCTGGGCACGGCCGTCAGGCACCCAACAAGTTTCCCTTCATTGAGTACACGACAGTCCTCCTCACAATAAGAATTCTCTTCAGTGAGTACAGGATGGTCAGTGAAATAGTCACTTTGTTTTCTTTAAATGGCATGGCCGCCGTAACGAATTAACCATGTCTATCCAAGCTGTATCTCATCCAAAATCCACTCAGAATCTGAAAGAATTTCATGCATATCAAAAAATGCAAGATAGATGGTTTAGCATGTTCACTTGGATTGAAATCCATGGTCCATCATTGCCCACTAATCACAGATCATAACCAGATTGTTGTTCTAAATATGTTATGCATTTTAACCCATTACCAAACGACAATATTTTAGGCTGGTCCAACTTGAAAGCATTTGCAGACGACAAAATAAAAGTGACTGAAAATTTGAAATTTGTTTTGTGAAGGGTAGAAAACATTGTGGGAAAAGGAGAAAATGCTGGTTGCCAACATTTTCTCCTATTCCCACCATGTTTTCTAGAGGCTTCTTTCTCAGGGGTGTCAAAAGTAGGGATTGTGTGGTAATGTGTTAGTCCTATTCTATGGTTATTCCAAGGACATGCCTTTCTGGGTAATACTCTTGAGTAATCACAACATACTAGTATTAGGGTTTAAAATTATGATTGGATGCTCTGCAAAACAATCAAAATAAGTCTAAGCCTATAGCCTCATTGACTGACACGAAACAAAAAATTCCTGATATTTTTAAAAAATTCCTAAAAATTGGAACATGGAAAATTCATAAAAATTGCTGAAATGGGCCCTTATTGAGAGGACTGTGTCTTGTCGGGGAACTGTCTAGCAGGCTGGCCAGTTTGAAAATGGACATGAATGGATAAATAAATGATTCTTAACTTCATGTTAACTCGAAGTTCAATGCAAGGGTTTCATTGATCTTTTTGAAATTTCCCATTTATTTGGAATAATTTCATCTTGTATGTAGAAAGACGTCTTGTCCGTAGATCTCTAATCTTTGTTATAAATATTAATATTAATTCATAATGTGATATGTTAACCCTTTCCCAAACAGGCCCTTGTTTTTACGTGTCTGCAGTACAAATCTTTTGAAAACACTGGGAAAAGGAGAAATTGCTCGTAACGAGCAATTACTCCTTTTCTCACAGTGTTTTCTGCCCAGTCCGAAAATTTTCTGCCATTGTTATGAAAATTAAAATTGTCGTCTGCAAACTCTTTCAGTTTGGAAGAATCTAAAATTTGTCGTTTGGGAAAGGGTTAACATTTATTTCTGACTTGAATTTAAATTGTTACGATATCGCTATACTATAAAAACCTCCTTTTAGTTTCATTTTAAAAAAACCTCCTTTTATTTCATTTTAAAAAGTTCTAACATTGGAAAAAGAGAAATATTTGAATCATACTTTGGAAAGTTTTTATGTATCATGACCACTTGTAAATCATGAATTTTCTGTTTTAAGTAACATTTGTTATGTCATCTTCAACAGCTTTCAATTTTGACCAGTGTATGATTTTGGGAAAGGGTAAATGGACTGAATATAAAGGTTGGTAGAATGTGCGTTGAAATTCATATGACAAATATTTTTAAATTGTTATACCCCAGTCATTTATTCACAGAAGGCCACCATGGAAGAGCTACAGATAATTCGTAAGAGCATCGTCTGGAATTACTTGTTCTATTCATTAGCTCCCTGTATTGTTACACCTCCCCGTATTGTTACCATAGTCATTCGTTGTAGTCCAAGTGTATATCTCTAGCTATCCTTGACAATTTTTGGACATGCACAAAAGATCACTACGGATCAAACAATGGTACCGTATCCTTACCATAAATTGTGTGGTAGAGAGTTACCCATGTTTTTTGTTTATTTTTCAGAGCTGTTGTCTTTGGGTCATAGAAGGATTCACAATGGTAGGGAGAATTTGCCATACTTGTATGTGTCAAATGGGCCCGCCGTTATGGGTTGTGCACTTGGTGGCAGAGTGAAAGAAATTGTAAGTTTTGCTCAAGCAGAGCTATATACAAAATATGTTTTTTAGCTCATCTGAGAACAAAGTGCTCAAATTTAGCTTTTGTGATTGCGCTGTGTCTAGTTTCTGTGTGGCGTCATCAACTTTTACCCTGTGTATGCTCTAGAGGACACATTTTCTGTCCCATACTCATGAAACTTTGTCAGAATGTTTGTCTTGATGATATTTCAGACGAGTGTGAAAATGGGTCATGTCAGGTCAAAAACTAGGTTACTAGGTCAAATCTTTGAAGAAAAACCATGTGCATGCTCTAGGGGCCACGTTTTAAGTATGATACTTTTGAAAAAAAGGTCAGAATATTTGTCTTGATGATGTCTAAATTGAGTTAGGAAATGGGCCATGTCAGTTCAAAAATAAGGCAACAAGGTCAAATCTTAGAAAAACCTTTTTTACGCTCTAGAGTACACATTTTTAGTGCAATACTCTTATCTGTAAAGTTAGTCAGAATGTTTGTTTTGATAATATCTTGGACAAGTTCAAAAATGGGTCATGTTGGGTCTTAACCGTGTACCAAACAATCCCTGATTTTTACAACCCTGAGGAAGAGGCCTTTTGAAAACTTTATGGGAAAAGGAGAAAATGCTGGTAACCAGCATTTTCTCCTTTTCCCACAAAATTTTCTACTCTATCATAGAAACATTGCATCATTTGAGCAACTACGAAATTATACTCTGCAAATGCTTTCGAGTTGGATAGGTCTAAAATTCCGCTGTGTGGTCGAGGGATAAACTAGATCTCAAGGTCAAATCTTTGAAAAACTTTGCATACATTTCAGAGGTCACATTTTTAGTCCAATACTCCTGAAAATTTTCAGAATGTATGGCTTGATGATATCTCAAACAAGTTAACCCTTTACTCCATAGATACTCATTTCTACGCATTGCTTGTAGGAGCTTTTGGAAAACATTGTGGCAAAAGGTGAAATTGCTCGTGACGAGCAATTTCACCTTTTGCCACAATGTTTTCAATGCTATCAAAAGTTGTCATATACACATAAGAAACAGCTTCATCCTTGCTGTTATTTAGGGTCAATTAGAGATACCATAGAAATGCCTTATGGGGTAAAGGGTTAAAAAATGGGGCATGTCAGGTAAAAAGCAAGTCGCTTGGCCAAATCTAAGAAAAGCGTTGTATGTGCTGTGGAGGCCACATTTCTAGTCCAGTACTTGAAATTCTTTTAGAATGTTTGTCTTGAGTGAAGATGGGTCATATTGGGTCAAAAACTAGGTCACAAGGTCAAATCTTAGAAAAAACTTGTGCACCTTGTAAAGAGAACTTTTTAGCTCTGCTGGCTTTCAGCTAGCAAAGCTTATGTCATAGCGTGGTTTCCGTCTGTACATCCGTCTGTTAGTCTTTTCCTTGTTTACTCGATAAAGTCTTCATTTTTGGTCAGATTTTCGTGAAACTTGCACAGTTAGTTTATCTCATTGATAGCTTTAAGCCTATTGATTTAAAAAAAAAAAATCTGACAAACAGTATGGGAAAAGTAGCCATTTCAAGTTTAAAATTTCCATTTCTTATTTATATGATAAAGTCTGTATTTGTGGTCAGATTTCCATAAAAATTGCAGAGTTTGTTTATCTTATCAATAGCTTCAAACCTAACGATTTTGAAAACAATCCAACAAACAGTATGGGAAAAGTAGCCATTTCAATTTGAAAACTTTTATTTCTTCTTTACACGGTAAAGTCTTCATTTTTGGTCAGATTTTCGTGAAAACTTACACAGTTTGTTTATCTCATCAATAGCTTTAATCCTATTGATTTTGAAAAAAAATCTGACAAATACTTTTGGGTGAGTAGCCATTTCAAGTTTAAAATGTCCATTATTTACGTGATAAAGTCTGTATTTGTGGTCAGATTTCCATGAAACTTGTAGAGTTTGTTTATCTTATCAATAGCTCCAACCCTAGTGATTTTGAAAAAAAAACATCAAAAAGTGTGGGAAAAGTAGCCATTTGAATTGAAAACTTTCATTTCTTGTTTGTCTTTTTGCATCATGAATTCATAATGTATGCTAGCATAAAAGCAAAATTTAATTCTCTCCCAGTAGCTCATATTCAGGCCTTTCAGGGCCTTCTAGTTTTTTTTAGCAAGTTCCTGAATTATCAGATGATAAAATTTAAGACTGCAGTGTTCATCATGCATAGTCTGTCGTCTATAATGGGCTGTAAAGCATGTATTTGACACAGTGATCTTGTGCTCTGTGGATAAGGAATTTACTCAAATATTTTGCTAGTGAGTGTATTTCTCCTTAAATGGATAGAAAACATTTTTTAGTTGGATAATTATGAAACTTGGTCACGATGTTTGTCTTAATGATATCCTGGACAAGTTCATTATTGGGTCATGTCAGTTCAGAAAAGTAGGTATGTGGACCAAATCAATTTAGAAAAAACCTTTTGCGCACTCTGGGGCCACATTTACAGCTGGCTACTCTTGACATTATCTTAGACAAGTGTAAAATTATGTTGTGTCAGGAAGAAAAAGAGATCACTGTGCGAAATCTTAGAAAAACAGTGTGTGCATTGTGCATTTTTAGCCTGATACTCTTGAAACTTGGTCAAAATATTTGTCTTGAGAATATCTCGTACATATTTAAAATTGGGTCATGTCAGGTCAAATACAAGATTACTGTGTCAAATTTTAGAAAAGAAGAATATGTGTGTGCTCTAGAGGCCACATTATAAGTCCAATAGTCTTGAATCTATAACAGAGCATTTCCCTTGATAATATCTTGGACACCTGTGAAAATGGGTTATGTTCTATGCAAAACTAGGTCACCAGTAGAAAAATTTAACCCATTGCCACAAAATCCCTTCTTGTAACAAACATGAGAAAGAAGCCTTTAGAAAACATTGTGGGAAAAGGAAAAATGCTGGTAACCAGCATTTTCTCCTTTTCCCACAATGTTTTCTACTCTTCAAGTCTTCACAAAACAATTAAAAATTTTCAGTCACTTTTATGATGTCGTCTGCAAATGCTTTTGATTTGGACAAGCCTAAAATATTCTCGTTTTGTAATGTGTTAATGTGCTTTCTATAGGCCTGATGCTCATGTGAGATTATAAGAGTGTTTGTCTTGATTACATTATGGAAAAATTTGAAATTGGGATATGTTGGTTCAAAAAGTAGGTCACTTGGCCAAATCTTTGAAAAACCCTGCACACATTCTTTATACTGTTCTGTTAACTCTTTAAAATGGACAAGTGTGAAATTTTGCTCTGTGGATTAGACATTAACTCAAATATTTTGCTAGTAAGTGTATTTTTCCTTGAATGGATAGAAAACATTATAGAAGGAGGAGAAAATGCTTGTTAGCAGCACTATATCTCCTTTTCGGAAAATGTTTTCAAAATGTCTTTTCCTCAGGGTTGTTAAAACTGGAATTTGTGTGGTAAGGGGTTGTAACATAAATAAAGGACTATTTTGTTTGGACTTTTTTACAGTATAAAGGTAAAGAAAAAGCAAATACATCCCCTAAAGTGACAGGAAAAAGAAAGAGCGGCTACTCAAAGTATGATTCACCAGATGAATCTGGTAACGTTCTACCTCGATGCCCTGCGGTGATCAGAATACACTCTTTGACATACTTCCCAGATTATCCGGTCAGTATTCAAGTGTCATTATTCATCAGCCATCCTTAACTCTTTACCACACAATCCCTACTTTTTACGCCCCTGAAAAAGAAGCCTTTTTAGCTCACCTGAGCACGAAGTGCTCAGAGTGAGCTATTGTGATCACTCACCGTCCGTCGGCGTCCGTCGTCCGTCCGTCCGTCCGTCCGTCCGTCCGTCCACATTTTCTTGTTTACACTCTAGCATCTACAAATATCAACCAATCAGGACCAAACTTGGTCAAAGTATATATGACCATAAGATCTCGGATGAGTTCGATTTTGGGTCTTATCGGACCAGAACATCTGGAGTTATTTGCCCTTGAATTAGAAAAATTGCTGTATTTCACTTTGTTTACACTCTAGCATCTACAAATATCAACCAATCAGCACCAAACTTGGTCAAAGTATGTATGACCATAAGATCTCGGATGAGTTCGATTTTGGGTCTAATCGGACCAGAACAACTGGAGTTATTTGCCCTTGAATTAGAAAAATTGCTGTATTTCACTTTGTTTACACTCTAGCATCTACAAATATCAACCAATCAGCACCAAACTTGGTCAAAGTATGTATGACCATAAGATCTCGGATGAGTTCGATTTTGGGTCTAATCGGACCAGAACATCTGGAGTTATTTGCCCTTGAATAAGAAAAATTGCTGTATTTCACTTTGTTTACACTCTAGCATCTACAAATATCAACCAATCAGCACCAAACTTGGTCAAAGTATATATGACCATTAGAGCTCGGATGAGTTTGATTTTGGGTCTAGTCGGACCAGAACATCTGGAGTTATATGCCCTTGAATTAGAAAAATTGCTGTATTTCACTTTGTTTACACTCTACCATCTACAAATATCAACCAATCAGCACCAAACTTGGTCAATGTATATATGATCATAAGATCTCGGATGAGTTCGATTTAGGGTCTAATCGGATCAGAACATCTGGAGTTATATGCCCTTGAATTAGAAAAATTGCTGTATTTCACTTTGTTTACACTCTAGCATCTACAAATATCTGCCAATCAGCAACAAACTTGGTCAAAGTATGTATGACCATAAGATCTCAGATGAGTTCGATCATGGGTCTAATCAGACCAGAACATCTGGAGTTATTTGCCCTTGAATTAGAAAAATTGCTATACTGCACTTTGTTTACCCTCTAGCATCTACAATTTTTAACCAATCAGCTGTAAACTTGGCCAAAATATATGTAACCATAAGATCTTGGATGAGTTTAATTATGGGTGTAATCGGATGCAAACAACTGGAGTAATTTCCCTTGAATAAGAAAGTTTTTTTGTAAGAGTTCTTAATCCAGAGCATAACTTTGTCATCTCCAGTCTGATTGACTTGAAACTTGAAATTTTGTGTTTGTTGCAATAATGCAATGTGAAAGATCCATAACTCTACCTTATACTGTCTGTAAGTTATTTCCCTTTGATTATCATTTTTACAGCATTTTCTGCTCGTCTGGAATATAACTTTGTCATCTATAGCCTGAACATCTTCAAATTTGATATGCATGATCGTTGTATATTTATGGAGTGCAGTGCACAAGAACCATAACTCTTCCTAGCTTGAATTTTGAGTTATTTCCCCTTTGAACTTCATTTTCATAGCATTTCTTGCTTGTCCGGAGCAAAACTTTGTCATCTTAAGTAGGAATGACTTGAAATTGGGTATGATTATTTGGTGCAATATTTGGAAGTGCAGTGCACAAGAATTGTAGCTCTAATTCGTGCTGTCGAGTTATTTCCATTTTAATGTCATTTTTACAGCATTTTGTGCCTGTCTGGAATATAAGTTTGTCATCTCAAGTCAGAACGACTTCAAACTTGGTATGCATGTTTGTTGCAGTATTACAGAGTACAATGCGCAAGAACAATAACTCTACGTAGTGCGAACTTCATGTAATTCCACATTGATCTTCATTCTTACAGTATTTCTTGCTTGTCTTGAATGGAACTTCAAAGTCGCAAGTCAAATTGTGACAAATCGCTGCTCTTGTTTCATTATCATTTAGCCTTGAACCTTGATATTTGGTATTTATCTTTATTGTAGACCTTTGCTGCTTGGTACTCAGGTGAGCGATATAGGACCATCATGGTCCTCTTGTCTCCTTTTCCCACAATGTTTTCATCCTCGGATACCCCGGGGTCTCCCTATTTGCTACGCTACATCGACCCTGGGACAATTGACTAATAAAACTTTGAATCAGCCGCCGAAAATCGATACGAAACGTCATAGCGTACATCGACTCGCCCATCACAAAATGATGATGGAACCAATGAAAAGCCAGCATTTGGCCAGCGGTAAAGTGAGGGAAATTCAATTAATTGTCCTAGGGCTCGATGTAGCGTAGCAAATAGGGAGACCCCGGGGTATCCGAGGATGCAATGTTTTCTACCCTTCACAAAACTAATTTCAAATTTTCAGCCACTTTCATTTAGTCGTCTGCAAATGCTTTCCATTTGGACAAGCATAAAATATTATCATTTGGTAATGAAATAACTCTTTACCTAACAACAATTTTTGGGACTAGACCAAACTGCAAGCAACAAATTAAATCTTGGTGATATGGTGATTTTTGACTTTGATAGGGTGGAAAATATTGTGGGAAAAGGAGAAAATGCTGGTTAGCAGGATTTTCTCCTTTTCCCCCTCAATGTTTTGTACAGGCTTTTTTCTCGGGTTTATTAAAAGTCAGATTTTGTGGTAAAGAGTTAAGAGTATTCTTTGAAAGGCTCTTTCTGTATGATTTTCTGATTTTGAAACTAACGCATTTATTGTATGCATGGTGTTTGATGCTGTTTCCATCATTATTTCAATGATATTGCGACAATCAGTGCATCTATCCATGCCTTCCTTGAGTTGTATTATCAGTACTTAGCACAGTTTCCTTACCAAGCCACTGGTTGCTTTCTCACATAACAATCACAGCAGTAATTGTTAGCGATGATTATTAGTTGTACAGTCAGGTGGCAGGGGAATTGGAAACTTGTTCATGGCTGAGGTGAATCATGTTGCCCCGAGGCAAACAAATTTATTATTCTGCAAAGTTTTACCATTCCAACGTTAGTTAATGGAATTTTACCTGTTTTTATGGTTTTTGAAAATGAGTATGCTGATGAAGTAGAATTTCCCTTCTGAGTACTCCAATTTAACGGAAACTGATGTCACTGGGAACTGATGTCACTGAAACCATGGTAATACATGCTAAAATGTGCAGCTTCGCACATGATCTGGATGTTAACCCTTTCCCAAACAATCCCTGGTTTTTACGGGTCTGGAATAGTAGCCTTTTGAAAATATTGTGGGAAAAGGCGAAAATGCTGGTAACCAGCATTTTCTCCTTTTCCCACAATGTTTTCCACCCTACCATAGGCAGAAATATCTTTTCAGCAAGAGTTGAATTGTCGTCTGCAAATGCTTTCAATTTGGTCTAATCCAAAAGTTTGTCGTTTGGGAAAGGGTTAATCTCGATCAACGCCGCTATTTTCGATGTTACATTGACAGCGTAGTCGTGTATATGGGGATCCTGAAAAGGAAACTGTTTTTGCACTAATTTTGCCAGTGAACATGATTATGTATGTTCGGGGCATATTGTCCAATCAGATCACAAGAAATTTCTTCGCAGTATAATAAAGAAGAATGAAACATGCCAGAATCACTAGTATCAGTCCTTGAAAAGAAATTGGCCAAACCGGTATTGGTAATCGGAATAAAGTATCAGAAAAAAAATTATCATAGAGAAAAAAGTATCAACTTTTGCAAGGAAAGAAAGTATCAGGAGAAAAAATCAATTTCTGTCAGATGTGATAGTTTATACCAGGGCGATAAATCTGTGGCTTATCTTGTATATAGAGTTAAATCTTTGATTATGTTTACAATAAGTTTAAACATATTTATTTTACATTGATTGAGAAACAAGTTCTTACAACTTATACTCATCACTCTCGATTTTGCTTCCTGGGAACTACACCAGTACTCGTACCCTAAGTGTGGGCCAATGACAAATCCTAAAGTTCTCACCTGCGTCCGCATATTGAACTCAGGACCTTTAGGTTATGAGGCCGACGCTCTACCTTACGACCACGGACACCAGCATATTAAGAATTATTGTAGGAAAGGGAGAAATTACTTGTAACAAGCAGTTTTCATCACTGTGCAAATTTTCCTTCTCTTCATTCAGATTAATGTCAGGTTTGCTGAAAGACAGGACTTCATATTCTTAACAGTTTGACAATATCAATGACTTAATCAGGGAGAAAATTAGACCTAAATAAGGATTATACAAATTACAAAAAAAAAACCCATAAATTAATAAACGCAAATCGAAAATATCTTGATCATTATTGTTATTCCCCAATCTCTTGCACGTATCTATAATCCAAACATCAGTATCTGCACATGTCTTCCCAATATCGGGCCAGACAGTAAATGAAAAATGTACAAATATCACATTTCTTTTTTAAACAAAATCAATATATTGTTCCTTTCAACCAAATATTCATTTCATGTTTCATAATATTTTAGTCCCTTTCTGACAACTGATACTTTTTTTCCGGTTACTTGTTTTTTGATACTTTTTATCCTGATTCTTTTTTTCCTGATACTTTCTTTCCTATAATCGGCTGAACCAAGGATAAAACCTGTGAATCCCTGTTCTCAAGTCCTCGCAAGAGGATATTTGTTTTTTTCTGTGAAAGATCGAAATATATTTCATCGAGTGAACACCATCAGTAATATTTTCACGGAAAAAAACAAATATTCTATTTATTTCATGCTTTTAACCCTTTCTGGGAGAAACTTTATCAATATCCAGTAAAGAATCGCGAGAAATGTAAGGTATATGATGTCATATTTCCCATCTGGTTGTGAGGCACGCGCAATTTACCTAGGCAACAAGAACGTGAAAATCACTATTTTCACTGGTGGTACCAGTGTAAGATCGAAAAATATTTTCACTGCTATTTCTCGATTTCCTACGGTAAAGCATGAAATTAAAAAGTTTTCTTGCAATACTTGCTATGCAGGTTCCAGATGGCATGTCAAAAGAAGTGTTAACCAAGCACCAGCAGAATCTACGAAAGGAGTTCAGTTCAGAAACCATCTGTGAGCCCTGTTTTTTTGTTGAAATAGATGGATGCCACTCAAATCATAGGAAAAACGCTGACATGGTACGCAACCTTAACCCTTTCCCAACAAGCCCTGGTTTTTACGTATCTGCAGTAAAAGTCTTTTGAAAACACTGTGAGAAAAGCAGAAATTGCTCGTAAAGAGCAATTTCTCCTTTTCCTACAGTGTTTTCTACCCTTTTTCAGAACTTTATGCCATTTTCTCCAAATCTAAAATTGTCGTCTGCAAACTTTTTTGTTTTTGAAGAGTCCAAAATTTGTCGTTTGGGAAAGGGTTAAACTTTGTTTATCTTGAAAAATTTATTTCATTACATCAGTACTCTGTTTTCAGTCATTTACAAGTTTAACTCATTACCAAACATTAAACTTGAGACACCTTCAAAACAGAGAACATCCACAGACCACAAATTTAGGATTGGTACAAATCAGAATTAGATCTTTGATAGGGTAGAAAGCATTATGGGAAAAGGAGAAAATGCTGGTTACCAGTTTTTTCTCCTTTTCCCTCAGTGTTTTCAAAAATCCTCTTTCCCAGGGTTGTGAAAACCAGGAGTTGTTAGGTAAAGGGATAGCCAATCCCAGAGAGAATGCTTTTTTGACAATATTTAGGAATATGGTAGAAGGTGCTTGAACAAGGACTGTAATTGAGGCAGAATTATCAGAGTCATTTAACTCTTTACCAAACGACAAAATTTTAGACTCGTTCAAATTGAAAGAATTTGCAGACAACAAACTAAATGTGAATCAAAAACTGACATTCAATTTGGGAAGGGTAGAAAACAATGTGGGAAAAGGAGAAAATGCTGGTTACCAGCATTTTCTCCTTTTCCCACAATGTTTTCAAAAGCTTTCTTTTTCAGGGTCGTTAAAAGTCGGGATTATGTGGTAAAGAGTTAAAGTTGAGATTGTGTGGGAAATGGTTTGTTGTTTCATCTGCTATGTTAACCCCCTTACCGGACTTGAAAGCATTTTCAGACGACAATTTCCATGGTGCAAATTGTTAATTGATAGGGTAGGAAACATTGTGGGAAAAGGAGAAAATGCTGGTTACCAGCATTTTCTCCTTTTCCCACAATGTTTTCAAAAGGCTTCTTTCCTAGGGTCGTCAAAAGTCGTCATTGTGCGGGAAAGGGTTAATTAAAGGGCATCTTTTTAGTGCAAAGATTAACTCTTTACCACACAATCCTGATTTTTAACGACCCTGAGATTGAAGCCTTTTGAAAACAGTGTGGGAAAAGGAGAAAAGGCTGGTAACCAGCATTTTCTCCTTTTCCCACAATGTTTTCTACACTCCCAAAATCAAAAATCAATTTTTGATTGACATCTGTTTTGTTGTCTGCAAATGCTTTTGATTTGGAGTAGTCCAAAATTTTATCGTTTCTAAAGAGTTAAATACTAGTGCTTGATTGATTGATTTATGGTATGGTCTTTAACATCCTTTTCAACATTTCTTGTATTTCATATATATATCACGGCACCCAGTACACCTGTTCATGCTTTCCTGTATTTTCTTTTACCTTTACTCCTCACAGTTTTCTTTTTAGAGGTGGCCCTTCAGATTTTGGGACGAAAATTTTACAAAAATACAAAAAAATCATCCTTATACACCCAAAGCCTTATAATTTTCATTCGTTAAACCCCAGTAGTCGAAAACCATCCGACAACTAGATAAATTAGAGACTTACTACAGCTCAGGTCGACGCTAAAGGGAAACACGCTCTATTTTTACAAGATCAACTTGCTCATTTGCATACCGGAAATATACAGATGAAGCTTCAAACACAGCGTCCGAAGTTCTAGACATTAAGGAAAATAATTACATGTTTTGTTATGTTATGGAATTTAATAGTCATTAGTCACGTGCAAGTCACTTAACATTCCCACAATGCTTTTTTGATTTTGGCGGGAATCTTAAAATAGCTTAAGAGGCTACGTAGCCTTTTAAAGGAATACCACCCCAAAATTTTTTTTTTGTAATTTTATGATTCTTAATTACTGATGATTTGTATTGTGTTTTCATATAAATTTCATTGGTATATATATTTTTTAATTTGGTGTGATGCAAAAATTCTAAATACCCACCTTTAAGCAACAGGCTGCTTTCCCACATAACTAATGTAGAAACACTGTTCAGTGGTGAGAGAGGAGTAAATCTTGTTGCATTGACTTTCATCAATCCTTGGAAAGAAATTGGCAAAGCAAGGGATCAAACCAGCAACCCTCCTGTTATCAAGTCTTGTACACTACCAACTGATATTCCAGGGCTTGGCTAGTCTATAATAGAAGTATCATTACATATTGTAGATAATAGACAACAAGATAATTGAAATGATGCAGAATTTGGTGGAGAGAGGTTACTATACTCCGAGCGACATTATTGAGCAACTTGATAAGTATTACCAGACTTTGCCTGTGAAACCAGATAAATCAGACCCCAAGTTTTATCCAGGAGTTGATCGAGTACGAAGCCTGACTTACTCTCATATGATGAAGCTAAGGTATGTTGGTTAGGTCATTCCATTTTAACCCTTTACTCCATAGATTTCATTTCCACACATTGCTTGTAGGAGTCTTTGGAAAACATTGAGGCAAAAGGTGAAATTGCTTGTCACGAGCAATTTCACCCTTTGTCACAATATTTTCTGTGCTATCAAAATGTGTCATTTACACATAAGAAACGGCTTCATCCTTGCTGTCATTTAGGGTCAATTAGAGATGCCATAGAAATGCTTTATGGGGTAAAGGGTTAACTCGTTACCAGACAACAAAATTTCAGACTAGTTCATAGTAAAAGCTACTTGTATTTCAGATGACAAATTGAAGGTGGCCAAAATGTCGAAATATGCCCTTGATAGGGTTAAAAACATAATGGTGTTGCTTTGACCATCTAAGAAACAATCTCATATTTTAAAAACCCTATGGAAAATAGTATGTAACCAGGTTTTTTTGTGGGGACCCAGGGACGCGACTTCTATGATTATGGGAGTCCCTTGGTTATACAAATTTGAATAACAAGACAATACTATTATATTGTTTAGTGTTGTAATAATACTGCAGTATTTATGAACATAATACAGAAAAAGCAAAGGTGAATGTTAATCCTGAAGCAGTGAAAGTAACAAAATTATTATCTAAATTTTTCAAAATCTTGCACAACTTTTTTTTTAACCCATTACCACAGAATCCCAGCTTTTCATGCCCTTGGGGAATACTATTTAGAAAAATATTGTGGAAAAAATAAGAAATTGCTTGGAACAAGCAATTTGTCATTTTCTCACAATGTTTTCAAACCTGAGTGGTACGTATTTTTCAATTTACACAAAATGCATCCCTTTGTATTTAGCTATCTTTTGGAGGAATGCAAACATTCCAGTATATCATATCATTTTCATACATAGCCATTTGTGTTTGCCTAACTATTCGGTTAAAGATCTACGAGCTTTCTTCTGCACAGATATTTCTTTGTCTGAACATGATTCAGCGGAGCTACATGGTTCTTGAGTACAAATATTTTTCTTAAAACTATTTTTTATCAAAAAAAGATCGAAGGACCTAGTTTTTGGACATCTTGGTTTGAGGAAGCTATTTTTAACACTAGCGGTACAAAAGCTGCTGTATGTATTGGGTACTTTTTTTTTCCGCACTTGACAAATTTTCTTTTGATATCAGTAACTTCTTTGGGTTCTCAATCATTAAGTCTTTACTCAAAGATAACAAATTTAGAATTGCGTCCAGAGGGACGCAGTTACATAAGTTTTGGGAGTCCTGCTTCCCAATTTCTGCGTGCGAGATGCAGAAAATGTGCTTTTATTAAAACCTGTATAGAAATGCTAGGGAAAAAGGAGTAGATGTTAGTTGCCAGCATTTTATTTCTTCAAAACAGTTTTCTAAGCTATCAAAGACAAATACTATAATTTACTCCTTTTGCCACAAATTTTTCTTACCTATCGAACATAAATACATTAGTCTGAACCTCAATAAGGATGTCACTTTGAAATTGCTTCTAATTTGGACAAGTGTACAAATTTGTCATGTGGTAAAGGGTTAAAATATATTAGTCTATTGGTGCCAGGAGTCAAACTACAGACCCCTATGGTTATACCTAGCAAGTCAGTGTAGTTCATGTATTATGACTCCATTGCTATACCAACTCCTTGAATCTAGAGATAAACTGGTCCTTAGCTCTTTACCACACGAGAAAATTTTAGACTGGTCCAAATTGATAGCATTTGCAGACGACAAAATAAAGGTGACTAAAAAATAGAAATTTGTTACTAGCAGTTTCTTCAGTTTTGGCTCAGGTCAGCCTGTGTGGACTTCGCAGGCCGACCTGGGTTAATATGTTTTGCAGGTTCATTAACTCTTCACCACACAATCCTGACTTTTAACAATCCTGAAAAAGAAGTGTTTTGAAAACATTGTGGAAAAAGGAGAAAATGCTGGTAACGAGCATTTTCTCCTTTTTCCACATTTTCTGCCTTTCACAAAACAAATTTCAAATTTTCAGTCACTCCCATTTCGTCGTCTGCAAATGCTTTCAATTTGGACCAGTCTAAAATTTGCTCGTTTATAAAAGAGTTAACCCATTACCACACAGTGATGACTTTTAACACCCCCGAGGAAGAATCATCTTGAAAACATTGTGGGAAAAGGAGAAAAATGCTGGTAACCATAATTTTCTCCCTTTCACGCAATGTTTTCTACCATATCAAATCAAATTTGCACCATTTGAGCCACTTTGAAATTGTCCTCTGAAAATACTTTCAATTTGGATAGGTCTAAAATTTGGCTGTGTGGTTAACAGATTAACCCTTTACCTCATATGTCAGTTTTAGGTTCCTTCATTTCAGCAGCAAATAAACATACGATGTCAAAAACATGGACAAATGGGGAAACAATTATCTGATTGAGTGAAAAACATTGTGGGAAAAGGAGAAATTGCTCGTTACGAGCAATTTCTCCTTTTCCCACAATGTTTTCAAAAGCTGTCTGTTGTTGATGTGTCAAAATGAGTGTCTATGGAGTAAAGGGTCAAAGCCCCCTTTTCACAGTGTATTGTTCAACTGTTTTCTTACTTTTCAGAAATATGGAAAGAGAAAAAGGCTTTACTTCCAGTTTAACAGAGGCTTGTCAAAAAATGGCTGTTTTTGCGAGCAAGACGTTAACCTCTTACATCTGTAGCGAGGACGATGTGCATTTTGGTCAACATGGTAGACTGAACTTTACTTTTTTTCTGTCACGTAATCTCCTTGTTTGCCTGGCTTTCTTCGAAGAAAGCATCTAGTTTTTGTCAAAGGACTGGTTTTGAAGTCATCTCTGTGTTGACTGCGTGGTTGTGTAAAAATTTTGACTTTATGAAATATCTTTGTTATTACTTTGATACTCAGTCAAAACTTTTACAAGTTTTTAAAGGTGGCCCTTAAGATTTTGGGACAAAAATTTTACAAAAATGCAAAAAAATCATCCTTATACTCCCAAAGCCTTTTAATTTGCGTTCATAAAACCCCAGTAGTCGAAAACCATCTGTCATCACAAAAAATGAGAGATTTACTACGGCCCAGGATAACACCAACGGGAGACACGTTCTATTTTTAGATGATCAATTCTCTCATTTACATACAGGAATACACAGACCAAGTTTCAAACATAGCGTCCGAAGAAGACATTATGGAAAATAATTATTACATGTTTCTTATGTAATGGAATTTAAGCATTATTGGTCACATGCCAGTCAGTTGACCTTCCCACAATGCTTTATTGAATTTTGGCGGGAAATCTAAAAATATCTTAAGAGGCTACGTAGCCTTTTGAGGAAACACCATAAAAAAAAAAATTAGTAATTTTATTATTCTTAATTATTGATGATTTGTATTATTTTTTCATTAAATATCAGTGATATAAATATTTTTTAATTTAGTGAGATGTAAAAATTCTAAATACTCACCTTAAACCCATCACCATCGAATCCCTACGATACTTTTGATGACCCTGAGAAAGAAGCCTCGAGAAAACATTGTGGGAAAAGGAGAAAATGCTGATAACCAGCATTTTCTCCTTTTCCCACAATGTTTTCTACTCTTCACAAAACAGATTTCAAATTTTCAGTCACTTTTATTTTGTCGTCTGCAAATGCTTTCATTTTGGACAAACCTAAAATTTTGTCGTTTTGTAATGAGTTAAGCGATGACTTTTTTGATAGCATGCAACACAAAGATGCTTCAACCCTTTACCAAATGACAAAAGTTTAGACTGGTCCAAATTGAAAGCACTTGCAGGAGACAAAAATAAGTGTACTTCAAAAATTGATTCCAGCAGGGTAGAAAACATTGTGGGCAAAGGAGAAAATGCTGGTTACCAGCATTTTCTCCTTTTCCCACAATGTTTTCAAAGGCTTCATTCCCGGGGTCGTAAAAATCAGGGATTGTTTGGTAAAGGGTTAAGCCTCTTTTGGTGAAGAGTGGCTCAGATCTATATGCTGCAAATCATCAAGATGGACTGCTTTATTATTGTTGTACACTCGAACTTGAAATCTTACCCCCAGTATTTTCAGCCCCCAGTATTTTTACCCCTTGAAATAAAAAGCTAGAGGGAACGTTGCAGGTTCATCTCTTTTCGTCCTTTTCAACAGATAATTGTCTCTTTATCAATTTTGTTTCAGACGTCTACAGGGTAGCTAGGTCAAGCCCTATTCTAACTACTCCAGATGCGGAAAACCGCTGTCGATTGGACACAGGGGGTGTCCCATATATCATACTTAAAACGCAGCTTTATGAATGCTCTCATGGAGCAGAGTACAAACACAAATTCCGTGATGGGTACACACCTTTAGAGAGGAGGCGTTTGAACAAAGAAGGGATGGTAATGTGTAGTGCTCGATGTACATTGAAAGAAATAGCCTTGTTTCCAGCATACAGAGTAGGTTTAACACATTTCCACGAAATCCTGAGTTTCAACAAGAAGCGTTTTGAAAACATTGTGGGAAAAGGAGAAAATGCTGGTGACCACCAGTGAAGAGTTAATTTTATTCTATACACTTTAAAGCCACATTTTTAGTCAGAAAATCTTGAAAATTAGTCAAAATAACTTTGTCTTGATGATACCTTGCAAGAGTTTTAAAGTGGGTCATGTGTGGTCAATTACAAGGTTACTAGGTCAGATCTTAGAAAAACTTTGTGTATGCTCTAGAGGTCTCATTTTTCTGTCGAAACTCCTGAAAGTTGGTCAGAAAGTTTTTCCTGATAACATCTCAGACTAGTTAAAAAATATGGGCAGTGTCAGGTCAAAAACTAGGTCAGTTGGCCAAATCTTTGAAAACCTTGTGTACTTTCTAGAAGTCATAATTTTTGTGTAATACTCATGAAACTTGGTCAGAATGTTTGTTTTGATGATTTCTTTGACCAGTTTTCAAGTGGGTAATTTCAGGTCAATAACTAAGTCACTGAGTCAAATCTTCGTTAAAATCCCTTTTCAGTCAAATACTCTTGAAAATCCTGGGAGAATGTTTGTCATAATATGCCAAAAAAGATTGAAAATTGGTAATGTTTTGTCAAAAGACTCATGTGAGCGACTTTATGGCCATCATGGCCTTCTTGTTCTTTGATGGGATGGAGAAATTGTGGGAAAAGAAGGAAATACTGGTTATCAGCATTTTCTTCTTTTCCCACAATGATTATGTCTTCAAAAGCCTTCTTCCTCAGACAGGTAAGCAGATAGGAATGTTTGCTCAAAAGTTAAACATTGTAATGATAATTAAAAAAAGAAAATGAGCCATGCTCATGCAAAAGGGGGCTTAACCCATTACCACACAATCCCTACTTTTGACGACCCTGAGAAAGAAAGCCTTTAGAAAACATGTGGGAAAAGGAGAAAATGCTGGTATCCAGCATTTTCTCCTTTTCCCAATGTTTTCTACTCTTCACAAAACGAATTTCAAATTTTCAGTCACTTTTATTTTGTAGTCTGCAAATGCTTTCAAATTGGACAAGCTTGAAATATTGTCGTTTGGTAATGGGTTAATGCATCTCCCCGATCCATGATACCAAGCGGGCCATCACATAGTTATGGATCCATAAGTTTTTACAATATGCTGATCATAAAGTAAACTGGTCCTTGAACACACTGAAAATTGACCAATATTGGAAAGTTTCTGCCAAGTTCAGCTTGCAGACTGCACAGGCTGACCTGGGTTCAAGCTTTTCGCAAATGCATCAAGCCCCCTTTTCACACAGCATGGTGTACTATTATGTTACAGGTCAATCCCACTGGGAAAGACAGGGTTATTCGAGATGCCATAATGAAAAAACTTAAAGAAGATCTAAGAAACAGAACAGCACCATATGAAAGAGGGATTGCCTACGCTTTCCCAGTTGCTGACGAACACTGTGGACATTTTGTGAAAGAGGTAAGTTTTTACTTTTTAATATGAACCCTTAATTCCCCTTTCACGAATACAGTTGCCTTCACCTCCCGTGTAGATCAAAGATCAGACTGCACATTATGTGCAGTCTGATCTTTGATCTATACTATCTGCTTTGGCGAAACTCTTAAGGACAAAATTTATAATGATTGTTAAATAATTGGGGTCTTAATTCTACAATGAAAAAGTCAGATAGATGGTTAACCCATTACCACGCAATCCATACTCTTGGCACACTATGGGTTAACCCATTACCACACAATCCCTACTTTTGACGACCATGAGAAAGAAGCCTTTAGAAAACATTATGGAAAAATGAGAAAATGCTGGTAACCAGCATTTTCTCCTTTTCCCACAATGTTTTCTACTGTTCACGAAACAAATTTCAAATTTTCAGTTACTTTTATTATGTCGTCTGCAAATGCTTTCAATTTGGACAAGCCTAAAATGTTGTCATTTGATAATGAGTTAAAGTTTCTACAACTTTGGTGAGCCAGGCAGTCAGTAAGGCAGAGGGCTTGAAACCAGGAAGTCAGTGGTTTGAGTGTCCAGTTTGCCAAGTTTCTTTCCAAGGATTGATAATAGCAGTTTGGGCAGGATTTATTGGTCTCTCACTACTGATCACTAATTCCCGTGTATCGGTTGAACAAACTCCAAAAAGTTCAAAATCAAGCAGCTTAAGTTGTTAGTGAATGTGGAATTGATTAACTAATTACATGGTTCTACAGCCTCTCCACTGGCTTCCTGTTCGAGCAAGGATTATGTTTAACTCTTTACCAAACAACAAAATTTTAGACTGGTTCAAATTGAAAGTGTTTGCAGATGACAAAATGAATGTGACTAAATAATTGAAATTTGTTTTAGGGAGGTAGGAAAACATTGTGGGAAAAGGAGAAAATGCTGGTTACCAGCATTTTCTCCTCTTCCCACAATGTTTTCAAATGGCTTCTATCTTAAGGTCGTAAAATCCAGGGATTGTTTGGTAAAGGGTTAAAGTTTGTTCATTAGTATTCAGATGTATACGAGGAAGTATCTGATCAATCTGATTATCATTAATGAAACTGAGTATAGGTTATGGTCATCAAGTAAGACTAAACCTGTTTAGTATCCCTGAAACACATACATGTCTCGCAGATAGATTGTTTGCAGTGATAAAGCCAAAATGGTGGAATGAACTGCCAAATCATTTAACCCTTTCCCACACAATGACAACTTTTGATGACCCTTGGAAAGAAGCCTTTTGAAAGCATCATTGTAAAAGAAGAAAACGCTGGTTACCAGCATTTTCTTCTTTTCCCATGATGTTTTCTACCCTATCAATAAACAATTGTACCATTTGAGCTGCATGATATTGCTTGCAAATGCTTTCAATTTGGACAGGGCTAAAATTTTGTTGTCTTGTAAAGGGTTCAGAGAAGTATAAGAAGAATCTGTTTTAAGATGAACTCGTAAGACATCTGTTTTCAAAGTTTTTCTAATATTGTAAATAATTATTTAGACGTTCGTTTTATGAAGCACAACAGAATGCTTTCAATTCACAGTGTTTGCGCTACAGAAATCTCATATTGTATTGTATTGTATTGTATTATACCATTGTTTCTATATTGGCCAAGTGCTTTCAGTTTGGACAAGCCTACAGTTTTGTTATTTGGTAAAGAAATAGGAATATGAATAACCAACATGTATAAAAGAGTATTCTCTGTAAGCTACTGGCTGCTTTCCCAAATGGCCAATATAGAAACAATGATATAATACAATACAAAACAATACAATATGAGATTTCTACAGCACAAACACTGCGGATTTGAAGCATTAAGTTGTGCTTGATAAAACCAATGTCTAGATAATTATTTACAGTATTAGTAAAACTAATGAAATTAGATATGTTTCGAATAAATGTGATAGTGTGGGAGAGTTTGCTTATCCCTTTACCAAACAATTCCAGGTTTTTACGACCCTTATATAGAAACCTTTTGAATACAATGTGGGAAAAGGAGAAAATGCTGGTAAGCAGCATTTTCTCCTTTTCCCACAATGTTTTCTACCGTGCTGGAAACGATTTTCAATTCTTGAGTTACATTTAATTTGTTGTCTGCAAGTGCTTTCAGTTTAGATCAGTCTAAAATCTTGTCGTTTGGTTAAGGGTTATGCACAGAGCTTGCAGTCTGACCATGGATCTGTACTGTCCACTTTACAAGTATGTTTTCGACAACAGGATTGAGATTGCAACTGTTTCAGTCTTGTCTCAAGATTGAACTTGACTTGGATTTATTTGGTTTTCAAATTATTTCCTTTGATTCTACAATTATGTATCTTTGTCTGAACAGATAGACGGTCATTTATATCTGGATGAAGCAGTGAAATCACAGATAGCAGAGCTTGTCACTGAAGGGGTCAGAAGTGTGGCGGAGATGAAAAGACACTTGAAAATGTTTGTGAAACACATGTTTGGTGAAAATGATATGCCTGGACCTTTCAACAGAAAGTTTCGACCCTCGCATCAAACTATCATAAATCTTATGTACCAAGCTGGGGCCCCCATTGAGGAAATTATCATAGATGTAAGTTTGTTTACTTCCTTGACGGTTTTCATTGAGACCTGTGATTGCAAAACAGTCGGCCTCTCTTTGATATTACCCCCTCTAGCGTACGAGTCATGCTCCGGTAGAGGAGGGGGAGAGGGTATGGGGATGGGTGGAGGGGGGATGGGGGAGTATATCAAGCAAGTCATTATGGTACAGGAGGAGGGAGGGGGTATGGGGGTGGGGGGGTATACCAAGCAAGTCATTACATCAGTATGGATCCATAATACCCATTTTTTCAATTAATGACCAAATAAGTAGGTAGAATGGTCCATGGACATGCAATAAAATAAGAAGACTGTGAAAAGTATCAACCCATGTCAGCCTGCACAAACTGTGCAGGCTGAGATGGGTTGATACTTATTGCAGATTCATTAAGCCCCATTTTCACAGAGTATGGCTCCTATTTTTTTGTTTTGAGCTTGGGGTTTTTCATGTCACAGTTCCAGTTTGTGAGAAGCTTTGCATTTGTACAATGATGTAGTATATTAACCCTTTGCCCAATGAGGCATTTCTATGGTATCCCTAACAGACCCTAAATAACAGCAAGGATGAAGCCGTTTCTAATGTGTGTATGATACCTTTTGATAGTATAGAAAATATTGTGGAAAAAGGTGAAATTGCTCGTCACGAGCAATTTCACCTTTTGCCACAATGTTTTTCAAAGACTCTTACAAGCAATGCGTAGAAATGAGTATCTATGGAGTTAAGGGTTAAATGTTTCCATCATGTATGTGCAGCTCTTCCATTGATTGAATTTGCATTCATTTATTGTTTCCAATTATTGATCATTTAGGCAACGCCCCTGAAGACTCTGGGTATTGTTACAGAAGATAGTGTAGATACAGGACAAAAACTATCATTAGTCATACCTGGTTTTTTAACCCATCACCACACAATCCCTACTTTTGATGCCCCTGGGAAAGAAGCCTTTAGAAAACATTGTGGGAAAAGGAAAAAATGCTGGTAACCAGCATTTTCTCCTTCTACCACAATGTTTTGCACCCTTCACAAAACAAATTTCAAAATTTCAGTCACTTTTATTTTGTCGTCTGCAAATGCTTTCCATTTAGACCAGTCTAAAATATTGTCGTTTGGTAATGGGTTAACCGGCTCTGTGCATAGCATGGTCATTAGGGACCTTGGTTTAACTTCTCTTCTGCAAGACTATCAGTGATTTTAGATGGCCAGCTTTGGGAATTAAACCTACATCCTTAACTAACCCTAAACTGAACATAGGGTTCCTATGCTCTTCTAGTTGAGCTATGCTGGCTGTTTAGCAGCCCTTTTCATAGCAAATGTCTTTTAACCCTTTACTCCATAGATACTCATTTCTACACATTGCTTGTAGGAGTCTTTGGAAAACATTGTGGCAAAAGGTGAAATTGCTCGTGACGAGCAATTTCACCTTTTATCACAGTGTTTTCTAAGCTATCAAAAGGTGCCATATACACATAAGAAACAGCTTCATCCTTGCTGTTATTTAGGGTCAATTAGAGATACCATAGAAATGCTTTATGGGGTAAAAGGTTAAAGTTGAACTAATTGCAAAGCTATTCTAACCCTTTACCAAATAGTTTAGGATTTAAATGACCCTAAACAAGTATGCTTTTGAAAACATTGTGGGAAAAAGAGTCATTTCAAAAAGCCAGTCTTTTCTACTTTGTTAGAAGCAGGTTGCATCATTTGATCAGCATCTGAACTGGTACCTGCAAATGCTTTTACTTTTAAAAAATTTCAAAAATTATGTCATGTGGTAATTACTTTCACAGAGAATAGTTCCTTTCACCAATATTAGCTGTTTTACTTTTTACCTTACAATCCCAAGTTTTAGCAACCCTTAAAGTGGGCCATTTAAAAATATTTGTGGGAAAAGGACAATTGTGGGAGAAAGATTAGTAGCCAGCATTTTCTCCTTTTCCCACAATTTTTTCTACCCTGTCTAATACAGATTCCATCATTAACCCATTACCACACAATCCCTACTTTTGACAACTCTGAGAAAGAATCTTTTAGAAAACATAGTGGGAAAAGGAGAAAATGCTGGTAACCAGCATTTTCTCCTTTTCCCACAATGTTCTCTACCCTTCACAACACAAATTTCAAATTTTCAGTCACATTTATTTTGTCGCCTGCAAATGCTTTTGATTTGGACAAGCCTCAAATTTTGTGGTTTGGTAATGAGTTAAAGCCACATTTATATTATGTCTGAAAACCCTTTCAGTTGGGAGAAGTGTACATTTTTGTCTTGTTACAAATTAACAAAATACACAAGTGTGAATGTTCTTTCAATCAGAATGTTAAGTTTGTACTAATTTTGAGTTTTTCATTGCAAGACCATGCAAAAATGTAACATAGATAGAGGAAAATCGGTGGTTTTTCATTTTCATCAAAAGATTGAAATCTATTTCATTGTGTAAATATTATTGGTAATATTTTTGCAAGTGGCTGCGCCACACAAACAGCTTGAAGATGGTTGTAAAACATAATTAGCAATGGAAAAAATGCTGTCTTCTTCTTTGGCTCGCATTCATCAACAAAATAATTTTGATTTAACCCTTTCCCAAGCAATCCCTGGTTTTCATGTCTCTGAGAAAGAAAGCCTGATGAAAACATTGTGGTAAAAGGAGAAAATGCTGGTAACCTGCATTTTCTCCTTTCCACACAATGTTTTCTACCCTTCCCAAAGTAAAGTTCAATTTTTTAGTCACATTAATTTTTTCATCTGCAAATGTTTCCAATTTGGACTAGCATGGTGTTTGATAAAGGGTTAACCCTTTCCCAAACGACAAATTTTAGACTCTACCAAACTCAAATTTTTACGTGTGACGGTGTCTGAGGTACAAGTCTTGAAAACACTGTGGGAAAAGGAGAAATTGCCCGTAACGAGCAATTTCTCCTTTTCCCACAGTGTTTTCTACCCTATGTAAGAACTTTCTACCATTTTCATCCAATTTAAAATTGTTCTCTGCAAAATACTTGAGTTTGGCAGAGAACACTTTTAAATTGGATGAAAATGGTAAAAAGTTCTTACAAAGGGTAAAAAAAAAACACTGTGGGAAAAGGAGAAATTGCTCGTTACGAGCAATTTCTCCTTTTCCCACAGTGTTTTCAAAACACTTGTACTACAAATACGTAAAAATCAGGGCTTGTTTGGGAGAGAGTTAAGAGACTAGCTGCATGCCTTTTACCATTTGTTTCCACACATCTTTACTTTCAGGTGAAAGATCCAGTTTCGTACACACATGCTTCTAATTACCTGCACGACAAGTAAGTCGTTGTTATGTGTCTTCCGTTTTCCTTATATGTTGAAAAGTTTTTGCACTGTGCTTATGGTGGCATATTTCTGCCATAAGATAACTCTCATGATAAATCAGACTTTCCTGGATATTTTATCAAGATAGTGAAAAGTTTTTTGAAAAAAAAAAAAATACTATGATAAATTGATCAGTAAATTATTCCATGGAAAATTTGTCTCCCATGCATGAAGCTGACAGTAGATATTAGATTTTTGCAATAGTTCTCTCATTTTTGGATATCTATTAATCACGGTTATTGACGAGCAAAAAAAATGTTTACCCTGGATAATTTGTTTGCTCGTCATTAACTTTTTTATCAGGTGTTGTTTAAAAAATCTAACACATCAAGCAAATCCCTGGAGTCCTTCCGCCTTCTCTGCTTCAAACCAAATTCCAATCGGTCACGTATTGACGGAATTATTGAAGATTTTCTTACCTGAAGTTGGGGAATTTTTTCAAATAACGGTCATTGTTGTTGCCGTGTCACGTGATTCCCCGCCGTGTTAATACCGTAGTAGTTTTTCACATTACATGATGGTGGTAAGTTAAAATTTGAATTACATCTATTTACAATTGTAGTTTAACTGGTATATTTTGGTGACACATCAACATAGATTAAAGGGGGTCCATAATTATGCCATTGCTTGCTTGAAACAATACATCAAGGAAAGGCATGAAGTCCCCACTTTACAGCACGGCTCATATTTATTTTTATGTAGGTCTGATATTGAAGTTGTACCTGTTCAAGATGAATTGCAAACAGCTGTGAGTGGTGTTCCAGGTAAAAACAATGAGAGAAGTGGATTTGAGGAACTTTTAAAAACTGCAGCAACAGAACAGATGAAACAGACTGCACAACTAAACAGCATAAAACAGGAAGCTGGAAGTTCCTCCCACTTTGTTGTCCAGAAGCAGACTGAATGTCACACATTGTTAGAAGAGATTCTACAATCAGTGTATGTAATGTCAGATATGTTCAGACTTCGTGATCTGAAGGAGCTCTTAAAAAGGGTGACCAAGTGTTTAAAGGAGGGCACACTAATGTGTGACGGTATACCTGTGAATGAGAATAGCAAAGGGGATGGTGTCTCACAGAAAAGCGGGGAGACATTTCCTGGTGCGACAGAAGCAACCGCTGTTTTGGGTAAGAACATTTTCAGCTCGGCTGTTTTCGCAGAAAACGTTGGGGTAATGCCATAGCCCTGTCGTCATTTGTGTCATTTTCTGTGTTTCGATCATAACGCTAAAATATTGACAGCTTGATATTGATATCCCTGTCATTACGAAAGATATTTACTTCAAACTATTAACTTTTAACCCTTTACCACATGATTCCTACTTTTAACGAGCATTTTCTCCTTTTCCCACAATGTTTGCTACCCTGCTGGAAACAAATTTCAAATTTTCAGACACTTTTTTTTTGTCATCTGCAAATGCTTTCGATTTGAACTAACCTAAGATTTTGATGTTTGGTAATGAGTTAAATTTAAACTGCGCTGATAAGGCTTGATAACCAGCATTTTCTCCTCTTCCCTCAATGTTTTCTGCTATTCCAAAAATAGAAATAATGTTTTAACCCAGTGCCAACATTTCTAGGTTTACACAACCGCGGAGAGAGAAAGCTTTCGAAAACAGTGTGGAAAAGGGAGAAATGCTGGTTACCAGCATTTTCTCCTTTTCCAACAGTGTTTTCTATCCTATCAAACTTAGGTCCATTTGAAAGACTCGAACCAATTTGTTGTCTGCAGATGCTTTCAATTTCAAAAAGTCTGAAATTTTGTCAATTGATAAAGAGTTAGCCCTTTACTCCATAGATACCTATTTCTATGCATTGCTTGTAGAGGCCTTTGGGAAACATTGTGGCAAAAGGTGAAATTGCTCGGGATGAGCAATTTCACCTTTTGCCACAACGTTTTCTATGCTATCAAAAGGTGTCATATACACGTAAGAAATGGCTTCATCATTGCTGTTATTTGGGGTCGATGAAAGATATCAGAAATGCCTTATGGGGTAAAGGGTTAACTTACTTCTGTAAATGCTTTAAGTTTGGTCCTATCTGGAATGCTGTGTCCTGGTAAAGAGTTCACCCTTTACCAGACATTCCAGAGTTTACACAGCTCGTAAAAAGGAGCCTTCTGAAAAAATCATGGGAAAAGGAGAAAATGTTGGTAACCAGCATCTTCTCGTTTTCCCACAATGTTTTCAACCCTTTCAAAAGTTTTTAATTTTTGAATCACATTAATTTTGTTATCTGCAAATAGTTACAATTTCAAGTGATCAAAAATTTTGTCACTTCGTAAAGAGTTAAGATACAATAAAATATGCCTTCTACAAATGTTTTCAACTTGGTTCTGTTTAAAATGTTATTGCTTGGTAAAGATTAAGCCTTTTCCAAAATAATCCCTGGTTTTTCCAACGCTGAAATAGAAACCCTTTGAAAACATTGTGGAAAAAGGAGAAAATGCTGGTAACCAGCATTTTCTCCTTTTCCCACAATGTTTTCTACCCTTCTAGAAACAAATTTCAATTTTTGAATTACGTTTATTTTGTTGCCTGCAAATGCTTTCAATTTGGAGCAGTCTGAAGGTTTGTTGTTGGTAAAGGGTAAAAGATAGAAGACCCTGTTGGGCACCCTTATGGAATTCGAGTTACAGCGCCTCTCAGGCTGTTACTGCCAAAAAGCATACAGATTCAGCTAAGTTTTGGGCAATCCAAAATGAATGCAGGAAACAAGCGTCTGTCTGCTATTTGATTACAGATTACCTGGGTCTTAGCTGAATTCCTTGGTTTTTATGCAATGAAAGGTGATGCTTCCTGAATCCCATTAGCGTAAAGTTTCGTCTCGGATCAGCCTGCGCAGTCCGCGCAGGCTAATCGGGGACGGCACTTTACGACTATGCGCCTATCCTTAAGCCTTTACCACACAATCCCTACTTTTAATGACCCTGAGAAGGAAAGCTTTTGAAAGCATTGTGGGAAAAGGAGAAAATGCTGGTAACAGCATTTTCTCCTTTTCCCAAAATGTTTTCTACCCTTCCGAAATCAACATTCAGTTTTAGAGTCACATTTATTTTGTCATCTGCACATGCCTTCAAATTGGACTGGTTAGAAAAATTGTCGTTAGGTTATGAGTTAACCCTTTACTCCATAGATACTCATTTCTACGCATTGCTTGTAGGAGCCTTTGGGAAACATTGTGGCAAAAGGTGAAATTGCTCGTGACGAGCAATTTCACCTTTTGCCACAATGTTTTCTACACTATCAAAAGGTGTCATATACATTATAAGAAATAGCTTCACCTTTGCTGTTATTTAGGATCAGTTACAGGTACCATAGAAATGCCTTAAAGGGTAAAGGGTTAAAGTATTATTTTTTATCATGATTCCAGAAACCAGTGAGGAGCCTCCAACAAAGCTATTGATTATAGATGAACATGAAAAAGTAACAGAGGTGAATGTCCCGAATGACTGCAAATCGACAGAGATAGTAGTGTATCAAGGATATGATGAGTCAGGTGAAGAATATATTGTGGTGAATGAAAACCGAGGGACAGAACAGGATAATAAAGATGGAATTACTGTACAAAGTACTGGTGGTGATACCAGTACAAAATCCAAAGATGTAGAGAGAAAAGACTTGATTAAAGTGACTTGTAAAGACTATTTTACAACAGAACAAATTCTGAAATCACTTAACATAGAGATAGCAGATAAATCACCTCAACTGAAAATGATTTCTTCTGATAAGCTGTCTCAGAAAAGATGTAAAAACTTAAGTGGATCATACGATTTAGAAACAGAAAAAAAGATTCAGGAGAAAGAAATGCTCAAGTATGAAAAGGATAAGGTGACTTTAAGTAAGATGGAGAGAAAATCATTTAGACCTGATGGCTTGTCAGTGGTAACTCCCAAAAAGAAAGATACAGGACAGTGTAAAATGTCGAAATCTTCTCACAAAAAAAAGACTAATGAAAGCATGGAGCAAACTGAAACACAAGTCATGGATGTGGACAATACATGTACTGTAGCCGAACATGAGACAGAGTTCACGGTGCCCTCTAAGAATTCAACAGAGCTTGAAAAAACCTCATCGGTAGAACTTGCGACAGCGCACACTGAAAAGAAAAGAAGTGAGGAGGAATTACTGATAGCAAAACCACTGGCTTCAGGACAAACTGATCATAGTTATAACAGAACTGTAGACTCTGATAGGCAGAACTCATCCATCCTTATAAAACATGATGTAACGAATGATGGTAGAGAAACATGTATTGAAAATGTCACAGATATAACGTTTCAATTTGAAAGGATGACTAAAAGTGGGTCAGCCACTGTAGATGACGTAAGTGGTTTAAACACACCAAGGAAAAGTAATGAGCACAATGTTTCTAATGCCATCGGAGGAAATGCTTCAGGGGCCAATCATCAATTAAAAGAGGCAGCCAACAAATTGCAATTAGAAGGAATAAATATTGACAGTGTTATAAATGAAATGATGAAATCAACAAAGAGCGCTAGAGTGGCTGTTTTTAAAGTCAGTCAGAGTCCACGAATGAACACTTCTAATTGTGATGGAAATAGCTACGACATGCAGAAAAAGGTAACTAGGGCAGAATATGTTATACAAGATTCTGAATCAAATGTTTCTGATGACCCCGATTGGTCTATGCGAAAACTTTCCATGAAAAAAAGTGGTGGTCAAATGCACTTTTCTAGAAAGAGGAAGAAGTAATTGATTTTGTATGCAAATGATTATCATGTCTCCTTTTAGTCCTTTACGACACAACCGATAGTGTCAGCCTCGTAACTATAAGGTCCTGTGTTTGATTCGCTGGAATAGGTGTCAACTGTGGGACCTTTCATTGTCCCGGGGAACAGACAAAAGCCCACTGGGACTTGGCATGGGGAACGGACAAAAGCTCACTGCTAATAAAAAAGTGTAACAAAATCATTTTTTATAATTTTTAGCTCCACTGGCCGAAGGCCAGCGAGCTATTGTCATGGCGTTGTGTCCGTCGTGCGTCCGTCCGTCCGTCCGTTCGTCCGTGCGTGCGTCCGTAAACTTTTTCTTTAAAAAACTTCTCCTCAGAAACTATTGACTGGATTTTTACCAAATTTCACAGGAATGTTCCTTAGGTGGTCCTCTTTCAAATTCCTTCAAATAATTCTGTTCCATGAATAATTCTGGTTGCCATGGCAACCAAAGTAAAAAACCTTTAAAAATCTTCTCCTCCTAAACCGCTAATTGGATAGCATTATTTTTTTGCAGGAATGTTCCTTAGGTAGAGGTCTACAGAATTCCAAAAAAAAAAAAGATCTGTCAAAAAACATGGCTTTTATGGGAGACTCATTTTCCTTTTATGGTATAAAGAAAAATTTTTGAAAAATTCCTTCTCTCAAACTACTTGTTTTGATTTCATTGTTGTATTGAAGGTAAGTTCCAATGGTGGTAAGTCTTTACCATACAATCCTGACTTTTAAGGACCCTAAAGAAGAAGTCTTTGGAAAACACTCTTGGAAAAGGAGAAAATGCTGGTAATCAGCATTTTCTCCTTTTCCCTCAGTGTTTTCTACTCTATCAAAGAGAGAAATCATTTCATCAGTGTTTAATTTGTTATCTGCAAATGCTTTCAGTTTGGTCACATCCCAAATTTTGTCGTTTGGTAAAGAATTAAAGATGGTTGCTTTACATCATCTTTAATCCTTTTCATATAAAACAAGGGAAACTCTGCACTTTGATAAGTTCTGGTAAAGGTTTGTTGACCTACTGGTGACCTGGTACAAAGAGGGACAGGGCTTTACTGTTGTGATAGGCATTTTGTTATCAAATCAAACTGATCCCTGACAAAGAAGACTTTAGAAAACATTGTGGGAAAAAGAGAAAATGCTGGTAGCCTTTTCCCACAATGTTATCTACCCTTCACAAAACAACTTTCAAATTTTCAGTAACTTTTATTTTTTCATCTACAAATGCTTTCCATCTGGACAAGCCTAAAATGTTGTCATTTGGTAATGAGTTAACTATAACCAGAAGACAAAATTTTTATAACTGGCCATAATTGAAAGATATTACAGACGACATAATAAATCTTCAAATTAGTAAAACTTGTATCAAAAAGGGTAGAAATTATTGTGTAAAACTAAGAAAATGCAGGTAACTTTTATTTTCTTCTTTTCTCACAATGATTTTCATAGCTTTTTTTTCTTTAGTGACCAAAAATGCAGGAATGAATGGTAATAGTTAAAAACTTCTCTTCGCCGTTACAGAAAAATCAGGCCTGTGGAGCGATACAGGCGCTCAAGCGCCTCTAGTTGTTAAAAAGCATTTTCTGCTTTTCACATAATGTTCTTCTACTTTTCTAAAGACAAGTCACATCATATACACAAATTTTTTAATTAACTCATTACCAAACGACAAAATTTTAGACTGGTTCAATTTGAAAGCATTTGCAGACGACAAAATAAAGGTGACTGAAAAACTGAAATTTGTTCTGGAAAGGGTAGAAAACACTGTGAGAAAAGGAGAAAATGCTGGTTACCAGCATTTTCTCCTTTTCCTGCTGTGTTTTCAAAAGGCTTCTTTCTCAGAGGCGTCAAAAGTAGGGATTGTGTGGTAATGGGTTAAATACATGATTGTAACTCAGTGGGCTTTTGCCCTAGTGGGCTTTTGTCCGAGTGGGCTTTAGTCCTAGTGGGCTTTTTGCCCTACTGGGCTTTTGTCCTACACCCCATTGGCCCACACACTCAAGTAAGTATCAGTTTAGTTTCAAGGATGGAGAATGGAGATTGATTTGTTGCCAGAACTTGTTTCTCAATTGATATAAAAATAAATGTTTAAACTTTCACAATACCGAGTGGTAATGGCCCTGACAGAAGAAAGCTTCTAAAAAACTTTGTGTGACAAGGAGAATATGCTGGTAAGGAGTTGTTTTTTTTACCCTGTCAAACTCTTTCCCAAACGACAAAATGTTAAACTGGTCCAAATTGAAAGCATTTGCAGACAACAAAATAAAAGTGACTGAAAATTTGGAATCATGTTGTTTTGGGAAGGGAAGAAACATTGTGGGAAAAGGAGAAAATGCTGGTTAACAGCATTTTCTCCTTTGTCCTCAAATTTTTCAGGAGGCTCCTTTCTTAGGGTTGTTAAAAGTCGGGATTATGTGGTAAAGAGTTAACCTTTTACCACACAATCTCGAAATTTAACTCTTTACCACACGAGAAAATTTTGGACTGGTCCAAATTGAAAGCATTTGGAGACGACAAAAAAAAAGGTGACTGAAAAATAAAAATTTGTTCTGGGAAGGGTAGAAAACACTGAGGGAAAAGGAGAAAATGCTGGTTACCAGCATTTTCTCCTTTTCCCCCAGTGTTTTCAAAAGTCTTCTTTCTCAGGGGCATCAAAAGTAGGGATTGTGTGGTAATGGGTTAACTACCCTTGAAAAAGAGGCTTTTCTAGAACTGATATGGAGAAGTAATTATACCCCCGCAAAATTAATGTTTTAGGGGGTATACTGGAATCCACCTGTCTGTCTGTGTGTCCGTCCCTTCCTCCGTCCATGTGTCCGTCTGTGTACAAAATACTGTCAAAGCGCTGGCGGGGATATAAAGTCACATTCAGTGACAGCTTCAGTTTATTTTGTATGCGAATGGTTATTATGTTTTCGTTTAACCCTTATCATTCTAAATAACTCAACCTTATGCAGCCAAGCACAACTTCCTGACCTTTGCAGACAGTGTAGATCAATGTCAGACTGCAAGGACTGTGAAGTCTGATCTTAGATCTACTTGTCCGTTAACTCTTTACCACACAACATAGTTTTAGACTAGTCCAAATTGGAAGCATTTGCAGATGACATACTTAACCCTTTACCAGACGACAAAATTTCGGCCTTGTCTAATATGAAAGCATGTGCAGACGACAATTTCAGTGTGGCGCAAAATGTGCGACTTTTCTCTTAAACCCCTTACCACACAATCCCTACTTTTGATGCCCCTGAGAAAGAAGCCTTTTGAAAACACTGTAGGAAAAGGAGAAAATGCTGGTAACCAGCATTTTCTCCTTTTCCTACAGTGTTTTCTACCCTTCCCAGAACAAAATTCAATTTTTCAGTCACCTTAATTTTGTCGTCTGCAAGTGCTTTCAATTTGGAAAAGCCTACAATTTTGTCGTTTGGTAAAGAGTTAAAGAGTAAATAACATTGTGGGAAAAGGAGAAAATGCTGGTTACCAGCATTTTCTCCTTTTCTCACAATGTTTTCAAAATGCTTAATTCTGAAGGGCGTTAAAAGTTGTTATTGTGTGGTAAAGGGTTAATGTGATTAAAAAATTGAAATTTGCCTTGGGATGGGTAGAAAACATTGTGGGAAATGGAGAAAATGCTGGCTACCAGCACTTTCTCCTTTTCCCACAATGTTTTCAGAAGGCTTCTTCCTCTGGGCCATGAAAATAAGGGACTTTTTGGTAAACAGTTAAACCACCTGTTAATTTGTTGTCTGCACATGTTTTCAGTTTTAACCAGTCTACACTTTTATTGTTTGGACAACAGTGAAAGCTAAACTCATATTGCGTTCTTTTTTTGTGTGTAAAAATGTTGCTTTTTCTCTCTTTTTTTCTCCCAGCAGATGATGTAAACAAGTATGTCAAATGTACATGAACTGGTGTAGGACAAAAGCCCACTAGGACAATAGCCAACCAGGACAAAAACCCACTGGACAAAAGCCCACTAGGACAAAAGCCTACTGGGACAAAAGACCACTAGGACAAAAGCCCACTTTTAGTTATAATCATGTATGTAATTAAAAGATTTTGTATAAAATGATTCGTCTGTAAAAGAGTAGAAAACATTATGCGAAAAGCAGAAAATGCTGGTAAGCAGCATTTTCTCCTTCTCTCAGATTGTTTTCAAAAGTTCAGAATTTTCTCCTTTTCTCACAATTTTTTTTCAAAATTCTTCTTTCACATAGTTGTTATAAGTATGGGAAGTGTTGCAGAGAATTAAACATTGAGATGAAAGAAAGGCAATTTGATAAGTCTGATCATTAAATCGCTAATGTTTTGTTTCATACAAAAATGATAAAAAAAGGTGATTTTTTTTAAAATATGTTTTTTCATCAGTGGGCTTTTGTCCTCCCTGTCAAAATTAGCAGTGGGCTTTTGTCCGGTGGGGTTTAGACTAATGGGCTTATGTCCTGGTGGGCTTTTGTCCCAGTGGGCTTTTGTCCGTTCCCCAGTCATGACTGCATACATGAACTGTACAAATAAAAATTAGGTTAGAGTTTCACTTTGTCGTTAATTATTGTTATCATCATCATCATCATCATCAGTAGAATCATTATTATTATGAAAACTGCAACTGTTACTTCTTCTATACTATTACTGCATTTGCCAAACTACCGGAATATATGGAAACTGTATGTTTATAATACTGCTTATACCCTACTTAACCCTTGATCCTTAGGAACAAAGCTATTTCAAACATTGTGGAAAAAGGAGAAAATGCTGGTAACTAGCATTTTCTCCTTTTTCCACAATGTTTTCTACTCTTTTTCCCTTACCACACAATTCTGACTTTTAATGATCCCAGGGAAAAGTAAAGCTTTTGAAAAGATCACGAACAAGAGCACCACATGGTGGTGCTATACAAGGCTGCAATCTCTTGATTTTAATTGATAATTCGAAGTGGTAAACAGCATTTTCTCCATTTCCCATGAAGTTTTCCACCCTATCAAAGAATAATTGTGTCATTTGAGCCACTCTGAAATTGTCGTCTGCAAATGTGTTCAATTTGGATAAGTCTAAAAATTTGTCGTTTGGTAAAAGATTTGATTGACACACCATAACTCGCATTTGAGGGAGTGGTTAACAAAAGCAGCGGGAATTATGCCGTTCATTGATAAGTTACAACACTTTAAGCTTAAAGCACACAATCCCTACTTTTGACGACCCTTTGAAAGAAGCCTTTGGAAAACAATAAAACATTGTAGGAGAAGGGGAAAATGCTGGTAACCAGCATTTTCTCCTTTTCCCACAATGTTTTCTACTCCTTTACAAGACAAATTTCAAATTTTCAGTCACTTTTATTTTGTCATCTGCATATGCTTTGAATTTGGACAAGCCTAAAATATTGTCGTTTGGTAATGAGTCAACTTATTACAAAACACAGAAAGCATTTGCAGATGACAAAGACTGACTGATTATTTGAAATTTATTTTGTGAAGGGTAGAAAACATTGTGGAAAAAGGAGAAAATGCTGGTTACCAGCATTTTCTCCTTTTCCCGCAATGTTTTGAAAATGCTTCTTTCTCCGGATCATAAAAAACCAGGGCTTGTTTGGTAAAGGGTTAAGCTTAAACTTGTCTTTCTTTTTCGCCGTTCCGTCAGCCCTTTATCACACAATTCTGAGTTTTGACTACCCTGAAGAAGAGTCGTTTTGAAAATATCGTGGATAAAGGAGAAGTTGCTGCTAATCAGCATTTTCTCCTTTTCCCACAATGTTTTATAGCTTTCACCGACAATTCCTTCATTTTGGCCTTGTATAATGTCTTCAAATGTTTTGGACAGCCTTGTATAATGTCTTCAAATGTTTTGGACAGCCTTGTATAAGGTCTTCAAATGTTTTGGACAGCCTTGTATAAGGTCTTCAAATGTTTTGGACAGAGCCAACAAAGGGTAGAGTTTTAACGTGTATCTACTGTCTTGCCGCTCCCTAACTCTAGATTCCTGCGAGGCTCAGTGGTTAAAATGTGGAACCCGTAACCTGGAGGCCCTGAATTCAAGCCCCACCTAAATTTCTGTGCCCCTCGTCGGAATGTCCTTGGGCAAGACTATTTAAGCTCGAGCCTAGTACTGGTGAAACCAAGAGAATACATGAATATGTGATCAGTCAACATGATATGACTGTAATAATTTTGAAAAGCGGTGAAAAACACTATTAAATCAACCTAAAACTGCACTGAGACAATAGTCTGGTCAACTTTCGTGAAGCCCGAAAATGGTTAATAAGCTCCGCCTACCTGTAAGGTGCCCGTTTCGTGCATTACGAACATTCCGACGATTTGAGAGCGTAAGGTTTGTGCTTCATGTTAGTTTACGACATCGTGAAATTTACCAATCGAATACTAGGAGTGCAACACGAAAAACCATAATTACCGGTCGAATACGGCTAATGGCACAAGATAGCTCTATCTCTCTTTTTCCGCCATTTTGAATTAGCACCCATATATATAGGTTATTATCAACCTTGTCTCTTCGTTCGTCCCTATCCTTTATTCCACTCTAATCATGTTCGTAATGGACGTTTACTCCTTTTGATTTTCCAGAATTAAAAGCAAAAGACAAGTGCAGAACACAAATGTAGCACAACGCAAAGGATTTCTATTTGAAAAGGTTAGCCCTTTCCTAAACGGCACATTTTGGACTTGGCCAAACTGAAAGCATTTTGCAGATGACAAATTAACAATTGCTAAAAAGATGATTTGTGTATATGATAGGGTAGAAAAACATTGTGGGAAAAGGAGAAAATGCTGGTTACCAGCATTTTCTCCTTTTCCCACAATGTTTTCGAAAGGCTTCTATTCCTGATCCGTAAAAACCAGGGATTGTTTGGGAAAAGGTTAAAAAGCATTGCTGAAAAAAAGATATGTTGCTGCTGACCAGTATTTCTTTTTCTGTTTTCTACAATATTTTCAACATCGCTAAAGATTTATCCAAGCCTCGTAAATTATATCGTCTGTGTGATTTGTATCTTAGAGAATCTAATTTGTGACCCATCAAGCAAAAGGGGGACCATCTGAGAAGATGAAAAAAGATCAACGATTGCGCAGGTCAGTTTAAGTTGGTCATTCAAAAATGATTGTATAACTAGGTACAATGACCACTTTTCATACAGAAATTGTCATCAAAGGGGAAAGTGTCAACCCTGGTCAGCCTGCGCAATTGGCGCAGTCTGACAAGGGTTGACACTTTGCGCAGTTCCCAGGAGCTTCCTTTTTGAGTGACGAGTCACATATATTTGAAGAGCTAACTCCTAACCGAACAACAACCCTGCAACAGGTCCATATTGTAAGCAACTGCAAACAACAAATCAAGGGTATCTCATTTAGTAGGGTTTGCCTTCGAAACGGCAGAAAACGTTGTGAGGAAAAAAGGAGAAAACGCATTTAACCTGCAGTATTTAATTCCCCCCCCCCCACGATGTTGCCAAATGCGCAAATTTCCCTCGTGTCATTTTATTGGACATCGTTCGAAAACGGTTTTATCATCTTGTTATGATAATCGCTTTAGGTCTTGTAATATTTCATATTTATTAGTGGAACGCGATAACTGTGGCCTTTGTTTACATACACTTAGAACAGTCTATCTTACTATACGGGTAGCACAGGTAAATTATCCGATAATTTTAGGTGAAATGTATATTAAAGCAGATTAAATCTTTAACAAAATACATTTCATATGTATTGAACATTGGCCCAGTGGATAAGGTGTCTGGCTCGTGTACTATTTTCATGTCTGCTGACTACGTTCGAGACGTTCCTTGACCTTTTTAATTTTTTTCTTTCTCCTGTCTTCTTTCTTTTCCTCCCTTATATGTATTTTTGTGATTATTTTTTTTTATTCATTAATTTTTTTTTCTTATTAAAATTCATAATTTTTTTCATAGAATTTTTTTGTTTCATTTTATTTTCAATCATTTCATTTTTTTTTATATCAATTTTTTTTTTATCTTTTGTATATTCTATTTTCAATATTTTTTTTTTTCTTTTTATTCAGTTAAAATACTATATGATTGATTCAACAATACAAAAAAAATAGTGCTCAGCTCTCATCTGGTTCACTGGCGGTATCTGTGCTGTCATCGTTTTCAGTCGCCGTATCGGTACGTTCAGTGTCTTCACTGGCAGTATCTGTCCCTTCCTCGTCGCTGACCTCGATAATAAACCGCTCAAAGGCTTCTTCAACTGCTATATCTGTTTTTCTGAATCTTTCTTCAGCCTCATAGACATGTCTGCAGCAGCTCTCCCACTCAGATGGAGTTACGCTATCAATTGCCTCCTGGGTCAACGTCATGACATCCTTCAATTTGAACGTTAAGTTCGAAGCAGCTATCCGACGTTTCATGATTCCCCAAACCATTTCAATAGCGTTAAGTTCAGCATGATACTGGGGTAGACGAAGACAGGTGTGGCCAAACTGTTCCAAAGTAGCGTCAAGCTTATAGTTTGGTGCAGGCGAATGTCTTTTACATAGCTGCAGAAGTTCCGGTTTTAACATGTTTTCTGCAAAAGGGATGTCATGTCTTTCCAGCCAAGCCTGTATGTCTGCTTTCCTGGTGGATTGCGTGGGACATTTGTCATGCTGGATATTATGGTATGGCGCATTGTCTACCACCAAAACTGCATTTTTTGGCAAATTTGGTATAAGTTTCTCGTTCAGCCATTTTTGAAAGTTTTGGCCATTCATCTCCGAATGATAGTCGCCTGTTGAGGATTTGGCTTTGAAAATAAGACCAGCACCTTTCAGAAATCCCTCCGAGGAACCAGCATGAACAACTATAAGACGTCCACCACGAGTAAATGGTACTGAAAGGGTTGCATCGTCCGACTGCCAACATTTTCGAGCACTGTGTGTGGAATGGACAAAAGTTTCGTCAGTATACACAATGGGCCTACCAGACTCTCTATACTCTTTAATTTTCCGGAGGAAGTTAATCCTAGCAACAACTATATCAGTTCTTTCCATCAGTAGATGTCTGTTTGATCCGCATTTTCTCCAAGTAAATCCCAGTTCTTTCAAAAGTCTACGTATATAGGTTAAACCGCCTCGGAAATCCATGCTATCCTGTAGAGCTTTCTGTATCGACCTGGCCGTTGGAATGGTCTTTCCATTTGCTAGCATGTTATGAATAGTCCTGCGAATTAAATCTCTGTCAAAGCTGTCCAGTGTATACTGATCTCGCCTGGATTTCCTTGGCTTGAGATGAGATGAGGAGGATGCCTGGTTTAGTTTCTTACATGTACTCACAGACAGTCCGGTGTAATTAGCTACTCTCCTGGAAACCTGATGCAGCGGAACTTGTAAATAACCACATTCTTTCTCCTCCTTACACACCTGAAAGTTAAAAAGAAACAAAGTATACTGATCTGATTAATTAAATAATGTTATGAGCATAATAAGTTTGACATTAATTCCGCTACTTTATACGTTAGCCTATTTCTTTTTTATGTTGCTTCCATCCGTTTTTGAAAACAGTGTTCAGGAAGCCTGTGAGAGCAATGCTCTCTGTTCCACAATATTTTTTAAGCTTGACTCTTCAATCCCTTCTGTCTGTTCCTTTGTACTGTACTTCAATTTCAAATCTGGTCCACTGAAGCTGCTGACAACATTAAGTTGCTAAGTGTTTGGAAATATGAATAGACAAGTCTCTCCCCTCATAGCCCTGTTTAAAATAGTAAAAAGATAATTTATCCTGAAAATAGTGGTCACAATTTGTACTTTTAGTCATATTAGAAAGATAAAGCAACATGTATCGTTAACCTTCATCACATTCTTAACAATGCTATCTCTAGCATCGATTTCTTTACAAGAAATGTCTTTGTCCATTTTCCCAAAATTTCGAAATATCAAAATCAAACAAATGAAAAGAATGCAATCTCGTATGATATCAATTCGATATGAAGACGGCAACTTATTACATGTACAAATATTCACCACGACAGAACAAAAAAAATCATGCATTCAGTGACTTACCTTAGAAAGGAATTTCTTTAAAAAAAAAAAAGAATTCCTCGCGACACGAACCTGGAACGCATCGATGGTAAGACAGTGACCGTGACCACTACGCCACAGCACTACATAATGAATTGGATGTAAATTAACCAATAAATAACTGCCGCATCCCTTGTATTCCCTATTTCAATGTTTTGAACTGACCCAGTGTTTGTAAACAAAGGCCACAATTATCGCGTTTTGATAGTATAAATGGTACTTATTGTGACTAAGTACAACTGTGTACTTGTCTAATACAAGAAACTTCTGTTCTCTTCTCTTCTGATAATCAGATAAGACAAATATCATTTGGAGTCATGGTGTAGCACTTGTACGAAACATGTGTTTGGCAGCGAAGAACAAAGGTAATGAATACAGCATGGCGGGATGAAAACCTCGTGGAAAATGGGGAAAAATGATGGAAACTCCTTTTCCTGAGTGTTTTCATTCCTTTCAATGACTATTTCTTTTATTTTAGCAGATCTGTGCTATCAGCCATAAGAACGGACGGGTGTAAAACTTGTAGTATGCAAAAATGATTAGAAGTTTAGCAAGGTTAAAAGGTTGCTGCTTTTGTATAGTCCATTACCACACGGCAAAATTTTAGACCTATCCAAATTTATAGTATTTGCAGACGACAATTTCAAAGTGGCTCTAAAGGTACAATTTTGCTTTGATAGGGTAGAAAACTTTGTGGGAAAAGGAGAAAATGCTGGTTACCAGCATTTTCTCCTTTTCCCACAATGTTTTCAAAAGGCTTCTTCCTCATGGGCATTAAAAGTCGTAATTATGTGATAAAGGGGATAGTATAATTTCAACCTTTTACTACTGATGATGACCCTGAGGAAGAAGCCTCGCCCCCTGGAAACATTGTGGGAAAAGGAGAAAATAATGGTAACCATTACTCTCTCCCTTTCTTACAATGTTTCCTACCCTTTTTATTTAACTCTTTACCACACAATCCTGACTTTTAACCGTACCCTGAAAAAGAAAGCCATCGAAAACATTATGGGAAAAGGAGAAAATGCTGGTAACCAGCATTTTCTCCTTTTCCCACATTTTTTTCTACCCTTTCCTAAATCGATTTTTAATTTTTAATTTACATTTATTTTGTCGTCTGCAACTGCTCTCAATTTGGACCAGTCTAAAATTTTATCGTCTGTTCAAGGGTGAAAAAAAAATTCATCACTTGAACCACACTTGAATGATCGCCTGCAAATGCTTTCAAATTTGACAAATATGTATTTTTAGGCATCTGCTTTGAATAGATCTATAAATCTATTTGAGCCATGCTCTGACAAAAGGGGGCTTACTGCAAATCCGTGAAACACGATACTAAGCAAACCCTAACATAATAATGTTGGATAGCAAAACATCAGTATTTCTTTCCTTTTTTTCTTCCAGAATTTTTTTGTACCCTTTACCAATACAAACCACATAATCTGAGCCATATTAATGAGGAATGTTTGTTAATACTCAAAAAAGAGAGATGTTTAGTTTTATGCCACCAGTAATTTTTTTTTTTTGTAAAAGACCAATAGTGTAAATACCACAGATTTTTGTAAAAGTTTCATTACATCTAATCATAGCTCAAAACAGGTCAACAAATCCGCTTTTCAGGACTTTCAGTCCTTTGATTTATCAACTGATTTGTTCTGAACTTCATGAGGTCGACTGCCCTTCAGACCTATTGATCAAAAGCGAAAAGTTTTGGCCCAGGTCAGCCTGCGCAGTTTTGCGAAGGCTGGCCTTGGTTGATACATTTTGCAGATGCATTAAGCCCCCTTTTCAAAGAGCATGATCCATTTGGTTTGAATATCTACGGTAAGTAGAAATCTGTCAAAAAAAAAGAAGAGATTTTAACATTGACTTTGGACCTCTCCACAAGTCCCATACATCACTAGTTAGACAGTTAACTCTTAACCAAACAACAAAATTGTGGACAAGTTCGAATTTGAAAGCATTTGCAGATGACAAAATAAATTTATATCAAAATTTGAAATTTGACTTGGGAAGGGTAGAAAACGTTGTGGGAAAAGGAGAAAACGCTGGTTACCAGCATTTTCTCCTTTTCCTACAATGTTTTCAGAAGGCTTCGTCGTCTGGGTCGTAAAAATCAGGGATTGTTTGGTAAAGAGTTAATCCTTTACTTATATACAACCAAATAGTTACACCCTTGACAATTCTGACTTTTAACGGCCCGGAACGCGAACGCTTTTGAAAACATGCTGGGAAAAGGAAACGATGCTAGTTATCAGCATTTTCTCCTTTCCCCGCAATGCTTTCTACCGTTTCCAAATCAAATTTTAACCTTAGTCATAATTATTTTGTCGTCTGCAAATTCTTCCAATTTGGATAAGTCTAAAATTTTGTTCTGTAGTAAAGGGTTGAAGACCCTGATGAGGAAAATAAACTTGAGAAAACTTTGTTGGAACCCGAGGAACTGCTGAAAATTAGCATTTTGTCCTTTGCCCATAATGTTTTCTTTCCCTTTCAAATTGAGAAACCGAATTTCATTACCTGGAGCATGCCTTTCTTCGAAATCTTCAATTTGGACCAGACAAAAATTATCATTTAGTGAAGAGTAAACGCGACGAGAAAACACTATTTTATAACCCGGATGACGTCTGTGTAAAACGCCCCACTGAGCTGACATTTACTGACCTTGTTATTTCATCTTCCTTACGCGCCGATAAATAACACCAAAAGGCTTCTTATAATTTAGCATTTAAAAAATAACACGTGTTTTTGAGACAGCCGATCATTTACTGTCAGTGCTTGATTAGTAAACAATACTAAATCGCCAACTTTTGCCATATTTTATCACTTTCCTATAAACATCAAGACAAAGTTATGTGTTGTACTTTGCCTTGCAGTAAGGGTTACCGTGTTACTAAAAATAGACCAGTGCAAATATACACACATTTTCTTAACTAGCTTGTAGATTTACACCCCTGCGTTTTGTGCTTATCGTGTGTGTTTTTGACCGCTACAGACTCGTGTTCTTATACATAGGAAGTTATTGGAGTTAAATCAAGTAGGAACGTATGTAAATTTACCTGTTAACTGACTGTTAGATCGCAGTAAATTTACTCACGGTGCAACGCAAAAGTTTGTGAACTTTTCCGAAAGTTAAAGGCAAGCCTCGAGGTAGTAATGTGTGTATTCGTTTTTACAGTTAATCGGTCGCCGACGATGGGGCGTGTTGTATATATTTGCGTAAATTCATCGTAGCAACCGTTATTTCGCGTTACAGACTCCTTTTCAACCTTCAGGCCTGTAAGCTTGCATAACTTTAGCACCTTTTACACTGTCTGAGAAAGGTGTATCTTTTAAAGAATCTACCTTTGAAGTCGCGATTTTTTTGTTTGTTTTAATCTCGGATTTATTTAGCAGGATTTACTACTCTTACCAAACGATGAAAAATTTAGACGTGTCCACTTTGGAAACATTTGCAGACGACAAATTAGATCTAAATGTGATCCAAAAATTGAAACTTTTCTGTAGAAGAGTAGAAAAGATTGTAGGAAAAGGAGAAAATGCTGGTACCCTGCATTTTCTCCATTTCCCACAATGTTTTCAGAGTGCTTCTTCCTCTTTATGCTAAAAACCAATGATTTTTTGGTAAACGGTTTAACTGTCATCCTTCAGGTCACGTGTGGGACGATTTTTTCCCTAGAATCTATATAGATGTGTTCTTTTTTTCAACTTTATCCTGCTAAATAATTGAGATGAAAACTTAAAGGGTAACTTCAGACCATAAAATAAAATCGGATAAAACTATACTCGAGTAGACTAGATCTATGTTTTTTTTATCTGAGTGTTCTGTGATGCTTACTTCACGAGAAATTGAGGTTTAAACTTGGTATTAGGCCTACCGTGCGATGAAATTGTTCGCTTTTCCGAATCGTAAGCATTTGCAGACAACAAAAGAAAGTTGGCTCAAGTGACGAAAAATATGTCTTTGATAGAGAAGAAAACGTTGTGGGAAAAGGAGAAAATGCTGCAATTTGATCTTGGTATACACTGTCCGCAAAAAGGTCAATCGCGCAGCCGGTGTTAAAAGATATGAACTGTGTTTTTGCAAAAGGGGGCTGAATGTTTGTCTCTGATACTGATGATAAAATCCAAGCGTTGAGAACGCTGATGTGGCATTTGTCAAGGAATCACTGTGTGGAATTAATGATTTGAAAACAAGAGGGCCATAATGGATTTGGATCGCTCACCTGAGTCAATAGGCGAAATTCGGGTCTAGGACATTTGCCCCCTGGACTTCTGCCCCCCCGGACTTCTGCCCCCGGACTTCTGCCCCCTTAGGACACCTGCCACCTGGACGTTTGCCCCCCGGACATCTGCCAACCTAGGACATCTGCCCCCTAGACATGTGCCCCCCAGGACATGTGCCCTCCCGGACATCTGCCCCGCGGACATCTGCCCCCATAGGACATCTGCCCCCTGGACATCTGCCCCCTCAGTTTGTTTACAACTTGGACGTCTAGCTCCTTTAATGGACAATCTCAAAAAAGCAACTTTGAGATATACACGTTTATTGTACATGGTAATTTTGACAGGCACTATGAAAAAGACCTCTCAGCTGTTGTATCGTTAAGTGCTATTTTGTTGAAAATCTTCGGCTGATTAATTGATTTCAGTTTTAATATCAAACTTCCAGTATGATAACTATAGAGTCAGTTACTCATCTGGCACTCCTGCTGTAAACCCCGATAATTTTTTTTTCTTTTTGCATTTTAAGAAAAATAAAGCAAAATTCATGATGCTATTAGTTCTTCAACATCATTTAGAAGAGGCTTATCGTTTCCCAGGAGGCAGTTGTCCTACGGGAGCAAATATCCAGGGGCAGATGTTCTACCAGGGCTAATGTCCAGGAGGGGATGTCCTAAGTGGGTGAATGTCCGGGGGCAGATGTCCAAGGGGCAAATGTCCGGGGTGCAAATGTCCTACGGGGGCAAATGTCCTACGGGGGCGAATGTCCGGGTGGCAGATGTCCAGGGGGGCAGATGTCCTACGAGGCAAATGCCCGGGGGGGGGGCATATGTCCAGGGGGCAGGTGTCCTACGTAGGCAAAAGTCCGGGGGCAGAAGTCCGGGGGGCAGATGTCCAGGAGGCAAATGTCCTGATACCGCGAAATTCACTCCTCGTGTGTAATTCAATTTCTGATTGATTGTCCGGTCGATTGAGCATAAAATATATGGCCTCTAGAGAGTCCACAAGGAATTTCCTAAATTTGACCGAATTTTTCACCCGACTGATCAAATTTAGAACTCATAAAAAATTGTCAAGACAAAGGTTCTGAACAGTTTGTTCAAGTTTATTGGGCAACAAATGTGGCGTCTAGAGTGCCCACAACGTATTTCTTAAATTTGACCAAGTGATCTAGTGCATGACCCCAGGTGACCCAATTCCAAACTCACTCAACATTTCATCAAGACAAATATTCTGATCAATTTCCTAATTTCCTAAAGTTGGCTTGATTTATCACCCGACTGACCCAATTTAGAACTCATTAAAAAATTATCAAGAAAAACATTCTGAACAGTTTTCAAGTCAAGTGAGCAAGAAATGTAGCCTGTAGACTGCCCACAAGGAATTTCTTTAATTTGACCTAGTTACCTAGATTATGATCCCAGGTGACCCAATTTTGTACTCATCTTAGATTTTATCAAGACAAACTCGAATTAACTTTCATGTCAAGTGAGTAAAAAATGTGGCCTCTGGTGTGCCCACAAGGTATTACTTTAATTTGACGTTGACCTAGTTTATGACCCCAGGTTACTCAATTTTAAACTGAGTAACCATGTTTTGACCTCATAGTGGCATTGTCTTCGACAAATGCCACAGCCAGCAAAGTCATCACATTATAAAGGATCCTCAGTAGCCACCTTCTTTTGAATAACCGACTTCGTCTGGAGATAGACTGGTCCTTTGACATGTAGAAAATAGCAAAGTTTCGGCCTAAATCAGCTTGCACGGACAGTGTCGATAGCACAGGCTACTCTTCACAGATGCATTGAGCCCCTTTTTCACAGAGCATGATTCACATTTTTCTGGTAAAAGTTGTACAGGGTTACCCTTGTCACACGGTAGGCCAGACCATTGGCCGTTGAAGCTCTGTTGGCCTATCACAGAACACTAAAATTGTCCTTGGTCAATCATTGAACAATCATAGCACATTGGTGCATCGCCTGTGTATCACTGAATATATTTACAAACTTTCATTAACACTGTAACTATAAATAGTGCATTGGGGATGCCCTCTGTAATGTATATACATGTACAATAGAGAGGGAATCCGCATTGTGCTATTTATAGTAACAGTGTCCAATAATGAAAATTTCTTTAATCCCTTTATAGACCAACGGAGTTTCAGAGGCCTATGGCCACACTGAATTCTGAAACCAAGAAGCGGCGAATTATTGCACGAAAAATAAGAGGCGTTGCACGCGAACTGAAGAAATTAAGCAATGCTCTGTAAAATGGGGGCTGGATACATCTGCAAAAAGTATCGACCCAGGCCAGCCTGCGCAGTTCGCGCAGGCTGACCTGGGCCGATACTTTTTTTCCTTTTAATAATTATTTTCTGCATGTTAAAAGACCAGTTTACCTTATTACTCAGTCGGATGAACGAACAATTGGATTTTACAGATACGTAATCAAGTAATGACTCACTTACTTGGTATCATGGATTATGGAGATGCATTTAGGCCCCCTTTTACCAGAGCATGACTCAATTTCATATACCTGATAAATCATCAGCTTACATATAAACACTAAAAATGGAAGTGACTGAGTCTGTAATAGATTTACCTACCATCGAAAAATCGGACAATATTGTTCAAAACGGTGCTAATCGTGAAACTGTCACACCAGATCACGTGGTGGAAATGTCAACAGAAAAATCGGAAGTTAGTGAGTCGAACAATATCAGCAGTGTAGCGCCAAGCGAAGAGGAAAATAGTGCAAATGAGAACTTAAGCATTGTTGTGCAGGACGAAGCCAGAAGTTGTGCTATAAATGAGGAGAGCAAAGGGTTGGAAGCGTATCCCGATACTGGGGACAAAGATTCGACAGTTGCTGTTTCTAAAATCGATATTGCTGGAGAAACTGGTAATCAAGTACATGTAATTTCATCCGAAAAAGGCGATGCAATAGCACCTGACGTTTCCAACGACGAGTCGTTAACCACAAACAGTGACAAGGCTGTCGGCCCAGAGGTTAGTCGACCAGTGGATACGTTACAGAGTGAAATTTCTGATAGTGATCAGTTCACAAGCTCGGGAGTCAGTGCAGTGCCATCTGGGCTCGAAACAAAGTTAGGGAAAAAGGGAAAGACCAAACGTCGTGGATCGGCTTGGACTGACGACGAAACTGATTTCTTGATGGAAGTTTGGGCGGCACATTCAAAATCAGGCTCGAACGATTATGAATTCCCACAAAATACCCCCGTGTATAGACTAATTTCGAAAGCAATGACTGAGAAAGGCTATGATAAATCTTGGGAACAGTGTAAAACAAGGATTCACACTCTTAAACGGGCCTACAAAATCACGCAAGACGAGATTAACGCCGGGAAAACAAATATAATATATTGTAAACATTTTGACAAACTGAAGATATTGATGGGAGATGATCCCGTTACATCGCCTAAAATGTTAGCTGATAACCTGGCTATAAAACGTAAAGAACGAGAACTTGTATCTAAACACGCTCAAGCCAATCCTGTGGCCCCAACGATTGCCACGCCAAAGAGAAAGCTGGCAGCAGGAAACAGGACTGTAAAGCGACAGAACTCCGGCAACGATAAGTCACAAATTTCCCCCTCTTCTCTCAATTCCTTACACATAACTTCAACACCAGAAACCTTGTATAATTCTGAAATTATTTCAAACCAATTGTTTAACACACAACCGGTTTCAGCTGCAACCTCAATCGCTGCGCCACAACAAACAGTGTTTTTACCGCCTGTACGGTGCCAGATGCTACCGGCACCCCCACCCTATCAACCACCACAAACACAACAAACTTTTCAAGGTGTTAATGTCACACCGCAACTTCATCGCGTTCAGCTACAAGAGATAAACAATAATAGCATACTAGTAAAGACAGAACCCGTAGAAGAGCCAATGAAAGTCGTTTACACACCTACACCATCATTAACCAATTGTTCCGTGCTGACTAATCCGACAACTACAAATAATTCTCAATCAAAGAGCACTCAACTACAGAAAAAGGAGGAATTAGAGAAACTAAAGCTAGATTTAGAGATGCGAAAACTGGATATGGAACGAAACAAACTCGAGATGGAGGAAAGACAGAGGCGTGAAGAAAGGGACCATCAATACAGAATGATGCAATTACTGTTATTTGGACTTGGCCAGCAGAACACAGCAAACGTGACTGGTCACGGTACCGAACAAGACCTGGGTAATGTGTCAAACACGGCAACATTGTCACGTGCTATAGAAAATGGCTTACTTCCGGGTGGCACGTTGCGAGCGAACGAAAAGGGACTGTCTTTTAGTGAAATTTGAATCGGTTGTTGTACATGTATCTCCACCATCAAAACAGCAAACGTGACCGGCTCACGCTCCAAACAGGATCTGGGTAACGTGTCAAATATGCATCGTTGTCACGTGCTATAGAAAAAATTGCTTACTTCCGGTTGGCACGTTGCGAGCAAACGGAAAGGAACTGTCTTTCAGTGAACTTTGTAAGAGTTGTTGCATCACGGCCAACAAAATACAGCAAATGTGACCGGTCACACTCAAGCCGGAGAATACCTTGATTAACATTAAATATGGCGACCATTGCTACAGAAAATGGCTTGCTTCTGGCACCCAAGTTGTCATATTTGCATGATATGCCGTTTTTATTTTGAAATTTTGTAACTCTTTACCACACGAGAAAACTTAAGCCTTGTCCAAATTGAAAGCATGTGCAGAGTACAATTTTATTGTCATTCAAATTAGGAAATTTGTCTTCAAGTTCAACAGAATAGAAAACATTGTGGGAAAAGAAGAAAATGCTGGTTACAATTATTCTCTCCGTTTCCCACAATGTCTTCAAAAGGTTTCCCTTTCAGGGTCGTTTAACCTTTTACCAAAAAATCCCTGGTTTTAACGACCCAAAGGAAGAAGCCCACTGAAAACATTGTGGGAAATGGAGAAAATGCTGGTAACCATGTTTTCTATCACATCAAAGACAGAAATCATCATTTTTGGTACATTTAATCTGTCAGCTGCAAACACTTTAAATTTGGTCTTGTTTTCCAAAATTTTGTTGTTTTGGAAAGTGTGAAAAGTTGGCAGTGTATTATAAATGATTTGATAGGCTTATATACTATAGAAAAAAGTCATTGGTTTTCCTTTTCTTGCATTGTTTTATAGATAAACTTTTCGTTACACCAACACAGACATTTATATTTTTTTCCTTTTCGAACAAAATTATATTCTCTAATACTAAGTACGTACATGTATATTGCAGTACAAAAGTATCGATCTGATCTGAATCTTCCAGTGTTTGCTACCTATAGCTTGATCAAAATCATATTTTAACTCCTTACTGAATGACTGAAATCTTTTCTCACAGTGTTTTCTAACTATGAAAAAAATCAAACCCCATCATTCCTATCATATTAAATTATCATACGTTCAGCAGACGACAGAGTTTCTGATTTTTCCAAATTGAAGACATTTGCAGACGATAAGTTCGGTGTGACTAAAATGAAACGCGCCGCCTCTGAAAAAAAAGAAAATACTGTGGGAAATGGAGGACAAAAATACAGCTGAAAAGCATTTTTCGTCTTTTCTCACAACGTTTGAAAAATCCTACTTCTACAGGGCCGGTGAAACACGTGATTGACGATGGGTTAGTTTGTAACATAAAGTGCTTTCAAATTTGTCAAGTCTACTATTTTGTCGTTTTGTAAGAGTTGAAAAAACGTTTTTTTTTTTTTATTCTTTGATTTTATTTTTGTTATTGATTATATAGGACTGGGTTAATAATCTCGATTAGGGCACTGTAATCTCATTTTATTATTATCTTTATTATTATCTTTATTATTATTTTTTAAAAAAAGAAATATGTAAATGAGCGATGCTTAAAGGCGCTTAACCCTTTTTCCAAATAATCCCTGGTTTTTACGACCCAGAGGAAGATGCCTTTTGAAAACATTGTGGGAAAAGGAGAAAATGCTGGTTACCAGCATTTTCTCCTTTTCCCACTATGTTTTCAAAATCCTTTCTTCTCAGTGTCGTTTAAAATCAGGTTTGTATGTCTTAGAACTGACAGATATTATCTCACGACAGAACATCTAGTCATCAGTATGCGTTGCAAATAAGAAACATGTGTAGCCTAATATGCATTGATCTAATATGATGCAATACTATCTATGCAAACTGTTGCTTTTGTCTTTTTGTATACCATCATGTGCCTTTGCTTTGTGGAAATAGAGCATATTGTATTTGTCTTGTCTGGAGAGAGAGAGAGAGAGAGAGAGAGAGAGAGAGAGAGAGAGAGAGAGAGAGAGAGAGAGAGAGATCTTCTCTGACGCTATACCATCTATGCGAACTGCCAACATGTGCCTTTGCGGTATGAAAATATATATATATTTAATTTGTCGAGAGAGATAGATAGATAGAGAGAGAGAGAGAGAGAGAGAGAGAGAGAGAGAGAGAGATCAAATATGAAGCAATACCGTCTATGCGAACTGCCAGCATGTGCCTTTACTTTGTGAAAATATCGTATATTTTAACTGTGTGGAGAGAAAGAGAGAGAGAGAGAGAGAGAGAGAGAGAGAGAGAGTGTTGTTTGTATAACACCACATTGTCTAAATTTTTAAATGTCAACGCTTATAGTTCGGTCACATTTATTGAAATTCCCTCTGCAAAAGCTTTTAATCCGAAAATGTCTAAAATTTTGTCATTTTGGCAAAGATTTATATTTTTACGGAAATCTTCCTAAAACCCTTTGCCACTCAGCAAAATTTTAGACCTACATGTATCCAAATTGAAAGCATTTGCAGACGACAATTTCAATGTGGCTCAAATAATGCAATTTTGCTTTGATAGGGGTTGAAAACTTTGTGGAAAAAGGAGAAAATGCTGGTTAGCAGCATTTTCTCCTTTTCCCACAATGTTTTCAATAGGCTTCTTCTTCAGGGGTGTTAAAAGTCGTCATTGTGTGGAAAGTGGTTAACCATTTTAAAGGAGGATTTTTGTTTGTTTCTTTAGTTTTGTTTCTCGAACAGTTTTCTAAACTCTTTTTTCACAGGATCGTTGAAATGCGGGATTATTTGATAATTTGCTAAATGTCTGAACATCCGGATGTTTTTGATAATTTTGTTAAATGATATTATTAGTGGTTTTCTGTCATGTGTTCTTTTATTAGGTTTTATGACTATTTGATTCTTTCTTTTGTTGTTGTTGTTTTTGTTTTGTTTCTTGTATTTTGAACATTATCTCTTTTACCAACGAGAAAAAATAGAGTGGCCAAAATTGAAAGCATTTTCCGCTGTAATGCAGAGAAATGACCCCCCATTACAAAATGACCCACGGATCATTTCTCGACGTAGAGGAATGACCCATGGGTCATTTCTGAATTCTCGACGTAGAAAAATGTCCCGTGTCATTATTCTATGTCGAGAAATGACCCATGGGTCATTTCTGGACGTAGAGAAATGACCCATGAGTCATTCCTCTACATGTACGTCGAGAAATGAACGTGGGTCATTTTGTAATGGGGGTCATTTCTCTGCATTACACCGGCGACAACCTTACACGTTGTTCAAGTAATACTAGAAATATTTCATTTGAATAACTCAACCCTTCACCACACAATCCCGACTTTTAACACCCTTGTGAAAGAAGCCTTTTGAAAACATTGTGGGAAAAGGAGAAAATGCTGGTAACCAGCATTTTCTCCTTTTCCCACAATGTTTTCCCCTCCTAAAATAAATTTCAATTCGTTAGTGACATTTATTTTGTCGTCTGCAAATGCTTTCAATTTGGACAGGGGAAAATTTTGTTGTTTGCTAAAGAGTTGAATGAAACTCTCTAATCTATGGTCACACCCTAAATGATAAGAGTTCAAAATCAGTTTTGGGAGAAAATTATCTCTTTATCGGACAGTGTAGATTCAAGATCAGACTGCACGTTCTGTGCAGTCTGATCTTTTATCTACGCTGTCTGCAAAAGGTCAGTGAATCTTACTTAGCGGCCTAAGGGTTAACTCATTACCAAACGAGAAAATGACACACGTGTCCAAGTTGAAAGTATTTGCAGATGAGAAATTGGTTGTCGCTTAACCCTTTCCCAAACTGCAAATTTGGGACCAGACCAAATTGAAAGCATTTTGCAGATGACAAATCAAAAGTTGCTAAAAAGATGATTTTTCAATATGATAGGGTAGAAAACATTGTTGGAAAAGGAGAAAATACTGATTACCAGCATTTTCTCCTTTTCCCACGATATTTTCAAAAGGCTTCTATTCCTGACCCGTAAAAACCAGGGATTGTTTGGGAAAGGGTTAAATGATAGGATTAAGACGTGTCTTTGAGAGAGTAGAAAACATTGTGGGAAAGGGAGAAAGTGCTGGTTACAAATATTTTCTTTTTTCCACACAATGTTTTCGAAAGTATTCTTCTCTGTTGGGGTGAGAAGCGAGCGAGAGAGAGAGAGAGGGGGGGGGGAGTAGAGTAGAGGAGAGAGAGAGAGAGAGAGAGAGAGAAAGAGAGTAGAGGAGAGAGAAAGATGAGAGAGAAAAGAGGGAGGGAGAGAGTAAAGGAGAAAGAAGGATGAGAGAGAGAGTAGAGGAGAGGAAAGGATGAGATGAGAGAGAGAGAGAGAAGAGGAGAGAGAGAGACAGACAGACAGAGTGAGAGAGGAAGAGGGTAGAGGAGAGAGATTGGTAGGTTTGTGTGCAGATGTGACATGTTGCGGAAATTGTGTTTGGAATGAGAGAGATCTGACAAAATGACTCAATCTCTTACCAGATTTATGCATTTTATCGTTTATTGATTTCATGTTCGTTTTATATCTTGCAAAAATGTATAAAATGTAACTAATTCGAAATATTTATATCGATTAAATCTAAAATATTATCAAATAAAAGATTTCCGGATGGCAAAACTGTTTTGTGAAAGACAACTCTTGTAGTATCATAAAAGAATTGATATGGTAAAATTATCTCCCTTAGACTGCATGCTCCACCAATTTGAAGCACATTTTAGCACTCGATTGCATTATCAAAATGAGTTGAGCACTATTTAACACTTTACCTACGGATTAAAATTCGGACGCGGGTAAATTGAAAGCACTTGCAGACCACAAATCCAACTCGAAAAAAAAATCTTTCTTTGATACAGTAATAAACACTGGGCGAAAAGAGGAAATGCTAGTTATAAGCATTTTCATCTTTTCTCGCATTGTTTTAAAAGCCTTTTCAATTAGGACCGTCCTGAATGAAAAGGCTTTTGAAAACACTGCGAAAAAGGTGATAAAGGTTGAAAACTTGCAAGAGGTCGGGATTCTGTGATAAAGGTTCAAGTACATGTAAACGGGCGAATCTGCCGTTTCTAATTTTTTACTCAGTCAATGCCCCTCTCAACTACCGGTATTGTTGCGTTTACGGTCTGCGTAGATCGAAATCAGACTGCACTAAACGTCCATTCGGAGCTTTGGCCTTTGATATACCCGGTCTGTTCAGCTGAAACATTCTGGACTAGAACAACCCTGTACTCTTTACAAAACGAGAACAATTTAGACTCATCCAAATTGAAAGCGTATGCTGACGACCAATTACAAGGGGCTATAATCAAGGTGGGTGTCTTTTATAGAAAAGAAAGCATTATGACAAAAGGAGAAAATACTATTTACCAGCATTTTCACCTTTTGTCATAATATTTCCAAAAAGCTATCCCTATCGGAGCCTCTACCGGATCTTAAAGACCCTGAGATAAAATGCCCGTGAAAATATTCTGGTTTTTACTAGCATTGTCTCATTTTCCCACAACGTTTTCTATTTCTACCAAAGGCATATCCTGTCATTTAATTGTGATCTGCAAATGCTTTGAATTTGGACGTCTGAAATTGTGCTGAAGAGATGAACTATTGTTTTTAGATTCAAAAGCAGACATCATGAGTATTAATATTACGAGTATAAATATTATTTTCTCTGAAACCTGTACACTCATTCAGATCCTCTCTCTGAGAACCTGGACTTATGCGTGCAGCCTTTTTCGCCTCTAAGAACCTGGAATTCGCACTGCACAACTTTCCGTTTCTAAGAACTCTAAGAACCTGGACATGTGCACGCAATCAATTTCCCTAAGAATCTGGAAGTATGCACTCGGCCATTTTCCCTTTCTCTAGGTACCTGGGCATGCGCTCTCAGCCAGTCTGCATCTCTAAGGACCTGAAAATGCAGTGAGCCATTTTCCCTCTCTTTTTAATGATCTAGAAATGTGCACTAAGCCCGTTTTCCTTTCTCTAAGTAAATGTGCACTGAACAAGTTTCACTCTGTCTCAGAAACTGGAAATGTGCACTGAGCCAGTTTCCCTCTCTTTAAGACTCGGGAAATGTGAACTGAGCCATTTTCTCTCTCTAAGAACCTGGAAATGTGCACTGAACCAGTTTCCCTCTGTCTAAGAACCTGGAAATGTGCAATGAGCCAGTTTCCTTCTCTAAGAATCTGGAAATGTGCACTGAACCAGTTTCACTCTGACTAACAACCTGGAAATGTGCACTGAACCAGTTTCCCTCTGTTTAAGAACCTGGAAATGTGCACTGAACCAGTTTCCTTCTGTTTAAGAACCTGGAAATGTGCACTGAGTCAGTTTCCCTCTGTTTAAGAACCTGGACATGTGCACTGAGCCAGTTTCCTTCTCTAAGAACTTGGAAATGTGCTCTGAACCAGTTTTCCTCTGTCTAAGAATCTGGAAATGTGCACTGAACAAGCTTCCTTCTCTAAGAACCTGGAAATGTGCTCTGAACCAGTTTTCCTCTGTCTAAGAATCTTGAAATGTGTACTGAGCCAGTTTCCCTTTTCTAAGAACCTGGAAATGTGCACTGAACCACTTTTCCTCTAAGAATCTGGAAATGTGCACTGAACCAGTTTCCTTCTCTAAGAACCTGGACATGTGCACTGAGCCAGTTTCCTTCTCTAAGAACCTGAAAATGTGTACTGAACCAGTTTTCCTCTGTCTAAGAATCTTGAAATGTGCACTGAGCCAGTTTCCCTTTTCTAACCTGGAAATGTGCACTGAACCACTTTTCCTCTAAGAACCTGGAAATGTGCACTGAACCAGTTTCCTTCTCTAAGAACCTGGAAATGTGCACTGAGCCAGTTTCCTTCTCTAAGAACCTGGAAATGTGCTCTGAACCAGTTTTCCTCTGTCTAAGAATCTTGAAATGTGCACTGAGCCAGTTTCCCTTTTCTAAGAACCTGGAAATGTGCACTGAACCACTTTTCCTCTAAGAACCTGAAAATGTGCACTGAACCAGTTTCCTTCTCTAAGAACCTGGAAATGTGCACTGAACCAGTTCCCCTCTCTAAGACCCTGGAAATGTGCACTGAACCAGTTTCCCTCTCTAAGAACCTAGTAATGTGCACTGAACCAGTTTCCCCCTCTAAGAATCTGGAAATGTGCACTGAGCCATTTTCCTTCCCTAAGAACCTGGACATGTGCACTGAGCCAGTTTCCCTCTGTCTAAGAACCTGGAAATATGAACTGAGCCGGTTTCTCTCTGTCTAAGAACCTGGTAATGTGCACTAAGCCAGTTTCCCTCTCTAAGAACCTGGAAATGTGCTCTGAACCAGTTTCCCTCTCTAAGAACCTGGACATGTGCACTGAACCAGTTTCCCTCTTTAAGAATCTGGAAATGTGCAATGAGCCAGTTTCGTTCTCTAAGAACCTGGACATGTGCACTGAGCCAGTTTCCCTCTTCAAGAACGTGGACATGTGCACTGAACCAGTTTCCCTCTGTTTAAGAACCTGGACATGTGCACCGAGCCAGTTTCCTTCTCTAAGAACCTGGACATGTGCACTGAGCCAGTTTCCTTCTCTTAGAACGTGGAAATGTGCACTGAACCAGTTTCCTTCTTCTAAGAACCTGGTAATGTGCACTGAACCAGTTTCCCCTTCTAAGAACTGGACATGTGCACTGAGCCAGTTTCCTTCTCTAAGAACCTGGACGTTTGCACTCAGCCAGTTTCCATCTGTCTAAGAACCTGGCAATGTGCACTGAGCCAGTTTCCCTCTCTTAGCACCTGGAAGTGTGCACTGAACCAGTTTCCCTCTTTAAGAATCTGGAGAGATGCACTGAACCAGTTTCCCTCTCTAAGAACCTGGAAATGTGCACTGAACCAGTTTCCCTCTCTAAGAACCTGGAAATGTGCACTGAACCAGTTTCCCTCTCTAAGAATCTCGAAATGTGCACTGAGCCAGTTTCCTTCTCTAAGAACCTGGAATGTGCACTAGGTTTCTCTTTCTTAGTATCCAAAAAGATATACTCAGCCATTTTTACTGATTAAGAACCTGTAACCATGCACTCAGCCAGTTTTTTTCGCTAAGAACCAGGAAATGTGAACAGAGCCAGTTTCTCTCTCTGAGATCCTTGAAATGTGCATTCGGCCATTTTACTTCTGAGAACCTGTAAATGTCCACTCACCCAGTTTCTTATTGAGAATATCGTTGTCTGCGCATGTCATATTCTTCGAAAATTCGACTGTCTTATATGACGCTTTTATCAATACATTTGAGGAGAAATGAGACCTGCTTTAGCTCCAGATTTCTCTAAACTGCTGATCATAGCTGAGTGAATTGCACGAAGTAGCGTTTTATTGAGTAAATGTTTATTTTAGTTTGAAATTCAAAGTAATGGTTGTCGCGTAGGAAAGTGGCTCTGTACCCAGTTTGCCTAAATTAGACAGATGAGTATTTATAGAATGCTATCTAGCGGGAGATAATGTGAGAATATTGGAGGGTGCACTGTGACAGCCAATTCGTCTCTGATATTCAGTAATTGTGCTCTCAGTAGATTTCAACTTGTCCATAATTTTGTCATTTAGTAAATAGTTGAACCCATCGTAAAGAGTATAATAGTAAATTTGGAGTGCAACACGCGAAAAGGGTCATTCGGACATTTGCGTAAAGTGTCGTCTCTGATCAGCGTGTGCAGTCCACACAGGCTAATCTGAAACGACACTTTCCGATTTTATGTGATTTTCTGTTTTACGCAAGTCTACTGTAGCTCAAAATCTAATGTACTCGTAAAGTGCCGTCTCGGATTAGCCTGCGCGGACTGCGCAGGCTAATCCGGGACAACACTTTACGCAAATGTCCGAATGCACCTTTTCGCGTGTTGCACTCCATATAATTATCATCATAAAAACATGAAATATAACCCGCCATCTAAAGGTTCAAAATAGGCGCCATTATTGGCTATGAAAAATTGTTTTGATCTAAATCGATCAAATACCGTTAATACGGTCTAATTTAACACAAAGACTGCCAAGTGTGAGACGAAAATCGCATTTGCAGACAGTATAGGTTAAGATCAGACTGTGCAAATCGTGCACTTTAACCCATTATCAAAACGACAAAATTTTAGACTGGTCCAAATCGAAAGCATTTGCAGACGACAATATATAAATGACTGAAAATTTGAAATTTGTTTTGTCAAGGGTAGAAAACATTGTGGGAAAAGGAGAAAATGCTGGTCACCAGCATTTTCTCCTTTCCTGAAGGCTTCTTTCTCGGGGTCGTCAACTTGAGTAGGATTTGTGTGGTAATAGGTTATTATTTTATTCTGTGGTAAAAATATAATGACTTTTCAGGAAGGTACAGGGCGGGTCGGCAGACAGGCAGACTGACCGACAAACGAACAAACAGACATAATACAGACACGAATTACAGGAGATTTTGCTGTCCATCTGTCACTGTATAAAGTGTCTTTATTGATTTGTACCATTGTTCGTTTGTCGGTCACTTGCTTGACCGTTTGTTAGTTCGTTCCATGGTTTGTTCGTTCGTTCGTTCCTTCCTTCATTCATTCATTAAAGCGCTGAATAGACCCATTGGACATTTTCAGTCTAGCATATGTCCTTGAAAATGCAATTTTGCAATTGCTTTTAGAGTGCAGTGTTTCAGTAACGCGGACAGTGTAGATCAAAGATCAGACTGCACGTTTTGTGCAGTCTGATCTTGATCTACACTGGCTGCGAAAACAACTATTACAGTGAAAGTCACACTAAGTTTTCATGGCTACAGACGTCCCATTTGCTTAAGGTGACCTTTTCAGATGACGCCACATTTTTTTTTTCTCTGCCTTTTCAACTGAGGTGTGCAAAAATTAATGAATGCCAGAAATTCTGTAGATCTAGATCAAATATCTTTAAATGGGCTGTGGGGGTCTAAACTATATGGCCAGGTTTGAATGTGCCGTTATCTACCTTATAATTAACTGTAAAAACCCTTAACCCTTTCCCACACAAGCCCTAGTTTTTACGGGTCAGGAATAGAAGCCTTGTGAAAACATTGTGGGAAAAGGAGAAAATGCTGGTAACCAGCATTTTCTCCTTTTCTCACAATGTTTTCTATCCTATCATATAGAAAAATAATCTATTCAGCAATTGCTAATTTGTCATCTGCAAAATGCTTTCATTTTGGTCTGGCCCAAAAGTTTTCGTTTGGGAAAGGGTTAACTCATTACCACACGAGAAAAAATTAGACTGGTCCAAATTCAAAGCATTTGCAGACGACAAAATAAAGGTGACTGAAAAATTGAAATTTGTTCTGAGAAGGGTAGAAAACACTGTGGGAAAAGGAGAAAATGCTGGTTACCAGCATTTTCTCCTTTTTCCCACAGTGTTTTCAAAAGGCTTCTTTCTCAGGGGCGTCAAAAGTAGGGATTGTGTGGTAATGGGTTAAGCCTTATTCCTCTAGATAGACTACAGTATGTGAAACGACACTTTCAAGTAGACAGTGGAAACTGAGATTTTGTTGAATCGGCGGTAATATTTAGAGGAAAAATATCTCCTCATCGGACAGTTTAGATCCAAGATCAGACTGCAGGTTCTGTGCAGTCTGATCTTGCTCTAAACTGTTCGCAAAAGGTCCTCGAATCGCCCTTAGCAGGGTAACGGTAAACTTTAACAAGCTGACAAATTTTGAATACTTCAATACTAAAAGTAATTACAGACTATTATTTAAAAATATGGCATTTACGATGGTATTTTCGTTTTCAGAAAGAGTACTAAAAACGCGGGAAAAGAAGTAAATGCTGATTACGTCCATTCTCTCCTTTGTCCACAATGTTTTCAAAAGCTTTTCTGTCCTGGTTTCATTTAATTAAACTCGAGTATAGGTAAAGTGTTAATTAAACCGTCTATGACAACTTTACTTGCTTAGGCGCACAATGTAAATCAGGATCAGACTGCACAAAACGTGTAGTCTGATCTTTGACGTCCAGTATCGGCTATTTGAGTCCTATCAAAAGCAGTCTTCACAATGTAATATTTGTGTTCCTTTTTCTCCATCTGGAATATGGTTTGCATTACATGGAAATGGGCATTCTGACATTTGCGTAAATTGTGGTTCCCGGATCAGCCTGCGTTGTCTGCGTAGGCTAATCCTAGACGACACTTTCCGTGTTTATGTAATTTTCTATTGTGGCACGGGTCAACTGTGACACTAATGAATTCGTAAAGTGACGTCTCGGATCAGCCTGCGCGGACTGCGCAGGCTGATCCGAGAAGACACTTTACGTAAAAGTCCCAAAGCCCCTCTTCGCGTGTTGCAAGCTATGTGATCTATAGGAGTCAGTAGGAAAGAGCGAAAAAAAAATGCACTTGTTAAGCTGTTTCCAGAATAAAATAAAAGTTCTGCCATATCGCGTAAGTGTAGATCCAAGATCAGAATGCACGGTTTTGGCAGCCTGATCTTGATGTGTTTTTAGAAAAACAAAACAAAACATAGTATCAGGGCGATCCGATCTTGATCTGCAGTCTGGAATTCAAATGAAAAACTTGGAGAGGTAAGGGTCTCGTCTCGAAATCAAACATTCACGATTTGAATAGTTCGGTGACATGATTATTATAAATCGGCATTTTAGCACTTGCATACCGTTTGTGCGTGTTCGTAAGCTTGATTTATTGCACAGTATTCAAAACCCTTTTCATTTTTTTCTCTCTCATATCGCTGCGACCAGTGCACCTATCTATGCTTCCATTGAGTTTCCTTTTACTAATACTTCGAACGGTTATCTTTCCAAGCCACGGGCTGCTTTCCCAAGTAATCCTCGTCGTCACGACGGTCAGCAATTAGTGTTCATAAGAAAACAAGAGTCTGTATTCACCAACCGTAAGAACGCTCTTGATGTTACTCTCCAATTTTTTTTTTATTTAAAAGTAAGACAACTTCTGATAGGCTAACTCAAATGGTTTAGCCAATCAGAAATTGTCTTATTTTTAAATTAAGAAAATTCTGGCAAATAGTACTTAAAAATTCCTTAAGAAATGTTTTTGCATACGGATCCAGGTGCTGGATGCATTTATGTTAAATTTCAAGAAATGGAATGAACTCATCTGATGTAAAATGTTCGTATTTTTCTTAAGGTAGTGGACTCGTAATAGAAAACAGCTTTTTCCACAATTATATATTCCTACATAATTTGCTATCATTTAGAATGAGTGTTATTGTACCACTTTCACCGAGCCACTTTCTTTTCGTTCTTTGTAGAATTATCATGTATAAATCTAAAACCACTGTATTCTTATTACACGGGAGATAATAATTACCTCCCTTTTATGGAAACTAACAAAATTAGCAACAGATAATTTCAAGATAGACATCACAGGAATTTCTGGTCAGTTAAAAATGTGCAAACGTATTATATTTGTATAAATCCGTATTTATCAACTACAAAGAAATTTTGTGCCATATTGCCTTAGACGTGTTACGGGTCTATCTTAATGTGTAGAAAGATAAATCGTATTTTTGGAAAGGCATTATAGGCTTTAAAGGTGGGTATTTAGATTTTTCAAATGACACCAAATTAAAATACATGTATATATATTTCACTGAAATTTATATATAAAAGAAATTCAAATCATCAGTAACTAAGAATCATAAGATTACCAAAAAAATGAAGGCATTCCCTTATAAGGCTACGTAGCCTCTTAATCTATTTGTAGATTTTGCGCCAAAAATCCAAAAAGCATTGTGGGAATGTTAAGTGACTGGCACGTGACTAATGACGTTTAAATACCATAACATAACAAACTTGTAATTATTATTTTCCATAACGTCTTCTTCGGACGCTATGTTTGAAGCTTCGTCTGTGTATTTCCGGTATGTAAATGCGCGAGTTGCTCATGTAAAGATAGCCGTGTTTCCCGTCAGTGTCGACCTGGGCTGTAGTGAATCTCTTATTTCTCTTGTTGTCGGATGGTTTTCGATTACTGGGGTTTTTTAGAAAATTATAAGGCTTTGGGAGTATAAGGATGATTTTTTCGTACTTTTGTCCCAGAATTTGAAGGACCACCTTTAAATGAAGCAAAATTTAAGAAGTCACGTTCTGACAAAATGGGGATTAATGCATCTTCGTGATCGATTATACCAAACAGGTCATCATGTAATTAATTATCTATTACAGTAATTCCTCTTTGTCTATGAACCAGCTTAATCTTGAGGTAGAATGGCACTTTGACGCGCAAACAATTAACCAATGCTAAAAGTTTTGACACAAGTCGGCCTGCGCAGAGTTGATACTTTTTTTTAAATGTAGTAAACCCCCTTTTTCCAGGGCTAGACTCAATTGCCTTATTAATCATGTATACCTGTTTGTGTATTTAAATCGGATCAAATTTGTTTACAAATAAGTCGTATATTGTATTTATCGCAGTTGTCAATCAGACATCAAAAACAAAACTTAAAACCTTTACCAGACAATCCCAAGGTTCAAGTACCCCAAAAAGTAAGGCTTTTGAAAACATAGTGGATAAAGGAGAAAATGCTGGTAACCAAATACCACAAAAGAGTAAGGCTTTTTAAAACATAGTGGATAAAGGAGAAAATGCTTGTAACCAAATACCCCAAAGAGTAAGGCTTTTTAGAACATAGTGGATAAAGGAGAAAATGCTGGTAACCAGCATTTTCTCCTTTTTCCACTATGTTTTCTGCCCTTTCAAAGGACACGTTTCTATCATTTAACCCTTAACCGCACAATCCCTTTTAACACCCTTTGTAAAAGAAGTCTCTCGAAAACATTGTGGGAAAAAGAGAAAATGCTGGCAACCAGCATTTTCTCCTTTTCCCACAATGTTTTCCTTTCTTCCGAAAAGAAATTTCTATTCTGTAGTCACATTCATTTTTTCCTCTGCAAATGCTTTCAATTTGGACCGGTCTAAAATCTTGTCATTTGGTGAAGAGTTAACCCTTTACCCCATAAGGCATTTCTATGGTATCTGTAATTGACCCTAAATAACAGCAAGGATGAAGCCATTTCCTATGTGTATATGAGGCCTTTTGAAAGCATAGAAAACATTGTGACAAAAGGTGAAATTGCTCGTCACATATTCCAAGCAAATGCAGACGACAAATTGATTGTGACTCGTATGATTTAATTTCTCTTTCAACAGGTAAAACATTTTGGAAAAAGGAGAAAATCCTGGTTACCAGCATTTTCTCTTTTTTCCACAATGTTTTTAAAAGCTTCTTGGGGTCACTGATACACAGATTTTTTTGATACAGAATTGAATAAATACTCAGAAAAAGTGTACCACCATGAACTAGGTTACTGGGTTGAAATAAAGCTGTCGGGAGACTGTCTGTTTGTGGTTAAAATACGAAAACTGTAAGGATGAAGCCATTTCCTATGTGTATATGAGACCTTTTGAAAACATAGAAAACATTGTGACAAAAGGTGAAATTGCTCGTGACGAGCAATTTCACCTTTTGCCACAATGTTTTCCAAAGGCTCCTACAAGCAATGCGTAGAAATGAGTATCTATGGAGTAAAAGGTTAAGTCATTTTTTTTATTTGCAGTCTGCAAATACTTTCGAATTGGTGGAGCGTCGGCCTTGCGACTATATAAATAAAGTCCTGAGTTCGAGACCCGGAAGCGTGTGTAAACTTAGGGGTTTTTTCATTGGCCCACATATTCGGCGCGAGTATTGGTGTAGTTTCCAGAAAGCAGAATCGCGAGAGATTAGTATAAGTTGTAAGAACTTGTTTCTCAATCGATGTAAAATAAATATGTTCAAACTAAATGCTTTCTAAAGTTTCGTCGTTAGATTAAGAGTCTTGTGGATTTTGACACCGATAATTCAATGATATAGTTTTGAACATGTTTATTTCTTATCATATAACGGTAATACAAGAACATTGTGACATTGTGCACGTGGTATACTAGCGATATAACCCTTTATCAGGAAATTTTAGGCTCGTCTGCAACGAAAGCATCTGCAGACGACATATGACACGTAGCTTGATCTATAAGATGTGTCTGTGAAAGTGTAGAAAACATTATGGGTAATGAAGAAAATGCTAGTAACCAGCATTTTCTCTTTTTTTTCCACAATGTTTCCAAAAGCCATTTCTTTCAGGATCCTTAAAATTCACGAGTTGGGTTGTTATTCTTTTACCGCAAGACCGAGAAAGAAGGTTTTTGAAAACATTGTAGAAAAAGGAAAACATGCTGCCATCCGAACTTTTCTCCTCTTTTTTCATGTTTACATCGCGTCCTTTGTGCCTCCTTTATAAAATTTTGTGAATTCGTTTATTTTGAAAAAGAAAATGCCGTTTGGTGCAGAGTTAAGGTTTAAGGTAGTAACTTGTGTTAACTCTTTATCAAATATTTTCGTCCTTTAACGGCCCTGGGGAAGAAACCTTTTTGAAAACATTGTGGAAAAAGGAGAAAATGCTGGTAACCAGCATTTTCACCTTTCCCCACAATGTTTTGTATCCTATCAAAGAAAAATTGCACCATTTAAGCCACTTTAAAATTGTCGTCTGTGCATGCTTTCATTTTGGACAAGGCTTAAAACTTTGTCGTCTGGTTAAAGCGATAAATTGATTATTGAACATTTAACCGATAAAAAAAAGATATTCAGTCTTGAACACTCGTTCATAGAATTTCTGTCCCAGGAGACATAATAAAACAATAGCTCTAAAAGGCGTGTTGTTATAGTCGTTCTTAAAATTGCTTTAAAAAGACACGTAATAACAGAAATAGTATTGTGAGAGTTTCAGGAAAAGTTTCTGATACTGTGTCAAAACGTGCATGGAAGTTTTTGTGGAAAATTCGTAATTAGTCCATTTTATTTTTTTGCTATTTACTATCATTAAAATACCTTATATGGTATAACAGAAATTGTACAATCATAAAAAAAAGTTCTAAAAGAACTTCAGGAAATGTTTTTGATTTTGAATTTGATTTTAAAGTTTCTGTTTTAAGCGTGCCTGAGTTGTTACAATATAGTTCTGTATTTCTCCTTCAAATTGTTACCATCAAAGGTGACTGTTGTAGAGTTACAGAAATTGCGTCATCCATCAAGAATTGAAACTGGATGAATTTTGTTTGACAGTTCGGATGTAAAAATAAACCTTTTTTGAAGGACTTCGAGATAGTTCCGGAATTAGCGGATACATAGATAGTTATTGATAGACAATGAAGAGAAGGAACTCGGACCCGAGTACAACGGTTGTTGTAAAACTGGGGATGGAATTCTTTACGACGTCAGACACTTATACGGTAACGATATGCAATTCTTTCGTTTTCAAGAGCTTTGTTAACCCTTTACCAAATAACAAAATTTTAGACTGGTCCAAATTGAAAAAAAAAAAAAAAAACTTGCAGAAGACAAAATATATGTTTACTTAAAACTTTGTTTCAAAAAGTACATGTATTACATTCAAATTCAGTTAAAAGAGCAAGTTCATGCTAGAAAATGATCGAAAATGAAAGCCACATTGCTAAATTTTTAACTTTATTTCATCATTCACTAACCTCAACATTTTTTTGCTTGCAGATGTACAAATCTACATTAATTGCAATTTTTTTCACTTAAATTGTTTATGCTGTATTGTACCTTCTGGTAGAAAACCTTGTGGGAAAAGGAGAAAATGCTGGTTACCAGCATTTTCTCCTTTTCCCATAATGTTTTCGAAAGGCTTCTGCATCAGGGTCGTAAAATCCTGGGCTTGTTTGGAAAAGGGTTTATCATTTTGTTAATAGTGTTTGACGCCGTTTTCAACATCATTTCAGTTATATAGCGGCGGTCAGTACACGTGTCCATGTTTTCCTGGGTTTTCTTTCAGTAGTTCTTAGAGCAGTCGCTTAATGATATTCCTAAGCGACCGGCTGCTTTTCCACAACTATCGTTTATACAGTGATTAATGGTAAGATGGGAAAGAAGTTTCGATACTTTCAGAAATTGCCTTTAATATGTCTTTGTAACACATTATGCTAAGAGAATACAAAGAAACATTTGTGGCCACAAACTGATGACTTGCTAATGCTGACTCCCTCTGTTGTATTTATAGAGGTATCGATCGAACACGATGCGAATCTGAAACCCCGACTAGTTTCAAAAATTTTATTCGTAAATTAAAGTTATTATTATTATTATTACTATTATTACTTTGATAAACTGGTTCTTCGCTTTTCTGAAATTCCGCAGCACTAGTACCATAATTATCCTGGTATAACCAGCTTTTTCTTCTTTTCCTACAATGTTTCTTTCATGCCTGCCAACAATAAGACTCTAACTTTGAGTCACATTTAATTTGTCGTCTGCGAATACTCAACATTTGGATAATTATAGGGAAAAATAAAAAACATATTTCGTTGTTAAAGGTTTAAATTATCACGAGGTACATTACGTTGTAAAAATACCTGGTTGTTTAAAACAAAGGATCGCTCAGTAGGGGGGCGGGGTATTGTCTTTTTCTATGCTTGCTAAATTTAACCTTTATGACTAAAATTGCTCATAAACTGGGTATATACATTACAAAATTAAACACGTAAGTGACATTTGATATCAACTTTCACCAGCAGTGTCACATTTTTTTTTCATTGTCTTGATTACAATATTAGTTGTATGGTCAGGTGGCTGGGGACTTGGAAACTTGTTCACGGTTGTGGTTAATCATGTTGCCCCGAGCAGAAGGCGAGGCGTCGACATGATTCACCACAGCCATGAACAAGTTTCGAAGTCTCCTGCCACCTGACTGTACAACGAATTTATTATACTGCAAAGTTATAACCTTTGAAAGCGCGTTAAGAGAATTTCTTATTTTATAGTCTTACGAATCGAGTATGCTGGCTAAATAGAAATTGCCTTCTTAGTGCCCCAATTCATTGAAAATTGACATCACTAAAGACTGACGTCACTAGAACGTGCAGTTTGGTGCATAAATGTGCAGTCTGGTGATCGATCGACGCCGCCATTTTGGATGTTGTGTTGCACGTGTAGTGATGTTACATTCAGTTAAACCAGGGATAGTATATATACACCCCTCACAACGTACGTCAGTGTGACGTCACAGGTAGTGATATCGGACCCTTGTTATAATGTCAGTGTACGTGTTTGGTAAGACTGTTTTTTTTTTTTATAATCGTTCCTTTAAATGATCTGAAAAAGTCTTTAGACCTCCAAAGCGTACAATGCCAAGGGACTTTGTTCTCTGGCAAAGCTTTTGTTAACTACTTATAATAATGGAATAGACTTTGACCAACTATTAAAACCCAATCACTTTTTGATATTTGGTCAAAGTGTTTGTGCATATAGACATCTGCTTCCTGTCTAAATATATATTCTGGATATGATTATATATATTCTGGATATGATTATATATATTCTGGATATGATTTCCATCTGGATAAGTAATAAAGTATGTCGGTGATAAGTCAAAACCGTCGTCATGTGACAGAGTTGACCAATTCTTTACCAGACGACAAATTTTTGAAATTGTTCATATTCCAAGCAAATGCAGACGACAAATTGACTGTGATTCGTATGATTTAATTTCCCTTTCGACACGTAAAAAACATTGTGGAAAAAGGAGAAAATGCTGGTTACCAGCATTTTCTCTTTTTTTCCACAATCTTTTCAAAAACTTCTCTGGGTCACTGATGCACAGATTTTTTTGATACAGAGTTGAATAAATACTCAGAAAAAGTGTACCACCATGAACTAGGTTACTGGGTTGAAATAAAGCTGTCGAGAGACTGTCTGTTTGTGGTTGAAATACGAAAACTGTAACGGAGAAATCCTTGTTTAATGACCTCGTCACCTTCCGACAAATGGAGTGAATGATTTGAAAAAAAAAAACATTGTAAATTATTTTGAAAGTAAATGCTTTTGAAGGTTGATGATTTTAAAAGTTACGTGATTTTGAAAGATGACGATTTTGAAAGTAAAATAGTTTTGAAAGTTAATAATTTGAAAGTTACATGATTTTGAAAGTGAATGCTTTTGAAAGTTAATGCATTTGAAAGTTAATGATTTTGAAAGTTACATGATTTTGAAAGTAACATGATTTTGAAAGATAATGATTTTGAAAGTAAAATAGCTTTGAAAGTTAATGATTTTTTTTTGAAGTTAAACGATTTTGAAAGCTAATGTTTTTGAAAGTTACATGATTTTGACAGTTACATGATTTTGAAAGTAAATGATTTTTGATAGTCGATGATTTCGGAAGTAAACAGTTTTCATGGTAAATGATTTTGAAAGTTAATTGACTTTGAAATTAAATGATTATGAAAGTAAATGAACTTGATACTAGAAGTATGTTTGTGACATGTAAATAATCCGAAAGGATTTTCGTACAGCCTTTTACCACATAATCCCAAATTTAAACGACTCTAAACAAGAAGACAATGAAAACAAAACTAAACAAAAATAAGAATTTCGAAAACGTTGTGGAAAAAGAAGAGAAAATGCTGGTCGCTATACTTATTCTTTCCTGGACAAAAAATCTTACGCAAGTACAAATTAATGCATTTTCCGGGGGACCTTTTTTTTCCCAACAGTATTTGCACAAGTCCTCTACAGATCTTTTTGAGCGAGAGGTCAGTATTAGAAGAAAAATTACAAATAAGAAAGAAGCTCTTCAGAAAAAGGAGATAAGATATTTACGTGCCCAGTCTGGCTGTCGGTCCGTGTGTCTGTCTGTGTCCCTCTGACTGTCTGTTAAGGCAACTGTCCGTCTAGCCCGCTGTCTGTCCTACTGTCCGTGTTTCTCCTCTCTCTTCCTTCAAAAATACAAAGCCGTTGCAGAGCATTAGGGCGTAACATAACGGAGAGAGGTTACTGAACTTCAACAGAAAATTTTAACGACCAAACGGTATGGCTATATGACAATGTTGAACCATTATTCACTTCTGACACCATCTCGACACCAACTCTTATCCTCTTTCTCGAGACCTTAAATGCATTTAGCGGAGAGTGTAGGACAAGATCAGACTGCACATATGTGCAGTCTGATCTTGCCCTACACTCTCTGCTGCTCTATCAGTAATATCGGTCATGCAAACCGCACTCGATGTCAAATAATGTAAATTTACTTATGATGCCGTTAACACTTTAATTAAGGCAGGTTAAAGATAAATACAGCTTTTCACCTGGCTTTTGACGTTGTATGACGTAGTTTCTCTCTCCCCCTCTCTCATTTTTTTCCCCAAATAAAAAACATTCTTTAAGTTTTTTTCCTTCTTAGTGCAGACACATGCATGTCAAATACTATCAGAGAGCTAGAGCTAGTTATACCTTGGACACGCCCCCATTTTCCCGTTGACTGCGCATGTCATATTCTTCGAAGATTTGACCTGTCTGATTTGGTGCATCACCCATCCCCGTATACATAGGAAATTGGGGCTTATACCGAAGCTATAAGGCATGTTACACAAGCATGTAGGGGTTGTTTTGATAAATGGCCGACGCATATGTTACATCATCTTCGCAAGCCAAGGCTGACGATTCACTATGCTACTCTACCCTTGGCGGATCAAGCTTGATTTTTGCATTCCCCCGATACGATTTTTCATTGCATGCAGCCAGCTCTAACAGCAACGAATGAAATCGCTCGTAGCATTTTACCTTTGATAAAAATAGAATATGGTCTCTACCTTTCGGATAGAAGGTAAACATGGAAACCCACGTGGATGTCTGCTTATCGCTTCACGTGTAAGCGGTTTGTAAAACGATATTTCATTGGCTTTTAGAAATATGATGTAAAGGGGGTTAAATGCTACCATCCAATAGAGGGCGCATCGCAGGAATTTCGAAATCGGGCTCAATCAGCCAAGGTAAGATCCACGTAGTGATCGTAACCTTGGCTCGCGAAGATGATGTTGCATGTTAGCCGATCATAGCTGAATGAATCGCTTTATTGAGTTAACATTTATTTCATTTTGAAATTCTAAGTAACGGTTGTTTTTAAAAGTTGCCAGGTAAGGTTCTGCACCCAGAATGCCCAAATCAGACAGATGCGTGTTTGTAGAATGCCATCTAGCGAGAGATAATGCCCATATTTTTTAGCGAATACGTAACTGCCTTTAGATTGTTACGCGATCCCTTACTCCACAGATACTCATTTCTACACATTGCTTGAAGGAACCTTTGGAAAACATTGTGGCAAAAGGTGAAATTGCTCGTGACGAGCAATTTCACCTTTTGCCATGTTTTCTACACTATCAAAATGTGTCATATACACATAAGAAACGGCTTCATCCTTGCTGTTATTTAGGGTCAATTAGAGATACCAGAGAAATGCCTTATGGGGTAAAGGGTTAACCAAACTATCTCGGGTGTTACTGTTGTTAGATGGTTATACCCCCTTATTCTGTTCAAGCCATTATAAGCCCGACTTTGTAGCGGCCAGCATATCAGCCTCGTGACCTGGTGGTTCGATACTCAGTTGACTTTCTTTCCCGCGATTTTTCGCATTTGTAAGGACGTTGAATAAAGTCCTGCATTGACCAAATCGGTCGCTATCGGTGTCAAAGGTTAAAGGTGCATTTCTTGATTGTACATGTAGAGATTAACATCAGACTATTAAGGTCGTGGACCCGTAATAGGCCTAGTGCAGCATGTCATAACATTTCTTGACAGTTGATAAAGACAGATTTGCACAGATATAATACTTTTGCACATTTTTAACCGACCAGAAATTCCTTTGATGTCTTTCTTGAAATTACTTGTTGATACTCTGGTTAGTTTCCAGAAAAGGGAGGTAATTATCATATTCATTTGTAATGAAAATATAGTGGTTTTAGATTTATAAATGATGATTCTAAGAAGGTCAAAAAGGAAAAAGTGGCTCAGTTAAAGTAGTACAATAATAATCATTTTTAGTCTGAGCAAATTTTCTAGGATAATATTATAGTGGAAACAGCTGTTTACTATTACGGGTCCACTACCTGAAGCACGCTATCAGATCTTGATTTATACTCTCTATATATAGTAATAAACGCACGATTTTTGAGGGCATTTTTACAAATTAGATCTTTACCAAACAACGAAATATTGGACTGGACAAGATTGAAAGAAATTGCAGGCGGACAAATTTAATATAGCCAATATAATGATTTTTTTAAACATAGGGTAGGAAACATTGCGAGGAAAGAAGAAAATGCTGGTTACCAGCATTTTATTTTTTTCCCACAATGTTTCCAAAAGTATGATATACCAGGGTCAATAAAACTCGGGATTGTGATGTAATGGGTTAAGGTGAATATGAAACTTGTTTATTTGGCAAAAACCGCTACAACAGACAATATGGAGACTAAGTTTTATACCGAGAAACAAGTGTACGAATTACATGTCTTGTGAAGGACATGCATGTTGATGTAACGAAAATGCTGTGTTTCGCATTTTACAAAATGATCTCGTGTTTCAATACCTATGACGAACGAGGGTTTGGAAACCAGCATTTTCTCCTTTCTCCATTATGTTTTTGACTCTCTCCAAGAAAAAAAAAAAGAAAACAGTCATTTGAACCAGAGTTTATCTGTCGTCTGCAGATGCTTTGAATTTGAACAAGTAGAATAGTTTCTCGTCTGGTAAAGAGTTAATTAACACATTACCACACAATCCTTTCTTTTGACACCCCTGAGAAAGAAGCCTTAAGAAAACACTGGGAAAAGGAGAAAATGCTGGTAACCAGCATTTTCTACTATTCCCACAGTGTTTTCTACCCTTCCCAGAACAAATTTCAATTTTTCAGTCACCTTTATTTTGTCGTCTGCAAATGCTTTCAATTTGGATAGGTCTAAAATTTTGTCGTTCGGTAAAGAGTTAACCCTTTACGAGGCGTCCCCTGGTTTTAACGACCCCGAAAAACAGAGGCTCGAGTAAGCAATGTGAAAAAATTAGAGAATTCTGGCAACAAAAAATTTGTCCTTTTCCCATATTGTTGTTCCATTTTGTTTAAACCATGTCCCATTATTAGAGTCATGCCTGATAGATCTGACGTCTGCTACTTCTTTGAATTTGAACAAGTCTGTAATCATTTTCGTTTGGTGAAGTACGGTGTAGATATGACAGTAATCTTATGGAATGTCATGCACAGTTGTGTTAGCTTATTTCCTTCTTCAAACAACGTCTTTTCATTTTTTCTTCTTTTTTTCTTTGAAGATCACTTTTGTAAACAATTTCGTGTGGCAACGATAAGCATGCTAAAATTCGTGTATTGAACACTTTTCCAGACGAACAAAAATCAAAACTTGTTCAAAGTAAATGCAAATTATAGTTTTAGAAGAACAGTTTGAATGTAGCTGAAATGATAGATACATTGTGCTTTACGAAGAGTATGAAAAACTGTGGGAAAAGGGGAAAATGCTGGTTTTGACCTTTTTTCTACAATGTTGTCAAAATCCATCTTTATCAGGCCGTTGAAAAAAGAGATGGCTAGGTAAAACTTTTAACGTTGACATATGCTTATTTTCTCGACAAATTTAGTTACGGTATTTTTAACCCATTACCACTTAATCGTACTTTTGACGCCCCTGAGAAAGAAGTCTTTAGAAAACATTGTGGGAATAGGAGAAAATGCTGGTTACCAGCATTTTCTCCCTTTCCCACAATGTTTTCTACCATGCTGGAAACAAATTTCATTTTTTGAGTTCTGTATATTTTGTAGTCTGCAAGTGCTTTCAATTTGGGCCAGTCTAAAATTTTGTCGTTTGGTAAAGAATTGAAGAAGAAGACCTTTGCTGTTAATTGTTAATTAACGTCATGATACGAGTTCTAGCCGAATTGACTAAACAATATATATTATCAAAATAATATATCAAATGAATAAATGATTATATACGAATATTTATGATTAAACAAGAGTATTTTCTCTGTACTTATATATCTATTTTCTCTGAATTACTTTTACTGGCAACCGTGAAAAGCGAAAGGCAAAACGCCGGAGAAAAAAAAAGATGAAAGCAAACATAAATAGTTCGTCATCCCGACGTCTCACGTAAACATACACGTGACTTAAATATGCACCGGAACACCTCTCGAGCGTTCGTTACGTCGTGTAACGTTATATATTGTTGGAGACGATGTAAAATTTACAGTGTTCCCTTCAGTGAATTCGTCCCTGTATTCCCCCCCCCCCCCCTTATCACAAGGCAAGATCGTAACTCGCTTAAATTCAAAGCATATACGGTTGCAACACGCGAAAAGGGACATTCGGACATTTGCGTAAAGTATCATCTCGGATTAGCCTGCGCAGTCCGCGCAGGCTAATCCGAGACGGCACTTTACGTCAACATTAAATTTTGTCTTACTGTAAACTTGCGTGAAACAGAAAATCACACACGATCGGAAAGTGTCGTCTCGGATCAGCCTGCGCAGAGGTCGCAGGCTGATCTGAGACGACACATAACGTCAAGGTCTGAGTGCCCCTTTGCGCATGATGCAAGCATTATATGACCCTTACTCTACAAAAAGTAGGCTTAACTCTTTACCAAGTGACAAAATTACAGACTGGTCCAACTTGAAAGTATTTGCAGACGACAAAATGAACAATAAATGAAACATTGGAATTTCGTAAGGGAAGGGTAGAAAACATTTTGGGAAAAGGAGAAAATGCTGGCTACCAGCATTTTCTCCTTTTCCCACAATGTTTTCAAAAGGCTTCTTTTTCAGGATCGTTAGAGTTCTGGATTGTGTGGTAAAGAGTTAATGCATTTTCGTGGTGTATGATACAGAGCCAGTCTTCATATAATTATGGATCCACAAAACCCATTTTTCCCAAACAACCGACTGAATCATGAGGTAGAATGATTCCTTGACATGCATAAAATTTATAGATAGCGAATGATTTCCGCCCATGTCAGCCTGCACGGACTACTTCGTCAGCGTACTCACATTTTTAAACAGACAAAAAAAAAAGTACGGGTAAAATTCGCTTAATAAACGTTTGAATGGTAAGACTTTTCAGTATCAAAGGTAACAACCTACGTCACAGGAAGTGATATCGGACCTGGGCATTTTCATAACTTATGTCCGCCATATTGAAAAGTAAGCACGATATGAAGATAGAATGAGGCTAGCTTGGGTGGATACAAAGACCCACATATATTTATCAAAGACATTAGATGAATACATTTAATATTCTGATGTTTTTGACAGGAAGCAGATTTCTATATGCACAAACACTTTGACCAAATATCAAACGAGTCACTTTACTATTAAGCCATACAGGACCCATCAGAAAAAAAAAAAATACATTCCAAAAGATCTGCCAAATTCAATATGTTCGTCTGTAAATGCTTTCCAATCGGTCTCACCTAAGATCTTTTTCATTTTGTATAAATTTAACCCTCAACATCAATTGGGAGAAAAGGGCCGTTTTCCAAGCCAGTGTCTAAAAAATCGTGAACGGTTTCTGCAGTTGCTTTACATCAAGGTAAAAGTTTTAGACGTGACCTGTGTTTATAATTGATTATCCTTTGTAAATTATTTTAAAGCATCACCACTTCAAAGCAACGGTTTTCGTCTCGTATTATGACATTTTTTGTGTGTAAGATATTGCGACAATAGGACAAATTGCCCGTTATGAGCAATTTCTCCATTTGCTGCAATATTTTCACATGTATTTATTTACTAAGAACTTGATTCATATTTGTCATCCACGTCTAGAAGCCAATGGCTTTTTTTTTTTGCGTACCGAGACTAGCGCGACATTTTTTGGTAACTTCTCGAGTAAAAATAGAAATTTGTTACAAACAGTTTCTCACTCACAATGCTTTCACGTAATCAGGCATCTAATGCTAGACTTCCATTCATCTTTAATATTTTCACCTTGAGCTTTTTACCCATTTGTCTGCTATGAATTTGTGACAGGATTCAATAGGTCATAATACCTAAATTATCAATGCATTTTCGCATCAAAATGTAAAAGTGCAGTCTGCGGTTTGTGTGACGTAATCCTTTTCCCAAACAATCTCGACTTTTTCCTACCTTAAGGAATGGGACTTGTGAAAACGTTGTGTGAAAAGGAGAAAATGCTGGTAACCAGCATTTTCTCCTTTTCACACAACGTTTTCTACTTCTCCAAATACACCCTTTCAACTGAGCAACGTTTAATGTGTTGTCTATAAAAGTTTTTAGTTTGGAAGAGTTTAACCATAAGGCTGGGCGGTACTTAACCCTTAATTCTATAAGGCATTTATATGGTTACTCTAATTGACCCTAAATAACAGCAAGGTTGAAGCCGTTTCTTATGTGTAAATGACACATTTTGATAGTATAGAAAACATTGTGACAAAAGGTGAAATTGCTCGCCATGAGCAATGTCGTCATCTTTTGCCACAATGTTTTCCAAAGTCTCCTGCAAGCAATGTGTAGAAATGAGTATCTATGGAGTAAGGGTTTAAGGATTTTTTTTTTGACAGTGTTGATCCAAATCAGACTGCAGAAAACGTGCAGTCTGATCTGTGATCTACACTGTCCGATAAACAGATCCTACCTTACAAATAAAGTCAATTTGAAACAGCAACATATGGGTTTTTTTTCTATCTACTTGAAAGTTTCATTTCAGTTATTAAGCAGGAGGAGGGTAAAACTGTGATCGTCCAGTAAAAACGTTCACCCTATATGCATCTAACCTTGGATGAAAACATCTTTGCGAGCCAAGGTTACTATCACTACGTGGATCTTACCTTGGCTGATTGAGCCCGATTTCGAGATTCCTGCGATGCGCCCTTTATTGGATACTGGTTATTACTCCCCTTTACATCATATTTCTAAAAGCCATTGAAATATCGTTTTACAAATCGCTTATGAATACATATGAAGCGATAAGCAGACATCCACGTGGGTTTCCATATTTACCTTCTATTCAAAAGGTAGCAACCTTGTTCTATTTTTATCAAAGATGAAATGATACGAGCGATTTCATCCGTTGCAGTTAGCTCTGGCTGCATCCAATGAAAAGGCGTATCGGAAGAATGTAAAAATCAAGCTCGATCCGCCAAGGGTAGAGTAGCATAGTGAATCGTCAGCCTTGGCTTGCGAAGATGGGATGCAAATGGAAACTATAGGTCAGGGAGGGAAACTGTTTCTTTAATAATATATGTTCTTTAATGCTTTACCTTACGAAAAATTGTCTAACATCAAAGCATGCTGTGGTAAAAGAGGACTTTTTAAAAAGCATCCTCGTGATACGTTATACTTGGCAAGTCATATCATTGTATTCCATAAAATCCATTTTATAAAATCCATTTCTACAACAACGAGCTTAATCATAATGTTCACTGGTCTTTCGACATCTAGAAAATAGACCGGTAGCTAAAAAGTTTTGACCCATGTTAGTCAGTGCAGGCTGAGATGGGTCGATACTGTTAGCAAATGGATTTAAGCCCCTTCTTTATAGAGCATGGCTCATTTGCCGTAGAACGTATTTTAGAAAAAGGAGGAAAATGCTGGTTATCAGAACTTTCTCTTCTTTTCCTTCAATGTTTTCAAATGCTTATTTGTCAGGGTTGTTTAAACTCACAATTGTGTGATAAAAGGGTCACATCGCAGCGGCCAGTGCACATATTCATGACTTTCTAGAGTTTCTTGTTTTAGTATCTCGTACATTATTAGTTGTACGGTCAGGTGGCAGGGGACTTGGAAACTTGTTCACGGCTGTGGTTAATCATGTCGCCCCGAGCCGAAGGCGAGGGGACTTGGAAACTTGTTCACGGCTGTGGTTAATCATGTCGCCCCGAGCCGAAGGCGAGGGGACTTGGAAACTTGTTCACGGCTGTGGTTAATCATGTCGCCCCGAGCCGAAGGCGAGGTGGCGACATGATTCACCACAGCCGTGAACAAGTTTCCAAGTCCCCTGCCACCTGACCGTACAACGAATTTATCATACCGCAAAGTTTTACCCTTTCAAAGCGCGTTAAGCGAAATTTTCTTGTTTTATAATTTCACGAATCGAGTATGCTTACGAAGTAGAAATTCCCTTCTGTGTGCCCCAATTCAATGAAAACTGACGTCACTGGAAACTGACGTCACTGGAAATCATCGTTTTCAGATACAAACCTAAACCAGCAATACGGAAGCACCTTGAATTCTGTCGGCACTTGTTTACAGATATCAAATTCTTTAGCACACAATTCCGACTTTTATCAACCCTGAGACAGAAGCCTTTTGAAAACATTGTGGTAGAACCAGAAAATGCTGGTAACCAGCATTTCCTCCTATTCCCACAATATTTGACATTATTTGTCTATCTTTCCCGAACCAAATTTCAATGTTTGAGTCACATTTTTTTTGTCATCTGCAAATGCTCTCAGTTTGGACCAGTCTTAAAGTTTGTCGTTTGGTAAAGAGTTAACGCTTTACTTGCAGAATAGGATAAATGGAACCCTCAAGTCAATAGTAAAAAACGAAATATTGATATTTTAAAGTTTTTTTTTTTGGGGGGGGGGGGGGGGCGGGGGGTTGGGGAGGAGGAGGGAGAATATTTCCTTATCGGACAGTGCAGATCCAAGACCAGACTGGACGTTTTGTGTAGTCTGATCTTGATCTACACAGTCCAAAAAGGTGTTTGAATAGCGATTAGAAGCCTAAGGGTTTTTCCATACCAGACGCCAAATGTAACCAGCGTCGTGAAAACATTTGCAGACAAAATAATTCAATCTAGCTAAATTGCGGGGAACTGATCTTTGAAATGGTACAAAAAAATCTGGGAAAAAGGAGAAAATGCTAGTAACTAGCATTCTTGTCGTTTCCCACAAAGTTTTTAAACGGCTATTTTTCGAAAAGTTATAGACACCAGAAATACCAGAAAATCTCCTTGTAAAGAGTTTCATCATGAAAACGGTTAACCCATTACAACACGAGAAAAATTCAGACTGGTCCAAATTGAAAGCATTTACAGATGACAAAATAAAGGTGACTGAAAAATTGAAATTTGTTCTGGGAAGGGTAGAAAACACTGTGGGAAAAGGAGAAAATGCTGGTTACCAGCATTTTCTCCTTTTCCCACAGTGTTTTCAAAAGGCTTCTTTCTCAGGGGCGTCAAAAGTAGGGATTGTGTGGTAATGGGTTAAGCAATGTCTTCGTCCAGCCACAAAAAGAAGCTCTAAATAATCATTTCTAATAAGAATTTATATGAAGTTTACCCCTGTTTTTGTTTTTATCGATAATATTTTTTTTGAAACTTTGCCTTGAAATTTATCCAAAATAATCAGTCACGGTCAAATCTATTGTTTTTATTAAACCCTAGTATGCTCTGCATGTCTATAAAATCTTTTACGAACAGTGTAAATCAAGATCAGAAGCGGAGAATATCTAGTCTGATCTTGGATCTACACTGTCAGATAGCAGAAGCAAATTTCTTTTTAAAAATGCCTTTTGGGACAGCAAAATTTGGGTTTTTGTAATCGAGTCGAAAGTTTCATGTCAATCCTTTATCGGGTTAAGTGTTAAACCTTTGCCAGAAGATCGGAGGTTTTATCCCCTTGTAAGACAGCTTTTTAAACCATTGTTGGAAAAGGAGAAAATGCTGATAACCAGCATTTTCTCCTTTTCTCACAATGTTTTCTACCCAGTCAGAGAGTTTACCTCTTTACCACACACAATGACGATTTTTGACTACCCTGTGATAGAACCCTTTAGAAAAAATTGTGGGAAAAGGAGAAAATGCTGGTAACCACAATGTTTTCTACCCATCCCAAATGAAATTCGATTTTTCAGTCACATTTATTTTGTCGTCTGCAAATGCTTTCAATTTGGACCTCGCTATAAATTTGTCGTTTTGTTAAAGAGTTTAAGCTCTTTTGTATCACACCAAATTTGTCGACTGTCAATCATTTTCAGACTCTTGAAGAGTCTAAAATTGACCGTTTTGTAAAAAAGGTTACAGAACGACGAAAACAAAGGAATAAAACATTACGATGGTATAATGGATTTTAGATCTTTATCGAAGAATTTCAGCTCGGCGCCAAGTATCCAAATATAGTATATTTTTTAACAAATTTCGGTAAATTTATGTGTTCTATCTGTTACCTGTTGCAGACACATCTCTGTTCTTTGTGGCAGAGTTCTAAAATTCATCATAGCAAAAGGTGAATATACTGGTCACCAGTGATGGTTCCTTTTTTTACAGCATTTTCAAAGCTTTCTGCAACGGGATGTTTAAAAGCAGAGTTAACTTATTTCATTATAAGACGAAAATAAGGCAAATCTTAGATAGTGTCGGTCAAGGTCAGTCTGTTTGGCCCTCTGCCATTTTGTTTTGATTTTATTCATATGAATGTATACGTGTAACATTAAAGGTGGCCCTTCAGATTTTGGGACGAAAATTTTACAAAATTGCAAAAAAATCATCCTTATACTCCCAAAGCCTTTTAATTATCATTCATAAAACCCCAGTAGTTGAAATCCGTCCGACAACACGAGAAATTTGAGATTTACTACGGCCCAGGTTGACACCAACGGGAGACACATTCTATTTTTAGATGATCAATTTGCTCATTTACTTACATGAATACACAGAAGAAACTTCAAATATAGGGTCCGAGGAAGACATTTTGGAGAATAATTATTACATGTTTGTTATGATAGGGAATTTAAGCGTTATGAGTCACGTGCAAGTAACTTGACATTCCCACAATGCTTTATTGATTTTTGGCGCGAAATCTAAAAATAGCTTAAGAGGCTACGTAGCCCTTTAAGGGAATACCACCAAAAAAAATGTTTTTTGTAATTTTATGAATCTTAATTATTGATGATTTGTATTATTTCTTCATATGAATTTCAGTGATATACATGTATATATATTATTCAATTTGGTGAGATGTAAAAATTCTAAATACCCACCTTTAATTTGATTGATAATATCGAAAAAAGCGGTTTAATGCGCATCTCCACGATCTAAGTGATATTAATTCTTTACCACACAATCCCGAGTTTTAAAGACCATGAAAGAGAAAGCTTTTGAAAACATTGTGGGAAAAGGAGAAAATGCTGAAAAACCAGCATTTTCTCCTTTTCCCACATTGTTTTTTTCTTTTTTACCCGCGGCCATCAAAGAGTGCAGTTTGAGCTACAATGCTTTTGTCGTCTGCAAATGCTTTCAGTTTTGTCGAGCCCAACATTTTGTCGTTTGGCAAAGAGTTAAGCAAATTGTCACATAAATCTAGATCCATAATATCCATGTTGTGTGATACCGACTGAACCCATAGGTAGAGTGGGCCCTATACATGCGGCAAATACACCAAAGGCAAGAATAAGTTTCCACACAGGTCAGCGTGCACGGAATGCACAGGCTGATCTAGGTTGTTTCCCTTTAGATACTTTAAACCCCCATTTTAAAGAGTATGTATGGTAGAGTGGGCCTGGTGTTTGCCTTCTTAACTGTTTACCAAGCAATCCCTTGTTTTCACGACCCTGAGGAAGAAGCCATTCGAAAACATTGTGGGAAAAGGGGAAAATTATGGTAACCAGCATTTTCTCCTTGTCCCACAATGTTTTTTCTACCCTGTCAAAAAACTTCAGTTTCAAACTGGTCGTTCGCAGATGCTTTGAATTTGGACAGGTCTAAAATGTGTCTTTTAGGAAAGGGTCAAACAAAGGGGCGAGCCTCGTAGCTTAGTCGGTAACGTGCGCGAATTGAAACGGAGGGGGGGGGGGGGGGCTGCGAGTTCGATTCTCAACATCGGCCGATTTCTTTCCGAGGGTTCGGATGTTGGTCATCTGGACAGGATTCCTTGCTGTCTCAACGCTGATCTTTGTTTCAACGATGCATATGTGGGAAAGCAGCCAGTAACTCAGTCAGGAAAATATATGGGAAGTGTTCATTAAATTTCATTAAATTTCTTGTACCAGTTTTCCGCACAAAAAGCGGCACTATATATAGGCAAGAATATATAAAGAATTTCTTTTTTTTTTTGTCAAGATGCTATTTCAGTTCGTCTTCCTTTGGCGTGTCGTGGACATTAAACGATTAGAAATACAGGTCATTGTCCTTTGTAAATGAGCCATGCTCTAACAAAAAGGGGGTTTAATGCAGATTCGAAATGCGTTGTACCGAGCACGTCGTCATATAGGATTATGGACCGGTAAAATCCATTTAGTCGAACAGTCCGCTGGATCATGAACTAGCGTGGTCCTGAGACATGCTAAAAAACACTTACATAAATAGCAAAAAAGTTCCGACTCAGGTCAGCCTGCGCGAATCGCGCAGGCTCACCTGAGTCGAAACTTTTTTGCAAATGTATTAAACCCCCTTTTTAAGAATAGCATGTGCCCAATATAGATGTATACCCCACGGACTGTATCATATTTCCGTCCGTAACCTTTATCCGGCTGGAAAAGTTAAATTTTAATTTCAAGCCAATAGTAAAAAAGTCGAATGATGCGGCTTCAAGCTTTCTTTTTGGATAAAAAATATTCCCTTATCGGCCAGTGTAGATCCAAGGTCAGGCTGCACGTCCTGTGCTGTCTGACCTTGGATTTACACTGCCTGCACAAGGTCAGTTAGTCGAGCTTAAAAGCCTAAAACCGACAGTAAAAACTCAGAGAGTGACAACTTACGTCATAGCAGAGGTATCGGAATAGCAGCCATTTTGTGCGCAAAGTGCGGATTAATTATTTTAAAAAGATATATGTATCTAAAATTTACTTAGAATACCACCGGCTTCGAAAATTGTGCGGAGGCAGTTGCAAAATCAACGAAACTAATGAACAAAATATTAAGGTATACTAACGAATAAAGTTGTCAGGTACCATATGCACTGCTTTGTTTGGACAGATCTTCAATAACAATAAATACCTGCTAAATAAAGGTGGGGAGGGGAAGAAACACCCAAACTTACAAGCCTATAGTAAAACCTCATGTATTGTTACATTTTGGGGAGGGGATATGTTTCCTTACCGGACAGTGTAGTTACAAGTCCAGACCGCACGTTCTGGTCACTCAGTCGCGCTTCCAATATGTTTATTAACATGTAAGGAGGACAAATCCCATGATGCTTTCATTATTTCCCGCTGTAGATGTCATTTTAGAAATACACAACGATCTAATTTGGGCATTCTGGGTACAGAACCGGACTACTTTCCTACGTGACAACCGTTACTTTGAATTTCAAACTAAAATAAACGTTTACGCAATAAAACGCTACCTGGTGCTGTTCATTCCGATATGATCAGCAGTTTAGAGAAATCTGAAGCTAAAACAGGCCTGATTTCTTTCAAACAAATTGATAAAAGCCATTTTTCCGGTGCTACTTTATAGCAGGTATTACTACAATCCCCCCCAACTTTGGGGGTGAGTGATGCGTCATATCAGACAGGACGATTCTTCGGAGTATATGACATGCACAGATATTTTTTGTCTGCTGGTAAAAAGTCCATACGCTCTAGCAATAGAAGGCTTAATGGATTTCCTTGATGTAATATAACAAAGAAATTACCACATAATTATAAATCCTTTGAATCCATTTGGAATGCAGAAAACTGACCAACAGCAAAAAGTTTCGACCCAGGTCAGCCTGCGCAGTCCGCGCAGGCTGACCTCGGTCGAAACTTTTTGCATCTGCATTAAATCTCCTTTTCACAGACTGATCTATTAATACCTGCAGATAGTTTTCCGCTATTTGTCAATTATCTGTGTGTCCAGGACCAGTCTACCTCATGATTACCAGTTCGTTGTTAAAATAAGTGGCTGCAACGAATCCATAATTATGAGATACCTTGCCCGATACAATGTATTACGGAGATGCATTAAGCCCCCTTTTACCAAAGCATGTCTCAATTATAATTTTGGAGCTTATACAGCTTGATAAAAAAGATCTTGTGTGTCAAGGGGAAAAACAGCCTGGCAATCAGGTCCTGCATTTAAGTCATTCTAATAAACAAGATACACAACTGTAGCAAAGTCACAGAAACATGTGTTGTTACTTGCCCTTCTTCTGAAATACATGGCGTTAAATAAGACATCCAGAACATTGAGAACACAGAGTGTCCATTTTGCAGTTTTACTTGATGATTTTGATTTAATAAAAAGGCTCTGTTTAACGGACTGACACCAGTCTAGGGGAAAAATGAGTGGACGTTTGTTGAAATTTTGACAGGCTGCCACCGAGCTATGAGGACAAGTCACTTCGGAAACAATAGATTGTATGTTTTACTTGTCTTCTTGAGCGCTAACTGTGTCACGTGGTTAGGGTATTTGCATAACTGGTAGGGACGGTACAAAGGTATGGTGTAACCAATGTGAATTTTTAAACTGACAGCCATGCAGGAAAACCCCAAATTTCGCCATTTCGATGGTAGATTTTTTGTGTGGCGTGGTGGTGGGGGGGAAGGGGGGAGGGGGATAGGGAATATCTCGTAATCTGACAGGGTGGACTAAAGGTTAGACATCACCTTCTGTGCAGTTTGATCTTGAACAACACTTTCCGCCAAATGTTCTTGTCTCGCGCACAGTGGCGTAAGGGTTAGAAAGTGAGAGGAAGACAAAAAAAGTGTCGGGAAATATATGAATGAATGAATGAATGAATATGCAAACGTACTAAAGAACAAATAGTACAGGATCGAATGAACAAATAAACAAATAATGGATGGATGAATTAATAACATCATTTTGTCAGGTTGGATGCCTTGCTATTTTACCTCGCTTTCAACATTTTAATTTCAGTCATATCATGGCAACAGCTTTCCTGTGTTTCAGTAGAGCTGGGCATGTGATCTTCAGTATCCTTCTTAAATTCATTTCTTTGGAGTCTGATCTTGATCTACACTATCAAGAAAGCGCATTAAGTCGCGCAAAGCAGCCTACCCTCTAATTTTTCCGCTGTTCTACAAGTAACATTCTGTTATTTTGTTACGAGTTCTGAGACACCTTCAATCGGCTTTTTTCGGTGTAGTTTTACTTGGAATCCGAATGAATAAATATATTATTCTGCGATTGGTGAAAAATATGGACGTATTTATTTGGCGGACCCCTGCCCGCCTATTTGCTGGTACATTTATCACGCCACATACTTTTCAGCATTAATTACTTCTTTTTCATGGATGAGTAAGACTAACATTGCAGCTTGAAGAATATCATTTGTAATAATTGTATGTGGTTTAAAACTTCAGTTCCAACAATATTTAACAATTTGAAAATAGAGGCAATTGATAGAGAGGTTACTTTTCACTGTTGCAATGAGGACCATTCTTCAGTTATTTCGTTTGATTTTCTCCAGTACCTGATAAGAGGATTACTTGGAATTTATCCTTGATTATCTTGCACTGAACAAAGCTCTGTGTTTTTGGGATAATATTGCAAGTAAATCCAGTTAGACTGTTTTACAAATCAATGGATGCGTAGTTCCTGATGATGAAAAACATAATTTGAATTGAATTACATGCCGGCTTAATGCAGAGAAATGACCCTTCCCTACAAAATGACCGTTATTCTACGTAGTGAAATGACCCTCTTGGGTCATATCTCTTCGTAGAATTATGCCCCCAGGTCATTCCTCAACGTAGAGAAATGATCCATGAGTCATTTTGCAGGGGAGGGTCATTTCTCCGCATTACTACGGCCACATATATAATAAATTATTACTATATTTATCGCAACATCCCCAGAGATACCAATGATAAAAACAAAGGAATACAGGTAAAAGAACCCGTCTGTTATTTGGATACCTTTAGTAATTATCTGGCAAGGGAATAATTTAATTTCCAGAATGGACCCTATTCACATTGAAGCACAAATAGAGTCTCAGTAGGCGTATTCATTTCGCTATTTCAAACACTCCGAACATGCTCTAGGTCAATGAAGTATTTCGGAACACTGTGTCGTGTTCCTCAGAACATGTTCTGACTCATCTAATCCAATCGAGGTGTAGCGTACCTGCTGAACGGTTGCTAGGTGATACAAGATGGCTGAAAGACGGATAATTCTTCATGGCAAAATTTGCAATTGTCCTTTTTTACGATATGAATGCGATAATTAGGAGCAGAGTAGACTCGTCTCAACTCTTTCTCTCTCTGCAGCTAATCATATTCTCAACTAACACAGCTAAGACAGTTGCTCTTACAACAGCCATCATGCCAATTTACTTTCATTGCGATATGGTTTAGAATAATGTTCCGAACCAATCTCCGAGCATAGTTGTTGTTCGTTACTCTCACGATACATCTTTGCAATGGGCTAAATGACAAGAATCTTGTCAAACCGAGGGAAACATGTTTTGTTACTGTTTAACTGTTTCATGTATAACATTATAAATTAGACAAAGGAAATATGATTCTGGATGCATTATAGGTGCATTCAAACTGATAAATTTACCTGTATAGAATGGAACTATTTTTTTTCGAGCTTCTTCACTTATCAGAATCTTACGCCAATTTTAACAAAATGGCAGCACCCATGAATGATGACAACTGATTTGACACAGAGGTGGATCTAAGTTTGTGAGATTAAAAATCAAGTTATCGTCTTTTAAAGATATTTAGGCTTTTTCAGAAAATCCCTCTTTTGTACATTTCCTACCACTAAGTCTGATTGGTCCCATGCCGTTTGAACAGCACACGAAACAATCGATATTGGTCTTTCTTTCACTGGCGTTTGTGTCGCTGTTTTGAGTTATGATCATGTGACGAAAATATGACGTAATGACGGACTACTTTCTGAGCCCACTACAAAGGTGAATGTGAATGATCCGGAGTGCAAGAGAGTGGTTTCGAATGTGCTTCATTCAAAACATACTTCCAGAACAGTGTACTGTATTGAGAAATATTCCTTTCGCACGTTCCAGAACAGCATTCCAGAACACAGAACATTGTGCCAGAACAGGTGAAAGGAATACGCCCATATTTGTATCCGAGTACCTCTTGCGTCGTCTACCCCTTTTTTTACTAAATAGTTTTTGTTGGAAATGGTTTTGTTTTCTTTCATCTCCTAATTAATCAAGCTACTTTCATCTTGAATAGAAGCGTGTATATACGTCTGGACATTGTGTACGTGCATGAATGATTTAGTATTTGGTTATAAATCACCATAGCAACACGGAAATGCATGATTTATTGATGGCCGTCTAAGACATTACACGTGTGGATCTGCCAGCCGTTTACAACAAAGTCGTAAACCGTCCTCTCTAAAAGTACACTCCTTTAGTCCATTACCAAACGACAATATTTTAGGCTTGTCGAAATCGAAAGCATTAGCAGACAACAAAATGAAAGTGACTGAAAATTTGAAATTCGTTTTGTGAAGAGTAGAAAACGTTGTGGGAAAATGAGAAAATGCTGGTTACCAGCATTTTCTCCTTTTCCCACAATGTTTTCTAAAGGCTTCTTTCTCAGGGTCGTCAAAGGTGGAAATGTATGGTAATGGTTAAACAGACGGAAAAATGTTAGCCTTGTTGAAATTCAAAGCACTTACGGACAAAAAGGTTATTCTTAGAACACAGTCTCATTTCTCAAAGACCCTGAAGAAGCAGCCTATTGAAAACCTTGTGGGAAAAGGAGTAAAATGCTGGTAACCAGCATTTTACACCTTTTCCTACAAGCTTTTCAATATTTTCATGGACAATACTACCATTTCAGCTACATTTTATTTGTCGTCTGCAGATGTTTTCACTTTCGACAAGTCTAAAAATGTATCGTTTGGTAATCAGTTAAAAGTGACTTGATCATTGGATTTGTCTTTTGAAGTTCAGAAAACATTGTGAGAAAAGGAGTAAATGCTGATTAACAGTACTTTCTCCGTTTCCAACAATGCTTTCAAAAAGGCTCCTTCATTAAGGTTGTAAATACTCGGGATTGTGTAATAAAGGGCTAAATGATCTGTTTACTCCAAAAACCTCGTAACTACTGCTTGAAATATGCTGTAGTTACAATGTTCATGAAAGTAAACCGTCGAAATTAATTTCCATATTACAGAATGCGAGATTTGTCCTATCTGAAGTCATCGTTAAATGTTCCACACAATTTATTCAGAAGGTGCAAACATTGGTCAGGAGAATTAAGTTTATGCATCACAGCTACAACTAAATTGTTGTCTGCTGATGTTTTAATTAAGTCAAGCTTAATTTTTTTTTTCGTTTCCTAGAATTAATTCATGTATGTCTATATTTTGTCATTGTGTATACTATGATGATATTTTGTGGTGCATTATGGGCCGGAGGCCTAAGTATTCAAATTTCCTATCTGTCTTATTTTTTGACTATCCTTTGAAAAAAGCCTTATGATGGTATTGAGGGAGGGGAGAAAACATGGGTAACCATTGTTTTTTTCTTTTCACACTATGTTTTCTATCGTTTTATTTAGACAAGTTAAATCATTGCAATTATAAACAACTAAATTGTCGTCTGCAAGTGCTTTTAATTTGGTCAAGTCTACATTTTGTCGTTTGTTAAATGTAACATAATTATATGTGTGCATATATTTTCACTCTGTACATTATGATGTTAACTTTGTACTTTGTAGTATTATGGGCCGGAGGCCTAAATACCTGAATAAATTGTCTGTTCTGTTCTATTCTGTTCTGATACCACGGTGTTTAACGCTGTTTTCAACAACATTTCAATTATACACCGCCGCGGTCAGTGCAACTTTTCACTCATTCCTAGAGTTTTATCGCTGGTTACCAGCAATTTCTCCATTTTCCCACAATGTTTTCCAAAGGCTTCTTCCTCGGGGTCGTCAAAAGTAGGGATTGTGTGGTAATGGGTTTATTAAATACGTCCACAAATTGTCAGTGTATTGTACAAATGTAAACCCAAGTTAAAAACAGATTTTTATTGATTCAGAATCCGATAAAGGAAGACTAGGATAAATGCCACTGTAAACCCTAGTTCGATAAAAGATATCCGTTACAGATTTTAGCTTAAACTCTTTACCAAATAATCCCTGGTTTTCATGACTCTTGGAAAGAAGCCTTTTGAAAACAATGTGTGAAAAGGAGAAAATGCTGGTAACCAGCATTTTCTCCTTTTCCCACATTGTTTTCTACCCCAACAAAGAGAGAGATACCATCCATTTAGCCAAAGTTAATTTGTCATCAGCGAATGCTTTCAATTTGGACAAGTCCACAATGTTGTTGCTTTTTAAAGCGTGAAATTAGTGGAGTGAGGTTGCGTAATACGAAACCTCGGGAGAATTTGTTGATTGGTTGATTGCATTGTGTTTAACGCCATTTTAACATTATTTCAATTAGATCACAGCTCGTTTCACTCGTGAAAATATTACCGACGGTGTTCAAGAGATGAAATAAATTTCGATCTTTCACCGAAAAAAAACAAATATTCCATTTATTTCATGCTTTTAACCCTTTCTGGGAGGAGGTTCATGAAAATTCAGTACAGTTCTTTTCCCTTATTCCCCGTGGCGTACTCCTCCCGCATAGCAACGTTACGTCAAGCGCGAGAAATGTAAGGTATATGACGTCATATTTCCCATCTGGTTATTAGGCACGCGCAATTTACCTAAGCAACAAGAACGTGAAAATCGGTATTTTCACTTGTGGTACCAGTGTAATATCGAAAAATATTTTCACTGCTATTTCTTGATATCCTACCGGAAAGCATGAAATAATAAATTTTGTTTTATACCAAATTTTAGCACTAGTTATTTGCTGATGGTGACCGTCTCAGCAACTTATCTGTATTTTTGAAGTTCAAACTGAATTTGACTACGAGTCATTTTAGGAAGAAGTCGAATAGTTGAATATCAGCGTCCAATCAGATATGACGTTACATTCGGTGATGAAAACATAATCAAAGAGATGAAGGTACTCAGAGCTGGGCCTTTGGTTTCGTCCAATGTGAGAGTAAGTCAACGGAAATGGATGGTGAATTTAAAAAAGAAAAGTAACATTCTGAGTTCGTTGCAAGAAACAGCCACAAATTACTCTGATTACCCATTTTGAAAATATGTACATCAGACAAATCAAACGTGGCTCAATAGATATATGTGACCCATCGCGCAAAAAGGAGCCATCTTGGAATTCTGCGTATCAATTAGATGAAAACAAATCAACGATAAAGCAGGTCAGTTTAAGTTGATAATTCAGAAATAATTGTATAACATACAGTGACCACCTTTTTAACCCTGGTCAGCCTGTGTAGTTCGTGCAGTCTGACCAGGGTTTACAATGTTCCCAGAAGGTCACATGTGTGCTTAACCCATTACCACACAATCTCTACTTTTGACGCCCCTGAGAAAGAAGCCTATTGAAAACATTGAGGGAAAAGGAGAAAATGCTGGTAACCAGCGTTTTCTCCTTTTCCCACAATGTTTTCTACCCTTCACAAAACAAATTTTATTCAGTCACTTTTATTTTGTCGTCTGCAAATGCTTTCAATTTGGACCAGTCTAAAATATTGTCGTTTGGTAATGTGTTAAAAGAGTATAAAACATTATGTTTAAAGTAGCAAATACGGGTAACACAGCCTTTTCTTCTTTTCCTCCCAAGACAAATTCATTAAGCTGAAAAACTTATCAAACTGTCTTCTCCGAGTCCTTTCAATTTGAATGGGTCAGAACTTCTGTCTTCCGGTCACGAGTTCAACAGCGTATCACGCGTGGAACCGCAAGAAAAACTCCAGAAACACTGATATAGATAAACAAAAACGCTTTGAAAAATATCAACCAAATGAACAAGCAAACTCCGTCAAGAGAGGATCAATGTTTGGGCTCGAAAAGGATTCAATATTCCTTACTATGTTTATACTGATAAATAATTCACGGAATCTTTCTCCCTCCTCAACCCTCCCTTTTCGCTTTTTGTGTAAATTTACTTGTTATCAACAATTATGCATTTTGACGACCCCTCCCCTCCCCCCCCCCCCCTAAAAAACTTACGGAGAAAATTCACGGGAAACAAAAGAAAGAAAATCCTTGTAAGCAGCAGTTTTTTAACCTATCAAAGAAAAATCCAAACATTTGTGTCAAATTAAGGCAGTAGACCCTTTACACTCCTAGTGCAACATGGAATAAGATTTCTTGATAGTTGATAAATACGGATTTATACAGATAAAATACTTTTACACATTTTTAACCGAGCAGGAATTCCTTTAATGTCTATCTTGAAATTATTTGTGGATACTTTTGTTAGTTTCCAGAAAAGGAAGGTAAATATCATCTTCCTTTGTAATGAGAATACAGTGATTTTTAAATTTGTAACTGATAATTCTAAGAAGGAAAAAAAGAAAAAAAAGGTGCCTCGGTTAAAGTAGTACAATAACACTCATTTTTAATCATAGCAAATTTTGTAAGATAATATTATAGCGGAATAAGCTGTTTTCTATTACAGGTCTTCTACCTTAAACCTGTACCACACAATCCCTTGTTTTTACGACCCTGAGATAGAAGCCGTTTGAAAACATTGTGGGGAAAAAGGAGAAAATGCTGGTAACCAGCATTTTCTCCTTTTTCCCACAAAGTTTTCAAATGTGATGGAACCCCGTTTTCAATTTTTGAGTCATATTTAATCTCTCGTCTGGAAGTGTTTTCAATTTGAACCAGTCTAAAATTTCGTCCTCTGCAATTATTTTCAATTTGGACGAGTCTAAAATTCTGTCGATGTGGTAAAGGATAAAGTTGTGTTTTCAGTGATATTTGCATCCAAAGACAATAAAGATGGCACCAGTGATAACCTGTTAATTAAATATGAGATAGTCGATTGTCTTGGAATTGATTGATCAATTCCATATTAACCCTGATACAATAAAAATGCGAAAAAAAGTTTTCGAGGCGATAGTACTAACCAATTTTTATATTTTTCAAAGGTTTTTTTTGGGGAAAAGTATGTTATTATCGGACTGTGTAGACCAAAGATCAGACTGCACATTCTGTGCAGTCTGATCTTGGTCTACACTGTCCGCAAAAGGTCAGTGAGTGTCGTTTAGCAGTCAAAGGGTTGAGGCAATTCTCGTTTATTGTACGGGTCCTGCGAGTCAATTGGTTGTAGATGGTTTATTCTGCGGGTCATGCAACCCTGTTTCCTACGTGAATTTTCATTTGTGATGAAGAAAGTTGTATATGCATATATATGAATCTATCCTTTCTTGTGTGGATTAAGTGACAAACTGACCGTTAAACATTGTTGTGGTTATTGGGATTGACTTAACCCATTACCACACAATCTCTACTTTTGACGCCCCTGAGAAAGAAGCCTTCAGAAAACATTGTGGGAAATGGAGAAAATGCTGGATACCAGCATTTTCTCCTTTTCCTACAATGTTTTCTACCCTTCATGAAACAAATTTCAAATTTTCAGTCACTTTCATTTTGTTGTCTTCAGATGCTTTCAGTTTGGACAAGTCTATAATATTGTTGTTTGGTAATGAGTTAAAGATATATTCAAATGTACTAAGTATTCCGATGTTCGGCTAACAGGATGTTCCCCGTGTTTGGTCCTTTTTTTCATGAATCTTATTACCGTTATCTGGATATCTATTTATTTTGAACTCTTGAAGCACCTGGTACATGTATATAATTGAAGAAAAAAGTTATTCTGAAACTCAGAACAAATTTTAATTCATATGTTTGACTAAACAGTTGGACGATATAGAACTACAATCAGAGTGCACGTTACACGCAAAAAGTACAGTCAACCATAATGATCATAATTATATAGGCTACTTTTTCAAAACCAACCATAATAATGGTGATTTTTTTTCTTAGATTCTACAGTTGTAAAAATACCGCTTGTATACTATGAAAGTTTTTACATCCAGCAAAACTTAAATAACTGAACTCGGAAATATATGTATTTACTTGATAAACTAGCACAAACATGGAAATTATAAAGGAGACTAAAAGAGAGAGTACTGAAGAGGAATGTGGGGTCGATGAAACTGATTGTTTGGCCAATGAAAACAGGGTTGATATGGACGATGACCAAATGAACGATATACTAGATAATACAGGTGGACAAGACGACATTCAGGAATCACGTGATATGCCGGAAGTAGATGACACACAGGACGGACATTTTAAACCAGTGCTCAATAATAATTTTATCTTACCAATGGTGAGTGATGTGAGGCTGTTGTTTGTCACAGAAACCGTGGTCTTCTACATCGAAATAGCATTTATATAGTACTTCGTTTTCTCGAAGTAGTGTTTCGCTTTATTGAAATAGCATTTCTTTTTAACGATGTACTATGTCGTTTTAACGATTTATTATTTCGTTTTCTCGAAATAGTATTTCTTTTGAACGATTAAGGTAAGACCTGTGTAATGCACTTCCGGTGAACATTGGGGAAAAATTCTAAATGGTAGTTAAATAAGGATAAATAAGGATTTGTGCCGAAATAATATTTTTGCATATTTCTAATGGATCAGAAACTCCATTTATGTCTATCTTGAAACTTTTTTTTGATACTTTTGTTTGTTTTCTAAAAAGGGAGGTAATTACTATCGCTTTTTCAATTGAGAATATAGCGGTTTTAGATTTATAAATGATAATTCAAAGAAGGAAAAAATGGAAAAAATGAAAAGGTGAAAGTAGTTCAAAAATACTCATTTTTAATTATAGCTAATTTTGCAGGATGATATTTTAGTGGAAATAGCTGTTTTCCATTACACAGGTCTTACCTTAAGGATATCGTCATTTCGAAGTAAAAAAATGTGTAGAGCATGACACCTACCGGGCTCCGTATAAAAACGAGTCAAAATTAACTTAACAAAACTCTTTACCAAGCGACAACATTTAGAACCTTTTTTTTAAAAACATTTGCCGGTGTAATGCATAGAAATGACCCTCCCCTTCAACACGACCCATTGGTCATTTCTCTACGTAGAGGAATGGCCCGTGGATCATTTCCCGACGTAGAGGAATGACCCATAGGTCATTTCTCTACGTAGAGAAATGACCTGGATCATTCCTCTACGTAGTGAAACGACTTCTGGGGTCATTTCTCTATGTAGAATAATGATCCGGGTCATTTTGTAGGGGAGGATCATTTCTCTGCATTACACCGACGTCATATACAGTATTTCAGAATCATTGGGAAATAAAATCTTTTATTTGCAAGAGTATAAGTTATCGCGTGAAAATGGTAAAAATGGTGGATAACAGTATTTCCTCCTTTTCCCCAAAAGTATATGGTAAAAATTCAAGTTCTCTCTAAAGGTCATGTAAAAACATCGTCGTTCGGTTAAGTGTGTCAAGCTATAACCACACAATCCCTACTTTTGACGACCCTGGGAAAAGAAGCCTTTAGAAAACATTGTGGGAAAAGGAGAAAATGCTGGTAACCAGCATTTTCTCCTTTTCCCACAATGTTTTTTACCCTTCCAAAATCAAATTTCAATTTTTCAGTCACATTTTTTGTCGTCTGCAAATGCTATTAATTTGGACCACTCTATAAATAATTTGTCGTTTGGTAATGACGACAACAATTTTAGACTTGTCTAATTCAAACTGTTTAGCAGACGAAAATACTTCAGTGACCCTTAAGTTTAAATTTATCTATGGAAAGAGTAGAAAACATTATGGGAAAAGGAGAAAATTCTGGATATATCGATAACCAGGGGTTGTTTGGTAAAGGGTTTAAATGATACAGAGCATAGATTTGAGCAAGTAAGCAGGCGAACTTAACGTAGCAGACTCCTTATAGAAAACAGCTATTTCCACAATAATATTATCCTACAAAATTTGCTATGATTAAAAATAGAGTGTTATTGTACCGAGCCATTTTTCCCTTTTTGTCTTTTCTAGAATTATTATTTTTAAATCTAAAACCACTATATTTTCATTACAAAGAGAGATAGTAATTACCTCCCTTTTCTCGAAACTAACAAAAGTATGTATAAATAATTTCAAGATAGGCATAAAGACATTTCTGGTCCGTTACAAATGTGCAAAAGTATTATATCTGTATAAATGCGTATTTATCAACTATCAAGAAAACTTTATGCAATGCAGCACTAGAGGCATTAGGGGGTCTACTATTTTAAATTAAAATATGTCTACATTTTGACCAATCACAAATCTCTATTTATTTATTCGTTATCAGTTCAAAAATGTAGGTCAAAACTCAGCATATTTAGCTGCATCGAAAAACAGCTGTGGTGGCAAGTCACGTATACATATGAAATAGACATGGTCTAATGTAATATCTCGCGAGAAGATAAACGAGACTTGTCTGTCAAGACGAGGCAAAAATTGGGGCAGTTTCTACGAAATGTCATTCTTGCATTTACATTAAAATATCCTTAAGCTGGTAAGCGTGTCTTATGGGCCTTTTGCGGTCAGTGTCGATCAAGAACAGACTTCACAGTACATGCAGACTGAAGTTTAAGGGCATATTTGAACTTTAAGAGCTAGCTGGGTCTCTACTTTTATTTGTAAAAATACGATTATCTTGAAGACGAAGATAGAATGACAGAGAGAGTGAGAGAGAGAGACAGACAGACAGAGACAGAGACAGAAAGGCAGCCAGACGACAGAAAAAGAAACTTGAAGTTAATTAATCACATGTCCTTTTGCATATTATGCTTATTTTCACCAGCCAAAAGTAAGCCGGTGTAATGCAGAGAAATGAGCCTCCCCTATAAAATGACCCATAGGTCACTTCACTACGTAGAGGAACGACCCTGGTCAATATTCTACGTAGCGAAATGACCCCAGAGGGCTATTTCTCTACGTAGAATAAAGACCCGGGTCATTTCTCTACACAGTGAAATTACCCATGGGTCATTTCTCTACGTAGTGAAATGATGCATAGGTTATTTTATAGGGGAGGGTCATTTTTCTGCGTTACAGGTGTATTTCTCTACATAACACCGGCCCAAGCAATCAGACGGGTTTGATCTTTCACTACATACCTTTCTGGTTCTTCAGTGAAAACAACAAAGATTTAGTTGCGGAAAAAAAATCAATTCTAAAACTCGGTCAAAAAGTTGCCCGGTTGCTGCATATTTTGTTTACTTTTTTACCTAGTTTTGAAATTCATTTTGCTACCAGCAACTGACACAAGGACCGACCATACAATAACAGATTATTACATTCAGATTGATTTCCATCCTTTTAAATGGCTTGAATTAGATTGACCGTATCACTTGTCCAAATTGAAATCATTTCCAAGCGACATATGAAATTTGTCTAGCGTGATTGAATTCGCCTGTGAAAGCGTAGAAAACATTGTTAAAAAAGGAGAAAATGCTGGTTAGCAGCATTTTCTCCTTTTTTAACAATGTTTTCGAAAGCCTTTTCATAAGGGTCGTTCAAATCCGGGACTGATTTGGAAATGTTTTAAAAAGGGTCTGAAATGGTCTTACGAACAAAGTCTGTAGCAAAGAAACAAATGAAAAAATGCATCGCAGAAATAAGGGACCTGGTTGGATTCGAACCCCGGAATTCCCGGACGAGAGGCCAATACCTAAACCACTGAGCCAAAGAGATTTCTTCCTGACGCAATAGTCAGGTATTGTATATTTAAATCGGGACGAAGCCATGAAGGAAGGAGTGGTCTCCCGTAACAATGGGAATGATAGATTTACCCTGAAAACATTGCGGCAACTTGGTTAGAGGCTCGACAACTTTTTAGATTAATGTACGACACTATAGACAAACTCCACGTGTTCCTACATTCACGTTTTTGTACGGTCACGTCATCTACAGCATATTTAATATTCCCCAAAATTTGTTACAAAGAATAAATAATATTCATTGTCAACTAAGTGGGTAACTTTTTGAATAAATTTGACAACGTTTCAAAAAAAGTAGGTCAAGTGACTTTGAACCATTTTTTATATATACATGCATGTACCAATAAACAGAACAGAACAGAATATATTATTCTTACTGATGTTCAGCGCTGGGTAAATATTTGGCAATTTTTATTGCAAGAGTGGATCAAAGTCAGACTGAACATTAAAGGCCAAGTACTGACCATAGTAAACAATGAATTTAAATTCAAACCGGACCATTTAAAAGTATTAAAGTTATGATGACGGTTACAAAATGTATTGTCCGGTCAGCCTAATTGATTGAGATTGATTAATTTGTATTGATTGATTTGAATTGATTGATTGATTTGAATTGATTGATTGACAGATTGATCGATTGATTGTTTGATTGATTTAGATAGATTGATATAATGGTGTTCAACGCCGCTCTCCACATCATTACAACCATTACACGGTAATACCTCACACATTCATGTATGTCCTATTGTTCAGCGGTACTAAGGCACCGCAGTGTTTTGCCTAAGGACACACTCCACGAGAAACCTAGTACGGTATTCCCACTGAAGCTCAAACCCCAGGCCTCTAAGTCCTACACTTTACTACCGGAGCCATGCTGGACCCCCTGATAAAGTACATCTTCGCTAGCCAAGGTGACGATCACTACGTTGATTCATAGTGATTGTCACCTTGGCTAGCGAAGATGAATAAAGCACAACTGGGACCGTATTCACTAACCATCCTTAAAAACGTTCTTTGTCTTATTCGCCTGAAATTTCTACATTTGTAAACAACACGACTTCTGATTGGCTAAACCGACGGTTTAGCCAATCAGAAGTTGTGTTACTTACAAATTTAGAAAACCTTGGACACTAAGACTAAGAATATTCTCAAGAAAAGTTGGTAAATACGGGCCTTAATTACTTTGCGCTAGCTGATGGCGGACAAAAATGACTGCTGCTTGACGTAACGTAAAATGATATAAATAGACATTTTGTCGTCACAAAAAATAAAATACATATTAAAACTTGCAAGCAAAACAAAAAAAAAAAAAGCCGGGAATGCAGGGGTGGGCGAAAAAATGTCAAGAAAGTTTTTAAGTTACTTTAAAAGGACCATGATGTATCGGTAATTAAATTTTATGGCTTACAAAGCTATGTTACATATCAATGTCACATCGCTTTAGGTTTAACATTGCGTTTTTTGCCTCTGTACTGTCTAGATACCTTGTATATACTGGATTTCAAACGGCTGCTTGAATTTTATGCAGATGGTATCATAATAGCTACAGAACCCACTAGCGCAGAGTGTAGCGTACAAGACACGGGACCAGGGCCCGTATTTACCAATCATTCTTAAGAACGTTTCTTTGTCTGATACTTCAGAATGGTGTACATTTATAAGTAACACATCTTCTGATTGGCTAAACCATTCGGTTTAGCCAATCAGAAGTTGTGTTACTTACAAATTTGGAAAAACTTGCAGAATAAGACTAAGAATATTCTAAAGAATGGTTAGTGAATACGGGCCCCGGTGTTTGCCGGTTTGAATCTTCCAGCTCGACGAACTTCTTTCCGCGAATTGAATATTTGTATAGCATTGTCTTACTCCTCAGTGTTTTGATAAATGATAAATGTTTTTAAGGATGATGTAATTCGTAAGAGAACCGTCGATTTCTGGGAAATTAGACAAATAAAAACTTTTTCACAATGATGTTGGTATGTATGTATGTATGTATGTATGCGTGTGTGTATGTGTGCGTGTGTGTAAGTATGTATGTATGTATGTATGGATGTATGGATGGATGGACCGAAAGACGGACACGAGAGAGAGAGAGAGAGAGAGAGAGAGAGAGAGAGAGAGGTGCTAGTCAATGAATTATACTTTGAAATTTCGGTGATAAATAAACGAATAAATAAATAAGTGAATTATAACTAAATGAATTAATAAATAGAAAATAAAATAAATAAATAAAAAAAATAAATAAATAGATTATAAATAAATAGATAAATAAATAAATAAATTGTAAATAAATAAGTGAATTATAAATAAATAAATAGATAAATAAATAAGTATATAAGTATATAAATAAATAAATAAATAAATAATATCAGTTTTTTTGTGTGTGTACGTCGTAGGTAATTAGCAAGGTGCATGATACCGATAAAATAGAACCCTATGTTTGACAAGGGCGGAACTCTGTGCCCTGCCACTAAACATGTTTTGATGAGAACCCACCATAACCCTTAACCTACTGGGTTAGTTAAGCCTTACCCTACTGAATACCTAAAATGAAATTTTTGAATTCGATAGTAAAATCCAAAGTTTTGCTATTTCAACATTAAGTTTCTGGAAATAATATCTGCTTATCGGACAGTGTAGTTCTAAGATCAGACTGCACGTTCTGTGCAGTCTGATCTCGGATCTACAGTGTCCGCAAAAGGTCAGTTAGTCGTGCTCCACAGCCTAAGGTTTAATGCCTCTTTGCATGCTTGGGGCAGCTTAACCCTTTACCTGATATGCCAATTTGAGGCTCTTTCATTTCAGCAGCAAATAAAGATATGATGTCAAAAATATGGACAAAATATCTGATTGAGTTGAAAACATTGTGGAAAAAGGAGAAATTGCTCGTTACGAGCAATTTCTCCTTTTCCCACAATATTTTCAAAAGCTGTCTGTTGTTGATACGTCAAAATGAGTATCTATGGAGTAAATGGTTAAAGCGTTTTATCATTAAACAATAAAGATTAGGATTAAAATTCTGGAAATCTACATGTATGTATGAATGATCTTCAATGAATTTTCCATCTGATTTATCCCAAGAAATTCTGGTTCAAAACGGACATTCATAAAATGCTATTTAGGTCTTTCTTGCCAACTCGAAGTGTCTTTTTTATTCTTGTAAAACGTTATCGCTTTTCTAAACAACAAAATGATATACTAGCAAAATTGAAAGCATTTGTAGATCTAGATGAGATACAGTACAATACAATACTTTTATTGTAAATAAAGGCCACCGGCCCAAAAATACATCATTACTGAAAATATGCATAACTATAACATAGTATACGCCCCCTTACTTAATGTTTTTATATATATGTTCTGCGCAATGTAAGAATCGGGACAATTCCGGAATTGTCCTGCGCAAAGTAGGAATTCCTACTTTGTCCGCCGATTCCGGAATTGTACCGGACAATTCTAGAATTGCGCAAGAGAGATATATCGTATCGTGGTCAGATATGGCCTGTGCGCAAAGTAGGAATAGGCGTGGACAAAGTAAGAATTGAAAGGGTAGAGCAAAGTGAGAATAGTCTAGATATTTTGCAAAGGTTTCAGATTCTGGAAATCATGATTCTCTTTTCGTTGTTTCTTACATCTTAAACTTATACTTTACATAGATTTTTTTGATAACTTCATTATTCTATGAACTGCGTTTATTCGGTATCCAAAAGACAGAGGTTTTCACGATATACAATAAAACGCATGGTATCTTATTTGTTATATCCTGTCGACCAAAATTTATTGACTGATTATACGGTGTTTAACGCAGTTCGTAACATCATTTCAGTGATATCACGGCAGCCAGGGCACCTATCCATGCTTTTCTGGGGGTATCTTTACCATTACACCGCACAATATTATTTCCAAGTCACAGGCTGCTTTCCCACATAAACATCGTCGACACAATGATGAGCAGTAAGAAAGGATTGAATCCTGTCGCAATGACTATCACCAGTCCTCGGAAAGTACCGGTAAAAATGCCGATCCGGGAATCGAACCATCATTTCCCTGTTTTCAAGTCCTGCACGCTACCGACTGAGCTTTTGGGCTCGGCACCAAAATTCAAAAATAGAATCTAGGCACATAGTTTATTATTAACGTAGCTATTTCAGCTTTTGCATGTTATGGTGCCTTTCAACGGTATTTCAGTTTGAACTTACTTCAAAATATTATGAATATTAATCCCTGTCAACCAATAGTCTCTCTGTACTAATGGACAAACATCAATAATACCGGTAAGAAAATGATGAAAAATGAAAAACAGAACTTTGCTATTCCTACTTCGCAGGCAAGAAAAAGAAAAGATTCTCACTTTGTCCCGATTCCAACTTTGCGCAGGGACAATTCCGGAATTGAACTGTGCCAGGTAGGAATTCTTACTTCGCCCGACAAAGTGAGAATTCCTACTTTGCGCAGGACAATTCCGGAATTGTCCCGATTCCTACTTTGCGCAGAACATATACATACAACTATTTCACTCATTAGTTAACATAGCCAAAATTTAACGACCATCAGACAGAAAGCTAGTAAAAACATTGTAGGAGGAGTAAAAAATACTTATATGGAACAGTTTTCTCCCTTCCACAAAGTAAAGACAAATTTTTTGAGAAGTTTGTAAGTATAATACCGAAATGAACATTGTCTAGCCGACTTAAAAGCACTTTTCTTTTTGTTGTCAATGATTTTATCCCAAATGAATCTAAATATTTTCTTCCCTAACCAAGCATTGAAAAATATCTCTCCCGTTTTAAGCCGCCCAAATTTAAAATGCAAACCTGAGAAAACAAATACAACTGTCAAATTGAACTTTGCTATGGGAAGGGTAGAAAACAATGTGGGTAAAGGAGAACATGCAGGTTACCAGCATTTTCTTTTTCTTACAGTGTTCCAAAAGGCTTCTTTCTATGGATCGGTAAAAGTGAGGATTGTGTGGGAAAGGGTTAAAGACTAACAAGTTCTTGTTTAAAAATAAACCATCATTGACGTTTAATGCCGAGTCGTGGGCCGACGTTACGCCAACCGTCGAATGATCTTTGTGTTCTATTTTTCGTAAGCTATACTGGCAACCGTTTTTCCAGTCCAGGCAAATTGTTTCAAACTTAGATTTAGCCTTTACAAAATCATTTCATTTTCTTTTTATTACTGTGATGAAATTTGCTTTTAGTAACATAAAATACAACAACAACAACAATCGTCATTATCATCACAATTTTCTTCGCTATCACGAGTTGAGGTGAAGTGAGTTATCACCATATATCTCTTAAATCTCTTACGATTCATATACCGTCGGCTTACTTCAAAAACCTCATAACTAAAACTTCCGTATTAATACAGTGTGATTAGGCTTTTTTATACCTCCACGAAAGAAAAGAAATCTCATCATTTCTTAATGGACTTGAATTTCTTAAGAGACGACTGTGCAGACCCAAGAAAAGACACACGTTCCGTGCTGTCTGATCTCGACATACACTGTTACCAATGATAAATGGCACATTCGTGACCTCGGGGATATACCACTGAACAATCGTATACATGAATCATACAGACAAACATGCTTATGACTTTTCTGACCATGTATATCCCTTCACAACACAGTCCCTAGTTTTAATGGCTTCGAAATGGAAGCCTTTAAAAACATCGAGGGAAAAGGGAGAAAATGCTGGTAACCAGCATTTTCTCCCTTTTCCCTCGATGTTTTCAACCCTTTCAAAAAAACACAAAACCCCTTATTTGAACCAGATTTACAGTGTAGTATACAAATGCTCCCTGTTTCGTGCTGTGTTAAAGTTTGTTATGTGGCGATATTTCATGTATACATGTATTCTGGTGTTGCTGCTGTCAAAAAGTTAACACATCAATGTCCACCCCCGCGTTGGAAATATGTTCTCGTGCTAAGTAATGTCTTGTTCCGTTTGTTTACATGCTCCTTTACCCCGCTTTCAACCTCCTCAAACCTAACGATAGCGAAAGCCCGCTAATTCATATCTACAATTGATTTTTTTAAATTCGGCTTAAATTCGGCTCTCGCCGGTGTAATGCGGAGAAATGACCCTCCCTCCCTACAATGACCCATGGGTCTTTTCACTACGTAGAGGAATGACCCGGGTCATTAGTCAACGTAAAGAAATGATCCCAAAGGGGTTATTTCTCTACGTATAATAATGACCCGGGTTATTCCTCTACGTAGAGAAATGACCCATAGATAATTTCTCTACGTAGTGAAATGACCCATGGGTTATTTTGTAGGGGAGTCATTTCTCTGCATTACACCGGCCGCGGATTGAACAAAGATTTACAGATTAGAACTACGAGGCCTAAACTTGACTGAGCCATAGTGGGTTTATTACACCTGCAAAAAGTATCGATTCACGTCAGCTGACCTGAGTGGACATATTTTGCGATTGGTCTATTTTGTACCTGTTCATGAACCATTCTACTGCATGGTTCAAGCTTGTTTCAAGCTGTAGTTACGAGCTTTTGGAAGTGAACCGACGTTATGGAGCCATAATTCTATGATGTCTTACATGGCCGAACGGTTTGGCCAATCAGAAGTTGTGTTACTTACAAATTTAGAAAATCCTGTAGAATAAGACAAAGAACGTTCTTAAGAATGGTTGGTGAATACGGGTCCAGAGATTGATGGTCGGGAGCCAGGTTTAGATCTTAATCCTTATTCTGCGAGATTACAAAGATACAATTTCCATTTCGATAGTATAAATTCGAACATCGCTATTTCAAAGTTATGCTTTGAGAATAATAATATGTCCTTATCGGACAGTGTAGATCCAAGATCAGACTGCACGTTCTGTGCAGTCTGATCTTGATCTACACTATCCGCAAAAGGTCATTAAGTCGCGCTTAGCTGCCAAAGGGTTAAATCTATGCAGGAAAGACTTGAGCAAGTTTGAATGTAAATATTAACATTCAGATTACACCGTGTCAAATTGACGGTTCTGTTTACCCGGAGTAAACATATTTATTCTGTCATTACCCTAGGAGGTAGATTAATATCTCCTCAAATAACCATACCCTCATCTTCGCGAGCCAAGGTTAAGATCACTACGTGGATCTTACCTTGGCTGATTAAGCCCGATTTCGAGATTCCTGCGATGCGCCCTCTATTGGATGCTGGTTATTAACACCCCCCCCTTTAAATCATATTTCTAAAACCAATGAAATATCATTTTAAAACCGCTTACGAATACACATGAAGCGATAAGCAGAAATCCACGAGGATTTCCATGTTTAACTTCTATTCGAAAGGAAGGAACCTTTTTCTGTCTTTATCAAACATAAAATGCAACTAGCGATTTCATTCGTTGCAGTTAGAGCTGGCTGCATCCAATGAGAAAGCGTATCGGGGAAATGTAAAAATCAAGCTCGATCCGCCAAGGGTAGAGTAGCGTAGCGAATCGTCAGCCTTGGCCTGCGAAGTTGCCATACCCTCCGCTCTTTTTTTTTTTGACACCAGTGCATGCATAACATGTATATGTTTTATCTAACTTTATCCACAGACTGTGAAGTCTGGCATGCATGGGTCGATACTTTTATCAGATGCATTGAACCCCCCCCCCCTTTTTTTAAAGAGTTTGGTTTATTTGATTGCACGATAACATGAGTGATACACAGTGCTGAACCACAGCCAGCCTGCATCTATTATGCAATCTGATCTAACTCTAGAATTTTATAGAACAGGTTTCGTTTTGCCGAATGGCTCTACATTTCTGTTAGTTGCGGTATGTACGACTTCCGTGACGCGAGAATGCTAATGTACAAGTATTACACACTCGATTACACACTTGATCGATGATTAAAAAAGAAAATACTTCAAACAAATTTTCGGTCAATGACTTTCATAAAATTTGAGCGTGCTTTTTTATTTCGTTCATTTTCGCTGAAATAGACTTGAGCCATGTATCTTGAAAAGGGAGTCTAATGCTGACATGGATAGGTAGGCCTACTTGTTGCAGTCCGTGCGGGCTGATACAAATAGAAACGTTTTGCTATTTGTAGATTTTTTCATGTCCAAGAATTCTTCTTCTTCCACTGAGATTCAGGGCCCGAAATCAGCAACCATTCTCAATAATATTCCGTGTCTTATATTCTAGATTTAACCCATTACCACACAATCCCTACTTTTGACGCCCCTGAGAAGGAAGCCTTGAGAAAACATTGTGGGAAAAGGAGAAAATGCTGGTAACCAGCATTTTCTCCTTTTCCCACATTGTTTTCTACTGTTCACAAAACAAATTTCAAATTTACAGTCACTTTTATTTTGTCGTCTGCAAATGCTTTCAATTTGGACCAGTCTAAAATTTTCTCTTGTGGTAAAGAGTAAAAAAGTAAAACAGCCTCTGATTGGCTAAACCATTTGGTTTAGCCAATCAGAGGCTGTGTTACTGTCAAAGTTAGAAAAGCTTAAAGAATAATACTAAGAATTGCTGGTGAATACAGTCCCCGTTCGTTGTCAGAGTAATTGCTCAATATGGATCTATAATTATAAGATGACTTAGTTTGTACAGTGCAGATATGTATGAAGCTCCCCTTTCACAGAGTGCCCATCTTCTCTATTTTTTCTCTGATCACGGTTGTGAGAAGATAGACATCAATCGAATACAACTAATGAAGCGAACATTTATTGTAGTGCATGACAACAAAACGACAACATTTTGACAGTTTCAAATCCAAAGCAATTTGAAGTGGACATATTAAATATGTTTCTAGTAATTGCGGAACTGGTCTTGCAGAAGGTGGAAATCATTATGGGAAAAGAAGAAAATGCTGATCCCCAGCATTTTCACTTTCTCACAATGTTTTAAAAAGCCTTCTTCCTATTAAAAAGTTATGGTTATAACGTGATTTGTTTTTTACAGGATAGAAAACAATGTGGGCAAAAGGAGAAATTACTGGTTAACACTGTGTTCTGAAATACCTTCTTCCAGGAGATAATTTAAACTCAGACTTATTTAATAATGGGATAAAACCTTAAACATTTAACCCTTTCCCAAACGACAAATTTTAGACTCTTCGAAACTGAAAGAGTTTGCAGACGACAATTTCAAATTTGATAAAAATAGCAGAAAGTTCTCCAAATGGGTAGAAAACACTGTGGAAAAAGGAGAAATTGCTCGTTAAGAGCATTTTCTCCTTTTCCCACAGTGTTTTCAAAAGACTTGTACTGCAGACACGTAAAAACAAGGGCTTGTTTGGGAAAGGGTTAACATATATGGAGTGCAACACGCGAAAAGGGTCATTCGGACATTTGCGTAAAGTGTCGTCTCGGATCAGCGTGTGCAGTCCTCACAGGCTAATCCGAAACGACACTTTCCGATTTTATGTGATTTTCTGTTTTACGCAAGTCTACTGTAGCACAAAATCTAATGCTGTCGTAAAGTGCCGTCTCGGATTAGCCTGCGCGGACTGCGCAGGCTAATCCGGGACGACACTTTACGCAAATGTCCGAATGTACCTTTTCGCGTGTTGCACTCCATATATAAGCGTTGACTTTTAACAAAAGATTTAGAGAAACATACTATACATATAGATCTACATGTATTTTGTAATACAAGAAATGAATATTATCATGACTAAGGTCGTGTGACGTGTACAATAACAATCCATAGAATCTAACAATAGCCCATTTCTACGATTTTACAAAAGAAAAAAAAATCGGAAAAAAGTAGATAATAAATATACGAAAATGAGAAACCACAACTTATATAATACACATGCAGCGACCCGAGAGGGGTTGTCGCTGAGCGTGAAACGGACTTGATGAATTAGCATTTGGAAATGAACTGTGGTATCTTAAAAAATGAAAATGGGAAGAATAAGATGTAAAAGTTTTAGGGAGAAGAGTCGGTTTACTTGGAAGGATTATTGAGCCTGTACCTTGAATGGAAAACTGATCTATAGATAAGATATATAACTTGTCACGGTGACATTTATGAAATATAATTATAACCTTGGGCAAGACACTTCAGTGCCCCAGCCTTTTAACCGTGAAGCCAAGGAAATAAATGAGTAAGTAAAGAGTCGCCGTGATATAATGGAAAAAAGGTTAAATCAATCGATGTAGAATTCGGGTCCCAAAATCCAACAAGCACCTCTATTTGTGACACGGTCGTCCAATTCTCTTATTGATACAAAATCTTCAGATAACCGTAAAATGTCTCCGATACAGTTTTCTTAATCCTTTATTGATCAAAGGAAATTTTCAGTTACTTTGGTAGAAGATGTAGATGAAGATCAAGCGACGCAAAAAAACTTTTCTTATATTAGATCAAAACATATTATATTATGCACATTGACTCCAAGAACGACATTATAAAGTTGCAATATTCGATTTTCTTATTGAGGCACTAACTTATTTCACTATTTTGTAAAGTAAAAGGTTACGTTGATGAAGGAACACCGTCATTTTCTGATAAAATAATTGAAACACTTGAGGGTACCGGGGTTATTATGATATTCAATGGAATTTGATGTGTCCGTTCGTTTAGTTGGAGTGATTTACTTCGGAATAATGTTCTCTGATGTGAATTTAAACGGATATTTCTGTTAAAAAGTGACAATAATGTAAAAAATCGTCTGACATTTTTATCATTCAAAAGGAGTTTTACACTCAGCGAACTTAATAAACGTCACTTTTAAGCTGCAATTCCCCGTTGACCATTTTTCTTGCATCACTGTATAGGGAAAAAAGACAAATTGTATTTTGTTTGATTTTTGCATTATGATTGATCAGTGTAAAAACAAACCTCAGCCTAAGTCTGAAAAAAGAATTTCTTGACTTGTTCTTGTTAAAGGAGCTTATCTAACATCCATTTACTAAACATTGAAAATCCTGAAACCAAATTAAAAAATATCATGCTCATTTTCCCTGATTATATGTTTGTGCAGGAGGAATTCTCATGTTTTTTTTTCTTATTGCTGACAAAATTTCATAATTCTAAGCTTCTCTTTTAAATTTGTTTTGGCCCATAGACACCATGCATGCAAAACCGATGTGTTTCTCCTATATTCTTTAAAATTAAATGCCTTTTGTCGGCAGAACGGATAATGTTTTTAATACAATACCATAGCTAAAGTCAAAATATACACCTTATCTCTGTTTACAATGTCTCTTACGTGGTCGAATTTGCAGGCGAAACGAAAGTGGCGGTTTATAAGTTTTGCTTACTATTTATAAGGTGATACGTTCTGTTGTCGATTTTAGAGTTTCACCTTAGTGCTGAATCCTCGCTGTGGACAAAGTAGAAACTGCTAATTGTCAGCACTTTCTCTCCCCGCCCCTTCCCCATTCACAGTGCTTTTCTATCTTTTTTCCATCATTTGAAATGTATGTAATTTGTCATCCGCAATTGTCTTCAGTTTGAACAGGTATAACTTTTTGCTTTTTTTTTAAGGAGTTTAAACAAAATTGGTCATTTCTAATATTTTTTCATCTTTGCATTACTAGATGTTTCTTTAAGAATATAGAGAATAATAAATGGAACAAGTGAATCTCAACGCTGGTTTGGATTTACAATCACTACAGTTACTATTCATTCTGAATGAATACATCAATCAGCTTATGATTTTTACAGGGACTTTGAAACCACCAAGAGGTTACCCTCAATGTTAACATCATGAACTATGGTAGACCAGCTTTCATTGAACTTTGAAATTGCTTTATGTAATACCTTCATGACCTATGCTAGACCAGCTTTCACGCAGTTTTATTGAACTTTGAAAGTGCTTCATGTAATACCTTCTTGAACTTTGGTAGACCAGCTTTCATGCATTTTATTAAACTTTGAAATTGCTTCATATAATACCTTCAAAGCATTGTGAAATACATAACCGATTCATTAGGTAGCAGAATCAGCTTTTGATTCTATAGAACTTTAAAATTACTGATAAACTCTAAGCATTGTGAAATACGTAGGTGATTCATGAAGTATCGGAAATGGCAGAGGCTGGCTCAACACAGAACGAGAAAGTAAGAACCTTATGTCGAATTTTGTTCAACACTGAGCCATCGGGGTTGGTTTTCACAAATTATTGAAAATAACACTCTTCGTCTTATTGTCAAAAAAATTATAACTTTTGAGATTAACTCAGGTTCTGATTGGTTGAACAATTTTGTATAGTCATCTAAAAGCTGGGTTACTTTTAAAGATAATAATGGGACAAGGAATGCATTAAAATGTTTGGTGAATACAAACTCTTAATGGCTGTAGAAAGAGACTAAAATGCAATTTAGAAATTTAGAATTGTTGTTTCATATATGCCCAAGGCTCAGAGTCACCTAATTGACTTTTTACCAAAGTACAACATTTTGAATCTTTTCTGTGGCATGTATCCATTTTCTGTGTATTAACCCTTTACCAAACAATCCCTGGTTTTTACGAACCTGAGATATAAGCCTTTTGAGAACGTGGGAAAAGGAGAAAATGCTGGTAACCAGCATTTTCTCCTTTTTCCTACAATGTTTTCTACCCTCCTGGAAACAGTATTCAGTTTTTGAGTTACGTTTATTTTGTCATCAGCAAATTCTTTCAATTTGGACCAGTCCGAAATTTTGTCGTTTGATAAAGGGTTAAATCTTGTACGAGCTCTTACGCTACACAGACAGTTTTGGTTCTGCAATTTTGTGACACTTAAATTTCTTACAAAAAAAAGATGGAAAAACAAAAAGAAAAAAATAAAAGGACAATCAAAACAGGAAACAATGTCTGAACACAATGCCAAAATGAATAGCTGCTATTGGGCCTTTCTTATTCTCAAGAGATGTTGGAGGTCATGATACTCAGGATATTGGCTATTTGTACTGATGATTCCTTTGCCATAGATTCTCAAACTTGTCTGTCTTGTATTTTTCAGGAGACAGAAGACGTACGGACTGAAGAACAAATTGCCAGCAGTGACAAAGATTTGAAAAAGACTAAACGAGTAAGCATACTTACGGTCTTTATTTCCTTTAACTTCGTTTGTTAAAATGTATGTCGTGGTTCCTCAGCCAGCTCTACCAGAATTGAATTACAGACTTTTTTTCATTCAATTAAAAAAGAAAAGATACTACTTCACGAATACATCTCTATCTGGAGTGGTGTTTTTATGTAATTTGTAGTGTGGGCGTTCTGAAAGGACCCAGGTACTATCGTGTATGCATGCGGCTGTAGATTTAGTGTACAGCTGTCAACCTAGCGTACATTTATAGTAATATATCTCACACCAATAAAATACCCGGTACTATGTCAAAAAAAAAAAACGTGCTGTCTGATATTGATCTTTATCGTCCGACACTGAATTCTTTTCCGGCATTATAAACTTCAAATCGCAAAATCTGTTTTTGTACTAATGAGAGGGAATTTCCGTTTCATTTCGAAGCTTAGGGGTAATAAGTTACTGCTCCAAAGATCCGCTTTTCAGGACTTTCAGACCTTTGATTTCTTACGAACGCGCTTTGATCTTTGCTCAATCTGTTATAAAGCAACAGAACCTTACACTTACCCACACTGAAAGCTTTCACAGATGCCATAAAATTATGTTAAGTGTCTTTGAAAGATGGCAAACAGTGCGGAAAAAGGGGATTTTGCTGGTTATTAGCATTTTGTTCTATTCCTACACTGTTTTCAAATGCCTTCTCTCCAAGGGTCGTTAAAACGCAAGCCTTTCTGGTGAGAAGTTAAATATATCTGAAACAAGACATCTACATTAACCCATTACCAAACGACAAAATTTTAGGTTTGTCCAAATTGAAAGCATTTGCATACGGCAAAATAAAAGTTTCTGAAAATTTGAAATTTGTTTTGTGAAGGGTAGAAAACATTGTGGGAAAAGGAGAAAATGCTGGTTACCAGCATTTTCTCCTGTTCCCACAATGTTTTCTAAAGCCTTCTTTGTCGGGGTCGTCAAAAGTAGGGATTGTGTGGTAATGGGTTAAATCATGTGACTGTAAATTGGTGCCAAGTATATTGATTTTTTATGAAAACCATCGACGTCACATGCATCAATTTCAGAATGGCACCGGGACAGTGGTGAAGGTCAACGTTGATTTTCTTTCGACTTTTTAGATGAAACTACATGTACATCATATTTTCTATGACGCTTACTAAATATTAATTTATAAAATCATTTGGTGATTTATTCTATATATACTCTGTTAAGATTTTAACTTTTTCTTGATCGGACTGTAACTACCGTGAACCAACAAAATGCAAGGCTAATAATAATAATAAAAATAAAAAAAGAAGAAGAGTGAGAAAGTTGCAAGGAAGGAAAAGAGAAAGAATAAAGGAAAGAGGTGTATACGTGCACTAATTTGCAAATTGCAACCATAAACGTAAAATCCTCACGAACCTGGACCACAAATAACTCAGATGTCTGCATTTTCATATCATCTCAATCACTTTGTTTTTATATGCACTTTTTTATTTTTCCGCAAAAATTACCCCACCAACAAAATTTTCATAAATGATAGACTATCTGACGTTGAAAAGTTCACACGTTAATTGAACCCACCAGAATGTTAATAATTTGGCTCTTTCTGAACAAGAAAATTTCAGACTTACCTAAATCCAATGCACTTGCAAATGATAAATTGAATATGATTAAAAAAAATTGAACTTCGTATTTGATAGAGTAGAAAACATTGTGGGAAAAGGAGAAAATGCTGGTTACCAGCATTTTCTCTTTTTCCCACGATGTTTTCCAAAGTCTTTTTCTTGTAGGTCTATCAAACTCGAGATTATTTGGTTAATGTTTATCATAATGATTAAAGATTCAGACTGTATAAAGAAGCTAGAAGTTTTGATTTCAACCCTATTTTTGACTAGCCTGTCCCACTCACTATTGGACAGTGTTCGTCCAAGATCAGACTCCACGTTGTGTGCAGTCTAATCTTGACCTATTCTATCAGCAAATACAACTCGTATTGTGCTTAGCTCTCTTAAAGGGTTTACAAAGAAATTCTTAACCTTTATTAACTCTTTATCAGAAGGCAAAATTTTTGACTGGTCCAATTGAAAGCATTTGCAGACGATATAATTATTAAATGTTACTCAAAACATACATGTTTTGAAAAGTAGAAAACATTGTGGGAAAAAGAAGAAAATGCTGGTTACCAGCATTTTCTCCTTTTCTCACAATGTTTTCAAAGGTCTTCTTCCTCAGGGTCGCTGAAAGTAAAGATTGTTTGGTAAAGTGTTAAAAGTTTATAAATTTGAGATGCTGATAACCCTTCAGTTTTTTAAATGATTGACGATTTTCATCATGGATTGAACCATATTAGATAAATCAGATATTTTTTTTTGTGCATAATTTGTAAAACGCTCGTTTTTTTTTTTAAATATTTATGTATGGCCCGACGAAATCACGTAGCAGATTGAATGTTGTGTACATAGCTAATGAGATTTAAGACTGCCTTATGCCCTCTCCTGAATGCCACATACAATATCCATACACCCTACACACTCGTCCTTACACCCGATACACCCATCTATTCACCCCACACACATCCATACATCCCACACAACCCTTCATACACCCCAAACATCCATTCATACACCCCCACGACCATTCGTATATCCTACACAACCATCCGTACACCCCAGACATCCATTCATACACCCTACACACCCATCCATGCATCCTACACAACCATCCATGCACCCCACATGCAACCCATACATCTCTCACGGCCATCGGACACCCCAAACATCCATTCATACACCCCACAGATCAATCCAAACACACCACACGCCCACCCACACATCCTACAAATACACCCATACAACTAACACACCCATCCATGCACCCCCCCACACACATCCATACATACACCCCATGAACCAAACCATACACCCCAAACAACAATTGATATTCCCCATAAAAAATTATACACCCCACACCTATCCATATACCCCAAACACCTATCCACATACCGCACATACCAACCCATACACATCACACGCCTATCCACACAATCCACACATCCATCCACACTACCCACACAACTATCCATACAACCGACACACCTATCCACACACCTCACAAACCTATCCACACAGTCTACACACCAATCTATACTTACCACACACCTATCCATACGCCCCACATATTAACCCTTACACCCCACACACCTATCCATACACCCCAAAACACTTATCCATACACCCACACACCTATCAGCATAACCCACAAACCAAGCTATACTACCCAAACACCAACCTATACACCCTGAACACCTATCCACACATCCCAAACGTCCATCCACACACCCCACAAACCAATCCATATACCCGACACTCCTATTCATAGACCCCACACACCTATTCATACACCCCACACTCCTATCCATACACCCCACACATCCTTCCATACATCCCAAACTCCCATCCACACATTTCACAAACCAATCAATATACCCCACATACCTATCTATACACCCCACACACCTATTCATACACCCCACACACCTGTTCATACACCCTACACTCCTATCCATACACCCCACACATCCATCCAGACACCACAAACATCCATATATACACCCAACAAACCGATCCATACGTCCCACACACCTATTCATACACCCCTCATACCCATCCATCTAAACGATAATCTTGTCAATGAGTAAAAAAAAAGAATACTTGGGCCATGCTCTTGCCACACGGAGTTTAATGTATCTTCGTGTTGCAGTATACCAAGCAAGTAAATAAATAATGATGGAGCCGTAAAAACTTATTTTGTCTTACAAACTACAGGAAAAACTCCAGGTAGCACGGTTCTTAGACATGGAGAAAATTGACTATTGACAAAAAATATCTACCTAGGTCAGCCTGCGCGGAGTGCGCAGGCTGACCTGGGTAGATAATGTACTTTTTTTCACATGCGTTAAACACCCTTTGCATAGACCTTGGCCCAAACAATCCCTGATTTTTACGGGTCAGGAATAGAAACCTTTTGAAAGTATTGTGGGAAAAGGAGAAAATGCCCATGCTGGCAACCAGCATTTTCTCCTTTTCCCACAATGTTTTCTACCCTATCATATAAAAAAAAAAAAAAACATTTTTTTAGCAACTATCAATTTGTCATCTGCAAATTGCTTTCAATTTGGTCTGGTCCAAAATTTGCCGTTTGGGAAAGGGTTAAAAGGCTATAACTCTTCTAGTAGTTGCGAAATAGATGACCATGTGCAGAAAAAAATATAAGTTTCACGACTTCTGTTGTAAGGAAGACTCCTGTGAAAAATTCAACCATGTGAGTGAAAAACTTAAAAAGGAGAACAGGACGTAATGTTGCGTCTACGGTCGGATAGACGGACAATCCGAATTAAAATGCTTAGAAGTCAAAATCTTGGTCCTGTCCACATTGAAAGTTCTGCATTATACCCAATTGTCTTAGGACAAGACGATGAGGACTAGTCTAATAAAACGCGTCAAAAACAAGATCATGCCCAAATTTAGCCGTCGTCTCGGTATTTTCAAAATAACTCTTGACAGCTGCAAAAAAATAAACCATACAAAGTCAAAATTCATTTTTTGTTTGAATATTCATTCTCTTTTTACAAAACTACAGGAAAAGAAGAATGGACGGTTTTACAAATTCGTCAAGAAGCATTTTCTTCACAGAAAAGGTAGTTCCAATGACGTCAGAGAAATTCACATCTTACCGGAAGGAGATGAACACAAATGGGCCCGGCGTTCGGGCGGAAGTGCTGCGTCCCGTTCCAGTGAAGAGACGATAAACAGCGAGGAGGACCGATTAGAGGTTGTTCATGATATGGCGGAAGAAGAAATGGAAGATGTTTGACGTTTAGATGTTACGATATACAGCATATTGGGTGCTATAATAAGGTAAATGACTCTATTATAATTGATTTACAATTATTTACTTTTCTTTTTATGTTATTAATTACCTGCATTTGTATGCAGGAAAATATTTTGTCGTTCGGGTGTTACGAAATACAGCATGTTGGGTGCTATAATGAGGTAAATGACTCGATCAAAACTGATTTACGACTATTTACTTCTCTTTATTCTAATGATAATCTGCATATTTGCATGCAAAGATTTTTTTTTTTTCATTTTGTCCAGGCATTCTAGTCAAGGAAATGATCTTTAACTCTTTAATTCCGTAAGCACCAAATAAACATTCTCGATCTCTTTCATTAGCTTGAAAATACGATCCCTTGAAACTGAAAATAAATTATTATCTTACTGGCTTAACTCATTACCAAACGACAAAATTCTAAATGTGTTCAAATCGAAAACATTTGCAGTGACTGAAAATTTGAAATTTGTTTTGCAAATGGTAGAAAACATTGTTGGAAAAGGAGAAAATGCTGGTTACCAGCATTTTCTCCTTTTCCCACAATGTTTTCTAAGAGCTTCTTTCTTAGGGTCGTCAAAAGTAGGGATTGTGTGGTAATGGGCTGACTAAAAAAAACGGACGGTATAGATACATGATTAGGCAGCACGTTTGTGCAGTCTGATCTTGATCTACACCGTCCGCGAAAGCTTCCTTTTTTAACTGTACAGCTAAAATGGTGGATTGTTGTTCATTATGTTTTTGATGCCTTCCTCCAAGAGTTCACACAAAACAATTGTAATAATAATTCTTGCATTAAGATACAAATTTCGAAGAAACATGATACGGAAGAAGAATAAATCATTCTTACATTCCCATTGTGTAAAATTCCACACACAGTTTATACTCAATTAATAATGCCTTATCTTCGCAAAGAGTCCTGTGTGGGTCAGAGATGACGGTGTAGAATTAGCGACCCGATGGCGTCGGGTTGGATCCACACTCGAGTTACACGGGGTTTTGCCAGTAGTGCACTTTTGTCTGGTACATTAGAGCCTAGTACTCGTGAAACAAAGGTCATAGCTTTACAAGTAAGCTGTCACTACGATACGATAGAAATACTGTTACCAACCAACCAAATACCCAACCGAGAAACAAACAAACAAACCGTTACTCCTTCAGATCTTATGGACTATGTAAATAACGCCTATGTGGCACAAACATGCAGTCTGAATTTACACCCACACTGTCAGAGGCAGCGACTTCTGTTCTCTACAAAGATCTTTGCAATCGCTAAATTTTGGTGTTAACTAATGGCTAGAAAACGTTCAATTAATTTTTGCAACAATTTATAACAGTACCTCATGTAATCCCAAGTTTTTAACGGCCCTGGAAAAGAAACATTTTGAAGACAACATGGAAAAAGAAGAAAATGCTAGTTGCTACTATTTTCTATTTCCTCATTTTTTTCTGCTCCTTTCAAGAGAAACTATCGTTTTTGAGATTGACAAATGCTTTCTATTCGGGCAGGTCTAAAATTTTGTCATTTGTATAAGAGTTTATTTAGTAGGTTCGATATTGAAGGGACTCTTAAAAACCACCATACTTTTGTTTTCTTTCAGATTCGAACATTGAGATTATTCAACCAATCATCGACCATTTACACAAAGAGAAACTCGCCATGACACCGTCCAGCATCCCGATATAGGATTGTCATCAAGAATGCAAGAATGCTTAAGTTTACCGAAGTGGCTTTGTTACATTCACGCTGTAAGCTATGACGTCAGGGATGTTTGTGTGTTTGTATGTGAGAAATTATATACAGTTCCTGATGGACAAGGAAAGTTCCCGGACCTTTTATGGCAAAAACTCGGTTGTCCAATATCAGCACAAAATTAGGAAATGACCTCTTGAAGTTGAATAGGCTAGTCAGAGTGCTTGTCGTAGAGTGGGCCAATCAAAATGCATGTTATATAGGGTGTGACTAATTTGGACATCAATATTTGTCGATGTCATTGGCCAAATTATTACTATTAACATGATGAACGATAAGAAGGAACATTTGAACTATCACGACTTACAAAAGGGGAAGAAAAAAAGTAAAATGTTTACGTTCCAATCGTGTCCTTCGTCCTTTTCGCTATACAAATCTATGTCGTGTTCTGTTTCTCTTTACTCTTTAGTTTGATATGAATAGTAATTGAAAAAGAACAGATGAATAGTTTCATGTAAATATTCATTCCCTGATGTTTTTTTCCCCATCAGTCTTGCTAGTTTAATGAACTGTAAAAAAATATCTGAAAATAAGACCCTAAAATCTTGACAATATCTGGAAACGTAAAACAACAGTAGCATGCTAGTGTTATGGCCGTACAACATACTGCAGCGAACGTTTTCTCCGATTCGTTAAACTTTGGGCTGATTAACCCATTACCAAACGACAAAATTTTAGACTGGTCCAAATTGAAAGCATTCGCAGACGACAAAATAAAGGTGACTGAAAAATTGAAATTTGTTCTAGGAAGGGTAGAAAACAATGTGGGAAAAGGAGAAAATGCTGGTTACCAGCATTTTCTCCTTCTCCCACAGTGTTTTCAAAAGGCCTCTTTCTCAGGGGCATCAAAAGTAGGGATTGTGTGGTAATGGATTAAAGTGACTCAATGCGCTTTTGTGAACTGTGTAGATGCAAGATCAGACTCCAAAGAATGAGCAGTCTGATCTTGAATCTGCAGAGTCCGAGGTGGAAAAATTGTTCCACTTAATTCGATAAATAAGAAGTAACACTTTACCATACTACAAAATTTTAGGTTAGACTCGTTCAAACTGAAAACTGCAAGCATATGTGACTCATCACGCAAAAAAAAGAGACCATCTGGGAATTCTGGGATAGTGCAGGTCAGTTTAAGTTGAATATTTAAAAATGATTAACCTATATAACAAGGCAGGATGACCATTATTCATACAGAAAATGTCATTAAAGCGAAAATTGTCATCCCTGGTCAGCCTCCACAATGCGGGGCAGTCTGACCACGGTTGACACCTTTTGCAATTCCCTGAAGGTCCCTTTTTGTGTGATGGGTCTTATATATCTAAAAGGGGAAAAACAACGTGGGAAAAGGAGACAAAACTGGTAAAAAGAAAAAAAGCTATTTCCCATTTAGATGCTTAAAACCTACTTTTCTTCATCATTAACCCTTTCCCAAACGACAAACTTTTGGGCTGGACCAAATTGAAAGCCTTTGCAGATGACAATTCAACTCATGCTGAAAAGATGATTTCTGTCTATGATTGGGTAGAAAACATTGTGGGAAAAGGAGAAAATGCTGGTTACCAGCATTTTCTCCTTTTCCCATAATGTTTTCAAAAGGCTACTATTGTAGACCCGTAAAAACCAGGGACTGTTTGGGAAAGGGTTAAGCTGCCAAGCACGACTCGAGCACCTTTTGCAGACAGTGCAGAGCAAGATCAGAAAGCACAGAATGATACGGATTAATTATGTATTGAAGCAATTCATACTGGGTATTGTACTAGAAAAAAGACACATGTATTGTGTAATCATAATAAATGATCTCATGAAATTTCACATATTTATCATCAACATTTTTTCGGTGATCTATTGTCTTTTAGATAAATTAAGATAATTAATTAATGTCACATTTTTTTCCCCCAAATTTTCTTCAAAGGCATTTTCCCCCTATTTTTATTTTTTGAAAAGACGGAAGAACACCAAACGGTATTTTTCAAAGGAAAAACGCATAGTCATCAAAAATGAGAAACGAAGACTGCTTAACCCTTAACTAGATGGTCCCAGGTTTTATAGATCAAGATTTTTCAAGATTTTTATTCATACTTATGCATATATATATGCATTTCGTAACATATAGGTCATTTAACCCTTTACCACACGATGAAATTTTAGACTTGTCTAAATTGGAAGCATTTGCAGATGACAGTTTCAATGTGGCTCATACCAAATTAGTTTTCATTGATTGGGTAGGAAAACATTGTGGGAAAAGAAGAAAATGCTGGTTACCAGCATTTTCTCCTTTTCCCATAATGTTTTCAAAAGCTTTCTCTTACAGAGGCGTTAAAAGTAACAAGACAGATATCTGGAAAAGTGGAGAATGAGCACGGACAATTAACTTATTAAATCACTGTATAGTATCGTGTACATTTTCGTTGCAGCAAGATATCATTAGACTTAAATCACTAGACTTGCCTCTATATTGATCATACAGTCAATAACAAAGGCAACTCTATCGACCCATCATACTCCCAAATGGTGTGGAATTTTATGGTTAACCCCTAACTTAAACTCTTACCAAACATTCAAGTGTTCTAATGACCCTGAAAATGACCCCGATCAGTCTGACCAGGATTGACACTTTTCGCAATTCCCAGAAGTTCCCTTTTCGTGTGGTGGGTCACAAATATAAAGTCAGACATGGTTTGCAGTGCTTTTCAAACAAAAATGGAGACAAAAACAAATCTATCAGACCTTTTCTGCTGACTCTATTTAGCATTCTAATTTGGGGGAAAAAAACGAAACTGGGCCACTAAAATTGATTCTTCATTGTGCATCAGTGTTTTCGCCACCCATCGTCTTCCGCTTGCCGTAGATAACTAGCCCTTTGCCATACAATCTTGGGTTTTAATATTTAACCCATTACCACGCAATCATTACTTTTGACGCCCTGAGAAAGAAGCCTGTAGAAAACATCGTGGGAAAAGGAGAAAATGCTGGTAACCAGCATTTTTTTCCTTTTCCAACAATGTTTTCTAACCTTCCCAAAACAAATTTCAAATTTTCAGTCACTTTTATTTTGTCGTCTGCAAATGCTTTTAATTTGGACCTGTCTAAAATATTGTCGCTTGGGAATGGGTTCAGACACCTTTCGCTGCTGTAGCTGCATTTGCAGACAGTGTAGATCAAGATTAGGCTGCACAAAACGCGCATCCTGATCTTTGGTCTACACTGTCCGCTTTACTGGTACTCAGTAGAGAAAAGGAACCATAAGATTGCAATTAAATAAGTTGTATTTCTATGGTTAAAGTTTCTGCTAGGTCTATAAGCCCCTTCAGACGTAAACAAGAAATGGGCTTTTGAAAACATAGAGGGAACAGGAGAAAACCAGCATTTTCTCCTATTCCTACAATAGTTTCTACTCCTTCGTAGAAAAATCCCTTCGTATGAGCCTTTTTGATTTTTTTTTTTGCAAAATGCGATGAATTTGGAAAAGTCGAAAATGTTGTCATCTGATAAAGGGTTAACCCTTTCCCAAACAATCCCTGGTTAGTACGGGTCAGGAATAGAAGCCTTTTGAAAACATTGTGGAAAAAGGAGAAAATGCTGGTAACCAGCATTTTCTCCTTTTCCCACAATGTTTTCTACCCCATCATATACAAAAATCATCTTTTTTATCAACTGTTAATTTTTCATCTGCAAAATGCTTTCAATTTGGTCTGCCCCAAAATATCAGAATATCATGGAAAAAGAACCAATTTCTCAGAATAAGCTGTTGCTTCTTTTCTCGCAATATTTTCATTGGCATTGAGCCCTGTATCAAATTTCATTCCACCTTTTCACCTTTTATAATTATTGAGTTTATGTATATCTATTGATGTCACGTTGGCTTTTAACCTTTGTAGAACCATAGACGAGAAGACGAGAACATCGGTGTATGTGGACGACACAGATCAAGATCAGGCTGCGCAAAAAGTGCAGTCTGATCTTGAATCTATATCGTCTCCTTCATTTGAACAAGAATGTAAAGCAACGATCTTCCTGAATTTCGCAAGATTTTTTTTCAAACCCTAGAGGGTATATATGTGGCACTTAGAAGGTCAGCCACTGAGTGAATTAGATGTACATAAATATTTGAAAGCACTGCATATCTTCATGTCTAAGTGTTTTATGGGTTGTGTAGATCCAAGATCTGAGCGTACGCTCTATGCAGTCTAATCTTGATTTTTCTCCTATCCCAAAAAATGAAATTGGGTAACATTCCGCAGGTTTGGGTAAAATGAAATTTAACCCTTTACCAAAAGAAATCCCTGTTTTTTACGACATTGAGATTGAAGTCTTTTGAAAACATGGTGGTGTAAGGAAAAAATACTGGTAACCAGCATTTTCTTCTTTTCCCACAATGTTTTCTACCATGTTGGAAACAAATTTCAAGTTTTAAGTTACGTTTATGTCGTCTGCTAGTGCTTTCAATTTGGACCAGTCTAAAATTTTGTCGTTTGGTAAAGAATTAAATTCGGAAACTAACGTTTTGATTTAAATACAAGTGAGCTATGGTCTGTGAAAGAGAGGGCTTAGCACTTGTACTTTAAGTCCGCGCAGGCTGACCTGGGTCGATATTTTTCGCCGTTCGTCAATTTTCTGCAGACCCAAGGACCGGACTATCTCTTGAATAAGTTGGTTGTTAAAAAAAGTGAGTTTAATGGATCCATCAGTATGCAGTGGTTTAATTTGTGCCATAGATCACGGAGATGCATTAAGCACCCTTTTGTTGGAACATTCCTCGAGTATTATAGCGAGTAGAGAGGCACCACAGTTCCAGATAGAGGGAATGATTTTGATTTCAAAAATGAAAATATTAATTATTCTCCATTAAACCCTGTGTTATGGGTACTCATTAGAATCGTCTCATCGAGACGATTCTAATGAGTACCCACAACATAGGGTTTGGAAGAGAAATAATCGATTTAGAATACCATCACTCCCTTTTATCTGGAGCCCTGGACGCCCTTGGAGAGAGGTGTCCTAGGTGTCCTCAGTTTCATAGAGTATGACTTGTTAACTTCATATTTCTTTGTACATTTGACTCAGAACTTCATTACGGTTGCTTTTTATACCTGAGTTGTTTTTCTTTTATTTTAGTTGTTATGCTGCCTGAATATTTTATCGAAATAAATCACGTTGTTAAAGACATTTTTTGTTATATTGCCTACTTTATCCTAATTTCTCCCTAAGTGATACCCTGGTTAAAGACCCAATATTTACCGAAGTGGACCATGATGGAGTCAATATGCTAGAAATAAAGGATAATCAACTGGTTAATTTTTTATATGAAATATATCTCACGAGGATGCGTTGTTAGGCGTTGAAAAAAAAAACGAGTGTACAGCACAGTTTTTTTTAACGCCTTACGACGCATCCGAGTGAGATATTTTTCATATCAAAAATAACCAGTTGATTATTTCATTTATTATATAGATAGATAGATAGATATTTATTTCACTTGTACATAATAATGTACATCATGTTACAATAAGTTACATTAACAAATAGCAATAGTCACAGTGACATCAATATGGATAGAGAGAGAGAGAGAGAGAGAGAGAGAGAGAGATTATTACAGTTTCTTATTCATTTATCATGAAGTAAATATAGGAAGATGTAAATAAAATACTAGTAGTATTTAATCTGCAGGAGTGTTAAATATCACTTTACTTGCCTTTAAGGTCAGTACAAACTCAGATCAGACTACACAACTCGTGCATTCTGATCCTAGATTTGTACTTTCCGCTATTAATTTTGGTTAGCGTTCCTTTTATTGAATGCAAACCTAATGAATGTGCATACCTTCTGAACAGTATTGTACTCTACAGATTTCATCAAACTTATAAATTTAAACATATTTGGTCTAACATAGTACTTTTTTTCGATATATTTCTTCCGAAGACTGTAATAAAATGGACATTCAATAATGAAATGGTACTCATCCTCTATACAATTCATATCACAATATATACAAAATCTTTCATTTCTGGGAATTCGAATTCGTCCGTGTCTTCCGGATTCAACACGTAGAATATGGGAAGACGTGCGGATTTTAGTCAAACAAATTCTGAGGCTTTTTGTTAAAATAATAGATAAATAATTTGCCATTTCAAATTTGTCTTTCAAATGACGATATAGCGGAGAAAGAACAGTACTGGTTGATAAATCTGAATACCATTTCTGTAAAAATGAATCTTTTAATCTTTGTTTAAAAATTCCTACAAAATGATCAAGGTTAACTCTTTCAGGATTCTCCCAAACATATAAAAACCCATTTTCTTCTAACAAAGATTTAACTCGTGATAACCAATTAGCTTTGCCAAAAGACATATCATTTAACATGGTTTTGTAGATGGTTTTAATTAGGATATTTTCTGACTTGATTACTTTAAAAAAGTATTTTATCATAAGAATATATCTATTTATATACAATGGATATCGTCCAAATTCTCCATAAACGGCTGCATTGCAAGTAGACTGTTTGACCCCGAGAACCATTTTACAAAATTTTAGATGAATTCGCTCTAGTTCTTTGGATTTAGTAAAACCCCATATCTGACACCCAAAATTTATAATTGGATTAACAAAGGCATCGAATAATTCTAATGAAATTTTAGGGTTTACAAAATGTTTGCTAATATTACTATATAAAACATGCATGGCCTTAAGGGCTTTTCCGACAGCATACTGATTGTTTAATAAAAAAGAACCAGTATAATTAAGAACAACACCTAAATAATTGAAATTATCAACTACCTCTATTTCGTTGTGATTGTAATACCATTTTTCATTTTCTTTTACTCGACCTCGCTTCCGGAAAACAATGATTTTAGTTTTGGATATATTTACTTCAAGGCCCCATTTAGAACAATAAGCATATAAAAGATCAAGGCTATGTTGTAGGTCCTCTTTAGAATTTCCAATTATGACCATGTCGTCTGCAAATAATAATATGATGAAACAGATTTCAATTAGTGTCAGACCACAACTATTACTATCCTGTAAATAAAGTTCTAGATCTTCTAAAAATAGAGCGAAAAGTGCTGGTGAGCTTGTCTGTCCTTGGATTACCCCTACCGAAACATCAAAAAAGTCGGAAAATGTATTGCAATGTTTAACACATGATTTTACGGAAGCATACATAGAACGAAAAATATTTAAAACCTTACCACGTAAACCCATGTTAAAAAGTTTATACCATAATGCTTCTCGGTTAACGGAGTCAAATGCCCTTTTCAAGTCAATAAAAGCACATGGCATACGTAAATTATAATTAAGAATATGTTCAACAAGATTCGATAACACAAAAATAGCATCTGTTGTGCCACACTTTTTACGGAAGCCAAATTGCGAGTCTGAAATAAAATTATTGGATTCGAACCATGATTCGACTCTAGAAGTTAGAATACTTGAAAACAATTTTCCTAGATTACTCATCAATGTAATTCCTCGATAATTTGTAGTTTGATTGGTATCTCCCTTTTTGTGAAGAGGAACTATATAACCTTTAGACCAACATTCCGGAAATATGCCAGAGTCAAATATAATATTAAACATATCTGTGAGATGACCGGAAATGATGTCACTTGACTCTATGAAATATTCGTTTAACAGATTATCACATGGGCTAATGGCCTTGTTACTCTTTAACTTTTTAATTGCTAATTGAACTTATATATACCTTATTAACATTATTTTTTTTTTAATTTTTCGAGTTTTTTAACGCCTTACGACGCATTCGAGTGAGATATTTTTCATATCAAACATAACCAGTTGATTATTTTATTAACATTATTACATGTATTTTTAATTTTTTGTTTGAAAATCGAAATCAATACTTTTGATAGAGAGAAGAAATCAGGAACATAGTGCGGATGAATACATAATTTAAAAGAACAAAACGAGACTTTAGTTCCTAAATTACGGCAGGAAGTGAAAGTGAAAGTTGATATCGTCACTAGTGATGATATCAAAATGTATTACACTGGGAAATTCGAGGATTTCACTGCTAGGTATATAGTAAGATGTATTTTTACCTTGTAAATCTATGGATTGGGCCATGCTCTGGCAAAAGGGGGGTTAGAGCCTCCCACCACCCCACTGTAATACATGATACCAAACAAACCAAACAAGCCATACAAACCATTACATAATAAAAATCTACGAAATTGATTTTGTCTAAAACAATGGCTGAATCCTGAGGTAGATTGGTCCTTTCACATGCAGAAAATTTACAAAAAAGTAAAAAGTTTCGTCCCAGGTCAGCCTGCGCGGACTGCGCAGGCTGACCTGGGACGATACTTTTTGTATATATTACGCCCCCTTAGCTCAGACAATGGTTCATATCATTCTATGACAATGTTTTACAGCGGTTGGCAACTTTTATCCTAGCTTTGTAAATATTTGCTGTCAGCGAACTTTAAAGGCTGCACCGAAACACGTTTTCATACTCATAATAACATCCATTCTTTTAAGTTGCACGAATTAAATTGGTCTGCATATTGAATCAAGAGGGAAAAGAAGAAGAAGAAGAAGGAGGAGGAGAAGAAAACAACAACAACAGCAACAACAACAACAAAAGGAGGGCAGAGGAAGACTTTAGAGTTTCTGACCATCCCTTAGACCAAACAGTGCCAAAATGAACAAACTGGACAATTTGAGTCTCGAGAAAATTGGCATTTTATTGCTGCTTTTGAACAAATGTCTCTGCACAGCGACCAGTGTAGATCTAAGATCAGACTGCACGTTTTGTGCAGTCTGATCTTAATCGACACTGGACGCAAAAGCAACTGAAGTTAAAAAAAGGTGCCGCTCAACAGATTAATAGATTCAAGAACATGATCAAAAGCCCTTTAAATTATCATTCAAATACATAAATATTCCTTTTATATGATACATCTTTGATATTTAACTTTTCTTCCAATAAGTTTATGCATTATGATTAAAATAATGAACATACCAGAGTAATTATAGATTTCAAACGGCATGGCTAAGTCGATGTAAATGATTTCTTAGAAGTTAATCAAATAGTTTGCATAAATAAAATTTGATTTGTTTCAAGTCGTTTTCCAATTGTAGATCTAAATCATATCTAAGATCCGTATCATGGCGGAAGTTCACTAATTCAGGACTTTCTCCAGTGCTAGGATAGTGCACAGCAGTGCCTTGCTCAATATCAACATCTTTGTCCATACCATGATTTCCTCATTTCAAATACAAAACACTAACTTTTGAAACCAAGGGGTTCCAATCAGAACGATAAAAAGCCAAAACGCTATTATGTAGACATCACGAAAAAAAAAAAAGCAATTTTGATTGGGGGAAATTACATAACTGGGAATTTTCTCTCCTCGCCACAATGTTTTGTCATGCCTGATACTATAAAAGCGTTTTCAAGACGAAGTGGTTTACTTCAAGCCACAACAGAAGCGGATGTGACTAAAAAAAAAACTTGAAAATGCGACCCTTCATGCAAAAAAGGGACCATCTCGGAAGTGCGAAAATTTTCAACCTGGTCAGACTGCGCGAATTGCGCAGGCTGACCAGGGTCGACAATTATCGCTTTTATGACTTTTTCTGTATGAAAAATAGTCATTCTACATTATTATACGATCATTTTTGAATAATCAACTTAGATTGACCTACACTATCTTAAATCTGTTTTCATCTTATTGATATACAGAATTTCCAAATGGTCCCTTTTTGCGTGATGGGTCATAATTTCAATCTCTTTTCTTGAAAGATAAACATCTTCCGTAACGGACTATGTAGATCCAAGATCAGACTGCACGTTCTGTGCAGTCTGATCTTGATCTACATTGTCCGCAAGCGGTCAGCGAGTCACACTTAGTAGCCGAAGGGTTAAGTCGTTCTCTCTTATGTTCAACCACGTTAGAAAAATACTGAAGGAAAAGCAGAAATGGCTTCGAGTACTTCCTGATTTTACCTCCATGTTTTCATATGTATACCTTAATATGGACTGAATCTTTTAATCTTCTTTTCAGGAAGGAGGATTGATAAAAAGTTTGACCAGAATTTGATTTTGCCGATTAGTAATTGTGCCACCGCATGTGTGCCGTTAAAATAATTTAATTCGCTTTTAAAAAGTGCCTGCGGAGGTAGCCATATTGTTTACTAAACAACTGGTTTGTATTCTCTTTTAAAGATACTGCACTTTCATCATCAGATCGAGCCCGTAACAACTTTTTTTTTTTCTATTTGGTCTGCCGGATTTTTTTTTGTTCTTTAACATGTAGAATACACAACTTTCATTACCAGATCGATAAGACCAGGTCGTTTCGCAGATGGCCCAAAGTTTAAATATTTGTCATGTAGCATGACCACGTGGACCTGGTTTGTTTCAGTGATGCCCTTGGTGCAAAAAAAAATAACCTGCTGTAATGTGCCCTGTTTCAGAAACAACTGATTTGCGGCGCCAGTGATATTATGCATCAATATTTTCTTGTTTATTCTTCAAAAACGTTTTTTTGAAACGAAATGCGCAAGCATGCTTGTCATGGAAATTATGCAAACTATCTGGTTGCAAATGAGTTTCTTCAGGAAGCTTGAGATTCATCGAGATGCTTTAAATATCTAAACGGTGTCGTTTTAATTACAAAATGTCGTATAAGTTGCCCTCTCGTTCTTCAATCTTTACCTGACAACGAAACTTTAGATTTGGCCATTATTTAAAGCATTTGCAGACGAAAAATCAGCTGCAATGATTGGGTTTGCCTTAGAAACGAAATAAAACGTCGTTGGAACATGAGAAAATTCTAGTTTATCAACATTTTTCTTTTCTTTTCTGCACAATGCTTTCAAAAGGGTCTTCCGCAATATTAGGTTCAACAGTAAATTTATTTGTCCATTAGGCTACGTTGTGCGATTTGCTTACCTTTAGTAGAAATTTTAGATGAAGCTCAGACAGCGGAGAACCTGTGCAGACTGATCTTGGATATACACTGTACGATAAAGAGATATTTTAAAAAAAAAAGCAACATTCAGGTTGTATTCCTTTCGACTTGAAAATTCTATTTCACTTGTTTTGCAGTTTAAGTGTTAATAAACTCCGCTTTTCAACTTGTTGCCTTACGCTAGGGCAAAAATAGAAAGAAAAAAAATGACGTCATAGAAATTTATCATGACAGTAAAAATATCAAGCATCACATCAACTTGATTGAATTTCATTTGAATATTGATGACACTGAACGACATACAAATTTGTGAATGTCACATATTTATTGCCCATTAAGAGTCCCTTTCAAACCTAAAATTGACATCGTCAGTCAATAAAAATCTCGAATATTACGACTAGATTATGAATATCTTCAAATTATGTAGATATTGAACAAGGGCGTCAAAGAAACAGTGAGAAGCCTCATAGCAGTCAAGTGTCACATATTTATTGGAGGGGTCATCAAACCTCTCCAACAGTGGTGAGTTTAAAAGTCAGACTGTCACCGAATTTGCTGTGTCTGTGTAAATCCATTTTTCCTGCGAAACTGTTCTGATACACAGTCTGTATCCTCATAAATAAATAAATAAATAAAGTGAAATAAAATTAAAAGAAACAGGAAAATTAAAAGATGTTTTTTTTTTTGTTTTTTTTTTCTATATGATGAATTTCAGAAAATATTTGTTGTATTAATTTGCCATGCCTCATTAAGCAAAAAGATCTAAGCAGAAGAAGAAATAAGAATTTCGTTTAAAAAGAGAAAGAAGACCGCTGGACAAGAACATGCGACTCGAAAACTCTACAAGAAGGTAAAATGACCGGCATGTAAAGCGTATGAGGTTTCTACGAGGCGGATTTTTACTTGTTTGTTTACATGTACCAAAATATATTGAAATTATGAGTCAATAAATTATTTTGAAAACACATTGACCTCTCCTAGCTTCTTCTGCAAAGAACCCAACTTGCTTTTTTATTTCACTATATACGAAATACAAATTCAATGAAACGACATAGTCATTCGTTCTGACCGAATATCATTCCAAAAAGATGAAATGATAAATCGTTTAAACGAAATGCACATTTGTTTTATCGAGAAACAATTTTGAGAAAACAAAACTGACATTTTCGGAAAACGAACCATTGTTTCTTGGTATCAAAATATAATTTTGTTCATTATCATTTCATTTTTTCAAGATAACAAAATTATCATTTTGCTTCATTAAAACAGAATTTTTGGTTTTAATGGATTGATCTTGAAATCACTTCTTCGAAATAGTATTATAATCCTGTAATGAATGGATATATCATTTTATAGAACCAATATTTCGTTATAATTTCAGTCTATAGATTAGGTATGTCCTAATACGGAATTGACAAAAATCATTTTATCGATTTAGTATTTTGTTATGACACACCATTTTACCTTATTAGTATTTCATTATAACGAATTGATCCATAAATTTTATAGAATAAGTTTAACATTAAAGGAGTTGATCCATTACTTTATTAAATAAGTACTTCGTTACAAGGAATTGCTCAATTATTTTATCGATTTAGAATTTCTTTTTAAGAATTGATCCATCACTTTATTTAAGAAGTATTTCTTTACAACTAATTGATCTATTATTTCACTTAATAAGTATTTCGTGATAACAAAATGGCCCATTATTTTACTGAAAAAGCATTTCCTTTTAACAAATTGATCCGTCATTTTATTGAATAAGCATTTCATTATAATGAACTGATTCGTCATTTTATTGAAAAAGCATTTCGTAATAACGAACTGATCCGTCATTTTTATTGAATAGGCATTTCATATAACGAATTAACCCGTCATTTTATTGAATAAGCATTTCGTTATTAAGAATTGATCCGTCATTTTTATTGAATAAGCAGTTATTTATGACGACTTGATCCATTATTCTACTGAATAAGTATATCCTGAATTGACCAATTATTATATTGAATCAGTGTTTCATTGTAAGGATCAATCATTTTAGTAAATAAGAAATTCGTCTTATAAAATAAGTATTTAGTCGTAAGGAATTGGTCAATTATTTTATTGAATAAGTATTTCGTTATTAGGAATCAATCCATTATTTTATTGAGTAAGCATTTCGTTACAATGAATCGGTCCATTAATTGAATAAGTATTTCGTTAGAAGTAATTGATTATTGTTTAATCGAATGTGTATTTCGTTACAATTGCTCTATCATTTTATCAAATGAGTATTATGAGGAATTGATCCATCATTTTATCAAACAATTATATTAAAACGAATCGACCCATCATTTTAAGGAATAGCTATTCGATATGAGGAATTGATCGATTGTTTTAATGAATAAGTATTCCGTTATAAGGAATTGATTCATCATTTTATTAAATAATTATTTCGTTATTGAATATTCCACTATTTTATTGAATAAGTATTTCCTTAAAAGGAACTGGTCCATCATTTTATTGAATATGTTTTCGTTATAAAGAATTGATTCATTGCTTCATATAATAAGAATTTCGTTAATAGAAATTGATTATCATTTTAATCGAATGAGCATTTCGTTATAATGAATTAGTGTATCATTTTGCGGATTTACCATTTCATTAAAATCAAATAGAATATGTGTGGCAGGTGACAACTGCCGGTCTTCGTAAAGTATTGATTTGACAAAAAGAACTACATGTATATCACAAGATATCACTTTCACTGCCAAATAGTGTACATCTTTGATCAGACTATACGTTGTAAGTACTTTAATTTTGATCTACTTTGTTCTCAAATCCTACTCTTTGTCACTCTTAAAATTAACATTTTTAGTGTTATTTAAAATTTTTGATATTTGTTTTCTCTATATTTGTCTTATAACTAAAAAAGGTATTGATATGTAAATTCATTCATTTCATGTGGATATAAATAACTTCTGCAAACGGCGCACATATCGCTTCAAGAAGACAAAAAAAAAATGTCATAAGTCATCACACTGTAATAGTATCTTTCTTTTTAAATCATAATAAAACTAATTACACATTAAACAGATGTTATGTGTGTATAAAAATAACTCTAGAAAACTGCGAGGGACCAAAAATGCCTTTGTATTAATAAAGGTAGCTTTTGATCATTTTTCCAAACAGTCTTGACTTTTAACGACCTCAAGGAGGAAGACATTTGGAAACATTGTGAGAAAAGGAGAAAATGCTGGTTACTATATATAGCATTTTCTCCTTTTCCCACAATGTATGATAATTTTTGAAACGGTAATTTCTATCATTTAAATCAGTTTTGATATTTTGTTTGCAAATGCTTTCAGTTCGGATAGGTCATAAGGTTTGTTGTTTGGCAAAATGAAAAATCCAAGTAAGGAAACTACTGATGGAAAGTATTTTGTTTTTTGAGAAGGATTTCTTATTTAAAATTTGACCTAATTGAACGATCTTAGCTAAAAGAAATGCAGCACTATATTTTCAGGTTCGTTGAGATTTACGTGACAGCTGTATTTTGTTCTTTACTCTTTCCTCCACAACAAAATTCCAGACTTATTTAAATTCAAGGCATTTGCAAGCGACAAAACAAGTATGGTCACATGATGAGTTTTGGTTTGAAAGATAGAAAACATTAAGGAAAAAGGAGAAAATGTTGTTACAAACATTTTTTCCTCTTCCCACAATGTTTTCAAAAGCTTTATTTTTTTTCAGGGGCATTGAAACTTGGAATTGTTTGATTAAGGATTATAACTTCAATTCTTCATTCTTACCATATAGCCCCTTATAGTACAACCCCGATGAAGAAGGCTTTCTAAAACATTGTAGAGAGAAGAGAAAATGTTGGATATCATACAGTGATACGGTAAAATTGGAAGTCAATAGACAAAACTGAGCAATGGGTATATGAAAAATATAAAGTTTATTTCATCAGTTTGTGGTTAATATGGGGAAATATTTGCTGAAAAAGGCAAAGGTATACGAAAATAACGAGTGCCGTAAGGCACGAGTTATTTCGCAGACCTTTCCCTTTTGAGCAAATATTCCCCCATACTAACCACAAGCTGATGAAATAAATTATATGTTATATTTCCTCTGAATTTTTGTCAACGAATGCCACTTTTAAAACGTGTGATCTCAAGATTTGTTCAAGATTTTCTGCAGGAGGAACATATTCACTATGACGAGTAAATAATCTCCCCAGCTTAAATTACGACATTTCTTTACCCATGACATATCTAAAAATAGACACATAAAATATAATATGTAAAATTAATGTACAATAAAATGAAATTCTTGTTATTTTGCATCATAACAATACGATTAATAGAACTATAAAACAATGGTCAAAAGACTTTTAAGAAACACATATCAGCGACTTTAATCACAAGATAATTCTTTCCATACAGGATAATGCTATAAAATAATTTTCTGCTTCTAATTTCATTCAAACTTAAAACTGTAAAATCTAAGAACAAGCAAATCGATTTGGTTTGCACAAAAGATGATTGTATAGTCTTGACTACAAATACCTTCTTTTGATATGCCACACAGACTTTTAAGAGAACCTGAAGTGCCTTTTTTTTTTTTTTTTTCATTAGATTTGGAAAAAAATATCAACAAAAATGTCAACAACAGACTAAAAACAATTGAGTTGTTTAACAAAAGAACATACAAAACACATTTCTTGATTTTCTTCCTAACATGGCTTAGCAGCATTCAAAAAAAATGGGAAAGTATTGAGCCATTTTGTCTGGTAAGAATGTAACATCATGGTTTTCAGAGCACCGACAAAGACTGAGTGTTTAGTGATATGAAAGTTTTGATTTCATTATTCGTGTGTTCCTTTAAATGTTTTTCATAGTATACGATAGTATCAAACGATTAAAAGAAATCATCACCTGATTTGGCTTCAACATTTTTAACCCTTTGCCAAACAGCACCGGACTGACTTTAGCCACCCTAGAAAAGAGACCCTTTAAAAACATCGTGGAAAAGGAGAACATGCTAGTAACCAGCATTTTCTCCTTTTCTCAGATTTTTTTTTTTTTTTTCTATCAATGATCAAATAATCAAATGATGAAATCGTCATTGAGGCAATATGCGATTTGTCGTCTGCAAATGCTTTCAATTTCGTTCAGTCAAAAATTTTGTCGTTTGGCAAAGAGTATTTGGGTTTATTTCATGCTTTCCGATATGATATAAAGAAATAGAGATGAAAATATTTTTCGATATTCCACGGGTACAATCAGTGAAAATACCGATTTTTACATTCTAGTTACCTTGGTAAAATGCGCCTGACTTCACAACCAGATGGAAATGCGACGTCATTTACCTGACGTAATATTGAGAGGGGTACGCCAAGGGGAATAACTAAAAAGAACTATACTGGATTGTGATAAAGGTCCGTCATAAAGAGTTAAAAGCATGAAATAGAGGATATTTGTTGTGTGTTTTTTTTTTGGGGGGGTGAAAGATCGAAATTTATTAGATCTCTTGAACGCCATCGGTAATAGTTTCACCCGTTGCTGCGCCAGCCGTGAAAATATTACCGATGATGTTCACTTGATGAAGTACATCTCGATCTTTCACCTTTCCACCCCAACTCCAAAAGTTCCCCCAACAAATATCCTCTATCAATGCTATGAATAACATCTAACACCTAGTCGATTGATTTAAGGGTATTGCCGTATTGTAACATCGTATTGACCTAGTTACAGATATGAGACCTGTTTGAGTTGATCTTATCTAAAATGCCATATATTATTTTTTTTAAAGCTATTAAAGCTATTAACGGAGTTGGAAGTGATTGCAGGAAAAATCAACATGCAGTTAGAAAGCTCAAAATGACCCTTAGATTAATTGATTTGATGTCTGGTGTTATTTATTGCATTCCTTAAACGCTTGGAAATGTTAAAGCCAAATTGGATGAATATTTCGAAAGTTTATTTATGATGACCCACTCTCTGAGCAGAAGAAGAATTAATTTGTCTTCATGATGCATGACACCAATCAGGTCATTACATAATTATAGATCTATAAAATCCATTTTTGTGTAACGACCGACCACATCATGAAACAGACTGGTCCTCGGACACGCAGAAAACTTACCAGTAACAAAGAGAATCGATTCAGGTCAGCCTGCGCGGATTGCGCAGGCTGACCTGAATCGATACTTTTTTGCAGATGTATTAAGCCCCCTTTTCACAGAGCATGGCTCCTATGATGATATCATAACGTCATAAATCAAATACCGTCGTCGTGAACTTATTACAGGTCCGAGGTATGTGTTGGTCAAACTTACAAGCAATAAACTTTATTTCTTATGAACTTTTAAAATCGTTTAAAGTGACTGCAGGAAAAGTCAGATAGTTATTTTAACAGGCAGTTAAAAAGTTCAAAATGACCCTAAGATCAGTCGTCTTGATGTTCGATGTTATTTATTACATTCCGTAACACTTAGAAATGTTTTAGACATATTAGATGAATGTTTCTAAAGGTTATTTGATATTGGTTGACTCAAACTTGTAAATCTACAACATTTTGAGTCATGCTCTGGAAAAGGGGGTTTAATGCATCTCCGTGATGAATTATACCAGGGAAAGTCATCACATAAAATCACATAAAAAGATAAGGATCCATAGAATACATCATGTCTAACAATTTACTGAACTTGGAGAGAAATCTATAATGTAACATTATAGTTTTAATCTGAATACAATATTTCTTTTTGAAACAGAGAGATAGAAAGAGAAATAGAGACAGAGAGACAGAAAGACAGAGAGAGACAGAGACAGAGAAACACAGGCAGAGACAGAAAGACGGTAAGACAGACAGAGAGAGAGAGACACACACACACACAGACAGAGGGACAGACAGAGACAGAGATTCTTAGAGACACTTCAGGCATAGACAGACAGACAGTAAGACAGAGAGAGAGAGAGAGAGAGAGAGAGAGAGAGAGAGAGAGAGAGATGTAGAGCAGAAGACAGAGAAGCAGAGATACAGATAGAGACGGAGAGATTCTTAGAAAAGAGAGACAAGGAACAAGAAAGAAAGAGAGAGAGAGAGCAGGAGGCAGAGAGACATAGAAACGGCCAGAGACAAAGACAGAGCCAGGGACAGAGATTCTTAAAAAAGTCAGTAACCTTTTGTGAATGTAAGCTAACATTTTCAAGGAAAATAAGAATTATGTTTAACCACGTTCACACCAAAGACAACACCAGAAGTATTTATGGACAAAGTAGATCAAGATGAGTCTGATCTCTGACCTACACTGCCACTACTTTATTCTGGGTTCTTACTGAACTCTCTTGCAAAGAACCTTTATTTGTAGGTTTTGAGAAAATGTTATTTGTTCATTCAGTGAAAGAATAAAGAATGAATAGGCCTCATGAACCTAACGCGCCACGCAGTCTACTTGTGGGCGTCAACAATTTTAAAAAGTGACACAGAGTTAATTTATTAATTATACTCGCTTACCAATCTTTGTTCGTCGACTGATCCCACTTCTGTATACAGGACATTAACCTGTCACACAAACGATACAATTTTAGACTTGTCCAAACTCATTCTTAGACGACAAATGACACTTTTCGAAAGCCATATCTTCGACGAGAAGGCAATAAATGTAGTTCCAGTTTGTGTCATCTATATAATCACTGTGGTCTAATACTCCAAAATTTTCAAAATTTGAAAGCAACAGAACTTCTGATTGGCTAAACCAAATGGTTTAGCCAATCAGAAGTGGTGTTACTTTCAAATTAAAAAGAATAGAAATAAAGGCTTAGAACTTTCTAAAGAGTCGTCGGTGATTACGAATCACGATAAAAAAAGAGTTTGAAGATGTAGCAATTCAATCAATTACAAAAATGTTCCATTCATGTCAGACGGCACAAACTGCACACTGTACTGCGCAGGCTGACATAGTCGATACTTTTTTATGCAAATGCATTAAGCCCCCTTTTCACAGAGCATAGCTCAAATGTATTATATAAAAAAAAAATCCAGTATTTCTGATTCAGTCATAATAATCTAAAAGATGATTCAGTCAAACTAAATTGCCTGAATTTTTTTCTGTGGGGTAGCTGGCTTGCCCAGAATGACATGGGCTACATTTGGAGACTTAGCACGTCAAGAATATACTGCCCAAATGTGTGTTAGGAACCTGGGTCTACACTGCTTGCTATCTTGAGAGATGTTTTGGACACGTTGTACTATAGAACAATAACAAAAGCTGTAACGATTCTACAGAATGTATATTTCCTCCATTTTTCACTTCAAATGCAAAGAATCGCCTGATGCTAACCAATTCGCAAATGATAACGGCCCATAGATACATTTAACCCATTACCACACAATCCCTACTTTTGACGCCCCTGAGAAAGAAGCCTTTTAAAACACTGTGGGAAAAGGAGAAAATGCTGGTAACCAGCATTTTCTCCTTTTCCCACAGTGTTTTCTACCCTTCCCAGAACAAATTTCAATTTTTTAGTCACCTTTATTTTGTCATCTGCAAATGCTTTCAATTTGGACCAGTCTAAAATTTTCTCGTGTGGTAAAGAGTTAAGTTTCGGGGAGAATTAAACCCGAGACCTATCGGTACAAATTGTGGAAAGACTACCTTATTTTACGAGGTCGCGTGTTTGATCTTCCTTTTATATCTGGCTGACGTGTTTTTTCCATTTCTAAAAGAAACCCACTAAATTGAGCATTTAGAGCATAGGGTGAAATATTTCTCATTTAACTGATATCATAAACCATCCATGTTTATGGCATAACATGTCACTTGTAACATGTTGGAACGTGGAGTGACATCCCTATCGCCTCGGTGCTTTTCGGCAAATTCCGTGTAGGTAATTTTTCACCTCGTTTAAATGGTAGACCTCCGGACGTTTGTGTAAAAAAACTATCGGGATCAACGAGAGGAGCCGAATTTGGACAAATTAAATGAAGGTCAGAGTTGAACACATTTATCTATCCATGTAGCAAAGATATCATCTGCTTAATATTATAATGTCATGGCATTTTAAAACCCGAATGGCTTTTTCATTACGCATTTGTCTGGTTTAACTATAAATTTGGAGACGATATGCTTGTTTGTCTGCGTTAGACATTTGTTACGATTGAGAGAAACGATTGGAATGATGACAGTTGGCATTTATCAAGGCTAGATAGAGTTAGAAAGGCTCGGATAAATATTCCTGTGATGAACTCTAGTGAAAAATTAACTCTTTACCGGATGATAAAATTTCAAACATCAGAGCTAGAGATAGACGGAATGATTTAAATTTCAGAATTGAAAATGTTAATAACGCTCCTCCAAACCCTATGTTATGGGTACTCATTAGAATCGTCTCATCGAGACGATTCAAATGAGTACCCACAACATAGGGTTTGGAAGAGAAATAATGGTTTTAGAACACCATCAATCCCTTTTATCTGGAGCTCTGAAACATGCCTAAATTGAAAGCTTTTTGCAAACAACAAATCGAATGTAGCACAAATCAATCAACGGTATTTGAACATAAGGGAAATATTGGTGGCAACAGGCAAAAATGCCTAAAACAAGCATTTTTATTTGTAAATAAATGTCTTGAAAGTTGTCTACCCAAGTTCGATATCGTCGATGTATCTCATTTCAAGCTGTTTTTGTGACGTTTTTTTTTTTTTAGTAAACCGACGATATATTGCCTGAGCCCTGAAGTCTTGGGGCGTTCCATAGTTGTCTTTCAATATCACTGATGGCAACGATAAAACAGCTACCGTTAGATTAAGATGCTTTCTTTAACTATTATTTTTTTCTTATTTTGAAGAAAATCAGTGATGCATCGACAAGTAATCTCGAATTACAATATATTAGTTTCCAGTCAATCATTAGGAAAACAGGATTTGTTTTGTCCTGGATCTTGTGCTATAACACAACTAACAACCTTCTATAGCGTAGCCCATAATGGTCAAGCGATGGCGTCGATACATTGATGCACAAAGTTTGTGGAATGTTTTGAATTCTATATCTTACAAGGTCAATAAAATTTACCTTCTCCTTTCCAAAAAGAATTTGAAATATATGACAGGGCGAGGAAAAGTCCCCATGTCTAGCCGTTTGTTTCTCTTCATTGGAACATTAAATACGTTTTATGTCTTCACTCGGCCAAAAAAGTCTTTGTTTCAAATGTCAAGCCAATCCAAATCCAGCATAAGAAATGAAAAAGGAGATTTATCAAATAAATTTCAAGTGCATTTATTTCTAATGTGCATCGTTACTACAAAACATCTGCACAAACATTTTCCGCATCACTATCTCTGTTATTTACCAAACGGCAGCATTTTAGATTGGTTAAAATTGAAAGTTTTTTCAGACAACAAATTGAGTGTACCGTTGACGTTGACAATTTGTCGTTGAAAGGGTATAAAAAAAATTAGGAAAAGGAGAAAATGCTGGTCGCCAGCATTTTCTCCTTTTCCCTACATGTTTTCAAAATAAGTGGGGTTTTTTTTCACATTTACGTTAAAACTCAGGATTTTTTGATAAAGGGTAAAAGTATTTCTATGCAAAACGAACAAACTCCGTCGAAACTTTAACTTTACAAAAAAAAAGACCACACACACAAAAGACATCAGTGCTCATCATAGAAAAAAATTACTAATGCAAAAATACTTTTTTTTTCCAGGGTCGAAATAGTGGGTGGATAAAATCCTCCATTTTATTCCCCATTTCGTAGTTGGTTGGTCATACCATATTCTTAGAAGATTCGACCTGTCTGGTATGACCCATCACCCATCCCCAAATACCTGGGAAAAGTAGGGCTTATACTGAAGCTATTACCCAAGCATGTAGAGGCCCAGAGGAAGACGCATCCTGAAAACATTGTGGGACAGGAGAAAATGCTGTGAACAACAACGATTGCAGCAACAGAGAACAATTACAAAAACATCAGCAATAATGATAAACATATCGGCAACAGCAACATGTCAATGACAGCCTTAAGACAAAATTTTCTACAACAACAGCAACAACAATAACAACAAGAACAACATCAGAAACAACTGCAACAACATCAATAACAACAAAAACAGCGTCAACAACTACAGGAAGAACGTCAATAACAACAAGGACAGTCAACAACCAAACCAACAACGTCAATAACATCAAGAACAACGTCAACAACCACAGCAACAACGTCAATAACAACCAGAACAACGTCAACAATCACAGCAACAACGTCAATAACAACAGGAACAACGTCAACAACGATAGCAATAACGGCAATAACAACAGGAACAACGTCATCAACCACAGCAACAACGTCAATAACAACAAGAACAACGTCAACAACCACAGCAACAACCTCAATAACAACTACAACAACGTCAATAACAACAAGAACAACATCAACAACCAAAATAAAGGTAATAACAATCGCAGTAACGACAACTTCAACTGCAGTAACAACAGCAATATCAACAAGACCCACAACAGCAACAACAACTACTTCAACATTTATTACAACAATGGCTGCATCAACAACAACCGCGGCAACAAACACGACTAAAACGTCAACAACAACCGCTGCAACAAACACGACTTAAACGTCAACAACAACCACTGCAACAAACACGACTAAAACGCCAAAAACCGCGACATCAAAAATGACTGAAACGTGGCAAACAACCGAAGTAACTACAACTTCTTCAACGTCAACAAATAACGGCGTCAACTAAAATGACTGAAAGGTCAACACTAACCCCGGCAACTAAAACGACCATAACTTCAACAACAACAGCGGTAACACAAACGAATAAAATATTAGCAACAACTGTTGCAACAAAGACGACCAAACTATCAACAAAGAAATCGGCAACAAAAACGACTAAAATATCAACAACAACCACGGCAACAAAAACGACTAAGAATCAACATCAGCCGCGGCAACAAAAAAGACTAATATGTCAACAACAACTGCGGCAACTAAAGCGATTTAAAAATCAACAACAACCGCGGCAACAAAAACGACTGAAACGTCAACAACAACTGCGGCAACGAAAGCAACTAAAACGTCTACAACAACCACGGCAACTAAAAGGACTAAAACGTCAACAGCAACCACAGGAACAAAAACGAGTTAAGCGTCAACAACAACTGCGGCAACTAGAACGACTAAAACATTGACAATAACCTCGGCAACAAAAAACTACTTAAACATCAACAACAACCTCGGCAGCCAAAACGACTAAAACATCAATAACAAACGCGGCAACTAAAACGGCTAAAACATCAACAACAACATCGGCAACTAAAACGACTAAAATGTAAACAACAACTTCGGCAACTAAAACGACTTAAACATCAACAAAGACCTCGGCAGCAAAGATGACTAAAACATCAACGACAACATCGGCAACAAAAACTACCAAAACATCAACAACAAACGCAGCACCTAAAATGACTTAATGTTCAACAACATCCGCACCAACTAAAACGACTGAAACATTAACAACAACATTGGCATCTAAATACGATTAAACATCATCAACAAGAGCAAAAACAACCGCAACAACTTAAACGACTAAAAAATCAACAACAACCACGGCAACAAAAACGACTTAAACATCAACAACAACCACGACAAATAAAAAGACTTAAACGTCAACAACAACATCGGCAACTAAACCGACTTAAACGTCATCAACAACATGGACAATTAAAACATCAACAACAAAGGCAACCAAGAAAACTAAATCATCAACAAGAACTGCGGCAACTAAAACAACTAACACGTCAACAAACAACCGCGGCAACTAAAACGACTTAAACGTCAACAAAAACCGCGGCAACTAAAACGTCAACAACAACCTCGGTAACTAAAACTACTAAAATATAAACAATAACCGTGGCAACAAAAACGACTTAAACAATCTCGGCAACAAAAACGGCTTAAACATCAACAACAATCTCGGAAATAAAAACTACTGAAACATCAACAACAACCGTGGCAATAAAAACAACTAAAATATCAACAACAACTGTGGCAAAAAACCCCGACTAAAACATCAACAACAAAAACATCAACTAAAACGACTAAAACGTCAACAACAACCTCGACAAGTAAAATGACTTAAACATCAACAACAAACTCTGCAAACGACTTAAACATCAACAACAACCTAGGCAACTAAAACGACTAAAAACATCAACAACAAACTCTGCAACTAAGACGACTTAACCATCAACAACAACTGTGGCAACAAAAACGACTAAAACATCAACCACAACCTCTGCAACTAAGACGACTTAACCATCAACAACAACTGTGGCGACAAAAACGACTAAAACATCAACCACAACCTCGGCAACTAAAATTACTAAAACATTAACAACAACCGTTGAAACAGAAACGACTTAAACATTAACAACTACTGCGGCAACTAATATTACTAAGACATTAACAACAACCGCGGCAACTAAAACGATTAAAAAATCAACAACAACCGCAGAAACTAAAACGACTAAAACGTCAGCAAAAACAGCGTCAACTAAAACGGCTAATACATCAACAACAACCGTGGCAACAAAAAAGGAATAAAACGTCAAAAACAACCTCGGCAACAGAAACGACTAAATCATCAACAACAACCGCGGCACCAAAAACGACTAAAACGTCAGCACAAACAGCGGCAACTAAAACGACTTTAACGTCAACAACAACTGCGGCAACTAAAACGATTAAAACATCAACAACAACCGCGGCAACTAATACGACTAAAACGACAACAACAACCGCGGTAACTAAAACGGCTAAAACATCGACAACAACCGCGGCAACAAAAGCGAATAAAACGTCAACAACAACCGCGGCAACTGAAACGACTAAAACATCAACAAGAACTGCGGCAAGAAAAACGACTATAAAGTCAACAACGACCGCGGCAACTAAAACGGCTAAAACGTCAACAACAACCGCGGCAACAATAAAAACAACAGCGTCAGTGGCAACGACAATAACTTCAATAATACCAACAATTGAACCAGCAACAACAACAATAAAAACAAAGTCGGACATCGGTTGAAGCTACAGCTTACAGACTTTATTTATATTGGCAGCAAATAAAGTAGAGCAAAATGCACAAACCATGGAGAACACGCCACATTTTAAATGAATTGCATTGTCCAGTCTCTGAACACTTGCCAAGAAAATATATTTTGTAGAATTTATCAGTATTTTACCGAATATTTACTCATAGGAAAAACATCTAGACTGGTCTCTAAAAAACTGAAAAAAATAACCAATAAAAAATTCCAGCTACTGCTGAAATACACTGTACCCTAAAGCCCATTAAGATATGCTAACAACCTTACGGTTGAAAGATTTGAAAATTCTTTCCTTCTTGCTGACAGGGATTCTGATTGATCACTTTCTACCAACTTTCAGAGAAACAGACTAATGGTATTCTAGCGGAGAGAATCTTCAAAGTACATGTAAATAGGGGATATTTGTTTTCTTTCGGTGAAAGATCGAAATTTATTTCATCTTGTGGACACCATCGGTAATATCTTCACTCGTGGCTGCCGTGAAAATATTACTGATGGTGTTCACGAGATGAAATGAATTTCCATCTTTCACCGGAAAAAAAATATTCATTTTATGCTTTCAACCCTTTCTAGGAGGAGCTTTAGCAAAATACAGTGCAGTTCTTTTCAGTTATTCCCTGTGGCGTACCCCCTCCTTATAGCAACGCATTGCAATATTACGTCAAGCGCGAAAAATGTAAGGTAAATGACGTCATATTTCCATGTGGTCGTGAGTCACGCGCATCTTACCTAGGTAACTGGAATACAAAAGTCGGTATTTTCACTGGTCGTACTCGCGGAAATGCTGAAAAATATTTTCACGGTTATTTCCCGATATCCTACCGGAAAGCATGAAATAATCAGTGATATTACTGTTTCTCGAGGAAAATTGTATTTCATTATTGAAATTTAGATCTTCAAATTGAGTTATCATACATCAAAATTTTAACAGTTTTATAAGCAACTTGAGTTGTATTTGCTACTAAAACGTCAACAACAACCGCGGCAACAAAAACGTCAACAACAACCGTGACACAACTGCGGCAACAATAACAACAACAGCGTCAGTGGCAATGACAATAACTTCAATGATACCAACAATTGAACCAGCAACAACAACAATAAAAACAAAGTTGGACACCGGTTGAAGCTACAGCTCACAGACTTTATTTATATTGGCTGCAAATAAAGTAGAGTAAAATGCACAAGCCATGGAGAACACCCCACATTTTAAATGAATTGCATTGTACAGTCTCTGAACACTGCAAAACGTGCAGTCTGATCTTTGATCTACACTGTCCACATTAAAGAGATTTCGTACAATAATAACCTTAAAATCAGACTTATCTGGTTTTTATTTCTAGTATAAAATTATCTGTCGTATCTAATGCTAAAGGTTGAATTTCTAGCGACTAAAGGTAAATCGGGGGATAACATAAAAGGTAAAGAGCCGACACAGGTGTTACATTAGTCAGTGCTAAAATCTTAATTAAGACAAACGACTTAACGTGGCATATTTAATGTCAATTCAGAAGTGCGGAGAGATACATATTCGGACATCATTCCGTGACATATGTATTAAAACACACGTAAACGCCCTTTTAAAATGAGCTTATGGTATTTTTTTCATCACAGAAGTTTAGATTTTTTTAAGATGATTTTTTTCAAAATAATGAAGTATTCCATATATTTTCAAAAGAATAAATAAATGTAGAAATGTAAGAATATAGAAATTTAATCATAAACAAATAGATAAATAAATAAATAAATATAAATAAATAGATAAATAGATAAATAAATAAATAAATAAATAAATAGATAAATAGATAAATAAATAAATAAATAAATAGATAAATAGATAAATAAATAAATACGTGTACGGATAAATGTAAATAAATATATATATATATGTGGAAAAAAATCAGATAAACAGATAAGAAAATAAACGATGTAAATGAAAGAAAATTTGAAAGTAAAATGAATGAATAGATAAATGAACGAATAAATAAATGAATAAAAAGATGAATGAATAGATTATTTAATTAATCAATACAAAATAAGTAAATAAATAAATAAAATAAATAAGTAGATAAAAGATAAATAAATAAATAAATAAATACAGGTATAAGTGTATAAATAAATCATTAAATAAATAATTAGTAAATAAGACTTTTCGTACTTTTTACGGTGATACAGGCCAGCAATGGCCCAGTTTACAAAATATGAAGTGAATGGCTTTTGAAGATCTTTAATACTTATAACGTATGATGACACCATGAAAAATGGAGAAGGAGACTAGTGTAACCGAATTCTTCTATTGACATAGTGTCTTCTGTTATGCATATGTATAGCTCCTTTTCATATAACATAAAACCTCCCCGGCAGAGTATAAAACTCATGACTTATTCTTGATAAAACACTAGTGTATACTCGTTTTTTGGGTCCCGGTTTTGATCACTTTTCAGCCACGGGCGCGTGATTCCAGAGAAACCAACCACAATTTGTGCACGAATTAGTACTGGTACGCCGTTTCGTGGAAAAATGACGTCACTGTTGCTAAGAGATATACACATGGAAAGTTTATGATTTTCATCTTCGATAAAAAGCAAGAAATGCTGCTTAGATCTCCTAAAATCAATATCATTGCAGAAATAGATTGACTTAACCCTTCTATAAACTATTTCCCACTTCTTTCAGTGCAAATTTCACAGAACTATCAAGTTGCGAATGTACACATTTGACACAAAACCACAACAGTTACTGTAAACATAGAACCGTAAAAGGTACAGAGGCAGGATATTTTCCCGTCTGTCATTCGTTTTATGAGAGAAATGGAATCTCACATTTGTGTTTGTGTACTATCATTCTTATAAAAACTCGTTTACTACAATCTATTTGACGCTTACCAAGGCTGGCGTCATACAATCTTAGTCAACTAGTTTGATAAAAATGGTAATACTTAAACACTCATGTAAGATCTTCTGTTTATGTCATACAGATTGACTAATTGATTAAAAGGTGTTTTACGCCACTTTCAAGATTATTTCGCTCACAATAATAATAATAATAATAATAGCTTTATTATGCACACAAGTATACATACTCATTGTACAATCAATACATAGTAAAAACATGCATGTCGTTGAAAATTGTAGTCCAAAAGCAGTGTAACAAAGGCTGAGTGAGAGTGCAATACTTACTGTAACATGAACTGGTTTCTTTTTAAAAATGCGTGTTTACAAAAAAGGGCAAGGTTTCTCAAATGTTTCTTTTGCTCTGAATTAATTAATTTCGTAAATTTGAATACACTTGGTTTAATTTTGTAATATATATCTATGAACTTTTGTCTTAAATCAAGAAAAAAAGAGCAAATTATGATAAAATGATATTCATCTGCGATGTCATCCTTATCGCACAATATACACTTTCGTCTGTTTTTTCTATTTTTTGATGCCTTCCGCTTTCGATCATAAGATGATGTGATGATAGTCTTAATTTAGCTATTATATTTCGTAATGACCTTTTCCCAATCACATCAAGGTACTTCGCTCGAAGGAAATCTGTTTTAATCGATGTATAGAGTGATGGTGAGCTGTATTCTTGAATACCTTCATGCCATTGAGTAATGTAGATATCTTTTAGTCTGTTCGAGAAAATAGGAATAAATTTATCTAGTATCACAGACTCTGGATATATCCATACGTCAGCGAACCCTGATGATTCTAAAAGATTTTTTCACTTTGTTTGCCCAATTATTAATTCGAAATTTTTTGTTTATTTCTTGGATCTGGTTATTAATTATCGTCCATAATAAGTAGTTAGACGATTTCTGATTGAATAATTTTAGCCACTATTTGATAATTCGAGTTTGTTAATAATTAAGGGGAACCTGCCTACTTCTGCATATAGCGCAAGAGAATTTGTTGACATTTTTACATTAAGTTACCATTCACAAAATTTTCTTTGATTACGTTCAATATTTTCGGCCCTGGTAAAACCCCATACTTCACAGTTATATCCCAAAATGGATCCAACAAAAGCGTCAAAAAGACTTAATATGACTTGAACAGGTACTTCGATATTTTTGGTTATACTAAATATCACAGCGGCAGCTCACATATTTACGTTTTTCCTTGGTTCTCATTGGTACTAGGCAAGGGCTCTGAAGTGTCTTGCCTAAAGACACTGTCATGAAAAGCAAAATATATCCGGTGAGGCTAGAGCCGGGGCCTCCAGCTGGGTCTGTATTTACCAACCCTTACTAAGAACGTTCTTTTTCTTATTCTTCAAGATTTACTGACTGTGAAAGTTAGAGAACTTCCGATTGGCTGAACCAAATGCTTTATCCAATCAGAAGTTCTCTTAATTTCACATTGACGAAATTCTTAAGAATAAGACTAAGAACCAAGTGGTTGGTGAATACAGACCCTGGTCACGAGCCCTACACTTGACCGTTGTGCCATGTAGGACCCCTTTGGTCAAACATGTTAAATTTACGTCTGTGCTAAAAGACTAAGTTTTAGATTTATCTATAATAATTAAAATCAGTTGCTGACATCAAATCAAAAGTGATTAGAATAATTTTTCTTTCTTTGAAAAAATGAAAACATTTCGGGAAAATGATAAAGTGCTGGTAACAGCGTTTTTAAAAAGAGTTCATCTTTATTCAATTTTGTCGTCAATTTTGTCGTTTGGTAAAGTGTTCAGGTATACGGGTTCAGTGGTCAAATCTTTCATCTTAGGTAACTGTTGCTGTACAAAAATTGCTTTTTGCTCCTGAGAATACTGTTTGGAAAGGTAGCTGTCCCTGTATTGCTCCTTTTCCAACACTGCTTGTCATTTATCTTGGAAAGATAAATAGTTTCCTTTTTGTACGAAAAAAAAAAAAAGAAAAACATGTCACACATTGTAATTCGTATTTATTCGTGGTATGTCTTTAACACTTTAAAAAAATAATCTTGTGTTTGTCGTCCCAATCAAGAAGGCATTTGAAAACATGGTTGGCAAAAGGAGAAATGCTTGAACAGGCATATACTCCCTTTACAACAATGTTCATCAGACAACAAAAGCCAAGTCCTATTGCTTAACCCGTTACCACACAATCCCTACTTTTGACGCCCCTGAGAAAGAGGCCTTTTGAAAACACTGTGGAAAAAGGAGAAAATGCTGGTAACCAGCATTTTCTCCTTTTCCCACTGTGTTTTCTACACTTCCCAGAACAAATTGCAATTTTTCAGTCACCTTTATTTTTTCATCTGCAAATGCTTTCAATTTGGACCAGTCTAATATTTTCTCGTGTGGTAAAGAGTTAAGGTACGATAAATTGGCCATCTACAAACGGTTTTCAAAATGGACCAGTCTTAAAATTTCGTCTTCGGGTAAAGAGTTAACTCTTTACCACACAACAAAACTTTCGGACTGTTTAATTAAAAACGTTCTCAGACAATATATTCAAAGATGCTAAAATTCGTTTTTTAAAGCATAGAAAGCATTGCGGAAAAAGGAGAAAATGCAGATTACCACCATTCTTTTTTTCCTTTTCCCACAATGTTTTCTAAATTTCCCTTTTCCAGGGTTGTCGAATTCGGGAATGTTTGGTATGAAATCAAAGTGGCTGCATATTAATAAGTTAACCAACTTTTTCACACCGAGTTTTTTTATTGGGTTACTTTTTTTTTCCCAGTCTTTCTCCTAGTAACCTACTAATTTGCTAAAACACATTTCTCATAACACGTGTTTAACTTATTTACAACGCTGTATGTATGCAAATGTGACACCTATATTCTAACATGACAATGCCCATTTGGCAAAATTCGGGTGATACTGTGATAAAGTCCCTGGGCTGTATCGCTTACCTTAAGGTAGCAGTACACGGTTGTCGGCTAAAGTCGTCTCGGTCCGCCATACGCTGAACTGAACTTCCTCAAACAAAGGTCTATATAGTCAGCCTGAAATTATAAGGAGCACTTAAATGCAACAGCACAATACTAATTCTTTAGATTTTATCAATAAATCATGTTCAACTTGTGAAATAGTGATATCAATGATCAATATAAGCAAGTGACATGGTCGGGAAAAAAAAATGAAAAAATTGCCATTTTAGCCTATATTCCAAAATTCACAAAATCAAAACCCAGGAAGCTAGCCTGAAAATGCCAAGCTGAATTGAAACTCCAAACAACACATAATCTGGGGATAAAATCCAAAATGGCACATTACCATGCTGTTTTTTTAGCAATCTTTCCTTCCCTGACTCTATCCTCGTTTTCTCTGCCAAAAACAGCCGCTTGCTCCATGATCCCTAGCTTCTGCATTTGGGGTCAAAACTATAGAACAAAGAAGGAAAGGTCATGAACCCCTGTTTCACATACAAAACAAATGCTTCTTTTCCTTAATCTAACACAATTCATGTGTGTAATAACTACTCTTCTTATCAAAATTGCATTAAAAACCTACCTTACTCACTTATTTCAAATTTTGACCCTGGCCAATTCGAAGCAAACTGTTTACTTGTGCCATAGATAGGCACAAACACCGTACAATTCTTCGCCGGAAATACGCCGTTTTATCGTTCTTCAAATCGTAAGGCTCCTCTCATAAAAATAGAACATAAGCCATAATTTTCTATCGAAATGTTTCTTAACTCATTACCAAACTAGATCTACAATATTTTAGGTTTTTCCGAATCGAAAACATTGACAGACAACGAAATAAAAGTTACTGAAAATTTGAAATTGGTTTCGTGAAGGGTAGAAAACATTGTGAGAAAATGAGAAAATGCTGGTTACCAGCATTTTCTCATTTTCCCACAATATTTTCTAAAGGCTTCTTTCTCCTTGGCGTCAAAAGCAGGGATTGTGTGGTCATGGGTTAATACATTTACGTTGACACACGTTTTGAATTTTCAATTTCAAATGTAGTTTATCAATTCCGTTGGAACTTTTCAATGACGTGTTGATGTGTGTTAGGAACTTCACCGTGGGTGCTTACGTCGTTGTTAATCGATTTGCATGGGCGTATCCATGTTATAGATCATGTAATTGGGAGTTCAAAATAGAAACTTTCTTGGTACGGACAAGTTTAGATGTAGTTACGGAATCGCCCGAGCTGTGACGAGTGGACAATGCAAACGCCATTTTTTTATAGTCAGTTTCGATTCCTAATGCCAATTTTCGATTAGGAATTTAAATTTATGTTAATTGAACTAATACAATCTAGTTAGAATTCAGTTTTTTTTTTTATAATAAATATAAGTACAATTATGTGCAGACACCTGCAAGCGTTGATGTAAATCAGACTGCATTTTTCATTTTTTTTCCAAATATTTATGATCATGTATTATATCACAGATAGAATATCACACGCGAAAGAAAAGAAGTTTTGACTCTCAAAGAGTGTTTTCGAAACCAGCTCTGCCTTTCCAAACGACATCTTTTAAGGCTTGTCCAAATCGAAAGCATTTGCAAACGACAAAATAAAAGTGTCTGAAAATTCGAAATTTGTTTTATGAAGAGTAGAAAACCTTGTGGGAAAAGGAGAAAATACTGGTTACCAGCATTTTCTCCTTTTCCCACAATGTTTTCTAAAGGCTTCTTTTTCAGGGTCGTAAAAGGTAGGGATTGTGTTGTTATTGGATAATAGATAAATTAAGATGTGTGGAAATTTCAGAAAACATTATGGCCACTGAATAGATTGTTCATTGTAGGAAACACTATCGTAGAAATTATAAAGAAGTAAATAAAATAAATTCAAATTTATGTATAAAACTATAAATTACATAAGAAAAACAAAAGACTTTTACAGCTTTCTGTATTTTAATGGCTGCCTCGAATGAATCACATCGCGGGAAATACTTTTGAATGAAACTTTATTCTAATTCTGCAAACTGCAGAGCGTGATGTCTGATATTGGAAAAGGAGAAATTGCTGTTACATTGGCCAGCTCTTGTGTGAAATAGCTGAAAAATGCCGAAAACGGTGTTAAGTACCAAACGAGCAGCTTTTGGTACGTTTCCGCCCAGTCGTCATGTACAACTTAGTTATTCATAGCTCCCGTGTAAAAAAACTCGGGACCGTATGGTCACGAGGCCAACATTCTACCCCACTACCATTCGGTTTAGCCAATCAGAAGGTCTGTTATTTTCAAATTGACAAAATTCTGAAGAATAAGATTAAGAATGTTCTTAAGAATGGTTGGTGAATACAGACCCAGGGTCTGATCATACACGTGGTTCATTTCAAGAATACAACCCTTGTTATTATCTCGTTTTTTTTTTCTAAAACAATAACAAAAAGAGGAAATTTGTTTTTTTCGGTGAAAGATCGAAATTTATTTCATCGAGTGGACACCATCAGTAATATTTTCACGAGTTGCGCAGCCACGAGTGAAAATATTACCGATGGTTTTCACGAGATGAAATAAATTTCGATCTTTCACCGAAAAAAAAAACAACAAATATTCTATTTATTTCATACTTTTAACCCTTTCTGGGAGGAGCTTTATCAAAATTCAGTACAGTTCTTTTCCCTTATTCCCCGTGGCGTACCCCTCCCGCATAGCAACGTTACGTCAAGCGCGAGAAATGTAAGGTATATGACGTCATATTTCCCATCTGGTTGTTAAGCACGCGCAATTTACCTAGGCAACAAGAACGTGAAAATCGGTATTTTCACTGGTTGTACCAGTGTAAGATCGAAAAATATTTTCACTGCTATTTCTCGATATCCTAACGGAAAGCATGAAATAAAAAGAAATATTTTGGAATATCATTGCGAATAGAGCAAAAGTAGCATTTCGGGAAAGGGAAAGACAAATGTATATATGCAAATTTGGACTTGTTTTGTCATGCGTCTTGTGAATAATGAGACATCAGTTTAGACGAGCAGTTCGGGGGTCTGTAAATAAACTTGTTGATGACAAAAAACGAGAATATATAAATACCCAACCCTGGACCGAACCACATGAATTTAGACTCGCCCATTTGCAAAGCATTAAGCAAACGAAAAATCAAATGTGCCTCAATTGAAGAGATTTGTCTTCGGAAGAGTAAAAAAAAAAACTTTGTAGGGAAATGAGAAAATTTTGGTCATCTGCATTGTTGCCTTTTTTACAACGTTTTCAAAGGCGTCTTTCTCAAGGGTCGTCAAAAATCAGGATTGTTACGTAAAAATTAAAAAGTACAAATATGCAAATACACAACATTTCCGTGTTGAAAAATACTTAAATCTAGCAATTATAACTACGCTTATCGCAAGACTGACGTGAAATGGCGGTGAATATAGTTTAAAGATCGACGAGCACATTTTGTGCAGTCTGATCCAAGTTTTACCTCCAGAATGTACATAGAAGCCACTGGATTACAATACATAATACATGATAGCAAAACTTAAGTCTTTACTAAACGACAAAATTTTAGACTGGTCTAAACTGAAAGCATTTGCAAAGAACATTATCAATGTGACTGATAAATGGAAAATTGTTTTTGGACGGGTAGAAAACATTGTGGGAAAATGAGAAAATGCTGGTACCAGCATTTTCTCATTTTCCTACAATGTTTTCAGAAGGCCTCTCTCTCATGGTTATTAAAAGTCGGGATTTTGTGGTAAAGAATTAAACAACTCGGCTTGTCTTTAAATATGAAAATATACATTATAAAGTTGCAATGTTCTGTGGACAGTGGGGCCTACAGCATTTGCTAACAGTAACGATCCAGAAAAGCCTGCGGAGCAGTCCCCGAAATCTTTTGCTTCGGAAAATTTTCTGCGTGTCCAAGGACCAATCTACCTGACGATTCTGGTTGACAAAATGGACTTAATGGATCCATGATCATGTATTATCACACTGCAAACAAATTTCTCGTGATCTAATTGGTTTACATGCCGGGAACATATATATCATGTACCCTGGCAAAAACCGTGTAAAGCATGTCGGAACGTAATCAATAATTTCAGACAAAGACTTGACGTCGTAATTGTCGAAAATGGACGTCATATTAAACATCTCATACAAGTTTGACGCCAGACAGGATTGATACTTTCAAAGGCACTAATACAAATTATAGAAAAATATAAAATGTGTTTTGTCTGCTATACAGATACGTATTGGCTTTAGTTGTGTGTTAAGTTTTCACGAAACCACAATGGTTTAGAATGGGGACAGATATTATGAAACACCCTGTACGAACTGTTTGGCAACAGTTAGGAAGTTAGGAAGATTTCGATAGAAAATTGAAACTCGCGTTTTCTTTTTTAAGAGGAGCCCGACAATTTTCAGAACGGTAAACCGGCGTATTTCCGGGCGATGAATGTACCGATCTGCTACATATCATTCCACCAGATGCTGTCGAGTGATTTGATTGCTCCCATCACTCGAGGTATGCCGAATGGTATGGAGTGTAAAAATATACACATTTTTTACACACAGACTAAATTTTGATTCTTTAGATTTCATCATAGAAGCAATAGATGTGTTCAGCTGACAGTCTTTATAAGGTCTTTCCTAAACTCGACTTTAAACGACAAATTTTAAAATATCACGTAACACGGACAATTTACTTAATCAATCGGGAACATTCCGAGGTTTGCCGAATGAGTCAGAATCCGTAAATGGATCGTAAATTTTGTTTCACACGAGTGAAAGTTTTCCCAAACAAAAAATTGTTTCATCGCATTTTTTCACCATATGGACTTTATCAGTCAGTCGTCTTAAAGGCCAACAGTTGACCCATTTTTTGTCACCGTCTTATATACTCGTACTTATCAGCTGGCTAATAATTTAAACCTTTTATCATACGATCACGTGTTCTGACGACGACGAATAAGTAGTCCTGAATTTAACTATCAAGAGGTAGAAAAATAACTCGAGAAAAGAATATTGAAAGAAGAGAAAATGCTGTTGCATTGGCCAGCTCGTGCTGAAAAATGTCGAAAACGGTGTTTAGTACCAAACGAGCTGCTTTTGGTACTTTGTCATCATATACAACTTGGTATCATATCATTCGGTGTGCTTGATCGTCGCGGCTGAAGACATTTTATCCTATTTTTTTCAGGCAAGAAATAAAAGGGAAGCAATTCAGGGGAACCTGATTTGTGCTTCAAAGAGCCCTGGACCCCGTTTCACCAAGGTAGATCTAGTTACGAACAAAATTTGCGTAACTTTTAGGTAATTATAATATACGAGGGTTGTCCCAAAATGCCGTAGAATCGCTTAAAAAGTAGCTCAAACAGAACGATGCAGTCTTGAAACTCCACATGTAATAGCTTCAACTGTTGTACAAACAATTACATACTTAAATGAATGTCAGCTTTCCCTGCTTATTACACGGGACAAATTTGTAAACCATGGTAAGGGTCAGCGGCCCACCAGAAAAATTATGATCAATTGGATTGAGATATTTTTGTTTATAGCAAGAAATAACATAAATATTTCAATCAAATCTAGTCAAAACTTATGTAGACAAAATTGTCAAATTTTGGTGCGACGTCGTAGGACGATTCATAGAGATGATGTCAAATGTGACCCTTTTATGACGTTTTATAACAAAGCTTCTGCGATCAGACTTTCGAAATGGCAACGTCCATCGACGTCACGGAATAGCGATCTGTCATCAAGTACTGTGATGAGCACAGTATGACACCCGGGCAAACCATTGAAGAAATGAATTCAACTAAACAGTACAATGCCGCAAGTAGGAAACTCATTTATAAATGGCACCGACGTTATTCCACTGACTGGGAGGAGAGTGATGTGAAAAATGGAAGGCCGAAGGAGTCGCTAACAACAAGATTACAGTACCTGACGTAACCAGAGGCGATTGACGACTCACAGTGAGAGAAATTATGGATATTATCGGATTAATTAAATCGTCTGTCCAGCGCATACTACCACTTGAGCTGAAGATATCACGGGTTTAAAAGGGCGTTCAAGTACTGGGTTAGGAGGCACGAAAAGTGTGTGCAATATAATTGGAAAAAATGTGATTGTGCGACGTCACAAGTGAATGATGACGTTAACGTTTGATGGGTCGCACGGCTAAACCTGATTTGAGTAAACTGTAGACAATTCGCATTTTATTTGACGAAATGTGATGAAATGTAGAAAATGAATTCCCTACGGGACACTTAATAGTTAAATTGATTCTACGGCATTTTGGGACAACCCTCGTAGTGGCATTGATCGGCTACGAGATACATGAAAATTATCATAGTTTTTACTGTATCTCGTGGCAGATTAATGCTATAGCTACGTAAAACGTACAAAAAAATATTTGTAACTACCTTCGTGAAACGGGGCACTGCTTTCTACAAGGTGTCCACGCAAACCAAGTTCAATAGACGCCTGTAGTTTCAATTCTCCATTCCCACTTTCAAAAAGGGTAGGGGTACCGAATTTTCAATTTCATTTATCCTTTTGTAAAAAAAAGTTCCTGAAATTCACATTACAATAGAGGGTCTAGCCCTCTGGATGTAAACATTTATTCACTTTACATCGTCAAATCGTCGAAAGATGGAATTGCAAAGTCATCTCTCGCAATATATTTAATCAGAAGTGAATTAAGCCATGTAACTTTGACAACAACAAACCATTAAAAAAAATGAAAACAATAATTGATATGAAAAGACCGTTGACTCACCTTTAGCTATTTATAGATAACGTGCTTTGATTGGTGGTTATGGTCCTGCCAACTGTTACGTATTAATTTATATCTGTCACGTGGTTTTTGTTCTATTCATAAAAACGAAAATAAATCATCAGTCTGGATATTTATAGATTTTAACCACAACCAATCAAATGAAAGGGCAAACGCATACAACCATTAACCTTAAGGCTGCAAAGCTCGACTCACTGACCTTTTACGGGCAGTGTAGATCAAGATCAGACTGCACAGAATGTGCAGTCTGATCTTGATCTACACTGTCCGATATGGACATATTTTCCACACAAAAAAATCATCTTTGAAATAACAAAATTCAGGTTTGTAATATCTGCTTGAACTTGTCATTTTACTTTTTCAATAGGATAAGAGTAAAATACCACATTTCTAAGTGATATTCAATGTTTATGAATCAACAAAGTTTTAACCCTTTCCACTACACCATGATAGTTAGACCTACATAGCTTTGCGGATGGCGTAGATCAGGATCAGACTTCACAGTACTTATTGTGAGACCTGGGATTTAGGGTGTCCAGTGACTGTTTCTACAATATGACTTCATTGTTTCTTCATTTTTAGTAGATTTTTGTGGATTAAAGCTTGAATAAAAGACGAATTCCTTTGCTTGGAACAGAAAGAAGGGCACATATATATATTTTTTTACATATATTTTTTCTTCTTGTAAATACATAAGTCAGTTGCAGTTGGCACAATTAATCAAGCTCTCCGGTTTAGATCTGTCAGCATGTTTATCCGCAGTCTGTCTGTCTGTCTGTCTGTCTGCCTGCCTGCCTGCCTACATGTCTGTCTGTCTGTCTGCCTGCCTGCATGACGAATTTCAGAAAATATTTTGTTACAGTAATTTGCCATAGCTGCAAATGACCTCTCAAATAATTGTATTTTTTCATTAAGCAATGAATCTAGGCAGAAGAAGAAATAAGAAGAATTTCGTTAGAAAAGAAGAAGAGAAAGAAGACCGCTGGATAAGGCACATGTAAACAGTTTACTTCAAATTGGCCAGGTCAAAATTTGAAATAAGTGAATAAGGTAGGTTTTTAACGCAATTTTGATAAGAAGAGTAGTCATTACACCCATGAGTTATGTTATACTAAGGAAAAGAAGCATTTGGTTTGTATGTGAAACGGGGGATCATGATCTTTCCTTCTTTGTTCAAAAGTTTTGACCCCAAATGCGAATGTGAGGGGCCATGGAGCTAGCGGCTGTTTTTAGCAGCGAAAAACAAAGGTGGGGTCAGGGCACGAAAGATTGCGAAAAAAAAAACGGTATGGTAAGGTGCTATTTTGGATTTTATCCCCAGATTATGTTTTGTTTCGAATTTCAATTTAGCTTGGCGTTTTGAGGCTAGCTTTCTGCTTTTGCATTTTCTGAATTTTGGAATAGAGGTAAAATGGCATATTTTTTAATTGTTTTTTTCCCGACCATGTCACTTGCTTATATACTGATCATTGATATCTCTATTTCACAAGTTGAACATGATTTATTGATAAAATCTAAAGAATTCGGATTAGGCTGTTGTATTTCAATGCTCCGTATAATTTTAGGCTGACTATAATTATAGACCTTTGTTTGAAGAAGTGCAGTTCGGCGTATTGCGGCCCGAGATGAGTTTAGCTGACAACCGTGTACTGCCACCTAAGATCACGGGACTTAAAAAGCGGCAAAAAGGTCAAATGACCGTCATGTAAAGCATATGAGGTTTCTACGGGCGGCTTTGTTTGATTACATGTACAAAAATATATTGAAATTAACGGCAATAAGCTATTTGAAAACAATGATGCCAATTTGTATCCAATACGGCGAATATATTACAGGCATGATCAGCGTCAAACAAGCAAAGTTTAAATATTATCATTGGATTAAAATGGAGGTCACTGAACTTGTATAGTCTGAAATATGACGACAAATGAAGAGATTTTGACATGTTTGATGACAAAAGAACGAGTTCATTATCATTTAAACTATCCTCAGTTAAAAAAAGGGGTTTAATGCACCCATAAAAGATCCCACAGGCTGACATAAGTCGAGACATTTTGCCATTGGTCTATGTTCTGCTTATCAAGGAAGCATTCTACCGAATGACTGAACTCTTTACCACACAATCCCGACTTTTAAGGACTCTGAGAAAGAAGTCTTTTGAAAACATTGTAGGAAAAGGAGAAAATGCTGATAAACAACATTTTCTCCTTTTCCCAAGATGTTTTTTACCCTTCCCAAAACAAACTTTAAGTTTTGAGCCACATTTATATTGTTGTCTGCAAATGCTTTCAATTTGGACTTGTCTAAATTTTTGTCGTTTGGAGAAAGAATAACTCTTTACCAAACTACAAAATTTTAGGTTTGTGTCCAAATAGGAAGCATTTGCAGACGACAAATTTAAACAGTAACTGAAATTTTGAAATTTATTTTGTGGGGGATGGAAAACATTGTGGGAAAAGGAGAAAATGCTGGTAACCAGCATTTTCTCCTTTTTCCACAATGTTTTCTAAAGGCTTCTTTCTCATGGTCGTCAAAAAGATGGCATTGTGTGGTAATGGGTGAATCAATTTTGAGACAAAATAGAGTTTATGGGTCATTATTTCATGCTTTCCGGTGGGATATCGAGAAATAGCAGTGAAAATATTTTTCGATCTTACACTGGTACCACCAGTGAAAATACTCATTTTCACGTTCTTGTTGCCTAGGCAAATTGCGCGTGCCTAACAACCAGATGGGAAATATGACGTCATATACCTTACATTTCTCCCGCTTGACGTAACGTTGCTATGCGGGAGGGGTACGCCACGGGGAATAAGGGAAAAGAACTGTACTGAATTTTGATAAAGCTCCTCCCAGAAAGGGTTAAAAGCATAAAATAAATAGAATATTTGGGGTTTTTTTTGTAAAAGATCGAAATATATTTCATCTCGTGAACACCATCCGTAATATTTTCACTCGTGGCTGCGCCACTCGTGAAAATATTACCGATGGTGTTCACTCAATGAAATATATTTCGATCTTTCACCGAAAAAAACAAATATCCTCTATATATTTATGTGACGACTTGCTCGGTATATGCATCGCCACGAAGCCCCTTTATTCCAGGGCATTGTTCATTATTCAGACATCTGCTACTGCTTAGGATTTCTTGTCTCTGTTGATGCATAATGAAAAAAACAAAACGTCAGTCTGTCACTCAAATACAAAAAAAGTATTGCAGGTCTTAAAGGTGGGTATTCAGATTTTTCACATCACATCAAATTAAAAAATGTATATATAACTGAAATTTTGTATGAAAAAAAAAACAACATTACAAATCATCAATAGTTAAGAATCATACAATTAAAAAAAATGAGGGTATTCCTTTAAAAGGCTGGTGGGAATGTTAAGTGACTGGCACATGACTAATGACGCTTAACCCTTTACTCCATAGATACTCATTTCAACACATTGCTTGTAGGAGCCTTTGGAAAACATTGTGGAAAAAGGTGAAATTGCTCGTGACGAGCAATTTCACCTTTTGCCACAATGTTTTCTATGCTATCAAAAGGAGTCATATACATATAAGAAACAACTCCATCCTTGCTGTTTTTTAGGGTCAATTAGAGATACCATAGAAATGCCTTATGGGGTAAAGGGTTAAATCCATAACATAACAGACATGTAATTATTTTTCATAATGTCTTCTTCGGACGCTATGTTTGAAGCTTCGTCTGTGTATTTCCGGTATACAAATGAGAGAGTTGCTCATGTAAAAATAGATAGTGTTTCCCCTCGGTGTCGACCTGGGCTGTAGTCAATCTCTAATTTCTCTTGTTGTCGGATGGTTTTCGACTACTGGGATTTTACAAAAGAAAATTATAAGGCTTTGGGAGTATAAGGATGTTTTTTTGTACTTCTGCAAAATTTTTGCCCAGAATCTGAAGGGCCTCCTTTAAACCGCCATTCAATGAGTGAGAGTCGGGCATTTACCTCGTCCACTTTGAGTAATTAAAGAAACCCATTCTAAGCCATTCTCTCAGCTAACATCTTTAGCGCTTGGGCTGCTAAGTGCTACTCACTGACCTTTTGCGGACAGCATAGATCAAGATCAGACTGCACAGAGCGTGCGTCTGACCTTGGATCTACACTGTCCGATAAAGAGTTACATTTTCTCTATGAAAATCTTTCAAACAACAATGTCTTTATTTATACTATCGGCTTGAAAGTTTGCATTTCTTTTATATAGAAGGATAAGGGTTAAAGATTGTATACCGAGGTACAATGACCATTTTTTATGCAGAATATGTCATGAAAGCGAAAAGTGTCAACCCTGGTCAGCCTGCTTTTTAAAATATCGCCAAGATCAGACTGTTCACTCATCTTTGCTGAAACCACATACAAAAACATTTCAACAAAAGGATAACATGTTCTTATAGAGCAATTTTCGTCAATCTGATAGTCTGTTATCATCTTCATTTCGTATTTTACCAGAATGCTTTCAAGGTGTCTAAACAAAATTATTTTACCGTTAACAACATAAAAAAATTATAATACTCGTCGATTTTTTGAACAATTACAAACGATAAATAAAATGTGACCCATCACGCAAAAGGGACCTTCTGGAAACTGCGAAAAATGTCAACCCTTGTCAGACTGCGCAAAGTGCGCAGGCTGACCAGGGTTGACACTTTTCACTTTAATGACATTTTCTGTTTAAAAAGTGGTCATTGTACCTTGTTATACGATCATTTCTGAATTATCAGCTTAAACTGACCTGCACTATCGTTGATCTGTTTTCATCTTATTGATGTACAGAATTCCCAGATAGTTCCTATTCGCGCGATGGGTCAAAAATGTCTAAATTTTTCTTAAGTCGCCATTTAGAGTTAAAAGATATAGCAATTGGGCTACGAAATCTCGAGTTCTATTCACCCAAAGGAAAGAGACAATTGAAAACACTGTGAAAAAAGGAGAAAATATTTGTAACTAGGATTTATTCAATTTCACACGATGTTTCCTACCTTTAAAATGGCAACTTTAATTTGGTGAGCTACATTTAAACACATATCCTTACACAGAAAAAATATGTTTAACTCATTTTAGGCTTGTCCAAATCGAAAGCATTTGTAGGCAACAAAATAAAAGTGACTGAAAATTTAAAATTTGTTTCGTGAAGGATACAAAACATTGTGGGAAAAGGAGAAAATGCTTTTTTCCAATTTCCAGCATTTCTCCTTTTCCCACAATGTTTTCTAAAAGCTTCTTCCTCAGGGTCTTCAAAAGAAGGGATTGTGTGGTAATGGATCAAACTTGAAAGAGTGTCGAATGGCTCGGCTGTGTTAACATAGATGAATTACCAATATAATGGTGTAAGTATAAAAAAAAATCACAACAAATATGTCCTTATTTAAAACCGGAAACGACACCTGATTGGAAGGCCTTCAAACCACAAACTGCATTTTCTATTCGTCGTAAATTATACAATACTGCAGTCATCAGGGGCAACATTTGGTATAAAGACACGATACCTATTTCAGTTTCATAAATAAGGATGAGATGAGTTAAGAACTGGCCGAATACTGACCAAAAACGAGTAATGGCGTGTCCTAAGCACTGATGTTTGCAGCTGTTTTGCATTTTGACAAGTTTAATATTTTGCTTACTGGTAAAGGGCTGAAAAGGTTTTATTATAAGACTAGTACTAACGCAGGTGTATGCTGATACCAGTCCTGTGACAATTATTTGTTTTTATTAACATTTTTCTATTTGTTAACACAGTTAATGATAATTTTAAGGCACTGTAAAGTCACACATGACATTTAAAAACGGTGATCATTTATTTTACCATCTTATAAAAGTTACTATGTATCACTTCCTCTTTCTACAAATCTTTGGACTATAAACGCCATATTTTTCACCATACCTCTTTATTTTGTCCATAACAATCCGCAGGCAACTTTATGAGTTTCAAAACAAACCATGATTACAAAACAATGTGAGGAAAAAGAGGAAAAAAAATATCATAGCAAAAAAATTCTATATCCTATTTTTACAATCATGCTTCGTTTTCTTTTTACCCATTACCACAAAATCCCCACTTTTGACGACCCTCACAAAGAAGCCTTTAGAAAACATCGTGGGAAAAGGAGAAAATGCTGCTAACCAGCATTTTGCTCTTTTTCCACAATGTTTTCTACCCTTTACAAGACAAATTTCAAAGTTTCAGTCACTTTTATTTTGTAGTCTGCTAGACACTTTACGCATGCCTTTTAATCCTAACAGACATTTTCCGTTTTCCATGTAATTTTCTATTTTGTACAATTCTATTGTAACTACAAAATCTAATGTAGTGATAAAGTGCCGTCTCTAATTAGCCTACGCGGACTGCGCTGGCTGATTCGAGACGATAGTTTACGCAATTGTCCATATGTCCTTTTTCACGTGGTACAAGCCATATTGGCGTGCAACACGTGAAAAGGGGCATTCGGACATTTGCGTAAAGTGTCGTCTCGGATCAGCCTGCGCAGTCCGCGCAGGCTAATCCGAGACGGCACTTTACGACTACATTTGATTTTGTGCAACAGTAGACTTTTGCAAAACAAAAAATAACATGAAAACGGAAAGTGTCGTTCCGGATCAGCCTGCGCAGATTGCGCAGGCTGATCCGAACCGACACTTTTCGCAAATGTCCAAATGTCCCTTTTCGCGTGTTGTAAGCCATATAACAATATTCATTTCCTCTATTACATGATTTCTGTCTATATTGCAAGTAACAACAGATGCCAAAATTAAACAAAGCGGATATTATGATGTATTTAAATTCAAATAGTACAATTCAAAGGTATGAAAATTAAGGTGAAGATAACAGTATGTTGTTGTTAGGTATATATACAAGTGTTAGACACCGAGAGAAAAAATAATTTCTAAAACAGGGCCGTATTCACCAACCATTCTTAAGAACATTCTTAGTGTTATTTTTCAGGGTTTTCAACATATGAAATTAACACACCCTCTGATTGCCTAATCCATTTGGTTTAGCCAATCAGAAGCTGTGTTACTTTCAAACTTGGAAAGCCTTGCAGAATAAGAGAAACAACGTTCTTAAGAGCGGTTGGTGAATACGGTCTAAACCCAGTCTAAACTTTGTGGTTACTCTAAATTTTGATTTCATTTTGCGTGAATTTAAAGTTCATTTGCAGGTTACCAGGATTTTTCCTTTTCCACGGTGTTTTCAGACGGCTTCTTCTATAGGACTATTAAAACTCCGAATTGTGTTGGAAAGAATTAGAAGCTGTATGTACGCTCAGATCAACAAACTCTATGACTTAAGTTACATGCATTTTCTCCAATCAGCAATTCTTATTTTCGTTTTAACCTCGAGATTCTTGTGCAAAAGTTACCAATTTTGAATCGGAATTTCAGAAGAATACGAAGGCGCAGAAGTTACTGAACTTTTTTTTTCTTATCAAACATTCCTCAGCGTTTTTACATGACATTCTGTTGAAAAAGTAAGCAATGCCGATAGATGCGTTTACATGTTCCCTGGTAGAAAATGTTTCAATTCAATTCAATTCAATTCAATAAGCTTTATTTTATCCACGTATGTACAACATACAGTATGGAAATATAAATAAATAAATGACATAGAAATAATAATGTGACTGGACCTTGAGAGTTTAAAAAAGAGAAAGAGTAGAAAGTTTAGAGAAAGGTTAACATAAATTGTCTAAATTGAGAAAATCAGTAATTTTAAGCTTGTAACAGGTACATAATTGTTTACCAAACGTCACAATTTTCAACTAGTCCAAACTGAAGGCATTTGCAGATGACAAAATAAATGTGAATCACAACTTGAAATCAGGCTGCACTGCATATGATGTATAAATAAATAAATAAAGTGCTTTCTGATCTGGAATAGAGCTAAAAATAGCAAGAATAATCATGGGAAGAAGTACAGTTACAACAAATTTGCTAACTATAACGTATATGTAATGTGTACAGGTGTACAGCCAGTCACAACTTAAAAAAATTACTAAGCTTATTTTGATTTCCCGTATATACAGCAGCAAGGATTTACTTTAACCCTTTGCTCCATGATACTCATTTCTACGCATTGCTTGTAGGAGCCTTTGGAAAACATTGTGGCAAAAGGTGAAATTGCTCGTAACGAGCAATTTCACCTTTTGTCACAATGTTTTCTAGGCTATTAAAAGGTGTCATGCACCCATAAAAACGGTTTCATCCTTGCTATTAATTAGGATCAATTAGTGATACCACAGAAATGCTTTATGGTGTAAAGCGTTCACAGCTAGACTTATTAATCTTTGAAGAAGTAACCCCCGTTTTCAAAAGCCGCGTGCGTATATGAAAGCGTTGACATTTATCTAAACACCAGCGAGCCGTTCAGACATTTAAAACGCGACGTGGGTTATATACAACGTCAAACTGTCAGAGTGTGGACGTACGTAAGCCGTAAACTGTTCTTAGTCCTGAAACGTGCGGCAACGGACGGCGTTATTCTATTACTGGTGTGAACTGGACCTAGAATCGTGATAAAGAATTGATTTAACTGATAAAGTTTTAGATATACTTCTGTTTTTGTGTTGAAATAAGGCAAACATTTTGGACTATTCTATGATTGTGAATGAGAATTGTAGTTTGGAAAACGCTAAAACAAAAACATTCTTAAATTCAGACTGACGTATTGGTAAATTCACTAAAGAAGAATTGGAAAGATTATTTAAAGAAAAAAAGGAGGCAGAGGAATTCTAATCAAGTTCAGAAAAATGTGGCTATTTGGTCCGTGTTTTTCAAGAAAATTATGAAGTTCTTCAGAATTCGTTTTAGAAAAGGCACTTGCGTTGTCATTAAGTGAGAAAAAATACACGTAAAACTATAAGATTAACAATCAAACACGAACAACGGCGTATTGACTTCGTTTATTGTGTAAAACATACCTTTGTGCGCTGGAGAGGAATTTGGATTTCTTCAACCTAAAACAAAATCTGTGATACTTGACGTGGAAACTTTGTCGAACTGTCTAAGTCTGTGCCAACTTTGATAAAAGTTACCTGATTCGTTAGTTCAATAGAAACTACACGACGAAAGTGATTTAGAATTCTTACATAAACACAAAACCGGAAATTAAAAGGTAATTCTACAAGACATTGAAATTATTTTCATACCAAAAGCTATGGCCAACTTAATCAAGATCTCCATTATATTTCTATCTACCGTCACTTTGACCTCAACCCATGGGGACCATGGTGACGCTGTAGCCATGTTTAATTGGTCGACAATAGACTATAACTGGCCATCACGATTTGCCAGAGAGAAAGCTTTGCGTGAACGACATTATATTCCTTTAAACAACGCCATCAACGGCATACGTGTGTACGATCACCGTCTGTTTGTAACCGTGCCGAGATTTGGTGAAGGCGTTCCATCAACTCTAAATACCCTTATCAACGCCCACAAGTCCAAACGTTACTTATCAAGTCGTACAGTGCTAAAACCGTATCCAAACTGGGAAATGCAGACAGAGGGCAACTGTACAGCATTTCAGAAAGTACAAAACATTGAAATTGATCCCAAAAAAGGTATAATGTATGTGATAGACACTGGTGGCCGCAAATACGACTGTCCAGCTAAACTTGTGATATATGATATTAAAAATGACGTTGAACTTCGACGTCATATCTTCCCTGACGACGTAGTTTCACGTGGTACAAATTATCTTAATGATCTTGTCATGGATTACGTTGACGGAAATGTGGAATATCTTTACATAACAAATACAAGGGACTTTACTCTGGTGGTGTATGATATCAAAAACGATAACTCGTACGCCTTCGCTGATAAATCAATGCTGCCAGAACCAGGTAAAACAGACGTTAAAGTTTTAAATGACGTTGTAAGAGTGACAAATGGAGTGAACGGGATTGCTATTTCCGCAAACTTTACCTATGTGTATTACAGTCCAATAGCTGGTACTGGTCTTTACCAAATTCCTACCAAAATTTTAAGGAATTCGTCCGCGAACTTTTCTGCGCATGTGCGCAAGGTGGGCGACAAGCCTTCCCAAGGTGATGGAATGATTATGAGCACGAAAAACAGTTTATATTTCTCTGTCCTGTCGGACAACGCGATTGCCATGTGGGAAATTCACCGTGATGCAGCAAAATATGGCGGAGAGGATCGTGTAATGATGGAAACTCTCACGTATGAAGCTATGGACCCGATGATGGAATGGGTGGACTCCCTTGCCCTCGACTCATCCGGGTACTTGTGGTTTACGACAAGCCGTCTGCAGAGGTATTACAATTCAAAAATAACGAATGACTCAATCAATTTCAGAATATGGCGAGCGTTCGTTCACGAACCGAGTTACGCCTATTTCCAAGTGGACAATGGTAGACGTAACCCTCCGCGATCTAGTTCGCCGAGAAGCTGTGACTCGTCATTGACCTTGGTGCTGTTGGCGGTAATGTGCTTATGCAAAAGTGTGTTTGACTTCGTTGTATTCTAAATGCAGGTATATGTATAAGCTCTCTCCAATTCCTATTATTCACCATTTACCAAACAATCCCTGGTTTTTACGACTCTGAGATAGAAGCCTTTTGAAAACATTGTGGGAAAAGGTGAAAATGCTGGTAACCAGCATTTTCTCCTTTTCCCATAATGTTTTCTACCCTATTGGAAACAAATTTCAATTGTTGAGGTAGATTCATTTTGTCATCTACAAGTGCTTTCAATATGGACCTATCTAAAATTTCGTCGTTTGGGAAAGGGTGTAGTTATCCCTTATCCTGTTAAATCAGTGGAAAGAAACTTTCAAGGCGATTGTAAAAACCCATTTTTTTCTGTTTCTAAGGTTCTTTTTCGGGATAGAAATTTCCTTACCGGAAAGTGTAGATCCAAGATCAGACTGCACAGAATTTGCCTTCTGATCTTGATCCACACTATCCGCAAAAGGTTCTTTAAATTGCGCTTAGTAGCCCAATGATTAATCTTTCATTTAAGAAAGAATGTACAAGGTCTTCAACTCAGTAACAGATTCGAAATTGTAGACTTTCCCGAATTCAAAGCTCTTGCAAAAGAGACTCAGATAGTGGAATATGGTCATTTCGAGTATCGAAAAACATGAAAGGAAAAGGAGAAAATACTCCTTTTCCTATATTGCTATCAAAGTCCACTTTCCCTAGGCCCAATAAAACTTGCATGGTAGAGATTTATATAAAGCTACAAAGCGCGAAACATGCTAGGGTTTTTTTTAGTCTTTTTCGGATTACGTCATAGAATGTGAATCACAAAAACCAACAAAGACACTGAAAGCGTTCCATTTTGGGGTTAGCCGAATGCGCCGGTGTAATGCAGAGAAATTACCCTCCCCTACATAATGACTTATGGGTCATTTCTCTACGTAGACAAATGGCCCAGGTTAATGTTCTATGTAGAGAAATAACCAATTGGAGTCATTTCTCTACGTAGAATAATGACCCCGGTCATTCCTCTACGTAGTGAAATGACCCATGGGTCAATGTGTAGAAAGGGTCATTTCTTTGCATCACGTCGGCTATTGACCTGTTTTTAGGCACTGATAAAGGATGAATAGACGATAATTTGCCATTGGTTAAAAATGCGCACATGTTTATTCTGCGTGCCGCTGCTCGCACATCAGTTTGAACATTTATGAAACCAACCACAGATCAACGATAGTGAAGTCCTGTCAATTTAACTTCATAGTTAAAAAATAATTGTATAACAAAGTAGAACGACCACTTTTCATACAGAAAATATCATAAAAGCGAAAAGTGTCAACCCTGGTCAGACTGCGCAATTCGCGCAGTCTGACCAAGGTTGACACTTTTGGCCGTTCCCAGAAGGTCCCATTTTGCGTGCAGGTCACAATTATATGATTCCTTGTTTGGTAAAATGCATCACTGAGACGCACCAAGCCTCTTTTTCGCGAGAAAGTGGCTCAGTTTTTTCCCCACCAATAATTTGTATACCCCGTTGATTTGAAAAGGTTATCACGGTTCATCTAAAAAAGCTACTTAAGTCCTAAAATATGTAACAAAGGCGTTGTTACGTGATTAATAATAAGAATGCGAAATCATTGGATCTATACAGAACTCCAGAAAAGAGACAGTGATGATATTCTAATTCCATTATTTCTGTTTGAAACCCTAATATGTTGTGATTAATCATTAGAATCTTCTCGATGAGATGATTCTCCGATGAGTACCCACAACAAAGGGTTTAATGAAAAAGTAATTAATATTCTAAGAATTGAAATCAAAATTACTCCTTATATCAAAGGCTCTGCTATAGCCAGGTAATACAGGTTAAAGTCTATCTTGCGACAATAGTTACATGGATGCACCCTTGGCCAAGACACTTTTAACGTTTAAACCGTAGTGCTTCGAGCTTAGGTGGTTAAGTGGCCATGGTGCGGAATATGTACATGTAATAAGAAAAAAAATCATAAAAATCCTGGAGCGAGCCCTAACGGTACTACCCATACGGGGGTGTTCATGGACAAGATAAATCATAATTCAAACCTAGTACTGGTGACATCCAGGAATTATATACCGTAAAGACGCGACTCGTTGCCGTAAGATGACGAAAGAGCTTTTTGAAATGAGCTTAACCCTTATCGAAAAATTAAATGAGATTTACTTTATCTTAAAAGACTGGTATATAATTATTTTGAACCCTTCATCACACAATCCCAAATTTTAAGACCCCTATGAAAGAAGCATTTTCTTTAACGTTGTGGGAAAAAAGGAGAAAATCCTTGTAACCAGCATTTTCTCCTTTTCACACAAGGTTTTTTCTTCCTTTCATAAAACAAATTGTAAATTTTCAGTAACTTTTATTTTGTCGCCTTCAAATGCTTTCGATTTTGACAAGACTTAAAATAGTGTCGTTTGGTAATGAGTATTTCAATTACTCATTTTTGCATTTTGGCAGGCATATCTTACAAAGTATATGTAAATGTAGATCTCCAGACTCAAACCGTACGTCTCAAGCAATCTACTCATGACCCATAACCCCCCCCCCCCCTCAACACACACACACACATCTAAAAGCATCTAAAGTCAATGCAAGTGAAAAAAATAAATGTTTTTATTCTTTCATTTGTCAAATCAGTTGATTCATTTCCTGTCTATTTTTAGTGTCAAATATGTCCATTTCGGTGATTTATTGATCGTTGAAGAAAAATGAATAGTCATGTAGCTAGTTTTAAATGACTGATGTGAGTTACCCAACCCTTCGATTCACTTGTGTTTGTCAAACTATTTCGACCTCAGGCTTTTAAAAACGAGCAATGGTCTGGCAAAAGGGGTCTTAGCGCGTCTCCGTAATACATGATGCAAGGAAAGTCAGCACATAATTATGGATCCATAAAACTCACTTTGTTTAAAACAAACGACTAAATCATGAGGTAGACTGGTCCTTTGACATACACAAAATTGGCCATAGGCGAAAAGTTTCAACCCATGTCAGCCTGCGCGGACTGCGCAGGCTGACATGGGTCGATACTTTTCGCAGATGCAATAAACCACATTTCCACAATTCATATCTCAAATTTGGGTGGCCGCTCAGTTCATAAGATTTCACATTCATGCTGAACTAGGTCGGTCTTCAAACTTAAAAGTAAGTTTCATTGTTACTTTACAAGAGAGCCCTCTTGGGGGCATCTTATCTCATTGGAGACAGGACCTCTTTAATGGGAGTATTTGATCCCATTGGAGGCTCCAATCTTTACCAGTTTTAATCTCATTTCCAAGGAAAAACAATATTATCAGTCTTACCTTTTAACCTAAAGCTTTGGAGTAGGCAGGGAATGCCCAGCCACTCAATATCATATTTTATGCATATTATAAATGACAATTTTTTTTTTCATTTAAAAAACTTCTTTTTATCAAACCAGCATTGAGTTTAAACCTTATTTGTCGCATTCTTAGATCTTATCATTTAAAACTTTTGAGTATATGGGGATTGCCCTGTAACTCGATGATGCCCTTTATGCATTAAGTTTTCTTAATTCAATTCTTTTATTGTCATTTAAACTTCATTCAGTTTAAACAACACTTCGTTTATTATCTTTTAACATAGATATGCGCGCTAAATGACCAAAGCTGTCGATGCGCCATAAAACAACATTCATTCATTATTACTTTACAAGAGGGAGCGATGGTATTCCAAATCCATTATTTCTCTTTCAAACCCTGTGTTATGGGTACTCATTAGAATCGTCTCGACGAGACGATTCTAATGAGTATCCACAACATATGGTTTTGTTGAGAATAGTTGATATTTTCAAGTTTGAAATCAAAATCACACACTCTATCTAGAGTTCTGAATGATTGGTGGATATACGATAAAAGCCTTTGTCACGTTTTCCAAGATTGTCTGCACTTGAAAGTAACGCAACTTCTGATTGGCTAAACAATAATTTATTATGCTTTAGAGTTACTTTCAAATTTAGAAAATTCAAATGAATGTGACTATGAATCTTCCTTCCTTATAATTGAGAATGAATAATTGGTGGATACGGTAAAAGCCTTTACTGTACTTGAAAGTAACTTAAATTCTGACTGGCTAAACAATATGCTTTAGAGTTACTCTCAATTTAGAAAATTCAGAAGAACAAGACTATGAATCTTCCTAAGAAAGGATGGTATAGTACATACCCTTATGTCATAGTTGGGACGGTGTGACGTCAACATATATACATGTACCTAAGAACTGGCCTAAGCTTTCTTCGTATTTTTTTACCACTGATTTTATTTTGCAGTTCCAAAAAGAAATGGATAGCTTTTGAAGACAATTAACAGTTTTTGCATGTGATAAAAAAATAAGTTCCCGTTTTACTTGGATGTTTTTCATTCAATTTCTTTGGATTCCTTTGGAATATGACCTTTTTTTCACGTTTTGACAACAACGAATTCTTTATCAAAATTTATGTTACTAGTACCCCGACAAAAAAAGTTCTAATGTGGAAAAAGACGAAACGCACTTTTGCACATTTTTGCGCAATGTTTTCTGCATCGTTAACTTTACTACCCAGACTAATTTCTTCATTTGAGCACCCTTTCCCCTTTCTGCAAACGTTTCAAATACGGACGAGTCTATTATTTTATTTGATAAAGAGTTATTTTTATTAATCTTTAAATGGCACTGTAAAGTAATGAGTTATTTGAGCTTAGATAGATGTACTTATTTCATGCTTTCCGGTAGGATATCGAGAAATAGTAGTGAAAATATTTTTCGATCTTACACAGGTACCACCAGTGAAAATACCGATTTTCACGTTCTTGTTGCCTAGGTAAATTGCGCGTGCCTCACAACCAGATGGGAAATTTGACGTCATTTACCTTACATTTCTCGCGCATGACGTAATATTGTAATGTGTTGCTATGCGGGAGGGATGCGCAACGGGGAATAACGGAAAAAGAACTGTACTGGATTTTGATAAAGCTCCTCCCAGAAAGGGTTAAAAGCATGAAAAAAACAGAGTATTTGTTTGGTTTTTTTTTTTCGCTGAATGATCAAAATTAATTTCATCTTGTGAATACGTCGCAGCCACGATTAAAGATATTACCGATGGTGTTCACTCGATGAAATAGATTTCGATATTTCACCGAAAAAAACAAATATTCTCTATACATTCAATAGAATAGTTGAACAGGAAAAGAGCTTTAGCACTTGCCCGGAGCTTTGGGTATGACAAAGAGAGAAGGGCGGGCACAAGGTACAACTGGCCTTAATTAAAGACGTCATAATGACCCTGGTTAAAGAGTGGCCATAAAGAATGATGGTGTTGATATCGCTGGACTGCGATATGGCCACCATTACCAAGGTCAAGGTCGTCTTTAAAGTGAGGCTGGAGAAAGGTGATAATTAAATGGCCGAAATGTCAAGACCATTGTAAACGACTGTCAAAAAATTAGGGTCCTGACCTAGTACCCTCAATTAGCCAGTTTGGACTGTCACCGACTGTCACCGGGTGTCATTAATTATACAATTTAATCCCGGTTTACACCGGACATTCATGATAAATTGCAACTTGCTTCAGCACCCGTGTATTACAATAAATAATAATGTATGCTCTAATATTGCGCTTGCTAAGCATAATGCTGTGTTACAAATATTATGTACAGTTTCATAATGAAAAGTCTCGGTTACACAAGAATCCGACATTTCAAATATTGCTGGATACTTAAAGATGCATGTCTACTCGTTTTCAAAGTTTTCTAAGCCATTTCATCCTTATATGAAGCAAATCGTCGGGTTACTTCCAAAACCTCGTAACTACAGCTTGTAACAAGCTGTAGTTACGAGGTTTTAGAAGTAAACCGACGAAATATAATCCCGTTTATATCTTCATGCCAAATATTGCCCCTGACGGCTACAAGATTGCACAGGTTACGACGGATAGAAAATGCATTTCATGTTCTGGGTGCCTCCAAAGCGGTCGATGTTGTAGTTTCCGATTTTGAATGAAGACACTCCCTTGTGTTTGTGTGTGTGTGTTTTTTTTTTCTGTTACGATTTATATTTGATTTTTGTTTCTAGCCTTGAATATGTATCTTTAAGTATTGGCTTGATAGATATCTCTATAGAAAATGATTTTGTTGTGAGACTAAGTGTCTTTTAGAAATACTCAAATCTTTATTTAAAAAAACAATTCTATATTGGAGTATGATCTTAGATTTGGAAAGTAACACAAGTTCTGGCTGGCTACACCATTTCATATAGCCAACCAGGACTTGTGTCCATTAGTCATTTAGTTACATTTTTAATACGAGACATTGGGTTTAATGTTAAATAGTTGTTGCATACGCACCCAGATCAACTAATTTACATATTTCGAAAAGGGAGTGTATTACTACTAAAAACATTTACAATCATTTATCTTTTCCACTGTTATCAAAGAATCCTGTGGTGTGATACCTTGAGATATAGAGGTTTTAAAATATTTGAGAGAAGAGGAGAAAATGCAGGTCTCCTGCATTTTCTCCTCATCCCATAATGTTTACTACCATTTCATATACAAAACCCAGTGAGCCATTCTCATTTAACGACAAAAGGTGCTTACAATATATAAAAGTTTAGAATTTAGTCATCTGTTAAAAAGTTGATAGCTATAGATATATTTTTTTGAATTTTAAGATAGTTTTTCACATAATAATGATAATAATAAAAGATACACAACGTTTGAAACTCAAGTCAAAATCTTTTTAAAATGACGTTATTTGAAAAACTTTTTCAACACATATTGAATGGTTCACTGTTTCGAATACTTGCCACACTATTTTCGTAAATTGCTTGCTGCACAAAATAAGGTGTCACATCACTGACTTTTTGATAAATTGAATAAACACAGAATAATCTTTATTTTTTGACCTTTTGATACGCTTTCTCTGGGGAAGTCCGAGATTTGCTGTTTCTTTATATGAAACACATATCCGGTGACATCCACATAATAATAACAATGTAGTATCATTGACATTGAACGATTTTCTAAACATTATGAAACATACATATCATTGGCAAATTAAAGCGGAAAGGGTTCTTGCTCTTTGTAAGACCAAGTCTCTTTATCTAGTAAAAAATGCCAACATATTCCAGAAGGAATAGCACAATTGTACCTTTGTGTCTTGACGACTTCACTCTTTACTAAACAACAAAATATCGGACCAGTCGGAATGGAAAGCTTTTGCAGATGACAAAATAAATGTGAATCAAAAATTGGACTTTGATTTTGGAAGAGTAGAAAACATTGTGGGAAAAGGAGAAAATGCTGGTTTACAGCATTTTCTCCCTTTCCCTCAATTTTTTTCAAAAGGCGTCTTTCCCGAGTTCGTCAAAAGTCGGGATTGTGTGGTAATGGGATAATGAACTCAACAGCAAAGGTATGATTTTTGCGTGGCTTTCTATACAGATTTACAATTCTGATTTGTTTTGTGATTTAGAATGTCTTTTTGATGCAGACTTTGTTATGTAGAAAATAGTTTGGCAAAAAACTAGTATTTGTGAACAATTGTGTTTTTTTCCCCAAAATAGGAATATGCGCAGTAGTGTCAAGTAAGCATAAACATAAATAAACCTGGTAAAATTATGCGTCTAGAAACCGTCACTTTGATAATGGCGTCAAATTTATCAAGTGTAAACTGTAGACTTTTGTTATTCACATATAAAATGAACAAACACTTTGACCTTCTTGGACTTCATTTCTAAATATAACTTATTATTCAAATTTCACCTGGGATTACATTTTATCAGATAACTCCCACTGTTTTCAATTTAATACAGCCATTACGAATTTTCGGATAAAAAGGTTTCTTTCATAAATTTGTGATGTATCGCTGTCAAAAAGGTTCTTAGTCGTACAAATATCTGCATTTATCCTTTACCATGAAATGCTGAGTTCAAATGATCGTGATTGATTTTTTGCCCAACAAACCCTGATTTTCACGACTCTGGAAAAAAAAGCTTTTGAAAACTTTGTGGGAAAAGGAGAAAATGCTGGTAACCAGCATTTTCTCCTTTTCCCAAAAGGTTTTCTATCTTTTCAAAGACAAATTTTATAAAATGAAACATTGTTAATTTAACGCCTTGAAAAGCTTTCAATATGAAGAAGTCTAATATTTTGTTGTTTGGCAAAGAGTTTTTTGACTTTTTTAGAACCACTCACAATAAAGGCATTTACAAATGGTAAATAAAACTAGACCAAGATTATGGGTACTGACAATGAAAGTCTGGAATGGGTCTACAACGTTTTGCTTGGTAATGGCCTTAAACAGTGATAGAAGTTGTTTTCATTTTCAGGAATACTTCTTTTCCTTTTTCATCAGTTGTTTCTCTTATATCTTGAATTTACAGAATAAGCTTGGCCATCTAAATTCTTTATTAACATTGAGGAGACAATCAGAGAAAAATACATTGTCGATATTTAGAGGAACACTAAAACTTAATATATTATATTTTATGTATCTTTTTTTAGAAATGTTATGGGCAAAGAAATGTCATAATTCAAGCTGAGGGAATTATTTCACCGTCACAGTGAATATTTACCTCCTGCCGAAAATTTGGAACTACTTTTTTTGGAACATATCGATTATCCGGTTAATTGACTTGAGATCACTAGCGGCATTCGTTGACAAAATAATCAGAGGAAATATAATATACATGTATGTAATTTATTTCATCAGTTTGTGCCAGTTAATATGGGGAAATATTTGTCTCAAAAGGGAAAGGTCCGCCATACATTACTCGTTATTTTTGCATATCTTTCCCTTTTTCGGCAAATATTTCCCCATATTAACCACAAGCCAATGAAATAAACTCTATTTATTTTAAAGTCAAATAAAACATTGGTCGAATCTCGAGTCTTTACTAAATTGTCCATTGTCTATCAACTTAAATTGACCTACATCTTAAATCTGTTTTCATCTAATTGATGGAAGGAATTCCCAGATTGTATCTTTTTGTGCGATGTTCAAAAATAGATAATTATAACCAGCTTTTTTGCCTTTTCAAGCGTTTATTAAGGGTTGTAAACCCAGAGGGAAGTTTGTTTAAGAAATAATCTTCTTTTTATCGTGGTATATCGTTCAATAAACCACAGTTGTGAGTTATGCGGCGTAATAAATAATGCACGAGGGCGATAGCCCGAGTGGGTTATTCATTGCGCCTCATAACTCACAACGTGGTTTATTGAACGATATACCACGATAGAAAGAAGATTATTTCGATTCTAACATGGCCAATTCTTAGTGAAATGAAAACAAGTTCAAACTTGGAGTAAAAACGCGGATGAAGATTTTGTTCCATTGAATAACTCATTCATTGAATGACGTCACTCTACATGGATTGTTGCAGATTTTACCACGTTTTCCTTGCACTGTGTTTATAGAGCCAAAGCCGCGTGTCATGTTAGAATAAAGAATAATACAAAGTCAAAATATATCATTGACAAATCTCTAGCAGCTGTAAATGTTATCTATGTATTTCTTTTTTTTTTTCGATATAGAATCATCTCTTCTCCGTTTTGTTATGAAGAATATTTTGCCAGGTATGTCTCTGAAAATATAATAGAGATTTTATCCCAAATCAGGCAACGCATTCTGGGCAGTATGATCTGAATCTATACTATCAACTAAGGGGAATTTAAATCTCAACAAGGGATTCGGTTTCACTAAATAGATATTCACTAAACAGAGTGTTGTATTTCCGTGATTACGTAGAAATTTATGATTCATAAAAATATGGACCTGTAATGCCAAGGTCTATTTTTAGCACCGGAAATGGTTGTACTGGACGCTCTGAACATGACTTAACTTTCTTAAACATGCATAAAATTGTCGTAAATCTGTCCTGGGTTCAATTTGGCAAACACATCAGACATTTAAGTATTTATTAAACGATAAAGTTTCAGACTTGTCAAAATTAAAATGTTCACACGATAGAATAAGCGCAGCTTATGTGGTTGGATTTTTCTGACTATGTAGAAAACATTGTGGAAAAAGGAGAAAATGCTGGTAACCAGCATTTTCTCCTTTTCCCACAATGTTTTCAAAAGGCGGTATTAAAACTCGTGGTTGCTTTGGAAAAGGATTATTTGTCTGGTTTTCCTTTTTTTCTAGATTTATTCAATAAATCTTTGACACCATAAACATACCGCATAATAACGTTGGCCTTTTTTCATTCTTTATAGATATTAATTGGAAAATGATATCATTTTTAGTGTAAACTCTGGCAGCAGGAAATGAACAGAACTTCGTGAAATTCACGCGCTCTTTCGTCTTTCAGAACACCTAAATTTCATCAACGAGTCTTATTTTTTTCTCTGTTTAATTCTTTGTAAGACAATAACAACAGAAATGATGGTCTTAAAACATTTCTATAAACAACTGGACATTTTGTCAGAATATTACGTTCAAAGACTGGCCTTTTTGATACAGTGCTCTCAAAAAGACTTCTGCTGAAAACCGTTTCCACCCAAGCCCTAAAAGAAAACATATCTGCATGCAGGTAGCACTTTATCTAACCAAAACTGATACATGCATATGAAAAACAGATGGGCAAATAGTTGAAATATAAGAAGTTTTCATTGATGGAAAAAGTATACAGGTCACAAAACGCGAAAACTTATAGTACAGAGAGTGTAGTCTTAGGAAGAAAGTAGATAAAATTATTTGTGAAGGTAGGTGTGTTTTTGTTTTCTATTGCACGATTTATTGTTATCGAAGTACTGTAATACGTCAATACTTATGTTATTATTATTTTCATGGTTATCTAATAGTTGTTTTTGTGATATTGTCAATACTATTATAGATCTATTTGTTTTTATGCAGTCTGGTCAGATAACCACTAATTATGCGAGGGCGGCTGTCTGAGTAGAGAGAAAGTGTGTGATGAATCAATCTATAAACCACAAATCGGCGCGTCAGATACGGGGGACAATTTTAGACTCAAAAGGCTTTAACAACTTGGTTTTTTGCCAAAACCTATGTTATTAGCACTTTTATGAATTGTATTGATAGCACTATTCACTTGATTACCAACAATATGGGTTTTGACGAAGATCTAAGGAGTTTTGGTATATAAGTTCCCGGATGTATCTGCAGCCCTGACGTCAATAAATGATTGTCCTGTAATGTAAATATTTTCGGCTGTGTGCATCGGTTATATCTGTATATATTATCATTGACACAAACTTTGATTGATATGTCATTTTCTCTTTATTCCCTTTACGAAACAACACAGAGTTTTAACGACCCTGAGAAAGACGGTGTTTTTCAAGAAAAGATTATGGGGAAAATGAGAAAATGCTGGTAACCAGCATTTTCTCCTTTTCCCATAATCTTTTCTGTTATTTTAAGAAAAATTCTTTCAATTGAGTTACATTTAATTTCTTATCTACAAATTAATTCAATTCTGACTAGTATGATTTTTGTCGCTCGGTAAAGAGTTAAGTATCCATTGTCACGGGCCCTGTCATATGACAGATGTTGACTGTTTACACAAAAAAAGGAAGGGCGTGGGTCTGATTTTTTTCCCTTTATTTTCTTTCTAATGGTCTCAAAATAGTTATGTTGTTTCTATTTTTAGTCATGTTTTAGACTACAATTTTATGGAATAGACCGCAACATACTTTGTATCTCTTGACATGAATCATAGAAAAATAAGCACGAATAAAATTTATGCGTATTAATACGTGATAGACCGGAAGTTGGGGCCTTATTATCGTCTATGTGTTGCAACTGTAAAGAGTAATTCGTCACTAAACTGGCACTCTGTTATTGATACGTCTTTTCCGGATGACAATTTGTCTTACTTGTCTATTTTGTAAGCATTTGAAGACGATACACCGTCGAATTACTTCAAAAACCTTGTAACTACAACTTCTTTCAAGTTACGAGGATTTTGAAGTAAACCGATGAAATAAAATTGAAACAAAAAGTGATACATGCTGCCTTGAAAAGAGTAGAAAATATTGTAGGCAAAGGAAAACAAATGTCCGTTCCTGGCGTTTTATTCTTTTCCCACAAAATTTTCAAAAGCCTGCTTTCTCTTGTTTGGTCTTTCAAAGGTAAATCTCGCCATAATAGAATCATTTAATTGGTTGTTTGCAAATGCTTTAAATTTGAAAATTCGTCGTCTGTTTAAAAGTTAAACCTTTCCCAAACAATCCCTGGTTTTTATGACCCAAAGGAAGAAGTCTTCTGAATTCCTTGTGGGAAAAGGAGAAAATGCTGGTCACCAGCATTTTCTCCTTTTCCCAAAAGGTTTTCTCTTCTTTTAAAGTCAATTTTCAAGTTTTGAGTCACGTTTATTTTGTCGTTTGCAGATGCTTTCAATTTGGACAGGTCTAAAATTTTGTCGTTTGGTCAAGAGTTAACCAGGTAGTCTGCAAATGGTTTAACCCTTTACCAAGCAATCACTGAGATAGAAGCCTTCTGGTAATCAGCATTTTCTTCTTTTCCCACAATGTTTCCTACCCTGCTGGAAACAAATTTGAATTTCGGAGTTACGTTTATTTTGTTGTCTGCAAGTGCTTCCAGTTTGGACTAGTCTAAATTTTTGTTGTTTGGTAAAGGGTTAATTTTATAAGCAGTACAGTTATCAGTACCTTGACTGAAAATATCAATCTCGCCATTTCTGTTGCTTCTGATTCCATTTTTTTTCCAAGATAATATGAATGTCATGTACATAAATGTTTGAATGTAACAGTGCTATAAAAGATGAACATTCAAACTATATTAATATATTATGACGTTTTTTGTTGTACAAAAAAATAAAACCATTTATTGATTCATTATGCGGAGTTTGTTATAGTTTGTTTGTTTCTTTGTTTGTTTGTTTGTTCAGAACTGTTGTACATCACCTTCAACAGTATTTCTGCTTTATGCATTTGCAGATATCAAAATAAAAGTGACTGATAATTTGAAAATTGGTTTTTGAAGGGTAGAAAACATTTTGGGAAAAAGAGAAAATGGTGGTAACTTTTCCCACAATGTTTTCTAAAGACGTCTTTCTCAGGGTCGTCAAAAGTAGGGATTGTGGTTAAAGGCGCTGTCACACTCTAGCGTAAAGAGCCAGCGTATGAGGAACGTATGGACTTTTTGGGCATACGCTGACATACGCTGAAACACGCTATGGGTACGCTGGAATACGTTTCTAGTACGCCGGGGCACGTTGGTGTACGCTGATGTACGTTGACGGCCAAAAAATTTTTTGAACATGCACAAAAATTTTCAGCGTATGCCGACGTATGAATTTTACGCTCATCATACGTTCCTCATACGCTGAACACGCTAGAGGTACGCTGAAGGTACGTTACTCATAAGTCGAGTACGCTTCTCATACGTTGAAATTGAATGGGTCAGGAAACCTAGCGTTAGAGGAGCGTATAATGAACACGTGTCTGACGTGTGTCTAACGAATGGCTAACGTTATAATGGTAGTTTTAACGACAGTCTAACGTACTCAACTTATGCCTAACGTGTTCTGAGCGTACAGCAAGCTTATCCCATGCGTATTACATGCGTATTTCCAGCGTATTGGGGGTGGGGGTATATAAAGTCTCACATTTCCAAATCTGTATCAGTTTGTACCAGCAGTTCAGAGATGGAGGTTGCTGTGCTTCAACATCACCAAGATTTGTTACAGTTGGTAGTTGATCTCATACGCTGAAAAGTTGCACGTATAAACAATTTTTCGAAATATTTGATACGGTCCTCATACGCTGGCTCTATACGCTAGAATGTGACAGCGCCTTTATGGGTTGACTCATTGTCAGGAAACAGAATCTTAGACTGCTCCACATTGAACGTTTTTGCGAACGACAAATAGATTAGGGCTCTAACCATGCGTTTTATCTTTGCGATGTTGGGTGAATGAGCGACAAATAAGTTTCTTCCGCGATAAAAATTGAATGAGTTTTCTTCAGAATTTGGCTCAGGTATGTTTTCAGACCGGTTAATTATTCTGTAAAAAAATGAAACCAAATAAGCTGTCCTTTTTATAGGCACCTGACGCGAGAAAAGTTCTATAGCAACCTAAAGTAGCCGTTTAGAAGTTTGTTTCAGTGCATATCATAGTAAAACTCGCACCTTCACGTTTTTCAGCGGTTTAACTCTTTAATCCACAGATACTCGCATTGCTTGTAGGAGCCCTTGGAAAACATTGTGGCAAAAGGTGAAATTGCTCGTCACGAGCAATTTCACCTTTTGTCACAATGTTTTCTATGCTATCAAAAGGTTTCATTTACACATAAGAAACAGCTTCATCCTTGCTGTTATTTAGGGTCAATAAGAGATGCCATAGAAATGCCTTATGGGGTAAAGGGTTAATAAGCTCTGATTTTTGGTCCTGCAGTGCCTGGTCCGTGGGCAATCACTAGTAACAAGTTTTACTAGAGGGATTCGAACCAGGATATTCCTGATAACAAATGCACACTTTACCAATAAACAAAATTTGACAACGAATTACAGACGACAAATTAAATGCGGGTCAAATGAGTTCTCTCTTACTTATGGTTGAAAATATTTTGGGAAAAGGAGAAAATGCTGGTTACCCGCATTTTTACCATTTCCCACAATGATATGAAAACCCTTTACTCTCTGGGTCATTAAACTTCCTATAGTGTGGAACAAATTTAAACGCCATAACAACTGAGTCACTGGGGGACATCCCTGAATTTGTTGTTGATGCTTTAAATACTGTGTCTATAATCAACTCCCTACTCCCTGATTTTTGAGATGCCAGAGAGAGAGAGAGAGAGAGAGAGAGAGAGAGAGAGGGGGTCCCGCAAATAGGCTGGGGCCCTTGGAATTAACATGTGTATATTTTTGACACCAATCACAAATTTCTATTTATTCATTTGTTATCAGCACCAAAAAGTAGGTCAAAAGCAAGCACATTCAGCTACACCGAAGCGTCGTCTGCGCATGTCATATTCTTCGAAGATTCGACTTATATGACGCATCACTAGCCCCAAGAGCAGGCTGGGTGTAATATTACGCACTATAAAGTAGCAATGTAGAAAATAGCTTCTATCAATACGTTTGAGGAGAAATGAGACCTGCTTTAGCTCTAGATTTCTCTGGACTGCTGATCATAGCTGCGTGAATTGTACGAGGTAGCGTTTTATTGAGTAAATGTTTAATTTCGGTAGAAATTCAAATAACGGTTGTCGCGTAGGAAAGTAGTTGGGTTATATACCCAGGATGCCCAATTTAGATAGATGAGTATTTATAGAATGCCATCTAGAGGGAGATAATGACGCCAAAGACATATAAACTTGAAGCTGAACTATAAACGACATCAATTCATTAAGTCTCCTGCAGCTGACTCTAGTGCAGTGGACGATTTGTTTACCACTTTAGAAGAAAAGAAATCTCAAAAGCGTTTTGGCCACTACGTAATTACATTTCATTACGATTAATTTTGCAATTTAAGTATGTATGACATTATTGTCTCCCTTTTTAACGAAATGTTACATAAATACTGGTGTTTTTTCCGGCCCCTCTGAGATGTACAATAAATTAGTATGTAGAGGATGAGCAGGTGTTTCATGAATAGGTAATTGATAATTATTCTCCTTCGTAATGCAATAGATATTTATATCACGGTTTTCGAACAGAGAGTGCACCTGTACTTCCGGGCGATACTGGTTTATAACTGCAATGGCACCGTTCATGAAAAACAAGTTATTTCCCTTGCTAAATAAAGATTAAAGGTACACAACATATTGGTCCTGTTACCTTTATTCCTTTGATTTTATCATTGCATTATAAGAGATTGATTCGATTTGTGAAACAATTTAACTAGATTTAATTGAGATATTATCTGAAGAACATAACTGTGTTGTGCAAGAAGATCAAGGATAATCAAAGCGTTGAGAACGCTGAAGTGGTATTTGTCAAGGAACCCATTGTGTGAAATCAATATTTTGAAAGAAAAAGAGAAAAAAATATTCAAAAACTGGCTTGAAGGTCATCCTATTAATCAAATGAATACCCTTTTGGTTGAAGGAGAGTAATCGCGACAAAGTTAGGATTATTTGTGTATTGGTGGTCTCCCTTTGATTATAAGGAGGACTCAAGATAACGTCACTTGATAGTAGGATGCATCGTGGATAGAGAGAAACCATGTAAATATATTGAAATCGATTAAGTTTGTACCTGAAAACTATGACTCAGAAATATCTTTTGCCTTTCACATTAAATTTTCAACATTACAATCAATAATTTTGATCTATAAATATTCATGCCCAATCAAATGGAGTAGCGCTCAATCATGAGATTAACAAGTCAGTGGACGAAGTGGTTTTGGAATGAAAAAGTTTAAGACCAAGTGATCGTTAGACGAAATTTGTATCAATACGCTAATAGAAGGCTATGAGTGAGTGAAGCTATTTTCAATTATAAAAAATAGCATTTCTACAACTAGTGGCCTCATCCAGTGTTCTTTAATACGTCATTTTCAATTACATACCTGAGTGCTACCGAAAAACTCATTTGCCTGGAAAAACTTGAGTTTAATTGGGTTTATTTCCTTCGGTTTTGCACAAAACACGATACATGGTCCTCAAAAATTAACACTGAACTCAGACTGGTATTGTCTTCGACAAATACCATAAAAACCGAGTAATCTGCATGACGATCAAGGATAAAAACCGAGTAATCTCTTTATGTAGACCAATGTAGTACTAGAGAGGAATCAAGGGAAATAACTGGGAATTGCTCTCATTGGTCGGGCGGTCGAAACGTATTTTCCCTCGTATGATCTCTTTCGCTAAATTCTAAAGCAGGTGTCTCTACAGGAAAGTGCTTGCGTTTACGACATATATCAGTTCACCTAGAAAAAAAGATGAACTATGAAAGCGACTTTTACACCTGAATACTGCTCAGTAGAAGAGGATTCAACCCTTTCCCAAACAATCCCTGGTTTTTACGACCCTAGGATAGAAGCTTTTTGAAAACATTGTGGGAAAAGGAGAAAATGCTGGTAACCAGCATTTTCTCCTTTTCCCACAATGTTTTCTATCCTGTCAGGAAAGGAATTTCAAGGTTTATTTGTTGTCCGCGAGTCCTTTCAATTTTGACCAATCTAAAATTTTGTCGTTTGGTAAAGAGTAAATCCATCTGTAAAGTGATGATCCATGTCATTCTGCCAGTGTCCAGTTCGCACATGGTTTCGTTATTAGGAAATTTTATGTTTGGCAAGGTGAATTTTATGTTAGGCAAGGTAAATTTTATGTCAGGCAAGGTAATTTTATGTTAGGCAAGGTAAATTTTATGTTATAGGTAAGGTGAATTTTATCTTGGGCAAGGGGAATTTTATGTTAGGCAAGGTAAGTTTTATGTTAGGCAAAATGAATTTAATGTGTCCTGCATCAAGGAGATCCATTGTCCTCCTCAACAACCACCCCCCCACTCCGGGTTTTTATTTTTCTTTTTCAGAGCATGGTTCAACACTTTTTTATTTTTGGCTAGGGCTAGTGTACATTGCTGATTGAACAAGTTGCATTTTGCTTTTTACTTTTTTGGTCTCTGCTTTGCCGTAACACATCGGAAAAAGCCAACAGTGAAATTCGGCTTCTTTGGGTACATTATTAGTTGTCCGCTCAGGTAATAGGGCGCCGATCGAAAACTTGCTTATGGCTGTGGCTGATCATGTCGCTCCGGGCCGTTGGCCCTGCATCCTGATTGGGCAACAAATTATTATACGTGAACTTCAAAGTTTTACCATACCAACAACTATTTAACAATAAACTCACTGTTTTATGGTCTCACATTTCTAGTATGCTTATGAAATTGCATTTCCCTTTTTGAGTACCATAACGCTCTGAAAACTGACCCCACTGGAAACTGTGTAAAACGTGCAGTATGTTGCATGAAGTCACTGTCATTCGACGAATATTATCCAATCAGATCACGATAGTTTCTTTACATTGTAATAAGTAGATCATTTTACCTGAAAATGTACATTAGATTCATACCAAGTTCTTCAGGTTAAACATTCAACAGACATTTGAATATTGCCTAACCGTATAAAAATGCGATTGTACATTACTTATAAACGCTATCTTTGACGACATTTTCACCAATTTATACCTTTGACTGCATCACAATCTTTTGCTAATCTGAAACTATATTGCTTTCTAAATAAAAAATAGAAGAGCGTTCTATTTTTAACGCAATTTTTAACATGAATACAGTTATATCAAGGCGGCCGGGGCATCCATTTATGCTTTGCTGAACTTTCTGTACTGGTACTCTGTACGACATTCCTTTCTAGCCCCTGGCTGTTTTCCCTCATAACCATCGTCGTAACAACTGTGAAAGAGGAAAGAATCCTGTTGCAACGAGTATATATAAGCAAACCTCTGAAAGAAATCAAACGAGCAGGAGAATCAAACCATCGACGCCCTGTACTTAAACAACTGCGCCACGGGGTCGGCAAGACAGCTGATGCATAGAATGCAATTTAGAATACATGTAGCTGGTGAGCCCTTAGGGACCAGAAACTCGTATTCGTGTGGCAGTATGCTGGTGATATGAAGAAGTTGGTGCGTATTTCCCATAAAACTGTCAGTTTAGTCCATAAAGGATTGTGTGACGCTCGGTGCGTTTGACAGCTATCTCGTATATTTCTTGACCAGTCTCGCGGAATTCGCTTGTAGGGACTACGTGTTGGCCAGGTACAAAAGTTATTGCGTCACTTACGAAAGAAATGTATGAATTATTAGTTAGACAGTGAAGTTTACAGGAAAAATATTACCCGTAAATGAGAACAGCGGTGTAAAGTAGATTCATCTTACCATTGAATATATCCATCTTTTTTTGATCCATTAGTTTCCGTTTATTTTTCTAGGCCATCAGTTGCCCATGTGATACTATTGCTGTTAGCTAAGCGACAGGGGATAGTGAAAGAATCCAAAATTAGCCCTGTTTCCTTAAGCGTGCTCTTTGTGTGGCACAGTTACGCTTTGCCTGGGTTTTAAGACACGTCTTTATTCGTTTTCACCCAGTTTTTTAAAACTAATTCCATCTTTATGTTACTAAACTATAAAAGGATTTCATTCTCTTGGGGCTATTTAAGACTAGAATGGTTCTTAACCCTTTCCCAAACAATCCCTGGTTTTTACGGGTCTGGATCAGTAGCCTTTTGAAAACATTGTGGGAAAAGGAGAAAATGCTGGTACCCAGCATTTTCTCCTTTTCCCACAATGTTTTCTACCCTATCATAGACAGAAATCATCTTTTCAGCAAGAGTTGACTTGTTGTCTGCAAATGCTTTCAATTTGGTCAAGTCCAAAAGTTTGTCGTTTGGGAAAGGGTTAATCGAGGTCAAATCCTTTGAGTTTCTTTTTCCCATATACCGTACGTCGATATTTTATCTGTATACTAACGTCCATTAAAAACGCCTGATCTAAAAAGTGCCATAGCTTTGCAGTCTACATACCGAGAATATATCTGTCACTTTTTGCATATCATAGAATTTTCACTTCTATAATCTACTGAAGCATGAAATTTCGTGCCAGCCTATTATGTTTGCTTCAACCATGGTTCATGGCACCGTTTTGCCCTACGCCCAACGCGTTTTCCCCAAGTGGTTGTCTGACAGGTCCAAATTAAAAGCATTTGCAGACGACAAAATGAATGTGACTAAAGAATTGAAATTTGTTTTAGGAAGGTAAGAAAACATTGTGGGAAAAGGAGAAAATGCTGGTTCCCAGCATTTTTTCCTTTTCCCACAATGTTTTCTAGAGACTTCTCTCTAAAGGTCGTCAAAAATAATTGGCTAATTGGTCACTCATAAGAATCGAACCCACATCCTCAATTATCCAGAAATTTGTCGCTGACAAGTCTCAGGGCTTAGCCGTTGAGTTTTTGCAGCCTACAAAAATCCATCTTTTAGCCTCTTTGTACGAGCACATTTAGTGGGCGGGAAGCAAGCTCAACAGTATCCTTATCTGTAGAGCCTATAGTGAACAAGACCTGAAAACATGGTGGGCCATGGAAAAAATACTGGTAACCAGCATTTCTCCCTTTCCCACACAGTTTTCTTCACTACAACGAGAACTTCTGTCATTTAAACCATATGAAAATTGTCTTCTGCAGCCGGTTTCAGTTTGGACAGGTCTAAAAATATTGGCATTTGGAGAAGAGCGCAATCGAACTCAAATCGCGTTTTGAGTGACATCAAAGGCACGTATTGAAACAATAATACATTGTACTGCCCTGTTCTTTCGTTTATAACCCTTGTGCTTCTAAGTGCGACTTTTTGCAGTCAATGTAGATCAAGATCAAACTGCAGGAAAACATACACTCCGATCTTGCATCTACACTGTCTGATCCGTTGACATTTATTCCATCAACGAACTTTAGGTTTCCAAATCTGGGGGGGGGGGGGGGGGGGGGGGGGAGGGGGAGGGATTTGTACCAATGGCTGAAAAATTTTATTTCACTCTTTAACCAGAATCCTGCTAAGGCCAAATCACTGAAATTTGCTGACAGTGTAGATCAAGATCAGACTGCACAGAACGTATTGTCTGATCTTGGATCTATATTGTCCGATGAGGAGGTATTTTTCTCCTTAAAGCAATTTTGAAATAGCATAATTTGGGTTTCTATTATCCCATTGAAAGTTTTTTATTACATATTTAGCAGGATTACCATACAATCCCTACTTTTGACGACCCTGACAAAGAAGCTTTTAGAAAACATTGCGGGAAAAGGAGAAAATGCTGGTAACCAGCATTTTCTCCGTTTCCCACAATGTTTTCCACCCTTTACAAAACACATTTCAAATTTTCAGTCACTCTTATTTTGTCGTCCGCAAATGCTTTAGTTTTCGACTAGCTAAAAATAGTGGCGTTTGATAATGAGTTAAGAATTAGAATAAACTGTAAGATCAAAGACATTGTATTCTTGTGAAAAATAATGTATGATTGGTTTATCTTTTTGCCTTACATGTCTGTAATGTATACCTGTATAGTGGGCGGTCTTTGTCATAGTGTTTTTTTCCCCCAAATAATGCCGAGCCCGTTACAGCCGCCGGTAAAATACAGGGCTTCAGACCAAGCGGCTACTGGTTTGATTTCCCCAGCCAGCCAATTTCTTTCCCAGGATTAATGCTGAGCACTGGCGGCTCAGTAGCGTACAGGACATGCGAACAGGGAGTCTCTGGTTCGATCCGCGCTCGGCCAATTTCTTCCCGAGGTTTAGAGACATTGCCAAAGAATTCGTTATTCTCTCACAGCTGATCTTTGTTCTGACGATGGTTCTTGGGAAAAGCTGCCAGTGACTTAAGAAGAATATAGTGCTGAGTGTAGGACTAGGTTACTCTATGAGAGTGTGTATAGGTGAAATGGTGAAAGCGATATAATTGAAATAATGTTGAAAACAGCGTTAAACACCATATCAATACGAGGATCCATCCGTCCGTCCTTCCGTCCGTCCATCCATCCCACCATCCATACAAAGAAACAAACATACATACATACATACATACATACATACATATATTACATACATACGTACATACATACATATATACAAACAAACAAACAAGCAAACAAACAAACAAACATACATACACACATACATACAAACGAACGAACAAACAGACAAACAAACAACAAACAAACATACATACATACATACATACATACATACGAACATATAAACGTACATACGTACAAACATACATACCTACGTACATACATACATACGTACATACGTACATACAAACATAAATACATACATACATACGTACATACATACATAAGTGCATCTGTACATACATACCTACGTACTTACAGACATACGTACATTCATACATACCTACATACATACATATATAAGTACGTACACACATACATACCTACATACGCACATACATATATACATACATACATACATACATACATACATACATACGTACATTCCTTTCTTGCCGCTGATTACATCTGAAATAATGTTGAAAAAATCGTTACATAACATTAAAACAGAACAACATGCAAAAAAACAAAACTTCTTTTCCCACATTGTAGACACGGGAGCTGAAACCTTATAAGAACAATTGCTCATCTGTCTGAACGACTATTATTTCAAGTTAACAGGCATGTTTACGATGATTCATATCTATTTTGAATTTCTGTAAAACACGAGTCTTGCTATGAGAAAAGGGGGCGTAATGCATCTGCAAAAAGTTTCGGTTCGTCTCAGCCTGCGCAGTCCGCGCAGGCTGACATGAATCGAAACTTTTTGTTGTAAGTGAATTTTCTACATGTAACAGGCCATTCTACCTATTAGTTCATTCGTTCTTTAGGGGAAAAAAATCGTCATTATTGGACAAATCACTTCATAAGAGGTGCCAATCCTTTACCACTCAGTCTCGACTTTAAACGACCTTGACAAGGCAAGTCTTTGAAAACAATGAGGAAAAAGGCGAAAATGTTGGGAACCAGCAGTTTTACCCTTTTCCTACAATGTTTACTACCCTTTTATAAACAGTTTCATCATTTGAACCTAATTTTCACCTGCAAATCTTTTTAATTTGGACAAATGTCAACTTTTGTCTTGTGGTAAAGAGTTCAAAAGTAAACTTCATGTTAAGGCCCCTTCTCTCAGAGCGCGGTTCAATGTCATGTAATCTGCAACTAAAATAGACAGTGCCTGTCAGGTACTAGACACACGTTATATCATTCTCGCTGTATCCTTGAAGCGTAAAACAAATGAACCATGCTCTGTGAAAACGGGGCTTAACGCATCTGCAAAGAGTCTCGACCCATGTCAGCCTGCGCAGTCCGCGCAGGCTGACATGGGTCGAAACTTTTTGCTATCGGTAAATTTTTCTGCGTGTCAAGGTACCAAGATACCTGATGATTTGGTACCTAGTCAGAAAAGGACTTTATGAAACCATGGTCATGTGATGATTTGTCCCGTATACACATCCACCCAGACGCATTAAGCCTCCTTTTGCCACAGTATGGCCCAACTGAAATTGGCACCGCAGGACCTGTATACGCCAGCCATTTAATAAGAAATCCTTGGTCTTATTCTCTTATTTTCTAATTTGAAAGTAACGTTGTTTCTGATTGGCTAAACCAAATGGTTTAGCCAATCAGAAATCGCGTTACTTTCTCAATCTAGAATTAGACCGAAGAAAGCAAATTAAATGGTTGTTTAAAACAGACTTAATAATTGAAACGGAAAGATATGAGAATTCACATGACTGCTTCGACGAAACAAAACACCGGAGGGTTTAGATCATGATCAGACTGCACGTTATGTACAAGAGGATCTTACATTTTACTGACAACATTTCTAAGACACCTATTCAACTTGAAACTTGGGTGCCAGCAATTTCTTCTTTTCCAGCAATGTGAACAATGTTTTTCTTCTTCTTTATAGTCATTACTTGCGTAATACATAATGATCAAACATTTACCCCTTGTTTGCTGAGTGCGACTCACTGACATTTTGCGGACAGTGTAGATTAAGATCAGACTGCACAGAACGTGCAGTCTGATCTTGAATCTACACTGTCCGATAAGGTGATATTAAACCCCAAAGCATAAATCAGAAATAGCAATATTGGGGTTTTATACTATCGAATTTAAAATTTAATTTTAGTAATTTAGCAGAATAAGGGATAATGCTATAGTTGTGTAACTAGAAATTGCTCCTTTTCCAGTGATATTACAGTCAAGAAGGATGCATTATTGTTACTGTGAGTGACGATACGTTTTTCGTAAATATGAATGCAGAGCAGAAAAGATCAGAATAAACGCCCGTGTTGGACATATTTTAAACTGGCGCAGAGCGAATTTTTGGAAACGTTTTACGACAAGAAAGATATAAAAGAAAAAAACGTTGTTGGAAAAGACAAGATCGTCCCCTTTCGTATGAAAATCTTTAAGAATTGTCAAGATCTAGTGCATCTGCGAAAAGTATCGACCCCGGCAAGCCTGCGCATTCCGCGCAGGCTTGCCGGGGTCGATACTTTTTGTTATTGGTCCATTTTGTGTATGTTCAAGGCAATGTCTACCTCATGACTGAGTCGTTTGTTGAAAGATGTGGTCTTTGTGGATCCATTCATGAGAATGTGATGGCTTGCTTGATATCTCCAATTACAGAGATTAAGCTCCCGTTTGCCATAACATTGATGCCGATATAAAGTCACAAAGAAAGCTTCAGAATATTAGAATAACCTAATGATGACCTAAGATATTGGATGTAAACGTCCCCGAGAGAACAATAGTACCGCTGTAATATGACTGACGATATTGTAAAACGTCACTGAGAAAACAACAATACCGGTATAACGTCACTGAGAGAATAGAGGTACTGTTAGTATGTCACTGGGAGAATAGAGGTACTGTTAGTATGTCACTGAGAAAACAACAATACCGGTATAACGTCACTGAGAGAATAGAGGTACTGTTAAATGTCACTGAGAGAATAGAGGTACTGTTAGTATGTCACTGAGATAATAGAGGTACTGTTAGTATGTCACCGAGAGAATAGAGGTACTGTTAGTATGTCACCGAGAGAATAGTGGTACTGTTAAATGTCACCGAGAGAATAGAGGTACTGTTAGTATGTCACCGAGAGAATAGAGGTACTGTTAAATGTCACTGAGAGAATAGAGGTACTGTTATTACGTCACCGAGAGAATAGAGGTACTGTTAAATGTCATTGAGAGAATAGAGGTACTGTTATTACGTAACTGAGAGAATAGAGGTACTGTTAAATGTCACTGAGAGAATAGAGGTACTGTTTTTACGTCACTGAGAGAATAGAGGTACTGTTAAATGTCATTGAGAGAATAGAGGTACTGTTAAATGTCACTGAGAGAATAGAGGCACTGTTATTATGTCACTGAGAGAATAGAGGTACTGTTAAATGTCACCGAGAGAACATCAATACTGATACATCTATTTCGTTGTAGGACTAAAAACTACATGTATACCGATATAATTTAACAAAGAGTGCGCCATCACTGACATAATTCACTCAGAGAACAAAAGGTATCTTTCTTAAGATATAGCATATTTTAAAAAAAATCATTTCACAAGGGCTTCTGCAAGTTACTTCAAGTTACTACTTGACAAATCGCCATTTATAAAATGTATCTTTTAGAGCAAATGCGAGGAACCTTTTTAGAACCGTTCTTCTTTCCTTTGACTATTTTAATTGTGCCAGATGAAGGGAGAGAAACAATATATCAAAACACTCAAAATTTAGAATTTTTGAATATAATTCTCATTAATCAACATTTACAATGCGTACCACAACTGAATGTTACCGTTTTTCCCCCTTTGGGATTATGTTAATCAAGATCAGACTGCACGTAACATGTATTCTGATCTTCGATCTACATTGAAATGTATCCTGTTAGGTATAATGGGTAAAAATGTTTTGGTAAAAAGTTTTTTTTTCCCATGCTGACCAAGCAAGTATCTTTTATCACCTATTCAAGGCCCGTCTGTATTACCACTTAGACTACCGAATGAATTAAATGAAAAACATCTATCGGTAAAACCAAAATAATGTATTTTCACATTCTTTTCAATGGAAAAATCTCATACTCTGGGACAATGTAGTTCCAAGATCAGACTGCACAGAATGTGCAGTCTGATCTTGATCTACACTGCCGTCTGCACACATGTCCTGAGTATAGCGCTTAACAGGTTAAGAGTACATACTTTAATAGAGCGGAAAGGTGTCATGTACTGACTTTGATGTATCAGTGTAGACATATTTGTGTGTTGGGTCAGGGTCTCACAAAGATCGAAGATGCCCGACTTGTTGGTCCGTCGCTCATTATTTACTTTTCAAATGGATTTTAGTAAAAGAGCATCTGTCTGACAGTCAGTCTGTCTGTCTTTAAGTCTATTTAAGTCTATCTGTCTGTCAGTCCGTCCGTCCGTCCATCCATCCGCCTGTCCCACCGTCTGCCCGTCCGTCCCCTAGGCCGTCAGCCCGCCCTTGCTTGCCCGTCCGTCCGGCCATAACCTATGCATATCCTAACAAACCAAACCATCCACCTACCCATTCTGGATGCTATATTTACGATCATATCTAACCCTAGTTCTTCCCTTTTTCAAGATAATTATATCGGTTGCCTAGCACCAACATATACAGATCTGCTGCCCACCCTCATATTATCTCAGTCTTATAACCAGAGGTAGCTGGTTCGAGTCCCTGGCTCGGCCGGTCAGGTTATTGCCAGGGATTGATTTGATAAAATACTAGTATGCATTCATCGAAATAGAGTGTTTCCTATAAAATTAATTTCAAAGCACTAATTACTTTTCCACATAACGATTGTTAAAACGTAGGCCTACTGGTCTCTTTAAAACATAGCGATTTTAGCAACAACTTCAGTGGTGGGAGGGTAGGGAGATCTGGGCTCGAGTTTACCACCATTCTTGAGAATATTCTTTGTCTTATACTCCAGAATTTTTATACATTTGTAAGTAACACAACTTCTGATTGGCTAAACCATTCGGTTTATCCAATCAGAAGTTGTGTTACTTACAAATTTAGAAATTTACCTATTGGCACAAGCAGTTTGCTTCGAATTGGCCAGGTCAAAAATAGAAATAAGTGAGTAAGGTAGGTTTTTAATGCAATTTTGATAAGAAGAGTAGTTATTACACACATGAATTGTGTTAGATTAAGGAAAAGAAGCATTTGTTTTGTATGTGAAACAGGGGGTCATGACCTTACCTTCTTTGTTCTAAAGTTTTGACCCCAAATGCGAAAGTGAGGGGTCATGGAGCAAGCGGCTGTTTTTAGCGGAGAAAACAAGGGTAGGGTCAGGGCACGAAAGATTGCGGAAAAACGGCATGATAATGTGCTATTTTGGATTTCATCCCCAGATTATGTGTTGTTTGGAGTTTCAATTCAGCTTGGCATTTTCAGGCTGGCTCCCTGGGTTTGGATTTTGTGAATTTTGGATTTAATATAGGCTAAAATGGCAATTTTTTTCAGTTTTTTTTTTTCCGACCAAGTCACTTGCTTATATTGATCACTGATATCAATATTTCACAAGTTGAACATGATTTATTGATAAAATCTAAAGAATTAGGATTGTGCTGTTGCATTTAAGTGCTCCTTATAATTTCAGGCTGACTAAATAGACCTTTGTTTGAGGAAGTTCAGGTCGGCATACGGCGGACCGAGACGAGTTTAGCTGACAACCGTGTACTGCTACCATTAACCTATGTTAAATTCGCCGAAGAATGGCTATAATTGTATTTTACCATTATTGCCTCTTTCTTTTTTAAGTTTTTAGTCTGATTCATGAAGATTTTTAAAGTTCTCAGTTAATTTCTCGCCGATTTCTGCATAAATTTACTTTAGACAATTTTAAATCTTGTTATGTGCCTTATTTCAGAAACAATTGGTTTGCGGCGCCATTGATGTTATGCACCAAAGTTTTCTTGTTTATTATTTTGTATATAGTTTGTTCTTTCGTATTCAAATACATGTACATATATAAACAATTCATCTTTCAATAGCTAAATTGAAAAACTAACCATCCGATAAAACTGAGAAGGCATCTTTCATCATACACGATTGACTAGACAAGGGGTCTTTAAAGACTGAGATCGCGCTGCACTTTCTGTGCAATCTGATCTTGATTCCATACCGCCTGCAAAGACCACCGCTTTCGTTCCTTACGCCGAAAGTGTTTATGATATTCGTGAGCCATTAATATTCTTATGTCATATCCATCAAGCCAGATCTATAAATAGCATCAGTGATGTATCGTTGAATAGCTTTATGCTTAGGTTGTTAAGCCCCGACTCAAGGACCTTTGGCGGACAGTGTAGATCAAGATCAGACTGCACAGAACGTGCAGTCTGATCTTTGATCTACACTCTCCGATAAGGGGATAATCTTTTCCCAGAAATACCTTTGATATAGCAAAATCTTTGGGTTTTACGATCGGTTTGAAAGTTTCATTTCAATTATTTAGCAAATTAAAGGTAAACCCTTTTCCAATCTGTCCCATGTTTTAATGACCTTGAGAATCAAGGCTTTGGAAACATTGTGGGAAAAGCAATAATGCCTGTAAGCAGCGTTTCTTTTTTTCCACAGTGTTTTCTCTATACTTTTAGAAACAAATCCGATCCTTCCAGTAACATTTTATACATCGTCTGAAAAAAGCATCTTTTTGTACCAGTCGAAACCTTTGTCGTGTTGGGAATGGATAGTCGTACGGTTGTTCTAGGTGCGTTTCAATGCACTTTTTTCTAAAAGAGTAGTTCAAGATCAGAAACACAAAAGGTGTAGTCTGATCTGTTATTACACTGTCCTATAAGGCGAGACTCTTTTCTGTGACAACAGCCTTGAATTTAAGTACATGCAGTTTGCTTTTCACTGTTTGTTACACGTGTAACCCCACTCTCTTGCACTCCGGACCATTCTCAGAAAGTAGTCCGTCATTACGTGATACTTTCGTCACATGACCAGAACTCAAAATGGCGACACAAACGCCGGTGAAAGAAAGACCAATATCGATTACTTTGTGTGCTATACAAACAGGATACGGCCTATCAGACTAAGTGGTAGGAAATGTGAAAAAGAAGGATTTTCTGAAAAGCTTAAAAGTATTTTAACGGACCATAACTTGTTTTTGAATCTCATAAACTAAGGTTCATCGGTGTGTCAAAACTGTTGTCATCATTCATGGGTGCAGCCATTTTTGTTAAAATTGGCGTAAGATTCTGGTCAGTAAAGAAGCTCGAAGAAAAAATAGTTCCATTGTATACAGGCAAATTCATCAGTTTGAATGTACCTATCATGTATCCAGAATCATAATTATTTCCTTTGTATTCTTTATAATATTACACATGAAACAATTAAACAGTAACAAAACATCTTTTTTCCTCGGTTTGACAAGATTCTTGTCATTTAGTCCATTGCAGAGATGTACGGTGAGTGTAACGGACGACAACTCTGCTCGGAGATAGATGTAACCCCTAGGTTGCCTAGCGCGACTGAAGAACCTTTTGCGGACATTGTAGATCAAGATCAGACTGCACAGATTCACCTGCAATTATATAATATTCCACGAAAATACCTTTGAATAAGTAAAGTTTAGATTTGTACTATCGGCTTGAAAGTTTCATTTTATGTTATAAGCAGGTGTAGCGTTGATTTATTACCATTTCAATCCTTTATCACACCATCTCGACTTTTAACGACCCTATGAAAGAAACCTTTTGAAACCATTGTGAAAAAAGGAGAAAATGCTGGTGATCAGCATTTTCTCCTTTTCCCACAATGTTTTCTATCCTTCCAACAACAAATTTCAATATTTCAACCACATTTATTTTGTCATCTGCAAATGCTTTCAATTTAGACCAGACAGAGCTAACTCTTTACCACACGACACAATTTTAGACTGGTTCAAATTGAAAGCATTTGCAGACGACAAAATACAGGTGACTGAAAAATTGAAATTTGTTCTGGGAAGGGTAGAAAACACTGTGGGAAAAGGAAAAAATGCTGGTTACCAGCATTTTCTCCTTTTCCTACAGTGTTTTCAAAAGGCTTCTTTCTCAGGGGCGTCAAAAGTATGGATTGTGTGGTAACGGGTTTAAAACCCCCGGAGGACAGTTTTCATTCATAGAAAAACCTCAGAATAGGCAAAAGTGCTGTTTCCTTGAATATCTCAAAAAAACATACAATGGCTACATTATCGTTTGTCCTTCACTGTCTCCGGCGGACAATACATCATAACCGGCCACTCTGGAGAAAGGGGGCTTAACGTAGTGGACCCGTAATGGAAAACAGCTATTTCCGTTGTAATATTATCCTATAATTTGCTGATTTTAAAAATGAGTATTATTGTACTACTTTTACCGAGCCACTTTTTCTTTTTTGTCCTTACTAGAATTATCATTTATGAATCTAAAACCACTCTATTCTCATTACAAAAGTATGCATAAATTACCTCCTTTTTCTGGAAACTAACAAAAGTATCAACAAATAATTTCAAGATAGACATCAAAGGATTTTCTGGTCGGTTAAAAATGTGAGTCTTTATCAGCCGTCAAGAAATTTTATGCCATGATGCACTAGACGTATTACGGGTCCACTACCTTAAAGGTGGCCCTTCAGATTTTGGGACGAAAATTTTACAAAAATACAAAAAAATCATCCTAATACTCCCAAAGCCTTATAATTTTCATTCATTAAAACCCAGTAGTCGAAAACCATCCGACAACTAAATGAATTAGAAATTTACTACAGCCCAGGTCGACACTGAAAGGAAACACGGTCTATTTTTACATGAGCACACGCTCATTTATGAGGGTCAGTCAAAAATAAATGAGCACTGCCTAATAACTTTTTAAAACTACATAGTAAACAAATTACGTGCTTATAATCTCTCAAAGTAATCTCCCCTTGACTGGATGACAGAATTCCATCTCTTTGGCAACGCTTGGATGCCGGTTGCTAGGCTACCAAAGTTGATTCGTCGTACCTCCCTATTCACGGCACACTCAAGTTCATCCAAACTCTCGTAGCGTATTCCCCGTAAGGGCTCCTTAAGTTTTGGGAACAAATCAAAGTCAGGGGGGCTCAAGTCAGGGGAGTAGGGGGGGATGATCAAGAACTTCCCACTGCTATGACTCCAGCAGCTCCTTGACAACGTTGGCTTTATGGGGTGACGCGTTATCGTGTAAATTAGCGGCGTGTGGTCAATCATCTCCTGGCGCTTTCGGCGTATTGCTGGACGAAGTATTGTTCTAATATACATCTTGTAGTACTCTTTATTCACAGTCTCACCAGTTGGTACCCTGTGTGCCGGCAATACTCCACGAAAATCATACGCAAAGATCATCAACATTTTGGCACAGTTCTGACTTCGACGGAATTTTACGGGTCTTGGGGAGTTTTTTGTATGCCATTCACTGCTTTGGCGCTTTAATTCGGGTTCAAAAGACCGAATCCATGTCTCATCGATTGCAACAATTCGTTGTAACATTTCATCGCCATCTTCACCATATCTTTTTAGAAGTTTACGGGCAATGTTTACACGTTGGCGTTTTTCACTTTCCGACAGCGTTGGGGCACCCATCGGGCCGCGATCTTTCTCATTTGCAGACGTTACGTTAAAATTCGATGAACTGACCCGTGACTTATGTCCAACTCATGAGCAATTCCATCACATGAATATCTTCTGTCATCGTTCAGTAATTTTGCAACATTTTTCACATTTTCACCGGTCGTTGCCGACAAAGGCCTTCCGCACAGGTGCTTGTTGCTAACTGTATTGCGCCCGTTGTTGAATTGTCTTACCCATCGAGTGATAGAACTATTTGGAAGTACAAACTCTGAACCTACTTCCTCGAGCGCTTTCTGAATTTCTATCGCGCTTTTACCCCGCCTGGCCTCAATCTTAATATATGTTACTTGTTCGTCGCGCGTCAGCGTGAACGCACAGTCCGCCATGACAGTTTGGTAATGACGTCATATTGACGTGACGTCATGTAACGTTGTTTTTTTTTCCCGCGCAAGTTTTGCACGAGACATTATTGAACAATCGTGCCAAGTTTTGTTAGCCTACGTTAAAAAATAAAAAAGTTATGAGGCAGTGCTCACTTATTTTTGACTGACCCTCGTACATACTGGAAATATACAGACGAAGCTTCAAACATAGCATCCGAAGTTCTAGACATTATGGAAAATAATTACGTGTTTGTTATGTTATGGAATTTAAAAGTCATTAGTCACGTGCAAGTCATTTAACATTCCCACAATGCTTTTTTTTTTATTTTGGCCGGAAATCTAAAAATAGCTTAAAAGGCTACGTAGCCATTTAAGGAAATACCACACCAAAAAAATATTTTTGTACTTTTATGATTCTTAATTACTGATGACTTGTATTGGTTTTTTTTTTTTCATATAAATTTCAGTGGCATATATATATAACTTGGTGTGATGTGAAAATTCTAAATACCTACCTTTAATGAATCTCCATTATGCATAGAATCAAAGAAGTCATTATATAAATATGGATCTATAAAGTCCATTTTGCCTGATAACCAATTAAATCATAACGTAGAATGATACTTGAACATTCAGAAATTTTGATAATAGCAAAAAGTTTCGACTCATGTCAGCCTGCACGAACTGCGCAGGCTGACATGGGTCGATACTTTTTGCAAATACATTAAGCCCCCTTTTAACCGAGCGTGTCTTTATATCCTTACGTTTAACTCTTTACAAAAACCTGAGCGTGCATTCATCAACTAGTCTAAATCGTATTCCATGTTTAATTCTTGATTTAAAACGTAACGCAATTTCTGATTGGCTCAACCACCTCGATTTAGCCAATAAGATCTTGTGTTCCTTTCAGATTTATCAGAGATCCTAGGAATACGACTACAAATGGCATTCAACACACGAAAAGGGATATTCGAGCATTTTCGTAAAATGTCGTCTCGGATCAGCCTGTGCAGATTAATCCGACACTGCAATTTACGACTGTCCTTCAGTGCAATAGACTTTTACAAAACAGAAAATTACATAAAAACGGAAAGTGTCACTTCGGATTAGCCTGCCTGGATTGTGTAGGCCGATCCGATATGACACTTAATGCAGATGTCCGAATGCCCCTTTTTTCGTGTTGTAAATCAAATGATAATCTACGTGCCCTCAAAAACCTCATAATTTTACATATATCTCTAAAGTTTCTAGCACATGTATAATTGTATATGCTTATATTTAGTTGACATTTAATGATTCATTTGTAACATGCCTCTTATATAACGTGTAAAGTTTGTTTGTATAATTCTAACTCTTTCCCAATAGACAAAATTTAGGAATTGCCCAAATTTAAAACATTTGTAGATAAAAAAAAAACTTGATGTGGTAAGACTGACAGGCATTGTCATTGATTGTGCAGAAAACATTTCGGGAAAAGAAGAAAATACTGGTTACCAGCATTTTCTTCTTTTCCTATAATGTTTTCAATTGCCTTCTCCCCGGGGCCTTTAGGACACGGGATTATCTGGTAAAGGGTTAAACCCGTTGTCAACTGTCAGCCGTCAGCCTCCCCCCCCTCCCCCCCCCCCTCGCCGTTTAAATTTTAAATCCTGCACACCACTCACTTAGCTTTGGCTTTTACGTACAACACTTCATAGGCGTTCTTTGGTACATGCAAACGAAACAATGCCAGTTAAAAACCAGACCAAACCATCACTTAACTCTTTATCAAACGAGAAAATTTAGACTGGTCCAACTTGAAAGCGTTTAACAAAATAAAGATGTCTGAAAATAGATATTTGTTCTGGAAAGGGTAGAAAACACTGTGGGAAAAGGAGAAAATGCTGGTTACCAGCATTTTCTCCTGTTCCTACATTGTTTTCAAAAGGATTCTTTCTCATGGGCGTCAAAAGTAGGGAGTGTGTGGTAATGGGTTAATTAGGGGGCCATAAAATGAATTTTTTCCTAACAATTTACTGATTTCATATGTAGAATGGTCCTCCGACAAGGATAAAATTTACGAATAGCAAAAAGTTTCGACTCATATCAGTCTGCGCGGACTGCGCAGGCTGATATGAGTCGATACTTTTTGCAGATGCATTGAGCCACATTTGAAGAGCATAACTCATCGTAATTATTATAATATACTATGTAATTCTGGTCTTGCTTCAATAAATGTTAAAGTTAAAGAAAGAAAAAAAGAACAAAAAGAGATTCTGTCCTTTCTGTTCTTTAAAAGGGAACGTCACGCGAAGCTGATTACAAAAAAAAAACCCACTTGGAACAAGCGTATGTCTTCTTTTATTCAACTACATGTACCTTCACAGACGTCATTATTCTCATCATCAATCATAATTTTTCATGTGATCGCTAATTGTGACATCATAAATTAATTGAAATTGATGAGCAATACACTCTTTCTTTTAAAACTGCACTTAAATGAGTTTAACTTAAACCCTTTCTTCGTCATAACTCAATTTCTTTTTACCAATTTGTCCTAGGACATCATTATGCCCACAAAGGAAAAAGTACATTTTCCTAATCATAAATTTATATAGGTTTGGTACGGGGCCCCAGTTCTTTCGTTTCCGGATGGTTTAGTTGTACTGCAGGAGGGCCCTCGAGTGGGAGTGAAGAAAAACATTAAAAAGGTAAGTGACAAAGCAAATTCGAAATATTTTCTTTCAACACTTTCGCAAACGATAAAGTGTTAGGTGTGTCCATATTGAAATCATTTGCAGACGACAAATCAGATATGGATGAAATTATGGGACCTATCTTTGGAAGGGCGTGGACCTGCAGAAATGCCTGCAACTAGCATTTCTCCATTTCCCAGTCTTCAAATTAGTTCTTGATGTTGAAAAAACACCTGCTCATTTGATAAAAAGATAATTCAAATTACCTAATGATACCTTCATATCTTCATACGCTTTTATCTACAGTACATGCTTCCTAATTCATCTATGTCTGATGAGGTCCTGCCATCTTCGCAAGCCAAGGGTGACGATCCACTACGCTACTCTACCCTTGGCGGATCCAGCTTGATTTCGACATTCCCCCGATACGCATTTTCATTGATTACAGCTAGCTCTAACTGCGCCGTATCAAATTGCTCGTAGCATTTCATCTTTGATAAAAATAGAACAAGGTCGCGACTTTTCGGATAAAAATAGAAGGTAAACATGAATACCCCCGTGGATGTGTGCAGGATCTGTAATGATTTTTTATCGAAAAAAAAAAAACATAGACGAACAATATTTACAGAAAGTTTCAGAGTGACTTATAAATTATCAGAGGTTTTTAGGCTATATCCCAGCACCTGTCCATGGAGCGTCGAAGTTCATGTTGAATTATTGCATTAGTAAGAGGTTTGTAAAACGATATTCCATTGGCTAAGAAGAAATACGATGTAAAGAGGGATAATAACCAGCATCCAATGGGGGCGGGGTATCGCGGGAATATCAAAATCGGGCTCGATCCGCCAAGGTAAGATCTTTGGCTCGCGAAGATGAGGTCCTGTGTGACGTGTGACTCAGTTGTAGAATGTAGGACTACTGGAGTTACAGGTTACATTCTTATTTGAAGTACTGTATATCGCGGAAGTGTGCTTGGACAAGATACATGTACTTCAGACACCGATGAAACCCAGGATGTAATATGAATATCGTCACTTTACTTCAAAAACCTCGTAACTACAGCCTGCAACCAGAGGTAGCTACAATGTTTTTGAAGTTAACCGACGATATGCGAACATTTGCAGTGATACGACTAAATTGATAATGATCGATATCGACGTAAAAAAGGAATCAATCAATCAATCCTTTTCTTTTTCACACATTGTGAAATATTACTGACAAAACATCTTTTAGCTCAGAAAGAAAATGTGACCTATCATGCAAAAAGGGACCATCTGGGAATTCTGTACATCAATTAGATGAAAACAGATCAACGATAGTGCAAGTCAGTTTAAGTTGATAATTCAAAAATTATTGTATACAAGGTACAATGACTACTTTTCATACAGAAATTGTCATAGAAGCGAAAAGTGTCAACCCTGATCAGCCTGCGCAGATCGAGCAGTCTGACCAGATTGACACTTTTTGCACTTCCCAGAAGGTCCCTTTTAGGTGATGGGTCACAAATTTGGGTGTCCATCGATTTGAAATAGATCTATTTTTCTTTCTCTTTGAATTTTCTATAGACTGAGACAAAAAGTTGGTATCACTGTCAAGAAACACCGGGCTGGCGGTAAATATTCTGACTTGTTTACCCCACAGGATCCCATGTTTTGACGACCTCGAGAAAATGTTGTAGGAAAAGGAGAAAATGCTTGTAACCTGCATTTTACCCTTTACCCTCAATCCTTTCTGCCTCATGATGTTACCCTTATTTTGTCTTCCACAAATATTTCCATTATGCACATGTCCAAACTTTTATGTTGTGGCAAAACGCTATATGCATTTCAGGGGACTTCCATATTCAAGAACCAGATTTGATATGGATTTGACTTTATGTGTGACTAAATAGATTTATTTAAATGATATTATCCTTTAACCCTTTACTCTGGGAAAGAAGCCTCTTGAAAACATCGTGGAAAAAGGAGGAAATACTGGTAACCAGCATTTCCTCCTTTTCCCACAATGTTTTCTACCATTTCAAGGAAAAGTTGCACCATTTCGGCCACATTGAAATAGTCGTCTGCAAATGCTTTCAGTTTGGAAAAGGCCGAATTGTTTTCATCTGCTAAAGGGTTAAAGGTTACCAGGTGTAATTTTAAGCATTTAATCGGTTGGTTAAAAAAGGCCCGTCTTTCAAATTTTGATTTTATTTTTTGGTCTGAATGGGCCTATCTCACAAATTTTCAGCAACTGTGGATCCAAGGTAGGCTTCCCACTCGTAATTTCAAGTTAAATCTCCTATTATGAGTAAAAGAGTAACATTAGTTTTCCGGCTCATATTTGGGAGATATTCATAACAGGGCCCAGAGTGGAAAAAGTTCATTTAGTTAGTTTACATGTATTAACCTTTTTATTTGATATAGATTGGGAAAAAAAGTTCTTTTAAGCTACATTAATCATTCCCGAATCTGCTACCTGGAAACTACACTGGGTCAGCACCAATGAACGGTTTTTAAGTTGACATCCCCTCCCAAGTATCGAAATCTGGACCTAAGGGTTACGCGGCCGACCCATCACCTAACTTCGGATACTATGTACAACAAAAGTTCATTTTGCGGTTCTGTCAGAGAAAGTAAATGTATGCGTCTAACTTTTATTCTGCGTACTTGTAAAGGCGTCAGCTAAACTCGTTTCGGTCCACCATACTCCAAACAGAACTTCCTCATTAAAGGTCTATCTAATCAGCCTGAAATGATAAGGAGCACTCACATGCAACAGGGCAATCCTAGTTCTTCAGATTTTATCAATAAATCATGTTCAGCTTGTGAAATAGTGATATTAATGATCAATATAACAAAATAAACAAGTGGCATGGTCGGGAAAAAACTGACAAAATATGACATTTTAGCCTATGTTCCAAAATTCACAAAATGCAAACCCAGGAAGCTAGGCTGAAAATACCAAGCTAAATTGAAACACAAAACTACACATAATGTGAAGATAAAATCCAAAAAAGCATGTTACCAATACCATGCCGTTTTTTCGCAATCTTTCGTGTCCTGACCCTTTCCTTGTTTTCGTGGCTATAAACAGCCGCTAGCTCCATGACCCCTTTTTCTCGTATTTGGGGTCAAAACTATAGAACAAAGAAGGAAAGGTCACAACTTCCTGTTTCACAGACTTCAAGTGCTTCTTTTCCTTAATCTAACACAATCCATGGGTGTAATAACTACTCTTCTTATCAACATAATATTAAAAACCTACTTTACTCAACTATTTCTGATTTTCACCATGTTAAATTCGAACCAAACTGTGTACGCGTGCCTCTGTTTAAGGTTTCATACTCTATTCTAAACCGGGTACCAGTGAGGTGTACCCAGAGAGTATTGATGGTATTCGGCGGTACAGCGTATAGCCGAGTACCATTGTCCTAGCGGACGGGTAGATACAAAACCGGTTTTGCACGAGGAATATGTGATGAGGCTATTTATAGATGGGTGTAGCTGAGCTTCACTTCTAGAGAGACCTTCGTGGCATCGACACGTATTTCAGATGTTACAGAAGAAATATGGATAGAGAGGAATTAGTCACCTTAATTGACGAGAGACTGAAGTCGTCGTTGACTGAATGCAAGGCGGACATTCTTTCTAGTATGGAGAATGTCATGACAAAGATAAGTGGCATTTCTAATTCTGAACAAGTTTCAAAAATAAGTGGGTTACTGAATGGAGGACACACATTCAAACGTAAATCAAATGAGGAGCAGTACAAATATAATTCGAAAGTAAGCATAGCTTTGGAAGAGGCAGACAACTTACTACAATCGGAAAAGATTGTTGAAAGCAGAGAAAAAATTGCAGAAGGTATAAATGTTATATACTTTACAGGTTTACATCGTAGTTTATTGCAACAGGTCGATTTTTATATACAATACTTTTGTATGTCATCAGTATACTTTTAATTTTTTTTTTTCAAAGCACTGACAGGAAAGATAAAGTCAAAGGTTTTATTTTACATGGGAGAAGCACAGTAAGGAATATTTTTGAAGTTCTTTGTATTTTTGTTTTTTCGTAAGAGTATTTATTCAAAGTTGTGAGGGTATGTTAATTTAAGCCTAATCATTTGAGAACCATTAAATAGAAATATTAATTTTCAGCCAAGCAGCTCATTGCCCACAGACAAAAACTCATTAAACTGGCGGACTCATCCGAGCTTGGTTGGCGTTTTGTTACAGAGTATGAAACCAATCCTCTAGCAAGCGACTCGGATGACGAAAAACGCATGTACAAAGCGGAGGCTAGGGCTTCCAAAAAGCTTAAGGCAGAGAAAGCCAAGAAAAGTCGTATGGGAAAGATATGGCCGTATCGCAAGGGACAAACTGGATTGACTAATACAACTGGGCTCGGTTCAACGCAGCAAGCAGTGCGAAGACCAGGTCTGTGTTTTGACTGTGGTAAGCCAGGCCATTGGAAAGGCGCCGCTGAATGTCAGGCGAATGTTTCACAGAATAAGATAAGTATTGAATCTGTAGTAGTTGATCAGATATCTGTAGCTTTTTGTTCTGATTCAAAAGAAAAGTCAGAATTGATATCACCAGCTGGAAGGCTGAGAGGTAGTTTAGATAAATGGAAATTGGCCACAGATAGCCAGTACATACATAGTGTAATTGAGCATGGTTATAAGTTACCGTTCAAAAAGATCCCAGATAGTGTGATACTAAAGAATAACAAATCCGCTAGAGATAATATGGCATTTGTTATGGAAGAAATACAAATGTTAATAGAGAAAAGAGTTATTTCAGAGGTACAAAGTACTCCATATGTTGTAAACCCATTGACTGTAGCATACAACAGAAATGGTAAGCCTAAAGGTTAGTATTGGATTGTAGGCACATAAATGATTATTTACACCAGTTTAAAGTAAAATACGAGGACATAAGTTTTGCTGAAACTTTGTTTGATAATAACACTTTCATGTATACTTTCGATTTGAAAGGAGCGTATCACCATATCGACATTTTCAGCGAACACACAACTTATTTAGGTTTTTCATGTATTGACCATGGTCTGAAAAAATATTATGTTTTCAATCAGTTACCATTTGGTATCAAAACTGCTGGACATATTTTCACAAAAGTTCTACGAGTCATCTCATTTTTGAGAGAAAAAAGCCACAAAGTCATTGCTTTTCTTGATGATGGTATCGGAGGAGATACTGATTATAATAAGGCTTTGGCTTCAAGTGTTTTCACAAAGCAGACTATTCTAGAATTTGGATTTCTTTTAGCAGAAGAGAAATGTCAGTGGATTCCAAGTAAACAAGTTGTTTGGTTAGGCCATACTATAGATATGCATCAGAATTTGTTGTTTATTACAGATGAAAGAATACAAAGGTTACTGAGGAGAATTGACTCAATTTTGAAAACATTAGAAAATCAGACAATACCTTTGATTCATGTTAAGAGCCTCGCAAATGTTGTCGGTCAAATTATTTCCATGCAGGGTGTTGTGGGTAATAAGGTAAGATTAATGACAAGAGGATTGTTTGCTTGTATAAATACAAGAGCCAGTTGGAATGCGCCGGTATTAGTAACACAGGGGGGTATTAACGAGCTTCATTTCTGGAAAAATAATGTTGAGAAGCTTAACGAGATAGGAAAGCACATTAAAGATGAGCGTTTGGGCTTTTACAGTGTTTATTCAGATGCAAGTAGTACTGGTTATGGCGGATATATTCTACAAGACTCAAATGTTGATTTATTACACATAACAGAAAGCAATGAGCCATTTGGATTAGAAACAAATAATAAAGTATATACAAAGTCCATGCATGACCTTTGCGAATCCTCGGAAATGGATTCTGAATCAAAGTTGAAATTGATGACCCCGGAAGTGGTTTTCATTGATGAAATGGCCAAGGGAACGGTCCTTGGGTTGAACAGGGCCCCGGAAGTGGCAGCAGGTTCAGTGGTGACCCCGGAGGCGGTCATAACTTCATGTTCGATCCCGGAAGAGGTCGTTGCAAAAGAGTCGGTTTTGAACCGAGAACATATATTTGAATTCAATGTAGATTTCGATATGTCCTGTGTAAAACATACAGGAGACAAAAGTGTCACTACCTTGCAAAACAGAGGCATGTCGGAGCATGACCGAAGTTGTGTATTAATTGACACAAAAGTAATTGGATCATGGTCAACTTTAGAACGAAGCGAAAGTTCGACCTGGAGAGAAGCTGAATCAATTTTTCGTATTGTAAATTCAAACACAGGGGTGTTGAAAAATTCTGTTGTAAAAGTGTATTGTGACAACAAAAATGTCAATTCTATCCTTAAAAACGGTAGTCGCATTGATAAGTTGCAGAGTATTGCTTTAAACCTCTGTAGACTATGTGATTGTGAAAACATTGTTTTACGCCCGGAATGGATTCCGCGCACTCGTAATGATACAGCCGATTATCTAAGTCGGTGTTTCGATTGCGATGACTGGGAAATAGATCATACAATTTTCAAAGCTCTCAGTAGCCTTTGGGGTCCATTTACAGTTGATAGATTTGCTTCACATTTAAATGCAAAGTGTACACGATTTAACTCGAGATGGTGGGTACCAGGTACTGAGGGTATTGATTGTTTGGCACATCCATGGAATGGTGATGTAAATTGGATTGTTCCACCCCCACGGTTAATACCGCAGTGTATTGATAAAATAATTCGGGAAAGGGCAAATTGCACCCTTATTATACCTAAATGGAAAAGTGCCGCTTTCTGGCCTAAAGTAGTGACTGATAACGGTACATTCAATTCATTTGTAAAGGAAGCATTGAATTTGGGAAGGACAAATGTCATTAAAGCAGGCAGGGGAAATAATGGCTGTTTCGGTAATAATCCGTTAGTCTTTGATATGCTGGCTTTAAAAAATAGTTTTTTGAAAATGCTGATGGACTTAACAAATATGTTTTTTTGACAGGTGTTGGTTTAAAACAGACTTTGAAGAGGAAATTGAGTGATGCTGGCGTTTATGGACACGAACAAGTACGTCTGGCAGATAAAATGTCTGGTTATCTTCTTCGATCCAAAGCAGACAGTACCGTAAAAAAGTATACAGGTTCTTTTCAATTGTTCGAGCATTTTTGTGTACAGCATGATATGTCATCTAAACCAGCATTACCAATAACTGTAGCCATGTATTTCACATCACTTATAGACGAGGGAAAGTCAGACAATGTTATTTCAGCCGCATTTTATGGTATCAAGTGGGTACATAGTATTAACGATTTCAGTGATCCCACGGAGAGTAACATTGTTAAGCAGTTACTTGAATGTGCTAAACGTTTGAATTCGAAACTAGTTCAGAAAAAGGACGTCTTATCTGCCGAAATGCTACAGTCATTATGTACAATGTACGACAAGTGTACTAATGTTATTGATTTGAGGGATTTATGTATCATTATGTTATCATTTTCAGGTTTTTTGCGTATAAGTGAAACCCTCGAGCTACGCTGTAGAGATATTTCTTTTCAAGATGATCATTTATCAGTCAATATAAGAAAAGGTAAAACAGATATATACAGGGATGGTTCTGAAATCCTTGTAGCTCAAAGTTGTACTTCTGCATGTCCTGTAGCATTGTTAAAAAGGTACATAGATAAAGCAAATTTGTCATGTGAGTCTGAGGAATATTTGTTTAAACCCGGGTTTTGTTCTAAACAAAAGGTTTCTCTCATAAACAAAAACAAAAAGCTTAGTTATACCAGGGCAAAGGAATGTATATTGAATAAACTAAAACTGGTAGCTCCAAGTCTAAAATTAGGCACACATTCCTTGAGAGCAAGCGGAATTACAGCAATTGCTAATACTTCCAATGTTTCTGAAAGGTGTTTAAAAAGGCACGGAAGGTGAAAAACGGATATTGCTAAAGACGGTTATGTCAAAGATAGTGTTGAGAAAAGATTATCTGTTACGAAATCGTTAAATTTATAGGCATGTAAAGCTTTGTTTTCATGAATAGTGTGAATATCGAATTTGAATTTTTTTTTAATACCCTATCCTTTGTATTGTCTATACATGCGTCTCGCAATACGCACAACATTACTAATGTTGTTTCTTGGTTTGTGGTCCCGTTGGATAGGACTTGATGGTATTCGGCGGTACAGCGTATAGCCGAGTACCATTGTCCTAGCGGACGGGTAGATACAAAACCGGTTTTGCACGAGGGATATGTGATGAGGCTATTTATAGATGGGTGTAGCTGAGCTTCACTTCTAGAGAGACCTTCGTGGCATCGACACGTATTTCAAATTCAAATTCGATATGTATTTATTTCTGAGATTACGTTTTAATCTACTGGTAGCCAGAATACTGAAAGGTTTGAGAAAAAGAGTTTAAGTGAATGAGGCCCAACATTCCATGGCATCTGACATTGACAAATGGGCACAGGTTTCCAGAGTTTTTCCATTAAAGAGAATGGTTTATCTCTGGTTTTTCCTGGGCGAGTCAGGCCAAAATGTAGTTGAAAGAAAAATCTAAGGAATTAGTGTTTCTATCCGCAGTTAAGAGTATTGTGTCATAGTCCGCCTTGTTACATGTAGAGTTCTATGTACATTTATTGTTGATGCCAATACATGCGTCTCGCAATACGCACAACATTACTAATGTTGTTTCTTGGTTTGTGGTCCCGTTGGATAGGACTATAAGCTTCGCACGATGTCCAGAATGCATTTTCCCATTGTTTAAGTAAAGAACCAGCCACGTGAACAAAACCAAAAGGCTTCACGCATCTGTATGAAGTTATGTAATGTGTGCCTTTAAATCAATTTATAAATTCAAATATACGATGCATGCCTGTAAGATATATTAATTAAATCAATTAACACTTTATCACACAATCCCGAGTGTTAACTGAAAAAGAAGCCTTTTGAAAACATTGTGAGAAAAGGAGAAAATGCTAGTAACCAGCATTTTCTCCTTTTCTCACAATGTTTTCCTACCTTTCTAAAACAAATTTCAGTTCTTTAGTCACATTAATTTTGTCGTCTACAAATGCTTTCAATGTGGACAGGTCTAAAATTTTGTCATTTGGTAAAGAGTTTTAGATAAAGAACCAGTCACGTGAAGGAAACTAAAAGGCTATCAGCATGGAGTTTGTAATGTGTGCTTTTAAATCAATTTATAAATTCAAATATACGATGCATACCTGTAAGACATATCCAATTATTAAACACTTCGCCAAATGAGAAAAACTTATTCTATCTTGTACTGGATCCGTTTGGGAAACATTTTGTCCAAAGTATAAATTATCCATAACAATTTCATTCATTCATTCATTCATTCATTCATTCATTCATTCATCTACTTATTATCTATATTTTAAGGTGTGCACAAGTATTAAACATTGACCACAAATTCCTGAGTTTTAACGTTTCCGAGAAAGAAAGCTTTCGAAAATAATGAAGAACAAGTGGAAACATTGGTAATCAGCAATTCCCTCTCCTCCAAGAATGTTTTCTGTTCTTTTAAAAACAAATTGCACCATTTAGAATTAATTTGGCGTCTGCATATGCTTTGAATTTGAACCAGTCTATTTTTTTCATTTTGCAGCAGCAATAGACGACTTATGATAATGTTGTGTCAAAAAGACAAATTTCCCATAAAGAGTAGATCTACATTTATTTCCTTAATTATCATTCACTTACTTATTTGCTTTTACATTGTATTAAGACTTACATGTGTTCAAGTATCAACCATTTAGCAAATAACCCTATGTTAAAGAACTCTGGAAAGAAGATTTTTAAATCATGGTATGAAAAAGGAGAAACTGCCAGTTGCAAGCAACTTTCCTTTTCCATCCTTTTCTGCTCTTTCATAAAGAAATGCCACCGTTTAAGCCCCATGAAAAAAGTCGTCTGCAAATGCTTTCAAGTTGGACAGGTCTTAATTTTTGTTGTCTGGTAAAGGTTTAATCCCTTACTATACGACATGTTAGACTTGTTTACTCTGAAGGTATTTGCAGACGACAAATTAAACACCAAAATTTTCTAAGAAAGGGTTGAAAGCATTGGGACAAAGGGAAAAAATGCAGGTTACCAGCACTTTCTCCTTACCCCTCAATGTTTTCAAAATACTTCTTCCTGCGGAAGAATCGAAATAGTACTGTAAAGGGTTAATTCTCATCTTATGATATATATATCAAATTTCACGCGGATGTTCTCAAAGCTGGCTGTTGTAAATTTGTTTGAGAATCAAATGAAATAAATCAAAATGTTACATACGCAATTTATCGTTGTTCTAATGTGTTTAAACACGTCTTAAAGGTGGGTACTTAGAATTTTCACATCACACCAAATCAAAAAATATAGATATTACTGAAATTTATATGAAAAAACAATACAAATCATCAATAATTAAGAATCATAAAATTACCCCCAAAAATTTTTTGATGGTATTCCCTTAAAAGGCTACGTAGCCACTTAAGCTATTTTTAGATTTCGCGCCAAAAATAAAAAATGCATTGTTGGAATGTTAAGTGACTGGCACGTGACTAATGACGCTTAAATTCCATTACATAACAAACATGTAATTATTTTTCATAATATCTTCTTCGGACGCTATGTTTGAAGCTTCATCTATGTATTTTTAGTATGTAAATGAGTGAGTTACTCATGTAAAAATAGAACGTGTTTCCCGTAGATGTCGACCTTGGCCGTAGTAAATCTCTAATTTCTCGTGTTGTCGGATGGTTTTCGACTACTGGGGTTTCATGAATGACGATTATAAGGCTTTGGGAGTATAAGAATGGTATTTTTGTATTTTTGTAAAGTTTTCGTCCCAAATTCTGAAGGGCCACCTTTAAATAAAATATAAATCGCTTTCAAGTTATAAAGAACCATGAACTAAAAGAAAAGTACCATTAACTAAAAAGAAAAAAAAAGTACAGGAAAATCGGTATAAATTTGTTTATGACCGAAATTGACGTCAAAGCTGTCTGGCTGCCACTAAGCAAACGTAAAAGAAAAAGAAAATACCATGTTAAATAAATACATTCTACATTCTTGTCAATGGCAACTATTACATTTTAACTTCAAACAACTAAATTTGCTCAAAACACTCACTAATCAATGTGTCATCATGCTTTTTATTTTTGGTCCCACTCCATCATCAAATCTGAAGTTTTTATAAAGTACTAGTAATTGGCTAATGCAGTAGATTTGTATTCATATTGTCAGTGTTGTTTACATTTTTTTCAGTGAATCTTTTTTCAGGCTCAAGACTTTATGCTGTTCGAGGTTTTTTTGGGGTTTTTTTTTAACTCTACATAAAAGGTATACATTTCTCAGCCACTATTTCCGCCGATGGCGCCTTTCGAGCCTAATGACAATGAACTGCCCGTTTTTAGTCAGAACGAAGGGCAAAGAATGAGTTAAACAGGGACTAGATCTACTTCGGTATTCGATAATGTATATCGAAAATATAAAGATTGAATGTTCCAAACACTGTAATTTGGATGCACGTAACTCGCAAAAACAGCTTATAAATGCGCTTGCTTTTAGGAACAATATAAGAGAAATGCAAGACGGAAGAATATAAGTATATATATAGCGGAAATGAAACTTCACTAAGCCTGATTTTCAACTATGCATATTGCGCTTTGAATCTATTATGGTGTTTATCAAAGCATTAATTGACCATTGGTAAGTTTCCTGCTTCGCCCACTTCAATTGCAACATAAAAAAACATTTCATGATTATGCAATTTTTTCTTAAAGCATGTAATGTGGAAATGATTGGCTTGATTTAAACTTATGGATTTACAAACACAAAAAATCGAGCATTATTTTCAGATATGGTTTCCAAATCAAACAGCTTTCTCAAAGAGCTTTAAAGAAAAAAGTTTTTGTGACAATAAGTATTACCGACAAGTATGTATGTGTTGTCCATTCTGAATTGTTTTGAAGATTTCTTCCACTTCGTAAAATTTTCAGCCGAATACGTTGCATAATAATAATAATAATAATAATAATAATAATAATAATGTTGATGATGATGATTATAATACTATGTAATAATGTAAACGTAAACGCAATAAACAAACAAACAAAATAAAAAAAAAACTAAGACACAAACAATCAAAAAAATGTACGCTATGTGTACAAACTTTGAATTCTACTTCAGTTCAGCTAAATTTGAGCTTTAAAGCTTTAGTTCAAAGTTTTATTTCATGGTGTCTATATGTAGATATGTTATAAAAGTTCGGAATTTTATCAAACAAGCCTAAAAAAGTCTCACTCAACGGGCATCTGGCAAGTTTTAATAAAATGTTTATATAGACGAGATTGGTACAATTTTGCTTCAAAAACCAAAGAATTTTTTTTTTCTAATGACATAATAGAAGCTCGAGAATCATACGCCAAATTAAACTGTTAGTGTATATCTTATTGGATTGTGTAAAAATTGTACATGTACATGTAGTAATTACATTGAATAAAAACCGATTTACTTCTCTGAATACAGTATAAAATGACGTCACCGGATACTTATCTCAAACGTATGCAGGATAGGAAAGTTTTGATTGGATATATACATGTATATTTGACCGAAATTAATGTTCAAAATGTTGTGTGATAAATTCGTTTCTTATTTGTATAAGGTTAAAAAAGTTTGCACATTTTCTGAATCTCCTGAAGAATAAAAACACATTTCACTTGTACAGCATAAAGAATGGATTATTTTTCAGTTGGGCGATTTGCAGTTACATAACAAGGACCTTTGTTGCTGACGAAATAAAAACAAAAGAATCTTTTAAAAGATACTGTTTTTCATTGCCTTCTTCTGGAGTTGCTTTTTTTTTTTTTTTTTTTTTTTCATATTGTGTCACTACTTTACGTGTGTAGGTCTTATTATTCACTGATATTAATTATCGGAGAAAATGATTTACAAAATCTTTCCAGGCTTTTTTCTTTGTTTTTATCACCCACATTTAAATCACCACTAGAATTGTAGTAGAAAGTTGATTTAATCGAGACTACACCCATAACATCTAGGTCTGTTCACAGTACTTAGCTTATTTGATATTTTTACGTATCCAAATAAATATATCATGAAAATTCATGACTGAATGCTTAATCCAGTGATAGATATCTCATATTCGGAGATTCAACCCCTTCTTGATATCTCCACCGCAAAATTCTTACTAGCTGAAGTGTTTGGGCCGAAGATCTGGTACGTTTGAGTATCCACATCAAAGTAGTGCATAAATTGTTGAGTACGATCCACCTTGACAATAGCCAAAACGAGGTTGTAAACAACATGGCGCACAACGGAAGCGATTTTGGTAAAATATCACGATGAAATCACACTGAAAATGAAATAACATTCAGTCAAAAAAGGTAACACCTGTTTTTGTATCAGCCACTATTTTGTTTAGTTTTTTGAGAAATGAGATTGACCAAAACGATTTTGTGGTCTTTTATTACAATTCCAAGCGACCTTTGAAATTTGAAAGTTGATCGATCTTCAACTTCACTCAGTTAATGAGTTTTGAATATCCCCGATATATCCGAACAATCAATGTCGATTATATCGGTGTGTATTCCAGAGTTACATTCAGAGAAAAAAATAGGCGCAGCAAGATTTAAAGATACTTTTGATATTATCAAAGCGAAAACATTGCCAGAATGACATGCGGATCAAAACCGGATTACGATAATTCTGCCTATTTCCCAAAAGATTTCAATCCTTTCTCCGACTTTTTTTAATCTTATTAACAGATGTTGTCATTGTCACAGAGACCACTCCTTCACGCATAGCTTCATCCCGAGTTAAATTCAATACCCATGCAACAACTGCATTAGGAAGAATTCTTTTCAGCTCAGTGGTTATGGTGTTGGCTTTTTGTCTGAGGGTTTTAGTTTGAATCCTGCCTAGTCTCTTTATTTCTGCAAAGCATTTATTAATTTCTTTCTATGGAATTTGTAAGATGGGGGGGGGGGGCTCATCCGTGATTAGCCATTGAGCCATTAACTCTTTACCAAATAACAAGACTTTTAGACTTGTTAAAATTAAAAGCATTTCCAGACGACAAAAGTAACATATATAACTCAAAATTGAAATTTGTTTCCAGCAGGGTAGCAAATATTATGGGAAAAGGAGAAAATGCTGATTACCAGCATTTTCTCCTTTCCCACAATGTTTTCTGTAGGCTTCTTTCCCAGGGTCATTCAAAGTCAGGATTGTGTGGTAAAGAGTTAATCCCACATGCTGTCCAAAAACATACTCTCTGCCTAATATGGCTTTGAGTCGGCAATAAATGCTGATTTAAGAGGAGGAGTGTTATGGGAGACCACTCCTTCATGCATGGCTTCTTCCCAATTTAAATACAATTCCCAACAACTACATTAGGGAAAATTCTCTTGTGCTCTGTTGATATAGTGTTGGCCTTTCATCCAGGCATTCTAGGTTTGGATCCCGCCAGGTCCCTGTACTTGTGCTATGTATTTATTCAATTTGTTTTTTTTTTTTTTTTTTGTCAGAGACATTGTATGATCATATGAAAAAAAAATTAACTGCAGAAAATCTACGAAGCTACCCAAACCACTCTGCGTTTTTAACCAGTATAAGCATGAATTGAATTATTCTCTGATCAAACAGTCCCATCCTTTTCTTAACTCATTACCACACAACAAACTTTTAGGTTTGTCCAAATCAAAAGCATTTGCAGATGACAAAATAAAAGTGACTGAAAATTTTAAATTTGTTTTGTGAAGGGTAGAAAACATTGTGTAAAAAGGACAAAATGCTGGTTACCAGCATTTTCTCCTTTTCATACAATGTTTTCTAAAGGCTTCTTTCTCAGGGGCGTCAAAAGTAGGGATTGTGTGGTAATGGGTTAAGGAATAATCTAATAAAATATGATGTGGAACTGTTAAGAAATCCTATCAAGGTTGGCAAAAAGCCGGTCAATATGAGTATTGACCGGGCCAGTGGTTTTAACCGGTTTAAACCGGTCAATACTGGTCGATTGGTGGTCAATTGAAGTGGTTGATTGGGTCAATTGAATCACTGACTTAGATACCTGTCCTTTTTCTAAGCTAGTCTTAAACGCTCTCCTAAATCCTGTACTGAAGATATATTACATATTGTCATCAGTATCATAGTTTTTATCAGTAAGGTCCCTTTTTTATTTGATCTTAATTCAAAAGACATTATTGCTGTCAACTGAACAAGTTGTTTGGATTGCCTTTCCTCTTTGAACTTACATACGGTCACTTCTTTTCAATCAAAGAACTTTAGAAGTTTTATATATCATCATTCCCTATAGGTTAGATATCTATTTATAGTACTGCATCTTTTCTCTTTTTCTCTTCCCCACTATCATTACAAATATACTTGGGTTTTAGATTATTTAAACATTCAAAGATAGCATAAAAAAACAGCTAATTTGAAACTTTCATATAAAACTAAAGAAAAAAGTGTCACCCATGTGTAAACCATTGTGAAATTTACTTGTGACTAATCTATAGACACACTGAGTACCCATAAAGAAGCTGTGACTGATTAACTAAACAATAGTTAGGGATACATTAATGTCTGAAGCATATTCAAGTGTCTACCTACACCTTTACATTGTTGTCAAAACACATTAAAAGGTATAAAAGTTGCCCCTTTCTATCCCAATGGGTGTGGCTTAAATTACAAAAAGGACCAATCATGTATCCCTATATGGGATAGAATACTTGACACCAGGCCTTATTCCTAAAGTGTGAAATACTGACCTATAAATATGCAATTAAGTTAATATCTTATCATCACATAGTTACTTAAGGTGTCAAAAATGAAACCTAAAGACCTTATTAGGAACTTATATAGAGTTTTGGAAAACTGGCAAAAGCCAGCTGATAAGTAGCCTTGGCAGGGACAAAACATTCTTTCCACTAAAGTCAACTCTCATATTGGTATAAATTCAACCAACCTTGGAACCAAAATATGAAAAAAAAACACAATAAATATCCACTAAATAGCACCACTATCAACTCAAAATGCATCTGACCAATAAAATTTCCAAATGACCACTACAAATATCCAGTCGACCAGTATTGACCACTTTGGGAGTATTGACCGGGGCGGTTTTAACCAGTTAAAACCGCCGCTTAAAACCACCCCTGGTTTCGACCGCCCAACCTTTAATCCTATCTTTTTATGACTTTTTGAAAGAATACAGATTTTGAAAATACTGTTGAAAAAAAGCCAATGCTGGTATCTAGTCTGTAAATTTTATGCTTTAAATGCAATGTTTTGTGCCATCCAATCTTTGATCTACACTTGGTGCTAAGGAAACATGTGTATTTCATGTTTTGCAAGGTGCTTAACGTTTTACTACATAATAGGAGAAGGGTTTTGGAAACTTTGTGGGGAAAAAGATAAAATACAGGTAACTGTAACCAGCATGTCTCCTATCCCAAAACATTTACTACTCTTTCAAAGACAATTACCATCATCTCAGCTAAATCTTATTTGTCATGTGCAAATGCTCTCAGTTTAGAAAAGTAGAATTTAATGGTTTGTTTTAAAAATACATGTACATCATTATAGCCAGTAAGGAAAAACACTGTTTAAATTTGAAATTGTGTATAATGAATCTACTGTGTAAACATAAATAATTCTAGTATACTTTGAAGTAAATGCCTGTTGAAAATTTTTTGAATTTCCAATAAACCAACGGATATTTTGCGCACAAATATTTGCGTATTGAAGAGGCACATTATTAGTTGGTTTGTTGATGTAGTTAAATATGTGAATAGAAGAGTTGCCAAATTGTTCAAATTTGCAAAATCACAAAATTTCCACATTGCAAAAATTTCCACATATACACTACCAATATGGTCTAAGGGAAAGAAATTCATAAGGGAATTTAAAACTGGTAATGATATATACTCTTTCAGAACCTGGTATATGAAGACTCTTTTGAACAGAGATGGCTAGAAGTGCACCCTGGAGAAGAACTTGCAGTGATCTTGTTTTCTGGAGACAGACTGAGGCTCAAAATGCAACAATTTATATTTTACGTGAGACAGGACCGACAGGGTTTCTACTCAAGACAGAAGGTGAATCAAAACCGTGCAAGGTACAATTTAGAGAGTTTCTGTTTGTGAAATGCTGTCTTTACTGCTCAAAAAGATTCTGTTCTTTGAAAATTCTCTTATTTGATCTTTTATATGAACCATATGCTGTGGAAAAAAGGGACTTTATGTGAATAGGCGGTTATTCTTTATACCAAACAAGTCATCACATAAGTATGGATCCATGAACACTTTACCACACAATGGCGGCTTTTGATGACCCTGTGATAGAAACCTTTTGAAAACATTGTGGGAAAAGGAGAAAATGCTGGTAACCAGCATTTTCTTCTTTTCCCACAATGTTTTCTACCCTTCCCAATTCAAATTTTGATTTTTGAGCCACATTTATTTTGTCATCTGCTAATGTTTTCAATTTGGACCACTCTATGACTTTGTAGTTTGGTAAAGAGTGAAATCAATTTTGTCTGACAGTCAGTTAAATAAGGAGATAGTATGATCATTGAACATGCAAAAAACTTTTACCAAAAGCAAAACAGTTCTATGTGGACATATTGACGACTTCTAACAACCCTAAAATAGAAGCCTTTTGAAAACATTGTGGGAAAAGGAGAAAATACTGGTAACCCGCATTTTCTACTTTTCCCACAATGTTTTCTAAACTTTCTAAATCAAACTTTGTCATCTGCAAACACTTTCAATTTGGACTACTCTATAAATTTTTCATTTGGTAAAGAATAGAATAGGTTTTGACAGCCAAATCATGAGATAGAATGATCATTGGACAGAACTTACCATGTGCAGGGTAACCTAAGTTTATACTTTTCGCTGCTGCATTAAACCTCCTTTGCACAGAGCTTTACTCTTACGTTTAAAAACTTCAAATACTTTACAAGTGTGTTTTCAGGGTTGTCTGTGGCAACCTTTTATCCAAGGTAATGAGTGGTCTGGTAGTGCAGATATAAACAAACTTCAATCTTTACTATTTGGTTTGTTTAGATATTCTTACCCAAAATAGACTAAAATTTTTACTAAGCGACAAAATATTTTGACTAGTCAAACTCAAGAGCATTTGCAAACTACATTACAAATTTGGCTCAAAAACTTACATATGTTTTTTGAAAAGGTAGAAAACATTGTTAGAAAAGGCTGGTAACCTGCATTTTCTCATTTTCCCACATTTTTTTTTTTTAAAGTATTCATCTTTATAGTCGTTTAGCCCATTACCACTCAATCCCTACTTTTTAAGGCCCTGTGAAAGAAGTCTTTAGAAAACAATGTGGGAAAAAGAGAAAATGCTGGTAACCAGCATTTTCTCTTTTTCCCACAATGTTTTCTACCCATCACAAAACAAATTTCAAATTTTCAGACACTTTTACTTTGTTGTCTGCGAATGCTTTCAGTTTGAACCAGTGTAAAGTATTGTAAAGAGTTAAAGTTTGGATTGTGTGGTAAAGGGTGAAAATTGCAATATTTGGCTCATTTTACCTGACTATTAATATCTATTCTGTTCATCAGCACTTCAGGAAGTAAATTCACACATTTATTTACAGGCTTTTCTGGGTGACCCACATAGCTGTACATGCACACAGTTTTTGAAGGACAGAGATCTCTGCAAACACATATGTTGGCTGTTACTGAAAAAGTTCAGGGTCCCACAGACTGATCCAAGTAAGAAAAATCTACAGTATTTACTACACAACCCAATTCTTAAAGACCCTGTTGGTGATGGTATTTTGAAAACATTGTGGAAAAAGAAGAAAATGCTGGTAGTAATGTTTTCTACTTTCAAGGTCAAATTTTCTCATTACAGCCTCATAACTCACTACTGTGGTTTATTGAATGATAAATCACAACAGAAAGAAGATTATTTTTTAAGAAACACAAGTTCTGAATTGCTAAACCAAATAATGTAGCCAATCAGAGGGTGTGCTACTTTCTAAATCTGGAGCAAGGCCAAGAATGAACCAGAAAGTGGTTGATGAATATGGGCCCTAGTCATCTATGTGTATGTTTTCAAAACTAATCTGCCTGCAAGGAGTAAAAGAGTTAACTCTCTCTCTCTCTTAGGAATGGTCCATAGTAAAAGTATTTGCCAACAACAGTCTGGCTGGAAAGATGGTACATTTATCCCTTTACCAAACATGTGCACACCTGGTTTTTATGACCCAGAGGAAGAAGGCGTCTGAAAACATTGTGGGAAAAGGAGAAAATGCTGGTAACCAGCATTTTCTCCCTTTTCCACAATGCTTTCTAATGTGCTAAAGTCAAGTTTCATTTTTTTTTACATTTCTTTTGTAGTCTATAAATGCTTTCAATTTGGAGAAGTCTAAAAGAGTTAAGTTTTTTCTAAGGGGAAGAAAGCAACGTTACGGGAAGAAAAAACACTGACTTGGCAAGATTGATTTAGTATGTGTTTTATACTACTTGTCTCCAGCTGCAATGGGCTGCAGCCCTAAAGGGTATTTGTTATTTCATAGGAATAGTGCAAAACACAAGACCAGATCCATCATAAATTACTGTCACATGAGACCTAAGATTTAAAGTCCCATCCAAAAGACTTTTTTGTAACTTTTAGTGGCAAGCCCTGGGCATTGAACCCAGATCCTGAAGTATCCTGAGGTTTTTACACTACAAAACATGTGCTTTACCACTTGTTAAAACTTCTGACTTGGCTTAGCAGTTATATGGCTTGTAGTTGTTTCTTCTCAACTGAAATGCAAATCAACTTTCATGTTTCTCAGTGTCATGGCAAAAAGGCTTAGTGGAACGAGAGATCAACCAGATCTTGAGAGGTTTGGTCCAACAGATGAGAAAAAAAGTTCCAACTGCTGTGAACCGCTGGAGGCGCCCTCTATCTGCTAGCAGTGATGGAAGGGAAGTAATTCCCCAGAGAGAGATAGCAGATGATGATGTATGTCCTATCTGCCAAGATGAACTATTGCTGAAAAGATTGCCTGTCACATACTGCAAGTAAGACTGTTGCATAGTTATTGAAGTTTGACTGTTACATTGAATATCTCAGTTAGAATTGGTCATTACAAATTCAAGTAATATTTGGCTTTTATGTATTGTAAGAAAGATTGCCTATAGTATATTGTAAGTAAACTGTAAAATTGCCCTTTACATACATATATAGATAGATTGCCTGTCAAACATTACAGGTATTTTATACCAAGAACTTCTAAGTAAATAATTCATAGTATTTTATGGCACATTACATGCTTAAGCACAATAATGCCTTTTTAACCCATTACCACACAATCCCTACTTTTGACCACCCACAGAAAGAAGACTTTAGAAAACATTGTGGGAAAAGAGAAAATGCTGGTAACCAGCATTTTCTCTTTTTCCCACAATGTTTTCTACCCTTCACAAAACAAATTTCAAATTTTTCAGTCTCTTATATTTTGAGATCTGCAAATGCTATCAATTTGGACCAGTCTAAAATTTTGTTGTTTGGTAAAGAGTTAATGGATTGTGTGGATTAAGATCAGACTTCACAAAATTCTTTGGATCTATGCCGTCAAATACTTTATGCAATATTCTTTGCTCTATTTATGTCAGATTGGGGGATATTGTCCATAGGATCTATTGGTTAGTCATTGTGAAAAAAAAATTTCATACCTCTGCAGTGAGAGTTGTGGAAAAAGTTGTGGAAAATGAGGAAATTTTTCTTACAAACAATTTGCTTCTTTGTTTTCCATAATTTTAGCTTTTTTTTTTCTGACCTTCAAATATTTCTTTCTTGTTTCATGTGGACTTGTTTTAACTCTTTTCCATATGATAAAAATTAGGACTTAACCAGATTAAAAGAATCTGAAAAGGGCAAATTACATGTAGCTCAAAATATGTCTTATGTCTTTGATAGGGTAGAAAACATTGTGGGAAATTGAGAAAATTATGGTTATCAGTATTTTCTCCTTTCCCTACAATGTTTTCAAAAGCTTTCTTTGATAAGGTCAATAAAACTTGGGATTGTGTGATAAGGGCTTGAAAGATCTAAAACTAGCACACTAAGTAATGTTCGTAATAGGTATCCTTGCTAATACCTGTCCTTCCATTCTTACCAGGTTTGGCTGTGGCAACAGTATACATATAAAATGTATGAAGATCTGGGCCGAGCATCAAAAGACACAAGGAGAGACAACTGTCAAATGTCCTTTTTGTCGTGAGGATTTTGGACCTTTTGAACTCTTAAAACACGAGACAAGAAATGCTGAAGGTGTACCCCAGGGTGGACGAATGGACAGACATATTGGAGTGACCTGTCAGAGTTGTCATGTTTATCCAATTGAGGGAAAATGTTATAGGTAGCTGCAGTTGCCTCTACAAAAGCCCTCTTTCCCAAACAACAAAATTTTAGACTGGTCTGAATTGAAAGCACTTGCAGACGACAAAATAAATGTAACTCAAAAATTGAAATTTGTTTCCAGCAGGGTAGAAAACATTGTGGGTAAGGGAGAAAATGCTGGTTACCAACATTTTTTCCTTTTTCCTCAAAGTTTTCAAAAGGCCCCCCTCCTCAGGGTCATTAAAAGTCATCATTGTGTGGTAAAGGGTTAAGCCATGCCATGGCAAAATGGGGTATAGCATATCTCAGAGATGCATTATCTCTTTACCACACAACAAAATTTTAGACTGGTTCAAATTGAAAGCATTTGCAGACGACAAAGGTGACTGAAAAATTGAAATTTGTTCAAGGAAGGGTAGAAAACACTGTGGGAAACACTGTGGGAACACTGTCCTTTTCCTACAGTGTTTTCAAAAGGCTTTTTACTTGGGGGCATCAAAAGTAGGGATTGCGTGGTAATGGGTTATATTAACCCTTTCCCAAATGACAATATTTTATACTGGTCCAAATTGAAAGCATTTGCAGACGACAAAATAAAAGTGACTGAAAGTTTGAAATTTGTTTTGTGAAGGGTAGGAAACATTGTGGGAAAAGGAGAAAATGCTGGTTACCAGCATTTTCTCCTCTTCCCACAATGTTTTCTAAAGGCTTCTTTCTCAGGGGCATCTAAAGTAGGGATTATGTGGTAATGGGATAAGCAAGTCAACACATATTTATGGATCCATAAAACCCATTCTGTCAAATAACCAACTGAATTATGAGACCAAATGGACTCATTCAGAAAATTGCACGATAGCAATTGATAGTAATAAGTTTCAACTCTTGTCAGCCTGTGTTGACCAGCCTGTGCATACTGCTTAGTTATAGCATATTGAACTTCTGATAATAAAGCTACTGAACCTGCAAATGTTCAATACTATAGTGACGTCATGAATTTATGTCATTGTTACGTTATCAACCAGCAGTTTTACCGCGCCATGAATTATGAATGGAATGGACATTATATATTATAAATACGCAATGTTAGATTTTCAATGAAAAAAGCAGTCAGTAATTTTCAAGTGCATATTTGTTATCTGTGATATTGAATTATAAGGAATGAAGATGATTTTTTTTTTTGTTTTCGTGGAGGTATGAAAAAAAAACCTAATCACGCTTTGCAGTTTATCTTCATTTCTTAACCCATTACCACACGATCCCTACTTTTGACGCCCCTGAGGAAGAAGCCTTTGGAAAACACTGTAGAAAAAGGAGAAAATGCTGGTAACCAGCATTTTCTCCTTTTTCCACAGTGTTTTCTACCCTTTCCAGAACAAATTTCAATTTTTCAGTCACCTTTATTTTGTTGTGTGCAAATGCTTTCAATTTGAACCAGTCTAAAACTTTGTCGTGTGGTAAAGAATTAACACTCTCCCAATCAAGCCCTTGTTTTTACGTGTCTGAAGTACAAGTCTTTAAAATACTGTGCGAAAAGGAGAAATTGCACGTAAGGAGCAATTTCTCCTTTTCCCACTATGTTTTCTACCCATTGGAGAACTTTCTGCCATTTTTATCATATTTGAAATTGTTGTCTGCAAACTCTTTGAATTTGGAAGAGTCTAAAATTTGTCGTTTGGGAAAGGGTTACCGTAAATGAATTATTAGGCTAAATAGTCTCATCCAGAAAATGATGGCACTAAGTTTAAACTCTTGTCAGCCTGTGTGGACCAGCCTGTGCAGACTGCTTAGGCTGAGGTGGGTCATTATTCATTTTCAGATGCAGTCATCCACCTTTTCACAGAATATAGGGCGAATATAAACAATTTTTCATTTTTCAGATGTAACTCGTGTGCTGATTTTTACCTCTGCCAGAACTGCTTTAACACCCCAATCCATACACAACATGCCTTCCAGTACAGACATGTAAGTGAACGTTTGTTTGTTTTCCTTGTATTGAAATTGCAACAGATTAACCCTTTCCCTGTTTTTTACGGGTCTGGAATAGTAGCCTTTTGAAAACATTGTGGGAAAAGGAGAAAATGCTGGTAACCAGCATTTTCTTCTTTTCCCACAATGTTTTCTATTCTATCATAGACAGAAATCATCTTTTCAGCAAGAGTTTAATTGTCATCTGCAAATGCTTTGAATTTGGTCTAGTCCAAAAGTTTGCTGTTTGGGAAAGGGTTAAGGTTGTCTGCATAATCAGAGTGTCATCAGCTTTTGAATAGACTTAAATCTTTACCAAGTTACACAATTGGACTAGTCAAAATTTAAAGTATTTGCAAAGGACGAAATAGATGTGAATAAAAAATTGAAATTTATTTGAAAAGGTTAGAAAACATTGTGGGAATCTTTTTTTCCCGCAATTTTTTCAAAAGTAAATTTTTTTTTTCAGGGTCTTTAAGAGTCAGGATTATGTTAAAAAGAGTTGAGTGGTAGGGCCATGAAATTCTTTTGTCATTACCCAAGTGCCAAAGAAACAATAAGAGCTGGAGGGGAGGGGGAAGGGGGCATGAGAGAGGGTATTCCCCCCTTATATGTTTGGGGGTTCAGGATCCTCTCTGAGAAATTGTTGAACTTAAGAAGTATCACTTCTCTAAAAGTGTAAATGTATTTCAAGTCCATTTTTGCATGTAAAAATCAATCAGATTTAAGCAATATGTATCTGCAAAGATGAGAAGAAATGAAAACATGATATGGCACAGCCATTGCCAGACTGCTGATGACAGCTTTTTTACTTACTCTTTACCAAAGAACAATATCTTAGGCTTGCCCAAATCAAAAGCATTTCCAGACGACAAAATAAATGTGACTGAAAATTTGAAAATTGTTTTGTGGAGGGTAGAAAACAGTTACCAGCATTTTCTCCTTTTCCCACAATGTTTCCTAAAGGCTTCTTTCTCGTCAAAAGTAGGGATGTGTGGTAATGGGTTAAGATATTGGTTTTAACTCTTTATCAGATAACAGAATTGTGGAAGTCTTGACTCAGTGTAAAGCATTTACTTGACAACAAATAAAGATATAGCTAAAATGATGGCATATTGAGTATGCAAGAACACTCCAAACTCTGGTTATGATTATTGTGAATAAAAACTGTAAGAAAGATGACTCTATTTCCATTTAAACAGGGTTTATTTTAACTTTGATGGAGAGAATAATTTTTTTTAACTCTCTACCATGCAAGAAACTTTTAGACTGGTCCAAATTGACAGCATTTGCAGACGACAGATAAACATGAATGAAATACAGAAAGAGAGAAAACATTGTGGGTAAAGGAGAAAATGCTGATTACCAGCATTTTCTCCTTTTCCCACAATGTTTCATAAGCTTTCTTTCTCAGGGTTGTCAAAGGTCAGGATTGTGTGGTAAAGGGTAAATATTCAGTCAAATCTGTATTGTTAGGTCACATAAGGAAAATAGGAGAATAAGGGTCTTAAGTCTTTACCAACCAACAAAATTTTGCTCTTGACCAAATTAAAAGAATTTGCAGATAACAAAGTCAGTACAGCTCAGTTGATGATTTATGTCTTTGATAGGGTTGAAAACATTGTGGTAAAAGGAGAAATTGCTGGGTACTAGCATTTTCTCCTTTTCCCATGACATTTTCAAAAGCCTTTCTCCAAAGGGTCATGAAAACCAGGGATTTTTGTTTGGTAAAGGGTTAATTGCTATTTCATTCTACGCTGCTTTAATGCCAAATGGAAATGATATAGGTCTGTCTTTTATGATTATAAGATCGCCAATTTCTTTTGAGTTCTGATGTTAAAAAAAAGTTTTTATGATCACCTTTTCACGTGAACTTTCAGAAATACATGTAGATCACTTGCATTACAAAGACGATAGGACATACATCTCAGATGTTTTATGAATATGGTTCCTTTAAAAGTCGTAACCCATTACCACACAATCCCTACTTTTGACGACCCTGAGAAAGAACCTTTTACAAAACATTGTGGGAGAAAAAAAATGCTGGTAACCAGCATTTTCTCCTTTTCCCACAATATTTTCTATTCTTCACGAAACAAATTTCAAATTTTCATTCACTTTTATTTTGTTGTCTGCAAGTGCTTTCAATTTGAACAAACCTAAAATTTTGTCGTTTGGTAATGAGACTAAGAAAAGGAGGATTAGCAGGGATCAAGCTAGCCCAGAAATTTAGGGAGAAGTGACTTCTCCCTCCTGAGAATTCAGGGAGAAGTTTTGTGGAGCAAGGGAGAAGTTTTTTCGCTAACCGAAATTCTGCATCAGACAACAAAATTTTAGTCTGGCTCAAATTGAACGTGGTTTGTCTTCCATGGAATAGAAAACATAGTAAGATAAGAAGAAAAGGTTAAGTTTAAGAAGGAAATGTTGATTACAATCATTTTCTTATTTTTCCACAATGTTTTCAAAGACCTTCTTCATCTAATGCTAAAAGTTTTGACTGTGTATTAATGGGAAAAGGAAATCTATGTGTATCTCGAGATATTTTTAAGAGAACTTGCTTTATTTTTCTTAAAAACATGCTGCAGGTACTCATTTAAACAGCCTAAGGCTGTTACAATAAGTGCCCGAAACATCAATTTCTGTTGAAGAATAAAAAAAAAATCCCCAAAGTTATAATTTTTTTAAATAGGATTCTTATCTTTCACAATGGTTTACTCAGTTGATTTTCTTCTATCACTCCTTTTATTCTAAAGAAAGACAAAGGATGATTATTATTCTATTTTCCAACACAATGCCTCGAGTGTCTGTATTCCGTGATAAGGATACAACTTGATGAAATTAAGAATTGAGACCAGAATATGAGCTAGAACCCAAAATTACTTGACTTCAAAAACAATCATTTCTGGTCACTTTCATATCAAAAGAATAACTTCGATAAATATTTTCGTGTTTAATGTGCAAAAATAAAGAGCATACCGTAAGCCTTCCATTGCAAACATGGCATGACCTAATTCCGGTAGCTCGGTAGGGCTAGTATTTACAGCAGAAAGTTGATGATCTTTGTATTTTTTTTAGAAGGAACACGACTTAAAATCAAGAAAAAATACGTAGATTTCCTTAACATGTGATAATAAGTTTATTTTTAGGCGCATTTGTCTAGTATTTGTCATCGGTTTAAGGACACTCACGGAACAAGGACACTCGACGATTTAATCGTCTTGAACTTAGTTTTTGACATTGTTATGCTAGATTAGTCGCGGTTTCGTTGTAATCATCGGTTAACAAACAAACGATGAGAAAAACGTTACTAGTCGTCCTAAAGTTTCGTTGATCAAAGTTACCCAGCAATTTAACCAACACATTCTCGTACACGTATGCAGCGACGATACTGAAAACACGGAGATTTTCCTCTGATAAGATTCATAAATTCAGCTGCCTCCCGACAGTAACAGGTGTACTAGTCTAAATCTTGGCAGAGTCCCAAACAAATAAATTGACCAGTTGGCTAACAGGTTCAGTAAGCGTGACCGAATGTGTTTTGGCGAGTTTTTACATTGAATGCAGGCATACATGTCAAAATACGCTAATGAATCGAATGTAGAGATCGCCATGCCGCCATCTCCATCAGTCTGACATAATTTTCACGCAATATTTACCGAGAACCAATCAGGAATCAAGAACGAAATTTAGTCGCCGCCCATATTTGTAAAGCCACGCCTTGTTTCTTATTATGTCACAATCTTTAACTACCTTTACACGGTGTGTATATAGCTATGACCACACGCAGTGAACTTGCTCTAATTATCGATTTTCACACATGGCAATGGATTACATAACAATAGTTAATTGATAATGAATGAAAAGTGATTGTAAAGTTTCGACAGGTCAGGCAGGCACCCTTTTTTTTATCACTTTCATTCACGGAACTTGAATTGTGTTTCTTTTAGTCCAAAATTTTTGGGCGAAGTTTTTTTCGCCCGCCTGTCGAAAAAAAGCGAAGTTGAGCGCGTTTAGGCGACAACTTCGCCCGAATCGCCTAGATTCTTGAACCTTGGATTAGAATTTGTTATATCATATGTAATGTATATGTTGTCATTTCCACTTGGTAAAGTCCTCTCATCTATCAGAGTTTCCTTGGGCAATACTCCACAGACTAATGGTTCAAAGTCAAACAATGGTGAAACCCACTTGATGAGTAAAGATGACTTAGCACTTGACCAAAAGACAGAATTTTTGACTTGGCAACATTGATAGCATTTGATAATTTATGAACAACAAATTCATTTTCATGAAAAGGATGACATCTGCATTTGAAAAGCTAGAAAACCTAGGAAAAGGAGAGAGTGCTTGTTACAAGTGCTTGTTTTTTTTTTCACAATGTTTTTTAAATTCCCTCTTCCTAGAATTCTGTGGTAAAGACTTACGAAAGCTATCACAAATATGATTGCTGAAATTAACTCCTTATATGGATGATAAACATGTAATGATGATTAGTTGCAAGGTCAAGCTGGGCACTGCAATTGCTTCCTGTGCCATGAAGTTTTTTTCAATTTGGTTTCCTGCAAGACGAAATAAAACATCTGCAGGCAATGATGTATTAGGCCTCTACCAAACAACAACAAAGGGAGGAGGACTTTGGAAACATAGTGTAAAAAGGAGAAAATGCTGGTAACAGGCATTTTTTCCTTTTCAAACAATGTTTTTTTACCCTTTGAAATAGATATCAACATATAAACAACGATTCTGATGAATGCCCATTGTCTGAATTTAGACCTATCTAACATTTTGTGGTTTTTAGTTTATACATATTTATTTAACATCGATTGAGTAACAAGTTCTTACAACTTATACTAATCTCTCTCGATTCTGCTTCCTGGGAACTACACCAGTACTCGCTCCGAATGTGTGGGCCAATGAAAAATTGCAAAGTTGACACCCACTCCCGGGTATCAAACTCTACCTCACAGCCACGGACACCACTGGTTTTTGAAGAGTAGGTAACTGTCGATGCTCCCAATTTAGAACAGTGTGACAGTTTGTAGTTTTGGAAAGAGTTAGTGTTGTTTTGGCATGGATACCAAAAATCATACAAACACACCAAAAACAGTCTTTAAAATATGTTCCTGAAAGCTACACCTTGACTGTTGTTGTCAGAAGACTATTTATGGCGTAATAAAACGACAACTTATTCAGGAGAATGGAGCTATTTATTAGCAAGCAAGGTTCATCGTTGTACTTTACATAACCTTGCCTCTTTATTTTGAAACTTTATTTAACCGTTTACCAAACAATCCCTGATTTTTACAACCCTGAATTGGGGAGGCCTTTTAAAAATATTTAGGGAAAAGGAGAAAATGCTGGTAAGCAGCATTTCCTCCTTTTCCCACAATGTTTTCCAGTCTGCTGGAAACAAATTTCACATTTTGAGTTACATTTACATGTATTTTGTCTGCAAGTGCTTTCAATTTGGACCAGACTAGAATTGTGTTGTTTAATAAAGAGTTAACCCTTTTCTAGATGAAAAATATAGACTCATTCAAATAAAAAGCATTTAAGACAAATTACTAAGAGTGGGTCAAATAATGAATTTGCCTTTGAAAGGTTAGAAAACTTTGTGGTGGGTAAAGAAGCAAATGCTGGTTAACTGCATTTTCTTCTTTCCCCACAGTGTTTTCAAAAGCCTTTCTTTTTTTACCAGGGTTGTAAAAACATGACTGCTAGAGAAAGGTTTATAGCCATGTACATAGAATTATGTAGCCTGGTTCTAGGTGGTATATATGTAATAATCTTTTACTTACTCCATATCTCAGTCTCTTTTCAAAGATCATACAGGTCTGTGGCAAGAAAAAAAAAAGAAATACCGCCCCCCCCCCACACACACACACACAAACACCCACATTTACCTTATTTTTGACAAAGTAACATTCGATTTTACAAAAGCAAAGAAATGGAACTCAGGCAGTTAAAGAATTATAATAAATGCTTCAACTACATGCCACTTGCATATTCTCTACTTTTCAAAACCAGAAAAATAACTTGTTACATTGTTAAAGTACATTTACATGTATATCACCATCTCAGTTCTGTCAGAGACTAATGAAAAATTATCGAGATTGTTGAGTAAAGGGTTAATAAGGTATTCATGATATTAAATCTCCAACCAAGGAATTTTATTTTAATCCATTTTTTTTTAAATATTGGTCAATGACAAATATTGGTAAGTTTTAGTCTGGGCTCTTTGTTAAGACATGATATCTTTGTCTGTGCCTTTAGCCCAAGACATGATATCTCCGTCTGTGCCTTTAGCCAAGACATATCTCAGTCTGTGCTTTTTGCCAAGACATGATATCCTGGTCTGTGCTTTTTGCCAAGACATTATATCCTGGTTTTGGCTTTTTGCCAAGACATGATATCCTGGTCTATGCTTTTTGCCAAGACATGATATCCTGGTCTGTGCTTTTAGGCAAGACATGATATCCTGGTCTTGGCTTTTGGCCAAGACTTGGTATCCTGGTCTGTGCTTTTAGGGAAGACATGATATCCTGGTCTGTGCTTTTGGCCAAGACATCATATCCTGGTCTGTGCTTTTGGCCAAGACATCATATCCTGGTCTGTGCTTTTAGGCAAGACATGATATCCTGGTCTGTGCTTTTTGCCAAGACATGATATCCTGATCTTTGCTTTAAGGCAAGACATGATATCCTGGTCTGTGCTTTTCGGCAAGACATAGTATCCTGGTCTGTGCTTTTTGCCAAGACATAATATCCTGATCTTTGCTTTAAGACAAGACATGATATCCTGGTCTGTGCTTTTGGCTAAGACATGATATCCTGGTCTGTGCCTTTAACCAAGATATGATACCCTGATCTGTGCTTTTGGCAAAGTCATATCTCGGTCTGTGCTTTTGGCTAAGACATGATATCCTGGTCTGTGCTTTTGGCCAAGTCATGATATCTCGGTCTGTGCTTTTGGCCAAGACATGATATCTCGGTCTGTGTTTTTGGCCAAGAAATGATATCTCGGTCTGTGCCTTTTGCCATGACATGATATCCTGTTCTGTGCTTTTGGCCAAGACATGATATCTCTGTCTGTGCCACTAGCCAAGAAATGATATCCTAGTCTGTGCTACTAGCCAAGACATCATATCTTGGTCTGTGCTTTTGGCCAATACCTGATATCCTGGTCTGTGCCTGTAGCCAAGACATATCTTTGTGCTTTTGGCCAAGACATGATATCCTTGTCTGTGCCTTTGGCCAAGACGTGATAATCTGGTCTGTGCTTTTAGGCAAGACGTGATATCCTGGCCTGTGCTTTTGTCCAAGATAAGATATCCTGGTCTGTGCTTTTGGCCAACACATGATATCCTGGTCTGTGCTTTTTGCCAAGACATGATATCCTGGTCTATGCTTTTGGCCAAGACATGATATCCTGGTCTGTGCTTTTAGCCAATACCTGATATCCTGGTCCATGCTTTTGGCCAAGACATGAAATCTTGGTCTGTGCTTTTGGCCAAGACATGAAATTCTCTTGTCTGTGCTCTTGGCCAAGATTAGATAACCTGGTCTGTGCTTTTAGGCAAGATATGATATCCTGGCCTGTGCTTTTGGCCAAGACATGATATCCTGGTCTGTCCTTTTGGCCAAGGCATGATATCTCTGTCTGTGCTTTTGGCCAAGACCTGATATCCTGGTCTGGGCTTTTGGCCAAGACATGATATCTCTGTCTCTGCTTTTGGCCAAGACATATCCTGGTCTGTGCTACAATACAAGACATCATATCCTGGTCTGTGCTTTTAGCCAATACCTGATATCCTGTTCCATGCTTTTGGCCAAGACATGATATCCTTGTCTGTGCTCTTGGCCAAGATGTGATAATCTGGTCTCGGCTTTTAGGCAAGACGTGATATCCTGGCCTGTGCTTTTGGCCAAGATGTGATATCCTGGTCTGTGCTTTTGGCCAAGTCATGATATCCTGGTCTGTCCTTTTGGCCAAGGCATGATATCTCTGTCTGTGCTTTTGGCAAAGACCTGATATCCTGGTCTGTGCTTTTGGCCAAGTCATGATATCCTGGTCTGTCCTTTTGGCCAAGACATGATATCCTGGTTTGGGCTTTTGGCCAAGAAATGATATCCTTGTCTGTGCTTTTGGCCAAGGCATGATATCTCTGTCTCTGCTTTTGGCCAAAACCTGATATCCTGGTCTCTGGTTTTGGCCAAGACATGATATCCTTGTCTGGGCTTTTGGCCAAGACATGATATCCAGGACCTATATTTACCAACCATTCTTGAGAATATCCATAGTCTAATTCCCCAAGGTTTTCTGTATTTGTAAGTTACACAACCTCTGATTTGCTAAACGGAATGGTTTAGCCAACCAGAAGTTTGGTTAGTTACAAATGTAGAAATTCTGGAGAATAAGACAAAAGATGTTCTTAAGAATGGTTGGTGAATACGGACCCTGGTCTGGGCTTTTGGCCAAGGCATGATATCCTGGTCTTGGCTTGATATCCTGGTCTTGGCTTTTGGCCAAGACATGACATCCTGGTCTGGGCTTTTAGCCAAGACATGATATCCTGGTCTGTGCTTTTAGCCAACACATGATATTCTTGTCTTGGCTTTTGGCCAAGACATGATATCCTCGTCTGGGCTTTTAGCCAACACATGATATCCTGGTCTGTTCTCACCAACTATTCTCCATTTTCCTTGATATTTTGTCCTTTCAGGCACAATTCCTATTATTCAAGCCACTTTTAATTTGTCATCTGCAAATGTTCTCCACATGGATTAGTCTGTAAAATGTATTACTCTGTTGTTTGGTAGGGAATTAATCTAGAGCTGTTGAAGAGTATGCATGGATATTACATAAAGTCAAATCATAAAACTGCATGTACATGTATATACTTTTGTCTTTCAACTAACCCAGTTATTTATGCTTTATGGGTCATATTTTTACTAGTCTTGTGGCTGTGCCACTTGCGAAAATATTACTGATAATGTTTACTTGATGAAATAAATTTCGATCTTTCGCCTTAAAAAACAAATATCCTCCATATATCTATTTTCAATATACCAAAGACTTTATTGAACATGAATAATCTTTTTGCAAGCAAATGTCATGTTTTTATAGCGTAGTCAACATCATTCTTGATGTTATTATAAAACAGCTAATCCTTGTCCAACTTATTTTTAGCACATGTGTTTGTTTGAAATGACACACATATTTTGCACATCTTCTTTACAATGAGTAAAAACCATAGGTTAAGAGATATAATATGTAGCGAGTATTGTCGTTTATCAAAAGTGTCTAACTTGGTTATGAAATTTAATAATTGTCTGGCCAAGGCCTGAGAGTTATCACTTCTGTCAACCTTGCTAGATATTTTTGATATATAAAAAAATAATGTATGTATGTGTATTTATCATATGGAAAGAGTACATGTTTTATATTTTTTTTTGTAAACTTACCAGAAAAGGAACCAAAGATGGCGCCCAGCAGGGAGAGCCTATGGTGCCGTATTACCCCAGGCTGTAGTTGATGATCTTGTGAACCGAGAAATAACAGATAATGATTATGAGCTCCTTATGCAACTGGACAGGTAAATCTTGAATATTTTATTTGGTTGCTTTGTTTTCATGGCTGCAACACAGACATGTTGTTTCATTGTTTTTTTTATCCTTTTTCACTTTGAATGATCCAGAGGAAAAAGCTTTTTGAATTTATTGCAGAGAAAAGGAAATGGTGGCAAAGAGTTGACATAAATTATCAGTAAGGGAGATAACTACAAACTATCTGTTTATGACAACACAAGTTAAACTTCCTCAATTTTGAAAGCATTTTTTAGACAAGAAGGTAACTCATATTAGATGAGTGAACCTTTCCTTGAAGTTGTACTAAACATTGTGGGAGCTTGAGAAATGCTGGTAACCCTATTTTAGGGGCTTCTCTCTCATATTTGTAAAAAGATGCGATTACCAGTAGATGTCAGGTAATCAAGTGGCAACAGTATTATGAAATTACAGATTATCTATGTTGCTACATTTACCCGTTACCTGGCAACAAAATATTAGACTGGTCTGAATTCAAAGCATTTGAACACAAAAAATTAGATTTTAGTAAAAGTATGTGATCTGCTTTTGAAAGGGTAGCATATGTTGTTAGATAAGAACAAAATATTGGTTACATTTTATGCCTTTCCAACAGTATTTTAAGATGCCTTCTTCTCAGGGCTATTGAAATATAAAATTTTCTGGTAATTAAAAGTAAAGTCTCCTTAATTATATTTTCCTTCTAGTAATGGACAGGCCCAAGGCAGTGATATACCGGAGGAGGTTATCCAATCCTTTCCACAGGAAAAAGTAAGGGAAAATGGTCCCCTGCTTCAACCAGGTATACAGTGTAGAGTTTGTCTACGTGGGTACCAGGTGGGACAGTTTGTGAGAAAACTTCCAAGGTGTAAGCACAAGGTAATGATGCAAAGATTTTGTAAATACTTTTTTAACTCTTTACCAAACAACAAAATTTTAGACTGGTCCAAATTGAAAGCATTTGCAGCCGATGAAATAAAAGTGACTGAAAAACTTAAATTTGTTTTTGGAAGGGCCGAAAACATTGTGGGAAAAGGAGAAAATGCTGATTACCAGCATTTTCTCCTTTTTCCACAATGTTTTCTTCCCTGCTGGTAAAAAATTTCAATTTTTCAGTTACTTTATTTTGTTGTCTGCAAGTGCTTCAATGCTTTTAATTTTCATAACAATGGCAGAAAATGATCTGAACAGGCAGAAAACATGGTGGGAAAAGTAGAAATTTCTCGTTATGAACAATTTCTCCTTTTACCACAGTGTTTTCAAAACACTTTTACTGCAGACACGTAAAAGCAAGGGCTTGTTTGGGAAAGGGTTAAATTTTGTTGTTTGGTAAAGGATTAAATGAAGATTTCTGTCTTTGAAATAGTAGAAGCAGTGTGGGAAAAGGAAAAATACTGGATTTTAGCATTTTCGCCAATCCCCATAATGTTTTCATAAGCCTTCTAGCACAGAGACATTCCCTCATTACCAAACGACCCTTTACCCCATAGATACTCATTTCTATGCATTGCTTGTAGGAGCCTTTGGAAAAGATTGTGGAAAAAGGTGATATTGCTCATGACAAGCAATTTCACCTTTTGCCACCATGTTTTCTATGCTATCAAAAGGTGCCATAGTCATATGAAATGGCTTCATCCTTGCTATTGTTTAGGGTCAACAAGAGATAACATTGAAATGCCTTATAGGGTAAAGGTTTAAGCTTGTCCAAATCAGTGGCATTTACAGACAACAAAATAAAAATGATTGAAAATTTTGTATTTGTTTTCTACCCTGTTGGAATTATTTTTCAATCTTAGAGTTATATTTACTCTGTCTTCTGCAAATGCTTTGATTTTGGAGCTGTCTAGAATTTTGTCATTTGGTAAAGGGTTAAGTTAATACTATTATTTTCTGATATCATAGTTCCACAGAGATTGTATAGACAATTGGCTGCTACACTCCAAACCAACATGCCCCATTGATGGACAAGCAGTTTGGGACAGACTTTCATCAGAAATGGAAGGAACCACATCCCAACACAGGTATATATGTTGGAATACATGTACTGACAAACTTGTATTTACCAGGCAAGAAACCTGGGAAAATGATTCATTAATCCTTTTCCTCACAGTTCCGATATTTATCAACCCTGTAGACGAAGACTTTTGAAATATTGTAGGAAGAGCGGAAATGCTGGTAACCAGCACTTTCTCCTTTTCCCACAGTGTTTTCTACTCTATCAAAGACAGAAATAATCATGTGAGCTACATCTAATTTGCACTCTGCAAATGCTTTTTAATGTTTTGTGTCCAAAATATTGTAGTTTGGTAAAGAGTTAAGAAGTATTTCCTACATCTTGTTCTTTTGTCCACAATGTTTCAGAAAGCCTTTTCTTTAAGGATCGATAAATCTAGGGATTGTTTTCTGAAATATATATTGCTCCAAAAACTAGATTACAAACTAACCGTTACCCTACAAAATAAATTACATGAAACTTTCAGCCGATTGTATACACCCACATTAACCCATTACCCCTCAACCCCTACTTTTGACGCCCCTGAAAAAGAAGCATTTAGAAAACATTGTGGGAAAAGGAGAAAATGCTGGTAACCAGCATTTTCTCCTTTTCCCACAATGTTTTCTACCCTTCACAAAACAAATTTAAATTTTTCAGTCACTTTTATTTTGTCGTCTGCAAATGCTTTTGATTTAGACAAGTCTAAAATAATGTCGTCTGGTAATGAGTTAAAGGTTATTTTAAAGGTAGTTTTGGGAGAAAAGTATCTTCTTATTCAACAGTGTAGATCCAAGATCAGACTGCATGTTCTGTGGAGTCTGATCTTGATCTATACTGTCTACAAAAAGGTCGGTATGTCACGCTTAGCAGCCTAAGGGCAAATTACATACTTTAAATTCAAATAATTTGACTGGTGCAAAAGACAGGGAGTCTTGGCAAATAACTGACATAGATTCTGATAGACATAGAAACTAATTCCATTTCTTTGACATTTTTTCTATACAATTCTATGTATACAACACTGTTAATGTTTTTTTTTCTTTCAACTCTATACCAGATGGGGTAATTTTTGTCTGCTGAAATTGAAAGACATTGCAGACGACAGATTTAGAATGACTAAAATGGTGGTATCTTTATCTGTTAGTGAAGAAAACACAGTGGAAAATGGAGAAAATGCTTGTTATGAGCAATTTTTTTCCTTTTTCCACTGTATTTTTAAAAGCCTTCAGCCTTGGAGCCATAAAAACTATAGTTTATATGGGAAAGGGTTCAGTCCACTGGAATAGAGCAAGTACTAGGCTATGAGATACACGCAGAAATACATGTATTCCTTTAGGAGATTTAAAAAAATAAGAAATGTATCTGTTAAAACTAATGACATGCTAATCTGATGATATTACTTACATAGTCATGAACATTTATTTCTTATTCATACAGACCAAAGAAAAAGTCTCAAACAGCTGAGGGTAGCATTCAACAAGCAAACACATTAAACCTAGAAATCCCGGGTACCGGTATAGTGATAAGGACACAGGAACCATTACAAAGGAACCAGCAAGGACAGAACAATGGCCGACCTCCTAACCCTCCCAGGCGTAATTCCAGATCTGTCAGGGAAAGCAGCCGTATTTTGAATCAGATAAATAGACGTTTTTCAGTTAGTGGAACTGGAATTGGTCAGGGAATGTAAGTTTTGAATAATGAAAATTCTTTGTAAAACAGTGTTTTAAAAAACAGAGAAATATGGTACTGTAAACATACTCATACTGGTTTTTTTTTTTTTCACAAATAAGGGCAAAGTGGCACTGTTGCCATAGCAACCAATCTTTCTTAATTTTTTTCCATAGGAAGAAATTCAAGACCTTTTTAAGTAGAAAACAGTTGCAGACAACAAGTTGAATGGAGAGGTTAAATTGTGTGATTGTGTGCTAAAAGGAAGGAAACATTGTGGGGAAAAGAGAAAATACTGGCTACCAGCATTTTTCTCTTTTCCCATAATGTTTTCTATTTCCATTTTACTCAAGGTTGTTAAAACTAGGAGTTGTGTGATAGTATCAGTTTAATTCTTTGCCACACAATCCCTACTTTTGATGACTCTAAGAAAGAAGCCTTTAGAAAACATTGCAGGAAAAGGAGAAAATGCTGGTAACCAGCATTTAATTTCTCCTTTTCCCACAATGTTTTCTATCCTTCACAAAACAAATTCGAAATTTTTATTAGTCACTTTTATTTTGTTGTCTGCAAATGCTTTCGATTTGGACAAATCTAAAATTTTGTCGTTTGGTAATGAGTTAATTCTAGACATGGGACCAGCTGAGAAAAAACCCTTGTCAGCAAGCTTCTTTCATGTTTAGAAAAAAAAAGTTTTTGTCCTTTTTGATTATATGGTTAATGATATAGTGTTCAAAACTACTTTCATCATTACTTCACTTATATCACAGTAGTAAGTGCATTTACCCATACTTCTGTGAAGTTTCTTTTCACCAGTATCTTACGAACAAAGTCTGTAACAAAGAATCTAATGAACGAATGCAAGGCAGAAGTACAAGGACCAGGCAGGATTTGAACCTAGAATGCCCGGACAAAAGGCCAACACCATAACCACTGAGGTAAAGAGAGTTCTCCCTTATACAATTGTCAGGTATTGTATTTAAACTGGGATGAAGCCATGCATGAAAGCATGGTCTTCTTTAACAATTACTACTAATTTACTACCAAGTCACCAGCGGCTTTCTCACATAGCCATCCTTTCACCTTTACCAGACAATAAAATTTTGGACCAGTCAAAATTAAAAGCATTTGCACACTACAAAATTGTCTGAATCAAATTTGATTTGGGAAGGATAGGAAACATTTTGGGAAAAGGAGAAAATGCTGGTTACCACCATTTTTTCCTTTTCCCGTAATGTTTTCAAATGCTTTCTTATCAGGGTCGTTAAAAGTCGGGATTGTATTTAAAGTTTAACTCATTACTTAACGACAATATTTTAAGCTTGTCCAAATTGAAAGCATTTGCAGACAACAAAATAAAATTGAACAATATTTTGAAATTCGTTGTGTGAAGAGTAGAAGATATTGTGGGAAAAGGAGAAAGTTCCAGCATTTTCTTCTTTTCCCACAATAATTTTGAAAGACTTTTTTTGTAGGATCATCAAAAGTATGGATTGTGTGGTAATGGGTTAAAACAACTACATGTAACAGCAGTGAGGGAGGAATGATTTCGGTCATTGCAACTATCATTAGATTTGTCATCAATCTTTAGAAAGAAAATTTGCAAAGCTGGGGATTTAAACCAGCAACCCTCTGCTTTCAACTCCTGTACATAACTGACTTTTTCGCCATCCCAGGGAGACAGACCCAGGACCTAATGTCACAATGCCAGGTGCAAGACTTTTACAAAGAAACAATGTTAGGAGGACACATTTGAGCAACAGACTAGCAGATCTAGACAGTGTTGGTGTGGACTATCAACAAGAGCATGACATGACAGGACCAGTCTCCTCACAGATAGGTGAGTGATAAACGAAACGATGTTTCACCTTTTACCAAGTAATCCGTTATTTTAATAACCCTGAGAAAGAAGGCCCTTGAAATGCTGGTAAATAACATTTTCTCCTCTTTTTCACAGTGTTTAAAAAGTTTTGTACCCTTCTAAAAACGTACTTAAATTTTTAAGTAATATTTATTTTGTACAACATGTAGCAAGAAGTTTGTCATGAAGATAATATTATGATGTTAATGAGAGTTCACTCTCAGAACAATAAGTTGTGTTACTTTTGCAAACAGTATAGACCTTAAACCCTTAACAGAGCAATGACAACTTTTAATGACCCTGGGGAAGAAGCCTTTTGAAAACATTATAGGAAAAGGAGAAAATTTCATACAAACTTTTCTACCCCATCAAAGCAAAATTGCTCCATTTGAACAGCTTTGAAGTTGTCATCTGCAAATACTTTCAATTTGAATAGGTCTAAAATTTTGCAGTGTATGTATTTTACATTGATTGAGAAACAAGTTTTTACAACTTATACTTACCCTTTACACCCTAATTTCTGCTTCCTGTGAACTACTCCAGTACTCTGTCCGAATGTGGGGGCCATGAAAAATCCCAAAATCTACACCCACTCCCTGGTATCGAACCCTGGATCTTATGGCTATGAGAATGATACTCTACCTCACAACCATGGACACCACACAGTATAGATCTAGATCAGACTCTACTTAAGATTAGTCAGATTTTTTATCTGCTATTTTATTATCCTCACTGAAACAACTTGACCTTGCAATATTTTGAATGTTTTTTCTCTTATTGGAAAGGCATATTTATTTATGTAGCACTCCAAGGTTTTTAGCATTTTGCTGACACAGCAGTTTCTATAAAGATTTAGTAGAAATGAATACAGTGAAGTTTCCAAGAAAAGGACTTTTGAAACCATTGTGGGAAAAGAAGAAAATGCTGGTTCCTTCCCTCAAAATGCCTTCTACCCTATCAAAAACAACCTCTTCATTTTTCACATTTAAGTTAGCATCTGCATGTGCTTTACAAATGGAGAGGTCTAAAATTCTCGCCTGTGTGTGGAAACAGATTAACCCATTACCACACAATCCCTACTTTTGACGACCCCGAGAAAGAAGCCTTTAGAAAACATTCTGGAAAAAGGAGAAAATGCTACCAGCATTTTCTCCTTTTCCCACAAAGTTTTCTGCCCTTCACAAAACAAACTTGAAATTTTCAGTAACTTTTATTTTGTCGTCTGCAATTGCTTTCAATTTGGACAAGCCTGAAATATTGTTGTTTGGTAATGAGTTAAATGATTGAATCTATCTGAGAAAGGGAAAGAAACATTGTGACAGAAAGACAAAATGCTGGTTAAGATGAATTTTGCCTTTTCCCATAAAGTTTTCAAAAACAGTTTCTGTCGGGATTGTGGGGTAAACTTCATTGTCCTCATGTTGATCTTTCAGAACAAGAAAATGTTGATCCCTTGGAACATGTCATAGCTGCGAATCAGACCCATATAGAAGAACTTCAAACTTCACCTAGGCAGGAAAATCAGCATCATAGAGTGCTACAGGAAAGACAGCAGAACACTGGTTCCCTGTTTGCCAGGGAACTTCCCAGTCAGCATGATACTACTGCTAATTTGTTGTCAAATGCACAAAGATTAGAACAGTATGCAGAAATACCGAATGTTTTCATGGAGGCACAGCAGAACGGGAATCCCAACGCTGAGTCAGTTTTACTTGATTCATACAGAACTGAAGAAAGTAATCAGAGTGCTGATAGATTAAATATGCGACCCTCGAATGAAGCTAGTCATTCTAATATATTTGCTGACATTCCGCCTCATCAACGGCTGTTTTCTACATCGGGAACTGATATGCAATCCCAGAATGCTCAAGCTGGTTCCCACTTTATGTTTGATCCAACACAGGCTGTTGTGGCTGGTTCCAGTATAAATAGGGGACATAACTCTAGAAGTAATATATACAAAGGCAGACCCCAAAATAACATTTCAAGTGCCCCACCTGCAATAGAAGGAGGTTTGTATACTTGTTAATCTTGTTTTAGCGTGACTTGATTTTTTATCAGACTTTTAAAATTCTAAAATTCTGTAAAAAGTCTGTAAAATTTTGTAATAAACAACAAAAGACAGAAATATAGATCTATACTTGTAGGTTGTAATTATAAGATCTTCGAATTTCATATGCATCCCATGATATTTATACCAGCAATTTTAACCCTTTCCCAAACAGCAAGTTTTGGACCAGACCAAATTGAAAACATGTTGCAAGTGGCAAATTAACAGTTGCTAAAAAGATGATTTTTCTATATGGTAGGGTAGAAAACATTGTGGGAAAAGGAGAAAATGCTGGTTACCAGCATTTTCTCCTTTTCCCACCATGTTTTCAAAAGGCTTCTTTTCCTGATCCGTAAAAACCAGGGATTGTTTGGGAAAAGGTTAAGTTCATGATGATTGTCAATCTGTTTCATGTCAAATTTTGAATATAAAAGAATAAGCACTTAACTAATTCCATTCTATTTATCATTCCACCTACCATTTGCTGCATAACATACTTTCTGACTAATGCCTTGCCCCTTTACTCTTTCTATTACTTAAGTTTTATTAGCTCGTTATTAACCCTTTACCACACAATGACGCCTTTTGACACCCCCTGAAGTGGAAGCCTTTTGAAAAAATTGTGGGAAAAGGAGAAAATGCTGGCAACCAGCATTTTCTCCTTTTCCTGCAATGTTTTCTTCCCTGCTGGAAAAAAAATTCACTTTTTGTGCCACATTTATTTTGTCGTCTGCAAGTGCTTTCAATTTGGACCCGTCTTATATTTTGCTGTTTGGTAAAGGGTAAAGTAGCTTAGCCCTTTACCAAACAATATCATTTTTTAATGATCTGGAATAAAATAAGCTTTCAAAAAGGAGGAAAATGCTTGTAATTTCATTTCTTGAATCACATTGGTTCTCTCCAGTCAGAGAAAGCCAGCTTGCCTGCTGCAGTGTCTAAATTAATGTCTGCAGATAATTTTTTTTTTTTTAAAGGGTCAAAACTTCTAGCTTGGGAGAAGGTTAAATTTCAGTGTAACATCTCTCTATATGTAGCAGATTTCTATACAAGCTGGTCAGTTCACACCAGACATTGGATTGGAAACTGCTTGTGTACAGACTAATGCACTAACTGTAACTTTCTTCCACATTAAAAGGCTTACATTTAAGATGTTTTTTATTTTTTTTCATTGGATCAGGGATGTCATTGAAAAGTGATTTGGCCATTGAACATCTTTCATGTTCCCCATTTACCAAAGGAAAGGTGGAAAAAACCTTTTAACTCATTATTAAACGACAGAATTTTTGGCTTGCCCAAATCAAAAGCATTTGCAGACATCAAAATAAAGATGACTTAAAATTTAAAAGTTGTTATGTGAAGGGTAAAAAACATTGTGGGAAAGGGAGAAAATCCTGGTTACCACATTGTTTTCTAAAGGCTTCTTTCTCAAGGTCATCAAAAATAGGGATTGTGTGGTAATGGGTTAACTCAAGAACTTGCTAGATGTAATTCTAATACATTCTGAGACCATTGTTAGTTGTGAAACTTGCACTATCACTTATCATTTGACCTTAACTGGGCCATGAAATAGATAAAGCAAAGAAAAAAAAGATCAGTACAATATTTTGCAGAAATTATGGTTTGGCTATGGCTGGATCAGATGGACCACTAGTGACAGTCATGTGAATGCTCTTCTATTTTGTTCACCTTGTTATTTTTTTTTAAACATGTATATGTTTTACAGGTCATTTCACTTTCATATTGCTCTTTTTCCTTAGGTAGATCTTTCCTATTAGCTGTCAATGTAATTTCTCTTATTAGGTTTTCATTTCATTACTCTTTTTGTTTACAATTCAGAATCCCTCATTGAGTATTCATTTTATTACTTTCTAAGTCACTACCTCCTTCCTGGCAAATAACATTGTGTTTCTTTACCAGGCAACAGAATTTTGACTCTTCCAAATTTAAAGCATTTTCACTCTACAAATTAAATATGGCTAAAAAATTATAAAATGATTAGAGAATTCTTTTATCTCTTTACCAAATGACAAAATTTTAGACTGCTCCAAATTGAAAAAATTTGCAGACGACAGAATAAAAGTGACTGAAAATCTGAAATTTGTTTTGGGAAGGGATGAAAACATTGTGGGAAAAGGAGAAAATGCTGGTTACCAGCATTTTCTTGTTTTCCCATGATGTTTTCTAAAGGCTTCTTTCTCAGTGTCATCAAAAGTAGGGATTGTGTGGTAATGGGTTAATGAGAATAATGCATAATGCAAAACTAGCATAAAATTGTTCTCCTTTCCCATGTTTTCTGAAGCATATTTGCCTGGGCCTTTAATTTACGCTGACTTTTCTTTGGTCATTGATTAAGCAGACAACTTCTGTAGCAAAAGTACATTGAATAATTTTTTCTTTTTTCCTTTTTTTGCTACTAATTTATAATACCCTCAATTGATGTGGGTTATTGTTAGTTTTATTTGTTGTTTGTGTCAACTTTAACACTTTTGAACACACTAGAGTTTTAAGCACCCTGAGGTACATGTTGAACACTTTTGAAAACATAGAAGGAAAAGGGGAAAATGCCGATACCAGAGTAAACAGCATTTTTCTCCTTTTCCTGCAATGTTTTATGCTCTTTCTTTTACAAATTCTAGCCATCTTTAGTATGCCATCAAGAAAATGTATTCAAAATGGTTAAGTCTAAAATTTTTTATCTCATTAAGTTTTAAGGAGGTAATGATTCCTTCACTTTATTTTCATAGTTTATTAACACTGCTTTTGCACTAACCTGCATGCTCTCACCCTTTCCCTTATTTTTTCTCTCTTAACCAATAGCTCTAGGGTTTTCTTACAATTTTCCCTTCCTCCTGTCAGAGCGGGGTCGCCAGGCCAACAGGGGCTGGTCCCAGGGCCAGAGTATGACAAGAAACAGAAGTAGCAGTCGAGACAGAACTGTGAATGGACGACCAATACCCAAGGAGGGGGAACAGCTTTTGGAGAGACTCTCAGTAAGTATAACTTAAATGTGCTATGCTCTCTGAATTGAGGGTTCAATGCAACTGCAAAGAGTATCGACCCATGTCAGCCTGCGCAGCCTGTGCAGGCTGACATGGGTTGATACTTTTTCTGTTTGTGAATTTTTCGTATGTCAATGGACCCATCTACCTCATGATCCTATTGGCTGTGATTCAAAATGGATATTATGGGTCCTTCATTATGTGATGTTTTGCGTAATATAATACATTATGGAGATCCAATAGATCCTCCTTACCAGAGTATAGCTCATAGTAAAAGAGCCTTTTTCGGTTTTGGGTTTGTCTTTTTTTTGCTGAGAAATGAGAAATTTTGTTAACACTAATAAAGAAAATAAAATATGCTTTTGTGGCAAATGCAAAGCAAATGGATGGTTACTTGCAGTAAACAAGCAAAGATACATGCTTTCAAATTCTAAATGAATGCATTTTCATTTTTACAAGATCATATTAAAAATTAATTTTCTTACATTTGCCTTTCTTTATTTCCAATGGTTTTCCAGGTATTAACTTAATTAACTCTTTACCAAATGACACATTTCAGACTGGTCCAAATTGTAACCAGCATTTTCTCCTTTTCCCACCATGTTTTCTAAACTCCCAGGACAAATTTCAATATTTAAGTCATGTTAATTTTGTCTTCTGCAAATGCTTTCAATTTAGGCCAGTCTAAAATTTCGTCCATTGGTTAAAAGTTAAGCCCTTTGTGATTGTGAAATTTTTTTACAAATAAAAATTCAAAGAATTTGCAAATGACAAAATAAAGATAGCTCAAATGGTAAGTTATGTCCTTGAATGATTAGAAAACATGGTGGGAAAAGGAGAAAATGCTGGATACCATGCTTTGATGGAGTAGAAAACATTCTGGGAAACGAAGACAAGAGGGCCATGATGGCCCTGAAATCGCTCACCTGAGTTTATTGACCAAACATGCACCATCTAGTTTCCCAGTGACCTAGTTTTTTATCAGACATTACCCATCATCAAACAGTTTTGAGATATCAATAAGACAAACATTCTGGCCAAGTTTGATGAGTATTGGACTGAAAATGTGGCCTCTACAGTGTACAAAAGGTTTTTCTAAGATTTCATCAAGTGACCTAGTTTTGGACCCGACAATTACCCATTATCAAACTCTTTTGAGACATCACCAAAACAAACATTCTGACCAAGTCTGAAGAATATCAGGCAGAAAATGTAGCCTCTAGAGTGTACACAAGGTTTTTCTAATATTTGACCCATTGACCTAGTTTTTGACTCCACATGACCCATTTTCAATCTCATTCAAGGTATCACCAGGACAAATATTATGAACAAGTTTTAGGAGTATCAGACTGAAAATGTGTCCTCCAGAGCATACAAAAGGTGTTTATAACATTTGACCTATTGACCCAGTTTTTGACCCAACATGACCCATTTTCAAACTCATCCAAGATATTATAAAGGCAAACATTCTGACTAATTTTCAAGAGTGTTGGACTGAAAATGTGGCATCCAGAGCATATACAAGGTTTTTCTAAGATTTGACCTGGTGACCTAGTTTTTAACCCCCAATGACCCATTTTCAAACCTGTCTGAGATATCATCAAGACAAACATTCTGACCAACTTACAAGAGTTTCGGACTGAAAATGTGGCCTTTAGAGCCTACAAAAGGTTTTTCTAACATTTGACCTAGTGACCTAGTTTTTGACCCCACGTGACCCATTTTCGATCTTGTCCGAGATATCATCCAGACAAATATCCTGACCAACTTTCATGAGTATCCAACTGGAAATGTGGCCTCTAGAGCGTACAAAAGGTTTTTCTAAGATTTGACCTAGTGACCTAGTTTTTGACCCCACGTGACCCATTTTCGAACTCGTCCAAGATATCATCCAGACAAACATCCTGACCAACTTTCATGAGTATCCATCTGGAAATGTGGCCTCTAGAGCGTACAAAAGGTTTTTCTAAGATTTGACCCGGTGACCTAGTTTTTGACCCCATGTGACCCATTTTCGAACTCGTCCGAGATATCATCCAGACAAACATCCTGACCAACTTTCATGAGTATCCGACTGAATATGTGGCCTCTAGAGCGTACAAAAGGTTTTTCTAAGATTTGACCTGGTGACCTAGTTTTTGACCCCACGTGACCCATTTTCGAACTCGTCCGAGATATCATCCAGACAAACATCCTGACCAACTTTCATGAGTATCCGACTGAAAATGTGGCCTCTAGAGCGTACACAAGGTTTTTCTAAGATTTGACCTGGTGACCTAGTTTTTGACCCCACGTGACCCATTTTCGAACTCGTCCGAGATATCATCCAGACAAACATCCTGACCAACTTTCATGAGTATCCGACTGAAAATGTGGCCTCTAGAGCGTACACAAGGTTTTTCTAAGATTTGACCTGGTGACCTAGTTTTTGACCCCACGTGACCCATTTTCAAACTCGTCTGAGATATCATCGAGACAAACATCCTGACCAACTTTCATGAGTATCCGACTCAAAATGTGGCCTCTAGAGCGTACACAAGGTTTTTCTAAGATTTGACCTAGTGACCTAGTTTTTGACCCCACATGACCCATTTTCAAACTCGTCCGAGATTTCATCGAGACAAACATCCTGACCAATTTTCATGAGTATCCGACTAAAACTGTGGCCTCTAGAGCGTACACAAGGTAAAAAGTTGACGACGGACGACGCACGACGCACGACGGACGCCGGACACAGCACGATCACAATAGCTCACCATGAGCACTTCGTGCTCAGGTGAGCTAAAAATGCCGGTTACTGGTAAAAGTTGCCATTGTGTGGTAAAGGGTTAAAATTTTTCCATGAGGCAAAATGTGTTTAAGCAAGAATTTCTCCTGCAACACAACACTGAAGGTCGTTATTCTGACCCTGGAGACAATCTAACTTTGGTCTTGCTGAAAAAGAGGATTTCGTCATGGTCTTCATTTTTTGTCATTTATTTGGTGTATATTTATAGGTATTCACTGACCTTTACCTTGGGAATAGTCCACAGACCCAACCAGTGACGTCTGGGGTTGTCACAGCCACTGGGCTACCACCAAGGCCACAGAGAAAGAAATACACCAACCATGAAGCTGCCAGACAAAGACGGTTTGAAAATAGCAGGAGAAAAAATAATTTTGAGCTAGAAGGAAATGCTTATAGTGATGTTACCTTAAGGGATTTGATTGGGTCTTGATTTGAATTTTGTCCTTCCCGGGTGGCTCAGTGGTGAGCATGTCAGACTCATGACCTGGTGGTTGCGAGTTTGATACATGGTTGAGGCGAACTTTCTTTACGGTGTATTTTCGCCTCTCTAGACTCACCTCTGCTAAAGCATGTGAGAAAATAGTCGGTGGCTTTGGAAAGAAAGTTTTGTTAGTGCTGGTGAAAGAAAGCCAGGAAACATACATGTATGTGCGTCACAGACCGCCATGATACGACCTTAGCTGTTAAAGTGGCGCTAAACCTCAGTACAACCAACCAACAACTTGATTTGAATTGTAGGACATTGAAACATACTCTCTCAATGAATCTGAAAACACTTCAGCTTAACACTTTCCCAAACGACAAAATTTGGACTCTTCCAAACTAAAAGCGTTTGAGACGACAATTTTAGAATTTGAGAAAATGGGAGAAAGTTCTCAAAAAGGGTAGAAAACACTGTGGGAAAAGGAGAAATTGCTCGTTATAAGCAATTTCTCCTTTTCCCACAGTGTTTTCAAAAGACTTTTACTGCAGACACATAAAACTTGGGCTTGTTTGGGAAAAGGTTAACTCTTTTCTACACAATCCCGACATCTGCCCCTGGAGTGGAGGGATTTTGAAAACATTGTGGAAAAAGGAGAAAATGCTGGTAACTAGCATTTTCTCCTTTTCCAACATTGTTTTCTACCCTGTCATTGACAAATTTTATCATTTAAGTCACACTCAATTTGTCATCTGTAAAAGCTTTCTATTTGGACAAGTCTAAAATTTTGTCATTTGGTTAAGAGTTGAGGTATTTAGAAAACTGTGTTTCAGGGCATTATTGAGTAAAAAAAGGAGTAAATTTTATGTGTAACTAACTTCCCAAGTGCTAATTACAAATAAACTGCTTCTCTAGAGTGTGAAGATAAAAATCAGATTGCATGGAACATGTGGGCTTGACTTAGATCTACACTATAAGCTACTTTCTGATATGATACTGCCAAAAATAAGTTGTTACACTACCTTTTGATAGTTTCTCTTGAATTGACTGCAAAAGTCAGTCCTATTTAGTAAATGCCTTGGTAAAATTAGAATGAATTGTCATAATCAGCAAAATCAGCATAATGTGTTTGTTTGTTCTAGGAAGTCTTTAGCCCTTTACCAAATGACAAAATTTTAGACTGGTCCAAATTTAAAGCAGTAGCAGACAACATACTGGAGGCGACTGAAAATTTAAAATTTGTTTTGTGAAGGGTAGAAAACATTGTGGGAAAAGGAGAAAATGCTGGTTACCAGCATTTTCTCCTTTTCCCACAGTGTTTTCTATAGGCTTCTTTCTCAAAGTCGTCAAAAGTAGGGATTGAATTTGTGTGGAAAAGGGTTAAGGTTTGTAGATGTTTACTCTTTTAACTAGAACCAAATAAACCCAGGCTAAAACAAAGAGCCCATTCAGAACCCACTCAAAATAAGTTATATTATGAAAGCTTAAATTAACATGCAGATGTTACTGAATCAAGATCAGAGTGCAACTTTTTTGCGTCAATTGAATTGCAGAATTGCGGCTGATCTCAAAAGTTTGTGTTTTTGCTTTAGGCACTGAGAGTGTTAAGGTTAACTTCACTATTTTTGTATTCATTGGTGTGGTTTGTCCTCCCTGTATGTTTCGTTCTAGTTTGAGTTTGTCATATTTTGGCTTGTCAGATTTGTTTTGTTTAATTTTGTAGATTGTGTTCATTTTTTAACTGTGATGGTATTAAATGTCAATCGGATGCATAACATTTTTATATATTTTTAACTCTACCATGTGGCAAAATTTTAGACTTGTCCAAATTTACAATTGTTGCAGTCCACAAATGGTATGTGGTTCAAATTCTGAAAGTTGTTGGAGAAAGAGTTAAAAATGTGGAGGCAAAAGGAGAAAATGCTGGTGCCCAGCATTCTCTCCTTTTTTTTCCACAATTTTTTTAAAGCCTTCTCAGTCAGGGTCCAAAATTTTAGTATCTTTAACCTGATTGGTGTGAAGTGAGAAGAAAATAATGAAGAAGTAAAGAAAAAGACATTGAAAAGAAAAACCTTGAAGTATTTCTGTGGTATTACTTGACAGAACAGAGTTTAACTCATGTACAGCACAGTTTAATTTTAAAGTAAACAACGATACTATTTTACTTTTCTGTCCCCCACTGAAGAAAATCAGAATTGGCCTTCATAATCTGTGCAGACTGATCTTGATCTACACCATTAATACAATAAGTTTAAGTTTTCTTCGGCATCTTGCTGCTTCAGCAGACACAATGGACATTTTGTTTCAAACAGCTGAAAATGGTTTGACTATGATTTTATCTTCATTGATCTGTTTTTATGCCCCCTGCAAAACGAATGTTTTCTTGGATATACTGAAATCAGCTTGTCTGTCCGTGTGTCTGTCCATGCGTTCATCCGTGTGTCCATCTGTGTACGAAATACTAGTACCGGCAATTGCCTGTTTCTGTCAAAGTGCTGGCGGGGGTATTAAGTTAATTCAGCGACAGCTCTACTTCTCGCTGCAGGGCACTTTGCAATTTTAACAGAAAATGAAACTCAATGTAAAATTGTGTAATAACTTCTCAAAAAGCTCATGTAAAACAAGAGGTGTTTAAAATGTCCCTAAATTATAGATGGATCTACATATAGTAAGATCCACTACTAGCCCCCAGGTTTACAAACTCCTAGTATTGAAGTGCATGGTGCAATATTTTACGATTGTTCAAACTTACACTATGGCTTTGTATATTGTGTCTAGCATTCCCATTATCGTTACATATATGTGAAGTTTTTGGATAGGGTTTTCATAATGTTTGATTAAATGGTGTTTTATGAAACTGTTAACGTTACTAGCTTTGGTCTGTTCTCTTAATAAAGTCTGTCTATTTTACTGAGTTGAGTATGAAACATTATGCCAGCTTGCAATTTGAGAACATCACTTTAGTCTGTTAATGATAAAGATGAAAAAGGTGTCTCGAATTACAAGCTAGAGTTGAAAAATGAGTGTGTTTTAAAATGGATTTGAACAAAGTAAGAGACTTAATTTTTTTTGTAAACCTGGGGGCTAGTCCCCGATTCTCAACTATGACCAAAATCTTCAAAATCTTCATTCGCAGCTCTCCTTTGACTGATTGTTAGGTAAAAAGTTCAGTGAATTAAGTGCTTATATTTAATTCCTGATCTTTGAAATAGTTTTCTAGGCACTGAGTGTCACCAAAAGAGATTTAGCACTCTATGCCCATTGTTAAGGAAGTATTTTCGAGTCAAACTCTAAACCAGAAACAAACTTCCAGATTTGATTAAATTGAAAGCATTTTGCAGGTGATGATTAAATATGGCTCAAAAGATGAACTATATCTTTTAAATGGTAAAAACATTATGGGAAAAGGAGAAAATGCTGGTTACTAGCATTTTCTCCTTGTCACATAATGTTTTGTTTTCAAAGGCCTTCTTCTTTAGGTCATTTAAAACATAGGATTGTTTGGTAAAGGGTTATTGATATTTTTAGTTACTTAGTTTATAAAAACATTCCATTTACAAAGCAAATTTTGTGATATATGATGGTTGTTTTGTGATAAGTTTTGTGATAAGTTATCATAATCAGTATTTGTTTAGTTTACTGCTGAATAAAATAGTTTCAAAAGATATCTTGATGAATTTTTTACTTGAAATTTTTATTTGTTTTTACCATTTCTAGAACTTGAAAGTCTCCAAGTATAGCTTTTTTGCTGTAATAGATTCCTTTCCTGAATTTAGCCCTATCTATTTAAGTACAAATTTCTTTATTAAAGCCCTTTGCCTATATTTTTTTCTAATTGATATTCATTATTTTGTGATACAAATCAAACAATATCGGTCAGCGTTCAAAGACTTTAATTCTTTACTCCACAGATACTCATTTCAATGCATTGCTTGTAGGAGCCTTTGGAAAACATTGTGGCAAAAGGTGAAATTGCTTGTGACAAGCAATTTCACCTTTTGTGATGTTTTCTATGCTATCAACAGGTGTCATATACACATAAGAAACAGCTTCATCCTTGCTGTTATTCAGGGTCAGTTAGAGATACCATAGAAATGCCTTACGGGTTAAAGGGTTAATTCAAACCTATTCTACAGTGATTGTGATACAAGATTTTATAACTGAAACAAGAGTCGTAAAAGACGGATTGTGCTTTCTGAAAGGTCTATTTTTAGGAAAGTGAGGACTCAGAAAATGGTTGGTGATGGGGAAAAAAGGGTGGGGGTGAAGCTTAATTGAAAACTGAAGAAGATATTAGTGAAAATTGGAATTTTACAAGAAACTGGTTTTTTCCATGACACAAGGTCAAACCAAAAACTAGTAAAACTGCATCGGCGCAATATCCTAAGGAGTTCATATATATGAAGTTTCGCCCGATTTGGTCTTGGGGTAGTGGAGAAATGGCTTCGGACAAACAGATGGATGGATGGACAGACAGAAGAAGCAATTAACCCCCTACCAAACTATCACAACTTCTAATCACTGACCCTAAGAAAGAAGGCTTTTCAAAACACTTTTGGAAAACGGGTCAATGCTGGTGGTCAGCATTTTCTCCTTTACCCACAATGTTTTCAACCCTTTCAAAGACTTTGGATGCATTAAACACCTTATTTTCATAGTGCATGATTCAGTCATATGTTGCCGCTATTTAGATCGATCAGAATTATGGTGAATGAAAAAAGAAAAAGACTGAAAAGAAAATAATACTTCATTTTTAACCCCCCCCCCCTTTTCCAAAAAGATGAATATATTTCCCTTGAAATGGCAACCCAAATTATATCATAAAACATTGGTTCGGTGTTTCTGTTCCTTTTCGTTAGTTCGCTTAACTTGTGTTCTTGATTGAATTAGAACGTGTTTCGTACGGCAATTCGTGCCTATGTTACTATGCGAACACAGATTCGAGTATGCGCTCTAGTTAGGCGTCCCAATGCAGATTTCCTTAATTTTGCTTATTTATAAGCGTGACGAGTACATTAATCTCGATATGCAGAAGAAATAAATGTAAATCGTACCTTATTAAGTGAGATATTGCTGATGATATCATACAAAAATTAATCAACATCGTTTTCCAAAAACTCTCAAGTTCTCCTACGTAGAGAGTACTTTCAGGGCATGACTAAAACGAGGACGTCTTTTGCTGACTACCAGAACACGGAATGGGACATGGTTGAACAGTAGCAATTGCGCCGAAAGAAAAAGAAGCAGAAATGATATTCCGGGGGATGTTTTAGGTTACCGCTATTATTGATACACAAACTTTGTGGCACCAACAACCACATATATAGGAACAAGAAAGATAGAATACTCTCAAAGACTAAATTAATGATACCTAAAATATAATTTTATTCAATTGTCACACACTATCTGCATTTGAGTTTCTCTACCATGCTTTCTACCATACATTTTGAAGCACTTTTATGTATACGACGTGCTTGCAGAATTGCAAGAAAAAAATCCTACATACTCATGAATAGGCCATCTCCTAACTCAAATGAAAATACTCAGTTTGGAAATGGGACTAAATTGTCTTTAACACTAAGAACTTCTCCCTTTTAACAATCTTTTAACAAGCTGCCTGGAGTTAACTCTTTACCACACGACAAAATTTTAGACTGGTTCAAATTGAAAGCATTTGCAGACGACAAAATAAAGGTGACTGAAAAGTTGAAATTTGTCCTGGGAAGGGTAGAAAATACTGTGGGAAAAGGAGAAAATGCTGGTTACCAGCATTTTCTCCTTTTCCCACCGTGTTTTCAAAAGGCTTCTTTCTCAGGGGCGTCAAAAGTAGGGATTGTTTGGTAATGGGTTAAAAGAAAAAGTCGAAAATGCGCGTCAATTTATTTTAATCAAGCAACACATCACGTGATAATAGATCCATAAAATCCATTTTGTCTCAAAAATGGCTAAACCATGAGGTAAACTGGTCCATGGACATACAGTAAATTGACCAATAGCGAAAAGTTTAGGCCAAGGTCAGCCTGTGCGGACTGCGCAGGCTGACCTGGGTCGATACTTTTCGCAAATGCATTAATCCCCATTTCACAGAGTGTGGCTCATTTTTAAATTAAATTACCTGTCACCTTTTCACTCTTTTTTACTGCCAAATCTACTTACCAGCCACACAATCTGGTAGTTTTGAAAGAGCAGATAGCCAGATTTCGCCGCGGTTTATAGGTTTTTCACTATTTTAGAAAACCTCGAAAAAGACTTCACATTTTTACTTTTGTGCAAAAGTGACTTCAAAATTGAAATATAAAGGAGTACATTACTTAACCCTTTACAACATGTCAAAATTTTAGACTGGTACAAATTGAAAGCACTTGCAGACGACAAAATAAAAGTGACTTTTATTTCGAAATTTGTGTTGGGAAGGGTAGAAAACATTGTGGGAAAAGGAGAAAATACTGGTTACCAGCATTTTCTCCTTTTCCCACAATATTTTCAAAAGGCTTAATTCTCAGGGTCGTCAAAAGTAGGGAGTGTGTGGTAATGGATTAAATGAAATTTTCAATTCCGTTGGCAACGGAACAGCAATGAACAAAAAGTATTATTATACTGCAAAGAAATTTCTCGTGATCTGATTGGTTAACATACCGGGAACATAATATTACGTTCCCTGGCAAAAACCACGTAAAACCAGATTCCCTTTTGAGTGCCCCGTAAATATCACTACACGTGCAATACATCATCCAAAATGGCGGCGTCGATCGATCACCAGACTGCACATTTCTGCACCAAACTGCACGTTTTAGTGACGTCAGTTTCCAGTGACGTCAGTTTTCATTGAATTGGGGCACACAGAAGGGAATTTCTATTTCATCAGCATACTCGATTCGTGAAATTATAACACAGGAAAATTTCGCTTAACGCGCTTTGAAAGGGTAAAACTTTGCAGTATAATAAATTCGTTGTACGGTCAGGTGGCAGGGGACTTGGAAACTTGTTCACGGCTGTGGTGAATCATGTCGCCACCTCGCCTTCGGCTCGGGGCGATATGATTAACCACAGCCGTGAACAAGTTTCCAAGTACCCTGTCACCTGACCGTACAACTAATACCGTTCGGCTCGATAACGTAGATGATGCCGTAGACGTCGGCCATAATTAAGAGGGTCATAGATCCGAGTTCTGCCGATGACCGATGGCTTTATAAACATTCTATGATTTTTTTTTTTTCTTTCTTTGGTATAAATCATCAACTACTCTTTCTTCCCCAACCCTCTAAAAAAACAGAAAGGGGTAATGGGGGCAGGGGTCGAAATCTGGTTTAAATCCCCTTTAGAAGGATCGGTTTACAAGACAGTACATAAATTGTAACCCGGGTTATTATTTAATGCCACGTTTACCGTTTGCGATCGCATATCGACATTCGACTACAATTTAAAAAAAAGTATGTTAATCTTTTTTTAGTCAACTTGAAAAAGATTAAAATATGAATGACGGGTTAGTACAGCGTTTATGTTCGCTAAAGGTAATGCGAGTCGACACCCTTCGTTCATGTTAGTTCTTTCAGTACAAATTCATTACATGAACCATAATCTGGCAAAAGGAGGGGTAAAACATCTACGTTTTGCATTGTACCAATCAAAACATTACATATTTCTTCATCCATAATACCCAAATTTTCAAACAAATGACTTAATCATGAGGTAGACTGGTCCTTGAACATACAGAAAATGAACAACAGCGAATTGTTAGAATTCGGGACTGAGTGGTAAACGGTTAATTAATATTTCTCTCTAGTATTTTGTGATTACGCGACTAGGAGCGAATTCTTCACCGCATACTCAAAATGATTTTTCTTTCCCTCCCTCACAGCCACTATATCCCCCGTCTGTATATCTGTCTGTGTCCGTCCGTCTGTCTGTCTGTTTTTCTATCCATCCGCTCGTCTCTGTCTGACCGTCGGTATTTCTCTCTCTCTCTCTCTCTCTCTCTCTCTCTCTCTCTCTCTCTCTCTCTCTCTCTCTCTCTCTCTCTAGGCTCTATCTTTGTGTTTAGAAATCATTGGTACTGTATTAAAAGAGTTGGCGATAGATTAGACTTCACATTCTGATTTACACTGTCTGCAAAAGGAATCTTAAATACCTTTGTTACCAAAAAACTTTGAGTCTTTACCACACAACAAAAATTCTGACAAGTCCGAGTTAAAAGCATTTGTAAACCATAATTCAAATGTGGTTCCAATAATTGAAACTTGTCTTCGATAGGGTAGAAAACATTGTGGAAAAAGGAGAAAATGCTGATTACAAGCATTTTTTCCTTTTCCCGCAATGTTTTCAAAAGTATTCTTCATCACAATAACTACGATTCATTTTTTTACGACCCTGAGATAGAATTCTAGCCTTTTGAAAACATTGTAGGAAAAGGAGAAAATGCTGGTAAAAACAGCATTTTCTCCTATCCCATAATGTTTTCAACCCTGCTGGAAACAAATTTCAAAGTTTTGAGTTTCATTTATTTTGTGATCTGCAAATGCTCTCAATTTGGACCAGTCTAAAATTTCTGTCGTTTGGTAAAGGTTTAACGACGATATTATTTATCTTGGCATTAAGGGTGTTGTTCTGCGCGTGCGCCAGTGAACTTAGCAACTGTTCACGCTGTCGACTTTGAATAAAAGGGAAGGATTAACCAATTATGTCTACTTTCTATTATTTCGGCTAGGCGATCTCACTCTGTTTCTACTTGTTATTGGATCTAGATATGTTCATTTTTTTCCACAAATATTTGTCCGTGTGGATAGCAATACGAGAAATGGATATATTGTAATAGATTATATTTAGGGAATATTTAGGGTAGGTATTTAAATTTAGATTTAGTACTTGATTCTTTGATATTTTTTTTCTAACTCTGACACCTTATTGTTTTGTTTATTGAATGACCACTTTTGGTGTTTAACGCCGCTTTCAATGTTATTCAGTTATTGTCGTTGCTTGAAGTAGCCGGTGGTTTGAGATAAAAAAAAATTGTGGCGAAGCACTGGTAAAGAGAAACTTTTGGAAAAATATGTTTAGATGCACAGACCACCACAACATCTGAGATAATGTCGCAAAACGGCGTCAAACACCATACGTTGTTGTTGTCTCAATTATTTTCCCACACTAGCACTGTGGCACTTCTTCTTTTGAAGGATATTCTTCTCGCGGATGAGAGGTCGGTGTGTACACCGTGTGAAGGGCCTCGGTGGATAAGCATTTCAAACTGAATAGATAAACTCAATGATTATTATTAAATATTCTACAATGTAGTATTTTATATACTGTATATGTAGAAGTTGGCTAACTTTGATAAGTCGGGTTAAAAGGACAATACACATAATATTTTTCCCAACCCTTTACCGCACAATCCCCAGTTTTTACGACCTGCAGGAAGAATGCTTTTGTAGGGAAAAGAGAAAAAGCTGATAATCGGCATTGTTTTTCATAACCTTCCAATATGTGAGCCGGGCCCTGGTACATGTAGCTCAGTCGCAGCTCGCAGGACTTGCGAACAGGAGGTCCCTGGTTCGATCACTTTCTTTCCCAGGATTGAAGATAGCCATTGCGACAGGAATCATTCGTCTCTCATCGCTGATCATTGTTTCGAATTTGGCTAACCCTTTACCAAACAATCCCTGGTTTTTATGACACTGAGATAGAAGCCTTTTGAAAACATTGTGGGAAAAGGAGAAAATGCTGGTGACCAGCATTTTCTCCTTTTCCCACAAGGTTTCCTACTCTGCTAGAAACAAATTTCAGTTTTTGAGTTAATTTATTTTTGTCGTCTGCAAATGCCTTCAATTTAGACCCGTCTAAAATTTTATCGTTTGGTAAAGGGTTAAGTGGGAAGCAGCCAAAGGCTTGAAAAAGAATATTGCTCGGAGTATCGGTGAAAGGAACTCCTGGAAAGCATTGATGAGTGCACTAGCCGCCGAGATATGACTGAGATCATGCTCAACACGGCATGAAACACCCTACAATCCGTCCGTCCGTCGGTCCACCCACCCATCTATCCATCCATCCATCCATCAATCAATCAATCAATCAATCAATCAGTCAGTCAGTCAGTCAGTCAGTCAGTCAGTCAGTCAGTCAGTCAGTCAGTCAGTCAATCAATCAATCAATCAATGAATCGGTCGGTCGGTCGGTCGGTCGGTCGGTCGGTCGGTCGGTCGGTCGGTCGATCGATCGATCGATCGATCGATCGATCGATCGATCCAAACATCCATCCATCCATCCAAACATCCATCCATCCATCCATCTATCAATTCGCCCGACCGTCTGTCCGTCTATCCATCTATCCATTTTGTGCGTTAGATTTCATACGTCTTCCGCAAATGTTTTCAAGCTTTGGCGCGTCAAAGTGTCTTTTGTGTGTGTGTGTGGGTGTGTGTGTGTGTGTGTGTGTGTGTGTTTTATGTAAAAAAGCGTTACAGTGTTCCCGCATCAATTATTCACCAAAATTTGTTTTTGTTCTTCTGTTTAAACAGGAAAAGAAAAGATGCTGCGAACATATAAGTCTGTCTTTCCCAAGAGGTCAGGTTTTTACTAATCAGTTCCATGTTTTAACGGCCCTGATAAGGAAGGCTTTTGAAAACATTGTGAGTGTTACGGGAGACCACTCCTTCCTGCATGGCTTACTCCCGATTTAAATACAATACCTGGCTACTGCGTCAGGGAGATATCTCTTTGGCTCAGTGGTTAGGGTATTGGCTTTGCGTCCGGGAGTTCGGAGTTCGAATCCCGCTCCGATCCTTATTTCTGCCATGCATTTATTCATTTGTTTCTTTGTTACGGACTTCGTTCGTAAGAGTGAGAAAAAGGGAAAATGCTGGTAACCAGCATTTTCCCCTTTTCTCACAATGTTTTCTACACTTACATAGAATATGCAGAAAATTCACCGAAAACTGTCTATACGAATCAACCTGCAATGACAGATTGCTGAGGAGGCTACGTAGCACAATATTTAAACCTTGCTCTGGTAAAAGGGGCTTTAATGCATCTCTGTAATGGCAAATTATCACATTATTAATTGATATCAGATATCCCTGAAATCCAGGGGTGACAACCTACGTCATAGCAGAGGTGTCCGAATAGCCGCCATTTTCACGTTGCACAAAGTGCAGATTAATAACTCTAAAAAGATATTTGTATCCAAAATTTACCTCGAATACCTACGTCATCTGGTGACGGTAAATATATTTTGTCCTATTTGTGAAATCAAAATGCCATGAAACAATGTTGTAGCTCTAAACACTTCAACACAATTATTCTTAACGGCATTGTATACGACATCTATTTTTAAATCGCACATGTGTCACTGGTTTCGAAAATTGTGCGGAGGTAATTGCAAAATCAACAAAACTAATACACAAAATATTAATGTATATGTCATAGGCCAGATTGGAATCTAGGCAGATCTGGAATCTGCCTAGACCAAATTAGAATTCAAATTTTGTCTAGACCAAAATGCATCGTTTTCTAATATTTTTTTTAAATATATTGATTTAATTATGTTTACAATTGAGAGGTATTTTCATCTAAAGCATTTTATATGATTTTTTCCACAATCGCTCTTTTTTCCACCTTTTTTATCAGTACAAAACATTCAAAATTTATATTTACTCTGAATTTCTGACTAAAACTTCTTTTATTTTGGAGTTTACTTTTAAAAGTAAGATGATTCATATGTAGACGCCCAATATTCAACGAGAACTTATTAAAATTTGGTTTAGGCAGATTGTAGAGCTGCAAAGCTAAAATGGAATCCTGATTTGTTATAGGCAAATACCAGTTTGGTCTAGGCAGATTCCGGATCTGCCTGGATTCCAGTTTAGACTACGACATATACTAACGAAGAAAGTTGTCAGGTCCCGTATGCACTGCTTTGTTTGGAAAGATATTCAATGATAATAATGTACAAGCTGGAAAACTTACCTTTTTAAAGCAAAAATGGCGGATTTAAAATGTTTCCGATGACGTATGCTAGAACTTAGGTTGGTACCACCGAAATCTGTTTTGTATAACAACCATCTATAGTATGTTTTGTATCCTGCTAGAAACAAATTTCAATTTTTAAGTTACGTTTATTTTGTCGTTTGCATGTGCTTTGAATTTGGACCAGTCTATAATTTTGTCGTTTGGTAAAGACTTAATTGTAAGTTCTCAGACTTCATCTATCATTATGCCTCTCCTCCACTTATTTATAGTTAAAGTATAAATGTGAGCTTAGTTTTGCCTTTTCAGATCCCAATGTCAAAAGAGTCAGATATATTTGAAGAAGTTTATCAATATTCAAACACACGTCCATTAAAAAGTTGTACCCAACCATAACAATTTTATCAGGTTATACTATCTGTAAAGTCAGCCCAACGGTTTCTAGTTTACGATATGGCAATATAAAAATTTAGAACTGGTTTATACAATCAAAGTTATACAATCAAAGTACGGTAGTCACTGTTTTATCAAACATGTAACCTTATTTACCTTCTTACACATTTATTTGGGTTTATTACTATTTTTTTTAATTCTTTTTAATCTATCTCTCTCTGAATATAAATTAATTCTTTAAGATATATCAATAAATGAATCGATAATTAATAATGACGTTTACATACATTTTTTTAGTACAATACAATACAATACAATATACTTTATTTTCTCTCAGGTACAAAATATAGTACTACATGAGATTGGGTGGTAAACTATACAAACTGGTTTCAATATCAAGGGAAGATTCAGTGGTACAAAAAGAAATTGGCACATATAGATCTATGTATATAAAAGGATAAATAGATATTAGACTTGTAGATTTATGGGAAAACCCCTCAGTATAAACAGCAACACATCTAAAAGAACACGAAGCTTAATTAGGACTATGTAGATAAAAAAAGAAATCTTGCAATCTTTTAAGTTTGTTTATCAGTGGACAATATGGGTCCAAGATCGGGGCGCAATTCTTTGCAGCCCGATCGTGGTCCCGATCGTCCACTTATTTACCGAGTGTAAAACAGCCATTACGAATTTTCTTATCTTACACACGTTTGTTAAAAAAAATAGAATAATGCCGCCATTTGAAAGCCTCTGTAGCTATACGCTTAATTTTCAAGACATTGCAGAATCAAATTTCTCATAAATCTCGAATTTAATTTCAAAATTCACAAAATGTATTTGAATTTAAGTCATACTAGTTAAAGGTGGCCCTTCGGATTTTGGGACGAAAGTTTTACGAAAATACAAAAAAGGCTTATTGAATCATTAGGTAGAAAGGTCCGTGAACATGCAGGAAATTTAACAAAGCAAAAAGGTTCGACCCAGGTCAGCCTGCCAGGACTGCGCAGGCTGACCTGAATCGAAACTTTTTGCAGTTGTTTTAAGTACCATCCCCTTTTACAGAGTATAAATCAAAATTAATACGAAGCGTTTTGTTACATTATTCCGCGACGGGGTTCAATTGATTTTCACCGTGACATGTACTCCATTGTTCTTAAAAATCGAACAAGCTACCTGTTTTATTCGTTTTGAAAGAGAACTCTTTCATTTGCCATTAAGCTTGTCGAACAATATTTGTAAAGAACAAAGTGGTGTTTGCAAAATACTTAAATACACTAATGATTCAAAACTACATTTGTAGTGCTTTCTATTCTTTGTCAATAGACGAAAAAGGAAGGTATAGTCGAAGAGAATTTGTAGACATGTAGAATTATGGATTTGAAATTAAGACTTTCTACAAAATAACATTTACATGTAGTTAACTTAATATGTCTTTCTAAACTTACCACACTTAATGCATATAGCCAGTTTAAAGTGTCGCTAACTGTAATGGTACTAAAATCAAAGTACAGAGAAGATTTAATATTAAAAACAAAGAATGATAAACTGAAGGGACAGTCAAAAATTGAAAAAAAAATAGTTGTTTAATGCTTTACCAAACGATATTATCTTAAACTAGTCCAAATCGGAAGCATTTTGCAGACGACAAAATTACTGTGAGACAACAAATAAAAGTGACTGAAAATTTGAAATTTGTTTTGTAAAGGGTAGAAAACATTTGTGGGAAAAGGAGAAAATGCTGGTTACCAGCATTTTCTCCTTTTCCCACGATGTTTTTAAAAGGCTTCTATCTCAGGGTCGTAAAATCGTAAAAACTAGGGACTGTTTGTTAAAGAGTTCAAAGTTATTTCTTGTTTCTATGTAAGACACCTAATGATCACGAAAACTATCGGTGAGGAAGATCAGCAAACAAATGCAATGATTAATCTGTATACAGCTAAATAACTGATATAAAACTTTCAAGCTGATAGTAAAACCCGAAATAGATTTTTCAAGGATATCTCCTAGGGGAAAACATCTCTTTATCGCACAGTGTAGATCAAAGATCAGACTGCACATTCTGTACAGTCTGATCTTGATCTACATTGTCCGAACTTAGTACCCTACAGGTCAATTCTTCTCTTTTTCTCTCTGTCTCTGTCTCTGTCTCTCTCTCTCTACAGACATATACACGCATACACACATCACACATAAGAAATCTTTAAGGTTTCATCGTGCGAATGCATTTTCAAATTATTTTGAAGCATAATAGAGAGTGGACGCAAGGCCCAGGGAAATATTATCTCACAGTTAATAGAAAATTTAATGAAAAACATGCGATCGATAAATTTAATGATATATCCTGACATTTTGATTCAATCAGTTTAAAATTCCGACCTTTACCATTTTAAAGATCTGAAGCTCGAATGGCCGTTTAGAAAACACATTAGTAAATTTATGTGATTTTGCAAACGGACTTCTTCTCTGTTGTCCACACTGTTTTTTTGATATCAAGGTCCTAATTATCAACTCTATCAAAACAACAATATTCTTGACCAGACGAAATTCAAAGCAATTGCTGAGGAAAAAATTAAAGTAGCTCAGTGATATTTTCTGTCTTTGAAATGGTAGAAAACATTGTGGGAAAAAGGAGAAAATATTTTCTCCTTTTTCTCACAATGTTTTCTCAAGCCATCTTCTTCAAGGTCGTTTCTACCAGGGAGAATGTGGTAAAGGGTAAAATGAAATTAAATGTTTTGACATTCTTTTATTTAGTTAACCCTCAAGAGAAATTGACACTAATGCAATCTCGGTGTACGAAACTTTTTATCAAGCGGCCCTGTATCAAACTCATTACCAAACGACAAATTTTTTGCCTTGTCCAAATCGAAAACATTTGCAGATGACAAAATAAAAGTGACCGAAAATTTGAATTTTGTTTTGTGAAGGGTAGAATACGTTGTTGGAAAAGGAGAAAATGCTGGTTACCAGCATTTTCTCCATTTCCCACTATGTTTTCTAACAGCTTCTTTGTCAGGGTCGTCAAAATTAGGGATTGTGTGGTAATGGGTTAAAATAACCCAATTTGAAGAAGACTTTTGAAAAAAGGACAGGGAAAAGAAGAAATTGATAGTTATCAGAATTTTCTGCAAAAAAGTATCGACACAGGTCAGCATGCGCAATTCGCGCAGGCTGACCTGAGTTGAAACTTTTTGCTATTGGTCGATTTTCTGCATGTCTAAGGACCAGTCTATCTAATGATTGAGCAGATTGTTAGACAAAATTAATTTTAGAGTCTGTGATTATCATGTGATGACTTAACTCTTTACCAAACGACAAAATTCATCCTCGGATACCCCGGGAACTCCCTATTTGCTACGCTACATCGACCCCTGGGACAATTAATTGAATTTTCCTCGCTTTACCGCTGGCCGAATGCTGGCTTTTCATTGGTTCCATCATCATTTTGTGATGGGCGAGTGGACTGTACGCTATATGACGTTTCGTATCGATTTTCGGCGGCTGATTCAAAGTTTTATTAGTCATTTGTCCCAGGGGTCGATGTAGCGTAGCAAATAGGGGGACCCCGGGGTATCCGAGGATGGACAAAATTATACACTGGTCCAAACTGAAAGCATTTGCAGACGACAAAATAAATGTGACTAAAAAATTGGAATTTGGTTTGGGAAGGGTAGAAAACATTGTGGGAAAAGGAGAAAATGCTGGTAACCAGCATTTTCTCCTTTTCCCACAATGTTTTCAAAAGGCTTCTTTCTCAGGGTCGTTAAAAGTCGGGATTGTGTGGTATATAGTTAAACTCAGTATAATGCATGGCAGAGATGTATTAAGCCACCATTTTGCCAGAGCATGGCTCAAATGGTAGGCTGGTGGGCATCTAAAAATAGCTAGTCTGCGCAGGCTGACATGGGACCAAACTTTTTGATACTGGTCAATTTTCTGCAGGGATCATTCTACACCAGGGTTCAGCATTTTGCCGGACAAAAAGGATTTTAATTGTCAATAATTACAAGGGTGACAACCTATGTCATAGCAGAGGTGTCGGAATAGCCGCCATTTTGTGCGCAAAGTGCAGATTACCTTAAAAAGATATATGTATCTGAAATTTACTTAGAATACCTACTTCATCTGGTGACAGTAAATATATTTGTCCTATTCGTGAACTCAAAATGCCATGAAACAATGTTGTAGCTCTAAAAACTTCAACACAATTATTCTTAACGCCACCGTATATGATATCTATTTTCAAACCGCACATGTGTCACCGGCTTTGAAAATTGTGCGGAGGTAATTGCAAAATCAACGAATTTAATGAACAATATATCGATGTATACTAACGAAGAAAGTTGTCAGGTACCATATGCACTGCTTTGTTTGGACAGATCTTCAAAAACAATAATGTGCAAGCTGAAAAACTTACCTGTTCAAAACGAAAATGGCGGATTTAAAATGTTTCCGATGACGTATGCTATGACGTAGGTTGTTACCCTGAATGTAATGACATGCTTGGCACAAAACATCACGGATATGCATTAAGCCTCTTTTTGCCATAGAATGGCTCATTATTAGTATTAATGTTCGGGTTCATTTGTTCTGTTTCAGACTGATGCTTTGTGAATTATAGTCTATCCTATCACGTGACTACACCATGAGTCAGCTTGACTTCGTGGAATTCTCATCTCCGAGTCCAAGAAGTTCCCAATCTTCTCTTGGATTTGTCCCTTTCGGATTTCATTCAAAGACTAACTACGATGCCAACGAGACGCTTATTCAAATAAGAAGCGACACTTTTGTACGTAAACCGGAATCAGTCGACGACGACATCTGGAAAAGACCGCCTCCGGACTTCCGGCCGCAGAAGTTCGCTCCAAATCCACCGAAACGAAATTCCCGAGAATCTCAACGACCTTGGTTATACGGAACAATTCCCGGACAAAGGGAGATAATTAAACGACCAAGAGGAAAAGTTATCCCCCATTTATTAAAGCAAAAAGAAGAAGGAGAGAGAGATTTAGTGACTTTGTTTCATATTGATAGACCTTTTACGGCTAAAAAGAAATTTGTTCGAGAAGGAATGTATAGTCCGGGTGAATATAATAACCCCAAACCTCACGACCATAGAGGGGTAAGTTACATGACTGTTGATTGTAACATTGTTTAACTCATTACCAAACGACAATATTTTAGGCTTGTTCTAGCATTGGAAGACGACAAAATAAATGTGACTGAAAATTTGTTTTGTAAAGAGTAAAAAACATTGTTGGAAAAGGAGAAAATGCTAGTTACCAGCATTTTCTCCTTTTTCCACAATGTTTTCCAAAGGCTTCTTATTTAGGGTCGTCAGTCAGTCAGTCCAATCAATCCATCCATCGATCGATCGATCGGTCAGTCGGTCGATCGATCGGTCTGTCGGTCGGTCGGTCGGTCAGACAATCAATCAATCAATCAATCAATCAATCAATCAATCAATCTAAGCATATCTATTATTTCTATCACCATTGAGAGGGGATAGATTTTGCAAATTTCTAGGAAAAACTGACAATTGTTTATGTAGCAGGCAAATGTTCCATTTACATTACACCCAAAAGCTTTCGGTTTTTCTTTTTTCCTCGTGTTTACGTGAATTTTACTAGATATTAAGTGCTATGTCTAAAATTAGCCTCCGTTCTGAAAGTTTTAACCTCGAATTTTGCATATGGTATACTCGTCACGACTCGGGCGATTCCGTATTACCTAAATCTAAAATGATGGCTCCATTCACCAGAGGTATGCCGAATGATGGCATACGACTCTGAAAATAAAGGCGGAAGTCAGACAAAACGTGCGTGCGCATAACATTTTAGGCACTTAATTTCCGTAATTTTATTTAAGCATCTATTTAACTTTAGGAGATAGCGCTGTGGTCATCTATACATATTTACACTGTATGTACATCTGTTTCTTTTTTTTCTTCCAGTATCCGGCTTTAAAGACGCTTGGTCTGCCAGAATTTGTTCACGAGACGGAGAAAGACCCATTCAATATAAGATTTCATTCGGACAGACTAAATACAAGTGAGTAATAAAGATGGTTCCACAAGGGCATTCAGCATTGTCCCTTTTTCCACCTTTTATTTTTAAGCAAGTAATCTATCATTGTATAATTCGACATCTCTCTTACTTTTAGTTTTGTATGCTTGTGTGATAGTGGCCTGAAGGCGCACCAGCGACCAAAGAAATACCCACGTCGGGTGTCAAAATGCAGACAAATTTTATTCATACCATTTAAAAGTATGGCTATAGGTTTAAGTCTGATGACGTGTCGCATTATGACTTGTTAAAGTTCCAGTTGCTGGTAGTTAAATGTAGATTTCTTTTTCAAGGCGGTTGAATCTTTTGTCGCGGTTCTACAAATTTGTACTTAAGTAACACGCAAAATGACCCTGTTCAAGGGACACGAATCATTCGAAACTTTTCGTTTGTTCCTTGATTACTTCCCTTGGAATGCTTGCTCTTCCTGAATGCCAATACATGTTTATGAAGACAGCAAATATATATTTTTTTTACCAGTAGGATTACCTAACGCTCGTGTCGTTGTTTTCTTTCTGGGGACTTTAAATTCTATTTTTATGGCGGAAAAGAACTTTACGCAAATTTCCAAATCAATATTACATTTTCAAAATAATGACAATGTTCTTGACAGAGACACAAGGAGTTACAGACCGAGATTGTCACTCTCTCCTCCTTGTGTCTCTGCCTCTCTTTTTGTATGTGTTTTTTGTGTGTGGGGAGGGGGACTCTCTCTCTCTCATTTTATTTGATTTGTAACCTGGGATCATCCTTTGCAAACAAGTTTATCTTATTTTGTTTTTCATTGTTAATTTTTCACCTTCATCAGTATCCCCAAAAAGATTTAGACGCCCTGTCCTAGCCAAATTGTTAAAATGATTCTAAAACTAAGAAATGTGAGATGTATTCGTAAAAAATGGGGGGAAAAAAGCTGGGGCGGGAAATTGAGTTGAAATCCTTATGACTTTCAAGTTCAGCCCCTGTGTTACTTTGTTCACAGTACATGGGTTACAGATTCACAAAGCTACAGACAGAAACATTACGGGTATACAAATGGCTCCCCCTAAGTCACCGCCCCCACTCCACGAGTGTAACCTTCTCTTGGATAAAGGCGCATGGCCAATTAAAAACGAACAATTTACGGTAAGTCCAGCTTTTTGTATTTACGTATGAATAATCTGTTGATCTTTGATATCACTGAACGGTTTGATGAAAAACGAAGACAACACCAAGGTCATATTTCCGGACTGAAAAGAACTATGACCAGTTCGAGGGGTGAATGCAAAAGTTTTCCATCTGCTTTTTGGAAATTTTACAGGTGAGGGAAAAACTTCTCCTTTCGCTAAAAAGATTTGTTAGATCACGTTTTTTAAGATAAGTTTTGTTGGATTGGGTAAATGAATTCTACACAAAAGGTCTAAAAAGATGGTCTAACAATCTTTTTTATAGAAATGAGAAGTTTTTTTCCCTTACCTATAAAATTTTCCAAAATGCAGATGGAATACTTTCACATTCACCCTCGAGTTCTAAATTTAAACTTTTCAATACTCCGAGATTTTTTTGTCAAAAATTAACCAGTGTTTATGTAGACTATATAGATCAAGATCAGAATATCTCTTGCAGGCAAAGTAGATCAAGGTGAGACTGCACAGAACGCGCAGTCTGATCTGTGATCTTACATTGCCCGCTATTTTGTCCAATATTATGGAAAAAAAGAAACATTGAAAGTCTATTTTAGTAGCACTCTAGCAAAAAGGGGTTCATGTATTTCCCATTCTGCATTTTACAAAAAAGTCGTCGCATATAATGGATCTATAAAATTCATATGGCCTGCAACATGCGAAAAGGGGCATTCGGACATTTGCGTAAAGTGTCATCTCGGATCAGCCTGAGCAGTCCACGCAGGCTAATCCGAAACGACACTTTCCGTTTTCATGTAATTTTCTGCTTTTCACAAGTCTACTGTGGCACAAAATCTAATGTAATCGTAAAGTGTCGTCTCGGATAAGCCTGGGCGGACTGCGCAGGCTCATCCGAGACGACATTTTACGCAAAGTTCCGAATGTCCCTTTTCGCGTGTTGGAAGCCATTTGGTCTAATGTAGAATAATCTTGAGACATGAAAAAATAGTAACAAAACATTTCGACCAATTGTCTTGTGCGAAACACACAGGCTGATATGAGTCGATACTTTTTACAGATGTCAATCCCCTTTTTCACACAGCATCGCCTTTTCTTTGCTGTTTTCCAGATTGATGAGTTGTTTCCCTGCTTTCTAGATTAATAAGAAGGTCCTTGAAATACGTAATATTTCATTGCTCTTTATCACTATGTACTTGCAGCGTTTCCGGTTACGTCACAGACCTGCGCACAGTGCGTTTATGGAAAGAGCCACGGCACTCCTAAATGCTCAATGGGCAAAAGAAAAATATGAGAAAATTCTTGCACACCATGCTCAATCCAAACAACAAACCGATGTTCGAGGATCAGTATAACCACAGGACTTTGAATCTCTCTTGGCCCATCACGGAACAGTGAAAATGTTCATTGGTCGACCATGGAACACTGATACTAAAAATGGCACATCTGTGCATCTTCCCTTTATTGTATGATAATAACCCAAGTTATATTATAGATACATGTGGATATAATACAGAGGTAATGCGCCAATGTGCTATTTTTTAGTAACGGCGTCCAATGATCTAGCAAATTCAAAGTTTGTATTCTATACTAGACTAGTTTCAGAAGCCTGTAGTATGACAGTGACTACTAGTAAACAATCATTTGTGGTACCAAGTGCCAAACTGTGATCAGTGACATTCTAAATACTGAAATAAAAAAAATACTCTTCTTACTCCTACATGGGAAAGCTTGATCTCCGGCCTTGTAATTACGAAACCTTAAGGAAGAACACGGATTGGGCTGTCATCGTAAAATGATGAAAATGCTGTTGAAAGTGGGTTCCAGTTATAGGAAAGGTAACGTCAGCTCTGAGGACAATCAAAGGGAGATAATTAAGAACAAACCATACATGTCGTAAGATAGATTCTTGTTTAGCTTTTTCTCTCTAAAATTTTACCTAATCGACTTCAAATTATGTGGATCTTAATTCTTTCCCAAACGACAAATTTTAGACTCTTCTAAAGTCAAAGTGTTTGCAGACGACAATTTCAAATTTAACGGCAGAAAGTTCGCGAAATGGGTAGAAAACACTGTGGGAAAAGGAGAAATTGCTCGTTACGAGCAATTTCTCCTTTTCCCACAGTGTTTTCAAAAGACTTGTACTGCAGACACGTAAAAACAAGGGCTTGTTTGGGAAAGGGTTCAAACAATACACTCACTATATTCGACGAGAGGTAGATTGGCCCTTTTGCATATCACAATGTCTAATGAAAAGTTTCGATCATGTCAACATGCGCTACTTTTTACTGATACTTTACATTACTAGCCATTTTCATAAAGCCTGCTTTAAATCATTTCACGGTGCAGCTAAGTACCGGTAATGTATCGCTGTTGATAGACGGTTAGCACTAATTTATCCTCTTGCTAGTTGACGCTTCATGAAACAATTGTGTTTTAATGACCGCGGTGGAAAAAGCTTTTATGTACGGTTTTGGGATGGGAAAAATGGGAACCAGCAATTTTTCCTTGTCCCACTTTGTTTTAACCCTTTCCCAGATATACCCCTTCATTGAACCACTTTTAATTTGTCGTCTGCAAAGGCCATCACGCCTTACATTTTGTTGTCTCGTTTAGTATTGTATTTTTAAACACTTTATTTTAATTGTTTACAAAACACTATGTAAGTTTATACCAAATTTGATTGAAGTGTCTCAAATGATGGGATTTGTCTCAAAAAGGATAGAAAACATTTTAGGAAAAGGAGAAAATGCTGTTTACCAGCATTTTCTCCTTTTCCAACGATGTTTTCTAAAGTGTTTTCCGCCAGGATCGCTGAAACACGGGAATTTGTGGTGTCACTATAACATGTGGTAATTGATCAATTTAATTTCTTTTTTTTTCACATGTTTCATTTCGCTTTTTAAGTTCTGCCGCACTTTTGTTTGATTTATTTTACTTTTGTTATCATTTTAGTCTGTTTAGAAATTATTCATTTGTCCGTCAGCCATTTACAGACACGTTTTAGTTTTAGTCGATATGTATACATATTGTTTGTATCGTATATTACTGTTATCCACCAAATTTGCCAATTTAACATAAGTATTAAATAGTTCGAGACTGTTTGTTTTGTTGGTGTTAATATTGCTATCTGCCATTGGTCTAAAGATACTGCAAAGAAATTTCTCGTGATCTGATTGGATAATATGCCCCGAACATATTTTTCAAGTACAGTGGCATAACCAACGTAAAAGCAGTTTTACTTCCGGTAGCCCTGTATACATGAAGTCCTACACTATCAACACCGAAAATGGATAATGCGCCAAGCTGCACTTTGTGGCACGTAGTACTAAGGTTTCAGTGACGTCATTTCCGAGTGACGTCAGTTTTCGTTGAATTTGGGTACTCAGTAGGGAAATTCTACTTCGTCAGGGTACTATTTTTTTCTGTAAAACCAAAAACCAGGTAAAATTCGCCTAACAAACCTTGGAATTGTCAAACTTTACAGTGTAATAAATTCGTTATAATACAGCCTTTAGCCAGGGGATTTGGAAACTTCTTCATGGAGCTGTGGTGAACCATGTCGCCACCTCGGGGTGACATGATTCACCACAGCCGTGAACAAGTTTCCAAGTCCGCTGCCACCTGACCGTACAAATAATAATGTAAACATATATCTTTAATCGTTTTTATAAAGTTTTTTTAACCGTGTTTTTTTCTAATTCTATGAAACTATAACCACTCTTGTATCCTTATGCAAAATATTGCCACTGACGGTTGCAAGGATGCACAGATTACGGTAGATAGAAAATGCATTTCATTCTATTTCGGCTAGCCTTAGACATAACAGCCACAGTTTTTGGTTTAAATTGAAGACAATCCCTTACAGTTTGTTTACCCCATACACCTTATATTGATTTTTTAACCTGCGTTTACACAGCTGACCAGATCATAATACCGTCAAGTTTTAACAGTTATATACGTATACATAAACGGATTTGGGTGAAAATCAGCCATCTAGATTGGACATATACTTATGGATGAAGATTTAAGTGTAAGTGACTCGTTTATTGCTTTTTACTTGTGGGCTTTGTCCACGGTGCAATCTCTTTCTCCCCTGTCTTCTCCTCTGCTAGAAACAAAGATTAATTTTTGAGTTACGTTTATTTTTTCGTCTGCAAGTGCTTTCAATTTGGACCAGTCTAAAATTTTGGAAAGGGTTGAACTATAGGTCGATATACCTCTGTGAAACAAAGCTGAAAAGTATCTGCTTTTAACCCTTAACCACACAATCCCGACTCTTTACGACCCTGAAAAAAACAGCTTTTGAAAACATAGTGGGAAAAGGAGAAAATGCTGGTAGCCAGCATTTTTCTGGTAACCAGCGTTTTCTCCTTTTCCCACGATGTTTTCTATCCTTCTCAAAACAAATTTTCGTGCTTTAATCACATTTATTTTGTCGTCTGCTTTCAATTTGGTCCTGTCTACAAAATTGTCGTTTGGTAAAAAGTTAATTCGCATGACGAAAAAATATTTTCCGTAAATAATTGTCACGACAGACTTCTCTGGGCATAAACCCACAAGGTTATCATTGCAGCAGAACATTTATAAAGCATGGCGCGAGAATGTCAATCAGCTAAGTCGGGTTACGTTTAAGTATGGTCAAACGACAATTTTAGGTTTGTGCAAATCGAAAGCATTTGCAGACAACAAAAATAAAAGCGATTGGAAATTTGAAATTTGTTTTCTGACGGGTAGAAAAAATTGTGAGAAAAGGAGAAAATGCTGGTTTCCAGCATTTTCTCCTTTTCTCACAATGTTTTCTAAAGGGTTCTTTCTCAGGGTCGTCAAAGGTAGGGACTGTGTGATAATGGGTTAAGTAAGGCCAGCATACTCAGGACTTTTATCCCGTATCTAGTCATCATTTTAACCACATATAACTTTTAGATAATTTTGCTTGCCTTTTCAGCCGACCGTTTTCGAAAACATGGCGAAAGGATAATTTGCCGATTACAATTAATTTCACCGTTTGACACTTTGTTCTTACTTCTCTTCATTTTATCAATTTACATTTTAAGAAATATTTGAAAAAGTCGTTTGATGAAATAGTGTTTTAATCTTTAACCAAAAAATCCCACGAACCCTAATGAACAGGGTTTTGGAGAAAAAAAATATGGGAAAAGGAGAAAATGCTGATGACCAGCATTTTCTTTTTTTCTTACAATGTTTTTATCCCTTTCAAAGACCATTATCTCCCGCATGATGGCATTCTGTAAATACTCATCTATCTAATTTGGGCATCCTGGGTACAGAACCGAACCACTTTCCTACGCGACAACCGTTACTTTGAATTTCAAACTAAAATAAACGTTTACCCAATAAAATGCTACCTGGTGCAATTCACTCAGCTATGATCTAAGCAGTTTAGAGAAATCTGGAGCTAAAGCAGGTCTCATTTTCCTCAAACGTATTGATAAAAGCTATTTTCGACATCGCTACTTTATAGAGCGTAATACTACAGCTTCCCGATATCGGGGCTAGTGATGCGTCATAAAAGACAGGTCGAATCTTCGAAGAATATGACATGCGCAGACAACGTTTCAAAGACAAATTTTACTGTAAGTAGGTCATGAAATGTATTTTGAAAAATATAGGTCAGATAGACGACGTTATCAGGCCAAAGGACAGATCTACATCTGTATCAATCTTGACCTGTTCCAGCGAAAGGGGGTTAAATGCATCTCCTTGATAAATTAGCAAGTCATGAAATCCATTTTGCTAATCCTTTACTCCATAGATACTCATTTCTACGCATTGCTTGCAGGAGCCTTTGGAAAACATAGTGGCAAAAGGTGAAATTGCTCGTGACGAGCAATTTCACCTTTTGTCACAATGTTTTCTATGTTATCAAAAGGTGTCATATACACAAAAGAAATGGCTTCATCCTTGCTGTTATTTAAGGGTCAATTAGAGATAACATAGAAAAGCTTTATGGGGTGAAGTGTTAAACTATATTGGCTGAATCATGAAGAACAAAAATCTGATTCCAATAAGAAAATTTACAAATGGCAAAAAGTTTCGACTCGTGTCAGCCTGCGCGAACTGCGCAGGCTGACATGGGTCGAAACTTTTTGCAGTTGAATAAAGCCGCGTTTTTATGTTTTCATAGACAATCACCCCATCTAGGCTTTGTGTAACTGCTTTCCCTGAGCGATTCGTGGATCTCCAAGTCGATGTTCTGCATTGCGCGCCCCCCGCCGACCAAACAGAAAGGCATGATGAGGATAGAATAAAATTATCATGGGATTCATTCAATTATTCAATGATGTATAATATCGCTTTCCAACATACTGCAGTTATATCACAGCTGCTTCACTAGTGCTCTGAAGTGTCTTGTCCAGGGACACTCTTACGAACAGCGCACTGGATCCGGTGAGGCTCCAACCAAGAGCCTCCAGGTTATTACTTATTAGTACTGCACCTTACGCTGAGACACGCAGGACCCCACAGTTATTAGAAGGAAGAGATGTAGGAAACAGTGAAAGAAAACAATTGAAAAAAAAGAAGTTATTGACCTATGTAGGCTGAACATTTAAGTATTGATGATGATGATGATGATGATAATGATGATGATGATGATGATGATGATGATGATAATGAAGAAGAAGAAGAAGAAGACATTGAGGAGGAGGAGGAGTACAACGATCGACTTAAGTAAAACATCGTGATAACTGGAGAACGTTTTCAAAGCTGTAGCAACTTGAACAGTTTTCTTCGTTGTTTTTATCATCAACTCTTTTTTCTCCTGAGATGTGTTTAACATGTTATTTGTGAAATATGTTATATTTCTCATGTTTGTGTAAAGTTAGGTAAAATTAGAAAATGTTATTTAAATAGTAGATAATCGTATGTCGCCCTCGAAATTAACCTTTTCGAAACACGTCAACAAATTTTGTCAACTCTTTATCACACAATATCCAGCTTTAACGATTCGGACTGAAAGTGCTTCTGAAAATATCATGGAAAAGGAGAAAATGCTGGTTACCGGCATTTTCTCCTTTTCCCACAATGTTTTCTTCCCTATCATGAACAGAAATTACCTTTTGAGATATACACGTATTTAATTTGTCGTCTGCAAATGCTTTCAACACTTTACCAAACGAGGAAAAATTGCTTTGTCCATATTAAGATTACAAACAGTGACAAATTAAAAAGTGGTTCGAATTCTGAGATTGTTAGTTTTCAAATGCCTGAAGTATTTCACTCATTTCCACACAATCCCTACTTTTGACGCCCCTGAGAAAGAAGCCTTTTGAAAACACTGTGGGAAAAGGAGAAAATGCTGGTAACCAGCATTTTCTCCTTTTCCCACAGTGTTTTCTACCCTACCCAGAACGAATTTCAATTTTACCAGTCACCTTTATTTTGTCGTCAATTTACACGTCTGAAATTTCTCGTGTGGTAAAGAGTTAAGAAAAGAAAAGAGAAAATGATAATTAACAGTATATATCTTTCTTTGGTCCTCATATGAAAAATCATCCCACGAGTCGTTATGGTGGCACAATTCTGCCACGAGATACGAGATAGCTACCATGACAATTAAAAGAAAAACTATCGCGATAACTTCAAGTTTCCTGGAAATTTTATAGAGATATTGAAAAGTTTCCTGAAAAAAAAAAACACGATAAATTTAATATTTTAGCTCAAAATTTCTCAAGCTGACATTCTAGGTAAAATTATAGTGATAGTTCTATCCGTTTCTCGATATCTATAAATAGAAAATTCACCATTTGGATGAGTTCGCTAGTTTTTTGACTTCACACGATTGCAGTAAGTAGAAATTCGAATTATTAACAGTAGTTCCTTATTTGGTAAATTTGGGCAAGATTTGAAATGAACAGAAGTCTTTAAAATCATAAAGACGACTCGAAATGCCTTGTACAAATAACTTTGAGACCACTCAGGGATACGGAAAATTCATAAGGTTGTAAACTAAGATGTTCCGAAACTGTATCTAATTATAGATACTGTGAATGTCAGTTATAGGCAAGAACGCAAACAAAAAAAATCATGGTAACAGATGGAATTATTTCGATATTTTTATCGTGAACATTTTTATTATCTTGATAATATTTCCATGAATCATTTTTTTTTAACTCTTTACCACACGAGAAAATTTTAGACTGGTCCAAATTGAAAGCATTTGCAGACGACAAAAAAAAGGTGACTGAAAAATAGAAATTTGTTCTGGGAAGGGTAGATAACACTGTGGGAAAAGGAGAAAATGCTGGTTACCAGCATTTTCTCCTTTTCCCACAGTGTTTTCAAAAGTCTTCTTTTTCTGGGGCGTTAAAAGTAGGGATTGTGTGGTAATGGGTTAATCATGATAGTTCTCTAAGATTATCGCAAAAGCTATCTCGTATCTCGCGACAAATATATTGCATATTTCTGTCACGAGATATACGAAGTAGCTACATATTCATGATAATTTTAGAAAACTATTGCAATAATTTAAGGTTTCCTGGAAATTTCATCGAGATATTGAAAAGTTTCCAGAAAAAAAAATATCACGATAGATTATCGCAATAACTGTCTCGTATCTCGCGGCAGAAATATGTCACCATATGTCGTAAACTGGATTATTTGGTACTCTGGTTCAAAAGGGATGTTTGATTAAGAACTAGATACTGGGGATATAGAATTTCTTTATCCATTTTACCATTTACTTTATAATTTTATTTTCAAATATTCAAACGGCAATTAACATCTTTTTGAGTCGCCTGTTTGCGTAGCAAACAGGCTCTCATTGTTATCGTCCTGATCTATGGGGTGACGTAAGCATACTTCCGGCCTTGTACTGCTTCCTGTCCCAAGTTCCAGTTTACGAGATTAAACAGTTTTCTAATAATTCGGTGAACAACCCAGTTTTTTTTTTGAGTCAAATATTTGTTTGTGCTCCAAAAGCTACAGTTCAGTCCAATGATAATGAAATTGCCTGGCTGTTTGTCTCAATAATTTCCTTGACAAAAGTGAATATAGGTCACTTGGGGATAAAAGAAAAGCCTAAAGGTTGTCATTAGGTCAAATCAGACGAAACCGTAATACAGCTGTAGAATCCATTTATGTTCAGTGTAGTACTTATGAAACTTTGTCAGACTGCTAAGATTAGATATGAGCGAGTTGCAAAAGGGCATTTTTTGTCTAAAAGTATGTCACTATATCCTATACCAGAAGATAATCTGGTCTTTATTTGTAAAGGGTTGTTGTCTGTAAGTAAAAGATGTTGAACTTATTAAAGCTGGTCCTGGTGCCTAAATTTTAATTTCCACCACATTTTTTTAAATGTAAATTTTAATACGGATATTTTGAATTCTAGGATGACAACTCAGAAATATCCTTGCATATAATACTGTCTTGTGGTTCAGTTATTTTGTATCTTGAATACTTTTAACTCTTTACCACATGAGAAAATTTTAGACTAGTCCAAATTGAAAGCATTTGCAGACGACAGAATAAAGGCGACTAAGAAATTGAAATTTGTTCCAGAAAGAGTAGAAAACACTGTGGGAAAAGGAGAAAATGCTGGTCACCAGCATTTTCTCCTTTTCCCAAAGTGTTTTCAAAAGGCTTCTTTTTTAGGGGCGTCAAAAGTAGGGATTGTGTGGTAATGGGTTAATAGATTTCACCAAAAAAAGGGTGAAAACTTCTAACCCATTACACTACAGGCGACTCTCGGGACTATCAGTCCTTTGATTTTTATTATTATTATTTTATTTATAAACATAACAGAAACATTAAATGAAAACAGGAAAATCTACCACACTGCAATTGTAGATACCGTTTTTGTCAATGCACATGTCTTTATGAGGTGCTTTTCGTTTTCAGACAGCATAATGTCTTAGATATGTCTGTATGTCTGTCTGTCTCTCTCTCTCTCTCTCCCCCTTTTTCTCTATCATTTTTCGTTCTTTCTTCTAAGGCCTTTCAGTCATTATAAATCAAGATTTAGCTGTGCAATATATCTACCGATGACTTACTTGTATCCTTCTTTTTAACCCATTACCAAACGACAATATTTTAGACTGGTCCAAATTCAAAGCATTTACAGACGACAAAAGAAAAGTGACTGAAAATTTGAAATTTGTTTTGTGAAGGGTAGAAAACATTGTGGGAGAAGGAGAAAATGCTGGTTACCAGCATTTTCTCCTTTTCCCACAATGTTTTCTCAAGGCTTCTTTCTCAGGCTCGTCAAAAGTAGGGATTGTGTGGTAATGGGTTAATCTTTATTCGGCGGTAAAGGAGCGTTTTCCCCTTCTACCAGCCGAGCCACGGTAGCTCAGTCAGAAGCATACAGGACTTGAGACCTTGGGGTGGTGGGTTCGATCGAAGACTCCGCCAATTTGTCTCAAAGGATTGATAATAGTCATTGCGACAGGATTCATTCCTCTCCCACCTCTGACCATTGTTTCGACGATGGCTTTGTTATTTTTCGCACAATGTTATCCGAGGGCCGTAGAAACCCAGGTATTGTGATAAAGAGTACTTGATTGATTGATTGATTGATTGATTGACTGACTGACTGACTGACTGACTGACTGACTGACCGACCGACCGACCGACCGACCGACTGACCGATTGATTGATTGATTGATTGATTGATTGGTGTTTAACGCCGTTTTCAACATTATTTCAGTCATACCGTGGCGGCAAGTATATTTACCATTGGTGTGATAAAGAGGTAAAAGGATTATAAGATAACAAAAGTAACACTGATACAGGTAACGAAATCACGGAGATATGTCTATATAACATCAAATTACAAAATCGTGCCCCAATAAATGCAAAAGCAGCTCACATAATTTCATAATAATCTTTAGAATTTGTTTAAAAGGTGATCTTTTTAACCTCTTTTCAAATGGTGAATACAACAACCTAGTTTTTTAACTCGAAAAGTCCTTGGAGTGCAAACTGAAACATACATATACAATTAAGTATAGAAAATTGACTAGTCAATCGAGACAGTTTTGTGTTGATTTCGTCCTATATATGTAAAATGGATTTGAGTGAAAATCAGCAATCTAGATTGGATATATGAATAAAGATTTAAGTGTAAGTGATTCGTTTATTACTGATTACTTGTGGGCTTTGTCCACGGTGTAATATCTCTCTCTCTGCTCCCCCTCTTTCTCTCTGCCTCTCATCTTCCCTCCCTCCCACCCTCTCTCTCTCTCTCTCTCTCTCTCTCTCACCTTCCCTGTGTCTCTTGTCTTCTCTCTCTCTCTCTCTTCTCTGTCTCTCTTGTCTTCTCTTTCTGTCTGTTTGTCTGATCTCTCTCTCTCTCTCTCTCTCTCTCTCTCTCTCTCTCTCTCTCGTAACCGAGCATTTTCTCCTTTTCCCACAATATTTTCTCTCCTCTTCGATACAAATTCAAAATTTTCGGTCCCTTTTATTTTGACATCTGCAACTTGATGCTTTTAATTTCTACCAGTCTAAATTCTCTAAATTCTCGTCGTTTGACGAAGAGTTAGACGTTTCATTTCACTTGTTTAGCACGATGGAGGATAACGTAAACTCAAATGTAAATTTTAGTCAAATTTTCTACCACATTTGTCTCGTTCAGCATACCATTCTAACCGAAATCAGTTGCGCAGTCAGCAGTATACAAGGATCTTGGTGCATTGACTATTATTAGCCTTTGGTAAAAATATTCGCGGAGCGTGTAGATTCAAACCAAAGACACTTAGTTTCAAGTCCTAAGCCGTTATTCACCAACCATTCTTAAGAATGTTCTCTGTTTTATTCTCCAGAATTTTCTTTATTTGAAAGTAACACAACTCCTGATTGGCTAAAGCATTCGCTTTAGCCAATCAGAAGTTATGTTACTTACAAATTTAGAAAACCTTGGAGATTAAGGCTAGGAATATTCTCAAGAACGGTTGGTGAATAACGGCTCAGGACTTGAAACTAAGTGTCTTTGGTTTGAATCTACACGCTCCACGAATATTTTTACCAAGGGCTAATAATAGTCAATGCACCAAGATCCTTGTATACTGCTGACTGCGTAACTGATTTCGGTTAGAATGGTATGCTGAACGAGACAAATGTGGTAGAAAATTTGACTAAAATTTACATTTGAGTTTACGTTATCCTCTATCGTGCTAAACAAGTGAAATGAAACGTCTAACTCTTCGTCAAACGACGAGAATTTAGAGAATTTAGACTGGTAGAAATTGAAAGCATCAAGTTGGAGATGTCAAAATAAAAGGGACGGAAAATATTGAATTTGTATCGAAGAGGAGAGAAAATATTGCGGGAAAAGGAGAAAATGCTCGTAACGAGCAATTTCTCATTTTCCCATAGTGTTTTCTAGCCCATCGGAAAACTTTCTGCCATTCTCATCAAATTCAAAGTTGTGTTCTGCAAACACTTTGAGTTTGGGACAATCTAAAAAGGTCTAAAGAGTGCTTTTTCAGAGTTAAGTATATGAAAATAATAACACTTAATCGGATAGTGCAGATCAAAGATCAGACTGCACCTTCTGTGCAGTCTGATCTTGATCTACACTGTCCGCAAAAGGTCAATTAGCCATGCTTACGGCCTAACGGTTAAAAGAGCCGCAGGTAGAAGAGAGCCTCACTTTTAACGATGCATCTGTACTGGTTTTTAGCCACGTTTAAACCCATTTCACCTTAAGGTTATCAAACTATAACCATTCTAGTATTTTCTTGCCAAAGATTGCCCATGGCGGTTGTAAAGGTTGCAGAGATTACGACTGATTAACTGAATCTGCGTTTATTTATCGTCGCCACCGGTTTCCCATATGGGGAAAGCCCTTCCGACTGTTACAGCGTATCCGGTTTTAAGATATTACCATGCCAACGCTTCTGATGCAACATGGGATAAATTTTCTTATTAGTTGATAAATAGGGATTTATACTGATTTAATATTTTTGAACATTTTTAACCAACCAGAAATACATTTGATATCTATCTTGAAATTATATGATGATATTTTTGTTAGTTTTCTGATAAAAGGGAGGTAATTATTATCATCTTCTGTGTTATAGAATTGATTGGTTGGGAAGGATAGAATTTGTTTGATTCTATGTTTGGATTTTGTTAGTTTTGTTGTTTAACCAAACGACAAAATTTAGAATTTAACGAAATTGAAAACATTTGCAGGGGACAAATCTACTGTACCTTAAATAATGATTTCTGTCAATGTAACCAGTATATTTTTCCACTTCCAACAATATTTTCTACCCTATTTAAGTCATCGTGCTATTAACTCTTTACCACACAACAAAATGTTAAAATGGTTCAAATTGAAAGCATTTGCAGACAAAAAAATAAAGGTGACTGAAAATTGAAATTTGCTCTGGGAAGGGTAGAAAACACTGTGGGAAAAGGAGAAAATGCTGGTTACCAGCATTTTCTCCTTTACCCACAGTGTTTTCAAAAGGCTTCTTTCTCAGGGGCGTCAAAAGTAGGGATTGTGTGGTAATGGGTTAACAGAATTTAATCAAATATCTGTAGATGCTTTGAATTTGGTCTGGTACAAAAATCTGTCATTTGGGAAAGAGTTTAAAGTTGTTTCGATGATAGCTATGACAAAGAGGCCGGTTAGCTTTGGAAAAATACGAAGTATTAGTAAAACCCGTCGTAGAGAAACATGGATAGAAGCACTGAACGACGTAATAAAACTAAAGAGTATCCTGAAACGGCATAGAACACCATACAAACAAATTCTACATGTTATGGCGTTTTAATGCTAGGTAACTCGTGGTCTTCTATTCGTTAGAATAACCTGGATAGTTTCCCTTGTCCTAAATTTGGGTAGGAAAAAAACATTATCTCCCGCTAGATGGCATTCTATAAATACTCATCTATCTGATATGGGCATCCTGGGTACAGAGCCGAACCACTTTCCTACGCGACAACCGTTACTTTGAATTTAAAACAAAAAAAAACAGGTTTACCCAACAAAACGCTACCTCGTGCAATTTACTCTACTATGATCACCAGTTTAGAGAAATCTGTTGCTAAAGCAGGTTTCATTTCTCCTCAAACGTATCGATACGTAAAAGCTATTATCAACATTGCTACTTTATAGAGCGTAATATTACAGTCAGCCCGCTTTCGGGGCAAGTAGTGATGCGTCGAATCTTCGAAGAATATGACATGCGCAGTCAACGAGGAAAAAAATAATGACTATCAACGCAGTGTATATGTGACCTATCACGCAAAAAGGGACCGTCTGGGAATTTATTACATCAATTAGATGAAAACAGATCGATGACAGTGCAGGTTAATTTACGCTGATAATTCAAAAAAGATTGTGTAACAAGGCACAATGACCATTTTTCATACAGAAATTGTCATCAAAGCGAAAATTGTCAACCTGGTCAGCCTGCGCAATTCGCGCAGTTTGACCTGAATTGACAATTTTCGCCATTCCCAGAAGGTCCCTTTTTGCGTGATGGGTCTCATATATAAGCTGTCAACACTTTTCTATCCTATAAACGTCATTACATATAACTCAAATTCCATTTCCGTAAAATGACCATTTTTTCTCGTACAGAAAATGTCATTATTAAAGCGAAAAGTGTCAACCCTGATCAGCCTGCACAATCCTCGCAGTCTGACCAAGGTTGACAGTTTTTCAAAATTCCCAGAAGGTCCCTTTTTGCTCGATGGGTCACATATATAAGCTGTCAACGCCTCTCTATCCTATAAACGTCATTACATATAACTCGGTTCATTTCCGTGTGTTCGTTACATGATGTTTAACCCATTACCACACAATCCCTACTTCTGACGCCTCTGAGAAAGAAGCCTTTTGAAAACATTGGGGGAAATGGAGAAAATGCTGGTAACCAGTATTTTCTCCTTTTCCCACAATGTTTTCTACCCTTCACAAAACAAATTTCAAATTTTCAGTCACTTTTATTTTGTCGTCTGCAAATGCTTTCAATTTTGACCAGTCGAAAATATTGTCGTTTGGTAATGGGTTAATGTGTTAAATTTGCTGTTAAGAGTTGTTAAACGCTTGAATGACTGATTGACATTGTGGCACTTAACTCTGGTTTCCATTATCTTCCGCTAGATGGCATTCTATAAATACTCATCTATCTGATATGGGCATCCTGGGTACAGAACCGAACCACTTTCCAACGTGACAACCCTTACTTTGAATTTAAAACAAAAAAAGATTTACCCAATAAAACGCTACCTCGTGCAATTCACTCAATATGATCACCAGTTTAGAGAAATCTGTTGCTAAAGCAGGTCTCATTTCTCCTCAAACGCATTGATACGTAAAAGCTATTTTCAACATTGCTACTTTATAGAGCGTAATATTATAGTCAGCCCACTTCTGGGGCTAGTAGTGATGCGTCATATAATACAGTCGAATCTTCGAAGAATATGACATGCGCAGACAACGATGGCGCTTAACTCTGATTTCAGCATTGTTTCAGTTTTATCCTGGTAGCTAGTACACATTTCCATGCTTTCCTGGAGTTTCTGTTACCAGTACCGCGCACAATATTCTGTCCAAGCCATTGTCTGGCTTTCCCACGTAACCATCGTTGAAACGATGATCAGCGATGAGAGAGAAATGAATCCTGTCACAATGACCACCTTCAATTTTCGGGAAGAAATAGACGGAGCTTGAGACTCTAACCAGCGACCCCGTATTCTCAAGTCCTGCACACTTCAGAATTTGCTCCTGGGCTCTGGCAAAATAGGCTTCAAAAGCAGCTTTACACCTTTTGGAGAAAACAATAAAAAAATTGAAACTTTGTGTGAGAAAGAGAAAATGCTGGTAACTAGCATTTTCTCCTTTACCCACAATGTTTTTATCTATTTCATCGACATTTTGCATCATTTTAGCAACACTTAATTTGTCGTCTGCAAATGCTTCCAATTTGGAAGAGCCTAAAGTTTTGTCCTCTGGTAGGGTTAAACTCTCATACAGATGAACACATGAAAAACATGAACATGAAGAATATTTATTGCTTACAGCTAGAAATATGGACGACGAAAGACGACCGCTAATTTCCGGAAGCTATAATAGTTACGCCAATGCTATAAGCTTTGGTGGAGAACTCTTACCGGAACAGCCGCCATCATGGACACAGAATGGGACCTCTAGCCTAGAACACAGTACATCAGTTAAACTTGAGGACAGCGAACTACTGTCTTCCCGCATGACAACGCAGAGCAATAGTTTACGGGGTAACTTGTACAGGTTTGTGGATAATTTTATAGTTGGTACCCTTGTAATGGCCGAGGCCCCCATAGCTCATTATCTACCGCTAGGTGGCATTCTGTAAATAAACATCTATCCAATTGACCATTCTGTAAACGCGAGTTTAGCACGCCCCACTTAGTAACGCGCTATATTGGTTGTCAAGCCTGTCAAGCTAACCAGGAATTGTGACAGATTTTTTTGTTTACATGACGCCCAATGCTGCGTTTTCATTGGCCGATAAGACATTGGTAGACCTGTCAATCAAAATCGGCAGAAAGGTTAATTAGGGCATTCTGGGTACAGAACCGGACTACTTTTTCTACGCGACAACCGTTACTTTGAATTTCGAACTAAAATAAACGTTTACTCAATAAAAGGTTACCTGGCGCATTTCATTCAGCTATGATCAGCTAGCATGTACATCTATGCATCTATTGAAACAGGCCCAAAAGGCTTGGATAATGCACATTGGTGAACCGTGTTGCTATATCTTTAGATACGGTATACAAAGATTTGCTGTATTGGTTCAAGTAATTTTTGCCAGTAAAAATCATTATAGTTTAGAGTAATCTGGAGCTAAAACAAGCCTGATTTCTCCTAAAACGTATTTATATTAGCCATTTTTCTCCATTGCTACTTTATTCGCGCGTATTAATACAATCCCCCCCCCCATATGGGAGGAAGTGATGCACCATATAAGACTGGTCAAATCTTGGAAGAATATGACATGCACAGACAACGCCCATAGCTCAGTCAGTAGCGTGCAGTACTTGAGAACATATAGGGTCGTGGGTTCGAGTCCAGGCTCGGCCGATTTCCTTGATAGGACTAATGATAGCCATAGCAACAGAACTCGTTCCTCTCTCACCGCTGACCATTGTTTCGACGATGGTTATGTGGGAAAGAGTCTCGGGTGATTGTCGAAATCAAGCTCAATCCGCTAATGGTAGAGTAGCGTACTGGATCGTCATCCTTGCCTTGCGAAGATGACTTTTTAAGGTAAGACCTGTGTACTGGAAAACAGCTATTTCCATTAAAATATCATCCTGCAAAATTAGCTATAATTAAAAATGAGTATTATTGAACTACTTTCACCGATTTTTTTTCCCATTTTTTCCTTCTTTGAATTATCATTTATAGATTTAAAACCAATATATTCTCAATTCAAAAAGAGATAATAATTACCTCCCTTTTCAGAAAACTAACAAAAGTATCAAAAATAATTTCAAGGTAGACTTAAACGGAATTTCTGATCCGTTAGAAATGTGCTAAAATATGATTTCTGTATAATTCCTTATTTATCCATATTTATCAACCAATTAAAAATTTCACCGGAAGTGCATTACACAGGTTTTACCTAAAAGGTGGATATCTAGAATTTTCACATCACACCAAATCAAAAAGTATATATATCACTGAAATTTATATAAAAAAAAAAAAAAAAAACAATACAAATCATCAATAATTTAGAATCATAAAATTACAGATTTTTTTTTTGATGGTATTCCCTTAAAAGGCTACGTAGCCTCTTAAGCTATTTTTAGATTTCGCCCAAAAATAAAAATAAGCATTGTGGGAATGTTAAGTGACTGGCATGTGACTAATGACGCCTAAATTCCATTACATAACAAACATGTAATTATTTTTCATAATATCTTCTTCAAACGCCATGTTTGAAGCTTCGTCTGTCCGGTATGTAAATGAGCGAGTTGCTCATGTAAAAATAGATCGTGTTTCCTGTCGATGTTGACCTTGGCTGTAGTAAATCTTTAATTTCTCTTGTTGACGGATGGTTTTCGACTACTGGGGGTTTATGAATGACAATTTTAAGGCTTTGGGAGTATAAGGATGATATTTTTGTATTTTTGTAAAATTTTCGTCGCAAATTCTGATGGGCCACCTTTAAGTACCAAATTTAAAACCAGTCTTTTTCGACAGCCAAACAAACAACCCAAATGATCAGAAACCCAGAAAGATTTTTGGCTAGCTAAGAGCCAACGGCACCTAGCCTTAGCATTTCAGACTTTTGCATGAAAGCTGCAACCACTCTCAACATTAGGCCTATGTATAAATGCGCCCCATTCGTTGTCTCTGATTTGCTGGAACTGTAAACTACCGTTTCGAATTGGTTTGAAATGACACACTCCTCAAAACCGCCTGACACTTTAGGATTTATTCATCAGCAGAACAAAGTAGAAATTGAAAGAAGGTTAATTCGGTGTCTACATTCACCGAGAAAATGCAAAAGAAAATATATTCAAAAGCAAAAGTTTTAAAAGGAGGTAACTCGTTACCAAACGACGCAATTTTAGGTGAAAAATGCCTTATGGACACCCCTCCTTTGAAATTCGTTCTGTGAAGGATAGAAAACATTGTGGGAAAAGGCTCAAATGTTGCAATAGTTGTTAGACAGGGTAGAAAACATACTGGGAAAAGGAGAAAATGCTGGTTATCATCATTTTCTCCTTTTCCCACCATGTTTTCAAAAGGACTCTTCTCCCGGGTCGTAAAAACAGATATTGTTTAGGAAAGGGTCAAAGAATATGTATGTAAACAGGTAGTAAATATATAGACGATAGCTGTAATGGGATCTGTGACCTGAAAGCAACCTGGATTATACCTGTAAAATAGTAAATATCATGAAATTCAATAGAAAAGTAGGACGGTGACCGACTTCAAAATAGTATACTGTAGTTGGCTCACCTCTTTATCAAACGATTACATATGACACTAACTTGTTCCATTCAATAGCATTGGTATGAAGATATATCGCATGTTCCAGGCATAAAAGACAAGATAATAAACATTGTGGGAAAAAGAGAAAATGCTGGTTACCAGCATTTTCTCCTTTTCCCGCAATGTTTTCAAACTCCTCCCTTCTCGAGGTCGATAAAACTCGTGCTTGTTTTTAAAAGGGTCAAGAAAGTATAATTATATAATATATAAACTTACATTTAGACTATAAATAGATGAAAATTAGAACTTTACTTTTTTACCCATAATGCAAGTTTTGATACCAGCAAAGAAATATACGGTGGCACAAAAGTGACATGGAAGATATATTTTATACTACGTGCACACGCAGTAGCTAATACGTGCGCACGTATTAGTTATTACGTGCTCACGCAGTAGCTAATATGTGCGCACGTAATAAGTAATACGTGCGCACGCAGTAATATTACGTGCGCACGCAGTAGCCAATACGTGCGCACATAATAACTAATACGTGCGCACGCGAGAGTAGCTATTACGTGCACACGTAATAAGTAATACGTGCGCACGCAGTTGTATTACGTGCGCACGTATTAGTTTTTACATGCGTACGTAATAACTAATACGTGTGCACGTAATAGCTACTACGTGAGCACGTATTACATATTACGTGTGCACGTAATAATCCACCAATCAGAATCATAAACGGAAGCCATTGTTTCAAGATGGAAGTGGAAGATAGAATTATCTCAAACCACCCCAAAACACCCCAAACCACCCCAAAACATCCAAACCACCCCAAACCACATTTTATATGATATTAAATTGTTAATACAGTAAGGCTTGGTTGAATTGTTGGGTAAGGATCACTTTTAACAAAAATATCTATATTACGTCCTGTCACGTTAGCCTAAGGATAAAAGGACTACATGCATTACATGCGTTAGAAAGACTTTTTGGCCCCACTGAGATCTGGGACCATAATGTCTGACTGTCTGAAAAAGTTCGTTCATGCCTCCAACCTATATGTAGTCAGAATGGCAAACATGGTGGACCCGGATCCGACTGCCCCTTGAAAGAGCAGTCTGATCTGGGTACATTAGGTTTGGTCATGTCTGACTGTCTAAAAAAGTTCGTTCATGCCTCCAAGCTATATGTAGTCAGAATGGCAAACATTGTGGACCCAGATCCGACTGCGCCTTGAAGGAGCAGTCTAATCTGGGTACATTATGTTTGGTCATGTCTGAGTGTCTGAAAAAGTTCGTTCATGCCTCTAACCTATATGTAGTCTTAATGGCAAGCATTGTGGACCAGATCCGACTGCGCCTTGAAGGAGCAGTCTAATCTGGGTACATTATGTTTGGTCATGTCTGAGTGTCTGAAAAAGTTCGTTCATGCCTCCAACCTATATGTAGTCAGAATGGCAAACATTGTGGACCCAGATCCGACTGCGCCTTGAAGGAGCAGTCTAATCTGGGTACATTATATTTGGTCATGTTTGATTGTCTGAAAAAGTTCGTTCATGCCTCCAAACTATATGTAGTCATGCTGTCAGAATGGCAAACTTTGTGGACCCAGATCCGACTGCCCTTTGAAGGAGCAGTCTAATCTGGGTACATTATGTTTGGTCATGTCTGACTGTCTGAAAAATTTCGTTCATGCCTCCAACCTATATGTAGTCATGCTGTCAGAATGGCAAACATGGTGGACCCGGATCCGACTGCCCCTTGAAAGAGCAGTCTAATCTGGGTACATTATGTTTGGTCATGTCTGACTGTCTGAAAAAGTTCGTTCATGCCTCCAAACTATATGTAGTCATGCTGTCAGAATGGCAAACTTTGTGGACCCAGATCCGACTGCCCCTTGAAGGAGCAGTCTTATCTGGACACATTATGTTTGGTCATGTCTGACTGTCTGAAAAAGTTCGTTCATGCCTCCAAACTATATGTAGTCAGAATGGCAACAGATACTGTAATTTATATAAGTTTTAGGGAAGTTAGATATATGCAAACATCGTGCAGCCAGATCATCAGACTGCTACTTAAGTAACAGTCTGATTGGGGTCCATACGGTGGCACAAAAGTGACATGGAAGATATATTTTATACTACGTGCGCACGCAGTGGCTAATACGTGCGCACGTAATAAGTAATACGTGTGCACGCAGTAGTATTACGTGCGCACGCAGTAGCTAATACGTGCGCCTGTAATAACTAATACGTGCGCACGTATTAGCTAATACGTGCGCACGTAATAGTTATTACGTGCGCACGCAGTAGCTAATACGTGCGCTCGGAATAACTATAACTATGGTTCAAAAGATGTAGTTTGAATGCCTAACACCGTGGACCCCAATTAGACTGTTACACGACTACATATAGTTTGGAGGCATGAACGAACTTTTTCAGACAGTCAGACATGACCAAACATAATGTACCCAGATTAGACTGCTCTTTCAAGGGGCAGTCGGATCCGGGTCCCCAATGTTTGCCATTCTGACTACATATAATTTGGAGGCATGAACGAACTTTTTCAGACCGACAGACACGAACTAGCTACTGCGTGCGCACGTAATAACTATTACGTGCGCACGTATTAGCTAATACGTGCGCACGCAATTTAGTATTACGTGCGCACGTATTAGTTATTACGTGCACACGTATTAGTGACTGCGTGCGCACGTAATACTATTGCGTGCGCACGTATTAGCTACTGCGTGCGCACGTAGTATAAAATATATCTTCCATGTCGCTTTTGTGCCACCGTAGAAACAAGACAGGATATAGAAAAATTAAATAATTGAATCTGCCTATTACAATGAAATCAGACAAAAGTAAACAATTCAAATCTGAAGAAGCATTTAAATCATTTAAAATATAAAAGTATGGAAATTGTTTTGAAGAAAACTATCTGTATTTCGACAATGCACTGATCCACATGCATAGCGATTTAACCCTTTGCCGAGCGACCCTGTATCGTAACGAGCATATAGGACAAAGCTTATGAAGAGCAAATAAAAAGATTGTTGAAAAAGGAAAAATGTCAGTAATCGGCATTATTAGTTGCACAGTCAGGTGGCAGGGGACTTGGAAACTTGTTCAGGGCTTTCATTGGTAAATCATGTAGCCCCGAGCCGAAGTACCCCGCCACCTGACCGTACAACGAATTTATTATACTGCAAAGTTTTACCCTTTGAAAGCGCGCTAAGCAAAATTTTCCTGTTTTGTAATCTCACGAATCGAGTATGCTGACTAAATAGAAATTCCCTTCTGTGTGCCCCAATTCAATGAAAACTGACGTCACTGGAAACTGACGTCACTAATACGTGCAGTTTGGTGTATAAACGTGCAGCCTGGTGATCGATCGACGCCGCCATATTGGATGTTGTGTTGCACGTGTAGTGATGTTTACATGGCACTCAAAAGGGAAATTGGCTTTGTTCACATTGTTTTGCAAGGGTACATGATATGGCATGTTAACCAATCAGATCACGAGAAATTTCTTTGTAGTATAATATTTTTTTCCTCCATTACTTAGAAAACATAGCTATATTTTGCGTCTTATTTAAGACAAAGCCTGCTCTCCAAACCACGGTTAATTACGTTGCAAAACAGTATATTTAGTTAGGCCAGGTTTTTACATGTCCTTCTAACAAAGCGGAACGCGTTCCATTTTTTAAACTTAACAACTGAGCTATAAAATTGCAGCCCGGCTTTTAACATTGTCTAATAATCAATGCAGTGGCTTCCAGCCAGTCATTGAATGATCTATTCGAAATATCGGATTGTTCTCACTTCCAATCCGAGCCATGGGAAAGCTTCGCAAGTAGCACACAACAGCTTGTAAATGCTGGGACTCCGAGTTTGAATCTCATTGATGTACCACGTTTGAACCATGCTTGATAAAAACCAATGAGAAAGCCGGTGTAATGCAGAGAAATGACCCTCCCCTACAAAATGACCCATGGGTCATTCACCCTGAGAAAGGGGCCTTCAGAATACATTGGGGGAAAAGGAAAAAATGCTGATTTCCCACAATGTTTTCTACCCTTCACAACACAAATTTCAAATTTTCAGTCACTTTTATTTTGTCGTCTGCAATTTTGCGTGATGGGTCACATATATAAGCTGTCAACGCTTCTCTATCCTATAAACGTCATTACATATAACTCGGTTCATTTCCGTGTTTTCGTTACATGATGTTAAACCCATTACCACACAATCCCTACTTCTGACGCCTGTGAGAAAGAAGCCTTTAGAAAACATTGTGGGAAAAGGAGAAAATGCTGGTAACCAGCATTTTCTCCTTTTCCCACAATGTTTACTACCCTGCAAAAAACAAATTTCAAATTTTCAGTCACTTTTATTTTGTCGTCTGCAAATGCTTTCGATTTAGACAAGCCTAAAATATTGTCGTTTGGTAATGTCTTAAGTCCCCTTTTTCCAGAGCACGTCTAATACATATATTTCAAGTGGGCTACTAAGCTCGTCCTATATTATAACTTATACATGATAAACCGGGATTTGCGCTCGCTGTTTTAGATGTCGGTCGATAAGACATTTATTCTGATCTTCGATTTTACAACAACCGTGTCCCATTTTTTTTGAAACCCTTTCTATCTTATAGGCGAAAACTGGGACTGAACATGTCATGGCATAGATCAAGATAAGACTTCGATTTTACAACAACCGTGTCCCATTCTTTTTTGTAAAAACCCTTTCTTTCTCATAGGCGAGAACAGGGAATGTTGTCACGGCATAGGCTAAGATCAGACTGCACTAAACGTAACGTCTGACCTTGCATATATACCATCTGCTTGTTTTGGTAAACCTTTAACACTTAGGCTGCTTAGCGTGAGTTACTGACCTGTTTACGGACAGTGTAGATCAAGATCAGAATGCACAGAACGTGTAGTCTGATCTTAGATCTGCACTGTCCGACAAGGAAATATTTCCTCCCAAAAAAATAAATTTGAAATGGCAACATTTGGGTTTTTTTTTTTTATTATCGGTTTGGAAGTTATATTTAATTAATTTGGCGAGTTAAGGGTTAAGATTTAAAAAGAAATCTTTCCGAGTTCATGTGAACCGTAATTTTTCTGTCGTTGACAGAGATCGAGTTTACGTGTCCTGACCGCGAAAAAACTAACTGAAAATTGAATATCGAGTGCCCGTTCTTACAAACCATTGTTAAATTTCCAGTCTGGTTCTAAAGATTTCTTTTTCAGTTCAAGAGCATGGGCGGATCCAGAGGAGAGGACCAGGGGTCCGAACCCCCCTGGAATTTTGGCAAAAAAGTGGTTATCGAACTCGTGAAATGGTACTGGTTTGATATTGCACAGCATTTATGTAAAAAACAGTCATAAATTTGAAAAAAAATGTGGAGACTTCCTCATGGTTAGAACTGGAAAAGTTGACATTTCTTGTAAACGGCTTACATCCACTGAAATCCGGAAATCAAAGTATCAAAGTATCATATAATAAGACGAGTACGTTTTCGATGGGACCCCCCCCCCAGAAAAAATATCTGGATCCGCGCATGAAGAGTAACACAATATCTGATATTGGCTAAACCATATGGTTTAGCCAATCAAGAATTGTGTTACTTTTTAAAGGTGAGTACTTAGAATTTTTACATCACACCAAATCAAAACATATATCTATCACTGAAATTTATATGAAAAAAAAAAATACAAATTATTACTTATTATTAAGAATCATAAAATAACCAAAAAAGTTTTTTTGATGTATTCCCTGTAAAGGCTACGTACCCTCTTAAGCTATTTTTAGATTTCGCACGAAAAAAAAAATGCATTGTTGGAATGTTAAGTGACTGACACGTGACTAATGACGCTTAAATTCCATTACATAACAAACATGTAATTATTTTTCATAATATCTTCTTCGGACGCTATGTTCGAAGCTTCGTCTGTGTATTTCCGGTATGTAAATGAGCCAGTTATTCATGTAAAAATAGAACGTGTTTCCCGTTGATGTCGACCTTGGTCGTAGTAAATCTCTAATTTCTCGTGTTGTCGGATGGTTTTGGACTACTGGGGTTTTATAAATGACGATTATAAGGCTTTGGGCGTATAAGGATGATATTTTTGTATTTTTGTAAAATTTTCTTCCCGAATTCTGAAGGGTCACCTTTAAATGTAGGAAAGGTCTAGGCATGCACTTCAAAATAACAAGTGAATGTATACAAACCCTGGCATTTTTTCCTACCTGTACTAATTTGAGAGTAATGCAAACTCTCATTGGGTAAGAAATTATGTTACTTTCGTAATATTAAATAAGTCTATGCATGCAATTAAAAAAAATAATGGTGAAAATACGACTTCCGGCCTATTTGCCCGCCTTGTCTTAATCTGAAAGTAACGCAAATTCGAACTGGCAAAATAATAGTAGTGATAGGGTTTTATTTAACCCTTTTCCTATCAATCCCTGGTTTTTATGACCTTGAGATAGAAGCCTTTTAAAAATATTGTGGAAAAAGGAGACAATGCTGGTAACCAGCATTTTTTAACTTGGACCAATCTAAAATTTTGTCGTTTGGTGAAGGGTTAAACAGTAGACCCAGCAGCTTTACTTCCGAACCTGTAATAAGTCTCAGAATTCGAGTTTGCATTGTTGTTTAACTTGGCTACGGACTGCCTCTTTGCCAGCTTACAAAAAAGAACAGGGGGTTAAATGTAAGGTCGCGTCACACATTTTAACCTCTCCGCGTATCGATGTGGATCTTTATTTCATACGTCACGGCGGATCGATTTACATTTTTATTAGCTAGACACTTGTTAAGAAAGAAACCTTTCAGCTGAACACTTTCGAAGCAAACAATATTGATTGATTGATTGATTGATTGATTTATTGATGGCTCATTTATTCTTTCTCAATGAGTTTATGATTATCATAAATATTCCTTTTTCCCTTTACCCTCTAGTTCTAGTGTACGGCTAGAGAGCTCTACGTGGGATTAGAACTAGGCCAACTCGCGCCTTTATATTCGGTTTTACGTGTCAGTTTTTTCCTCTCAATCGTTGGATCAAATGTACAATTTTGAACATCTTTTTGCCAAGAAAGCTGGCGATGCATGCTGATAATGGTGTATGAAAGCTGTTACAGTCAATGATAGCATAATACCGTCCCATCATAGTTCTAATATTTGTTAGGTCCCCGGATCATTCTTTTCGAAATGTTGTCTTAATCTGGGAGAAGCACTGACCCAAACACGTAGATTAACAAGTTGGTTTCTTTAAAAAAGACCAGCATCAATGTCTTCAAGTAGTTTATTGGCTTTTAATTTCAATACATTTTGGTGCATGTAATCAAACAAGTGAAAAAAAAAAAACCGCCGCGTAAAAAACGTCATATGCTTCACTTGACGGTTATTTAGCCTTCTTGTCGCAATTTCAAGTCGCATGATCTTGTCCAGCAGTGTTCTTTCTCTTTTTTAACGAAATTATACTTATTTTTTTCTTCTGCTTAGATTTATTCACTTAATGAAAACTACAATTATCTTACGGGTCATTTGCAACCATTGGATATCAAGAAGGCCAATAGCCAACGTTGCCTCACATAACCAAGCGGCTGCTGCATAATTATCTGCATGTAATCTGCTGAGATATATACATGTACATGTACATGGTGTGTACCTTCATCTCCCACTAGATGACAGTCTAATTGGAGAGGTCATCAGATCTCCGACAGTGGTGAGTTTAAAAGGCAGACTGCCACAGAATTTGCTGTCTAATTCTCTTTTTTCTAGCGTAATTGTTATGATATAAAGTCTGTTTCGTCATGGTTTTGTAAGTAAAGCGAATTAAAAAAAATCGAAACAGGAAATAAACGTAGTTTATTTTTATAAATGACGAATTTCAGAAAAGATTTAAGTTAGTAATTTGCCATGGCTGCAAATAACCTCTCTAATAATTGTAGTTTTTTTTTTATTTAGCAAATATTCCAAGCAAAAGAAAAAATAAGAAGAATTTCGTTAAACAAGAGGACCATGATGGTACTATATCGCTCACTTGAGTACTAAGCAGTAAAGGTCTACAACGAAAATTCTTCTTTTCCGAAAAGATCATTGTATCGTTTTTTGTAGAAGTCCACTAGAAGATGAAATATCAAAGCTCTACAATTACCAGTTTCACAGAAAAATAATTTTAAAGTTTTCCATCTTTGTTCCTATTTTTCGAATTTGTGACCCCCGAGGCTGGGTCAGTTTGGACCCCAGGGACATCATGTGAACAAACTTGGTAGAGGTCAACTAGCGGATGCTTCATACCAAATATCAAAGCCCTACTCCTTCTTGTTTCAGAGAAGGAGATTTTTAATGTGTTCCTTCTTTGTTCTTATGTTTCAAACTTGTGACCCCGGGGCTGGGTCAGTTTTGACCCCGTGGGCATAATATGAACAATCTTGGTAGAGGTCCAGTAGGAGATGCTACATAATAAATATCAAAGCTCTGCCCCTTCTAGTTTCATAGAAGAAGAATTTTAAAGTTTTCCTTCTTTGTTCCTATGTTTCAAAATTGTGACCCCCGGGGCGGCGCCAGTTTTGACCCCAGGGGCATCAAATGAACAATATTGGTAGAGGTCTACTAGGAGATACTAAATACCAAATATCAAGGCTCTACACCTTCTTGTTTCAGAGAAGTAGAATTTTAAAGTTTTCCTTCTTTGTTCCTATGTTTCAAACTTGTGACCCCCGGGGCGGGGCCAGTCTTTACCGCAGGGACATCATATGAACAACTTCGGTAGAGGTTTACAAGGAGATGCTACATACCAAATATCAAAGCTCTGCACCTTCTAGTTTCAGGGAAGAAGATTTTTAAAATTTTCCTTCTTTGTTCCTATGTTTCAAACTTGTGACCTCCGGGGCGGGGCCAGTTTTGACCCCAGGGGCATCATATGAACAATCTTGGTAGAGGTCCACTAGGAGATGCTACATACCAAATATCAAAGCTCTATGCCTTCTAGTTTCAGAGAAGAAGAATTTTAAAGTTTTCCTTCTATGTTCCTATGTTTCAAACTTGTGACCCCCGGGGCGGGGCCAGTTTTGACCCCAGGGGCATCATATGAACAATCTTGGTAGAGGTCCACTAGGGGATACTACATACCAAATATCAAAGCTCTATGCCTCCTAGTTTCAGAGAAGAAGAGTTTCAAAGATTTTGCTATTTTTTCCTTTTGGTTGCCATGGCAACCACAGTTATGACTGGAATTCAATCTCTTGAACAACTTTAATAGAGCTTCACCCAAGGAGCATCCCTGCAAAGTTTCATCAAGATTGGCCCAGTGGTTTAGGAGGAGAAGATGTTTAAAGAAATTGTGGACGACGCACGACGCTCAACGCACGACGGACGACGGACGACGGACATTGGGCGATCACAAAAGCTCACCATGAGCACTTCGTGCTCAGGTGAGCTAAAAAGAGAAAGGAGACCGCTGGACAAGAACATGGAACTTGAAAACGCGACTGAAGAAGGTCAAATTACAGTCATGTAAAGCATATGAGGTTTTTACGCGGCGCCTTTTTACTTGATTGTTTACATGTACCTGAATTTTTGAAATTGAAAGACAAAAAACTATTTAAAAACATTGATGCTGACCTCTCCTGGCTTTTTTTTTTTTTTAAAGAAGCCAAATTGTTAATCTGGTGGTTAGTTCGAAGCTAGATTGCTGTACTAGTTTGGTCTCACGATTGGTAGGTATCTCTTTGCCTCATAAACAACTTTAGATAAAATTCTTTCATTTACTAGGTACTTTAGGTAAAATTCAATCGCATATGTACAAATTTAGGTAAAATTCAATCGTACATATACTAATTTAGGTAAAATTCAATCGCTTCTTTTACTGGGACGCAAATTTCGGTCACAGAAGTATACCAGCGCAAGAAGTTATAATAGGCAACACTACTCACATTGTTTGTTTTACGTAACTCTGACAAAAAAAAAAACACGAAACGAGATTTACTTGAACTTCATGTCATACTGATTAGCCATGCTCTGCGAAATGGAAGGGGGGGGGTTAAGTGCATCTGCCAAAAAATATCTACCCGGGTTAGTATGCGCATTTCGCGCAGGCTGATTTGTGGAAAAGCATATTTGCTCTTCGTTAATTCCCTGCATGCCAAAGGACCAGTTTAACAAATGATGCATTCAGATTTCAGACGAAATTGGTTTGAGCACGGCAATTTTTTTTAATGAAATTAAAGATCATGCTATATCTGCAGTATTCTACTATCAATGTGTGGTATAGTGTGGCGGAAGTTGGATGGTTTCTTATTGCGCTTTGTTCAGTTCAAAGTGCAAGTTATGAGATCGAATGGAAAGTTATCACTGTTTTACACCAAAATCATGCCTTGTATAAACAATAGTGTATGGTTTAAAAAAATGTAGGAGTTCACAAACAGTTTAGATCAAGATCAGAATGCACAGAACGTGCAGTTTAATCTCTGATCTACGCTGTCCGATCAGAAGATATTTTTCTTAAATAATACTTTTCAAATAGCAAAACATCAGTGTTTTTACTATAAGCTCGACATGTTTAGCTCATTATTTAGCAGGATAAGGGTTTCAACCGTTCAACTCTGTACTAAACGACAAGATTTTGGACTAGTCCAAACTCAAAGCATTTGCAGATGACAAAATAAATGTGAATCAATTTGAAATCTGATTTGAAAAGGGTAGGGAATATTGTAGGAAAAAAGGGAAAAATACTGGCTACCAGCATTTTCTCCTTTTCCCACAATGTTTTCTACTCTTTTTCCACAATGTTTTCTGAAGGCTCCTTTCTCTTGGTAATGAAAGCTGAGAGAGCAAAGTAATTCAAACGCCGTCAATATTGGAACAAAAACCGAAGAATAGAATTTAAGTAGCCTTTAACCATTCACAATACCCGATACCCACTGTTCTATCGATATTTTGACTTTGGTTTAAACTACCTTTACTTTTACATCTATCATAACCAGTTCAAACGTGCACTTTTCAACGAATGGAAATGAGGATTTCTCCAAGCCAAAAAAAACATGTCCAAATAACTAGTGACAGTGCAATTTTTTTAACAACTAAATGATACAGCATCATTTACATATTCCTTTAACCCGGGATTTTTGCAGCTAAATGTAGATCTATATGTAACATGACAAAATATGTCGGGTATGTTACGGGTGAGTTACTGACAACATTACACGATTACAGAAACACCTATAAATACCTGTAGAATAGGAATCAATTTTCAGTGTTCCAGAATCACGTGTAAGTTAAGGTCGATGCAATCTATTTGCTAAACCAGACGACGAAACGGGTAGATTTATGTGTTCTGAACTTAAATAGGGCGGCGATAAGAAGTTCAAACCTCAAATAAACGTCTACATTGATAGATAAGAGCTCTGTGTTATGTGCAGTTTTGTGTTATCTCTGCAAAAATTGACGGTTTCGATCTGTGTCTAGGAAACGGGGCTTGTGACAATCAATTAAATGCACTGTTTTACTGGATGCTTATTACATTGAAAGACGAACATTTTGGATAGATTATAAAGGCCTGACAGATATAAAATTCTAAAGGGGTGCAAATAAAATGGCAGAGTCTAACGGACTAAAATCTAATCGTGTACACGACAATGCTGTATTCGTGATGGACGAAAATGACGCAGAAACCGGTGATGGGTCTCGTCTTCAGGTTAAAGGCGCACCATACAGGTAATCAGTGCTTTAGTTCTGTATTAGTACCAAACAGCTACATGTTTGACTCTTTGCCACTCTAGTGAAATGTAGAATTTTCCTAACTGAAAGCTATTGCAGACGGCGATAAATCTGTTGCAAAATAATAGAGCTTGTCGTTTTTAAGTATAAAAACATCGTTGGATTAGGAGAAAATGCTGGTTACCAGCATTTCTTCTTTTTCCCCACAATGTTTTCGAGACTGAGCACTTCCTCAAGTTCGTTAAAAGTTAGAATTTTCTGTAAAAACCTTATGGACAATATACGGGAAGCTTGGGAGGGGTGGGGTTTGGTACATCATTTTACTTCATGCTTTCCGGTAGGATATCGAAAAATAGCAGTGAAAATATTTTTCGATTTTACACTGGTACCGCCAGTGAAAACATTTCACTGTTTTTTTTTTTCATGCTCTTGTTGCCTAGATTGATTGCGCGTACCTAACAACCAGATGGAAATATGGCGTCATTTACCTTACATTTCTCGCGCTTGACGTATTGTAATGAGTTGCTATGCGGGAGAGGAATAACGGATAAGAACTGTACTGGATTTTGATAAAGCTCCTCCCAAAAAAGCGTTAAAATCAGGAAATAAATAGAATATGTGGTCTTTTTTTTCGGTGAAAGTTCGAAATTTATTTCATCGAGTACACTCCATCGGTAATATTTTCACGAGTGACTGCGACCTTTCACCGAAAAAAGAAAATAAATATCCTCAATTTCTTCTTTTCGTAAGATGTTTTGTGTCTTTTAAATGAAATAATCAATCATTTTAGCCAGAATTAATTCAGAGCTGTCTGCAAGTACTTCCAGTTTGAACAAGTCTTCAAATTTGTCGTATGTTAAAGGGCTTATCAACACCTTGACTCTTGCAGAAAATCCGGCCATGGCGTGATGCATGACGAAGATTAATTTAAGAATAATTAAACTAATATATATAGACATAGATTTGGGAAAGGGGTGGGGCGCTTGAAAAACAGATATTTTGAAATAAATAAACAATATAATAAATAGATAAATAAAAACACGTATACGTTTACTAAATATTGCTTTCGATGGGACTTGAACTCACAAACTTCAAAAGTCACACTCATACTCTTTATATTTATCAAGCTTTAAAAACACTTCCTGAGTTTTCACCAGCCATAACGACACATTGAAACAGACAGCTTATTATTATTTTATTTAAAGGACAGAAAACATCTTTTATAGATTTTTTGTTACTGGAACAGTTTAAAATCTTTTAAAGATATTTTTGAACTCATGGTAGTCCATGTTTCAGATAGAAATATCAGATCATAATTGCCAATCAAAGTTCAAAATTCAGTGTTACTCAGTTGTTCACGTGTAAGACCCTCAACTTTCCATTGCAAACGCTTCACACTATTCATGCCATTGTCCAATTGATTTTCCCCCTATGATGTAGGTTCCCTGTACAGAGCACCATCGATATACATCCGGTCCATCGCTGAATAAGCCTCTTTCTCGCTTTCTCTGGCTTTTTTTCAAAACAGGATATATATGGTCTTTTTCTAGTGTTTACTACGTCTTGAGGCAATTGCTTTGCGATGCCTTCGGGTCTAAGTGAGCTGATCTGCACTGTGACGTACCTTCTGCCTGACCGGATAGTACGCAAATTTAGCCACAATGGGCCATTTTGTGTCCTTATGATAACGTCCGATCCTATGTGCACGATCTAACTTGAAAAAATCGAAAGATCGAAATTTATTTCACTGAGTGAACATCAACGGTAATATTTTCACGATTTGCTGGCGGCGCCACATGTGAAATATTACCGATGATGTTCACTCGATGAAGTAAATTCCGATCTTTCACCGAAAACAAAATCCTATAGACATATTTCGGGACTTTTGTAGTTAAATTTATGGTGCTACCCCTCTCTAAATCTAGATAGATCTTTTTACAGCTCATTGTTAGGTGGTCGATAAGCTCTCTCTTTGTCTTACTCCTACGATTTGTGGCTCTGTGTCAAGCTCCGCCCCTCTTTCAATCTCCGAGCAGAGTTGTCGTTCGTTACTCTCACCATGCATGTCATGTGAATGAACAGGAGTGCAAGAGTCTGAGAGTGCCCCTCTTTGTGTAATTAATGCCGGTGCAATGCAGAGAAATCACCCTCCCGTACAGAATGACCCACGTGTCATTTCTCTGCATAGAGGAATGACCCATGGGTCATTTCTGTATGTACAGGAATGACCCGGGTCATTTCTCTACATAGAATAATGATCCAGGTCATTCCCTTACGTAGAGAAATGACCTCTGAGGCCATTTGTCTACGTCGAATAATGACCCGGGTCATTTTGTAGGGGAGGGTCATTTCTAGAGCTGCATTACACCGGCTGTTTAAGGATCGGCGTCCTTAGCTTTCTGTGTCTGTTTATCACTCATGTATGGTTGTTGAATCATTGTGCTGAGCCCGAGCTTGTAGATCTAGATCTTCTAGGTATTTAGAAATGGCTTTAGGACTTTCTGTCCTAAAATTTAGTGTCAAGCCCTGAGATATAGATCTAGATCTAGATAGAAGTCTCAGCTTACCTCCTGTGACGTGGTAAGATCCGAGAATACCGTTTTGATATGTATGGCTTGCAACAAGCGAAAAAAGCGTTCGGACATTTGCGTATTTTCCGGGTTTTTTTTCTGTTTTGAGCAAGTCTACTAGATCTATATAACACAAAATCATTTGTAGATATCCAAATTCCCCTAAGTTTCGCGTATTGTAAGCTATGTGTGTAACTTGTAAAGTAGGTCTATCACCCCTCACAACGTACGTCAGTGTGACGTCACAGGTAGTGATATCGGACCCTTGTTATAAAGTCAATGTGCGTGTTTGGTAAGAATGTTTTTTTTTTAATCGTTCCTTTAAACGATCTGAAAAAGTCTTTAGACCTCCAAAGCGTACAATGCCTAGGGACTTTGTTGTTTGTCAAGGCTTTTGTTAACTACTTATAATAGTGGAATAGACTTCGACCAACTATTAAAACCCAATCACTTTTTGATATTTGCTCAAAATGTTTGTGCATATAGACATCTGCTTCCTGTCTAAAACATCAGAATATTAAATGTATTCATCTAATGTCTTTGATAAATAGATCTACATGATAGTCTTTGTAGTCCGTTTGTATCTACCCAAGCTAGCCTCATTCTGTCTTCATATCGTACTTACTATTCAATATGGCGGACATAAGTTATGAAAATGTCCAGGTCCGATATCACTTCCTGTGACGTAGGTTGTTACCCTTGTCTATGCCTGTCGAAAAGTACAGGTGCACTGTTTGTGTGCTTTTAAAAAAAACTGACGTCATATATTTGCGTCGTCGTTTTCTGTTTACGTCATGCTTATTGTATAAAATATCATTTTCTACAAGAAAAATCGACTGTTTACATTGGCATTTCCTTCTGTACTGCCGGACACAAAATTTCCAAATAACATCGAAACATGTCTGTTGAAAAATTCGTCCAGATAGATTTGTCCAGGGTTTGGTGAGTAAAAGACAGAAATTACCGACGTTGTTTCAAACGCTTTTCACTCAACTATGATGACAATATTCAGACTTCCTATCGATCGCGATTTAGACCTAGAAACAGATCACGGCAGCAGTCTCTTATTATGCTTCACTCCTCGTTAAAAGTTTAACCTTCGTTGGCTATGAAAGAATTTTGTGAGGAGTACTGTTTAAGGAAACTACAAAAAAGAAAGCATGGACAGTTGCACTGGCCGATGCGACATAACTTATTAACAAATTATGTTGAAAACGGCTTAAAACATCATACAATGAATCAACTGTATGCCTGAAGCAAGAGTTTTCGCCCAAGTGTGAATTGGGCCCAACTCATTGCTGGCAAATCGTTATCGTGCTAAATGAATCAAACTTTCAAGCCAAAATAAAAAAAAACTCGATTGATCAATGCTCTTTCAATTTTTTTTTTACGGGAAAAAAACTCCTTATCGGACAGTGTGGATCCAAGATCAGACTGCACATTCTGTGCAGTCTGATCTTGATCAACACTGTCCGCAATAGGCTATCCTTTTTTCGGCAATAGCGGTCAATTTTTTCATTCTCTACATTCCAAGATCAAGAGCAGATTCTTTACAATCTACTTTTATGGATAAGGTACCCTAATAAGATCCGAGGCTGGATCGAAAGATTGGCCGAGGTGTTCCGAATGCCTAGGTGCTGGACCGATCCACTTTCCTACGCCACAACCGTTACTTTGAATTTAAAACTAAAATAAAGGTTTACTCAATAAAACGCTACCCCGTGCAATTCACTCAGCTATGATCAGCTGTTTAGAGAAATCTGGAGCTAAAGCAGGTCTCATTTCTCCTCAAACGTATTGATAAAAGCTATTTTCAACATTGCTACTTTATATAGCGTAATATTACAGTCTGCCCGCTTTCGGGGCTAGTGATGTGTCATATTAGACAGGTAGAATCTTCGAAGAATATGACATGTGCAGACAACGACGTATAGTTCGGTTAAGACTCGGGTAATCCGGAATCGATCGGCCAAGAGATGATGCCGGTTCTCGAAGTGATTACGGATTACCCGAGTCTTATCTAAATCCATACGATGAAAACCGATGTTACACGAATCCCTTTTGGGTGCCCTATCGTTTACTACACTGTCTGCACACTAGATTGTGATTGGGAGTGTACATCAAAATCAGACTGCACAAAACGTGCACTCAGATCTTGTAATGATCTACACTGTCAGGTAGGGAGATACCATTCCCTAAAATATAAATTTGAAAGAGCAATATTTGGAAGGTGATGACGCCATCACCCTCTTAACACTTTCCCAAACGAAATAATTTTGGACTAGACCAAATTAAAAGCATTTGCAGACGACATTGCAACTCTTGCTGAAAAGATGATTTCTGTCTATGATAGAATAGAAAACATTGTGGGAAAAGGAGAAAATGCTGGTTAATAGCATTTTCTCCTTTTCCAACAATGTTTTCAAAAGGCTACTATTCTTGACTGGTAAAAACCAGGGATTGTTTGGGAAAGGGTTAATGTGTCAACCGACAGACTTTTTCCCAATTACACCTGAGCAGTTTCAAGAAAAATAGGTCCTTATAGATCAGTGAAGAGACACGTCTGTGTTACTTGATGTGGTTTGTTTTTCACTATCGGCTTGAGAGTTTCATATCACTTATTTCGAAGGACAAGGGTTTACTCTTTACCAAACGACAAAATTTTAGACTGTTCCAAATTGAAACCACTCGCAGATGACAAAATAAACGCAAGTCAAAAATTAAAATTTGTTTGCAACAGGTTAGAAAACATTGTGAGAAATGAAGAAAATGCTGGTTACTAGCATTTTCTCCTTTTCCAGCAATGTTTTCAAAACGTTTCTATCTCTGGGTCGTAAAAACCAGGGGTTGTTTGGTAAAGGGTTAACTCTTTGCTGCTCGTCAAAAATGAAGGCTTTGTGACTGAAAGTGTTTGCTGACGACAATTTTAAGTCTAGCTCGAATGATGGCTTTTGTTTTTTGGTATGGTAGAAAACATTGTTGGAAAAGGGGAAAAATGCTGGTTACCAGTATTTTCTCCTTTTTACGCAGTGCCTTTAGGTAACTGAGACAAGATTTTTTTTCTCCCTACAATGACAGCTAGTAAAGTACAAAAGCTATAATTACGTGCTAGGTTGTTTAAACCATTACCACACAATCCCTACTTTTGACGCCCTTAGAAAGAAGCCTTTAGAAAACATTGTGGGAAAAGGAGAAAATGCTGGTTACCAGCATTTTCTCATTTTCCCACATTGTTTTCTACCCTTCACAAAACAAATTTTAAATTTTCACTCACTTTTATTTTTTCGTCTGCAAATGCTTTCAATTTGGATAAACCTAAAATATTGTCGTTTGGTAATGAGTTAGGTAAAAATAACTATTAAAAGTTAAAACATCCTGGATCAACTTATAGATCCGAGATCAGACTCTGCACTTATGGAGGGGAATATCCGCCAAAATTCTATTTGTCTACATGACATTCTTATTTGTGCAAATTACATGCTGATTTGTTTTCTTTCTTACATCTTACTTGTATATTACATCTCATGCGTCATTATTGCTAGTTCATGATTTTGATGCTAATTCTATTTGTCTTCTTTGAGTGTGTATTCCATAAAGTTGTTATTTAGTAATGCGTACTTCTATTCATTTTATCCTTCTTGACAATATGAATTTCATTCATCTTACTTCCTTATTCCGAAAATTCTTTTTGTTTCCTATGTGTGTTTTGCTTATCATTAGAATGCTGCATTCTACTTGTTTGTGCATATTCTGGCGAAAACTAGGCGGTTTTGTGATAATATTGAGGTGAAACTATGTTACGTAGTTGAAATAAGACGAACGAAGTAGTCACTATCAAGAATAGCATTTACATGCATACGGCAAGTCATATTATGATACCAGAGGGCGCTTTTATAATAATAGTTTCTCCCTTTGAGTATGTCATTCTCACGATATGTGTAATTCTCACGATATAATTTTATAGCATATTTTACGAAAGCGCGCGGGATCATTATGCGGGAATTGATGCAATACCGGTCAGTAACCACCGATGTGTTTCCTGACGGTTTCACACCAGTACTGACACAAATTTCTGTCCAAAGCCACTGACTACTTTTCTCAAATGCATCGGAAGTAATACGCGAAAAATCGCTGGAAATAATGTTCTCCGCAATCGGTTATCAGACCCGCAACCTCCAAGTCATGAGTCTGATACGCTAACCACTGAGCTACCCGGCCTGGCTCAGTGCCGCGATACAACTGAAATAATGTTAAAAAGGGTGTTAAACCCTAAGACATATTGGGAAACTCGGGATTCTGTAGCAAAGCGTCTGTTTCTTTCATGTTTTAAAAGTTTCAAAGACTTGAGATAATCTAAGTTCAGTAATGAGCGCCGTGATCGTATAGTAGTAAGTACTTCGCGTTATGGCCGCGACATCTCGCGTTCAAATCCTGGTCACGGCAAATCCGAGTTTGTCGCTGTCTCGGCACAGATGAACAATTTTTTGCAGCCCTTTTAACTCATTACCAAACGACAAAATTTTAAGTTTGTCCAAATCGAAAGCATTTGCAGACGTCAAAATAAAAGTGACTGAAAAGTTGAACTTTGTTTTGTGAAGGGTAGAAAACATTGTGGGAAAAGGAGAAAATGCTGGTTACCAGCATTTTCTCCTTTTCCCACAATGATTTCTAAAGGCTTCCTTCTCAGCGGCATCAAAAGTAGGGGTTGTGTGGTACTGGGTTAGGGTGTTTTACCCCACTTTCAGTACGATTTCAATACTATGACAGCATCGGCTGACTTTGTTGACGATTTTTATTGGTTTTCTCACAAAAGCAATTTCCTCTCTTTCCTCGTTAATGTGCAACAACACACAAATTTAAGCGTTCATGACCCTGAAAAAGAGGGATTTTGAAAACAATGAACAATGTCAGGCAGTACAAGCAGTTTTATTCATTGGCATAAAAAAGGCATTGGGGGAAAAAATCTCAATGACAAAAACCTCACTTTGAATTTAAAATTCCACTCATGTGAGCATAACTATTAACATCAAATGAATCACTATCTGAAAAAAAAAAACATACTTCATGTACAAAAAGTTGGGGATAAAGAGTTAGTAAGTTGCTGGTGAAATCTGTGAAAATTGTTGTACATGTCTGTTCATTGCTAAATACATGTATATCTTTGACTTCTGAACGGAAATATTCAAATTGGAATTCAGGTAACATTTCCTGAATTCCTAAATTAAGTATTCAACCATACTTAATTACCAAATTAAGAAGCATCTTGTTGCTGCTAAAATACATCACAGTCTAAATTCCATATTGCCTATCGACCAATCAATCATCTTATTACGGACAACTTTGTTACCCGGTGTACATAACTTACTTCTACATTTGGTTCAAAATCTGTAACCTTTTACCACACAATACCGACTTTTGACAACCCTGAGAAAGAAAACTTTTGAAAACATTGTGGGAAAAGTTAAAAATGCTGGTCACAAGCATTTTTCTCCTTTTCCTGCAATGTTTTCTACCCTTCACAAAACGAATTTCAAATTTGCAGTCACTTTTATTTTGTCTTCTGCAAATCCTCAATTCGGAAAAAACCTAAAATTTTGTTGTTTGGTTATGAGTTAAGTCGACCACCTAACCAAAGTTGCATGGAAGTTCTATTATTTTCAGTTTGAAAAGGGCATCTCTGCATTGCAGCACAAAATCTGTCTTAATGGTCTTGTATCATTAACAGATGTACTTCATAGTCTGTTTGCAAAATTTCCTGGTCCTCCAATCAGTAAAATAGATAGTAGAATGTTGTATTCACACAATTCCATAGTTCTCTCCATAGTCGCTCAAAACTATAAAGAAAAATAAAACACTGTTTTCACATCAAGATCCTTATATAAATGACTTGTTATTTAACATAAGATGTGGTAACCCAACAGGTTATCATTATTTATCCAAAGTTTCTCAGTTTCATTTTTGCTGAACTCTTTACCAAGCAAACAAAATTTTGGACTGGTCCAAATTGAAAGCAGTTGCAGATGACAAATTCAATTACACAAGTTAGGATGTTTTCTTTGAAAGTTTAGAAACCATGGTGGGAAAAGGAGAAAATGCTTGTTACCACAATCTTTTTCTACCGTTCCCAAATCAGATTACAATATTTGAGTCACATCTATTCTGTCATCTGCAAATGCTTTCCATTTGGACTAGTCCAAAACTTTGTTGTTTGGTAAAGAGTTAACCCATTACCAAACAACAATATTTTAGACTGGTCAAAATTGAAAGCATTTGCAGACGACAAAATAAAAGTGACTGAAAATGTGAAATTTGTTTTGTGAAGGGTAGAAAACATTGTGGGAAAAGGAGAAAATGCTGGTTACCAGCATTTTCTCCTTTTCCCACCATGTTTTCTAAAGGCTTCTTTCTCAGGGGCGTCAAAAGTAGGGATTGTGTGGTAATGGGTTAAGGCATTGCCCATTTTGCAGTTTATGGTACAGCATTCCGGGTCAAATTTCTGTGACCCCTGTACATATTTGATAAAACTTCAAACTATTCTTATAGTCTAACCAATTTCAGTTATAATTACCCTTGATACAATATTCATTCCATTAAGCCCTTTTTGTATTTGTAATTTTGGTTTATATTTTGCATAGAAGTCTCTCTGGATTGGATGAAGACAGACAGATTTTGTATATATTATATTCACATTGGGGAATGCAAGACAGCTAAATCCCTAATACATGTAGCTCACTTTGTACTTCCTGCTGAGATGATTAATAAGAGCACCACTTGTGGGTGCCAACACTGGGCTGTAGTTACTTGACTTTCAGTAAATATTTGAACCTGTAGGGGTCTAATTTTGTCAAAAATATTTTGAATTGTCTACTTTAATGGCATATGTTCTCCTTTTGATAGTTATCACTTATGCCCAGTTTCAAGTAAATACCTTCAATACTCACAGAGATACTACATAATGTAACAAGAGGGCCATTGGCCCTGGAACGCTCACCTTAAGAGTCAATCTCAATTGTGTAAATTTGAACAGAGAAACCTGGGGTGGGGGTGGGGTGGGGAATAGGTCGGCGCGGGGGGTGGGGGGTGGGGGGTGGGTGGGTATGGCCTGTACCGATTTAGATCGAAAAATTTCCGGAGCCCTGCCTTAGACTATAGCTTATGAGTGAAATTCAATTCCTTGAACAACTTTGGTAAAGTTTCACCAAAGGAATATCCCTGCCAAGAGTCATCAAGACTGGCCAAGTGGCTTAGGAGATGATGTTGAAAGAAATTGTTGGCGGACGATGGATGCTGGACTATGGACGACAGACGCCAGACATAGGGCAATCACAATAGCTCACTTTTAGCACTTTGTGCTAAGGTGAGCTAACAAATATCAAAGCTATATGCCTTCCAGTTTCAAAGAAGAATTTTAAATTTTCCTTTTTACACTAAAGTTAATGTTTGTAAACACTAGCTATTAAATAACATGCAATTATAAACAAATACACACCTTTGACTGTGTACACCGAGTCCTGCAATAAATAGTTTGTTTTGGAATCCCCTCATTCTAAGCATATATTCTGCCACATGGACATTTTCACCACCTTATCAGATCAAACTCTGTGTTTCAAACCGTCGGTCTGTGCAGCCTCCAGGAAAGCATTTATCGGTAGGACATTTACTGTTGTTCACTTTTAAAAAGACTGGCATTCTTTGGAATCCACTTATTCCTCCATGAATAAGTTACCATCCACCATCTGAAATCAAAATACATCTGATTCTACTTTATGGAAAAAAAAATGTTTAACCCTTTACCCCATAAGGCATTTCTATGATATCTCTAATTGACTCTAAATAACAGCAAGGATGAAGCCATTTCTTATCTGTATATGACACCTTTTGATAGTGTAGGAAACATAGTGGCAAAAGGTGAAATTGCTCATTACGAGCAATTTCACCTTTAGCCACAATGTTTTCCCAAGGCTTCTACAAGCAATGCGTAGAAATGAGTATCTATGAAGTAAAGTGTTAAGTGAAAGCAGAAAACAATTTTATGTGTGTTGACAAGTACATACCTCTATGAACTCTTAATTTCATGTGTAAATTTTTAACTTTTCCAGGACATTTAAAGCTTCTTTGATTTCCCATTTACAAATCTTTAAAGCTGCATGTGTTGAATTTTATTTATATTACTCCACTGACTTGAAGTCAAGGCAGGAATAGTTCAAACTGCTGAAATGTATGAGCAATCTTGTCTGATACTGTTTTGAAATGCCTTCTTTACTATGTGCTGGGGTATGTGGTATTATGGAACTAAACAAAAAACTCACATGCACATCATAGACATTCTCAACTCTGCAGAATTAAGGATTTAATTAAAAATTAAAAATAAATTGAGCAAATCCCTATGGTATATTGACACAGAGAGGGGTTAGATGTATAAGCACTTCAAACCTGCGTTGCTGTGGAGCTATCTTTACAATGATGTGCTATAAATATAATGTATTTTTCTCTGTGATAGTTATGCAATGTACATTGAGTTTGTACCTGGATGGATGACCAGGCCAATGAATGGATGTTACAATGTAACACTAAAGAGATTGCCAGAAAGTGCTAGGTAGTATTATCTCTGTTTAGCTCTTCTCATTACAAGGTGCCCAAGGGGAGCCTGTGTCTGTTGCCGATTGGTCATTAATTACTAAAGAATGGTTAGAAACATCTCCCTAACTCCAAGGCCAATTATATAATCAACCAGTATTTGCAGAAATGTAACTCTGGAGGTCTTCTTCAAAACATAGTTCACAGAATTGAATTCCTTTAAAAACTCTAAATTTCAAAGAAGTTCACTTTCAAATCTAAACAAAATTGTTTAACCCTTTACCAAACAATCCTTGGTTTTTACAACCCTGGGGTAGAAGCCTTTTGAAAGCATTGTGGCAAAAGGAGAAAATGCTGGTAACCAGCATTTTCTTCTTTTCCCTAAATGTTTTCTACCCTGCTGGAAAGTGGAAACAAATTTCAATTTTTGATTTACCTTTATTTTTTCATCTGCTTTGAATTTGGACTGGTCAAAAAATTTGTTGTTTGGTAAAGGGTTAACCAACTATATTGACCCCTAACAAGCTATGACTTTTTAGACTGGACGAGTTCGATGGTTGTGAACCTCTTTTTCACACAACATGACTCCAAGCCTCATCTATCTTTATCAGAGGCTTTGATCCATTTTCTACAATACTTCTAAATCTAATTCCACTCTTTACCACACAATCCTGACTTTTAACGACCTTGAGAAAGATGCCCTTTGAAAACATTGTGGGAAAAGGAGAAAGTGCTGGTAACCAGCATTTTCTCCTTTTCCTACAATTTTTTCAACCCTTCCAAAAACAAATTTAAGTTTTTCAGTCATGTTTGATATATCCTCTACAAGTGCTTTCAATTTGGACAAGCCTAAAATATTGTCGTTTGGAAATCAGTTGCATGTAAATTAATGTCAAGAGAAGAGATATTAAAGAACAGATAATGATTTATAATAATGTTACTTGTCAGGTTTACCTATAAATTCTGATTTCCATCAATATGCCAAAATGCCTGAGGGCCTCTCATGCTATATGTCCTGCGCTGTACACAGGCAGTCAAGAACAGTCCTCTAGAAAGCACTCTTTCTGGGTCTGCATTTCTGACAGCAATTCTTATTCTGCATTCCTTCAGACAGCGCTCTTCGGCGATCATCATACTGGAAACTGTTAGGTAGCTAATATTGGGATACTCTTGCACTATACTTTTAACCCTTTCATCAAGAGTTCACTGTCCAAAATTTCACTCCGTGTTTCAAATGTTAAAATTGTGATCAGCGAGGTTGTCTCTCAATAGTCCGGTAATCCAGTGATTCGTGTACGTTTACAAATTAGCTGAGACAACTGCACTAGCATTTGTGTAATGATTGATGTTAATTTATTCGAAATATTTAAAACCCTGCCATTCTCTAAGCACTCTGCTATTTGAAGCAATTTCCGAGGGTCCAAGTTTTCATTTTATAAATAAGTGTCTTTGGTTACATCAAATGAAAGATTTACCTAGACACCGGCTACCTCAAAATTGAAGAGTAGATGCTCGGGGATCCATAATTTTTTAACTTGATTATAGATAGAATTGTAAAGAGGACACGGTTATCTCCCCTGCCTAAGAATAGCATTTTGTCCGCTATCCGCCAAAATTATTATTGGTCTAAAGGACAGTTAATTTCTCACAAACATGCACTAAGCACTTGGAAGAATATCAAATTCGATAACGGAGTAGGAAATAACAAGGAAGAGTCAACAATTCATAATAAACACAAACACAATTTAGCCAGTATCAAGTTGCAATAATCATGCAGGCAATAGGAAGATAGAAACATGAAATTGTCACAAAACAGTATGCAGTAGCAATAATGAAATATTAAATACAATATTCATACAAGATGTAAGAAAGAAACAAATGAACTTGTAATAATAACAAATAAGAATGTCATGTAGACAAATAGAATTTTGGCGGATATTCCCCTCCATATGCACTAACCTTTATCTACACTGTAACATCGGAAAAGCACTTGAAGCTTTAGTCACATTCCCCGCTTGTCACAATTCGGCCGATTCCGTACTTATATCCAACCATTCGGTATACCTCGGGTAATCCGGTGGGCAATTTAGATGTAGGTACGGAATCGGCCGAGTTGTGACGCTTGACATTTAAGTTGATCATCAGGGTCATGGAGGTTTGCCGAATGTCAGAATCCCCTGACGTATACGCAGACAGACGATAATTGGTTTTCGTTCTCATTAATATTCATCCCAGTGAGAACACGTATCCGTGCTATATATTTACCATGTAGCTTCGAGGGAAATTTTCAATACGTTTCTCACGATCGCAACCTCCTTGTTAAACTTGGAGAAAATATAAAGGTATCATGCGGTGTTTTAGTTCATTAGTCGACTTGCATGAGACTGAATGACAACGGACGGAAGGCAGCAAAAAATTAAGAGTTTATTTTCCCATAGAAGGAATTTATTCATTGATCTCAACTGTGTACGGAATTGCAGTGATTGAAAGTGTTTATGTATGGTGTGTCAGATGTGAAATTAGTTAAAAATGTGTGCCTATAGAGTCATACATGTATATGTGTGTACTTGCATATGTTTTTATTTTAAATACGTATCACTTAAAAGTCAAGTATTCGATGGCAGTTGAATGCAATTTAATTATTAATAGTCTAGTGTTTTTCCGCTTTTTTTTTTCCCTTTCTCTCTCTGTCTTCAAATCTAAGGAAAAATCAATCATCAATCGAGTGATCAAATCAAAAAGGTGACTTGGTGCAAATGAATATAGTTTTACATGTAAAATAAGCTGCTGTAAATATGGCTTAAGAAATAGTGATGAGTGGCCACGTGAGCAAATAATGTAATAAATTGTGGAATTTTCCCTATAAGTAATCATGATTGATCAATAGAACATTTTATTTTCAGACTATTAGTGGTGATGGGTTAATTCTCGTTTTATGTCATTTCTGATGCTAAACTTGGTAATGTACTACTTGCTGACACGAAGAAGTCCATTCAAAGAATACCTCAAATTTAGAGGGTAGTTTTCATGTTACCAGAGGCAACACATCCTCGGATACCCCGGGGTCTCCCTATTTGCTACACTACATCGACCCCTGGGACAATTGACAAATAAAACTTTGAATCAGCCGCCGAAAATCGATACGAAACGTCATAGCGTACAGTCCACTCGCCCATCACAAAATGATGATGGAACCAATGAAAAGCCAGCATTCGGCCAGCGGTAAAGCGAGGGAAATTCAATTAATTGTCCCAGGGGTCGATGTAGCGTAGCAAATAGGGAGACCCCGGGGTATCCGAGGATGAGGCGACCAGTCAAAAAGTAACATCGCCTTTGGGGACAGTTATCTATAGTAGCTTCTGTCCTTCACTATACCCAAAAGTAACCAGTCTTAGGGAGGTGTCTGCCATGTGGGATTCCAGTGGCAATGATGGATAAACAAAAATCAGATCAGAATCAATATCAATAAAAGCATTCCAGTAAACTGTAGGCGAATTGAAGGTGTTTCCTTGAAAGGACTCTTTGATTAGCTAAGCATTATTTCAAGTAGTTGAGCTTTCTTTAGTATGAGTCTGAATAATAATTTTGTGGCACTCCAGGAAACACATCATTGAAATACCAGAGCTCCATCCAGAGGGAGTGATTTTGATTTCAAACTGAATTTTATTATATCCCTTTACACCATAAGGCATTTCTATGGTATCTCTAATTGACCCTAAATAACAGCAAGGATGAAGCAGTTTCTTAGGTGTATATAATACCTTTTGATAGCATAGAAAATATTGTGACAAAAGGTGAAATTGCTTGTCACGAGCAATTTCACCTTTTGCCAAAATGTTTTCCAAAGGTTCCTACAAGTAATGCGTAGAAATGAGTATCTATGGAGTAAAGGTTGATTAATTATTCTGCGCTAAACCCTATCTTATGGGCACTAATTAGAATTGTCCCATCAAGACCATTTTAACGAGTACCTACAACATAGTGTGTGAAAGAGAAAAAATGGATTTAGAATACAATTACTTGCTCTTATCTGAAGCTTTGATATTACACCAAGCAAGTGGTCCCACGATATGAGTACTTTTTGTGGAAAAAAGGGGCTGAATTATAAGGTAGAATTGTCCTCTGCCATACAGAACATTCACTAATAGCAAAAGGTTTTGACACAGGTAGCATGCTGAGGTAGTTCAGATAACTGTTCTCAAAGGTGATGTTACTTTTTGACTGGTTGCCTCTGGTATGGTACACAGTAAAATGTCCAAATATGAAAAAAAAAGTACCGTAGCGTCTCATTATAAAGACTATATGCTCAGACTGATATGAGTTGAGTTTTTGCAACTATATATATTAACCTATTACCAAACAGCAAAATTTTAACCTGGTCCAAATTGAAAGCATTTGCAGGCGACAGAATAAAAATGACTGAAAATTTGGAATTTGTTTTGTGAAGGGTAGAAAACATTGTTGGAAAAGGAGGAAATGCTGGTTACCAGCATTTTCTCCTTTTCCTACAATGCTTTCTAAAGGCTTCTTTCTCAGGGGCGTCAAAAGTAGGGATTGTGTGGTAATGGGTTAAATCAACTTTTTGCAGAGAAGAATCAGTTAATGAATGTAAAAGGTTAAGAGACAGGACACAAGCACACAGAGGAAAACGAGCACACAACAGAACACGCTGACAAATTGTATACTGACAAATTGTATACTGACAAAGAGAGTGCTTCATCTCTCATGTTATAAATAACAAAAACACTGCTTTAGGCAAAACAATAAAATGTTTCATGGATATGATAATAACTAACGCTGTACTGTCGTAAACTCATAATTACATTAACTCCTGTCAGGGATAACTTACTGTGCTTTAGTGGATGTTGGAGATCAAGATCAGACTGCAAGTAACTAAGTTCATCCAAGATATCCATGATGCTATACCTTTAGGTATTCTGGTTATGATTGAAATGACGACATTTCACCAACATTAGATTTTAGATATGTAAATCATGTCAAAAATATTGCAATATAATGTAATTTTTTTTCTGGAAGTATCTCATATTGTTAGATATGAAAGATCGGCTGACTGCAATTTTTTTTGAAATTATTTTAATCTGTACCATTAGCAAAAGTTAAAAGAGTAGTGCTAAGCAGTGAAAGAGTGTAAGCCTATTTTGCTGGACTTGAAAGGCGTAATTGACTTTCTAAATGTTTATAGACTTACTCTGGACTTATGAGAGTCAACTGCCATTCTTATAGCAATCAAATTACATGGAACTTCCACGTATATATTGACTCTCCAGTTAACTGAATGTTTCAGAAGACTTTCTGTTGTAAATTGAATTTCTCAATGCTTTATAGGGTAAACAGAATTTTACAAGTCCACTGGTTTATGGACTTACAAAATACTGTCTTTGTCAACACAATTTCACCTAAATTTCTGTAATTAATAGAATCACAAAAGACCTTCTGTGTCCATGGAACTTCACAAAACTTTCAGTGATTAGCAGAATTGCTCTAGATTACGCCAAACATTTTGAGATTAAATTAATGGACTGAACTCAAAAGCGTAGAAAGTGATTGACTTGATATATATGTGCATGTCAGTAAACTGAACTATGGAGTTAAATGGAAATGGAAATGCTCATAGCATTGATGTGGACGTGGAACCGGGGGTAACAACACCTTTATGTCGTTTCCGGTAAATTTCTTTGAATAATTCGTGATAACCTTTTACATTAGACATCAACAGCTTTTACAACCTTTATTGAGAATAGTAAAATTAATTGAAAATATTCTGTAAAAAGGAGTAAATGCTCATAACCTTTTAACTCTTTAACAAAGTTTGGACTTGTCCAATTTACATGTATCTGTACACAAAAAATAAATGTTACTCAAAATTTGAGATTCATTTTGAGGGAGGTAGAAAACATTGTGGGGAAAGGAGAAAATGCTGGTAACTAGCATTTTCTCCTTTTCCCACAATGTTTTCTACCCTTCCCATATCAAATTTCGATTCTTCAGTCACATTTATTTTGTCATCTGCAGATGCTTTCAGTTTGGACCAGTCTATAAATTTACCATTTGGTAAAGAGTTAACAAAGTGGTTCTTATACTAAAGGGATTTAGGCAGTTGAATTTTCCAAGAAAAGAGCTCAGCCGCTCTTGTATTTCATGTGTAAATCAGGGTTTCCATCCACCAACCATTCCTTAGAATGCTCTCAATGTACGTCCAAAGATTTTTTCTTCATTTGAAAGTAACACATCGTCTGATTGGCTTAACCATTAAAATTTTGGTCTTAGCCAATCAAAACTTGGAGAGTAAGTCTCAGAACCTCCCTTGGAATGGTTGGTGAATGATAATGGATCCAGGTTCTGTGCCTGAAGTAACTACTCATGCAAATACTATATTTTCAAATGATGTAACGGAATATTACAAATGGTGTCATCTACACCAGGGTCCATACTTACTAACCGTTCCTAAGAGCATTCTAGAGCTTATTCTTTAAGATTTTCTAAATTTGTAAGTAACATAACCTCTGATTGGCTACGTGAAATGGTTAAGCCAAGCAGAAGTTCTGTTTTGAAAATTCTGTATATTAAAGGTGGCCCTTCAGATTTTGGGATGAAAATTTTACAGAAATACAAAAAGAATCATCTTTATACTCCTAAAGCTTTTAATTTTCATTCATAAAAGTTAAAAGGTGGCCCTTCAGATTTTGGGACGAAAATTTTACAGAAATACAAAAAGAACCATCTTTATACTCCCAAAGCCTTTTAATTTTCATTCATAAAAGTTAAAACCCCAGTAGTCGAAAACCATCCAACAACAAGAGAAATTAGAGATTCACTAAAGCCCAGGTTGACACTGACTGGAAACACAGTCTATTTTTACATGAACAACTCGCTCATTTACATACCAGAAATATAGATGAAGCTTCAAACATAGCGTTCGAAAAAGACATTGTGGGAAGTAATTAAGTGTTTGTTATGTGATGGAATTTAAGTGTCATTAATCACATGCCAGTCACTGGACATTCCTGCAATGATCTTTTGATATCTGGTGCAAAATCTGAAAAATATCTTTTGGAGGCTACGCAGCCTTTTGGGGGAACATACACCATCATTTTTTGGGGGGAAATTTTATGATTCTTAATTACTGATGATTTGGATTGTATTTTCACATAAATTTTTGTGACATACATGTATATATTCTTTAATTTGGTGAGATGTGAAAAATGTAAATACCCACCTTTAAAATAGACTGAGAATGTTCTTAAAAGTGGTTGGTGAATACAGACACACATCACATATTTCTGCAAAGTATGTGTCTTGTGAAGATTCATTGAGTGACAACATGATAAATTTTTTGGAATTGATAGTTTGACTTTTTAATCCATTACCACACAATCTCTACTTTTGACGCCCTTAAGAAAGAAGCCTTTTGAAAACACTGTAGGAAAAGGAGAAAATGCTGGAAACCAGCATTTTCTCCTTTTCCCACAGTATTTTCTACCCTTCCAATAACAAATTTCAATTTTTTCAATCACCTTTGTTTTGTCATCTGCAAATGCTTTCAATTTGAACCAGTCTAGAATTTTGTTGTTTGGTAAAGAGTTAAAAGTGGTTGGTGAATACAGACACACATCACATATTTCTGCAAAGCATGTGTCTTGTGAAGATTCATTGAGTGACAACATGATAAATTTTTTGCAATTGATAGTAAGTTTGACTTTTAATTAATTTCAGGAGTCATGGACAGACGAGCTTGGTGGATAATTTTGAGACAGTCACACTGTCCTGGGAAAATATCAATGTACATGTCAACCCCCAAAAGAGGATGTGTTGCAGGGGACCTGACCCATCAGTACCAACAAAACAGGTCCTTCGAAATGGTAAGGGTTCATTACACTTGTCACAATTCAGCTGATTCCGTACTTACATCTGACCATGTCCGTATAACAATTGTTTCCATTTGAACCGTGAATCATGTGATCTTAATATACATGGTGCACCATTGTCAGTCATTTAGCAATGACATAAACAATCTCGATGAAATTATTCATGTCTGTCTATCTGTTGGTGAAAACTTCAATTGGAATTGGTAAACCCACATTAAAAAATGAATGTACAAACTGTTTCTCAATAGAAATATAGTCAGAAAGATTTAAATGTAAAATTGAAACTTTAGTTTCCTTTTTTAACTCATTACCAAATGACAGTATTTTAGGATTGTCCAAATAGAAAGCATTTGCAGACGACAAAATAGAAATGACTGAAAATTTGAAATTTGTTTTGTTAAGGGTAGAAAACATGGTGGGAAAAGGAGAAAATGCTGGTTTCCACAATGTTTCCAGACAAGTCTGATATTTTGAGTCACATCAATTTTGTAGTCTATATGTAAATGCTTTCAGTTTTAAAACTCTGAAATTTAATCATTTCATACAGAGTTAACCCTTTCCCAAACAAGCCCTGAATTTTATGTGTTTGCAGTAAAAGTCTTTTGAAAACACTGTGGGAAAAGGAGAAATTGCTCGTAACGAGCAATTTCTCCTTTTCCCACAGTGTTTTCTACCCTTTTGAGAACTTTCTCCCATTTTCTCAAAATATAAAATTGTCGTCTGCAAACTCTTTCAGTTTGGAAGAGTCCAAACTTTGTTGTTTGGGAAAGGGTTAAATCATTCATTTGAACTTGTATTTTTTATTTCAGTATATGGTCATGTCAAGCCAGGTACGCTGTTAGCAATAATAGGTGCTAGGTATGTATATTTGCAGAACTTTATATAATTAACCTATCCTGTTGTTATCATGACATCTTAATCCCTTATTATTGCTACAGTATCCATTCTCCTCCCACCAGTTATAAGTATTTCGACAATTCTCACAAGGAACAGCATTTAGAGGCTTGGAAATTGTGTTGTGCTAGAAATCAAAGCATTGAAAGTACTTTTTTTAAAAAAGAGTTAAATACCATATCAGTGGACTAAAATCACTGTAAAACTGAGATTTTTACATACTTGCAATAAAAACTCTTTATGAAACAGCAAAATTTTAGGCTAGTCCAAACTGAAAGCATTTGCAGACGACAAGATAAAGTTGACTCAAAAATTGGAATTTGACTTGGCAAGGCTATAAAACATTGTGGGAAAAGAAGAGAATGCTGGTTACCAGCATTTTCTCCTTTTCCTACAATGTTTTCAAAAGCTTTCTTTCTCAGGGTCGTTAAAAGTCTGGATTGTGTGGTAAAGAGTTAATCTTTGATAGGGTAGAATACTTTGTGGGAAAAGGAGAAAGTGCGGGTAACCAGCATTTTCTCCTTTTCCACAAAGTTTTCAACAGGCTAATTCCTCGGGGTTGTTAAAAGTCATCATTGTGTGGTGAAGGGATAATACGAAGTACCTCAGTATATTTGACAGTAAAGATCAAAGATCAGGCTGTTTTCTCTGCAACCTGATTTCAATCAACAACACCTAAGTCTTCATAACTATTTTCTTTAACATGAAGGATATAATTAGGAAAAGCTCAAATTAAATTCATGGGCAATAACTCCATAAATTTGTAGCACAAATTAAATATCAGGATTTATCTTCCTATTCCCTCCAATTCCCCCCCCCCCCCCCCCCCCCCCCCTTATTGCTTTAGAAAACAAATTTTGAAAAGTTCAAATTTTGTTGCCTACTCAACTCTTGTCACAGCCAATGTTGATTTTTATAATCCTTTGCAGACTGAATAAGTCAAGATCAGACTGCATATAGTGTGCAATTGGTTTGTGGTCAACGATATCATCTATCTATTAATTGCTTAACTTTGACCAAAGACATTATCATTTACCAAGGAAAATCCTCTTCTTTACCTGCAAAAAAAAAAATCAACTTTATTCATCTATTGGCAAAATAGTTAACCATTCACCAATTAAGCCTTTACCCCATAAGGCATTTCTATGGTATCTGTAATTGACCCTAAAAAACAGCAAGGATGAAGCCTTTTCTTAGGTGTATATGACACCTTTTGATAGCATAGAAAACATTGTGACAAAAGGTGAAATTGCTCGTCACGAGCAATTTCACCTTTTGCCACAATGTTTTCCAAAGGCTCCTACAAGCAATGCATAGAAATGAGTATCTATGGAGTAAAGGGTAAAACTCCAAATTTCAACAGCTGTTAAAAAAAAACAACAAAGTTTCTGAAAACATTTTTTGGGGGGGAGGGGGGAATGCTGGTTATCAGCATTTTCTTGTGTTTTCTGCCCTTCCATCCAAATATTCTAATATTTGAGTTACATTTGTATTGTCATCTGCAAATCTTTTCAATTTGGATATTCCTATAATTTTTTGTTGGATGAAGAAGTATGAGGTAGATTTAAAAGATGTTACTTGCCTGACTATAAGTTGTTTTTCAAATATTTCAATTTTACAACAGCTGTCACACATGGTATGGACTCAATTTGTCCAGAGCTAAATTTATTTGAGACGGCTTCGTAAGGTCCTTTCAGTGTGTATCTCATATTGGGCAAAATTAAGCTAAGAAAGCTTGATCAATAGCATATATGGCTTTAACCCTTTCCCAAATGACAAACTTTTGGACTAGACCAAATTGAAAGTATTTGCAGTCGACAATTCAACTCTTGCGGAAAAGATGATTTCTGTCTATGATAGGGTAGAAAACATTGTGGGAAAAGGAGAAAATGCTGGTTACCAGCATTTTCTCCTTTTCCCACAATGTTTTCAAAAGGCTTCTATTCCAGACCCGTAAAAACCAGGGATTGTTTGGGAAAGGGTTAATGTAGGGATAGCTAGTTGGAATCTCCTGCTTTGCTATTTCTTTTTGAGGATTAACCCTTTGCTAGATGGGAAAATTTTGGCCTTGTTCCAAATTGAAAGCATTTACAGATGACAATTTCAGTGTTGCTCAAATGGTGTAATTTTTCTTTGATAGAGAAGAAAACATTGTGGGAAAAGGAAAAAATGCTGCTCACCAGTGTTTTCTCCTTTTCCCACAATATTTTCAAAAGGCTGCTTTTCCAGGAGCTTCAGAAATTGTCAGCAAATCAAAGTCAGGACCTTGCCGTTATGAGGCTTACGCTTTACCTCACACTCAGTGACACCACAAATAATTTTTTATTTCAGTATATGATTGCAATTTCTTTAATCAAGTGAAAATGGAAACCACTTGTAAAAATTTAGCCCTGGCTTTTCAGTTGATGAAAAAATTTCAATCACACACCTATAAGCAGACAATTATCTTCTATACATTGTGAAAAAGGGATCGATAAAAGTTACCTCTAACCCTTTACTACACAATGATGACTTTTAACACCCCTGAAGGAGAAAGCTTTTTAAAAAATTATGGGAAAAGGAGAAAATGCTGGTAACCAGCATTTTCTCTTTTTCCCACTATGTTTTCTCCCCTGCTGGAAAAAAAATTCAATTTTTTAGTTACGTTCATCAAATTTGTAGTCTGTAAGTGCTTTGAATTTGGACCAGTCTAAAATTTTGTTATTAGGTAAAGGGTTAAATCATTAAATGTAACAAAATCATTTTCTTCTGTTTTCACAGTGGTTCTGGAAAGACTACACTTCTGAATACACTTACATCACGTAACAACCCAGAGACGATGACGTCAACTGGAGACATTCATGTCAATGGCGTTGATGTTGGTACAGGTATTCGTAACATCTCTGCGTACGTCCAGCAAGATGACATGTTCATAGCTACAATGACAGTGCGTGAACATCTGACATTTAGAGTAAGTCATGTTTCGAAATGCTATGAATCTGAGGAAGAAGCATCTTTGAAAACATAGTGGGAAAAGGAGAAAATGCTGGTAACCAGCATTTTCTCCTTTTCTCACGATGTTTTCTAGCTTGTCTAAGACGAATTCCATAATTTCAGCCACAATAAAATCATGGTCTGCTAGTGCTTTCATAGTTAAGAAGGCTAAGATATGTTGTTTGGTAGTAAGAAGGTTAATTCAGTAAAAATCTTTGGAAATGTTAGGAGTAAGATGCATATGACTTATTGTTTGGTATGTGAATACATTTGAAAACATTGTGACAAAAGAAGATGTTGGGTGTTTCCCTGCATTGGAACCAAATGTAACAGTTCGGACAAATAGCTTCCCAGAGTGTGAATTGAACTTAGGACCTCTAGATCCAGAGGTGAAGGCTCTACAACAGTACTACAAAAGCAAGGCAGTATGAATGTACAAGCTATATATTTATAATTATCTACTCTTATTTGATAGACCACTATGCTACATTACTACCATGTATTATGCACATACATTTAGGGGCAAAATGGGATTTCTCTAAATCCTTAATGCTATAGGAATGATATATTTTCTGATTTGAACTTAATGATAAATCTAGGAGATGGGTTTTGTTACTGTTTACATCCTTTGTTGATAAATGGTTTTTGTTGTTCTTGTTTTCTTTTTAAACAGTTTTAACTGTAAAAATATATCGTTGGTTAACTTCAAAAACCTTGCAACTACAGCTTGTTTCAAGCTGTAGTTACGAGGTTTTTGAAGTAAACCACCGACAATATGTCACCAACCTTAATGTGATAAAATACTCATTCATTGTTGCCAGGCCTTACTGAGAATGGAGAGGCATGTACCCAGAAAGAGACGTTTAGAGCGTGTCAATGAAGTTATACAAGAGCTTGGACTAACAAAATGTGCAGAAAACATTATTGGGAATCCAGGAAGGATCAAAGGTATATCAGGCGGAGAGATGAGACGGTTGTCATTTGCTTCTGAAGTGAGTTATAGGAATATCTTAATCCCAACAGAAATGTTGGGTATTGTTGTCATTATAATCAGTTTGATTCCTTATCACAACTGCAGTGAGTGTAAACCAAGACCAAGGTGCATAGTACTTCCTGTCTGATCTGCGATCAACACTTTTGGAAGATAGCATGACAAAATTGTCTTTTAAAGCTAAAAGACAAAAAGCTGAAAGACAAAAAAATGTTTTGCAATATTCAAGGTGATTTTCCTTAGGCTACAAGGGTTAATGCAATACCAGACCATAAGATTTCATACTCAATGAAATTGAAAACATCTGCATAAGAAAAAAATGTTCAATTCAAATAATGGAAAGAGTAGAAAACACTTTGGAATAACATTAAACTGCTGGTTACTTGCTGGCCTACACCATTTAAGTGACTTTTAGTTTTCAAGTGTAAATTTTTTTGTATCTATTTAGAATTGAAAAGGTTTTTAAATAAGTTTTTAATCAAAAAGAAAAAAGAATCATCTGACACATAATTAATTTGCATATTCATCCAACTATTTGTATTATTTAGATCCTGACAAATCCGCCGCTCTTATTCTGTGATGAGCCGACATCAGGCTTGGATTCCTTCATGGCAGAGAACATAGTACAGACTCTGAAAGGTCTGGCACAGAAAGGGAAGACTGTGTTGTGTACAATCCATCAGCCTTCATCAGAAGTTTTTGCCCTCTTTGGACAGTAAGTTATATGTAAGCCATGCTCTGGGGGAAAAAAAGGCTTAACACATTACCAAACAATCCCTGATTTTTACGGCCCAGAGGAAGAAGCCTACTGAAAACATTGTGGGAAAAGGAGAAAATGCTAGTAAACAGCATTTGCAGACAACAAAATGAAAACGATTCAACAACTAAAATTTGTTTTTTGGAAGGTTAGAAAATTTTGCAGGAAAAGGAGAAATAATGCCTTCTTTTTTAGGGTCGTTAAAAGTTTGGATTGTTCAATAAAGGATAAAAGAACAGTTAGATATTAAACAGTTTCTTTTTATAAGTGTTTACAGGCAAATAAAAAGCTTGTTTTTGACAGACTGTCAACCTTTTACGACATGAAACACTTTAACATTTGTCCATTTTGAAAGCATTTTTAAGAGGAAAAACGAAATATACACAAATGATGATATATTTGTACCAGAAGTAGAAAAAGACATTCTAGGAAAAGGAGAAAATGATGGTTTCTATCATTTTCTTTTTTTCTCACTATGTTCTCAAAAGCCCTATACCTCAGGGTTATTAAAACTTGGGATAGTGTGGCAACAGATTAAATACATGAACTATAGCCCTGTGTGCTACATGAAAAGAGTAAGTGTTGGGAAGGGTTGTAACAATTTTACTCTTGTTTGTGTTTTGCAGTCTACTTGTAATGGCAGAGGGTAGAGTAGCGTACATGGGACCATCCTCAGAAGCTCTGAAATTTTTCGCTGGGTAATTATTTTATCTTGGTATTAACCTTTGCGTCTGTACCAATTAACCCTTTACCCCATAAGGCATTTCTACGGTATCTCTAGTTGACCCTAAATAACAGCAAGCATGAAGCCGTTTCTTATGTGTATATGACACCTTTTGATAGTGTAGAAAACATTGTGGCAAAAGGTGAAATTGCTCGTCACGAGCAATTTCACCTTTTGCCACAATGTTTTCAAAAGGCTCCTGCAAGCAATGCGTAGAAATGAATATCTATGGAGTAAAGGGTTAATGACAAAATTTTCGACTACTCCAAGTTGAAAGCACTTGCAGACAACAAAATAAATGTAACTTTGTTTGTGAAATTTGTTTCCAGCAGGATAGAAAACATTGAGGGAAAAGGAGAAAATGCTGGTTACCAGCATTTTCTCCTTTTCCCCGAATATTTTCAAAAGGCTTCTTCCTCTGGGTCATAAAAAACTAGGGATTGTTTGGTAGAGGAATAATGGCTGAGCCCCCAATAACTCAGTGGATAGCATACAGCACTTGAGAACAAGGGCTTGCTATTTCGGTCACCGGCTCAGTCAATTTCTTGCCAAGGATTGATGATAGTCATTGCATCCAGATTCAATCCTCTCTCGCTGGTGGCCATTGTTTTGATGGTGGTTACGTCGGAAAGCAGCCACTGGCTTGGAATATTGTGTGATGTGCTGGTAAAAGAAACTCTAGGAAAGTTTTGATAGGTTTACTGGTCACTACAATATAACTGAAATAAGGTTGAAAATGGTCTTTAAAAAATAGTACAATCAATTAATTAATCCTCTTGATTTATTCCTTATTATATGTTTAACTCTTTACCACATGAGAAAATTTTACTCTGGTCAAAATTGAAAGTATTTGCAGATGACAAAATGAAGGTGACTGAAATATTGAATTTTTTTCTGGGAAGGGTAGAAAATACTGTGGGAAAAGGAGAAAATGGTGGTTACCAGCATTTTCACCTTTTCCTACAGTGTTTTCAAAAGGTTTCTTTCTCAGGGGTGTCAAAAGTAGGGATTGTGCGGTAAAGGGTTAAGTCTTTTGTTATGATGCCAGAAAGAGTCTTATTTGATTTATTCAGGGTCCCAAGATTTAGAATTAAAACTTGAAAATACTCTTGCTTTCATCACTTGGACCTATAATACATGACCCAAGATTTTAACAACTCTGAGAAAGAACTTTTTTGCTGGAAAAGGAGAAATACAGGCAACCATGATTTTTTCTCCTTTCCCCACAATATTGTCTACCTACTCAAGGACAGGTACTGTTATTTGAAGCCATGTAACTCAGTTGTTAGTGTACCTTGCCGTAAGCACGAAATTTGCTTACGCAGCTTTTGTAAGCAAGCTTTAAATCTGAAAACAAGTTGCACTAAACTGCATAACTAAAGGATTTGATGAAGTTTTTGAACAACTGTACACCACTTCATATTTGCGTATGTGTGTATGTTCAATCCAAAAAAATTGGGATAATTCAGTTGACAGAAGATGTCTCATTTATTTTAGCTTGCCTTTAGATAAAATGCTCTTGTGTGAAAAAGCAAAGAAACATATGATTATTTGTAAATGCACTGAGTCCCAATATATGGCCTAAACTGTGAAAATGGCCTTAAAGGTGGCCCTTCAGAATTTGTGATGAAAATTTTACAAAAATACAAAAATATCATCTTTATACTCCCAAAGCCTTATAATAGTCATTAATAAAACCCTAGGAGTCGAAAACCATCCGACAACACAAGAAATTAGAGATTTACCTAGGCCAAGGTCGACATCGACGGGAAACACGTTCTATTTTTACATAAAACCTCGCTCATTTACATACTGGAAAAACACAGACGAAGCTTCAAACATAGCGTCCGAAGAAGATATTATGAAAAATAATTACATGTTTGCTATGTAATGGAATTTAAGCGTCATTAGTCACATGCCAGTCACTTAGCATTCCCACAATGCATTTTTTTGTTTTTGGCGCGAAGTCTAAAAGTAGCTTAAGAGGCTACGTAGCCTTTTAAGGGAATACCATCAAAAAAAATTTTTTTGGATAATTTTAAGATTCTTAATTACTGATGATATGCATTGTTTTTTCATATAAATTTCAGTGATATATATATTTTTTGATTTGGTGTGATGTGAAATTTCTAAGTACCCACCTTTAACTCTTCACCAAAAAAAAAATTTTTTGGACTGCACCAAATTTAAAGCATCTGCAGACAACAAATTAAATCTTTGTAATATGATGATTTCTGACTTTGATAAGGTACAAAATATTGTGGAAAAGGAGAAAATGCTGGTGTTTTCAGTAGGCTTTTTTCGCAGGGTCGTTCAAAATGGGGATTGTGTGGTAAAGAGTTAAACTCCCATACAAACTATCAAAGGAAATATGATTTGAAAAGCATTTTGCATTTTTGTCTGTAAATTCCTTAATATGAACAGCTCCAAACTTTGGTCATGTGATAAAGTTTTAATTTCTACTATTGTAGAGCTGGTTACCCTTGTCCAACCAACTTTAATCCTGCAGATTTCTATATTCTTACAATGGCAGTGCAGCATGGAATCGAGGACCAATGCAAGGCAAAAATAGAGGTAATGTTATCTTTGGGTATGCTAATTCAGCTCTGTCCATTATAAACCAAAGCATGTGGGCCCAGTTTTACAAAAACACTTCGATCCTTTATTTTACTCAAATCTAGTACTGGTGTTAGGTTCGGTCTTGAGTTGGGTATTTGAAACACATTCAACTTACATTACAAATACAGTAGCAAGATTCTCAAACTCTTGAGTTAACAAAATATTTCAGACACTTTTGAGAAAAATAAAGGGTCTATAGTCAGTTAACAGACTTCATTATTTTGCTCAAAAGAGTCTGAAATATTTTGTCAGGTCAGGATTTGAGAATGTTACTAAAATCTGTTAATGCTAGTGGAATGTGTCTCAAATATCAAACTCAACTTATGTCACAAAATAAGTCCGTCAGCAGATTTGAATGAAATGAGAGACTGAAGAGATGTTATTTATTTCACAAAGTGAAGATGTTCATTGAATCAAAAATCAGACCACATGTACCATGCAATGTGCACTGTATCTACAAGCTATTAACCCGTTACCACACAATCCCTACTTTTGATGCCCCTGAGGAAAAAGCCTTTTGAAAACACTGTAGGAAAAGGAGAAAATGCTGGTAACCAGCATTTTCTCCTTTTCCCACAGTGTTTTCTACCCTTCCTAGAACAAATTTCACTATTTCAGTCACCTTTGTTTTGTCGTCTGCAAATGCTTTCAATTTGAACCAGTCTGAAATTGTGTTGTGTGGTAATGAGTTAATGTCTTCAAAGGTAGTGCAGGATCAATAAACCTCACAATAATTTTGTATTTTAGAGCATCTGTGATACTTTTGAGAACTCGGAGAGCTGTAAAGCATTACGAAGTGAGACAGTGAAGGAATGTGCCAATCCAACCAGAACTGGGGTTATTGTAAGTGTTTTTTTTTTAGTTAGTCTAAACATAGAAGAAATGGGGTTGGACCACAAGTTCTTTCAACTTAGAACCAGTCCTTCCTCTACAATACATTCAGTACAAATTCTACAATGGCATAAGAAACCACACACATGCTCACGCATCACACACACACATACACACAAAGAGAAAGAGAGAGAGAGAATTTATAGGAAACAAGATGGAGACCTCTGTAGAATGTTGATGCTCTAATAGGCAGTAAAAAGTAGAACTGCTACAAAAAGAAACAATTACACAAAAGGCTTGCTATCTCTAATGTATGAGTGAACTGCCTCAAAAAGTAAACAGTTTTGATGGTAACTCAAGTTGGCATTTCCAAACAGTAATTTGTGAACGCTCAAAGGATGAAAAGCTGTACTTGCCCTGAAAAGCGAGGATCTGATATCTGTATAGCGAGAACACTTAATGAAATAATGTTCTGCATTTTCAATTTCATTACGCATTCACACATAGGGTCCAATCTCAAGTGATTTTGGTAGTGTTTTTTCCTTTTACATGAGTTCCCAGTGATAGCTAACTTGAAAGATTACGAGTAAAAACATTAACTTACCAGCAACTTTATGCAAGTATTGCCCATGATCTGAGGAGGTGCCCATCGTTTTGGGGTCACTTAGGTCAAAGGTCAAGGTCACTAAAATAACTTTGTTTGAAAGTCATAGTCTTCAGTGACAAGGTGTTTTGGGGGGGGGGGGGGGGTAAATTTGTCTCATTATCAGCTTTATTTAACTTATTTGGTAAGACAAGGTTTAACCCATTACCACACAATCCCTACTTTTGACGACCCTTTGAAAGAAGCCTTTGGAAAACATTGTGGGAAAAGGAGAAAATGCTGATTACCAGCATTTTCTCCTTTTCCCACAATGTTTTCTACCCTTCACAAAACAAATTTCAAATTTTCATTCACTTTTATTTTGTCGTCTGCAAATGCTTCTGATCTGGTCAAGCCTTGAATATTGCTGTTTGGAAAATGATTTTATAAACTCTTTCAGCACCAACTTTTATTTTGGGATACTACATGCATGGCTCAGTGGTAAAGTGGGGTACTCGTAGTAACCCAGAAACCTTGGGCTCTAGTCACATTGGACCCACCAGGCCCGTCGGAAGGAAATTTCATTTGGTCAGGCCAGTATGGCGAGCGACAAAGCCATGCTGGGGGGGGGGGGGGGGGGGTCCGGGGGCATGCTCCCCTGGAAAAAAAATTTGAAAATAAGACGCCCTCTGGTGCATTCTGGCGCATTTTTTGAGGTTTATATTACGCATTTAAGCCATGCTGGGGGGGGGGGGGGTTCCGGGGGCTTGCTCTCCCGGAAAAATTTTGAAAATAAGACCCTCTCCGGTGCATTCTGGCACATTTTCACCATGACTGAAATGATGTTAAAAGCTGTGTGAAACGCCATTCAATCAATCATTCAATCAACCATCAATAAGTTAAAATTCAATCTCTCTCTGTGTGGCCGTAATTCTAATTTACTGTTATTGAGAAAGATTTTTATCTGGTAGCATTGATTGATTAACCCATTACCACACAGTCCCTACTTTTCACGACCTTGAGAAAGAAGCATTTAGAAAACATTGTGGGAAAAGGAGAAAATGCTGGTTACCAGCATTTTCTCCTTTTCCCACAATGTTTTCTACCTTTCAAAAAAAAATAAATAAAAAAAAAAAAAATATTCAGTCACTTTTAATTTATCGTCTACAAATGGTTCCGATTCGGACAAACCTAAAATTTTGTCGTTTGTTAATGAGTTAAGCCAATAGTACAGATCCAAGATCAGACTGTACCTTGGTCTTATCTTCGTCTATGTCACCTGTAAAAGGCTGCCATTTTCACTTACGTATTCGAAAAGGTTAATCCAGTAATATTTTCTATCCTATGTTTTCAGTTTGAAGAAGCGTTCAGTAGTACCTCAAGGTAAGAAACTTTACAAGTTTAACCCTTTACCACACAATCCCAAGTTTTGATGAGCTTGAGGATTGACCCATTACCACATAATCCCCACTTTTGACGACTCTGAGAAAGAAGCCTTTAGAAAACACTGTGGGGAAAAGAAGAAAATGCTGGTAACCAGTATTTTCTCCTTTTTCCACAATGTTTTCTACCCTGTTAATAAACAATTGCACCATTTGAGCCACATTAAAATTGTTGTCTGCAAATGCTTTCAATTTGGACAAACCTGAAATACCTACATGTATTGTCATTTGGTAGTGAGTTAAGGCTTTTGAAAACATTGAAATCATTGTGGGAAAAGAGGAAATGCTAGTAACTGGGATTTTTAAGTTTTTCCACAAAGACAATTCCTATCATTTAAACCACATTGATTTATTAAATTGTTGTCTACCAATGCTTTCGATTTGAAAAAGGCCAATTTTTTTTCTTTTGGTAAAGAGTTAAGTCATTTTAGTCTTGTCCAAATAGAAAGCATTTGCAGACGACAGATAAATGAGACTGAGATTTGAAATTTGTTTTGTGAAGGGCAGAAAACATTGTGGGAAAAGGAGAAAATGCTGGTAACCAGCATTTTCTCCTTTTCCCACAATGTTCTCTGAAGGCATCTGTCTCAGGGTCATCAAAAGTAGGGATTGTGTGGTAAGGTGTTAATGAAAGGTGTTTTTTGATAGACACACACATGGAACAATCATCAAACACCAGTAGTATGAACTATATTTCACCTGGATAATACTGTGAAATATGTTTTCAAAGTCACGAATATAGCTTTTGGTGATTTTTAAACTCCCACCAATGAAGTACAGTGGGGTATACTGGTTTCACAGTTTCTGTCTGCCTGTTCATCTGCATGTTCATCCATCCATCAATATGGCTGTCAAGCTTTGTGACCTAGCTAGGATACTGAAACTGTATACAGGTGCTGCTTATGACCTACAAAGATGCTCTTGGGTCACACTGTTCATAGTTTTCAAGTGCTGTATGCTATTGCAATAGTTCCAGTTTTCTACAGTCCTCTATGTGCCAAGGTACCCACTTGGCGCAATCACTGTAATCCAACAACAAAATAATGACTTCAAAGGACTCTATTCTATCGCAATATGTTAAGACTAATAGGTCCAAGACCTAGCTTAAACCTTTATCTCTAAATCCCAAGTTTTGATGAGCTACAGGAAAATACTTTTTGGGACATTGTGGGAAAAGAAGAAAATACTGTTAACCAGCATTTTCTCCTTTTCCCACAATGTTTTCTACCTATGACAAATATCTGAACAACATTAATACATTCAGTTTTTATCTTGTTCAAATTTGCCACATGGAAAAGGGTTGAAGATTTAAGATTTTATTTATGTTTTATTTCTATAAGATATGAAGCCCCATGGTATCAACAGTTCAGAGCAGTATTTGGGCGATGTGTCAAAACTGTATTCAGAGAGCCGATGGTATTGCGGGTTCGATTTGGTCAAACATTTGTATGTATAACTTTGTCATTTTTCCTATAGTAAACTCTTTCCCAAACTATTTCCACCTTTTTACCCATTGTGAAAAATCCAAAGTCTGTGTTACAGGTACCCTGAAAAAAAAGCAGATTAATGCTGGTAACCAGCATTTTACTCTTTTTCAGCAATGTTTTCTACTCTTCTGAGCATTTGAGACATTCTTAGCTCAACTATTTTCAATGAAAACTGCAACTTACTGTCATAGCCCTGGCTTTGCATTTGCATCGTCTGCTTGTCTTTGTGCTAAAACCAGTACCATTTTGTAGTATCTTTATTATTACTGTACTCTAGATATGTATTTCAAACTTGAAGACAAGATGTTTTTTAACTATAAAAACGGATACCAGAGTGCTAGATAGAGGGAGTTATTTGGATAACAAAACTGAAAATATCAATTATTCTCCATTAAACCCTATGTTTTGGGTACTCATTAGAATCGTCTCATCGATACGATCCTAATGAGTACCTACAACGTAGAGTTTGGAGGAGAAATAGTGGATTTAGAACACCATAACTCCGTCTTTAGAATTACCTGGAGCTCTGGGATACAGTAGGGATAGGCAACTATCAAATACATGTATCTTTGCCACAGTTATGCCCCAGTTTTGACACAGAATTTCACTTAAAATTAAGCTTCTGAAGCCAGGCATTTTGCACCTCTGTGATGCATTTGTTTTCTTTTTGTCCTCAGTGCCTTCACTGTCTCTTAACCTCTTAACTCTTTACCAAAATTTTAGACTGGTTCAAGTTGAAAGCACTTGCAAAGGACAAAATAATTGTAACTCAAAACTGAAATTTGTTTCCAGCAGAATAGAGACCAGCCTGCATAGCTCAATCGGTAGAGCGTGGGACTTGTGAAAGTGATGTTTCGAGTCACTTGAGGGTGTGGGTTCAATCCCCATAGCTGGCCATCTAAAATTACTAATAGGCTTTTGGATGAGACGTTAAACCAAGGTCCTGTGTGATGGTCCTATACACAGAGCATGTTAAAGAACCAGGCATAACTTAAGATGGATTTCATCCTGTATTCTGCACTATCCCCGGTAACAATACTAACAGCCTTAAGGGGCCTTGCAATGTTTTGTGGCCCTATCAAAGACAGAGTCTGTCATTTGAGCTGCATTTGTATTGTCATCTGCAAAATGGTTTCAATTCAGGAAAGTCTATGTTTTGCTTGAGAGGTAAATAACTACATTTTTCTGATTGTATGAGAAAGGGAAGAAAACATGAAAGAAAAAGAGGACAATGCTGCATACTAGTGTTTTCAGAGGGCCACTTTCACAGGATAGTTCTGACTCAAAGATTGTGTAGTACATGGATAATTATTTATTTATAACTGTAACCTACTTGCAGGTTCTTGCCATTGCTCTTGGGCTGATCTATTTAAGACTGGATTTGGATCAGCAAGGTGTACAGAATATCAATGGAGTGATCTTTCTTTGTATTCTCAACATGTCGTTTTCCAGCATCTTTGGTGTCATTAATGTAAGTATGATGTAATTGTTTCAGTGCAAGAAAAAATAGTCTATTCTGTTGGCAGCAAAAAATACAATTTATCCGTATATCTCCTAATAAAGACTCCCAGAGCTACGCTAAACATACCGGTAGGTAGGGAGCCTTTATTTTGTACCCAATTTGCAATGCAAAAAGTGTGTCCAGCTTTGTATTTCTTTGTGTTTTAGTGATTGTTATGGGGAATTATTAATTAACTTTTAGATATATAGAAGTTAAAGATGGAAACCGGTCCATGCAATACTAGTCACATTTCTTACTTCGTACAGCATACAGGTCGTGACCCGGGCTTAATGTGACTGGTAAACCATATTTTCACTTCTTTTAGGTGGTGATATTAATTCTGGGCCAACAGTTAATTAATAAAAATGTCACTGATCAAGTGATTTCGTATCAGCCCAGTTACAGGTCCTCGGTCAGTCGTATTGGCCATCGACCTTTGGCCTCGGCCCAATACGGCTGGCGTTGGACCTGTAACTGGGCCAATACAAAATCACTTGATTGATAACACTGTAATATAAATCAAATTGGAGGAAACATTCATGACATTAATTTTCCGCTAAGAGCACAGACCGGTAATTTGCACTGTTACATAACGGAAGTCATGTAAAAAATGCTATGAAATACAGAGAACCCAACCACGACTCTGACTGGGCCCATATTTACGACATGTGTCCTAAATACCTTTCGGCAATAACGCGTAAACCAGTTTTATTCTATAAATAAATTACCGGAAAACCGCTTTTATCTGAAATAAACCCTGTAGTTAAAAACGGAACGGTGTTCGTTTGACATTGAAGCAAGAACAGACTTGGAATTATGACGCTTCATTCAACTTCGTAAATTATTTAGATTTTGGAAAGTTGCGTCACCGATGACGCACTGTCATTTATTTTGGGGGTCATTTGAATTAAAATTGCGTCAATGACGCAGGATTTGTGCGTCATGGAAAACCCTGATTTGGAGAAATATGGTACTGAGAGTCAAAAATAGAGAATAATGGTTGCTGTTTTTGATTGGGAAAGTCTATCAGGAATGGAATAAGAATTTTATGTTTGGTGAGCCAAAAGCAAAATGGATGTAACTCCAGAATCTATTCTTTTTATCCTGTTTTTCATTTATAATCCATATCAGTCTATGCTGAATAGTTTGTTCCAAATAGCAATTTTGCAATGGGCTTGACCAAACGACAGTTTTCAGGATTTGTATAATTGAAATCATTTGCAGAGACACCAGAAAATTTTGTTCAGAGATTGGGCTTTATCTTTGAAAGGAAGAAAACACTGTGGGAAAAGCAGAATAATCATGCTTGTCAATATTGTTTTCTGTTTTTCTCACGGTGCTTTTCAAATGACAAACCTCCAGGATCGCTGTTACTTGAAATTGTTTGGTAAAGTAATGACATGCTAGAACTGGCTTGGGTCATTATTATTGACATTGTAGATCAAGATCAGACTGCAACTAATAACAAGTGATATTCCAGCCAGCGCAGCCTTGAAATAGCAATATTTTGTGTGATTTTCCTGGTTACCAGCATTTTCTCCCTTTCTCATAGTGTTTTCAAAAGCCTTCTTATTCAAGTTTGTTAAAATTAGGGATTGTGTGGTAAAGGATAAACTCTTTACCAGACAACAAAATATCAGACTGAGTGAATCACAATGCTTTTAGGACAATAAACTGAATGTACCTAAATTGACAATATATGTCTTTGACAGGATAGAAAAAACTGTGAGAAAAGGAGAAAATGCTGGTTACACACATTTTCTCCCTTTACCGTAATGTTTTAAAAGCCTTCTCACTCAAAGTTGGGATTATGTGGTAAAGGGTTGATATAAATTTGATTTCAGACTTTTCCGATCGAGATCCCGATATTTCTGAGAGAGTATGGTATAGGTCTATACAGAGTGGACATTTATTTCATATCAAAGGTGTTTGCCGAGGTAAGTAACATGCTTTATACAGTCTGATCTTGATCTATACAAGATTAGACTAGGATGTGGCCACAGAGGTTTTAGGTTGAAATTGTGAAATTCAGGCTGAGCTTGTAAATTTATCTAGAAATCTGGCCAGAGGATCGTTTGGTAGAAATTGTAAGATTTGAGCCGTGCTTGTAAATTTATCTAAAAATCCGGCCAAAAAATGTTTAGGTTTAAATTGTAAAATGTGGGCTGCATTTAAAAGTTTTTCTTGAACTTAAATTTTCATGCGGCAAAAATTAATATATCAGTAAGATGGGTTATTCAGTGACTTATAGCTTCTCTTATTTACCGTTTATGCTGCAAATTAAACTTCTTTTTGCCAGACACCGGTACCAGAGTTGGCAACTTATAAGACTCAAGAACAGGGGGTCACAGGTTCGATTCCTGGCTATGATCGAAAATAGTCATTGTGACATGATTAATTCCTCTCTCACTGCTGATAATGTTTCGATGATGGTTTTGTGGAAAAGCAGCCAGTGGCTTCGCAAGAAAATTGTGTAGAGTACTGGTAAAAGAAACTTCAGGAAAGCATGTATGTATGCACAGGCTGCCACGATATAACTGAAATAATATTGAAAAAGGTGTTACTGTTCACATCAAGATTCCTTTGGAGAGGATACAGGTTTAAGCCTTTTACCAAATGACAGAGTTTTGAACATGACAAAATAAAAATAACATTTGAAGGTACAAAGTTTGAATGTACCTCAAATGGGAAAAGTCGTCCAAGAAAAGGTGGAAAACATTGTGGGAAATGGAGAAAATGCTGTTTACCAGCATTTTCTCTATTTCCCTCATTGTTTTTGAAAGCTGTCTTTCTCAGATTCATGAAAATCTGGAATTGTTTGGGAAATCTCTCCAACCCCCCCCCTCCTCCCCCCTTAGCTTTTTACCTTGTCTGAACAGAACAGAAAGCATTTGCTGGGGATGAATTAACTCTTTACCATACGAGAAAATTTTAGACTGGTCAAAATTGAAAGTATTTGCAGACAACAAAATAAAGGTGACTGAAAAATTGAAATTCGTTCTGGGAAGGGTAGAAAACAATGTGGGAAAAGGAGAAAATGCTGGTTACCAGCATTTTCTCCTGTTCCCACATTTTTTTCAAAAGGCTCCTTTCCCGGGGGCATCAAAAGTAAGGATTGTGTGCTAATGGGTGAAAGATTCACAAAAGCGAAAGGTCATCTAGAAAGATTGGAACACATTGTGGGAAAAGGAAAAAATGCAGGTTGCCAGCATTTTCTCCTTTTCACACAATGTTTTCAAAAGGCTTCTTCCTTGGGGCTGTTAAAATTTGGGAATGTGTGGTACAGAGTCGAAAGGATACCTATTTTTACCTTTCAGTTACCTTCCTTTATACTGGTGCCAATTCTGTTTGCCGCTGTTGACTATTGGATGGTTGGTAAGTGGGTTTTTTTAAAGCTTTTATCTCGAAGGTCCTCCATACTAGAATGGATAAAGGGTTTGAAATGCCATCGATGCATGTTGAAAATTTTTGATTTGGCCAAAATTTTACCTTTCATTATGGTTTCCATTGTTACCAGTAACATGTTTCAAATGATCAATTCTTTATCACACAATCCAGACTTTTAATGACCATGAGAAAGAGAGCTTCGGAAAACATTGTGGGAAACGGAGAAAATGCTAGTTACCAGCATTTTCTCATTTTCCCACCATGATTTCTTCCCTATCAAAATCGAATTTTGTCATATGTGTGACCTGCAATTTGTTGTCTGCAAATGCTTTTAGTTTGGAAAAGTCGGAAATTTTGTTGTGTTGTTAAGAGTTAACCTTTGTACCAATAATGGTGTTTTCGAATGATTATCCTTAACCCTTTACTCCATAGATACTCATTTCTATGCATTGCTTGTAGGAGCCTTTGGAAAACATTGTGGCAAAAGGTGAAATTGCTCGTGACAAGCAATTTGACCTTTTGCCACAATGTTTTCAGTGCTATCAAAAGGTGTCATATACACATAAGAAACGGCTTCATCCTTGCTGTTATTGAGGGTCAGTTAGAGATACCATAGAAATGCCTTATGGGGTAGAGGGATAAGAAGGATGTAACAAAGTTTATAGGAGAATGCGTAGAAATTAAGTGTGGGCTTCTTACACTAAAGATTCCAGGTTTGAATCTGATAATAAGTAGGACATTGTTTGGACTTACTCAAATCATAGCATTGGTACAGGTTGAAATTTCCAGTAAGATACAAGTGATAGATCTCTAGAACATGAGGAGAAAATGTTGCTAACCAGCATTTCCTTCTTTTCTCACAATGTTTTCTATGCTGTATACGTCAATTTTCTCCAGCTGAGCCACAATTAACTTGATGTCTGCATACGTTTTAGATTTTGAAATGTCCAACACTTTGTAGTTTGGTAAAATTAGCCTCAGTCATTGTGTTGATGCATTATCCTGATTTTAGAAGGATATTTGCAATTTAGACAAGACTTATAAATGATATTTTTTCATTGTTTTGGTCATTATTTTATTTTTGTTTCAGGGTTATATTCAGATGTCACAGCCTTTCTTGTATTTACGGGAATTCTCATTTTAGTGGCCAACTGTGCAGTGTCTTTTGGTAAGTACACCAGTAGATGTAGGGAAATCTCTGTTGTACAAAATTGCTATAGTGAACAAACGATCATCTGCACATCATACATGCTGTCGCATTAATAGTTTCTGCTGTCAGATGTTTTGATGAACTACCGGTATTATCAATAAATAAAAAAAGTTGTCCTTGAAATTTGTTGGTGTCTATTACAAATTCTAACATGACACACAACTTTGGCTCTACAAACACAGTGCAAGGAAAACATGGTAAAATCTGCGACAATCCATGTATAGAGTGACGTCATTCAATGAGTGAGTTATTCAATGGAACATAATCTTCTTTCGCGTAGAATAGAAATAATCTTCTTTCTGTTGTGGTATATCGTTCAATAAACCACGTTGTGAGTTATGAGGCGCAATGAATAACCCACTCGCCCTCGTGGATTATTTATTGTGCCTCATAACTCACAACTGTGGTTTATTGAACGATATACCACGATAGAAAGAAGATTGTTTCTTAACTGATACTGCCCATTTTATTTGGCTAGTGGTAAAACAGTAAGGTTTCATTATATTGCATTAGCATTGTTGAATGTAAAAGTTTGTTAACTCTTTAGCACACAATCCTGACTTTAAACGACCCTGAGAAAGAAAGCTGTTGAAAAGATTGAAAGAAAGGGAGAAAATGCCAATAACCAGCATTTTTTCGTTTTCCCACAATGTTTTATATCCTTCCCAAATCAGGTTTGAAATTTTATTTCTCAAATAATTTGTTTTCAAATGCTTTGAACTTGGACTAGTCCAAAGTTTTGTCATTTGGTAAAGAGTTAGATATTAATGTAATCATAACTAAGTCTGAATCATTTCCATCATTTTGCAAATATATCATATATAAGAATGACAGACTTGAGTCAAGTCTATGCACATGTTGGAAACTACTGTATAAGTGGAAATTTTTGCGACATGGAAATATTTGTAATTTCCCAAATTTGAAAAATTTGCAAATTTTTCTGTTTGTGTACTTTACCACAAGTATTCCAACAAATGTGTTTAGAATTTGTGAAAATTTCTGTGTGCAAAATGTCAGTCATCGGTAATTCACAAACTTTTCAACATGCATATATTTCCATGTATACGGTATATTTCTGTCAATCAAATAGGTGGAGGGCAAATCTGCACTTTTCTTTTTTAATAGTACATGTACTTCCGTTACACAGTTTATCATTTTTAGCCCCACTGGCCGAAGGCCAGCGGGCTTATGTCATGGCCCGGTGTCCGTCGCGTCCGTGCGTGCGTTAACTTTTATTTCAAACATCTTCTTCTCTGAAACTACCCATCCAATTTTGATGAAACTTTACAGAAATGATCCTGCCATGGTCCTCTTCAGAATTCCTTGAAAGAATTTTATTCCTTCAAAAACTCTGGTTGCCATGGCAACAAAACTGAAAAATATTGAAAATTTTTAAAAATCTTCTTCTCTAAAACCATAAGGCCTAGGGCTACCAAATTTGGTATGTAGCTTTATCTAGTGGACCTCTACCAAGTTTTTTCAAATATTAGCCCTGGGGTCAAAATTGGCCACACCCTGGGGGTCACAAGTTTTATATGGGCTTATATAGGGAAAACTTTAAAATCCTTCTGGTACCTAGCCATAGGGCCTAGGGCTACCAAATTTGGCATATAGCTTTATCTAGTAGACCTCTACCCAGAGTGCCCAAATGATAGCCCAGAGGTCAAATTTGGCCCAGCCCTGGGGGTCACAAGTTTCATATGGGCATATATAGTGAAAACTTTAAAAATCTTTTCGTACCAAGCCATAAGGCCTAGGGCTACTCAATTTTGCATCTAGCTTTATCAAGTGGTTGTCTACCAAAGGTGCCCAAATTGTAGCCCTGGGGTCAAATTTGGCCCTGTCCTGGGGGTCACAAGTTTTACATGGGCTTATATTGGGAATTTTTTAAAAATCTACTTGTACCTAGCTATAAGGCCTAGGGCTACCAAATTTTGCATGTAGCTTTATCTAGTGGGCCTCTACCAGGAGGGCCCAAATTATAGCCTTAGGGTCAAGTTTGTCCCCACACCAGGGGTCACAAGTTTTACATGGGCTTTTGTGATGAAGACTTTCTAAGTCATCTTGTTACTAACCATAATAAAGACTAGGACCACTAAATTTAGCCCTGTCTCATGGATTTTTATGTTTTACAGGGCCTTTTATTGAGAAAACTTTGAAAATCTTCTTGTTTATAACCACACATTCTAGACCTGTATTATTTGGTATGGGGTTTTATATTGTAGACCTCCACCAGGATTCAAGTAATTATAGCTTTGTGGTCAAAACTGGATTTGCCCAGGGGTCACAACTTTTTTGTTGGTTTTTATGGAAAAAAATTGTATGCCCTCAAGTTTGAAACCAGTTGGCCAAATAATGTAATGTTTGGCTTGTAGTGTTTTTAGGAATTAGCCAGTGGAGCGATACAGGGCCATCATGGCCCTCTTGTTTGGAATCAAGACATTGGATGTTTCAGAATTCATGTACAATAAGGACAACAGGCAAACCTGTCCAAAGATACCTAGGTGGAGTCCAACATGTGTAAACCCATTTCCAGACAACCACATTGTAGACTTGTCCAAAATGGAAGCATTTGCAGACGATAAAGTAAATTTTGCGTTGTTTGATAATATATTTGATTCTGTAAGAGTAGAAAAAAAAATCTGATTTTCCCGAAATGTTTTCGAAAGCCTTTTCAACTAGGGTTGTTAAAACCCTTGATTGTTTAGCGAAGAGTTAACTCTCTACCAGATAACAAGATTAATCCATTACCACACATCCCTACTTTTGATGACCCCGAGAAAGAAGCCTTTAGAAACATTGTTGTGGGAAAAGGAGAAAATACTGGTAACCAGCATTTTGTCCTTATCCCACAATGTTTTCTACTCTTCACAAAACAAATTTTAGATTTTCAGTCACTTTTATTTTGTTGTCTGCAAATGCTTTCAAGTTGAACAAGCCTAAAATATTGTTGTTCGGTAATGAGTTAAGACCTGTCCAAATTCAAGGTAGGCTGAGAATAGCCTATATGTTTTGCAAAAGCATTTAACCTCGCTTTCATTGAGCATAGATTGGTTGTACATATACCATCATAATAGTATTTTTTATCCAATCCTATCAGGTTACATGGTGTCCGCTTCAACCAGTGCAGTAAATACAGCTCTTGCCATTACCCCACCACTGATGATACCTTTACTGATGTTTGGTGGTTTCTTTCTCAACTCAGAGTAAGTAATGCTTTTAACCAGTTACCCGCAATCCCGACTATGAATGACCCTGATAGAGGCTATTGAACACATTGTAGGGAAAGGAGGAAAATACTGGTATCCAGCATGTTCTCCTTTCCCTACAATATTTTCTGTCCTAATGAAGACGGAAATCATGATTTCCGGCACATTGAATTACAGTTGCCAACAAAATTAATACTTGCAATTTTGTTCAGTCCATATTTTTGTTGTTTTGGTACAACACAATCCTTAGTTTTAATGACTATAATGAAGAAGGTTCTTGAAAACATTGTTGGAAAAGGAGAAAATGCTGTTAACCAGTATTTTCTCCTTTTCAACAATGTCTTCTGTAATTTCAAGGACGGAAATCATCTTTTAAGCTACATCGAAGTTGTCTTGTTCCGGTGCTTTTGATTTCGACAAATCTGAAATTTCGATATGCAGTAAAGAGTTAAGCTGTGAAAGGCTGTTATATCTTTTGCCAAACAGTCTCAAGTGTTAACAACCCATAAGAATCAAACATTCAAAACCAGCATTTTCTCCTTTTTCCACAATCTTTTCTTCCTGATTGTAATCCAGTCCTATCATTTGGGCCATATTTATTTTGTACTCTACAAATGCCTTCAAAATGTCTAAAATTTTGTTTTTCTTGGAAAGAGTTTAGGGGTGATAGTATTTCATATTTCTCTTTCCTAATTGTTAATTGTGAAAATGTTAATTGCTTTTCAGATCGGTTCCAAACTATTTGATATGGTTGGAATATCTTTCCTGGTTTAAATATGCAAATGAGCTGCTTTCTGTCAACCAATGGCAAAACATCGACCATATAGGTAAACCTGTTTGTCAGCCAATTACGTTCAACCCAGATTGTTTTATAATTATAACGTGAAACTAGTTTTGTAATTTTTCCATCTCACGTTTCTCACTTTCATTGATTGTATGCCAGGTCCGTATTCACCAGTTATTCTTAGATAACATGTACCATTATTATATAAGCTAATTCTAGATTTAGAAAGTGTCACAACTTCTGATTGGCTAAACTGAATGGTGAAGCCAATCAGAAGTTTTGTTACTTTCAAATTTATAAGATTTGCAAGAATAAGACAAAGAATGTTATTAAGAATTGTTGATGAATCCAAATCCTGGGTACCTTTATCAGTACTTGGGTAGTGATGCAGAGAATTCGAAAGGTTGACTCACTCATCATTGGGTTCGAAGCTGGAACCTTTGGTGTGGGTGAAAGACATTCTACCTCTTCTAAACTATTTGTCCCCTTTACAGCTATTATATGCTTTTGATTGATTATCAATGTTGTTTTATGTTGCTTTCAACATTATTTCAGTCATATTACAGCAATACCTCATATTTTTCATGTATTTCCTTGGTTTCACCAGCACAAGGCTAGGGCTCTCAAGTGTCTTGCCTATGGACACTTTAATAAAAAACCCAGTGGATCCAGTGAGGCTCCAACATGGGGCCTCCATGTCATTAGTTCTACACACTTTAACATGAAGCCACACAGTTTCCTCTGCTATAAAATTTGACTACAATGGTCTGTATCCACTAAGCAATTTTGAGAACATTATTAGCTTTATTTTCAAGAATTTTCAAAATTTGAAAGTTACACAACTTGTAACTAGCTAAACTTAATGTATACTTTCTTAAGGTAAGGCCTGTGTAATGGAAAACAGCTGCTCCCACTAAAATATCATCCTGCAAAATTAGCTAGATTCTATAATTAAAAATGAGTGTTATTGAACTACTATTTTAACAGATTCATTTTTAGCTCCACTGGCCGAAGGCCAGCGGGCTTATGTCATGGCCCGTTGTCCGTCGTGCATCCGTCCGTCCGTCCATCCGTGCGTTAACTTTTTCTTTAAACATCTTCTTCTCTGAAACTACCCATCCAATTTTGATGAAACTTCACAGAAATGATCCTGCCATGGTCCTCTTCAGAATTTCTTGAAAGAATTTAATTCCTTCAAAAACTCTGGTTGCCATTGCAACAAAACTGAAAAATTTTGAAAATCTTTGAAAATCTTCTTGTCTGAAACCGTAAGGCCTAGAGCTACCAAATTTGGCATGTAGCTTTATCTAGTGGACCTCTACCAAGTTTCTTCAAATTGTAGCCCTGGGGTCAAAATTGGCCCCGCCCCGGGGGTCACAAGTTTTACATGGGCTTATTTAGGGAGAACTTTAAAACTCCTCTTCTACCTAGGCATAGGGCCTAGGGCTACCAAATTTGGGATGTTGTTTTATTTAGTGGACCTCTACCAAGAGTGTCTAAATTATAGCCCTGGGGTCAAAATTGGCCCCGCCCCAGGGGTAACAAGTTTTACATGGGCTTATAAAGGGAGAACTTCAAAATTCTTCTTCCACCTAGCCATTGGGCCTAGGGCTACCAAATTTGGCATGTAGCTTTATCTAGTGGACCTCTACCAAGGGTTTCCAACTTATAGCCCAGGGGTCAAATTTGGCCCCGCCCCGGGGGGGTAACAAATTTTACATGGGCTTATATAGGGAAAACTTTCAAAATCTTGTCGCACCTAGCTATAAGGACTAGGTCTATCAAATTTTGCATGTAGCTTTATCTAGGGGGTCTCTACCAAGGGTGCCCAAAAGTATAGCCCTGGGGTCAAATTTAGCCCATGTCACAGGGGATCACAAGTTTTGCATTGGCTTATATAGGGAAACTTTAATAATCTACTTGTACATAGCCATAAGGCCTTGGGCTACCAAATTTTGCATGTAGCTTTATCTAATGGGCTTCTACCAAGAGGGCCAAAATTTTAACTTTGGGGGTCAAGTTTGACCCCATCCCAGGGGTCACAAGTTTTACATTGGCTTTATAAACCTGTCTCATGGGTCACATATTTTACAGGGCCTTTCATTGAGCAAACTTGTTTTACAGGGCTTTTTATTGGGCAAGATTCAAAAATCTTCGTGTTTATAACCACACATTCTAGTTTCATATTGTAGGTCTGGGGTCAAAATTGGCTCCATCCAGGGATCACAAGTTTACATGGGCCTCAAGATATAGTCACTTTAATTTATATATATTAATCAAGGGAAATAACTCTGTTTATGAAAGATAAAGTTTGGTACTATTTACCTCCCTTGATTATCAAACCTCATTGATACGTGATTGGTGCTAGACATTAAGTTTTTTGATAGAAAATATTCTGTTTTCAAGTGTTATTCATTTTTTTGATGCTAATAGTTATGCTCACATGAGGTGAATAATAAATTCAGAGTAAGGTTTCTATCATTCAGCTTATTTTTCCAAGGATTTTACCTTTCATGCTAATGAATTAACCTGCTTGTACTGCCTGACAGGGTTCATTGTTTTTGAAGGCCCGCTTTTTCATGGTCATGAACTCTTGAATTTGTGTGGTAAAGGGTTAAAAAGCCAGTGGAGCGATACAGGGCCATCATGGCCCTCTTGTTTCCATTTTTTCCTTCTTTGAATTATCATTTATAAATCTAAAAAACACTATATTCTCTATTCAAAAATAGATAATAATTACCTTCCTTTTCAAAAAACTAACAAATGTATCAAAAAATAATTTCAAGATAGCCATAAACGGAATGTCTGATCCATTAGAAATGTGCAAAAATATTATTTCTACATAAATCCTTATTTATCGTTATTTATCAACCAATTAGAATTTTCACCGGAAGTGCATTACACAGGTCCAACCTTAAGCTATAATCAATGGTTTTAAGAAGAGTAGTTGAATGAAGACCCTGATGTTTTGTGTAGTGTGTTGTAATAGTAACGTTTGGTTAGTTAAAAACAAGTCTTTACTGTAATAATTGGCTGTAACATTCGATTAAATCTGAACCAAAAAACAAAATTTCAGACTAGGCCAAATTGAAAGCAAATGCTGACAACAATTTTAGGTAATCCAAAATGATGAAAATTAGTAATGATAGGGTAGAAAACTGTCAGAAAAGGAGAAAATGCTGGTTACCAGCATTTGCTCCTTTTCCCACTATGTTTTCAAAAGCCTTCTTCCTCAGGGTCATTAAAACCAGATTGTGCAGTAAAGGGTCAAGACGAAATATTTTATTTTAACAGACTGTCCAGCAAGTTCAAATTCCACAAGATGTCTATACAGAGATGGAGGAGCAGTTTTAGACTATCTCAATTACAGCAAGGTCTGTACATCTGTACCCTTTATCCTCTACCAAACCAAAAAAAAAAATTCAGCTCTATCCAAACTGAAAATAATTGCTGATGAAAAAATTAATGTGACTCAGAGATTAAAATTTTTGAAGGGTAGGAAACTGTTGTGGAAAAAGGAGAAAATGCTGGTAACCAGCATTTTCTCCTTTTTCCACGTTGTTTTCTACCCTTCGGAGACAAAGGTTTATTTCCTTTAGATCATCAGCACTCAGGATGGTTTTGTAAAGGATTAACCCCAAACCAAATAGTTTGCTCTACAATATATAAAAAGCTAGCTTTTGAAAACATTGTGCAAAACTGAGAAACCACAGATAACAAGTATTTACTGTACTCCACAATGTTTTCTATCCATTCAAAGACAAGTTCATGCTTTTAGAACTCTATAGAAGAAACCATTTAGGAAAGGGAGATGCTTATTTTCTAATATCTTAGGAATGCAGGGTTCCCACGCAGTCGGGAAAACGGGAAAAAGTCGGGAATTTCGTAAAACCCGTTCCCGGTCTTGAAAAAGTCTTGATTTTTGTTATATCTATGAAAAATCGGGAAAAACCCGGGAAAAGTACGAAACGTTTTGGGTATGAAACAAAAATTTAGGACGATAATAATCCCCGGTCTCCGTCCTCCATTTTTCGGATAAAGGTCCAATATTTTCTGCAATATATATATCATAGACCGTCATTGGTCGAAGAGAGTGAATTTCCCAAATACATTACGGTCTTTTTTTAGGTTCACTGGTCCCGGAATAGGTATTCTAATATTTAAATAAACCGGGATCCAGTGTATTAATTTCGGAGAACTCGGTACTTATCCTAAAATACAATGCAGCTGCGCTTTGTATTTTCCCGGGAACGAGCTGAAGTGAATTAACGTGAAAATGAGCTACAACAGTAAACATTACTGAAAATTTAAATCCATAGGGGTCTGAAAGGTTAACAGACTTTATCTTTATGAAGCCAAGTTATGATTCTCGTCGGGATGAGGTTGTCGAGTCAGAAGAAACTGAAAGTAAGCGCTTGTCTGCAATCATGGATCAAAACACTTCAAGTATTAAATCTAACAATGTTACGATTATTCGTATTTTTAGAAACGTTAAAAGCAGGGATATTGCCCTTTGAAAAGACCGGTTTATTTATTCATGTATTTCAGGTCATGAAAACTGAACAAATAAAGTGAAAGTAAAACATGGTACTTTTGGATTAGGCTTTAGTTTCAATGACTGAAGAGGGAAAAGAACCTCTATTTGAAGGCTTACAGCAAAACTGTTGTGCATTATGATAGTAAATGATATGCAAGGACTTGATTCTGTGTCTCAAATCATAAAGAAAATAATTCCCAATGTTAGAAAAAAACAACACATTTTTAGCTCACCTGAGCACAAAGTGCTCAAGGTGAGCTTTTGTGATCGCCCCATGTCTGTTGTGCATCATCCACAAATTCTTAACATCTTCTCCTCCTAAACCACTGGGCCAATCTTGATGAAACTTGGCAGGGATGTTCCTTATTTAAATCTCTACCAAAGTTGTTCAAGATATTAAATTCCACCCATGGCAACCAAAGAAAAAGAGAGCGAAATCTTTGAAAATCTTCTTCTCTGAAACTAGAAAGCATAGAGCTTTGATAATTGGTATGTAGCATCTCCTAGTATACTTCTACAAAAATTGTCCATATAATGCCCCTGGGGTCAATACTGACCCCACCTCAGGGGTCACAAGTTTGAACATGGGAATAATGAAAGAAAACTTTGAAAAATATTTTTCATTAAAACAAGAAAGGATTGAGCTTTGATATTTGGTATGCAGCATCTGCTATTGGACCTCTACCAAGATTGCTCATATGATTCCCCCAGGGTTCAAACTACCCCTCTAGGGGTTACAAACTTTCATATTTTGTATGTACTATCTTCTAGAGGACCTTTACCAAGTTTGTTCATATGATGCCCCTGGGGTTCAAACTGGCCCTGCCCTGGTGGTCACAAGTTTGAACATGGGAACAAATAAGAAAATTTTAAAATTCTTCTGCTCTGAAACAAGATGGAATTTATGTACATGTATTCCTTATGATGGTCTGCCAATAACAATATTTTACCTTTTTTCATTAAATGTCACATCATGGAAAAAGGGGACTTGGTGTATAATGTCACTGTGGATCAATGTCTCTTTCATTACAGGACAAAATGTAATTAATGTTCATCTTGTTAAGCCAGAGACAATAGTTATTTGATTTTATTTCATGAAACAACATGTTATCCAAATTGGGGACTAAATGTATAATTTCATTCTGGACCAATTACAGTCAGTTGGCCCATCCATTTTCTTCTGTAAGATAGGTCATGGACAAAGGGGTTACCTTTCACATACTGGACTTATCGAGCTCCAATGAATTAGTCAGTAATGTTGTGAGCTGTTAGTCTAGGGTTCCCAGTTTGGCTTGATTACTGTCTCAGTCAACATCCTTTGAAATTTGATAAAAAGTTATAGAGACAAGTCTCATTTGTGTCTTAACAATGAGCGAATGATGTTTTTTAATCTGTCTTTCGACCACCATTTTGACCAGGAAATGCCTCTTAAAGTTAATTCAGTCCCTTACAATACAATCCTGACTTTCAATGACCCCGAAGAAGAAGGGTTTTGAAAGCATTTTGGGAAAAGAAGAAAATGCTTTTTGCACAGTTACATACCCTGTCAGAATTATTTGGCCTTGAACTTCCATATTTGGTATTTATCTTCACTGTAGACCTTTACTACTTAGTACTCAGGTGAATGATATAGGACCATCATGGTCCTTTTATTCTCAATTTGCCTGGTTATGTAGTCTTATAAGGATCTATACTATTTGCCTTCAAATTCTTCATTACTTGTAGAAACTTAGGAACTGTTAGAGAACAGCATGGATCCTTATTAAACTGCCTGTATGGATAGGCTGATCTGAATCTATATTCGGTCATTTGTAGTTTTGTAACTGGCCAAGTAAAGAAATGAAATAACTATCATGCAGTTAGAATGTTCTTTAAATCTTAATTTTTCATTAAAACAAGGAATGTATGAAAGAAAGTAGCATTCAAAAGGTTTTGCATTTCCAGTTTTTCTATTACAAAAAAACCTTGAATTTTAAAAAAAAATCCTGGAAAAAGTCTGGAAAAAGTCTGGAATTTTGCGAGCAGAAAGTTGTGGGAACCCTGGGAATGACAAAGTCAAACATTTCAGACCTTTGAACATACATGTATTTTTCACATGATTTTGGTTTTAAAATTTTATTCTGGTATCTTGAATCTTTCAGTCAGAAAATACTCAAAACTAAAGCCTGGAAAAAATATTAAGTTGTTTTGTCCACAATCAGAAAATTTCATGCAGTTAGTTACATTCTTTCTGAATGAATTTAAAAAACTCCATTTTTTGTAAAGCAGGAAAAGAGAAAGCACAATTCATCACATTTTGAGAATTTTTTCCATTCTTTATTTTCAGGACAATAACTTGTTCAACATAGCCCTTCTTCTAACGTTGCTAGTGGGCTATCGACTCATCTCTTTCATCATCTTATTCATCCGAGCTAGACGATCGAAAGCTTGAACAAAGTAATGATTGGAACAACAGGCAAAGTGTAATTCTGCATGGACAATCTCATTAAAGTTTATCTTCAGCAATAGGGTACAGAAAAGAAGATACTAGAGTTTGTAGATTTGTTCTTTGTAGATAAACCCATAAAGGACCTTTCAGAACTATAACTCATAATCAAACGACAAAAGTTTAGGCTTGCCCAAATCGAAAGCATTTGCAGATGGCAAAATAAAAGTGACTGAAAATTTGAAAATTGTTTTGTGAAGGGCAGAAAACATTGTGGGAAAAGGAGAAAATGCTGGTTACCAGCATCTTCTCCTTTTCCCACAATGATTTCTGAAGGCCTCTTTCTCATGGTCGTCAAAAGTAGGGATTGTATGGTAAAAGGTTTAAGTATATCTTCAGAAACAGTGTACAGAAAAGATACCAGAGTTTGTAGATTTGGTCTATGTAGATAAACCCATAAAGGACTTTTCAGAACTATAGCTCATTATCAAACAACAAAAGTTTAGGTTTGTGCAAGTCAAAAGCATTTGCAGACGAAAAAAGTAAAAAAGAATCTAAAATTGAAATTTGATTTGGAAAGGGTAGAAAACATTGTGGGAAAAGGAGAAAATGCTGGTCAACAGCATTTTCTCCTTTTCCCACAATGTTTTCAAAGGCTTTCTTTCTCAGGGTTGTCAAAAGTTGGGATTGTCTTGTAAAGAGATAATTACTTTTATGGCCAGTGCAGGTCAAGATAAGACTACACAAAAAGTGCAGTCTGATCTCTGTCTGCTTTGTTGAGACAAATCTTTAAAAAAAGGATACTTTTTATTAGCCTTAGGAACAGGGTTTTTGGAAATAATGTGGAAGAAGGAAAAAAAAAAGCTAGTATTAGGCATCTTATCCTCTTTCCACAGTTTTCTTCTCCCTAGTAGACAAAGTCCATTATTTAAGGCACACTGTGCTTTGTCTTCTGCAATTGTGTTCAATATAGGCAGGTCTAAATTACAATTTGTTGAAGAGTTGCATGCTATTGAAAATTTAAGCTATTCTTTATACCCAGGATGATAAAAATCAAACAGTGCCCACAATTTGTGTAAAGAAAATACATAGTTAACCCGTTACCACACAGGAAAATTTTAGACCTATCCAAATTGAAAGCATTTGCAGACGACAATTACAGTGTGGCTCAAATGGTGTAATCTTTCTTTGATGGAGTAGAGAACATAGTGAGAAAAGGAGAAAATGCTGGTTACCAGTATTTTCTCCTTTTCCCACAATGTTTTCTAAATGCTTCTTTCTCAGGGTCGTCAAAAGTAGGGATTGTGTGGTAATGGAATAATTGAAAGCATAGTACATGTATAACATCTACATTAAACATTATATAGCTTGCATCAGACAGAAAAGGGGCATTTGGACTTTTGCATCATCTCGAATCAGCCTGTGCAATTTGCGCAGACTTATCCAAAACAGCACTGTACGACTACATTAGATTTTGTTCTTCAGTAGACTTAAGCAAAACTGAATATTCCATAAAAAATGTAAAGTGTCATTTCAAAGGCACTGCAGGTTGATCTGAGGCAGTACTTTACGCAAATGTCGCAATGCCCCTTTTCATGCGTTGCAGGCTATGTTTGGAGATAGCATGGAGCTAAATACCGGTTATATTCTCCTTTTGCCATAATGTTTTTTATACTTTCACTGACATATTTTATCATTTGAGCCATAGGGTATGTGTGCTCTGCAAATGCCTAAGTATAAGAGCATCTTTGTTAACCCATTACCAAACAACAAAACTTTAGGCTTGTCCAAATCGAATGCATTTGCAGACGACAAAATAAAAGTGATCGAAAATTTTGAAGTTTGTTTTGTGAAGGGTAGAAAACATTGTGGGAAAAGGAGAAAATGCTGGTTACCAGCATTTTCTCCTTTTCCCACAATGTTTTCTAAAGGCTTCTTTCATAGCGTCGTCAAAAGTAGGGATTGTGTGGTAATGGGTTAAGGTCTTAAATACAAAAGAATTAAAACTCACCAGAGAGTGACAGAGAGGAGAGAGTGAGGGAGAGACAAAGAGAGAGACAGAGAGAGATTTCCTAGTGTATTACTTATCACCAAAAGCCATGGGAAAACATTGTGAGAAAAAGGAGAAAATGTTGGTCCTTTTCTCACAATGTTCTCTACCTATTCAAAGCTGAATACTATCATTTGAAAAAAGTTTGAATATTTGTATATTTGTAAGTAAATTTTTAACATATATACAATAAAGGTGAACCTTTATAGTATTTCTGTGATGGATATATTAAATCTTTTCATAAAACAACCAACTTAGATGAGGCAGAATGATTCTTGAACATGCAGAAAATTTACAACACATGTAAAGTTTGATATAGATCAACCTGCAGGGACTATGCAGGCAGACCTGGGTTGATACTACTTGCAGATGCAATTACACCTTTTCACAGAGCATGGCTCAGATTTTTGTAAGATATATGTTAGAAAACATAGGAAACATTGTGACAAAAGGATGAAATGCACATTAGGGAAAAGATAAGGTAGTAGTATACTTACCTTGATGCAATCCATTTTACTGATTTGATGTTGCCAAACAAAAATGTGACGCATCATCCAAGAAGGAACTTTCTGAGAACTGCGAAAAGTGTCAACCCTGGTCAGTCTGCGTGAATTGTGCAGGATGACCAGGGTTGACACTTTTTGCTATAATGACATTTTCTGTATGAAAAGTGGTCATTGTATCTGTTACACAATCATTTTTGAATTATCAACTTAAATAGCCTGCACTATCATTGATCTGTTTTCATCTAATTGATGTACAGATTTCCTAGATGGTCCCTTTTTGCGCGATGGGTCACAAATTTTCAGAACATGAAATGTACTTGACTAACTACATGAACAAATATGTGTATGTAGTATTTATATGTTATACTTGTATAAAATGGAACAGAGAGAGGTTGGCATTTGAGACGATGTTTTAACCCTTTACCACACAATAACAATTTTTAACACCCATGAAAGAGAAAGCTTTTAAAAACATTGTAGGAAAAGGAGAAAATGCTTGTTACCAGCATTTTCTCCTTTTCCCACAATGCTTTCTACCCTATCAAAGAAGAACCATTTGATATGAGCCACATTGAAATTGTCATCTGCAAATGCTTTCAATTCCGACTGGTCTCAGATTTTGCTGTGTGATAGAGGTTTAATAAGTATCGGTATATTAATGGCATCACACAATGGTGATCTGAAAAGTGTAAGAGAGAAATTTCTGTCTTAAGTCTTTACCAAATGACAAAAATATAGGCTGGTCCACATTGAAAGCATTTGCAGAAGACGAAATAAATGTGACTGAAATATTAAAATTTGGTTTGAGAAGGATAGAAAAAATTTTGGGAAAAGGAGAAAATGCTGGTTATCAGCATTTTCAAAAAGTATCTTTCTTAGGGTCGTTAAAAGTCGTGATTGTGTGGTAAAGGGTTAAGTCTTAACTCTTTACCATTCAGCAAAATTTTAAGCTCATCCAAATTGGAAGTATTTGAAGATGAAAAAATAAATGTAGAACAAAGTATGCCAGATGTCTTTGAAAGGGTGGAAAACATTGTGGAAAAAGGAGAAAATGCAGGTGAACAGCATTTTCTCCTTTTCCCACAAAGTATGACACATGTCTTTGAAAGGATGGAAAACATTGTGAAAACAGAAGAAATTGCTGGTGACCAGCATTTTCTCGTTTTTCCGCAATGTTTTCGAAAATCCCTTATCTTGGGTCGTTAAAACTCCAGATTGTGTGTCAACTCTTTACCAAACAACAAAAATTTAGACAGGTCCAAATTCAAAAAAATTGCAGACGACAAATTAAATGTAACTGAAAGGATGATTTTTGTTTTTGAAGGGAAAGAAAACATTGTGGGAAAGGAGAAAATGCTGGTAACCAGCATTTTCTCCTTTACCCATAATATTTTCCAAAGGCTTCTCCCATAGGGTCGTTAAAATTCCAGATTATGTGGTATGGGGAAAAGGGTTAACAACCTTGATTTAGAATGTTTTTGAAAACATCGTAAGAAAAAGAGAAAATACAGGTAATCAGAATGTTTCCCACCTTTTTAACCCTTTACCAAAAGACAAATTTTTAGCCTTGTCCAAATTTAAAGCATTTGCAGACAACAATTCCAGTGTGGCTGAAATGGTGTAATTTTTCTTTAATAGAGTAGAAAACATTGTGGGAAAAGGAGAAGATGCTGGTTACCAGCTATTACCATTTTCTTCTGTTCCTACAATGATTTCTAAGGCTTTTTTTCCAGGAGCATCAAAAGTCGGTATTGTGTGGTAAAGAGTTAATTAGGGTAGTTAAATGCAAATTAGTTGTCACATGCAAATACTTTACATCTGGACAAGTGAAACTTCTTGCTTAGAAAAAGAATAAATGTATAATGCTACATCGAGGACAAGGGAGGTTATTGTGATAAAATCCAGTAATATTATATTTGTTATTGTTTGAAGTTTATTATTTATGGAAATAAAGGAAGGAAATGGAGATGTTTTTTTCATACTGCACAAGTTCCAACTGTCAAAGATCCTCTCAGAATCTATCTGCCTCTTTTAAGCCCAAAAATGGAATGCAGCAGCCCCAAGTTGGTTGTGTGTGTGTGGGAAGGGGGGGGGGGGGCTGTTTAACTTGGGTTTTCATGCTTCTCAGAAAGAGATTTTTGTGAAAACTTTGTTGATAAGGAAAAAATGCTGGTACCCAGCATTTTCTCCTTTTCCCACATTGTTTCCATGAATTCCAGAACAAATGTCCATTTTTAAGTGGCACTACTTTTGTCATCTGCAAAAGCTTCCAGTTTGGAACAGTCTAAAATTTTGTAATTTGGTAAAGGGTTAATCCTATAACAAGCAATGCTTTTTATAATCGACCATAAGGGAGGCTTTTGAAAACATTGACATGTGGGCGCCTATGCCCGGCTACAGTTGCTTCTAGAAAATTTCTATTATGAAAAGGAATAAATATGTCAAAACTTTTTTTGTGGTTACCTGCCCATTAACTCTTTACCAAAGGACAAATCTTTAGACTTGACTATATTCAAAGCATCTGCAGAGAATAAAATTTGATTAAGTCTTCTTAGCATGATTTGTGATTGATAGGGTTGAAAATATTGTAGGAAAAGGAGAAAATGCTGGTTGCAAGTATTTTCTCCTTTTCCCACAATGTTTTCTATAGGCTTCATTCTCACCTTCATATGTCAGTGCTCGGCAGCTTGCTGCAAATGCCTCTGAACAGCATTATCAAAATGCCTTTCAAATAGTTTGATACTTCTTGAGTGCATTAGAACAAAATAATTGTGAGACCATTGTACATTTAATCAGAACAGTTAGAAGAAACTTCAAGTTTCTAGCAGGAATGAAATCGAATTCTTTAAAAGCATCGTTTTTAACAAATGCAAAATACTTTGGATCAATTCATTGATACAATCACGTTGCTAGAGCAACAAATAAACCGTACCTATTGTAAGCCAATCGAAAGCTACTAACATGACGTCATTCGGACCGACTTCCACTTTACAACGCATAAACAACTAACCAGTGGGATTGTACATGTGAATTTAAGATCCCTGGACTAACCAATCGGATAGCTTCTTTGAATGACGTATCGCTGATAGACCTCTTTTGTGATTGGTACTATTAGATCTCAAGCTAGGATTTCAAGTTCAATACCCATGGCAAAAACAATCCCAAATAAAACTTGAAGCCTCAAATGTAGATCAAACCCAAGACTCCTGGCTTACCAACCCTTCTTTTTCCTCATAGATTGGCAAGACAGTACAAAATATGAATTTCTCCTTTTCCCACAATGTTTTCTACCTTACTTTGAAACAAATTTTCAATGTTTGATTTACTTTTGTCATCTTCACATGCTTTCAATTTAGACCAGTCTAAAATTTTGTTTACCAAACAAGAAAATTTTAGACTAGTCCAAATTCGAAAAAGGACCAGATGACAAAATAATTGTGACTGAAAAACTGAAGTTTGGGTTAGGAAGGGTAAAAAATATTGTGGTAAAAGGAAATAATGCTGGTTACCAGCATTTTCTCCTTTTCTGACAATGTTTTTAAAAGTCTTCTTTTTAGGGTCATTAAAAGTGAGCATTGTGTGGTAAAGGGTTAAGACAAATAGTTTCATGTATTTACTCAGTGTCCAAAGCATGCAAGGCTTGGGATTTGTTGTTATTGTCAACCCTCGAATTTTGTACCCCACTTCAAAATTTTAGACTGGCCTAAATTTGAAAGCAAATGAAGATGACAATTTAATTGTTACACAAATTAGAGACTTTTCTTTGAAAGGGTTAAAAACATTGTGGGGGAAAAGTGGAAAATCTTGGTCACCAGCATTTCCTCCCTTTTCAACATTGTTTTTAAACCCTTTTACATAGGTGCGGACATCATAAAAAAAGTATTGTATAGCGTGGTTAAGGGTTAACTGCATGAAATTCTCACTTTCATGAAACCTGCTCTCCCTTTTGTGTCCAGTGTGATGGGGTGGGCTTATCTGGATGAATCTATTTATGTTGAATGGGTTTAAGTCATTCAGTACATTTGACCCTTTACCTTACAACAACAAAAAATAAAACATGTCCAAATTGAAGGTATTTGAAGAAAAATAACTCAAAAGTTTCTCAAATTATGGAAGTTTGCTTTGATAGAATAGAAAACAATGTGGAAAAAGGAGAAAATGCTGGTTACCAGGATTTTCTCCTTTCCCCATAATGTTTTCAAAAGCTTCTTTCTGTTGACTGATAAAATTTATTATTGTAATGTAAAGGAGCATTTTCTCATTTTTCTCACAATGTTTCAAAAAGGCTTCATTCTCATGATCTATAGAATTTACTTTAAAATTTGTTAGGGTTAAGCAGTCAGTCCATTTAACTTGGAAGGTTCCATTTATTATTTTGCAATGCCTGTATATTCATATTAAATTCTGTTCCTGGAACAGTTCACTTTATTGAATAAATCTTTTTCCAATTTCTGAAATGTGGAAGAGTTCATTTATTGTTTATACTTTCAGACTACAAAAAACTTGGACTTGACCAAATTCTAAGCTTTTGACATAAAAAAATGGAAGAGTCCAATATTCAAAGTGAAGTTGGAAGAGTCCATTCTTTCTAAATTTATAGCTTACTCTTCATTGAATTTGGGAGAGTCCATTATAGTTTTTTTTTTTAAGATGGAAGAGTCCATTTTACTTTTTGTCTGATCTAAGTATCCACTGAAATTGGAAGAGTCTATTATTTATTTTCAGGGTTTTTTTAAGATATGGAAGAGTCCATTCTACTTATTTTCTGGGGGTCTCATCATTCATTCAATTTGGAAGAGTCAATTTCATTTTGAACAAGTTTTAGTATAGAAATCTTTGAAATTAGAAGAGTCCATTCTAGCTTTTTTCAATTCCATTGCTTATCGTTGAATTTGGAAGAGTTCATTCCATTTAAATGCATTTTGTCATCATTCTTTGAATTTGGACTAGTCCATTTCATAGAAAAATTTCAGTTCTCTTACAATTTCTCAATTTAGAAGTGTCCATTATTAACTTTAGGTTAATTTTTTTATCTTTCAGGTTGGAAAGTCCATTTTAAGTTTATTCTGTTGACTTGGAATTCATTGAATTTGGAAGGGCCCACTTAATTTTATCTGACATTTTCTTTAAAAATCAAATATTCTGGAAGATTCTATTTAATATATTTCTAGTTCTTTAACAAATCATTGAATTTTGGAAAGTCCATTTCATTAACAAGTGAATTAATTTGGATAAATCCATTCAATCATGTTTAAGACCTCTTACAATTCACTGAAATTGGAAGAGTCCATTTATTTTCAGTGAGCCTATTTTTGTTAAAACTATCCCAGTTGCCTTTTTTTCCGCCTTGAAAAAATGATGTTTTAATTTCTTAGATTTGGATGAGTCTACTTATTCTGGATTTATTTCTCTCTCTCTCTCTCTTTTTTTAACCCTTCTCATAGTAGCTTGTAAAGGTCTGATATTTGGACAAACCATATACTACACTGTAAAATCTTAGACTTGCCCAATTGGAAAGCATGTACTGATGACCCTTTACCACACAATGACTTTTATTACCCATGAAAGAGAAGGCTTCTGAAAACATTGTGAGAAAAGGAGAAAATGCTGGTTGCCAGCATTTTCTCCTTTTCCCAAAATGTTTTCTATCCTATGAAAGAAAAATCTTTTTATACGAACCACATTGAAACTTTCATTAGCAAATGCTTTCAATTCAGACTGGTCTAAAATTTGTTTGTGTGGTAAAGGGTTGAAAATATATATGCTCCAAAGATGAAAAGCTTTCTTGAAATGATGGAAAACATTGTGGGCAAAGGCGAAAATGCTGTTTAACAGATCTCCTTTTCCATCAATGATTTTTAAACCTTCCATCTTGGTTGGAAAAACATTATGATTGTAATGGGTTAGTTCATTTTGGAAAAATAAGACACAGACATAGATTTAAGATATAAACATAGATTTATTTACGATTTGTACATACAGTACCTCATCGGGGTACGGACAAAACCCCCCTAGGACAAAACCCCCCTAGGACAAAACCCCCCTGGACAAAACCCCCATGGACAAAACCCCCACACCCTTAAGTGAAAAGTGGACAAAACCCCCCTGGTTGTAAAAAATAATTAATTCGTATAAGTTAAATTGATTTTTTAAGTTTTTTTTTTTCTTAAAATTGTGTTTATGACCAAAAATGTGTTTTTAAAAAAATTTTTTTTCTTTATGACCAGAAATGTGTTTTAAAAAAAAATTTTTTTTTTTCTTTATGACCAGAAATGTGTTTTTTAAAAAAATTTTTTTTCTTATTTTTTTTTCTTTATGACTGTGCATTTAGAATATTTTGTGATCGTCTCAAAAGACTTTGAGTCACTACCTATCTACAGAGCGCATAGTGATGAATTTGGTCAGACTGCGCATGCCCAGGCTGATTTGACGCATATGTATAACAATTGGAAACGCCACGCACAGGCTCTAATACATTATATGGTTACATGGTATTTTACTACTGAAATTCATGGTGTTGTTTGATGAGCTTCATTTGCGTATTATAAAATTTTTGAATTAGACCAATTCGGTGTGTTTTCTTTTCCACGTCACTAGCCGTACATATTGTTGACCCCCTTTTGGAAAGTGGTATGAGAAAGAAAAAAAAAATGCTTGCCATAAGCAGCAATTTCTTTTTTCCCACACTGATTTCTATCCAACACTATGTACTTTTTCAAATCTCATCCACTTTCTATTTTCTTATGCAACTACTTTCAATATTTGGTGTTACAAAATTTTGTCCTCTGACCACCCATATACCAAGTTAAAAGTTCAGTTTTCCTATTGCAAGTACAATGAAAATTTATTCCATTTTGTCTAAACCTGTTTAAGAAATAAAGTAAAAAGGCAAAAAATATGGAAAGCATGAAAAAATATGAGCTGTTTATATGCTTTTTATATATGATGGGGGTTTTGTCCTAGGGGGGTTTTATCCTAGGGGGGTTTTGTCCTAGGGGGGTTTTGTCCAGGGGGGGTTTGTCCTAGGGGGGGTTTGTCCTAGGGGGGTTTTGTCCTACACTCACCTCATCATGACAATACAACAATGACACATTTCATTGTTTTCTTTGCATTGGTGTTTATTTTAGAATGTGAGTGAATGTCAAATGTTTGTTGGGCCAGTCCAAATATTTTCCCTTTATACCTTCACCACACAATACCAGATTTTAACAATATCGAAAAAGAAGACTATGGAAACTATTGTGGGAAAAGGAATAAATGCTGCATATTCTCCATTTTCCCAAAATATTTTTTCCCCTCAGCGACTGAATTTCAATGTTTGATTCATGTTAATTTTGTTACTGCACGTGCTTTGAGTTTGGACAGGTCCATAATGTTGTCTTCTAAGAAAGATATATCTGTGTATACATGTATTGGATAGGCCAATTTGATTATTGTGTGCCTGACAAAATATTGTGACATGCTTGCAGTTTGCATTTTTCGTATTCCCACAATATTTCCAAAAGAATTAAAAAAATTACGTCTGCACCTCTCACAACATTTTCTTTCTCTCAGTGACTAAATTTCAGTGTTAGATTCATGTTCACTCTGTCATGTGGAAGCTCTTTGAGTTTGGATGGGTCCATAATTTTGTTGTCTGATAGTGATATAATTTTAACCCTTTACCAAACGACAAAGTTATAGACTGGTCAAAATTGAAAGCGCTTTCAGACAAGAAAATAAACATGACTAAAAAATTGAAATTTGTTTCCAGCAGGGTAGAAAACATTGTGGGTAAAGGAGAACATTTTCTCCTTTTCCCACAATGTTTTTAAAAGGATTCTATCTCTAGGTCGCAAAAGCCAGGGATTGTTTCGGAAAGGGTTAAGATGTTGGATAGGCAGGTGATCTGCATTTTTCCCTTTTCCCACTATGTTTTAAAGGTGGGTATTTAGAATTTTTACATCTCACCAAATTAAAGAATATATATGTCACTGAAATTTATATGAAAAAATAAAACAAATCATCGATAATTCAGACTCATAAAATTACAAAAAAAAATTTGATGGTATTCCCTTAAAAGGCTATGTAGCCTCTTAAGATAATTATTTAGATTTCGCGCCAAAAATCAATAAAGCATTGTGGGAATGTCAAGTGACTAACATGCGACTTATAATGCTTAAATTCCATGACATAACAAACATGTAATAATTATTTTCCATCATGTCTTCTTCGGACGATATGTTTGAAACTCGAAACTTATATGAAAAAATAAAACAAATCATCAATAATTAAGAATCATAAAATTACAAAAAAAAATTTGATGGTATTCCCTTAAAAGGCTACGTAGCCTCTTGAGATATATTTAGATTTCGCACCAAAAATCAATAAAGCATTGTGGGAATGTCAAGTGACTGACATGTGACTTATAATGCTTAAATTCCATGACATAACAAACATGTAATAATTATTTTCCATCATGTCTTTTTCGGACGATATGTTTGAAACTTCGTCTGTGTATTCCTGTATGTGAAGGAGAGAATTGATCATCTAAAAATAGAACGTGTCTCCTGTTGGTGTCAACCTGGGCCGGAGAAAATCTCAAATTTCTCATGTTGTCGGATGGTTTTCGACTACTGGGGTTAATATTGGCCCTCAACCTCGAAATCTGCCCTCGGGCTAAAGCCCTCGGGGCAGATACCAAGGTGGCGGGCCGATAGCACTCTCCGGCCCTCATCAGCCGTGTAATAACCTCTAACTACGCTACTCTACCCTTGGCGAATTGAGCATGATTTCGACAATCACCCGATACGCATTTTCATTGGTTGCAGCTAGTTCTAACTGCATCAAATCAAATTACTCGACGCATTTCATCTTACGTAAAAACAGAACAGGGTCACCATAAAAATAGAAGGTAAACATGAATACCTCCGAGGATGTGAACAGGATCTGTAATGATTTATTACCAAAGAAAACATAGACAAACATACTGGTTACCAGCATTTTTTCCTTTTCTCACAATGTTTTCTACCCTTCACAAAACAAATTTCAAATTTTCAGTCGATTTATTTTGTCATTTGCAAATGCTTTCGATTTGGACAAACCTAAAATTTTGTCGTATAGGTAATGGGTTAAACTAGTTTTGAAATTAAGTTTTCCCTCAGCGATTAATTCTTTACCAAACGACAAAATCTTAGACTGGTCCAAATTGAAAGCATTTGCAAAAGTCAAAATAAAAGTGAATGAAAATTTGAAATTTCTAGTGAGAAGGGAAGAAAACATTGTAGGAAAAGGAGAAAATGCTGGTTACCAGTATTTTCTCCTTTTCCCACAGTGTTTTCAAAAGGCTTCTTTCTTAGGATCGTTAAAAGTCGGGATTGTGTGGTAGAGGGTTAAAACTTGGACAACGACAGATTGTCATCTTCATGTTACTTTCCACACCCAAACTCTTTCCAAAACAAGCCCTGGTTTTTACGTGTCTGCAGTACAAGTCTTTAGAAAACTACTCCTTTTCCAACAGCGTTTTCTAGCCCATAAGAAAACTTTCTGTCATTCTCATCAAATTCAAAATTGACATCTGCAAACACTTTGAGTTTGGGACAGTCTAAAATTTGTCATTTGGAATGAATGAATGAATGTTGTTTTATGGCGCATCGACAACTTTGGTCATTTAGCGCGCATATCTATGTTAAAAGATAATAAACGTGGAGTTGTTTAAACTGAATAAAGTTTGAATGACAATAAAAGAATTGAATTAAGAAAATTTAATGCATAAAGGGCATCATCGAATCACAGGGCAATCCCTATATACTCAAATGTTTTAAATGATAAGAACTGAATTAAGAAGAATGCATAAAGGGCATTATTGAGTTACAGGGCAATCCCTATATACTCAAAAGTTTTAAATGATAAGATTTAAGAAAGTAATAAAAAGGTTTAAACTCAATGTTGGTTTGATAAAAAGAAGTTTTTTAAATGAAAAAGAAATATGTGTCATTTATAATGTGCATAAAATATGATATTGAGTGGCTGGGCATTCCCTGCCTACTCAACAGTTTTAGATTAAAAGGCAAGACCGATAATATTGTTTTTCCTTGGAAAAGAGGTTAAAACTGGTAAAGATTGGAGCCTCCAATGGGATCAAATACTCCCATTAAAGAGGTCCTGTCTCCAATGAGATAAGATGCCCCCAAGAGGGCTAATCCTCCCATTAAGGAGATGCAAACTGAATATTAATGAAGTAAAGAATGCTGTAAAAAGATGGGTAAGAAACTCCAGAGTAAATATCACAGTTTATTGTAAATGCCAATCTCCTTTATGAAAGCGATAATAGATTCAACGCTGACAGAATCAAAAAGATTTTTCAAACTATCAACGTTGAAATATTTTAAACGAACTGGCTGAAAGTCAATGCAATCTAGTAGGATATGTTTTACAGAAAAGGTTGCATTGCATGGTATACATTCAGGGGCATCATCTCTTGTCAAGAGCCAGGAATGTGTGATGCGTGAATGACCAATTCGAAGTCGTGCAATTATCACTTCTTCTCGACGAACGGATCTGTAAACGGGATACCATTCACCAAGGGATGGTTTAACTGAATGCAGTTTATTGAAAATATCAGCATCCCACTGGGATTGCCAAGAAGATTGGATATGTGATAAAACCGAGGATTTAAAATCGGTGTGTGGAACTTTAAAATCTGAAATGGGAAGGCTAAGTGCAGATTTGGCAGACCTATCGGCATTTTCATTGCCTTTAATGCCTACATGACTTGGAAGCCAGCAAAACACCAATCTATTCTTAGAAGAAATTTGTGAGATCCTTTCAAGTAAACTGCAGATTAAAGGATTCTCAAGTCGTTGATTTGAAAGGGCCTGTAATGTTGACAAAGAGTCTGAAAAGATAATAAAACAGTTGGAATTAGAACTTTCAACTAGATTAAGGGCAAGATCTACTGCTTTAATTTCAGCAGAGAAGATAGAGGAGTTGTTTGGAAGGCGGCATTTTAAGCTCCTTTGTCCATAAACAGCGGCAGCTGCTACAGAATTGCCTTCTTTAGATCCATCTGTATAGATGGGTTTGAAGGAAAAATAATGCTCCTTTATCTCGTTGTATCTAGCATGAAATACAGTTCTATCCGTGACGGACTTTTTGTCAGATGCAAGGTCAAATCTGAATTCTGCACTGTTTAGTGTCCATGGAGGGATTTCAGAGATTTTATAGTCGGCAATAGACTCAGTGTCTATGCCAAGGTTATCTACAATGGGCTCCATGCGGATACCAAATGGAGGAATAACATTTGGTTTCCTTTCAAAAAGACGTTTATATTCAGGTTTAAAGACGTTATGAGTTGGATTAAAACGATTCGACTTAAGTTTTAAAATATATTGAAGTGAGAGTTTTTCTCTCCTGTAAGAAAGGGAAGGTTCATTAGCCTCAACATAGAGACTATTGACGGGAGAAGTTCTGAAAGCTCCAAGCACAAGACGCAGACCTTCGTGGTGTATAGAATCGAGAATTTTCAGATAGGATTTACGGGCCGATCCGTATACAACAGATCCATAGTCTAACTTGGAGCGAACTAAAGACCGATAAAGCCGCAAGAGGACTTTACGGTCTGCTCCCCATTCAGAATGAGCCACAACCTTAAGAAGATTGAGAGCCTTCTTGCACTTCTTTTTAAGTGCAGTGATGTGAGGAAGGAAAGAAAGCTTTCTGTCAAAGATGACTCCAAGAAATTTAAACTCAGAAACGACTTCAATTTTAGTTTTGTCCAGATAAAGTTCAGGATCTGGATGAACACCTCGTAGATTACAGAGGTGCATGCACTTAGTTTTGGACTTTGAAAATTTGAAGCCATTTTCATCAGACCATGTTTGCAATTTGTTGAGACATTGCTGAAGTTGTCTCTCAATAATGTTCATATTTCGAGATCTGAAGCATATGACGAAGTCATCAACATAGAGGGAACAGTCTACACCAGGACAGATAGCTTTGACTATACTGTTTATTTTCACACTGAAAAGTGTAACAGAGAGAATACATCCTTGGGGTACACCCATCTCCTGTTCACGGGCTCCCGAGACAGTATTACCAACTCGGACGCGGAAAAGACGTTCATCCAAGAAGGCTGAAATAAAAAGAGGAAGACGGCCTCGAAGACCAAAGTCATGCAAGTCTTTCAGAATTCCATATTTCCAAGTTGTATCATAAGCGCTTTCAAGGTCGAAAAAGACAGATACTACATGCTGTCTATTAATAAAGGCTTCTCTGACAAAGGTTTCAAAGCGAACAAGATGATCTATGGTGCCGCGCTGGCGACGAAATCCACTCTGTACATCAACGATGAGGTTGTTCTTCTCTAAAAACCAGACAAGCCTGTCGTTGACCATACGTTCTAGGGTCTTGCAGAGACAACTAGTAAGAGCTATTGGCCGATAGTTAGCCGGGTCACTAGCATCTTTGCCAGGTTTTGGGATAGGAATGACAAGTGCCTCCCGCCAGGATACAGGAAAAACACCTGACTGCCAGATATCATTGAAAATATCAAGTAAAACTGAGAGGGAAGTAAAAGGTAAGTGTTTTAAAAACTGGTAGTGAACTTTATCTGGGCCAGGAGAAGAATCATGAGCTTTATTCAGGGGAGATTTTAATTCTTTAAAAGTGAAGAGTTTATTATAGTGCTCTGAATTCGAAGACTTGAAATTAAGCTTTTTCTTTTCTTCTCTAGCTTTATTCCTCTGAAACTTTTCTGAATAGTTTGCAGAGGAAGACTTTTTGCAAAAGGTGTCAGCAAGAGCATCAGCAATATCCTGGGGAGATTCCAATGAAGTATTGTTAACTTCAAGGTGTGTAAGAGGGGACTGGCCTTTGCCATTGATCTTTCTGATCATATCCCAGGTTTTTTTAGTAGTAGTTCTACTATTCAACTTAGAGACATATTGTCTCCAGGCCTTGCGCTTACTTTCTTTAATGGTACGACGGGCTTTTGCCCTGGAAATACGGAATGAGTTAAGATTGTCTTTGGTAGGCCTGAGATTAAATTTTCTAAGGGCCTGTTTTCTGTCTCTGACAGCCTGTTTACAATCATCATTGTACCAAGGCTTGTCAGGTCGTTTTGGGTTTGTCGAGGTCTGAGGGACGGACTGTTTAGCTGCATCAATTAATAGGGAAGTGAAAAGTTTTGCAGGATCATCGCAATTTCCAAATTTATCATGTGTAATGGTCTGTTCACATAGGGTTTCAAATTTATTCCAATTGGCTTTGGAAAGCTTCCATTTCTGCGGTCGTACACTGCTGGACGGTTGTGTAGATGAAAAAATAATGGGGAAGTGATCACTTCCACACAAATCCTCAGTCACTTTCCAAGTGAAATTGGGAAGTAAGACTGGGCTGCATAATGTTAAATCAATGGAAGAGTAAGATCCAGTTGCTGGATGCAAGTAGGTTTTGGATTTGTTATCATTCATGAAAGACAGAGAGTTGTTGGAAATGAAGTTCTCCAACTGTAGACCTCTCTGGTTGGTGTCATTGCAACCCCACATAACATTGTGACCATTAAAGTCCCCAGCTAGAATATAGGGGGATGGCAATTGGGAAATGAGATCATTCAGATTGGTCTCATTGATAGGTGTGCTTGGGGGGAGGTATACAGAACACAGTGTAACAGCACTGTGTAAAGATAACCTGACGGCAACAGCTTGCAAGTTTGTATTTAAAGAGATAACTTTGTGAGGAATGTTGTTGTTAACAACAACAGAAACACCACCTCTGGCTTTTTCGCCTTCGGTAAAGATCTTGTTGTAAATAGAATGATATTTTATAGTGATATCATCTTCCCGTTTAAGGAAGGTTTCTTGCAAACAAACAGCAACTGGTTTGTTATCATTGATTAAAAGTGAAAGTTTGTCAAAGTTTGACTTCAGACCTCGACAATTCCACTGGATTATGGTATCCATAGTGCATGAGGAAAGTATAAAGACTAAGGTAAAAAATGAGGCCATAAACCAATGCATTTTAAAATAGACTGGTTAAGATTTAATCACAGATGTCTCGGCTTTGGATGATTGCCAAGCGTCAAAATCCTTGTTCCAAAGATCTTTGGAAGTGGACCAGATAGAGGCTTCTGAATCTGAAGCCTCACCTTCCAGATTTTCAGTATCTGCATCCATGTCCTCTAGCTCCGAAAATCTGTTGGAGGTAGGGACAGGATCATTTACTTTGATTGTGATCTCACAAGATCCTTGGTTATCTTTAGATTGTGGTTTAGACTTGGAAGAAGACCTTTTAGGAGGTCGGGGTGTATGATTGGGATTGTTATCTTTGGACGAGACGTTAGATTTTGTTGTAGACTGTGAAGATGAAGGTTGTGGTTTCTTAGGAGGTGGTTGTGAAGAGGTAGATGGCTTTGGAGTTTTCCGTGAAGAATTTTGTGAAGGTGTAGATGGCTTTGAAGTTTTTTGAGACGAACTATTTTGAGAGTTTGTGGGTTTTGAGGATGCCGAAGAGGTTGTGTTTATTTTAGATACAGATGGAGAGTCAGGAATTAGTTTGGACAAGGTGGATGGAGGAAGAAGTTCTTTCAGTTCAGAAGCTACATCAGGAAATTTTTGAAGTAGAACTTTCACAAGAATTTTACAAGTGCTGCAGTCGTCCTTTTCAGTTGACGAGCCAACAACACCTGCATAACTAGGACCAGAAGAGGTTTTCTTGCGTTGTTCAAATATTTTCCTTGCCTCTGGAAAGGTAACATTATTTTTATATTTAATAGAAAGAATTTCTTTTTCTTCCTTCCATACTGGACACTCTCTTGAAAAAGTAGAGTGTGCAGATTTGCAATTAATGCAGAGAGGAGGATTTGAACAAGTAGTACTGTCATGGTCAGGTCCTTGATGAGCACATTTTGAGCATGTTTCTTGGTTCGGACATTTACTGATGTGATGGCCGTACCGCTGGCATTTAAAGCATCGCAAGGGGTTTGGCACATACACATCTACTTTGACTACTTGGAAGCCTATCTTGATAGAGGTTGGAAGAATAGGCGAAGAAAATGTTAAAATGTATGTATGTGTCAGTCTCTGTTCTCCATCTCTGCGTACAGAAATCCGCTGAACATCTGATACACCTTGTTGTTTTAGATTGTCTTTAATTTCTTGTAAGGAGTCGCAGTATGCAAGCTCTTTGCATCTAATTACTCCCTTACAAGAATTAAGTGAAGGATGAGGAAAAATTTTAACGTCTATGTCAAAAAATTTGGTCTTTTTTAAAAGATTCAGTACTTGTTGATTTGTAAAACATTCAACTAGTAGGGTCTGGTCTTTAAGTTTTTTAACTGATTTTGGTGTACCAAGGATACTAGAGATTTGTTTTTCTATAATGAATGGAGAGAGTTTAGTTATAGGTTTTGAATGATCTTGAGATTGGATAACAATAAAACGTGGAGATTGATAAGATGAAGGAAGTGAAGTTTCTGTTTCAGAGTCACTGTCTGAAAGGGGGCGCTTGCTTTCATTGAGCTTGGCCTTTTTTTGGGATGCCATGTTTGTGTGTTAAGTTTCACCACCGATGCTCCCCACCTGCCATGGAGCCCAACGAGGGGACATGGTCTGGGGAAAACCCATTCGCAGACCATGACAGGGATACATCAATGGTATACTCGGTATGAAAGGGCTAGACTGGACAGATGCATTCTCGCAGAAAGTCCTACCAAGCTTAGACGATCATTGAGAGTTTACAAATGTCAGCCAAATACCAAAAAACTTTCACCCGATTGACCCATGAGCCACCGCCTTCTAGGGCTAAATAAGAAATATAACATCTGAAAGAGTGTGATATAATTATGTGGAGAAGATGGTAAATCTTAAATCTAACTGAGAAAAGGATGTAAAAGAAAGAGTATATCAGATGTCCTAGGGCAAGGCATGACCAGCCGATTGATCAGGACGGGCCTTCCTGACCTCCCGTTTAGCCCAACTTGGGGCCAAAGTGGTGTGTTGCAAGTACAGGGCCTAGCCAATCCCTGATGTCACTCAACCACCAGGATCCCGTCATCAGGCGACACGAGTCGCAGCCCACGGCAAACGGGCAGGTCCTTTTCGGTGGGGTTTTACCACTCTGCAGGACTACAACCGGGATTTTTTCTATTCCCCCTACCCGGCTGGGGGGATTGTCATTTGGGAAAGGGTTAAAATGGTATGATACAAGTTTCCATACCTTTAACCCTTTACCAAACAATCCCTGGTTTTTATGGCCCCGAGAGAGAAGCCTTTTGAAAACATTGTGGGAAAAGGAGAAAATGCTGGTAACCAGCATTTTCTCCTTTTCCCACAATGTTTTCTTCTCTGCTGGAAACAAATTTTGCTTTTTGAGTAACACTAATTTAGTTGTCTGCAAGTGCTTTCAATTTGGACCAGTCTAAAATTTTGTCGTTTAGGAAAGGGTTAAATATTATGATATAAATTTGAATGCACTTAAAAACCTGCTTTCACTTTTGGGCTTCATTGTTACTTGCAGACTATGTAAATTAAGATCAGATTGCACAGAATCTTGCACCTACATGTACATTGTTCGATACGGAGATATTTTCACCAAAAAGTAGCTTTGAAATAGCAAGACTTGGATTTTTACTATAACTATGAAAGTTTCATTCCATTTACTTGTTAGGATATGGGTTAACCCTTTACCCCATAAGGCATTTCTATGGTATCTCTAACTGACCCTAAATAACAGCAAGGATGAAGCTGTTTCTTATGTGTATATGACACCTTTTGATAGTGTAGAAAACATTGTGGCAAAAGGTGAAATTGCTCATCACGAGCAATTTCACCTTTTGCCACAATGTTTTCCAAAGGCTCCTACAAGCAATGCATAGAAATGAGTATCTATGGAGTAAAGGGTTAATAATTCAGGTCTGGCAAGATCAAAGCTGTGCTGTAATTACACCAGAGAGACACTTGGAGATACTGCATTTGTGTCTTTGTTCATTTTATAGCATGGCAAAATATAGCCTCTAGCCTTCTTAACATAAATAGCAAATAATATCCATCCTAAACAAATAAAACAGAACGATATCATCACGAGGTATCCGAACACTTCGGGAACCGGAAGTAGTATCACTAACGCAAATTTGAACATATCCATTAACTGGTTCAATGCATTTTGTACACCACTAACTATCCCTCTCTGAGAAACGTGCACGGTTTCTAAGAACAACTGTGTAATGGTGAGATCAGATAACCATAGTCCTGGAATAAACAAAGAAAAAAAAATAATGGATATTATTTCATACTTTCTGGTAGTTTAGCGAGAAATAACTGTGAAATAATTTCTTTTGATATTTCATCAATTGAGACCAGTGAATAGTATCGATTTTATTATCCAACTCTTCAACTGAACGTGGAAACAGTAGTTCCTGCGCTGTAGTTCCCAAGGGAAAATGCGTGTGCCATTCAATCAGCTGGAACTAGAGCTGTCACTGAATGTGACTTAATACCCTCGCCAGCACTTTGACAGAAAAATGTGTCAAGTTTAAGGGGAGATAATTCCTCAATCAGGAAGAGTTGACACTTGAAAACTGAGCCTAGCAAATCTTCAAAGTATGAATAATACGAGCTCGTATATGTATGAAGTTTCAATGTGGGACAAGTTTGCGACACAAAATTACTAGTATCTTGTGCACAGAGGGAAACGCGGTCAGATTGACGGACAGGTCTACAAACAGATACACAGACAACAGGCTGCTTGCAGTATACCCCCAGAACCATTCGTTTTGGGGGGGTTTAAAAATGATTGATTTACCCTACATTTCTTGCGCTTTACGTAATATTGCAATGCATTTTTATGCAGAGGGGGGGTACACAATTGGGAAAGAAACTATACTGGATTTTCCCTCAACCCTTTACCAAGCAAACCCTGGTTTTTACGACCCTGAGATAGAAGCCTTTTGAAAAAATTGTGGGAAAAAGGAGAAAATGTTGGTAACCAGCATTTTCTCCTTTTTCCCACAATGTTTTCTATCCTATCATACAGAAAAATCATCTATTTAGCAACTGTTCACAGGATGAATTAAATTTATCGCATCACTCATGAAGATATAGCCTACAATATTCACAAGATGAATTGCAGTAAATTTCGATTATTCACTGAAAAAGACAAATAGCCTCTATACAACATAGATCTAATTATGAAAATTGATCTATTAACTCTTTACCAAACGACAAAATTTTAGACTAGTCCAAATTGAAAGCATTTGCAGACGACAAAATAATAGTGACTGAAAATTTGAAATTTGTTTTGTGAAGGGTAGAAAACATTGTGGGAAAAGGAGAAAATGCTGGTTACCAGCATTTTCTCCTTTTCCTACAATGTTTTCAAAAGCTTTCTTTTTCAGGGGCGTTAAAAGTCGGGATTGTGTGGGAAAGAGTTAAATTGCCTTATTTCAGATGGTTGAATAAACCTAACAGTAAAACAAGACCCAGATAATTGTAATTAAAAAAAGACCCAGATAATTGTAATTTCACAGTTGCTTTTATATGTAACGATTTAGCAAGGCAGACAGTGTATATCAAAGATCAGGCTGCATGTTTTGTGCTGTCTGATCTTGATCTACTCTGGCCGTAAAAGGGACCAAAGCTATAAAAGGTGCCTTAAGGGTTAATTCTGTTGGCAAAATCAAGATTTTTTTCATCACAACACCATGGTTAATGTCCAGATATATGTTGCAATTTGTTTTTAGTAACATTTCTTAAACCTGCTCCAGCTTATATGAGAAACAAAAGTGGCCGTTTAGAAGTTTGTTTCAGTGTATTCACTGTGACGGGGAAATAATTTCCCCAGCTTAAATTACGACATTCCTTTACCCATAACATTTCTAAAAATAGACACATGAAATATAATATAAATGCTTCGATTTCAGGGTTGTAAAAACATGGGTTAAAGCTTAAAGGGTAACCGTTGTGAGAAAAAGGCTCTTATCACTCATTCTGCCGATTAACCCATTACCAAACGACAATATTATAGATTGGTCCAAATTGAAAGCATTTGCAGACGACAAAATAAAAGTGACTGAAAATTTGAAATTTGTTGTGTGAAGGGTAGAAAACATTGTGGGAAAAGGAGAAAATGCTGGTTACCAGCATTTTCTCCTTTTCCCACAATGTTTTCTAAAGGCTTCTTTCTCAGGGGCGTCAAAAGTAGGGATTGTGTGGTAATGGGTTAAAGCTTAAAGGGTAACCATTGTGAGAAAAAGGCTCTTATCACTCATTCTGCCGATTAAGTAAAATAATACCTTCATGTTGGGTAAAAACCTAAATGTTGCGATGTCATGGTTATTTTGGGAGAGGAGACATCTTCTTATTGGACAGTGTAGATCAAAGATCAGACTGCACATTCTGTGCAGTCTGATCTTGATCTACACTGACTGAAAAAGTCATTAAGTTGCGCTTTGCAGTATTATAGTTGAAATAGCTTACCTATACGTGCTCCAATTATACCCGCCATTAGCAAAGATATAGATAATTTTGATGTCACTTCCGGCGGTGTATTTGCCGCTTCATGTGTGGAGTTCGTTTCATTTATTGATGTAGTTGATATGTTAATTCCCGTCGTTGTACTACCCGCATATGATGATATGACGTCATGTGATATTGATGATGTATCATGTGACCGGAAAAAGTACTGTGGATCGAAAGGACTTCCGGGACACCAGATTGACACAACACACAAAGTTAGGCTAGAGATCTCTGCTGCTAGAGCATACAGACCTGTCCTTTGTAATCCAATCTTTCTCCGAATGTAGGGATAGAGAATGGTTCCAACTATTCCTGATGCAGCAGCAGCCGCTAGCAAACCGCCAATGAGACCCTCACTTAAACCTTGTGTTATTGCGAAACCTGTAAATATTGATTAATTGATTGATTGTATGGCATTTAACGCCATTTTCAACATTATTTCAGCTATATCACAGTGGCTAGTGCACCTGTCCATGCTTTCATAGAGTTTCTCTTACCATTACTAAGCACAATATTCTTTCTAAGCCAGTGGCTGCTTTCCCACATAAACATCATCAGCACAATGTTCAGCTGTTAAGGAGGAATGAATCCTGTTGCAATGAATACTATTTTTTGTTGGAAAAAAAAATGGCTTAACCCATTACCACTGAATCCCTACTTTTGACGCCCCTGAGAAAGAAGCCTTTTGAAAATACTGTGGGAAAAGGAGAAAATGCTGGTAACCAGCATTTTCTCCTTTTCTCACAGTGTTTTCTACCCTTTCCAGAACAAATTTCTGTTTTTCAGTCACCTTTATTTTGTCGTCTGCAAATGCTTTCAATTTGGACCAGTCCAAAATGTTCTCGTGTGGTATTGAGTTAACCAGGCCTCAAACTATCAACCCCCAGTTCTCAAGTTCTGTATTTAACGACCTGGGACATGGCAAACCTGTAAACATAGGCAGGCCATGCTCTGAGAAAAAAATGGGGCTTGATGCTTATATGCAAACAGTATCGACCAAGGTCACACTGCACTACTGGCCAGGCTGACCTGGACCAAAACCTTTTTGCTATTTATCAATTTTCTGCAGCTCACAGGACTGGTATACCTCATGATTGGTATCATGCATTAACTCATTACCAAACGACAAAATTTTTGGCCTATTCAAATCAACAGCATTTGCAGACGACAAAATAAAAGTGACTGAAAATTTGAAATTTGTTTTGTGAAGGGTATAAAACAATGTGGGAAAAGGAGAAAATGCTGGTTACCAGCATTTTCTCCTTTTCCCACATTGTTTTCTACAGGCTTCTTTCTCAGGGGCGTCAAAAGTAGGGATTGTGTGGTAATGGGTTAAGAGAGCACAGCTTTGGTATAACAGTTGGTAACTGTCAAATTATGCCCTGCTGAATGAACCCGTTACCACACAATCCGTACTTTTGACGCCCCTGAGAAAGAAGGCTTTAGAAAACATTGTGGGAAAAGGAGAAAATGCTGGTAACCAGCATTTTCTCCTTTTCCCACAATGTTTTCTACCTTTCACAAAACAAATTTCAAATTTTCAGTCAGTTCTATTTTGTTGTCTGCAAATTAATGCTTTTGATTTGGATAAACCTAAAATTTTGTTGTTTGGTAGTGAGTTAAAAAGTATTGATTATTACTAAATTATATGAGTTTTTTTTTTACAGAAATCTGATAAATGCTATAAATGATGCCTTTTTTTCCTAACAGGCACTAAAAATGCAATAAAATGATGCAAATTTACTATTCAAATGGTAATTTTGCATCTAGTGGTCCTGCCTATTTTTCAGGAGATATTTCCGGAAAAAAACTTTAACTCCTTCCAAAACAAGCGTAGGTTTTTACATGTCTCAGTACAAGTCTTTAGAAAACAGTGTGGGAAAGGAGAAATTGCTCATAATGAGCAATTTCTCCTTTTTTCCACAGAGTTTTCTAGCCTATCGGAAAACTTTCTGCGATTCTCATCAAATTCAAAATTGTCATCTGCAAACACTTTGAGTTTGAGACAGTCTAAAATTTGTCATTTGGGAAAGGGTTAATTAAAGTTATATCTGTATTCCTTTTTTGCCGATTTCTAAGCCATTTCATCTTTCATTTTTATCCAACTACATATACAGGTAATCTTTTATGTCTATGTTTATGCAAAATGTTGCCCCTGATGGTTGCAAGGTTACAAAGATTACCCCCCATTGGAATTTATATCTTAATTCTTTACCAAACGACAAATTTTTGGATTGGACCAAATTCAAAGCATCTGCATACAACAACTTAAATCTTGGTAATACATGTATGATTATTTCTGACTTAAGTTTAAACATATATATTTTAAATACATTGATTGAGAAACAAGTTCTTAAACTTATACTAATCTCTCTTGATTTCTGACTTTGACAGGGTAGAAAAAATTGTGGAAAAATGAGAAAATGCTACTTACCAGCATTTTATCCTTTTTTTTGCAATGTTTTTTATAGGCTTCCTTTAAAGGGTCATTAAAAGTTGAGATTGTGTTGTAAAGAGTTAAGCAGATTTCTTTATTTCTCAAAGAAGTATCAGAATCTGTTGTAGATGACAGATCATTTCACTATTTTTTCTAATTTCCTTTACTCTTTACCACATTATATTATTAACAGTATATTAAACATGTTGAAGACGCTCTTGACCACACGACAGTATTTAAGGCATGTTGAAGACGCTCTTGACCACACAACAGTATTTAAGGCATGTTGAAGACGCTCTTGACCACACGACAGTATTTAAGGCATGTTGAAGACGCTCTTTACCACACGACAGTATTTAAGGCATGTTGAAGACGCTCTTTACCACACGACAGTATTTTAGGCATGTTGAAGACGCTCTTTACCACACGAAAGTATTTTAGGCATGTTGAAGACGCTCTTTACCACACGAAAGTATTTTAGACATGTTGAAGACGCTCTTTACCACACGACAGTATTTTAGACATATTGAAGACACTCTTTCGCACACGACAGTATTTTAGACATGTTGAAGACACTATTTACCTTACAAAAGTATTTTAGGCATGTTGAAGATGCTCTTTACCACACGACAGTATTTTAGACATTTTGAAGACATACTGTATGTAGCTCACATGTTGATGATAGAGAAGAAAACATTGTGGAAAAAGAAGAAAATGCTGGTTACCAGCATTTTCTTCTTTTCCCACAATGCTTTTAAACAGCTTCTTTTTTTCAGGGTCGTTAAAAATAGGGATTGTGGGGTAAATAGTTAAATATTGGCCTTTAGTCACCAACTACACCAAATTTCTGATGTTTTAACCCATTACCCCACAATCCCATCTTTTAACCCATTACCACTCAATCCCTACTTTTGACGCCCCTGAGAAAGAAGCCTTTTGAAAACACTGTGGGAAAAGGAGAAAATGCTGGTAACCAGCATTTTCTCCTTTTCCCACAGTGTTTTCTACCCTTTCCAGAACAAATTTCTATTTTTCAGTCACCTTTATTTTTTCGTCTGCAAATGCTTTCAATTTGGACCAGTCTAAAATTTTCTCGTGTGGTAATGAGTTAATGACCACCAAGGAAAAGGAATTTTTAAAACATTTTAGGAGAAGAAGAAAATGCTGGAAACGAAGAGCTCCTTCTTCACAGACAAATACCATCCTTTTACCAAAGCTGAATTTTTTACCTGCAAATGCTTCCGATTTAAACCATACTAAAATTCTGTTGTTTTGTAAAGAGTTAATCAGTGACAATTCAGAATTATTCTAATAATGCTATTTAGAGTAGATATAGCTGGTGAAAATAGGCCAAGCATCTCGACAAGGCCCTGGAAGCACAAACCTGTAGTTATTCCGTCAAACCCAAGGACAGTCAAGTACAGTGAAGACAAAGCAAGACCAGCAAATGCTACATCGTAACTCTTGTACACTTTCCAACCTTTATGTAGAGTTATGCAACTTGAGAATAAACTTCTGATGCAACTTTTAGGTCGTTCTTCAGTATACATATCCAAATCTTCTTTCAAGTACTCGGAATTGTCAGCTGAAAGGAATCAAATAAGCACACTGATAAAGTATCTGGATTTTTTAGCACAGTGAAGCCTGAGATCAGACTGCACAAAATGTACAAATGATCAATCTTTCTTGTGAACAAAAATTGTTCTACATGTCCAGCTCCATAAACAAGAGAGCCATGATGGCCGTGCATCGCTCTGCTAGTCGATAGGTAAAAACAATACAAGCTAAATATTGCAGTACTGGGCCAATTGGTTTCGAACTAGAAGATGTTTTTTACTATAAAATCCTAGGAGAAAAAATATGTACAATGCTATTTAAAACATATATTTTGGAGAGAAATATCTCCCTGATTGGACAGTGCAGATCATTCCAAGATCAGACTGCACAGAACATGCAGTCTGATCTTAATCTACACTGTCCAAAAAAGGTCAGTGAGTGGCGCTATGCAGCTTTAGGGTTAACAAAAAACATAGACCGAGCTGGGTTATAACAAGGAGTTGAAAAAGTCAGATACCTGCAGGTTCAGAAAACTCCACTGCTGTTTCTACGCCAGGCATCCTTGCCACTCTTACACGTTCAGAGATGACTGATGGAAAACAAAAAACAAATATGACTTTTTTATTAAAACAAGATTTTTCTTTGGATCTTTTTGTTTGAGTTGGTATACACATATCAATATTGATTTCTCTCTTTCTGCTTGTCAAACTTGCAGCCCTTACATGTGCCTTCCCACCCATTCACTCCAAATCCATCCGGATATCCATCAATTGCCAGGCCGAGTCAGTGGCTTGCTATCGGACCCATGACCTGGTGGTTTGAGTTTGATACCCCATTTCATTTGATTTTTTTATCTTTCATGATAATAAAGCTGCGATCTGTGAAATGGTGGCTTGATGCATCTGTGAAAAGTCTGGACCAAGATCAGCCAGCACAGGCTGACCTGCACAGAAGCTTTTCATTATTGATCTGTTTTCTGTATGTTGAAGGATCAGTCTATCTCATGACTCAAGTAGATTGTAAGACTAAGTGGATTTTTTGTATCCAAGATCCTGTGATGACTTGCTTGGTAAAATGCATCATGAAATGCATGAAGCCCCCATTTCATAGAGCATGGCTCAATTACAAGATGCATAGTTCCATAAACCAGTCTGGTGGCTTAGTTGTTGACTTACAGGGCTTCAAACCTGTGGATTGGTGATTCAATTCCCTGGCTCAACCAAATTTTTTCCTGGGCACTGGTGATAATCATTGCAAGGGGATATAGGGAATATTTGTTTTTTTTGGGGGGGGTGAAAGATCGAAATTTATTTCATCAAGTGGACACCTATCGGTAAAATTTTCACGAGTGGCACAGCCACCAGTGAAATTATTACCGATGATGTTCATGAGATGATATAAATTTCAATCTTTCACGGGAAAAAACAAGTATTCTACTTATTTCATGCTTTAACCCTCTCTGGGAGGAGCTTTATCAAAATCCAGTATAGTTCTTTTCCTTTATTCCCAGTGGTGTATCCCTCCAGCATAGCAACGCATAACAATATTACATCAAGCGCGAGAAATGTAAGGTATATGACATAATATTTCCCATTAGGTACGCGCAATTTACCAAGGCAACAAGAACATGAAAATCGGTATTTTCACTGGTGGTACAGTGAAAGATCGAAAAATATTTTCACTGCTATTTCTCGATATCCTACAGGAAAGCATGAAACAATTCATTCTTATGGCAGTGCTGATTACTGATGCAACTATTGTTACAGTATAAGGCATAACAGCTAGTGGCTGGGAAAAATATTGTGAAGAATACTAGTGAAGAAACTGCAGAAAAACAAAGATTGAAAATCAAGAAATATCTTTACCAAACGACAAAATTACAGATTGGTCCAAATTGAAAGCATTTGCAGACAAAAAAATAAAGGAGACTGAAAATTCAAAATTTGTGTTAGGAAGGGTAGAAAACATTGTGGGAAAAGGAGAAAATGCTGGTTACCAGCATTTTCTCCTTTTCCTACAATGTTTTTAAAAGGCTTCTTTCTCAGGGTCATTAAAGGTTGGGATTATGTGGTAAAGGATTTTAAAAAAGACAGACAACATAAATTGCAAACAAAGAGGTAGGGGCCCTTAACGTAGTGGACCCTTGATAGAAAACAGCGATTTCCACTGTAGTACTATTATTATCATACAAAATTTGCTTAAGATTAAAACTGAGTATTATTGTACTACTTCAACCGAGTCACTTTTGCCTTTTTGTCCTTCCTAAAATTATCATTTATAAATCTTAAACCACGATATTCTCATTACAAACAAATATGATAATTACCTCCATTTTCTGGAAACTAACAGAAGTGTCAACAAATAATTTCAAGATAGGCATCAAAGAAATTCCTGATTAGTTAAAAATGTAGAAAAAAATTATATACATGTATATCTGTATAAATCTTGTCTTGATCAACTGTCAAGAAATTTTCTGCCATGTTGCTCTAGAAGTATTACAGGTCCACTACCTTAACCCATTACCACACAATCCCTACTTTTGATGCCGCTGAGAAAGAAGCCTTTTGAAAACACTGTGAGAAAAGGAGAAAATGCTGGTGACCAGCATTTTCTCCTTTTCCCACAGTGTTTTCTATCTTTCCCAGAACAAATTTCAATTTTTCAGTCACCTTCATTTTGTCGTCTGCAAATGCTTTCAATTTGGACCAGCCTAAAATTTTCTCGTGTGGTAAAGAGTTAAATAAACTTGTCCTTATCTACATTTTTGACCATATGGGCCTAGTCTGTGATTTTTACCATATGGGGCCTTAGAGTAAACATGTCTACAATTTTGAGCAATTACTTGTTGAATTAACAGTCCTCAAGGTCATCTTCTAGGCTTCTGCCTCTCTGACCCATCTTCATTGGTATGAACTTTTATTTCCGCTTCCGGTCCGTAAAAGTCGGGTAAAAATTTGACTTGCTTATTGTACCAAAATTTGTTAAGTTCATGTTTAAAACTATTTACATTTTGTGCATTAATTACAAATTTCCATTCATTCATTTGTTACTAGTGCAAAAAGGTTGGTCAAAAACCAGCACATTCAGCTATGCTAAAAAAAAAGATATTGGCACATCACCCCAATGTTACTGAAATAATGTTGAAAACAGCGTTTAACACCAATACTTGTAAAGAAGGCATGCCATCCCTATGTCCCTGAAATAACGTTGAAAACAGCGTTATTTAAACACCAATACTTGTAAAGAAACACAAACATAAGGCTGCTCATGGAAGATGTGCCAGACAAAAGTAGATCTATACTAACCTGTATTCTTCATCCTTTGTAGCTGGGGGACCTCCTTGTATATTTTCCATAAAAGAAAGTATTCCACAAATATCGTCATGAAGTTCCATCCCGCAACGGCCAGTGCACCAATGGAGTGTGATGTCAGACCAAGTAGCTGTCCCGTTGCTAAGGGCGCCAGCACCATGGTAAAGAGACTTATGCGCCGCATTGTGGCACTTAATGCTGCAACAGAAAGGGTAACTATTATCAGACTTTACAATAGATTGATTGCCTCCCAAGATACAGCTTACAGGTACAGGTTGTATTTAACCCTTTCCCAAACGACACAATTTTAGAATTGTCCAAACTGAAAGCACTTGCAGACAACAAATTACATGCAACTCACAAATTGAAATTTGTTTCCAGCTGGATAGAAAACATTGTGGGAAAAGGAGAAAATGCTGGTTACCAGCATTTTCTCCTTTTCCCACAATGTTTTCCAAAGGCTTATATCTCAGGGTCGTAAAAACCTGGGATTGTTTGGTAAACGGTTAACAGTAACAAGAGGGACCATTTCAACATGTCAAAGACATGGTGCTACGTCAACCCTTTACCAAACGATCCCTTATTTTTACAACCATGAGGAAAACACTATGGGAAAAGGAGGAAATGCTGGTAACCTGCATTTTCTCCTTTTCCCACAATGTTTTCTACCCTGCTGGAAACAAATTTTAATTTTTGAGCTACGTGTATTTTGTTGTCTGCAAATGCTTTCAATTTGGACCAGTCTAAAATTTTGTCATTTGGTAAAGACTTAAAAAAGAGCACCACATGCCGGTCAAACCAATTAGATTTGTATGATATAATTGTTCAGTGCAGTATCATGAAATTTGCTTTTCATGGTAGATAGATAAAATCTGCTTCCAAATTTTCCACCTTTATTACTCCTACACTCATTAACAATTGACCCCTAAACTGCTTAAAAGATTTAGATAAAACTTTTATGTCAATAGTAAAAACCTGAGCACTGTCATTTCTATCCATGCTTTTCTGGAGCTTCTTTTACCAGTATATTCTTTCCAAGCCACTGGCTTCTTTCCCACATAACCATTGTCGAAACCACGCGGTCAGTAGTGAGAGAGAAATGAATGCTGTCGCAACTAGACAATAATCAATCTTCGTACAGAAATTGGCCAAGCCATTAATCAAACCAGCGAGCCCCTTTTCCCAAGCCCTGTGTGGTACCAGTTTAGCTAACATGTTTGACATCAGTTCTGTGGTTCAAAGGTAAAGAAAGACAGATCCCTAATGTCATACTTGCAAGCATATCCTTGTCTTTCTCACATATCTCAACAATCCAGTCCCTCTCGATAGCTGTCTTTCTTGCCATATTTGTAAGGTTAGCAACTATGGCAATGACTATAATTCCGACATAGCACACTTTCAGCAGAGCTTCATTTGGCCAGACTGAAGTTATGTAGGGCTTGTACTCGATGACGATGAAGATCAGAAGAGAACACAAGATCAAGGCGGAGTTGTTCACCAGGACAGACACGCGGGCAACTGAAAATAGATCCAGATTTTTTTTAAATATAATTTTCATTTAGAAACATAATCATTTGAAGTCACTCTTTTCCATCTGACAAAATTCTAAACTTGTCCAAGTTGAAAGCATCCGCAGAGGTAGTCATATTATTATAGGCGGTCGTAAATAAATGACCCATGCACGCCCTTTACAAGATGACGAATGTTTGGTAGCAATCACAGACCCAAAAAAATAACGGCTGGCCATCTAAAATTACAAACAGCCTTCCCAAGGAGAGATTAAACCGAGGTACCATGTTACAGTTACATCGAGCATATTAGAGAACAACGCGTGACTTTGCGTGGGTTTCATTCTGTTTCTGCATTATCCTACGTAACAATAATAACAGCCCAAAGGGGGCGTTGCCCCCCATGTAGACAACTGCTGGCGATGATAAAAAAATGCAAATTCAATAAACTAAAAGTAAAGCATTGAAAACGCTGGTGTGGCATTTGTCAAAGATGTCATTATGTGCAATAAGGTAATTCAAAAAAGAGAGAAAAATATTATTCACATATTAGCTTGAAAGTCAATCTAACTAAGCAAATTAATACCTTTCTTTTTAAGTTAAAGGAAGAAAACTTGTGCCAAAGTTTGGATTTTTTGTGTATGTGTGGTTAACCTTTGATCATTCACAGGAAGAATCAGGAGTAACGTCCCTTGATGGTAGGATGCATGATGGGTAGAGAGAGGAAGCATGCATACTTGTAAAAAAGAATTACGCTTATACCTGAAAACCATGATTTTGAGATTTTTTTTTCCAACAAGATCTAATTTACATCACAATCAATTATTTCGATCTGTAAATATTCATGCACAATCAAATGGAGTAGCATGCAATCATTGGGGTGAACAAGCCCAGGGACAAATTGTTTTTGGAATGACCAAGCCCAGAACCAAAGCAGTCAAAAGACACATTTTGTGTATATCATTGTGTATATAGCGGGCTAAGAGCGGGTGAAGCTATTTTCCATCAAAAGGAAGTATTTCCACAATCAATGGCCTAATCCAGGTTATTTTAATATGCCTTTTCAAGTTACATACCTGAATGCTACTGAAATACTCATTTGTCTGAGAAAAATCAAGTTTTATTGGGTTTATTTTCCGTTGATTTTGAACAAAAATATGATACATGGTCTTAAAAATTCAAAACTGAACATGCAAAATTAAACTTAGAGTAGCTTTGTCTTTGACAAATGCCACAAAAAATAGTGTTGGTCTACACAGGAGATTACATTTTGAAAAGGAAGAAAGCACTGAAGAAAATGGACGTATTTCCAGCATTTTCTCCTTTTCCCCATTATTTGCAACCTCCCTCTCCATTCTCCTAAAGGCGGTTCTAGTTATATACTGTAAGGACAAAGAGCAGAAGAAAGTCTAAACTGACCTGTCAGCCTTGCTGTTCTGTCCACCCAGTCACCTACCACGGGTCCGAACACCAAGACAGCGCCACCTGCCGCCAGTCCATATGACGCTGTGAATGTCAAGGACTCTGGGGTAATTTCCACAAGAAACAGACCCAGAGCGAACCACCATATGTTATCATCCTGAAAGAATAGTGAACCCCTTGTGTAACTAAGTCTTGAAACTTGCTTTTTAAAGATACATCTTCACTCAGTCTCATCCATTTTTTTCTTAACCAATTTTATCTTTATTTTATGAAACTATAATCATTCTTCTATCTTAGTGCAAAAATGTTGCAAAAATATGCTCTGATAGTTACAATGGTGTACAGACTGCGACAGATAGAAAATGCATTTCAGTCTCTAAAGACTATTGCTAGGCATTACAACCAGTGTTTTGGCACGCATTCTATGAAGTCTGATCTTGATCTATACCTTCTGCAAATGGTCAGTTGTGCGCTAATCAGGTTAGAGGCTAACATTTACCAGATGACATAATATGCCCCTGGTAGTATAACTAGTATGCATTGTTTCATGCTTTCCTGTGAGTAAACGACAAATAGCGGTGAAATATTTTTGATATTTCATGGTTATGACCAGTGACAATACCAATTCTCTGTCTAACTCTTCAGTTGAGGGCGGAAAAAGTTTTTCCCGCACTCTAGTTACCTAGGTAGAATGCGCGTGCAGAACCAGAACCAGAAATATGACGTAATTTTCCTTACATTTCTCGGGCTTGATATAATTTTGTAATGCCTTGCTATGTGGTGAGGGTACGCCACAGGGAATAAGCGAAAAAAGCTGTGCTCGATTATGATTAAGTCCCCCAGAAAGGGTTACCGTAAGTGGCATAAAACGCCATTCAGTCAATCAATCAATCAATCTAGGTATGACAAAACAAATAAAAAATAATTTTACCCAGCCAGTTATAAAATGATTTAGATATACAAGCAGTTTAGCACGACCCTTTATTCCAAGGGAGTTCTTAGACTTCTTATCTGAAAGTAAAAATCAACGAAGTAAGGAAATAGATACCGTCTGAATCAGTTTTACAGCAAATTTATAAAGCATCATAGCATGGAAAAATCAATGCAAAACAATGTTTGAGCCTCTACCACACAGTACCCTGAGGTCTTTTGACTTTTTTGTTGTAGTTGTTGTTTTTCGAAAGCTACAATATTTTCCTCGCTTTTTACGGATTTTGGTCAACCAATGTTTCTGTGTCTTCGGTCCTCAATAGATCCCAAATCTTCAAATCTTCGTATTTGTGTCTTAGTATTTGATTCCTGTCCATCTTCCTCAACTCAGTATACGGTTAATTTCTTCATTTTTCGGATGACAACTGCTGTTGAGTTTGTTAGATAGTACAGTTTAACAATTTCTGAAGCTCGCTCTTTTGACCGTGCCATTTTGAAAATAGCTCTGAGGAAATGTTCGACGTCATCATAACGTCTTGACGTCAAAGTTTTCCTGGACTTTTAACTCCCACAATTCTTCATTATTTTGATATATGATAACTGGAGTAGATCTATCAGTTAGTGTTTATTAATTGAAAATTTAACAATTAAGACACCCTAAGGGAGCGAACATAGTGAGCGATCGGGGTGTCTTAATTGTTAAATTTTCAATTAATAAACACTGACTAAGTGTTTAACCTTTGAAAAAAAGAAGCCAAGAGAGGTCAGCATCACTGTTTTCAAATAGTTTATTGGCTTTTAATTTCAATACATTTGGTACATGTAAATAAACAAGTTAAAAAGCCGCCGCGTAGAAATCTCATAATTAAGCTTTACATGACGGTCATTTGGCCTTCTGGTCGCTTTTTCAAGTCGTATGATCTTGTTCAGCTGTCTTCTTTCTCTTATTTAACAAAATTCTTCTCTTTTTTTCTGCTGCCTAGATTTATTTGCTTAATGAAAAAATACAAATATTTGAAGGGTCATTTGCAGACATGGCAAATTGTTTTTTTTTCTGATATTCGTCATATAAAAATAAACAACTCCATCTGATGACCTCTCCAATGACTTGAACAGTACGACAACCAATAAAATCCTTAAGTAGCACCTTCATTTAACCTTGCGACGAAACAGTTTACGTCATTTATTTCATTTTTCCGCTTGATACAATGTACCACGTCCCCATGATAGAAGCTGATTTGAATTTAGGCGTGTCGGATTTCGACTTTTTGGATGAGGAATTCGATCAATCCGTCCCTGACTCAATTAACTGGAATTAAGATCTATTTTTTTTTTAAATTCATTGTTATCGTGCCATGTCAATTAAAGGTGGCCCTTCAGATTTTGGGACAAAAATACAAAAAAAATCATCCTTATACTCCCAAGGCCTTTTAATTTTCATTCATAAAACCTCAATTGTCGAAAACCATCCGACAACAAGAGAAATTAGAGATTTACTACAGCCCAGGTCGACACAGACGGGAACCATGGTCTATTTTTAGATGAGCAACTTGCTCGTTTACATACCGAAAATACACAAACAACGCTTCAAACAGAGCGTCCGAAGAAGAAATTATGGAAAATAATTATATGTTTGTTATGTTATGCAAATTTAAGTGTCATTAGTCACGTGCCATGCAGTCACTTTACATTCCCACAATGCTTCTTTTGATTTTTGGCGCGGAATCTAAAAATACCTTAAGAGGCTACGTAGCCTTTTAAGGGAATACCATCAAAAGTTTTAATTTGGTAATTTTATGATTCCTAATTACTGATGGTTTGTATTGTTTTTTTCATATAAATTTCAGTGATATATATATATATATATATTTTTTTTTTTAATTTGGTGAGATGTGAAAATTCTAAATACCCACCTTTAACCTTGCGTCCCCAAAACCAATATTGACAGTTTGTAAACCGTGCCGGTTCAGACGAGGTAGCACGATGAGTTGGTTCACTTGAATTCTGCATTAATTGCTAGTCGCTTAGATGTAAAAATACTTTAAAAACCTTATGATACAAAAATGAAATGGTCCAGTGATCGAAATGAAATTGTCAAATGTTTCAAATACGGCGCTGAAAGGGTTGAATAGATATTAATTTTGTACATGTAGTACAGCACATAGATCTATCAGCCTGACAGTACAGCAGGGCGGAGTTTTCACAATTCACTTGCGCGTGCGCTCTTTGCCTTAACCCTTTCCCAAACAATCCCCGGTTGTAATAAACCTTTTGAAAACACTGCGGGAAAACGAGAAAATGCTTTCTCCTTTTCCCACAATGTTTTATACCCTGCTGGAAACAAATTTCAATTTTTGAGTTACGTTTATCTTGTCGTCTGCAAGTGCTTTCAATTTGGACCAGTCTGAGATTTTATCGTTTGGTAAAGAGTTTAACTTAACGATTAAGTGGCGAACTCTTAATAATTAATTGTTCGGGGAGCCAGGTTTAATAAAAAAGACAGACATTTTTTTTCAAAATATGGGCCATTTGATTGGTTGGCAAGTGAGGTTAAACACTAAAATACCTTTCAAAATGACTAAGTTATGTTGATTTGAAACTGGGGCAGATATTAAGAAACATCCTGTATAAAGGAACGTAATTACTGGAAAAAAATACATTGCATAATTTTATGTGTCGGAAAGATTCCGCGTTGTCGTTCACACGTGGTCGTCTAAATATACAATTTGTGTGTTAACTATTGTACATGTCCACATAGAGAGGCCGCTTTTCTCGTATACACAGACAGAAAACGAAAATTATAAAGGAACTTACTAAAAAATTTCATTGCATAACTTTATATCCCAAAGACTCTATAAACCTATTCACATAACTGAGGACACTTTTCTCGTGTTTACACAGCGAAAAACAAAAAACAAGTCGGTTACTGTTTACAAGCCTTGATTATCCTTTTTCTGCCAAAAAACTAAAATGAAATTGGATTTCGATAGTTAAAACCCTAATATTGCTATTTCAAAGTTATGTTTTTTGGACATAATATCTTCCTTTTTGACAGTGTAGATCAGAGATCAGACTGCACGCTCTGTGCAGTCTGATCTTGTTCTACAGTGTCCGCAAAATGTCAATGTGTGGCGCTTCGTTAGCATCCGAAGGATTAAACATTCACGGATTAACTCTTTACAGAAGGACAAAATTGTAAACCTGTCCAAATTGAAAACATTTGCAGTCGAAAAAATATATGTGACTGAAAAATTGAAATTTGTCTTGGAAAGGGTAGAAAACATTGAGGGAAAAGGAGAAAATGCTGATTACCAGCATTTTCTCCTTTTCCCACAATGTTTTCAAAGGGCTTCTTTTACAGGGTTGTTAAAAGTCGGGATTGTGTTGTAAAGGGTTAACTAAGTACAAATTACGTAAAACTGAATAAAGTGGGAGAAGGAAAAATACAGTGCACAAAATACCTGAAAACAATGTCAACCCTTAACTGCAACATTTGCTTTTGATCTTCAAAATTTGTGCAGCGTTTTCTGCAAAAGCCGTCTGCTTGAGACACATGAGAAGATGGTCACGTGAAAGATAGGTTTGAATTACAACCACGTGTCGGATAAAATATGAACAGGTTATGAGTCGAGAAAGACAAACAAGATAGAATTTACAACCTGTTATCAAAAAAAAAACTTATTTGATTACTTGATTGTTGGTGTTTAAAACGCCGTTTTCAACCTATTTTAAAGTATATGGCGGCGGCCAGTGCACCTATTCATGCTGTCCTGGAGCTTTTTTGCTAGTATTATGCCAAACCCGATTCGTCCTTATTTCTGTACTAAGTTTACCTAGACGAGTGCACCTGTTCACGCTTTCCTGGGGTGTCTAGAATCAGTACATTATTAGACACATTTTTGCCAAGCCACTGGTTGCGCCTTACAAACGAACAATCATACATGAGATTCTTTTTCGTTTATATCACCGTCTGTCATCACCACCGGAAATAGATTACCGGCGAATCGAAAGTACTCCACATATGAACGTGAGTGCTCACAAAAAATGACAATTTTTATCGTAAAAAACAAATGGATTTACAAAACATTCACGAGGCATAGTTAGTGGATATAATAAGCTTCCAACGTAAGTAGGATTTGTTGTTTATTAGTAAATTTGAAGGGTTTAGCGACTAGAAATCCTTAGAGCTGGTACCGAAAAACAAATTGTATTGTGACATTTATTTTCATTTTTTCCAAAAAAGTGTGCACAAATTCCAGATTTTTTTAATCATGATGAAGTAAAATTATGGCTGACAGATGAATTTATTACTGTTTTACCTCAAATCGAGGGATTAAGCAAATTTTTTGTCAAAACGAAAATTTCATTGTGGACGGCGAATAGATCCTTATGTGGACGGCTTATAGCTAAATCCCCAAAATTACGTGTACGGCGAATAGTTTTGAGCTTTTTAACAATATGTGCACAAACACATATGTTCAAGTCGTATTGCGTTCGTGCCAGGTACATGCAATAGAAAACACTATACTCAGTTTACATTTCAGATTAATGATGTCAACATACAAATGTTATTACTGCCCTGAAAAACCGCCAAACTTTGAGAAAACTATTCAGCACCTCATAAATTGCCACCAAAATGACGAAATGCGTGTCAGGCAATTACAAGAACACAAACTGCGAACGATTAGTTTCAAAGTGATTCCAGAACTATGTAGAGAACAGGGGAGGACCATAACAATCGATTCCACCAAAGAAAAAATTCACATATCAAAGGCTAATGTGGTGCCTAAAGATAGCCCTTTTAAAAAACTGATAAGACTAGAGGGTATCTGTAGTGACAGTGACACTTTCAACAATGTAGAGCATATTTTGTCGGGACAGGGCCAAACTGGTACCGAGGAGTCTTGTGATACAGATCTGTCTGGTTGTAGCGAGTACATTGACGATACTAACAATATGACGAATTAGTTTCTCTGTTGCCTAAAGTAATTGACACTTTAAAAGAACATGGAAAAATGCAGGAGTTTCTTTCATTCAACAGGCTTTTAAGTGAAGATAAATTTCCGCTCGATAACATTGCGTTTCTTCTATTCTTAGATGTTGTGAGATGGTTAAGCTTAGAGGAGACTGCAACGCGTATGCGGTATAGCGACGAAGTGAAATGTTTTTGGCGCACAGGTTTGAGGTTATTTCACGGTCGTTTTCTAAGATTTATGGGAGGACCAAAAAACAAGGGACAGATCGTGTATGACGAAGCTACTCCGGGTTACTTAGATCCGGAAATTTATCTTCACTTAAAAGCCTGTTGAATGAAAGAAACTCCTGCATTTTTCCATGTTCTTTCAAAGTGTCAATTACTTTAGGCAACAGAGAAACTAATTCGTCATATTGTTAGTATCGTCAATGTACTCGCTACAACCAGACAGATCTGTATCACAAGACTCCTCGGTACCAGTTTGGCCCTGTCCCGACAAAATATGCTCTACATTGTTGAAAGTGTCACTGTCACTACAGATACCCTCTAGTCTGATCAGTTTTTTAAAAGGGCTATCTTTAGGCACCACATTAGCCTTTGATATGTGAATTTTTTCTCTGGTGGAATCGATTGTTATGGTCCTCCCCTGTTCTCTACATAGTTCTGGAATCACTTTGAAACTAATCGTTCGCAGTTTGTGTTCTTGTAATTGCCTGACACGCATTTCGTCATTTTGGTGGCAATTTATGAGGTGCTGAATAGTTTTCTCAAAGTTTGGCGGTTTTTCAGGGCAGTAATAACATTTGTATGTTGACATCATTAATCTGAAATGTAAACTGAGTATAGTGTTTTCTATTGCATGTACCTGGCACGAACGCAATACGACTTGAACATATGTGTTTGTGCACATATTGTTAAAAAGCTCAAAACTATTCGCCGTACACGTAATTTTGGGGATTTAGCTATAAGCCGTCCACATAAGGATCTATTCGCCGTCCACAATGAAATTTTCGTTTTGACAAAAAATTTGCTTAATCCCTCGATTTGAGGTAAAACAGTAATAAATTCATCTGTCAGCCATAATTTTACTTCATCATGATTAAAAAAATCTGGAATTTGTGCACACTTTTTTGGAAAAAATGAAAATAAATGTCACAATACAATTTGTTTTTCGGTACCAGCTCTAAGGATTTCTAGTCGCTAAACCCTTCAAATTTACCAATAAACAACAAATCCTACTTACGTTGGAAGCTTATTATATCCACTAACTATGCCTCGTGAATGTTTTGTAAATCCATTTGTTTTTTACGATAAAAATTGTCATTTTTTGTGAGCACTCACATTCATATGTGGAGTACTTTCGATTCGCCGGTAATCTATTTCCGGTGGTGATGACAGACGGTGATATGACCACTGTAAAAAGGATAAAAAAAATACGTTATGGAATGCATATTAACCGTTTCCCAAACAAACCCTGGTTTTTACGTGTCTGCAGTACAAGTCTTTTGAAAACACTGTGGGAAAAGGAGAAATTGCTCATAACGAGCAATTTTTCCTTTTCCCACAGTGTTTTTCCTCCCATTTGGAGAACTTTCTACCATTTTCATCGAGTTTGAAATTGTCGTCTGCAAAGCCTTTCAGTTTGGAAAAGTCTAAAAATTGTTGTTTTGGAAAGGGTTAATTAGTACTTGTACGCCACGTGAACTTTGAGATAACGTCGTCGTCTGCGCATGTCATATTCTTCAGAGATTCGACCTGTCTGCTATGACACACCACCATCCCGTGAAGGGTAAATATTAACTCTTAACCTGCTAAATAACTAAAATGAAATTTTCATTTCGATAGTAAAACCCAAAATACTGTCATTTCAAACTTATAATTTTGGGAAATACATCTTCTCATCGGACAGTGTAGATCCAAGATCAGACTGCACGTTCTGTGCAGTCTGATCTTGATCTACACTGTCCGCAAAAGGTCAGTGAGACGCGATAAGCAGCTAAAGAGTTAATGGACATTTATGAATGGACACGGATATGAAGATGGAGAACAGAAGACATACATGTTTCAATGAGGGGTTTTGTTAAAGTATCTATGTCATTATGCATATAGGCCAAAGAAAGAAAGTCATAGTTATATACACTTTTTATTTGGTGCTCTGATACAACTAAATGAACAAACTTCAAGTAAGCATGACCAGTTTCAGAACTGCTAGAACTTTATGCTTAACGCCTACATTTTGGCCTCCTTTTCCCATATTAACATTTCAAAAGTATTGTTCAGACGGAACACAGTGCTTCTATTGCTCGTGTGGTTGCCATCAGTTTCTTATATGTATGGTTTAATGTAAACACCTCAACAGTACATGATGGGATAAATGAATTTATGCCTGGTCTTTACGATGGCCTACTACCGCAAAATGGTTGACCCCCAAGGGGAACTAGAATTATATAGGTTGTAATGGCTGTTGATGGAAAGAGTACAAAAAAATATGTAGACTTGCTGAATATCAATCAAGAGCAAATTTACTACGGATATCAATGTTACCACTGTACTCATATCCAGGTTGTCATCGACAACACTCAAATGGTTTGACATACAAATATTGGATTTTTGGTCATCAACATATGATACCCTACAGTTCATACTGATGCAGCACATTGCGCAACAGTTGTCATTTCCTGCTGGCTGCATACTGCTCGCAGATAAAATAAGATATATAACGTGTCAAAAAATTTCTACAATGCACAGTTGCATCAAAGAGCGGGAGATGAACGTCGACATACGTGTCGATTGAACCAAGAAATTCCACGATACAGGATTAAGGCTGAACACATATATATACACAGAACGTAAAGTTACCAATGCATAAGTTCACTCTTGCGGCATCCGAATCACTCCTATAGCAAACTTATCCAGTCATTGCAAAAATATACTTCTCGAAATTTACTAGAGTTCACCATATTTTTTCCAAAACTTAAAAAAAATATTTTGACATAAGACTCATTCAGTTAAATGTAATTCAGTATAAATCAGATATTTTATTCTGCTACAAAAACACAATGATGACATCAGCTACCTGTTGCATAGCACGCTTTCAATGCAAAACTGATCATGAGAATGTGTAAAACATATTGAAATATCTAAATGATAGGCCTACCTATCAAATTTTGAGTAAAATAATATATCGTCGTAAATAAAAAATATACCTATTCTATGAAAATAAACGTTTCTAAAACGGCTGCCTTCATACATGTATGTACTTTTCAAAATTGAATAGAAATAAGGTGCCGCCGCTCATGCGGCGCCACAATAAGGCACTCCAGTCAGACAGTTGTCTTTATCCAACCTCTGCCAACAAATGTAACGTGCAACTGTCTGATCACCCATCCAAGCACTGACCTAATGCACGTTACTTAAATTCCACAGAGAAAAATAAACTAAACCGCATCGCTGTAAAAGCTAGCTCATCAGCAAGGCAGTCTTGGAGTCTGTATATACACTGTATCTAACTTCTCTTTTTGACAATACATTCGACACACCTCAGGTCCGTTGATGAAATCTCTCGGCTGTAGCACGTAGCTTGATATCGTCGGTTTTCTTAAAAAAAACTCAAAACTACAGCTTGTTTCAAGCTGTATTTACGAGGTTTTTAAAGTAAACGGACGATATGCACCTACACAATACATTTCTTCGCCGGATGCACACCGCTTCACCGCTCCTAAAATCGTAACCCTCCATTTAGAAAGCAAATCCTACTCACAGTTTTCCGTTGGATTCTTTCTGAATACATATGCGACGGCGCACAATATGTACATTTATTTTCTAACTCGGTCTACCGACTACATTGTCATTTTTCAGCGATAGGGTGCCTATTTTCGTGGCCACTGTTGCCTTTAAAGGTGGGTTATTTAGACTTTTCACATCACACCAAATTAAAAGAATATATGTATCACTGAACTTTATATGGAAAAACAATGCAAATCATCATTAATTAAGAATCATAAAAATTACAGGGGAAAAAAATTGTGGTTTTCCCTTGAAAGATTACGTAGCCTCTTAAGCTATTTTTAGAATTCCCGCCGAAAATCAAAAAAGCATTGTGGGAATATTAAGTGACTGACACGTGACTAATGACTCATAAATTCTATAACATAACAAACATGTAATTATTTTCCATAATGTCTAGAACTTCGGACGCTACATGTATGTTCGAAGCTTCATCTTTATATTTCCGGTATATAAATGAGCGAGTTGCTTATGTTTTTTCACTTCATTGTCTACCTGGGCTGTTGTAAGTCTCATATTCTCTTGTTGTCGGATGGTTTTCGACTACTGAGGTTTCATGACTGAAAATTATGAGGGTTTGGGAGTATAAGGATGATTTTTTTGTATGTTTGTAAGATTTTCGTCCCAAAATCTGAAGGGCCACCTTTAACGGACGAGGCTGGATGTAGTTACGGAATCGGCCCAGTTGTGGCGAGTGACGTATGGGAAACATATTTGCTTACTGTACCACTCTTTTGCACTACGGATCACTACGGATCATTCCTATTCATGTATGGTGAGAGTAACGAACTACAACTCTGCTCGGAGGTTGTTACGGTACAAGGTGTAAAAACACTGCATAGTTCTTCCGGGCTGTAGTTACATGTATCAAAATTCCAAAGTAGTCCCGTTTGAAAGTTTTACAACGAGCACTTCTGCTGTATTGTTTCATCAGAGAAAATGGGAGGGCATGTCTAAAATGTGTTTCTGTGTTCGAAATAATTCTGTACGTAATGCCCATTGATCCTCTCTGAATTATTTGTTACAAGGATCAATTTTTTTTACCTGTCCGTACATAAATCACACTCGCTATGGCGTTTCTTTGATGTTTGAAATCACTATGTTCAGTAAAATTTTGGGGTTCTGCCTGGCTCAGTAGAAAAGTGTGGTACTCGTATCCTCGAAACCCATCCAATCCGCTAAGCTCCTCGTGAGAGCACCATGGGGCAAGACACCCAGGAACCAAAGGACTAGTTAAACCCAGGAAAAACATACATAATTATGTGAGCTGTCGCCATGATATGACTGAAAAAAGTTAAAAACAGCTGAACTCACCGTTTAATCCATCCATCAATCAATCAATCAATCAATCGGTTAAACAATCAATTAATCAATCAAAGCAATCAATCAATCAATCAATCAATCAATCAGTCGGTAAAATTTGTCGTAACTTTTTTTTTTAATCCCGAAAAAGGAGGTAGTGGAACGCGTTGTCTGCGCATGTCATCATTGCCCCCAATAATGGAGGGAGATTGTATAGTAATGCGCGCTATAACGAAGAAATGGAGAAAATGGCTTTTATTAATACGTTTGAGGAGAAATCAGGCCTGTTTTAGCTCTAGATTTTTTCTAAACTGCTGATCATAGCTGAATGAATCGGACCAGGTAGCATTTTATTGAGTAAACGTTTATTTTAGTTTGAAATACAAAGTAACAGTTGTCGCGTGGAAAAGGTACCCATGATGCCCAAATTAAACATATGTAGAATGCCATCTAGCGGGGGATATTGCAGTCGAACGTCATTTTCCCGCTCTTTGACTAATTTATTAAACAATAACACATAATCTACTTACATATCGCAGGCATACTTTATCTTAACTTTACGGTTAAACAGTCCAGCTTTTGAAAGTTCAGGTCATTTGTGCACTTTTGATTCACTTTGAATGAATGAAACATTCTAAAAAATATTGTTCTTTACAGACAAACACATTAACGCAGGAATAGATCCACTCAAGACACAAACCGGAATTCAAATTTTCAAAAACCATACGGGAGATGATAAAAACGTTTATCAATCCTTCTTCTTATTTTTTTTTTGTTACGAAAGATTTGATTACAAACGGCTGTTTAACCCATTACCACACAATCCCTACTTTTGACGCCCCAGAGAAAGAAGCCTTTAGAAAACATTGTGGGAAAAGGAGAAAAGGCTGGTAACCAGCATTTTCTCCTTTTCCCACAATGTTTTCTATCCTTCACAAAACAAATTTCAAATTTTCAGTCATTTTTATATTGTCGTCTGCAAATGCTTTCGATTTGGACATCCCTAAAATATTGTCGTTTGGTATAATGAGTTAAATAGTAAGCCCTGTTATATTATAATGTAAGCGGGTTTCTTTTCCGATTTCGTGCTCAACTCTTTAGCAAAATATTAAACCGGCTCAAATTGAAAGCAATTGCAGACGACAAAATAAAGGAAACTAAAAAAAAAAAGAATTTTGTTTCTAGCACGGTACAAAACATGGTGGGAAAAGGAGAAAATGCTGGATACCAGCATTTTCTTCTTTTCCCACAATGTTTTCTAAAGGCTTCTATCTCGGGGTCGTAAAAAACCAAGGATTGTTTGGTAAAAGAGTTAAAAAGATCATTTTTTTTTAAACCAGTTTGATATTATACTCCCTGGCGGTTGGTAAGATAAAAACATCGGAAAAGGCGGTGCCCAGAAATATACAATCAAACCAGTATTTATTGAGGAACAATGTCAACATAAAAAATAAGAAAAATGATTGACATAGAGGATATTTTTTTTTTTTTTCGGTGAAAGATCGAAATTTATTTCATCGAGTGGACACCATCGGTAATATTTTCACGAGTGGCGCAGCCACGAGTGAAAATATTACCGATGGTGTTCACGAGATGAAATAAATTTCGATCTTTCACCGAAAAAAATAAATATTCTATTTATTTCATGCTTTTAACCCTTTCTGGGAGGAGCTTTATCAAAATTCAGTACAGTTCTTTTCCCTTATTCCCCGTGGCGTACCCCTCCCGCATAGCAACGTTACGTCAAGCGCGAGAAATATAAGGTATATGACGTCATATTTCCCATCTGGTTGTTAGGCACGCGCAATTTACCTAGGCAACAAGAACGTGAAAATCGGTATTTTCACTGGTGGTACCAGTGTAAGATCGAAAAATATTTTCACTGCTATTTCTCGATATCCTACCAGAAGGCATGAAATAATGTATGGTATTTAATGTCACTTTCAACATTATTTCAGTTATATCGCGGAGGTCAGAGCACCTATTCATGCTTTCCGGAGATTCTGTTACCAGTACTCCCCAAAATATTCCTCCAAACCCACTTGCTGCTTTCTTATATACATGTACTCATCGACTAAACAATGGTCGGAAGTGAGACAGGAATGAAACCTATCGCAATGACTATCATCAATCTCTGAAGAAATTGGCTGTGCCGGGGATCGATAATCCCCTGTTCTCCCCTACTGAGGTACAGGGGCTCTACAATAATAATCAAAGTGCTGTCAGCACTGTAATCGGTCGACACTGAATAATCTCTAACCTAGCCATTTGACCCCTCGTCTACCCACCGTGTATACAACCTTATCCGATTAGGTACCACCACATGTGAAATACGCTATTTTATATTATAAAAGTGGAACAATGATTTTGTTCTTTTGGACTAGAATAAAAGACAATATCAAATATGAAACACGGGGAGATATGTAACATCTGCGACAGGTCATTGAACATCTACTCTTGTGGCTGTAAACAGTCACTGAAGATCGGGTTTTTGAGAGAAAAGCAGCCAAACTCACAGTAATACTGTAATAGTATAAAATGACTCGGTTTTATTCTGCTTCCTTTTCATCCGTTACAGGTGGTCCTTCAGATTTTGGGACAAAAATTTTACAAAAATACAAAAATAAAAAATCTTTATACTCCCAAAGCCGTATAATTTTCTTTCATTAAACCCCAGTAGTCGAAAACCATCCGACAACAAGAGAAATAAGAGATTTACCACAGCCCAGGTCGACACCGACGGGACACACTGTCTATTTTTACAATATGCTCATTTACATACTAGAAATACATAGACGAAGCTTCAAACATAGCGTCCGAAAAAGACACTATGGAAAATAAATACATGTTTCTTATGGAATTTATGCGTCATTAGTCACATGCCAGTCACTTATTTATAATCAACATTCCCACAAACCTTTTTTTTATTTTTTGGTGCGAAATCTAAAAATAGCCCAATGGGTAACACAGCCTTTTAAGGGAATACCACCCCCGATTTTTTTTTTTTGTAATATTATGATTCTTAATTATTGATAATTTGTATTGTTTTTTCATATAAATTTCAGTGATATATATATATATTATTTAATTTTGTGTGATGTGAAAAACCTATATACCCACCTTTAAGGAACAGAACGAATTCATGCAATAAAATTTCACAATTTGTATTCATCTGCTAATGGATAAAAAGAGGGATTCATCTGCTAATAGATAAAAAGAGGAATTACCTTTTCCTGATACAGCATCTTGGACTCATCCAATTTGGGAGAATTTAGGGGAAAATTTACAGATCTGCTTAATAAAAGTATAATTTTGAAAAAGAATAGAAAATGTTACGAGAAAGGAAGAAATTGTTCGTTGAGTGTAATTTCTTCTCAGATTCTTACAATATTTTCTTAAGTGGTTGACTGATGACTCATTTCTATGAGGAATGGGAATAACCACTATAAAACAGTATTTCGCATAAAACATTCAGATTCTTCAAGAAACTTGTGAACATCCCTCACTGGTGTCTTTCTTTATGGGGCTTTTTTTAAAATGGTGACACATAAACAAGCCTTGAAACTCACTGTCTTAGTATCATCATTAGGTAGCAGAGGCCTGTTACATAGCTTCAAATCTTTTGGAATACTTTTGAAGGTTTTTTTTCATACGATATTGTTTCTTTTCTTTGTGAGTCACATTCGGAAATTTTGATCTTGAGGTTTTTCCGTTATGGATTTCCAAATTGTGATTTATTATATCACCAAAGCTTGTGGTTGACAGTTTGCTGTAAAGGTATCTGAAATACTCCATTTTATAGATGAAAATGAACAGATTTATACCATTAGGCATCAGATTTGTTATCCCAAGAACCGTACAGAATATTTGAAAAAACTCCCAAGACGTCGTACAGATAGATTTCGTAAACTCGCAAGTAAGGGTACGAATCACCAGCAAGAAACGTACAGTTGACCTACATTACATAGAGACATTAATTCTTATTTTTTATGTTCAAAATCGAACTTTAAAATGCCCAATGCCGCAAATATCTTTTCTAATTAATTAATTGCACCGGTTCAAACTCAGAAAACGTGTTTCAGCCAGCCTTAACATGATAAAAGCTGATTTAAGATCGGCTCTACTGCAAATGACGCTGTAGCCTGCGGTGAGTATTGAGAATTTCAATGTTGTAAAGCTAAGGATGATCATGTAGCAGTTTATGTATTAACAATACAGGTGTGGCATAAACTATACATAAAGATTCACATAGTTTACATTCAGCAGTATGAAAGACGCAACAATTTCACGTGATTTTTCCATTTTTGCATAGAAGCGCTCCTCATGAATTGTTGTGTGAAAACCCTGTTCTGATTTGCATAGCAAATGACTGATATCCTTGCGCATGTTTATTCAATATAGCAATTATTTTTTGAAAGTTAATTGAAACAAGATGTCAGGCTGTTGCCTTGAGAATAACACAATTAAATGATAAACAGATCTTTACCGCTATTTATTGAACTGCAGATGATTTGAGGTCCGGATTATGTTCTAGACTTTTTACACACTCAGTTCCCGCGCTCACCTGGACGAAAAAGTAGTTTTTGTAATAAGGTCACGACCGAACTGCGAGGCGTTAAAAAGTCGTAAGTGAGGGTTGTGACTGGTAGCAGTTACATTTGTTTGCGTTCAATTCACGGCTTTCCGAAATTTGCCATCTCTCTAATCGCTCGGCTTTGAAGCCGACCGATTAAAAATAGATATCTTCTCCTAAGAGGGAGGGAGGGAGGTGGGGGGGGGGTGTCAGTAAAATGTTGATCTTCGTATATCTGAAGTTCTTAACCTTTTTCCTGCTAAAGAACTAAAATAAAATTTACAGTCAAATCGTTAAAAAAAACCCCAAAATATTGCTATTATAGAATAATATTTTGGGGAATAATATCCCCTTTCGTGGGCAGTGTAGATCCAAGATGAGACGGCGCCTTCTGTGCAGTCTGATCTTGATCTATACTGTCCGCAAATGGTGAGTGAGTCGCTTAGCAGTCTTAGATTAATAGATTTTACTTTTTTATTTTGATTAAAATATGTGGACATTGGCAATTGCTATGAATTGCAATTGCTCCGAGCTATGGCGAATAATTTTGTAAGTAACAGAACTTCTGATTGGCTAAACCGAATGGTTTAGCCAATCAGAAGTTATATTACTTTCAAATATAGAAAATTCTGGAGAATAAGACAAAGAACGTTTTTACCCTTTACCACACGAATATGAATTTAGACCAGTCCATTTTGAGGCATTTGGAGACGCCAAAATTAATGTGATTCAAAAATTGAAATTTGTTTTGGTTTTTGAAAGGATTGAAAATTTTGCTAGAATAGGAGAAAATGCTGGTAACCCAGAATGTTTTTAGAAGGCTTCTTTCTCAGGGTCGTGAAAACCAGGCATTGCTTGGGAAAGGGTTGAAGAATAGTCAGTGAGTATGGGCCTAGGTTTACTTAGCCTGGTATGCAGGCCCTGCATTTAAGTCATTCTAATAAACAAGGTACACAACTACATCAACTCACAGAAATATGTGTTGTTACTTGCCCTTCTTCTGAAATACAGGCGTTAAATCAGACATTCAGAACATTGAGAACACAGACCTTTTATTCTTGCAGTTTTACTCGATGCTTTTTGTTTTAATGAAAAGGTTTTATTTAACGGACTGACACCAGTCTAAGGTTTAATCAGTCTAATCTTTTGATCTACAGTATCTACGGTCAGAGATTTTTCCATTACCACGAAGGAAAATAACGATACAAAGCTAATCATAAATGATTCAGGAAATATGAACAGGCGCAAACATAAAATATATCATTCTGATATGGATATGAAGACACGGCTAAACAGCTTATGACTGACAAAATCGTGCACAAAAATCGCAACATGTCATACCAAATTTTATATCCAAAACAGTTTGAGGTCCTAGACCCCTATAGGAAAACAGCTTGTCTTTCCACTATTAGTCTAAGGCCTGGCCAGCTGGATTCAATTTTTTTTCAATCCATCTGGTAGAAAAATTTCATTGGTACCAGGTGATAGTACAGCTATATAGAAGTCAAATTAAGGTGGATGCCAGAAACAAAAGTGGTGCAGATTTTTTTCAGACGACATTTTGTTACCCCACCCATTGAAAATGCATTGAATTAAGCTTATGTGTACAAACCACAAAATTTCAATATCTGCCAGAGTATATTGATTGCAAATAGTTCTAATTGGCAGTGAAGCGCATAAGTAATGGTAAAATTAAGTTACAGGAGGAGAAAATATAGATTTGGCGCCTTGGTGTTACCCCACCCACCAAATTTGCATACATTTACTGAAAATCATGAGCAACTTAATATCATTTAAGACCTTTGGGTTTCAGCTTCTTGTAGAAGGGTTTGATGAGAACTAAATGCTTACTATTGTACTAAATTGCTGCATTGTATTTATGTTTTGGTCTTGCTTATCCTTTACCCCACCACTATAAGCTAAAATATAGTTATGGCAGATTGTAGGAGACATGATTTTTGAAAATGAATTTGGATTTGTTTTGTTTGATTAGGTTTCTTATATGTACAAATAGAATGTACTGCACACGGAAAAATGCATATTCCACACTTGAATATTGTTTACGGTGATGCAATGCCAGTCATAACACATTGACATGTCCTTCATGTAACGAAATTGTAAAGTAAAAGAAATCCCATTCTAATTAAGAAAATTAGATATTTTATAGGTAAGATTGCACTTCGAACCATCTGTATAATGCATATTTGTTTTGTTTGAATTGAGTATTTTGGAACAAAATTTTGGCACATTATATGTCGGAGAAAATCAGTTTTTTGCAACTATTTTAATTCCTTGAAAAAGTTATATAAATTTAGTAAATAGCTGTTTGTAATGAAAATGTAACTGTATTTTCCGTTTTGTTTCCAGAATGTTCTTTATTAAATTAAATGGCGTGGCTTCATTTTATGAGCAGTTTTTATCATTGTTACATAATAAACGACACATGTGTTACAGCAATGACACAAAATGTTACAGTGCAGACACATAAAGGTGTTAAAAAAAGTTTTGTACTTAGTGCCTTTATTTGAAAAAAAATAAACTAAACAATTATTGAATAGTTATACATCAAATGAAGAAAAGTCATTTGCACCAAAATACTGTCTTGTTGACTAGTTAAGATTTGTTATGTAGGACATAAATCCGTTACATCATGACATTTCAAAATAAAACAGAAATTCACCCTCTTCCACACCCCACACAAACAAATATATATACACACACAAAGCAGCAGTACTGTCAATGCAGCAAACAAAGAAGCTGATGATTGATCACACTTCACAATTACGCTCAATGAACTGCGCATTTGTTTACTTTAAGTCATCAAGAGGTATTTAGCTCCACTGGTTGAAGGCAAGGGCGCTTATGTCATAGCCCGGTGTCCGTTGTGCGTCTGTCCATGCGTGCATTAACTTATATTTCAAACATCTTCTCTGACACAACCCATCCAATTTTGATGAAACTTTACAGAAATGATCCTGCCGTGGCCTTCTTCAGAATTTCTTGAAAGAATTTGATTCCTTTAAAAACTCTGGTTGCCATGGCAACAAAACTGAAAAATATTGAAAACCTTCGAAAATCTTCTTATCCTAAACCATAAGGCCCAGGGCTACCAAACTTGGCATGTAGTTTTATGTAGCGAACCTCTACAGTGTTCCTTCAAATAATAGGTATGGAGTCAAAATTGACCCCTTTCCGGGGGGGTCACAAGTTTTATATGGGGTTATATAGGCAAAATTTTAAAATCCTTCTGATCCCTAGCCATAGAGCCTTGCTTGGTTGGTTGATTGGTTGGTTGCATTGGGGTTTAACACTACTTCAACAGCTAAGGTCATATCATGGGGGTCGGTGACGCACATGTGTTTCCTGGTTTTCTCACACCAGTACTAAGCTTTCTTTCCATAGCCACCGACTACTTTTCTCACATGCTTCAGCAGACGTGAGAGGGGAAAATACGTCGGAAAGAAAGTTCACCTCAACCGGGTATCGAACTCACAACCATCAGGTCATGAGTCCGACACGATCACCACTGAGCCACCAGGGCGGGCCACAGGGCCTTGGGCCACCAAATTTGGCATGTATCTTTATCAAGTGGGCGTGTACCAAGGGTACCCGACTTATAGCCCTGGGTCAAATTTGGCACGGCCCCGGGGATCACAATTTTTATATTGGCTTATATTGGGAAAACCTCTACTTGTACATAACCACAAAGCCTTGGACTACCAAATGTTGCATGTAGCTTTATATAGTGGGCCTCTACCAGGAGGGCCCAAATTATAGCCTTGGGGTTAAGTTTGTCCCCACACCAGGGGTCACAAGTTTTACCTGGGCTTTTGTGGTGAAAACCTTTTTAATGATCTTTTTACGAACCATAGTAAGGCCTAGGGCTACCAAATTTAGCCCTGTTTCATGGGTCTCATGTTTTACATGGCATTTATTTTAGGAAACTTTGAAAACCTTCTGGTATACCACACATCCTATATTATGTAATATGGAAGTTTATCTTACGGACCTTCAACAAGTTTCAAGTAATTATAGCTTTGTGGTAAAAAATGGCTTTGCCCAGGGGTCAAGGGGTCATAACATTCTCGTAGAACTTCATAGAAAAAAATGTATGCCTTCAAGTTTAAAACCAATTGGCCAGAGTTGTAATGTTTGGCTTGTAGTGTTTTCACTTATTAGCTAGTGGAGCGATACAGGGCCATCATGGCCTTCTTTTTTTAAGTTAGATCCCCTATTGCATCAGTGAACTAAAGTAACAGATGGGTGAAAAAATAGGGCCCTTTTTTTACCTGGGCCTTACCCTGTTGTATGTCTTCAAGTTTGAAACTTGTTGGCCGGATTTGTAATGTTTGGCTTGTTGTGATTTCACTCATTAGCCACTGGAGCGATACAGGGCCATCATGACCCTCTTGTTTCAAGTCATATCCCCATCAGTGAAATAGAGTAACAGAACAGAAGAGTAAAAATAACAAAGGAAATAAAGAAACTTAAATAATGAAAATATCCAAATCTTAGTATTGGCATACTTATGGTTGGACATGAATATATAATGAAATAACGAAATCAAAGGTTAGTGTGCAACAATAAATTATACTGTGGCACTCATAAATGGATCATTTTTGAGGTACTAAATGCTGTAACTCAGTAAGTTTTCTTGATTTTTGTCCTGTTTGTCTGTCCTAGTAGGTCTAGTCAAAATTGTGAATAAACCTAGCCAGAAATATAAACACATTCAATGTGAAGACTGAAAATTCAGAGATTGGTTCAAATTAATTCTGCAAGGAACATTTATTAGGTGAATTATGGTATGTGAAATTAGTCAGACTTGATTTAATATACATTGTAAGTCTTACAGAAATGTGGATTTTTATGAGCACCTTAGTTTAAAAAGATTTGTGAAAAAGATTGCATTGTATCATTGTCTGCTTCATTTTTGTGAACAGAGGAAAAGTCTAATTTACGTTATAGGCAAATTTTGGGTAGGCGCGTTTATTAGCATATAAAAAAAATCTGCACCACTTTCAGATCTGGCATCCATGCTTAAAGTGACTCTAATAGGCTATCCTAATTCACCAGATGGATTGAAAAAAATTAGAAATAGGGCTCTTTTTTGATCTGGGCCTTAGCCTATAATGTTTGGCTTGTAGTTTTTTCATTTATTAGCCAGTGGAGCGATACAGGGCCATCATGACCCTATTGCTTCAAGTCATATCCCCTATTGTATCAGTGAAATAGATTAACAGAGTAGGAGACTAAGAATAACAAAGGAAATAAAGCAGTTTAATGAAAATAGCCAAATCTTATTGTTGGCATTAATTATGGTTACAGTTGTGAATATATAATGAAATAACGAAATCAAAGGTTAGTGTGCAACAACAAATTATACTGTTGCACTCATAAATAGATCATTTTTTAGGTGCTAAATGCTAAAACTCCGTAACTGTTCTTGATTCTGGTCCTCTATGTCTGTCCTAGTAGCTCTAGCCAAAACTGTGAAAAAATCTAGCCAGAAATATTAACACATTCAATGTGAAGACTGAAATTCAGAGATTGTTTTCAATTCATTTCTGCTAGGAACATTTATTAGGTATTTTACGGTATGTGAAATTGGTCAGACTTGATTTAATAAAAGTGTTACATACAGGTAAATGTGGATTTTTATGAGCATCTTAAATTCAAAAGATTTGTCAAAAAGATTGCATTGTTTCATTGTTTTTTCCATTATTGTGAACAGAGGAAAAGTTTAATTTTTGTTATAGGCAAATTTGGGGTAGGCGCGTTTATTAGCATATAAAAAAATCTGCACCACTTTCAGATCTGGCATCCATGCTTAAAGTGACTCTAATAGGCTACCCTAACTCACTGTACCATTTGAATTTTTCTACCAGATGGATTGAAAAAAAATTAAAAATAGAGCCCTTTTTCGATCTGGGCCTTAGCCTATATGGTATTATCCTACAAAATTTGCTGTGATTAAAAATGAGTAATATTTAAGAAATAATCTTCTTTCTATCGTGGTATATCGTTCAATAAACCACAGTTGTGAGTTATGCGGCACAATAAATAATGCACGAGGGCGATAGCCCGAGTGGGTTATTCATTGCGCCGCATAACTCACAACGTGGTTTATTGAACGATATACCACGATAGAAAGAAGATTATTTCGATTCTAACATGGCCAATCCTTAGTGAAATGAAAACAAGTTCAAACTTAGGAGTAAAAACGCGGATGAAGATTATGTTCCATTGAATAACTCACTCATTGAATGACGTCACTCTACATGGATTGTAGCAGATTTTACCACGTTTTCCTTGCACTGTGCTTATAGAGTCAAAGTCGCGTGTCATGTTAGAATGTTACTTTAACCAAACAACATTTTTTTCTTTTTTGTTTCTTTTTTTTTTCCTTCTTAGAATTCTCATTTATAAATCTAGAACGACTTAATTTCTTATTACAAAGGGAAATTATATTTAACCCCCCCCCCCTTCTCAGGAAACTAACAAAAGTATCAATAAATAATTTCAAGATAGATATCAAAGGAATTTCTGATCAGTTGAAATATGCAAAAGTATATTATAATTATGTATAAACCCTTTCCCAAACAATCCCTGGTGTTTACGACCCTGAGGTAGAAGCATTTTGAAAACATTGTGGGAAAAGGAGAAAATGCTGGTAACCAGCATTTTCTCCTTTTCCCACAATGTTTTCTACCATTCTGGAAACAAATTTCAATTTTTGAGTTGTGTTTAGTTTGTCGTCTGCAAGTGCTTTCAATTTGGACTAATCTTAAATTTTGTCGTTTGGTAAAGAGTTAATTAACTAACAAGAATTTTTATTCCATTTTGCACTAGAAGCGCTAGGGGTTAAAGATGTTGACAACTCACCCATTTTAAGTCCTATCCACAGGGACAGTGAATTGACTTAAGTTTATGCTAACATGACCTTTTTCGTGTGTCTAGAATTCAAACTCTCGTTCAATCCTTTCCTAAACAATCCCTGGTTTTCACGATCCTGGAAGATAAGCTTTTTGAATACAATGTGGGAAAAGGAGAAAATGCTGGTAACCAGCATTTTCTCCTTTTCCCACAATGTTTTCTACCAAATTTTCAACAAATTTCAATTTTTGAGATACGTTAATTTTGTCGTCTGCAAATGCTTTCAATTTGGACCAGACTAAAATTTGGTCGTGTTGTAAAGAATTAACTCGATCTATGGAAGCACAAAAGAACTTCTATTGTCGAAGAATCAATGGTACCTACATGTAGCACGATCTATCGGAGTAACTATGATGGTGTTAATAAACATTTGGTACTTTTTGTGAACGAGATCAAGATTAGATAACATAAACCGTTTTGTTGTTTTTAATGTAAAGCTTTTATGTTGTCATGCTTGTTGTTATTGTTGTAAGGCTTATTGTTGTAAGGTTGTTGTTATTGTTTGTCTTGTTGTTGTTGTAAGAATCGATTTTATTCTTGGACTTGTTGTTGTTGTTGTAAGGTTTGTTGTAGGTGATAAGCTTATTGTTGTTGTTATGTTGTTGTTATTGTTGGTCCTGTTGTTTTTATACTGGTTATGAGGTATGTTGATCTTAGGTTTGTAGTTATAATAATTGTTTTTGTTGTTAGGGTTCTTGTTCTTATTTTTGGGTTTGTTGTTATGCTTGTTGTTATATTTAGGCTTGTTGACGTTGTTATTGTTGTTACTAGATTTGTTTTTATTTCTAGGCTTCTTGATGTCGTTAGGTTCTTTGTTAGTGTCAGAATTGTTATTGTTGTTAGGCTTGTGGTTATTGTTAGGCTTAGTGTTATTGTTAGGTTTGTCGTTACTGTTAGGCTTGTTTTTATTTTTAGGATTAGTGTTGTTGTCAGGCTTGTGGTTATTGATAGGCTGGTTATTGTTGCTGATGTTGTTAGACCTGTTGTTATTGTTACGTTTGTTGTTATTGTTTGGCTTATTGATATTAGGCTTGTTGTTATTGGTTAATAATCGATGATGCCGGTTCAAATTAGGGGTGGTGGTGACTACGGCAACAGCATGTTTTTTCATCACGATGGTCTCGCCTGCGAAAAGACTAAGATAGAAAAATCAGGTTTAACCAAATATAACAAACAAGATACAGGCGTGCCCGAAGTTTTGAAAAATACGTAAATTGTAGTGTTTGTTGCGAGTAGCATGACGGGGTAAAATGGGTTGCAAGAAGGTGTTCAATCGACGTTATTTTGGTATTTGTCGAAAACAATACAACTATGAGTTCAGTATTGAATTTTGAAGACCATGTATCGTATTTTGTGCAAAGCCGAAGGAAATAAACCCAAATAAACTCAATTTTTATAAGGCAAATGACTTTTTCGGTAGAACCCTGGTATGTATTTGGAAATGGCATGTTAAAATACAATTGGTGAGGCCATCGATCGTGGAAATACTAAATTTTGCTTGAAAATAGCATCACTCGCCCATAGTCTTCTATCAGAGCAATGATACAAAATTTGTCCACTGATCGCTTGATCCTGGGCTTTTTCATTCCAAAACCAGTTCGTCCCATGGTTTGTTCATCACATGATTACGTGCTAATCCATTTGATTGGGCACGAATATTTATAGAAAGAAATAATTGATTGTTGGAAACTTACTGTTAACAACCAAAGATATTCCAAAATCAAAGTTTTCAGATACAAATCTAATGTTATTCAATATATTTACATGATTTCTCTCTCTATCCATCATATTACTTCCTGCTGTCAATGGCCGTTCCACCTGAGTCTTCCTTATGATCAAAGCGAGACCACTAATACACAAATAATCATAACTATGTCACGAGTACTCTCCCTGCAACCGAAAAGATATTTTTTTACTTAGTAGGTTGACTTTCAAGCCAATACTTGAATGATATTTCCATTTTTCCTTCAAATAATTATATAATTCCACACAATGGCTTTCTTGACAAATGCCACTTCAGTGTTCTCAACGCTTTGATTTTTAATAGGTATTTCGCGTTTCCTAAACAGTAAGATCCGTCACCAGAAACCTCATCAGCGAGACATTGTTTTAGCTACTGCTTGTAAAGCGTCACTAAAATATTGTTGAATAGAGTGAAACGTGTGCAAAAAGTTCCAAAAAAACCTGTTTAACCCATTACAACACAATCCCTACTTTTGACGCCCCTGAGAAAGAATGAATGAATGAATAGTGTTTTAAGGCCCGTCGACAACTTGGGTCATATTGGGCGCACTTATTTAGTAAACAATAATGTGAGGTGAAAATAACATACATGTTGAACAACACAAGACAAACATGATAAATGAGGAATGGATGAAACACAAAATGATGCCCCTTTTGTCGCCTTTTACGACATGCATGCTGTCACTTTTGTTCCGCCAGATGAAATGGCAGATGTGACGATCGCGGGACTGCAGTGGTTTATTCTTATACCCCCGATTAAACCACACGGGGTCCCACAGGCCAATTGATTCCCATTCCAAACCCTATTTACATCGAGAAAAAAATATAGGATTTGGAATAAGAACTACCCAGCCTGCTGCAATCCTACGAATTACGAGGAAAGCAGCCGTTTGTCTCTAATTTTAGTCGCCTTCTACGACATGCCATAGAGAAAGGCCGAGGTCCTATTCTATACAGTAAAAAACCCCGGGACCCCACGGGGACCCTGAGAAAGAAGTCTGTTGAAAACATTGTGGGAAAAGGAGAAAATGCTGGTAACCAGCATTTTCTCCTGTTCCCACAATGTTTTCTACCCTTCACAAAACAAATTTATTTTAAACGTCAAGTCACTTTTATTTTGTCGTCTGCAAATGCTTTCGATTCGGACAAATGTAAAATTTTGTCGTGTGGTAATGAGTTAAGGGTATCACTCGCATTATACCTAGTACGTTGTTTGTAAAATAATCTGGTTTAAGGTTTGAGACTATATTTCATTTGCCTTATTGAGAATGATTTTTGGAACAGGTGACAGACGGTGTGGATATGTTCGGTGCAGTCTGATCTTGATCTATACTGTCCGCGAAAGATGTTTTAGTAGAAAACCGCGATGATGCCCCTAACGAAGAGGTCCAGCTATGCACCCTCCCAGCCAAGGGCCATAAAATGGGATGACCCTGGGATGGACATGACGAGAATTAATGATTTACCCTTTTCCCCTTGAGCAGCTTCTAGTATCGTGAAATACTAAATATATGGGTGTCGCCCTGGAAAAAAGGGAGTAAGTAAATCTCCATGATGCATTAAACAAAGCAAGACACCATTTAAACCATCGATTGATAAAATCCATTTTGTATAATAACTGACTGAGCCATATGATAGCCTGGTCCTTTGACAAGTAGAAAATGACCGAAAGCAGTAAGTATCGATTCAGGTCAGCCTGTGCGGTATGTGACCTTGGTTGATACTTTTTTTTTTTTGTCAGTTGCAATACAGACCTTTTCACAGAACAAAGAAAATTATTAACCTAGCCTCTGATTCAAGGGTGGTAGTCAGGAAAAGTGGCCAAAAAGTCAGGAAAAGAAACTCCAAAAAAGCCAATGGAGTTTTGAGCCCTAGACTCATCTGAGAACTGGGAAGCTACAGCCTTAGATTAACCCTTTATCGAACAATCCCCGGTTTTTACGATTCTTAGATAGAGACCTTTTGACAACATTCTTAGAAAAGGTCGAGAGAATGCTGATAACCAGCATTTTTTCCTTTTACCCACAATATTTTCTACCCTGCGGGTAACAAATTTTGATTTTTGACTTACGTTTATTTTGTTATCTGCAAGTGTTTTCAATTTGTACAAGTCTAAAATTTTGTCGTCAGGAAGAGATAAAAATGTTAGTAACGTTTCAAGAGCTGATATAGATGGACCCAAGCTGTGATGATCAGTTTTTGTCTACTTTTTAGCTCACCTGAGCGCAAAGTGCTCGGGGTGAGCTATCGTGATCGGTCAATGTTCGTCGTCCGTCTGTCTGTCCGTCCGTAAACAATTACTAAAAAATCTTCTTCTCTGAAACAGCCGATCAGATTTAAAAGAAACTTCAAAGAATGATCATTAGGTGATGCGCATTCAGAATACTTCAAAGATTTGAATTCCATGACAAAACTCTGGTAGCCAAGGCAACCGAAAGAAAAATCTTTAAAAATCTTCTTGTCCTAAACTGTAAGGGCTACAGCTTTCATGTTTGGCATGCAGCAGCATCTAGTAGCCCTCTGCCAAAATACTAAATGTTATTGTCCTGTATTGAAAATGGCCATATGGTGTGGGTTCTCGGATTTCACATAGAGATAAAGAAGGAAATCTTTAAAAATCTTCTTCTCCCAAACCGTAAAGCTAGAGCTTTCATATTTGGCATGTATCATCATCTAGTGGCCCTGTACCAAAATACTTCAAAATATGGCCCTGGTGTGAAAATTAGCCCTGTGTCGTTGGTCTCGGATTTCTCATAGAGATAAAGAGGAATAATTTTGAAAATCTTCTTGTCCCAAACCCTAAGGGCTAGACATTTCATATTTGGCATGTAAATTTGATTGCAAATAAATAAAGCACAATGTATACCGCTGGGGGTCAAAACTGGCCCGTCCCTGGAGGTCACAAATTCGAAACATAGGAACAAAGGAAGAAAACTTCAGAATTAATCAATTCTGAAACTAAAAGGCTTTGATGTTTTGTATGTAGTATTTCCGAGTAGGCCTCTGCCAAGTTTGTTCATACGATGCCCCTAGGGTCCAAACTGGCCCCATTCCAGGGTCACAAATTTGAACATGGGAACAAAGAAGAAAAACTTCAGAGTTCCTCTTCTCTAGAAACTAGAATATGTAGAGCTTAGATATTTGGTACGAAGCATCTGCTAGTGGACCTCTACCAGGTTTGTACATATGATGCCCCCGGTCTCAAAACTGGTCCCACCCAGGCGGTCATAAGTTCTAAACAAAAAAACGAAAACTTTAAAATTCTTCTGAGAGCTTTGATATTTGATATATAGTCTGTTAGCCCACCCGAGCACAAGTTTTGTGAGGTCAAAATTGGGTCACCTTGGATCATAAACTAGGTCACTATGTTAAATTAAAGATATACTCTGTGAGATCTCTGGAGACCACATTTCTGGCTAAGCTGAATTGAAAATTGGTCAGTCTGTTTGTCTCAATAAAATCTCACACGAGTCTGCATTTAGTGTTAGTCTGGAATATAACTTTATCATCTCAAGTCAGAACGACTTCAGATTTGGTATGCATGTTTGTTGTAATATTACCGAGTACTGTGTGCAAGAACAATAACACTACCTAGCTTGGATTTTGAGTAATTCCACATTGATCTTCATTTTTACAGTGTTTTTGCTTGTCCAGAGTGGAATTTCGAAGTCTCAAATCAAATTGACTTGAGACTTGGTAAACATGTTTATTGCATTGCCTCCCCTTTGAACCTATTATACCTCCTTGACAAATGGCTGTTAGATTGCATATCTTGCAAAAATTTGCAGCTCTTGTTCCATTATCATTTGCCCTTGAACCTCAAAAATTTGGTAACTATCTTCCCTGTAGACCTTTACTGCTTAGTACTCAGGTGAGCGATATAGGACCATGATAGTCCTCTTGTTTGGTGCTTAAGTCTTTAAAAAGGGGCCATATCCAGATTTTTTTTTCTGTTAACGAAACTTTCTTTATAAACATTATTCGAGAATTTGAAACGTGGAATTTTGTAAAAACGGTGAATACCCGTATTTTGATTTTGAACCACGGAATGATTGACGAAGAGTAACTCCTTTTATTTCATGAGAACGAAAATAACGCCATCGCACTTGTTTGATTATTGGTCCATGTTATAGATACATATCAATTCAGAATAGCTGATGGCAGCATAGCAAACTTTGTTATCGAAATTAAAGAAATTCATTGATTTCGTTTCTCGTGGCCGAAATATACCACCATACAAAAGATTCGGAGACATTGTTTTTTTCTTTTTTTTTTTTTGGGGGGGGGGGGGGGTTAAAGGTGCGTTTACACCGCGGCTACCACGGTTTTTGATTCATAAGTAAGCCACGGTATGCTTAGGCTTACACAGCATTTTTCTTTCTGTGGTTTCGCCAACCCCGAAATGGGCGTCGCCCAAGAACACTCGCACGTGACAGTGCTAACTGTCCTAGCTCGATTTTATACCACAGAAAAACAAATTATTAAGGTACATGGTACATGTAGGTTGCTATTAATTAAGCAACATAATCTTTTGGCTGCACAACTCACCGAACTTGGGGACAGTGTAGATCAAGGCCAGACTGCACAAGTTCTACAGTTCTAGATCTACTATCGACTTGAAAAGGCATCATTTGATTTTTTTTCAAAACGTAAATAGGCAAAATAACTCCTGCCACATACACATGCTGTGTACCTTCGTCAGCCCAAAATGTCGTGATCGAGCGCCATATTGTGTGTTATATCCTAGACAAATTCGTTACCAAACAACAAAATTTTAGTCGAAATTGAAAGCAATAGCAGATGACAAAATGAAAGTAGATCTAATTAAAAACTTGAAACATGTTTTTAGAGCGGCAGAAAACATTGTGGGAAAAGAAGAATATGCTGGTTACCTGCATTTTCTTCTTTTCCCACAATGTTTTCAAAATACCTCTTTCTCAGGGTCGTTAAAAGTAGAGATTGTGTGGTAAAGCGTTAAGTCATTGCCTCCTGCGACCAATTCGTATCACTTGACTTTAAAAATGGACTGATAACACTAATATGAACCATTTCTGTCAAAAGGGGGCTCATTGCTCTTCAAAAAGTATCGATTCGTGTCAGCATGTATAATCCGCGCAGGCTGACATGAGTCGATACTTTTAGCCATTGGTTAGTTTTTCTGCATGCACGAGGACCACTCTTCTATGAGATTCGGTCAATCACTATAGACTAAATGGATCTTTGTGGCTTCATTAAGGAATGAAGAGGGTTTTTTTGTTTTCATGGAGGTATGAAAAAAAAAACTAATCACACTGTATGAAACTATAGCGAAGCTATCATCCATATTTATTTGAAATTTTTTCAAAGTACAAACATCAAGTAACAATACATGAGACATAGTTTTTCAATATTTCAACTCTGCTAGACTAAAAGGTACCACTTTCTCAATTACTATAAATAAAAGCAAGAACATCTTTGAGTTTTTTTTTACAAATAAATTTTTTATACATAAAAATTTAACCCTCAAGTCTTTACCAAACGACAAAATTTTGGAACAGTTAGTCCAAATTCAAACCCTTTCAATTCAGACAGGTCTAAAAGTATGCTGTGCGGTAAAGGGTTAATTTTTCTTTGCATAAAGATCAATTTCAGGTCGATTTATCAAGTAATAATTGTCTGTGAAAGTACAGAAAACCTTGACAGGCAAGGAGAAAATATTGTTTACAAGCACTTTCTTTTCTTCCTACATGGCTTTCAAAAGTCTCTTTTTTTCTTTGTGGTTGTTAAAAATCGGGATAATTGTGTGGTAAATGGGTAAATGTGACCTTATCTTTGATGAATAGGTAGTTTTTAAGCATCTTTAATCCAAAAGAGAGCCAATAATATGCCTCATTTTCATACTGAACCAAGAAATGACACAGATTTACATTAAGATATGGACACATAGTTTGCAAATTTTTAACGACCCTAAGGAAGAAGGGTCTGAAAGCATTATGGGAAATGGAGAAAGTGCAGCATTTTCTACTTTTCCCACAATATTTTCTATCCCATCAAGGAAAAATCGCATCATTTGAGCCACATAGAAATTGTCATCTGCAAATGCTTCTTATTTGAATGGGTCTAAAATTTTGTTGTTCGACAGAGTTTTACAGAATTTTAGACTGGTCCAAATTGAAAGCATTTGAAGACGACAAAACAAACGTGGCTCAAAAATTGAAATTTGTTTTGAGAAGGGTGAAAAACGTGGGAATACAAGAAAATGTTGGTTACCAGCATTTTCTCCTTTTTCCACAATGTTTTTAGAAGGCTTCTTTCCCAGGGGTGTTAACCCATTACCACACAATCCCTACTTTTGACGCCCCTGAGAAAGAAGCCTTTTGAAAACACTGTGGGAAAAGGAGAAAATGCTGGTAACCAGCATTTTCTCCTTTTCCCACAGTGTTTTCTACCCTTCCTAGAACAAATTTCAATTTTTCAGTCACCTTTATTTTGTCGTCTGCAAATGCTTCCAGTTTGGACAAGTCTAAAATTTTCTCGTGTGGTAATGGGTTAAAAGTCAGGATTGTGTGGTAAAGAGTATTAACAATTCTGAGAAAGAAAACTCTTGAAACCATTTATTCATAAAAAAATGACCACTGGCATCTTCTCTTTTCCCCACAATAATTTCTTCCATCATTCCACAGTCAAAAAGCATACTTCAAACCACATTCAAAATATGTCTGCAAATATTATCAATTTGAATGACTTCATATTGTGGAAGAAAGTAAAGCCTTAACATTTTACAGCACATTCACACATTTTAACAATGCTCAGGATAGATGGTGTTTTACACTATTTTCAACGTAATAGTTATATCGCTGCAGCCAGTGCAGTTATCCATGCTTTCCTCGAGTTTCTCTGTCCAAGCCACTGGCTAATTTCCCACAATGCCATCATCGAAGCAATGGTCAGCGGTAAGTGAGGAACGAATCCTGTCGAAAGGACTATCATTGGATTATCATGACTTAATCCTTTACCAAACAAACCCTGGTTTTTACATCCCTCAGATATAAGCTTTTGGAAAACATTGTGGGAAAAGGAGAAAATGCTGGTAACCAGCATTTTCTCCTTTTCCCACAATTTTTTCTACCCTGATTGAAAAAAAAAATTGACTATTGAGTTATGTTTATTTTGTCGTCTGCGTGTGCTTTCAATTTGGACCAGTCTAAAATGTTGTCGTATGGTAAAGGGGGTTAAGGATTTTTCTTGTGGGAGAGCTATTATTAGGAAGGGCTCCTTTTTAAGAAGAAATATGGTATGTCATTGAATGAGTAACATTTGAGCTTTTTGTCTACAAATGCTTTCAACTTGGAGCACTTTTGATGTCTGGTAAAGAGTTGAATGAAACGACAGTTTAACTCATTACCAAATGAAAATTTTTTAGGTTTGTCCAAATTGAAAGCATTTGCAGACGACAAGATAAAAGTGACTGAAAATTTGAAATATTTTTTCGTGAAGGGTAGAAAACATTGTGCGAAAAGGAGAAAATGCTGGTAACCAGCATTTTCTCCTTTTCTCACAATGTTTTCTAAAGGCTTCTTTCTCAGGGTTGTCAAAAGTAGGGATTGTGTGGTAATGGGTTAATGCCTCTGCAAAAAGTATCTGTCCATTTCAGCCTGCCTAGTATGTACAGGCTGATCAGAATCAACTATTTTCTTTGACGTCTGGGAAACATTCTATCCCATGATTCCGTCTTTCTATTTGTTTTGTGACATAGCTGACCAATATTATATAGCTTGCAGTATACGAAAAGGGGCATTCGGACATTTGCATACATTGTAGTTTTGGATCTGCCTGCCCACTCCGGGCAGGCTACTCCAAGACAAAACTTTATGGCTACATCAGATTTTGAGCTAAAGTAGACTTGCACAAGACAGAAAATTGCCTAAAAACTGAAGTGTTGTTTCGGATTAGCCTGTGCAGATTGCACACGCTGACCTGAGACAACATTTTACGCAAATGTCTAAAATGCCCCTTTTTCGCGTGTTACTGGCCATATCATGGGTGGCTTGGTATAATGCAAAACACAAGTGCATTAGAACACCCCCCTCTTTCCCGCTCTACGTAGCAATTCTACATTTATGACGAGTAGAATTTGAGTTACTTTGTTGAGTTAGATACAGATGCTAACTTCTCCTTTAGAAGCTGGGTCTGATGTCTGATTGATTCAAGTAACTTTGCTGGAGATACAGTGATACCACCTGGGTTCTGTATGCTAACAGGCTGGGCTCTTTTTGGTTCTGCGCTACTTTGTGAAACTGTTGGCAGTTTCGCTGCCTGGGAGTAGGTCAACTGAGATACCGGAGATTTAAGCTGTAAGACTGTCTGTGGAACAGATGCTTGAACCGGAGACTGTGGGTAGTAGGTTCCCGTGTTACTTGATTGATATGAATTTTGTGCGATGGGTGGTGAAGTGTAATCAGGTAGAGTTTCAGAGGCACCTATGCTTGTTCGGAGAAAAGATGGTATATGAGAGCTTGTGGTCGTTGAAGTCGCAGCACCGATTCCTGGTATAGAAGGTTCCGGTTGTACTTGGTTCATACTGTTACCAGAGTTATTCATACCCTGGACCTGAAGGGGAAGCATAATGCATAATCCCTAGACCCTTTAACTCATTACCACACCAGAAAATTTTAGACTGGTCCAAATTGAAAGCATTTGCAGACGACAAAAAAAAGGTGACTGAAAAATAGAAATTTGTTCTGGAAAGGGTAGAAAACACTGTGGGAAAAGGAGAAAATGCTGGTTACCAGCATTTTCTCCTTTTCCCACAGGGTTTTCAAAAGGCTTCTTTCTCGAGGGCGTCAAAAGTAGGGATTGTGCGGTAATGGGTTAACCCTTCACCCCATAAGGCATTTCTATGGTATCTCTAATTGACCCTAAATAACAGCAAGTATGAAGCCGTTTCTTATGTGTATATGACACCTTTTGAAAGCATATAAAACATTGTGACAAAAGGTGAAATTGCTTGTCACAAGCAATTTCACCCTTAGTCACAATGTTTTCCAAAGGCTCCTACAAGCAATGCGTAGAAACGAGTATCTATGGAGTCAAGGATTAATACAAAATTCAAACTTTTGATGACCCTAAGAAGCATTTTGAAAACATTGTGGGAAAAGGAGAAAATGCTGGTGACTACCATTTTCTCCTCTTCCCAAAATGTTTTCTGAGGAAGAAGCCTTTTGAAAATATTGTGGAAAAAGGAGGAAATGCTGTTTTCAACCCTATCAAAGATGAATTCCATCCTTTCTATCACAATCATATTGGCATCTGCCACAGTGTTTTCAACCAACCCTATAAGGAAGAAGCCTTTGAAAAAATATAACTGTGATATTTTTTCAAAGGCTTCTTCCTTATAGGGTTGGTTGAAAACACTGTGGCAAATGCCAATATGGAGAAAATAATGATCACCAGTGTTTTCTTCAATTTCCTTTATGTTTCAATCCTATTATAGATGAATTTCATCATTCCCACCATAATTATATTGTCATCTGAAATGCTTACAAATTGGAAAAGTCTACAATTTTGATGTGTGGTAAAGATTTAAAATATGGCTGTATAGACTAGTCTACTGTAATAATTATTTGGTGTTTCATGCCATTTCATTGATAAAGCAGTTATTTCACATCTCCACTTCTTACATTCAATAGAGACATCTCCACTTAAAGATTTCAATATGTCATAGTCATATTCCACACACACACACACACAGATTTTTTATTTCACTCTCTCAAATCTCCATGACCTATCCCTTCTGGATCTCCTAAGAACACTGCCATTAACAAACCATGAATGTATTGATTGAATGGTGTTTAATGCCCATTTCAACATTATTTCAGATATATTGAGGAGGCCAGTGCACCTGTCCATGCTTTCTCGGAGTTTCTTTTACCGGTACTCCTCCCAATGTTCTTTCAAAGCTACTGGCTGCTTTCCCGCATAATTATTGTAGAAACAATGGTCAGCAGTGCAAGAGGAATGAATCCTGTTATGAAGACCATCATCAACCCTTGGAAAGAAATTGGCTGAGCTTGAGATGGAACCCACCACCCCCGTTCTCAAGTCCTGTACACCACCAACTGAGCTATTGGAGCTCGGACCTAAATGCATACAGCTGGTAATCATAGCAAATCTAATGAGATTTCAAATTAATAACCAAAATACCTGATTTATAAATTGAAAATACCCATCCTGTCCTTTATGCATTATGCAAAGTACTTAAAATGAAGACAATCTGGAGTTAATCCAAAACTATCAATGTTTTCCGTGTGATACAACCGTCCTAAACTACTTATCTCACATTTGAGATAACCAATAAATGACATCAAGTGAGTTGTCATTTATACTACTGAAGTGAATCAGGAAATGGAAATCTCTGAATGTGAATACTATATGAGGAATTCGGACTTAAAATTCTATTAATTCTTTACCAAACAACAAAATTATAGACTTGTCTAAATTGAAAGGATTTGCACAAAACAATTTGAATGCAACTGAAATGATGATTTTCTTTTTGGATGGGGAAGAAAACATTGTGGAAAAAGAAGAAAATGCTGGTAACCAGCATTTTCTCCTTTTTCCACAGTGTTTTCAAAAGACTTCTACTGGGCCGTAAAAACCCGAGATTGTGTGGTAAAGGGTTAATCTTGTACTCCCCAAAAAAGAATATGACAACATATCAGGTGTTATATGTATATATTACACAGGCACGTAGGAAGCAATTTTGGATGGGGGGGGGGGGGGGGCCAACATCATTTTAGAATCAGCTTGTCCTGATTTTACATATATTACATTTCACGGATTATGCAGTGAGAAATAACCCACCCATTAATACCAATGATCGAAAAAGAAGGAAATTTGTTCAACAATGTGGTGAATTATGAGATTTGGAGAAAAAGCAGAAAATCACACAAAATGAAATGTGACGTCAGAAATTGTTTGGTGTCTGTCAGATAACAAAAGCAGAAGAAAAAATTCCATGGCTTGCCGCCATTTGTTTAGAATTATTTTAAATCGTTCGGAATTTTCTATTACTTCATTCTCTTTATGCACGATGATTGTCTAGCAATATTCAGTGAAATACTGACACGGTCATTTTATTGGTGATCATCAAATTATTGGGGGGGCCCGGCCCCCCTGGGCCCCCCCCTGTTCCTACGGCCCTGTTACATGACAATAAAGGGATATTACCTCCTGTGAACCTTTCTGCAGTCTGTACTGTAGCAGGGCCTGAGATAGAGCATTGGAAATTTCTAGAGCCATGGCTGCGTCATCTTCAGATGTTACCATTGAACTTTTCTGTAAATTATAAGACCAATTATGACGGGCAACACAAGCAGACAAACAAAAGGATAAAAGAGAATATAATTGTAAAGTTTAAACTACACCAGTTCACTCTTTGACTCCAAACAACAAAACTTATGACTGGTCCAAATTGAAACCACTTGCAGACGACAAAATAAACATAACTCAAAAATTGAAATTTGTTTCAAGCAGGGTAGAAAATATTGTGGGAAAAGTAGAAAATGCTAGTAACTGGCATTTTTCCTTGTTCCACAATATTTTCAAATGGCTTCTATCTCGGGGTTGTGAAAACCAGGGATTGTTTGCTAAAGGGATAAATCCATAACCCTAGGGTGGTTTCTGTAGTTGAGGTTGAGGGTCAGCCTGGGGTGGGGCACAACCAAAAGGCTAAAAGTATAAGTCCCTGAAACAGGTGTCAACTTTGGGACTTTTCATTTGCCCCTTCACTTGTTGGGAGTACTGAAAAGCAGAATCAAGAGAGTTTAGTATAAGTTGTAAGAACCGTTTCTCAATTGATGTAAAATAAACATCTTTAACTCTTTACCAAACAACAAAATTTTAGACTGGTCCAAAGCTGGTTGAAAACACTTGCAGATGACAAAATGATCTTAACTTCAAAATTGAAGTTTGTTTCCAACAAGGCAGAAAACATTGTGGAAAAATGAGAAAATGCTGGTTATCAGCATTTTTTCCTTTTCCCACAATGTTTGCAAAAGGCTTTTTTCTCAGGGTCGAGAAAACCAGGGGTTGTTTGGTAAAGGGTTAAACTGAAGTTGCAAAATAAAAAACACAACTTTGTTCTTGTTGCTGGTAACAAGCATAATAAAGCTTTCAACACATACATGAAGAAGGGTTAACCTTAACAACTCTGACTTTTACAGACCCTGAGAAAGAAAACTGGTAGGAACTATCTGTTGACAACAGCATTTCCAATTATTCCCACCCTGTTCTGCTCTGTTTCTGAAAAGTAATTCATCTGACCTGCATTTGGGCCTCTGTCTGCAAGTTTTAAATCAGACAAGACAAAAATTGTCCTTTGCTAAAGACTTCACTCTTTACCAGACAATAAAATTTTAGGCCAGTCCAAATTGAAAGCATCTGCAGATGACAAAATAAACAAAACTCAAAAATTGAAATTGGAATTTGTTTCCAGCAGAATGGAAAACATTGTGGGAAAAAGAGAAAATGCTGGTTACCAGCATTTTCTCCTTTTCCCACAATGTTTTCAAAAGGCTTCTATCTCAGGGTTGTAAAAAAGAGGGATTGTTTGATAAAGGGTTAAACATATCTTTATACACCATACTCACCAGTTTGGATAAGACGTCTGTCACATTTATGTCTGGATTTTTGGCCGCCTCCTGCAATGGTAGAAACACTAGCCCTTTCTTAAGATGCTCAGTTTTAATGATTTTTTATAAACTGATTTACAAATTCCTGTACTTCCCATTCTATAAAAGGTTAAATCTTCCCTAATCAACAATATTTTAGTTTTAGCTTTATTCAAAGCATTTGCAGGTAACAAAGTCAATGCGGCTAAAATGATACATGCTTTCGAAAAGTTATAAAACAGGGTGGAAAAAGAAGGTGCTGCCAAATAACATTTTCTCCCGTACCTACAACACTTTCAAATACTTCCTTTATTCAGTGAAACTGGCTTTATTTATACTTTCTCTACTGTTGACTTTTTATTTTTAATTCTTACATTAAACAAGTATAATTAACAAACATTCCTTTTGACAACTATTGTCTCCTTTTACTACTATGTTTTCAGATGTAATCATAACCTTAACTCATGCTGGTTTTCCATATTTCATGGGAGTTCTCCAAAAAAACTGCTTAGAACAAATTCATTTAAAGAGAAATTACTAAATTTTCTGTGCCTTTCCATTAATTATGTGACTACTTAGTGCAAAAGGTCAATTAAATCTTTTTCTACTTTTGACGGCACCAGAAGCTTTTGTGGACCTCATAGATCAAGATCAGAGTGCACAGAACATGCAGTCTGATCTCTAATCTGTACTGTCCACTTCTTTATTTTAGGTAAACTCTTTACCAAACAACAAAATTTTAGACAGGTCTAAATTGAGAACATTTGGAGATGACAAAATAAAAGTGACTGAAAATTTGAAATTTGTTTCAGGCAAGGTAGAAAACATTGTGGGAAAAGGAGAAAATGCTAGTTACCAGCATTTTCTCCTTTCCCCACAATGTTTTCAGAATGCTTCTTTCTCAGGATTATATGGTACATTTGCATAAAGTGTCCTTTCAGATCAGCCCATTCAGTCCGCCCAGGCTCTTCCAAGACGACACTTTCCAACTAAATTCGATTTTTTCCTACAGCAGACTTGCGCGAAACAGAATACATGACAGAAAGTGAAGTCTCAGATTAACCTGCACAGACTGATCCAAAACTACACTTTATGCAAATGTCTGAGAATCCCAAATGTTTGTGCATGTTGCTGGCCATACCCCGTCAAAAGGGGACTTAACCCATTACCACACAATCCCTACTTTTGCTGACCCTGAGAAAGAAGCCGTTTGAAAACACTGTAGGAAAAGGAGAAAATGCTGGTAATCAGCATTTTCTCCTTTTCCCACAGTGTTTTCTACCCTTCTCAGATCAAATTTCAATTTTTCAGTCACCTTTATTTTGTCGTCTGCAAATGCTTTCAATTTGAACCAGTCTAAAATGTTGTCGCGTGGTAAAGAGTTAATGTATCTCCGGAATACATTAATTCAATCAAGCCATCAAATAGTTCTGGATCCATAATAGCCCCTATCTGGAACAAACAACTGAGCCCCTCTCTGGAACAATCAACTAACTCCTGAGGTAAAATGGTTCTTGAACATATAGAACATTGACCTATTGTGAAATGTTTAGGTTCTGGTCAGCCTATATAGACTGTGCAGGCTGACCTAGGTCGATACTTTTCACAAATGCATTAACCTCTTACCAAACAATCCCTGGTTTTTACGACCCTGAGGAAGAGGTCTTTTGAAAGTTTTGTGGGAAAAGGAGAAAATGCTGGTAACCAGCATTTTCTCCTTTTCCCACAAAGTTTTCTACACTATCAAAGAAAAATTGCATCATATGAGCCACTACAAAGTTATCCTCTGCAAATGCTTTTGAGTTGGATAGGTCTAAAATTCTGCTGTGTGGTAAAGGGTTAAGCCATCTGTTCAAAGAGCATGGCTCATATATTTCTATGTCTTACCTCTTGTAATGCTTTCTCAGCTTGCCTTTGGTGCTCTTGGCTGTAAAAATAAGATTGGTACTGTAAACTGCAAAACCTGGTTTAACCCTTTACAAGGTGACAAAATTTTAGCCTTGTCCAAATTAAAAGCATCTGCAGATGACAATTTAACTTTAGCTCATATGACGGTATTTGTCTTTCATAGATTAGAAATCATTTGATTTGCGGGAAAAGGAGAAAATGCTGGTAACAGGTTACCAGCATTTTCTGCTTTTCCAACAATGTTTTTTTTTAAAGGCTTCTTTCCAGGGGTTGGCACTGTAGGGTAAAGGGAAGGGTTAATACAGTAAACTTAGAAAGTATCTTTGTACAGATAATCTATATGAAAACTGTATATGTGGACATATACATGTGTCCAAAAATTTGCAAATTATTAATTACAGACATTTTGCTTATTCAATAGATTTGTTGTTAGAGAACTTGCAGTACATTACATGAACAGAAAAGTTTTTTTTTTAAATATGCGAAATCGCAATATCTTCAGAAATATTAGAGATATCTTCAAAAATATTAGAGATATAACAAAAATGTCATCGTTTACCCATAATGACAACACAGACAATGATGCAAGGGCTATTATCTCCACATCTTCTTTGAAAACAGTCAAGGTAAATAAAGAAGAGCTTTCCAGAGTGGTGCTTATATGCCCAGACGGGCTTATCAGTGAAATGGGTTAAAATCTAGAAAGAGGGGCTTATCAGTGAAATGGGTTAAAATCTAGAAAGAGGGGCTTATCAGTGAAATGGGTTAAAATCTAGAAAGCCTAAAGAGATCCAGATTTTAAGAGAATAAGAGTCATATGCACAGCTAAACATCAAACAGATCAATTGTGGTAAGTTTGAACTTATTCCATTGGAAACTGTAGGAGGACTTGCACATACAAGAAATTGCTAACAGACAGACAGACAGTCGGTGTCATAACATAATACTACGCTTCCGGAGAATAAAAAGTAATTTCAAAAAGAGTTTTTCATTGGTTCTTTTTCAAACTATTTTATTTGCTCAGCATTCCTGATCATTTACAAGGCTACTTGACCAAAGAGATTTCTGCTTAACCCTTTACCACACAATCCTGACTTTTAACGACTCTGAGAAAGAAGCCTACTGAAAACATTGTGGGAAAAGGGGAAAATGCTGGTAACCAGCACTTTCTCCTTTTCCCACAATGTTTTCTTCCCTTCCCAAAAGAAATTTCAAGTTTTTCAGTCACTTTTATTTAGTCATCTGCAAATGCTCTCAATTGGACCAGTCTAAAATTTTGTCGTTTGGTAAAGACTTAAGCAAAGCTAAATGGGGATGTACTTGAAGCAAAGTGTGCACAAAAGCATAAACTTAGTGGAAAATGTAACTGATAATTGCTTTAGTACAGTACGAAAAACAAGGTTGAATTAGTGCTTAAGTTCAGCTAAGAAAAAAGCCCTAATACTTTACCTCACAACCCTAACTTTTAACGGCTATGAGGAAGAAGGCCTTTGATAACAATAAGGAAATAGTAGAAAATGCTGGTAACTAACATTTTTTTCTTTTTCCACAAAATTTTCTACACTATCAGAGACTATAAGTATTAAAAAACCCTTTACTCCATAGATACCCATTTCTATGCATTGCTTGAAGGAGCCTTTGGAAAACATTGTGGCAAGAGGTGAAATTGCTCGTGACGAGCAATTTCACCTTTTGTCACAATGTTTTCTATGCTATCAAAATGTGTCATATACTCAATAAGAAATGGCTTCATCCTTGCTGTTATTTAGGGTCAATTAGAGATACCATAGAAATGCCTTATGGGGTAAAGGGTTAAGTGTATATGATGTGTTTCAAGCACTTGAAGGGTTAACAAGAAGACATTACCTAGGGGCAGGCGGAAGTGGCGGCTTAGATTCTACTGTGGATCCAAGTCCATAATCGACGGATGTTGTGTCCACTGTTGCTCTCGGTCTGTCTGTTTCAACTCTTGGTCTGTTTCCATAATCAATCACCCGCCTTCTAGCCAACATCTCCTCCATCGAAGGTCTCTCATCACTCCTTGTAGCTGTGGCTGTTGATGCTGCAGGCCTTGCACTAAACAATGATAAATCAGTAGCAGGTTAATCACTAATCTGCATCTTTTCTTCTGTAAAAATACTTTTGTTTCCATGGATACTGTTCAGACAAATGAGCCATGCTCTGTGAAAAGGGGGCTTAATGCATCTGGCAAAAGTATCAAACTGGGTAAATACAAACAGGCTGACCTGAGTTGGCACTTCTGGCTATTGGTCAATTTTCTCTATGCCAGAGGACCAGTCTACATCATGGTTCAGTCATTTGTCCTTAACTCTTTACTCCATAGATACTCATATTAATGTATCAACAACAGACAGCTTTTAAAAACATTATGGGGAAAATGAGAAATTGCTAGTAACAAGCAATTTCTCCTTTTCCCACAATGTTTTCAACACAATCAGATATTCATATCCTCATATTTTTGACATTTTACTACTATCTTTATTTGCTGCTGAAACGGAGGAGCCTTAAATTGGCATATCAGGTAAAGGGTTAAAGGTGGATATTACCGATAGATGAGTGTGCCAAGACTTCATTTGTACCAAAGATCACATAAAAGCATAGCTCATTATTATGTGCATGTAGATTTTTCTCCCTGCCAATTCTTTCAAGCCATTCCTTCAGTGTCATGAGAAAACCAGATTGTGTGGTAAAGAGTAAACCAACAACCCTGAAGGAAAGACCATATAGGTACAAATATAAACACATTAAATCTATACCAAACAATCCATTAGTTTAACGACCTTAAAGGTGGGTATTTAGAATTTTCACATGACACCAAATTAAAAAATATATATGTCACTGAAATTTATATAAAAAACAATACAAATCATCAGTAATTAAGAATCATAAAATTACAGAAAAAAAATTTCTTGGTGGTATTCCCTTAAAAGGCTACGTAGCCTCTTAATCTATTTTTAGATTTCCCGCCAAAATCAAAAAAGCATTGTGGGAATGTTAAGTGACTTGCACGTGACTTATGACTATCAAATTCCATAACATAACAAGAGCGGCAAATTGTCGCAAGATACGCCCGTCTTACCCCAAGTTGTAAAGGTGGGGCATGCACCCGACAAAATTCAAGTATGAAAAACAACAAAGGGCAATAACTCAAAAATAAATCAAGCAAGAGTTGTGATTCCTGTGCACTGCACTCCCCATGGATGAGATCTATCCACCCATGAAATTTCATGACCCTAGCTACTATAGTTTTGGAGATATGCTCCGAACAAAAATCAAGTATGAAAAACGACAAAGGGCAATAACTCAAAAATTAAGCAAGCAGGAGTTATGATTCCTGTGCACTGCACACACCCTCGGTAAGATCTATCCAGCCATAAAATTTCATAACCCTAGCTAGTATAGTTTTGGAGATATGCTACGGACATAATTCAAGTATGAAAAACAACAATGGGCAACTCAAAAATAAGCGAGCAAGAGTTATGATTCCTGTGCACTGCACTCTCCCTCGATGAGATCTATCCACCCATAAAATTTCATAACCCTAGCTAGTATAGTTTTGGAGATATGCTCCGGACAAAATTCAAGTATGAAAAACGACAAAGGGCAATAACTCAAAAATTAAGCAAGCAAGAGTTATGATTCCTGTGCACTGCACTCCCCCTCGGTGAGATCTATCCACCCATGAAATTTCATAACCCTAGCTACTATAGTTTTGAAGATATGCTCCGGACAAAATTCAAGTATGAAAAACAACAAAGGACAATAACTCAAAAATTAAGCGAGCAAGAGTTATGATTCTTGTGCACTGCACTCCCCGTCAATGAGATCTATCCACCCATAAAATTTCATAACCCTAGCTAGTATAGTTTTGGAGATATGCTCCGGACAAAATTCAAGTATGAAAAACAACAAAGGGCAATAACTCAAAAATTAAGCGAGCAAGAGTTATGATTCCTGTGCACTGCACTCCCCCTCGGTGAGATCTATCCACCCATGAAATTTCATAACCCTAGCTACTATAGTTTTGAAGATATGCTCCGGACAAAATTCAAGTATGAAAAACAACAAAGGACAATAACTCAAAAATTAAGCGAGCAAGAGTTATGATTCTTGTGCACTGCACTCCCCGTCAATGAGATCTATCCACCCATGAAATTTCATAACCCTAGCTAGTATAGTTTTGGAGATATGCTCCGGACAAAATTCAAGTATGAAAAACAACAAAGGGCAATAACTCAAAAATTAAGCGAGCAAGAGTTATGATTCTTGTGCACTGCACTCCCCGTCAATGAGATCTTTCCACCCATGAAAATTCATAACCCTAGCTAGTATAGTTTTGGAGATATGGTCCGGACAAAATTCAAGTATGAAAAACAACAAAGGGCAATAACTCAAAAATTAAGCAAGCAAGAGTTATGATTCTTGTGCACTGCACTCCCCCTTGATGAGATCTATCCACCCATGAAATTTCATAATCCTAGCTACTATAGTTTTGGAGATATGCTCCGGACAAAATTCAAGTATGAAAAACAACAAAGGGCAATAACTCAAAAATTAAGCGAGCAAGAGTTATGATTCTTGTGCACTGCACTCCCCCTCGATGAGATGTATCCACCCATGAAATTTCATAACCCTAGCTAGTATAATTTTGGAGATATGCTCCGGACAAAGAACTGGACGCCGCCCGCCCGCCCGCCCGCCCGCCACGGGTGATCCCATAATACGTCCCGTCTTCGACGGGCGTATAACAAATAAAAATTATTTTCCATAATGTCTAGAACTTCGGATTCTATGTTTGAAGCTTCGTTTGTATATTTCTGGTATGTAAATGAGCGAGTTACTCATGTAAAAATAGACCGTGTTTCCCTTCAGTGTCGACCTGGGCTGTAGTAAATCTCTAATTTATCTAGCTGTCGGATTGTTTTTGACTACGTGGGTTTAATGAATGAAAATTATAAGGCTTTGGGAGTACAAGAATGATGTTTTTGTATTTTTTTTTTAAATTTTGTCTCAAAATCTGAAGGGCCACCTTTAAGAAATAGGGTTTTTAAACACTGTGAGGAAAGAGTAGATGCTGGTTACCAGCATTAACTCCTTTTCCCACAATGTTTTCTTCAGGCTTCTTTCTCAGGGTCGTCAAAAGTAGGATTGTGTGGTAATGTGTTAAGAGAGTTGTCAGCAAATCCTTTCAGTCTAGGCAAGTATATAAGAGATCAACTCCTGTATGTTGTCTTTTTTATTACTATACCGTTCAAATCTTTTCAATCTTTCATAGTCAACATCCGATTCTTGCAGCCGTCTACGCCTTTCATAGTCAACATCCGATTCTTGCAGCCGTCTACGCCTTTCATAGTCAACACCTGGTTCTTGCAGCCGTCGACGCCTTTCTAGAATATCATCAACCCGTCTTTGCTCCTGATGTTCAAGGTATTCGCGTCGAGCTATGATATCATCAATCCGTTTTCTCTCAAGTATTGGATCTGACAGCACGTATCTTCTTTCCATCATGGCATCAAGCCGCCTCCTTTCGTCAATCAGCATTCTATATATAGTAACATATATAGTAACATTTACTTACATTATAACATAGACAATTTTAGCCGTTAAACTGCTTAGCAAGTTAACCCTTCCCCAAACAATCCCTGGTTTTTATGGGTCTGAAATAGAAGCCTTATGAAAACATTGTGGGAAAAAGAGAAAATGCTGGTAACCAGCATTTTCTCCTTTTCCCACAATGTTTTCTACCCTATCATAGACAGAAATCATCTTTTCAACAAAAGATTAACTGTCGTCTGCAAGTGCTTTCAATCTGGTCTAGTCCAAAAGTGTGTCGTTTGGGAAAAGGTTAAATAAAACTTTCAAGCTGAAAGCATAATCTCAAATTTTGCTACTTCAAAGCAATTTTTGGGGGAAAATATCCTCTTACCGGGCAGTGTAGATCCAAGACCAATTTACACATTCTATGCAGTCTGATCTTGATCTACACTGTCCACACATTGTGAGAAAAGGACAAAATGCTGGATACCAGCATTTTCTCCATTTCCCACAATGTTTTCAAAAGGCTTCTTTCAGAGGTGTTAAAAGTCTGGATTGTGTGGTAAAGGGTTATGTCTTATTCTAAAATCTGATTCTTTACAGAGCAATCCAAAATTTCAAAGACTCTGTGGAAGAAGCCTTCAGAAAACAGTGGGGAAAAAGTAGAGAAAACTGGTAACAAGCTTTTTCTCCAATTCCTTTCTTTTTTTTACTTTTATCATAGACAAAAATCAATCGTTTTGTTCACATTCTAATTGTTGTTGTCGTATCCTTTCAATTAGGGCTTGTCTATGATTTTGTGATGCAGTAAAAGATTGAAAACTTAATTTCAGGGTACAACCATATTCAAAATGAGACAACCCACATGAGTATAAACAACATTGGTTTCTGGTCCTCATAAGCATCTCTTGGTGAATAAAATGGCTATCTGTGTATTTCAAACCCTTTTTCATTCCAATTATATAACCCTTCTCACCTTTCATAGTAAGGGTCCATATATCTGTAGGCAAATCTGTCTCTGTAGGCAGAACCATAAGGGTTTCTTCTGTAATCGTCTAAGTAGTGTTCCATAGGTGGAGGGTACTCACGGCTGAAAGACAAGTGTACACACACACATGATGTTGGTGTCTATTCTCATCTTCTCCTTTCAGCCAATACAAACTCAACCAAAATTTGGTTTCATTTGGTTTTATAATAACAAAATCAAAGCTAAAAAATTAAATGGCTCAAAAGGGAGAACACATCTAACATAAGTTAGAAAACAGTGTGGAAATAGGAGAAATTAATCTTAAAACCAGAATTGAACTTTGTAACTTCAGTTCTTTTTTATTTGGAACATTTCATTTTCTTTTACTGACAGAGTCCAAAAAATTGTGGAAAAAGGAGAAAATGATGGTTATCATCATTTTATCCTTTTCACACAATGTTTTCCAAAGCCTTCTTTCTTTGGCATAGTCAAAACACAGGATTGTGTGGTACAGGGAAAATAGATGTATGAAAACAATACAAGAACCTGCCTGAGACAGGTAGTGGCTAAATATATATAGGATATTTGTATTTCTTGCTGAAAGATCGAAATTTATTTCATCGAGTGGACACCATCGGTAATATTTTGACGAGTGGTGCAGCCTCAAGTGAAGATATAGCCGATGGTGTTCACGAAATGAAATAAATTTCGATCTTTCACCGAAAAATACAAATATTCTATTTATTTCATGCTTTTTACCCTTTCTGGGTGGAGCTTTATCAAAATTCAGTACAGTTCTTTTCCCTTATTCCCTGTGGCATACCCCTCCCGCATAGCAACATTACATCAAGCGCGAGAAATGTAAGGTATATGACGTCATATTTCCCATCTGGTTGTGAGGCACGTGCAATTTACCTAGGCAACAAGAATGTGAAAATCCGTATTTTCACTGGTGGTACCAGTGTAAGATTGAAAAATATTTTCATTGCTATTTCTCGATATCCTACCGGTAAGCATGAAATAAAGACAGAGTGGTAATACATACCGATAGTCACGTGGCGGCCGCCTAGCATAATAATCATCATAATCTTCATAATATCTTGACCTCTTTTCTGATGGCTCATCTTCAGATTTATCTGATTGCAAAGAAAATCAAAAGAAAATAAGCAAAAGGAGTAAAAAATTAAACCATAGGTCAATGGCAACATATCTGTGAACCATCACGCAAAAAGGGACCTTCTGGGAACTGCAAATAGTGTCAAACCTCGTCAGACTGCGCAAATTGCATAGGCTGACCTGGGTTGACACTTTTGGCTTCAATGACATTTTCTGTATGAAAAGTGGTCATTGTACCCTGTTAAACAATCATTTTTGAATTATCAACTTAAACTGACCTGCACTATTGTTGATCTGTTTTCATCTAATTGATGTACAAAATACCCAGATAGTCCCTTTTTGCGTGATGAGCCTCACATACCGTATAACGGGGTTTTTTTACGTGCTGCCAATTTTTACTAATTTTTACCCATCAAAAAGCTTCGTAAAAATTCGACACGTAAATAATTACAGCGTAAAACCGTAGTATTGTATCGATATGAAATAAAGGGTTATCAGTATGTAATACCTGTGTACTAAATACACGAAATATAAGAACTTATTCATTTGTGTTCTGATTACGTGTGATATGGCTTTTCTCAGTCGGTTATCTCTGTTTGTATATTTAAGCCCAGCTTCCGTGCCCAAACGGAAAAATAACTGAGAATTCCAACCCATGCTATACGTAAATTGAATATTCAGGTTAAAAATGCCTCGACAGCAGGTAACCGAGGCACCTTCATGAAACACGACACGTTGATTATGGCGGTGATGAGAATTTGACTCAGTATTGGGCCACTTCAATAATGTCACGAATGGGACTTGTGTTTCAAAGACGTGGCTGTACAATTGCAAAACCCGAGGTTAAAAATTTCGATGAGCTAAAGGAGGGCTTTCTAAACAGAGTGAAAAAAGTAATGACAGATGACAATCTAGCTCCACAGTTAGTTATCAATTATGACCATATAGGTATCTGTTGAAACAGTTATTCGCACGTCAAAACAATTACCGCTATTCGCACGCCAAACAAAGAGTGACACTTTTCTTTCAACCTGTATTTAAAACAAACAATACACTTACAATCTTAAGTGAAAGAGTGGACAATGCACTGACATTTTTAATGCTGTAATTTTTTTACGCATGTTTCGAATTAGTAAAAAATAAAATTGTAAAAATTTAAATCATGTGTTTTTAGCTCAAATCCGTACACTTTTACAGCAGTAAAAAAAACCTGTTATACGGTATTCATATATGAGCCATGCTCTATTAACCCATTACCACACAATCCCGACTTTTGACAACCCCGAGAAAGATGCCTTTAGAAAACATTCTGGGAAAAGAAGAAAAGGCTGGTAACCAGCATTTTCTCCTTTTCCCACAATATTTTCTACCCCTCACAAAACAAATTTTAAATTTTCAGTCACTTTTATTTTGTCGTCTGCATATGCTTTCGATTTTGGTAAGCCTAAAATATTGTCGTTTGGTAATGATTTGAATACAATGGTTTAGCCAACCAGAAGTTTTACTAATTTTGAATTTACAGTTTTAGCTGATCAGTACGGTAAAGATTTTAAAACACAGTTCACCTGTGACCTTGGTCACTCATGTGCCCCCCCCCACAAAATAAAAAAAAATATATATAGGGCACCTCCATAGGTCATAAACAAAACCTGTTTTAATTTTCAAGGTCCTAGGTCAAAGAGCTTTTGAATTAGGGTATGGAAATGATTTCCAAACATAGTTCATCTGTGGTTTTGACCTTTGATCAATGTTACTAAAAATCAAGTGGGCTCATTCTTGAGTCATGAAAAACACTTGTATAAAGTTTCAGGGTTCTAGGTCAAACAGCACAGAAATAGAAAAGTGGATTGATTGATTGATAGACAGATGGTGAAGCCACTGCTCAACCCCTCCCCCCCTCGACTTTGTATTTAAAGGGTATAACAAAAGGACCATGATGGTCCTATATTGCTCACCTGAGTACTAAGCAGTAAAGGTCTACAATGAAAATTCCTCTTTTCCGAAAAGATCATCATATCGTATTTGGTAGAGGTCCGCTAGAAGGTGCTATATAACGAAATATCAAAGCTCTACGATTTCAAGTTTCAGAGAAAAATATTTTTAAAGTTTTCCTTTATTGATCCTTTGTTTCGAACTTGTGACCCCGTGGCTGGGCCAGTTTGGACCCCTGGGACATCATGTGAACAAACTTGGTAGAGGTCAACTAGCAGATGCTTCATATTTAATATTAAAGCTCTACTCCTTGTTTCAGAGAAGAAGATTTTTAAAGTTTTCCTTCTTTGTTCCTATGTTTCAAACTTTTGGGGCCATTTTTGACCCCAGGGTCATCATATGAATAATCTTGGTAGAGGTCCACTAGGAGATACTACATACCAAATATCAAAGCTCTGCCCCTTCTAGTTTCAGAGAAGAAGAATTTTAAAGTTTTCCTTCTTTGTTCCTATGTTTTAAACTTGTGACCCCGGGGCGGAGCCAGTTTTGACCCCAGGGGCAATCTTGGTTGAGGTCCACTAGGAGATGCTACATACCAAATATAGCTCTACGCCTACTAGTTTCAGAGAAGATTTTCAAAGATTTTGCTATTTTTTTCCTTTTGGTTGCCATGACAGCTAGAGTTATGGCTGGAATTCAATCTCTTGAATAACTTTGGTAGAGCTTCACCCAAGGAACATCCCTGCCAATTTCATCAAGATTGGCCTAGTGGTTTGGGAGGAGAAGATGTTTAAAGAAATTGTGGACGACGGATGACGCATGATGGACGACGGACATTTGGCGATCACAAAAGCTCAGCATGAGCATTCGTGCTCAGGTGAGCTAAAAATGAAAAACGCTCCTACTGGTACCTTTATTCTGGAACTTTTTCTCCAACCTAGCCACAGTTTCTTTCAGTTCCTGTGATGTGGCCTCCATCTCCAGTTTCACACTCTCTTGTGACTCACCAACCTCTACTTTAACCTTAATCTCACCCCTTCCAACTTCTTTCTCCACTCCCTGAGCTAGCTCATCAGCACTTTGATTTATTTCCGTTTTCTTCTTTTTGGAGGAGTATTTGGTCAAATGATCATAAATTTCAGGCCGCTTTGCTTGCTGAAATATGTTTAAGGCAGCCCTGCATGTCAAGAAATCTCTCATTGTTCAACTCTTTACTAAACAATCTGGAGCTGAAGTGAGTTTTACCGAAGAAGGGGGTCTTTGAAAACTTTGTGGGAAAAGGAGAAAATGCTGGTAACCAGCATTTTCTCCTTTTCCCACAAAGTTTTCTTCCCTTTCAGAGTTAAATACTATCATATGAGTTGCACTCAATTTCATATCTGCAATTGCTTAAAATATAGACAAGTACATAATTTGACTTTAGGGCTATTAACTTCAATATTGGTTAAGAAAATTTAAAGGATAACACATGCAAAATATTTTTACAGTTAGAAATAGGATTATTTTTAAAATGTTAAGTTTGGTTGTTTGTATAGGGGTTTAACGCCACTTTAACAGCTAAGGTCATATCATGGCGGTCCATGACGCACATGTTCTCTGGCTTTCTCACAACGGTACTAATACAACTTTCTTTCCAAAGCCACCGACTACTTTTCTCACATGCTTCAGCAGAGGTAAGAGGCGAAAATACGCCGCAAAGAAAATTCACCTCAACGGGGTATCGAACTCACAACCACCAGGTCATGAGTCCGACACGCTCACCACTAAGCCACCGGGGCAGGCTAAATGTTCACTATATATGCAATGCTCTGTTAACTCAGTCTCTGCTTACAGGACTTCAGAACAGGGGGGTCACTGGTTCGATCCCAAGCTCTGCCAATTTCTTTCCCAGGATTGACGATAGTCTTTGCAATAGGATTTCTTCCTGTCTCACAGCTTACCATTGTCTTGACAATGAAAATATGGGAAAGCAGCCAGTGGCTTTGAAAAAATATCTTAAACTCCAGATAAGCACAGATAGTTGCACTGGCTGCTGCAATGTAACTGAAAATGGTATGATATACATTTAGATGCATTTACACACCTGCTTTGTTTACTTTTGGCTTTTATTGTTACTTTAAAAAATCTTGATAGAGTTCCTCTAAACAACAGATTACATATGGTAGCCCCATGCTGTATGGCTAGGAAAAAGTATTCTTTCCAACTTTCCCCACAGTAAACTTTTTATCAGCCAATGCTTTCCATATGGACAAGTCTAAAATTTTGAAGTTTGGTAGAGAGTTAACTCTTTACCACACAATCCCGACTTTTAACGACCCTGAGAAAGAAGCCTTTTGAAAACATGGTGGGAAAAGGAGAAAATGCAGGTAACCAGCATTTTCTCCTTTTCCCACAATGTTTTCTATCCTTTCTAAACCAAATTTTTAATTTTTCAGTCACATTTGTTTTGTCATCTGCAAATGCTTTCAATTTGGACCAGTGTAAAATTTTCTTGTGTGGGGAAGAGTTAACCAATGGATTTCATCAAAAATAATCATTTGAACATATAACCTCATTTCATAAAATAGGTAAACCCTTTACCATACAATCCAGAGTTTTAATAAACCTAATAATAAAGCCTTTCAAACACATTTTTTGAAAAGGAGAAAAATACTGGTAACCAGCATTTTCTCCTTTTTCCAAAATGTTTTCTTCCATAACAAAGACAAAATCAATCATATAAGCCAAATCTAAATTGTTGTCTGCAATGCTTTCGATTTGGATGCATCTACTTTAACTCATGTAGTATTGAGTTATGCCGAGAGTTTTGTCATGTCGTATAGAGTTATGACGAGAGTTTTCTATTTACATTAAGTTGGCATGAAAAGGTCACTTACAAAGTATTTCAGTCTGTGCTTTACTCCAATCAGATGTGGTACAATGGCCGCCTCGTCACACCTTGACTGACATAAATTGCAAACATACCTTGCCAAAGATGCTTTATTGGGTTTCTGAAACTCCGTTATAAATTCTAAGCCTGGAAGAAATAAAAGATTTTAAATATAGAGTTAATTCACCAAGCATTTCTATTAACCCTTTCCCAAACAACAAACTTTTGGACTAGACCAAATTGAAAACATTTGCAGACGACAATTTAACTCTTGCTGAAAAGATTATTTCTGTCTATGATAGGGTAGAAAACATTGTGGGAAAAGGAGAAAATGCTGGTTACCAGCATTTTCTCCTTTTCCCACAATGTTTTCAAAGGGTTACTATTCTAGACCCGTAAAAACCAGGGATTGTTTGGGAAAGGGTTAAAGAATTAACCATTTATCAAGCAATTCTAAGTTTCAATGCTACTGATGAAGACAGCTTTTTGAAAAATGAAAAAGTGCTGGTAATTTTACACACACTTCTTGACAAATTGCTTTACATGTAATTGAGACTGTAATTCCTCCAGATTGGACAAATTCTAAATACTAATGTTTGTGAAAGAGATTGAAAAAAATGCACTTGACACATCAGTCACGCAAAATTGATGCATGTTACTGCTCACATGCCTACAAATATGCCTCATGACATGCCTACAAACCTTCCAGCCGATATAGCTCAGTAGGTAGAGCGTAGGACTCGTGAACACAATGTTTTGGGTCACTACAGGTTGTGGGTTCGAATCCCCGACTGGCCAACTAAAATTACTACTAGTCTTTTGGATGAGACATTAAACCCAGGTCCCGTGCGATGGTGCTATACAATGAGCATGTTAAAGGACCAGGCAAGGCTCTCAGTACTTTCAACTTGCATCCTTGCACTATCCCCCGTAACAACTAACCGTCTCCTGGGGGGGGGGCCTCACTAAGATGGGCAACCGGTAGCAACGATAAATAAATGGAAATAACCAAACCAAACTACAGACCTTTGCAGAATTATGGTGCGAAATCTAAAAATACATTATGAGGTTACCTAGCCCATTGAAAACGCACAGATTCTTTTTTCTTAAATATCTTTTTCCTTCTTAACTAATGGATTACAATTTTCAGCCTCACTTTAATCAGTGATAAATCAATTTAAAAGTTGACTGAAAAAATCTTAACAGCTCCCATGATAGGAACCACAATACAAGTGACTTAAAGTAGGTCTGCTCACCAATAATTGGCTGATCTACATCTTCTAGAATTTTCACCAATTTGGCCGTTCTCTCAGAAACATCAACCACCACACAATTTTCTTCTGGTAACTTCCTCTTTTTGATTGGCCCTGCAAATGAATAACCACTCTCAATCATATCAACCATTCGTTCTGTAATCTTCTCCAATAAATTTTAACGAAATTCCATTGTATTATCTTGACAGAAAGTCTGTTTTTCATCTCCCTTTTATTATTCAACTCTTTACCACACAATCCCGACCTTTAACAACCCTGAACAAGAGGGCCAAGATGGCCCTGGATCGCTCACCTGAATTTTTGAGATGACCATAGTCTATTTTTTTTTTTTTTTTTTGAGGTATTGAAACATTGGAACCAAATTTATAATTTTGCCAAGCAATTTTCAAAAGGTCACCTGTAAAAGTCATTTCGAAATCTGACCATCAGTTTCAAAAAGCAGAATTTTTAAGAATTCTTCATTTCTGTATAAGAGCAAGTAGCCCCCATCCACGAGAGCCATGTTTCTTGATGGATCAAAATTTACGAACAAGTTTTGAAAAGGGTCACCCAAGGAACATCTCTCTGAAATTATTTCAAAATCTGACCAGGGGTTTCAGAGAAAGAGAATTTTAAAGAATTTCATCATGTCCGTATAGTGCAAGTAGCCCCCATTCACAAGAGCCATGTTTCTTGACGGATCAAAATTATATGTACAGCTTTTGGAAAGGGTCACCCAAGGAACATCTCTGTCAGATTATTTTAAAATCTGACCACGGGTTTCTGAGAAGAAGAATTTTCAAGAATTTCTTCATTTCCATATAGTGCAAGTAGCCCCCATTCACTAGAGCCATGTTTCTTGGCCAATCAAAATTTCGCGACCAATTTTAGAAAAGGGTCACCAAAGGAACATCTCTGTGAAATTATTTCAAAATCTGTCCAGCCATTTCAGAGAAGAAGAATTTTCAAGAATTTCTTCATTTCTGTATAGTGCAAGTAGCCCCTATTCACCAGAGCCATGTTTCTTGACCAATCAAAATTTCGCGAACAATTTTTGAAAGGGTAACCCAAGGAACAAGTCTGTGAAATTATTTCAAAATCTAACCAGCTGTTTCAGAGAAGAAGAATTTTTAAGAATTTCTTCATTTCTGTATAGTGCAAGAAGCCCCCATTCACCAGAGCCATGTTTCTTGACCAATCAAAATTTCGCGACCAATTTTTTAAAAGGGTAACCCAAGGAACAACTCTGTGAAATTATTTCAAAATCTGACCAGCGGTTTCAGAGAAGAAGATTTTTTAAGAATTCCTTCATTTCTGTATAGTGCAAGAAGCCCCCATTCACCAGAGCCACATTTTTTGACGGATCAAAATTTCACAGACAAGTTTTGAAAAGGGTCACCCAAGGAACATATCTGTGAAATTATTTCCAAATCCGACCAGCAGTTTCAGAGGAGAAGATTTTTAAAGAATTCCTTCATGTCTGTATAGTGCAAGAAGCCCCCATTCACCAGAGCCACATTTTTTGACGAATCAAAATTTCACGAACAAGTTTTGAAAAGGGTCACCCAAGGAACATATCTGTGAAATTATTTCAAAATCTGACTAGCGGTTTCAGAGGAGAAGATTTTTAAAGAATTTGCTAAAAAATTCAATTTGGTTGCCATGGCAACCAGAGTTTTTGATGGAATCAAATTCTGTGAACAATTTTTAAAGAGGACCTCCCAAGGAACATTCCTGCCAAGTTTGGTCCAAATCCGCCCAGCGGTTTAGGAGGAGTTGATGTTTAAAGAATTGTTGACGACGCACAACGCACGACGGACGACGGACTCCGGGTGATCCTAAAAGCTCCCCTTGAGCACGTTGTGCTCAGGTGAGCTAAAAAGGAAGCCTCTGAAAACATTATGGGAAAAGGAGAAAATGCTGGTTACCAGCATTTTCTCCTTTTCCCACAAATTTTCTACCCTTTCCAAATCGAATTTCAGTTTTTGATTCAAATTTATTTTGTCGTCTGCACATGCTTTCAATTTGAACAAGTCCAAAATTTTGTCGTTTGGTAAAGAGTTAAAGGTGAAATTATTGTGAAGATGACAATCTGTTATAGGTCCGTTGGTCCAAATGTTTGACAATGGCAGGAAAATACATTAAAAATTTACCTCAGATGTTTCCAGGTCCTCTAATAATTTGTTTTACTTTAAACCTGGTTTTTAAACTCTTTACCAGATGACAAAATTTTAGACGGTTCCAAATTGAAAGCATCAGCAGACAACGAAAATATGACTCAAAAATTGAAATTTGTTCTGGGAGTGTAGAAAACATTGTGGGAAAGGGAGAAAATGCTAGTTACCAGCATTTTCTCCTTTTCCCACAATGTTGTCAAAAGGCTTCTTTTCAGGGTCGTGAAAACCAGGGATTGTTTGGGAAAGGGTTATATCTCATTTTCTTACTAGTGACTAACACTGGGACCAACCATACAATACTTCAAAATACTTATAAACAGTATGTGTAACATTTAGACACATTTTAAGACACCCAATTGTTTATTTTTAGACACTGCTGTGACTTTAAGTATTCATGAAATGGATTTTAAAGAGTTAAAGTAATAACTGTCAAAAACATGAAGTATCTATATAATGACTCATTTGGATTAAACATTTACCATACAATCCTCCGTTTTAACACACAGTACGGCACCACATATATGGCTTGCAACACGCGAAAAGGGGCATTCCGACATTTGCGTAACATGTCGTCTTGGATCAGCCTGCGCAGGCTAATCCGAGACGGCAGTTTACGACTTTATCAGATTTTGTGCTACACTAGTCTTGTGCTACACAGGAAATTACATTACAGCGGAAAGTATTGTTTCGGATTAGCCTGCGTGGTGTGCGCAGGCTGAACTGCAACAACACTTTACGCAATTGCTCAAATGCCCCATTTCGCGTGTTGTAGGCCATATGGAGCGCAACACGCGAAAAGGTGCATTCGGACATTTGCGTAAAGTGTCGTCTCGGATTAGCCTGCGCAGTCCGCGCAGGCTAATCCGAGACGACACTTTACGACTACATTAGATTTTGTGTTACAGTAGACTTGCGTAAAACAGAAAATCACATAAAATCGGAAAGTGTCGTTTCGGATTAGCCTGTGCGGACTGAACACGCTGATCCGAGACGACACTTTCCGCAAATGTCCGAATGACCCTTTTCGTGTGTTGCACTCCATATGTAAATGCACCTAATATGACCTTCTCGGCTAACGGGCCATGAAAATACATTTCATTTCTGTGTTCAGACACAGTATTTTGCCCTACATCAATTTTTCATTAGCAAATCTATTCAACTAGGACAGTGTTTTGAAAACATTTTAGGGGACAGGAGAGAATAATGGAAACCAGGGTTTTCCCGTTCCCAAAATGTTTTCTGCCCTTTTAAAGACAAATCCCTTCATTTGCACTACAATCAATTTATCTTTTGCATTCTGATTGATTTGGATGTCTATGTATTTTCACCTGTAATTTAAAACAGTTAAACACCTTATATAAAGTGGCCATAATATCATTTATCAACACTACATTCAATCAAATAAAATTTTATTGTGTGTAGTACGATAGAGCAAATTCTAAAAAGATCAAGCTTTTGAAAGATACATTTATTAATCCATTTCCACCAATCCCTACTTTTGACTACCCTCAAGATAGAGGGAGTGATTTGAGCTCAAGATAGAGGGAGTGATTTGAGCTCAAGATAGAGGGAGTGATTTGAGCTCAAGACAGAGGGAGTGATTTGATTTCAAAGTTGAAAATATTACCAACTCTCCACTAAATCCTACATTATGGGTACTCATTAGAATTGTCTTACTAAGGCTATTCTAATGAGTACCCACAACATAGCATTTGGAAGAGAAATAATGGATTCAGAATGGCATCACTCCCCCTTATCTAGAGCTCTGAAATACAATGCTTTGTGTTAACTGGTTATTCTTTTACAACATAACACTGCATTTTAACAACCCTCAAGGAAAACAATATATGAAAATGTTATGAGAAAAGCAGAAAATGCTGTTAACAAACATTTTCTCCTTTTCCAACAATGCTTTCTGTCCTTTTTAACAAAAAAATTTCCTAATTTGTATGTCTGCCCATTGTTTCAGATTAGACCAGTTGAGAACAAGGAAATAGAGTTAAGTAAGAAAATTGGGAGAAAATGAGGTAATGCTGGTAAGCAGCATTGCCTCTTTTTCCTACATTCTTTCTTATCCTTACAAACAAAAAAATTCCTAAATTGGTTTGTTATTGGGAAAATGCTTTCAGATTTGATCAGTATAAAATTAAGTCACTTTGTAAAGAGTCAAGCATGGCATTTACAATAATTCATATTGAGTCTGTTAAATGTTGATGGAAGACGATATCACTTCATTTATTGGTATGTGCCTTCCATTTTTTATCAAACTGCATGGCTATAGACCTCTGATCTACTAATATCATCACTTGTTTTGTGAAAGATGGAAAGACAAAGAAAGGTGCTCATGGTATCAGCCACTGACATGTTGAAGACAGTAAATCTTCACTGGTCATACTTTTCTTGTCCTGCATTTATCCTTCAGCAGTTCAGCTTTTATTGACTTCAAATTTGAATGGGCAGGCAATGTAGCAGTAAAATGCAGTGGATAATAACTGCAGCTCTGGGATCCCTGTATCACCAGAAAACTGTCAAGATTCCTTGTTCCATTCTCTTTCTTGTGCTTCCTCCCATTTTCTTGTTTTCTTCAAATTATGAATTTCATCTTTTTTTCTTCTTTTACTACAGACAGAAATTTCACCTTATCTCCTCCTGCACTTCAGACGGGAATTTCATTTTTATCTTCTTTCACTAAGAAACACTGCTTTCATCTTTTTTCCATTCTTTAGTGAATTGCTTTTGACCTTTTCTCTTCTTTTGCTACAGACACAGAAATGTTGTATTTTCTCTTTTTCACTATAGATATGAAGTTCACTTTTTTCCATTCCTGTCAGCGCCATATAATAACTAACTAAAATCAGTCATAACCAATGGAGAAAATTTTATGATTTCAGCAGAAATCTTGCATCTTAACACACAACACTGTAGTTAGTGTAGACTTGTGGAGAATAAGCCCTCAAGAAAGATGGAAGGACAAGTTGACTCACAAATACTGGACAAAGGAGACAAAACTTTGCTATAACATTTGACTTTATATGGCCTGCAACATGCGAAAAGGGGCTTTCGGACATTTGCATAAAGTGTCGTCTCAGATTAACCTGCGCAGGTAGGCTTATCAGAGACGGCACTTTACGTTTTTGTGTAAATTTCTGTTCTGCTCAATCTGCTGTAGCACAAAATCTTATGTGGTCGTAAAGTGTTGTCTCGGATAAGCCTGCACTAACTGCGCAGGCTAATCCGAGACGACACTCTACGCAAAAGTCCAAATGCATCTTTTCGTATTTTGCAAGCCATATGTGCCATGCTTTGGCAAAAGGGTGTTTAATGAATCCCTGCGATGCATTATATTAAGCAACTCATTATATATATGTATCACGGACCCATAAAATCCATTTAGTCTTAAAACTGTCTAAATTATCAGGTAGACAGGTCCTTGAACATGCAGAAAATGAACAAATAGCAACATATTTTAACCCAAGTCAGCCCAAACTGACCTCTGTCAATACTTCATGCAGATGTATTCCACCTTTTTTTTCAGAGCATGACTACTATGTCCTACCATTTAACCCTTTAACACACAATGACGACTTTCAACACCACTGAGAAAGAAGCCTTTTGAAAACATTGTGGGAAAAGGAGAAAATGCTGGTAACCAGCATTTTCTCCTTTTCCCACACTGTTTTCAACTATGCCAAGATCAAATTCAATGATTTGAGTCACCTACACATTGTCGTTGGCAGACGTTTTCAATTTAGTCAAGGCTAACAGTTTGTTGTCTGATAAAGGGATATGTTTGTAGCTCTTTAATGTAAGTTATATGGGTAATTCTGTTACTGTAGCAAATGTCATAAATGTAACTATGTGCCCGTGAGAATTTCATGTAAAAACCTACGTCAGGGGAGCATTTAAAATCAATGATTTGAGGAAACACTTACTTATCATGAATATACATATATATGTATGTGGCAAAAAGAGAAATCAGTAATCCTGGGTAATTCCTTTTTTGCCACAATGTTTTCATAAGTGATTTTTAAGCTAAAAAAAGTTATCTGTATGGGGTATTTTATTTAAGGTCACAACAATAAATATGACATAACTTAAGAAGATCATGCAGAAATCTACTATGCAGCAGACCAGGTTTCTTGGGGTTCAGTTAATCTCTGTCAACTGCAATGTAAGTCCAAGGAACATACATACCTTTTTTCCTGTTTTTATTTTCTTTCCTCCTTCCCCCTCCCCCCACCAATACATACCATGTACATGTAGTTGTACAAACATAAACATGACTGTATCCTTTCGTTATCAACAGTTTTCTTTTCCGTTTCATATCAAAGAAAACTTTGAATGTGTAAACAAAGATGCTGCATGGAATTATGAATCAACATTTGATCTCCTTCCACTGTTTTGATATACTTACCACCTTTATGGGCTTGCTCAAGATTCTGAAAAGAAAACAAAAGAAAACCAATTCAAACACTGCTCTCTTGTATAATCTCAATTTTCTTTTCAATACAATGAACTCTTATTTACAACATAATGTTGCATGAAAAGAATAAATTATTATTTTTTGACATTTACAGTCAGTCTCAAATACTATATATTGACTAACATTTCACACTGACATTTCACTATCTGAAATTTTGAAAATGAAAAAGTATTACCACTAAACTTATAACAAATAATCTTGTGACAGTCCTGAAGAAGGCTAGGTAAAAAATTGATCTTTTTTCCTTTTCCTCTTCACCTGATTTACAGATTCCTTTTTCTGCGAGTGAAGAATACTTGGACCAACCTTACAATAACAGGTTTTCCACTTCACAATAATTTCCACTCTTTTAACCCTTTACCCCATAAGGCATTTCTATGGTATCTCTAATTGACCCTAAATAATAGCAAGGATGAAGCCGTTTCTTATGTGTATATGACACCTTTTGATAGCATAAAAACATTGTGGCAAAAGGTGAAATTGCTCGTCACAAGTTTCACCTTTTGCTACAATGTTTTTCAAAGGCTCCTACAAGCAATGTGTTGAAATGAGTATCTATGGAGAAAATGGTTAAATGGTGTGATTTAATGTATGAATCATTTTAAATCTCCAGTGTCTACTTTTGTCTGTTATCAGACCCATGAGGAGCACTTCACAACTCTGGTTGCCTTGTGTCCAGCACAGATCAACATCATACTGCACAAAACTTGCAGGCTGATCTTTGATCTACACTGTGCACTTTGCCCTGACTTTCTGGCTAAGAGCTACGTTGAAGTTGCACTCATTTTGGTTTCATTTCTATACCGAAACTATCTGTTGGGCCTAGTTTTTCTCTCAGAGGGTTACTCCTTTACCACACAATCCAGACTTTTAACATCTATGTTAAAGAAGCCTTTTGAAAGTACAGTGGTAACCAGCATTGTCTTCATTTTCCACAATGTTTTCTTCCTTTTCCAAAGGAAATGTCAAATTTTCAGTCACTTTAATTTTGTCATCTACAGATGCTTTCGATTTGGTCAAGCCTAAAATATTGTCATTTGGTGATGAGTTAAGGTGCACAACACATAGACCTATAACTCCACACCTTTGTTCTTTACCTGAATCCCTACAAAGAGGTCAATAAAAATCTCTGGGAAAACTTTGTTGAAAAAAGAAAATTGCATGGACATGTACATCAATATGATAATCCCATGAAAAAAAAAACCCTACAAATACCTACCATTGGTGTTACCATCTGATTTTGTAAGTCTGGATAAAGATCAGATTCAAAGCAAGTCTATTAGGTTATCATTTACTTCCTAATAGATCTTGCATTGAATTTGCTTTTACACGTAGTTCCAGCGCATGTAGTATATGAAACCAGTCAAAGGTTTCATTTCATAAACAGGAATCAAACACTGTACATGTACTACAGTGTTACGACAATGCTTTTCAGAAACTTTTAAGAACTATTTTCAGACTCATTCTTCTTAAACTGTTTCACAAAAGCATTCAGCGTATATCTTCCTGTACTTTAGGAAGACGAGATGTGGATTTAAAACGTATAAATACCACACTAAGATATTTATAGCATACATCCACAATCAATTTACTTTGTGGATTTCATTATTACACCGATTTGTCACAATGAACATACAGACAAAATTAATGTCCTTCGCAAAATGTCCTTCCAAAGCTAAGCATACTGGTATATCATAAAACTGATTTCCATAGCACAACAGCCACGATAGCCCCGAACTCTGTTGCTACGGCTGAGGATATGGCCTACTACCTTTGTTATCTATTTTATTATTCTTACAAGACATTATTTTTTTTTTCAATAAAAAAGAAAATTTCTTTTAGAAATTGCCGAATTGCTTCTGATAATTAGTGTTTAACATCAATTTGAACATTTCTCCAGTTAACCCTTTACCAAACAATCCCTGGTTTGTACGACCCTGAGATAGAAGCCTTTTGAAAACATTGTGGGAAAAGGAGAAAATGCTGGTGACCAGCATTTTCTCCTTTTCCAACAATATTTTCTCCCCTGCTGGAAACAAATTTCAGCTTTTGAATTACGTTTACTTTGATGTCTGCAAGTGCTTTTAATTTAGACCAGTCTAAAATTTTGTCGTTTGGTAAAGGGATAAAGCAATGCAGCTAGTGCATCTATCCATGTGCTACTGGAGTTTCTTTTACCAGTATTTTGCACAATCATTTTGTTCATGCCACTAGTTCCCTTCCAACACATAACTTTCATTGCTCAGTAGGATCTGGAGTAAGTGAGGAATGAAACTTGATGCACTGACTTGTCATCAATCCTAAGTGTTGAACATGCTGCAAAATTGACAACGCCCCCACCTCTTTGAAGCTGTGTACTTAACCCTTTACCAAACAATCCCTGAATTTTACGAACCTGAGATAGAAGCCTTTTGTAACATAGTGGCAAAAGGGGAAAATGCCGGTTAGCAGCATTTTCTCCTTTTCCCACATTGTTTTCTACCAAACTGTTTTCTACTCAGAAACAAATTTCAATTTCTAAGTTATGTTTATTTTGTTGTCTGCAAATGCTTTCAGTTTGGACATCTCTAAAATTTTGTCGTTCGGTAAAGAGTTAGATGAGTATCAGACTTTGCTGTAGAAAAAGTAGGGTGTATAAACAGTAGAGTGTCTATAAAACCAAGAGGGCCATGATGGCCCTACATCACTCCACTGGCTTGTAATAGCCCTTCATGACAAACATTACAATTCTTGGCCAACTGGTTTCAAACTAGAAGACATAGAAAGTTTCCTTTATAAAATCCCACAAGAACGTTATGACCCCAGGGCAAGGCAACCTTTGACCTAAGAGCTATAATACATGAATTCTTATGGAGGTCCACAATATAAAGTCCCAAAGAAAATTTCTCCTTTTCTTTCTAAGTTTTCTACCCTTCACAAAGCAAGTTTCAAATATTCAGTTACTTTTATTTTGTCGTCCGCAAATTAACCTAAAATTTTGTTTTTTGGTAATGAGTTAAAGCATTGGGACACCATCAAAAATCGCAGAAATATTACCAGTATTTTTCAAGATCCAAAGATTTGGGCCATACCAAAATTTTCAAAGCAAGATCAGTATTTTTGTTCCATAGAATTGGGACAGTGAAAAGCTATTTTTCAAAAAATCTTTAAATCCGTTTTATACCCTTTGTTTACAAGCATTTATTTCGCGCAGTTTCATTTCTACACGTGTAGCATTGCAAGCATGCTTCACAAACCCTTGAAATGCTTTAGTGGGAGTTTCCCGATTCAAGAAATAAAAAAAAAAAACCTGTCACCTGACAGACTATTAAAAACCCCAATTAAAAAATATTGGATACAAGACAGTGTACAAAGGGTGTGATAAACTTGTATCCAAGTTAATAATAAATTATGATATGTACATGTACATCCGAAGTTGACATGCATGTATTTCAGAGTTAATTGGGTTTGTTGAAAATAAATAGAAATCAAGGTAAAGTATTCTAGCCTAACCAAGGTCTATTAATCGTAGATCGACAAACCAATCAAATTTGAGTGAAGCAGGTACTTTTCAGAGTGGAATTTACATTGTTCACCTCACGATCCCAGGGCTATCAAATTTGGCATTGAGCTTCATGTTGTTGTAACCTTTTGAACTTGTTAAAAATTTAGCCCTCATATATTGCTGGGTCTTTTAACCCTTTACCATGCAATCCCAACTTTTATCAACCCTAAGAAAGAAAGCTTTTGAAAACATTGCAGGTGACCAGCATTTTCTCCTTTTCCCACAATGTCTTCTTCCCTTCCGAAAACAAATTTCAATTCTTTAGTCACATTTATTTTGTGATCTGCAAAAGCTTTCAATTTGGACCAGTCTAAAATTTTGTCATAATTATGATAAAGAGTTAACTTGTTACCAAACCACATTTGGTAAGGAGAAAAGTAACTAGGGCCTTAACCCATTACCACTCAATCCCTACTTTTGACGCCCCTGAGAAAGAAGCCTTTTGAAAACACTGTTGGAAAAGGAGAAAATGCTGGTAACCAGCATTTTCTCCTTTTCCAACAGTGTTTTCTACCCTTCCCAGAAAAAATTTCTATTTTTCAGTCACTTTTACTTTGTCGTCTGCAAATGCTTTAAATTTGGACCAGTCCAAAATTTTCTCGTGTGGTAATGAGTTAATTCAGCAAACCATTACAAAATGCACTCTTAGTCTGATTCCATATTCATCATACATCTGGTTTTCAGAAGATTTCAGATATCCAAGTGGAGAAAAATTAATTTTATCATCTATGACCTCACATTGATCCGCAGAATAACATTATATGTATCAATGACTCAAATAGTCTCTCTCTCTCTCTCTCTCTCTCTCTCTCTCTCTCTCTCTCTCAAATCGTATTCTCTGTCTCTCTGTTTCTCTATCTTTCTCCTTCTCTGGTCTTTTGGCTATAAATATTTTACAGATGTTTACATGATGGAGCCTGACTCCTTCCATCTAATCTCAAGATAATTGCAGTTTAGAATCTGCATTTCTGTTTCAAGAGTACAGAAAAGCAAGCTTCCATATTTGTTTATTCTTATAGAGGATACAATAAATGTTTAAGCACATAATCAGTCTCTCAATCAAAAATGGTAATTTAGCAGGATAATCATATGGTACACATTGAATATCCAATCATGTTTAGTTTTATATATGTTTCTACATAATTTATCATTTATCACTGTTAGTAATAAGAATGTTCTCATTTTCTATCCTTTGGGTAACAGGTTTATTATTTGAGCCATTACTGGTTTATTGTTAGCTAAGACGCTTTAACACTTAACTAAAGCGCTAAATAAATGAGTTAAACCTTTTCAAGTAGGAAAAGCAGCCCTAATACTGTTATTTCAAGATCATTTCTTCCATAACATGTAATAAGGTAGCGGACAGTGAAGATCTAAGATCAGACTGCACATTCTGTGCAGTCTGATCTAGATCTGCACTGTCCGCAAAACCAAGTTAACTTGGTTCCAGTACTTTAAGGGTTAAGACAACAATGGAGTGAAGCAAGATATTGTGAGCCTACGTTAACTCTTTACCAAACGACAAAATGTTAGACTGGTCCAAACTGAAAGTATTTGCAGACGACAAAAGAAATGTGAATTCAAAATTAGAATTTGATTAAAGAAGGGTAGAAAACATTGGGGGAAAAAGGAGAAAATGCTGGTTACCAGCATTTTCTTCTTTTCCCACAATGTTTTCAAAAGCTTTCTTTTTCAGGGTCATTAAAAGTCGTGGTTGTCTGGTAAAGAATTAAACAATTTCCCTTTTCAATTGTGCATTTTAACAGCTCTAGAGAAAGGCTTTCAAAAGCATTTTGGCAAGAGGAGGTATTGCTGGTAACCAGCATTTTCTCCTTTTATCACAACATTTTCTGCCCTTACAAAGCAAAGTGTAATCATTTTCGCCAAATATAATTTCTCAACTGCAACAGATCCAAACATGGCTATGTCAGTAATTTTATGATGCCGTAAAGACATGAAACAAGAGGGCCATGTGGGCCCTGAAGTCGCTCACCTGAGCCTTTTGATCAAACATGACCCATTTCCAGTCTCTTCAAAGATAATAGGACAAACACTCATAAGTATTGGGCAAACAACTATGGCCTCTACAACACCCACAAGTTTTTTCTAGAATTTGTCTCAGCAGCCTACTCGACATGTAGAAATTATCCAGACATAGATTCTGAAAAACTTTCAAGAGTATTTCAGAGAAAATATGTCCTGTAGGGCGTACATAATGTTTTCCGAGACTTGATCTTGTGACCTAGTTTTTTATCAACATGTCCCATATTCATAATAGCCTAAGATATTATCAAGACCAAGACAAACATTCAAAGATTAATTTTAAGATTATTGGACTGAAAATGTGGCCTCTAGAGCAGGGCTCCGGAAATTTTTCAATCTGAATCGGTTCAGGCCGTACCCCCCCCTCCAATAATTGTACCCCTACTCAGTATCCAGAGGCATATTAAATAAAGTCTATGTTGTCTATGTTTATGTCTCTGACCTACCCCAACCCCGATCATTGACTGGTTTAATTGTCATAATATATATCAATTTCTGTTACAGGTTTCTCTTTCTTGTAATGGATTTTTGTTCAAGTTTACACGATTGAGAATGACATACGCAGACGAATACTGAATAGTAAAGCATAGTTGACAGATTGTACCTCGTCTAGCAACTACCTGGGCCCGTATTCACCAACCATTCTTGAGAATATTCTTAGGCTTATTCTTCAGAATTTTGCAAATGTGAAAGTAACAGAACGTCTGATTGGCTAAACCGGATGGTTTAGCCAATCAGACGTTCTGTTACTTTCACAGTCAGGAAATCTTGAAGAATAAGACCAAGAACGTTCTTGAGAATGGTTGGTGAATACGGGCCCTGATCACACAATTCTGAAGTGAATTAATTTTTTGCCAATAGTTTTTTTCCACTTCTGAGAGACAACTCTGTTTTTCAGGATCATTATGAAAATGCACGTATACTATGTGATAATGCGACAATATTGTGGATTTCTGAAGCATTAGAAGCAATTCAATGTTGTTAGTTTCCTCACAGTCAAACTTGAACTGACCATTTAGGCAAATTGTGTTTTTCGGATTTTTGCTATATTTTCATTCCTATGACTGGATAAAAGGCAAATTATGTTTTAGGAATTTTTGCTTCATTTTCATTCCTATGACTGGATAAAATGTTGGTATTGATTGAGAGATTTTATTATACTGATGGGCCTCACATACACCACATAAATCTAGGTAGATATGAATACAGTAGTTGTATAAAGAGCTTCTGAACTATACAGTTTTAGGTAAAGCTTCTTCAAAGAGCGAAAAGATGGCATCAAGTCACAGTGATGTACCTCAAAAACCTGCAAGGCTGCTGTATTCTAAATGTTTTATGTAAAACCATAATTCCAGAAAATTGCTGTCAAAGCCAGATATCCTTCAAATGCCACATTGAAGGACATCAACTGCACATTGTGGTGCAGCAAAAAACAACGTAAGGCGTAACCCAGGTTCCATCAAACATAATTTGATCAGTGATCCTACCTCCAGTCCCACATGGTGAGCAGGGGGCAAAACCTTTAACTTCACTAAAGACATAAATCTGGTTGGTTAACTCTTTTTCAAACAACAAAATTTTCGACTAGTCCGAATTGAAAGCACTTAAAGATGACAAAGTAAATGATAATCAAAAATTTAAACTCGGCTTTGGAAGAATAGAAAACATTGTTGAAAAAGGAGAAAATGCTGGTTACCAGCATTTTCTCCTTTTCCCACAATGTTTTCAAAGACTTTCTTTCTCAGGGTCGTAAAAAGTCGGGATTGTGTGGTAAGGAGTTAAACAGGTTAGTATCACTATTACCCGCAAAACTAATCGATACCGAAATCTGTCCACAACCATAACTAAAATGATCCGCCAAAGATATACTGATATTTCTAATTGTGTTTCACTTGAACATTCTGCCAATTTTGAATGTCTTATCACCAATCAAAATACAGCACAATGCATCATGTAACCAACAATCAAGACAGAACTAAACTGATTCCACAGTTGTCAGACAATGTGGTCTTTTCTGCCTAAACCTCAAAATTATTTTATTTCTTATAGTTGTTAAGATTTATATAGTGATGGCAAGTTCATTTGGACTTTTAGTTAGATAAAAATCAGACAGCACAGAATGTGCAGTCTGATCTTGGATTATGTTTCAATAAATAAATAAAAAAAGTGTGTTCAGGCTGACCTCGGCCAAACCTTTTTCTTGTGGATAAAAATTCTGTGTCAAAAGATAAATCTCCCTCCAGATTCAGCAAAGGGAGCAATACTACTCATTGTTTTCAACTCTGTAAAAAGACAATTCCTGCTATTTCAGCCAAAATAAATATATAGTCTGCATTATTTTTAAATATAGGCAAGTCTCAGTTTTTGTACTCCTACAAGGTCAAACTTAATATGTTGTCTGCATTTTTCTTAGATATGAACATCTCTGTTTCCTTTTCCTCTAAAAAGAATATACAGACTTACATTTTTGTGTTGTTTTCCATTCACATGCATCTTAAAGTTGATGGCACCTGTACATCTGATATCACACAACTGAAAATAGAAACAGAAGCACAATCATTGATGACAAAAATCTCCATTTTACAACAAATACGGAATCACATTTATTGCTAACAAATTGTATACTTTATTTAAAAAATAATCTTCCTCCTATTGTGATTTATCACTCAATAAACCAAGTTTATGAGTTATGTGGCACAGTAAATAATCCACGAGGGCAATAGCCCAAGTAGTTTATTCATTGCAACTCATAAATTGCAATGTGGTTTATATAGAGGATATTTGTTTTTTTCGGTGTAAGATCGAAATTTATTTCATCGAGTGGACACCATCGGTAATATTTTCACGAGTGGCGCAGCCACGAGTGAAAATATTACCGATGGTGTTCACGAGATGAAATAAATTTCGATCTTTCACCGAAAAAAATAAATATTCTATTTATTTTATGCTTTTAACCCTTTCTGGGAGGAGCTTTATCAAAATTCAGTACAGTTCTTTTCCCTTATTCCCCGTGGCGTACCCCTCCCGCATAGCAACGTTACGTCAAGCGCGTGAAATGTAAGGTATATGACGTCATATTTCCCATCTGGTTGTTAGGCACGCGCAATTTACCTAGGCAACAAGAACGTGAAAATCGGTATTTTCACTGGTGGTACCAGTGTAAGATCGAAAAATATTTTCACTGCTATTTCTCGATATCCCACCGGAAAGCATGAAATAATGAACAATAAATCATGCCATACAGAAGATTATTTCAATTCTAACGTGACCGACTCTTTATCAAAGGAAATCAAGTTCGCACTTACTGTGTGAGAGTATGCAGAAAATGTTCTCTTGAATAAACCATAGCTGTTCAAATTTCTAACCAAAACAAAAACCCGGTCAGTAAATACAAAAATAAAAATCTCAATAAAAGCCTACCCATCAAACATAATATAAAACAGATATACCATTTTACTATTATATTTTCTCCCTTTCAAATGACAGAGAAGAATGAATATATCATCAAGCCATAGAGTTGCAGTCACATCAAATCCTCTATATTTTACTCCACCCACTACTAATCCCATTTCAAATGCAACACAGGCCAATTTTAAACTAATGTCCACCACGAAAAGACACCATATTTATATATGTTTATTGGTAAAATTAGAAATATTTCCATCATTGTCAATTTTTATCGAAGACAGCATAGGCAAATTATTTACAAATTTTTATCAAAAACATCCTAGTCAAATTACCGTGTTTTGCTGCGTATAACACGCACATTTTTTCAGCTCTGAATAATTTCAAACTGGGGACTGCGTGTTATACACTACAATAGGCAAAACCATGTTTTTCTCCTCCTTGAAAGTCGGTCGTATACCTGTTCAAAGTGGGTGGGTGGGGGACGGGGCGTAGGTACAAAACGGCAAAGTTCTCTCGCCACAGCCTTAACTTTCGTCATCATCCCTTTTCAACTTTTACCGATTAAAAAAAAAAACATTATGTTTAAATTTTGTTAAAATGTACTTGTACATTCTTAATTTGTGGATTAGGATTCGTAATTTCCCGATTATATCAGCCATTTTGGCAATGGCGAACGTACCCCGGAATGATAAATTGATATTGATTTACTGTTACCGTCTGATTCGTCTCATATTTTTTTTATTCTTTGTTAAAAGCTAAAATTGAACAATTACAAAAGAATAAAATAATGATTCAGAAAGAAATGAATGATTTAAAAATATATATATTTATCGCTACTTTTTACAAAAACCGTGATTTACATCATATAGATCTATGTTTATTTCACACCTGTCACATTTGTCGATCGAGGTGAGAAAATAGGAGATTAACTATGATATGGTCGTCAGTTCAATGTGTGAATTTGCAACATGTCATAAGCTGGCATGTTTTTATAATCCCCGAGTACACATCGAATCATTACCATTTCCACTTTGGTTAAAAATGGTTATTTCCCTTTGATAAAGTATCGCCATTTACAATTTTTCAAGATAGCGTCGTAAGCTTCAGATGTTACGATATTTTGGTCAATTTTTTATGCGTGTTGTACATCCGAACAACCTTTTTTCCTTGGATCTGATGCTGAAAAAGGCCTGCGTGTTATACATGCCTGCGTGTTATACACAGCGTTTTACGGTATTTACAATTTCCTTCCTCCTTGGTTAAGTAGCGGATAATGACGAATTTGCTAACACCAAGAGACATTTATTGATAAAATATCAGATAGCGAAGCCATGAAACAGCCACAGCCAGCTTATTTTAAACCTTTACCAAACAATTCCTGGTTTTTGTAACCCTGAGATAGAAGCCTTTTGAAAACATTGTGGAAAAAGGAGAAAATGCTGGTAACCAGCATTTTCTCCTTTTCCCAAAATGTTTTCTACACTGCCGGAAACCAATTTCTCTTTTTGAGTTACGTTTATTTTGTCGTCTGCAAGTGCTTTCAATTTGGACCAATCAGCAATTTTGTTGTATGGTAAAGGGTTAAATAAAATGACATAGATTTTACCACACCTTTGTTGCACTGTGTTTATCCATTTACCACACAATCCTGATTTTTTAACACCCCTGTGAAAGAAGCCTTTTGAAAACATTGTGGGAAAATTGGAAATGCTGGTAACCAGCATTTTCTCCTTTTTCCACAATGTTTTTTCCCTTCCTAAAACAATTTTCAATTCTTTAATCACATTTATTTTGTCATCTGCAAATGCTGTCACTTTGTACCAGTCGAAAATTATCTTTTGGTAAAGAATTAAAAAGTTCATGTGTCATGATACAATTGATGCTTTTCAGTAGATTATTAAGAAACAAGAGCCGTCAGAGACGGGTTATGCTCCCCGAACAAGTGTTTGTCATAAAATATATGAAATTGATATAAATTTACTTCTTTTATCCTAAAAGGACCTGTTCATGCTCCCCAAAAATTGAATTGAAAAGGCAATTACTATCTTAGAGATGGCCAACACAAACTTGTAGAGGACAATAAGCCCAGTAAGCCCCCTTTAAGCTCTCTTTTCCCATAAGGCAATATTGCATCATTGAAATAAATACAAGTGGTGTGTGATTTGTGGCATTTTTTAATAATAATTCAAAGTTCGAAATTTCATAAAATTTTGAGCAGTCATGTAGTAAATATTACATAAAACGATTTTTTACATGGAGCCCCATTTTTCCGTGACACAGCCTGAAATTGAGAAACCGGAAGAGAAGTACCTGGGCAACGTTCCAACAAGTTCAGATTTGAAATTTCACAAATTTTGAGCACAGATGTAGAAGATACAAGTGGAAAACAATTTTTTCCATGAAGTCCCCTTTTTCCGTGATGCAGCCTCAAATTGAGAAACAAGGAAAGAGGTATTTGCTGATTAATAATTGATAGATTGAAAGTAACAAGGGCACATTTTGAAACTTGTAAAACAAGATATAACCATGAAGTTTCACGGAATTTTGACAAAAACTAATGAGATATTAGTAAAAATTGCAATTTTGCATTAAGGCCCCTTTTTCCTTTGCATTTTACAAGAAACCCCCTTTTTCCATGACAGAGGGTCAAATTGAAAGACACATAGATAAGGAAACAAGAGCACATGGTGAAACTTTGAAAACACAATATAACCATGAAGTTTCATGAAATTTTGACCAAGACTGAATGAAACATTAGTAAAGATTGGAATTTCGCAAGAAACCCCCTTTTTCCGTGACAGAACATCAACTTAAAAAACGCCTAGATTAAAAATAGCAAGGGCATATGCTGAATCTTTCCATAAAGAATAAAACCATGAAGTTTCATGAAATTTTGACAAAAACTGAATGAGATATTAGTAAAAAATGCAATTTTGCATTAAGCCCCTTTTTTTCATGACACGGGGTCAAATGGAAAAACCGGGAAAGATACGTCAGCGCATTACCCTAAGGAGTTCATATATGAAGTTTTATCCAATTTGGTCCAGGGGTTGTGGAGAAATGGCTTCGGACGGACGGACGGACGAAGCGGCGACTATATGCTCGCCCTTCGGGGAGCATAATAACAGAGGAATACTGATTGATATTTCATGGTTATGATGAGTGAAAAATACCACTTTTTTCTAGCTCTACAATTGAAAGTGGAGGCAGTAGTTACCTAGGTAAACAACCTATGCTATTCAATCACATGGAAATATGATTTAAATATGATGTCACTAGAGATGTTATAAAGCATTGAAGGGAAAAGAGAAAATGCTGATTACCAGCATTTTCTCCTTTTCCAAAAATATTATCAAAAGCCTTTTCTTTCAGGATCATCTTAAAAACTGAAGATAGTGTGAATAAGGGTAAAAGGTATATAAAATCCATGACTAACTGGACATGAATAGACATCCGTAAACTGCTTTTTCCCGATATCATCTGGATTTAGATCTCTTTCCTCCGGTTTTAAGTTAACCTGGTCTTTGATAGTCTGTTTAGTCTCCTCATCAAGGTCATCACTAATCCAGATTATGTTATCGTCGTTTAACTGTGTGATTTTTTCTTCGACAGCAGGTTTAGGCTCTGGGATCGTCACCTCTGATTCAAAATGAAAAATTGCACTTTACCTCTTTCCCAAACTACAAAATTTTGGACTTGTCTAGATTGAAATTATTTGCAGCCATCAAATTAACCCATTACCACACAATTCCTACTTTTGAAGACCCTGAGAAAGAAGCCCTTAGAAAACATTGTGGTTACCAGCATTTTCTCCTTTTCCACAATGTTTTCTACTCTTCACAAAACAAATTTTAAATTTTTAGTCACTTTTATTTTGTTGTCTGCATATGTCTCCAATTTGGACAAGCCACAAATAATGAGTTAAATGAAGCTCAAAACGGAAAAGTTATCACAGAAAAGGTAGAAAGCATTTTTGGGAAAAGAGAAAATGCTGTTAAGCAGTATTTTACCCTATTCCATCACAGTTTTCAAAAGCCTCCTACCTCAGGGTTAACCTTCTCCCTCGAGGTTATTAACAATCGATATTCGGTGGTAGAGGTTTAATTCTACTTTTCTGTGAAGTCTTGCATGGTCAGTCTCAAATATTTTTGTCTAATCTAGCATCCTTAGTTTTAGTTTGATTTAAAGGTTGATACTGTGTGCAACACACAAAAAGGGACATTCGGACACCTGCGTAAAGTGTCGTCTCGGATCAGCCTGCGCAGGCTAATCCGAGACGGCACTTAACGACTACATTAGATTTTGTGCTACAGTAGACATGCACAAAACAGAAAATGGCATTAAAACGGAAAGTGCCGTCTCGGATTAGCCTGCGTGGACTGCGCAGGCTGATCTGAGACGACACTTTACGCAGATGTCCGAATGTCCCTTTTCACGTGTTGCACACCATATGGTACATACTTAGGACACAGTTTATACAAAGTGTAAAGTAGTTACTTGTAGTTAGACATGGTAATACTGTTGCCACTTTGCTTGCAGTTGAATGTAGCTGACTGTATTGAACATAGTTCAATGTAATTTAATTTTCTATTTGTCCTCTTCCTGACAATTTTGAACCAACTTCAATCATACTTCAATCTAGTTGACCATCATAACATTACAGCAGTCTATATTTGAAATGGACCATTGTCAACTATGTGCATAACTGTAAAGGTTGCCATGCTATAAAGACTGATATCAAGTTTCTCACTTAAAACTTCTGGATCCACTACTTCTTTCTGATAATGTTTATTCCCTTTCTTTGCCTTGGCCTCCATTACCAGAGTCGTGTGTTGTATCCCTCGAGTGTGGGCATGATAAGCCTAAAAATAAAATCAAATACAAGACAATATAATACAATCCAAAATACTTTATATGCCTTTTCAAGTACAAAACATACAAAAACAGGAAATGAAAGTAACATATTAGCATAGAAATAACATTTACCCTTTAACCCATAAGGCATTTCTATGGTATCTCTAATTGAACCTAAATAACAGCAAGGATGGAGCCATTTCTTATATATGACACCTTTTGATAGCATAGAAAACATTGTGACAAAAGGTGAAATTTCTCGTCACAAGCAATTTCACCTTTTGACACAATGTTTTCCAAAGGCTCCTACAAGCAATGCTTAGAAATGAGTATCTATGGAGTAAAGGGTTAACATGATCAATGTCACAATGAAAAAAGAGGGAGGAAAGAGAAGAATAGAAAAGATATGTCAGTGAACACCAATGCCTCCCCTGGAAACAGATTTCCTGCAGGGGGTTTTCAATACACTTCAATAAACAGTTCGAGTTATAATCCAGCAAAAAGGGGGCGACAAATTTTGACAGGTCCAAATTGAAAGCACTAGCAGACTACAATATACATGTACACATAACTCAACAAGAGGGCCAAGATGGCCCTGGATCGCTCACCTGAATTTTTGAGATGACCATAGTCTATTTTTTTTTTGAGGTATTGAAACATTGGAACCAAATTTATAATTCTGCCAAGCAATTTTCAAAAGGTCACCTGTAAAAGTCATTTCGAAATCTGACCATCAGTTTCAAAAAGAAGAATTTTTAAGAATTCTTCATTTCTGTATAAGAGCAAGTAGCCCCCATCCATGAGAGCCATGTTTCTTGATGGATCAAAATTTACGAACAAGTTTTGAAAAGAGTCACCCAAGGAACATCTCTCTGAAATAATTTCGAAATCTGACCAGGGGTTTCAGAGAAAGAGAATTTTAAAGAATTTCATCATGTCCATATAGTGCAAGTAGCCCCCATTCACAAGAGCCATGTTTCTTGATGGATCAAAATTATATGTACAGCTTTTGGAAAGGGTCCCCCAAGGAACATCTCTGTCAGATTATTTTAAAATCTGACCACAGGTTTCAGAGAAGAAGAATTTTCAAGAATTTCTTCATTTCCATATAGTGCAAGTAGCCCCCATTCACTAGAGCCATGTTTCTTGGCCAATCAAAATTTTGCGAACAATTTTAGAAAAGGGTCACCCAAGGAACATCTCTGTGAAATTATTTCAAAATCTGTCCAGCCATTTCAGAGAAGAAGAATTTTCAAGAATTTCTTCATTTCTATATAGTGCAAGTAGCCCCCATTCACCAGAGCCATGTTTCTTGACCAATCAAAATTTCGCAAACAATTTTTGGAAAGGGTAACCCAAGGAACAAGTCTGTGAAATTATTTTAAAATCTAAACAGCGGTTTCTGAGAAGAAGAATTTTTAAGAATTTCTTCATTTCTGTATAGTGCATGAAGCCCCCATTCACCAGAGCCATGTTTCTCGACAGATCAAAATTTCGCGAACAATTTTTGAAAAGGGTCATCCAAGAAACATCTCTGTGAAATTATTTTAAAATCTGACCAGCGGTTACAGAGAAGAAGAATTTTTAAGAATTTCTTCATTTCTTTACAGTGCAAGAAGCCCCCATTCACCAGAGCCATGTTCCTTGACGGATCAAAATTTCACGAACAATTTTTGAAAAGGGTCACCTAAGGAACATCTGTGTGAAATTATTTTAAAATCTGGCCAGCGGTTTCAGAGAAGAAGAATTTTTAAGAATTTCATCATTTCTGTATAGTGCAAGAAGCCCCCATTCACCAGAGCCATGTTTCTTGACGGATCAAAATTTCACGAACAATTTTTGAAAAGGGTCACCCAAGGAACATCTGTGTGAAATTATTTTAAAATCTGGCCAGCGGTTTCAGAGAAGAAGATTTTTAAAGAATTTGCTAAAAAATTCCATTTCGTTGCCATGGCAACCAGAGTTTTTGACGGAATCAAATTCTGTGAACAATTTTTAAAGAGGACCTCCCAAGGAACATTCCAGCCAAGTTTGGTCCAAATCCGCCCAGCGGTTTAGGAGGAGTTGATGTTTAAAGAATTGTTGACGACGCACGACGCACGACGCACTGACGCACGACGGACGACGCACGACGGACGACGGACACCGGGTGATCCTAAAAGCTCCCCTTGAGCACGTTGTGCTCAGGTGAGCTAAAAACTAAAATTTGTTTTTTTGTTGAAATTTGCAGGGTAGAAAACATTGAGGGAAAAGAAGAAAATCCTTGGTACCAGCATTTTCTCCTTTTCCCACAATGTTTTTAAAAGGCTTCTTAGGGTCAGAGAAACCAGTGTTTATCTAGTAAAGGGTTGAGACATCTTCATTATCCATGGTACAGAGCAAGCAATCACATACTTATGTATTCTTAGTATCTATTTTTTTAACCCTTTACTCCATAGATACTCATTTCTATGCATTGCTAGTAGGAGCCTTTGGAAAACATCGTGGCAAAAGGTGAAATTGCTCACAATGAGCAATTTCACCTTTTGTCACAATGTTTTCTATGCTTTCAAAAGGTCTCATATACACATAAGAAGCGGCTTCATCCTTGCTGTTATTTAGAGTCAATTACAGACACCGTAGAAATGCCTTATGTGATAAAGGGTTTAACAGTCTACTGAATCTACTGAATCACAAGGTAAACTGGTCATTAGTCATGAAGAAAATGACCAATAGAGAAAAGTTTCGGCCCAGCTCAGCCTGCGCAGGCTGTCCTGGGTTGAAAGTTTTTGAAGATGCTTTAAGCCCCCTTGTCTCAGAGCTTGACTCATAAATAGGTAGTTGAGATCAGTCTATGTGAATATCTCCAGTAATGATAAGTAAGATATTAGAAAATATCAAAGTTAGACCAGTCTATGTAAATATCTCCAGTAATGATAAGTAAGATATTACAAAATGTCAAAGTTAGACCAGTCTATGTAAATATCTCCAGTAATGATAAGTAAGATATTACAAAATGTCAAAGTTAGACCAGTCTATGTAAATATCTCCAGTAATGATAAGTAAGATATTACAAAATGTCAAAGTTAGATCAGTCTATGTAAATATCTCCAGTAATGATAAGTAAGATTTACAAAAAATCAAAGTTTTTACACAACTAAGAAGCAGATGATAAAAGGAAGGACAATACTTTGATAATTTTTTTCGAGAAAAAAGGCCGAGCTAAAAATGCTGCTTATTAGTATTTTCTCCTTTTCCTGAAATGCTTTCTATCCTTTCAAAGACAATATCAAGTCTCTGGGCTACATTTAATTTGTCGTCTTCAAAATTATATCTATACCAAAGAGCACTGAATTTTCTTCTGAAATCTCTCTTCTGAAATCTCTCTCCCCCCCACCCCCTCCACCGAAAAAGACAAATATCCTCTATACCATGAGGTAGAATTATCCTTAGCCATGCAGAAAATTCAAGAATAACGAAAAAAAATCGGCCCCAATCAACTTGCTGCATGGACAGAGGAGACTGATGTGGATACAAAAAACAGCCAAAGACTTTTCCTGCCATCAGTTATAACTTATCTAAATACCTAACACAGGTCTCTGTCTTATTGTTTATTTACCTTTGTGGACGAAAAGTTCATTTTACAGTATTTACAAAACCCTGTATCTTCATCTGAGTCACTGTCTTCTTCTTCTTTTTCTTCGTCTTCCTTATCTTTTTCTTCCTCCTGATTTGTCTCTTTACTTCCATCGTCAACTTTTTTATCTGAATCTTGTCCGTCTGATTTGGTTTGTTTCTCTGTGCCTGCTAAAGGAAGCATGACAGTGTTGTAGATCATAAAACACACCTTTTGATTATATTGTGGCATAGTTTGAAAACTAGAGCTGTCACTGAATGTGACCTAATACCTCTGCCAGCAATTTGACAGAAACAGGCCATTTAACAAATACACAAAAAGTACAATAGGACCAGAATTGTGGGAGGAGTTCATGACACAAAATTAGTAGTATTTTGTATATAGATGGACACACGGACGGACACAGAGAGACAGGCTGATTCCAGTATACCCCTGAAAACATTTTTTTTTTTGCGGCGGTGTAACAAACCATTGCACCAATAGTTTAACTCTTAACCACACGAGAAAATTTTAGACTGGTCCAAATTGAAAGCAATTGCAGACGATAAAATAAAGGTGAATGAAAAATTGAAATTTGCTCTGGGAAGGATAGAAAACACTGTGGGAAAAGGAGAAAATGCTGGTTACCAGCATTTTCTCCTTTTCCCACAGTGTTTTCAAAAGGCTTCTTTCTCGGGGGCGTCAAAAGTAGGGATTGTGTGGTAATGGGTTAAAACACATTTATAATCCTTGACCAAGCAATAGTTCTAGACATGATTATTTCAAAAATAGTTGCAGACCACAAAAGAGCATGGCTCAAAAGATGATCTTTCTCTAAAAAACTCTTTATCAAACAACAAAATTTTAGACTGGTCCTAATTGAAAGCACTTGCAGACAACAAAATACAAGCAACTCAAAAACTGAAATTTGTTTCCAGCTGGTCAGGAAGCATTGTTGGAAAAGGAAAAAATGCTGGCTAGCAGCATTTTCTCCTATTCTCACAGTGTTTTCGAAAGGCTCCCATCAAAGGGTCGTAAAAACCAGGGGTTGTTTGGCACAGGATTAAAATTGGAAAAAGGAGAAAACACAAGTTATCAGCATTTTATCTATTTCCCACTTTTTTTTTCAAAAGGTGTTGAAACATGGAAATGTTCTGTCAAGAGCTAAATCAGACCTATTTTTTATAATGAATCCGGTAGCAGTGGTTTTCACTGACATTCATATCCAACAGATTGTATGGCAGGTTAATGCCATTTTAACAGCTAAGATTACATCACACCTGCCAATGTCCAAATGCGTGTGTTTCCTGGCTTTTTCACACCAGCACTGACACAACTCTCTTTCCAACTCACTGATTGCTTTCCTCACATACATCAAAGGTAAAAGGCTTCAAATTGCCAAAAAAACATTTGTCAAATCCAACAGATTTTTGTTTCTACCCTAGAAAATTGAGACTTTTGATCTAGTTATGTCTTAACTCTTTACCACACAATCCCGAGTTTTAACGACCCTGAAACAGAAGCCTTGCAAGACAATGTGGGGAAAGAGGAAAATGCTGGTTACCAGCTACCCTATCAAACAGAGCAGTCACCTTTTGAGCAATAATAATTTTGTCATCTGCAAATGCTTTCAATTTGGTCAAGTCCAAAATTTCTTTGTTTGGTAAAGAGTTAACCCATTCCCACACGAGAAAATTTTAGACTGGTCCAAATTGAAAGCATTTGCGGACAAAAAAATAAAGGTGACTGAAAAATAGAAATCTGTTCTGGAAAGGGTAGAAAACACCGTGGGAAAAGGAGAAAATGCTGGTTACCAGCATTTTCTCCTTTTCCCACAGTGTTTTCAAAAGGCTTCTTTCTCAGGGGCGTCAAAAGTAGGGATTGAGTGGTAATGGGTTAAGAGTTACTTTGGTTAACCCTTTACCAAATGACTGAATGTTAGCCTTGTCCAAATAGAAAGCAATTGCAGACAATTTCAATTTCATTCAAATGATGCAGTCTTGCTTTGATACCAAATTGATATGCAGAAAACATTGTGGGAAAAAGGAGAAAATGCTGGTATTAACCAGCATTTTCTCCTTTTCCCATACTCTTTTCAAAAGGCATCTTTCACAGGGTTGTGACAATCCCGGATTGTTTGGTAAAGGGTTAATTCATAAACATCATTCTATACATTCCTTATAAATACGAAATCTCCTCTACAATACAAGTTGTGGTATATAATAATTTCCATTTCCCAAGGTGTATTACTTTCTAATTATCCTACCAGGAAAATCTCTCCACAAGTTAAGAATTCAGCAGTTACCTGACAATGTTTTGTGGTCATCATCTGTCGTAGCTGATTCTGTTACATCAGCTGTATATGTATTTGCCTAGAAAAGAAAAAATAAGCTAAAAAGCACTCGAAAACAATGTGGAAAAAGAAGGAAATACTGGAAAGCAGTACTTTCTCCTTTCTCTATGAATATTTTCAAATTTTTTTTTTTTCAAACTCAAATTCCATACCATTACCCACATTGACTTGTCTGCGAGTGCGAAGGAGCCCTTGATCCAGACAGCACTTGACAGTTTGGTAAATTCTGATTTGTGACAGCTTGCACAAATCAGGCCTGTACTATACAATCCCGAATTTGATGACCCCGAGAAAGCCAAAAACCAGCATTACCTTCTTTTTCCAACCATTTTTTTTTTTACCTTTTCAAGGCCAACTATTTGAAAAACATTTGGACTGTCTTAGAACTGTGAATTCCATTAATATGGATCATTCTAAAATTTTGATATTGTAATTGGTAAAAAGTCTCACAACAGTGAAAGAAATCAAGAATTTCAGCTGATAAACCCGGCACAGTGTAAGTGCAGGACAACAAAACATTGGACGGTGCAGATCAAGATCAGAGCGTATTTTGGTTTAATCTAATCATGCTTGCATTGTTAAGAAAACCAAAGTTCTACATTTTAACCCATTACCGCTCAATCCCTACTTTTGATGCCCCTTAGAAAGGAGCCTTTAGAAAACACTGGGAAAAGGAGAAAATGCTGGTAACCAGCATTTTCTCCTTTTACCACAATGTTTTCTACCCTTCTCAAAACAAATTTCAAATTTTCAGTCACTTTTACTTTGTCTTCTGCAAATGCTTTCGATTTGGACAAGCCTAAAATATTGTCGTTTGGTAATGAGTTAAAAAGGTGCCATGGGAACCAATATGAAAAAGACTTACATCTGCTGATTCCTGCTCTGTATAGTCTTCAGTGTTGTAGGTACCTTCAACAGTGCTATCAAACTGCTCTTCATAATTGTCTTCTTAAATGAAAAAGAAGACATAAATGCTGAATTAATATTAATTATTTGCTATAGAAAATATGTGCTGATTATGGTAATTCGGGCAACTAAGCTGCTGCAATGTATAAGCCCCATCCTTTCAAACAATTCAGAAATAATCTAGCTCACGACCACGGACACCTTTTTTTGGGCCCTCCTGGTAGAGGACCACTAGGCACTAGATAAAGCTTCATGCAAAATTTGGTAGCCCTAGGCCTTATGGCTAGGTAAAAGTAGATTTAAAAAAAAAAAATCCAATATGAGCCCATGTAAAACTGGGCCAAATTTCATCTCAGGGCTATGATTCGGGCACCTTCAGTAGACAACTGCTATTATTTGAAGGAACTTGGTAGAGGTCCACTAGATAAAGCTACATGCCAAATTTGGTAGCCCTAGGCCTTATGGTTTCAGAGAAGAAGATTTTTAAAAAGTTTCAATATTTTTCCGTTTTGTTGCCATGGCAACCAGAGTTTTTGAAGGAATAAACTTCTTTCAAGGAATTCTAAAGAGAACCATGGCAGAATCATTTCTGTGAGGTTTCATCAAATTTGGGTGGACAGTTTTAGAGGAGAAGATGTTTGAAATAAAATTGAACGCACACACGCATGGGCGGGCGCACCCTAGACTAGCTGACATAAGCCCGCTGGCCCTGCTGGACTTTGGCCAGTGCAGGAGAAATACAATAATGACCAGAATTTTCACCTTTTTCCACAAATTCTCTTTCAATGCTTAACACTTTACCACACAATCCACACTTGTAACTACCCTCAGAAAAAAGCCTTTTGAAAACTGTGGGAAAAGGAGAAAATGCTGGTGACCAGTATTTTCTCCTTATCCCATGATGTTTTCTACACTACCATAACCAAATTTCAAATTTTCCATCACATTTAATTTGTCGTCTGCAAATGCACTCAGTTTGGGCCAGTATATAATTTTGCCATTTGGTAAAGAGTTAAGTTAACCCTTTACCTCATAAGGCATTTCTATTGCATCTCTGACTGACCCTAAATAACAACAAGGATGATGCCGTTTCTTATGTGTACACAACACCTTTTGATAGCATAGAAAACATTGTGACAAAAGGTGAAATTGCTCGTCATGAGCAATTTCACCTTTTGCCACAATGTTTTCCAAAGGCCCCTACAAGCAATGCATAGAAATGAGTATCTATGGAGTAAAGGGTTACAATATGGAGCTGTCCTAAAGTTCATTTCTAGAAATCAGAAATCTATGTGAACCTTGCTGAAACTGTTCTTCATACTGATCTTCATTGTATGACTCCCCTTCATAATCATCCACCTCTACTTCCTCTTGTTGTACTGGATCTTCTAAATCATCAGGAGGTTCTGGTATATAATTGCCATAGCTTTCATCGCCAGCATCATAACTCCCTATTGCATCTGTCCATTGCTGTTCCTTTCTCCCTTGACTAGTTTGGCGAGCACTCATCGAACCTCTATTTGCACTGCTGTAGTAAATGTCTGCTTTACCATATCCAGATTCTTTACTGTAAAACTGACCAGAATCTTCCTCTTCATAACTGAATTGCTGGTGTATCAATGGTTTTTGATTCACTTTATTGAAGCGTTGCGTATTTTGACGAAGTAAGTTGGCATTCTGGTTACCTCCCCTACTTCTTCCTCGGGCGAAATTTGGTGCATGTTGACGTGGAAAATTCGAGTTACCACGGCCGCGGAAATTTCCTCTTGGATTGAAACTATACGACTGGGGTCTAGGATTTTGCCGCTGTTGAAACCCACCCCGTTGGAATCTGGGATAAAAATTCATTTTTGTCAGCTCTTAGTTCGATTGATTCTTCTCGATCAACGTCGCCGAAACGCTTTTCCGGTGTGTTGGCTGGTTCCGCACCCAAAAAAGTTCGCCCTTGGACGGTTCTCGGGAAGTAACTTCGCTACTGAAACGGTCGCCTGCCTATCATTATCTTCAGTAAGGTAAGAGTTGTGTAATGGAAAACGGCTATTTCCACTAAAATATCATCCTGAAAAATTAGCTATAATTAAAAATGAGTATTACTGAACTACTTTCACCGATTCATTTTTTTTTTTCCATTTTTTTCCATTGTGTATATAGTACGTGGTTTTAGATTTATAAATGATTATTCAAAGAAGGGAAAAAATATGTTGTTGTACATGAATAATATCTGTTATTATACTGAATAAAATATGTTCAAACTAAATGCTTTAAATTTGGACCGGTCCAAAATTTTGTTGTTTGGTAAGAAGTGAACATCTTTGACCGTAGAAATAATGATACATAGGTGTGTGTTAAGAGCTGTTGTTATTTACGTCTGACCAGCGTTTCAATGATACTGAAATGAGATTCTGTAGTTCCCTGTCCACAATTTCTCCCAAACGACTAGTCACAGGGAACCCAACACAGTACCTCTTGATTGTATGAACCATGCTCTGACAAAAGGGGGTTTACGGCGTCTCCAGGATATATTATACCAACCCAGTCATCTCATTATCATGGATTCCAAAATCAGTTTGTCCAACAACCATATTGAGGCAAACTGGTTCAACTTGCATTGAATGTCTTTGAAAGCTAGGAAACATTGCGAGGAAAGAAGTAAATCATGTTCTCCCAGATACAGACGTTAAATTTTCCTTGACCGCTAACCGTGTAGATTCCGAGATTTAAGGTGTCCGGTGGTTGAGATGTTCGAGCCTACAAAAGGTCAAGTATGTGTTTGGGTATGTTTAACCCTTTGCCAAAAAATTCCTGGTTTTTACGACCCTACGAGAGAAGCCTTCTAAAAACATTGTTGGAAAAGGAGAAAATGCTGGTAACCAGCATTTTTTTCTTTTTCCACTATGTTTTCCATATCTTCCGAAAACAAGTTTAAATTAAGTCACATTCATTTTGTCGTATGCAATTGCTTCCGATCTGAACTATTCTAAGATTATGTCGTTTGGAAAAGATATAAACAGTTCTCTCAGGACATTTCTTTAATGTGCAAAATTGAAAATTTTATGGAGAGAAGGGGAAAACGCTGAGAAATAACTTTCGCGTTTTCCTCTTTACCAACAAATTAATGTTTTCTACTCTATCAAAGTCAGATTTTACTATTAGCCACAACTATCAATCTGTTGTCTGCAGTCCTGTCCAATACATACGGGTATAAATATTCATCCTCTGGTAAAGGGTTTTAGTTACTACACGCAATTCGATCCGCTTTAATAAAAGGAGAGTATAGATTGAGATCAGACAGTACAGAGCATTTCGTCTGATTATAGATACAAACTGTCGGTTAGGGTGGAGTTCATTATCTCCCGCTAACAATGGCATTCTATAAATACTCCTCTATCTAATTTGGGCATCTGGGTACAGAACCGGACTACTTTTCTACGCGACAACTGTTTCTTTAAATTTCAAACTAAAATAAACATTTACTCAATGAAAGCTACCTGGTGCGACTCATTCAGCTATGATCAGCAGTTTATAGAAATCTGGGGTTAAAACAGGCCTGATTTTTCTTCAAACGTATTGATAAAAGCCATTTTCTCCATTGCTACTTTATTGCACGTATTACTACAATCCCCCAATATTTGGGGGAGTGATGCGTCAGACGAGGTAAAGTTCATCCTACACAGAGAATATCGCAATCACAATATTTGCGGTTTTAGTTTATTTTCCGTTTCATTTCATAAGCAGTTTTGCTGAGCCTCGGTGAAGCAGTAGATAGGGTACAGCACTTGAGAACATGAGGTCAATGGTTCAGATCTCAAGCCCGGCGAGCTTCTTACCGATGGTAAATAGTCATTGCAACAACATCCATTCCTCTCTCACCACTGATCATTGTCTCGACAATGTTGAAGTGGAAATGAAGCCAGTAGTTTGAGCAGAATATTATCCAAAGTATTACATAAATGAATAAAAAGAGATCAAACTCCAAATATCATTTTGAAAAGATATTTTCTATTAGATATTTTAATCCAAACGTATTATAGGAACTCCAGGAAAGGTGCACTGTCTGTCACGATATACAGTAACTGAAATAATGTTGCAGATGACGTTAAATAGCCTTTAATGAATCATTAAAGGATCCGGGAGTGAGGTGGTGCTCTGTAATAACTAAATCTGGTCTAAATAGGGAACTGAGTGCAGGTATGTATTGATAGAAAACGATTATATCCATTTTCACCCTTTACCACACAATCCCGAGTTTTCACAACCCTGAGGAGGAATCCTTTTGAAAATATTGTGGGAAAAGGAGAAAATGCTGGTTACCAGCATTTTCTCCTTTTCCCACAATGTTGTCTATTCTATCAAAGACAAATTTATTCATTTGAGACATGTTTATATTTTCGTCTGCAAATGCTTTCAATTAGGACAAATCTAAGGTTTTGTGGTGTGGTAAAAAGTTACAGGCCAGTTGTCTTTTATACTAGTAATACACTTCATCAACAGTAAGACAATTTCCCACGTCAGGTTTTACTTTATGTTTATTGCTTTATTATTCACGAAATCTGCTTTTATAAGTCATCAATATTTATTGCAGTCAGCAGAACTATACTGTGTACAGACATCGTCGCTGGTGCTCTCTGTAAAGCCACTAGTACCATTCAAAGCAGAACCTGAAAACATATATTATATATGATTAATCTTTATCTTGCCAAATAAAAGAAACAAGAAAAAATTAATGCACAACATCAATGGAGCGGCAAATCAGTCATTTCTGAAATAAGGCTCATTACAACATTTCAAATTGTCCAAAGTATATTTATGCAGAAATCGCCGGGTGAGAAATGAACTGAGAAGCCCTTAACAATCCTTAGAATCCAACTAAAAACTTAAAAAAGAAAGAGGCAATAATGTGTAAGACATAGTCATAGCCATACTTCGCCGAAATTTAACATGCACATGTAAGTTCAATTACAGCTATGCACAAAAGTTGTAGTCATTCGGCAAACATCACAATAAAATAGCAGTATGACTAGCTTCTGCATTACCAAATTGATATCAAAAACTAGGTATGAAATGACATGCCAAAGTTGGAACGAAATGACCAAGGTGAGTACGAACAGACCATAGATAAAAAATAATTGGTGGGAATGATATTACGAAAATTGTACGAAATGGCCTAGGTACGAAATTATCATATTACGAAATCACTCGTCACAACTCGTTCGATTCCGTATCTACATCTATAATGGTTCCCATCACACGTCACAACTCGGCCGATTCCGTACCTATATCTAACCTCGTCTATATCAAGGAGATTTCTGTGATGAAATGAGAATCACGTGATTCTATATATAGCCCGACACTGACAATTATTGTTTAGCAAAGACATAAACAACCTCGCTGACATTATTCACATCTGTCTCGGTGAAAATTTCAATCGGAATTGATACAAATTAATATACAATTTTTTTGTCCACTGAAATATAGTTAGAAATATTTTGATAGATAATTCAAACTCAAGTTTTCTTTTGTAAGTAGAATCTTACAAGTTTTAGAACGGTAAACCGTTGTACGTCCGGGCGATGAATGCATCGATCTGACACATATCAATCCACCAGTTATAGCCGAGGGATCTGATGGCGCCCATCATCTCAGGTATGCCGAATAGGCTCCCATCACCCGTGGTATGCCGAATGATTACGAAATCACTGAAAGCCGAGTAAACAATATGGCTGCCACTATAGGTACTTTTCAAAAGCGAATAAAAATATGCGCATGCGGCGCCGCGATGAAAACTTTCAAGCCGATAGAAAAAAAAATGCTGTTTGAAGGGTACATGTACATGTATTTTTGGAGGATAGATATATCTTCTAATCGGATGGTGTGGGCCCAAGATCATACTGCACGTTTCTGTGTAGTCTGATCTTGAACTACAATGTCTGCAAAAGGTCAGTGAGTCGCACTTAGCGGCCAAAGGGTTAACCCTTATCCTGCTAAATGAGTGAATGAAACTTTCAAGCAGACAGTAAAAACCCTGACTTGACATACTTACCTGAGATAAGGTTGCGGAGATTGCAATAGTTGGTGCCATAATCCAAATAAGCATACCAGGTTTCAGATCTGGAGTAAGCCTGAAAGAGGTGCAAGTAAATTTTGAAACCTTGTTGACACTAACTCAACCCCGACTCTCGTTGGCCACGTCCCGCCCTCCCGCTTCATCGTACCAAAATTCAAGTAGATGTAAACAAAGTGCAATGACTGGCCTCCTCAAAAATATTTTGCCCAATCAAACTTATCTTTAATATAAGTCCTGTACTTTCATGATCGGAAAATTAACATTCTGTGTGCTAGAAAAAGTAAAACACAGCTTTCAAGCCATTAGTCAAAACATATACTTTGCTATTTCAAGGGTATTTTTGGGAGAGTATATATATCTTATCGTAAATTGTCCACAAAAGGTCCTTGAGTCGCTCTAAGCAGCCTATTGGCTCTTTACCAAACAACAAAATTTTGGACATGCCCAAACTGAAAGCACTTGCAGACAACAAAAAAACAGTGACTCAAAAACTGAAAGTTGTTTCCAGTAGAGCAGAAAACATTGTGGGAAAAGGAGAAAATGCTGGTTACCAGCATTTTCTCCTTTCCCATAATGTTTTCAAAAGAGTTCTATCTGTGGGTCGTAAAAACCAGGGATTGTTTGGGAAAGGGTTAAAGAGATGATAGAAATAATAAGTTACTCCTACCTATTGGTCTTCCGTAACTCTTTGCCAAACGAAAAAATTGTAGACTTGCCCAAATTGAAAGCATTTACAGACGAAAAATAAATGTGGTTCAAAAAAAGAAATTTGTTTTGGGAAGGGTAGAAAACATTGTGGGAAAAGGAAAAAAAAACCATTTCTCATCTATCATCAGTAGCAAAAAGTAGGTCAAAAGCCAGCACATTCAGCCACGCCCCCCAAAAAGTTGTCTAAATACCTCGACATTACAGCCGTTGCCACTCTTGGTCAAAGCAAAGCTAATATCATCGACATATTTCTTCACTGGTGTTGTATGTGTTCCTTTAATCTCGTTCGCTGACTGGGAGGTAATCTATGGGAGAAATCAAGGGGCTTAATTCTTTACAAGACGACGAAACCTTAGAATTGTCATAATTCAAAGTACAGTATCTGTATCAAGACAACAAATCAGATTAAGTTCAAAGAATACGGTAGGTCCTTGATACGCTAAAACATTGTGGGAAAAGAAGAAAATGCTGGTCACCAGCATTTTCTTCTTGTCCCACAATGTTTTCAAACGAGCCAGAATTAGTAAGTCTGTTGATGCTTCACATTAATTCCAATTTGTGAATGTAACTAATGGTTTGACAAGTGTTTTGTGAATCACTAGAAAAAGATAACATCCAAGAATACGTGAATATTTAATTGCACCTGCCATCATTGTATGAACAGCAATATTGTTGAAAACAGCATTTAACATCAAACAAACTAACAAATCAGTGTATGCAAAGTAATACAGATATATAGATTGAAATTCAGCCAATGGAAGTGTGACATAGCCATGGTCATGATTCCATAACCTTGCCGAACTCACGGCTATATTTTAAAGCACGTTCTCTTCTTATCTTATCTATCTAAATACTGGGAACTTCGTACAAGTATGGCAACGATTTTAAAAAAGACAGTTGCAAATTCATTGTTCTTGTACTTTTATTTTGGAAAACACCTTAATACTCTCGCTCTCCTCAAAGCTGCACGAAACTTAATCCTTTCCCAGACCAAATTGAAAGCATTTGCAGACGACAATTCAACTCTCGCTGAAAAGATGATTTCTGTCTATGATAGGGTAGAAAACATTGTGGGAAAAGGAGAAAATGCTGGTTACCAGCATTTTCTCCTTTTCCCACAATATTTTCAAAAGGCTACTGTCCAGATCCGTATTGTTTGGGAAAGGGTTAAAAAGATGTACTGAATCTCAAGCGCTCCTCTTGTAAACTTGAAGTACCGATCTTATGTGACCCGACTTGACTTATCTAATGGCACCTTGACTGACTTGAACTATGTAACACTTTTAACAATATGAGCTTCTAACGGAAGCTTGCGATTTAGACCAAATTCAGCTCACACGGACCGTGCTTTCTAATTCTGAATCTTTGTTTAGAATGGAGTTTCACGCCATTTCAAAAGCTTACGCAGATATGCTTCCTATCTCACACAAATACTGACGCAACTTTCTTTTCAAGCCACTGATTATTTTTTCATACATGTATGTGAGGCAAAAGGTCGCCGTAGAGAAAGTTGTTCTGAACCGGGTATCGAACAATTCGATCGATATCTTTTAAATGAGATCAATTCTTATATGGCTCGACTCAGCTTATCTAATGGTGGATGACCCCTTCACATAAACAGAACTATGTGTCACTTTTTTGTAACATTTAGAACATTTAACGGAAGTTTACAAAAGGGACTATGTAGATCAAGTTGGGCCAACACGGAACGTGCGGACTATTTCTGAATCTACCATGATTACTCACTGAACTGATCAGTTCTTTTATGACCCGGCTCTATCTATCTATCGGCTAATGACCCTTTGACATGAATTGAACTACCATGTCATACTTTTGTTAACATTCAGAACATTAACCCTTATCCTGTTGAAAAACTAAAATTAAATTTTTAGTTCGATATTAATTACCCAAGCATTGCTGTTACAAAAGTATATTTTGAAGAATAGCATCTCCTTATCGGACAGTGTAGATCAAAGATCAGACTGCACGTTCTGTGCAGTCTGATCTTTATCTACACTGTCCGCATATGGTCAGCTAGTCGCGCTTAGCAGCAAAAGCGTTAAACGGAAGTTGATACTACGTACAAAGTCGATTCTGAGTATCCGTGCAAAAACAGCATGGGCATTGCTTGGGTAATCTTGTTGATTAAACACTTAAAGCACCTTGCGACCAATTTAGATCAATATCAGACAACACAAAACGTGCAGTCTGGTCTTTGTTCTACACTATCCGCTTTGTTTGACCATTTTTAACAAAAACGACGTTCAACTTGCCAAGATTTGGCTCTTACTACTATACTCGAAGTGTCTCTTTGACAAAAACGACGTTCAACTTGCCAAGATTTGGCTCTTACTACTATACTCGAAGTGTCTCTTCGACAAAAACGACGTTCAACTTGCCAAGATTTGGCTCTCACTACTATACTCGAAGTGTCTCTTCGACAAAAACGACGTTCAACTTGCACAGATTTGGCTCTCACTACTATACTCGAAGTGTCTCTTCGACAAAAACGACGTTCAACTTGCACAGATTTGGCTCTCACTACTATACTCGAAGTGTCTCTTCGACAAAAACGACGTTCAACTTGCACAGATTTGGCTCTCACTACTATACTCGACGTGTCTCTTCGACAAAAACGACGTTCAACTTGCACAGATTTGGCTCTCACTACTATACTCGACGTGTCTCTTCGACAAAAACGACGTTCAACTTGCACAGATTTGGCTCTCACTACTATACTCGACGTGTCTCTTCGACAAAAACGACGTTCAACTTGCACAGATTTGGCTCTCACTACTATACTCGAAGTGTCTCTTCGACAAAAACGACGTTCAACTTGCACAGATTTGGCTCTCACTACTATACTCGAAGTGTCTCTTCGACAAAAACGACGTTCAACTTGCCAAGATTTGGCACTCACTACTATACTCGAAGTGTTTCTTCGACAAAAACGACGTTCAACTTGCAAAAATTTGGCTCTTACTACAATAGGTACTCCTAGTGTCTCTTTGACAAAAACGACATTTAAATTGCAAAGATATGGCTCTTATTACTATACTACAAGTGTTTCTTTGGTTAATTCTGTGCTTTAAGAATCCAACTTAGCATTTTACTCGCTTTGAGCTCGAAGAGTTGGACCTTTACCGAGAACCCACGTTTATTGCTTTACCTTATATAAACATTTCTCTCCGCCGTTCGCACAGTTATCCACCGATTCCCAAGCCTGGGCCTGAGCAAGGACCTTTGAACTAAATGTTTCACAAGGTACGGAAGGAAATGACCTGTAGAAAAAAAGGAAATAAAAGTGAGGCTCGGTTCAGTTTCGTTTCAATACGTTTCAGTCACTGTGAAAAAGAGGCTTAACTCTTTACCACACAATCCCGAATTTTAACGACCATGAGAAGGAAGCCGTTTAAAAACATTATGGGAAAAGGAGAAAATGCTGGTAACCAGCATTTTCTCCTTTACCCACAATGTTTTCTAGCCTTCCCAAACCATTTTTTTATTTTTCAATCACCTTTGTATTGTCATCTGCAAATGCTTTCAATTTGGACTGATCTAAAATTTTCTCGAGTGGTAACGAGTCAATACATCTGCAATAAGTATATCGTCATACATCATGATGCATTTGATTGCTTGACAAAATGGATTTTTTAACCCATGCTATGGCTTGCTTTGTATCATGCATCACGGCGGAGCTCCACTTTACCAGTGCACCGCTCGAAAAAATGACTGAGGGTTGTTTTAGATCAATATCAGACTGCAAGAAAAGTGCAGTCTAATCTTTGATTCACGCTGTCCTCTGAGAAATTCTGAAAAACAGCGACCTAGAAATATGCAGTTTGATCTATATGGGTCTTTTTCCAGAATGAAAATTTCCCAAGGGTTTATTTGGCGCAAGATGCTATTTAATTATTTTGGTGCAAAGCTAAGCTATGTACAGATGAAATGCATGCCAAGTTTACTACATTTCTAGAAGATTCACCGGAAGAAAGTGTAAATGTAACACTCACCAGTTTATTTTAAGCCTGTCTCACACAGAACACACGGCTTATACGGTTGGTCACCCGTGTAGGCCGTACATACAACCGAACCAAGCGTGGCCTTATCCGAGTTACACTCGGGCCATTCGAATGTATCCGTGAAAGCCGTGTATGATTTTTAAAACTTTTAAAAAACTGGCACGGGTGCCATGTCCGTGTATGATCGTATTAGCGATCGTACAAGACCGTGAGAGACCGTGTGAGACCGTACGAGACCGTATATACAACCGCACATGAAGTCCACTCCACGAGTGAGCTCAACCGTGTCAATATCGTATATAAATCGTATGGAATCGTGTGAAACCGTTTCCAAGTCCTACATCCAACACCCGGATTAACACTAGAATTTCACGATCACCGCACGATTCACACGAGTGTACACACGGTTTTATACGATCGCCATACGACCAATACGGTTCAGGTACGAATTATACATGGTCAAGTACGACCAGACACGGTCTCTACGTCTGTACATAGCTCGTGTATGATCATACAGCACTCGAACACAACAGAAAACACAACTACCTGCTGCCACCTTGAAGCAACAGAGTACTTGCTACATAATCACACTGATCAACGTGAGCCGCGGACACCATGTGTTCTCGGTACACCAGATCGAATTTTCCATGGAAGAACCGGAGGTAGTGTAAGTATTTTCATTTTTATGGACCTGATTAACCTAGATAGAAATGTTGATTTAAAGCAATGTCAAGACGAATGATTGATCTGTTTACACACATACTAGGGAATAATAATACCATCATATAAGCGAGCTGTGGCTTTATGAGCAACTGGGGTCTTATTGTTTTGAAGTTTGTTGCAGATTTTCGGACAAAATCCCCTAACCATTGTTCATTTTACAAGTTTGTATGATAAGATAAATGTATTCCCTGAAGGAACACAAAATTTCACTTAGAAATGTCCATCCAAAGCGAAGATATACGTTTTTGAATGGACCTGGGTAGAGGAAAATATGCTAACAAGACACCATTTTCATTTTCAGAGTATGCACATGGACACCAGATCAGAAAAGATTTTTGGTAACTGGACACCAACCTTTAAATCATCAATATTTCTTCCTGAAACTCGATGCATGGGCTGTATACGAAGACTATTTTTGTAAACATTATGTCACTACGGTCCATTACCTGGTAAAGAGCATGTTCAACGCAATTTCATTACTTGTAGCACTTGCTTTTTTGAAATATTTGCAATGTTACGGCAATTTACGAAGTAGACCTACGATGCTTGATCACAATTGACCGGTCATTGCCTCCAATGTTGGTGCAAGACATGTTCTTATTTTACAGCGTTTCAGTTTTATGAATGGCGTATTAACCCATTACCACGCAATCACGAGCTTTAATGTCCCTGGGAAAGATGGCTCGAAAAACATTGTCTATAAAGAAAAAACCCTATTAACTAATACAGAGTGTACATTATTTACCACATTTGGCCTGGTTCTTAGTTTAAATAATTTTCAAATCCGCTTGGCCAACTGCCAGCGGGCTCTTAGAATGGCGTTCTACTCTTAGTACATTTGCATGCGTGCGCTTGTTCGTCTACGCGCTTATTTCTAAAATTTTTATTTAATTGACTTCTCCTCAGAAACCACCAAGTGGAAATCAACAAAATTCAACGTGGAGGATTCCATAAATTTCTTTCGAGATACTTCGATCCTTTAAAAAAGATGGCTTATGTGGAAGGAGCTTATTTTCCGTGTACGGCGCGTTGTGAAAATTGTAAAATTTTTCCTCTCAAAAGAACTCAATCACGAGATTAGCATTGGGTAGCTTTCTATCACATTCCTTCCATACATTTTGATCTGTTGAAAAACATGGCTTTTGTTGGTGGGACTTATTTTCTCTTTGTGTCATAAAGCGGAAGTACTTGCAGCTCTTTAAATAAATTCATTGATAATACATGTATGTAGATCTACATGTATTTCATAACACAGGTGATCACTGATAATGTTTCATTTTATCCAATATGCTGGGTGATCATGATATATGAGATATTAATCTTTATTGTTACAAACTTACATAGTTCTTGGAAATGCAGCATTAGTGCTCAGAAATAGTTACAGTTCAACCTATATTAATCAATTACCAAAGGGACGATCAAAAGAGCTTGCCAAAGGCAGGTGCTTGCTTGATACAGATGAATGTCTTTGCATTGCTATTTGTCGGGAACTACATGTATGCTTGTTTATTCAGGTTGCTTGCTTAATACAGGTGGCCAACATGCCAGGTTTTACTGTATTTCGTATTTCTGAAATTTATTGGAGAGGTAGGTCATCAGACCCTCCAACAGTGGTGAGTTCAAATTGCAGACTGCCACAGAATTTGCTGTCTAATTCTATTTCTTCGAGCGTAATTGTTCTGATACACAGTCTGTTTCGTCATGGTTTTGTAAATAAAGCGAAATAAAAAAAACCGAAACAGGAAATAGACGTGGTTTATTTTTTATAAATGACGAATTTCAGAAAAGATTTAATTTAGTAATTTGCCATGGCTGCAATTAACCTCTCTAATAATCTCCTAACACACTACGTACAAAAATATTTCTGAGCACTAATGCTGCATTTCCAAGAACTATGTAAGTTTGTAACAATAAAGATTAATATCTCATATAATCATGATCACCCAGCATATTGGATAAAATGAAACATTATCAGTGATCACCTGTGTTATGAAATACATGTAGATCTACATACATGTACTATCAATGAATTTATTTAAAAAGCTGCAAGTACTTCCGCTTTATGACACAAAGAGAAAATAAGTCCCACCAACAAAAGCCATGTTTTTCAACAGATAAAAATGTATTGAAGGAATGTGATAGAAAGCTACCCAATGCCAATCTCGTGATTGAGTTCTTTTGAGAGGACAAATTTTACAATTTTCACAACGCGCCATACACGGAAAATAAGCTCCTTCCACATAAGCCATCTTTTTTAAAGGATCGAAGTATCTCGAAAGAAATTTATGGAATCCTCCACGTTGAATTTTGTTGATTTCCACTTGGTGGTTTCTGAGGAGAAGTCAATTAAATAAAAAATTTAGAAATAAAAGCGTAGACGAACAAACGCACACATGCAAATGTACGAATGGTAGAACGCCATTCTAAGAGCCCGCTGGCAGTTGGCCAAGGGATTTGAAAATTATTCAAACTAAGAATCAGGCCAAATGTGGTAAATAATGTACACTCTGTATTAGTTAATAGGGTTTTTTCTTTATATACAATGTTTTTCGAAGCCATCTTTCCCAGGGACATTAAAGCTCGTGATTGCGTGGTAATGGTTTAATACGCCATTCATAAAACTGAAACGCTGTAAAAAAAAAAGAACATGTCTTGCACCAGCATTGGAAGCAATGACCGGTCAATTGTGATCAAACATCGTAGGTCTACTTCGTAAATTGCCGTAATATAGCAAATATTTCAAAAAAGCAAGTGCTACAAGTAATGAAATTGCGTTGAACATGCTCTTTATCAGGTAATGGACCGTAGTGACAATGTTTACAAAAATAGTCTTCGTATACAGCCCATGCATCGAGTTTCAGGAAGAAATATTGATGATTTAAAAGTTGGTGTCCAGTTACCAAAAATCTTTTCTGATCTGGTGTCCATGTGCATACTCTGAAAATGAAAATGGTGTCTTTTTAGCATATTTTCCTCTACCCAGGTCCATTCAAAAACGTATATCTTCGCTTTGGATGGACATTTCTAAGTGAAATTTTGTGTTCCTTCAGGTAATACATTTATCTTATTATACAAACTTGTAAAATGAACAATGGTTAGGGGATTTTGTCCGAAAATCTGCAACAAACTTCAAAACAATAAGACCCCAGTTGCTCATAAAGCCACAGCTCGCTTATATGATGGTATTATTATTCCCTAGTATGTGTGTAAACAGATCAATCATTCGTCTTGACATTGCTGTAAATCAACATTTCTATCTAGGTTAATCAGGTCCATAAAAATGAAAATACTTACACCACCTTCGGTTCTTCCATGGAAAAATTTGATCTGGTGTACCGAGAACACATGGTGTCCGCGGCTCACGTTGATCAGTGTGATAATGCCTCCAAAGAAGAAGGTCCCCAAAAGAATCCCCACCATGGAAGATTCTCTCAGCGAGAATACAAAAAGGGCCACCAAGGCCCTCCGACCAAACATGACCCTTCTGTTGAGCCATTCTCTTGTCCAAACTTGCCTCCTTCTTCTTCTACTTCTGTTGGCTTGTTCTTGTCTCCCCTCACGCCTTCTGGCCAAAATAATATCAATGTCTATCAGTCTTATCATGATTTCTAATTCCCTTATTCTGTCATCTGCCATTTTTATAACTTCTCTGTTGAAAATTCGAAAATTTATTAAGCCAAGCCATCAAAACGAGTCAATTTATATCAAAACATACACGAATGTGTGATAATTCGAGCATAACTCGAACAAAAGTCGGTGGGACCGTATGTAAACCCTGTAAATGTCCAGTTAATCGAGTAAAAGTCGTGTTTAATCGAACTAGGCCTTAACAGACCCTACTAGACCGTACTTGGAACCGTACAACAATCGTATGAAAATCGTTTGCAAATCGTGTTCAAACCGTGACAAACCTTGCTTGACCGAGTATATCCGTGCTTTGTTCGTACATACTCGTGCTACATTCGAGTCTAAATCGTACCAACTCATCCCCAGGCACGGTTGGAGCTCAATACTCGTACCAGTCAACCCGTGTATAACCGAGTATACCGTATTGGAACCGTGTGCCCAACCGTGTTCTGTGTGAGACAGGCTTTACAAGAAGCGTGTAATGGATATGTGTACACGTTTATTAAACATCCTAGAAGAATAAAAAAGAAATAAGTAGCCGACATCCCTATAGTACAAGTTAAACGTGTCGTAGACTGTCCACCAATGTAAAATCTTGAGATCTACTTCCCTATATCTACAAACGTTTAACAATGTGTTAACCCTTTACCCCATAGATACTCATTTCTACGCATTACTCGTAGGAGCCTTTGGAAAACATTGTGGCAAAAGGTGAAATTGCTCGTCACGAGCAATTTCACCTTTTGTCACAATGTTTTCTATGCTATCAAAAGGTGTCATATACACATAAAAAACAGCTTCATCCTTGCTGTTATTTAGGGTCAATTAGAGATACCATATAAATGTCTTATAGGGTAAAGGGTTAACCAAAAACTGGGACAGTTTCATAAACTCTTATCTGGTGGCCTGGCCATGAAAAAGCTTCCCTCTTTACCGTCGCAGGGTCAAGACCAGCCCAAATAGCCAAAGTAGTAGAGCGTGGGGCCTTTAAACATCAACTATCGGGCCACTAGAAGTGTGAGTTCGAGCCCCACAGGTGGCCATCTGGTATTACTAATAGTCTTTCGGGTGTAACGTTAAGCTGAGGTCCTTTGCTATAAACTGTACACTTGAAAGGAACTGGCATAAGACTGGACAAGTTTCGTCCCGTATCTAGCACATGCGCAGATCCAGATATCTTTCTCATGGGGTGTGTGTGTGTGGGGGGGGGGGTCCCACCGAAAACACACTCGTCTTATTATATGATACTTTGGTTTCCGGATTTCAGTGGATGTAAGCCGTTTACAAGAAAAGTCAACGTTTCCAGTTTTAACCATGAGGAGGTCTCAACATTTAGAACCTTTTTTTTTTAAATTTCAGACCGTATTTTACATAAATGCTGTGCAATATCAAACCAGTACCATTTCATGAATCCGATGACCACAATTTTGCCAAAATTCCAGGGGGGGTCCGGACCCCCGGTCCCCCCCTACTGGATCCGCCCATGTTAAGTACTACTTCCCCAAACATAATTAACCGCCTTCTATTGGCGTCGCCCATTTCGGCAACCTGGGGCGACGGAAAATCAATCAATCGATCAATCAATCACAGGATAAAAAATTCAACCCAAGTTAGTGCAGGGGTGTGAACAAGTTTCCGACTGTCGCTATTAAAGATCATGCCATCTATTGGTTTTTAAAAGTCACTTCCCAAAACACAACACTTATATAGACTTGTCCAGTGTGAAAGTATTTGCAGCTTCAGATTGTTTAGATTTATAATTATATAGCCAAACAGGTGGATAATGCTACCAGGATGTTCCCTCGATCTTTTCAAAAGACTTTTTACTCAGGGTTGTTAAAATACGGGATTGTGCGCTAAAGGATCCAACATGAATAGATTTTGAATGATACTAGCTCTTTAATTGTTTATATCGTTGCTTATTCTACAGGGTCTGTGACCTCGTTTTCAACATTATTTTTGGTTCTATCGCAGCAATTAGTCCACAAATGGATCCATGATTTCCAGGAGTTTCCTTTTACCAGTACTTCCCACCATTTTCTTTCCAAAGCCGGCGTAATGCAGAGAAATGACCCTCCCCTACAAAATGACCATGGAAAGGTCATTTCTCTACGTAGAATAATGACCGTAGGGTTATTTCTCTACGTAGAATAATGACCCGGGTCATTTCTCCACATAGACAAATAACCTGGGATTTCTCGACGTAGAATAATGACCCCGGGGTTGTTTCTCTACGTACAATAATGACCCGGGTCATTTCTCTAAGTAGAGAAATGACCCATTGGTCATTTTGTAGGGGACAGTCATTTCTCTGCATTATACCCGGCATTGCCAAGATACTGTCTACAAAAGTCACTGAAACATTGCTTGCACTTTCAGACTTGTAACGTTTATAATGTATTTCCTCACATAAATTCAACATTAACAATTAACAAAAAAAAAACTTTCCCTCAAAATATAGGACAGAAGGAACAAAGAAGGAAAGGTGTGTCACGCTTTGCAAAAATAGGGGTAAAACGTATCGAGCAGGGTCAGCCTACACAGTCCGCAGTTTTCAGCATGTTAAAGTGTACCTTATGAGTCAGCCGAATGTTTTTCATAGGTCCATGATTTTATGATGGCCTGGGTGGTATATAATGGATTATGGAGACTTAACCCTTTACTAAACAATCTCTGGTTTTTACGACCTTAAGATAGAAGCCTTTTGAAACATTGTTGAGAAAAGAAGAAAATGCTGGTAAGCAGCATTTTCTCCTTTTCCGTCAATGTTTATTTACCCTGCTGGAAATAAATTTCTATTTTTGAGTTGCGTCTATGTTGCCGTCTGCAAGTGCTTTCAATTTGGACCAGTCTCAAATTTTGTCGTTTGGTAAAGAGTTGATCTCCTTTTGCAAGAGTATAGCTCAAATAATTTTATGAAATATCATAAATTTTGCCTGGTTTTGATGAAAACTGTATGCTGTTACGGCAGATATGTTTTGTCTTGCAACCATTTATATTTTACCCATAAATAATGCACATTTTCTTTTAAAAGTATGTAGTATAACCCATAAAACAGACTAGTTTTTCTATCAGCCTGCATGATCTGTGCAGTCTGATCTTGACCTATTCTGTATACCTTATCAGTTTAAACGATCTTTTGCCTTTTTTTAAAGAGGTTCTTTCCTCTGTATGATATCCACGTGTGGGTAATTTGAGAAAAAAGGAGAGAATTGACTTCAAGGTGCGAAGTTATTGTGGGCGAACACACACTTGGGGCGAACTTGCATTATTCAAAGCAGGGAACCAAACATTAAAACATGGCGAATAATACAAACCATGTGGAAGTGAAATTTTTCACCAAAAGCTCCAGGTGAGTAATCTATGCATTCTTTGTTACTTACATGTCACAGATTCTTTTATCAATAAGCAGAAATAATTTATGTCAATTTATCTTTAATAAGATATCCATCAAAACAATGGGAACAACATGTCAAGGCTAAAGAAACAGGTTCCCAAGTTAGTTCGCCCCCTAGACATCTCGATCCTATGGTAAAGAGTCAAAATTTTGGACTTACAACGCTCTCCATATCTGTGTAGAACTTAAGAGTCCTTGGCCACGAATTCCCGTAGATAAAAGGCTGAATTCTCTACCCATTGTGTCATTTTTTATGGATGCTTAAAAGCTTTGGTTGACTTTCTTTCACAGGGCCTTATCCATTTACTTCGGGAAGAGACCCTTAGCCAATCATTGATAAATTTCTAAATTTGGAATTAAATATTGACAAAACATGTGAAGTGTGGAGCACATTTAACCTTACAATAAACTGAATAAGGCATTTTATCATGTATCACTGAATTGGGGTTATATTTTCCTTCAATCACCTGAGAAAGGAAGGTTGCTGATTTATTGCTTGAATTGAGTCCAATACCCATGGTGGTTTAATTCGAAAAGGATCATTTAGGTAAATTTACCTCAAAACTTAAAAATTTGAGCATCTAGGAAAATTCTGGCTGATTCAAAAAATAGGTGTCTGTGGCAATTAAAGTAACTCGTGTTTACTTTTAGAGACAATACACAATTCAATCGCTTACTGGTATTTAGTCCAGGGGTAACGATGTAAGGGATAACAGCCGCACTCTGTGAGGGGTGTCTATCCCGCCATCTCTGGCTTACCAGAAAAGACTTCAGTTCCATCCGTGACATCACACGAAACTTGGCAATCTCTGGAAACTTCCTGGGAAACTTAAAGTAGACTGACCTAAATCCACAATTTTCTTTTTGAAGCATCTAGTTGGAAATAGTAATCTTGGAATTCGTAAGAAAAAACCCACAGTTTGATTGGGAATAGGGCAGAAATTTGGCCACTGAGGAAAGGCAGAAAATGCCCTGTTTCATGTGGAAAAATTATGGGGAACCCTCTAGATTCATAATTAATTATAGTTCTTTGGTAGACAGCAGAATCTTAGACTTGTCCATTTTTGTCCATTGATAATATGCAGATGACAAATGAAGTGTTGGTGAAATGCTATGATATATCTGAACAAATTAGGTGGAATCCAACATGAGAAGAATTATGAGACAATTGTGGTTACCAGAATGATCTCTTCCTTCAGTGTTTTCAAAAGTGATGTTACTCATGGTCACATGATCATTGTATCATCTGGTTAAAGGTTAAAACTTTACTGCATGATCCAGAGATTTAATGATCCTGAGAGGGAAGGCTTTTGAAAACTTCGTGGGAAAAGGAGAAAATGCTGGCTACCAGCATTTTCTCCTTTTCCCACAATGTTTTATACCGAATCATAGACAGGTATCTTCACATGAGCTCCAATTAATTTGTTGTTCTATGCAAATGGTTTCAAGTCTGTTGGATTGAAAATTTTGCCTTTTGGTATGGATCTAAATTATGTATTTCAGACACTCTGTACCAGACACTCCATTCTCCATACCAGTAACTGTAGAGACAAAAGATTTAAGTTCCTTGATTAATGGTTTACTGTCAGGTAAAGATTTTACTTTCTACAATCTTTTTTATCAGACAACAAAGGTATAAAGTTTATTTCATCAGCTTGTGGTTAATATGGGGAAATATTTGCCGAAAAAGGGAAAGGTATGCGAAAATAATGAGTGCTGTATTTTTGTGGACCTTTCCCTTTTGAGGCAAATATTTCCCCATATTGACCACAAGCTGATGAAGTAAATTAAATATTATATTTCCTCTGGTTATTTTGTCACTGAATGCCATGAATGTCGATAAGGGAAACATTCTCCAGTTTAAAGAACCCTGAAAAAAGATCTTGGAAAAAACTGAGGTAAAAGGAGAAAGTTCTGGTTACCAGCATTTCCTCCTTTTACCACAATGTTTTCTGTCATATCAAGGACTTGATTATCAAAGATATTGAACATAATTTAGCAAATGCTTCCAATGAAGTCTCATCCAACATTTTGTTGTTTGAAAAAGACTTAGATTGAAAAAGCAGACTTGGGATTGAAAAACATTTCAGTTTAACATTTCTTTATCTTTGACACAGGAGAAAGAAGGCCTTTATACATTTATATATACTCTGCAGATATACTGTTGATAATTTAAGTTCTTTTATTTTTGTATTCCCAGAGAACTCAGAAGAAAAACAGAGCATAGAATTTGATTTTTTGATAAACGGACAGTTCTTGCGAGTTTCCTTGGAAAAACATTTTGAGCAGAATGAGATATCAACAGTAAGTTCGAAAATAAAGGACATTAATTAGCGTTAACTCCTTACCTAATGACAAAATCTTAGACTGGTCCAAAATGAAAGGATTTGCACCTTACTTATCAAATGTGGCTAAATTGATAGAATTTGTCTCTGAAAAAACAGTAATTAATGCAGGAAAAGGAGAAAATGCTGGTTACCTGCATTTTCTCCTTTTCCCTCAATGTTTTTGCAAGGCTTCTTGATCAGGGTCGTTTAACTCTTTACCGCACATTCCCGACTTTTAACGCCCCTGAGAAAGAAGCCTTTTGAAAACACTGTGGGTAAAGGAGAAAATGCTGGTAGCCAGCATTTTCTCCTTTACCTACAATGTTTTCTACCTTTCCCAGACCAAATTTCCATTTTTCAGTCACCCTTATTTTGTCTTCTGCAAATCCTTTAAATTTGGACCAGTCTGAAATTTTCTTGTGTGGTATAGAGTTAAACTCATGATTGTATGCACAATATGGTGAAGGGTTTAAAAGCATGTAGAGTACTAATTTTTTGGTTCGTTATTGCATAGAAGGAAGTTCTTGCAAGAATTCTATTACCTGTTCCATACATCAACTAAAGCAACAACAACAGACATTTTACTCTCTCTATACATGTATTTGGTCATATTTTGCATGCCTTGGATTCGCTCATGCCTATGCACGTTTTTGTTCATTCGTTCGCCTATGCAGCTGTTGGCAATGGGTTTATTCATTACCAGAAGACAAAATTTTTATACGGACAAAAAAACAGTTGCTGTGGTATTTATGTAAAATTTGTTTGAAACAATAAAAAAAATCCAAATATTTTTGCAAAGAGTATTTTGTTAATGAATTCCACAATATGCTTGACTCCCAAGTTTACTAATATTACCCTGAAACTAATTTGCTGCACAGAGCTAAAAAAACAAATCAAAGCAATCTAGTTTTTGTTAATGGATGAATGTGAAGTATTTTGACTAGAGAGAAATTGTTTATTGCATGCAGCTGCAATATTTAACCTGTTGCCACACAGCATAATTTTAGACCAATCAAAATTGAAAGCATTTGTAGACAACAATTTCAAAGCAGCTCAAATGGTGTAAATTTGCTTTAATAGGGTAGAAAACTGTGGAAAAAGGAGCAAATGCTGGTCTTTATTTATTTTTGTGGTCGGCAAATGGTTTCAGTATAGTCTAGTACAAAGTACTGATGTTCGATGGAGTAAATAACAATGTACATGTATTTGTGTTGTTATTTAGGAAGATGTGATAGAACTAGAGTATATTGAACGCCATCCAGCCCCTAAACCTGGAGACTCTTTGAACCATGATGATTGGGTGAGCAGTGTCAAAGGATGTGACAAATAGTGGGTATTTGTTCTCTATACAATACAAGCATGTGCATGTGATATGATCTGACCGTTTCATGGCTTCAAGTCATTTCTTGAAGCCATAAAGTTTTGACAATGGTCCCTTTTCGGAGAATCCTGGTGACCAAATACTTTGTGCTTACTCACTGTGGATTTGTGGGAAGTAGAGAAGCTGCTGGCCATCTGTATTTTCTTCTTTTCCCACAATGTTTTAATCCTTATCCTGCTTCATAAATCAAACTAAATTTTCAAGCTGACTGTAAAAATCTAAATAGTTATACATTTGTCTCATTTTTTGGAGAAAAAAATCTCCATATCAGGAACTGTAGATCTAAGATCAGACTGCATGTTTTGTGCACTCTGAACGTGATCTATACTATCTGCAAAAAGTCAGAGTCACAATAAGCAGCTGAAGGGTTAAAAGTCCCTTTTCCTTGACCTCTCACCACGCTATTCCACCCTTTAAAGATCCTGAGGAAATGGCCTTTTGAAAATATGGGTTGATGGTAGCCAGCATTTTCTCCTTTTTATACGCTGGAAGGGTTGTATTATGTTATACCCCCGGTCGTCTGTCCGTCCGTCGGTTAGCAATTTCTTGCGTGTGCAACTCCTCCTACAGTTTTCATCGGAATTATTTGAAACTTGCCACAATGAATCTCCATGATGTCTAGTTGTGCACCTGGGTCTTAGAATTTTGATCGCTGTTTCCGTTCCAAAATTATCTGCCCTTGATTTCTGAAATTACCAACTTTTCACTTTGAATTTTTGTTCAGGCCATAACTTCCATACCATAAAAGGTATTAAATTGAAACTACATACACTGATAGAACACATTATGGAGAAGTGCAGTACACAAGAACCATAACTCTGCCACTTTTATTTTTTGAGTTACAGCCCTTTGTTAATTTTCAGTTTGAATTTTTGTCCAGGCCATAACTTCTAAACTATAAAAGCTATTAACTTTGAACTTCATACACTGATAGATAACATTGTGGAGAAGTGCATGGCACATGAACCATAACTCTGCCACTTTTATTTTTTGAGTTATTGCCCTTTGTTAATTTTCAGTTTGAATTTTTCTCCAGGCCATAACTTCCAAACTATAAAAGCTAATAACTTGCAACCTCATATAGTGATAGAACACTTTATGGAGAAGTGCATTGCACATGAACCATAACTCTGCAACATTTATTTTTTTACTTATTGCCCTTTGTTAATTTTCAGTTTGAATTTTTGTCCAGGCCATAACTTCCAAACTATAAAAGCTAATAACTTGCAACTTCATACACCGATAGAACACATTATGGAGAAGTGCAGTGCACATGAACCATAACTCTGCGACTTTTATTTTTTTAGTTATTGCCCTTTGTTAATTTTTTAGTTTGAATTTTTGTCCAGGCAATAACTCCCAAACTTTAAAACCTATCATCTTGAAACTTCAAAGACTTATAGAACAGATTATAAAGAAGTGCACAGCACAAGAACCATAACTCTACCATCCTTCTTTTTTTAGTTATTGCCCTTTGTTAGTTTTCTCTTTGAATTTTTGTCTGGGCCATAATTTCTAAAATATATAAGCTATGATCTTGAACCTTTCAAAACTGATAGAACACCTTGTGGAGAACAGCAATTTACAAAATTTGTAACTGTGCCACCCTTTCTTTTTTTAGTTATTGCCCTTTAATTTTTTTCACATATCATGGAAATTAACTACTCTTCATTCATGGCCCTTCCGTCATTTCAACTCATTTCACTGACAAGGCCCTTCGGGCGTATATGCGCCGCTTTGCGAAGCTCTTGTTCCACAATGTTTTCAGGTCATTATGATATAACACTTTGTTTACCAATGTAACTAATTCTGCCTTTGCCATAAACGGATTAAAGTGAAAGCAGCACTTAACATGCCTCCTTCTGCAAATAAACCTAAAAATAATGCCAGGTGTTGATGAAAAAGGCTGTTGAAAACATAGTAAAACAAGAGCTTGGCAAAGCAGCGCATCTGGCCTGAAGGGGCTTGTCAGTGAAATGGGTTAAAATCTAGAATGCCTACATATATCCAAGTTTTAATTCACATGCACAACTACATACCATAGAGATTCATTGTTTTAAGTTTGAACTTATTCCAATGGAAACTGTTGGAGGAGTTGCACACTCAAGAAATTGCTAACAGAGTGACGGACGGTTGAACTAAAGATGGGGGCAGTAACATATTACAACCTTTCAGGCATAATGAGATTAAACAAATACAGGCTCCACTAAGTTTCATTCTCTCGTTTTCCCATAATGTTTTCTTCTCCTTGGATGGCATATGTTAGCATTTGAGCCACATATTATTTTTTGTGTGCAAATGGTGTCAGTTTGAACCAGAGACATAATGGTTGTCTGGTTAACTCTTTACCAAACAACAAAACTTTAGACTAGTCCAAATTGAAAGCATTTGTAGATGACAAAATGAATGTGACTTAACAATTGAAACTTTTTTAGGAGGGGAAGAAAACATTATGGGAAAACGAGAAAATGCTGGTTACCAGCATTTTCTCCTTTTCCCACAATGTTTTTCTAAGGCTTCTTTCACAGGGCTGTTAAAAGTCAGGCTTGTGTGGAAAAGGGTTAAGAGTTAATTTAACATTTATGAGCCAATCCGAATTTTTTTTTTATAGTATATTGACAGGTTGCTATGACAACACATTAAGACTGTGGTCAACTGAAGGAAAGGCACTTCAGACTGTCTCGGGACATAGCTTGCCTGTCAAATGTGTCTCATGGATAAAGGCAGGTGAGAGAGTATAGGTGTTTGTTCTTTACCACGGCACACTATCTTGAGTTTTAACAACCTATAGAAAGAAGCCTTTTGAAAACATTGTGGAAAAAGAAGAAAATGCTGGTAACCAGCATTTTCTTCATTTTCCACAATGTTTTCTATCCTATCAATGGTAGAAGTCCTCTCTTGAGTTCCATTTGGTTGGCCGTCAGCAAATGCCTCTAATTTGGTCAAGTTTAAAATTTTGTCATTTGGACATGACACAGAAGGCTTTTGAAAACATCGCAGGAAAAGAAAATGATGGTTATGGTAATCTTTTTATAAATGAATCCCAGAATTTGAGCCACTCTTTATTTTACCCTCCAGAACAAAGTGGAGGGGGGATACTGGAATCACCATTGTCTGGCTGTCAGTCTGTGCGTCCATAGACACAAATTTGTCCAGTGAAATACTCCTACAGTTTTTAGGTACTGAACTCAAAATTCATCCAGTGGTTCTATATGTATAAAATTGTGCATGTGCGATTTTCATGACCCTGTTGGAATGCCTTGCAGAATTATTGTACCTTGAACTTTGCAATTTTTTGCTAAATTGTATTGCTTTAATTCAAAGTTTGTCCAGTGTAATACTCCTTCTCTTTTTAATGCACAGAACTAATTAATAATAGATTTCTTATAATGAGTTCTGTTTTTGATACAACCTGTCCATCTGTTTGTCCATAGACTCAAATTTGTTCACTTAAATACTTGTATGCTTTTTCAGATACTGGACTCAAATTTAGACACAATGTTCCTATTTATATATGTATGAAGTTGTGCATGTGCAATTTTCATGACTGTGCAATGTGTTTGCAGAATTATCTCTCTTGACCTTCCAATTTTTGCTAAATTATATCTGTTTAATTTACGATTTGTCTAGTGAAATACTCCTTCAATTTCTAATGTACAAAACTATATGAATGTGAATAATAACACTCCCACTCTAAAATACTACATTGAACTCAGCTTCATTACAGCAGCAGTTCCATGTCATGGAAAACATGGCTCTGTAAATATTAATGGTAATGTTACCTCTGTATCACTCCAATGGTTCAAATTATTGCCTGTGTATATTGCTAAAGATTTATGTCGTACCTTGGGTCTCTGTGCTTTAAAGGATGACGAATTAACCTTTAACTCTGTATCAAAGGAGAATTTTAGACTAGTTAAAATGGAAAGCATTTGCAGACGATGAAATTAATGCAATTCAAAAATTAAAATTTGTTTTGGGATGGGAAGAAAACATTGTTGGAAAAGGAGAAGCTTGTGGTTACCAGCATTTTCTCACTTTCCCACATTTTTTTCAGAAGGCTTCTTTCTCAGGGTCATTAAAAGTAGGGATTGTGTGGTAAAGAGTTACCGAGTGCAACCCTTTGTTGGAACTTTCATCTTTTTTTCAACTCATACTTTTATACTAAACCAGTCTGCATTCTGTGACAAACAGCTGTTTTGTGACAAGGACCTGGTGAGGGGTATGATCATGTTTAGTGATAACTCTTGTTAATATTGTCTGCTAATGCCTTTTCCTACCAGACAAATCTACAATTTCTTCACATGGTAAAGGATTATCAGTAGTGCTTTGACTTTTGCTGTGGTAGTATGCTGACGATAGTTTTCCGTTTTCATGTAGATACAAGAGCTGACTCTTAACTCAACAGAGGCTTACTTTATGTAGTTTTTCTTGCCTTGTTTACAAAACTGTTTCCCAAGTATCAGCCTATGTCAGATACCCTCTGTCGTTGGTTTATCTGAGATTTATTTGTATTTCAGATGGCACTTGCCGCAGTTTCATGTCTGGTTCCCAAGATCAGACAATACTCCTATGGGAATGGGACACAGATAAGAATGAAATAGATTGTATCCATGCCTGTAGAGGTCATGCTGGTAGTGTTGAGTGTGTGGCTGTGGAAAAGTCTGGGCAAAGGGTTAGATTGTTATCCTACATACCAAGAGTGACAACCTACGTCATAGCAGAGGTGTCGGAATAGCCGCCATTTTGTGCGCAAAGTGCTGATTAATTACTTTAAAAAGATATGTTTATCTAAAATTTACTTTAGATTACCTACTTCATGTGGTGACGGTAAATATATTTATCCTATTCGTGAAATCAAAATGCCATGAAACAATGTCGTAGCTCTAAACACCTCAACAGAATTATTAAGGGCATTGTATATGACATCTATTTTTAAATAGCACCTGTATCACACGCTTCGAAAATTGAGCGGAGGTAATTGAAAAATCAACGAAACTAATGAACAAAATATTAATGTATACAAGCGAAGTAAGTTGTCAGATACCATATGCACTGCCTTGTTTGGACAGATCTTCAATAACAATAATGTACAAGCTGAAAAACTTACCTTTTTAGAACGAAAATGGCGGATTTAAAACGTCTCCGATGACATTATGCTATGACGTAGGTTGTTACCTATGTACATACCCAAATATATACAGGTTTTTGTTATGAAAAGTATGAAATTATTTGTGAAAAGCTCTGTGAACAGGGGGCTTGATGCATCTGCAAAAAGTATCGAAATGTCAAAAGACCAGCCTATCTCTTTTTTAACTCATTACAAAACGACAAAATTTTGGACTGGTCCAAATTCGGAAAGCACTTGCAGATGAAAAAATAAACGTAACTCAAAAATTGAAATTTGTTTCCAGCGGGGTAGAAAACATTGTGGGAAAAGGAGAAAATGCTGGTTACCAGCATTTTCTCCTTTCCCCACAATGTTTTCAAAAGGCTTCCATCTCCGGGTCGTAAAAACCAGGGATTATTTGACAAACGGGGTTAAGTGAGTTGTAAAAAGTTGGTTGTTGTGGATCCACTAGTATACTAGTATGTGATGGCTTGCTTGGAATGATAGGAAGAATCATTAAGCCCCCTTTTGTTAAAGCATTGCTCATTTATTCCTGTCAAAATTACAAGCATTTGCAACAAACAAATATTTTAATGATTTGATCGCTCTTTAAAAGGATAGAAACGTTGGAAAGGGACAAAATGCTGGTTACATTTATTTTACCTTGTTGCTTCTATGTTTTCAAAGCGTTCATCCCCTAACTAGTTAAAGGTGTCCATGGTTGTGAGGTTGAGCGTCGGTCTCGTAACCAAAAGGTCCTGAGTTTGATCCCCTGGAGCGGGTGTCAACTTTGGGATTTTTCATTGGTCCACACATTCGGCGCGAGTACTGGTGTAGTTTCGAGGAAGCAGAACCGAGCGAGATTAGTATAAGTTGTAAGAGCTTGTGTCTCAATCGATGTAAAATAAATATGTTTAAATAAAGGATCACTTGAAAAGGATGAAATATTGATAGTTAAATAAAAGATCACTTGACGTGTATGAAATATTGATACACTATCATGGTCAAATACTGACGTACTACTCGTTTGAAATGTTTACTAGTTCAACCGTAAAAGACAAATCCATGATTGTCAAGGTTTTTAAAGAAATATACCTACTCTAAAACATGTTTGTTTTCAGCATAGATTTTCAAAACTGAATAGGTTTCAAACCATTCTCTTTAAAAAGGAGCACCAGCTAACAGTTTTGACGAGGACTATCCTATAATTCATTTAGTTTGTAGACAAAATGCAGAACTCTAGATAAGAGGGGTTGATGGTATATTAAATATATTATTTCTCTTCCAAACCATATGTTGTGGGTACTCATTAGAATCGTCTCGATGGGACGATGCTGATGAGTACTCACCACATAAGGTTTACTCGAGAACAATTAGCATTTTCAACTTTCAATTCAAAATCACTCCTTCTATCTGGAGCTCTGAAAACGGATCTGATGTATCCATAGCTACGTGATGACTAGCTAAGTGTTATGCATCACAAAGATGCTCTAAACCTCATTTTTGCCAGAAGACTCTTCACATGCAGTCCAGTATCACTGTATTACACAGAAAGGGTACTTCTCATATGTTCTTAATAGAATTACGTCATGCATAATGTCTTACTTTTGTCTATTTCAGTTTTGCAGTGGTGGATGGGACAATATGCTGAAGTTGTGGTCTGCTGGTGTGTAAATTGTAGAGCATCTCTTTTTCAAATGCAATTATATGTAGATAATTTTTAACTCTGTACCAAATGACAGTTTTAGTCCCATTCAAATTCCAAACATTTACTGAGAACAAAAAATTGCGACTTGTGTACAGGGATTTGTAAAGGCTTCAAAACTCGGTGGAAGGAGAAAATGTATACAAGGATTTGTAAAGGCTTCAAAACTCGGTGGGAGGAGAAAATGTTTGTTACCAGCTATTTCTCCTTTCCCCCCAAAATGTTTTCAAAATCCTTTCTTTGCATGGTCATGAAAACCCATGATTGTTTGGTAATGTATTAAGGAAAGCAGCTTATTTATTACAAAGTTATGACTTATTTGCTTTAACTCATTACCAAACGACAAAATTTTAGGCTTGTCCAAATCGAAAGCATTTGCAGACAACAAAATTAAAGTGACAGAAAACTTGAAATTTCTTTTGCGAAGGGTAGAAAACATTGTTTCGGAAAAGGAGAAAATGCTGGTTACCAGTATTTTCTCCTTTTCCCACAATGTTTTCTAAAGTCTTCTTTCTCAGGGTCGTCAAAACTAGGGATTGTGTGGTAATGGGTGAAATACTGCTAAAAACTTTTTAGAATGATTGAGCAAATATCTGTACATAAGCCTTTTAATACGTTGTAACCAAACTTTTGAAATGATAGTAGATTGTACATATTACTTTGACTACAATCAATCCAGTATCGGTCCGATTTAACCTGTACAGAACATCGTTTAAAAAGTATGAGAAAAAGCTTTTTGAATACATTGTGTGAACAGGAAAAACTATTTTTTTATTTTCAAAATGTAATTTATTGCGGGACAAAAACAGAAATAAGCTGGGAATGTATGCGGAAAAATGAAATTCTCCCCCAAAATGTGATATTAGTAGACTTATTAATAGTTTTGTTCAGTAGAAGTCTTGATTTTTTCCTGAATTAGTGGTAGTAAAACAAACTTCTGTCTTTTTGTGCAATATATCCAGTAATAGATAGAGATGAGGCTCATGATGATAATGAAGACAATCCCAAAAAGAAGCAGAAAGCCAGTCACAAAGTACAGAGCCGAGTACCGGTACTCACCCTGTCCGGGCACACTGGGTGCTTGTCAGCAGTGTCCTGGCTAGGTGATCATGAAGTTTGTACAGCATCCTGGGACCATACCATCAGATTATGGGATCTCGAAACAGCTGAACAAACATCGTCTATGGTAAGATAAAAGGCTGAAAAAAAATCTTACTTCGGATCACTGCCCAACTTACCCATTGGCAGATCCAGGGACGGGGGGTTTGAAGGGGTGTCGAGACCCCTACACCCCCCCCATATTTTTTTTTTTTTTTTCAGTATCTCTAGTCGGCCTGAAATTTTGAAGAAATATCTATGTAGCTGCTGATTCTAAATTCAGAGGTTCTGTTACTTTCACATTGACAAAATTCTGAAGAGTGAGACTAAGAATGTTCCTAAGAGTGGTTGGTTCCAAGCGTTTTTTTTTTTCCCCCTAAAATGTTAAAATTGTTTCAGTATACAAATGATATGTGGCTGAACCTTTTGTCACAATACAGAACTTTAGACCTTTTGAGAACGAAGGCATTTGCAGATGACAATTTCATAGTGGCTCGCAAGATGCACTTTTTATTTGGTAGAGCAGGAAACTTTGTTGGAAAAGGAGAAAATGCTGGTTACCAGCATTTTCTCCTTTTCCCACAAAGTTTTCAAAACATCCCTTCACCCAGGGTCGTTAAAAGTTGTCATTGTGTTGTAATTGGTTAAATGAAGGGTTTCTGGCTTTTAAGTTGAAGATCAGTCCAAGTGTATAACTTGAATGTTTAAACTAGGACAAAAGTTGCAAAGTCACTCGATCTTTTGTTTACTTATGACCTGGTTTTAAAATTTATTCTTCATGCCTGCAACTGACATGTGGACTGACCACACAGTAATAGATTGTCATCTTCACAACAATCTCCATGATGTTTAAGCCATTACCACAAAATCCCTACTTTTGACGCCCCTGAGAAAGAAGCCTTTAGAAACCATTGTGGGAAAAGGAGAAAATGCTGGCTACCAGCATTTTCTCCTTTGCTACCAGCATTTTCTCCTTTTCCCACAATGTTTTCTACCCTTCACAAAACAAATTTCCAATTTTCAGTCACTTTTATTTTGTCGTCTGCAAATGTTTTCGATTTGGACAAGCCTAAAATATTGTCGTTTGGTAACGAGTTAAACGATATGATTTAAAGGAAGATGCATTTAATAGTACTCATTGTGTAATTTTGGCTGCTACCTTGACTTTGAAGGATAAACGTACCCTATCGTTTAACTCAATATTTTTTTCTTTTCAGCAAGGAAACAAAGCATTTCTAAGTTTATCATATTCTCCCATAAACCATTTGTTAATCACTGGATCAACTGATAGGCATATAAGACTCTGGGATCCGAGAACTTCAGGTGCGTAGTTGACCTTGTCATAGCTGTATTTTTTTTAGAGTGTTTAAGGTCAGTGTATCAGTATGTATGAAAAGATATCAGGTAGTTGGAGTTGACAATGAATTGGCCCTGTTTTGAGAAAAATGTGGGAAAGGGAGAAAATGCTGAGAACCAACATTTTCTCTTTTTTTGTCCACAAATTCTACCATTTAAGCCTGTTTCATATCAGCCTTACGGGTACATTTTTTGACAAATCACAGGACTTCGTGCGGACTCCGCAAGACTGCCGTACGAATTCCCAACGCCGTAGACGTCGCAAGCTAGTTTTTCAACATGCTCATTTTCTTTGCGATTTCTTTGCGATTTTTGACTTCGCACGGCAACTGCACGGTTGCCACACAGCAGCCGCACGGTTACCTTGAGACCATCGCATATCAATCGTACGGTTTTATACTTGCGATTGTCTTGCGAAGACTGCACAATTATTGCATGGACATCTTGCGGCTGTCTTGCGAACGTCTTGCGTTTGGTGAAAGTCTGTCTGAAGACTACTGCGGAACGTACGAACAACGTATTGATACGCACGGCTGTCCTGCAAATGCCTTGCGAAAAGTTAGCGTCATCCCACCTGTTTTAAAAAGTTTTATGTCTTGTTCGTCATCAGTCGCTGTCGAGATTTCAGGAAGAGAAGGCCATGCCTCAGAAACAAAGATCTCAAAAGGGAAAGGGGAAGGCTACGGTTGCTGAACCTCCCATTGAACCTGATAAAACCGAGGTACCACCAACCCAGGGTTCAGATGAAGAAACCACATGCTTGTACAAGAGTGACAAATATGCCTTTAACGTAAAATAGCGTCGTCCCGTTCTTCATCGGCGAGTATCCTGTTCATGGCTGCAATACGCAACCTCTGTGCCTGGATAGCCGAAGTTAACTCTTCTAAGGCCTTCTGCGGAATGAGGATGTTGCTGCATACCATTGTGTCTATATTTATCTAAATCTGGACAAGAAGAGATAATACCTCCTCCTTAAGGCGATCGCACGAACACCGTACAGCTGTCTTGCAAATTCGTGCTTGCCGTGCGGTCGTCGTAAGAAACTTTGAAAATTCTTACGGCAGTCTTGCGGGTGCCTTGAGAATTTGTGCGGCAGCCTTGAGATAATCGCATGACGGCCGTGCGAACACGTCGCTTTGTTTTTTTCGTACGGTCAACCTGCGGACACCGTAGTACAGTTCGTGAGTCAAGCGTACGAACAACGTACGGGGATAGCTTTGCAAATTTGCAGTATGTGCGACGGGTACGAATAGGTAGCGATTGTGTTTGCGGCGGAAATCGTACGACGAAAAATCGCAAGGCTGATGTGAAACAGGCCTTAATCGTAGCTATTTTGTCATGTGTCATTGCTTTTAGTTTGGATAATAATTATTGGTGGTGGGCAAATATTTTAAATTTGGACAAGTTACATTTTCCTGTATCTCCTAACCAAGTGACAAAATTTTAGACTTGCCCAAATTAAAAGCATTTGCAGAAGATAAAATGTGACGCAAAAAAATTAAGAGTGCTATTTCAAAAGGTAGAAAACATCGAGGAAAAGGGAGGAAGAGCTGGTAACCAGGTTTTTCCTTTCCCACAATGTTTGCAAAGCTTGCTTGTTACGATTGGGATTTTGTGGTAAAGGGTTTACAGATTAAATGCCAATTCAAAAGCATAATCACTGTCCTATTAAAATGGAACTATTCTTTTAACGCTTGTTAAATGTCAAAATTTTAGACGTTCAAATTCAAAGCATTAGCAGACAATTAATTTGACACAGAAATTGAATTTTGTTTTGGACAGGGTAGAAAACAATGTGGGAAAAAGGAGGAAATGCTGGTTACAGCATTTTCTCCTTTTCCCACAATGTTTTCAAAAGGCCTCTCACAGGGTCGTGAAAATCAGGGATTTCTTAGTAAAGGATTAACTCTCTGACCAAGAGAATACACTCCATCTCAAATGTATCGGGTAGTCCTGAGTTTGGCGCGATGTTCTGACCAGAACCTTTGCGTAGATTTGAATTATTTACTGTTATATTGCTCCAGGTTTTTGTAGTGAATTGAAGCATCACGCTTATCCCTGCACTGGAAACTTTCATAGTGTAAAACTCCAAATTCCCTATATACTGTACATTGTAAAATGGTCAAAATATTTTAACTATGCTCTGTTGAACAAAATCCATTTTGTCTGGCAAATGACCGAATGAGGAAGTAGACTTGGCCAAATGCAAAATTGTTTTGACCCAAGTCCGCCTCAGGAGGCTGACCTGGATTAATATTTCTTTAAGATCCATTAAAAAAACCTTTTTACAGAACATGGCATGTTTTAATTATTTTCCTTTCAGATGGAGCTTTAGTTAGATGTACCTATACGTCACACGAAGGTTTTGTATCCAGTGTTGCTTGGTCACATACAAATGAACACCAATTTTTATCTGCGTCCTATGACCAAATGGTAAAACTCTGGGATAAAAGAAGGTAGGATACACCGGCAGTTGACTCTTTTAACTCTTTACCAAACGACAAAATTTTAGACTGGTCCAAATTGAAAGCACTTGCAGACGTCTAAATAAACGTAACTCAGAAATTGAAATTTGTTTCCAGCAGGATAGAAAACACCGTGGGAAAAGGAGAAATGCTGGTTACTAGCATTTTCTCCTATATCCACAATGTTTTCTAAAGGCTTCTATCTCAAGAAGGTAAAAACCAAGGATTGTTTGGCAAAGTGTCAACACACGTCAACATTTCAGACTGGTCCAAATTAAAGGCATTTTTTTCAGACAACATTCAGAGTAGCTCAAATGATGTTATCGGTCATTGATATGGTAGAAAACAGTGGGAAAAGGAGAAAATACTGGTTACCAGGATTTTTTCCTTTTCCCACTATTTTTTCAAAAAGCTTATAACTCGTGATTGCGTGGTAAAGAGCTAAATGTACTAGACTTAGTACGGTTATGCTTGAAGGGATTTTGTCTCGCATGAAATCTCATTTCCGACATTTAGATTTATAATTGATTGTACTTGCCTTTTTATTTTCATTTTTTATCATATTTTTTTTTACCAAATTTCTCAACACTAACTACAATTTATCCTTTTGCTACGATGTCTTGACATGGACTTGTGAACCCGATTTTATTTCGATATATTTATGCACTTCTCATTAATTGGGTTTTTTAAAGCTATCTAAAGTTTGGCTAGAGGAAGCAAGTTCTTAGGAGCCAAAAATTGGCAAGAAATAAGATGCTTGCTAACAAAGGGATAACTGAAAGACTTTAGCACACATTCTGAAGTTTTAGTCATCCTAAAAAAGACGGCTTTTGAAATTGGTGTCGTATCCAGCATTTCCCCCTTTCTTATGTTAAAGAAACATATTAAAATTTGAACCACAACTAATTTATACACTGCAAATGCTTTTTTAGACTGTTTATGCTGAAAGAATTTGTGGGCGACAATTTAAATCAGGTCAAAATGATGAAATGTAACTTTGACTGGGTAGAAAACATTCTGGGAAATGGAAAAATGATTGATTAAAATCATTTCTTCCTTTTCTCAGTACCTCTCCAAAATGTTTCTTCTTTGGGATTGTTCAAACTTGGGATTGTGTGGTAAAGGGTTTAACCCATTAGCACACAATCCCTACTTTTGACAACCCTGAGACTTTAGCCAATATTGAAGAAAAAGGAGAAAATGCTGGTAACCAGCATTTTCTCCTTTGCCCACAATGTTTTCTACCCTCCGCTAAACAAATTTCAATCACTTTTACTTTGTCGTCTGCATATGCTTTTGATTTGGACAAATCTAAAATTTTGTCGTCTGGTAAATGGTCAACTACTTCCACTAGGTATTTTTCGACTTTAGAAAACCTACTAGTTGCAACTGCCGCTCAGTTTCTGCTGGAATATCTTCCTGGATAAGGGACTTTCTCTGCTGACAGATCTAGATCTACCTTATGCAAAATCAGTCACGTGTGGCAACATTTTAAAGTTTAAAATATGTTTGTTGTGGGATAAAACAAAGAAAGTATGATTTTTTTTTTTTCAGCCCAAAGGCTCCTCTGTACAATTTGGTTGGTCACAATGATAAAGTGCTTGCTGTTGATTGGTCAATTCCTAGTTTATTGATGTCAGGTGGTGAGGACAACCAGTTGAAAATATTTCAGTATGAACATTATGGGACTAAAGAATGATACCAGGTGACGAAACTGAAATATACAAACGAAGAAGATCGTTCTAGGCATGCCATTTTTTACAACAACAACAAAAAAAAAAGAAATTGGTCTGGTGAAAAGCAGATCGTTTCATTTGTAGATTCATTCAAGGAACAGAAAGAGTTTTGTTGCGCAATGTTATTGAGGAACTTGCCAAGTTTTATGATGTAGATCTATGGCTATGGTGTTCGGTTTCTTGTCCTTGTTTCCTGGTTTGTTAGACAAGGCACACCAGAGACCCAGCCTTGTACTGGTTAAAATCGGAAAAGACATGACAAGTGAACTGTTGCAGCAATATGACTGAGACATGCGATATGACGGAAATATTGTGAAAGAGTGTTGTAAAAGTATCACAACTTCTTCATTGGTAACAGTCTTCCAACAAACATGACCTCAGCACGAGGGGCAATACAGAATTAGCGGTACTGGTCTTATAACTTTCATGTTAATCAATAGATATCAACCAAATTTTGTAAGCACGACACTTAATTTAGCATCAACAAACCCAGAAAATTTCATTAAATTCAGACATAAAACAAGCATTTTAACATGACACGCGAATTCGGCTCTATAAACACAGTGCAACGAAAGCGTGGTAAAATCTACTTTATTCCTAGTATATGACGTCATTCTGTGCAAAATGTATGCAAGTTATTCAGTGGAATAAAATCTGCATTCGCGTTTTCACTCTAGGTATGAAGTTGTTTTCCTTACATTTAGAGTTGGTCATGTTAGAATTGAAATAATCTTGTCTATCGCGATTTATTGTACAATAAACCACGGTTGTGAGTTTTGAGGCTCAATAAATAATCCACGAGGGGCCATCGCCCTCGTTGATTATTTATTGAGCCTCATAAATTCTAGTTACGGTCCACCCACTAGGGAGAGGCTCCTTGGTTTCTGGACGATATAAAAATATCACGGTTTCATCTGCTGTGATGAATTTATCAAGGAAATGTATTCCTGAACGCCGGTACTGGTCCAAGAACTTCTGGGATACTTGAACTCTTCATCTCCGATTATCCGGAGTCAATCAACAAGGGATCCACCGACTGCTGACCTTCCTCATGTTCAAATTATTTGCTGAACTGTACCGTAAGTTTTAAGCGAGGTTTGCTAAAAGAAGTCTTCAATAGTGACGTAGCGATTTCCAGTAACAACATCCCTAACAGCTTCAGTTTACGTCGCGCTTTAGACAGCTCCTCTGGCTGTGCCGTTTACTATCATCTTCCAATGATGTTCTGCCTTCTTTGAAGACACAACACTAAACAAATATTTCGGGATTTAGAATGCTTTGTGGAGGTCTCTTAGAACTTGTAAGTTTTGGTTGGGGGGTGTCCACAATGCACACAAACCTGCGCGAGTTTCAATTGATGTCATGGCTGACATTCACTAAAGAGGTAAACTTACCAGTTGTGTTAACATTGATCTTGAATTGTGCCGAAATTTAGAAAAAGATTCAAATAAATAAAGAGCATAAATACCGCTAAGTCTGCATTGCCCCTCATGCCCCTCATACACCAATGAAAATACGTCAGAAGTAGCGTCATGTAAATCTGATTTGGGCATACACATTCAAAGAAGGATTACATTGTTGGCAGAATGTTTTTCAGTTAAAAAGTGCTTTTTTTTCAAATTCTTCTTTATTCCGTAATGCATATTAACCACGTACGAATATTACCCACATACGGCCCAACCTGTTAAGAAGAATGCTGAAATCAGTTTGTAATTAAGCTGCATTATGATTTCAAGTTACAAAATATAGCACACACAGCAGAGAAAGGGAGATGGGACCTCAGTAGAAAAGCTCCATTACAAGATGACAATTGCTATGCACTCAGTAAGGTAACAATTTTACTAAGGTAGTGAAGTATTGGCTATTCTCTAGACATAAAGCCTTAGTATTTCTTCCTCTTTCCAACATGAATATCCGAGTGGTTTTGTTTCTTGAAGTTGGCGACATGCACAGTGTTGCAAATAATGTGCACGGTACACAGGATTACAAAAAGAATGTTTCGGCAAATGGTCATGTGGGTGGGAGAAATTGTCCATCATGTAATGAAGAAAACCATTGTATGTGTAAAAGGATTCTGCTACCAAACACCATGATCCTCTCATGACTGTGTTTGCCAATGTTAGACATTACATGTACTGTACATAGTGATGAAGGAATTTACCAGCGGAGTCTTGAGGATGTTTTTTGTCTTTCCAGATGTCAGAATTATATAATAAAATCTACTGTTGAAATTTTATAAATAAATTAGAAACGCTGAAAAAAGATGTGTCATTTTCCTGACATTTTGAACACCACATGCAATGGCGGAATCACAGTAACTTTGTATTGAAACAAACAAGGTTTGAGATTTCTACCAATACATGAAATGTCTTAAAACCACACACATGTAGAATTTTCGGAAGAAAGCAATTGGTGGTGTTTGATGTAATGTGGAAAAGGTAAAAATGAGGAGTATAATTGTTATGTTTTAGTAAGAAATAAAGAATATGGTAATTATTGTACTTTGCTCCCCTCTGATTGTTTACATTCAACATTTATGTACCCGACACATTTCCCAAACCAAGTGGAGTCCGTTTGGACCTTGGTCATGAACTTGTATTATTCTCGAGTTCTTGTGTACAAATGGTCAGAATATTATGTTGTGTAAGTACAGTAACTGAAAATCAACTACTCCTGGTTATCATTTATATCATATTTCTGTCAAAGGAAATATAGCTATAGTTTGCAAGTATGAGGTGAGGATAACATGCATGGTACAGAGAATGATAATATTGCCTTAGATTCGTAATTTGACGAAACTTCAGAATTTTACTGCCATAGTCCTCTTCAGAATTTCTTGATTTTATTTGATTCCTTCAAAAACCCTGGTTGCCATGGCAACAAAACTGAAAAAAAAAAAAAAAAATCTTCTTTGAAACCATAAGGCCCGTGGCTAATGAAGCTAATGTAGCTTTATCTAATGGACCTCCAACATTTCCTTTTTTTTTCATATGATAGGCCTGTGATCGAAATTGGCTCCATTCGAGGGATCACTAGTTTAACATGGGCTTCCATATATAGTCACTTCAATTTAAACATGATCACGGGAAATAGCCCTTGTTATCAAAGATATAGGTTGTTAATATTTACCTCCCTTGATTATCAAACTGCAGTGATACATGATTGGTGCTAGACATTCAAGGTTTTTGAAAGGAAATATCCTGTTTTCAGGGAACGATTCATTTCTATGCTAATAGTTTAAATTCAAAGTAAAGTTTCAACCAATCATTTTTTTTTCAAGAACGTTACCTTTCATGCCAATGAATAAACCTGTTCATGTATTGCGCGACTTTGTTCATTGTTTTCGAAAGCCCTCTTTTTCAGGGTCATGAACAATCACTTTATGTGGTAAAAGGCTGAAAAGCCAGTGGAGCGATACAGGGCCATCATGGCCCTCTTGTTTAAAATCCTTCTTTATAAGGTCATTTGGTATAGGCTGGATAAATTTTGGACCATTTTATCAATTATGAATCTATTCAGACGATTAGCGAGATATTTGTTAGGGATCATTACAACTCGGTGCATTGGTTACAGCGCCAGAGATATTGGATGTGATAATTACTTTTTGTTTGCGATCATTACAACTGGGTGCATTGGTTAAAGCGCCAGAGATATTGGATGTGATAATTACTTTTTGTTAGGGATCATTACAACTGGGTGTATTAGTTACAGCGCCAGAGATATTGGATGTGATAATTACTTTTATTATATACCTAACAGCGCCAGAGATATTGGATGTGATAATTACTTTTATTATATACCTAGCAGTGGAATCCTGGAATTTACCAGTGTAATAAATTTTGATATCACTAGTGACGATATCAACTTTCACTCCCTGCCGTAATTTAGGAACTGCATTTTTCATTAAGCACTTATAGATAGTGTTAATTGCAAGTTCTATATTTTCAACTAGACAATCCAACTACTTTTCTCAGTCTCGTTTTGTTCTTTTAAATTATGTATTCATTCTCACTATGTCCCTAATTTCTTCTATCAAAATTATTGATTACGACTTTCAAACGAAAATTAAAAATAATAATGTTAATAATGTATATAATAAATAGAATAATCAACTGGTTATTTTCGATATGAAAAAAATATCTCTCGGATGCGTCGTAAAACGTTAAAAAAAAAATCGTGCTGCGCACTCGTTTTTTCAACGCCTTTAGAACAACGCATCCTCGTGAGATATTTTTCATATAAAAATACCCAGTTGATTATCCTCTATTTGTTACATTCCTATCAGAGAATTACTGGGATTTCTCAGTGTATTTTTTTCTCAGTTTTTCACAATAACTACATCCCTAGTGACGATATGGTATCATAATTACTGATGATACAGTTTTAGAATGTCGACCCGTGTAATTCAGAGAAATTACCCTCCCCTACAAAATGACCCATAGGTCATTTTACTACGTTGAGGAATGACCCATGGGTCATTATTCTACGTAGAATAATGACCCCAGAGGGTTATTTCTTTATGTTGAATAATGACCCGTGTCTTATTTCATGCTTTCCGGTAGGATATCGAGAAATAGCAGTGAAAATATTTTTCAATCTTACACCGGTATCACCAGTGAAAATACCGATGTTCACCTTCTTGTTGCCTGGGTAAATTGCGCGTGCCTGACAACCAGATGGGAAATATGACGTCATTTACCTTAGATTTCTCGCGCATGACGTAATATTGCAATGCATTGCTATGCGGGAGGGGTACGCCACAGGGAATAACGGAAAAGAACTGTACTGGATTTTAATAAAACTCCACCCAGAAAGGGTTAAAAGCATGAAATAAATAGAATTTTTTTTGTTTCGGTGAAAGATCGAAATTTATTTCATCTCGTGAACACCATCGGTAATAGTTTCACTCGTGGCTGCACCACTCCTTGAAAATATTACCGATGGTGCCCACTCGATGAAATAAATTTTGATCTTTGGCCGAAAACAAGAGGGCCATTGGCCCTTGAACGCTCACCTTAGACTATAGCTTATGAGTGAAATTCAATTCTTTGAACAACTTTGGTAAAGCTTCACCTAAAGAACATCCCTGCCAAGTTTCATCAAGATTGGCCCAGTTAGGAGAAGAAGATGTTTAAAGGAATTGTTGACGGACGCCAGACATAGGGCAATCAAATATCAAAGCACTACACCTTCCAGTTTCAAAGAAGAATTTCTAATTTTCCTTTTTGTCCTATATTCGAACTTGTGGTCCCCGGGGCTGGGTCAGTTTTACCAAAGCAGCACCCTTGGGACAAACTTGGTAGAGGTCCACTCAAAGATGCTACATACCAAATATCAAAGCTCTACAACTCCCCGTTTAAGAGAAGAAGAAATTTAAAATTTTCCTTATTTGTTCCTATGTTCCAAACTGACTTCTCGGGCAGGGCCAGTTTTGACGCCAGGGACATCATATGACCAAACCTGGTAGAGGTCCACTAGAAGATTCTGCATACCAAATATCAAAAGGTCTGCGCCTTCAAGTTTCATGAAAGAAGATTTCTAAAGTTTTTCTTCTTTGTTGCTATGTTCGAACCTGTGACCCCCCCCCCCCCCCCCCCCCCGGCAGGCCACTTTTGACCTCAAGGGCATAATATGAACAAACTTGGTAGAGGTCCACATAGCTCTATGCCATCTAATTTTAGAGAAGAATGATTTTAAAATTTTCTTTGTTCCTAGGTTCGAAATTGTGACCCCCGGGGCGGGGCCAGTTTTGACCCCACGGGCATGACTTATACAAACTTGGTAGAGGTCCACTAGAAGATGCCAAATACCAAATATCAAAGCTCTAAACCATCTGGTTTCAGAGGAGAAGAATTTAAAAGTTTTCCTTCTTTGTTCCTATGCCGGGGTGGGGCAAGTTTTGAACACAGGGGCATCATTTGAACAAATTAGGTAGAGGTCAACTAGGAGATGCAACAGACCAAATATCAAAGCTCTACGCTTTCTAGTTTCTGAGGAAAAGAATTTTAAAGTTTTCCTTCTTTGTTCCTATGCTCAACATTGTGACCCCCGTGGTGGGGCCAGTTTACGCCTTCGAGTTTCAGAGGAGAAGATTTTAAAAGTTTTTCTCTTTGTTCCTAAGTTCAAACTTGTGATCCCCGGGGTGGGGCCAGTTTTGACCCCAGGGGCAAATATCAAAGCTCTACGCCCCCAAGTTTCAGAGGAGAAGATTTTTAAAGTTTTCCTTCTTTATTCCTATGCTCGAACTTGTTATCCCCCGGGGTGGGGCCAGTTTTGACCCTCGGGACATAATTTGAACAAACTTAATAGAGGTCCATTAGGAGATAATACATACCAAATATCAAGCTCTACGCCTTCTAGTTTCAGAGAAGATTTCGTTTTTTCTTTTTCTTGTTGCCATGGCAACCAGTGTTATGGATTGGAATTAAATTCTTTGAAGAAATTGGCAGAGCTTTACCCAACGAACATTCCTGCCAAGTTTCATGAAGATTGGCCCAGTGGTTTAGGAGGAGAAGATGTTTAAAGAAATTGTTGACGGACGACGGACATTGGGCGATCACAATAGCTCACCTTTAGCACTTTGTGCTAAGGTCAGCTAAAAACAATTATCCTCTAATCCTCTATATTCTTACTAGTCTACGTGGTGAAATGACCCATGGGTCATTTTATAGGGGAGGGGCATTACACCGGAACTACTTTTTTTCCTATATTAGTCACAGTCTGTTTCTGTCCCTGCTTCAAATACCATTACAATAGCACAGTAAAAATAGTTTCTGTATAGTCTTTCCAAACAATCCCGAGTAAACGGGCTTGTGGGAGAAATCTTTTGGAACAAAACCGAGAAAAAAATCTAGCTTTGCGTGAGAGAGATCTTAGAAAATGTTCTGGAAAAACGAAAAATCATTAGATATACCGACCGGCATATTCTCCTTCTTCCATTATGTTATCTATCCTGTCAGAAAACTTAACATCTTTTGTACCAATTTAGTATTTGTCATCTGTAGATGTTTTTAATTTGGGAAAGTCTTGAACTTGTCATGTGGGGGAAGGGTTAACTACCCTGGAGCGTTACGCTGCCTGCTCCTGCCCAAAACAGACCATGATTGTGTTTGTAAAGAAAAGTCCTATGCATACCTACCGTTCCTGATAATTATTAGCAAACAAAGGGAGAATAAGGAATATAATAAATAGAAAAATCAACTGGTGGTGTGGTATATTAAAAATCTGTCACTCGAATGGGGTTTCATAAGGTTTAAAAACTCGTCCTTCAGACTCTTATTTTCAACCACATCACGCCCCATTCTAGTGACAGATTTTTAATATCACACATCATCAGTTAATTATCCTCTATTTCTTCACAGGTATGAATAAATTACACATCATTGGTGTAGACTGGAGCTTGTCTACTCTCTTCTGAAGAACCTCAACCTATATTAGAGCTCGTTTTGTTTCATCACCATTCATAAGTTGTTCACTCGCTATGTAGCAGTTTTCCATTAGATGTCATATATAGGGTTTTATTTATCCAAAATTTGGTAATAAAAAGATGCATCACTTTACATGCTTCAAATTTCATTAGGAAGCGAAACGAAAGTTACTAGGGATTAAAGGTGGATATTTAGAATTTTTACATCTCATCAAATTAAAAAATATATATATCGCTGAAATTTATTTGAAAAAATAATACAAATCATTAATAATTGATAATCATAAAATTACAAATAAAAATTTTTTGATGGTATTCCCTTAAAAGGCTACGTAGCCTCTTAAGCTATTTTTGGATTTCGCGCCAAAAATTAGAATAGCATTGTGGGAATATCAAGTGACTGGCACGTGACTAATAACACATAAATTCCATTACAAAACAAGCATGTAATAATTATTTTCCATAATGTTTTCTTCGGACGCTATGTTTAAACTTCTCTGTGTATTCCTGTATGTAAATGACAGAATTGATCATCTAAAAATAGAACGTGTCTCCCGTTGGTGTCAGTCTGGGCTGTAGTAAATCTCTAATTTCTCGTGTTATCGGATGGTTTTGGACTACTGGGGTTTTATGAACGTAAATTGAAAGGCTTTGGGAGTATAAGGATGATTTTTTTTGCATTTTTGTAAAATGTTCGTCCCAAATTGTGAAGGGCCACCTTTAATCTTTTACCACATCATCTGGTATTTAAACAATCCTGAGGAGTAAGTGGAAATGAAAAGAAGAAAATGACAAATTTTGTGTTGAACAACAACACTAAATACCACCTGGCACACAACATAAAGCCATGGAGTAAGTGAAAATGGAAAGAAGAAAATGACAAATTTTGTGTTCAACAACAACACTAAATACCATCTGGCGCACAACATAAAGCCATACAACGTTACTTAACTCTTATCCTGCTAAATAACTAATTGAGTAAAATGAAATTTTCAGTTCGACAGTTAAACCTTGAATCATAACTGCTTATCGGACATTGTAGATCCAAGATCAAACTGCACGGTCAGTGTAGTCTGATCTTGATCTATGTTGTCCGCAAAATGTCAGTGAGTCGCGCTTAGCAGCCTAAGAACTAAAAGTGGCATTGAAAAGCCACCGTCAACATTTTCACTCATCGCCAGTAGGAACTCGTTTCCACTGACCAACAGTTCATTCGTTGTCCGTGTCGATGTAGATTTCTTTATTGAGAAAGGACACAATCTTTCCTGTTTAAGCATGACGTCTTGCATTGTCATGTCATCTCCAACGATTGAAATTTGACTTAACCCCTTGCAACACATAGAGGCACGCATGGGGAGAAACAATTGGAAAGGTCTGTAAGGGGAAACAGTATTTGTTTTGGAATACTAGGGCATTTTATTTACATAACAGACAATTTTAACGTACCTAGATATGAAGAATTTGCTGTTATTCCGTCTGGTAATTTGTGGTTTGGCAGCACGTCTGGACATTCCATAAAAAATGTACACACATATTAGCTGCGCTCATGCGAAAGAGGTTTAATGCTTCTCTGGAATGCATGATACCAAGCAAGTCATCAGCAAAAAAAAAAAGAATAAAAAAAAAAAGTTTCGTCGAATAACTTATATTGAATAACGAAAAAAAAATATAATATTCCCTCGGACTTAAAAAGAAGAAAAAAAAATACAAACAGCAAAAAAGTTTTGGCCCATTTCAACCTGCATGGATTGCTCGAGCTGACATTGGTCGAAACCTCTTGTAGGTGTATTTAACTCTTTCATGAAGCATTGCCCAATTACATTTTCTGCTTGGACATTCTTGCTTTCTACGGAGATGGGGATTGTAGTGTAACATTAAGTTAATCATTGAGTTTAGTTAATACTGTACCTAGGCTACGGCGGTCTAATTATTTTTATAGCAAAAAGAAACAGAAGCCTTTTGGTAAACAGTTAAGAAAGCTTTAAATGATCCATGTATTTTGATGAAATTTGAAGCATGTACCAATGATGCATCCGATCATATTGCCAATTTTTGACATAAATAGCTTTGTAAACATCATAAGTCGAGTTAAGGGGAAGTTCTTCCGACTTCTGGGAAAGCTTTTTTCTATGTTAACAGGACATCAGAAAAACTGCAAAGGAGCACACATACTCTATATACTCAACTATCATGTATGCAGAATTTTCTCCTGATTGGTTTACAAGAGAATATAAACAAGACAAAAATAAAATCAATAAAATGCATGCCATGCTTGAAAACAGAAAAGGTATGAGATTGTGAAGTTAAACATGCTCAGCCCTGACTATGTGTTTCTCAATATCCATATATATTTATCAGTTTTACTAAATGTTAGGATCTACGTGAACATACTGTATAGGACTATCAAACTGAACATCTATGAATTTTTTCTTCAACTGCTTACACTACTGAATTAATTTCAAGGAAAGTCAAATCAAAGCCATTAATAGATTCCAGCAGTGATTTCATATAATTATAGATCTATGATGTATGAAACCAACTGTAGCTGTCCACATACGAAGTATCCTTATTTTATGGAAGGCCACATACATTGTATGATTAAAGTTGATTCGGGTAGGAAAATGGCAGGGGTTTGAGGTCAAAAGCAATATTTTATTTTTCAGAACTTCTATTTTGAATAAATAAAGATTAGAAACAAAACATTAAAGGTAAACACTAACATTAGTGTTAGTTAATATTTGTAACAACTTCAAAGCAACAAAACATGCAATAAATATGTGGAATATTTTAACTCCTTCTATTTCAGTAAGTGTAGCGTGACATTTTATGAATTAAAAAGTAAATCCAAGTCAACATGCGAAATCTTGTATATAAGATGCAGAATATGCATGCAGATTTTAAAATTACCAATTATTTGATATCACATAAGGCAGCCACTCCTCTTAAGATCCAGTGGTCTGGGCTTTGGTTGGTCTTCAATACAATAAAGGTTATGTAGGTCAGATCTGTACGATGTGGTTTCTTATAGACGGGGCACTGGTATAATCGTGGATCTTTTGGTGCTGTAGAATTTATAGCATACATGTGGACAACAGGTAGAGCTGTAAACAATACTTTTGGTTGGGGCTCTGAAAGGCGACCATTTCTTCTATCCCAGCTTGCACCATCAAGGTATAGTCCATAAATATAAACACCTTCCTGTCAAACGTAAAATAATGATTTGTGTTAAGAAACCAAACGCTTGCATCTTTTCGCAAAGATAAACTTGTTTCAGACGTATGAAAATATGAAGAGAAAGTGAAATTTTTATCACTTTAGCATCTAGCCATAGTGTGGTCTTCAATTGAACTGATTGGGCCAACTGTGCTACTAGTATTTGTATAATTTGCAAGGTTAAAAAAAAAAATATTCGAAAATGTTTTTATGCCAGTTTTTACAGTGTATTAGACAGACGAGGCACCTTAACCTAGAAAAGTATCGAGGTTTCCTGGTTACAGATCCAGTGACTGAGCTGCAGGAGATATAGAGATAAGATTCGAAGAATAGTACCCAAGTTAAAAACTTTATTCTAATCGTTCTAAAAGGTATGCATATCTAATACCAGGATCACCAGAAAGTTCTAGTCAATTACTTTTTTAGGAAAGCAATAGGTAGGCTCGGGCACATCAATGGAAGATTTCTAGACTGTTTACAGTTTTTGAAAAGATTAAATACATTAGAGAAAAGAGGACAATACTGGTTACCACATTTCTCCTTTTCCAACAGTATTTTCAAAAGCCTTCTCTTGTGAGAGTTGTCAAAATTTGGGTTAAAGGGTTACTACAGGTGTAAACATACTGCAGGAGCAGAGGACATATCTTCCTTGGACAGTTTCATTACATCATTATGAAGAGTAACCGAATCAAGGGCCCATCCTTTGTGTGCTCTCGTCACTTCCTGTCTCATGGCGGTTAGGAAACCTGAAAAATTAGTGTTCAACTTGATAGCACTGTTCTTCTCACTTGAGGGCATATGGGAAAAGGCGCTATAGCGTAAGTTTCAGACCACACAGAGTTTTTTTTTTTTAAACCAATGAATTAGAATAATTCTGTCACTACATGGTGATTCTATAAAGCCAGCTCAAATCTGTGCGATTTCAGACTTCTAGATAATGAAGTTATTTCCTACATGTTATTCTATGCATCAAATACAAGTTTAACTCTTGACCAAACAGCAAAATTTTAGACTGGTCCAAATCAAAAGTACTTGCATATGACAAAATAAACACAACTCAAACGTTGAAATTTGTTTCCAGCAGGGTAGAAAACATTGTGAGAAAAGGTCAAAATGCTGGTTACAAGCATTTCCCCTTTTTCCACAATGTTTTCAAGAGCCTTCTACATCAGGGTTCTACATCAGGGTTGTAAAAAACCAGGAATGGTTTGGTAAAGGGTTCATACTATCTTTCACCCAAAAGACATATGTGATTTTAAACAATTGTAAAAAACGACACTAAAGGTGGCCCTTCAGATTTTGGGACGAAATTTATACAAAAATACAAAAAGTTCATCCTTATACTCCCAGTAACTTTTAATTTTCATTCATAAAATCCCAGTAGTCAAAAACCATCCGACAATAAGAGAAATTAGAGATTTACTACGAACCAGTCGACACCAATGGGAACCACGGTCTTTTTTTAGATGAGCAATTTGCTCATTTACATACCGGAAATACACAAATGGCGCTTCAAACATAGCATCTGAAGAATAAATTATGGAAAATAATTACATGTTTGTTATGTCATGGAATTTAAGTGTCATTAGTCACATGTCATTCACTTTACATTCCCACAATGCTTTTTTAAATTTTTTGCACGAAATCTAAAAATACCTTAAGAGGCTACGTAGTCTTTTAAGGGAATACCACCAAAAAAATTTTTTTTGGTAATTCTATGATTCTTAATTATTGATGATTTGTATTGTTTTTTTCATATAAATTTCAATGATATATATATTTTTTAATTTGGGGAGATGTGAAAATTCTAAATACCCACCTTTGAGGTAAAGTATAAATGCTATAAGCAATATATCAAAAGAATTTGCCCACTAGCCGTAGTTTGGGTCTCCCTTCATACCCAAACACAGATATTTACTGTTCTTCTAATTAACTCTACAGAATTACAGGCTCATGTTCGGCACACCTAAAATGAGTCAAAGATCAAGTTTGGTCACCCTGTATGATTCTAACAAAAAGAAGAGAACTAACACTACCTTGAGGGTTGAAAAGTCCTGTCATCCAAAATACATCTGGCCTTCCTTGGAAAACCCATCGACTGAACTGGTCATTTCTTTCCAGTAACTCTGTGTACCAGAACCCAAGGGTTGATGACTGCCAGGAAATCTTTCTCCATAAATTTGGCACTTTAGCATCGAACATGTTATCCAGAGCATCCCTTAGATTCTAGAAATATAGGGTCAACATGTAGAATGGTTCGCCACACTTGGTACTCTTTATATTCATTATTTACAGAATGGGGTAAACATGTGCACTAATTTATGTCTCTCCATGTTAGTGCATTTACAAATCTCAAAATAAGAGGCTAGGCTGAGAAGGAAAATTCCTTTAACCCTTTCCCAAATAGTAAATTTTGGATCAGACCAAATTGAAAGCATTTTGAAAATGACAAATTAAAAGTTGCTAAAAAGATGATTTTTCTATATGGTAGGGTAGGAAACATTGTGGGAAAAGGAGAAAATGCTGGTTACCAGCATTTTCTCCTTTTCCCACGATGTTTTCAAAAGGCTTCTATTCCTGACCCGTAAAAACCAGGGATTGTTTGGGAAAGGTTAAAACATACACCAAATGTTACTAACTGTTACACACTCACTGATCAAAACTATTCAATATACAAACCTCCGACATAATAATCGTTCCTTCTATTGCCAGTTTCAAGTCTTGTAATGTAACTCTTACATTAACAATAACCCTTTGCATTCTATCAATTTCCTGTTTCAAGAAAATATTCAAAGGCTGAAGGTGTCCCATTTTCTTGAGTCTGTCTTTCACCTGTTATTGGAGACCAAAAGATATATTAAGATAGAAAAATATGAAAGTCAAATAAGTAAGTACTGCAGCTCTATTTTTGTGATTATTCACATATATCAGACCCCATTCATAATAATTATCTTTACCAAACAAGGATATTTTTTTTTTAAGATATCTGCAGCCACCTTGTTTCAGGGAGTAACTCTTGACCAGTCAAAAAAAATTCAGACTGATACACATCGACATAATTTCCAGACAAAAAATACATATGAATATAATGATGGAACTGCCTCCAAAAAGGTGGAACACTTGTCAGGAAACAAATTTTTTTTCATACTGGTCACCACGATTTTTTTTTTGTCTGAAAAACTTCCTCGATTCTTAGAACATGGGATTACATGCATTTGGTAAGCAGTTAAGAAGTACTGAGGATTAACTCATTACCAAACGACAGCATTTTATGCTAATTTAAATCGAAAGCATTTGCAGACCACAAAATAAAAGTGACTGAAAATTTGAAATCTGTTTTGTGAAGGGTAATAATCATAGCTGAAAAAGAAGAAAATGCTGCTTACCAGCATTTTCTCCTTTTCCTACAATGTTTTCTAAAGGTTTCTTTATCAGGGTCATCAAAAGAATGGATTGTGAGGTAATGGATTAAAACGAGTAATTACCTCGTGTGGAATATAATCCTGTGGCAGTTTCTCCAGCATATCTTCAGCCATCCTGTAGACAACAGTTTCTCTTGTCTCACCTGCTCCTCCACCACCTTCTTTAGGTTGTATACTCATCACAGTGTCCAAAATGTTGGCGGCCATGTTAGTCTGGTAGCTGATATATCATTTATTAATTTATGAATTAGCTCTCAGTGGTAACTACATTATTAGAGCTCCAGTTAAGAGGGAGTAATGGTATTCTAAATCCATTATTTCTCTTCCAAACCCTATCTTGTGGGTACTCATTAGAATCGTCTTTATGAGACAATTCTAATGAGTACAGTAGAGAAGAATATTTTCAATTCTGAAATCAAAATCACTCCCTCTATCTGGAGCTCTGCATTACTTTGCAACTTTTTCAACACAAGGATCTTCCTCAACTCGTAAAGAACCTAAACACTGCTAAAAGGTTTTATATGATTTGATTAGATTTCCTGAGCAAACGTGTTTACTGCAAATCTCTTGACCCAAGGCAAACCACCCATGCATCGATGAGCTCTCTATACATTATACTTTCTGTCTAGCTGATAAACTACACTACATTCAGCTGCTCTTATCATCCATACAAAACTCTTGTGTCAGTGCAAAATATTAACTACTAAACTGAGACCAGAATTGAAAAAAAGGATTATCAGATTAATATCTAAATGTATAATATGTGAAGTGGGTTTATGGTAACAGAACTTTATCAAATAAAAGCTGAGAATCATAATTCAGTTGTAACATATTTTTATAGTTATACCTCTGTAAAACAAACGTTTTCGGGAGGGGGGCATACTGGAATCAGCTTGTCTGTCCATCTGTGTATCCGTCCATGTGTCTATCAGTGTACAAAATACTAGTAATTGCCTGTTTCTGTCAAAGCGCTAGCGGGGATATCAAGTCACATTCAGTGACAGCTCTAATTAATTCTGCACATCACTATGCCCTTATTCTTAATTTGAAAGTGCCATTCATCTACCTTTATTATATCCCCATAAAACAAATGTTTTCGAAGGTATACTGGAATCAGCCTGTCTGTCCGTGTGTGTGTTTGTCCATGTACAAATAATTGCCCATTTCTGTCAAAGCGCTGGTGGTGATGGGGGGATAAAATTTTGTACAACAGTAGACTTGTGTTAAACAATTTCATAAAAACGGAAAGTGTCATCTTGGATTAGCCTGCGCAGACTGATCAGAAATGACACTTTACGCCTATGTTTGAATGTCCCTTTTTGAAAGGCAAATACTATCATCTGAGCATGCTTTAATTTGGGGTTAGCAAAGGCTTTCAATTTGGAAGAGTCTAAAATTTCGTCAACTAGTACATGGTTAACTCAACATAGTTGCAAACTAGTACGAGACTGTTAACAATAAATTGAGTGCTAAATTGCATTTTGATGTTTTTTCTGATGTGCACTTTTTTTAGCTATTGTTTTGACTTACAATTGCCAATGCATTCAATACAATACCGCATTCATAATCTAGCACAAACATTTCCAGACTTTTACTCCTTTGATATTTGATAAGATGTATAAAGAGACAATCCTACTGCATGCAACTTACGTAATATCAGCATTTGAATGAAGACCAAATGCCTCCGGTGAATCCACAAGGGGCAAGTTTTCAATAAACTGCATAAACTGGTCATAAGTTTTGACTTTTGGAATCTTGTACCCAGTGTAAAACTGAAAACTGTCTGTGAACATGAATTCTCCAAACCATACCTGAAATATTTTATTAATTAAAAGATATTTTTATCCTTTCAATAGCTAACATATTCCTGAATGCCCTTGGTTTCAACAAGGCCAATGCCTTAAAGTGTCTTGCTTATGAACAATAAAAAAAAATCCCTGTGTTTTGTAATGAGAATTGATCTAGTGGCCTCAAAGGTTACGAGTCTTACACTCTACCACTGAGCCACGAAGGGCTCCTGTAATAACAGAACTAGACAGATCTGTATTTTCAAAATGAACTGTAATGATTACCATGAACATTATTTCATGAAACAACAGCTTCACAATATATGCCTGTGAGCTTGTCGGTGAAATGGATCATAATCTAGAATGCCGACAGACATCCAAATATTAAGTCACATGCACAACTAAAGAGATTCATTGTAGTAAGTTCGTACTTATTCCCATGCAAACTTTAGCAGTTACACACACATGAAAATGCTAACGGATGGACAGACAACCAGGGCCATAACATAATGCAACCCTTTGGGGTATAAAAATAATTGTGGAAAGATATCTTTTTAACACAGAAGTTAAAAATAAGATTTAAAGACAAGAAAAAACATATTTTTTTTTAATTTGGCCTTTTTTTTTTTTTTCAAAATAAAAACAAAATTTACTTACCCTGCCATACGTATTGAGCAGTCTTTTGTCATAATCATCAGTTACACGACCTCCATATTGTACTTCACCCAACATGTAACGAACTGTCACCCATGAGACACCCTGTGAATGAAAATTATGGTGACTAATCAGAATAAGATTATTTTTGGGGGGGTGCTTATTTTACCAGGCATCGGCGTAACATTTTCAAACTATTTTCTTTTTAATCATCTTTTTCTATAAATTCTGTCTATATACAGCACCACTTTCCTAGTCATGTATAAATTAATTCATTGGGTTGAAAAAGTATGACAGACATGTGTCTTTTTCCCTAGTAACCAAATATTTTGATGAGTAACCAGCATTTGAATGAGTTATCAGGGGGAATCACAATACTTTTCACAGTAAGGATGCTACCTTCTTTGGATCAATATCATCAAGGTGGTTCTGGCAAAACTGTACACTTGCTTGCCAATCTGAGGAGTTAAATTCATATGGGATATTCCATCCTAGTGGTCCAAACTTCCTTCTCTCCTGCAATTCATTCAGAAAAAAAAAGGCTCAGTTAGTCAAAACATGACAAAAGCAACTTTCAACAAGCAATTTCATTGAAGTGATATCGCATACTAAGCATCATCACTAAAATTTAGTGAACGATAAAAACAGCATTAAAAAATCTCTTCTTCATGTCATTTTATAAAAAAACATTAATGAAATTAATGAGATTTAACAAAACTGGAGTAAATTGAAGGAAACATGTGACGTTAATTTTTTTTCTTTTTCTTTTGGAAATATGAGTCGTGCTTTGTGAAAAGGGGTTTAATGCATTAGCAATAAGTATCTATCCATGTCAAACAAAATAGATTTTATCAATCTATAATTATTTGGTGACTTGCTTATAGTGTTTATTTTCGAACACTACTACATAAAATGGGCTATTTTATAAAGTGAACTTGGAAGGGGGCATTTTAACCAACTCCTCAATGGGGGAGGTTACTCAAACATTTGGTAAAAATATGTTGCAGAAACAGCTTTGGCAATGATATCTACTCAAAACAGCAATATTTTCTGCACGGCAAGCATAATTTTTTTTCCTGATAATGTCAATACTTAGATATTTAGCTCATGAGTTTCAGTCAAGCATCAAGATAAATAATATCAACCAAGCAACAAAACTATGGACTTGTCCAAATTGAGAGCATTTGCAAGCAACAAATTAAATGTAGCTCAAAAGGGAATCGCTATCTGAAAGGGTGAAAAATTGTGAAAAAAGCAGAAAAAGCTGGTTACAAGTATTTTCTCTTTTTCCCACAATGTTGTCAAAATTCTTCTTCCTAAGGTTTATTAAGTTTTGATAATGATATTCTGATCAATCTATTTTGATTAAACTCTTTACCACATAATCCCAAGTTTTAACGACCCTTAAGAAATAGGCCCTTTTCAGCATTTTTTTCTTTTCCAGCAATGTATTCTACTCAATCCAGGACAAGTTCCATCATTAGACCAATACTAGAGTTGTTGTCTCCAAATGCTTTCAGTTTGGACAGGTCTATGATTTACTTGTATGGTAAGGAGATCAACTGCTACATTTGCCGACTTACCTTTGTCACAAAATTTGGTTAATGCACTTAAAGCTGGATATATATGTAAATAGAGTCTTTCTTTTGTATGCATACTATATGGGTTTTTCTGATTTCAATAGGTCTGAATATTTGTACAGGTTAGAAAATCTGGAACTCTCATACCTGAACTACTGTGTGCAGAAAAGAGACAGCAAAAAGTACAGGTTTCCACTGTGGCATGGTGCACACATCTAGGTAATCTTGACTTATACCTGCATATGTTCTTTTTAAACCAGCCTTTATTCCTTGTGGTGGCTCATTAGTAAACTTAATTGAGCTCTGAAAATGTTGTTCAAGTATTTTACATATACATGTAAGTTGATATATACACGTACATGTACCATACAAATACAGGGTGATCCAAAATGAGTGCAACCCATATCATAGCAAATAAAATGGTGAAAAGTAATCCAATTCGTTTTGTGTTGCAGATTCCACTAGACGAGAGAATAACAACAGGAGAAAATAACAGTCAGTACTAAAAATTTCTTGGACAACTGAACAAAATACATAGTATTGAAACCTATTTTGAGACAAGCATTTTCAAACTGGTATTGTTTTTGATATTTGGCCTTGCTTTAACAAATGGTGTAGCATATAGTCGCCACTTTGTATATCCGTCCATCTGTCCAAAACTATTTCTCCACAACCCCTGGATCAAATTGTATGAAACTACATATATGAACTCTTAGGTTATTGCTTTGATGTGTTTTTCCTGGTTTTCAAAGTTGATGCTGTATCACAGAGAAAGGCAGTTTTATAGTTAATTTTTCCTTTGATCAACCATTCACTTCCGTGAAAAGACACCTGTTCTGGGAACATAATCTGTCTACGAAGGCTCTTGTTTTAATCCTAATACTCAGATATACTAAAAAAATTTTATTGTCACCATATTCATTTTTTTCTCCTAGAGCCTTGCAGAAATATATATTGAACAAGTTTTGCTGTGGAAGGCACTTGTATCTATATTTCGTGCTGTTGCTGGATCACATTACAAAGAAGCAATGTAACAATGCAATGTTAACTCTAATAATTTTTGTCTCAAGCCATTTTGGACAGGATAAGAATATAAGTAATTCTTTTTTACCTTTAATCAATTATGGATATATTTCTGAATCTGAATTTAACATAGGACCGTACAATAACAGATTGTCATCCTCACAATAATTTCCTTCCTTAAAATAGTATGATTTAAATTCAAATGCATTTTAACACCTGCAAAATCTGACCAGCGGTTTCAGAGAAGAAGATTTTTTAAGAATTCCTTCATTTCTGTATAGTGCAAGTAGCCCCCATTCACCAGAGCCACTTTTTTGTCGGATCAAAATTTCACGAACAATTTTTGAAAAGGGTCACCCAAGGAACATATCTTTGAAATTATTTAAAATTCCGACAAGTGGTTTCAGAGAAGATTTTTAAAGAATTTGCTAAAAAATTCCATTTGGTTGCCATGGCTACCAGAGTTTTTTATGGAATCAAATTCTGTGAACGATTTTTAAAGAGGAACATTCCTGCCAAGTTTGGTCCAAATTGGCCCAGTGGTTTAGGAGGAGTTGATGTTTAAAGAATTGTTGACGAGGCACGACGGACACCTGGTGATCCTAAAAGCTCCCCTTGGGCATGTTGTGCTCAGGTGAGCTAAAAATAAATAAAAAAATAAAATCAGAAATCAAAGTAATTCACTGACAGGGATATAGAAAAAGGGGTTAATTACTAGTAGTTATATTACGTTATACTCTTCAATTATTCTACACTGTAAGGTGTATCCTACCTGTAACAGACTGATAGGGAAACCATTGTGTGGTTCTGTTGTGATCCACACACGAAACTCTTCATGAAGGTTTGGTGTCTCCAGTAAAGTGTCTAGAAGCTCATCCATAAAGTTAAGTCCTAAATGACAATTCTGTAACAGAGCCCAGCCACCCTGAAAAATATGAATAATTGTAATATAGTTCAGAGCTTTACATAACATACTATAAGCAAACAAGCAAACATAAAAACATTCAATAAAAGGAAGGGCAATCAAAATCAAACAGGTTCATTTTCTCTTTTTCTAATTACACTTTTCTGGACGAGCTACATTTATAGAAGTCATCTAGAATTTAAACAAGACCTAACCTCTGTATATTTTTATGTGTAACATTATTTTCTTTCTTTCATAAATAAAAAATTCATCTTTCTATCTAGTAGAAAATTTACATACAGAATAAAATGCACTCAACCTATGTTTACTTACAGACTGTATGAAGGCATGTATAAGCTTCCTGGCATGGATTTCTTGACCCTGACCCATGGAAATAGCTTTGAATTCTGGAAGAATAAAATAACAATCACAATAAAGTCACATCACCTTCATAGATCGTAACTTGTTGCAGGATATGTTATGTCACTGAAATGATCATTCAGATGTACTGTGTTCTCAATAAGTGGACATTGGCGCATATTTCGTCCAAATTTTCAGGAAAAACATTGGCATTTGGCAAGTTGATTGGCGGTTTTATATCCAGATTATTACAAAAACTTCAGAGAATTTCAACCTGTATGTTTTATTTTCAAAAACAATGCACATAGGATTTTGACATGTGTGGAAAACTTCTATTCGGTGTAGGGAAGAGACTTTACAGAGTCTCAAATATCAATAATGTTAAAGCATTTTGGTGATCCAGATTATGGACTGCAGATGACGATTACATATATGCAATTGTTTATCCAATTATGACAGGATTATGGTAAGTGTTTTATTTGTTGGTCAATGATGAACAGTAAGTAATCAACTGTCTTTGATTTCAGTTGTAAAATTAACAGATACTTGCAATTAATAAGACATGCAATTGAAGATCTGGAATGTTATTTGTTTGCAAACATGCAACATGAAAAATTGAAATGATAAAGTAATGTCAATTATTTGTTTTTGAAGTCTTAAACTTTGTTTTTATTTGACATTACCCATTATCAAACACTTTTGAGATATCAATAAGACAAACATTCTGATCAAGTTACATAAGTTTTGGACTGAAAATGTGGTCTCCAGAGCTTACAGAAGTGTTTTCTAAGATTTGACCAAGTGACCTAGTTTATTACCCAACATCATCCATTATCAAACTCTTTTGAGACATCACCAAATCAAACATTCGGACCAAGTTTGAAATGTATCATGCTGAAAATGTGGCCTCTAGAGCATACACAAGGTTTTTCTAATTTTTGACCCAATGACCTAGTTTTTTTATCCAACATGACCCATTTTCAAACTCATTTAAGGTATCACCAAGACAACTATTCTGAAGAAGTTTCAGGAGTATCTGACTGAAAGTGTGTCCTCTAGAGCGTACACAAAGTTTTATAAGATTTGACCTATTGACCTACTTTTTGACCCGACATAACCAATTTTCAAATAATTCAAGATATTATCAAGGCAAACTTTCTGACCAATTTTCAAGAGTGTTGGACTGAAAATGTGGCATCCAGAGCATATACAAGGTTTTACTAAGATTTGACTTGGTGACTTAGTTTTTGACCAGACTTGACCCATTTTCAAACTTGTTGAACATATTATCAAGGCAAACATTCTGACCAATTTTCAAGAATGTTGAACTGAGAATTTGACCTCCAGAGCGTGCACAAGGTTTTTCTAAGATGTGACCTGGTGACCTAGTTTTTGACCCAACATGATTCATTTTCTAACTCCTTTGAGGTATCATCAAGACAGACATTCTGACCAACTTAGTTTTGACTGAAAACGTGGCCTCTAGAGCATACATAAATTTTTTCTAAGATTTTATCTGGTGACCTAGTTTGTGAATCAACATGAACTCGTTGAAAATGTTATCAAGGCAAACATTCTGACCAATTTTCAAGAGTGTTGGACTGAAAATTTGTCCTCCAGAGCGTACACAAGGTTTTTAAAAAAATTGACCTGGTGACTAAATTTTTGACTCGACATGATCCATTTTTAAATTTGTCAGAGATATCATCAAGACAAACATTCTGACCAACTTTCAAGAACTTTGGACTGAAAATATGGCCTCCAGAGCGTATATTTTTCTAAGATTTGACCTAGTGACCTAGTTTTTGACCCGACATGACTCATTTTCAAACTCATATGAGATATCATAAAGGCAAACATTCTGACTTACAGGTGTATTGGACTCTAGATGTACACGAGATTTTTCTAAGATTTGACATTGTGACCTAGTTTTGACCAGACATGACCCATTTTCAAACTTGTCCGAGATTTTATAGAGACAAACATTCTGACCATGTTTCATGAGTATCGGGCTGAAAATGTGGCCTCTAGAGCGTACACAAATAAGGTAAAAGTTGATGACGGATGACGCACAACGGACAACTGATGCCAGACACAACACGATCACAATAGCTCACCATGATCACTTTGTGCTTGGATGAGCTAAAAATCGACAGATTATGGTTTCTATATGCATTTCTTTTGGGGATTATGCAGCCCACTTTGGCAAATTTCTTTATACTTTACAAAGGAAACTAATGCTATTCGAGATACATCACATCCAAAATCAACTCAGAAACTGAAAGAAAATCATGCATATAAAAAAATTCAAGATAAATGGTTTAGCATGTTCACTTGGTTTGAAAATCATGGCCCATCATTGCAAGTCTATCACAGGTCATTATCAGTCTTGTTATAGATATACATGTATGTGCATTTCTAGTCTATAGTATATGGTTATGCTGAGAACATGTGTTTCTAATACCGTTAACAATCACAACACAGGGTTTGAAATTAGGATTTGATATTCTGCAACATTATCAAAATAAATCTATGCCTATGACCACACTGCCGATACCGAACAAAAAATTCCAGATTTTTTAATAAAAAACTTTCTAAAATTTTGAACATGGAATTACTAAAATTCCTAAATTACACCCTTATTGAGAGCACTGCAGATGTACAAATTACACCCTTATTGAGAGCACTGCAGATGTACAGTAAATGTCATCTTATTATAATTTCATGGTAAAAAAAATTGACAAACAAAAGTGCAATTACTCAATAAGAACAATTTCATCTTTTTTGACAATGTTTTGTTACTGAAGTAGTGGTCAAAGTCTGTTCACAACATCATTATGTAAGTGACTGAATTTTTTGGTGAAGCTGTGTCAGTCTAGCACTATCTTAACGTCTCTTTTATTTTTAACTAAAAATAATATACAACAGAAACTCAAAACTGATAACGATATACCTACAACACAACTTAGCAAGCGACTGACATAGTGACAGCAGAGAAGAGCAACAAGTTTTAGCTAAATCAATAATTAGATGACTCCTTTTTATGAACTTTTTAGACACAGAAATCTATACTTTAATGAAGCCAACCACAGGCTATTTGATAAAGAAAGAAATATCAATCCATCATCAGACTGCAAATATTCTTTGCAGTTTGATCTTTAACCTATCCTGTCTTCAGTACCAAATTCTAAACTTGCTGAAGAAATCTAAGAGTTTATTTTATCGTACCTAGTCCATGTTTTTTGCACAGGTTTTCAATCTGGTTAGTTGGATCCGAACCCATTGAGAGAAAACAGATTAGTGGGACTCTTGGTTCACTCTCTGCCCAGGTAGTTTCAAGGTTTAAAATTACAGCTTCTGAGTAAATGGATCCCATGGAATCACTAATGTACTTTCTTGCTTGTGGTATGGTTCTATCAGGACACCAAGACCTATACAATATAAGTAACGTAAACAAAATTAACATAACTATCATTCCATCCTTATTTGTCTTGTAAATGATCATTTATATCCTTTTAATGACCCTGACAAAGAGGGATCTAAAAACATAGTAGAAATAGTTGGCTGGGAGGAGACTGGATGGGTCATGCCTGTTGCTTGACTGGACGCTGATGATGTGCTGTTGGCTGTGTTGCTGATGGCAGGTTTCGATGCCGAGCAAGGAAGCAAATCTCCTGCAGGAGTCAGGCTGATGGCCTTGCAAGTTAGTGGAGACATGCTTCTGGGCATGTCTGTGTCTGTGGCAACATGAGACCCAGGAGATATGCTGCTGTCTGTATTTGGTTGGAGCATGTCAACAGAAAGCATGTCTTTAGAAGAAGATATGCTGGGGTCTTTGTTGGTCGCCTTGGAGTTGCTTTTTGCACTCAATACACTATCCTTATGTTGGAGCAAGTCAACAGGTACCATGTCTTCAGAAGACAGGCTTGGGTCTTTGTTGGTCTTCTTGAAGTTGCTTTTTGCACTGGATATACCATCCTTGTGCTGGAGCAAGTCAACAGGAAGCATGTCTTCAGAAGACATGCTTGGGTCTTTATTGGTCTTCTTAGAGTTGCTTTTCGCACTGGACATACTATCCCTGACTGGCTTTCGTTCTCTAGTTAGAACTCTTCAGAGGTAATGGGAATTTAAGGTTAGCTACTTGCAAGTTGATGGACAGAGTGGGTTGCTGCTGTATATACTAAGCGGTGCTAGTTAGTGCCGGTGCGGATGATTTCAATTACTGTTTTCAAATAATTGATATCATCTGCACCAACCCCGAGTTTGACAAAAACAACTTCTTCAGATGCCAACGAGAATCTTATTGGATCTACCTACTCCACACTCTCTTTCCAGTACGGATTAACATCTCGGGATGACAAGACAACGGTTTTTATCTTTTCAAATGCAAATCCTATCATTTGAGTCAAATTCATTTTGTTCGCAGCAAATGCTTTCAATGCTGACGAGTAGAAAAAATTTTCCATTTTGTTCCATTTTGTTTGAAACACTAATCTTCATAGGGTACTTTTAGTCTATCCGACCTTACTAAAGTTTCTGGCATTCTAATGCTCACATACGTGTAGCATGGTTTAGCCCTGTAACCCATTACCAAAGGACAATATTTTAGGCTTGTCCAAATGAAAAGCATTTGCAGACGACAAAATAAAAGTGACAGAAAATTTGATTTGTTTTGTTAAGAGTAGAAAACATGGTGGGAAAAGGAGAAAATGCTGGTTAACAGCATTTTCTCCTTTTCCCACAATGTTTTCTAAAGGCTTCTTTCTCAGGGTCGTCAAAAGTAGGGATTGTGTGGTAATGGGTTAAAAGCTGACAAAATGTTCAGATTTTTTAACATTAAGTATTTGTGTATTTCTCAATCATTAAGAGTGATTGATTAAGTTGTATGAACTTGTTTTTCAAATGATGTGCAGGAAATAAAGTCAGCTTTAGGTTGTAAAAGCATGAAACTGTTCCTCACATTTTTTGAAACTTTACAGGTGGTGATTATGTTTGAAGTTTCTAGAATCCTAGAAATAATGGTTCACAATAAATGGAATTCAAGAGTTGTTGAAGGCAAATTATGCTCCCAAACAAGTGTCTTTATAGGAAAGTGAAGGCTGTCAATAACTGGTTGGTCAAACGAGAAATTTACAATAAGCCCCCTTTTTCCATAACACCAAATCCAATTGGAAAATTGGGGAAAAGACATCTGCGCAATATCCTAAAGAGTTCATAAATGAATTTTCATCAAATTTTGTCCAGAGGTTGTGGAGAAATGACTTCAGACAGACAAACAGACAGACGAAGCTGTGTTTATATGCTTGCACTTCGTGCGGCATTAAAAAGAAAATGCTGGAAAATACCTACCTTATAAGAAGTAATTTTTTGAAAGCATCCAATGCAGCTGTATAACCATCTGGCATCAATTCTTCCTCAGGTGCATCAGTATCAAACCATGCCTTCCAGCCCTTCTCATTTCTGGCAACTTGATTAAGTATCTCAGAAAACTGTCCAAGGTGACTCAATTGTACAAGGTTCAGCCATGTCATATCCGAAATCCACTTGGCTGGTTTGGCTGTGACTGCATTCAAATCAAGGGCAGCACCACCTGATTTAATATATTACAATCAAATGGAACCAACTGTAAGTTTTACCAAAAACCTGTGTGATTTAAAGAAATTATGTGTTCATGAGACACTTTACTACGATGTCATAATAGGTATTTCTCTGACCAATCATACATAAGTCAGGATTATGAATAGAATGAAACTAAATTTAGTTTAATCCTTTACCACACAATTTTAACTCTTTACCACACAATCCCAACTTTTATGGACCCTTGGAAAGAAACCTTTAGAAAACATTTTGGGAAAAGGAGAAAATGCTGGTAACCAGCATTTTCTCCTTTTCCCACAATGTTTTCTACCCTTACCAAAACAAATTTCAAACTTTCAGTCAGATTAAATTTTGTCATCTGCAAATGCTTTCAATTTGGACCAGTCTGTAGTTTTGTCGTTTGGTAAAGAGTTAAGGGACCATTGAGGAGATGGCTTTTGATAATCATTGTTGGAAAAAGGAATTAATCCTGGTAACCTAAATTTTGCTATTTCACCTAAACATTCCATCATTTGAGCTACATGTAATTTTTTGTCTGCACTTACTTTTTAACAGACCAGCATCAGATTGTATAAACGTTGGTCAAATTTAACCAGTGGGTAAAAAGTTTGGTTAGGAGGGAGTTTGGGTTAAATTTGTTGGTTAGCAATTGTATAAAGGTCTGGTCAACTTTAACCAGAGTCAAATTCCGGTTGAATTTAACCCAGCTTTGGTATGTCGGTTAAATATCTAACCAAAATCGACATGACTGCCCTAGTTCCACCAGTTGCTAGACGACCTAGACAATTTCGACGAGTGAGTATGCAGACTGACAAACTAGACGATGAAGAACTTCGACAACGATACAGGTTCGGGGCAACAAATCTGGACAGACTGGAAACATTAATAGGAGACCAACTTCAACACAGAATGAGATGAAACATACCCTTGGCTTCAAGACAGCAGATTCTTATAGCTCTAAGGTTTTATGCAACTGGATATTTTTTGCAGTTGATTGGGGACACATTTGGTGTAGATATCGCAATGTGTCCAGGACCATCACTAAGGTTACTGACGTTTTATTTTCACTAAAAGACCTTTACATCAAATTTCCAATGACTGAGGACGAACGACAGACAGCTCAACAAGGCTTTTATGACATACACAATTTTCCCTGGGTGGTTGGTTGCATAGACTGTACACATGTGAGAATTTTATGTCTGTCAGACAAGGTGGCCTATGTAAATAGGAGAAGATATCATTTAATCAACATCCAAGCAACGTGTGACTCTAAAGGTAAGTGAAATTCTTTTGTAAATTGTGTAGTCTCCCCTTTCGGGAAAGGGGCTTCTTATGGTCACTGTGGCTTTAATATAACAGCAATGGTGGTTGTAACGATTTTTCCCCTAGGTAACAGTGCCTTTTTAAAAGCAGGTGTAATGTCCAATTTATCCACAAAGTTTTCCTCTCTACGGTTCTGTTTTTAAATTTTGTCAAATTATTAGTTAAATACATTATAAATTGTTCAATGTTCCAATAGCGGTGAGTGGCACATTGGTTAGTGTACTTGAACTATCGTGCTGATGATGCAAGATCGATGCTCAGCACAAACAAATTTTTTTTCCCAATAATCAATTAATTATAAGGAATGTAGACACATAGTATAGGCACACTCGACTCATAGACTGTGTTAGGCTTTGAGGTGACTGAAAGCTGTACCCTTTGGTCGCTGCTCCTTTCACCACTATGTTTTCAGTTTTTTGCAAATTAAGCTGTAAATGGGTTTTTTAAGCTATTTCAGCATTCTACCTTCTCCAGTCGAAGTTCGTAAATACATATAGTTTTAGAGAATAAAGATAAAAAACATTAGATATCCATTTTTTTTTTCACATTTATTACAATTTCCACTTTTCCAATTTCTATCATCTCAACCACACTCAACTTGCATTCAAGTGCTTTCGGTACTGACAGGTCTAAAATTTTGTAGTGGTATCTAGTTAAATTGTTTACAGGTTAGAATGAAGCTAGTACAGTGAGCCGGGTGATTGTTGCATATCCTGTGCTTCACAACCTCAGTTTTTGTGAAGAGAGAACCACAAGCAGAAGAACAAGATGCACTTGTAGATGAACAACCCCAACCAGACCACTTTATTGGACCCCAGGATGGACATGGAATTCGACAATACATTGTTACCAATTATTTTTCCTACAGATGTTCTGTTGCAGTTTAATCAAATATGAGGGTAATACATGTAGATAGAACTGGCAAAGTTTAGATTATTCAATCTTAATCTTTACAAGATTACAAACTTTAGAAAATGCTCAATTGAAATCAGAAATTGAAATCTGGCACAACTTATGAAATTTTTGCAGTTAAAAGAAATTGTCAAAAACAATGGTCATTTTCTTCTGACTTTTTGGAGTCACAAAATTTTGTGTAAAATGAGTAAGGAAAATAATCAAGGAATATTAACTCAAAAAAATATACAAGCCAGAGTTATCTTTCTTGAGCATGACTCTTCGCCTCATGGTGCTTTACAGATGTTTGAAGTTTTATCGAAATATCTGAAAAGGTTTTTGAGCTATAGGTGTATGTAAAATAAGTAAGGAAAATAATCAGAGGAAAGTGATCTATAGGGCATGTATGTAAAGTAAGTAAGGAAAATAATCAAAAAGAAGTAAATCAGAAAATATGCAAGCGAGAGTTGTAGTTCTTGTGCTTGTCACTTTGCTTCATGCAAACATGTGAAATTTTACCATAATATCTGAGGTTTTATAGAGCAGACATGAATTGTGATGGAAAATAATAAAAAAGGAAATAACTTGATAAATATGCAAGCCAAAGTTATGGTTCTTGTGCGTGACACTTTGCCTCACGGTGCTTTACAAATGTGTGATGTTTTATCAAAATATCTAAGAAGGTTTTCCAGTTATAGAGCAGAAAACGTTTGTGATGGAAAAAAATCTAAAGGAAATAATTTGAAAAACACACAAGCCAGAGTTATGGTACTTGTTCATGATTCTTTGCTTTACAAATGTGTTATTTTTTTTTTTTAAATATCTGGGTAGGTTTTCAAGTGATAAAGTGGACATGATTTGTGATTGAAATTAATGAAAGGGGAAATAACTTGAAAAATATACAAGCCAGAGTTATGGTTCTTAAGCACGACACTTTGCTTAAAGGTGTCTTACAAATGTGTTATGTTTAATCAAAATATCTGAGAAGGTTTTGGAGTTATAGACCGCACATGATTTGTATTTGAAAATGATTAAAGGGAAATAACTTGAAAACTATGTAATCCATGATACCTTGTCTAATGGTGCTTTACAGATTTGTGATTTTTTTTTTCAAAATATCAAACAAGGTTTTTTAGTTTTATAGCAGACACAATGTGAACAAACAGACATATGCACAGGGGAAAACAATATGTTTCGACTCTGATGGGGGAGGACACACACATGGAAATCAAAGCAGCCTTTACCACACTGTTCCCAGTTTTGATGACCAAGAGAAAAACAAATTTCAAATTATACTGGGAATTGAAGAAAATATCAGTAACCAGTATTTTTCCCACCACCTTTCTTCTTATCCAAAGAAGAATACTATGGTATGCATTATATTTGATTTATCGACTGAAAGTGCTTCCAATATTGACGTTTAATATTTTTTTGCCAAAAGGTATAGCACCTAAGGAATTACCATCCTAATGCTTCTGGTGCAAAATGGAATGAAATTTCTTATTAGTTGATAAATAAATATTATACTGATATAATATTTTTGCACAAACCAGAAATTCCTTTGATGTCCATCTTGAAATTAGTTGTTGATATTTTTGTTGGTGTTCAGAAAAGGAAGGTAATCATTATCTCCCTTTGTAATGAGAAAAGAGTGACCCTAGATTTATAAATGATAATTCTAAGAAAGAAAAAAAATGGAGAAAGTCGCTCGGTCAAAGTAGTACAATACACATTTTCAATCATAGCAACTTTTAGGATAATATTATAGTTGAAATAGCTGTTAGAATGGGACTACACTAACCAAATATCAATTACCTGTAAACCTCATAAAATTACTTACCTTTGATGAAAGTCTGAAACTCATCATGCTTTACCTTCCCTTTCTGGATGTCTATCTTAAAGGTCATCAATAGCACAAACAGAAATTTGTGCTCCTCATACAGACCTCTGCAAGTGTATCTAAATGACTCGTATGTTAAAGTGTCAATGATGTTTTGTATTCTTTTGGCTGGCACTGGACTTTTTTCTGACCTAATAAAGCAAATAAAAGTTCTATACCATTTGATTGTTCCACATAATATTTGACAGCACTGATATTTAATATAGTTGGCACAATATTACCCCTAAGCATGCCTCACACCACTTTCAATTGCTTATGCTTCCAGAGAAAATCAAGATCAGACCACATATAATATGCAGTGTGATCTTTGTTCTAAAGCACCTGCTGTGTAAAATATTGTTGCCAAAAGAAGCGGACTTTTGCAATCATTTGATTATTTCTAAAAGGTTAAAAACTACCAATTTGCTTATTCTGCACTTGATTAATAGGTACATGTATCTGTTAAACAAGAACAATATTCTATTTATTACATATACATGATTTCTAATCCATTGTCTTTGTGCAATAGGATACATTTAATTTGTATTCTGTATTAAAGAAATGTGTGATCTTCTTTAAATATGGACAAAATTTAACTCCATTTTTTTTTAATATGTCCATAATCAAGCAATAGCAGACAATAAATCAAATCTAGCCTGTATCATGATATCTGAGCTTCTAAAAAGTAGAAAGCATATTGGGAAAAGGGGAAAAAAAAGGCTGGTAATGAGCATTTCATCTTTTCCTGCAATGTTTACAAATGTCCCTTTCTTTTTTATCATAATAACTCTGGACTCTTTGGTAAAGGGATAATTTTCTGAAATGTTTTCAAATGTCCCTTTTTTTTATCACAATTACTCTGGACTGTTTGGAAAAGGGATAATTAATTAAATTAAGTTTCATGTCCGAGGTACAACTTGAGTTAATATAATTATGTATGAAACAAGACTCTTTCCCACACAATCTCAACTTTTAACGAGCCTGAAAAAGATCTTAGTCTGCAGAAAATATTATGGGAAAAGGAGAAAATGCTGGTAACCATCATTTTCTTCCCTATCAAAGTCAGAAATCATCATATTACCAAGATTTAATTTGTTGTCTGCAGATGCTTTAAAATTGGTCCGATCCGAAATTTTTTATTCTGTAAAGAGTTAACCCTTTCCAAAACAAGCCCTTGTTTTTTCGCATCTGCAGTACAAGTCTTTTGAAAACACTGTACAAAAAGGAGAAATTGCTACGAGCAATTTCTTATTTTCCCACAGTGTTTTCAACCCAGTTAGAGAACTTTGTGCCATCTTTATAGAATTTGAAATTGTCCTCTGCGAACTCTTTGAGTTTGGAAGAGTCTAAAATTTGTCATTTGGTAAAGAGTTAATTAACACTGATATGCATTGTTGATGAGTTATACAAACGAAATTAAATCTTACTTCATCATAGACAAGTCAAATATTCCAAGAAATTGTGTGAGAGATGTTTGGTACATTCGGTTTACAATGGTCATGTCACAGATCAAGAAATATAAGATACTTCCACGAGTAGCCACTGAAATATAAATTATTCAGTACATAATTGTGCAGTATTTAATGATGAAAACTCTGTTTAAAAGAATACAAATACAAATCAAATCTGGCAGAAAGTTATAGATGAAGTTGTCCCCTATCTCCTAGTACATACTATTATTTTTTTCACCTCTGTTTGAACTGAATATGCTCTATAACACTCGCTTGTTTTACTGCTGAATAAATAAACTTGTCTTTTTTCTTAGGGATTTAAAAAAAATTCTACAACAGGTGAAGAAATATTTTACATCAGTCAAAAGCATATTAGTATTGGTGTGGACTCAAGCTCAGATTGTGCATTTTGAAAGTATGGATACTCTGGTTTTACTCTACATCAGCCAAAAGCTACTGTACATCAGCCAAAAGCTACTGTATCTACTACAATGTACTGAGGTGAAAAGTAAACCGTCAATCAATACTTATCACAAAGTAAGTTCATGGCCGTAAGATGGTAAAGAGGTACGTATTATAATGCTAATGTACTGATGATATTCTTTATATTTGCATTCTGTATCACACAATCAAAGAATTTCTTTTACCTCAAAACGAACATTCACTTACCGGGCCTAAATTCTTCCCTAGCTTCATTGATTTTGATTTCTGTCTCCGCAGCAACTGTCAGTTTTTCACTTACTTCAGCAGCTGTAACTTTAGTCGTAGCCAGCACTTGTATAAGAGATTCATCATCAACTAAAGAACCCTAATAATAAAGAACAATATGAAAGAGGAGAGGATCCAAATTTTGAAACAACTCTTCTGACTGACTATGTAAGGGTGAAAATCCTAAAATAGGCCAGAATATATTATAGCAGCCTGAAACTGATCTACATTTCATGTTGCCAATAGCAAATTAACCCTTTACCACACAATCCAGACTTTTAACACCTCTGTGAAAGAAGCCTTTTAAAAACATTGTGGGAAAAGAAGAAAATGCTGGTAGCCAGCATTTTCTCCTTTTCCCACAATGTTTTCTACCATTCACAAAACAAATTTCAAATATTCAGTCACTTTTATTTTGTCGTCTGCAAATGCTTTCAATTTGGACAAGCCTAAAATATTGTTGTTTGGTAATGAGTTAAAAGACTTAAATTTTACAAGTTTACTTATTTTGAAAGTAAATGGTAATGAGTTAAGAATTTACTTATTTTGAAAGTATTAATCACACTAAAATAACATAACAAAAGAAGAAACTCCATACCTTTGTGCTTGTCAGTTTGAATAGTAAGTTATCTTCTAACTCTTTCATTTTCCTTTTGTTTGTTGTCACATCCTCCAAAAGCTTCACCCTCTCTGCCTCAAGTTCCTTAAATATTTTATTAAAATATTCATATAATCCTTTGCAATCAGACAAATGCGTTAACTTTTAAGAGGAGGAGGGTCTAGGGAAACTGAGAAAATGAGCATTGGATTGAAATATGAGCCCTAGAGTGTGACAAGGTTTTCCAAGATATGTCCTAGTTACCAACTTTTCTGACTGAAGTTATCTTTTCTGTCATTCAGACAAACATTCTGACCAATTTCCTGAGTATTTGACTGAAAATGCTGGTTACAGAGGAAACACAAGGTAAAAGTTGATGCTCCAGTCCTGGATATCATCAATGCATGCACACAACCACAAAAAGCTCACTTTTTGCATGTTGTGCGCTGGTGAGCTATAAAGTTCCAAGGTATGAGAATATATAACAAGAGGGCCATGATGGCCCTGAAATCACTCACCTGAGTTTACTGACCAAACATGCACCATCTAGTTTCCCAGTGACCTAGTTTTTTATCAGACATTACCCATCATCAAACACTTTTGAGATATCAATAAGACAAACATTCTGGCCAAGTTTCATGAGTATTTGACTGGAAATGTGGCCTCTACAGTGTACAAAAGGTTTTTCTTAGATTTCATCAAGTGACCTAGTTTTGGACCCGACAATTACCCATTATCAAACTCTTTTGAAACATCACCAAAACAAATATTCTGACCAAGTCTGAAGAGTATCAGGCAGAAAATGTAGCCTCTAGAGTGTACACAAGGTCTTTCTAATATTTGACCCATTGACCTAGTTTTTGACTCCACGACCCATTTTCAAACTCATTCAAGGTATCACCAGGACAAATATTATGAACAAGTTTTAGGAGTAACAGACTGAAAATGTGTCCTCCAGAGCATACAAAAGGTGTCTATAACATTTGACCTATTGACCCAGTTTTTGACCCAACATGACCCATTTTCAAACTCATCCAAGATATTATAAAGGCAAACATTCTGACTAATTTTCAAGAGTGTTGGACTGAAAATGTGGCATCCAGAGCATATACAAGGTTTTTCTAAGATTTGACCTGGTGACCTAGTTTTTAACCCCAATGAGCCATTTTCAAACTTGTTTAATATATCATCAAGACAAACATTTGCTGACCAACTTACAAGAGTTTTGGACTGAAAAAGTGGCCTCTAGAGCCTACAAAAGGTTTTTCTAACATTTGACCTGGTGACCTAGGTTTCGACTCCACATGACCCATTTTCAAATTCGTCCAAGATATCATAAAGGCAAATATTCCGACCAACTTTCAAGAGTTTTGGACTGAAAATGTGGCCTCTAGAGCATACACAAGGTTTTTCTAAGATCTGACCTAGTGACCTAGTTTTTGACCCCACATGACCCATTTTCACATATATCTGAGATATCCAGACAAATATTCTGACCAACTTACAAGAGTTTCAGACTGAAAATGTGACCTCTAGAGCGTACACAAGGTTTTTCTAAGATTTGACCTAGTGACCTAGTTTTTGACCCCCCATGACCCATTTTCGATCTTGTCCGAGACATCATCCAGACAAACATCATGACCAACTTTCATGAGTATCCAACTGAATATGTGGCCTCTAGAGTGTACACAAGGTTTTTCTAAAATTTGACCTAGTGACCTAGTTTTTCACCCCACATGACCCATTTTCACATATGTCTGAGATATCAGCCAGACAAACATCCTGACCACATTTCATGAGTATCCGACCGAAAATGTGGCCTCTAGGGCATACACAAGGTTTTTCTAAGATTTGACCTATTGACCCAGTTTTTGACCCCACATGACCCATTTTCAAACTTGTCTGAGATTTATTCCAGACAAACATCCTGACCATTTTTCATGAGTATCTGACTGAAAATGTGGCCTCTAGAGCGTACACAAGGTTTTTCTAAGATTTGACCTAGTCACCTAGTTTCTGACCCCACATGACCCATTTTCAAACTTGTTCGAGATATCATACAGACAAACATCCTGACCAACTTTCATGAGTATCCAACTGAAAATGTGGCCTCTAGAGAATACACAAGGTTTTCCTAAGATTTGACTTTGTGACCTAGTTTTTGACCCTACATGACCCATTTTCAAATTCGTCATAGATATCATCCAGACAAACATCTCGACCAACTTTCATGAGTATCTGACTGAAAATGTGGCTTCTAGAGCGTACACAAGGTTTTTCTAAGATCTGACCTAGTGACCTAGTTTTTGACCCCACACAACCCATTTTCAAACTCGACCGAGATATCATACAGATAAACATCCTGACCAACTTTCATGAGTATCCGACTGAAAATGTGGCCTCTAGAGCATACACAAGGTTTTTCTAAGATTTGACCTAGTGACCTAGTTTTTGACCCCACATGACCTATTTTCACATATATCTGAGATATCCAGACAAATATTCTGACCAACTTTCATGAGAATCCAACTGAAAATGTGGCCTCTAGAGCGTACACAAGGTTTTGCTAAAATTTGACCTAGTGACCTAGTTTTTGACCCCACATGACCCATTTTCACATATGTCTGAGATATCATCCAGACAAACATCTCGACCAACTTTCATGAGTATCCGACTGAAAATGTGGCCTCTAGGGCATACACAAGGTTTTTCTAAGATTTGATCTAGTGACCTAGTTTTTGACCCCACATGACCCATTTTCAAACTCGTCTGAGATATTATCCAGACAAACATCTTGACCGTTTTTCATGAGTATCTGACTGAAAATGTGGCCTCTAGAGCGTACACAAGGTTTTTCTAAGATTTGACCTAGTCACCTAGTTTCTGACCCCACATGACCCATTTTCAAACTTGTTCGAGATATCATACGGACAAACATCCTGACCAACTTTCATGAGTATCCAACTGAAAATGTGGCCTCTAGAGCATACACAAGGTTTTTCTAAGATTTGACCTTGTGACCTAGTTTTTGACCCTACATGACCCATTTTCAAATTCGTCATAGATATCATCCAGACAAACATCTCGACCAACTTTCATGAGTATCTGACTGAAAATGTGGCCTCTAGAGCGTACACAAGGTTTTTCTAAGATCTGACCTAGTGACCTAGTTTTTGACCCCACACAACCCATTTTCAGACCGAGATATCATACAGATAAAGATCCTGACCAACTTTCACGAGTATCCGACTGAAAATGTGGCCTCTAGAGCGTACACAAGGTTTTTCTAAGATCTGACCTAGTGACCTAGTTTTTGACCCCATATGACCCATTTTTGAACTCGTCCGAGATATCATCCAGGCAAACATCCTGACCAACTTTCACGAGTATCCGACTGAAAATGTGGCCTCTAGAGCGTACACAAGGTTTTTCTAAGATTTGACCTAGTGACCTTGTTTTAGACCCCACATGACCCATTTTCTAACTTGTTTGAGATATTAACCAGACAAACATCCTGACCAACTTTCATGAGTATCCGATTGAAAATGTGGCCTCTAGAGCATACACAAGGTTTTTCTAAGATTTGACCTATTGACCTAGTTTTTGACCCCAGATGACCCATTTTCGAACTCGTCTGAGATATTATCCGGAAAAACATCCTGACCAATTTTCATGAGTATCTGACTGAAAATGTGTCCTCTAGAGCGTAAACAAGGTTTTTCTAAGATTTGACCTAGTGACCTAGATTTTGACCTCACGACCCATTTTCGAACATGTCCGAGATTTCATCGAGACAAACATCCTGACCAACTTTCATGAGTATCGGACCAAAACTGTGGCCTCTAGAGCGTACACAAGGTAAAAAGTTGACGATGCACACAGCATGATCACAAAAGCTCACCATGAGCACTTTGTGCTCAGGTGAGCTAAAAAGGTATAGCTTACAAATAAACAAGATGTCTGTTGATAAAACAATCATGCAACCCCCCCCCCCCCCCCAATACAGGAAGTGGCACAGTTCATAAACTGATATAAAAATGCGTGGCATTCGACTTCCGCTTTTTCCCAGTCAACTTCAATGCTTACTACATCTCCGATAATACGCAAATAAAATATTGCAGCCATAAATTAAGCCACATATCATGATTTTTGAGACACTTTAACTTTTTTCTTTAAGCATATGGCTCAACGGCAGCGTTGGCCCTGAATCATCTAGTGGTCATTGTGACCTTTCATGGATTTACCTTAACATCAATAGTGATCATTTACACTCCAAGATGAATATCTGTACAGAATTTAATGGACCTAGGGCAGTTCTGTGTGTAATTATCATCTGAACAAGGCTTGGACTATATATCATTAAGTTGAAGGCCACTGTGACCTTGACCTTTGATGAATTAATATCAAATTCAATAGCGATCATTTACACTCAAAGATAAATATCTGTACATAATCTGAAGAACCTATGTTCTTCTGTGTCTAATTATCATCTGGACAAGGTTTGGTCTATATATAATTAAACTGAAGGTCACTGTGACCTTTACATTTGACCGATCGATCTCAAAATCCACTCCAAGACAAATACCTGTGCCAAATCTGTAGAACCCAGATAAATTCTGCATCTAATTATCAGGCAGACAAGGTTTGCCCTGTTTATCAACATGATGAAGGTCACTGTGACCTTGAATTTTGGACTGACTGATAAGTTGAAGGCCACTTTGGCCTCAGTGTTCTCATTGGCTTTTTATTTGAAGAGTATACTCACCCCCCCCCCCCCCCCCCCCCCCCGAGCTGTAAATCTGGGGGTTAGATTTAATAATTAGAGGATGTGACAATAATGGTTCTAAACTAGAAGTAAAGCCATCAATAATGATGTTTTGCACCACAAAAGTATGTTATGTGTTAATATGTGGATAGGATTTCCATGTGACTTGACAAAAATTCATCAATAAGGGTAGTAAGTAACTTCAAATCTCGTCATTTTGCACAAGTTAAGCGGAAAATCGATTCTTTTATGTTATTGCACAATTGCTCCCCCATCACATTCAGAATTGCATGACAGCAAAAAATACAGGGCGAATCCCACAGTCGTGCAGCCTGGATGCAACACCGAAGTTATCATCCAGACAAGGTTTGGTCTATATATCAACATATTGACAGTCACTGTAACCTTGACATTTGACCTCAAAATCAATAGGGATCATCTACACTCCAAGACGCATGTCTGTGCCAAATTTGTAGAACCAAGATAATTTCTGTGTCTAGTTATCATCCGGACAAGGTCAGGTCTACCACCTGACGGACGTACAGACAGACTGACCAACTGACATTAGCAAGCAATATACTCCCACTTCGTTAAAGGGGTGCATAATATACCCCCACTTCTTTGAAGCGGGGGGGGGCATAATTAGAATAAAAGCCTATCTCTATCATTAATGAAGTAACACATTAATTTCAACAGCAGTCAAATGAACTCACTTGCTTCTCTGTCAAGATGACTCTACCAAGAAGCTGATCTTCTAACCCTTTCATTGTCACAGTAAAGTCAATAATGGATGTTCTTGCACTCACCTGTATGAAAAATGGGAAACGTGTACAGGATAGATGTTCATCAAAGTTAAAATGTATCCTAAACTAAAGATATTTAAAAACAGCACAGGTAGGCTTGGAAAGTACTGGACTCTGAAAATCTGGCCTCAAGTGTGCACAACGTTTACCCTAAATTTGTCTGAGTGACCAACTTTTTGACCAACATGAATGATTCTAAATCCATATAGACCATGTGGGATAGTATACAAATAAGGATGATGTCTTATTTGAATTTGATCTATTAATAATAAACTAGTCTACTGATTGCAAAGCAAACAACTTGTTGTTTGAATGTCGAAGTAAAATGCCTTTGGCCTTTAGCAAGTACTGTGAACTTGACCTTTGAGTATGGTGCCTGAGACCTAAACATTGATCACTAACTCGATCATTGAGGTTAACCTATGTGTGAAAAAAAGTATAAAGTTGGACCAGGAGATATGCAGGAAAAGCTGTTTAGTTCCAACTGGACAGTATTAGTTGTACGGTCAGGTGGCAGGGGACTTGGAAACTTGTTCACGGCTGTGGCGAATCATGTCGCCCCGAGCCGAACCGTACAACAAATTTATTATACTGCAAAGTTTTTCAATTTCAACGTGTTTTTAGCGAAATTTCCTTGTTTTATGGTCTCATTAATCGAGTGCGCCTACGAAATCGAATTGCCCTTTTGGGCGCCCCATCAAATGTCACCTAGACCTTGAAAGGAAACTTGCTGTTTGGTGTTTACAAATACTTGCTACTCGATAAACTTTCGTTTTGAATATGGATTTAAACAACTTTAAGGTTAGTAACAAGATCTGTTTATTTTATTACATGTGCTCGGCTAGGTAGAACACAGTTTTGCCTACTTTGACTAGCGAATTAGAGGTTACGGAGTTCGATACCGGTTGAGACAAACCATATCCGACAATTTTGTTGTGTCAGAAAAGTTATAAGAAACATTGAAACATATTTGTAGGTGCACTGAACACGGTGAAATGACTTTGGCTGTTTACTTTTATCCACACAATCCCGTTTAACAACCTTGCAAACGAAGCCTTTCCAAAACATTGTGGAGAAAGGAAAGAGTGCTGGCAACCAGTATTTTCTCCTTTCCTTACAATGTTTTCCACTCCTTCAAAGACATCTCATCACATGTTTTCAAACAGAGATTCTATCATTTGAACCACGGTTGTTGTCTGTAAATTCTTTGAATTAGGTCAAGTGTAAGATTTTAACTTACATAGGGAAAAGATTTAAAATAGTGTCAAACTTCAATACCAACAAATTGTAATTTGTTGGCAAAAGTAAATCAAACTTTATTCAAACAAGGTGATTGTTATCATCATGAAAAACACTTTCTATTCAAATTTTAACAAGGTCAACTTTAACAATGAAAACTAAAGTCAATAATCTGTAGATTCAGAATTAAAATGAAAAATTTGTTCTTCAGTACAATTTATATAGATCTGTATGATCTATCAGAACAGTACATTTACATCACTGAGGAACAATTAACTAATATCTAGGAACAAGTAAGAACACAGATCTAGAAGGTATAAGTACTTCTAATATTTTTTGAAATGAAAAAAGTCTCTATGGTCTTATGATTTGTTGATATTGATGTTTATGTTCACATTTGATAAGGTATAGCCATGGAAAATGGGTGTATGTGAGGTCTGCACTTGTTGCATTGATGTGCTCGATGGTACATGAGTAAGGGGTTCATTAAATTCACAAAATAGGTCTTCAATATTAAATCCAAGTAATGTGTCATGTACTGCAGGGGGGAACAGATGCCTGTCTCTTTGTCATTATCTCATCTTCAGAATGGTTCGCAAATCTTCTTTTTTCACTCATATTCACTAAAAAGATAATTACTTTCCAAAATAATTCAAAATTTGGGTTTTTTCTTACACAATGTGGCAGCTTTCCTTGATATATAGCACTGTTGAACAAGAGCGGCAAACTGTCGCAAGATACGCCTGTCTTACCCCAAGTTGTAAAGCTTGGGCATGCACCAGACTAAATTCAAGTATGAAAAATGACAAAGGGCAGTAACTCAAAAATTAAGCAAGCAAGAGTTATGATTCATGTGCACTGCACTCCCCCCTTGATGAGATCTATCCACCCATGAAATTTCATAACCCTAGCTAGTATAGTTTTGGAGATATTTACCGGACAAATATCAAGTATGAAAAACGACAAAGGGCAATAAGTCAAAAGTTAAGCAAGCAAGAGTTATGATTCCTGTGCACTGCACTCCCCCTTGATGAGATCTATCCACCCATGAAATTTCATAACCCTAACTAGTATAGTTTTGGAGAAATGCTCCGGACAAAATTCAAGTATAAAAAACGACAAAGGGCAATAACTCAAAATTTAAGCAAGCAAGAGTTATGGTTCTTGTGCACTGCACTCCCCCTTGATGAGATCTATCCACCCATGAAATTTCATAACCCTAGCTAGTATAGTTTTGGAGATATTCACCGGACAAATATCAAGTATGAAAAACGACAAAGGGCAATAAGTCAAAAGTTAAGCAAGCAAGAGTTATGGTTCCTGTGCACTGCAATCCCCCTTGATAAGATCTATCCACCCATGAAATTTCATAACCCTAGCTAGTATAGTTTTGGAGATATTCACCGGACAAATATCAAGTATGAAAAACGGCAAAGGGCAATAACTAAAAATTTAAGCAAGCAAGAGTTATGGTTCTTGTGCACTGCACTCCCCCTTGATGAGATCTATACACCCATGAAATTTCATAACCCTAGCTAGTATAGTTTTGGAGATATTTACCGGACAAAATTAAAGTATGAAAAACGGCAAAGGGCAATAACTCAAAAATTAAGCAAGCAAGAGTTATGATTCCTGTGCACTGCACTCCCCCTTGATGAGATCTATCCACCCATGAAATTTCATAACCCTAGCTAGTATAATTTTGGAGATAAGCTCCCGACAAAAAGTACGAAAAACGACAAAGGGCAATAACTAAAAAATTAAGCAAGCAAGAGTTATGATTCCTGTGCACTGCACTCCCCCTTGATGAGATCTATCCACCCATGAAATTTCATAACCCTAGCTAGAATAGTTTTGGAGATATGCTCTGGACAAAGAACTGGACGCCGCCCGCCACGGGTGATCCCATAATACGTCCCGTCTTCGACGGGCGTATAAAAAGGAGAAAATGCTAGTTACCAGCATTTTCTCTTTCTCCAACAATGTTTTTTGAAGTCGTCTTTCTCAGGGTCATTAAAGTCAGGATTGTATTGTAGACATCAAGATGGTAAAGCTTTGCTTTGAAAGGCATATATATACCAATTAATTAAGAAACTAGTTGCCTAATGGATACTTTGGATTGGAAATTTTGAAAATCTAAATATTAAGTCGGTAAAAGCTATCACTGTATTTGTTTTCAAAATTCAACAGATTATTTTCATTATGATAATGTGATAAATAAGTAAATGCAGTCTGTATAGGACCAAACATCCCTTCTGACTCAAGATTCTTTCTGGTAAATAAATAATTCTGTCGGGTTACATTGTTTTGCGACTTCCATTCTCTGAGGTTCTCTTGTGTCTGATGGTCCGATTGGGCTTGATTCCCAACAGAGGGAATTATTTACAAAATTGTGAGTCTGGTTATTTATTAAACTGAAATCACTGCAAAGACTTAAAAAAAAAAAACTGCACTTATCACACATATACAGTGTGCAAGTAATCAAGGGTGTTGGTGAATGGCTTTGTGGATGACACTGTGGCATTGTGGATGACACTGTAGATTTAAATCTATTTCAGATCATTTTCTGCTATTAACATGTTATTAACAGATGTCAGGTTACATTTGCGACTAGTTCAAACTCTCTGAAGTTTCCTGGCTTACTCTCTATGTATTATCATACAATGGGAGGATTGGGTTCGAATCCCAACAGAGAGAAAAATTGTCAAAATTGTGATTCTGGCTTCTGATTATTTTTTTGCAAAAACATTAAAACAGTAGTCTACATTTTAGGGCTGAAACTTACATTGTCAGAAATTTTGAGTCTAATTTTTTTTTCTGTAGGTTTTTTCCTGTTTGTTTCATTGACATATGACAACTCAACCCTTCAAGCAAGTCCAGAGGCTATCAAATTTGCCGTCTGCTGAGTGTCATTCATTCAGGTCAAAGGTTAAATGAGTATTTAATTTTTGCCAACTTTTTATCTATCAACATTCACCATTAAATCTATAAAATTTTTTTTGCCTTTTCTTTAAAACGTTATAATATTTGACCTTCGAGATTTGCCGATTTGTTTACATGGCAAATGACGGCTTGATTGAACACCATGTATTTGTTTTAGAATGATAACAAACGACATATAGATAACCACTTTCATTTATTCTAAAAGGCAATCCATTCTCTTCGCCTTAATGACAACAGTCTGGGGAAACTAGTGAAAAAAACGGGCAAACAAGTTTCCAGGTTGGCGACTCGTATCGATAGACGCCATCTTGGATCTTGAGCTGAAGCGGAAAAAATGTTTACGGGGGCCTCCGACAGGGAAATTGCTTTTACGTGGATTTTGACAGGGAACATGATAATATGTTCCCGGCAAATTAACCAATTAGATCACGAGAAATTTCTTTGCAGTATAGTAAAAGGGCATCTCCAAAAATGGAAGGCAGCAAACATATTATATCCGTGCCATTTGGCTGGAGTTAAAAAAAAAAATGATTGGCAAAAAGCAAGTAAAATATGAACTGACAAATCATCATACACATTTTACATGAAGACAACATCTCACCTCTGGGGTATAAGATGGGTTTGCAAGCTTTGTTGTGATATACAGATAAAATCCTGACATAATATCACATTCTTTGTCACCAACTTTGACCTGGAAAGTATCAATATTATTATAGTTTTCCAGCTGCAAGGCTTTCTCCATAACTCATTACCAGAAAACATGAGTCTAAAGTCATCCAGATTGAAAAGTTATCACAATGAATGTGATATAGATGATGGAATTGATCTTAACCTTATTACCATACAATCATCTATCTTAACTCTTTACCACACGATCCCAATTTTTAACGACCTGAGATAGAAGCCTATAGAAAACATTGTGGGAAAAGGAGAAAACGCTGATAACCAGTATTTTCTCCTTCTCCCACAATATTTTCTACCCCATCAAAATCAGAAATCATCATATTTACAAGATTTAATTTGTTGTATGCAGATGCTTTGAATTTGGTCCAGTCCAAAAAATTCTTTTGATAAAGAGGTTGACCGGCTTTGGAAAGAAGACTTATAAAAACATTGCACTTCATCCACTCTGTTTTTTACTCTGGTTTACAAAGTCAAGTCCATCTACTGAGCCATATTCATATTGTCATCTGCAACTGTTGTCTGTTTCTACAAAGTCTGAAATTTTGTTCCTGATAAAGGAGTGCCTAAGCTGTAAATCACTGAGAAAAGATAAAATGCTAATCAACAGCACTTTCTCTTTTTGACATTATATATGCTTAACTCATCTACCTTAGGTTCATAGAAACACAAGTATGGCTGGTAAAGAGTGTTAATTTGCATTAATGCCAAAATACTTACTGGAATTTACCAGATTTTATATGTAAGAAAGCAAAAAAATAATAGCCGATCTTAATCATTTACTTTAAGAATGGAATTGTAAATGCATCATAATTGTGCAATTCATTTGCAGGAGAGGCAACTGTTTCTTCATTGAACTATATCTAAAAAAGAGCTTTGCAAAATGGTGCATACATGTACATTATATGCCCAAAGGGGCTTGTCTTTGAAATAGGTTAAAATCTAAAATGCTTGCAAATATCCAAATCTTAAGTTGCATGAACTACACATCATAGAGATTTACTGTGGTAAGTTTGAACTATATTGCAATGAAAACTGTAGAAGTTGCACAGACAAGAAATTGCTAACAGATGGACAGATCAACAGAATGGACCAACGGACATGTCAGTAATATAATATAACCCTTGGGATGTATAACAAAGTGGCCAAAGAGGAATTGTCATATCAAGCTGTTGTCTGCATTTCTGGAAATATTCTGAAATGCAGCTGTATACTGATGAACAGTGAAATTTGCCACACTTCTATGATACGTAATTAAAGTTGTTTGAGGCTGAAATTATAAAATAATTAAGCAGTCTGATCCTAAAATGCAGTGTCCACAACCAACAATATTTTTTTTCCAGAGGTTTTTCCATGTGTTTATAAATTGTATTGTTTTAACATACAGTTGGACTATTGTTCACAATAACACAATGTTTCATGAGTTTTCAATTTTTCACTTTACCAAAAACAAATCTACATCATAGTGAGAGCATAAATGCCTTTTCTACTGTTCCATTGATACACAATTGTTATGCGATATATATATATCTATATCACAAACTAATTCAATACATACAATTTTGATCACTGTAAGGCAAACGCATCATCTTCCTGTCATATAAGCTCATCTGTATACACTGATGTACACATTTCATGGGGAAACTTGATAAAGAAGATGATGTTCTCATGAAAGACTAACTAAAATACCCAAAGAAAGCACAGGTACTCCATAAAGGGTAAAATAAATTGCTGTAATCAAGTATAGATGAACTACACGACTGATAGATTTTACAAGAGATACTTTCATAGCAAAATACATCAAGTTTACAGGTTTGGATGCTTACTTTGTATGTTGATCCAGATTTAATGAAATTCTTTTCTAACACATTGTCTAAAGCTGGGTCCAGATCCTCCTCAACATCTTCAATCAGGAGAGGTCTACCCAGTGATAAAGCATCCTCTAGGTGAGATCTGAAGTATTTATGATTCAGAGATGTGACCTGTAATTAAATGTACAAAAATATATAAAGAACTACATAACCGTTTGTCATGTCTATTTGTTTCATTGTTTCAACCCATTACCACACAATCCCTACTTTTGATGACATTGAGAAAGAAGCCTTTTGAAAACACTGTGGGAAAAGGAGAAAATGCTGGTAACCAGCATTTTCTCCTTTCCCCACAATGTTTTCTACCCTTCACAAAACAATTTTCAAATTTCCAGTCACTTTTATTTTATCGTCGGCAAATGCTTTCCACTTGGACAAACCTGAAATTATGTCTTTTGGTAATGAGTTAAAGAAGAAGTTTAGATAGATATACTTAAAATGTTCTTTAATGCCATAGTTTTGTGTATAAATGTATAAGTTGTATTGAAATAAACAACGAAGAAAAATTTCATTTTTAAGTCCTTTTCTCACTTAAATACTTCTGTACCTGTAGCTCTCTGTCCTTTTCTCGATTTTTTATCCATATTTTACCCTGTCCTTGTGGATCAATCAAAAGAGGATATCGTGTGGCTTTAGTTGTAATGATACCATTCTGAACTGATAGATCATCATTTGGTAACCCTTGCATGTTCCATTCGCCTATCTGCAAAATGTAAAAAGCAAGCAGATTTCAGATTCAATTCAATCGTAATTGAAAGCAAATATATGTGTATCGACAAATACATAGAGAGATACTTTAATGCATTAAAGTTATTTCACTAACTAGCTTTCATGTACCCCTAGAGTGCTAACTACAGATTTTTCAGGCTTAAAAAAAAGGGGGCCAAACTTTTGAAATTTTTAAACTTTTTCACAAATTAGCCAACACAGTAGATCCAAGATAAGACACCAAATACTGTAAGATATATGATTTTCATCTCAAATAAAAGGACTGCAACTCTTGGCCTCTTGGCTATGATAGAGACATGAACATTTCACTGTTCCCAAGATCTTGCACATGACAATTTGGCTCAGATAATATCTTGACATTTTCTTCAAAAAATAGACATATTAGAATAATTTGGTTGTGTTGAGGTATAACGCCACTTTAATAGCTAAGGTCAGATCATGGCGTTTGACGATGCACATGTGTTTCCTGGCTTTCTCATACCAGTACTAATACTACTTTCTTTCCAAAGCCATGTAAACGACTTTTCTCACATGCTTCAGCAGAGGTGAGAGGCGAAAATACGGTGGAAAGAAAGTTTACCTCAACCTGGTATCGAACTCACAACCACCAGGTCATTAGTCCGACACACTCGCCACTGAGCCACCTGGGTGGGCCATATTTGAATAATAGCTCATAACTCATTACCACACAATCCCAACTTTTCACGACAGTGAGAAAGAAGCCTTTAGAAAACATTGTGGGAAAAGAAGAAAATGCTGGTAACTAGCATTTCTCCTTTTCCCACAATGTTTTCTACCATTCAAAACAAAAATTTCAAATTTTCATTTACTTTTATTTTGTTGTCTGCAAATGCTTTCGATTTGGACAAGCCTAAAATATTGTTGTTTGGTTATGAGTTAAAAGAGTGATCAAAAAACTTTGACCAGCCACTAAATAAACAAACTTTTATCTTTAAACTTTTCGAGTGCCAGGCAAATGACATGGAGCCTTTCATAAAGTACAGAATAACTCAATTTTACAACTGCAAATATTTGGCCAGAAAATCTTACATATTCTCAAATTGTTTTTAGTCTGCATTACCCTTTACCACATGACAAAATTTCAGACATGTACAAACCCAACCAATCATGGCGACGCAAATTAAATGTGGCTAAAATTCTGGAAGATGTCTTTGATACGGTAGAAAAAATTGTGGGAAAAGGAGAAAATGTTGGTCAAAGGCTTTTCTCTTTTCCCAGCAATATTTTCTGAAGCCTTGATTACCATTATTTTCTCCTTTTCCAACACTAATTTCAGAAGGCTTCTTTCTTGAGATAGTTATCAGTTAGTATTGTATGGTAAAGGGATAAGAAGCAATGTAAATTCAGATCAATCTGCTTAGATGATGAATTTTAATGTATGTCTACATTGCCTGTAAAAGTTTTGTCAAGCAGAGTAAGACTTAACCCTTTACCAAACAACGAAATTTTAGACTGGTCCAAATTGAAAGCACTTACAGATGACAAAATAAATTTGACTGAAAATTTGAAATCTATTCTGGAGAGGGAAGAAAACATTGTGGGAAAAGGAGAAAATGCTGGTTACCAGCATTTTCTCCTTTTCTCACAATGTTTTCAAAAGGCTTCTATCTCAGGGCCGTAAAAACCAGGGATTGTTTGGTAAAGGGTTAAGATACTGTTACGGACGACCACTCCTTCCTGCATGGCATATACTCCCGATTTAAATACAATACCTGGCTACTGCGTCAGAGAGATATCTCTTTGGCTCAGTGGTTAGGGTATTGGCTTTGCGTCCGGGAGTTCGGAGTTCGAATCCCGCTCCGATCCTTATTTCTGCCATGCATTTATTCATTTGTTTCTTTGTTACGGACTTCGTTCGTAAGATGGGGGCTCGTCCGGGATTGGCCATTGAGCCATTAATCCCATTTGTTGTCCAAAATCGGACTTCCTGCCTAATAAGGCTTTGAGTCATCAATAAATGATGACTTTAAGAGGGGGTGTGTTACGGACGGCCACTCCTTCCTGCATGGCATATACTCCCGATTTAAATACAATACCTGGCTACTGCGTCAGAGAGATATCTCTTTGGCTCAGTGGTTAGGGTATTGGCTTTGCGTCCGGGAGTTTGGAGTTCGAATCCCGCTCCGACCCTTATTTCTGCCATGCATTTATTCATTTGTTTCTTTGTTACGGACTTCGTTCGTAAGAATACATTCAGATAATGTTTAATCAATTGGCTCTCACAGTGGCGTTGTCTACAAGCATAATGATGAGATTTAAGTCCTTTGTAAACGGAATTTGTCTGTGATACATCTCGTCCTGCCAGTTTTTGATGAGCTTGTTTCGAAACTCCTGATTGAATGGTCCAGAATAGGATAAGAATCCTGTGCACAATAAAACGTCTCCAACAAGCCTACAAAAGACAACAGGGTCTGTATTCACCAACCATTAATAAGAGCGTTCTTTGTCTCGTTCTTTTAAAGTTTTGAAAGTAATACAACATCTGATTAGCTAAACCATTTGGTTTAGCCAGTCAGGAGTTGTATTACTTTAAAACTTATATAACCTTAATTTGAAGGATAAGACTGAGAATATTCTTAAGAAAGGCTGGTGAATACTGACCCAGTTGTATTAACAGCAAAACGTTTTGTCCCAGTTCAGCCTGTGCATACTGCACAGGTCAGTGCATACTGCAAAGGCCGACCTATGTTGATACTTTTCACGGAGCATTGCTCATACTGTAATAGTATTTTTAATCATCCAAAAGCATGTCAGTGGCTTAAACTAATCATTTCCAAAATACGCCATTGAAAATAACATACCACAAAAGATACACCTATTACATTAAGAAATTTAAAATGCAATGTTTCACTATTTATACAAGAAGTATCCAGGTAGAATAAAAATTGTATCTAGGTGATCACTTTATAGTAGAAAAGTGATACAAATATAAAGATTGATTTATGTGTTCACAAGATTCTTTAACTCTTTACCCAACAACAAAATTTTAAAATGGTCAAATTGAAAGTACTTGCAGACGACGAAAAAATTGTGACTTAATAATTGAAATTTGTTTTAGGAAGGGTAGAAAACATTGTAGGAAAGGAAGAAAATGCTGGTAACCAACATTTTCTCCTTTTCCCACAAGATTTTCTACAGGCTTCTTTCACAGGGTCATCAAAAGTAGGGATCGTGTGGTAATGGGTTCAACATGAAATTGAATAATAACAACACTTGACTTTATACAAAAGTGATCCTTTGTCCTCTATGCTGCTTTTCGATCTGGTTTCCACACCCATTCAATAAAACTCTTCATACATAGCATCTGGAATAATAGTGATATTTACACCGTCTTTTTCAAACGGCTTTAAGTGGCATTATTTCAACTGACCGCTATACACATGCGCATGGATCATTAGATGAAGGATTAATCTTCACAAAAGCACAAATGTTGGTGTCAAGTTCATTCTTACCTGCTTGCAAATGCTAACCAGCATTTTCTCCTTTTCCCACAATGATTTGAAAGGGCTTCCTGCACCAGGTGGTTAGAATTAAGGATTGTAAGGTAAATTTGCAAATAATTGGACAGATGAATATATGACTATGGACATATTACACTATGTACTTCGGGGTGTATGAAAAAAGAGCTCATTAAGAATGTGGCAAAGTCATATAAAAAAATACCTGTCAATTTGCGACTTAAACTGTTTGCTCTGCTCTGTCCATCTGACTTTTTCCCCAGCTAGACCCCCAATGAGGGCAGATGCTGCATTCATTCTTCTTTTACATGATTCTGCATCATCAAGCAACTCCTAGGTTTCATTTGATTATTATTATGAAGACAAAAAATCAAATGTTAGACTTCAACATTACACTTACCATTTTTGAAACCTTTACTAAACAATCCAGGGTCCGTATTCACCAACCATTCTTAAGAATATTCTTAGTCTTATTCTTCAGAATTTTGTCAATGTGAAAGTAACAGAACTTTTTATTGGCAAAACCATTCAGTTTAGCCAATCAGAAGTTCTTTTACTTTCACAGTTAGAAAATCTTGAAGAATAAGACAAAGAATGTTCTTAAGAATGGTTGGTGAATACGGTTCCTGGACGCTTTAGAAAAAAGCATTTGAAAACATTATTGAAAATATTGCTGACCGGCACTTTTGCCTTTTAATTACGTTTTTTCCATTTCAATAGCATTTTAAGGCCATCATCTCAGTCACATTAGATTTGTTCTATGCCAGTGCTCTAAATATGAACAATTACTGTATTCTGTTATCTAGTGAATAATAGAAGTCTGGTAAAGGGTAAGTCAGCTAACAAAGGTTCATTATATGCATGTGCTGACATTTGCTCCAAAGGTAGAAGGAAAAAAGAGAATTAGAACTAAATTAACCGAGGTCTCCTCATTCAGGACAATCACTTAAATGGTGTTTTTGAAACAGCTCGCATATCAATATTTTCTTGGGTTTTACTAGTATTAGGCCAAGTTCTGAAGTGACTTGCCCAAGGACACTGTGCTACTCCTGTGTAATCCCAGTGAAGCCAGTGAGTCTGGAGCCAAGGGCCTCCAAGTCATTAGTCATTCAGGACAAACATGGCTAAACAAAAAAGAATAATTATAAGAAACTCGGCATTAAGATATTTGTCAAAGTACACTTTGTGAAAATCAACGAAATCAGATCTCCATACATGGAAATTCAGTCAAAATGTCATCACTAACGACTAAGAATTAGCAAAGCCTTTTGCTGGATTTAAAACTTCCAACTACCAAATATAAATCTATTTCCAAAATGATAGTAATTACCTGCTTTTCTTTCATGGCTGCATCATACATAGCTTGCACTGTATCAAGTTCTCTCTGTTTGTCATCAAGTTGACCCTGAGCACGTGCTAGCTCTGAGCTTGCAACATTCAGTCTAGCTTCTTGTACTGCAAGATTGGCCTACAGGAAGAAAAAGATCTTGACAGATTTCTGATGTTAGACTTTACAGGCAAACAAAAGAAATGGCTAATTTTTTTGAAAAAAAATATGCTCTAAGGCATTCAGTTTCTTTCTGTATATCTTGAACAAGGTCATTAAAACTTTAGATTGTGTGGTAAAACAGTTTTTATAGAATACTTTAAAGACTAACAGTTTTCAAGAATACTTTAAAGACTAAACAGTAACAGTATGCACCCTTGGCAGACTTACTGAATAGTGGATTAAAGCATTCTGTATGGTGCACATCAATCTGACTATACAAATATAAAGCACAAACCCATGTTACTTAGCTTTTTACCAGATAATCCCATGTTTTAGTGGCCTAAAGGAAATGCATTTTTCATTCCTTTTCCTACAATAATATCTATCCTGTTAAGTCTTATTTCTATTGTTTTAACAACACACAGCAAGTTGTCTCTCACCTTGATAGATTTTTGAAGAGCTCGCTTGTTTAAGATGTTTTGAAGCTTAGGCCTTTGTCACTACTACTTTCCCCAAGTCAGACAGAACACAAAAACTTAAATAATAAAATCAGGTTGAGCAGTAGGAAGCTCTAGCATCACTGTAGCTTACAAGGCTAATATATTATATTCCATTTATATGTTTTGTTTATACCACAACAGTGGTAGAAAATGATCGCAATATGGACACTGACAATAGTGAATACCACCAATATTAAATATTGTTCAAGGAGTGTAATTATCAAGGACCTTTACCATATTTGTTGTCAATCATGAGGCAACTGTACTGAATATTTAACAGCTAATAAAGCTTGTAGGATAATAAAAGTAGAAACCTTTAGAGGCAAAACTTCCTTGTTCACACCATAGAAGAAAGCCATGGCAGTTGACCAAGACAGCAGACCAGCAACATTGCTGCACACTTTTTTAGCAGTTTCCATGTTATAGTCCTCCATTCTGAGATAGGGTTCTAGAAGCTCCACAGTTTCTTCATTTATGGTGTCTTTTGGGAATGTGACTAAACTCTGAAGGAAACCTGAACCGCTCATCAACTACAATGTGATAATACAACATTACTCCATTTGAAGGTAACATTTCTATTGATATACTCGTACTTCAAAGAAAGGATATTTTATGATTGTATATATTCAAAAGGCTAGAAATAGGTGTGTTAGAGACATGGATGCCCCTACTATATGGTATTGTTCACAGGTAAGTCATACGAGAATATGAGAATGTCAGAATCAGTAGGTACTACAGAAAATTGATGTTTTGGATAACAGCTGAGACAGGGTAAAGAAGGTTTGTTTTATATATATAGTCAAGCAGATAAAAGATTATTTATACCTGATAACAAAATTGAAAACTGGTCCAAGTTGAAAGCAATATGCATCAAAATAAATGATATGGTTTGTATTGCATATGGCAGAAAACTTTGTGAGAAAAAGAAGAAAATGCTGGTTTTGAGGATTAACTTCTTTTTATTCAGCATTTTCCTTAACCTTTTAACTGAGGGTTACTTATACTCAGGATTATGAAGATCGTAACTTGAGGAATGAGAGTGAAGAATATAGCAGTAATAATTACTTTGTTTGGCTTCCCCTATGAGACGTGAACAAATTGAATTGAATATTATCACACTGGACTATAGTTGAAAAGTAGGTTAGAGCCTCAATATTCTCTGTCATGGTTCTATGGATGAGTCTTTTTAAAAACCAAAACTGTATATTCATATCACACTCTGCTGAGCAGGATGTAAAACTGGGTTGAACAGCCAATTTAAACATTTGACCTTCAACTGTGACTTTGACCTTGGGCTTATCAAAACAAACTTTTTGCATGACTATAGTGCTTGTTAAGGAGAACAAGTGTGCAAAGTTTATTTGAAATCCATTGATAAACGTAAAAGCTATGCTCTGGACACAGTCAATTTAAACATCTGACCTTCAACTGTGACCTTGACCTTTGGCATATTGAAACAAACTTTCTACATGACTCTAGTATTTGTTAAGGATAACAAGTGTGCAAAGTTTTGTTTTTAAATCCGTTGATCAATGTAGAAGTTATGCTCCGGACAAGGTCAATTTAAACATTTGACCTTCAACTGTGACCTTGACCTTGGGTGTATAAAAACAAACTTACCGCATGACATTAGTACTTGTTTAGGAAAGCAAGTGTGCGAAACTTTTTGAAATCCATTAATTAGTGTAGAAGTTATACTCTGGACAAGGTCAACTTTAACATTTGACCTTCAACTGTGACTTTGACCTTGGGCATATCAAAACAAAATTTTTGCATGACTCTAGTACTTGTTTAGGAGAACAAGTGTGCAAAGTTTCTTTTGAAATCCAATGATAAATGTAGTAGTTATGCTTGGATCAAGTTTAATTTAAGCATTTGATCTTCAACTATAACCTTGACCTTGGGCATATTGAAACAAACTTTTCTAATGACATTGGAATTTGTTAAGGAGAACAAAGTGTGAAGTTTTTTTTTGAAATCCCTTCATAAATGTAGAACTTATGCTCTGGACAAGGTAAATTAAAAATTTGACCTTCAACTGTGACCTGGACCCTGGGGGTATCAAATCAAACATTTCCCATGATAGTCTTGTATATGTTTAGGAGCACAAGTGCATAAAGTTGTTTTTTTTTTTTTAAATCCACCGATCAATGTAGAAGTTATGCTCTGGACAAGTTCAATTGAAACATTTGACCTTGAACTATGACCTTGACCTTGGGTGCATGAAAACAAACTATTCGCATGACACTAGTACTTGTTTAGAACGAGAGTGTGAAACTTTTTTGAAATCCATTGATAAATGTAGAAGCTATGCTCTGGACAAGGTCAATTTAAACATTTGACCTTCAACTGTGGCTTTGACCTTTTGCATATTGAAACAAACTTTTTGCATGACACTATTACTTGTTAAGGAAAACAAGATTTAATTTTTTTTTAAATACATTGATAAATAGAGAAATTTTGCTCTGGACAAGAATGGGACACACACTAAGACAGATGGACACAAGTAACTCTATATGCTCTCCGCCATTTCACGGCAGGGGCATAAAAAGTATGAGTCAACATTGATAAAATAGAAACTACATATGGCCTGTCATTACAATGTTAAAACTGTACAATTTATAGAAGGCATTAACCATTAGTAAATTCAGAATAAATTGTCATCTGAAGAATTCGAAATATAATCCCTTATTCTGCTACAAAATCTGCACAATTATGAAATATCTGATGAAATAGTTATTTATAAATAAAATGTAATGCCTTCAGAGATTCAGCCCACGATGGTTTTGGACATGGTCTCTCAGGGTCTGGTGTCACTGGATCAAGTTTCTTTTGAAACAGCAGTAATACACAGTCCATGATTCTCATAATCAGATGAGGTGGTTTTCCCAACTTCTTTACTGTTGAAATGTCTGATGCTTTGATAGTCTGCATGATAAGATACAGGTTTTACATATGTTTTTCTTTATTAAACTCTTCACCTGACAAAAAAAAAAAATAGGCTTGTCTAACTGACTGATTGATTGTATGCCATTTTAAACATTTCTATTATATCAGGGTGGCCAGTACACCTACCCATCCTTTTCTTGGGCTTTTTGTTACAAAAAATCCACACCATATTCTTTCTATGCCACTGGCTGTTTTTCCATATAGCCTTAAAAACAATGGTCAGCAGTCAGAGAAGAATGAATCCTGTTGCAGTAACTATCATCAATCCTCTGAAAGAAATCAGCCAAGCCTGGGACCGAACCAGCTGTCTCCTGTTCTCAAGTCCTGTATGCTACCATTTGAGCTACTATGGCGCGACAGGCTTGTCAAATCCAAAAGCATTTGAAAACAAAAAAATAAACAAATAAAAGAGTTGTGCTGTTGGAAAAGGAGAGTTTTATGCATCTCTATGATACAAAAGGCAAGCCATCATACAATCATGGGTACATCAAATGGATTAAAACTGAATCACAAGAAAGACTGTACTTTGACATGCACAAGATTAACTAATACAAGAAGGTTTTTGACCCAGATTGGTCTGTACAGTTGACGCAGGCTGACCTAAATTGATACTCTCTGCAAATGCATGAAATCCCTTTTTCACAGAGCGTGGCTTAAATGATCACGAATCAAAATTTGAAGGTTGCTTTTAAAAGCCATTTCCTCCTTTATTCATAATACAGTCAAATCTGAGTTGGCGGTCATACCTGAAGAGCGGCCGATCTATCGACAACGGTTACTCGAATCCCCCCTGTTCAATTTTCTTCTTTAATTGCCCTGTATATAGCATGACATTGTGAAATGCAGCCAGCGGTCACATTATTTGGGCCGGGATCAACAGTATATCACACCTAGACAAAGGTCTGCCGACACAACAAACGACCTTTGATTTGTCGGATAGGCCTATGGAAAACCGATAATTAACACTTTACTATAGGTATTGATTTTTCATTGCCTTAATGTCTTTTCTTTTTCTGTTATCCCGGCGACAACGGCATAAGTACTGTTGAAAAATTACTTACATGCATCAAGTCAAGTAATCCATGTTTATTTTTTATTACTGCATTTTGGCTATGAGGATTTTTTGCAAACAGCCTAACTAATTTTCTGCTGACTACACAAAACATGCGACACAACTGCCCAGATGTTCATGAAACAGCCTTTACTTAACGCAATGCGACCATAGATTTCGCGGGGTAAAACTGTCGTAAATGTGTACAACAAACGTCTGTATTACAACCCTCATGCTTCGAATGATATACCCCTAATCAAAATTTACTGCAAACGCGTGTGTACCTGTGACAGGCATAAAATCACGTTGACGGACGGCTTGTTTTATATTTGGGTCGTTCTAATATTAAATTTGGTGATGACAAGATGGTAGATTTCAGCGTGTTGTTGGACGGTGTCAGACTAAACAGAACTTGCAGTCTGATCTTTGATCTATCTCATCCAGTTGATCAATGACATAACTTGTATCAAAAAGCAACTTTTCGAAGTCGCACAAGATTGAATAGAAGCCAAAACTTAGATCTACTACCAATTTGACCCTTCAGGCTTGTTCTAAAAAACAGATGCAAATTTTTCCGAGTCAACACCTTTTATTTCGAACACACTGTAGGACGTCTAGGTAAACGCGTCATTTCAGTTATAATAAACGACTCGAGCTTTAAACAATAGATCTGTTTCCTTCTGTCACAATATATCGGCGGATATGCGGTAAGCAGTCTTGTTTTCCTAAGTGACCCAGACATGCGGGAAAGGGTAGCTTCGGAAGTTGGAGCAGTTTCAAAGCAGCCGACGATTCTGCAAACATCGTAGTATCTTTTACTACTTAAAATTTGACTGTAAACTGTGACTACAGGATTAAATAATAACGATGTAAATCGTAAATAATTACACATGTTTTAGTTGATAGACTGGAGACCAGCAATCAGATTATCAGATAAGTGTCATAAACTTTACACTTGATATGATACCTGCATACTTGTTATCGATCGATTCCTGTCATGTTATTTCATACCAACGGAATTAAATATGAATCCACAGCAAGTACTGTGAACAGCAGCCAATCTGTGTACAGCAGCCAATTTGGGCACATCCCTTGACTGGCTGCTGTACACAGATTTGAATGTACTTTCAAGTTTTCTTAAAAAAAAATGTTAAAACTTTGGATTGTCTGGTAAAATGTTAAATGGTGTATTTGCCAATTTAAACTACCTGTAATTTGTCACTTTGGTCAAATGTTTCATATATCGTCGGTGGGGAGTCAAATTGTCGTATCTGATATTTTACGACTTTTCAGGAGAAGCAAAAAATTGTTTTTCTCTGATTGTATATTACATAACAATCTAATATTTCAAGCATAAAAAAGACACAATAGATGTATTTTTTTCGTATAGAAACGAATATTGTAGTTGAAGCTTGCTGTCGGATTCATGAGTTACGAGGTTTTGGCTCGGATTTATTCCAAGTTACGACAACTTGACGAAATGATTGATAACAATAATCACACAGAATGCTCATTTTGCAGTGATTTTTTGCAGCGTTTGTAACACTTTTAACGAATTTATAATTTCGCTCTGTACGCACAAAGGAATTTCGTGGATAATAATTGTCTTCTGTCTTATTAGAAAATTATTACGTACACATGAAGTAGATCTACTTTGAATATCATCATCATTATTTTCATTATTATTGTCATTGATTATTTTTATTATTATTATTATTATTACTTTCATTAGATAAAGTCCAATTTTAACCATTGTCATCTGCAAACGTATGAACGAAACAAGCCAGCGTTTTATGTAAGATTTATTTCTATATTTAGTTATACATGTAGTGTATTTACATACTCTAAAATTGTAACTAGCAAAACTGTTATTGAACAATCTAAAAGCCTATTTCCTAGACCGAGTACCAACATTAACATACATAAATGTTACCCTTTATAAAGAAGAGTTGTAGATAATCTTCGGAAATTTCATTTTGCTTGGCTTATTCTACACATCTGTTGCCCGTTTCAGGGACTAAACTACGATAAACATGCAACAAAAACAAAAAAAAATCATCTCTAAATTCAAAAGTTAAACAAATGAACATCGGTATATCTAACTAGGAATGGTCCGTCAACGAGAATCTTTGATAAAATGTGCACCAGTACAGCAAGATTAGGTTTAAGTATTGACACATGGACGTTTAAATTGTTGCAGATGTATTTCGTCTGGGCTTTCTGTGTCGCTTTCTCCTGAGTAAGACATTAATATCTGAGATTAAAAAAAAAGTCTTACGTTAAATAATTTGCAATAAGATTAAGCCCAATGATCAATATAGCATTTTACTTAAATGGTGTGAGGGATTGTAGCAATGAGACGAGTAATTTTCACACTGTATACAAAGAAATCTTAAACACTATGAACTATTCAACAAAAATATGAAAAAAAAAACAAGAGGGCCATGGTGGCCCTGTATCGCTCTACTGGCTTCTAAGTCAAAACAGTTCAAACCAAACATTACAATACTTGGCCAGTTGGTTTAAACAGAATTTTCTTCTATAAAATCCTTCGAGAAAGTTATGATCCAAGGGCGAAGCAAGTTTTGGTCACAAAGCGACAATTACTTGAATCCTTGAGGAGGTCCACAAGATACAGCCCCATACCAAATTAAACAGGACTGGTCTAGAATGTGTGGTTATAAACAAGAACATTTTCGAATCTTGCTCAATATAAAGCCCTGTAAAACAAGTTTGCTCAATAAAAGGCCCTGTAAAATATGTGACCCATGAGACAGGTTTATCAAGTTTTCACTATAAAAGCCAATGTAAAATTTGTAACCCCTGGGGTGGGGTGAAACTTGACCGCCAAAGTTAAAATTTGGGCCTTCTTTGTAGAGGCCCATTAGATATTAAAGCTACATGCAAACTTTGGTAGCCCTAAGCCTTGTGGCTATGTACGAATAGATTATTTAAGTTTCCCTATATAAGCCCATGTAACACTTGTGGACCCCCCCCCCCCCCCCAGGGCGGGGTTAAATTTGACCCCAGGGCTATAATTTGGGCACCTTAGTAGGGACCGCTAAATAAAGCTACATGCAAAATGTCATAGCCCTGGCCCTTATGGCCAAGTTCGAGACGATTTTGAAAGTTTTCCCTCTATGTAAAACTTCTTACCACCGGGGCGGGGCCAGATTTGACCCCTGGGCTGTATTTTGGACACCCTTGGTAGAGGTCTACTGGATAAAGCTACATGCAAAATTCGTTTGCCCTAGGACCTATGGCTAGGTCGAAGAAGAATTTTAAAGTTCTTCCTATATAAGCCCATGTAAAACTTGTGACCCCCGGGGCGGGACCAATTTTGACCCCAGGGCTATAATTTGGACTCCCTTGGTAGAGGACCACTAGATAAAGCTACATGCCAAATTTGGTAGCCCTAGGCCCTATGCCTAGGTAGAAGAGGAATTTTGAAGTTCTCCCTAAATAAGCCCATGTAAAACTTGTGAGTCCTGTGGTAGTAATTTTGACCCCAAGGCTATAATTTTAAGGAACGTGGTAGAGGTCCATTAGATAAAGCTACATGCCAAATTTGGTAGCCCTAGGCCTTACGCTTTCAGACAAGAAGATTTTCAAAGATTTTCATTTTTTTTCAGTTTTGTTGCCATGGCAACCAGAGTTTTTGAACGAATTAAATTCTTTCAAGAAATTCTGAAGAGGACCATGGCAGGATCATTTTTGTGAAGTTTCATCAAAATTGGCTGGGTAGTTTCAGAGAAGAAGATGTTCAAAAGAAAAAGAAGTTAACGCACGCACAGACGGACGGACGCACGACGGACAACAGGCCATGACATAAGCCCGCTGGCCTTCGGCCAGTGGAGTTAAAAACCTTTGAAATGCTGTTTTAGATCGTTTTTTAAGGACAGTCCACAGTGTTTAGAATTTCTCAATAAGACTATTTATAAGAGAACTTCGAAGGATTTTTTCATGTCTTTGTTGATTGTCCAAATATGGAGGAATTAAAGATGATTGATATATTGGTTGATCTAAGTTAACATCATCATTCAACAAAATAAGTTAAAATAGCTGCTGTAAAAATATCGTAACTCGGTAGATCTGGTCGATTGAACTGCTGTATCAAAAACTCGTATCTCATTAAATTGTAAATAAAATGGAATTGAAATGCAGCTTGGTAAAAATTTTGTCATTTTGATATTCAGTTAGTCATATAAGGTAAACCTTTCGTAATGGACTTTGGGATTCTAGGGGATTGTAAAGAATATTGTGAATCGAAGAACAAGAACTGGGTTAGTCCTAAGGCAAAACACTTTTATAATTGTCTGTAACTCACATTTAATTGTCTGACCTCAGTATTTAAGTAGGATGTATTTTTCAAAAACACTAAAATGTATTTGAATGCTATTTTTCTCACCAAAAATGTTTTAAAACTAACCTCATTGATTCATACGTGGAACGGTGCCTCCAAGAAACGAAATACGATTTTTTGATGATGTTGATTGTGGCGCAATCAGTATACGAGGAATCATCACGTGGTGATTAAATATCAACCGATTGGGGTAGAGTTACGACGATTTGAGGGATGGCGCGTAAGTTCTAAATGAAATTCTTTATGTAAAAAAGTCGTTTTCTGAAAAATATGGAGTTACGAGGTTTTGACCCCCCACTGACGATATTCATCCGTGCCTGATCAGGACACTATAGAATCTTGTCCAAGGAAACTTTCGAACAATCCAGCCAAACATAAATTCAAAACCTTTGGAACCAAGTAAGAAGCCTTCACAACTAGGTTAATTGGTAAAACTCACTGGAATAAGAAATTTAGGATCCTCCTGTTCTTCTTGAAAAAAAAAACAACCCTTACTTAATTTGTACCTGCTGAAAAAAAGTGTATCTACACGCAATAAAAATCAGCTGAAAGTAACCAAACAACTACGTTAAAAAACAGCCATTTTGTTGTAAATGTCTTTTTCAATAACTTATATTAATGATGAAAAAAATAAAGTTATGACAAATTAATGAATGCTGAGATATAACTTTCTTACCTGCAAAGCACGCTCAGCTTCCATTAAAGCTGGCTTTGCAGCTTCAAGTTTAGTTTCAGCATAAACCTTTTCAGTATTGATCTCATCTACAATAGACTGGGCCTTGTCCTTCACATTCTGTACTTCAGACTTTACTTTTTCAGCAGCTGTGGCACTTGCAGTGACCTCAACAAGTACCTGGTATATAACATGTCCTTCTGACTGTTTTACTACCTTAAAATCTACGATAAGTCACATTACCATACATTCATTGGTTTTATTAAGTATCATGATGTCTTTTTGTTTTAGGGAAGACAATGATTAATCTGATAGCTGTAATTACTGACATTAGTCTGCATGTTGATATCAAAATGGCCTAAATGCTTAACTTACCTATATAATAGTAATCTGTGGGTCAAAACAACGAGGGTTTTATTCAGTATCTAAATTCACAGTAATAAGAATAATGTGTGAAACAAAAATTTATGTAAATAGGCATTGATTTTTTAGGAACTTTCTGCTAAGAAAACACTTAAGTTTTCTCAATGCACACACTGTCAATGGCTCAACATTTGTTTTACTGAAATATGTATTAAATTAAAGAAATGGATAATGACTATGTGCTTGATTGATTGGTGTTTTATGCTGCATTCAGCATTATTTTAGTCATACCACAGCAACAGCTCAAATATTTATATTTAACTGGATTTTACCTGTACTAGGTTAGGGCTCTTAAGATTATCCCATAAAAAAAAACCAGTATATCCAGAGTTGCTTCCAGATCACCAGTCCCATACCTTACCAGGTGATGGTTTTAGCTCTTCACTGCTTCACTTCTAGATCATGCAAATTATTTTTGACAAAAATGACTGAATTAGTATTACAACAAGCAATTTCATTGAAATGATATCCCCCGCCAAAAAAGACCTTTTCTGATACAAAGGTATAAGAGGTATTGTGTTTTGCATGTACATGTAGCCTTTTTGTTATTGGTCCATGATGAAATAAATTCATCAAAGGGTAATCAGTTGAAAAAAAGCCTGTGAATCTAAATGAAAATGTGCGAACAAAAATCCAAAGTAAAAATTTACAAAGGGCAATAACTCCAAAAATACTGAAGATAGAGTTATGGTTCTTGTGCACTGCACTTTTCTTCAATTAGTTCTATATGTGTGTGAAATTTTAAGTTCCTACCTTTTATACTTTTGGAGATATATGCCAGACAGAAATCCAAAATAAAAATTAACAAAGGGCTATAACTCACAAATGACTGAAGACAGAGTTTTGGTTTTTGTAAAGTGCACTTCTCCTTAATGAATTCTATTAGTGTATGAAGTTTGTAGTTCCTAGCCTTTGTACTTTTGGAGATATGCTCCGGACAAAATTTCAAAGTGAAAATTTACAAAGCGCAATAACTCAACAATTACTGAAGATATAGTTATGATTCTTTAGCACTGCACTTCTCCTTAATTAGTTCTATATGCATGTGATGTTTCAAGTTTCTAGCTTTTATACTTTTGGAGATATGCTCCGGACAAAAATCCAAAGTTAAAATTTACAAAGGGCAATAACTCCAAAAATACTGAAGACAGAGTTATAGTTGTTGTGTACTACCCTTCTTCTCAGTGAGCTCTGTATATGTGTGAAGTTTCAGTTCCTAGTTTTTATACTTTTGGAGATATAATCCGGACAAGTAAAAATGTGCAAAGGGCAATAACTCCAAAAATACTGAAAACAGAGTAATGGATCTTTCGCACTGCACGCCTACTCAATGAGTTCTATATGTGTGTGAAGTTTCAAAGTCCTACCTTTCATACTTTTGGAGATAGGCTCCAGACAAAAATTCCAGAAGAAAATGTACAAAGGGCAATAACTCCAAAAATACTGAAGATAGAGTAATAGTTCTTGTACACTGCATGCCTCCTTAATGAGATCTATCCACTTGTGAAGTCTGAAGTTGATATCTCAAATACTTTTGGAGATATGCTCCAGACAAAAATCCAAAGTTAAAATTTACAAAGAGCAATAACTCCATCATTACTGAAGACAGAGTAATGGATTTTTCACACTGCACGCCTCCTTAATGAGTTCTATGTATGTGTGAAGTTTCATGTTCCTAGCTTCTATACTTTTGGAGATATGCTCCAGACAAAAATTCAAAGTAAAAATGTACAAAGGGCAATAACTCCAAAAATACTGAAGACAGAGTAATGAATCTTTCGCACTGCACTTCTCCTCAATGAGTTCTATACATGTGTGAAGTTTCAAGTTCCCACTTTCATACTTTTGGAGATATGCTCCTGACAAAAATTCCAGAAAAAAATGTACAAAGGGCAATAACTCCAAAAATACTGAAGATAGTGTAATGGTTCTTGTACACTGCACGCCTCCTTAATGAGATCTATCCACTTGTGAAGTCTGAAGTTGATATCTCAAATACTTTTGGAGATATGATCCAGACAAAAATCCAAAGTTAAAATTTACAAAGGGCAATAACTCCAAAATTACTGAAGACAGAGTTATGGATCTTTCGCTCTGCATGCCTCCTCAATAAGTTCTATATGTGTGTTAAGTTTCAAAGTCCTACCTTTCATACTTTTGGAGATATGCTCCGGACAAAAATTCAAAGTAAAAATGTACACAGGGCAATAACTCTAAAAATACTGAAGATAGAGTAATAGTTCTTGTACACTGCACGCCTCCTCGATGAGATCTATCCACTTATGAGTTTGAAGTTGATATCTCAAATACTTTTGGAGATATGCTCCGGACAAAAGTCGAAAGTTAAAATTTACAAAGGGCAATAACTCCAAAATTACTGAAGACAGAGTTATGGATCTTTCGCACTGCATGCCTCCTCAATGAGTTCTTTATGTAAGTGAAGTTTCAAGTTCCTACCTTTTATACTTTTGGAGATATGCTCCGGACAAAAATTCAAAGTAAAAATGTACACAGGGCAGTTACTCCAAAAAAATACTGAAGATAGAGTAATGGTTCTTGTACACTGCACGCCTCCTTAATGAGATCTATCCACTTGTCAAGTTTCAAGTTCCTAGCTTTCATACTTTTGGAGATATGCTCCGGACAAAAATCCAAAGTTAAAATTTACAAAGGGCAATAACTCCAAAATTACTGAAGACAGAGTTATGGATCTTTCACACTGCATGCCTCCTCAATGAGTTCTATATTTGTGTGAAGTTTCGGGTTCCTACCTTTCATACTTTTGGAGATATGCTCCGGACAAAAATTCAATGTAAAAATTTACAAAGGGCAATAACTCCAAAAATACTTACTATAGAGTAATGGTTCTTGTACACTGCACGCCTCCTTGATGAGATCTATCCACTTGTGAAGTTTGAAGTTGATATCTCAAATACTTTTGGAGATATGCTCCGGACAAAAAGCAGAAGGACGGAATGACAGAATGACGGAGTGACAGAATGACGGACGGAGACTATTACCATATCCCCCCGCCGCCTTTCGGCGGGGGATAAAAAAAGGAATTATAGAGTTCTGGAACAGCATGTGAGTACATTGATTTTTTGCTTTAAACAGTGTTTCAGTCACATGAATACTTATGTCCTGGGGATAACCATTCTGGAACTCAAAAATATTAACCTTACATCTTTAAGATTGTGCAAAGCAGGACCCTAACACAAGTGATGCACATTACAATAAATCCATTCCATTTAAAAAAAAATTGTCAAAACTTTTTTATATGGAAATATTGAAAGTATTTTAATCAGGCGCTGTGAAAAGGTAGCTTGATGCATCTTCAAAAAGTATCGATCTAGATCAGCCTGTGCAGTCCAAGCTGGCTGACCTTGGCTGAAACTTTTTGCTTTTGATCAATTTTCTCCAGTGATTTGTATGACAAAGGTGATGGATCCCTAATATTGTGATATCTTACTTTGCATATCATACATCGCCGAGATTCATTAAGCCCCCTTTCACAGAGCATTGCTCATTTTTTTTTACCTTGTCTGCTTTCACATTAGCAACAGCAAGATCCTTTTCCTTGACAACAAGTTCCTTGGACAAAATATCAACTGAAGCACTGGCCTCAGTAAGTTTTTCTAGACCTGTATTCATTCTACCAGCTAACTCTCCTATCTCATCCAAGTTTTGTTGATACAACTTGAGATACCCATCAAGGAAAGATAAATATGACTTCGGAGTAACATGAGTTTGCCTGCGGAACCTGAATATAATACAAAAGAAATGTTAACCCACAATGGAAATACTTTGTGTCAGAAGATCTTTGGTAATCTTTTTAGACCAAGAACAAAACAATAAAGCCAAAGTTTCATGTACAACATACAAACGAGCCATGCTCTGTAGACATGGGTTTCATACACCTGCAAAACGTGTTAAAGCAGCTTGAAGCTTGTGGATTCTACATATGCTGATTTCTATCAAACCTTTTGTTTTGGAAATATTTTCTGCCTGTCCAAGGACCGTTATACCTCACTTTGAAGCCAATTTTTGATTAAATGGATTTCATGGATCCTTACTTATGGGAGTCATCACCACTGGCTCAAGGTATGATGCTTCATGGAGATGAATTCAACCTCCTTTTGACAGAGTGCAGCTCAGATGGTCGTACATGTGTATTCATTGTCAACAGCAAATTCAGTTATTTCCTTAGCTCTTAACAAAACAACAAAATTTTAGAAATGTCCAAATTCAAAGCAATTGCAGACAAGAGTTACACAGAGTTGCGCATATACGCCCACAGGGGCTTGTCAGTGAAATGAGTTGAAATGAAGGATGGGCCGTGAATGAAAAGTAATTATTCTCCATGATAAAGAAAGTAAGTCTTTGAGTCTATAATAGTCTACTGATGGAAAAAAAAATCTTCATTTAACCCTCTACCAGTTGATAGCTTTTCAAGTTTGGAAGATGTAGCCAGGTCAAAAATTAAAAATGAAGTTATTAGAGGGCAATTACTCAAAATCTGAGGGTGACAGAGTTATTGTTCTTATTTACTGTACTTCTCCACAATCTGTTCTATCAGTGTATATTGTTTCAAGTTGATAGCTGTTCTAGTTTGGAAGATCTGGACCAAACAAAAATCTAATGTGAAAAATATTAAAGGTAAATACCTAAAAAAAGAAGGGTAGCACAGTTACAGTTTCAGTGAATTGCTCTTCACCATGAGGTTTTCTATCAGTCTTTGAAGGTTCAAGATCATAGCTTTTATAATTCAGAAATTATGGCCCAGAAGAAAATTTAAAGTGAAAAGTAACAAAGGGCAATAACTAAGAAAAAAAAGGTTGGGAGAGATATGGTTCTTGTGCAAAGCACTTTTTCATCATATTTCCTATTATTCTTTGAAGTTTCAAGATGACGAAGTTTGGAAGTTATGGTCTTTACAAAAATTCAAACTGAAAATTTAACAAAGGGCTATAACTAAAAAAATAAATTTGACAGAGTTATGGTTCTTATGTAATGCTTTTCACTGTAGTGTGTTCTACCAGTGTATGTAGTTTTAATTTGATACCTTTTATGTTATGGAAGTTATGGCCTGAACAAAAATTCAAAGTGAAAAGTTGGTTATTTCAGAAATCAAGGGCAGATCATTTTAGAACGCAAACAGCGATCCAAATTCTAAGAGTCAAGTGCACAACTAGACATCATGGAGATTCATTGTGGCAAGTTTCAAATAATTCTGACGGAAACTGTAGGAGGATTTGCGCACACAAGAAACTGCTAACGGATGGACGGACGACCAGGGGTATAACGTAATACCACCCGTCAGGCGTATAAAAACAAATAAAACAAATTTAACCCGACTCAAAAATTGAAACTTGTTATGTGAGAGTAGAAAACATTTTGGGAAAAGGAGAAAATGCTGGTTACATTGTTTCCAAAGGCTTCTTTCTCAGAGTTGTGATTGTTTAATAAAGAGTAAACAATATATTACAAGTGGACTAAATGACTGGCCAATCTGGATACAACTGGTGTCATTACTGTTCACCGTTAAGCTTTATAAAGACTGTCTCTTACCTTTGGAAATATTCCACACAAACAGTTGCAACATTGTCATGCACTACTCCCATAGAATTAACAAGCTGGCCTTTTGTTTCATCAGAACACACAATTTTAAAGCTGGATAGAAAGTGATTTGACACAGCAATCAGGGCATCTTTAGGCCATCTGCTAAACCAGTCCATTGTACATCCAGATATCAGTCCTGGAAACTTCAGGGATCTGTTCCTGAACTTCTCTCCAACCTAACATATGATATAAAATGACATGATTATAATGTTAAGGTTGAAGAAAACAACATCAAATTATTTCGGTGAAATTTCATACATAAAAGAGTCCTTTTTTCTTAAAACTTAATACAATAGATAACTAAAATGAAACATTCAGGTCAATAGTAAAATCCCTTTCATTGCTATTTCAAAGCTATTTTATGGGGAAAAAAATCTCTCTCTATTGGACAATGTAGATCAAAGATCAAACTGCACATTTTCTGCCATCTGATCTTGATCTACATTGTCCACAAAGGTTCAGTGAGTCATGGTTAGCAGCCTGAGATTACGAAAACATATCACAAGTATGGGGCTTCGCACGTAAACAGTTATTTTTATAACAGGATAATTGGTCAATAGAAGGTGGTTTGGAGGTTCATGTCTAAAATAAAATTTGAATAGGCCATTTGCATATACACAGTTATTTCTGCAACAGCACAGGGCCGGTGTTCAATAGCATAAGTTATGGAGGTTAATGTCTAACATAATGTTCGAGTCAGCTAGCTGAGTTGTACCATTACTTCAAGCAACTGGCTGCTTTCCAATAAAACTGTCATCAAAATAATGGTTGGGGTGAGACAGGAATAAATCCTCTCATAACTGCTATGATCAATCCTCTGAAACAAATTTGCCAAGGTGGAAGACTGAACCAAAAATAACATACTGGAGAGAAACAAAGAACAGTGTGAAGATTATTTCTTGCTCTAGAAATGAAGTAGTCATATAAGTTTTCTGGAGTAGGGGGTCTTCTTGGAAATTCTTTTTTCATCAATGGTATTAGCTCTTGAGTTATCTCATCTAATTCATCTTTGGCAAACAAATTTGAAACCTAGTTAAAAAAAAATACCGCAAAAATTAACTAGTTACGCAAGTGATGCTAATATAATTTTTGTCACTTTGTTAACAAACAACTGTGGCTCTTTAATCTTCTGCAATAGATAGCTTTCAAAAATACAGGAATAAAAGAAGCAGTTGCTTTTCACCGGCAAACTTTTCTAGTCAAGCAGCTTTCCATATTACTAAAAATAACATTTGAAAACATTTGCACAGAAAAAACTTTGTACGTTCAACAGGTTTTGTTGAAAATACCTATTTCTGAGGCTGAAATTTTTTTAAACTTTACTAAATGCTAGGAAAACACTACTTTTCTTGATTGAAAACTTACTATCTTTCATTTGGAATTGAATTTGTCCAAATAGGATCCATGTACAGGTAATTATTGTATACATGTATGGCTTTTTGTTCTACTTTAATGAAGGGTAATGTTTCGTTTATTTTTGCTTTTGCCATGATTTCTATTATATTGTCAAATCATATTTCAATTATTGGAGGGGACAATCATAAGCAAAAGGCTACTAGACCTAGAGTTCACCTCACATGACAGGAAGAATTTTTATGTCCTGTGTATGGGGGGTACTCTGAGAATAGAAAATGTCAAAGACACTCACTGAAGTGTGCATCAATGAGAAAAATGTCTGTTCCAGAAAAAAAAACAAGAGAATGACATGATACAAACCTCTCCTGAACTCAGTACATTGTTGAGATATTCCAAAAATGCTTCATCTTTGATTTCATTGTCCGTAAAGATGAAAGTGATTCCATGACCTTCACCTCCAGAAACCTTGTACAAATACTTGAGGTCGTCCATTAGATTTGTAACACCATAGGTTCTGAAAATTTAAATTAATATATACTGGGAAATGTTCCTTGAAAATTTGACATTTTCTCTAATCATCAACAGCATCAACCAGCCTAGTCTAGACCTGTAAATGATAATAATTTAGTAAATCCTTCTTTATCAAGGTGGACTTTCAACGGAAGAAAAATTATCCAAAAGAAATAACAACAAATAAAACAAAAATAATTTAGATACTCTTGCACCCTTGTTATGGGAGACCACTCCTTCCTGCATGGCATACTCCCGATTTAAATACAATACCTGGCTACTGCGTCAGGGAGATATCTCTTTGGCTCAGTGGTTAGGGTATTGGCTTTGCGTCCGGGAGTTCGAATCCCGCTCGGACCCTTATTTCTGCCATGCATTTATTCATTTGTTTCTTTGTTACGGACTTTGTTCGTAAGATGGGGGCTCATCCAGGATTGGCCATTGAGCCATTTATCCCATTTGTTGTCCAATAATCGGACTTCCTGCCTAATAAGGCTTTGAGTCATCAATAAATGATGACTTTAAGAGGGGGTGTGTTATGGGAGACCACTCCTTCCTGCATGGCATACTCCCGATTTAAATACAATACCTGGCTACTGCGTCAGGGAGATATCTCTTTGGCTCAGTGGTTAGGGTATTGGCTTTGCGTCCGGGAGTTCGGAGTTCGAATCCCGCTCCGATCCTTATTTCTGCCATGCATTTATTCATTTGTTTCTTTGTTACGGACTTTGTTCGTAAGACCCTTTCAACAAGCTGAAACTGAAAATCCCGATAGCTATAATTTTAAGCTTTGCACTATAGTACAAGATACTTTCCACCTTTATAGCCCAAACTTCTATGATCGTGTAGGTTTCTCACTTAATATATAAGCCATGCCCTGGTAAAGGGTGTCAAATAGATCTATAAGATATACCGCCTTCTAACGGATTTTTCCGAGTCCTTATGGATTGCCAACTCGCAGTCAATTCCAAGCATCCATACATAACTCTTTCACATTCATTAATAACACCTTACAACTTGCAGACACTCGTGAGGATCTGTGAAAGTAGGGACAAAATTTTTGACAGGCCAAAAATTTTCTTACAACTGTCAATGGATAAAATTTTCCATAATTAACTGGTAAATACCTTGTAGCAATCCATAAGCATCATTAACTGGTTGTAACCCTTGGTAAACTACTCCCAAAAATCCATAAATGTCTCATAAACAATTTCTTTTACAATTTGTTTTGGTTAGTTTCCGATTCTCTTACAGAACATTATGAGTGCTTTTGTGATCTTACCAATTCTAACTGCGTTGAAATGCTATCACCCGAGTACAAAATTGCCTTACGGATTGATAAGACTTAATTATGAGCAATTTATAGAAATGTTCAAGTACTATATGAATACATATATATACTTCATGATCAAGAAAAAGTATAAAATCATGCAAAATTGAAAAGTTCCTTTCAGTTGTTTTCAAGACGTTATAGAGGCCTGATCTCTTCTATAATTATACACTATTGATATCAGGGTTTTCATTTAAAGCCGATTGCCGATCAAAAACATTGGTTGAAATCGGCTTTTAATCGGTTGTTTTTGCTGAATCGATCGCTCTGTTTATACCGAAAATATTTCACGCATTGGTAACTGTACTGCGACACCGGTTCAATTTTACCGCGAAACCAGAAACAGTTGGTTTATGAATGTTATGCGGTCATTCATTGGATGCTTGCATACAATTATCCAATCATAGGCCTCGATACCTTGCTCCAATCTCCATTTGGTAATCATGGACGCCAAAGCAAAGAGAAAGAAGTCCGCAAATTGCTGTTTATTTGATTTTGGTTTTAAAAACACCAAATTAGACGATGACGCCGGTTAGTAAAGTTGACATAAAATTAACAATAAAGTTTAAAGTGCGTGACTCAGTTTTTTACAGACCGTTTTGCAATTTTAATCCCGAGAAGCGAGTTGATGTCGAACTATTGTACATCGACAATACATACTTTATGTTTCATATTATTTTTGTCTTCGGATATTTACCATACAAGAGGGCCAAGATGGCCCTGGATCGCTCACCTGAATTTTTGAGATGACCATAGTCTATTTTTTTTTTTTCTTTTCTAGCGTTGAAACATTGGAACCAAATTTATAATTTTGCAAAGCAATTTTCAAAAGGTCACCTGTAAAATTAATTTCGAAATCTGACCATCAGTTTCAAAGAGAAGAATTTTTAAGAATTCTTCATTTCTGTATAAGAGCAAGTAACCCCCATCCACGAGAGCCATGTTTCTTGATGGATCAAAATTTACAAACAAGTTTTGAAAAGGGTCACCCAAGGAACATCTCTCTGAAATTATTTCAAAATCTGACCAGGGGTTTCAGAGAAAGAGAATTTTAAAGAATTTCATCATGTCCGTATAGTGCAAGTAGCCCCCATTCACAAGAGCCATGTTTCTTGACGGTTCAAAATTATATGTACAGCTTTTGGAAAGGGTCACCCAAGGAACATCTCTGTCAGATTATTTTAAAATCTGACCACGGGTTTCAGAGAAGAAGAATTTTCAAGAATTTCTTCATTTCCATCTAGTGCAAGTAGCCCCCATTCACTAGAGCCATGTTTCTTGGCCAATCAAAATTTCGCGAACAATTTTAGAAAAGGGTCACCCAAGGAATATCTCTGTGAAATTATTTCAAAATCTGGCCAGCGGTTTCAGAGAAGAAGAATTTTTAAGAATTTCTTCATTTCTGTATAGTGCAAGAAGCCCCCATTCACCAGAGCCATGTTTCTTGACGGATCAAATTTTCGCGAACAATTTTTGAAAAGGGTCACCCAAGGAACATCTGTGTGAAATTATTTTAAAATCTGGCCAGCGGTTTCAGAGAGGAAGAATTTTTAAGAATTTCTTCATTTCTGTATAGTGCAAGTAGCTCCCATTCACCAGAGCCATGTTTCTCGACCAATCAAAATTTCGCAAACAATTTTTGAAAAGGGTCACCCAATGAACATCTCTGTGAAATTATTTCAAAATCTGACCAGCGGTTTCAGAGAAGAAGATTTTTTAAGAATTCCTTCATTGCTGTACAGTGCAAGAAGCCCCCATTCACCAGAGCCACATTTTTTGACCAATCAAAATTTCACGAACAATTTTTGAAAAGGGTCACCCAAGGAACATATCTGTGAAATTATTTCAAAATCCGACCAGCGGTTTCAGAGGAGAAGATTTTTAAAGAATTCCTTCATTTCTGTATAGTGCAAGAAGCCCCCATTCACCAGAGCCACATTTTTTGACGAATCAAAATTTCACGAACAAATTTTGAAAAGGGTCACCCAAGGAACATATCTGTGAAATTATTTTAAAATCCAACCAGCCGTTTCAGAGGAGAAGATTTTTAAAGAATTTGCTAAAAAATTCCATTTGGTTGCCATGGCAACCAGAGTTTTTGATGGAATCAAATTCTGTGAACAATTTTTAAAGAGGACCTCCCAAGGAACATTCCTGCCAAGTTTGGTCCAAATCCGCCCAGCGGTTTAGGAGGAGTTGATGTTTAAAGAATTGTTGACGACGCACGACGGACGATGGACGACGGACACCGGGTGATCCTAAAAGCTCCCCTTGAGCACGTTGTGCTCAGGTGAGCTAAAAAGCGAATGCATTGATCTGAGATATATGAAAGATTATTTAATTTGTTAAATGTTTTAAGGTGAATTGGGTCAAATTTAAGATTTAGAAAGTAAATTTAAATAATAAAAATGAAATGTCCTATCTCCTTTGCTCTTTGTAAAAAAAATCAAATAGGTATATGTATGTCTTACTCTTAACTGGCTGTGAAGTAAGACATGTTAACATTTGTTTTCATATTTTATATGTGTATTTTTCTCAAAACAGTATTTGGACCTCACTTACATACTGTATATGTACAAGTGAGATCCAAATAATGTTTTAAGAGCAAACTCATGACATAATGATAGAGAAAAAAAAACCAGATTTACCATCAAGGAGACCTCACAAAATAGGTTTAAAAAAAGCTCAGAATCGTTTTCAGCCCCCCTGGTCCCCCTACCAGGGCGTTGCCCTGGACCCACAAGGGGGCCTAGGTGGCCCCCTTGACCCCCTGCCTGTTGTTTTGGTCAATCCATCTGTTGTTTCATTTCAAAATGAAAACCCTGTTGATATACAATGCTGATGTAATTGCTGTTTGTGTCTCTCATATGTTGTCGTGCTGGGTATAGGCTGTTGAATGATGATGATACATAGAGAATTGCATGCTTTTTGCACAAAAAAAAAAAAGGACTCATAAATAGTTCTAACATACTTGCAACTATTCGTAACAAAATGTTAATCATAACCATCCGTAATATAGTCATTAACAATCCCATAGGATTGTAGGTGTTGAAAATTTTTGCAGATGTATTAAACCCCCTCCAGGGTTCATATGGGCAAGTGCTGACTAAATTCAAGGACTTTTTCAGGACTTTTCAAGTACATAAAACTCAATTTCAAGGACCTTTTTTAAAAATATAATACCTACCTTTTTTAAGCCAAAGACAGGTTTTCTCTAATTTTCTTAAACACAATGAGATTAGGAACGGTCAGTTCTGCCCCTGACGGCAACGCTGTAGTTGTACTTTTCTTTTTTACACTTGGACTCGTTTTTATGACTGAACATTTTACAAAATAGTCTGAAAACATTCCACTCATGGACTTTCCACCTTCTTAATGCAACTCGCTTTTGGAATGAGACCAGGGCGCGCTTTCACCCTTGCAAGCAATATCGATCTCTTTTCTACAGCTACGACAGCTACAGGCTTTATATATCTATCGTTCCTTTCCTTGGCCCAAGGGTCTTTTCTGGACCAATCCCAACGGAAAACATATTTCCGTATTCCAATTTCTACAAATCCGGAATTAAAACGTAACAAAAGCACTAAACCTTGCAGACAATAACTTTACGAAACATGAATCCTTTGAAGGGAGATAGTGCTTACAATACTGCATAAACTAGACCCGGATCGATTACTATATAAAGCAGCGATAGCACCTAAAAGCAGGGAACCGGTGTATATACAGTTGTTTCATAACAAAATACTTTCGTACCTAATAAAACTGTCTTACACATTCTCATACTCGGAAGCGGCATAGATGTATTGGACCCTATTTGTTGATGTAATTTTCTTGTTTTGTCATTGCTAAAGCAATTCTTATAAGTATTTACTAATCGTCATGTAAAAAGCCTGAAATCTAAGTACTTTTCATGGCTAGATATAAATTTTCCAGTACTTTTCAAGACAAAACTCTGTTTCAAGGACTTTTCAAGACTACCCCCATTCTCATGCACTTTTCAAGCCTGTGGGAACCTTGCCCCTCTTAACAGAGCACAGCTCATATCTTTTCCCTTTAGACAGTTCAGGAAGAAATTTCCAGTTCTTGATAGCAGAAGGATGTTACAGGGTATGTCACAATTTATGGTTATTGCATCCATTAATCTTTTTTAACCCTTTCCCAAACGACAAACTTTTGGACTAGACCAAATTGAAAGCATTTGCAGACAACAATTCAACTCTTGCTGAAAAGATAATTTCTGTCTATGATAGGGTAGAAAACATTGTTGGAAAAGGAGAAAATGCTGGTTACCAGCATTTTCTCCTTTTCCCACAATATTTTCAAAAGGCTACTATTCCAGACCCGTAAAAACCAGGGATTGTTTGGGAAAGGGTTAAAGAAATGAAGCACTTACCTGCTAAGTGTTATTTGAAAAATTTTGTAGTTGGCTATGAAAGATGCTAATCTTGTTAGAGACTGCTTCCCTGATCCACCAACACCAACAAGTAATGCGTTTCCTCTTGGTGTTCTGATGATGCGGGAAATCTAGTATAATACCATCAAGAGTAAATTAGTCAATAATTTTTTAGATGAAAAGTTGCCAGCACTTATTACACACCAAAGTAAGAAAATATGATAAAAAAATAGAAACAAATTTTAACTGTAACAAGGTCAATTGAATTGAATTCAATTCTAATCTATGTACTAAAAGAACATTTACTGTAGATATAGAGCAAATAATAAATGAATATGGTAAGGCAGAGAAAACACCAAATCAATTTCGTATTACGAGGTTATCTTTCATACTTGGGCACAAGGGTAAATTTGAATGGACAAGTACACTACAGAACCAGGTCATATCCCTGACAAGCAATAATCATGTCCAAAACATAAGCTGGTTCTACAGGAATCAAAGTGAATTCAGCATTGTGCCCAAGCATGTGTAGGAATTAACATCTTTATTTCAATCTGATGATTGGAACAAAACAACAATGTTGAGACCTATTTCATTTGAATTTACATGTTCAAACAGAAAAAAAAAAACATGAACTACCAGTCATCGGAGAGCACAGCTCCCAGAATAAGTTTCTAGTTGGGGATAGCAATCATTACATTTTAGTCTGGAAAATAGGGTATCTACACAGCTTTAACATGAAAAGTTCAAAATCAGTAACCTTGATTTTATAGGCATGAGCATGGTTAGGGTATTGCTCTTGAAACTTTATCTGGCTGTCAATCAATAATAGTTTGGAAAATATGAGCCACTAGCATGGTTGGAGGTATAGAGGAGCCTAACCATATTTTTATTCTGTTATACTACCAATTAAAGGGTGACCCAAAATGAGTGCAACCCATATCATAGGGAATAAAATCGTGAAAAGTAATCCAATTTGTTTTACGTCACAGATTCCACCAGAGAAGAGGATAACAACAAGAGAAAATAACAGCCAGTGCTAAAAATGTATTGCACAACTGAACGAAAATATTTTGTCTTGAGACCTATTTTGAGACAGAATCGTTCAAGTCGGCTGAAGGGAGTTTAACTTTAACGACTATCCTGATAAAAGTCAGATTTTGAGCCCATCAGTAAATCTGACTTTTATCAGGATAGTCATTAAAGTTAAACTCCCTTCAGAATCTTGCCTGCACTGACTTGAACGATTTTGTCTCAAAATAGGTCTCAACACAAAATGTTTTTTGTTCAGTTGTCCAAGGTAATTTTAATACTGGCAGTTATTTTCTCTAGTTGTTATCCTCTCCACTAGTGGAATCTGCAACATAAACGAATTGGATTAATTTTCACGATTTTATTAACCCATTACCACACGACAAAATTTTAGACTGGTTCAAATTGAAAGCATTTGCAGACGACAAAATAAAGGTGACTGAAAAATTGAAATTTGTTCTGGGAAGGGTAGAAAACACTGTTGGAAAAGGAGAAAATGCTGGTTACCAGCATTTTCTCCTTTTCCTACAGTGTTTTCAAAAGGCTTCTTTCTCAGGGGCGTCAAAAGTAGGGATTGTGTGGTAATGGGTTAACTAAGATATGGGTTGCACTCATTTTGGGTCACCCTGTATTACTCGATTTCATTGTATGATTAGAAAATTGAGATCTCTTTAAAAACTTAAATGTTGGTACTTTGATTTAAGTCTTTACCACACAACCCCCATTTTTTAAAACTCTGTGAAAGAAGCCTATAGAAAACATAATGGGAAAAGGAGAAAATGCTGGTAATTAGCATTTACTACTTTTCGCACAATTTTTTCTACCCTGTTGGAAACAAATTTCAATCTTTGAATTACATTCATTTTTTCTTATGCAAGTGCTTTCAATTTGGACCCATCTAAAATTTTTTTGTCTGGGAAACAGTTAAATGTGGTTGCAGACTCCATGAAATACCAATGCTGATGTCAATACTGACACAAAGGACAGTGCAATGGCTATAGGTGGATTTTGTCCAGGTACTCTGAAAAAGGTTTTAATTGCATAACTGTGATTCATATTAACATATTTTTGAAACTTCTTGATTAGACATCATTTTGCTTTTGTACACAGTATGTAACTTGAAAGCGTGACTACTCTTGTGCAAATACCAATATATGGGACTGCAGAGTTGGATATAGATATAAAAATTTTGTATTCAGGTGGTAGTATTAAATCAGTACTATTAGTCATAATAAGGAAGATGTAAAACATTGGAAATGATTACCTTCACAAGATGTACCATAGCATCCTTGAAGAACACAAGGTCCATAGAAGCACCCCTGACAGTTTCATTGTACTGTGTCATGAATCCTTTCAGTCTTCCATTAAGAAAATCAAGACTCTCGACCTTGAAGTAGAAATTTTATCAAAACCACAATTGAATATTTGCAGACCTGTTTACCTCATGCTTCACTTTTCAGTAGTTTGGACACCTTCTCTCAGTAGTTTTCGGCTGCCATCAGTAGTTTTTACTTCTGCCAGCATTCATTGTCAGCACGAAAACTTCATTACTGGGTTATGTACATGTATCAGTAGGCTTTTCAAGCGATCAATCACAGAAAAGTAAGGATAAAAGTGATGCTTTTGGGGTTTTTTTTTTCTCTCTTTTTTGTGAAGTGAAAGGCGGTTAAAAATGCAAGACCAGGGGTCTGAGGGCTGGCTAGGCCCCCACAAGTTGAAGACCTGTGTGTACTCCGAAATTGATTTTGAGTGTTCAGAAGTATATACAGTTGAATCTGAGTTAGCGGTCATACGTGCGTGGCGGCCAATCTGTGATTAACGGTCAGTTCAGGCCTGCCCGTGCAAATTAACTCTTTAAAAGTCCTTTAATTAACGGTAAAGTGTGATATGTGGTCAGCAGTCACATTTGAAGATCTTAATTGCACTTAAAGCATATCCAATAAAGTGGTCACGCGACCTGACTACTTGCTAGCAGGTAGTGTGAAAAAATAATTAATATGTCTGGCTCCATGTGCATACACCGCGACGCTATACCAATCAACATGTGTGATAAACAGTTGAACTTCAAAGTGTTGGTGTACACTTTGCATAAACGGTGTTATAGCGGGCTATTCTTTGCTATTCGATCGGCAGATAGACGCTGCTTCCCCACAATGCTTTACATTACTATTGAAAACAAGGTTACCAATTCCCAAAATGGCGCCGAGTACCATAATTCGTGTAAATTTTGGGACAGTAAAAGATATTTATTCTTTTTCGAGGCCCAATACTGTGGTCTGCAAGAAAAAATATGATCAAACAAGACAATCTGTCATACTGAAAGTCACTGGCTAACCCGTGGAATATTGCCGACGTTGAATGTCAGTGATGTCAGGGTAGCAGGTCGTCTATTTTTAGATTGATTGGAATCCCACCGATCAGTTTGAGCACAAGAGTTTAGAACTTCGCTTTTTCTCATCGTTTTCGTTGATTATTAACTTTTCACTCATTATTGTCTGCATCTTAGGATCGCGATGAATATGTTATTTTGCGTTTGTAGATAAAATTCACAACATAATTTACCTGCTTACATGTACGTGAGGTGAACAACATTAATTCCACTCTTACAGGTAGCCTACCTGCTCGGACCGTTTTCAAATTGATCGATTGACCTTGGGTAAAACTGTGTACTTTTATTTCTATTTATAAACAATGAACTCGATTAACCTAAAATACACACGTGTCAACTCTGTCAACTTTGGATGTACACATATATACACGTTATGGGTCTTGGATAACAAAGGAAATCTACTGATTACAATAAAAATGTATAGCAGAGAAAGACTGGAAGAGGTGAAAGTGCTCATGAGGAATGATTTCTATTTTCATTCCACAATGTTTTCAACAGTTATCATCGGCAGTGGAATTTAAAAAAAAAAATGGACTTGTCCGAATTGAAAGCTTTTGCAGACAACAATGTAAATCATAAATGTGATTGAAAATTTTAAATTTGTTGCGAAAGAATGGAAAATATTTTTGCTAATCTGATCTGTGTTAAGCAGCCAACTGTCGTATGCAGCCACTTTTGGCTTGTCCCTTGGTTGGCTGCTTAAGACAGTTTCGACTGTACATTAATTTGTCATCCTTGTTTTCTGCTGAAAATCCAAGTACAGCCTACATAAGAATCTGCATATATTTCGAAGTTAAGCATATCTACAGCTTTGTTCTGAAATGCTTTCAGTGCTGCATAAATATGCAATACTTGCATCAGTTAAAAACAAAGTAATCACTACAGAATAGCCATAAAGTTAACTTGTTGATACATGCAACAAATTATAGCAGGGCATGAAAACACAAAATTTCAGGAAAGGCAATCTTATTTTTTGTTTTAAAAACTAGAGCCTCAGCAAATGACAAAACTACCTTTGCTCAGATTCAAGCTTAGACACTTTCACTTTATGATCAAAGGGAATCTACAAGTGAAAGTCTCAATGCCCGAGTCTAAGTTTGACCAGTATAGTTAATATCAACACTGCTAGGACCATTAAATTGACTTGGGGTGTGGGATTTAGCACCTGGTGGTTCTAAGAAAAGAAAGTAATCAAACCCCCTAGCTACGCCAGATTATTGAGAATGACTAGTATTTTGAATATCAATTTTGACTTATGAATTCACACATAAAAACTTCAGCGAACAGTGTATGTATGCGTCTCCTTTTCCTGAAGGTTGTAAGAATGACCACAAGTCATGGTACGCAATTTTATATCTGTGATTGTTTGTTTTTTCTTCTTTTTTCCATCTTCACCGTCCGCTTCAGCTGCCGATCGTTTCGAAGCCATCACAGGGTTCTCACTAGGTACAGAATCCAAAGAGTCATTGACTCTTGGACCCAAATTTTCATAAGTCAAATTGGAATATCCAGGAATCAAATAGTGATATCCAAGGATCAAAATTATCATGGAGAAATAAGAGTGAAATAATAAAAACTTGCCATTTATATCCTTTGTTTATGGGAAGGAATCAGATAAGAAAATACCCTTATGCAGAGACTTGTTGGAATGAAGTGGACAGAAGAATTTTAAATTGCAGCTCTAGTATATGCATCATCTTGATAAATAAATAGACTTAAGTATCATTTTTGTATTGTTTACCAAACAACAAAAAAATTTGACTAGATTACAACTATGTTAGACATTTGAAGACAACAACTCAAATGTGGCTGGAACTATTTCATTTGTCTTTCTAGGCCTAGAACATTGTGGAAAAAGGGAGGGAGAATGAAAAGGTCCATTAAAAAAAATGTTATTTCCTGAGATTTCAGTCTTCTTTTCTTGTCTACTTACTTTTTCTTTCACAATTCTTTCAGCGCTAATAATTTAAGACAAGAAGGCATAACCTCTGTCTCAAATGCGCCCCCCCCAATCTATTAGTTGTTGTTTATTTTTATCTCAAAAAAAAAAAGTTTTCCAAATTTTTAAACAGAGATTTTTGCTTTCATCTATTGTTTCTTAAAGAAATAAGTATAAATTCACTATTTATATTTGTTACAAAAGATGAAAAGATAGTTTGAAGTGCCTCTGATTGGATGACGTCAAACTGATTTCTGTTGTGTCATGGGTTTTCACGTTTTTTCTAGCGATCTTTTTTTTTTTCAAATCACTTAATTCTTTTACAAGTATTAGTGCATCATTTGACATAAATTTGTTAATTCGGGTAGCAGTTAACTTGAAAACCTGTCATTTTACGTTAGATAATTGGATTAACACCTTTATTGTGTTTTCATGTAGCCTCGACTGTCTGTATTCCATGATGATAAAGAAACAACTTGATGAAATTAAGAATTAAGACCAAAAAATGAGCTAGAAATTACTTGCCTTCATAAAAAAATAATTTCTGGTCACTTTCATATGAAAAGAATAACTTGGAAAACTATTTTCATGTTCAAGCATAAATAAAGAACACACCATCAGCCTTCATGTGCAAACATGGTGTGACCTAATTCCGGTAGTTCGGTAGTATTTACAGCAGGAAGTTGATGATCTCAACACCAAGAAAAAATACGTAGATTTCTTAAACATGTGATGATTAGTTCGTTTATTTTCTGGTGTATTTGTCTTCTATTTGTCTGAAATTTCAGGGAAATGAAACATTCGAATATTGGTAAGGGTTACGAGCAGAAATACTGTGTGACGTCATCAAGATATGTGTTCAACGAGATGTACACAAAAATTACCGGTTCAAAGACACTCACGGAATAAGGACACTCGACGATATATAAATGACTCGCTACTCGCCAGCTTGATTACATGTGATAAACAGAGCTCTGTCTGTACAGAGTTGACACTGATCATGTTTATTATAGTCTACACTCCTGAAAGACACATCTGACATAATTTATATGACCCTTCGACTGGTAATCTCGTGCATCAGATTGACTCTTAGGCAGATATTTTTTAGCATCAGAAACAGGTCATTTCAGATTTCAAAGCGTTAAAATCAGGAGTCCCGTGTCAAACGAGAACCCTGCATCACCCAACATCCGGGTCTTGGTGACGCTTCTCCTTGTCATGGGTAGCTTTGCAAGCCCTCTGGTTTTTAATCGCGCATGCGTCTGACTGCCTACGATCTATATTTAAGTACCCACAAAACAGAAACTACCTAAAACCAATTTTGATGGGACGATCGGTAGTTTTCGATTTTCGAGCCATAGAGCGTAATTTTACAGCAAAATCCGTAGTAACTACGGCGAGTCCATAGGAGTAAACAGGTCTATATATGAGTTATAAAAGCAATGTTCTTTTTAACCTTTATCCTTCTTATTGACTAGTATAGAATTTTTATTTCTATACTGAAAGTCCAAATATTCATATTTCAAACGTTTGCTTTGAGGAATAATATCTCCTTCTCAGAAAGTGCAGATCCATGATCAGACTGTATGTTCTGTAGAGTCTGATCTTGATCTACACTAACCACTATAGGTCACTGAATCACCCTTAGCAGCCTAAGAGTTAATAATTAGCATAAAATATAAATATCTTGATTGTATTTTAATTCTTATTTTGATTGAGTTTTGGCCCAAATGTTTATAAAACTTTAAACAGTTAAAAGATGGGTATTTAGATTTTTTACATCACACCAAATTAAAAAATATACATGTACATGTATATACCACTGAAATTTATACAAAAAAACAATACAAATCATCAATGATTAAGAATCATAAATTAAACAAGAAAGTTTTATTGGTGGTATTCCCTTTAAAGGCTACGAAGCCTCTTAAGCTATTTTCAGATTTCCCACCAAAAATGAAACAAGAGGGCCAAGATGGCCCTGGATCGCTCACCTGGATTTTTGAGAGGACCATAGCCATTTTATTTTTGAGTTTTGAGGTATTGAAACACTGGAAACAAAATCATTATTTTGCCAAGGAATTTTCAAAAGGTCACCTGTTTCTTAATTTCCGTACAGTGCAAGTAGCCCCCATTCACCAAAGCCATGTTTATTGACCTATCAAAATTTCACAAACAAATTTTGAAAAGAGTCATTCAAGGAACATTTATGTGAAATTGTGTTAAAATCTAACCAACAGTTTCAGAGAAGAAGAATTTTCAAGAATTTTCAAGAAATTCTTCATGTCCGTACAGTGCAAGTAGCCCCCTTTCATCAGAGCCATGTTTCTTGACGAATCAAAATTTCACGAACAATTTTTGAAAAGGATCACCCAAGAAACATCTCTGTGAAATTATTTCAAAATCTGATCTGCCGTTTCAGAGAAGAAGAATTTTAAAGGATTTCTTCATAGACAATTCACCAAAGCCATGTTTCTTGATGGATCAAAATTTCACAAACATTTTTTAAAAAGGGTCATCCAAGGAACATTTCTGTTAAATTATTTCAAAATCTGACCAGCGGTTTCAGAGAAGAAGAATTTTTAAGAATTTCTTCATTTCCCTATAGTGCAAGTAGCCCCCATTCACCAGAGCTGTATTCTTGACGGATCAAAATTTCACGAACAATTTTCAGTAAGGGTCATTCAAGGAACATCTCTGTGATACTATTTCAAATTCTGACCAGCTGTTTCAGAGAAGAAGAATTTTTAAGAATTTCTTAATTTCCGTATACTGCAAGTAGCCCCTATTCACCAGAGCCACATTTTTTGACGGATCAAAAATTTACGAACAGTTTTTGAAAAGGGTCACCCAAGGAACAATTGTGTGAAATTATGGGGGCTACTTGCACTATATAGGGAAATGTTGAAATTCTTACAAAATTCTTCTACTATGAAACCGCCGGTCAGATTTTGAATTTATTTCACAGAGATGTTCTTTGGGTGACCATTTTCAAAAATTGAATTTCACCTGAATTTCTGAAAACCATTGCCCTTTCTTTTTATAATCTAATCAGCCATTTCAGAGAAGAAGAATCTTTAAGAATGTCTTCATATCTGTACAGTGTAAATAGCCCACAGCCATCAGAGCCATGTTTCTTGATGGATCAAAATTTCTCAAGCAGTTTTTGAAAAGGGTTACCAAAGGAACATTTACCGTGTTTTGATGTGTATAACCCTGACATTTTTTCAGCTCTGATTAATTTCAAACTGGGGACTGCGTGTTATACACTACAATAGGCAAAACCATATTTTTCCTCCTTCCTGAAAATCGGTCGTATATCGGAAAGGTTACCTGTTCAAAGTGGGGGGGGGGGGGGGATTAGGTACTAAATGGCCAAAGTTCTCTCGCCACAGCCTTAACTTTCGTCATCATCCCATTTCAACTTTTACCAATTTAAAAAAAAGAACATTATGTTTTAATTTTGTTAAAATGTATTTGTCCGTTCTTGTTTTTGTGGATTAGGTTTCGTATATTTCCCAATTCTATCGGCCATTTTGGCAATGGCGAACGCACCCCGGAATGATACATATTGATTTACCGTTATCGTCTGATTCGTCTCATATTTTTTTTCTTTGTTAATAGCTAAAATTGAACAAGTATAAAAGAGTAAAATAATGATTCAGAAAGGAATGAATGGTTTTAAAATATATATATATATTGGTATATATTTATCGCTACTTTTTACCAAAAACCGTGATTTACATCATATAGGTCGCTCTATGTTTATTTCACACCTGTCACATTTGTCGATCGAGGTGAGAAAATAGGAGATTAACTTGGATATGGTCGTCAGTTCAATGTGTGAATTTGCAACATGCCAATAGGCTAACATGTTTTTATAACTCCCGAGTACACTTCGAATCATTACCATTTCCACTTGATTAAAAATGGTTATTTCCCTTTGATAAACTGTCGCCATTTACAATTTTTCAAGACAGCGGCGTTAGCTTCACGTTACGATATTTTGGTCAATTTTTGATGCGTGTTGTACACCCAGACAACCTTTTTTCCTCGGATTTGATGCTGAAACAGGCCTGCGTGTTATGCATGCCTGCGTGGTATACACGGCGTTTTACGGTATGTGAGATTACTTCAAAATCTGATCAGCCGTTTCAGAGAAGAATGTTATAGAATTTCTTCATGCCAATATAGTGCAAAAAGCTCCCATTCACCAGAGCCATGTTTCTTGATGGATCAAACTTTTGCAAACAATTTTTGAAAAGGGTCGTCCAGGGAACATTTCTGTGAAATTATTTCATAATCAGACCAGGGGTTTCAGAGAAGAAGAATTTCTTCATTCCCCTTTTATGCAAGTAGCCCCCATTCACAAGAGTCGTGTTTCTTGACAGATCAAAATTTCGCGAACAATTTTTGAAAAGGGTCACCCAAAGAACATCTCTGTGAAATAAATTCAAAATCTGACCAGCGGTTTCATAGTAGGAGAATTTTGTAAGAATTTCAACATTTCCCTATATAGTGCAAGTAGCCCCCATTCACCAGAGCCGTGTTTCTTGACAGATCAAAATTAAGAATTTCTATATTTCCCTATATTGCAAATAGCCCCCATTCCTCAGAGCCTTGTACCTTGATGGATCAAAATTTTGCGAACAATTTTTGAAAAGGATCACCCAAAGAACATCTCTGAAATTATTTCAAAATCTGAACAGCGGTTTCAGAGAAGAAGATTTCTTAAGAATTCCTTCATTTCTGTATAGTGCAAGTAGCCCCCATTCACCAGAGCCACATTTTTTGACAGATCAAAATTTCACAAACAAGTTTTGAAAACGGTCACCCAAGGAACATATCTGTGAAATTATTTCAAAATCCAACCAGCAGTTTCAGAGAAGATTTTTAAAGATTTCCTTCATTTCTGTATAGAGCAAGTAGCCCCCATTCACCAGAGCCACATTTTTTGACGGATCAAAATTTAACGAACAGTTTTTGAAAAGGGTCACACAAGGAACATACCTTTGAAATTATTTCAAAATCCGACCAGCGGTTTCAGAGTAGAAGATTTTTAAAGAATTTGCTAAAAAATTCCATTTGGTTGCCATGGCAACCAGAGTTTTTGATAGAATCAAATTCTGTGAACAATTTTTAAAGAGTACCTCCAAAGGAACATTCCAGCCAAGTTTGGTCTAAATTGGCCCAGCGGTTTGGGAGGAGTTGATGTTTAAAGAATTGTTGACGACGCACGACAGACACCGGGTGATCCTACAAGCTCCCCTTGAGCATGTTGTGCTCAGGTGAGCTAAAAACAGAACATTTCCAAGTTTCTTCTGATCACTCAGGTTTAACCCTTTACTACACAATGACGACTTGACGATCCTGAGTTAGAAGCACTTTGAAAACATTGTGGGAAAAGGAGAAAATGCTGGTAACCAGCATTTTCTCCATTGCCCACATTGTTTAGATGGTATTTAGTTCATTAAATTAATTTAAAAAAAAAATGAATTGGAAAAGTAAAGAATCACCAGTTCATAAATTTTGGGTGTATCCAGCACTGCATCTTCCGGCTCGTCTCCTGTAAGCTCTGGAGCATCTCTCAAGAAATCCACAAAGAAAGATTCAGCAGGGAGAAGTGACAAATAATCTTCTCCTATGTTCTGTTTGCAGACATTGTCTATGGCATTTTCAAACCATTGTTTGTCATCTGCATTGGTAAACCTGCAAAATCACACCATCTATCAATAACCAACTAGAATGTAGATGTAAGAAATACATGGACATAAAGAAGCTTAACTCATTACCAAATGACAAAATTTTACCACTGTCCAAATCAAAAGCATTTGCAGACGACAAAATACAAGAGCCATCAGAGATGGGTTATGCTCCCCGAACAAGTGCTTGTCATAAAATATATGAAATTGATATAAACTTACTTCTTTTATCCTAAAAGGACCTATTCATGCTCCCCAAAAATTGAAGTGAAAAGGCAATTACTATCTTAGAGATAGCCAACACAAACTTGTAGAGGACAATAAGCCCACTAAGCCCCCTTTAAGCCCTCTTTTCCCATAAGGCAATATTGCATCATTGAAATAAATATAACTGGTGAGTGATTTGTGGCATTTTTTAATAATAATTCAAAATTCCATAAAATTTTGAGCAGTCTTGTAGTAAATATTACATAAAATGATTTTTTACATGGAGCCCCCTTTTTCCGTGACGCAGCCTAAAATTGAGAAACCGGAAGAGAGGTACCTGGGCAATGTTCCAACAAGTTCAGATTTGCAATTTCACAAAGTTTGATGGGGGTTTTGTCCTAGGGGGGTTTTATCCTATGGGGGTTTTGTCCTAGGGGGGTTCTGTCCATGGGGGTTTTATCCTAGGGCGGTTTTGTCCTAGGGGGGTTTTGTCCTACACTCCAAGATATAACCATGAAGTTTCCCGAAATTTTGACAGAAACTGAACGAGATATTAGTAAAAATTGCAATTTTGCATTAAGGCCTCTTTTTCCTTGGTATTTTACAAGAAACCTCCGTTTTCCATGACAGAGGGTCAAATTGAAAATTACATAGATAAAGGAACAAGAGCACATGGTGAAACTTTGAAAAAACAATATAACCATGAAGTTTAATGAAATTTTGACCAAAACTGAATGAGACATTAGTAAAAATTGGAATTTTGTAAGAAACCCCCTTTTTCCGTGACAGAACGTCAAGTTTAAAAATGCCTATATTATAAATAGCAAGGGCACATGCTAAATCCTTCCATAAACAATATAACCATGAAGTTTCATGAAATTTTGACAAAACTGAATGAGATATTAGTAAAAGATGCAATTTTGCATTAAGCCCCTTTTTTCCATGACACGGGGTCAAATGGAAAAAAAGGGGGAAAGACATGTCGGCACCTAAACCTAAGGAGTTCAAATATGAAGTTTTATCCAATTTGGTCCATGGGTTGTGGAGAAATGGCTTCGGATGGACGGACGGATGGAAGGACAGACGAAGCAGCGACTATATGCTCGCCCTTCGGGGAGCATAAAAAAGTGACTGAAAAATTGAAATTTGTCTTGTGAAGGGTGGAAAACAATAAGGGAAAAGGAGAAAATGCTGGTTACTGGCATTTTCTCCTTTTCCCACAATGTTTTCAAAAGGATTCTTTCTCAGGGGCTTCACAATGCTGTCCTGGGGTGTGCAGTAAAAAAGCCAGAGGTAAAAAAGCCATAGGTAAAAAGGCCATAGGTAAAAAAGCCAGAAGTAAAACGGTAAAAAGGCAATAGGTAATAAGGCCATAGGTAAAAAAGCCAGAGCTAATTTAATATATATGGTTTATTAAGAAAAAAAAGAGAGCTAATTTAGTAGTATATGATGTAGAGAAAACTTTTTGTTTCAGAAAATCTTTAGAAGCATTTTGGGAAAAGGAGAAGCCAATTTTTCCTTTTCACACAATATTTTATATCCAATATTAATGTGTTGTATGCAGATTATTTCAATATGTAAGAGTCTGAAATTAGTTGTTTGATAAGGGGAACTTCTCCAGTCTTCAGCTACTGACTTTTGAAAACATTTAAGGAAAAGGAGAAACTGCCAATAACGAACAAATTTTCCTTTTCGCACATTTCCCTATATTGATTTGTTGTATGCAGATTTTTTCAATCGAGAGAGATTAGTATAAGTTGTAAGAACTTGTTTCTCAATCGATGTAAAATAAATATGTTTAAACTAAGATTTTTTCAATATTTAACCCTTTTTCAAATTCCCATACAACGCACTTTAAGACGGGCCTCCTTTTACTTTTCTTGCTCATGACAAACAATTTCTCCTTTTCCAACAATGTTTTATATCCTATCTTGATGTGTTTTATGCATGCTCTTTCAATATGAAAGAGTCTAAAATTAGTTCTTTGATAAGTGACACTTTCGCAGTTGCAGGTGATGACTTTAGAAAACATTTTGGGAAAAAGGGGAAACTGCTCAAAGGAAGCGATTTCCAACAATGTTTGCAATCATTGCAAACCATTATCTTATACTTCAAAGTTTCCTTGGAACAAACTTTCAATATAAAAAACGAACTAATTACAAACATGTGCAAACTGTGATTTCACAAGTCCAAGTTTTAATCATAATTATGTAATTGGTCGACAACAGTTTTTCAATATTTAACCCTCTTTCAAATTCCCTTGCAACGCAATTTAAGACAGGCCTCCTTTTACTTTTCTTGCTCATAACAGACAATTTCTCCTTTTCCAACAATGTTTTATATCCTATCTTGATGTGTTTTATGCATGCTCTTTCAATATGAAAGAGTCTAAAATTAGTTGATTGATAAGTGACACTTTGGCAGTTGCAGGTGATGACTTTAGAAAACATTTCCGGAAAAAGGGGAAACTGCTCAAAGGAAGCAATTTCCCATGATGTTTGCAATCATTACAAACCATTATCTTATACTTCAAAGTTTCAATGGAACAAACTTTCAATACAAAAATTCTTGTTGTATTTCATGTTATTCTTTTCATTTAAGAAAGTGTAATAACGGTTACAAAACATCTGCAAATGGCCGACATTCTGAATATGGAGTTTGTTAACTCAGTGGGTGTTTTGCAGCATTGATGCGTTAGTTTAGTTCACTGGTTGCCTATTTTCAACTATTGGATGGTTACGCGAGATTTCGGGTACCAGGCTGTACATCCACCACCATGAGCACTGATAATAAACTGGTAATTTTAGGGCAGGAAAATTGGCGAAAAGATGACTACATGTACTTAAATCTTGTCTTGGTATAACTCGGGAAAAAAAAACATACATAGACGTTCTATGATCAGACTACACATTCTGTGCAGTCTGATCTTTATCTACGCTCCCCGAGAGCAACTGCAGACGAATTCGGCGCTTTACCTGTTACAAGAAAGACCGATCGAAATAACCTATCACCGATCAGATAATTACACACTGGGAAAAAAAAAACTTTACTGTTAGTGTCTCGTTGATAATCCAATTTGTGACAAACAATTTGACTACAGGCGTGAAAGTAAGGTGTGCCGAATGTAAACTGTGAAAAACACAGAAAACCATTTCTTACTTAGGCCTGCTTTGATGCGTTAAAATAGAATCGTCTGCGCAGCAATCAGTCTATGACGTCACACAAAATTTACCCACCCATTCAGCTTAACAGGTGGCGAGTCGGGGTTTATACAGGTGCACAGTACACGATCATGTTGTGTAAGAATGTACATGTACACATGGAGTAAATGTTAGACAACTGGAAACTGGAGATATGCGCCGAAACCTGTGTTGACAAAAAGTTTGTGTTGAATTTTATGTCAAACGAAGCATCAGCCAGGATTGTTTCTGGTGCTTTGTGCGCTTGATAGGTAAATAAAGTAAGCAAACAAATGATTTTTTTAAACTTGTTTAGTTTGAAATACACATATTTAGAAAATTATGAACATTAATCAAATGATCGGGATGCAAGAGCTGAACGTCTGTCATTAGAATGAAACGATCGTCTGCATCTCTGGTTTGACTTCCGGTCTGAAAAGAGCCATCGGATTATCGGGCCGACCGCTTATTCGCAATATTTTCTCTGACAAATAGGACTTGCAAATAAGCGGAATATGCTGTATCTTATTTAAATTTGTAACTCAAGTTTGTTGATAGTTTCTATTGATATATTAACACCTATACAGACTTGAGTAAGACAGTTGTTGAGAAGGGATTAAGACACCTGGTAAACGGTCAAAAGCCCCTCCGGTCATTATCCCCTACCCCCAAAACAGGTAGGGCGGTCAAAAGCCCCTTTGCGATTTTGCAAGGGCGGTCATTATCCCCTTCATAAAATTTTAAAGGCGGTCAAAAGCCCCCTTGCGATTTCGCAAAGGCGGTCATTATCCCCTTCATCAATTTTGAAGGCGGCCAAAACTCCCTTCATTAGTAGCAGACAATAGTCCATATGAATGGTAACCATGCCGACATGATCCCCTCCGTAAACTTGAAGTCTGATTATCGCTTTAAAAGCTCTATACAAATTCTGAAAGTGTGAAATTGTCCGACGTGGATCCGATAATTGTTGATTGACTGTATGTTGTTTAACGCCATTTTCAACAGTATTTGACTTATATCGCAGAGGCCAGTGTACCTATCAGTGCTTTCCCAGGTTACTTTTTTATCCATTAATCCTCAATTTTTTCCCAATCCACTGGCTGCTTTCTCACATAACAATTTGAGTGCCAATGGTCAGCAGTGACAGGTATGAATCCTATCATCAATCCTCAGAAAGGAAATGTCATCGAACAGGCGACACCCAGCGGCTCGCAAAAACGGGTCGACATGTTCCAAAGGCATTTTATCAATTATGGTTCTTGGAATTAGGACTCGAGTCCTACACTTTACCACGTTGGGAACAGTGTAGATCAAGATCAGACTGCGCAGACCACATGGTCTGATCTTGATCTACATATGAAGCTATTCCTAGTCAGCTTCTTTGAAGTCCCTTAGAAATATTTCAAATGTGAACGCCTCGAGAAAGCAGGCTTTTTCATTTTTTTACTGAAAATGCAATAATGCTAGGTACCAGAAGTTCCTCTTTTTCCCCACAATATTTTGATCCTTATCGTACAAAAATCACACATATCAAACACTAACAGCCACAGTGTCCTCTGCCAACACTTTAAAAATGGACACTTAGATAAAAGTTTGTTGTCTGGTGACGAGTTTTGGGCGAAAAATGGACTAAAATTATTCTTGTAATTGCATTAAATAAAAATTACTTTATTCTTCATTGAAAAATTTCCATTGAAAAAAAAAAAATTGAAATGAAACATACGTATTCAGAGTATCTCATGGGTCTTTTGTTTCTTTTCATCTTTATCGAACGAGTTGACCAAAATTATATGGAAATAGCCTTGGTATTTAATACCTGACTCGTACATTTTGGTTATTTATTTTCTTTATATTGGAAAAGGTGTTGTCTTTACATCTATTGAAATGATTGAGACAAACTGTGGACAGATTAAGATAATTATCTATATCATGATGCAGATTTATTACATGTTTACATGTTGAATGTATAAGACTGACAGTAAACAATTCTAATGTGTAAACCACCATCGAGCAAAGAAAAAAAGGGGGAGGGGGATAGGGATGCACGACACAGGTGAGATACTCTGACATGATTTCATTTCTTCGTTAAAAATCACAACGGAAAACGTTAACCTAATTTAAAGGGGCTTATGTCTGCCTTTCAGACTGGATGAAGGGGATAATGACCGCCCCTGCGAAATCGCGTAGTGGCTTTTGACCGCCTTTAAAATTTGATGAAGGGGATATTGACCGCCCTTGCAAAATCGTGAAGGGGCTTTTGACCGCCATACCTGTTTTGGGGGTAGGGGATAATGACCGGAGGGGCTTTTGACCGCCATTCAAGACACCTGATTTGCAAGTTTACACCTGTCATATTCACTAATGTTTAGTAGTTTATTTAAACATAAAAAAGCACTAAACAAGAAAAAAATATATATTAAAAAATTTAAATGAATTTATTATGAATGTATACAGAAAACAACGCAGTTTTGGTTAAAAAGCACAATTTTTAGAAAAAAAAACACCACATTTTTTATCATAAAGCACAATTTTAAGAAAAAATATTCTTATCAAATCAATTTAACTTTTACAAAAACATTATTTTTTACAACCCCCACAAGTATTTAAAGCAGTAAATTTTATTCAACTTCAACATGATTTTACAAAAAGAATTATTTTAAAACCATGGGGATTTTGTCCACTTTTCAGTTAAGGGTATGGGGGTTTTGTCCATGGGGGTTTTGTCCTAGGGGGGTTTTGTCCGTACCCCCTCTAATTAACCCTAAATAACAGCGAGGATGAAGCAGTTTCTTATTTATATATGGCACCTTTTGATAGCATAGAAAGCGTTGTGACAAAAGGTGAAATTGCTTGTCACGAGCAATTTCACCCTTTGCCGCAATGTTTTCCAAAGGCTCCTACAAGCAATGCGTAGAAATGAGTATCTATGGTGTAAAGGGTTAAGAGAGAAATGTTGAAGAGAAGTAGTATATGGGATAAAAACTGTAACATGGGTTTACTGTCACAAACAAACATTACAGTGTAAAGGGGTGAGAATGCCAATGTTATGTAACCATTTCCAGTATTGTTTCAACTGGTTGGTGATGGATTAACATTTATGACCATGACTAGGGGTAGCCAGATACTGACTTCACCCTTTATCATAGAAACCCTAGATCTAGTTTCCAATACATGGATCCGTGGAAATCGATATTTGACCAATCAGGACATCGCATGTATTCTACCCGATGTCCTACCTTGGTTTCTGCTATTTCGGCTCACAAATAAACGACTGTTAACGTTAGAAGAATGCAATTCTCTTTATTTATGTTGTGTTTTTGACGTTTGATTTTTAAATAAAACTTACAAAATGTGCTTTGCGAACGTGTACCGATGACGTGAGATCACGCAGAGGCTATAGAAAAGTTTAAATTGTGATGATTACTGAAAATTTGAACTTGTGCAAAGAGCTAATCAGCGCTGGATAATAGATTAATTTAAAGTATCCTGTAATTTTTCCTCTCTGAAAGAGAAAACTGGAAAACAAAGGTAAAAGCAGACCTATATGAAGTATTAATAAAAAGAAAATACTTTTACTTGAATATTAACCTTGTTCAATAACCTATGCACATCCAAAAAGTGGCCGCGTTACTTGTCACAAATGTTTCAATTTGACATTAATTTTAACCAATGGTGCATGAAGAATATGCTGAATGTGTACTGGGATCGTATATACGATCTCTGATGTGTAGATATAGATCAGATTGCAAATTACATGATGTTAATTATTCTTGGATTTAAAGTACCTGCTGATTACAATAAGCACTTTGACGTGTAGTTCTTCCTCACTAGGAGTATATTTCAATTTTAAAAAAAGTCTAACTTCTGATCTGGTGGAACATGGACATTTTTCTCTTGACTTACCTGTTTTAACCGTTTACCACATAACGGGTCTTAACAACCCGTAGAAAGCTTTTAAAAGCATTGCGGAGAAAGGAGAAAATGCTTGTAACATTCATTTTATCCTTTTCTCACTAGGTTTTGCGCTCTTTCAAAAACAAATTTCAATTTTTGAATCATTTATTTTGTTGTCTGCAAATATTTGAATTTGGATTGCTCTAAAAAATTTGTCATTTGGTGACGGGTTTAAATGGATTAGCACATCTGCACATTAGCACAAAGGGTGTGTTGGTAAACTGTTAATTTGATAAGAAGTGTGTTTGATTGCAACACAATTTAACGCTCCAATCAACTTGACCACCCGTTGTCATCAGTATATCATATACTACCGTCAATGATATTAACAACTTCCTTAATTGACAACACACTAAACGCATTTTATAATCCATCAGACAACCCTTTTCCCCTTAACCTGATATGAAAATTTTTCATTAACTTAAACCTCTCTGTACATTCAGACATTCTATAAACTTTTCGAAAGGTTTGTAATTCAGTGTTATTTAATTTAATTTGATGCTGAGATGACTTTACTAGCCCAACGAAAGCAATAAATATCGTTAATTCTATTATTCTGTGGCAAAACGGAGATTTGTTGATGTTTTTTATATGTTCAAATTTTTGTTTAAAACATGTAAATCTGTTACATTGTACTTCGCCCCCGTAATTCGCCCTTTTAATACATTTCCGTATGTAAATTAGTAAAGCATCTTTAAATTTCTTACTGAGAATTTATCATCGATAGAAATATATGATTAAAATACTTTTTCCGGAATTTTATTGTGAGAAACAGTCATGAAAGCACGATTTAAGTAGCCTATCTGCTATACTGTATATGTATTGACTACGTTTGTTTGTGAGACCTTGGCAACAGTAACTAAGGTAGTCGGTTTATCTTTTCGCCACGGATCCATGTATATCCAAAGAAAGAGTGTTTGAAAAACAAAGAGTGTTTGAAAAACAGTGTGGGAAGAAAATGATGTTTACTGTTTAAAGGGCAAATCCTAAAATATTTTGACCATACTGTTTTTTTTTTGCTCAAATCAGCTGCAAATGTTTTTGGTTCACAATTCTTTTGTTGTCTGCAAATGCTTTCAATTTGGACTAGTCTAAGATTTTTGTGTTAAGTGAACAACCCTGAGATAGAAGCCTTTTGAAAACATTGTGAAAAAGGAAGAAAAAGCTGAAACACTTGAAAGTTGACATCATTTGAACAATCCAGACTTTGTTACTTGCCAAATTTATGTTATGAATTTGGATGAATACGATTTGTTGTTGCCTTTGAAAAAATTGTAAGGAAAAGAGAAAATGCTAAGATTTTCTCCTTTTCCCATAAAGTTTTCCATCCTTTCCAAATAAACTTTCATTACAATTTTTTGATTACCCTTTTTAGCTCACCTGAGCACAACGTGCTCAAGGGGAGCTTTTAGGATCGCCCGGTGTCCGTCATGCGTCAGTGCGTCGTCAACAATTATTTAAACATCAACTCCTCCTAGACCACTAGGAGGATTTGGACCTAACTTGGCTGGAATGTTCCTTGGGAGGTCCTCTTTAAAATTTTTCACAGAATTTGATTCCGTCAAAAACTCTGGTTGCCATGGCAACGAAATAGAATTTTTTAGGAAATTCTTTAAAAATCTTCTTCTCAGAAACCGCTGGCCAGATTTTAAAATAATTTCACAGAGATGTTCCTTGGGTGACCCTTTTCAAAAATTGTTCGCGAAATTTTGATCCGTCAAGAAACATGGCTCTGGTGAATGGGGGCTTCTTGCACTATACAGAAATGATGAAATTCTTAAAAATTCTTCTTCTCTGGGGGTTTCTTGCACTATACAGAAATGAAGAAATTCTTAAAAATTCTTCTTCTCAGAAACCGCTGGCCAGATTTTAAAATAATTTCACAGAAATGTTCCTTGGGTGACCCTTTTCAAAAATTGTTCGCCAAATTTTGATTCGTCAAGAAACATGGCTCTGGTGAATGGGGGCTACTTGCACTATAGGGAAATGAAGAAATTCTTAAGTCTTCTTCTCTCGAACGGCTGGTCAGATTTTAAAATAATTTCACAGAGATGTTCCTTGGGTGACCCTTTTCAAAACTTGTTTGCAAAATTTTGATTCATCAAGAAACATGGCTCTGGTGAATGGGGGCTACTTGCACTATAGGGCAATGAAGAAATTCTTTAAAATTCTTCTTCTCTGAAATGGCTGGTCAGATTTTGGAAAATTTTCACAGAGATATTCCTTGGGTGACTTTTTTTCGAAAATTGTTCATGAAAGTTTGATTTGTCAAGAAACATTGCTCTGGTGAATGGGAGCTTCTTGCACTAAATGGAAATGAAGAAATTCTTGAAAATTCTTTTTCTCTGAAACGCTGGTCAGATTTGAAAATTGTTTCACGGAAATATTCCATGAATGGCCTTTTTCAAAATGTGTTCGCCAAATTTTTATAGGTCAAGAAACATGGCTCTAGTGAATGGGGGGCTACTTGCACTGTACGGAAATTAAGAAACTCCTAAAAATTCTTCTTTTTTGAAACTGCTGGTCAGATTTTGAGAGGACTTTTACATGTGAACCTTTTAAAAATTGCTTGCAAAATAATGATTTTGTTTCCAGTGTTTCAATACCTTCAAAAAAAAAAAAGGCTATGGTCCTCTCAAAAATTCAGGTGAGCGATCCAGGGCCATCTTGGCCCTCTTGTTTTTTGTCATCTGAAAATTTATGCTTTCAATTTGGACTGGTCTAAAATTTTGGCATTTGGTAAAGGGTCCATTTACCCTTTACCAAACAATCCCTGGTTTTTACAACCCCGAGATGGAAGCCTTTGTAAAACATTGTGGGAAAAGGAGAAAATGCTGGTAAACAACATTTTCTCCTTATCCTAAAATGTTTTCTATCCTGGTGGAAACAAATTTCAATGTTTTAGTTAGGTTTACTTTGTTGCCTGCAAGTGCTTTTAATTTGGACCAGTCTAAAATTTTGTCTCTTGGTAAAGGATTAAATGTTGAAAACATTTGGGGGAAAAAAGGGAGAAAACGGCACCAATTTCTCCTTTGTCCAGAATGTAGATCTAGAAAAGGATGAAATATTACGAAAAACAATTAAAGGAATTATTTACCTTATGGTTGATTTTCTTTTTAGCTCACCTGAGCACAACATGCTCAAGGGGAGCTTTTTGCATCACCCGGTTCCGTCGTGTGTCAGTGTGTCGTGCGTCGTCAACAATTCTTCAAACATCAACTCCTCCTAAACCGCTGGGCTAATTTGGCCCAAACTTGGCTGGAATGTTCCTTGGAAGGTCCTCTTTAAAGAATGCTCACAGAATTTGATTCCGTCAAAAACTCTGGTTGCCATGGCAACAAAATGGAATTTTTTAGGAAATTCTTTAAAAATCTTCTTCTCTAAAACCGCAGGCCAGATTTTAAAATAATTTCAGAGATGTTCCTTGAGTGACCCTTTTCAAAAATTGTTCGCGAAATTTTGATCTGTCAAGAAACATGGCTCTGGTGAATGGGGGTTTCTTGCACTATACAGAAATGAAGAAATTCTCAAAAATTCTTCTTCTCAGAAACCGCTGGCCAGATTTTAAAATAATTTCACAGAGATGTTCCTTGGGTGACCCTTTCCAAAAATTCTTCGCGAAATTTTGATCCATCAAGAAACATAGCTCTGGTGAATGGGGGCTTCTTGCACTATACAGAAAAAAAGAAGAAATTGTGATCTGTCAAGAAACATGGCTCTGGTGAATGGGGGCTTCTTGCACTATACAGAAATAAAGAAATTCTTAAAAATTCTACTTCTCAGAAACCGCTGGCCAGATTTTAAAATAATTTCACAGAAATGTTCCTTGGATGACCCTTTCCAAAAATTGTTCGCGAAATTTTGATCCATCAAGAAACATGGCTCTGGTGAATGGGGGCTTCTTGCACTATACAGAAATGAAGAAATTCTTTAAAAATCTTTTTCTCTGAAACCGCTGGTCAGATTTTGAAATAATGTTCCTTTGATGACCTTTTCCAAAAATTGTTTGTGAAATTTTGATAGGTCGAAAAACCTTGCTCTGGGGAATGGGGGCTACTTGTGCTATAGGGACATGAAGAAATTCTTAAAAATTCTTCTTCTCTCGAACGGCTGGTCAGATTTTGAAATAATTTCACAGAGATATTCCTTGGGTGACCCTTTTCAAAACCTGTTCGTGAAAGTTTTATTCATCAAGAAACATGGCTCTGGTGAATGGGGGCTACTTGCACTATAGGGCAATGAAGAAATTCTTAAAAGTTCTTCTCTGAAACGGCTTGTCAGATTTTGGAAAATTTTCACAGATATTCCTTAGGTGACCCTTTTCAAAAAAATCTTTGTGAAAGTTTGATTCGTCGAGAAACATTGCTCTGGTGAATGGGGGCTACTTGCACTACATGTATATGGAAATGAAGAAATTCTTGAAAATTCTTCTTCTCTGAAACTGTAGGTCAGATTTTGAAAGGACTTTTACAGGTGACCTTTTAAAAATTGCTTGTCAAAATGATGATTTTGTTTCCAGTGTTTCAATACCTTCAAAAAAAAAAAAGGCTATGGTCCTCTCAAAAATTCAGGTGAGCGATCCAGGGCCATTTTGGCCCTCTTGTTGGAAATAGCCATTACAGAATGTACGTCTTTTGGTTTATGGCCCATCTCCTTTCTACTCAGAGTTTCGAACAATGTCGGCACAGCATCAGGTTTTAACCGCAGCCTAAAATTCCCATAACCAACTTTTTTTGCAAGTTTTGGACTTATTAAGAACTGACTGTCCTTGAAGTGTTTCAGACACAATTTGGAATGAACCGATGGCACAAAATCCGTCGTTACTGTCCGGCCCCGGTTTAAACGTTGAATCCTCCTTTTTAATTCCTTCGGAAATTTGAACAGACTAATTCTATGTGTTCCCGATTCGACATTAAAGCCATAGGCTGCACAAGTTACCATTTTTTCGACTGAATTCTTTGTTAATACTCAGATATCTGTGTATAATCATCAGCGTTCCTACTAATTTTTACTGACTGTAAACACAGGCTTACGTGACTATGACGTCACACAGATACTGGAGATAAGTGAATCAGGGGAATTAAGCCATGTACCATTTTTGGGGCTGTATATCAACATGACAATTCGAGCGTGATTTATGGCATGTCACAGGGTGGTATTTATGAAAACTGAATGGCGGTCAAAAGCCCCTCTGGTCATTATCCCCTACCCCCAAGATAGGTATGGCGGTAAAAAGCCCCTTCACGACTTTGTAAGGGCGAACAATATCCCCTTTATCAAATTTTAAAGGCGGTCAAAAGCCCCTACGCGATTTCGCATGGGTGGTCATTATCCCCTTCATCCAGTCTTAAAGGCTGACATAAGCCCCTTTAAATAGGCTAGCTGTTTCCGTTGTGATTTTTAACGAAGAAATGAAATCATGTCAGAGTGTCTTACCTGTGTCGTGCATCCCTATCCCCATCCCCCTTTTTTTCTTTGCTCGATGGCGATTTACACATTAAAATTGTTTCCTGCCGGATATCTACATATTCATAGCATTATGACTAATACAACATATACACAAAGTATGTAGGACATGAAACATTTGAAAGGGAGAAAAATAGGAGAAATAAATGTTAACAGAAAAGGGATATGTTGCTAACTATTTCTGAATAAAGCGCAGGTAGGTAGCACTGGGGCTATCTGCATGTACATGCATGTGTGCACTGATCACAGTCCACACTCCCATCTACTTCCGAATAATGGGCAGGGAGATAGTACTGGGATCAATTCTGCATGTACATGCATACCGATCACAGCCCACACTTCCAGCCAAAGAACAAAAGGTATGGAGGGTTTCGGATTTATGGTAAGTAGGGTACGGTATCAGACATTTCTTGAAAGTATGGTAAAGTATCAGACATTTCAGATTTTTTAAAATTAAGGTAAAATGACAAAAATTTGGTTATTTAAATACAATAATATAATAGTATGTACAGCAAAGTACTCTGACGAGAAAGTTTAACAAGTTCAAACTAGAAGTAGTTTGAGTTTGCAGACGACAAGTTAACCATCACTCAAAATCTTAGACTGAACTTTGGAAGGATAGAGAAACATAGTGAGAGAAGGACAGTCTGCTGTAAGTCAGCATTTTCCCCTTCTCTAACAATGCTTCAAACATTCTTTTCATTGAAAAAGGTTAAAAATACTCAAGCTGAAGGCATTTTTTGCAGTCGACAGGTTAAAAATGTTTAAATTGAAAACAATTTACAGCCGACAAAATAGCTGTGACTCAAAAACTTTAGATTCTCTTCCGAAAAGGAAGGAAACATTGTGGGAGAAGGGAAATATATTAATAACTAGCAATTTTCCTTCCATCACAATGGTTTAAATGCTTCAAACATTCTTTTCATTGAAAAAGGTTAACAAGAGGGCCAAGATGGCCCTGGATCGCTCACCTGAGTTTTGAGATGACCATAGCCTATATTTTTTTTTTTGAGGTATTGAAACATTGGAACCAAATTTATAATTTTGCAAAGCAATTTTCAAAAGGTCACCTGTAAAATTCATTTCAGAAATCTGACCATCAGTTTCAAAAAGAAGAATTTTTAAGAATTCTTCATTTCTGTATAAGAGCAAGTATTCCCCCATCCACGAGAGCCATGCTTCTTGATGGATCAAAATTTACAAACAAGTTTTGAAAAGGGTCACCCAAGGAACATTTCCGAATATTTCTTTTAAAATCTGACCAGGGGTTTCAGAGAAAGAGAATTTTCAAGAATATCATCATGTCCATATAGTGCAAGTAGCTCCCATTCACAAGAGCAAGGATCACCCAAGGAACATTTCTGTCAAATTATTTTAAAATCTGACTAGGGGTTTCAGAGAAAAAGAATTTTCAAGAATTTCTTCATTTCCATATAGTGCAAGTAGCCCCCATTCACCAGAGCCATGTTTCTTCATGGATCAAAATTTTGTGAACAGTTTTTGAAAAGGGTCACCCAAGGATCATCACTGTAAAATCATTTTAAAATCTGTCCAACCGTTTCAGAGAAGAAGAATTTTTAAAAATTTCTTTATTTCCCTATAGTGCAAGTAGCCCCCATTCACCAGAGCCATGTTTCTTGACGGATTAAAATTTTGTGAACACTTTTTGAAAAGGGTCACCCAAGGAATATCCCAGAAAAATTATTTCAAAATCTGACCAGTGGTTTCAGAGAAGAAAAAATTTTAAGAATTTCCTCATTTCCCAATAGTGCAAGAAGCCCCCATTCACCAGAGCCATGTTTCTTGACAGATCAAAATTTCGCGAACAATTTTTGAAAAGGGTCACCCAAAGAACATCTCTGTGAAATTATTTCAAAATCTGACCAGCGGTTTCGGAGAAGATTTTTTAAGAATTCCTTCATTTCTATATAGTGCAAGTAGCCCCCGTTCACCAGAGCCACATTTTTTGACGGATCAAAATTTCACGAACAATTTTTGAAAAGGGTCACCCAAGGAACATATCTGTGAAATTATTTCAAAATCCAACCAGCAGTTTCTGAGGAGAAGATTTTTTAAGAATTCCTTCATTTCTGTATAGTGCAAGTACACCCCATTCACCAGAGCCACAATTTTTGACGGATCAAAATTTCATGAACAATTTTTGAAAAGGGTCACCCAAGGAACATATCTGTGAAATTATTTCAAAATCCAACCAGCAGTTTCTGAGGAGAAGATTTTTTAAGAATTCCTTCATTTCTGTATAGTGCAAGTAGCCCCCATTCACCAGAGCCACAATTTTTGACGGATCAAAATTTCATGAACAATTTTTGAAAAGGGTCACCCAAGGAACATATCTGTGAAATTATTTCAAAATCCGACCAGCGGTTTCAGAGGAGAAGATTTTTAAAGAATTTGCTAAAAAATTCCATTTCGTTGCCATGGCAACCAGAGTTTTTGACGGAATCAAATTCTGTGAACAATTTTTAAAGAAGGCCTCCCAAGGAAGATTCCTGCCAAGTTTGGTCCAAATTGGCCCAGCGGTTTAGGAGTTGATGTTTAAAGAATTGTTGACGACGCACGACAGACGACGCACGACGGACGACGGACACCCAGTGACCCTAAAAGCTCCCCTTGAGCACGTTGTGCTCAGGTGAGCTAAAAATGCTCAAGCTGAAGGCATTTTTGCAGTCATCAGGTTAAAAATGTTACGAAAACATTTTACAGCCGACAAAATAGCTGTGGCTCAAAAACTTCAGATTCTCTTCCGAAAAGGAAGGAAACATTATTGGAGAAAGCATTTTTGCAGTCAACAGGTTAAAAATGTTTAAATTGAAAACATTTTACTGCCAACAAAATAGCTGTGGCTCAAAAACTGTAGATTTTCTTCCGAAAAGGAAGGAAACATTGTGGGAGAAGGGAAATATATTAGTAACTAGCAATTTTCCTTCTATCACAATGGTTTTAAAATATACATTTAACATGTAAATGCGTCATAAATTTGCATCATAATAGGCAATTATCTCAATCCGTCCTCAGTTTGTCTCAATCATTTCAATAGATGTAAAGACAACGGTAACATCCCAGTTGGTCTACTCCCATTTCGTCTTCAAATTTGCGCAACAGTCCCATTTCATCTACAACTGTTTTGCCCAGTAGTCCCATTTCATCTACATTCTATTTTTTGAATTTTTTTCATGATGTTTTTCACTAATAAATTTTTTAATTTCAGTTATTACTCCCCAAAAAATGATTTAGATATTATCTTATTTCAATTTGTACTGCAAGTTTGTTGATAGTTTCTATTGATATATTAACACCTATGCAGACTTGGGCAAGACATGTGTTGAGCGGTGCGCGCTTTTTCTTTGATAAGTGACACTTTCGCAGTTGCAGGTGATGACTTTAGAAAACAATTTGGGAACAAGAGCGGCAAATTGTCGCAAGATACGACCGTCTTACCCCAAGTTGTAAAGCTGGGGCATGCACCAGACAAAATTCAAGTATGAAAAACAACAAAGGGCAATAACTCAAAAATTAAGCAAGCAAGAGTTGTGATTTTGGTGCACTGCACTCCCCCTTGATGAGATCTATTCACCCATGAAATTTCATAACCCTAGCTAGTATAGTTTTAGAGATATGCTTCGGACAAAAATCAAGTATGAAAAACGACAAAGGGCAATAACTAAAAAATTAACCAAGCAAGAGTTATGATTCCTGTGCACTGCACTCCGCCTCGGTGAGATCTATCCACCCATGAAATTTCATAACCCTAGCTAGTATAGTTTTGGAGATATTCACCGGACAAAATTCAAGTATAAAAAATGACAAAGGGCAATAACTGAAAAATTAAGAAAGCAAGAGTTATGATTCTTGTGCACTGCACTCCCCCTCAGTGAGATCTATCCACCCATGAAATTTCATAACCCTAGCTACTATAGTTCTGAAGATATGCTCCGGACAAAATTCAAGTATGAAAAACAACAAAGGGCAATAACTCAAAAATTAAGCAAGCAAGAGTTGTGATTTGTGTGCACTGCACCCCCCATCGATGAGATCTATCCACCCATGAAATTTCATAACCCTAGCTAGTATAGTATTGGTGATATGCTTCGGACAAAAATCAAGTATGAAAAACAACAAAGGGCAATAACTCAAAAATTAAGCAAGCAAGAGTTATGATTCCTGTGCACTGCACTTTGCCTTGGTGAGATCTATCCACCCATGAAATTTCATAACCCTAGCTAGTATAGTTTTAGAGATATGCTTCGGACAAAAATCAAGTATGAAAAACGACAAAGGGCAATAACTAAAAAATTAAGCAAGCAAGAGTTATGATTCTTGTGTACTGCACTCTCCCTCCTTGAGATCTATCCACCCATAAAACTATAACCTTAGCTAGTATAGTTTTGGAGATATGCTCCGGACAAAATTCAAGTATGAAAAACAACAAAGGGCAATAACTCAAAAATTAAGCAAGCAAGAGTTATGATTCTTGTGCACTGCACCCCCCATTAATGAGATCTATCCACCCATGAAATTTCATAACCCTAGCTAGTATAGTTTTGGAGATATGCTCCGGACAAAATTCAAGTATGAAAAACAACAAAGGGCAATAACTCAAAAATTAAGCAAGCAAGAGTTGTGATTCTTGTGCACTGCACTCCCCCTCGATGAGATCTATCAACCCATGAAATTTCATAACCCTAGCTAGTATAGTTTTGGAGATATGCTCCGGACAAAATTCAAGTATGAAAAACAACAAAGGGCAATAACTCAAAAATTAAGCGAGCAAGAGTTATGATTCCTGTGCACTGCACTCCGCCTCGATGAGATCTATCCACCCATGAAATTTCATAACCATAGCTTGTATAGTTTTGGAGATATGCTCCGGACAAAGAACTGGACGCCGCCCGCCCGCCCGCCCGCCCGGACACCCGCCCGCCACGGGTGATCCCATAATACGTCCCGTCTTCGACAGGCATATAAAAAGGGGAAACTGCTCAAAGGAAGCAATTTCCAACAATGTTTGCAATCATTGCATACCATCATTATCTTATACTTCAAAGTTTCCTTGGAACAAACTTTCAATATAAAAAACGAACTAATTACAAACATGTGCAAACTGTGATTTCACAAGTCCAAGTTTTAATCATAATTATGTAATTGGTCGACAACAGTTTGAAATAATACTGTTAAATTATGTAATAGGACATTTCCTGCACCTATTGTTGGTTTCAATTAATTTATCAACATGTACTTGTAGATAAATAAACAAATATAATTTCTATTAAATACAAATTATCACCCTTAGCAGCCTAAGAGTTAATAATTAGGATAAAATATAAATATCTTGACTGTATTTTAATTTTTATTTTGATTGAGTTTTGGCCTAAATGTTTATAAAACTTTAAACAGTTGAAAGATGGGTATTTAGATTTTTTACATCACACCAAATTAAAAAATATATGTATCACTGAAATTTATACGAAAAAACAATACAAATCATCAATGTTTAAGAATCATAAATTAAACAATAAAGTTTTATTGGTGGTATTCCCTTTAAAGGCTACGAAGCCTCTTAAGCAATTTTCAGATTTCCCACCAAAAATGAAACAAGAGGGCCAAGATGGCCCTGGATTTTTGAGAGGACCATAGCCATTTTATTTTTGAGTTTTGAGGTATTGAAACACTGGAAACAAAATCATTATTTTGCCAAGGAATTTTCAAAAGGTCACCTGTTTTTTAATTTCCGTACAGTGCAAGTAGCCCCCATTCACCAAAGCCATGTTTAATGACCTATCAAAATTTCACAAACAAATTTTGAAAAGAGTCATTCAAGGAACATTTATGTGAAATTGTGTTAAAATCTAACCAACAGTTTCAGAGAAGAACAATTTTCAAGAATTTCTTCATGTCCGTACAGTGCAAGTAGCCCCAATTCACCAGAGCCATGTTTCTTGATGGATCAAAATTTCACAAACAATTTTTAAAAAGGGTCATCCAAGGAACATTTGACGAAGCACGATGCACTGACGCACACCTGGTGATCCTAAAAGCTCCCCATTGAGCACGTTGTGCTCAGGTGAGCTAAAAAAAAAAAAGCATTGTGGGAATGTAAAGTGACTGGCACGTGACTAATGATTCTTAAATTCATTAACATAAACATAGTGATTATTTTTCATAATGTCTAGAACTTCGGATGCTATGTTTGACGCTTCGTCTGTGAGCAGTATGTAAATGAGCCAGTTGCTGATGTAGAAATAGACCGTGTTTCCCTTTAGTGTTGACCTGGGCTGTAGTAAATCTCTAATATCTCTTGTTGTCGGATGATTTTTGACTACTGGGGTTTTATGAATGGAAATTATAAGGCTTTGAGAGTATAAGGATGATTTTTTTGTACCTTTGTACAATTTTTGGCCCAAAATCTAAAGGACCACCTTTAAGACTACTTTGGACAGATACAATAGAGAACCAAGAGGGCCAAGATGACCTTTAATGACCCTTTCCAAAAATTGTTTGCAAAATTTTGATCCATCAAGAAACACGGCTCTGGTGAATGGGGGCTACTTGCACTATATAGGGAAATGTTGAAATTCTTACAAAATTCTTCTACTATGAAACCGCTGGTCAGATTTTGAATTTATTTTACAGAGATGTTCTTTGGGTGACCATTTTCAAAAATTGAATTTCACCTGAATTTCTGAGAGAACCATTGCCCTTTCTTTTTATAATCTAATCAGCCATTTCAGAGAAGAAGAATCTTTAAGAATGTCTTCATGTCTGTATAGTGTAAATAGCCCACAGCCATCAGAGCCATGTTTCTTGATGGATCAAAATTTCTCAAGCAGTTTTTGAAAAAGGTTACCAAAGGAACATTTATGTGTGATTACTTCAAAATCTGATCAGCCGTTTCAGAGAAGAATGTTGTAGAATTTCTTCATGGCAATATAGTGCAAAAAGCTCCCATTCACCAGAGCCATGTTTCTTGATGGATCAAACTTTTGCAAACAATTTTTGAAAAGGGTCATCCAGGGAACATTTCTGTGAAATTATTTCATAATCAGACCAGGGGTTTCAGAGAAGAAGAATTTCTTCATTCCCCTTTTATGCAAGTAGCCCCCATTCACCAGAGTTGTGTTTCTTGACAGATCAAAATTTCGTGAACAATTTTTGAAAAGGGTCACCCAAAGAACATCTCTGTGAAATAAATATTTTGCATCAAATCAAAAAAACAAAAAAAGTGTCTCGGGAGAACGGGTCATTGTACATGTGTATAAAGTTTCACGAAATTCCATCCAATGGTATTGAGATATTTGCCGGGACGGACGGACGGGCAGACGGATGGAAGGACAGACGGACAACGCTAAAACTATATCCCTCCGCCTATGGTGGGGATAATAATCTGCATACAACACGTCAAGATTGAAAAGGAAAAATTGGCTTCTCCTTTTCCCAGAATGCTTCTAAAGATTTTTGAAACAAAAATCTTTCTCTACATCATATACTACTAAATTAGCTCTTTTTTTTTATTAATAAACCATATATACTAAATTAGCTCTGGCCTTTTTACCTATGGCCTTTTTACCGTTTTACTTCTGGCTTTTTTACCTATTGCCTTTTTACCTATGGCCTTTTTATCTATGGCTTTTTTACCTCTGGCTTTTTTACCGCACACCATATCTTTACAATTCTGATTTGTGGATATTTCCCTGTTCCTCTCCATATTTTGTCTTCTAGACAGGCTACTAAGAGAAAGACTTTGTTTTTACGACCCTTGTGAAGCTAGAAAAAACTTTCGAAAACATTGTAGGTAAAATAGAAAATGCTGCTGACCAGCATTTTCTCCTTTTTCTACAATGTTTTTACCCCATCAAAAACAAGTCCAAACATGTAAGTTAAATTTGATTTGTTGACTCCAATTGCTTTCAATTCGGTTGAGTCAATAAATTTGATGTTTGGTAACAATTGAAACATGTATTTTACATGTCTTGAGAAACAAGTTCATACAACTCGTACTAATCTCTTCGGATACTGCTTCCTGTGAACTTAACCAAAACTAGTGCCCAATGTGTGGGATTAATATTTACCCCTTTACCAATCAATCCCTAGTTTTCATGACCCCCAAAGACAGAAGATTTTTAAAAACATTGTAAGAAAAGGAGATAATGCTAGTAACCAGCATATTCTCCTTTAACACAGTGTTTTACTCTGCTAGAAACAAATTTCAATTTTTGAAATACATAACTTTATTTTGTTGTCTGCAAGCAATTTCAGTTTGGACCTGTTTAATACTTTGTTGTATCGTAATGAGTTAAAATAGAACGTATTATGGATAAAGGATCAATTGATAGTTAATCTGAAATCGTCTGTACTGCAATTTGACCGGAATGTCAGTATTAACCGTTCAGTCCCTAATGGACCGATTTGTGACTTACCCGAATTGAAATAATTTGCAGAAGGCAAACAAGAACTGAACAAATTTACACTTTCCTTTCCCACGGCTTAGAATTCAGAGTTTAACACATTTACAGAGAAGCTCTTTATGGAACATATAATAATGTGTATAATAAATTTTTGCATGGAATGGATCAAGTGTAAAAGGTAAACAGCCAAAAAGTATTTCACACAGGTAGATCCCCTCTACCTCTCTCTAATGTTCATGTATTTCAGTATCATGGCAAGAAATACGACTAGAATTTTTTAAAATAATTTTGAGAATTGTCTTGATAATCTCGGAACATATTTTTTTTTATCAAATTTCACACTTATTAACAGCATTTCAAACTATTCTTATTCTTATTAAAATCGCGATTTATTGTGTAACCCTTCACCCATGAGAGAACAAATTTGTACCTCTCAATGTTTACAGAATTCTTTACAAGGTACAAATATAAGATCCATCAACAAATAGTTAGAAGTAACATCTCACGATTATCAATCGTAAAAGTCATGAAACAAGAGGACCATGATGGTCCTATATCGCTCACCTGAGTACCAAGCAGCAAAGGTCTACAACAAAGATAAATACCAAATATCAAGGTTCAAGCTAAATGATAATGAAACAAGAGCAGCAATTTGTCACAATTCGACTTGAGACTTCGGAAGTTCCATTCCAGACGAGCAAGAAATACTGTAAGAATGAAGATCAATGTGGAATTACATGGAGTTCGCACTAGGTAGAGTTATTGTTCTTGCGCATTGTACTCTGTAATACTGCAACAAACATGCATACCAAGTTTGAAGTCGTTCTGGCTTGAGACGACAAACTTATATTCCAGACAGGCACTAAATGCTGTAAAAATGACATTAAAAGGGAAGTAACTCGACAGCACGAATTAGAGTTACAATTCTTGTGCACTGCACTTCCAAATATTGCACCAAATAATCATACCCAATTTCAAATCATTCCTACTTAAGATGACAAAGTTTTGCTCCGGACAAGCAAGAAATGCTATGGAAATGAAGTTCAAAGGGGAAATAACTCAAAATTCAAGCTAGGAAGAGTTATGGTTCTTGTGCACTGCAATCCATAAATATACAACGATCATGCATATCAAATTTGAAGATGTTCAGGCTATAGATGACAAAGTTATATTCCAGACGAGCAGAAAATGCTGTAAAAATGACAATCAAAGGGAATTAACTTACAGACAGTATAAGGTAGAGCTATGGATCTTTCACATTGCACTCTGCATTATTGCAACAAACAAAAATGTCAAGTTTCAAGTCAATCAGACTGGAGATGACAAAGTTATGCTCTGGATTAACCCATTACCACTCAATCCCTACTTTTGACGCCCCTGAGAAAGAAGCCTTTTGAAAACACTGTGGGAAAAGGAGAAAATGCTGGTAACCAGCATTTTCTCCTTTTCCCCCAGTGTTTCTACCCTTCCCAGAACAAATTTCTATTTTTCAGTCACCTTTATTTTGTCGTCTGCAAATGCTTTCAATTTGGACCAGTCCAAAATTTTCTCGTGTGGTAATGAGTTAAGAACTATTATAAAGAACTTTCTAATTCAAGGGCAAAAAGTAACGCCAGTTGTTTGCGTCTGATTACACCCATAATTAAACTCATCCAAGATCTTATGGTTATATATATTTTGGCCAAGTTTACAGCTGATTGGTTAAAAATTGTAGATGCTAGAGACTAAACAAAGTGCAGTATAGCAATTTTTCTAATTCAAGGGCAAATAACTCCAGTCGTTCTGGTCAGATTAGACCCATGATCGAACTCATCCGAGATCTTATGGTTATATATATTTTGATCAAGTTTGGTGCTGATTGGTAGATATTTGTAGATGCTAGAATGTAAACAAAGTGAAATACAGCAATTTTTCTAATTCAAGGGCAAATAACTCCAGATGTTCTGATCCGATTAGACCCAAAATCAAACTCATTCGAGATCTTATTGTCATATATACTTTGACCAACTTTGGTGCTGATTGGTTGATATTTGTAGATACTAGAGTGTAAACAAAGTGAAATACAGCAATTTTTCTAATTCAAGGGCAAATAACTCCAGATGTTCTGATCCGATTATACCCAAAATCAAACTCATCTGAGATCTTATTGTCATATATACTTTGACCAAGTTTGCTGCTGATTGGTTGATATTTGTAGATGCTAGAATGTAAACAAAGTGAAATACAGCAATTTTTCTAATTAAAGGGCAAATAACTCCAGATGTTCTGGTCCAATTAGACCCAACATCAAACTCATCCGAGGTCTTATGGTCATATATACTTTGACCAAGTTTGGTGCGGATTGGTTGATATTTGTAGATGCTAGAGTGTAAACAAAGTGAAATACAGCAATTTTTCTAATTCAAGGGCAAATAACTCCAGATGTTCTGGTCCGATAAGACCCAAAATCCAACACATCCGAGGTCTTATGGTCATATATACTTTGACCAAGTTTGGTGCTGATTGGTTGATATTTGTAGATGCTAGAGTGTAAACAATAAAATGTGAACGGACGGACGGACGGACGGAAGGAAGACGTACGCCGACGGACGGTGAGTGATCACAATAGCTCACTCTGAGCACTTCGTGCTCAGGTGAGCTAAAAAGTCATTTGACATGGAACTAAAGTGTCGGAGAAATGTCTTTAAAAGTGTCGGGGAACTGTCTAGTCGGCAAACTGTCTAGTCGTTGAACTGTCTTGAAACCGTCCTTTTAATAATTATTAATTCCGCCCCATTAATCTACTAAAATGCTTCACATGAAGCAAAGCTTATGCCATACGCTTAATTCTATCATGTATAGAATAATATTTCTGTAAGCGAGGATTGCCCCGTAGCCTAATAGGCGCGATATTCAACACGCTCTTCAAAAGTCCGGCACAACATCGTCATTTTTGCCATTAATATTACTTTTATCCTCATCATTGGAAACTTATTAAGTTTCATTAAAAATTGGGTGGTACATGTACGGCCTTACCGGTCTAGAATCATGCATTTCTTCGTCTTAAATATCGCTCATTTCACTATGTTTATCATGGTCCATATTGAAACAAACGCTCCTATGACGTCACAGATCAAGGTGCGCTACAATAAGTAAGGGAGGTAAGCGATGCAAGAAAAACTAATTAGCAAAAATATGAATTGAAAAAAAGTACTTTTACTATTTTTTTTCAAATTACAACATTACCATTTGATAAATGTAGATTTGAAAATAAATCATATCAGATTTGCCCTTTAAATACCTTACCTGTCTGCAATAGCTCGAGTACACTCATGTTTCCATAGTGAAAGTATAGTAACATCTTTCTGACATTCATCACTTCTGATTCTCAACATTCCTTCCCAAATTCTTGACAAGTCTCTCAGGTTGAAAATGTAATGAAATTTTGCTGGAGTGGGCAACATCTTAATCTGTAAGCAAGATTAGAATGAACACAATACTTAACTCTTTACCAAACGAAGAAATGTAGACTTCTTCAAACTGAAAGCATATGAAGACAACAAAATAAATGTAACTCAAAAATTGAAATTTGTGCTGGGAAGGGTAGAAAACATTGCGGGAAAATGAGTAAACGCTGATTACCAGCATTTTCTTTTTTTCCCTTCAATGTTTTGAAAGGCTTTTTTTTCTTACGGTCGTTAAAAGTCCGGATTGTGTGGTAATGATTTGATCCATTAGTTCATCCCAGGAGCAGATGAAATTTAATCAAGTGCTGATAAAAAGGAGTGATTCCTCATTCAGTGGTTACCCTATTTCTCACTCTTTTTTTTTCTAAGTGATAAAAAAAAAAAAAGATGCCCCCCCCCTCCTTTTCCTTAGATTATTTTTTTTTCATCTTTGTCACATGTTTTGCATATACATTTAGTACTGTCTTTACAGATCATTGAATTATGCAATTTACTGACAGCACAGCTCCTTAAGTGATTAGATTTGCCATCTTTGAAATTAATTTGACCATTAGTCATGTAATTTTAAAGAAACCCTTATACTCATTTTCAGCAAGTTTTAACTCATTTTGTCTTTATTTTATCAAAGTATAGTCATTCTTATATCTGCATGCCAAATACTGCACCTGATGGTTGCAAGACTGCTTAGATTACGGTCGATAGAAAATGCATTTTGCTGAGTTGCGGCATTCAATGTAAACAGACTCATCGTTTCCGGGTTTTGAATCGAGGATTTCCGATAACCGTTATACAAAAGGGTAGATTCGTATGATGATCATGCATTCTGTCAGGTGACTATATTTGGCCTTGGCCCTGCGTCTGATGCGGTAAATAAAGGAAAATGGATGCTTCTCTGTTGTAGCCTCGATTTTCAGACAGTGGTCTGCCTATATATACAAATTACACAGTATCTGACTATCGGCGGAAACCAATGATAAATTTCCATGACGCACTGCCACTGTTTACAGCTTCGATCGTCAGCCAGTTTTCTTCTGACCAATGTTTCATTTCTTATTCAAATTTCCCCGTTTATTTTTTCAATTACACCACATAATATCAGTAATTTATCCATGTTTACACAAAGGATTGATTTCTGTACCATTCTAAATTGTTTGAAATTTAACAGCGTTTTTGCTCACCGGCTGTAGATGGGCATCTGTAAATTTAACACAGAGTACATATTTTTTTTTTTTGTCTTAGAAATCAGACACATTGCTTGATATTTTAAACTCCATGTGGATTTGTTATAAACAGATTACGTTTCCTTAATTGTTTTTTTTTTTCCGTAAGTAATCATCTCAGACGTCTGTCTGTCTGTCTGCATGTCCATCCGTCTGTCCTCACGCCTATCTGTTTGTCTGTCTTTTGTTGTTTGTTTGTTGGATGATATTTATATGAATACATGTTATTGTTGAATGTAATGGTTCTTTGTGTATTATGTAAGTTTAATTTTATGTATGTATTTATAATATATGTGACTTTTTTTTTTTATGTGTGATTTGTTTGTAATCTTCAATTATGGAGGAAATAAATGAATTAAATAAAAATAATAATAATTATGATCTACTTAGAGGTTTCCTAACCACAAAATTTTCAGACACTACAGGACAGAAATTCAAAGTTCACCGATTAAGGAAAACTAAAATTTAATTAAGAAAATATTAATAAACAAGAGGGCCAAGATGGCCCTGGATCACTCACCTGAATTTTCGAGATGACCATAGCCTATTTCTTTTTTTTTTGAGGTATCGAAACATTGGAACCGAATTTATAATTTTGCTAAGCAATTTTCAAAAAGTCACCTGTGAAATTCATTTCAAGATCTGACCATTAGTTTCAAAAAGAAGAATCTTTAAGAATTCTTCATTACTGTAAAAGAGCAAGTATCCCCCATCCACGAGAGCCATGTTTCTTGATGGATCAAAATTTACGAACAAGTTTTGAAAAGGGTCACCCAAGGAACATTTCGGAAAATTTCTTTTAAAATCTGACCTGGGGTTTCAGAGAAAGAGAATTTTCAAGAATTTCATCATGTCCATATAGTGCAAGTAGCCCCCATTCACAAGAGCAAGGATCACCCAAGGAACATCTCTGTCAAATTATTTTAAAATCTGACTAGGGTTTTCAGAGAAGAAGAATTTTCAAGAATTTCTTCATTTCCATATAGTGCAAGTAGCCCCCATTCACCAGAGCCATGTTTCTTGACAGATCAAAATTTTGTGAACAATTTTTGAAAAGCCTTCACCCAAGGATCATCTCTGTGAAATCATTTCAAAATCTGTCCAGCCGTTTCAGAGAAGAAGAATTTTTAAGAATTTCTTTATTTCCCTATAGTGCAAGTAGCCCCTATTCACCAGAGCCATGTTTCTTGACCAATCAAAATTTCGCAAACAAATTTTGAAAAGGGTCACCCAAGGAACATCCCTGAGAAATTATTTCAAAATCTGACCAGCGGTTTCAGAGAAAAAAATTTTTTAAGAATTTCCTCATTTCTGTATAGTGCAAGTAGCCCCCATTCACCAGAGCCATGTTTCTTGACCAATCTAAATTTTGCGAACAGTTTTTAAAAAGGGTTACCCAAGGAACAACTCTATGAAATTATTTCAAAATCTGACCAGCAGTTTCAGAGAAGAAGATTTTTCAAGAATTCCTTCATTTCTGTATAGTGCAAGTAGCCCCCATTCACCAGAGCCACATTTTTTGACGGATCAAAATTTCATCAACAGTTTTTGAAAAGGGTCACCTAAGGAACATACCCGTGAAATTATTTCAAAATCCGACCAGCAGTTTCAGAGGAGAAGATTTTTAAAGAATTCCTTGATTTCTGTATAGTGCAAGTAGCCCCCATTCACCAGAGCCACAATTTTTGACGGATTAAAATTTCATGAACAATTTTTGAAAAGGGTCACTCAAGGAACATATCCGTGAAATAATTTCAAAATCCGACCAGCGGTTTCAGAGGAGAAGATTTTTAAAGAATTTGCTAAAAAATTCCATTTGGTTGCCATGGCAACCAGAGTTTTTGACGAATCAAATTCTGTGAACAATTTTTAAAGAGGACCTCCCAAGGGACATTCCTGCAAAGTTTGGTCCAAATTGGCCCAGCGGTTTTGGAGGAGTTGATGTTTAAAGAATTGTTGACGACACACGACAGACAGCCAGTGACCCTAAAAGCTCCCCTTGAGCACGTTGTGCTCAGGTGAGCTAAAAAATATAATGACCTTTGTAGCTTGCCAGAGAACTCTTGTTGCTGGAACAAGTAATTTTACCATATCACAGACTGCTTGCGTAAATCTTGAGGTACAGAAATACCCACAGCCTATGATTCCTGTAAAGTAAGGAAAAATTCAGAATTCATTAATTTTTCTCTTCCCTGTTTATTTTTTCAAATTGTATATGCAAGTTCTGGGCAAAACTTTGAAAGAGAAGAATTTCACAAAATACCATCTACAAATGACGGACAACCTGATCTATAGTACTCTCTCCTCCAAAACCAAAGAAAAAAACAAGAGGACCATGATGGTCCTATATCGCTCACCTGAGTATATTTGTAACTTATATGGTTTATCAAGGGCAGGCGATTAATTCTTTTCAAATAAGGCATACCCTGGGGTTTGTCACAAAAATATGTTTACAGATTTTCTTCTTTGTCTTTGGCCAGTGGAGCTAAAAGCTGCTGCTTATCATCAATTTTTCTCTTCACAGTGCCTTGTTCCCTTTTTGACTTGTAGTTTAGCCATTACCAGAAGACAAAATTTTAGACCGTTCCAAATTGAAAAAAATTGCAGACGACATTTTAAAATGTATCTAAAATGAAAAATAAGTGATCTATATGGTAGAAAAGATTGTGAGAAAGGAGAAATTGCTTGTTACAAACAATTTCTCCTTTTTAGATGGAATTGATTTTAAAAATTTCCTTCTATGATTCCATGTGAAATAGTGTGCACCAGGGCACAGAGCCAAAATATGACCCCAAGGGGATAATTTTAATTATTTCTATAAAGGGTCACTAGATGATGCTACATGCAAAAAATGAATGCTGTAGCCTTTATGGTTTGTCACAAGTAGATTTTTAAAAGACTTCCTTCTTTGTTTCTATGTAAAATAGGGTGCGCCCGGGCAGAGCCCAAATATGACCGCAGAGGGATAATTCTAGCAATTTTGGTAGAAGATTATCAGATTTTGCTACATAGCAAATATGAATGCTCTAGCCATTACGGTTTGTCAGAAAAAGATTTATTAAAGGTTTCCTTCTTTGTTTCTATGTAAAATAGAGTGTGCCCGGGCAAAGCCTAAATATGACCCAAGGGGAATAATTTTAACAATTTTGGTAAGGGGTCACCCAATAATGCTTCAAACACAATATGAACGCCCTCTGCCTTATGGTTTGTCTCAAGAAGATTTTTATAGATTGTAAAATAGGGTGCGCCCGGGCAGAGCCCAAATATGACCGCAGAAGGATAATTTCGACACTTTTGGTAGAAGATCATCAGTTAATGCTACACACTAAATAGGAATGTTCTAGCCATTATGATTTGTCACCAGAAGAAGTTTTAAAGATTTCCTTCTAAATTTCTATGTAAAATAGAGTGCGCCCTGGCAAAGCCCAAACATGACCCCATGGGAATGATTTTAACGATTTTGGTAAGGGGTCACCCAATGATGTTTCAAACAAAATATGAATGCTCCCAACCTTATGTTTTGTCACAAGAAGATTTTTAAAGATTTTAAAATAGGGTGCGCCCGGGCAGAGCCCAAATATGACAGCAGAGGAATAATTTTAACAATTTTGGTAGAGGTTCATCAGATAATGCTACATACCAAATATGAATGCTCTAGCCATTATGGTTTGTCAGAAGAAGATTTTTTAAAGCTTTCCTTCTTTGTTTCTATGTAAAATAGGGTGTGCCCGGGCAAAGCCCAAATATGACCCCAGGGGAATAATTTTAACAATTTTGGTAAAGGGTCACCCAATGATGCTTCATACAAAATATGAATGCTCCCGGCCTTATGGTTTGTCACAAGAAGATTTTTAAAGATTTTTTCCATTTTCAGCCATTTTGTTGCCATGGCAACCAGAGTTTTTGTTGGAATTAAATTGTCTTAACAATTTTTGTAGAGCTTCACCCAAGGAACATTCCTGCCAAGTTTTATCAAGATTGGCCTTCTGGTTTTGGAGGAGAAGATTTTTAAAGAAATTGTTAATGGACGGACGAACGGACCGACAGACGGATGGATGGACGGACGCCAGACAATGACCGGTCACAATAGCTCCCCCTGAGCACGTTGTGCTCAGGTGAGCTAAAAACTGAAGGGGGAATGATATCATATTGCTTTAATAAAAGAAAGATTAATCCAAAGTTACTTCAATATTTAGATACAAAATGAACATCTGAACATTTATGTTAAAATTATTATAAGGTAAGGCTATTTCCTATAAGTAAAAAGTGGCAAAAAATTACCAAAGATTTTATCAATGGAGTTATTTGATGGTAGAGTACAGTTGAAAATACAGAACTGTCTCTTCAGTCTTTCAGGTATATCATTGCGTCCACCACCTGGATGTATCATGGCAGCCAGAAACTGAACATCAACAATAGAGATAAAGTCTCCAGGTTTATCAAGGCTGTACATCCCATGCATTTCCATCATTTGTCTTGTAATCTCATTTGTAACCTGGTTGGAAAAAATAGCATTTAAAGTGCTTCAAATGTATGAGGAAAGAAAAATATCTAGGTTTATTTGGTAAACACTTTGATTGCATGAATTTTATAAAGCCTATGGAAATGACACTATCAGTAACAAAGTTAAGGTCTACAGAATGAAGTCCTGAGAAGGTACCTCTTTCCCCTATATATATTGCTTATGGCTTTGAAATATTAATTATGCACAGCTGCGCTTCCAAGCAAGATTATGAAATACATACCAAGAGTTTCTGATATAAAATTTATAAGCAAGCCATTACCTGATCACCCCACTCATTAATGATTGGCATGTTGACATCATCTATGAAACAGGTCATCCTACGACCTCCTGGTGGACCATAAGTACTTCCCATTCTCTTGTCAACATAGCTCTCAATAGTCCTCTGTAATAAATGAATTCTATTCTGTAGGCCAAGTACAGACATGCTTGGCTAGAAAACTGTCCAACATGCACAGAGTGAAGGACTGCTTTATCAGAATACATTCTGTATGTAAAAAACAGCTTTATCAGAGAATTTTATTATAGATTAACGACTCTTGTGTCCTGAAAGTCGCAGGAAAAGTGCTCTCCAAGGTATTCATGACAAAGCTGGTCATCAGGGGTAGGAAAAATCTTTTTGGCTTGCCAAAGATTTTACTGGCCTTTAATGGAACAGGATGTCAGTTGCTTGGTTGAACAATGCAAGGGATGAATTCTTCATAAAACCATAGTGAAAAGCCCTTTGCAGAGTTAGTCCCTCTTGTAACTACCAGACTATCGGAGCTTGTTTGCATTGACTTTCTAAGGCTAGAACCAAGTAAAGGGGAGATAGAAAATAATCTAGTCACATTAAACAATCATGGTAAAGCAAACCTTAGACAAAATTCTATAGAAACCAACCTGAAACATTTGTGGAGTTGTTGCTGATGAAAAGTTGAAGCTTTTGCTAAGATGTGCATCTGGATCATATCTTGCCATGTTTCCTTTCATCATGACAGTTTTAGCTGTACCTTGTTCTCCGATCAACAGCACTGCCTGCATAATCATAAATTGTGCCTTCCATGACGAGAGCATGAATTGTGAAACAAGAGAGCCAAGATGGCCCTGGATCGCTCACCTGAATTTTTGAGAGGACCACAGCCATTTTTTTTTTTTTTTTTTTTTGAGGTATTGAAACACTGGAAACAGAATCATTATTTTGCCAAGCAATTTTCAAAAAGTCACTCATAAAAGTCACTTTAAAATCTGACTAGCAGTTTCAGAAAAGAAGAATTTTTAAGAATTTTTTAATTTCCGTACAGTGCAAGTAGCCCCCATTCACCAGATCCATGTTTCTTGACCTATCAAAATTTCGCAAACAGTTTTTGAAAAGGGTCTTTCAAGGAACATCTCTGTGAAATTATTTTAAAATCTCAAAGAAGAAGATTTTTCAAGAATTTCTTCATGTCCGTATAGTGCAAGTAGCCCCCATTCACCAGAGCCATGTCTCTTGACCTATCAAAATTTCGCGAACAGTTTTTGAAAAGGGTCACCCAAGGAACACTGCTGTGAAATTATTTTAAAATCTGACAATGTGTTTCAGAGAAGAAGAATTTTCCAGAATTTATTCATTTCCATATAGTGCAAGTAGCCCCCATTCACAAGAGCCATGTTTCTTGACAAATCAAAATTTCACTAACAATTTTTTTAAAAAGGGTCATTCAAGGAACATCTCTGTGAAATTATTCCAAAATCTGACCAACCGTTCCAGAAAAGAAGAATTTTTAAGAATTTCTTCAATTCCCTATGGTGCAAGTAGCCCCTATCCACCAGAGCCATGTTTCTTGACGGATCAAAATTTTGCGAACAATTTTGGAAAAGGGCGACCCAAAGAATAGTTTTTGACAGAATCAAATTCTGTGAACAATTTTTAAAGAGGACTTCCTAAGCAGCATTCTATTTAAGTTTGGTCAAAATTGGCCCAGCGGTTTAGGAGGAGTTGATGTTTAAAGAATTGTTGACGACAGACACCGGATGATCCTAAAAGCTCCCCTTAGGCTTGATGTGCTCAGGTAAGCTAAATATACACTTTGTCATTGATGTTTTCTTTTCCTGTTGGCCTTGTCTTAACTTCTTTTCTATGATTACATGTCTTTGGCATCAAGGTAGATAATATCTTTCAAATCAAACGTTTTATCCCAAATTTAACCACTATTAAAATGCAATGAAAATTTGAGTCATCAAAACAGGGTTAGCCAGATGTAGTAATTTATAAATGAATGGTTATACTTGTGTGTTAAATTAACACACCATCCCTACTTTTAATGACCCTGAGACAGATGCCTACAAAAACATTGTGGGAAAAGGAGAAAATGCTGGTAACCAAAATATTTTCTACCCTATCAAAATCAGAAATCATCATAAAACCAAGATTTAATTTGTTGTCTGCAGTTGCTTTGAATTTGGTCCAGTCGAAAAATTTGTCGTTTGGTAAAGAGTCGAGGAGGGAAATGTTACATCTCTTGGATTATTTCACTGTTGAAACCAAGTTCCTTTTTCTTTTTTATAACTTTTTACTCAAATTTTACTAGAATAGTACAAGTAAAAAGATATTAAAAGTTTGATGAGCAGAAAAAAGTAGTATCTAATTAGAAACACGTCTATGTAGAAATCTAATCTATCGAAATGAGAATGAAAACTACAAGGAAAATTTTCATATCAAACACTATGTCAGTCATTTCAATTTTTACACATGTATTATGATCTGTTTGGGCTGGAGACAGTATTAATGAAGATGAGTTGAGAAGAGATGAGATACCTAGGTTCATGCTGACAAACATTATGGTATCACAACAGCTAACTTTTGAGCACCTCATGCTATGGTGAGCTTATAAAAGCTGTGATTTACAGTGTTGCATCCAGGAATTCTGCCAAGAGGGGGAGATCCCCCATGGAATTTTCAAAATGGGGGGAGTAAAAATTTTCGGGGGTGAGTGAAAGAAAATTAAGTATACGCAAAATATGTATTTTTCTGGTCAATTTCCTTTTTTTGAATGGAAATGAATACTGTCTTTCAAGGGCTGATAGGATATTTGCTAGATCTATATTTTTACGGCTGACAGGGGAGGGTTGCCTGGTGCCTATTGGGTTGATCTTACCTTATTTCTAACAATAAACATTATAGATTCTCATTCTTGATTGATAATGCGCATCTATAGATGTACACATCATTTTTGTTCACGATTACGATACATCCTCGCCTTCGGGAGTAAGTCTGAATCTGGGGCCGAACAAACTTAAGTTTATTACCCCGCTGTGTTCACTCAATTCTTTCCATAATAACATCGTATGAACCATCGGCATCGGCAACAGAACCAATTAAAGCCTTTGACTTGTTTCCTTTCGGCGGAATACATGACAAATCGCAAGTTTAAAAGCGCCGGGTTCTTCAATTCGTCAGCATTATGAAAGTAAACATTCAATGCGCATGCGTAGATATATTGTTTCTCCGCTTAAATAGAAACTTCATTACAAAATCGGAAACCACCTGGAATAGTCTACCTATAAGGAAGCATTGTCGGACATCCGATTATTGTATTAAAAGGATATGAAACCGGACCCGACTTTTTTAATTTCTCTTTTATGCATGCAGCTGTGTCTTCTTTTTGCGGGAGTTACACCGACATTGCGCAATTGCTCCCCCATCACATTCACGGAATTGCGTGACAGCAGAAAATAAAGCGTGAATCCCGCAATCGCGCGGCCTGGATGCAACACTGGATTTATAGACGATAGACGATAATTGTTTGCTTCATTGTAAGATCAAAATATAATTTTGGTAAGTGAATGGCAAAACTAACACTCTTTTGAGTGAAAATACTGATTTTTTTTGTACATAAACAATATTTTATATCCTGACCTTACATGAAAACAAGTTCTTTATTTTTCCTAAATGCTAAAAACAGACAAAACTAGAGCCGTCACGGAATGTGACTAAAAAAAAAAAAACCCCCCCCCCCCATAGCTCTTTGACAGAAACAGGCAATTATCGGTATTTTTTTACACAGGCACATGGACAGACGCACAAACAGACACATGGATGGACACACTGACAGATAGGCTGATCCCAGTACACTCCCAAAAGCATCTGTTTTGCGTGGTTATAAATATTCTAATATTTAAATGTTTAATATCTAGTTTAACTCTGTAACACACAATCACGACTTTTAACGACACTAAGAAAGAAAGCTTTTGAAAACATTGTAGGAAAAGGAGAAAATGCTGGTAACCAGCAGTTTTTCCTTTTCCCACAATGCTTTCTAGCCTTCCCAAATGAAGTTTCAATTTTTGGGTTACTTTAATTTTGTTGTCTACAAATGCTTTCAATTTAGACCAGTCCAACATTTTGTTGATAAAAGTGATAAGCTGACCTTGTTCTGTTTGGCAATGGAATCAATGAGAAAGTTCGTCCTAACATTGTCAACATTTGGAACCAATATTGAGGAAAACTCTGGAACTGTATCTGATGGGTAAAAGTACTCTTCAACTCTTTGTGACCAATGTATCCATTCCCCTGAAAGTGAATATATCTTCATAAATCATGAAACAATACATGAAAGTCTAACCTATCTGAGACAAATGTGCTAAAAATATTGTCTTAACACAAGAGCAGCTAGCAAATGAAACAATTTGCACTCCTAATAATCATTTTCCCAAAGTGTAAAACTTTATTAAAAAATATTTACTTACAAGACTCACAAAACAAAACCCCAACAATACCGTGCTTTACGAATCCCATTTTCTACAAATACAAATCCCAAAATATGAGCTGAACAAATTGCTGTCTGCAAGAGCTTTGATTCTAGACAAGTCCAAAATTTATCACTTGATATCCTTGGGCAAGACACTAGCCCCAGCCTAATACTGGTGATTATGTGAGCTGTTGCCGTAATATGACTGTAATAAGTTTGTAAGCCGCATAAAAGAAAAATAAAATCAATCAAACATTCATTGAAAACAAAATAAATTCCTTTGTTATGAACAAGAGTAACTTTCTACTGCTTGCTGGTTCACATACCTTTCTCGTCCACCAGATATTCAAATATTGTTTCATCATCCCGAACTGGTGGCAGTGACATTTTACTCTCATGGGATACAATAAATTGTTCCATTTTAGCTCTGTCATCTAATTCAAGGAGAGCACCTAAACTCCACATCAGAGAGAAGATAAACAGTTTCTCTAAATGTGGTGCTGATAAAGTGCCTTTGTCATCTCTCTTTGGTATGAGTCCCTCTAATAAGTCTGTAGCCTAAAATAAAGACATACAGTTCTCACTGAGCAGTGATGTATACAGGCCACTCAATGTTCAGTCAATGAAATAAATTTTAGTCCTTCATCATAAAAAGAGTTCTCAAGGTCCTATGCCTTTGCAAATGATGATTCATAGTGAAGAATCTTGCAGTGGACAATGTTGATCCAAGATGAGACTGCATAAAGTTATAATGCTTTTTTATCTTGGTCTGCACAATCAACAAACAAAATCACCTTTAGTGTTGAAATATTCAAAACAAGAAATGGTATTCGTGAACTTAAGTTACAATCATTTAACCCTTTCCCAAATGATAAATTTTGGACCCTTCCAAACCGAAAGAGTTTGCAGACGACAATTTTAGATTTTGAGAAAATGGCAGAAAGTTCTCAAAAAGGGAAGAAAACACTGTGGGAAAAGGAGAAATTGGTCGTTACGAGCAATTTCTCGTTTTCCCACAGTGTTTTCAAAAGACTTTTACTGCAAACACGTAAAAACCAGGGCTTGTTTGGGATAGGGTTAAGATTTACCTGTCTTATCTGGTTACATTCCAAGAGCACCATCTTCATGTTGAGAGTAAGGTTTACAATCCTATAAACATCATCAAAGACTCTATCAAATAGTCCATACAGAATGTCACTTTCTTGTGGACTTCTAGTCTTTAACCATCCCTAGTTATAAAGACAAACAAAAGCAAACATTTCATTACAAATTTCCGTCAAAACAATAGTCTGAATTTTTGTGAGTTCCAATCAGATCTAGTTCCCCATGTGCATCAGGCCAGATCCATTATTATACTGCAAAGAAATTTATTGTGACCTGATTGGTTGACATGCTGGGAACATATATATCATGTACCCTGGCAAAAACTACTTAAAGCCAGTTTCCCTTTTGAGTGGCCCACATACATCACTACACTTGCAACACAACATCCAAAATGGCGGCGCAGACTGATCACCAGACTGCACGTTTATGCACCAAACTGCACTTTTTAGTGACATCAGTTTCCAGTGACGCCAGTTTTCATTGAATTGGGGCACTCAGAAGGGAATTTCTACAAGTCGGCATCATCGATTTGTGAGATTATGTAACAGGAAAATTTCCCTTAACACCCTTTGAGAGTAAAACTTTGCAGTATAATAAATTTGTTGTACGGTCAAGTGGCAGGGGACTTGCAAACTTGTTTATGGCTGTGTCGAAGCAAGTCGCCTTGGGCTCAGGGCGACATGAATCACTACAGTCGTGAACAAGTTTTCAAGTCCCCTAATATCCCAATCTTGCAACTGTCAAATAAAACTTGCAAAATCAATAATAATTCCCCCTCCCCTTCGAAAAAAAAAACCCCCAGAGCTCCACAGTTTGGGGATTTGACACTAAATGTAGGAAACTTAAAAGGATACAGCTCCAGGGAAAATGACCCAGAGGATGTTGATTTGAAACTGAAAAGCATCCAATAATAAAGGTGGCTTAGGAACACATGTCTCTACCATAGAATAACATTTATTTTCTTTTTGAAAAGTTGTGCTCAAGACAAAATGAAAGTGTAGAAAGACAAAGGGCATTAACGTAAAAAGAAATGTAAAATTAAAGCAAAAAGCAACAATTCCAAAGATATTGAAAACAAAGTAATGAAGGTTGTGCAAGTCACTTGTCTGTGTCTCATATGAAGTTAATAGCTTTAATCCTTTTGAGGTTGTGTTCTTGACAAAAAAACAATCAGAATAACAGGGCAATATCACCAAAAATACTAGACACAGATTTGGAATTTTTGCCTTTCACTTGTCCTCATTATGATCCATCTGTATTTGAACTCAGTAACTTTAGACATCAAGAAGTGAGACTCTGAACATATTCACCCCATAGACTGATAAAGGGACTAGATACCATATTACATCGGGACATTCTTATCTTACCTGCAAAATCGGTCTCCAGTCCAGGGCTGAAGAGCTCATGAACACCATACCATTCCTTGATACGGTGGCAGGTGAAGCATTGTCAATATTATGTACCTCAAACACTATTTTACAGTTTGGGGCCATGGGAATTCTGTCACCATTGGCTAAAGTCAAAGTTTTGTTGTCATCCAAGACAGAGTTGAGATTTTCGATCCAAATTGCATCTACTGGCCCATCAAGTACAATCAAAATATGATCTCCTTAAAAATTGAAAACAAATTAACATGTTAGTTCAGAAACTTATATTTGTATAAAACCTTTATATCTAAGTATTTTTTCTTTCTACTACAGTCTAGGAAACTTTGAAAGTAGAATTCTGATTGGCTGAAATCTGGACATGGCCCTCTGATCCACACATTGCAGGTAGCTAATTTTAATGGCATGACAAATGCTGTGTGTCATAAATACACATTTTTGATATTACACCTTGGCTACTTATAGTACTGTTAAGCAAGTCAATAGGTAAACAAATCATTTTGTGGAAAAAAAAAGTCACATCAAATAATCTTATTTAAGTACATAAATTTCAAAATGACCATACTGAAAGAATTTGCAAATAGGAAAAACAATAAGACTTCCATGATGTGATTTGTGTTTGTAAGGGTAGAAAACATTTTCAAACATCTTTTTTATCATGCAGGGATGCATCTATAAATTGGCAATTTGGGGGGAAATGCCCCCCATAATTTGACTTTGGGGGGCAATGAACCTAATTTTGGGGGGATGCATATCTAGACTATTTTATGTGCTTTGAGACTGTTTATACTAGATCAACATCAATTGATAGGCAATGTTACTCTTTTAAAGAATTACATATCCATTTGATTATTCTGTATCAATAGTTCGCAAGTCTTCGATGGAAATTTACTGCCAAATCAAGTGCATGTTGGAAATTTACTGCAATATCAAGTGCTTGAGAGTAACACACTTCAATAACTTGCATTTTCTATAAATTTAGATCTACTATAGTATTGTTTTAGCTTTATATTCAACCTTACATCTATAATATACACTGTAGATAGACTTTAGTATTTTGAAAGACACTGCGATATTCAACATTGGGTAAATTAAAGATCTAGATTCTATGCCCATTTAAACAAATGACATCAGTGAAATACAATGGCAAAATGTTAGTTCACAAATGTTCATTGGTCGCCCGGCAGAAGCCGGCAACCTTATATTTAATATAGTTCAGAAGAGATGTTCATGGAGAGTGTAGGTACTTCCGGTTGAAATCTTTCATCATATTTGCCAGGTTTAATTTGGTAAAATAGGTGTGAATGTTTGTGAAATTGTTGTGTGGGGTTTTCTTCACCTTTTTTGAGGTTGTTTACTTGTTTTTAAACCGATAAAGAATCGTGAAAGAGTTATTAACGGTCTGCTTTGCAACATTTTGTGAAACAATTAATGTTCTTGTGCAGAATGCATCTATTTTTAACGCAAATGAACTCGTCCAGTCACATGATCTTAGGAACCAATGAAAATGCAGAACTGCTCCTACTCTTTACCGTTGTCTGCGCATGTCATATTCTTCGATGATTCGAGTATTTATAGAATGCCATCCAGCGGGAGATAATGACTCTTTACCAGTAGGCCTAAAGAGCGGAATGGAAATATTTTAGAGCAATGGACGGAATGGAAAAGAAAATACGCATGGAAATATATCATGCCTGTTTATTAAATAGAATAACAATGATGATTTGAAACATTTTTTTTTCTAACCATTAAAGGTAATTTACAAGTAAAAACCAAAAATTATGTTTTTGTACTGCTGAAAAAAATGTACTTGTAGTGATATTTTTCCTTTATGCACATATACCTAGATGGCAAAATGAAAAATTTACCAACAGTATATTGTGCCTAAAGTGTTACAGGTCTTTAATGTATTTTCTTATGGGTAGTTAATTGAAGAAAATGATTAGAATTTCTCTATGCTTATAAGTACAAATGTTAAAACCTTTTAACCCTTTCCAAACGACAAACTTTTGGACTAGACCAAATTGAAAGCATTAGCAGACAAAATTTCAACTCTTGCTGAAAAGATGATTTCTGTCTATGCTGGTTACCAGCATTTTCTTCTTTTCCCACAATGTTTTCAAAAGGCTACTATTCTAGATCCGTAAAAACCAGGGATTGTTTGGGAAAGGGTTAAATTTCCTTTGTGCAGGACTGGCGCAATGGAAAAGAAAGTACGCAATAGACATTATACATTTATTACTATATAAAGTAAATATGTATGATTTCAAACGTGTGTATTTGTACTCATATATCTTTCCTAGGGTATATCTACAGGAATATTGAAAAATAAAGTTTTTACTATTAAAAAAATATATTTGTAGCAATATTTCCTTTTTTAAGCAGGTAATCTCAGAGGGAGAAATGGAAAAATTACCAACTTCGAATGAGTACAATATAATGCACCCAACACAGGTCTTAAAGTTCAGATTGAATTTTAAAATGGATAATAACTTGATTTAAATATCAGCTTACATGCATTAGACTGCGTGAATCTAGGATCAGACTTCAATTTTGGTAAGTCTGATCTTGATCTACACCCTCTTCAGATATTTCACTGATCGGCTTTGGTTACATGTATCATCTTATATACATTAGATTGCGTGAATCTAGGATCAGATTGTAATTTTAGTAAGTCTGACCTTGATCTACACCGTCCTCAGATATTTCACTGACTGGCTATGGTTAAATAAATCAGTTTACATGCCAGCTTACGTGTTCAGCAATATCCGTAATTATTACTTATTTTGTCAGGTTATGTATGAATTCATATACATGTACGTAGTTCAGCGCGTTGATCAGTGTATTGGACTGTGTAGATCTAGGATCAGAGAACATTTCTTGTAAGACTGATCTTAATCTACACTGTCCTCAGAAACTTCACCTACAGAATTTGGTTGCAATTATCAGTATACATGTATATGTTTTATCATTCGCAGTTGATTATTTGTATAAATGTACATTGTACATGAAATCTTTTTTTTTTTTAATTCAGATATTCGAAACGTTATCAGACTTTCCTCGTATTTATGATTGTAATTGAAAATTTTTGAGGAAAGAAAAGCTGAAGATTGAGTAGTTCGAACCGTTAATTTTCAGACTTTGTGGATTAGCGATCAGAATGCACATTGCGTGCTGTCTGGTCCTGATGCACAACATTTGCAATACCATATTTAGGCGCGCTCAGCAGCAGATAGTTTTGGTGATGTTTGAATTCTTGTATGTCAACGGTTTTTGGTTTTTCAACGTAAACAACGTATTTTGTAATTATCTTTTCCATTATTCCTTCGGAAACATGAAGTATTTCATGAAATGCCGACACACGCTTATTTTTTCCAAATTATACTGATATACATGCATTTTTGTCTTTTCTCATGTCTTGCATATCTTGTTAAACTGTATTTTGTATTGGCTATACATAGATAATACAAGAAATAAATGTGAAAAGGATCGGGACGAAAGCATATTGCTTATATAGTTCCCCTCCCCAAGCTAAATCACATGATACGCCAATACTATCAAATAATATCAAGAAGAGAAAAGATCATTATAAAAAACGGAAAGTAATGAATGTAAAGAACAAAAAGGCTTCATTATCTGAAAAAGTAAAAAGAAAAAAGGAATGGTGATTGGTGATTGAGTGATTGAGCAGAGTGGCAACAAAAGATACAAAATTATACTTGTACATGTATATAATTTATATGTTCTCGACAGTAACGTGTTACATTGTCAAAAAAGAGGACTTTTAGTGTATTGGATTAAAACTAAGAGAATCTCTTGCTTTTATCAATGTATTCATGAACTGCATTGAAGATCTGTTTGTTTTCGACAAGGGAGAGTTCATTGTCTCCAAAAAGAACTGTATCAATATTAAAAGCAGATTTTGCACTAATATGTTGTCCGAGTGTTGTTCGAATGATAAAATCTGCATTCAAAGAAGTAGTGTGTATTAGATTCAACTTCCCCACAACGACAAAGAGGAGAAGCCACAATATTTTTCCAGAAGAGATGTTGTTTTAGATCGCTACATTTACATGTATTTCTAAGTCGAGTATGAATAATTTGCATTTTTCTTTCCCCATAAAAATAAAGTTTACAAGGAGTGGGTTTGGCTATGTTCAGCAAATGTTTAAACGACGAGAGAGAGTCAGTTTCTCTTGTAGCTTGTGGCAAAGAGTTCCATGCGTTTACACCTGATTGCAGAAAGGAATTCATATAAACGCTAGTTCTACAAACTATGTTTGCCAAGTCATTAGAATTACAAAGATTATACGTCGTGTTACTTCCAGTGGTGGCCGGGACAAGAGAGCATAGGTAGTTTGGAACTAGACCATTGACCATTTTGCAAAAAAGAATGAGTTTATGGTTGATAATATATATAATGAAGATGATATTACTTGATAAGTTATAAGTTAAATAAGCTGAAACTTTGTCCCCCATACCTATTGAGTACCAGATAATTAAAGTTCTTCTAAATTACCATTGCACGGGACCGGCGCAATGGAAAAAGAAACTTCACAAGGGAAATATAACTTGAATGTAAGTTGTAAAATAAACTATTTAGTAACCACATGTATATTTTGTAATCATTGACCAATTATAAGGTATACATGTATCTCCAATTATAAACGAAATACAATATTTTTGTACTCATGGCTGAAAAAAATGTGCTTGTAGCATTTTTTTAATTATGCAGTTATTCTCAGATGGCGAAATTGAATACTGGCATAGAAGTAGAATGAAATGTAAATCGGGCATTTGAACGCTGTGCAGTGCGAAAGCCCATACTTTATTTTGACAGTTGGTCATATGGCAAATTTATGACATTGTAGGTCACTATTGTCATGTCAATTTCATTGGAAAACGAGCTATTTTTATCACGAATGAAAAATAACTGAAAAAATTGGAGTCAGATCAATTCTGTTGTCTACATATTTCTCAGTTTAATAAAGGGGAAAAAAAATCATTTTCGGGCGACCTTGACGCCCTTGCGTCTTCTTTTTCTCTTGTAATTCTATTAAGATAAAAACATATCTTGCCAATGTTGTCTAACAGGCACGATTTAATGAGTCTTTTGCACGATACATTTTTGGTTGCAGTCTCCATATCGGTACATAAATTTATATCATGCAATATTTATTTGTGGAGAGGCAATGTAACATATCTATTCGAGTTTCTGAAGTTCTGAACAGTGTTCATACAGGCTTAGTATTTGAAGGGTACACCTACCCACTGAGCCGTAAATCTAGGGGTAAGATTTCATATTAGAGGATATGAAAATAATGTTTCCAAACTTGAAGTAAAGTAATTAATAATGATGTTTTTGCACAACAAAAGTATGTTATATTAAGATATCTGTAAAAATATACTGATTAAAGTCGTTAGAAAGCTAAAAAGATCGCCTGAAGTGACTCTGATCGGACAATGTCAATAGGAACATTGCGTTGTGTCATGGGTTTCCGTGTTTTTTGCATAGAGCATATTTTCGTATGTGTTAACTTATGGATAGGTTTTACCGCGTGATTTGACAATAATTTTTCACTAAGGAGAGCAAGTAACTCCAAATCCCAACATTTTACACAAATTCAGCGGATAATGGATTTTCTTACTTTTATTTTTTCGTACTTAAAGTCTAACCAAAATTTGTAACATGAATCAATTCTATAACGAGATTTACGCACTGTCTGAAGTTATTACATCCAAAAATGAAATAGTTGCACTTTTTACTCCCTAATATACACCAAACACAAAAAATTTTACTTTTAGGCAACTTCGAGCCACTGCCGATTTGCCTTCTGGGACTGGGTCTCTAGTCCCTTGCACCAGAATCGCTATCTAAAGCCTTCCTGATAATTTCCGTTTTCCTGTTTGGCGATTTCCTCTTGGCAATCTTGGTGAAATAATGCAACAAAGTCACTATTTTCCACGGTATCAGACTGTAACATGAGGCTCAACAATCAAATTTTTATCGAAACTCTCATTTAAAAAATGGTATTACCCACATGTAGATATTTATTCCACAAATGAAATATCCGAAAACTGCGACTGAGATCGCTTTGGAATATTCTATTTGAAAAGCTAGAGGAAACAGACAGCCAAATGACGTCACAGATATGAATCACAGGCAAATCATCGGAGTATAGAGCTCGCAGTCATGACATCGTTCTTTTTTCACGGGTTTTCTGTAGTAATGGTAACCATATTTGGAATACGTGTTATCCATTTATGGTAAACAGGGGCGGAGTCACTAACGAGACACAGACCAGAGATTCACTCGTAACAAATCAGCCGATTTCGTCCCTATATCCAACATTTGATCACTGGATTGCCCGATTTCGGTGGAATGACATGTCAAATTTTTTTTATTCATTGTTGTTATTGCCCCTGTTAGATATTTTTGTTTGCATTATACTCCGTTAATAAGTGATGGACTACAAGATGTAGGCTTTGTTAATGAAATGCAGACATATTTTTGCGGGATTTGCCCGCTGAAAATTGATAAATAAAGGGGCAATCACAAAAATATGCGGCAATCCCGCAAGGCTGCGCTCTAGATGCAACCCCGTATCATGGTGCTGAAGTGGTAAAAGGCAAGTTTACCTTTCTTTGCTTTCAAAGATCTCCTCCAGAGGGTGGAGAAAATTCCATCAGTCCAGTCATTGGTAGCTACATCTAATCTACCGAACATCTGCGGTGCTGTTATTGCTTTGGGGTTCATTCTCATTTCCCTGTGAGGGGCTCCACAGTCAGACATTGACTTCATCAAAATATGTATGCAACAGGATTTCCCTGCACCACTTGGTCCAAGAGTCATCATTCCATGTCTTACCCTTTGTGTTTCATACAACTGAGCATAGAAAAAAAAAAAGAAATCTAGTGTTTCGTATCATAATAAGTTAAATGGTAACAATACTGAAGTGAATTGGATGTAGCTTTACAGCAATGAGTTTTCTCAAAGGCTTCATATTCATACATTCAGGGGGAAAGGAAGATGATACCTGAAAAACCTTTTGAGTTATGCTCCGGACAAAATTAAGTATGAAAATCAACAAAGGGCAATAACTCCAAAAATATGATGGGCACAGTTATGGTTCTTGTGCACTGCACTTTTCCTTAATAAGATTAATCCACCTATGAGGTTTCAAGGTGATAGGTGAAATACTTTTTGAGTTATGCTCTGGACAAAAATTAAGTATGAAAATCAACAAAGGGCAATAACTCCATAAATATGATGGGCAGAGTTATGGTACTCGTGCACTGCACTTCTCCTTGATGAGGTCTATCCACCTATGAGGTTTCAAGATGATACGTGAAATACTTTTAGAGTTATGCTCCGGACAAAAATTAGCCCGCCTGGGTGGCTCAGTGGTGAGCACGTCAAGACTCATGACCTGGTGGTTGTGAGTTCGATACTCAGTTGAGGCGAACTTTCTTTCTGGCGTATTTTTGCCTCTCACCTCTGCTGGAGCATGTGAGAAAAGTAGTTGGTGGCTTTAGAAAGAAAGTAGTGTTAGTACCAGTGTGAGAAAGCCAGGAAACACATTTGCGTCACCCAGCGCCACAATATGACCCAAGCTGTTAACCCTTTCCCAAACGACGAACTTTTGGACTGGACCAAATTGAAAGCATTTGCAGATGACTATTCAACTCTTGCCGAAAAGATGATTTCTGTCTATGACAGGGTAGAAAACATTGTGGGGAAAGGAGAAAATGCTGGTTACCAGCATTTTCTCCTTTTCCCACAATGTTTTCAAAAGGCTACTATTCCAGACCCGTAAAAACCAGGGATTGTTTGGGAAAGGGTTAAAGTGGCATTAAACCCTAACCCAACTAACCAGACAAAAATTAAGTTTGAAAATCAACAAAGGGCAATAACTCCATAAATATGATGGGCAGAGTTATGATTCTTGTGCACTGCACTACTTCTTAATGAGATCTATCCACCTATGTAGTTTCAAGATGATACCTGAAATACTTTTTGAGTTATGCTCCGGACAAAAATGTGGTCTACGGACTGACTGACGGACCGACCGACAAGTGCAAAGCAATATACCCCCACTTCTTCGAAGGGGGGCATAAAAATGCAAATCACTAAATTCATGTGACTTAAATGACTTAGTTTCCCTTGAAAGGGTACAAACATTGTGGGGGAAAAAGAGGAAATGCTAGAATCTTTATTCTTTTCTATTAATGTTTTTGAAAAAAACTTTTTTTTCCAGGTCATAAAACAACAACGTTTGGTAAAGCTTTCATCCTCAGCCAACTGAAAATGCAAAAAAAATCTCAGGTCAGTTGACCAAGCTTGCTGCAATTTAAAAACTTCTTGGTTCAGTTTACACTTAATTGTAATTAGCTGTGTGAAATACAATTGAGGTGATTTGTTGGTGTATTTTACTTGATTTTGTATGCATGTGTGTGTGTGTTTTTTTATAATAAAGGATGATTAGGTTTTTTTTAATAACCTTTGTATTTTATCTTTGTATTTTTTTTCTCTTGAGTAAGTTCTGATTAGATTTTAATGTCTATAGGATAAACATTCTAACCACATTGTAAGATTCAAATGCTTCAAAAGGTTTAATGATAACTGTATACAATTTTGACAAAAACAGATTAATGATCAAATATCAAAACTATACTCTCATCAAATTTCATCACGCAAAATGCAAAAATATGCCCCCCCCCCCCCCCCCCCTCCCTATATATATACACACACACACACACACACAAACACACACATTTTTGAATAATTCTTTTTCCATGACTTAAACCAATGACATGATACTAAAATGGCTACATAGATATAGCTATTGCAATATTCTAGAGAGCTTCATTGATATTTTGGTTGTTGTGGCCCAAGCATAAAATTGGCTTTTCAAAATTTGATGAGAGACTTTTTTCTTTTTGAATCATGAGACCTGTTCTCACACTCTTTTCAGGTGAGCAAACAGATAAAAGATAGGGTATGAATAAATGAAACTCAATATAACATGCTGTTGTGGACAAACCTGCACTAGTTTTAGATTCCATGTAGGATGATTGATCAATCCTGCAGCCTCTACTTGGTTTGATATTGCTTCCTGTAGCTCTGCATAAGTGGCAGAATCCAAAATAATGCCAGGGAAAAGATCAGCAATCAAACTCATAAACAGTGGTTCATCCTCATCAACCTTTGAAAACAAAAAGTAACAAACTTTTAACATGATAGCTGACATCTAAATAATCATAAAAGACTGACAATGCTTTTCTGTCTCAAAATTGTCAGTTTCACTTTATCAACCTACTGTTTCTGTGACTAAATTAATTCTGCAAACTGCAAACAAAACAACAGAGATATTTATGCCGTAGTCAAAGGAGATCCTATGAAATTTGAGATGATTAACTGCCAATCTGGAAGCAACAACTATGCAACAAACAGTTATAAACAGTTATAAAGATTAGTTCGACCTTTTGCTTGTTGATTGCTATTGAAAGGTTGACAGTGTTTTTGTATTGTTCCGATAGAACCATTTGTCTCCCCAGTCAAAGAAATAAACTAAACAATGATTGTCTCAACATGGTTGATTTGGAAAATCAAAGTGCAAATAATCTTAACATCTCTCAGTTCTTCAGTAACCAGCATTTTTTCCTTTTCCTACAGTGTCTTCAAAAGGCTTCTTTCTCAGGGGCATCAAAAGTAGGGATTGTGTGGTAATGGGTTAAATCTCCAAGAATAATTATACTAACCAGTTTTGACAAGTTCATATCTCTAAGAACTCTCATGACAATAGTGCTCTCAGTGTCATTAGGTCTGGCTCTTTTGTTAGCTCCTAGAGTTCTCAGTACAGACAATATGTTTCTTAGACCAAAATCATAGTGTACCTACAAGGTAAAGCCATAAACTTATACAGATTGTTAAAAAGATTAAGTTAAGAAGAGCATAAAATTTAAATAAAGAAATGAGGCAACTGGAGCCTACTTGTATGTGCAAATTTGCAGTTTGAAAAACAAACCACCATAAAATGCAGAAATTTTCTCTCCAAATTGCTTCTAAATAAGCTGAAATTCTATGACTACAGATAAATCATAATACAATTTGGTGAAGAACTTGGAGTAAACATAATTAGAGCATATTCTTAACCTTTTAACAATCCGTGTTTTTTTATGACAAAGTGGAAGAAGCCTTCTGAAAACATTGTTGGAAAAGGAGAAAATTCTGGTTACCAGCATTTTCTCCTTTTCGCACACAGTTTCTATTCTTCTAAAGTCAATTTTCAATTCTTAAGACATGTTTATTGGACAACAAAACTTCAAACTCATCCATATTGAAAGAATTGGCAAACAACATATCAAAGGCATCTCAAATGATGGATACTGCCTTTCATCTTTCATAGGGTAGAAACTACAGGCCCTGAAGGGCCTGAAATCGCTCTACTGGCAGATATTTTGCTTTTATGTAGCATACATTATGATTTCGTGATGCAAAAAGAAAGAAAAAAATGAAAAACACAAAAGTGTGGTCTTGCAACTGGGCATGAACCCATTAACCCTTTACTCCATAGATACTCATTTCTAGTATGAGCATTGCTAGTATGAGCCTATGTAGCACATTGTGGCAAAAAGTGAAATCGCTCGTGACAAGCAACTTCAGCTTTTGCCACAATGTTTTCTACACTATCAAAAGGTGTCATATACACATAACACCTCGCTGTTATTTAAGGTCAGTAAAAGATACCATAGAAATGCCTTATTGGGTAAAGGGTTAAGACAGCAAAATTTATTTATTATGTAGACATGCTGAATTGAGCAAACAGTACAAAAATTGGAGGGAAATTTCTCAAACCTAAATGTTTGGAATCAAAGCAAATTTGATAGCCTTTCAGTACATCTTGTATTAATCATCCTAGTTTTTCAAAGAAAATTGACTAATAATGTGGACTTTGTTGAGAAAACAATACTAAGTCAACAAATGGCTACTTTTCCTGAACAGTTTACTAGATTTCCTTGACTTTTGATAGAATTCAATCCATTGATGAATCTTTGCAAGTTACAGAATCAAATCAACAATGTAAACTGCATTCCCTAAAAAAAGAAATGGACATTGTCAACTTTGAATCGCTCCTTTTCCGATACCAATTGTCAGATTATTTTCAAAATCACTAGGCTTCCAGTTGTTGTTAAGTCAAAGCAACTGTGCAAGTTTCATGAAAATCCAACCACAAATGCTGGCCTAATTATGTAAATTAGAATTCGAAATTTTCAATATGAAATGGCTACTTTTCCATTACTTTTTGTTGGTTCTTTTTTCAAAATTGATAGGGTTGAAGCTTTTGATGATATAAAAACGCTATGCAAGTTTCATGAAAATCCGACCTCAAATGCAGATTTTATCGCGTAGATAAGACATGGAAATTTAAATTGAAATGGCTACTTTTCCCCCACTGTTTGTCAATAGGCTTAAAGCTATTGATGAGATAAACAAACGGTGCAAGTTTCATGAAAATCCGACTACATATGCAGACTTTATTGCGTAAACAACAAAAAGATGAGGCCAGTAGAGCTAATAAAAATTGTGGGGGGAAAGGAAAAAATGCAACTGATCAGCATTTTATTCTTCTTGCAACAACAATTTTCATCAAGGTGGTTAAAATCAGATTATGTGTAGCAAATGGTTAAATCAAAGCTGTTGATGTGCCATAAACCAACAATCAACATTTCATTCAAAGGGTTATCATATCAAAGACAAAGGCAAACTTTTAAGACTGATACCTGCTTTGACAACTGCTCCTCACAAAGTTTGTACAAGGTGTAAAACTTCTGAGCCAGGATCACATTTTCAAGAAAACCACATGCAGCAAGTTTCACTCTCATAATGATCTGCAAAACAGAATTGTGGAACCCTAGAGCATGGAATAAAGCCAATAGACATTCTCAGGTAAGAAGCAAGATGCAAATAGCAGCAAGTTCAAGGCTGATTTTGTCTAGAATGTTTCAGCAAAGCAGACAGTGTGTATTAAAGATTAGAGAGCACTACTTGCACAGTCTGATCTTGATCCATGCTGGTCACAAAGGCAACTTCCGCAGTGAAAGGTATTTCTGGGGTTAAAATCAGTGTAAGGAGGTTGTTATCAAAATCTGTAAAACAAGCACTATACAATTTCTTACTTGTGGGTATGCCACTTCTGCAAATCTTACCAATGATTTTGATCTTTCATCGAAAAAAAATCCAACATGTGGTACACATAGAATAACTGTAACCACAGCAGCAAGTTTCAAAGAAATGGGACCCGTTACAGATTTTCATCCGTAAATAACCATAAATCATTAACTGGCACCTTTTCCAAACCTTTGATCACATTTTCAACATTTTCAATGGGCACATTAATAATAAATACAAATAGTTTTTACAAGTTTAGAAGTCCAATTAAACATGTCAACTTGAATCATGTAAAAAGAAGAGCCATTAGAGATGGGTTATGCCCCCGAACAAGTGCTTGTCCCCGAACAAGTGCTTGTCATAAAATGTATTAAATTAGTTTCAATTCACTTCTTTTATCCTAAAAGTATCTGTTCATGCCCCAAAAAATTGAATGAAAAGGCAATTATATATTTAAGTCGACAAACAAATGGACAGACTGACAGCAAAATTCTTTTGAGGAGGATAGTAACTGAAATGTGAAATTTTGACCAGCAAGATAATGGAGAAAAACTGACTCTAACTCTACCATGAAGCCCCTTTTCTCCCATAAAACGTCTTGAAACATGGAAAAATTACATTTTTTATTAATCAGTAAGATCTATCTGTTTATGAATTTTGACATTAATAACTGTAACACTTCTGGAGTAATAGCCATCACAAACTTGTAGAGGACACCAAGCCGACTAAGCCCCCTTAAAGCCACCTTTTCCCTTGAGACAATATTGCATAATTGGAATAAATACAAAAGGTGTGTGGTTTGTGGCATTTTAAAGAATTTAAATTCAAAATTTCATGAAATTTTGGACAGTAATGTAGGAAATATTGCATAAAACAAGTTTTTACATTAAACCCCTTTTTCCGTGATGCAGCCTGAAATTGAGAAACCGGGAAGAGGTATCTGGGTAATGTTTCAACAAGTTCGGATTTGAATTTTCATGAACTTTTGAGCACCAATATAGGAGATATTTGAGAAAAATAATTTTTTACATGAACACTCCTTTTTCTGCGACGCAGCCTGTAATTATGAAACCGGGAAAGAGGTAACATAAATTGATTTTTTACATGAAGCCCCCACTTTTCCCGTGACGCAGCCTAAAATTGAGAAACCTGGGAAGACGTATCTGGGCAATGTTCCAACAAGTTCAGATTTGAAATTTCATGGACTTTTGAGCACTAATGTAGGAGAAATTAGAGAAAAAAAAAATTTACATGAAGCCCCTTTTTTCCACGATGAAGCCTGTAATTGAGAAACTGGGAAAGAGATATCTGGGCAATGTTCCAATGAGTTTAGATTTGAAATTTCACAAAGTTTTGAGCACTGATGTAGGAGATATTAATGAAAAACAATTTTTACAGTCCCCTTTTTCCTTGATGCAGCCTCAAATAGAGAAACTGGGAAAGAGGTATTTGCGTATTGTTCCAAGGATTTTAGATATGAAGTTTCATAAATTTGTGTGTCCAGGGGTTGTGAAGAAATGGCTTTGGATGGACGCACGAACAGACACAAGAACGTACGCATAGCGTGACGACTATATGCTCCCCCGAAATGTTTTGGGGAGCATAAAAAGACACAAATGTTTACCTTTAAGTGGCTACTTTCCAACACAGACTATCTGGTTTTGATCAAACTCTAATATTAGAGTTAAAAACAAAATCCTCTCAAAAATACAGATTTTATTTAGGAATCAAGAAAAGACTAATAGGTGGACAGGTGACATGAATCAAGCCATGACATAAATTCCTTTGGCTTTTAGCGATACAAAAAACAAAAATACCAATGGTGTGGCATACCTGTCTGTCTGGAACCATCATAGCTACAGTTCTGAACTGCACCTTCAGATTTTCAGGTAATTCTTGCCGACCAGCATACCCAGGGTTCTACCGTGAATAATGATAAGATTTAATGTTTGAAAGGATTTCTGTTATTAGGAATTCATAAAGCTCAACATTAACCATCTACTACATTGTCCCTGATGAAGAGGCATTTTGAAAACATTGTGAGAAAGTAAGAAAATCTTGGTAAACAGCATTTTCTCCTCTTTCCATGATGTCTCTATCAAAGACAAATTCTATCATTTGAGCTACATGTCAGTTTTTGTATGTAAATGCTTCCAGTTGGGACCAGTTCACATTTTTTTGTGTGTGGTAAAGAGTTCAAGCGTTCATGCAACTGGGCTGCAGTGAAATACGCTTGTTGATACTTTTGTTCATTTCCAGAAAAGGGAGGTAATTATCATATCTCATGGTAGTGAGAATATAGTGGTTTTAGATCTATAATTGATAATTCCAGGAAAGACAAAAAGGAAAAAGTGGCTTGGTGAAAGTAGTACAATAATACTTATTTTTAAACTCAACAAATTTTGTAGGATAATGATAGAGTGGAAATAGCTGTTTTCTATTACACGGACACTACGTTAAAATTCCATTTCATTCACTTTGAAATGACATCCACAGAAGAACTTGGACATGGGAAAAATGTAGACAAATACAACATACAAATTGGACAGGTACAACAATTAGCAGCACTGGATATTCACAGGATTTCTTGGCAAATATATTACATAATCATCCTTACTCATAGGAAGTGTTCCATAGTTTACGTTTTTTATGAATAAAAAGTGGGTGGAACTTCAGTACGTATTCAAAATTTGAAAGACTTCATATTACTATGAATACACTTCATAGCTATAGAAACTTTGTCCTAATAAAAAAGCTAGAAGAGACAGAAATTATAGTAAAAAAACAACTATTTAAAAACATTATAAATATATCATCTTAACCCATCACCACACAATCCCTACTTTTACTTTGACTGGTAACCAGCATTTTCTCCTTTTCCCACAATGTTTTCTACCCTTCACGAAACATATTTCAAATTTTCAGTCACTATTATGTTGTCGTCTGTAAATGCTCTCGGTTTGGACCAGTCTAAAATTTTGTCGTTTGGTAATGGGTTAAACACCAACTAAAAACTTAATGTTTGAGAAAATTAAGGCTTTTCAAACTAGAACTGTTACAGACTAATGAAACCCCTTATTGGTTTCCTTGTCACTTGATCAGGATCAACATTTCAAGAGCCATTACCCCTGAATGAAATGACTTAACATAATGAAAATGTAGGTGCACAAACTCCTAAGGTAATAAAATTGTATAAGCACAAATTCCTATGGTTGGAAGGCTTCCGATAGAAATTCTAAGAATAGGAAACAATACTAGGTCAACAGAAAAGCAGATATATAAACCAACAAAACTTGTTGAAAATAGGAGGAGGCAAGGAGGACACACAACTGTATCAGATTAACTGACAGATATACCTAGGTTCTAGTTCATACAGGTTCTAGCCTTTATTGATGAAAATTATATGCCGACTCCTTACCATGGTTAAAAAGAGACCAAATTCAGGATTCAGGTCAACATTATCTCCATCTGTAAACACAAACTCTTTCTTCCTTTCTTTCTTTGCAGTTAGAACGATATAAATTTGTTGAGCTGCCACAGACAATACGGGAAGTTCAATTCTGTTGAATTCATCAAAACATCCCCAAGATCCAGACTGAGCAAGTCCTAAAATCATTGAAAGTTTTCTTAGAAAAATATATTGCCATAAATAACATTATGTTTGAAACAAGGTTTGTACTGTATACAGCCAACACTTGGCAGTGGATGCTTTTTCATTGAAAATCTTAACCCATTACCACTCAATCCCTACTTTTGACGCCCCTGAGAAAGAAGCCTTTTGAAAACACTGTAGGAAAAGGAGAAAATGCTGGTAACCAGCATTTTCTCCTTTTCCCACAGTGTTTTCTATCCTTCCCAGATCTAATTTCAATTTTTCAGTCACCTTTATTTTGTCGTCTGCAAATGCTTTCAATTTGAACCAGTCTAAAACTTTGTCGTGTGGTAATGAGTTAATGGATAAAGACTCAAAAAAGTATTTCGAGGGTCCAATACCCTTCTAGTGTTTGTTTTCATGTTGAAAGTATACAGCTACCTCAAATTTGAAGTACATATATTTTGTAATAATAGATTTTGCATGTCAGCACAAACTACAATTGGGCTATCACAATACCTCTAGGTTTTCTTTGAAAACACCTGAGCTAAAAATGAAATGAAACAATACACACTTTGCACAGAGCATGTTCAATAAACAACAATATGATCACAAACATTCAAACAAATCTGCTAATTGATTGACATAGGAATGGATCATTTGACTCTTAGACAAAAGAAAGGTGTAACTGTATCATCTGCTAGGATTTTTTATCCTGTTTTGTCTTTCAAAGGGCTAGCCAAGGTTACCTTTATATATTCTTCCAAGACCCCTGAAGTCCATCTGATCTGAGCAGTTAAACACAACCACATACTTTCCCAAGGCTTTTCCCATGTCTTTAACGGTCTCAGTTTTTCCAGTCCCTGCTGGTCCTGCAGGTGCACCTCCCATCGACATACCAAGTGCTTGTGCTAATGTTATGTAGCATCTACAAAAAATGACATAAATCATAGAAATCTTTACAAATATTACCTAGTTAAAACTATGCAATCCCATGTTAACCCTTTCCCAAACGGCAAATTTTGGACCAGACCAAATTGAAAGCATTTTGCAGATGACAAATTAACAGTTGCTAAAAAGATGATTTTTCTATATTATAGGGTAGAAAACATTGTGGGGAAAAGGAGAAAATGCTGGTTACCAGCAGAAACTCTCTCTCTTTTCCTACAATACTTTCTACCTTTCCAAACAAAAACATTATTTGAACCACATCTAATTAATCCTCTGCACATGCTGTCAATTTGGAAAGATATTAAAATTTATCATCTGGTACAGAGTAAACATGTGACCAGACATTTTTTGCCTTCTACCACTCAATTATATTAGAATATGCCATTTACTGGAGGGAAGATCAAGCTGTGAGCATAAAATTTGGTAGTTTTAAGCTGCAACATCGTTCTTAAGCTCAGGGGATGACATCTACCCAGCCGTTTCTTAATTTTTTCACTCAGTAGGACCACAGACTTTTCACCAAATTGTCTACAAATTTTCAGTCCTGTGAAAATGAAGCTTTCAACATGTTAGAAAAATAGAAAATGCTGGGCCCCTAACTATAACTTCAATTCATGCTCATTTGAAAATGTGTTCAAACTTTCCATTTCAATAGTGCCTCTGTGAGAAGGGCAATGTAATATGAAGACTTTCAAATATCAAGAAGATGAAACATGAAATTTGAAAAGTTAAAAAGTTGATATGTGAGGTAGATGAAGTAACTTCTGTATTACTTTAAAATTTCATACACCATTGAACATAAACAAAATTTTATAAGAACCTATCCCGGTTATCAGCAATTTGCTTCTTTTTTCCGATGACGGATTCTACCGTTTAATGGAAAAATCTTTACCTCTGTCCAACAGTCCATATACCAAAATCTGAAACTTGTAACATTTTAAGACTTGGCTGAAAAATTTGACAACTATCCTAGATTTAGGATACTACCTGTCCGTCAGTGGTGTTATGACAAGTCTGTCTGTACATCCCAAAAATTCATTCTGATAGATGAAATCTACATCAGTAATCTGCACAATACACAAATCTGTTTCTTCCTTGAAATAAAATCTTGCCTGTTTGAGCCATTCAAAGTCCAAAGGAGATTTGATGTGCATTCTCGTCTAAAAATGTATTTGAAAACTGTAACAGCTTTTTGTTTGAAATCTTGAAATTTTTTCTATGATTATCTGTAAGGATCAATAATATCTTTTATGCATATCGAGATTACTTGTTTTTCATTTAAACTTTTTTGCTATTATCATTTTTTCAATTCTTTTTTAACTAAAAAATTCCACTTTATCATCTTTTAATAACGACATTTGCTACATTATGACCTGTCGATGCCCTGTAAAAAACATTCATTCATCGATTCAAAACTACACTTAATCCATCTTCATCGATAACTTCTAACTACTGTCATTTTATTCAACTCTTTCAAGTTAAAAATTCCACTTAAAGGCACAGTAAGAGCTAACATATCGAAGCAGGGGTCATAATTCATTTAAATTCGAATCATACCATTTAAAATTATGAAAAGTATTGTGGAGATGACAATCTGTTACTGTGTGGTCCAGCCATATGTTAGTAGCTGGCAAAGTCAGTCAAAAAGTAAACAAAAGGCACAGCTGCCTGGCAGGTTTTAAACCAGTTCTCCGTCAGAGACTAAAACAAAGACCGACCATAGAATGACAGACTGTGATCTTCTCAATAATTTCCATACTTTTTAATGGTATGATATTGATTCAAATGCATTTAAACACCTGCTTTGTTAACATGTGGCCTTTATTGTTACTTAACTTTAAGTCATCTTTTCACACATACACTTTAATCCTTTCCCAAACAATCCCTGGTGTTTACGACCCTGGGGTAGAAGTCTTTTGAAAACATTATTGGAAAAGGAGAAAAAGCTGGTGAGCAGCATTTTCTCCTTTTCCCACAATGTTTTCTTCCCTATTGGAAACAAACTTCAATCTTTAAGGTATATTTAATTTGTTGTCTGCTAGAGCTTCAATTTGGACCAGTCTAAAATTTTGTTGTTTGGTAAAGAGTTAAAGAACAAAAGCCGTCCATGTTCCCATACAGCAACATTCTTTCTTCATTCGTAAGAACTTTTTTAAAATGTAACACAAATGACAAGGGATGGGAAAACTTTTCTAATCAAATAAAGTTTTCCTTTGACAGATATCTTCACATCTAAACGTACATCAACCTTTGACAAATATAATAAAGTTTTAAGCTATGGATACTACAAAAATCTATGATTATCAAACAAAATAAAATTTTACCAATCCTAACATATTAAATCTTAACCCTTTACTCCATAGGTACTCATTTCTACGCATTGCTTCTAGGAGCCTTTGGAAACATTGTGGCAAAAGGAGAAATCGTCAAGGTGAAATTGCTCGTGACAAGCAATTTCGAAAGGTGTCAAAAGGTGTCATATACACATAGGAAACGGATTTGTCCTTTTTGTTATTTAGGGTCAGAGATACATTAGAAATGCCTTATGGGGTAAAGGGTTAACCAGATTATGAAAATTTACACTTGTACAAGCATTTAAAATTATTTGCAGAATACTAACTAGAGCTGTCACTAAATGTGATTTAATACCCCCACCAGGGCTAGAAACAGAAACAGGCAATTTAACAAAAAAAAAAAAATCTTAGTTCAAGAGGAGATCACCCTTGACTCATAGGGACAGACAATTGAAAACTCCGTCTTGCACAATTTCAGTATATGATCAATGTATCAACAAACTTTCAAAACAATAGCTGCAAAACTGTTGGAGTTTGCGACACAAAATTACTAGTATTTTGTACACAGACAGACACACAGATGGACACACACATAGACAGACAGGCTGATTTTGGCTACCAACATTTCATTCCTTCTGCACCATTTTTAAAACAAACGCTGTCTTTCCAGGGCTGGATGTAGGATTACATTTTTCGGTAAAATGTTAATACTCTACAAAATATCCCAGATAATAAAGATGTTCACACCAGTAACAAAAACACTTACTAAATCATCAAAAATGTCTCTCTGATGTACATGGATTGTCACCAAGGTTTCATATTTCACTCTCTCAAATTTAGAAAGGTCATGTGTGGTTTGATCAATGAGTTTGTTCAACATGTCCAGAAACCTCTGGTTTGTTGTTGGCATTATTTTCTTATCAGAACGTGCCAAAGTCAAGGCTTCTTCTGCATCTCTAGTCCAGATCATTTGTATACCAAGAAGGCCAACCTTGAACAGATGTAAAATACATGTGGATATAGGTATTCAAGTCCATTTAATCTTAATTCACAAACAGTTTGAAATATTTATCATTTTATTTGTAAACAAAGCAGTATTACAAATTTACAAATAAAAAAAATGAACTGTGAGAACAATATTATAATTTGCAAATGTAATTGTAAACCGTAATACATCAGAAACTTTAAATCAATTTATGAAAATAGTTTTTTTCTGGTCCCAACACTGTACAGTCCAAACAAATAGTTTTTTTAATGTTCAGATAGTCCATGAAATTAATTTGTGACATTAATTTTCCAAAATTGATAGGTCTTTTTTTTTCTTTAAGACAATGTTTTCAAAAGTGATTAGCAGCATTATATCTTGGTTAGTTACAGTAATTCACTACCTGGATTTCATGTCATGTTTCCCTTTTCCTGCTACGGTTTAGACATAACAATTAAAGCAATATAATATGCTGAAAAAGACATGTCAGTCATGGAAAGATACATGTAGACTATGAAAACATTTCTCACCTGTGCAGGAAAGTTATTCAAGAAACCCAACAACTGGAATTCTTGGCCCCCAATGGTCCTGAAAGCATCTCTGATCACACCATGCAGTGATTTCTGCTGCTCCTTCATTAATTCACCAAGCCAAATTTCAACATTCCCTTTTGCATTGACCACTGACTCCAGCTGAGGAAAAATACCATACTGAGATAATCAACATTATTTAACCCATAACACTTTACCACACAATTCCAACTTTTAACAACCCTGAGGAAGAAGCATTTTGAAAATATTGTGGGAAATGGAAAAAATGCTGGTAACCAGCATTTTCTCCTGTTCCCACAATGTTTTCCACCCTTCTAAAACCAAACTTCATTTTTTTTTTCAGTCCCATTTATTTTGTTGTCTGCAAATGCTTTCAATTTGGGAAAGTTTTACAATTTTGTTGTTCAGTAAAGAGTTAAGGCACTTTGCATGACTTAAGTTGATCAAGATCAGGCTACCCAAAACTTGCACCCTGATCTTTGAACTACACTGTTTGCTGAAACATGGTAGACAAAAGCAACCATGAAATTTCTGTTATTTGTTTTGTAATTCTAGGATTTAAAAATGCCTGATAGTTTTATTTGGCATTCTAAGAGTTAAAAGCAACAGTCAATCTTCCATCCATTTTGTCTATTCCTGCTTACATCCATAATTTAACCCTATCAATAAAATTTTATGAAAACAAAAGAGATGGTTTGAAAATAAATCTCATCCAAAAGCAAAATCATTACCATAATTTTTTCTCCTTCCTTTGATATGACAGCAAGAATTCTATCATAATCTTTCTCATGAAATTCCACTTCATTAACATTTTCAAACACTCCTAGTAAATGAGCCTGAAACATATTTGATATAGTTAAACAACATTTAACAAGTGAAAAAAAAAAACTATCACAAAGAAGCAAAAAAGTCAGATTAAATTTCTATTAACCCATTACAACATAATCCCTATTCTTGACGATCCTGAGAAAAAAGCCTCTGGAAAACATTGTGGGAAAAGGAAAATATGCTAGTAACCAGCATTTTCTCCTTTTTCAATACCCTTCACACGACAAATTTTGAACTTTCAATCACTTTTATTTTGTCATCTGCAAATGCTTTCGATTTGGACAAGCCTAAAATATTGTTGTTTGGTTAGAGTTAAAGTGAACGTTTTGTTGTGACTAACTCTATAATCATCAAGACAGTGAAGTCCGTAAAAATTGTTAAATCCTTGAATACTGTATACAATGACCTATACGCCTGATGAGAATTTTCCAGATTATAATATTACGGACATTTTGCATGTGAACTATTTGATATTTGTTAGTAACCTTGTTGTAAAGTAAGCAAGTAGAACAGTTTGCAAATTATACAAATTTGCGAAATCACCAAAAATTCCACATAACAAAAATGTCAACTGATCAGAACTTAAGAGCATGTGCAGTTGCCTGATTTTCATTAAAAATCTGAAGTTGAACAAGCAATTATGTTGAAGTGAGTATCCCCTGCCAAAAAAGACCTTTACAGAAATTTACAGGACCCTCTAACTCAAAATCAGACAGACTGATGGATGGACTGGCAGAAGAATGGACGGACAATGCCAAGGATAAAAGGTGCATAACTGTCAAAACTTCTTGAATGGTTATTTGCCTTTGTTGTATAGGTTTCCCTTGTGTAGTTAGCAACTTGTCCCAACAGAGATAAATTGTAGACTGTCAAAGTTTTTTTTCACAACAACAACGATGCAAACAACAATGGGGCAACCACAATCAATGTTTTCTTCAAAAACAACTATGCTAAAAGTATGGAGAGACTAAAATTGACAATGATTAAAGGCATTGTGCATAGTATCCATTTTCAACAAATAGTGCTGATCTTTAATTCTGATTGGTACGCCTTTCAGAAAATGTAACTGAGTTACAATTTAAAACTTTTGATCTACAGGTCTGACGGGATTTATTGCTTCAATTAAAGAGCACCAAATTAATATAAACATTAGAAGCAAAAGCCACCGCAGACGGATTATGCTCCCCAAACTGGTCTCTTTTTAGGGAAGTGAAGGCCGTCATTAAATGGTTGGTCACTGGAGAAGAGGGTGGAGGTAAAAACTGAAAGAGATACTTGTAAACTAAAGTTCAAATTTTACAAGAAACTCCCTTTTTCCATGAATCAGCGTCAAATTGGGAAACCTGTTAAAATACATCAGTGCAATGTCCTGAAGAGTTCATCTATGAAGTTGTCCAATTTGGTAAGGGGGTTCTAGAGAAATGGCTTTGGGTAGACTGAGAGACAGACGGAAGGACGTACAGAAAGACGGAGAGAGAGGCAAAGCAGAGACTATATGCTCGCCCTTCAGGGACAAAATAATTCACCTGAATAGTGTGTGAATCACTAGCTTGACCAAGTATTTCCAGAAGAGCAGGATCTGAGATGAAGAAAAATCTTGGAAATACAAGTCTCTTCTTTTCTAAATATCTGAAGAAAAGAAGAAAAATGGTGTGTTATGAAGGAACATGAAGGATTAATTCATTTCTAACTTTCTAACTATGAATTACATGTTTAACTAGACTGAAAAAAAAAGAGGACCACATGTGGGTGCCAACACTCAGTTGTTTTTGTTTGATTTTAAGTAAAAAAAAAATCAAGTTGAAACATGGAATTAACTGTGTCAAAAATGCATTGATTGTTATCTGCCTTTTTTGTATGGGTTCCATTTGTGATAGAACACAACAGAACAGAAAAATGTAATTCAATGAATGGTTTGGAGGTGGTTTCAGTGAAAGAAGCAATAGCTACCTAAAGCAAGTGATGATTTCACCAAAACGCTCCTCAGGTATGCCATATGTAATGCTTTAAAAGTCAATACTGTGGGATGCAGACATTACATATAGTTAGAGCATGTAAAAATGACTAATAGTTAATCACTGACAAGACTTAATTCAGTTTTGCTTTTCTTACTTGCCTTGATGTAAAAAATTTCTACTGCATTTAATACTTTAACATTTTCACCGTTTAAGAGCTGGATTAATTTCAACATACTTGGTTTATTATAATAACAGTTTTTAAAATGCAAATACCTAAATTGATTATGAGCTAGACAAATTAACAAAAAATCATTCTCATCCTCAACTTCAATTAGAGCACACAGTGAACATACTCTCTCATTTCTAACAATGTTTCTATATCAAACTGTTACAATAAAAAGCTTCAGTGCAGACAGGCCTAATATGGCAACAGCTTTACTCTGTGATATTTTCATTTTACAAAGACAATTTGGAAAACTATAATGTTCTTTCTTTAAGATGTCTGTAAACAAACAGTAAAGGCCTACCAGAATCAAGAGAGATTTGTATAAGTTGAAAGAACAATCGATGTAAAATGAGTATGTTTAATTAAACTACAGAAAATATGTATGGATATATTTAAGTTCACTGAAGCCAGAAATAACCATACATCATAAAAGCCAATCCTTTCTAATAGCTATTTTACTTTGCAAGTCCAAAGGTAAGGGTTATCTATTTTATCCAATTCTGCAAGGGCAGTTTGTAAAATACACTTAATTTGTGATATTTAACAACTTGTCCCAGTTTGAAGGAAATATGTTCAGTAATAACATAGATATTTGACACTGTCAAAGCTTTAGTACAACAACACTGTGGCAGATTACAATGATAACGGCAGGCCTACACTACAACAAAAACTTATTCAATATTGTCTTCTTCGAAAACAGAAAGGCTGAAAACTGAGAGTAGAAGTCATCCATGTATCATAACATAATTATAACAAACAGGAATGTCAACTGTATCATTTCTAGATACAATTGTCTGGAGAAAAACAAAGCCTTTAGTTTGGTGATCGTATACCTTTGCTCTGATCTACAATGTTCTGAATGGTCATGCACTCAAGATTAACAGATACAGTACACTCCTCGCGTTTTTTGCTCAAGTCCGCGAGCTGCGACGGACCAATTTGACCGCGGCAAATCTGCGAAAACGCGGCGGACGTGTCACCGCGGCCTCAGAAAATATCGGGCAACTTCACAGCAGGAGGTAAACGCGGTGGATCGCAGCAACGTTGCGAGGGATCGCGGGGGAATATTCGCCTGGCTGACTCTAAATTTTAATACTTAAATATCTGTAATTTTTCCCACTGTTTCGGGAACCAGAAACCAATTCATCCATTACGACCGCAACATTTTCGTACCATTAAATGCAGATATAAGCTTTGCCAACAGGGATTACTTAATTTTAAGATGCCACAAAACGCATTTTAATCAGCTATTCACTAAGTTACAAATTTGTAGGCCTATCCCATATTTAGTGTTAGCGATATGAAAATGCGAATTTCGGATTAAAAGTGCAATTTCATGCTGGATTCCAAAAACCGAAAAGCAAAGTTACTACTTCTTGATTGTTTGTGACTCACAAGCGTGTACTTTAAAAGTGGAAAAACTCCGACTGGAATGCCAATTAATAACTTAACCCATAGAGCGCCGAAAACCCATAACATAATCTAAAATTTGAAAAAAAAAAAAACACCAAGAACCAGCATTTTTCAATGTTGTTTTTGTCCTATAAGAGCACAAAGTGTACATCCAAAATCAGACTGCACAATTCGTGCAGCCTGAACTTGATTTTTATAAGTCACAAAGGCAATTATTGTTGTGAATGCCGTATAATGGGTTAAAGAGCAAAACCGTGTAATGTAGCATTAACGAAAATTTACCACTACACCCGTGGTCTGAAACTGAACACTAGAAAAAAACGCACTATTTTAAAGTTCATGTACAACAGGCTTAAGGTGTATTTTCATCACACATTCTTTCTTACCCTTCATTAGATGAAACAGATATAGCAGTTATTAACCATTTCTTTTTTTATTCTGTTAATAATTAAAAACGTAAACACAATTTAAAAATTATGCTACCCTGTACATGTATATTATCACACTGTTTATCCTCATTTTCTCAGTCTCTGGATGTAAGGAAACCAAAGGGTAACGAATAAAACTGTACATATATTCAGCTTTTTCAAAATGCAGGCTGGATCGTCAGAAAAACAAAACATCGGTCCACATTCTGAACTAAAATGATCCTCTTGTTCTGTTAAATAAAAACCCGCTCTTTTCATTGTCTCTTAACCCTTTACAAAAACATTCCCTTTTTTTTTAAGACGCTGAGGTAGAAGCATTTTGAAAACATTCTGGGCTAAGGAGAAAATGCTGGTAACCAGAATTTTCTCGTATTTTCCCACAATGTTTTCTACTATGCTAGAAGCAAATTTCAATTTTTGAGTAACATTTATTTTGTCCGTCTGCAAGTGCATTCAATTTGGACCAGTCTAAACTTTTGTCCTTTGATAAAGGGTAAAATAACATATGCAAACTTAACACAAAGGAGAGGCAAGGGTTAACTCGGTATTCCTTTGATGTTGGGTATAGCACTCCGGCAGTGTGAAGTACTGTCCCAGTTGTTAGTTCCATATGCACGTGTCATACTAAACCGACTGACACTTTTTTATACTACCTTATCTAATCCTTCTTAAATATTTGTGACTTAAGATTCCGATGATGGATTACCAGTTCATTTGGTAAGTCAAAATAACTATAGATCTGTTTAATTTTCTATAAGAAATTAAAAAATATTCGAATAGCAGAGAATGTCTAGAAATATGTCGCTTAAAATGTTCGGAATATTTTCTCCTTTTTTATCACCAAAGTTATTTTTAAACCAAAAAAATGGTTACATCTCCCTCTCGTCATTTTGCTGCCATTAGGCCTAGATATTGGCGGATCCCATCCCATCAACTTTGCTGAACATAGTGTAATCTTTTGGACTTGAAGGTTATCCCAGCTAGAATATCTCGCCATACCGCAACAGATTTAACTCATTACCAAATGACAAAATTTGAGGTTTGACCAAATCGAAAGCATTTACAGACAACAAAAATAAAAGTGGCAGAAAATTTGAAATTTGTTTTGTGAAGGGTAGAAAACATGGTGGGAAAAGGAGGCAATGCTGGTTAACAGGATTTTCTCCTTTTCCCACGTTTTCTAAAGGCTTCTTTCTCAGGAGCGTCAAAAATAGGGATTGTGTGGTAATGGGTTAACTTTCGGCACTTTGGTAGTTTTCGAAAACGAGACTGGGGTTCTCTTCAGCATCTCAAACCTTTCAGCATAAAGCTGCTTTTGCAGAGAAGACCAAGATCAGAAAACGTCATGCGTTCACATCTTGGAACTTAACTGTCGGAGATTATGAAAGACTTTTTTATCATATTCAAGTTCCCAGAAGGCATATGAAAGACTTTTTTTATTATATTCAAGTTCCCAGAAGGCAGATTCGAGAGAGATTAACTCGTTTCTCAATCAATATAAAATAAATATGTTTAACAGGCAATTAAAGAAGAAGGAAATGGGTTAAAATGTCTACTAAAAGGAGTGAACTCAATTAGATACACAATATTATTTCTATTTCATCATCATTTGGAAAAAAACCTATATATGAAATGAATATGTCAATAGAAATTGTTACAACTAAAGAGAAAATTACCATTACACTAAATATTATAGTTCACGTCAGGATTTTTTTTATGATACCGTTCACGTTATAAGTAGCTTTTAATATTAAAATAGTTCTATCATGAATACTGGTGTGATTTGAAAGGAGAGAGAGAGAGAGAGAGAGAGAGAGAGAGAGTAAATCAAATATGCTGTATAACTTGCAGAATCTTATAACATGCAGAATTTATTTAGATAACCAGATATTAAAAATTAATTTATGCATTTATTAACCAGAATCTTATAACATGCAGAATTTATTTAGATAACCAGATATTATAAATTAATTTATGCATTTATTAACCATCATAATGAAGCCGTCTCCCTTCGAACTGGTAATCGGCTGACCTACGAAAACAACCTCACAATGAGTTATTTTCTCGTTGAGTGCAAACTGAATGAGCCATACTCAGTGAAAAATGGTTCTAATGCATATCCGTGATACACCAAGCAAGCCATCACAAAACATGGATCCATTTTATTTAACAACCGACCGAGTCATGAGGTAGAATGACATGCTGAAAATTGACCAAAGAGCAAAATGTTTCGACACAAGTAAGCCTGTACGTTCTGTGCAGGCTTACCGGAGTTGATATTGTTTGTAGACTCAACAAACCAATTTTTCACAGAGCATGGCTCAAATGGAATCGACATCAACCGTAGGCAAGAGTTGCATAAATAAATTGTAGAATCAGGCTGTTTGGATAACTCTGACACTAGTATGCGGACAGTGATCTATTAAAGATCAGACATTATGTGATGCGTTGTCCGATCTCAATCCATGATGTCTGTAAAAATCGTAACAGGCACTTTAAATGAGTACCAGTTGTTTTGACTGCATTTGAGTGCTGTAGGTAATAATGGTTGCCGAAGTAAACAAAGCTGGTGTTAAAATGCATTTAAAAGAGTGAAAATTATGAAGATGACAATCTGTTATTGTATGGTTGTGCCAGGGATCTTGTCGCTGGATATTAATACAAAAATTAGGTTAAAAGTTGGCAGGTCTTAAGTTTACTTTTTGCCTGATTTTGACATGATTTGGTCTGCCTGCAACTTGCATTCGGTCATAATACACAGATTGTCATTTTTAGACTTGTTCAATTTGTATGCATTTGCAGACGAGAAATTTAGTGTGTATCATAATTATGATTATGTTTCTCTTTGAAAAGTAGACAATATCGTGGAACTATGGTGGTATATTGCTTTACAGAATTTTCTCCTTTCCCAACATTGTTTTCAAAACCTTTTTACCTGAGCTCCCTAGATTGCTGATACAGGCTTTACCCTAGTTTATCCTAAAATAATACAAAAAATAACTCCACCATACAAATAACAAAGAATTTAAAGATTTTAATCTTGTCTCGGCTAGAAAAGCTCACAGTGCATATAGTTGTAAGAGATAGTGCAGCACGATCTTCATCTACATCGTCTGTAAACAATACTGAAAGGAATTAAAGATGCAATCGGTGCGTTAAGCATTTATCGAATAATACTATTCGGCTTTTGAAAACATTGAGGAAAAAGGAGAATGCAGGTGACTAGCAATTTATCTTTTTACTCTGATATTCTAAGACATGTTCTAACTCAAAACAATAGTGAAAAGTTCATAATCGTCGTCTTCTACACATACGTTTCAGCTCCATTTATTCATTGCTGTATTAAGGGTTAAAGCTTATATTACACCCCGACAACCAAATTTGGCAATAAAAACCGGCGGGGGGTTGTCCGTTTATTGTTAACCCTTTACCAAACAATCATGGCCCAAGTTTCAAGAGCCTCGAGAAACCATAGTGGGAGAAGAAAATGTGCTGATATCAGCAGCTGCTTCTCTTCCGACAACATTTTCAGCCAAAAGACAAGTTTCATTGTTTGAATTACATTTGGTAATCTGCAAATGTTATAGAATTGGCTATGGGTAAAATCTGGAGGTCTGGTATAGAGTTAACACGTGTCATTTGTGTATGAAATCCTAACCCTTTATTTTTTAGAACATGACAGAATGTTGTCTCGTTGGAAAAAATAAGATAATAGGTCGTAATCATAGATATACCAGTCTTAACGAACGAAAAAGATTATCACTAATTTTACTCTTCATTTTATCACATGTACATGGAGACAAGCACAACCACTTACATTGCACAGATATTATTTTTCCCAACTGGTTAACCTATTACAACACAAGACCCAGTCTGAACGGTCCCAAGACAATAAGCTAAGTGGGTAAAGGAAAAATGTTAACAACATTTTCCCACAAAGTATCCCAACCTTTTTAAGACAACTTCTCTCATTTCAGCAAAAATGCTTTTAAAATGGATGGGTTTAATATTTTGTCATCTGCTGAATGGATAAAGGTCGAGTTTACCTATCTCCCAACTTTAGAACAAGATCAGCCAAATATGGGGATTGATAATCTTTATTTTGCAAAATGCACGCGTCTTTTGTTAATTAAACCCGTGTATCCCTTTACACTTTTGAAAGTTTAACCCTTTGCCAAACAATCACTGGTTTTTACGGCCCTGAGAGAGAAACCTTTTGAAAACATCGTGAGAAAAGGAGAAAATGCTGGTAACCAGCATTTCCTCCTCTTCCCACAATATTTTCTTCCCTGCTGAAAACAAATTTTGCTTTTTGAGTTACATAAATTTTGTCGTCTGCAAGTGCTTTCAATTTGGACCAGTCTAAAATTTTGTCGTTTGGGAAAGGGTTAACACGCTAAAATTTAGTTTACAAACCAAACCCTTTTCCCGCTGATCTGCAAGTCCTCTCCCATGATATTTAAGAACGTGATATCCAATCTTGAAAGTTAGCTAGTAATGCAGGCTTATGACGTGGGATCCAAGATCAGCAAAACTGGTTTCGAGGATTGATATTTGTTATTACGAAAAGATTCATTCTTCTCTGACAACTGAGCATTTTGCTACTATTTGTGTTTAGAGCAGCAATCAGTGTCTTCATCGTCTTGAAAAATAATTTTACAAAGTGTGGAAAAGAGATGCAGATGCACTAGCTGGCAGCCTTGAGTTGGCTGAAATCATGTTGAGAATAGTGCTCAACACTATATACATGTAATGATTTTTATCTACTCATTGGGAAGAAGTCTTCATTGTGAGGAGAGAAAACAGTGATTGTAGCCAGCATTTCCACCTTGTCCCAGAATGTTTTCTATCATATTGAAGACAAATGCCACGTTTGCTACTTTTAGTCGTCGTCTGCATATCCTTTCAGTTTTGGAAATTTTTGTGACTTTGTAAAGAGTTGATTTTTAACCAAAACCCTCACGGAGGAACCAGGGAGTTTGATTTTATGTATTCAGTCCTACGAGATTCATTAATCCAATTTTGTAACAGATATGTGGAGACAACTTTATCAATTTGTAAAAATAAACATTTTGTTTGCTAGTGATCGTTATCGCTGGTAGAAAAAAAATAAGCTCAAGAGTCAAGACCTAAAAGGCCCAAGAGCCGCTCGTGAACTATTTCTCCTTGACGGTACATGCCGTTGTAATGCAGAAAAATGACCCCCATTACAAAATGACCCCAGGATCATTTCTCGACATAGAGGAATGACCCATGGGTCATTTTTCGACGTAGAAAAATGACCCAACGTCATTATTCTACGTTGAGAAATGACCGTAGGTCATTTTGTAATGGGGGTCTGCATTACACCGGCGCTGTCATTATGCCTCAAACCAGCATTTTCTTCCTTTTCCCGCAATGGTCTCACCTAATAAAAAATAAGTTTTATATTTTGAGTTAGATTCAAAATTTCGCCTGCAAATGTTTTATTCAATTTGGACAAATTTTGTCGTTTGGTGAAGAGTTCAGGAAATATGAACATCACTCGTATTATATATTGTCGAAGAGTGTTTGACAAGGTAGATAAACATTGCATAAGAGAAAATGCTGGTTGCCGGCCTATTCTTTTTTTCCTACAATGTTTTCACAACCCTTGTTCTGCAAGGCACTTTAAACTCATGATGTGTGGTTAAAAGTTTATGTGTTTCGATTCTATAACCTATTAATTCAGTGCCTGTTGGATAATTTGCTTGGCAATGATGACTGCTTATCATCTTTTTTCTTTCTGATATAAAAAATTTTCATGGAGATACATACGTGTAATATGACTTTGTAAAAGAGTAAAATGGTGCGTAACTTCATTCATTCTTGAATCATTTGCTACACTGAAAAGAAACTTACCTGTCTGATCGCGGCGGAGTCATCGCGTCGTTTTAATTGCGTAACCAGACCGCTGCGGTCCGCCAGGGATCGCCGTGTTTAAACAGCGCTCCGGGTTAGTCCGTGTTCACCTGTGTTGTAAAATCGCCGCGTTGGGTCCGCACTAGATACATGGCGGACAGCGAAAATAGCAAAATCCGCGTGGAGTGTACTGTAATTGTTTCATGTTAAAAGACAACTTTTTATTTGTCACGCACCATTTTGTCAATTTGATAGCACAATTTTATGAACATGCTTTTGTATAAAAATGTAACATGTGTTGAAAATCCATACTTTTTCCACAACATTTTTGAAGTTTCTAAATATCATTTGCTTCAAAACATGAAAAATAGTGAAAAAAAAAACACCATTCTTCAAACACAGCAAATGATCAGTTTAAGTAGCAAACAGTACACAATTTTTTATGGGAGCATAATTGACTTATGAAATTTTAAACAGAAATATTTACATACCCTGTCAATGATTTCTGACAAAGCTCTAACTGTTCCAGAAGATGAGGAAGTAACTGTCCCATTGTCTCATCAGCAACACAGCACATTACTACATTTGGCTCTTCATGAGCCCTAACCATTATCTTTACCCAAGATTTATCAATATTCTGGAAACGCTTTGCTTCCTGGATTCAAAACTAAACTATTGTTAGTTCCCTATTATAGCTTTAATATTTACACCATAGATCCAAATTTGGCTCTTAACTCTTTACCAAACGACAGATTTTTAGACTGGTCAAAATTGGAAGCATTTGCAGATGACAAAATGAATGTGAATCAAAAATTGAAATTTGATTTGGGAAGGATAGAAAACATTGTGGGAAAAGAAGAAAATGCTGATTACTAGCATTTTCTCCTTTTCCCACATTGTTTTCAAAAGCTGTCTTAATCAGGGTTGTTGAAAGTCAGGATTGTGTGGCAATTTTCATTCTATACTTGAAAAGAATTGCAAAGGATAAGTAAACTGACTTGAATGGTATGACTTGACTTTCATGAGAGTGAAACCACAATGGCATTTTGAGAAATGCATACCAGCATTTGCTCATTTGAACACAATGTTTTCCTCCTTCTTCAGGGTGGGAAAACTGGATTTGCAGACAACATATCTAATGCCACTGAACTGAGAGGATTTATCTTTAATTTGGTAAATAGCAGTCTGGGAAAAAGAGAAAATGATAGTCAGTAGCTTCTTTTTTCCCACTTTATATTCAAAAGATCTTTCTAGGGGTTGTTAAAAGCTATTAGGACTGTGTGGTAAAGTGTTAACCTATTTGTATCTAGCAATTTACCAGTTTGAAACTAGAGCTTTCACTGAATGTGATTACCCCCACCAGCTCTTTGATGTGAAAAAGTGTCAAGTGCAAGGTGATAATAAGCGGTCTGTCCCATAAAAGCCGATGCCTCCTTTTAGAACAAAAGTCAAAGCAGAGATGCATATGATTATTCCATTCTAATGACTGAAGTTGAGGACTTGTATCCCAATCATTTGATTATTCACAACTTTTTAAAAATATGTGTATTTCATACTAAAAAGTTAATAATAAAAAAAATCTTTTGTTTACTTGTTTTATTTACCTATCAAGAGCAAAAAGCACCCAGAAACGATCCTGGCTGTTGGCCATGGTGATCCTTTGTTTGACATAAAATTCAACACAAAATCATTGAAAACATAAGTTTAGGTAATCTCTAGCTTCTGGTTATCTAACAATCACTACATGTAACATACGTGTACATTCTTACACAACATGATCGTGTCCTGCACACCTGTATAAACCACAACTTGCCATCTATTTGGTTGAATGGGTGGGTAGATTTTAGTGTGAGATCATAGATTGATTCCAGTACAGACGATTCCATTTTTGTGTTTAAATTTAGGTGATACTATTCAAAGCAGGCCTACATAAGGAACCGTTTTCTGCGTTTTTTCAGTTTACATTCACTCCTTTCATCAAATAGTTTGTCACAAATTGGAAAAGCAATGAAACATCAACAAATAGTTCAGTTCTTTCTTTCAAAAACTTTGTACTGATCTGACAAGTGATAGGTTATAATGATCTGTTTTTCGTTGTAAATTGTGGAGTGCTGAATTTGTCTTCACTTGCTTCAGGGCGCAGATGAAGATCAAACTGCACTGAACTTGTAGTCTGATCTAAGTCTGACCTATGTTCCTCTTTTGACCCCAAATAATACTAAGACAAGAATGAAAAATTCATATTTCTGCCATTTTTCCTGCCCTAAAATTGCTATTTCCTGGTATCTTGTGTGACTGTCCGACAGTTGATATGACAGTCTTCAACTAGTGAAGTAAACTGCATAAAAAATTAACACATCAAACAGCTACTGTGTTAACTACAGCCGTCAGTAAATGTGACTTTATACCCATTCCAGCACTTTAACAGTATTTTGTACACAGACGGACACATGGATGTACACACTGACAGACGCACAGACAGGCTGATTCCAGTATACCCCTGAAAACATTCGTTTTGCGGAGGTATAACAAGCTCCTGTTTCAAAATGTTGGTAAATTGGGGATGTTTTGTAACCATTATTACACTTTGTAAAATGAAAGAATAACATGAAATAAGCCAAAAATTTATAACTATAGTGAATAAACCACGACAGTGGATCAACGTGGACTTGTCTATGTATGCCGCTGCATTGGTTTTTATCTTCGATTCCTTATGCGTTGAAATTCAACTTTTATCTCCTTTTTTTCATTTGTTTTTTCGAGAAGACTGCAATTGTTTGTTGTCTTATCCCACGGAATGGCTAATAATTACTAGAAATTCAAATCATTTGCTGATTTTCTATGTACAGGATCCTGAATAAACATAAGTTAGGGTCTGAATGTTCTTTTATCGTGTATCACTTAACCCATTACCACTCAATCCCTACTTTTGACGCCCCTGAGAAAGAAGCCTTTTGAAAACACTGTAGGAAAAGGAGAAAATGCTGGTAACCAGCATTTTCTCCTTTTCCCACAGTGTTTTCTATCCTTCCCAGAACAAATTTCTATTTTTCAGTCACCTTTATTTTGTTGTCTGCAAATGCTTTCAATTTGGACCAGTGCAAAATTTTCTCGTGTAGTAATGAGTTAAGACATGTTTGGGATTTGAAGCGGTTTGTGGTGGTCTGTGGTGTGTTTTGTGGTGGCTTGTGGTGTTTTGTGGTGGTTTGTAGTGTTTAGTGCCACCCGCAAAATTTGGTAGCCCTGGGCATAATGGCTAGGTATGGTAGTATGGTAAGAATTTTAAAGTTCTCTGTATAAGAAAGCGTAAAAATTGTGACCCTGTTGGGCAGGGCCAATTTTGACCCCAGGGCTATATTTTAAAGAAACCTGTTACACTTCTACTACATACAGCTTAGTAGCCCTAAGCCCGGTTCCAGATGAGATTTTCAAATTTCCAATATTTTTCAGTTTTGTTGCCATGGCAATGAGACTTTTTGAGGGAATTATATTCTTCAAAAATTTTTGAAGAGGACCATGGGCGGATCATTCCTGTGAAGTTTTGTCAAAATTGGAAGTGTATTTTCAGAGAAAATGTTTGAAATAAAAGTTAACGTATGGAAAGACACACAACAGTAATACGACTGACACCAGGCCATGACAAAAGCCCGCTTGCCTTTGGCCAGTGGAGCCAAGAACCTTTGAGGAAAATTTTAATTGCAAAGCCAATATATAAGAGCTATTAATTTACCTGAGGCAGCTGCTTTGCTATGTCACCACCAACAAATACAGCTTCCAAATACACCCAAAGATTCTGTACAATCAACCAGTTTTCCAAAATATCTGTGGTATTTGAAAGCTTTCCAACCCATTCCTGGATCTTTTTCTTGAAAGGAGCATTGTACCTTTTAGAACAAAAATTGTCACAAAATAACCTGCCAAAAGGCTGCTATTTGAAGCAGCTAGCAGCACAGTACATAGCCTCATATGTATAGTCGATAATCTATCTTCTTTGTCTACATAAACAGTATCATCAAGCTGGTGCAGGGAATTTTCAGAACCATTGGAGCATATGAACCTGTTGTGCAGTCGTATCAATGAAGCTTAGTTTTGAAATCCAAAGGAGGTTAGGAATATGTGAAACAGTTCTTGATTGTCTCTCAAGCAGACAATAATACGAGGGGTGTTCGAAAAGTTTCGGGACAAGTGCTGCTATTTTTTTATTTTTTAATATTTTTAAATGAGATTTTCGGTAATGATAGCTACAACCATATTCTATTGGTTGGTTGAAACAAATAAACGCAGGTACACGAAACGCATGATGTGTTATCACCATAGCAACGTCAAGTCGACGTGAGCAGGGCACCTTGATGTTCTGAATAAGAAGCTTGTCTTTACAAACATCTGAAATAGTTATGGTTATTCAAATTATCCCACGATATGCTCAATGCACCTCTTATGCCTACGTCCCCACGAATTAAAACATTTTTTGAAGTCTGATGATGGAATGTTGCTTATACATTCCCTGACCATGATGGGAAGGTCATCGACGTCGTCAAAAGAGTGACTGCGTCAGTAACGCCTGATGGTGGGGAATACCCAAAACTTACACGTTGCGAGTCTGGGGAATATGGTGGGTGCTGAATAGTGTTACTCTTTCAATCAGCAGGTACTTTCTTGGTAGTTGGTGAAGTATACATCGTGGCATTGTTGTGATGTAAGTAGAATTGCCGGGTTCTTTTGGTCCGATACAACCCTGGTCAACCCATAACGATGCACCTGAATGCATCTAAAAACATGTGGGATCGAAATTATGTTTATGAATCAGTGGTTTCACGAACCAATTCTGTCATTATATAAAATAAGAATATCATTTAATGTAAAATGTAGTTAAAAATCAAAAGACCGTACGTTCAAGTAATACTGTGCTGTGACTGTCTTCCCAATTGGTACTGTGTGGCAGAGAATAACTCCGTTCATTTCAATAAAATAAAACGTTTCACCATTGCTTTTGTAGGCGACGGTGAATTAGGGTTTTTTCCACACAGAAATGGCTTGCTTGGTCTCTGGATCATACAAACCAATCCCAGTTACATCGGCCGTAATAATGAAAACCAAGAACCTGTCACTATATGTTCTCTGTACTGTTTCAGGAAAGCTTTACTGTCGGCGATTCAGTGTAGCTTTTGATTGCAGGTAGTAGACGGGGCACCCTGCGGTCAAATAATTTTGACATACACAATTCAAAAACATACTGGAGTGCCTATTGTGATCGATACTTGCTTTTAAAAAGAAGTTAGTTTGTGAAGTGACGTCAAGGTGCCCCGCTCACGTCGACTTGACGTTGCTATAGTGACCATTCATCACATGTGGCGTATAACTTTGCTTATTTGTTTTGATTAACCTATAGAATATGGTTGCAGCTATTAGTACCTAAAAAAATCATTAAAAAATCTTAACAAATAAAAGAATGACGCCAACCGTCCCAAAACTTTTCGAACACCCCTCATAATTACCGGTAATGACATAAAGATTGAATTTGCTGTGAAAAACCATTGTGGAAAATGCTAATTGCAAGCAGAGGGTAGTTTATTCTCCAATAGGGTCAATAGTATACAGATGACTTCCAAGACAAGAATGGGAAAAGCCCTGCTCTTGTTGGCAGCAGTCTCGTTTCTACAAAAGTGAACTAGACTGGAGCAGGTATTTTAAGGGTGTCTGTTCCACAACTGATCCATGTCAAAAAACAGATTATCCTCTGCTCCCAAGTATCTTTTTCCACCCTGTTTGTGAAATTGACAGTATAGATCTATCATCCTGTTTTTGAAGTTGACGGTATACGAGGGGTGTTCGAAAAGTTTCGGGACGACTGGTGTCATTTTTTTTATTTGTTAACATTTTTTAATGATATTTTCGGTAGTCATAGCTACAACCGTATTCTATAGGTCAATCAAAACAAAAAAACGAAGATATATGCCACACGTGATGATTGGTCACTATAGAAACGTCAAGTCGACGTGAGCGGGGCACCTTGACGTCACTTCACAAAATAACTCCTTTTTACTTGCAAGTATCGATCACATTAAGCAGTCCAGTATGTTTTTGAATTGTGTATGACAAAAGTTTTTGCCCTCGGGGTGCCCAGTCCACTATCTGCCATCAAAAGCTACAGTGAATCGCCAACAGTAAGGCTTTCCTGAAACACTACAGAGAACGTGGTGACAGGTTCTTGGTATTCATTATTACGGCCGATGTAACTTGGATTGGTTTGTATGATCCAAAGATCGAGCAAGACAGTTGTGTGTGGAAAATCCCTAATTCACCCTCGCTTACAAAAGCAATAGTGAAACGTTTTATTTTATTGAAATGAATAAAGTTATTCACTGCCACACACTGCCGATCTGGAAGACAATCACAGTACAGTATTACTCAAACATACGGTCTTTTGATTTTTTAACTACATTGTACATAAAGTGATATTCTTATGTTATATGATGACAGAATTGGTTGGTGAAACTAGTGATTCATAAACATTATTTCGTTGTGCATGTATATAGATGCATAGGTTCAACCATAAGCTCGTTCCAGGTGCACCTGCACCGACATGAGTTGGCCAGGGCTGTATAGGAGAAACAACCAAACCCGACACATTCTACTTACATCACAACAACGCCACACTTTATACTTCATCAGCTACCAAGAAAGTACCTGCTGGTAGATAGAATAACACTATTGCGCACCCATCATACTCCTCTGACTTGCACCGTGTAATTTTTGGCTATTCGCCACTATCTAGTGTTACAGAAGCAGTCACTGTTTCAACGACGTCGATGACCTTCAAGTCGTGGTCAGGGAATGTATAAAGAACATTCCATCATCAGACTCCAAAAACTGTTTTGATTTGTTCGTACATAGGCATCAGATAGGCAATGAGCATACCGTAAAGTATTTTGAATAACCATGAGTATTTTAGACACTTGTAAAGACAAACTTTTACAATTTATTGGTGCATCCCGGTGCCCCGCTCACGTCGACTTGACGTTGCCATGGTGACAATATATTCGGCGTTTTGTATATTTTCGTTTATTTGTTTCAACCAACCAATAGAATATGGTTGTAGCTATCATTACCGAAAAACTCATTAAGAAATATCGAAATATAAAAGAATGGCAGCACTTGTCCCGAAACTTTTCGAACACCCCTCGTAGAACTACTATCAGCACTGTTGTAGAATAAGTTTGCCTATCAATTTTCCCACACTGTTCTTCCACAGTGGATCGAGCTCCCATTGATTTCTTCTGCTACAGATCAATTACCTATCAGGGTGCATTGTTGAACCCTGTAGCTGAAAATAACTTCACCTGTCTTGTGTGATCTGTGCAATGTATTGAATGCAGACTTTTGTCGAAATCATTGTTTTTGAAAATTCAACACATCCTTTGATAAAGCAATACAATCTTTGATATTTAAAACATGACTGCACTTGTATATATCACCTGTAAGATTAAGATTCTTGTTTGGAACAAGTACATAGGAAAACAAATCATGGTTTTGTTTTTCCCTTACTTAACTCTTTACCACATGAGAAAATTTTAGACTGGTCCAGGCCTCCTAACAGGCCAAAACAAAAATAACGGTTTTTATAAAGGCTCCAATGTATGAAAATAAAGGCCTTTTAGTGTAAAATATGAAAAAATAAAGAGTAAATAAAGGCTATTTTCGTCCAAGTTCTCATTTCTTTATTAAACCCCCAGTCATACCAAAGTCATTTTTTGATGTTATATACGGTTTAAATTATGCAATATAATACATACCTTATTTAATGTGTATACCTATTTTCTCTGCATATTTATATCATACATAGCTCCTGTTTTACAGTGTAGGATCTACATCACCTTTGTTCAGAATGCTGTAGCTTCACCAAACCTTGTCCATCATTACAGTAGTGCAAACATCTCACCAGACCTGAATTTTTTTTTTCTTTCTTTATTCAACTTGTCACAATCAGTAGAACTTGGCATTTGTTATAATCACCCAATCATTTTCCAACCTAAGGCATCCAGGTCCATGGTGAATAATGCTGATAACATGACACCATCCATGGTTTGGTGAGTGCACTACTGCAAACAGCTACTGCATGGTAGTCTGGTGAACACAACAGCATTCTGAAAAACTCAAGATGAAAGAAACAAAAGCAGCATTGTTTAACTACACATAAAAGAAAGGAAAATGCAGAACAAAATCCATTACTTGCTTTAAGCTAGCACGGCAACCAGTCAGAGCAAATATAAAGGTTTTGAGTGAGAATTACAGGCTATTTTGGCGTTTTAAAGGTTTTCTGGGGAAATGTAAAGGTTTTAAAGGTTTGCTCTGAAATTAAAGGTTTTTAAAGGTTTTAAAGGTTTCACTAGGAGGCCTGTTGGTCCAAATTGAAAGCAGATGACAAAATAAAGGTGACTGAAAACTTGAAATTTGGTCTGGGAGGGGTAGAAAACACTGTGGGAAAAGGAGAAAATGCTGGTTCGCAGCATTTTCTCCTTTTTCCACAGTGTTTTCAAAATGCTTTCTCAGGGGTGTCAAAAGTAGGGATTGAGGGTAATGGGTTAATTAACTATTTGCTCAGAGCAGTTTTGAACAGGATTTTTTAACAACACAAATAGTCATCTGAGAATAACCAATTTGAAAATGTGTTTGCCCTCAACGTCAACACTTCTCAGTCCACCATGCTGAAAACATCAGTCTTGTGTGACAGTATAATAACATATAAGGGGAGTTCTCAATGAAGTTTACCTGTTGCTCAGCAGAGAGCTAAGGACCATCAAGCTGTCTTCTAGCAGTGCAACTATCTCTGATGTTTCAAGACCTTTTAGAAGTAACTCTCCACGAGCTTTAAAGTTGGCAAAGCTCAGGTCTCTAGATCTCCAGTCACTCACTACCTGTGACAGTTTGGCCTCTATGTCTTTTTCCTTTACTGCTGAGATGCAGGTATCCTGTAATTTGTAACTGACCGACTAGATAATACTGGATTGATCATTTAAAGGCATATATACATGCATTTTATAAAAATGGAAGAATTAAGTTCTGGTAAAGTGCTGGTAACCAGCATTTTCTTCTTTTCCCGCGAAGTTTTCTATTATTCCCAAAACAAATTTTTATTCTTGAATCAAATTCATTTGGTCGTCTGCAAATGCTTTCAAAGTGGACTGCTCTAAAACTTTGTTTGGTAAAGAGTTAAGTGGTTTATTATCAAATCTTAAATATATAGAGTGCGACTTAAAATATAGCAATTGTAACAGTTGTTTAGATAGGGTACAAAAGGCAAGAGTCTGAAACAGTATCATAAGCCATATGTTTGTTTTCCCATGAAAGTGAATGTCCCCCCCCCCCCCAACCTCTCCCTTCTGATGTTTCAACCCCTGCTATCACCTTTATGTTGGGGGCTGCTCTGCATTTTGTCTCATTCATGTAGAAAATGGTTCAGGAGACACAAAGCAAACACATAATGTCACAAATGGACAGGAATACAGATAATTCTATCAAAGAAAATATGTCTCCCTAAAATCACTTGGAGGAAACATGATAAAAGGAGTGTCTGGTAACAATAACTTAGTGTATTTTTTATTTACTATTTTGACCAATACAGTTGAGTACAGCTATACCTCTATGTCTTCTTTATATTTCAGAAGTGGTGCCTTCATGATGTCTCTCAAAGTAAAATTCTCAGAATCAAAGTCAAATGTATGTCCTGTCAGTTTGGCTATTCTTTCCCAGTGCCTATCTTTCATGGCTTTGTTAGCCATCAGCTCTAGTAGAGGACAAGTCTCACTGAAGTCATCAATTTTCTTCTTCAAGTCAAGGAAAGCTTGCCATTCTTTCAAACCTTTTGGCAATCTACGGCACCTGTCACAAAAATATTATTGTTGAATTAAGCATGGACTTCTATGATTATTGATAGGTTTTATATGCATATAAAATGAAATTCTAGTGTCTGCTTATTTCTGACAATATCCTTCAACATACTGTAGCAGAAAACACATTAAACATGTTTCTACCCTTTAACCTATTACCAAACAACAAAATTTTAGACTGGTCCAAATTGAAAGCATTTGAAGATGACAAAATAAAAGTGACTGAAAATTTTAAATTTGTTTTGTGAAGGTTAGAAAACATTGTGGGAAAAGGAGAAAATGCTGGTTACCAGCATTTTCTCCTTTTCCCACAATGTTTTCTAAAGGCTTCATTCTGAGGGTCATCAAAAGCAGGGATTGTGTGGTAATGGGTTAACACATCTTTACTACCTCTGGAAAAAATGACAAGTTTATAAAAGAAAAGAAGATAAACACAAACAAACTCATGACACAAAAATTTGGAAGTATCACACCAGATGTTATCATTTGAAGAAAAAAGAAAAGTACCCGTTTTGCAGATCTGAAAGTTCTTGGTTTATCTTTTCAATATCAACTTCTGTCCATAAGATATCATAGTAACCATTGATACTGCTCATGACACTGCTATATAGTCCATACAATTTCTGAAGAAGGTTCAGCTCTTTCTTTATACGTGACAGACTTGGATAGTCTGTAGATGTCAGTCCAAATAACTGCTCTCCAGCAGAGTAGATGTTGAACTTGTTCCAGAGTTCATCAAACTGGCTCTGGTAGAAGAATAGAATAAAACCAAAGGAGTGTAATGTTGTTCACATTATGTCTCCTGAATCAATATCCTATTTCAATGCCATCTGAGCTACTTTTGCCTAGTTAATATCTAGAAAATGATTATTCAAGATTTAACATTCAGTAAGTCATTTTTTTTGTAATGTTTACTATTCCTGACTAAAGACAATTGCACAAAATTATCTTGTAAATATGCCCAATTTTTCCATGTTATTAAATCAGTGAAAATCTGACTTAACACTGATGAATAATCATGTAAGAGAGATCCTAAAGCCCTTGGTGTGCAATGAGTAATTCTGAGTACATGAAACTAAAGGCCCTGAAGGGCCTGAAATCACTGAACTGGCAGTGATTTTGCTTTATATGCTAGCAAACATGATGAATACATGATGCAAAAAAAATACAACAATTAAAATATGAAATGCGGACTTAATTGTGTGAAAAGAAATCAAACTTTTTAAATTGAAATGGCTACTTTTCGAATACTGTGTGGTGGATTTTACTTGAATTCAATAGGGTTGATGCTATTGTTGGGACATAAGTAAGAAATGAAAATTTTCAACTTGAAATGGGTACTTTTTCCATACCGTATGTTAGATTTTTGTCAAAATCAATTGGGTTAAAGCTATTCATGAGATAAACAAACCACACAAGTTTTATGGAAATCTGACCACAAATGTAGATGTTATCTCGTAAACAAGAAATGAAAATTTTCAACTTGAAGTGGCTACTTTTCCCATACCATGCATTGGATTTTTGTTAATATCAAAAGGACTGAAGCTATTGATGAGATAAACAAACTGTGTAAGTTTCATGGAAATCCAACCACAAATGCAGACTTTATTGCATAAACAAGAAAAAAGACTAAGGGACAGACGCACTGACAGACGGACAACAGAAACCACGCCATGATATAAGCTCTGCTGGCTTTCAGCCAGTAGAGCTAAAAAAGGCAATTTCTGTATTTGTTTACATTTCAAATGAACTACATCAAGCTTGACCTACATCAAATTCTATCTATATATAGATGCATCATTACAAATGCAAGTATCTCATATCTTTTCTTCTTCTTTATATTTTGAGCTGCACAGTAAAATTTCATATCTAACAAACTCTAAAACCATGCAAAATGACAAAATTTTCTTCTGTGGAACAACCAAATATGAGCCACAGGAAAGTTGCTACAACATATAATTTCTCTCTATACCAACAGGCTCTAACTACAGCTATCACTAAACATGATCATATCCCACCCAGCTCCTTTTCACAAAAAAGGTCTTTGTCACAGAATGCAAAATGGATTATGGCAAAAATTAGAGCTTAACCCAATACCACACAATCCCTACTTTTGACGCCCCTGAGAAAGAAGCCTTTTGAAAACACTGTGGGAAAAGCAGAAAATGCTGGAAACCAGCATTTTCTCCTTTTCCCCCAGTGTTTTCTTCCCTTCCCAGAATAAATTTCAGTTTTTCAGTCACATTTATTATATCATCTGCAAATGCTTTCAATTTGGACCAGTCTAAATTTTTCTCGTGTGGTAATGGGTTAAAAAGATTTTATGGGAGATAATTCTGCAACAAATCACACCAGGATCATGGAAATTGCATATGAACAACAAACAGATATACTGTGTGCAAATTTGAGTTCAGTATTAGAAAAACTGTTGGGAGTATTTGCTGGACAAATTTTTTAAATTATCTATCAAACATTACCAATTCACACTTGTTTAAGATATTATCAAGACAAGTATTCTGACCAAATTTCAAGATTATTCGACTGAAAATGTGGCCTCTAAAATTTAGATAAGGTTTTTTTCTTGTGACCTAGTTTTTGATCTGACATGACCCATTTTCAAACTCATCAAAGCTATAATCATGGCAAATACTCGGACCAACTTTGAAGAGCATTGGGCTAAAAATGTGGCCTCTGGACTGTACACAAAGTTTTTCTAAGATTTAACCTTGTGACTTACTTTTTGACCAGACATGGCCCATTTTCAAGCTTGACATTATCAAGAGAAACATTCTGATATACTTTTAAGATTTATGGACTGAAATTGTGGCTTCTGTAGCATACACAAGGTGTTTTAAGATATGACATAGTGACCTAGTTCTTGACCCGACACAGCCCATTTTTTAACTGTTTCAGACATTATCAAGACAAACATGCTTTCAAGAGTATTGGACAGAAATTTTGCCCAAAGAGCATACACAATGATTAACTAAGATTAAACCTGGTGACCTAGTTTTTGACCCAACATGGCCCATTTTCAAAATCTTTTGAGGCAATCATCATCAAGACAAACATTCTGATCAATTTTCAAGATTATTGGACTGAAAATGTGGCCTCCAGAGGGTACACAATGATTTCTTAGTATTGACCTGGTGACCTTTTTTGACCCAACATGGCCCATTTTTTAACTCATCCAAGATAGCATCAAGAGAAACATGCTGACCAATTTTCAAGAGTACTGGACTGAAAACGTGACCTCTAGAGTGTACACAAGGTTTCTCTAAGATTTGACCTGGTGACCTAGTTTTTAACCCAGCATGACTCACTTTCCAACTCAACTGAGATATCATCAAAGCAAACATTCTGACCAAGTTTCATTAGCATGAAACTGAAAATGTGGTCTCTGGAGGGTATACAAGGTAAACAGTTGATGATGGAAGACAGAAGATGGACTAGATAGCTCCCATGAGCACTTTGTGAGGAATTTAATTGAAAATTAGTTAAAAAAGTTAAAAACAAATACAGTATCTGTATAGAAGGTAAATGCTACTTTTTATGAACGATGGAAAACATTTTGACAAACCAATTCAGAAATCAAGCCAAATGCAGTCTGTCCTTGGTTTATATCACTATACTGTACTAAGAACCTGTTTGAGACTAAGTAGTTGGGAGTTACCTTTTACATCAGATCTGCTTAAATCAGTATGCAGTGCATGTATCTGTGCCAAACAAGAGCCGTCAGGGATGGGTTATGCACCCCAAATAAGTCCTTGTCATAAAATGTATGAAATTGTAAGAAATGATCTAAAGGCAAATTTACGACGATATTTATTGACAATATATCTATTAGGAGAAAAATGCGCAAACATGAACTGAAATAGGTCTCGACAATCGAATGGACAGACTGATAGCAAAATTCTTTTGGGGAGGATAGTAACTTAAATGTGAAACTTTGACCTTTGATAATGGAGACAAGCAATTTCGTTGAAATGATATCCCCCGCCAAAAAAGACCTTTTTTGATACAAACGTATAAGAGGTACAGTAAAACCTTGATAATTCGAGGTCCCAAGGGGACGAGCAAAATGCTCGAGTTTTCGCGGTGCTCGAATCATCCAAAATGTCCCTGGAAAAAAAATAAGTGCCTTCGAGATCGACGATCAAAGACTTCTCCCCGAGCAGTATAACTTTGTATCTGTCCATATTTGATTAATTCATTTACAGCATTTGAACCATATAGTATCAAAAGGGTTATTTTCTGTGAATTTTCCTGTTTTGATCCTATGAATATGGGTTTTTTAATTAAATATTCTAAATAATCTGGCCTTTCTTTCGATAGTTTCTGGAAAAGTCGTGTTCTGTAATTTTAACAAAATCGTAAAATCTGCCCTTTTAAGTTTTATATGTCGAGAAAGACGTCCAAATTTCGAATCACAAACGGTATCGTTTGATTTTGGCGCCGATGAAATGGTCATAGAAGTGTAAATCACTGAAGTTATACTGCTGAGCTTATGAGAGATAAAAACAGAGAATTTCGACTTTTCTCATTACCAATGTCTTCAACACGAAAACAGATCAGAATATCTACACAACCCGTGAAAATCACATTTACCTGTGTCGAAGGTAAATTTCTACAACATTAAAAGGTACCAGTGATAATCACACCGAGTTAGAATTCTGATATTCACACAAACCCGACGTACGACGTCAGCGTAACAAAACAGATAAAATTTATGTGATCATACGGGTCCTAATCTGTGGTGATGCGACTGGGAAAAACCTGATGCTATAAATAGATTTGACACGAAAACTGATAAAAATATGGCGTCGTCTGATCACAATTGCTGTTAATAAACTGACTTTTCAGGATCAACAATGAATTTAAAGGGCTGTTGTCACAAGTAGCCTCTCATCATTAATTAACGTCAACACCTTCTCAAATCATATTGTGGTATGAATACCCCGTAGTAATTATCAGTTTGTAAAACTTAGCGCCACACCGTAGACAGGCTGGCGAGATGAAATCCCTTGCTTGGAAAGGTGTGAAAACAATCGTTGGAGAGGTGCGAAAATATTGTATTCGAATAAACAATCAATTTAAAGAAGGAAAATAATTACAGGGACCAGCATCCGTGTTCGAATTATCGACTTATCGAGACTCGAAATTACCGAGCTACATTTGGTTCAATAAAGTAGAGTTTTTGCCGGGACTCTAGGAATACCTCGAAATATGCCGGGTTCTCGAATGTCCGAGACTTGAAATAACAAGGTTTTACTGTATTGTGTTTTGCATGTACATGTGGCCTTTTTGTTATTGGTCCATGATAAAATTATACATTAAGCTCCCTTGTTCCATGGCACAGGATTTCATCACATAATAACTCAAAAATCATAAAAAGCAGAGTTATCATTCTTGAACAATGCAGTCCCCCACAATAAAATCTATCCATGTATGAAGAAACATGTCGTTAACTGAAACAATTTTTGAGTTATGTCCTGGACAAAAATTGAGCCTGAAAAATAACAAAGGGCAATAATTCAAAATCATATTGCCAGAGTTGTCGTTCTTGTACACTGCACTCCTCACAGTAAGATCCATCCACCGATTAAGTTACATGTTCATATCTGAAATAGTTTTTCAATTATGTTCTGGACAAAAGTTAAGCCTGAAAAATAAGAAGGGGTAATAACTAAAAAATTATGAAAGTTAGAGTTATTATTCTTCTGCACTGCACTTCTCCTTATTGAAATCTAGACACATACAAATTTTCAAGTTGATATGTGAAACAATTTTCAAGTTATGTGCTAGAGAAAAAAAATTACGCCTGAAAAATAACGAAGGGCAATAACTCCAAAAAACTGAAGGACAGAGTTGTCATTCATGTACACTGCACTCCTGCTTAACGAGATCTATCCACTTACGAAGTTTGAAGTTGGTATCTGAAATACTCGTTAAGTTATCTTTCGGATAAAAATTGGGGACGGAAGGAGGGACTGACAGGGACTATTACCATATCCCCCCCCCCCCCCCCACCAGGAGGATAATAAGTATGAAAAATAAACCCCGGACAAAAATCCAAAGTTAAAATTTAAATAGAACAATAACTCCAAAGATAGAGTTATGGTTCTTATACACTGCACTTCTCCTCAATGAGTTCTAAATATGTGTGAAGTTTCAAGTTCCTAGCTTTTATACTTTTGGAGATATGCTGCGGACAAAAATCCAAAGTAAAAATTTACAAAGGGCAATAACTCCAAAAATACTTCAGATAGAGTTATGGTTCTTGTGCACTGCACTTCTCCTCAATGAGTTCTATATGTGTGTGAAGTTTCAAAATCCTAGCTTTTATACTTTTGGAGATATGCTGCGGACAAAAATCCAAAGTTAAAATTTACAAAGGGCAATAACTCCAAAAATACTGAAGACAGAGTTACGGTTCTTGTGCACTGCACTTCTCCTCAATGAGTTCTATATGTGTGTGAAGTTTCAAGTTCCTAGCTTTTATACTTTTGGAGATATGCTCCGGACAAAAATCCAAAGTTAAAATTTACAAAGGGCAATAACTCCAAAAATACTGAAGACAGAGTTATGGTTCTGTGCACTGCACTTCTCCTTAATGAGTTCTATATATGTGTGAAGTTTCAAGTTCCTAGCTTTTATACTTTTGGAGATATGCTCCGGACAAAAATCCAAAGTAAAAATGTACAAAGGGCAATAACTCCAAAAACACTTCAGATAGAGTTATGGTTCTTGTGCACTGCACTTCTCCTTAATGAGTTCTATATGTGTGTGAAGTTTCAAGTTCCTAGCTTTTATACTTTCGGAGATATGCTCCAGACAAAAATTCCAGAAAAAAGTGTACAAAGGGCAATAACTCCAAAAACACTTCAGATAGAGTTATGGTTCTTGTACACTGCACGCCTCCTTAATGAGATGTATCCACTTGTAAAGTTTCAAGTTCCTTGCTTTTATACTTTTGGAGATATGCTCCGGACAAAAATTCCAGAAAAAAAGTGTACAAAGGGCAATAACTCCAAAAATATTGAAGATAGAGTTATGGTTCTTGTACACTGCACGCCTCCTTAATGAGATCTATCCACTTGTGAAGTTTGAAGATGATATCTCAAATACTTTTGGAGATATGCTCCGGACAAAAATGTGGGATGGAAGGATGGAAGGATGGAAGGACGGAATGACAGAAGGAGACTATTACCATATCCCCCGCCGCCTTTCGGCGGGGGATAAAAAACTGACTTTTACTCTACAATGAAGCCCCCTTTTCTCCTAAAACGTCTATAAATTACATTTTCTATTAATCAATAAGATTTATCTATTTACATGGTTCATACAGGCAAGTGCCGACTAAATTCAAGGACTTTTCAGGGACTTTTATAGTACATAGTATAACATAGGTCTGAGGTCAATATTCAGACGATCAGTTGAGGTAAACTTTTTAACTGGATTTGATACCAAACTGTCACAGCCAGTACCAGGGTATTACGTACCGTAATTCCCCTAAGTATTCGGACACCCTAAATTTTCGGACACCATTAATTATTTTTCAAAATAATTTATTTTTTGTCCTTAAGTTCGGACACTTGGTAAAATAATTGTCCCTAAATTTTCGGACACGAAATTATGATGGTCTACCAGACCCATAATACTCTACCAAACAACAAATTAAAATGATTTAAAAGTTGACGAAGACCCGCTACACTCTTTCCCAAACAACAGCTTAAAATAGTTTAGATGTTGACGAAGACTCGCTATACTCTTTCACAAACAACAAATTAAAATGGTTCTGAAGATCGACGAAGGTCTGCAATACCCTTTCCCAGACAACAAATTAAAGACTCTTCCAAACTGAAAGAGTTTGCATACGACAATTTCCAACTTCAAAATTTATGAAATGGCAGAAAGTTTTCCGTATGCGTAGAAAACAGATGGGAAAAGGAGAAATTGTTAATTACAATTCCTTTCACCTTGTGAGACTTGTGAAAAAAAAGGCTTGTTTGGGATATGGTGAACTTTTACCAAACGAGAATTCTATTTGACTGGACAAAATTCGAAGGATTCACAGACGACAATTACACTTTGCTAAAATGATTTTTGATTGGATAACGTAGAGAACAGTGGGGGAAAGGAGAAAATGATTAATTCCAGCATTTTCTCCTTTTCCAACAATGTTTGCAAAAGGTTTTACCTCAGGACCATTTAAAGTCGTGATTGTGTGGTAAAGAGTTAATTAGCAAATACCTGAGAAGAGCAAATCGATCTATGTTTTAAGCATAAATCCTTTGTTTGGTATCTGATTGATTGCGGTAAACTGAATGTGGCTGCTAATTTGCGTTACACAGGCTGTATATATTTAGTCCAAAACCTGTGATGCATTAAAGTTGTAAATCTTAGCGATAAACGCTATAAGATACACTTTTAATGCATATAAGGTTTGCTAGTTGTAACGACCTGTACACAGTTAGACATGTTGGCATGGAGACAAGCACGTGTATGGGTGACATAACCAGGTTTAGTCAGGTCAAGAATAACCCTTATCACAACCATGATTTAAGATTGTTTAGCAAAGTAGCTATTTTGCGTTCAAATATGTAATTATGTGAACTCTTTTCACAAGTAAGTTTTATTAATCCATAAAGGTCGATCTCATGTCAGTTCTTTTCGAGAAATATATGCCTTACTGTTTGTTGTACATACGATGTCTATTAAAGGATATGTTGTCATTGTTGGAAAGAGATTTCCCGAAATTTTCGGACAGTCACACAAATAATTTAATAAATTTTCGGACACCAACAAAATTAATTATTTTTTTCCTGTCCGAATACTTGGGGGAATTACGGTAACTTGACAAACTAGAGTTCACATTACTTGTGGAAGTAAAAGGAATGGGTGGGGGAATGGTCAGTTCTGGCCCTGGCCGCAGTTTTTATGACTAAATATTTTATAAGTAGTCTGAAAACATTCCACTCATGGACTTTTCACTTTTTCTATGCAACCTGCTTTTTGGAATGAGACCAGAGCGCACTTTCATCCATGCAAGCAATATTGATTCCTTTTCTGCAGCAACGACAAAAGGCTTTATATTTATTGTTCGTTTCCTTGACCCAAGGATATTTTCTGGAACAGTCCGACAGAAAACACAATTTCCCGTTCTAATTTCTATTGAGAAACAAGTTCTTACAACTTAAAACTAATCTCTCTCGATTCTGCTATTTGGGGACTACACCAGTACTCGCGCCGAATGTGTGGGCCAATGAAAAATCCCTAAGTTGACACCCGCTCCCGGGTATAGAATTCAGACTGAAAATGTGGCCTCTAGAGCATACGCAAGTTTTTTTTTTTTTCCCCCAAGATTTGACCTAGTAACCTAGTTTTTCACTCGACATGACCCATTTTCAAAATCTTTTGAGATATCATCAAGACAAACATTCTGACTAACATTCAAGAATTTTGGACAGAAATTGTGGCCTCTAGAGCAATTTACAAAGTTTTTCTACGATTTGACTAAGTGTCATAGATATTATCAATTTTTTTTTTTTCAAGAGTTTTGGACTAAACATGTGGCTTTTTTAGCATACACATGGTAAAAGTTGACGACAGATGATGGACACAGCATGATCACAAAAGCTCACCATGAGCACTTTGTGCTCAGGTAAGATAAGAACATCTCAACACTAATGTCTAATGACGATCCCTCACCTGAAATATTTGTAGTCTGTCATTTGCTTCCACTGGTGATATACCCTCCGCCATTGGACCATTCTATAAAAAAGATTATTCTGGTAAATTCACTTACTTATGTAAGGCTGTATTGAAATATTCTAATTTCTATTCTAATTTCAAATCTGAAGACTAACCATCTGAATTGCATGCACAGGTCATTTAAGCCAGTCAGATGGCTGGCCAAAACCCCTTTAAGCCTGAATAAACCCAACTGGATTTTCTTTCCAAAAAGGATAAGGCAATTCCAAGATCTTGACAGAAAAAATTCAGGAAAGCAGCCAGTGTAAATGAAAATATCAGAATGCATGTTTTGTGCAGTCTTAACTTTATCTATACTAGCTGCAATAGCAACAACAATCATAACAGGTGCTTTTAGAATTAAGACCTAATGACTTATATCACAAACGTTTGAGCACAGCCTACTGCACATTTTCTTTTTGCCACAAATAGTAAGTCAATGGTTCGCCTATGTATTTCTCGCTCAGGTGGTAATATTAATGTTGTACCGACACAAGCACCATGTTCTTTGGGTAGTATTAGTAAAAAGAAAAAGTGGTTCTGTGAACTGTCACCATCAAATAATTCAAATACTCTTGACACAGTGTTACACACCAAACACGCAAACAAAAGCAGGAAATTTAAAGCTGTGAAAGTGTAGCTGTTCGAAGTTTGAAAATTATTGTTTGAAAAGGAGAAATTGCTCTTAATGAGCAATATCTCCTTTCCCCACTGTGGCTGCAGAGATTTTCTCCTATTTTTTCCTCAAAAAAAATTTCCACAGTGATCTTCATCCCTTTTTCTGATGAAAAAAGCACAGAGAGGTGCCATTTTTGTTTTTATCATTTAGAATTTCAAATACTATAAGTGTGCAAATTTTAAGAAAAACCCGTCACTTAGAAAGCATCATGTAATTATCAAAGATTACACCTTAATTCGGTCATATCTCACTTTTTAGCTCAATGATCTATATATAACATGCTTATATGTACATTTACTACATAAGTTTTCATTAAAATGATGTACATGTATATATGTATATTCTTCTAGTAGTTTTCCTGTTTTACGGGCAATGGAAGAAAAGCGTGTTAAATCAAATATAATGTCGCTTTTATTTCAAAGGCCATAATTATATGCATTTTGACAACTTTTTCAGGAGAGAGTAATATCTGAATATCTTGCACAGAAAGTTCACAGATTTTTACCTGAAAAAGGAAATTTAGCATTGCAATATTTTTTTGCATTTGACTGTCTATTACAACCTATGATTTACACAGTAAGCTCATTTATGTAGTAGTAAGTGTAAATAAAAAAAAAACTTTGAAAACCACCCCTCAATCTGCACCTACAAACCATCCTTCAATCTGAAATTAATTCTAGATTAGGAAAGAAATCAGACTTCTGATATGATCAACCAAATGATTTAGCATTATCAGATGCCGTATTACTTTTGAATTAGGCAAATACTTGAGCATTATAATAAGAATAGGCCTAAGAATCACTCTTACTCATGGCCATATGGGAAACAGTCAGAAGCTCAATTAAAAATCAATTCTACTAAAATTATGCACTTTGGTTTAAGAGAGTAAAAGACAATTAACATCAGATCGGATTTTAATCTAAGAATAAGAGTATGTTCAATGGCAAATATAAAAAGAGCTACAGTAAAGATCAAATAAAAGTTTGTCACTCTCCATCACAAAAAAAATACAATTTGCTGATACATTTTGTGGCTAGTAAAATACTTGACTGGCACTACTACAAGTATACATGTTTATGAAGGTAATTAATTTCTCTAACAGAATTTCTGGTATTTTTTTACGCGCCCCTACCAAAAAATCCCATTAGTTTTAGTCTCCAGTATTTCTGCAGACCATAAAACAGAAAATAGGCTTTAAAATGCTCAAATGAAACATTTCAACACCAAAATTCAAACACAAGGTTTTCAAAGATAAGCAACAATAAGCTTAATTTTGAATTTTCAAAGGTAAATTTTTCAGAAACGAGTATAGTGACCCATATCTTTCTTTACTGTAATCTCCTAAAGTCATGATGAGCTTTGTATATGCAAAGTTTAAAAAAAAAAATGACATACTGTATATTGTATTAAACCAATATGGAACAATTTGTGGATACAAACATGGATCCCTATTGATACATTTCAACACCCTAGGGGTCTGAATAAATCTGTCAAATTACACTTAGGACTAAGCTAAATACAATAAAAATTTGCCTTTTTTTTCAGAATGTCTGAATAAAGGGGACAGTGTCCTTTACAGACCATACTCTTTTGTTTAGTCTGATATTGAACCATACTGACTAGAAAGACAAGTGAAGTTGTGAAATGTGCTTTTATCATTTTTTTCCAATTGACCAAGAAACAAGTTTGTGCAACTTTCACTAGTATCTCTCTATGATGACTCCTGGAAACCAACAATATTCATGCCAAATGTTTCAGTAAATGAAAGGTATGAGTCAAGCTTCCAACCTTATTCCTATGAAGCATATGCTCTACCTCACAACCAGCACCACAAGGTGCTTTATCTCTTTACTACTTATGCCGAGTTTATCTATCAAGACAGAAAAGGTTTTTGAAAACATGAAAAAGGGGAAAATGCCGGTAACCATCTTTTTCTCCCTTTCCCACTATATATTCTAGTCTGTAACTGGACAAAATCATCAGATGAGCTACGTATGTCACACGCAAATGTTTTTTATTTGATTTGGTGCAAATATCTATCAGCTGGTGAAGAGTTTTGCCAGACAGTTATTACAGAATACTTATTTCATCATAAACAGATTTTTGCTGACAAATCTTTTCATAACCTGATAAAAAATTGTGAGGCTTTGTAAACATACCTGGTCATAGTTTTCAGAGTAATTCACCACATCTTTCTGAAATACTTCTACTGATATCAAAAGTTTCTTCTTAAATCCTGGCTGAAGACGCACAAGATCATCTTGTACATGATTCTGAAATGATTGAAATATTAACAATCTTACTGTGAAATAACTATTATAGCATGGATGCTACACCTATGACCTGCGTTCTTTTGTTATCTCTATAGATCACTTTGATGACATTCTTGGACAATGTAAACTTTAAAAAAAAGTTTTAAAAACATAAAATGCATATGGAAAAATTGCGATTGGATAAATTGATAATAAAGAACTTAAGCTGAAGAGGGGACAAAAAAAATGCAAGCTATGCTTCCAATGTGATGCAGGAGCATAGCTACTGCCATCCAGCTTTCACCGAGAAATTTAAATCAAAAAGGAAAAATAACACTAGTGGTTTTGTTTTTCAGGGCAACACATAAACCTTTACCAAATGACAAAATTCTAGACTAGTCCAACCTGAGAACACTTGCAAATAACAATATAAACGTAACTCAATAATTCAAATTTGTTTCCCTCAGGGTAGAAAACATTGGGAAAAGAAGAAAATGCTAATTACCAGCATTCTTTCATTTTCTCATAATTTTTCCAAAAGGCTTCTACCTCGCAGTCGTAAAAACTAGAAATTACTTGATAAAGGGTTCATGAAACATCATATTTAACATCATTCTATGCCATCGTACAATAGTTAAATACAATTCAATTTTGGACCAAAAATTGTTATGAAATATTTTTCCTTTCTTAATCTAACTGATAGGTTGTTTGATTTACATTTACAAAATGGAAATATTGAAAATTTTGGATCTGTGTATGACAACTAACTAAATTAGAGCTTACTAGGATTTGTCTAGTCAAAGAGTCCCTAAGGCCTAACGGAAACTGTGTTTAGGGTTTAAGTCCGAGATACTGTAGGAAGGGTAGGTAGGGATTTTTTTTTTTGTAAATTTCAAAAACTTTTTACATGGAACATATAATGAAATCACATCAGACGGATTTTTTTCCCCTCTCATGGCGAAAGAAAGTTAAGGGTCAGCAGCATTTCCCAGATAGGGTAGGGAAACCCTAAACAGCGATTTTTTTAAGGCCTAATCTGATGATTACCGTAAAACGCTGTGTATACCACGCAGGCATGAATAACAAGCAGGCCTTTTTCAGCATCAAATCCGAGGAAAAAAGGTTGTTCGGGTGTACAACACGCATCAAAAATTGACCAAAATATCGTAACGTGAAGCTTACGTCGCTGTCTTGAAAAATTGTAAATGGCGACAGTTTATCAAAGAGAAATAACCATTTTTAATAAAAGTGGAAATGGTAATGATTTGAAGTGTACTCGGGAGTTATAAAAACATGCTAGCCTATTGGCATGTTGCAAATTCACACATTGAACTGGTTTAAACATATTTATTTTACATCGATTGAGAAACAAGTTCTTACAACTTATATTAATCTCTCTCGATTCTGCATTGAACTGACGACCATATCCAAGTTAATCTCCTATTTTCTCACCTCGATCGACAAAGGTGTGAAATAAACATAGAGTGATCTACATGTATATGATGTAAATCACGGTTTTTGGTAAAAAGTAGTGATAAATATATACCGATATATATATATTTTTTAAAACCATTCATTTCTTTCTGAATCATTATTTTACTCTTTTATACTTGTTCAATTTTAGCTATTAACAAAGAAAAAAAATATGAGACGAATCAGACGATAACGGTAAATCAATATTTATCATTCCGGGGTACGTTCGCCATTGCCAAAATGGCCGATAGAATCAGGAAATATACGAAACCTAATCCAAAAAAACAAGAATGGACAAATACAATTTAACAAAATTAAAACATAAATGTTTTTTTTTTTTTTAAATCGGTAAAAGTTGAAATGGGATGATGATGAAAGTTCAGGCTGTGGCAAGAGAACTTCAGCCATTTAGTACCTCCCCCCCCCCCCCCCACTTTGAACAGGTAACCTTTCCGATATACGACCGATTTTCAGGGAGGAGAAAAACATGGTTTTGCCTATTGTAGTGTATAACACGCAGTCCCCAGTTTGAAATTAATCAGAGCTGAAAAAATGTTCGGGTTATACACACCAAAACACGGTAATGTACTGTAATTCTGTTCCTCAATTTATCTCCAATTTGATCAATCAAGACTTGGCAGCCATAGCAAATTAAAAGGTACAAGCAGTTAGAAACTTTACAATCCATTTATTCTTTGACAGTTATTGTTCTATCCCTGATTGTGAATTCATTTCCTTCAATAATATGTTACTAGCCCACAGCCTGGCTAATTGCATTCTTTCACAGAGGATTTTGAAGTCATGTCTTGAATGCTGATTTAATCAATTTTTTTTTAAAGATTTGGAAGTATTCAAACATATACATTTATGTTTATGAAAGCAGGAACAAAAATATTCTAAAACAGGGTGGCTCAGGTTGGCCTATGACTTACAGCTGAAACCAAGAGCTTTTGGAAGGAGTATCGAAGAGAATCCACTTTGTCATTTTCCTCCTTGGGAACTGTCAACTCAAAATCATAAAGCATCGAGTATGACTCCTGTAAATTGAAATTAATTTGATAATGATAGCACGTACGAGACCTGTGAAAAAGGTTTGCAGAAAGATTTTTCTCTCATTTTACATGCAATGTTTATGAAATGTCTGCAAAGTATATATAGATTTATACAAGAACCCATTACCACACAATACCTACTTTTGACGACTTTGGGAAAGGAGCCTTTAGTAAACATTGTGGGAAAAGGAGAAAATGCTGGTAACCGGCAAGCAGCATTTTCTCCATTTGCTACAATGTTTTCTACCCTTTATAAAACTAATTTCAAATTTTCAGTCACTTTTACTGTGTCGTCTGGAAAAGCATTCGATTTCGACAAGCCTAAAATTTTGTCGTTTGGTAATGAGTTAATGCATTCACCATATCATGTCATGTATTTTTTACTTTTAAAAATCAATTTTAAACATACACAATTTATTTTCAATTTGTTGTTTTGCTCACATAACCCCAATTGTCTGGAACCTGCCTTGTTTATAGAAATTACATAAGAATTTGTAAATAATGTAATCAGTGTCATGCTAAATATTTGTAGAACTTGTAGCATTCATGTTTTTGATGTATACTGAAACAGTTGAACCAGACTCGGTGATTTGTATAAGCTGTGCAAAATAATTTGGAATTATTGGCAAATCTACCATAATGCAGTTACCATGAGGACTATAATTAAGTAACATATATATATGAAACAGTTCTGACATGCATCCACACATTGTGTTGCAGGGAACCAATATCAAAATATATATGGTATCCTGATAAAAGAAGTATCAGTGCCATTTTCTTCAATCAGCATTTTCTTGCCTACATTTAAAATCTATTGCAAATGGCACATAATGCAAAGCTCAGCAGGAACCCTGCCAGATACTCCATAAAAATTAAGTTTTTTAAGAAAATATCTGTGAAATTATCCAGTCCTAAAACTTTGAAACTGCAGGAAAAAACAGTCTTTTTAACTCTTTACCAAACGGCAAAATTTGGGGCATGTCCAAATTAGCCCTTTACCAAACAATCGCCAGTTTTCACGACCCTGAGAAAGAAGCATTCTGGAAACATTGTGGGAGGAGAAAATGCTACTCTTTTTCCCGCAATGTTTTCTACTCTCCTGGAAACAAATCGCAATTTTTGAGTTATGTTTATTTTGTCTTCCCCAAGTACTTTCAGTTTGGACCGGTCTTAAATTTTGTCGTTTTGTAAAGAGTTAATAGCATTTGCATAGGACAGAGGTGGCTTATATTACATAATTAATCCTAAATGGGGTAGAAAATATTGTGAGAAAAGCAGAAAATGCTGTTTTCTGGCAGTTTCTACTTATCCAAAAATGTCTTTTAAAACCTTCTTCCTCAGGGTTGTCGTAACTCATAATTTTTGGTAAGGGGTTAAATTTGTGTAGTCTCTTTGCACTGAGATTAATGTAAATAGTCAAACCTACCTAATTTTCCACAATATTCCTTACTGAAATAAAGATTACTTCATAACTAAGAAAAAAAGATATTACCTCGATAGGTGCTAAGGACATATCCATCTGTATTTGGTTCTCTCTTATATCTGCAAGCGCAGACATGGCTTGTCTGACATCTTCTAAATCCCTTATAGGTCTACTTAACCTTTTGCTGTAGTCATCAATGAAAGACAAAATGCCTTCCATCTTCTCTTTGAATTTTGAGTTGAGTTCTCTTCCAAACAGAAGCTTCCACTGCTTGATTTCAACTCTCAAGGCCAATTTCAGAGATTCTTCAATCATAAAAAAAAAATCAGAGAGTTAGCTCTTTACTGAACCATAATATTTGACTCCTCTGTATCCAAAGCAGTTTTAAACCAGGTAAGATTTGTCTTTGAAAGAGTAAAATTATTGCAGGGAAAAGAGATGTGGTTTTCTACCACTAAAAGGTGTTCTCCCAGGGTCATAAAAACTCTGTATCACTCTGGAACACCTAGTAAAAGCATTCATAGTAAAAATATTGCAAGTATAAAAGACCCCTAGGTGCCACTAATCATTCCTCTTTTAAAATAATTTTGATTTGGTTCAGTCTAGAACTGACTGAAATGTTAGATATTTCTGTTCTTGAGGCAATTTATTAGACTGGGGTAAACTGAGCTGCAGACCTTCAGTCCAAAATCCACGATAATAGCAGAATAAAATTAAATGTAGATCATTTAATTCAGCTTTTCTCACAAATTTAACTTGTTAGTTTTCTTACGAATTTCTTTTTGATTACGAAAGACAAAAAAATTCTGATGTATCGAACTATAGTTTTGGATGTTATCTATCTTATTCTAGGAACATTTTTGTTTCTCAAAAGATACAATACTGTCAATTATCTAATCCTTTACCACATAAACCCCAATTTTGATGACCTCGAAGAAATAGGCTTTTGGAAACTTTGTGGGAAAAGGAGGTAATGCTGGTAATCAGCATCTTCTCATCTTTCCCCAATTTTTTCCAACATTCAAAGGCAATTTGAATTTAAGATGATCGCTACAGTTTCACCATTTTTTTCATAACATTTAGAATTTCATGAAACTTTGTTTGGTGATAGTTTATTATCTGATCTACAAAAAAATGAGATAAAAAAGAGGGGGTCACCTGATTTGGGAAAATTCTATGAATATTCTTTTTTAAGTAAACCCTGCATTACAGTAGTTCTGGATGAAATTTCATGTATGAAAACTAGGTATATCTTTTTTAAATAACAACAATTATAAGCAAATTTCAGCTCATTGTATTACTGAAATATCAAATTTAATGAAAAGAATAATCTAGAGTTCACTTCGTAACAATATTTAAAGAAAAAAATCCTTAACTTATGGATTGAAAAAAAAAAAAACACGTTTATTTTTTTGGGGGAAAAAAAAACAACAACAACAAAAATCAAAGCGCTGAAGGCACTGTTGTGGCGGTTGTCCGGTTGATCTCGAGTTTTTTGATCAGACACACAAGCTGACTCCTTTTATACTGCCCAATCATAATGTGGGGGATATAAGTTTTGAGCTTCAACAGGAAGTTATGGCCTGGACTGGACAAAAATTACATCTGAATATCAACAAATGGCAATAACACAAAAAACATGAATGGCAGTTTTGGTTCTTATGCACTGCACTTCTCCATAATGTGTTCTGCAAATGTATGAAGTTTCAAGTTGATAGCTTTTATAGTTTGAAAGCACGGGTGAAAAATTCGAGGTGAAACGATAGACAGACTGATGGACAAGGTGACCCCAGCATTACCCCCTAAAACTTTGCTTGCTGTGGGTATTACAAAACAGGTAAAACAGTTTTGCTTATCACCTGGTACATGTATTTATTTAAATGTAAACTATACAGTAACAAATGTCAGAAATATTACCCCCATGACTATAATTTTTTTTCAAGTTCAACTTCACCGAGCACAAAACTTCAAATAATAATAATAATAAAAAAAAACAACAACAGAAAATTATTCTTTCCACTTAATCCATAACACATTCACCGCACCTAAGCTCAGTCAGTCTGTTTAACCAGATGTGTCAACACTAACAAAAAACAACTGCATATTCCAAGCAAAATTGCATTTTTGTCCATATTTTTATTTAGGCCTAATAATCTTGGATATTTCTTTGAGGTAATCATGCATATTCCTACCAAAATTGCATTTTTGTCAATGTGTTCACCTGAATAATCCTGAACATATTTTTAAGGTAATCAGTAACGCATTTATTGAATCTAAACTTCATCATTCTGCTTAACTCTTTATTAAACAACAAAATTTTAAACCAGTCAGTGTTGAAATACTTTGCAGACAACAAAATAAATGTGACTTAAATATTCAACTTTTTTTTGGAAACGGTAGCATTTTACCAGCATTTTCCCCTTTTCCAGCAATGTTTTCAAAAGGCTTCTTTGTTAACATCTTTAAATGTCGGGATTGTGTGGTAAAGAGTTAAAAATGTATCCACACAAATAAAAAACAACTGTATATTACAAGCAAATTTGATTTTTTGTCAATGTTTCCATCTTAAACTTGAGACAGATGATTGTCAAATTCTTCACAAGAACATAGTTCTTCACGATATGCATATTAAGTCATCAGCAAAAATTTTACTGATCTACATCCAAGTAAACATTGTGTCGTTGAGTTTGGAAAACAAATTGTTTCATTAGCCTGATAACATGTATCATGAAATATACATGGAGGTGCTTACTGAACAATACTACTGTACGTGTAAACAATCCCTGGTTTTTACAACCTTGAAATAGTCTTTTGAAAGCATTTTGAGAATGGAGAATAAGCCTGTAACCAGCATTTTCTCATTTCCCCACAATGTTTTCTACTCTGCTGGAAACGAATTTCAATTATTTAGCAACATTTACTTTGTTGTCTGCAAGTGCTTTGAATTTGGACCATCTAAACTTTTGTTGTTTGGTAAAGGATTAATTATTCGCCTACAATAGTCGTGCAATAACCTGTTGGCATGTAAAAGAGCTACTAAATAAAATATCCAGCTTTAAGACTGAACAACTTTAAAACAGTATGTCCCTGATCTATCGACCAAATGGCATTAACTAACTACTCAATGATCATAATGCTGTTAGTAAATTAAATAATCTGTATATACACATAAGGAATACAATAGTAAATACCCATTGATTTAAAGTACTCAAGACCAACTCTGAGCCTTGTAATTACACAAATCTGTCAAAACAAACTACAGGTCTCGGTAGTTTTTTTTTTTTGTTCTCCGATCTATGCTTTTTACTATCAGGTGACATATGTCAACGTGAACAACAAAAAGTAACAGCATATTCCATGCTAAACTGCATTTCTGTCCATGTTTTCACCTGAATAATTTTATCACCTACAATTTTACAAATTTTGGCAAGAACGCAGCTTTTTACTTATGCTTTCCAGTTTGGTAAAGACATCAATGTAGACTAAAATCTCACACGATCAAATATGTACAGACTAATTTGCAAATATCTGCAGAAGTTGCTGAATATGTGATCTGCTTGACCTAATCGAAGCATTTTAAGAATAACATCAGCTCGCTGAAGCTTCCCTCTTTGATTTTCCCTCTTTGATTAAAACTTATAACAAGACAAAAATTAGACACTATTGCCTTCTGGTAATCAATGACCCATTTACTGAATCTAAGCTCAGTCATTCTGTTTAAAAGATATGTCAACAGTAACAAAAAGCAACTGCATATTTCAAGCAAAATTGCATTTTTGTAAATGTTTCCACCTTGATAATCCTGATATATTTTTCCATGTAATCAAAAATGCATCTACTGAATCTAGGCCCAGTCTTTCTGTTTTAACAGATATGTCTGACACTAACAAAAAGCAACTGCATACTTTTAGCAAAATTGCATTTTTGTCAATGTTTTCAGTAAATAATCTGGAGAGATTTTTTTCGAGGTGGTCAATAATGCATGTACTGAGTCTATGCTCATTGAAACATTCTGTTTGAAAAAAATGTAAACACTAACAAAAAACACTGCATATTCCAAGTAATTTTTTTTTTTTTTGTCATTGTCTTCACCTAGAAATCTTGAGACATATGATTTGGAAAATCTTCACAATAATATAGTTCTTCACGTTACCCTTGTTTAGTTATGAGCAAAAATTTAATCCTATGTACATTTAAGGAAACATTGTATTGTTGAGTTTGGAAAACCAGTTGCTTCATTAGCCTCAGTACATGTATCATGAAATATACATAGAGATATTTGTCTCTGACGTTTCCACAAAAATATATAAAAACTGTTACCAAAAATCAATCTTCAATTCTAAAGTTCAAAACACACCACTTAGTATCTCGATCCGTAAACTATTTATTGATAAGTTAATCTTAATTAGTGCTTAGAGATTTATATTTACAATTTAAACCAGTCAAGTGAAACCACAGGATTTTGTCCATTTCACTGTGGTACACAAGCATTCCGGTCAAGAAAAGATGCATACTGAAATCACTCAGATGAAACACAAAGTAAAATGTTTTTAAGACTGTTTAACTAATTACCACATGACAAAATTTTAGGTTTGTCCAAATTGAAACCATTTGCACACAACGAAATAAATGTGACTGAAAATTTGAAATTTGTTTTGTTACCAGCATTTTCTCCTTATCCCACAATGTTTTCAAAAAGATTTCTTTTCCAGGGTTGTCAAAAGTAGGGATTGTGTAGTAATGGGTTAACATACAAATCTTTGTGCACAATATCAGTAATGCTGCAGAAAGCTTTTAACAAGACAAGCATGCAAAGCTGATTTCCCAGCATACATGGTAGGCAAAAGTAAATACTGGCAGATAACTCTCAACTGAGACAAACTTTTTTGCATAACAATGACAGGCTGAAAGTTCCTAGTCATATTAAGACACGGAGAAATCTAAAATTAACAAAGACCAGAAACTGGCCTTTAGATTAATAACAATATGTAAGATTAAATAATTATTTTTTTCATACACGGTCAAGGAGATCAAAATGTCAAGAGTCTCATCAAAGCTGTTGTTCAACCATTTGAGAATTTTCAAATGACTTTGCATAAATGTTCATTATGGAAAATATAGCAAGCAACCCTGGGGAATACTACTGTAGCTTAACCGATTACCATACAATAAGTATTTGTCAGCTGCAAATGCTCTAAATTTGGGAAAGTCATAGGTTTGTAATTGTTAAATGAGTCAAAGAATTCTTTATTATTTTGCACAAACATTTATGAACACTTTTTGCACAGCAAAGCCTCCAATGAATCACACTGGAGTATGATTCGAATACTCTGGTAACCATAGATTAACCCATTACCACACAATCCCTACTATTAACAACCCTGAAGAAAGAAGCCTTAGAAAACATTGTGGGAAAGGAGAAAATGCTGCTAACCAGCATTTTCTCCTTTTCCCACAATGTTTTCTACCCCTCTCAAAACAAATTTCATATTTTCAGTCACTTTTATTTTGTCATCTGCAAATACTTTTGATTTTGACAAGTCTAAAATATTATCGTTTGGTAACGAGTTAAATGACTGAAAACAGTTCATGTCCACTTGAAAATATTTAACCCATTACCACACAATCCTTACTTTTGACACCCCTGAAAGAAGCCTTTTGAAAACATTGTGGGAAAAGGAGGTAACCAGCATTTTCTCCTTTTCCCACAGTGTTTTCTGCCCTTCGCAAAACAGATTTGAAAAATTCAGTCACTATTATTTTGTCATCTGCAAATGCTTTCGATTTGGACAAAGTTAAAATTTTGTTGTTTGGTAATGAGTTAATATGAAAGCATTGTGAAAAAAAAAAAGCATTTGCTCAGACAACCAATTCATGTTTCCTGTCATGTTTCCGGCTTTAGTTACAAAAATATAAAAATACAACAGAAGTGGGACTTACCAATATGAAAAATAACAATGCTTACTGCAGTCTAAGTATTGTTTCAAATGGATAACTTCTTATTCATAATATGACAACATTTGAAAAAATATCTAAAGAAAGACAATATCATCTATAAATACTAATAAAACACTATTGTACAAAAAGCATTCTATACATCTTTTTAGTCTGATTTTGGTATGGTCTTTCTGGTCTGATCCTCTTTCTATACCATTTCACCTGTTTCCAAACAGCAGCTTGAATCTGTTTGGTATCCACAATATCATGTTGATCATAGCCAATATCTGTGAATATGTACATATATTATTGAGCCATGCTCTATAGAAAAAAAAGGAGCTGCAACTGTAAAAAGAATAGACCCAGGTCAGCCTGTGTTGTCTGCCCAGGCTGACATGGACCCACAATGTTTGCCGTTTGAATATCTTCTGTATTTCCATGGACCAGTTTACTTCATGATTCAGTTGAATGTTAGACAAAATGGAGTTTATAGATCCATAATTATTTGATGCCTTGCTTGGTACGTATAATAGATCAAAGAAATGCATTAAGTCTCTTTTTCATAGAGCATGGCCCATATTTTGACAAATATTTATCTTTTTGTGTTTATGCCATGTGGTGAAACAGTGCCAGATTACTAAATGAGTGTATGTGATATTAATGATTTTCACAATTTGAAATGAAATGCTCATTATTATCTACTTCATTTAACCTGACCCAGGTAACAATCATTTACATAATCAATATTCTATTTTTATCCTCAGCATTGCTCGGCATAATTATTATGTCCAGAATGGTCAAGGAAATATTTCACAGAGTTTACGCAAATCAAACCTTTACCTACTAGATATGTTGATCTAAAACTTTCAGGACACTTTCTCATTTTTCACACCATATTTTAATACCATGAAAAGTAAAATCATCAGCCTATGAGTATGGCATTTCAAGTTATGTCCTGCATATATTTCCAGTTCAGAAGAACCTATAATTCCAAGTTGCTAATGAATGAATATTTTTCCTGTGCAGAAGGCAAAACCTATTTTCGACTTGTACAAACAAAAAGTTACAATAAGTCATGCTATTAGTCACTTTGTAAATAGGTGTTTATAACGTAGAGTAGTCGCAATTTTAAGCAAAGTTTACCTGATATAAGACATCTGAATTGTCATCTGCAAATGCTTTCAATTTGAAAAAGACAATTTCGAATTGTGTGGTAAAGGGTTAAAAAATACAGCATGCATCTAATTTACATAATTCAAGGGTTTAGAAAAATTAATCTAATAATTCCTTATAGCCAAAAAATCGAGACAGCTGATCATTTTGAATTTCAATTTCATTTTGCCTCCCTATCTCAGAGCATTAATTATTATTTTCATGAAAAAAAGGTTTAAAAATATAAAACCTTCAGTATTTTGCCATGTATGCCTGCTTAGCTGCTATCTGGGTTGATTTCCTTAGAAAGTAATTCAATTGCACCTCCCAAATTGCTCTTCCATATTCTTTATATTTGCATCACTAGTGGCTTCAAAAAGCAGCCAGGAAGTTGTCCAACCAGGTTATCTGTAAAAAAAATGTTTTATAGAAATACAGTTCATTGCATTACAATGTATTAGAATTATCTACCATACAGTGAAAAAATTCAAATTTCAGTCTTTGGTCATAAAGACAATGAAAATAACAAATTATATATGATCCACCAGTCTGCCCGGAAATTCTGTAATTGTTCTATGTTACTTGTAAACACTTGTGAAAATATTCCACCAAAATTGCAAATTTTCCATAGAATGGGTTTTGTTGCCATTTTCAAATGTAGCTTGCAGACCTTTGAATTGGTATGTTGTTTCACAGTCACAAACAAGAGGTAGATGGAATTCTGAGGAGAATTTGCAATTTACACGGGCCCGATTTAGTTTTTAGAATTTAGTTTTTATTGAATTTATCCAATCAAACTGATCCTGCAACTTCAATAAAACAATTCCCACAGTACATATTTTCTATATTTTGATGTTTCCCCACCCAAAATGGTTTGTAACAAGACTCTCTTTAACCCATTACCACACAATCCCTACTTTTGACGCCCCTGAGAAAGAAGCCTTTTGAAAACACTGTAGGAAAAGGTGAAAATGCTGGTAACCAGCATTTTCTCCTTTTTCCACAGTGTTTTCATCCTTCCCAAAACAAATTTCAATTTTTCAGTCACCTTTATTTTGTCGTTTGCAAATGCTTTCAATTTGAACCAGTGTAAGATTTTATCCTTTGGTAATGAGTTAACTATAACCAGAAGACAAAATTTTTATAACTGGTCATAATCGAAAGATGTTGCAGACAACATAATAAATCTTCAAATTAGTAAAACTTATATCAAAAAGGGTAGAAATTATTGTGTAAAAAAAATGCAGGACACTATTATTTTCTTCTTTTCCCACAATGTTTTTCATAGCTTTTTTTCTTTAGTGACCTTAAATGCAGGAATGAATGGTAATTGTTAAAAACTTCTCTTCACCGTAACAGAAAAATCAGGCCTGAGTTAATTAGGTAAAATTTGGTAAAGAGTAGAGAAATATATTTTATTGCAGAAAAAGTGAGTCAGACACATGTACATGGATTGGTACTTTCTACCAAACGACAAAATGTTAGGTTTGTCCAAATCTAAAGTATTTGTACATGACAAAATAAATGTGACTGAAAATTTCAAATTTGTTTTGTGAAGGGCAGAAAACATTGTGAGAAAATGCTGGTAACCAGCATTTTCTCCTCTTTCCATAATGGTTTCTAAAGGCTTCTTTCTCAGTGGCGTCAAAAGTAGGGATTGTGTGGTAATGGGTTAAGCAAATAACTCAGGTATAACAAAATTTACAAAGATAAAAAGAAAATATGATAGATCTTAATTACCTGAACTCAGTTCCATCCCTCTTGACGTGGTGGGTCATATGGGTCACATTATTTATCATAACAAAATTCACATTTCACATACAAGTATCCACCGTGTCCTTTCTATATTTCTCCAAACAACGCTGTCGTAAGAGAAGGAAACAGGCCAGAGAAGGCAAAATTGACACGCCCTCATTGTTTTCGAAAGAACATCGAATTTAACCTATGTCGGCCAACCTTCAAACTATAACCTGTCGAGGCAACTTCAACACGATCACAAGCCTCAGGCAAACGATCCACAAGCATAGTTATGCCAGTCAAAACTGATCTCGGGGTAAGACTGGACAGCCTTTCTTTCTGTTTTGCGTGAATCGGCCTTAATATTGTAGAGTCGCGAAATTGCATGACAATCTTCTGCACCGGAAGTCTCAATCTCCGAGCAGAGTTGTCGTTCGTTACTCTCACCGTGCGAGCTTAGAAAAAAAAATTGTTTCTTTTTTTTTATTTTAGATCTATCGGTTACATTAATCAACAAAACACCTATAAAATATTTATATTCTTCATAAAGTATCATTGTATATTAAAACGAAATAATGCTAAAGATGATTTAATCATGCTGTGTCCGACGTGAATGCCCGACCATTCTCGCAGCTTACCGAGGCAATTCGATTGTTACAAGTACGTAGTATACCGACATTAGCCGATATTTCAGAATGCAATAACAGTTGGCCAACCTTACATGTCTCTTAGAATGCATTTTTAAGCATAAAATCAATCACTATCAACACTTCTTTAATCAGTAAACTTAGTTTAAGCCGTCTTCTTTAGAAGCAGTAGCTTATTTGGTGGACTACTTTTTATGGAGTTAACTGAAATTTTATGGCGGTTATTAGGTATGTTCTTAACCGAATCATAGGCAATGAGTTTGGTTTTTAGACTTATTTATTTTTCGAATTTTGTTTCGAATTTTGGATTTTTTTTTTTTCGAATTTTGGAATTTTCGTTGACTCTGTGGCGACAACCGCCACAAAAACCAAACAGAATATCTTAAAAGTTATTTTTCTAAATGTTCTAACATTCAGATTTTTCTTATTTTTTCTGTAAGTACTATTCAGGTAATAAACTAAAAAGAATCGGCTTATGAACAAATAGGTCACCAGCCTTCTTTTTAAGAAAGTGCATTTTAAGTTTGTGGGTTAGGCACTCACTAATGAGTAAATGTAGGGTTTGTCAAAGACAAAGACATTATAATTATGAAGTAAATTATCTCATTTTTTCTAATAATACAGCAACATTTATAAGAATCAAGTATGTTTGTCATAATTAACAAATTAATAGCATATAAATGTAATTCTGATGTTATCATCTAACCCATTCCCAAAGGCTAATCTTAGACTCTTCTAAATTTGAAGCGTTTGCAGACACTAAACCAAAACCTTGTATTTGTGTATTAAAGTTCTTTGATGTGTCAGAAATTGTTGTGGGAAAAAGAGGAATCGATTATTAGGAGCAATTTCTCCTTTTGGCATCAATGTTTTCTAATGTTGTCTGCTGCAGACTAGAGCTGTAATGATATACTCGAGTATTCAGTGCACCAAATTTTTTTTTCTCGGCGAATATGTATCATATTCGTCTGTCTGTGAACGGAATATTGGCGAATACAACAAAAATAAATAATCCGTAATGATGACTGCTCAGTCAAGTTCAACAAAGTTTTGCCCATAGAGCAAACCTCCTGAATTTTATCTAGATGTAAACAATGATGGAAAGGGAAGCAACTTTAAGAGGTTTGTGGCATATGTCTTAAACTACTCGGAAAGGAATTAAAAACAATTAAAAATTGGTTTTTGTTCTAAATTTCAATTATAAGAATTTATGAAATTAAAATTTTTATTTATTTATCTTCATTGTGTACAGGTTTAACATTAATATAGCGGCATGCTGTAAGGGAGTCTCTTGTATTTCCCACAAAGTGTCAGATGAAATTGTTAGTCCACCAGCAAAATTTAAGGCCCCTGTGTGGAAATATTTTGGGTTTCTATGAGTAAAGGAGGGGGACAAAGGAAACCTCGACAATGTGCAGACTATGCAGTCATGAAATAAAGTATATCAAGATTAATATCAATCAATTTTAATAGGTCAAACTGACCAAATATGAAGTCGGTCCCTAGTCAAAACGGATTTGGTCTGTCAAATATATGTAACAAGAAGTCAACCGGCACCATCCTTAACCCATTACCACACAATCCCTACTTTTGACGCCCCTGAGAAAGAAGCCTTTTGAAAACACTGTGGGAAAAGGAGAAAATGCTGGTAACCAGCATTTTCTCTTTTTCCCACAGTGTTTTCTACCCTTCCCAGAACAAATTTCAATTTTTCAGTCACCTTTATTTTGTCGTCTACAAATGCTTTCAATTTGGACCAGTCTAAAATTTTGTCGTGTGGTAAAGAGTTAAATGAAAAATATAAGCAGTCAAGCTCAGAAATGGGCAGTTTGGCCCTGTAATAGTATAATTTTTCGAATATATGTATTTATTAAGATATCTCTCTGATATTTATATATATATTTTTCTGAGACTTATTAGGAGGCCAGTTTGTATGAAGATGACAAATGATTGGTGTATCAATGTTGAGTTTACAGATTTAAATGATTAACAGTGTGCATAAAGTATGTGGGAGATGTTTCCTACAAATTTAAAAAAATTCATAGTATTAAGCAGTAGAGTTGATTAACCCATTACCCAATGACAACATTTTAGAAAGCATTTGCAGAAAACAAAATGAATGTTGCTAAATTGATGATTTATGTCTTTGATAGAGCAGAAAATATTTGAATATTTTGGGTAAAGAAGAAAATGCTGTTTACCAGCATTTTCTCCCTTTCCCACAGTGTTTTGTATCTGTTTGAAGAACTTTCTGCCATTTATATCAAATTTGAAATTGTCTTCTGCAAAATCTTTCAGGGTGGAGAGTCTAAAATCTGTCATTTGGTGAAAGGTTAAATCAATATTTAAATCCAGGTAGGCTTTTTTCATTACTTTATTGATAATGGTATGACTTTTTTTTAATCCAAAGCATTGAAAAAGTGATTCATTTTGTGCCTGGAAAAAATTTATATTCATGAATAAATATTTGTATTTGTGCCCCTGTATCGTGATGTGTATTCGTATTCGTGACCTCCTGTATCGTTACAGTCCTACTGCAGACTCATCAAGCTAAAGGCAATCTAGTAAAGGAGAAAGAGTTATATGCAGACCCTCGTTTTCTGCAAGTCTTTGCCAAGTGACATAATTTTGGACTAGAGACCGAACTGAAAACATCTGCATCTGAAAGGATGTTTCAGCTCGAAGATATGTCTGCCAGTTAGAGTGCTGGTAGTAGCATCTGTGTTCATAGTCCATTGTCAGGCGACGTAGTTAGGTGATTCACTTTGACTTTCACTTTGATCTTTTGATAGTACAATTTTGGATTGTTGCCTCACATATAATCATCTAGCTTGATTAGTATACTTTTTTTCTTCATTTTGCTGACATGAAACAACCCATTCCAGTTCTTGGATTATCTATTCTGCAGACATTGACAAGCGTGGCAGGATCTATTGTGTTAGGTGCTCACCATTTTTTGAGTAAAAGGTGAGCCCGATAAGTACACAAAGCATGAAAATGGAAACTGTCGCAAACGTTGTTAACTGCGTTATATTTGCTTTCTTAACTGCAAGCACTTTCAGTTTGGACAATAATTATAAAGATGTCCATCTTCCTGATATCTTGATATAAAAGGTAAGGCTTGGGTAGTGCATCTATCACACGAAGCTGTCCTATTATTTGGACAAATACTGGCCTTTTCAATAGGAATGACACTGTTAAAAACACAGACTAAACTTTTACCCGTAAACAGTTCTATAGGTCCAACAATCTCTGACATCTGAATGTCATCTATGTTAGCTTCAAGCTTTTTGAACATGTTGACTTTTGCCTTGTACTCCGATAGGATAGGATCATCAGCCAAAAACTCCTGTGAAACAAACAATCTAAAAATTTTTATCATATAACCTCCCATAGGAAGTTCATACAAACCGATACAAAAACAATTCCAAAGTGGACTGACTGGTCAAAAACAAGCCTTGAATCTGCATTGTTCCTTATTTTCAATTTAGGAAAACAGTCAATATTCCTCAAAGAGTTAAAGTAGCCTACCTAAGGTTTAACTCTTTACCACATAATGCCGAGTTTTCTTATCCTTTATCTAGAGGATGTTGTAACAATCTGGGAACAAGAGCTTCGCAGAGTGGCACATATACACCCAAAAGGGTTCGACATTAAAATGGGTAAAAATTGAGAACACCTATAGAGATCAGGATTTTAAAAGTCACATGCACAACTACTTATCATAGAGATCCATTGTGGTTAGTTAGGACTAATTCCGATGATAATGTTAGGAGGAGTTACACATACAAGAAACTGATAACAGATGGATGGACAGAGGGGCGGATGGGCAGACAGATGGACGACCCAAGTGCTGGTAACTTTTGATCAGTCTTAAACTTTATTGCTTGGTAAAAAGTAAAATGTTGAAAAGTTACAAAGAGGGATCCTTTTACTGCTTAATTTATCGTAAATTTTCTTAATCCTTCTAAATATTAGGGTTGATGAAGAAGAAATGTTTCACCCTTTACCAAACAACAAAATTTGGGAAGTGACCAAATTGAAAGCATTTGCAGACAACAAATTAAACATGGATGAAATGATGATTTCTCCCTTTACCAGTATTTTCTCCTTTTCCCTCAGTGTTTTCCATAGACTTGTTAAAAGTTGGAATTGTGTGGTAAAGACTTGAAAGAAGAGATAAAAAATTGACATATGTTTCAAATCACCCTAACAGCTTCTTGTCTGTCTTTTTCCCACAAAAACGCATAATCTGAATAACGCTGCAGGGCCTCCACAACTTCCGGTTTGAGTGTTGATATAGAAGATGACATCATCATGATGTATTTGGATACATCTTTGTTCTCAGCTATACTTTTGTGGTAGTTCTGTACCACTGTTTCTACTGTCATGACAGTTTCTGTCCAAAAAGAAAAGCAACCTCATGTTTCTTCATGTACTATTTTCTCTATAAATAACATTGTTTTATAATATTTTCTATAACTCTTGCACTACCAAATAAGTAACTTTAGATTTTTCAGTCAACTAAAACAAATTAACAGGATGAAGAACCATTCTGGTCTTAACCCTTTACCACACGAGAAAATTTTAGACTGGTCCAAATTGAAAGCATTTGCAGACGACAAAATAAAGGTGACTGAAAAATTGAAATTTGTTCTGGGAAGGGTAGAAAACACTGTGGGAAAAGGAGAAAATGCTGGTTACCAGCATTTTCTCCTTTTCCCACAGTGTTTTCAAAAGGCTTCTTTCTCAGGGGCGTCAAAAGTAGGGATTGTGTGGTAATGGGTTAATCTTTAATAAAGCAGTGGACATTTGTTGATCAGAGATTAGACTGCACATTTCAGAGTTTATTCTACGCTGCAGGATAATGCCAGAATGCCCCATTTTCGTAAAAAAATCCCCCAAACTTTCTGATGCCATGCAGGACAAATCCCCCACTTTAATTCATGTTGCTGTATTATTCAAAATTGTCTAATTCTTCTTACTATCGGAAGTTTAGGGTCCCTAAATAAAAACAAAACACATAATTGTAAGAACTTTCTAGTGATCTGCTTTTCATAATGTTCAAGAACCAATCAAATCATATGTTTAAATTGCAGTCCCCGAACAACATCAAATCTTGAGGCCAAAACTTTTGACATCGGACCGAAAATCATATGAAAGAAATACTTTTTTGTTTGAAATACATGGTAAATCTAATAACTATTATTATTTTAACTTTGGTATCAAAAGTTTTTGTGGATTTAAATAGTTTTGTTTGACAACGCGACTAAGTTGTAAAATGTCCCATCAAAGCCATAAAATAAACACGCCTTTTTCTGTTGCTCCTAGTAACTTTTTGACATCAACCTTTCTGTCGTCTGAAATCTTGTTTTACTGGACTGGTATTTATTTTATCAATGTCGAAACGCATCTTAGAATTTTTTTTTACATCGTCTGCCTTATCAACTTCCCAGACAGCAGATGAACAAGCTGAAGTAGCATTAATAGTCGAGACAATTCTGTCAGATCAGACGAGGCCAATGCCTGGCCTTTGTTAGTTAGTACACAATACGTTTTCCAGCAATCGCGCCTGAAAGACTGGCTGTGGTTACAAAAAAATGACAACGAAGCCATGATATGCTCGCATTGTTTAAAGCATGGTATAAAGAATACTTTCACAATGGCATCACCAATATTCGTTCGTGAACATTATCAAGGCACGCTGATTATTGTTATAATGATAATCATGATGTTGATCTTTATAGTCTTTACTGTCAATGTTTTAGAAAGTCTTTGTAACTTGAAAGTTTGTAAACTTATTTTTGGACTTGTGCATAATAAAGGCTTAAAGTATAATTGGTGCTTAATGAAAAAAATATTCTATAACTTAGTCTTTTATTGCGTTATCTTATAATCCCCCACATTTTTTGAAAATCCCCCACATTTTCTTGAAGCATTGGGCAGATCCCCCACTTTTTCCAAATCCTAGAATAAAACCGCATATTCTGCGCAGTCTGATCTTGATCTACACTGTCAGCAAAACTTTCTTGTGTCATCTACAGTAAGGAAAGAGTTCAAAGATTTTTTTTTTTCTTAAAAGAATGGGAAATGAAGAAAAAGTTGTTCTCCTGCATACCTTGCAAATAAAAAGACGAAGGTCTTTTATCTTTATCCAAGCTTTGTGGAGATTGTATTCTGCTCCTGTCCTGCCCCCATTGATAAATGCCTTTTGAAACCTCTAGAACAACCTGACATGCTTTATTTACTGCCTGCTGTATATCCTCTAAACCTGGCTGCATCACCTGTGAATATCTGTATCTAAACTTTTGCTCAATAGAGCCATGGATATTGTTTAATTAATACAACGTTGAAATTTTATCCGTTCCTGAAGCAGAAAACTGCAGTTTCAGAGACTATTATGCCAAAATAGTTATTTCAGAACCAGCTTATTATTACAAACAGTAACTCCTTATTCACTGTTTTCTAACATCTACAATTGGAGTAGCTTTGTGTTTCAGTTGCTCTGAAGCAGCTGAAATTCATTCAAAGACTGTAAGTAAATAAATAAACCCAAATATAGAGCAGTTCTTTTGCAGTATTTGTTTTCATAACATGCATTTTAAAACAAGAGCGGCAAATTCTTGCAAGATACCCCATCTTACCCCAAGTTGTAAAGTTGGGGCATAATGGTCATAAAGGGGAGGTATAGAAAAATAGTAGTGCAGAAATTTGTGCCATTGACTGAAGATAATGGCAAAGTATTTGTGTTGAAATTTCATAACCCCAACTAGTATAGTATGGGAGATATGCATCATACAAAGTTCAAGTTTGAAAAAAACGACACAGGGCAATAACTCAACTAGAAGGCCCTGAAGGGCCTGAATATGCTCTACTGGCAGAGAGTTTGCTTTTAAATAAAGCATACATAGGAATTCATGGCGCAAAAATACAAAAAAATTGACATTTTCAACTCAAAATGGCTACTTTTCCATTACTGTTTGTTGAATTTTTTCAAACTCAACAGGGTCAAAAAAAACTATTGATGGGATAAACAAGCTAAAGAATTCATAAAATCTGATCATAAATAAATAGTTTTTCATGTAAACAGGCAATAAAATTGTTCAATTTGAAATGGCTACTTTTCCCATACTGTTTATCAGATTTTTTTCAAAATCAATAGGGTTAAAGCTATTGATGAGATAAACAAACTGTGCAAGTTTCACAGAAATCTGACCAAAAATGAAGACTTTATTACGTAACCAAGAAATGAAAGTTTTTAACTTGAAATGGCTACTTTTCCCATACTCTTTCTTGGAATTTTTTCAAAATCAATAGGGTTGAAGCTATTGATAAGATAAACAAACTCTGCAAGTTTCATGGAAATCTGACCAGAAATGAAGACTTTATCGCGTAAACAAGAAATGAAAGTTTTCAACTTGAAATGGCTACTTTTCCCAAACTGTTTGTAGGAATTTTTTCAAAATCAATAGGGTTGAAGCTTCTGATAAGATAAACCAAACTGTGCTAGTTTCATGAAATTTGCCAATACATGAAGACTTTATCGCGTAAACAAGAATTTGAAACTTTCAACTTGAAATGGCTACTTTTCCCAAACTGTTTGTAGGAATTTTTTCAAAATCAATAGGGTTGAAGCTATTGATGAGATAAACAAACTGTGCAAGTTTCATAAAAATCTGACCACAAATGAAGACTTTATCGCGTAAACAAGAATTGGAAAATTTCAACTTGAAATGGCTACTTTTCCCATACTGTTTGTTGGATTTTTCTCAAAATCAATAGGGTTGAAGCTATTGATGAGATAAACAAACTGCAAGTTTCACAAAAATCAGATATCAAATGCAGACTTTATCGCGTAACAAGAAAAAGACTAACGGACGGAAAGACGGACGGACGGACGGACAGACGGACGGACGACGGAAACCCCGCCATGACATAAGCTCTGCTGGCTTTCAGCCAGTAGAGCTAAAAATTAAGCAAGCAAGAGTTGAGATTTATATGCACAGAACTTCCTCTTGATGGAATGTATTCAGGCATGAAGTTTCATATCCATAGCTAGTATAGTTTTAGAGATATGCACCAGACAATATTCAAGTATGAAAATGAATAAAGGACAATAACTCAAAAATTACACAACCAAGAATTATCCTCCTTGATGAGATCTATCCAACTATGAAATTTCATAACCACATGAAGAATACATCAGAGACGGCTAGTAAGCCCCCTTTTCCCTTAAGACAATATAGTATAATTGGAACAAGAGCGGAAAATTGTCGTAAGATACGCCCGTCCCACCGCCAGTTGTAAAGGGGAATGATAATCGTAAAGGGCAGGTAAAGGAAAACAGTAGTGCAGCAGAAATCACGTAAATGATCAACATAGGCATGAATGTCTCCTCTAATGTTAAGGAAACATGCATATAAAGTTTCAGGTCATACCAACATGAAAAGGAAAAGTTATACTGTAGAGAAGCATGAAAAGCCATAAAAAAAATAATGAAAAGGGAACAATTCCAAAAAGGCATTAGGTAAGGTTACAGTTCCAGTGCATTGCATTTTTCATGAATGTTTACTTGGGGTGAAACAATACGGTAAAAAGCGTATTGCAATATATTGCAATATGGCTCACCCGTATTGCAATACGTATTGCAATATGCTGTATATGCTGACATTTAGCATATCTGACCACTTGTAGTCACTGTTAGGGTATCATAAATGCTAAAAAAATTGACTAGTCTTTAACACAGACTAGACTGAAATGACAAAGAAATTAAGAATTGTCCATAGAAACAAGTAAATGACTCAGTGACATGTCAAGTCATATTCTTTTTCAAGAATATTAGCATGTCAACCTTGTCAGCACCCAAAGAAGCCCTCTGTGCTGACAAAAAGTCACCATCAGTACTTAACACTCGCTCAGAGAGCACATTTGTTTATGTAGAAACCAGTCCTACTATACCGAACTTCGGGAGCTCAACAGAGAAGACTCTGTTACTAACACTAAAACTTTCCCACTTATCTACCGGAAAAAAACTGCAAAATAAGTGTGAGCAAAGTTATAGGAAACAAATAACAAACTCTGTTGGTCCAAAATTAGTAATACGGTCGACGGATATTTGGAGTTCGTGTTGCAAATTTGAGGTGGTCATAATTTTACCTTAACACCGGTGACACCGCCTGTGGAAAAAATAAACAACTTTCGCTTTCGTAAATCTTAAGTTAGTTGAAAAAAGATTGATTTCCGACAGAATTTTTGGGAAAACCAGACTTTCTAATGCAATTAAGAGAAAGTGACATATTGCAGAAATACCGATACGGTAAAATTCGTACCGGTTTCATTTTTTTCTTTGAACAGACCGCGGTTAATCGGTAAACCGTTTCACCACTACTGTTTACAACTTGGGGTGACAAAGTTCACTTCCGGACAAGCAAGAAATAATGTAATATTTTATCGCCACGGATCCATTGCAAATTTGTTTTAGGAGGATGTGATATAAACCAACTACAGGTTTGACCTGTTAAAATTTGGCTTTGACAAGGAAAATGAATTTGTGAGGCTTTTGTTACTGCTTCAAGTGTAGAAACATAAAAATATTTTTTTACTACAAACCACATTTGGTATTGATAATGTAATATCAGCAGCGAAGAATGGAATACGGTCATCATGCACACCGGTGCTATTGTCCTCAAAATGATGCAGTCCACTTCCCCTGTAACATTTGATACACCAAGGTACAAACTAAACAAAAACAATTCTCGAAAAATAAAAAAGTCTACAAATTTAACTGCAAAAAAAACCCTGCCTTCAAACAGCATTATATCTTGTTTTTCCTGTCAGCAAAACATTCAATTCATAAAACAGTTATAGCAGTCTAAAGTTTTTTATTTTTAATCATTTTTTTAAAAAGGAATCCTTATTGTTCAGCTATACATATCTTTCATGGGCTGAAGAAACTACATGTAGTATTGATAATGTTACAGCAGCAGCAAAGAATAAGATACATTAAAAATGATTACCAAAACTTTAACTATTCTTATATGGTTTTCAAGATCTAACTATATTCTTTTGACTATCTAAATGAAATCTTTGTAACTTGTGCACTAAGCTGTCACCCTTTCTTTTTCTCCTGTAGGACAAGTGAATCCAAATGAAAGACAACCAGGTTTTTTTATTTACTTGTCCCGTAGGAGGAGTTGGTCTTGAAAGAGTTTTCAAACCCTGTCTGGTGTTGTAACTGGGCAGGCAGTGGTCTGATCTCTGACTTCCCTTAACATTGCACTTTAACCGACATTCTGTATTTCTAACAATGCCAAGTTATGAGCAATGAGCTGCGTAAAAAGGTCTTTAGTGCATTCTCACGTATGATACCAAACAAGTTGTCCAATGATATGGATCCATTTTTTTCTACAATACAGCTGTGTTTTGGGGTAGATTTATCCTTTGACATGCGAAGAATTTACCAATACCAAAAAGCTTCCACCTGAGCAGACTGCAGAGGCCTACATGGATCAATATTTTTTGAAGATTCACTACAACAGCTTTCACCAAGCGTAACTCATATGAATCAAACCAAATACCTTGATAAGAATCTTTTCCTCATGACATCGAGAGAAAATCTAGTTGCTCTCAGTAATGATTCAACAACCTTATGCTTAAAATGTTCCAAGAGCTCATCACAGGCTTCTTTGATTGTCTGCTCCTCTGTGACCTCAGTTTCTTCCACAGGAACTTCTGAACTCATAGTTATTGACACAACTGTAGCTTCAGCTACAAAAAATGTTTACAGAAGGAGGAGTGATACAGAAAGTACTTTTTACAACTATTCATCATGTAACATTCGTAACTGCACTTATTGGAAAATTTTTCCTCTATTAAAACAGTATAACTAGACGCCCTTGAGGACCTGAAATTAATCTACTGGCAGTGATTTTGCTTCTTTGCTAGCATACATTTTAAATTCATGATGCAAACAGAAAACAACAAAAAGATGTGTTATTGCATCTAGGCTTGAACCCACTAAGACAGCATAAGTAGGCATGGTGAATTTAACAAACAGTGGAAAAAATTGCAGTGAAATTACTCAAAACTAATTGTTTGAACAAAGCAAAATATGATAGGCTTTCAGAATGCCTTACATTAAACAATCCCAGCAAATTTCAAAGAAATGTTAACAAGAGATGTTTGTAAAACATGTATGTCCCCCTAGTGGCATCCAATTCTAAATATAACATGTGATAATAAACTGTTAAGTTCAAAGTGTAAAAACCAACAAAGGGTAATTACTCAAAAATTATTAATGATAAATTAACAATTCTTGGGCACTGCACTTCCCATTAATGTGAACTATCAACTTTTAAAGTTTCATGATTTTATCTCACATACTATTTGAGTTATGCTCAAGAAATAGTAAGAAAATCAACAAAGGGCAATAACTGCAAATATATAATGGGCAGAGTTATGGTTCTTGTGCAATGCACTTCTCCTGAATAAGATCTATCCACATATAAAGTTTCAAGATGATACCTGAAAAACCTTTTGAGTTATGCTCCGGACAATCAACGAAGGGCAATAACTCCATAAATATGATGGGCAGAGTTATGGTTCTTGTGCACTTAACTTTTCCTTAATGAGATCTATCCACCTATGAGGTTTCAAGATTATACCTGAAATACTTTTTGAGTTATGCTCCGCACAAAAATAAAGTATGAAAATCAACAAAGGGCAATAACTCCAAAATTATGATGGGCAGAGTTATGGTTCTTGTGCACTGCACTTTTCCTTAATAAGATTAATCCACAAATGAGGTTTCAAGGTGATACCTGAAAAACTTTTAGAGTTATGCTCCGGACAAAAATTAAGTATGAAAATCAACAAAGGGCAATCACTCCATAAAAATGATGGCCAGAGTTATGATTCTTCTGCACTGCACTTCTCCTTAATGAGATCCATCCACCTATGTAGTTTCAAGATGATACCTGAAATACTTTTTTTGAGTTATGCTCCGGACAAAAATTAGGTATGAAAATCAACAAAGGGCAATAACTCCAAAAATATGATGGGCAGAGTTATGGTTCTTGTGCACTGCACTTCTCCTTCATAAGATTAATCCACCTATGAGGTTTCAAGGTGATATCTGAAATACTTTTAGAGTTATGCTCCGGACAAAAATTAAGTATGAAAATCAACAAAGGGCAATAACTCCAAAACTATGATTGGCAGAGTTATTGTACTTGTGCACTGCACTTTTCCTTAATGAGATCTATCCACCTATAAGGTTTCAAGATGATACCTGATATACTTTTAGAGTTATGCTCTGGACAAAAAATTAAGTATGAAAATAAACAAAGGCCAATAACTCCAAAACTATGAATGGCAGAGTTATTGTACTTAAGCACTGCACTTTTCCTTAATGAGATCTATCCACCTATAAGGTTTCAAAATGATACCCGATATACTTTTAGAGTTATGCTCTGGACAAAAAATTAAGTATGAAAATAAACAAAGGGCAATAACTCCATAAATATGATGGGCAGAGTTATGATTCTTGTGCACTGCACTTTTCCTTAATAACATCTATTCCACTATGTAGTTTCAAGATGATACTTGAAATACTTCTTGAGTTATGCTCTGGACAATAATAAAGTATGAAAATCAACAAAGGACAATAACTCCAAAAATATGATGGGCAGAGTTATGGTTCTTGTGCACTGCACTTCTCTTCAATAAGATTAATTTACCTATGAGGTTTCAAGGTGATACCTGAAATATTTTTTGAGTTATTCTCCTGACAAAAATTAAGTATGGAAATCAACAAAGGGCAATAACTCCAAAAATATGATGGGCAGAGTTATGATTCTTGTGCACTGCACTTCTCCTTAATGAGATCTATCCACCTATGAGGTTTCAAGATGATACCTGAAATACTTTTTAAGAGTTATGCTCCAGACAAAAATTAAGTATGAAAATCAACAAAGGGCCATAACTCCATAAATAATGTTATGATTCTTGTGCAGTGCACTTCTCCTTCACGAGATCTATCCACCTATGTAGTTTCAAGATGATACCTGAAATACTTTTTGAGTTATGCTCCGGACAAAAATGTGGTCTACAGACCAACCGACCGACAAGTTCAAAGCAACATACCCCCTTTTTCTTTGAAGGGGGCATAATAATAATGTGGACTTTGTTGTCAGAGTAAACAATACCAAGTCATCACTTGGCTGCTTTCATAAATAGTCTACTCGATTTTCTTCACTTTTAATAGAGTTCAATCTCTTGATGAATCAAATGCAATTTTCACATCAACAGTGTGGACCTCATTGCCAAAACAAAATGGAAATATTCAACTTTAAATGGCTACTTTTCCATACTGATTGACAGATTTTTTCAAAATCGAAAGGGTCAAAGCTGTTTATGATACAAAACATCTCTGCAAGTTTCATGAAAATCAAACCACAAATGCTGACTTTATTGCATAAACAAGAATGGAAATATTTAACTTAAAATGGCTACTTTTCCTATATACTTTGTCGGATTTTTAGAAAATCAAAAGGGTTGAAGCTATTGATGAGATAAACAAACTGTGAAATTTCACAAAAATGCTTACAAATGACTTTATCGGAAACATGAAATGGAAATTTTCAACTTAAAATTTTTACTAATTTCACACAATCTGTTTGATTTTTTTTTTTAAATCAACAGAAGTAACCTACTGATAGGATCAACAAACTGTGCAAGTTTAAAGAAAATCTGACCACAAATGCAGACTATATGGTGTAAACAAGAAATGGAAATTTTCAACTTGAAATGGCTACTTTTCCCACTCTGTTTGTTGACATTTTTTCAAAATCAAAAGGGTTAAAGCTTTTGCTGAGATAAGCAAACTGTGCAAGTTTCACAAAAAATCTGACCACAAATGAAGACTTTAATGCGTAATCAATAAAAAGACAGACAGATAACCACAGATAGATTGACGGATGGCTGGACAGTGGAAACCACACCATGACCATGCTGGATTTCAACCAATAGAGCAAATAAAACCAAAATATAATTAAATGTTGTCTTTGTCTGAAGAAAAATTATAAACCTTTTGTTTTTGCAGGTTCAAGCATTTTGTAGTCATGAACCTCATAATACTTTTTTCATCTCATAGTCAACTCAAAGACAGCTTTTGTGAAAGTCCTCCACAGTGCATTTTATATAGGTTCGAAGAAACAAATCCAAGCGAGTCAATAACAAACCTAGGAAATATTATCAATGACAACAAGCTAAACATGAAGTTGATGAAACATGGCTAGTGTGGCTTCAGTGAACATAATCAACTATCTCGGGGTTCCCGCTGGGCTTCGCATTTGGCGCCATTTGCGATAGATTTTTAAATCTGGCGCAAGAAAATGCTAATTGGCGAAAATGACTGGTGCAGATATTTCTCCTATTGGGGTGCTGTACATTTTGATATCGGTCCCCTTCACCACACTGCATGGATGAATGACTGCTAATTCATCGATAAAGTTAAGTTAGCAGGAATAAATTACGGCTTCAACGTAATGCACATTACTTTACAGATTGGTAACATTTACACCCGACTATCCGAATATACGTACACTTCCGATAACAAACTTCCGGCTATTGTCAGTGTATTTGGGAAAACTGTAAGAAAGTGAAAATATCGAAGACCAGAGTCCCATATAAATCGTGAATATTTCTCAACGTCAAAATTAATCATAATCGCAAAAGAATCGATAGATTCTGTATTAAATTAATACACAGCGGTTTCTGAAATGCCGACCGCGTCGGCACTGACTAAAACCCGGATGGTCATGTTATTTTCGTCCTCGAAATTTTCTGTCGTTTTTCCTGCATTAATCGCCCACCTTTCGAAAAACTTGTTTGGTTTTTAACATTTTAACTTACAAATGTTTCAAAATGTAAAAAGTTCCCTCATGAACATTTTTTTCTAGATCTAGAAATTTCTCTAAATGAACAATTTCTACTTTTGTAACATTTTTTCTCATGTTGACTTAGTTGTTTGATTTGTACCATTTAGACCTCTATCTGTTTCATAAAAGTCTCTCTTTAAAAATTTGTTACAACAGAAGAAATGATTATCAATAACCTATTTCTGCTTTTGTCACAGTGGTTTTTCAAATTTTAATGTCAGATCTACCGGTACTTAAACTTAATACATAATTATTTATCATTGTAACAAAACTAAGTTTTGGAATTTTGGAATATATTTACACAACCAACATAGATACAAGTAATTCAATCAGATAAAAACAAATGTTTTCTTGTTTATATTATACATGGATCCGTGGAAATCGATATTTGACCAATCAGGACATCGCATTTATTCTACCCGATGTCCTACCTTGGTTTCTGCTATTTCGGCTCACAAATAAACGACTGTTAACGTTGGAAGAATGCAATTCTCTTTATTCATGTTGTGTTTTTAACGTTTGAATTTTAAAAAAAAACTTACAAAGTGTGCTTTGCGAACGTGTACCGATGACGTGAGATCACGCAGAGGCTATAGAAAAGTTTAAATTGTGATGATTACTGAAAATTTGAACTTGTGCAAAGAGCTAATCAGCGCTGGATAATAGATTAATTTAAAGTATTCTGTAATTTTTCCTATCTGAAAGAGAAAACTGTAAAACAGTTAAAAACAGACCTATATGAAGTATTAATAAAAAGAATATACTTTTACTTGAATATTAACCTAGTTCAATAACCTATGCACATCCAAAAAGTGGCCGCGACACTTGTCACCAATGTTTCAATTTGACATTAATTTTAACCCATGGTGCATGAAGAATATGCTGAATGTGTACTGGGATCGTATATATGATCTCTGATGTGTAGATATAGATCAGATTGCAAATTACATAATGTTTATTCTTGGATTTAAAGTACCTGCTGATTACAATAAGCACTTTGACGTGTAGTTCTTCCTCACTAGGAGTATATTTCAATTAAAAAAAAGTCTAACTTCTGATCTGGTGGAACATGGAAATTTTTCTCTTGACTTATCTGTTGTAACCGATTACCACATAATGGGTTTTACCGACCCGTAGAAAGCTTTTAAAAGCATTGCGGAGAAAGGAGAAAATGCTTGTAACATTCATTTTATCCTTTTCTCACTGTGTTTTGAGCTCTTTCAAAAACAAATTTCAATTTTTGAATCATTTATTTTGTTGTCTGCAAATATTTGAATTTGGATTGCTCTAAAAATTTTGTCATTTGATGACGAGTTTAAATGGATTAGCACATCTGCACATTAGCACAAAGGGTGTATTGGTAAACTGTTAATTTGATAAGAAGTGTGTTTGATTGCAACACAATTTGCCGCTCTAATCAACTTGACCACCCGTTGTCATCAGTATATCACATACTACTGTCAATGATGTTAACAATTTTCTTAATTGACAACACACTTAACACATTTTATAATCCATCAGACATCCCTTTTCCCCTTAACCTGATATTAAAATTTTTCATTAACTTAAACCTCTCTGTACATCCAGACATTCTATAAACTTTTCAAAAGGTTTCTTTTATTTGATATGATGTTGAGATGACTTTACTAGCCCAACGAAAGCAATAAGTATCGTTAATTCTATTATTCTGTAGCAAAACGGAGATTTGTTGATGTTTTTTATATGTTCAAATTTTTGTTTAAACATGTAATTTTGTTACATTGTATGTCGCCCCCGTAATTCGCCCTTTTAATACATCTCCGTATGTAAATTAGTAAAGCATGTTTAAATTTCTTACTGAGAATTTATCATCGATAGAAATATATGATTAAAATACTTTTTCCGGAATTTAATAGAGAGAAACAGTCATGAAAGCACGATTTAAGTAGCCTATCTGCTATACTGTATATGTATTGACTACGTTTGTTTGTGAGACCTTGGCAACAGTAACTAAGGTAGTTGGTTTATCTTTTCGCCACGGATCCATGTATTGCTCCTGACACAACCATGAAATGACAACTTACTGACCATTCCTTTGTGATTGTGTTTTTTCATGGAGCAAAATTGTCATTGACAGTTTGAACAGACCTAGATAGGACTGCATATTGGTGTCTTCTGATCTAGATCTGTTCCAACTGTCAATCATGGTACAAATATGTACTCAAACACACAATTGATGATAAGCAAACAAGAAGTAAACTAAACTCTGTTTTCATTTATTATAAGAATGTCACTCATTATTCAAATATTGAATATTTTGTAAGTGTATATGGATCAGAGGCCTAAATACTTGAATAAACATATTCATTGATTGATTTTAAGATTGGCACCAACTGGCTCCAATTATTTCAATTTGGCGCAAACTTTTCTCATTTGGCGAAAGTGATGGCGCAAGAAAAAAAGCAGCCAGAGGGAACCCTGTATCTGGGGAGTAAATGACAACAGTGAAAGTAAATGACAATGTAAAAGTATTATCAAACCCTAAACTTCTTACAGGAGCTTCCTGTAGGTTCCTCCACTTGTGCAAGATTGACTTGGGATTTGTGCAAAAATATGTTCACCAATTCCTTTACAGCATCCTCCACCGTCTGATTCATTTTGTTTAGCTCCAATGACACAATTTCACAATAAGCCTGTAAAACACATGTTCCTGTCATATCCTTGTCTTTAACAATTGAATACTGTTGATAGTACAAACCATGTCTACTCTGAATGTCATGGAAGTATGGTAGCTTTTCTACATCAAATTCAAAAATATACAGGATCTGACACGAGTCAGCATTTTAGGTAATTTAACTAAATAGTTCTAGAAATAATGTTATTGAGCCTGCCTATAATGAGCATAGTAACATTTTAGATGAGTTAACCCTTTACTACACGATCCTGACTTTTCAACATCCCAAGAAATAAGCCCTTTGAAAACATTGTGGGAAAAGGAGAAAATGCTGGTAGCCAGCATTTTCTCCTTTTCCCACACTGTTTTCCACTCTTCCCAAAATAAAATTCAAATTTTCAGTCACTTTTATTTTGTCATCTGCAAGTGCTTTCAGTTTGAACCAGTATAAAATTTTGTCGTTTGGTACAAAATTTTATCATGAGATCCAACAAATTTCAGATTCTTTATATCACATAACTTTATCTCAAGGACTACAGTTTATCGTGTGTATAGAAAATTACATGAAACCTGTTTGCTTCTTTCATGCTGTATACATCATGGACAAAAAATAGTTTTAAAAATACCTGCATACATACTGATATTTTGAACCTGAAGCACATTTAATTTACAATCATGTCATAAAACAGCACTGCTGTATGTAACGAAGTAATACTTTATTTGTTTATTCAAATTTTTGAAGACGTATATGGCCACTGACAAAAACCTGTTTGGTAATTCTTCCCATTTACTGAATGCAAAATTCAAACTTAATTTTTTTTTTGAAAACTGGAACATTTCTGGCCATTTTCACTTAATCGATTTTGTATGTATTATCAAACCACAGCACTTTTTAAAAACCATCTCTCAAATCTTAGGAAGCAAAAACAACATGTACCTCTAAATTTTTCAGAAAATCAGGCACACTCCAAGGCGATTTTTCAGGTAGATCACACAGCATAGTCTCACTGATTTCTTTCAGCATGTAGTCTATTCTGGTGTGTTTGATGTCATTCACCTATATTTAGAAAAATTCATCTTTCTACTTTTACATCAATAGATCGATATCCTTGTATGAAAGTAAATATGAATCCAATCTTTTGAAGTCAGTCTTGCATATGTAATACTTAAAATTCCACAATCACACGTTATTGAGTAGTATAAATAAAACAACAAAAGAAAATCAGACAAGAAATATAAAGATACATATTGAAGCATACCTGACATAAAGTCAGGTTATGCTTTGATCCGAACCTGTCTGTGTCAATGCAAAATTCTGGCATCTTTTTGTAAATATGGATTTGATGTCTTAATTGTAAATCTCTGTTGTGTTTTTGTCCTATTCGGAAGCATGCTCGCAAATCAATCAGTCAGTTACACCCGTAAAGTGAGGAATATTTATGGACTCGATATGAACTATCGTGTATGTTGATCGAAACAAATGAGTTTACCGTTGTGACTGTCGCTTTACATTCTGTCATTCGCCACAATTACCGTGGTATTCACACAACTTGGTTGTTGTGAATGTGCTTCATAGTTTGATGACAGGATCTTAAATTATCTCCTTTTCTTTTACAGTATTTATGACCCATAATTTACAATGATAAGCATCCAAAGAAACTTCTATCAACTTGAAATTGAGAGCTATGTTGACTTTCATTCGGTCCATGGGTGCTCAGATTTTATCATTATGTAACATTGTAAATCATCAACCAATCAGGAAGCCGTATTCCTGGACAGATTCGATTCATTGGTAGGTTTCCTGGACAGATTCACTTGCTTGGAAACCTTGACGAATTAACCAATGAAGTGCGAGAATTCCTGGACAGTCCTTGACGACCGTCCAGCTAAAACCTATATAAGGAAGCGTTATGAGCGGTTCTGCGACTCTTGGTTCCGGTCCACAACATTAAGTTGTCACCAAACGAACAAAACAAAAACTTAATCTACTCATTACATTTCACAAAGTTATTCTTGTGGTAGACAAAATGAAGTGAGTGTTTCAACCATAATATTCCTGTTTTGCATTTAAAGGGGCATATTGACTGTATTCATACCATTTAGTTTGTTTCCTTATTTGTAGGGGGAAGAAACCCGAGGAACTTCGAGACGTACAGGGTGGGGGTCATTTGTTGTGGGAAGAGACACGACTGGGCAGTACATGGTAACTGATAAATGGTCGCGCTGATAGTTAGAGCTCGCAATGGGAATTACTGGGTTATGGCCGGCAACCTTTCATAGTACTGCGCCAGGTCTCGACGCTTAGGGACACCGGCGTTACGATCTCCATAGGTGAAGGGATACGCGAATTATCTTTAGTTGTAGACATTTATTTCTTGTAGTGAATTGTGCGCATCATGCTTTCAGTAGTGTGTGAGGTGTGAGAAAGGTGGTATTTGTCTAACTTTCTATCCAATTAAATTTCATCATTTAAGTTTATACGGTGTTGTTCAGTCAATCACTCTACCAAAGTTTGACACCGAAATCCTGCTTGGCACGGCCTGGGTCGGCAAGTCAGTCAGTTAGTCCATTCTACCTTACCCCTGTACCCCAGGGTCGTTACAGAATTTTGGTGGCAGAGGTGGGATTCTTTGCCAGTTGGTATCTAAGTTGGTGTTCTTGTATTAATAAGGTGCAATTATTCCTTTGAAATAGGCGCCGTTCATTGGAATATGCATTGCACCTTGAAGTAATTTGGATAGTTAGATCGAATAAGGGAGAAATGGTGTGAAGCAGGAATTGTGATATATAACGCTTTTCAGATCGGAAGTAGACGGATTCTATTTGTGTTTTTCGTTTTCCTTAGAACCCTTTAAGTGCAGACGGAATTTGTATTTCGTGCATAAATAAACGCAATAAACATTTTTTTACTTTAATCGACCAAGCTGACTTTTATTACAGGAACATGGCTTCAAATAATTTGAACCATGAGGACGCAGATTATGTTGCTCAGCAGGATGACGGGGAAGGTCGTAACGTTGGTACAACCGGAACCGGGATCCCGACCTTCCCTGAGGACAGCTTTGTTACTGTCGGTACTTCTTCCGCGGGTTCCTACCGAGGAAGAGACCCGTCCGAATATGAAGATTCGGATAGGAGCCCAGATAATGAAGTCAGACCCTCATCCCTTGCACAAAAGTTAAGACTCGAGATCGCCGAGCTAAGGGCTGAAAATTCTTCACTCAGGTCCCGACAGGCTAGACAACGATCCAGCCCAATCCGATTTGACCATTCTTATAGTCTACCTAATTATCGAAATCAAAATAGGAAAGACAAGTCCCCTTCGCGATCGAGGGCCGATCGGAATGGTAGAAGGATGTATGAAACTAATCCGTTTTTAAATGCGCGCTCGCGCTCAAATTCTCCTGGGTATTATTTCTCAGAGAATGTGCCTAATTCCCGGTATAGACAAGGACATTTCGAGAACGGAAATAATAATTTCCTAATGGATTCTCGAAATTTCAGAAACCATAGGCCTACAACATTTTGTAAGGTCACGCCTTTCGATGGATCGGAAGACATTGATGATTACCAAATTCAATTTGAAATCGCTGCGGAAGAAAACTGTTGGGGCTCGCAGACAATGGCCCGCCAATTATGCACTCGATTGAGAGGCCCCGCCATCTCCGTGTTATATGATATGTCCGTTGCTGATAGAAACAATTATGCACATACAGTCAGTAAACTAAGGGCTAGATTTCAGCCTGGAGAACAGACTGCAATGGCCCGTGAAAAATTGCGACAAAGGCTTCGTAAATCATCGAAAAGTTTGGTAGAATTAGGGGACGAAATTAAAAGGTTGTCTCGGAAGGCATACCCCCGTATTCCCGAAGATGTGCAGGAAGAGTTAGCTGTTAATCATTTCTTAGACTCCATCAACGACGCCTCTTTGCGCGCATTCATAGAAGTGAGGGAACCGAAATCGGTCGATGAAGCGGTGCGCGCGGCTCTGAAAAGTGAGAAAACATTAAATTCGCGGCATAATAGTAGATTCGCCCGCCTGATACAACCTGAGCATGAAAGTGGTAATGATATTGCACACCTCCAGGGTAAATTTCAGGAACATGACCAGAAACTTGATCAAATAGTCGGTAAACTTCGCGATATTAACGTAAGCAATCAAGACGCTTCCAAACGCTCGCAGTTTAATACACATGGGGACCGTCATAAAAATGGTCAAACGAACAGGCCTTTGAATAATAGGTCTCACACCACTGCAAAATCTGGAAAGTTCCCAGAGACGTGAATTTGCTTTCTTTGTAATATTCAAGGCCACATTGCCAAGAACTGCCCCTCCAAATTCAGGAATAATAATAATCAGTCAAAGACTGATGCATCGAACCGGGAAAACTAATGGTAGCCGACACTGAGGGTCAAGTTTCAGCTACTCAATTTGAAATCAAGAGACCCACAATTACAAATTTTTCAAGCAACTTTAATAAAGATTCAAGGGGAGATGGGATGTTCATTGATATGCATTCACGGAGTCGAAACATATGCTCTTTTAGATTCAGGCAGCACGATTACTGTCATGAATAGGAGTATTTTTGAGAAAATCCCCACATCTATGAAACCTTTTGTGAATGACTGTCCATAATTTGAGAATGGCAAACGGAGACCAATCCACTGCAGCTGGTCAAGTCGTTCTACCCATTGCTATATGTGGAACAAATCAAGTATTTCCTCACAATATAGTCATAACTAACATTGAGGTTCCTGTCATTTTAGGAAGAGACTTCATGAAAATGAATAACTTCCATTTGAACCTAGGGGAAGATACTGTTAAGATCAATGGTCAACCTGTACATTGCAAATTAGAAAGTGAACTTAATTCTGCTTTTAGAATCTGCCTAGAATCAAAGGTTGTCATTCACCCTGGGACAGAAAGAATGGTCAATGCCTATGTTGTTGGTATGCAAAATCAAACCCACCCAATCCAGTCTGCTTTAGTGGAGACTAATCCTGATTCTACCTTATCGAAAAAAGGTGTTTTGGTAGCCAAGTCCATTATTAACCCTTTTTATAGTAAAGTTCCACTCAGGCTGATAAATTTATCTGGTGAAACTCAGACTTTTCACCCCAAAACAACAGCTGCAATGGCTGAACTGGTGGAAAGTATTTCTCCAGTTGATATCAATTTTCGCAAAATTGTACAACCTGAATTGAGCTCATTAAGAAATCTTAGCATTGGCTCAATGAATTACTTAGACTCTTTGCCTGAACATTTGCATGCAGTCTGGGAAGCAAATATTTCAAATTTGAATAAGGACCAAAAGGCATTGTTTCACAAACTTTTATTGAAACACCAAAATGCCTTTGCTAAATCCAAATTTGATCTTGGTCAAACAAGCATAGTACAGCATAAAATCAATACTGGTGACAGTAAACCTATAAAGCAACCCATGAGGCGCTTGCCTGTTAATAAGCATGAAATTGCTGAAAATGAAATAAAAGCAATGCTGGAAAACAAGATTATTGAACCATCAACCAGTCCTTGGGCAAGTCCTATCGTCTTAGTTTCGAAACATGATGGATCGACATGCTTTTGCATTGACTTCAGCGCAGTAAATGCAGTTACAATAAAAGATTCATACCCACTGCCAAACATCAATGACTGTTTTGATGCTTTGCAGGGCACTGAATGGTTCTCAGTTATTGATTTACAAAAAGGGTATTGGCAAGTTGCTATGGACCCAGACGATGCTGCCAAAACAGCCTTTTATTCCTTCTCAGGGCTTCATCAATTCCGTGTTCTACCTTTTGGAGTCTGTAATGGACCCCCACTTTCCAACGTTTAATGGAACATGTGCTTGCTGGACTTCAATGGACTGTTTGCTTATTGTATTTAGATGATGTCATAATATTTTCTATAACTTTTGATGAGCATTTAGAAAGATTGGGGAAAGTCTTAAGTCGCTTATCTGAAGCTAGCTTAAAAATTTCACCCAAGAAATGCCATTTCTTTCAAAGCCAAGTTACTTTTCTGGGCCATGCTGTTTCAAAAGAAGGCGTTTCTACAGACCCTGATAAAATTGCTGCAGTCAAAAATTGGAGAGCCCACCACTGTAAAGCAATTGAAAAGTTTTCTAGGGTTTTGCTCTTATTACAGATGCTATGTACAGTCCTTTGCTAATTTAGCAAGACCTCTCTACAAACTTTGTGATAAGAGTAGCAAGCTTCTTAAAGGTTGGAATGAAAAATGTCAGGAATCTTTTGATAAGTTGAAGCAATTGTTAACTTCTGCCCCAATTCTAGCCTATCCTATCCTTTGTCAGCCCTATATTCTGGATACAGATGCTTCTTCTTGTGCAATTGCTGGGGTCCTATCTCAAATTCAAGATAGCCATGAAAGAGTTATAGCTCACTACAGCAAAACCCAATCAAAATCAGAAACTAATTACTGCATAACTAGAAGGGAACTTTTGGCTATAATAGATAGTGTGAAACATTTTCATCACTACCTCTATGGTTCAAAAGTAGTTGTAAGAACAGATCATGGTGCCTTATCATGGCTATTTCGTTTCAAAAATCCTGAAGGTCAATTAGCTAGGTGGTTAGAAATTCTGTCCGTATATGATCTAACAGTTCAGTTCAGGCCTGGACGGATGAACAGCAATGCTGATGGATTGTCTCATCTGCCATGTGACACTTGTTTGCATTGCCTGCAAAAACAAAATTTTGAAAATGCACAAAAAGAAAAGAAAGAGGACACCTCGACTTTGATTAGAAAAATGCATTTGAGATCTGATTCAGACTCAATGGGTACTGGTGAATTGGAAGACACAATCGATGCCTCCAATTGGTTGAAAACTAAACCTTTGATCGAAATAAGTGAATGTCAGAGAGCAGATGTAATACTAAAACCAGTTATAGATTGGTTGGAGCGAGGCCTATCTCGCCCAACATGGTCCGATATTTCGCATTTGGGCAAAGAATGCAAATTTCTATTTGCTCAATGGGAAAGGTTAAAAATCAAGGATAATATCTTATACAGAGAATGGCATGAACTATCTGGCAATTGCAGACTGCAGATAGATGTACCTGAAAACTGGAAAACTGAAATTTTAACCCTTCTTCATGAAAATGTCTGTGCAGGGCACTTAGGTATTTCAAAAACTATTGCCAGAATTCGAAGCCGCTTTTATTGGGTTGGCTATAAGGATGATGTTATTCAGCATTGCAGTAAATGCTTTGAATGTCAAGCACGTAAAATGCCCCCAAGGCGCATTAAGGCTGAAATGAAGAAATATAATGTAGGGATCCCAGTGGAGCGTATTGAAATTGATATTCTAGGACCTTTGACTAAAACTAACGCTCGTCATAAGTACATTCTTGTTATAACAGACTGTTTCACGAAATGGGTAGAAGCTATCCCAATTCAGTCAATAGATGCTTCTACCATAGCAAAACATTTTGTTGAACAATTCATAACTAGATTTGGCATACCTAAAGAAATCCATACTGATCAAGGGAGACAATTTGAGTCCGATCTTTTTCAGTCCCTTTGCAGTTACCTCAAAATTGATAAGACAAGAACCACCCCGTTTCATCCACAGAGTGATGGGCTAGTAGAGCGTTTTAACAGGACCATTGCAGACATTTTAAGTAAAATATAGCCCTTTCACAGACAGACTGGGATGAACTGTTACCCTTCATGTTGATGGCTTATAGGTCCTCTGAACATGAAAGTACTGGTGTCACACCCAATCTACTAATGTTGGGCAGAGAAGTAAATTCACCAGTAGACTTATTATTCGGTACTTCTTCAGACTACAGTTTAATACAACCAGTAAATAAGTACTTAAGCCATTTAAAACAAAATCTCAGGTCTGCCCATGAAATTGCACGGGACAAAATGCTCACAGCAAGTGCCAAACAAAAGTTTCATTATGACAGATCCATGACTCTACCCAAATTCAAGGTTAAGGATGCAGTTTGGCTGCGCTTGTATACCCGTACAAAAGGAAAGTCTCCAAAGTTACAGTTCCGCTGGGATGGACCCTACAAGATATAGTGTTTATTCTAGAGCGGAATAGCAGGGCGCGCCGCCCTGCCCCTTTTACACTCCGCCCTTCTGCCCATCCTCGGATACCGCGGGGTCTCCCTATTTGCTACGCTACATCGACCCTGGGACAATTGACTGATAAAACTTTGAATCAGTCGCCGAAAATCGATACGAAACGTCATAGCGTACAGTACACTCGCCCATCACAAAATGATGATGGAACCAATGAAAAGCCAGCATTCGGCCAGCGGTAAAGCGAGGGAAATACAACTAATTGTCCCAGGGGTCGATGTAGCGTAGCAAATAGGGAGATCCCGGGGTATCCGAGGATGCTTCTGCCCTCGAATCTGTGAACACCCGCCCTGTTGCCCTTATCAAATACATACAAAACTTGTTTGTGTATTGTTCTTGTTTCAGAACAAACCACCTGGCTACATAGGCATCTTCAGTGTCACGGCTCTGTCTCGTCAAGCTTGCACAGTCACAAAAAGTCGCCATAAATTTCTTCCGACTTGACTATATTCGTGAAATACAGCCAATCTAAGACTAAGGGTGACACTACATGTAATTATCCTTTATCAACTTCGTCAGTTAAGACAGGACAGCAGGGTGTTAAAATCCTTCTCTGTCACTAACTTGCTAAACCATCCCTTTATCCCTCGAAACCCTGACTTTTTTCCCCCACAGGTACTTTCACCTCTGCTAATTTCTTTAAATGACGTCACACAATCAGTGAAATTTATGAATACTTGAATAGTTTTAAAATAAAGCTGAATTAACTCTTATTGCAGCTGGAGATTATCATTTCGTATATTTTTTGCATAAATTACAAGTATGGATGGTAAACCGAAGTTGCCAACTATCTTGAAAATACTCGATGTTTGCTATTCAAGCATCGGCAATTTTTTTAAAGCAAAATCTGCATTGCAGTGTTCTATTTTTAGCAGTCTATTTATAGAATGGCTATACAGTAGTACACTACTCCATCAGTAGGCCTGCCTACACATTTTGTAATTCTTTCTATGTAATAATTAAGTTTTTTTGATTTTTTTTTTAATCAAAATCATTGTCATTTCTTAAAACAGCTGAGAAGAAGGTTTTTTTTTTATAATTACTCTGAACATTATTTGTTATCTGACGAGAAGTTAGGTAGTAGACCTGTAATAGAAAACAGCTATTTCCACAATATTATTATCCTACAAAATTTGCTAAAATGAGTATTATTGTACTACTTACACAGAACCAGATTTTCCTTTTTTTCCTACCTAGAATTATTAATTATAAATCCAAAACCATTGTAGTCTCATTACAAAGCAAATTAACAATTACCTCCCTTTTCTAAAAACTAACAAAAGTATCAACAATTGTTTTTAAGAGACATCAAAGGCATTTCTAGTCGGTCAAAAATATGCATAAGTATTTTATCTGTATAAATCTGTATTTATCAACTTTCAAGAACTTTTATTCCATGCTTCACCAGAAATGTTACGGGTCTACTACATTAAAGCTAAGTGTGACAGTGCATCATGGGATCATAAATTATATGGCAATCAAAACCTGTATAGTCAGATTGTGTTGCTTTGAGTCTATGAGTTGATAAGAATCTTTTCTTATTCTTTTCTTTAATATGCAATTGATATCCAAAGTTATAGTTAGAACTTGTTTCGAAAAGAGTGAAGGACACTGATTTGCCTTTATCTGATATGAGAAGTCATTCAACAAGGCAATGTTCCTCCCTGCCCCTTTTTCCTGCCTCCCTGCCCTTTTGCCTGGTCTAGAATAATCACTAAGATAATCAGCATCATATCTGATGCTACTTATAAAATTCCGAAAAATGCAAAATCAAATTTCAAAGTCGTTCATGTAAATAAACTGAAACCATATTTCGGAAAATTATCTACATGGTTCAGTCTATAAAATTCCCTGTCAGTCAGAAATTACTTTAGAAATGTCTATAACTTGCTTGTAAAAAAAAAATAGTTCAGTGAAATTAAGCTGATTCATTGAAAGATGTAATATTGTAAGACATTTCTCTATCTCTTGTAGCTCAATTAGAATGCCTGTTGCGATATATAGGATAGTACCAATGCAATATATGCCTGCCAAATATGCAAAAAGAAATTCAACAAGCTGGACAGCCTCAAGCGGCACCACCGAGACAAACACGGGGCAAAAATCCAATGCGATTTTTGCCCCTGCAAAAATCCAATGCGATTTTTGCCCCTACAGTGTAGCCAGGAGCCCAGGGATGGAGCTAGACCGCCATATGGCAACTAAGCATTCCTTCCCTGCCCCGGTAAGGACAGTGGGGGAAAATTTTTTCATGCCCAAGTTACCAACACCAACTACGGACAGTTACACACTTGAGGAGGAGATAGAAGAGAATAACAAGGAAGGAGAAATAACAGAAGAGATAAGAGAAGATGAGAGAGGAGAAACCAGGAATGAGGATGAGGAAAGGATAGCTGAGAGGTGTATTGAAGAAAATGGACAGGCCCAGGAGGAGCAAAGTGTAAGACAGGAAGATCAAAAGAGTGCAGAAGGTGGGTAAGATGAGATGGAAGTGGAGACAGACAGCAAAGAGGTGGTGGAGGAGGAACTGAAGAAAGGAAAAGAAGAAAAATCAGACCAGGATTCAGAGAAGAAGGGAGAAAGGGACAAGAACATGGAGGAATGGATTGATGTCGAGTTGAAGGAGAAGAATGATAGGAGGACAAGGGAGGTGGTGGATGAGATAATCCAGCTGATGGAGCATCAGGTCAGGTTCAAGAGAAAGAAAGTGGCACGGAAGGAGAGTGGTAAGAAAACAAACAAAGTCAAGGAGAGGGTAAATGATCGTTTTGCAAATGATCCAAATTCCTTTTTTCTGGGTGCCCCTTCAGTATATGAGGGTCGGGAGGTGGCAGAAGCTTTAAATGAGGCAAAAACTAAGGCGTTGCAGGCAGGGGTGTCAAATCCGAAAGTAAAATTTATCCCTTCAAACCTACTTTGTATCCAGAGGGTGGAGGAGGCTACTTTGCCTGATGGCACTAAATATGCTCTGTCCTCCTTCTGGACAGAAAAACCTGTCTGCCAGAAGACTTGGGGATTGATAAACTAATGTTCTCTCCACCTTCAAGGCTGAAGACTGTTGGTAAAGTACTGGTAATGCCCAGGAAATGGTAAATGCCTCTCCTTTTACATGAATAAGTGACATGATGATAAAGTATAAAAAAAATCCACTACTCCTTGCTTTTTTTCCTCATATCTAGTTAACGTACTGGTAATATACCAGGAAGTGGTTAATTCCCCTCCCATTTCATAACATGAATATGTGAACGAAAGGAGAAGTGTTATATTTTCTTACCTCATATAATTTTTTTTCAATTAAGTAGGTTGAGTAGTAATTATGAAATTCCCACAAAGTTCAGCAATGATTATGCTTTGAAAGTTTTAACAATGTGTTGGTAGATGATATACAGTGTAAACAAGGCAAATGTTTAGGATGGTTGAAAATGTTTGAATTGTTTACATTTGATATGTTCCATAACAGCTTTAATTTCTTCCAGAAAGTTAAAGTCTTTACAAGAGTTATTAGCCAAATAGTAAATTCCTATGTATTGCAAAGATTATTTGTAAAAGAAATATTTGTTTATAGGGCGTATTTGCAATCAAAGTAACCAATATGTCAAAGTCTTACAATTTGCATATGAATTAATTTTGAAAGATAGGATTAATTCGTAGGCAATTAATAAGTATAGAAAGAAAAGAGTAGGTATCACAAAATCTATGTTTATTGTAAGTTGTAATGTGGTGTCCAAGAACATTAGATGTGTGGAAGTTGTCTCTGTACGGAAATGATGTTTTTCTTTTTAATGTAATATCTTGACCTTTCCCAAGTAAATAGAATTTTATCTGTGAAATATACATTGTTATCAGAATTGTCAAGGTAAAATTCATTGTAAACCTTTTTTTTTTCCTGTCATCAATTTTTTTTAAATCTTTCTCTCTTTATGTCAATGAAGATGAATTGAGAGATTTTGCTCAATACATTAGTAATTTACTGATTTAATTAACTACCTTACATTAAGGGATATACAACTTGTTAAATTAAATTTTGTCTTATTTAATAGCTTACATTATGGGATAGTTTGTTTATAATGTTTGAACCTTTAACTTGCATTATTATTAGTAATTTAATAAGTTAATTAACTACAGTAAAACCTTGTTATTTCGAGTCTCGGACATTCGAGAACCCGGCATATTTCGAGGAATTCCTAGAGTCCCGGCAAAAACTCTACTTTATTGAACCAAAAGTAGCTCGGTAATTTCGAGTCTCAATAAGTCGATAATTCGAACGCGGACGCTGGTCCCTGTAATTATTTTCCTTCTTTAAATTGATTGTTTATTCGAATACAATATTTTCGCACCTCTCCAACGATTGTTTTCACACCTTTCCAAGCAAAGGATTTCATCTCGCCAGCCTGTCTACGGTGTGGCGCAAGTTTTACAAACTGACAATTACTATGGGGTATTCATACCACAATATGATTTGAGAAGGTGTTGACGTTAATTAATGATGAGAGGTTACATGTAACAACAGCCCTTTAAATTCATTGTTGATCCTGAAAAGTCAGTTTAGTAACAGCATTTGTGATAAGACGACGCCATATTCTTATCAGTTTTCATGTCAAATCTATTTATAGCATCAGGTTTTTCCCAGTCGCATCACCACAGATTAGGACCCGTTTGATCACATAAATTTTATCTGTTTTGCTACGCTGACGTCGTACTTCGGGTTTGTGTGAATATCAGGATCAGAATTCTGATTCGGTGTGACTATCACTGGTATCTTATTATGTCGTAGAAATTTACCTTCGACACAGGTAAATGTGATTTTCACGGGTTGTGTAGATATTCTGATCTGTTTCCGTGTCGAAGACATTGTATGAAAAAAGTCGAAATTTTCTATTTTTATCTCTCATTAGCTCATCACTATAACTTCAGTAATTTACACTTCTATGACCATTCAATAGCGCCGAAATCAAACGGTACCGTTGGCGATTCAAAATTTTGACGTCTTTTTCGACATATAAAAGGGCAGATTTTACGATTTTGTTAAAATTACAGAACACAACTTTTCCAAAAACTTTCGAAAGAAAGGCCAGATTATTTAGAATATCTAATTAAAATTCCATACTCATATGATCAAAATAGGAAAATTCACAGAAAATAACCCTTTTGATACTAGATTGTTCAAATGCTGTAAATGAATGAATCAAATAGGGACAGATACAAAGTTATACTGCTGGGGAAGAAGACTGATCGTCGATCTCGAATGCACTTGCATTTTTTTCCAAGGACATTTTGGATGATTCGAGCACCGCGAAAACTCGAGCATTTTGCTCGTCCCCTTGGTAACTTGAATTATCGAGGTTTTACTGTAGCTTACATTAAGGGATATGCAACTTGATAAATTGAATTTTGTCTGATTTATTACCTTACATTAAGAAATATTTTGTATATAACGTTTGAAACCTTGATCTTGCATCATTTGCCTTCTGTGTCTGTCATTAAGTTAGGGACGAACTTTTTGAAAGGCAGGGGGATGTGAAGCATACCTGACATAAAGTCAGGTTATGCTTTGATCCGAACCTGTCTGTGTCAATGCAAAATTCTGGCGTCTTTTTGTAAATATGGATTTGATGTCTTAATTGTAAATCTCTGTTGTGTTTTTGTCCTATTCGGAAGCATGCTCGCAAATCAATCAGTCATTTACACCCGTAAAGTGAGGAATATTTATGGACTCGATATGAACTATCGTGTTTGTTGATCGAAACAAATGAGTTTACTGTTGTGACTGTCGCTTTACATTCTGTCATTCGCCACAATTACCGTGGTATTTACACAACTTGGTTGTTGTGAATGTGCTTCATAGTTTGATGACAGGATCTTAAATTATCTCCTTTTCTTTTACAGTATTTATGACCCATAATTTACAATGATAAGCATCCAAAGAAACTTCTATCAACTTGAAATTGAGAGCCATGTTGACTTTCATTCGGTCCATGGGTGCTCAGGTTTTATCGTTATGTTACATTGTAAACCATCGACCAATCAGGAAGCCGTATTCCTGGACAGATTTGATTCATTGGTAGGTTTCCTGGACAGATTCACTTGCTTGGAAACCTTGACGAATTAACCAATGAAGTGCGAGAATTCCTGGACAGTCCTTGACAACCGTCCAGCTAAAACCTATATAAGGAAGTGTTATGAGCGGTTATGCGACTCTTGGTTCCGGTCCACAACATTGTCACAAAACGAACAAAGCAAAAACTTAATCTACTCATTACATTTCACAAAGTTATTCTTGTGGTAGACAAAATGAAGTGAGTATTTCGACCATAATATTCCTGTTTTGCATTTAAAGGGGCATATTGACTGTATTCATACTGTTTAGTTTGTTTCCTTATTTGTAGGGGGAAGAAACCCGAGGAACTTCGAGATGTACAGGGTGGGCGTCATTTGTTGTGGGAAGAGACACGACTGGGCAGTACATGGTAAATGATAAATGGTCGCGCTGATATTTAGAGCTCGCTTTGGGAGTTACTGGGTTATGGCAGGCAACCTTTCATAGTACTGCGCCAGGTCTCGACGCTTAGGGACACCGGCGTTACGATCTCCATAGGTGAAGGGATACGCGAATTATCTTTAGTTGTAGACATTTATTTCTTGTAGTAAATTGTGCGCATCATGCTTCCAGTAGTGTGTGAGGTGTGAGAAAGGTGGTATTTGTCTAACTTTCTATCCAATTAAATTTCATCGTTTAAGTTTATACAGTGTTGTTCAGTCAGTCAATCACTCTACCAAAGTTTGACACCGAAATCCCGCTTGGCATGGCCTGGGTCGGCAAGTCAGTCAGTTAGTCCATTCTACCTTACCCCCATACCCCAGGGTTGTTACAATATCAAAGTTTGAAATGAACATTTTCAGTAAGTTTCTGTGAATCTTTCAAAATACCAGATAAAGTGGATTCAAGAACACAAGCAACAATCTGTATAGTCTGATCCTGTTTTGAAGTGTCAGCTCTGCATGCAAAAGAAACAGTTGTGCTTAGCACTCTGATGGTTCAGCAAGATTACTTAGCGAGATCAAAGTGAGACCAAGCGTGGTTACATGAACATAATTTACATGCTCTAAAACCCTATTACTTAGTCCAACATTTAACCCTTTACCAAACAATTTTGTTTCAATAACCCAGTGAAAGAAAGCCTTTCAAAACCATTACTGGAAAAGGAAAAAATGCTGGTAAACATTTTGTCCATTGCCCACAATGTCTTTTTCTCTTTAAGACAACACTATCATTTGCAAATGCACTCAATTTGATAAAATTTTTCATGTGGTAAACAGCAAAAGCAAGTTTCACATCTTTCCTTGGTTTGTGGATGTATTACAAAGATCAAACAACATAAAATGCACATTCTTATCTGAGATTGTCACTGTCCACCATGTACAGATTCTATGGTCAAATGCAACATGGAAATTGAAGAATTTGCTCTTTTTCTCTTGATTGTCAGATTTGGTTATCTGGTCTCTTAAGTATTTATGGCACTCCAAGGGTTGAAGCTTGGTGGATATTTCTTCATCATTCCTTTTATGTTTTTAATCTTTCGATCAGAAAATGCAAATTCTTATAGATAACCAGTATGTCTTATGGGGCAAACAACCCCAAGTTTAAATGACCCTGAAGAGAAGGCACTTTGAGAACATAGTGGGAAAGGAGAAAAGGCTATCAACCAGCATTCCTTTTGTTTTCCCAGAATGTGTTCTATCCTTCCAAAAAGAACTTTGAATTTTTGAGTCGCACCTACCAATGCTCTCAATTTTGGCAAGTCTTGTTGTTTGCTAACAAGTTAAACCAGATATTGACCAAAAATCTTTGCTGAGAGAAAGTTAACAAGTCTTGTACTTTATAAGGAAATATCACAAGGACATTATTTTTGGCCCATAATTTTGGAGGACAAACAAAACAATCCCATTGTCCACACGCTTTACCACACAATCTTGACTTCTAAAAACCCCGAGTAAGAAGCCTATAGAAAATATTGTGGGTAAAGGAGAAAATGCTAGTAACCAGCATTTTTCTCCTTTTCCCACAAAATTTTCTACCTTGCAAAAGTCAGGAATCATTAGTTTTTGGTCCAGTCCAAAATTTTGTTGTTTGTTAAAGAGCTAAACATACTCATAGTTATCCCTTGTTATGCAATGACTGCCATACTGAAGGAATACAAAATTCAGAATAAAACAAAAATTAAAAAAAAAAAGCCTTCAAAGTTCTTCATGTCTCCTTCATATTTGTCTATCTCTGTGTGTTTCACCTTTAAAGCCATCTTTGCACGCAAATGGAAATAAAATAACATTGTTTTTGATTTTCTGTAAAACTTGCAAATAAGAAATCTGGTTTAAGGCCCCTTTAAATTCAGCAAATCTGATATTTCACAAAACAAACATTATCATTCATAATTTACCTGTTTCACTACCACTTGCAATTCAGTCAGCACTTCTTTGACTTGGCCAAAGTAAGTTGGTAAACTCAATGAAGTCCAAGTATGAGCAAATAAGCCAGGTCGTAGGGCACTATCCACCTATTTAAAACATGTATCTACATTGTCTCTGTAGTACATAATTATTCAGATTATTTCATATAGCATTGTTACTATGTAATTTTTGTATGCATCTGCTTGTCATTTATTGACATATCTGTCTCGACTTGTTCATCTTAGCACGCAAAGGATACTAAGGTAGTACCCTTGGTCGCTCGCCTCTTTAAAAATCGAAGCTTCCGCTGCGCCATTTCATTGGATGCGTTCAAAACCCATCGCGTCCAATCAAACCATCCATAACATGAAATCTTTTGCAAAACAGAAAACAATAATGGCTGTGCCCATCAAAAACAAAAAGTTGTCGTGTTTGTGACGAAAATTTGCCAAAAAAGAGTAGACGATCGGTGTTTAATGAGTTTTTTATAGTTCACGATCAATTATGTGAAATATTAGGACGGGTTCCACAGCCAAATGATTCCGAATCATCGTATGTCTGTTCGTCTTGTTTTTAATTTGATGAATCTGAAAGCGCAACCATATTTGATGCATAGCCTGACAAATTTTATTACGAGTATTTTGATTAGTCAAAAATAATATCAGAAAAGGTTACACAACTCGTGATATTCGATAGGTGGCGCAGTGGGAGTTTCGATTTTTAAAGAGACGAGCGGCCAAAGGTATGTAACAAACAAAGTGGATTTGGTATCCTTGGCTTGCAAAGATGCAACTTGTTCAGTAGCTGAACACAAGATGGTAAGTGTTTATCACTATCAATTATCAAACAACCTTTCTTGCTGTTGAAGAAGCTGCTTTTGACAACAGTCATTATTGGTAAAGGACTAAAAGGTAACTACCTTAACCCTTTCACAAACAATCCCTGGTTTTTAAAACGCGAACGAAGAAGCCTTCTGAAAACATTGTGGGAAAAAGAGAAAATGCTGGTAACCAACATTTTCTCAGTTTCCCACAATGTTTTCTGCTTTTCTAAAGTCAAGTTTCAATTTTTGAGTTATGTTTATTTTGTTATCTGCAAATGCTTTTAATTTAGACATGGCTTAAATTTTGTCATCTGGTAAAGGGTTAATGTTCTGCAAATATTTCTTCTCTGTGATATGTGTGGCTAGTGGTGTCCCTTAACCCTTTACAAAAATCCCAAGTTTTAATGACCCTTAAGAAAAATGCACTTTAAAACACTGTAAGAAAAGGAGCAAATACTGCCGACACTGGTAACCAGTAATATTCATTACAAATAATTCTGTTCTTTTAATTTGTTTTATATTTACCAGACCAACATGTTTTTATAAGTTGATGTAAACAATGAGCAAAAAGATTTTTGAAAATCTGAGCCCCCTGGTATATTATTGAATCAGCACTTCAAACACTGATGACTTACCTTTTTCCATATTGATCTGATTGGTGTTGTAAAAATAGGTGAAATAGAGGCTCTAAGATTCCTATTTTCCTCTAATAGTGTCTGAAATGTAAAGCATTATGTTCATTATGACTTAGAAGACTACCTGAACAATAATTTTTAACATATTTATAAACAGCATAGCCTCTGATGGTTAGGACATGGAATGTTTCACATTCCCCTGACCAATTTCTTGAATTGCATACATGATCAGTTTGCACTGTTAAATTTTTCAAAACTTCAATATCAAATTATTAGAGGTCTCACATAGATAATTGTGATACTACAGCCAAACTGTTTCAGTCTTTTCATTTTCTTTCTTTCTATTGCAACTCATTGAGGCTGTTTTTAATACTTCCCAAAGGAAATGCTGTGTGAAGGTAGGAGTACAAATGAATCAAAATAGTTTTACTACCTGCATCTGCTCTTGGTGACTTCTGAGTTTGTCCCTGGAATGCACTAAGACTTTTGCAGACTCTGGAATATCCAGATCATTCTTAATCATATATTCTGACTCTTTGATCACTTCAAAAATGTATGGGTCAAAGTTATTCACTAATTCTCCTGTTGTTGGGTGTTTGATCAGCACTGGTACCTGCAAACCTGCAATTTCAAAGAAATCAAGCCATAACATGCAGGTGATTTTCTTCTTTTCTTTGTTTTTCTTACAAATTGTGTGATTATCCGCTTGATCCTATCATTATCCTTAAAGATTTGAAACAAGGGCGGCAAATTTACCCAAGATACACCCCTCACACCGCTAGATGTCAAGGGGGAATACTAATCGTAAAGGGCAGGTAGAAGAAAATAGCAGTGCAGCAGATTATGATTCTTATGCACTGCACCCCATAATTTTTCAACAATCATGCATACTAAATTTCAAGATGTCTGGACTGAAAATGACAAAGTGACAAGCAGAAAATGCTGTTAAAATGACTATCAAAGAGAAATAACTCAAAGACAGTGCAAGGTAGTTACGGTTCTTTCGCAATGCACTTCTTATTATTACAACACACACAACTGCTAAGTTTCGAGTCAATCGGACCAGATATGACAAAGTCATGTTCCAGACAAGCAGAAAATGCTGTAAAATTGACAATCAAAGGGAAATAACTCAAAAACAGCTAAGGTAGAGTTACAGTTCTTTTACATTGCACTCCGTATTATTGCAACAAACAAAACTGCAAAGTTTCAAGTCAGTCCGACCACAGATGACAAAGTTATGCTCTGGACAAAGAAGCGGACACCACCTGCCCGCCCACCCGCTCAGACGCCATTGGTGATCCCATTATACATCCCTTCTTCGACGGGCGTATAAAAATGGTAAAGATGTGTTATATCAGTCGGACAGACTTAACCTTCACAATCTTCAAGCTGTTTTTCCTAGACTGTCATAGAAGAATTCACCAAATATATGGTTTATTTCACTTACTCCTGAAAATTCTAACGAATGCAACAATATTCGATATTAACAAGCATTCTAATAGTATTGCATAGCAATACCAAGTGCCCTACCAGCCGTATATATTGCTGGCACCTACACTTTGTGAAACTCTGTGGAAAAGAAACAATATCTGCCCGTGTTTAAAAAAAAATCTGGAAAACTGTTTTTTTTTTTTTTTCTTTTTCCGTGAAATTGTTAAGTCCAAGGCCCATAATTTTGTCAAACATCACTTGACTGAAACAAAAGTCAAGTTGATCTGTAATATATAGTTGTTGACTTACACAACAAGAATCAGCTCAATATCCGTCAGCATTGAGAGAAAGACAGACACACAGACGGGGAGCAAACCTACAGTCCCCTTTGGCTTTGCTGCTTGGGGATTGAATTTAGTAATTAGATAGCATTGATTAAAGACAACACTGCAAATTCGTTTCAATCTTGCTAAGAGTTTAAAGGTTAATTACATTTTCTACTAGAGTACTAGTTAAAACATTTTAGATTTACTGTCCCTTCTAAAAATTCGCTGCGTGTGAGAGTAAACAAAAATTACTATGATACTCAATTGAAATTTAAACAAATTGGACATAAAATTTGAAAACTGTAAGAAAGAAAAAAGTGCTGTATTCCTAAATGTGTTAAAACCAAGCTTGATATTAAAAATAATTTCTTTTTATGGTATATGAAGCATTACAGAGACAGGTTGCAGCTAACAGTGAGAAATCTATATTAGATGATATAAATTCCATACTTGTTGTGCAGACTTCCACTGACTTTTTCCAAGCAAGATGGTACATCATCTCATACTCTAAGAGAACCTTTGCTAGCCTGTTGTAGTTTCTAATGATCTTTTTGGCTTCTTCCCCTTTGAAGCAGGATGGGTGTTTCTATCAAAGATCTTAATCTATTTACTACATAGAAATTATTTCAAAAACAAGTAACTTTGGCACCTTTCATTTATAAATAAATATCACTTTTTAGGCTTTGAAATTAGCTGTTGAAAACATCATGGTAGCTCTGGGAGTTTTGCATGAAACATGTATTACCCTTTTGCCACAATACTTTCCAGACTTTTGGAAACAAATAGTTTCTTATGCCTCAAACTTTCATCCAATGTGTTATTTGTAAAAGTTTTTGGTCTGTAAAAATTAGCAAAGCACTAGGCAGCTATTAGAAGGTTTATCATTCTTTCTGTTGGTAAAGAATATCCCTCATTAAGAGATTGGCTTTTGCTTGGCTTATGTACTGTCATTTCAAAGAAAATATGAGAAATCAACATTTCAAACCACAACTGATGTGAAATGATTACTTTGTCAAAAAACTTATACTCATATTTTTCAGTCTATTAACCCTTTCCCAAACAATCCCTGGTTTTTACGGGTCAGGAATAGAAGCCTTTGAAAACATTGTGGGAACAGGAGAAAATGCTGGTAACCAGCATTTTCTCCTTTTCGCACAATGTTTTCTACCCTATCATATAAAAAAATCATTTTTTTTAGCAACTGTTAATTTGTCATCTGCAAAATGCTTTGAATTTGGTCTGGTCCAAAATTTGCCCTTTGGGAAAGGGTTAAAGTAAAATCCAATAATTCATAATCCCTGGGTTTTTCTTGCAAAATATTAATAATACAATTTCAAGTTACAGATCAGACTTTATCATCTCTTCATACTAATTTCGATCTGTGTTGTCCTTTGAAACTAAATTTGAACTTGGTACACTCAGGACAACAAAAATACATATTTTTTTGTTGTTTTTTTAACCCTTAGAGCATCAAATATCCAGCAGACATTTCCAATCCAGAACTGAGACTAAAAGTTTCAATGTTACTTTTGTCTAGCATATTCAACCAAAATAGACAACTTAAACAAAGATCAGACTGCATTTTTGCTGGAGTCCGATCTTAACCAACACTGGCTGCAAAAAGAACTATTGTCATAAGGGTAAAATCTGAGGCATTTTAAGGGTTAATTCTAATATGCTGACATTTCTATCCTCGATTTGAAAAGATATAAATATATGATACCCACTATAGATAACAGCAGTGACTTTTGTGGACTGCAGATCTATATTTGACTGGAGTCTGGTCTCAGAATCTCTAGTCCACCTGTTTAGTTATGTCTGAGATATAAAAATCATTCCGAGTTTAGAGGGTTGTATTTTGAGCTGTGGCGAGAGGTTGGATAAACATATTTAACAAAAGCAGATTTTATGATTACCATAAAAATTTCCATCGGGTCAATGATCCTTTTAGTTAGCTGCCTCACCCAGGTAATCCTGCCTGAAACTGGTGGCATGTTTCTTGGTATTGGAGGATCTTCTTTGTACTTCTGATACAACTGTAAAGAATCAAATATTTGTAAAAACAAATGTTCTTGACACAATTTTTAGACAAATGTAATGATCTGACATCGACATTCTTCAGCCTTTTTCTAAAATTACATGTTAGACTATAATCTATGAACAGATCACCTTACTGAGACAAAGTCTTACGTTGTTTTCCCATATCTAAGAGAATAGCTAAAATGAGACATATGTAGCTCCAAGAACAGGCTACTTATTTTGTACACTCTGATCATGTACCCATCTAAAATACACCTTTTGTTTCCTATGTTATACTGAAAAGCCACTTTTAAAAAAAAAAAATCACACTGAAATGTGTATCTAGACTAAGGAATATTAACAAGTAAATGAGGACAGTGGTTGATGTAGGTTTATCATCTGAAAATGGATGTATTGTCCTAACCATAAAGATGCTGAAAATGTTCTAGGGCTCTCTGTATTTTTCCACTGATATTTGTTCTTGAATATTATGTAAAAATCACTGATATTTGTTCTTGAATACTATGTAAAGATGAAGAAATGTGTGTGCCATTTTCAAAATTTTCTTGCCAAAATTAATTCTACTCTCAAAATGATAAGTAGCTTTCTAAATAATGTTTGCTTTTTTTAACCAAAAGTTTCCAAAATTCCTTGGCTGCTTCATGAGTGAACCTGATTTAAACTGCCCAACAGCTTTTAGAATAATGCTTGTCTACATATGCCATTATTTTATAGCCCATTTGATGTGACAAAAGTAAAATTCCAACATAAATGAAGACACTTTTAGATTTTAATTTCAAATACTCGAAGTTCCAGATCCACAATCAGGCATGCTCTATGCAATCTGATCTTAATCTGCACCATCTACATACACCATTGCTTCGTCAATAAAATTATGACACCCTGAAACAACCTTCTCTATACAGTATGTTAAACAATGATAGAATTTTGTGAAACACTCACTTTTCTCATCTCTTCAACTTCCTCACCATACTGAAAAAATACTGTTGAGTATTTCTGCTCTATTTCAAGTCTTGGAATCTTGAGTTTTTCAAACCTAGTTTTGGTAAATTAATCACAAGAGTAAATCAATTTTATAAAGAATATCTGTATTTCAAAGGAATTTTATTTTAACCCTTAACTAAACAATCCCAAGTTTTAGCCACCGTGAAGAAACTGCTGCTTATTGTGTGCAAAAAAGAAAAAATGCCGGTTATCAGGATTTTCTCCTTTTCCCACCATCTTTTGTACCCTTCTAAAGGTTAACTTCAGTTTTTGGGACATGTTTATTTTGTCATCTACAAATGCATTGAGTTTGGACTGATCAAAAATTTTGTTATTTCGTAAAGAGATAAGAATCTTTCACACTTTACTAAACGACAAAGTTTTAGACAAGTCCAAATTGACAGCACTTGCAGATGACAAAGTAAATGCAACTCAAAAATTGAAATTTGTTTCCAGCAGGGTAGACAACATTGTGGGAAAAGGAGAAAATACTGGTTACCAACATTATCTCCTTTTCCAACAATGTTTTCAAAAAGCTTGTATCTCAGGGTGGTAAAAACCAAGGATTGTTTGGTAAAGGGTTAAACTCTACGGTTTTAAAAGGTTTTTTTTAAAACAAGAGGGCCAAGATGGCCCTGGATCGCTCACCTGAATTTTTGAGAGGACCATAACCTTTTTTTTTTTTAAGGTATTGAAACACTGGAAACAAAATCATTATTTTGCCAAGCAATTTTTACAAGGTCACCTGTAAAAGTCCTTTCAAAATCTGACCTGCAGTTTCATAAAAGAAGAATTTTTAGGAGTTTCTTTATTTCCGTACAGTGCAAGTAGCCCCCATTCACCAGAGCCATGTTTCTTAACCTATCAAAATTTCGCGAACAAATTCTGAAAAAGGTCATTCAAGGAATATTTCCCTGAAATAAATTTCAAATCTGACCAGCCGTTTCAGAGAAGAAGAATTTTCAAGAAATTCTTCATTTCCATGTAGTGCAAGTAGCCCCCATTCACCAGAGCAATGTTTCTCAACGAGTCAAACTTTGACGAACAATTTCTGAAAAGGGTCACCCAAGGAATATCTCTGTGAAAGTATTTCAGAATCTGACCAGCCGTTTCAGAAAAGAATATTTTTTAAGAATTTCCTCATTGCCCTATAGTGCAAGTAGCCACCATTCACCAGAGCCAAGTTTCTTGACGAATCAAAATTTCACTAACAATTTTTGAAAAGGGTCACCCAAAGAGCATCTCTGTGAAATTATTTCACAATGTGGCCAGCGGTTTCAGAGAAGAATAATTTTTAAGAATTCCTTCATTTCTGTATAGTGCAAGAAGCCCCCATTCACCAGAGCCATGTTTCTTGACCTATCAAAATTTTGCGAACAATTTTTGAAAAGGGTCACCCAAAGAACATCTCTGTGAAATTATTTCAAAATCTGACAAGCCGTTTCAGAGAAGAAGAATTTTTAAGAATTTCTTCATTTCTGTATAGTGCAAGAAGCCCCCGTTCACCAGAGCAATGTTTCTTGACAGATCAAAATTTCACGAACACTTTTTGAAAAGGGTCACCCAAGGAACATCTCTGTGAAATTATTTTGAAATCTGGCCTGCAGTTTCAGAGACGAAGAATTTTTAAGAATTCATTCATTTCTGTATAGTGCAAGAAGCCCCCATTCACCAGGGCCATGTTTCTTGACGGATCAAAATTTCGTGAACAATTTTTGAAAAGGGTCACCCAAGGAACATCTGTGTGAAATTCTAAAAAATTCAATTTCGTTGCCATGGCAACCAGAGTTTTTGACGGAATCAAATTCTGTGAACAATTTTTAAAGAGGACCTCCCAAGGAACATTCCAGCCAAGTTTGGTCCAAATTAGCCCAGCGGTTTAGGAGGAGTTGATGTTTAAAGAATTGTTGACAACGGACGACGGGTGATCCTAAAAGCTCCCCTTGAGCATGTTGTGCTCAGGTGAGCTAAAAACGGCTAATCTTCACAAATGATAGTTATAATAATTATCATGTAAAATGCCCCCTTTTTACTTCCATTATTAAAAGCATGAAAGTTTTTAAAAATCAGTACTGAAAATTAAACATTTTTCTTCAAATTTGGAATCTGACATATTTTCTGTTTCTATGTGCAATCTGTTTGCAAGATGTTTAATAAAATCTTCAAACATAAAACAGTAGACAATCCATGTCTTATTGGAGCTATTTCTACTTCAAATGATGCTCTTTCCAATCCACTAGCCGTATTCTTTCAGACCATCTTTTAACCCTTTCCCAAACAATCCCTGGTTTTATGGGTCATGAGTAGAAGCCTTTTGAAAACATTGTGGGAAAAGGAGAAAATGCTGGTAACCAGCATTTTCTCCTTTTCCCACAATGTTTTCTACCCTATCATATAGAAAAATAATCTTTCTAGCAACTGTTAATTTGTCATCTGGGTCTTTATCAGATAAATGGAAAAAATAACTTCCATCACTTTTTTCCCCAAGGAATACAATTCTAACAGAAAATAATGAAAATTTAGTGCATATTTATGTAGTTCCCATGATAGAGAGATATTAACAAGAGGACCATGATGGTCCTATATCGCTCACCTGAGTACCAAGCTGTAACATCAAACTTGTGACCCCTGGACAGGGCCAGTTTTGACCTCAGGGCATCTTAAGAAAAAACTTGGTAGAGGTCCACTAGGAGATGCTACATACCAAATATCAAAACTCTGCACCACCTAGTTTCAGAGAAGAAGAATTTTAAAGTTTTCTTTCTTTGTTCCTATGATTCAAACTTGTGACCCCCGGGATGGGACCAGTTTTGACCCCAGGGACATCACATGAACAATCTTGGCAGAGGTCCACCAGGAGATGCTACATACAAAATATCAAAGCTGTACACCTTCTAGTTTCAGAGAAGAAGAATTTTGAAGTTTTCCTCCTTTGTTCCTATGTTTCAAACTTATGACCCCCGGGGCGGGGCCAGTTTTGACCCAAGGGGCATCATACAAACGATCTTGGTAGACGTCCACTAGGAGATGCTACATACCAAATATCAAAGCTCTGCGCCTTCTAGTTTCAGAGAAGAAGAATTTTGAAGTTTTCCTTCTTTGTTACTATCATACAACTTTGTGACCCCCGGGGTGGGGCCAGTTTTGACCCCAGGGGCATCATATAAACAATCTTGGTAAAGGTCTACTAGGAGATGCTACATACCAAATATGACAGCTCTGCGCCTTCTAGTTTCAGAGAAGAAGAATTTTAAAGTTTTCCATCTTTGTTCCTATCATACAAATTTGTGACCCCCGGGGCGGGGCCAGTTTTGACCCCGGGACATCATATGAACAATCTTGGTAGACATCCACTAGGAGATGCTACATACAAAATATCAAAGCTGTAGGCCTTCTAGTTTCAGAGAAGAATAATTTTGAAGTTTTCCTCCTATGTTCCCATGTTTCAAACTTGTGACCCCCGGGGCAGGGCCAATTTTGACCCCAGGGACATTATTTGTACAATCTTGGTAGAGGTCCACCAGGAGATGCTACATACCAAATATCACAGCTCTGCGCCTTCTAGTTTTAGAGAAGAAGAATTTTAAAGTTTTCCTTTTTTGTTCCTATGTTTCAAACTTGTGACCCCCGGGGCGGGGCCAGTTTTCACCCCAGGGGCATCATATGAACAATCTTGGTAGAGGTCCACTAGGAGATGCTACATGTAGAATATCAAAGCCCTGCGCCTTCTAGTTTCAGAGAAGAAGAATTTCAAAGTTTTCCTTCTTTGTTCCTAAGTTTCAAACTTGTGACCCCCGGGGCGGGGCCAGTTTTGACCCCAGGGACATCATATGAACAATCTTGGTAGAGGTCTACTAGGAGATGCTACATACCAAATATCAAAGCTCTACGCCTCCTAGTTTCAGAGAAGAAGATTTTCAAAGATTTTGCTGTTTTTTTTCCTTTTGGTTGCCATGGCAACCAGAATTATGGGTGGAATTCAATCTCTTGAACAACTTTGGTAGAGCTTCACCCAAGGAACATCCTTGCCAAGTTTCATCAAGATTGGCCCAGTGGTTTAGGAGGAGAAGATGTTTAAAGAAATTGTGGACGACGGACGCCTGACATTGGGCGATCACAAAAGCTCACTATGAGCACTTCGTGCTCAGGTGAGCTAAAAATAATATTGAATTAAAAGTATTGGTCATTATTACAAAATGTGATTTTTGATTAAAAAAGTCATCATTTTTCGGTCACCAAAAACGATGTGTTGGGTATGATATGTCAAAGCCGATCAAGGTGGCGTCCTGTTGAAATTCTCGGTAGCGTGTTCATAATATTTTCAAACTAGAAAGATTTTTCTGGATTATTCTGTGTTTATTTGACGTTTTTATGTAATTAATTAAATAAAATTCAGTTACCAAAAAACGTAAAACACCAGTTACGCTGTCAGTCAAAAACGCGATTTTTTTGTGTGATCCGAGACAACGAACTCGTCTCAAATCTGGACAGATTCATTATATCCGTTTCAAAAGCAGTTGTTAAACTGCCGATTAACAGCATTTACTGATTGAAAGGGCTTTTGTTCTTCAAAATAAGACCGATTTTTTACAACTACGGTATCTGTCGGTCAACTTCGTAACCTCTAATCAAATCGTCTAATCACGTAATGCAAAAGATTACTCGAGTAAATTTAGCGCTGAACGAACCTGTATCAACACTATCTAGAGGACTACATCATCAATTTTTGTGATCAAGCTTTCTCGTCGATGACAATCAGGTAAGTGGTCTGTCGGTCAACGTCTTTTCCCCTTGTTACCTCCGTCACATATTCAAAATACTATGTCCTTGTTGTCGCTCGATATCCAATGGTTTCTTATGCCTATTCTTTCGATAACATTGTTCAACTAAGGCTCGAATTTTGAGAAGCGGTAACACATTTTAGACAAGTTCGATCAGCGGTTACATTTTGACCGGACGGCATCTGATGCAGCGTAAGATTTGACTCGATTGTGTTGCCCTGCTATGTCAGAGATAACTGCCGAATAGATATCATTTGGTTTTAGCAACAAAATAGTAGTTCTCTCAATGATAATTATTCCTTTTATTCACTTTTTAAGTAAATTGTTTGGTTGAATCGAATTAATTGATATCTGCCTGAATCATTCCCCACCTGCAAAATTTTTGAAATCCCAGTTACATTCTGACATTATTCTGTTTGTATGGAAGTAACAGTTGACTTGGAAAAGTTGTCAATAGGAATATCTAGTCAAATTATATTTTCATGAACAAAACAAGTTTTTATTATGAAGAAATTTCCAACAACATTAAAATTCCCAGAATTATTTTATTATTTGTCATTGATTTTTTTTGCCTTGGAGCAACCTCAAGTTGATCTGACTGTGCAGTCTTATAATATTCTATTACATTTTGGCTTTTTTTTTTTAAATTGATCTTAGATTCATGCAAAAACTCTGACAGTTTGCAATATACATCTCTCCTCTGACATTATATATTTACCTTTAAACTTTGACAAGCTGTTAATTATCAACAAGAGGGCCAAGATGGCCCGGGATCGCTCACCTGAATTTTTGAGATGACCATAGTCTTTTTTTTTTAGATATTGAAACATTGGAACCAAATTTATAATTTTGCTAAGCAATTTTCAAAAGGTCACCTGTAAATGTCATTTCGAAATCTGACCATCAGTTTCAAAAGGAAGAATTTTTAAGAATTCTTCATTTCTGTATAAGAGCAAGTAGCCCCCATCCACAAGAGCCATGTTTCTTGATTGATCAAAATTTACGAACAAGTTTAGAAAAGGGTCACCCAAGGAACATTTCGGAAAATTTCTTTTAAAATCTGACCAGGGGTTTGAGAGAAAGAGAATTTTCAAGAATTTCATCATGTCCGTATAGTGCAAGTAGCCCCTATTCACATGAGCCATGTTTCTTGACGGATCAAAATTATATGTACAGCTTTTGAAAAGGGTCACTCAAGGAACATCTCTGTCAGATTATTTTAAAATCTGACAACGGGTTTCAGAGAAGAAGAATTTTCAAGAATTTCTTCATTTCATTAGTGCAAGTAGCCCCCATTCACCAGAGCCATGTTTCTTGGCCAATCAAAATTTCGCACACACTTTTAGAAAAGGATCACCCAAGGAACATCTCTGTGAAATTATTTCAAAATCTGTCCAGCCATTTCAGAGAAGAATTTTCAAGAATTTCTTCATTTCTGTATAGTGCAAGTAGCCCCCATTCACCAGAGCCATGTTTCTTGACAAATCAAAATTTTGCGAACAATTTTTGAAAAGGGTCACCCAAGGAACAAGTCTGTGAAATTATTTCAAAATCTAACCAGCTGTTTCAGTGAAGAAGAATTTTTAAGAATTTCTTCATTTCTGTATAGTGCAAGTAGCCCCCATTCACCAGAGCCAAGTTTCTTGACCAATCAAAATTTCGCGAACAAATTTTGAAAAGGGTCACCCAAGGAACAAGTCTGTGAAATAATTTCAAAATCTAACCAGCTGTTTCAGTGAAGAAGAATTTTTAAGAATTTCTTCATTTCTGTATAGTGCAAGAAGCCCCCATTCACCAGAGCCATGTTTCTCGACCAATCAAAATTTCGCGAACATTTTTTGAAAAGGGTCACCCAAGGAGCAACTCTGTGAAATTATTTCAAAATCTGACCAGCGGTTTCAGAGAAGAAGATTTTTTAAGAATTCCTTTATTTCTGTATAGTGCAAGTAGCCCCCATTCACCAGAGCCACATTTTTTGATGGATCAAAATTTCACGAACAGTTTTTGAAAAGGGTCACTCAAGGAACATGTCTGTGAAATTATTTCAAAATCCGACCAGCGGTTTCAGAGGAGAAGATTTTTAAAGAATTCCTTCATTTCTGTATAGTGCAAGTAGCCCCCATTCACCAGAGCCACATTTTTTGATGGATCAAAATTTCACGAACAATTTTTGAAAAGGGTCACCCAAGGAACATATCTGTGGAATTATTTCAAAATCCGACCAGCGGTTTCAGAGGAGAAGATTTTTAAAAAATTTGCTAAAAAATTCCATTTGGTTGCCATGGCAACCAGAGTTTTTGATGGAATCAAATTCTGTGAACAATTTTTAAAGAGGACCTCCCAAGGAACATTCCAGCCAAGTTTGGTTCAAATCTGCCCAGCGGTTTAGGAGGAGTTGATGTTTAAAGAATTGTTGACGACCGACGACGGACGACGCACGACGGACGACGCACACCGGGTGATCCTAAAAGCTCCCCTTGAGCACGTTGTGCTCAGGTGAGCTAAAAACTGGGCCTGTACAATAACCATCAAAGTTTTTTAGTTGACTCAGAAATTCTACTGAAAATCAAGACACCACAGCCAAGCATTGTGGCACCCGCATGCAGTACTGGTTATAACCTGGCCTTCTCACAACAAAGGATGCATGTATATAATCTGCTTGGACACAAGATATAACATTGAGGCTAATCCAAGTATTTTTTTTCATAAATAAGGCTGCCTAGAACTCAAATTGTGCGCAGCATCTCAAATTCAGAGTTGAATTTTATCTAATTTTAGCGATCAAGTAGCCATTATAAAGTTCTCTTCAAAGAAGAATGAAGACATCAGCATATGTTCAAATGAGGGAGCCTTATCTCAGAAACTTTTCAGAGTACAGCAAGGTGACATCACATACTTCTTCAGTCAAGCCATCAAGTAACATTCTGACAAGAGTAGGAAATCTAATTGATTTTGTCTGAATTACACCTGTGACCCCCATTTAACTCCATTTTTTTTTAAAGAATTACTTGAAAGGGGGACATATATTACCAAACAAAACCATATTTTTTTTGGCCGAGAGAAAAGAAGCCCTTTAAAAACATTGTGGAAAGCAGGGAAAATACTGGTAACCAGCTTTTTCTCAATTTCCCTTAATCACTGTATGGAAACTCTGTACGGGAAATTTCTTCGGTGAATTCAAGATGGCGGACACGTGTTATTGACAAAGTAAGTGTCGTTTAATTTTGGTCCAAACTTGTTTCAAATTGCATCCCCTACAACAAGTAAGGTACCAATCTAAAGAGCTTTGATTGAAAAATCAAGCGATAGTAGCTGATGAGAAAACGGGAGTGCCTCTTGTCCGTAATCCCTCGCTGAACATGATGTTTTGATGAAGTTGAAAAACTAAGCGGGAGACCGGGAGAAAACTGGCTTTATTTCATCAAATAGAAAGCTAATGATAAAAGAAGGTGCCTCGATCGGTGGGGAAATGTCATATTCTTACAACTGTACCAAAATACGTTGCTTATATTTACTGATTTAGCTGTTATTAAGTTTTGAAATTTTGCATGGTGTACTCTTCGGTGCAAACCGAAACTAAACTACTGTATGGTTGGGTGATCGGAATTTCTGTACGCTTCGGTAACAAATATGAGGTCAAAAATCTGTACGCTTCGGTGAAATTGATTAAAGGAGAAAAATGCTAGAACAGTTTATTTGTATTTCCCGCACAGCGAGAATTCCTTATACAAGTACATGAAATCAATTTGTGTCATTTACTCTATATTTTGTTTGTCATGTTAAAACCGTATAATGCCTCAAAAATGAGTCATGCCAGGGTTTCCTGGCTTTGTAAGGATTTGATAGAGAATTCTTTGTTATTCCCATTTTCTAAAGGAAAAGTACGAGTCGTTTTAAAATAATGTTTAAAATTAGTGTGAATCTGAAAAAAAAAAAAAACTTATCCCCAGATAAAACTACAATGTATCAATGTATTCAGATGACCTCGATCAAGACCTTTTATTCGGGTATACTAAACACCGGAGTGTAAAAAAATAAAGATATGTTATTAACAGAATGTAAAAAAAAAATTTAAGTTCCATGTGTATAATTCTATGGTAGAACACTGAAAGTAGAAGAAAAAAATATCACTAAAGTAGTTCCTCATCCGTGTAACTGAAACACAAAAAGTGTGAGTTTATAAAAGCTTTAACATGAAAGCTACGGAATAAGGACAATATGCCCCTTGGAAATGCTTACAAAAGGATGATATAAAGGGGTCGTAACTCAGAAAACGATGTAATGAAGGCAGAGTTGCCTGAGTGTGTTGTATAGTCATCCGGAGTTTCTAGTCAAAGGATCTGATACTCTGAAAATTAAGATCGAAATTAGTTGGGTTTTTTCCCCTAAATGAAAAGAGAGCTATGGTTCTTCTAGGCTGAATTTCTCAGTGCTATCAATGTGTGAAAATTGTTGATTTCAATTAATGAAAAAACGCATAATTTATGCTAAAGTAAAACTCTTAAATGTGAATTTAACAACAGGCATGCGATTATCTTTTTTAAAAGGTCTCTTAAGGTATAAAGAATAACAAATGATCGCTTAGGCGATATCAATGTAAATTAAAAATGAGCTATATAGCTACAAGGCAGTGCACAAAAGAGTTTTGTAATGCATTTTTCACTGCCGAATCTTAGTGTTTGAAAAGTCAAGCCAAAGCTCAGATATATGTCATTGTTTGATTCGGGTTTATATGGCTTTCAACTGGTTCTGGTCCGATCAACACAAAGTTTGCTCAGAAAGTGCTTCACGTGTTCACCAGCACTGGGCTTGGGCTCTAAAATGCGTCGCCAACAGACATACAAACATAACCAGTATCCGTTGTGGAATTCTAACCAACACCATCCACAAAAAGTTACTAAAAATCTACATTACCTACTCCGCCACGGAGGACCCCTTATCAATAAATGATGATAGAAGAGGTACGGTTCTATATTTCGCTTTTCACATAATGCGTCTATGAAATTTATACTATGGATGGCCTCTATATTTTTGGTGTCAGACCAAGACAAAAACCTTAAGTTTATTATTTTTATGTTAAAGGCCAATATATATATATATATACATGTGTAGCGGGGCTCGGTAAACAAAACACGCACTTCTGAGTAAATGCACCTTTAATCTTTTTTAATATTTCATTATAATATAAAAACCAACATAACATAACGATATCGGTGGCATCGGCGTCGGCGATTCTCAACTATAAGCTTACTTTCCCTCAAGCCCGCTCGAATGATACTGAATTTGAAAAAGCAAAACAAACAATTTAACGTCATTTTGGCGTCACACGCACGTCGCGTGTATTTTGGTACGGCGCGACATTACGTTACGCTAAAATGTACTAACTAAGAGCTTGAACGCTCTTACAATATGTATACAAGATGCTTCTGTTCATGTTGCTCAGCACTTCTCAAAAACGAGCCATTTTAGTGTACGAAGTTGCGGATTTATACATCACGTTTCTTGGAGTTCAACATAAAAACATCAAGTAAATGATCGACCCATGTAGGTTGTTCGTACATTTCCTTTTTTCCTCCCTTAATCGTTTTCACCGAAGCGTACAGATTTTTGACTTCATATTTGTTACCGAAGCGTACAGAAATTCCAATCACCCAACCATACAGTAGTTTAGTTTCGGTTTGCACCGAAGAGTACACCATGCAAAATTTCAAAACTTAATAACAGCTAAATCAGTAAATATAAGCAACGTATTTTGGTACAGTTGTAAGAATATGACATTTCCCCACCGATCGAGGCACCTTCTTTTATCATTAGCTTTCTATTTGATGAAATAAAGCCAGTTTTCTTCTGGTCTCCCGCTTAGTTTTTCAACTTCATCAAAACATCATGTTCAGTGAGGGATTACGGACAAAAGGCACTCCCGTTTTCTCATCAGCTACTGTCGCTTGATTTTTCAATCAAAGCTCTTTAGATTGGTACCTTACTCGTTGTAGGGGATGCAATTTGAAACAAGTTTGGACCAAAATTAAACGACACTTACTTTGTCAATAACATGTGTCCGCCATCTTGAATTCACCGAAGAAATTTCCCGTACAGAGTTTCCATACAGTGTTAATATTTTCTAACCTTTTCATCAGAACTTTTCAATTTTAACACTATGACAATCAATCCTTGGTTTTTAGGACCCGGAGATAGAAGTCCTTTAAAAACATGGTGGGAAGAGGTACCCAGCCTTTTCTCCTTTTCCCATAATGTTTTCACTCCTTCACCAACCAATTTTTTGTATTTATGTTTAGTTTGTTGTCTGCAAATGCTTCCAATTTGGACCACTCTAAAATTTTGTTACTTTAAAGTCACATTAATTTTGTTGTCAATTTAGACCAATCCAAATCTTCATTAATCAGGAGTTAAATCTTTGCCAAACAGCCAAATTAAGAGCCTTTGCAGACATTACAACAACACTGCAGAAATTATGATTTCTGTCTTTGATAGGGAAAAAATCAGTGTTGGAAATGGAGAAAATACTACTTACTGATATTTTCTCCTTTTCCCATTCATAATAAGTAGTTGGACTGATGTTCATTTCTCTTATCTTTGAATTACTTGTTGATAGTGCTTTGCGAAGGCAATTCTAAGTTACCTGTAGATCTACAAGCTATGTTTTGAAGTAGTTATAAGCAAAGTGCTGCCATTTTGTCATCTGGGAGAAAAAAATATTCATAGCACCGCACAAATGACTTCAAATGGCTGTTTATGTTGTCTTTAATTCCATACATTTCCTTTTTATCTTTTCAGCTGATGAAAACTTGTAGAATGAAGTGGATACCAAAGTTTCTAACGCTCATATTTTTGTTTTTTACTCTGGAACTTGTGGCAGAAAATAAATTAATGTATTCCATGTTTATCTTGCCTTGTCTTTTACTAAAAAGTAAGACATACCAGACAACTTTGATACTGTTCATAAATTCATACAGTCTACCATACTGTTAAATCTTAATTTTGATTCACACTTTGTTTTCAGTAAAAAGGATCTGGTATGCTTTATCCCTGTATCAGAGTATGAGGGGTCCTGTGTGTCTCAGTGGTAAAGTGTAGGACTTGATACTTGGATCCACTGGGTTTTTCTTGGGAATGTCATTTGACAAGACACTTTAGAGCCCCAGCCTTGTAGCATTGCAACCCATGAAATGCACTAATTATGTGAGGTGTTGTCATATGGCTTAAAATGTTGAAAGCAGCATACAGCACCATTCAATCAAGTATCAAGTATGTTTGCCCCAGTACAAGGGTTTGTTAACTTATCATCTTCAGGTTCTACTTGATGTGATAGGTTGACCAAATTACTGAACAGAAGAAATTTCCACTAATAACAGAGTTTCTACCAAAAGTTCTACTTGTTCCAGTGTTTCAGGTACACTGAGCATAGGACAGCGGGCTTATGTCATGGCCTGATGTCTGTCATGTAATCCCTCTGTCCTTGCCCTTTTCAGCGTATACTTCAACATTTTGTCTTAAATATCGTCTTCTCTGAAACTACCCATCCAATTTTGATGAAACTTCATAGAAATGTTCCTACCATAGGCCTATCAAAAATTCTAGGGAAAAAAATCCTTGAAAAACTCTGGTTGCCATGGTAACAGAAATGAAAAATATTGAATTTGTTCGAAAATCTTCTTGTCTTACACCATAAGGCCTAGGGCTATTACTCTTCAGCTATTTAATTTTTTGTACATGGCAGACTCAAAGTCCATCAGTCTCTTGAAATATGAAAAAGGACAAGATAAATGGATATGGGTAGAATATCAAGTCAGGTGTGACATCCGTCACCTTTCTTCATTAGTCAATCTGTCAAGTGTAACATCCAAACACATTTATATCTGAATGAATGAATGAATGGTGTTTTATGGCCCGTCGACAACTTAGGTCATATTGGGCGCACTTAGTAAACAATAATGTGAGGTGAAAATAACATACATGTCGAACAACACAAGACAAACATGATAAATGAGGAATGGATGAAACACAAAATGATGCCCCTTTTGTCGCCTTTTACGACATGCATGCTGTCACTTTTGTTCCGCCAGATGAAATGGCAGATGTGACGATCGCGGGACTGCAGTGGTTTATTCTTATACCCCCGATTAAACCACACGGGGTCCCACAGGCCAATTGATTCCCATTCCAAACCCTATTTACATCAAGAAAAAAAAATATAGGATTTGGAATAAGAACTACCCAGCCTGCTGCAATCCTACGAATTACGAGGAAAGCAGCCGTTTGTCTCTAATTTTAGTCGCCTTTTACGACATGCCATAGAGAAAGGCCGAGGTCCTATTCTATAAAGTAAAAAACCCCCGGGACCCCACGGGGAACATTTATATCTATAAAAGTTAAATTATGAAATGTATTACAACTATTGCATACTATAAGGCAGTCAACCTTAAACAGTAGAAATTTCACTTTTACCAACTTCATAATCAATGCCCTTTCCACAAAGCTGACTTGGTGAAAATGTAAAATACATTGGAAAAATTAGTAACATCCGTCACTTTAAGATAAGTCTCAAAAAGGAGAGATAAGAATCCCCCCTTAGCCAAATATTTGTTTAAAAGAAATACCACTTCTTTAACTATTTAATTAAAAGCTTATGTATACAAATAACAAAACTTACAATGTCATATAATTCACATAATATATTGACAAGGTAACTTCCATCACATTTGATAGGCCATAATTAATCGTTCATAACTTTTATAAAAAATCACAAACTATCTTTTCTTTGCCAATTTATGAAACTTTAGTGAATATTTTACCAGTATAAAGCAAATAAAATGCCAAAATAAGATTTAGAAAATTTAAGTGTGATGGAGGTTATTTTTTCCATTTATCTGATAAAGGCCCATCTGCAAAATGCTTTCAATTTGGTCTGGTCCAAAATTTGCCATTTGGGAAAGGGTTAAACAGTGCTCAGCAGTAAGACAGAAGAAACTAATCTATTGCAATGACTATCATCAGTCCTGGATAAGAGCTCTGCCAAGCAAACACTTGGATCTTACAACCTAAAGAATACCAGTCCAGTGTGTTGCAAACTAAACTACTGGACTTGGCAGTGACATCTGATTTGTGAGCCTTCAATGCAGAAAAAAAGGGTTCTCCCTCTCACTTACTTAACAAGGAGTTCCAATGCTTGCATTGTTGAAGAAATCTTCACAAAGCAGTTGTTCATAAACTTTCCAATTCCTGCCTATAAAATTGGATAAAAGAATTTACATTTACATTAATTTTTTACCAAACAACACAATTCTGGACTGATCCAAATTGAAAGCATTTACAGACGACAAAATAAATGTGACTGAAACATTGAAATTGGATTTGGAAAGGACAAAAAACATTGTAGGAAAAGGAGAAAATGCTGGTTATCAGCATATTCTCCTTTTCCCACAATGTTTTTTCTCAGAGTCATTAAAAGTGGGGATTGTGTGGTAAAGAGTTATTACTGTTAATTAAAGAACACGACACATGAATTCGGCACTATAAAGAGTGCAACAAAAGCGTGGTAAAATCCACAATGATTCATAATATTTACCGTAGTGTGGGATATTCTCCACACAATCTTACGTTATTCTATATGGAGTGCAACACGCGAAAAGGTGCATTCGGACATTTGCATAAAGTGTCGTCTCGGATTAGCCTGTGCAGTCTGCGCAGGCTAATCCGCGACGGCACTTTACGACTACATTAGATTTTGTGTTACAGTAGACTTGCGTAAAACAGAAAATCACATAAAATCGGAAAGTGTTGTTTCGGATTAGCCTATGCGGAGTGCACACGCTGATCAGAGACGACACTTTACGCAAATGTCCGAATGACCCTTTTCGCGTGTTGCACTCCATATAGAGTGACATCATTCTATGTAGACTGGCGTCATTCTGTATAGAGTAAATCATTCAGTTTTTCAATTAACTATACATCCAATGTTAGAATCACCCTTGTGGATTGATTATCTGTTGTGCCTAATCACTCACAACGGAGGTTTAGTGAACGATAAACCATGATAGAAACAAGAGCGGCAAATTGTCGCAAGATACGCCCGTCTTACCCCAAGTTGTAAAGCTGGGGCATGCACCGGACAAAATTCAAGTATGAAAAACAACAAAGGGCAATAACTCAAAAATTAAGCAAGCAAGAGTTGTGATTTCTGTGCACTGCACTCCCCATCGATGAGATCTATCCACCCATGAAATTTCATAACCCTAGCTAGTATAGTTTTGGAGATATGCTTCGGACAAAAATCAAGTATGAAAAACGACAAAGGGCAATAACTCAACAAGAGCGGCAAACTGTCGCAAGATACGCCCGTCTTACCCCAAGTTGTAAAGCTGGGGCATGCACCAGACTAAATTCAAGTATGAAAAACGACAAAGGGCAGTAACTCAAAAATTAAGCGAGCAAGAGTTATGATTCCTGCGCACTGCACTCCCCCTTGATGAGATCCATCCACCCATGAAATTTCATAACCCTAGCTAGTATAGTTTTGGAGATATTCACCAGACAAAAATCAAGTATGAAAAACAACAAAGGGCAATAACTCAAAAATTAAGCAAGCAAGAGTTATGATTCCTATGCATTGCACTCCCCCTTGATGAGATCTATCCACCCATGAAATTTCATAACCCTAGCTAGTATAGTTTTGGAGATATGCTCCGGACAAAAATCAAGTATGAAGAATGACAAATGGCAATAACTCAAAAATTAAGCAAGCAAGAGTTATGGTTCTTATGCACTGCACTCTCCCTTGATGAGATCTATCCACCTATGAAATTTCATAACCCTTGCTAGTATAGTTTTGGAGATATTCACCGGACAAAAATCAAGTATGAAAAACGACAAAGGGCAATAACTAAAACATTAAGCAAGCAAGAGTTATGGTTCCTGTGCACTGCACTCCCCCTTAGTGAGATCTATCCACCCATGAAATTTCATAACCCTAGGTAGTATAGTTTTGGAGATATTCACCGGACAAAATTCAAGTATGAAAAAAGCACAAAGGGCAATAACTCAAAAATTAAGCAAGCAAGAGTTATGGTTTCTGTGCACTGCACTCCCCCTTAGTGAGATCTATTCACCCAAGAAATTTCATAACCCTAGCTAGTATAGTTTTGGAGATATGCTCCGGACAAAAATCAAGTATGAAAAACGACAAAGGGCAATAACTCAAAAATTAAGCAAGCAAGAGTTATGGTTCTTATGCACTGCACTCTCCCTTGATGAGATCTATCCACCCATGAAATTTCATAACCCTAGCTAGTATAATTTTGGAGATATGCTCCGGACAAAAATCAAGTATGAAAAACGACAAAGGGCAATAACTCAAAAATTAAGCAAGCAAGAGTTATGGTTCCTGTGCACTGCACTCCCCCTTAGTGAGATCTATTCACCCAAGAAATTTCATAACCCTAGCTAGTATAGTTTTGGAGATATGCTCCGGACAAAATTCAAGTATGAAAAACGACAAAGGGCAATAACTCAAAAATTAAGCAAGCAAGAGTTATGGTTCCTGTGCACTGCACTCCCCCTTGGTGAGATCTATCCACCCAAGAAATTTCATAACCCTAGCTAGTATAGTTTTGGAGATATGCTCCGGACAAAATTCAAGTATGAAAAACGACAAAGGGCAATAACCCAAAAATTAAGCAAGCAAGAGTTATGGTTCCTGTGCACTGCACTCCCCCTTGATGAGATCTATCAACCCATGAAATTTCATAACCCTAGGTAGAATAGTTTTGGAGATATGCTCCGGACAAAGAACTGGACGCCGCCCGCCCGCCCGTCACGGGTGATCCCATAATACGTCCCGTCTTCGACGGGCGTATAAAAATTAAGCAAGCAAGAGTTATGATTCCTGTGCACTGCACTCCCCCTCAGTGAGCTCTATCCACCCATGAAATTTCATAACCCTAGCTACTATAGTTTTGGAGATATTCACCGGACAAAATTCAAGTATAAAAAATGACAAAGGGCAATAACTGAAAAATTAAGAAAGCAAGAGTTATGATTCTTGTGCACTGCACTCCCCCTCAGTGAGATCTATCCACCCATGAAATTTCATAACCCTAGCTACTATAGTTCTGAAGATATGCTCCGGACAAAATTCAAGTATGAAAAACAACAAAGGGCAATAACTCAAAAATTAAGCAAGCAAGAGTTATGATTCTTGTGTACTGCACTCTCCCTCGATGAGATCTATCCACCCATGAAATTTCATAACTGTAGCTAGTATAGTTTTGGAGATATGCTCCGGCCAAAATTCAAGTATGAAAAAAACAAAGGGCAATAACTCAAAAATTAAGCAAGCAAGAGTTATCTGTGCACTGCACTCCCCCTCAATGAGATCTATCCACCCATGAAATTTCATAACCCTAGCTAGTATAGTTTTGGAGATATGCTCCGGACAAAATTCAAGTATGAAAAACAACAAAGGGCAATAACTCAAAAATTAAGTAAGCAAGAGTTATGATTCTTGTGCACTGCACTCCCCCTCGATGAGATCTATCCACCCATGAAATTTCATAACCCTAGCTAGTATACTTTTGGAGATATGCTCCGGACAAAATTCAAGTATGAAAAACAACAAAGGGCAATAACTCAAAAATTATGCGAGCAAGAGTTATGATTCCTGTGCACTGCACTCCGCCTCGATGAGATCTATCCACCCATAAAATTTCATAACCCTAGCTTGTATAATTTTGGAGATATGCTCCGGACAAAGAACTGGACGCCCACCCGCCCGCCCGCCCGCCCGCCACGGGTGATCCCATAATACGTCCCGTCTTCGACGGGCGTATAAAAAGATTATTTATTCATACTTCAATTATTCTTCAATTAACAAATCCCAGTATCCCAGAGCCACACTTATTTTTTCAACAATTGCTCTCACGATGAATAAGTAAATAATCTGGTAAACCATTAACCCTTTACCGCACAACAAAAATTAAGACTAGCCCAAATTGAAAGTATTTGTAGACAACAATCACTGTGACTCAAAAAGTGGAATTTGTTTAAGGCAGGATAGGAAACTTTGTAGGAAAAGGAGAAAATGCTGGTAACCAGCATTTTCTTCTTTTCCTACAATGTTTTCACAAGGCTTTTTTTCTAATGGTTGCTAAAACTTGGGATTGTATGGTAAAAGGTTAAGACCTGAGAGCTGGAAAATCTTAATTATTTCTTTCTATGGGTACTTGCCTCCAGTTCACCAAGCTGTCTTCTGAAATCATCAAAATCTCCATCAAATTCAGTCTTTCTTTGATCAAGCACATCATATGGCTTCTTTTTTATGCTGGTGAATATCTGTTGGAACCTAGCAATATATGGCTCCATACCCTCTATTTTTGATTCAGACAGACTGCTGAAAGTCTCTATGTAATTGAGTAGTGTTATGATCTGGAAAAAAAAAGTTACTTTTCAAATTCTAAATGTAGTGCAGAAACATAAATTATACATTAACTTTAATTTTATTCACAAAGACAGGAAAAAAATGTTTTACATGTTCTTTTACAGCCACAACCTTTGCTGTAATAAGAGCTAGGATACTTATATAAGTATCTATTTCATAATCATTACATTTTTGAAATTAATTACATATAGTGTTACAAAAAAGGGTCTTTTTCAACAGCTATGTGGAGTGCAAGGAAAATTTTACTAATATACTTGAAAACTTCTTATTAACACATCATAAACATAATTAAGAAAAAAAAATCTTTTTTTTTTTTGTTCAAAGTACCAACCTTCTCAAGCCTTTTACAAAAGGCCTCAAATTTTCCAAAAATGTACATCTCTGAAAACTCAAAAGGCCTTTCTTCAGGTGTTTCCTCAATCTTCTCTTTTATCCTATGAAAAGCTTCCTGGTATTTTTTGTACAGATTACAACAATGTTGTAGTTTCTCCATCAGTGGTTGTCTGTTCATATCCCATAATCTGTCTGTACTGTTCTCAATGATAAACATTTTACTGGCTGTAACCATCTGATTTGTGACCTGGAAAAAATTAATCCCAAGGCTGCTTATCACTACTAACTGACCTTTTGCAGACAGTGAGGATAAAGAACAGATTTCAAAAAAGTCTGATCTCTGATCTACACTGTCGAAGAAGGAAACTAAAAAACAAGAGGGCCAAGATGGCCCTGGATCGCTCACCTGAATTTTTTAGGTGACCATAGCCTATTTTTTTTTTGAGGTATTGAAACATTGGAACCAAATTTATAATTTTGCTAAGCAATTTTCAAAACGTCACCTGTAAAATTCATTTCGAAATCTGACGATCAGTTTCAAAAAGAAGAATTTTTAAGAATTCTTCATTTCTGTATAAGAGCAAGTATCCCCCATCCACAAGAGCCATGTTTCTTGATGGATCAAAATTTAAGAACAAGTTTTGAAAAGGGTCACCCAAGGAACATTTCGGAAAATTTCTTTTAAAATCTGACCAGGGGTTTCAGAGAAAGAGAATTTTCAAGAATTTCATCATGTCCATATAGTGCAAGTAGCTCCAATTCACAAGAGCAAGGATCACCCAAGGAACATCTCTGTCAAATTAATTTAAAATCTGACTACGGGTTTCAGAGAAAAAGAATTTTCAAGAATTTCTTCATTTCGATATAGTGCAAGTAGCCCCCATTCACCAGAGCCATGTTTCTTGACGGATCAAAATTTTGTGAACAGTTTTTGAAAAGGGTCACCCAAGGATCAATTCTGTGAAATCATTTCAAAATCTGTCTTCCCGTTTCAGAGAAGAAGAATTTTTAAGAATTTCTTCATTTCCCTATAGTGCAAGTAGCCCCCATTCACCACAGCAATGTTTCTTGACAGATCAAAATTTTGTGAACAGTTTTTGAAAAGGGTCACCCAAGGAACATCCCTGAGAAATTATTTCAAAATCTGACCAGCGGTTTCAGAGAAGAAGAATTTTTAAGAATTTCCTCATTTCCCTATAGTGCAAGTAGCCCCCATTCACCAGAGCCATGTTTCTTGACGGATCAAAATTTCGCGAACAATTTTTGAAAAGGGTCACCCAAGGAACAAAAAAAATTCTGTGAAATTATTTCAAAATCTGACCAGCAGTTTCAGAGAAGAAGATTTTTTAAGAATTCCTTGATTTCTGTATAGTGCAAGTAGCCCCCATTCACCAGAGCCACATTTTTCGACGGATCAAAATTTCACGAACAATTTTTGAAAAGGGTCACCCAAGGAACATATCTGTGAAATTATTTCAAAATCCGACCAGTGGTTTCAGAGGAGAAGATTTTTAAAGAATTTGTTAAAAAATTCCATTTGGTTGCCATGGCAACCAGAGTTTTTGACGGAATCAAATTCTGTGAACAGTTTTTAAAGAGGACCTCCCAAGGAACATTCCTGCCAAGTTTGGTCCAAATTGGCCCAGCAGTTTAGGATGTTTAAAGAATTGTTGACGACGCACGACGGACGACGGACACCCAGTGACCCTAAAAGCTCCCCTTGAGCACCGTGTGCTCAGGTGAGCTAAAAAACAATCTCCCAAAAATTTAACTTAAAAATAGCAACCCTTTAATTTCTACTATCCTCTTGAAGATATCATTCAACTTATACAGCATGATTGGGGTAAAGGAAGTCGGTGGTAAAACAAGAACGATAAACCAGGTATCATAAAGAAGTTCATTCATGCATTTAGTATCATAAAAGAAAAAGTAAATGTTTTATTTAGTGTAATGATAAATATAGAATTTACAGAAAAAGTATGACTTCTCATAAACCCAGCATGAAATTAGAATATCATTTGATAATATTGTGGGAAAAGCAGCCATTGCTTACAACATACATCGCTCCTCTTCTCGCAATTTTCTAAATGCAGATGGTACATTTCCCTTCAACTCAACTGTATCTGCTTTGTATGCAACTTGGAACTGGTTTCAGTAAGTCTTAACCCTTTACCAGATGACAAAATTTTAGACTTGTCCAAATTGAAAGCATCTGCAGAAGACAAAATTCAAGTGACTAAAAACTTGCAATTTGTTGAGGGAAGGGGAGAAACATTGTGGGGAAAAGGACCAGCATTTTCTCTGTTTCCCACAATGTTTTCACAAAGCTTATTTCTCTGGGTCCTTAAAACAGCATGTATGGTCGTGTGTTTACAATTTACAACACAATTCCCTCTTTAAAGAGCCTGAAAGAGATGGCTTTTGGAAACATTATAGGAAGAAGAGAAAACTGTTGTAACCAGACTGTCCTTATACCACAATGTTTGCAATCAAAGACGCAAATCTTCATTTTAAAACATTCTATTTTGTCCTCTGCAAATCCTTCCAGGTTAGTTCATTCAAAAGCTTTGTTATTTGTTGAAAGTTACCACACAGATTTAAAATACTTGAAGTTCAAGACTACAAATCTAGCGTAGTTTAAATCTTTCCACAACGGACCAAACTAGAGCTATCACTAAACCTGATTATACCACCCACCAGCTCCTTGTCACAAAAGCAGGTCTTTGTTACAGAATACAGAATGTTTCAGTAAAAATGTAAGAAATGAAAAAAGTTCAACAGGAGATAATTCTGTAAAAAATCACAGCAGGGTCATGAAAATCACACATGCACAAATTCATATATAAACACTGTGTGTAAATTTGAGTTCAGTACATGAAAAACTGTAGGAGTGTTGCTCCAGACAAAATAGTGTCTACAGACGGATAAACAGACAGACAGCGATGACAATTCCAGTGCACCCCCTCCAAATACGTTGTAGGGGGTATAAAAATATTTTGATAATTGCCTGCCCCTGTAGTATTGGTTGCTTTTTCAACTAATCCAAGTTCGAAGTAATTAAAATTTTTAGGATCAATAATTCAAAAGCAAATCATATCAGGTACATGAAAAATGCACACATAGAGTTCATATTAACAGGAAAATTATGTGTAAATTTGAATTCAGTACATGCAATACTGTAGGAGTAATGCTGCAGACAATACATATAATTAAGTAAAAATTACAAGTTCAAGGGGAGATAATTCAGCAACAAATAGCAGAGGCATGAATGTAATACATCACATCATAACATGTACAGAAACATTATCTATAAAATTGGGTTCAGTATGTATATGCAAAACTCTGAGTAATGCTCTGGACAACAACAATGCAGGAAACCTTAAAGCTTAAAGGGAGATAATTCGGCAACCGGTGCCAGGAAGGTCGTGAAAATTGCACATGCACAATTTCATATGTACCCAAACATTATGTGTAAACTTCAGTGCAGTGCTTGAAAAACTGTAGGAAAAAAGCTCTAGACAAAATTGTGTCTCCAGACGTATGGACGAACAGCCCTGGCAATTCCAGTATACCCCCTTCACTTCGTTGTGGGGGTTATAAAGAAGCTAGCAAACTGCATGTTCAAATATGTGGATATATTTCCATGGGACTATGGGCATTACCTTGATAAAGAGAGATGTCATCCTCTCAGAAGTGTTGTAGTATCTTGAGATACTGTGAATCATTCTGATGGCATTCATCAGTCCTGGAAGTGCATCTGTCATTGAAATCTAAAAGTAAAGTCCTTTTTTCACTCATTTGCAGCATGTCACATAATTAAGGAATTATAATACAGAATCATTCAACACAGGAGAACATTATGGTCATAGTTTACAATTAAAGGAGCAAGCAACAAAACTGATGTTGCCTATTGCAACAAAAGGCTGAAACAAGCTAAAAAAAAAAAAAAAAAAATTCATGTAGGTAATTTTTTTTTTTTTTTGTAAGAAAATAGAATTTCGTCAAAAGAATCATGCACATTATTAACAAAATCAAGAAAATATTTTAAATCTATGGCATTTGTAAATTCACAAACCTTCAATGATTCAAATGAGAGATTTTGGTTTGAACTGACTATTTCTGTCATTTTGATATTCAAATCACCAAAAATTCTGCATTTTAAGAATAGGTATTAGAGTTTTCAGTAGCTAATGATATATACTACATTAGCTAGTAAACATGACAAATCATTGAGCAACTCTCCATAATGGGGGGAAGGGAGGAGGTTGGCTTAACCCATTACCACACAATCCCTACTTTTGACGCCCTGAGAAAGAAACCTTAAGAAAACACTGTGGGAAAAGGAGAAAATGCTGGTAACCAGCATTTTCTCTTTTTCCCACAATCTTTTGTACCTTTCACAAAATAAATTTCAAATGTTCAGTCACTTTTATTTTGTCATCTGCAAATGCTTTTGATTTGGACAAGCCTAAAATATTGTTGTTTGGTAATGAGTTAATGCATCTGTAAAATTTATTGAATCATGTCAGTCTTTGCAGTTTAACATGGGTCAAAACCTTTTGCCAACGGTAAAATTTGTGAATGGCAAACAGCTTTGCTACCCCATGATCCAGTTGGTCGTTAAAAATGAATGGATTTTATAGATCCATAAAGACTTGCTGTGTATAATGCATTGCAAAGAAGCATTAAATACCTTTTGCCAGAACGAACTATGTATGTGGAAACTTTTAAGACATGAAAATTTTTGCAATTTCCAGAACTTGAAAAATTTGTAAACATTTCTGTTTGCGTATTTTTCAAGACACGTCTGTTCAAGTTATCACTTTGAATTAGCTTGCACAACCATTCTAATCATCCCATGCTTGTATCAACAATATTTCACTGTAGTGCAAATGTGTATCTGATATTTTTCATAATGGATTTGTATAATCTTCAAATCAGTTCTTTATCTAATTATAAATACATAAGTCGCTAAAAGCTTACTGGGTCTTGTCTATATAGGGGTTCACAATATCTTTCCAAAGTGTACAAGTATTTCACATTGTCTTTTGCCTCATTTGCACTGTCTGTTATTCGCTTATCCAGTTCCTTCCATTTCTATTGAACGAAAAAAAAAAATCAATTAAAAATGGTCGTAACAAACATTTTACAATACTTTCCAACTAAAAACTTGCTAAGTATAACTGCTACATACCAGCAAAATTACAGAAGATCAATGAACATGAATTCTTAATGATATTTAATGCTGAAGAAAGCAGCTTTGTCCAGTAGAAAATATCAATCTATTAAAGTGTACTAGTTGTTTAATATATAAAGCTGTGAAATCTCTTCCTGTCTGAATGAGTACCTTACAATGCAAAGTGTGTGATCCAGTTTTTACTCTAGCTTCTAGCAGTATCTCATATAGAAAAAAATATAATACCTACAATGTAGTCCAGCAGTTTTATCAATTTTTTGGACATGGATTTTACTCACTTCAGATATGCAGCCAAAAGTTTGAAAAGACTGCATTGTTTGACAAAGAAAAATGTGACTGGTGTATAATTTGTGTTCAAACAATTTTCACAAGTATTGTAACTGTTGTAGAAAAACACAAATTACAAAAAAAGGCTGAACATATTCTAACAAATGACCCTCCTGGTGTGCCTTTATCTACTAGAATATGCAGGTAATGGTTCATAACAGTTAAATATCATAGTTTGTGATCTTTTTTCTTGCTGAAAGTCTTTGAATTATAATATTTATGTCCATTTTACAAACTCAAAATCTCTTTTGTCTTTGTTTTGTATCCTATCTGTTGAAAGGATTTCTTGCAAAAATCTAATTAATTCTACAGAATTACCTTCATAACTTTTGACCTTGCAATGTTTGTGATACTAATGACATGTCTACAGTACTGTGATTTGATCTGGTCTAACAAGGCATTAAATCTGGCCATGAGCTGTCTCCAATGCTCCAATTCTGCCAGAGGTCCTGTATCGTCTGCCTCTTTCCTCATTTGGTCACTTTCTGCCAGAATCTGAGAAAAAGAACATTCAAAATCAGTTCTCTCCTTATTTCTCTTGCATTTTTTGAGAATGCAAGCAAATAGAACATCTAAGCAACCACTGTTTATTGAGTTTAAAGTGAAGGGGTCCTTCTTTGTTTTTCACTGTAAAGAATATCGAGTGAGGGAAGATGATGGCTAAACTGACTTCACAGAGCAAAACCTGAAGTTTTGCCAAGAAAATGTGCACAGTCTTAGGGAGTGGCAACAGAAATCTAAATGAAAGTAAGGAATATGAAATAATTCCTCAACCATTAACCAAACAAGTTTTAATGACCCTGGAGTAATGGACTTGAAAACATTGTGGGAAAAGGAGAAACTGATGGTAACAAGCATTTTCTCCCTTTTCCCAAAATGAATTTTATCCATCAAAAAGCATTTTTTTTAATTCCCTAATCACATTTGTCATCTTCAAAAGAATAGTCAAATGTTATCATCTGGAAGTGTTGAAGGAGATGGAGTATATTACATGTAATGTGTTTTACTGTAAATAAAGGACACCTGTTCTATCTGTTTGCACCAAACTGCAGCCAGATCTTCCATATCACTCACTACATCAGGATTTGCTGCAAGAGCTATGCATTCTTGTATTGACCTGATGGATGCTACATCTATCCTCTCTCCAGGATATCCCTCAAGTCTTACACCTTCACCAGCATTGGCTTGTGCTCCTGGCATAAAAAAAATGGCGACCTTAAAATCTCTCTGCAAGAAAGTTGCAATCAAAGCTAGATCTGAAAAATGGTACAAGGAAAAAAACTAGAGCACTACATAATTATGGGCTCCAATGCTTGTATGCTGCTGCTTAACCCTTTCCCAAACAACAAACTTTTGGACCAGACCAAAGTGAAAGCATTTGCAGACGACAATTCAACTCTTGCTGAAAAGATTATTTCTATCTATGATAGGGTAGAAAACATTGTGGGAAAAGGAGAAAATGCTGGTTACCAGCATTTTCTCCTTTTCCCACAATGTTTTCAAAAGGCTACTATTCCAGACCCGTAAAAACCAGGGATTGTTTGAGAAAGGGTTAATTTCAGTGAAAATTTTAAGTTGAAAAATGGGTGTATCAGTCTTGAAATTACTTTGATGAGTTACCTTTTCTTGTTGTATAGGGGTTCCCCTTTTGATGGTCAACCACTTGTCCGAGTTTCAAGTAAATATCTTCAGTAAAAATAGACAAATTTATAAAATGTCAAAGATTTTGCACAAAGACACAGATGATTAAAAAAGAAAATTGACCATTTAACCCTTAGGCTACAATTAGGGACTTTAAGTGGACAGCAAGATCAAGGTCTGACTGCACAGAACGTTAAATTTGATCTTTGATCTGCCTTGCCTGATAAAGAGGATACATTTTCAAGGTAAAAGATATAGCAGAATTATGGGTTTTACTACTAGCTGCAATGTTTCATTTCACTTATTTAGCAGGTTAAGGGTTAATCATGGATATACACAAAAAACAGAAACAAGTTTGCTACATGTGTTTATCATAAAGAGTACTGCTCTTGTTATCAGGGACAAAGACACAAACAATCATACTATCAAGGTAATAGATGAAATTCTGCATATTGTCCAAGAACTGTTTTATGGTTTTGCGACCTTGTGGTGTAGTGTTAAGGTCCCCCCATGGCTTTGTTAGGGACTGGAGCATCGGTTGGTATAGCTTGGAGAAGACCTTCTGAAACATACTCAAAATGCCATCTGTTCCTTTGAAATCTAACACTCCAAAATTCACTTCCTGTAATGAATGTTAAAAAAAAAAAAACTTCATGTCTGGGGTATCTTTAAACATAATTACCTCTTTACCAAATGACAAAAATTTAGACTTGCAAATGATGAGATAAGCATTTGGAAGGTTAGAAAACAATGTGAGAAAAGCAGAAAATGCAGGTTACCATTTCTCCTTTTCCCACAATAATTACAAACTCTTTCTAAAAGCCATTAAAACTCACGACTGTGTGGTAAAGAGTCAAGGCCCGAAACCTTTTTTCTGTTTTCTTTTTTCTGATATAAGTCTTTGCCAAAGCAACACAGTTTTAGATTGTCAAAATTTAAAGCATTTAGCAGCATATAGGACAACTGCTCATGCACATCCTACTGTGCATGTATTTTTGTCATGGAAATTCAATCAAAGGTGCACCTCACTGGTGGATTGGGGGGGGGGGGGGGGGGGTCTCAGTCTGGGGGTTCAGATGACCCCCCCCCCCCCTTTAATTTCCAGATTTTTTGATGGACTTTCAACTCAATGGCAACTGATTTGTGCTTTGGGTCTGTGTCTGCATATCTGAGACTGACAAAGTTGAACACCCACACCCCCTCCCATCCCCAAAGAAATCCTGGCTCCACCCCTGCACTTATGTATTTTTTGCACATAATGGTAATACTATGGGTGCACAGGAACGAGTAGCACTTTCTTAGGTTAGTATTGGTGAAGAGGGAAAAAAAAAAGATCTTTGAACTGTCACTTTGAAATATTTAAATGCTGCCAACACTGCATTACATACCAACCAAATTTACAAAGGCAGGAAGGAGCTGTGAGAGTATGGCCATTTCTACATTGAAAATTGTTTAGAAAGGAGAAATTACTCCTATCGAACAATTTCTCTATTTCCAACTATGTCTGTTGAGCTTTTATCCTATTCTTTCCTTGAAAAAGTAATTTCCACAGTGACCATCAACCCTGTTTTTGACAAAATATGCATGCGCATGTGCCATCTCTTATTTTTTCTTATTGTTTAGAATTATAAACACTTTAACTGAGGAAATTCTAAAAAAAAACCTGTCCATTTGAAAGTATGTATTTATTTGATATTAACCCTGAATTTGGTCAAATCCCTTTATAATCCATGGCCTATAATTATGTTGCAAGCATATCTGCACATTTACCATGCTCAAACCCAGGCTTATACACAATTTATGTGCAAAAATATATGAATTTTCTTTAAAATGGTGTACATTTTTACATTTTTCCTGTTATTTGTCTGTTTATTTTACTATTACAGAAAGATGCTTTAAAGCTAATCTCAGCTGTATTTTGGAACTGTATATATATATATATAACTTTTTCAAAGGTACAATTTCTCAGAAACTAACCTGCCGACCTACATCTTTTTTTCACTGTAATCCCCTAGAGGCATGATTAACTTAATAAATTGTATGTGCAAAATTTGTAAAAAATCTGTCCATTAGAAAAATGTCATTACACATCAAAGACCACAAAATTCTAATTCAAACCTTAAAATTTAATTTAGTAAGGGTAGGAAACCTTGTGCAAAATGCAGAAAATGCTGGATACGAGCCAGTATTTTTCTCTTTTTTTCCACAATGTTTTAAAAAGCTGTCCCATGGTCATTTAAAATTAGGATTGTCAGGAAAAGTGTTAAAGAAAGTGAAATACTTTTCAAGATTTTGTGAAATAAATCAAAGTAATCATTGTTCAGAATACTAAGTAGCCTTGTTTCTTTAACAGAAGAGTTCACTGTAAAAATAACTCAAGTTAAATTGACAGTAGGACGATAAACAAGGAGGTAAGTATTTTACGACATTGATGCTTGCTACCTGCAATTGCATTTTGTGACTAATCATAGACACACATAAAATAAATCATGAAACAAAATTTAGAAAAAATTCCAAGTTTCAGACAACCCTTGTAACAAAGCATTGGTGCTGATCATGTTTTCAGAATTCACTAGATGGGTGCCAATGCTTGGTTGCAAGATTCAGTTGAGACCTTCCAAGATCAGGGAATGTAAAAATCCTCTCTGAACTCATCATTGGATGCAAGCATGTACTTGATTGTTTAGTTTTTGTGTTAAATATCCGCTTTCAGAATGAAAATAGGATAAAACATTTCTCCCATGCCCTTGCACATGTAATTATTCTTTGAATGTAATTTACTAATGATTGACCAATGAACATTGTGGTGATAGGATCCACCCATGAAGCTTCATTGATTTGCAGCCTGTTATCTATTTATCTATGGGATATTTCGGGAGATACAGCAGGTCTGTACCAGTTAATGGAGCTTCATTAGTTTAAATTTTACACAAAAGGATCAAATATTACTCACTTCATGTATATTCTTAACTGTCAAGGCAACATCTAGTTTTGTTCTCAAAAAATAAATACATGTTCCAGTCAGCCTTTCTCCAGTACCACTAGTGATGAATATTCTATTGATCAGCTGTCCTTTTGTAACCCCCAGTATCACTCTACCACAGTCTTAATAAAAAAGATTCACATTTATCACTTTTATTTGTAATTCTCACCTTGTGAGGACAACATGAAAGTTGTCCACATTTTTAATGTCATTAGTTAACACCTGGACTTAATGTAATAAATTCAATGTATATAAACAGGCATAAAAATCAAAATTAAATTAATATTAAACTAAATCAAGTAATTGATTAAACCCCTATAATGAAGCTTTTATAAAATATTCCTATGTCATTTGCTGTTGCATTACTACTATGTCTATAACATGGCGATAGTGACAAGACAATAATTACCTTTACTTACACAGCAATAAACTTATATTACAAAGAAATTTAAATGTATTTAACTTGATTTATGATCAGACTAAAGCTGTGTGAATCTACAGAAGACAGGATGTAATCAACTCCTTACCACACAATCCCGACTTGTAACAACCCTGACAAAGAAGCCCTTAGAAAATATAAAGGGAAAAGGAGAAAATGCTGGTAACCAGCATTTACTCCTTTTTTCACAATGTTTTCAACACTTCCCAAAGCAAATTACAATTTTTAGTCACACTCATTTAGTCATCTGCCAAATGCTTTCAATTTGGACTAGTCTGAAATTTGTTTTTTGGTAAAAGGTTAAAACATGTGACAACAATAAATATTTAAAATTGTTCACCTTCTAATCCTGGCATTTGAGCCTCTTGGTAATAGAATTTCAGACATCTAATCCCATTTTTTGCCAAGAAAGTATCAAATATTTTGATATGCTGCAAAACACCAACACATCACACTTCTTTAAATTTTTAAATTTAAAAATCTACCAGTTAAAAAAAGAGAAGTATAAAAAAGACATGCTTTAATTATACATTTTTCACTATCAAATAAGAATGTCCATTGATTGTAAACAAAAATTGTTTTTTTTTACAAATATTTGAACAATAATTCCATCTTCAAAAGTTTATAAAACCACTATTATTCAATCAGTGTAAAGAACTACCGTAATTTGCTTATATTTTGGGACAGCAAAAAATAATTAATTTTTTTTGTGTCCCAATACTTTGGTCTGCAAAAAATAATTATTGTGTCAGCTGTCCCAAAACTTATGGTCAAACAAGACAGTCTGTCACAGTGAAAGTCACTCGCCGCTAACACATCGAATATTACCGACGTTGAAATATTGCAACGTGATTGATGTCAGGTTTGCAGGTTGGTCTATTTTTAGACTGATTGGAATTCCACCGATCAGTTTGAACGCTAAGAGCTCGTGATTTTCCTTGATTATGAACTTTTCACTCATTTTTGTTTGCATCTTGGGATATCAATACAGATGTTATTTTGCGTTTGTAAAAAAATTCACAACATATTTTACCTGCTTACATGTACGTGAGGTGAACGAGTTAACTGCACTCTTGACAAGTAGGTCTGCTCGGTCCGTTCTCAAATTTGATTGGTTCGTCGATCTTCGATCGATAAACCTTGGGTAAAACTGTGTACCTTGATTTCTATTTATAAACAACAAACTTGATTAATTTATAAACAACAAACTCGATTGACCGTAAAATACACGCGTGTCAACTCTGTTAACTTCTGATGTACACACACGTTATACATGTTACGGATCTTTGATAGAAGTTTATCACACCCTTTTTACGCTTACATCGGATTTCTTTTTGAATTGGGATTTACATTAGACAATCAGGTGATCGGGTTTTCCGTCTTGGATCGGGTAATTCCCATTGAAATCGGGAGAGTTGGGAAGTATGCTTACGACGTTACGAGCGTAAAAATAAAACTACGAGAAATAAATATTTGCAAAGGGTAGGCCTATCAACGGATTGAAAAAAGAAAATTAAATAAGATATTCACTGTCCCAATTCTTTGGAACAAAAAATTACCGATCTTGCTTTGCAATTTTTAGTATGTCCCAAATCTTTGGGTCATGAAAAATAATTATTTTCGTGATTTTTGATGGTGTCCCAATTCTTTGGTTGTCCCAAAATATACGCAAATTACGGTATATATCATTAGTTGACTTAAATAAGACCAGTTCTATAATTAACCATTCAGCCCTCGGTAATTAACCAAACGCCAGCTCCACCCACTGATGTCACGTGGTCTGCAAATCAAGTTTTCGGGCCAAACAACCTAGACACCAGGGCTTAGCTAGGAGATGTATGAAACTTAACGGGAGATTCTACTACCATAAAATAATTATTTTAGATAACATGAGACCAATTTAAAAAAGGGCACTTACATCTTTTGCATCAGGTTCAATAAAGTTACAGAGTGTGAAAACTGAAATAGAGGCTGATTTATTTAGAAGTCAGTTGAAAAACTCAGTCTTACATCTCTTACACTTGACAATGTAATACATGGAGCTCGTACTCCTGAAAAATGTTCAAAAATCATTGATCTGCAATTCATCTGTTACCTGGACAAAAATAAGTAATTAATTATATTGACGTGATTTTTGTTTTCAATTAACATCTCTTTGGGTGAAAAATCCACCAAACAGATATAAAGAGCAATCTGCATAGCAAACTTTAGGATTTGGGAAAAAGTTGAATTAAAAAGCATATATCTATAGTCTACTCAAATAAGAAATAAGATAAAGGAAAAAAATAAATAAACTGGATAAAATCCAATTGGTATTCTAAAATATGACGAGCACAGATCTATTTCTTTTAGTAAAAAAAAAAAAACAGGCAATTATATAAATAATATTGTCTATCTGGAAAATTTATGACAATATAAAAACATGTTTACAAAAGATATTCTTTTTTTTTTTCAAAGTTGTCATTTGCATCAACACTTTTACCTGGTATAACTGGAGTCTTGAAATTGTGGATCTAACCTTGGATTAAGTAAGTATATTAATATTTTAATGGAATAAATCAGATTTTTTAAATCATATCTTGTAGACATTTATATATACTTCCAATGCAGAATGTCTAGGTTTTGATAACGGTGAGATGGCTTCCGTTCTAAATGGGAAAATGCTGACCGCTGATTGGCTGATTGGTTTTTGAGTGGGCGAAGCTGGCATTTGGTTCATTGGTCTGTATAATCTCACACACAACCCTTTGTCTATCCATGTTGTCAATGATGTATAGACAAAAGCTCATGGGGTTGAGACTAACTGATAAAGACACACCCTAACAGGTCTATCCACTGCCAGTGATGCATCCAGAAACTTCAAAATGTGGGGCACATGCCCCCTAAACCTAACAAAAGGGGGGCACCCTAATTCCAATAGGGGCCAATTGATTTTTATGATAAAATGAATAATTGGTTAGATAAAGGAGTGCTACAATAAATGTAAGATGTGCATCTTTTCTAATGCATCACACAATGATTCAACTCATACAGATTAGCAATGTTCCCACTAGCTTTTTATTTCGAGGGTATAGTTAAACCCAGGCTGTAAATCTGGAGGTAACATTTTTTATCAGAGGGCAAGACAATATGGTTCCCAACAAAAAGTAGAGCAATCCATATTGATGATTTGCAGCAAGAGTCTGTTAAATTACGATAGTTGTGTAAATTATCTGCTTAAAGTCATTCAAAAGCTGAAAAAAAAAAACAGTCTTAACTGATTCCAATTGGACAATGTCAGTAAGTCATTTAGTTGTGTCATGGGTTTCCATGTTTTTTCAATCGATCCATTTTTTATGTCTGTTAATTTCTAGGTAGGTATTTCCACACTATTTGACACAAATTTGTCAATAAGGGTAACAAGTAACTTCAAAAACTGTCATTTTATGCAAGATAAGCGTGTAAAGGCCTTTTTGTCCATGTATTCTCTTACCTGGAGTCTTGCATGTAATTCGTGCCAAATCCAAACCAACTGTTTTTCTTGCTTCAAATGAAAGCATAATTCTTTTTCTTTTCCAACAAACAGGTGATAAAAAAACTTCGTTGTCAACCGTATAAATTTCTATAACTATTGCAAGGTTTCACGTAAAAATCAGTGTTCTTTCTGTCGCCATTTCCGTCAATGACTCACGAAAATTGATGACTAAAACTTTTATCCAATTAAATTCATGGGATATTTAGCACCTTTATAATTTATGATGTCATCAAATAATGTCATTGGAAGTTGGGAAAACTAGTGATCTCCTTGCAGGGAAGTGTAGTTTCCCTTCCACTAGCATAAACATAGTTTTGGGATGGAAAAGTTTTCAAGACTGTGTTAAAATTTTCGGTACCACGAAATATGCTTTTAATATTGCGGGCATTAAAGTACAAATGCAGCATTTTGTGTGCATATTTTTGAGATTTTGGGGGCATTCTCCGAAATAAAGGGACAATACCTCAATGCAGCATGCTGGATGCATCACTGCAAAGCATATAGCATATAGCCAACCTGGCTAATTTTTTATCCTGTGTGTGCAACAATAAAAAGTTAACTGTAACAAATATTGAGACTGATTCATTGTTCATGTTTGACTAGTACAAGATCAAATAAGCAGATCCTTTACTCATTTTTAACGATTTCAAGACAAGGAACAATAATTTATTGATCGAAACATTTATGTGAGATTTATCTGAATCCAGCATACTCTTTCTGAAAAAAAAATCATACTTTACCCGCTCTGAGTCCAGTATAAATTCTTCCACTGCAGTAAGATCTAACTTTAAGTGATCAGCCACAAGTTTCAAGATATACTTATGGGCAGGTGTAATGTGAACTCTGCGCTGTTCTCTTGATTCTTTTGCCTTTGCCTGAAAAGTTGAAAAAAATAAGACCAAATATAACAAACAGATCATCATGAAGATTTTTTTTCTCTTATTCCAAATACAGTGGAGCTACATTATAATGCTGTCGGTGGGAGCCACGATCGTCAACAGTTAAGTTTATAACGCTGATGCCCCCCTCCCCCCCAACACACACACTACCCGTAGCCCATCCACATACCATTGCCAGACTACATAACTATGCCTTTTTAATTATAGTTTTTCACAAATTTATTCTGACAAAAATGAATTAGCAATGTTCCAAATACTAAAACATATTTACGTTTACACATTCATTTATAGGACATTGAACAATTTAGATTCTTTTGTACGTAACGCCTGAACTATTCCCAGTTAGTTTCTATCAGCAAATCTGGTCATTAAATAATGTTAAAACTACGTAAAATTGCTTATTTTACCTTCAGGACTGTTTCTATTAGAAATTATTCAGCCGCTGTTTTGCTAAATTGCAGCAAGATTCATTCCAAAATTAAATTAAACGGTATTGTGTTGGATTGCAGACAATGCCGCCGCCATGTTTTTTTTCAATCATGCTGACGATTGCATAAGAACCTTAATCGGCAATGACGAAAGAAATCTCTTTAATAATCAAACGAGATAAGACCCCCATACATGATGAAAGTCATAGGGGAATTTCACCTACTATCCTTAAAGAAATCACATCAGTCGTGTATCCACTCAATGTTTGCAGTAAAGTTTGCATTAGTGGTTATGTATGATGTAGCACACCAATAATGCAACACGAGAGGATTGTAAGTGCAAGCATTTGTCGTACACACTTAAACCGTTTCCCCCGAAGAATTTACTCCTGGCTATGGGCTGACCTCCATTCAAAACTAGGCAATCACGCAATAAGCCAGTATCTCTTTTGTTTTATATTTTCTGATACAACCCTTCTGCGTATCGCAATGATTATGCAAGGATACCCCAGTTGTGTCACATGCACGTTGTGTAGTCGGTAGAAAGAGAGTCATTTGGCTATTTTCTGAAAATTTTGTTGTGACCGAGATAAAAAAAAAAATTGCCCGATTTGATGCTAACAGGTCTCCTAGCAGGCCAAAACAAAAATAAAGGTTTTTATAAAGGCTCCAATGTATGAAAATAAAGGCCTTTTAGTGTAAAATATGAAATAATAAAGAGTAAATAAAGGCTATTTTCGTCGAAGTTCTCATTTCTTTATTAAACCCACAGTCATACCAAAGTCATTTTTTGATGTTATATACTGTTTGAATTATGCAATATAATACATACCTTATTTAATGTGTATACCTATTTTCTCTGCATATTTATATCATACATAGCTCCTGTTTTACAGTGTAGGATCTACATCACCTTTGTTCAGAATGCATTGTTTAACTACACATAAAAGAAGGGAAAATGCAGAACAAAATCCATTACTTGCTTTAAGCTGGCAAGGCAACCAGTCAGAGCAAATATAAAGGTTTTGAGTGAGAATTACAGGCTATTTTGGCGTTTTAAAGGTTTTCTGGGGAAATGTAAAGGTTTTAAAGGTTTGCTCTGAAATTAAAGGTTTTTAAAGGTTTTAAAGGTTTCACTAGGAGGCCTGTGCTAAGTTAAACGGATTAGTTGCTGATAAATGAAGAAAAACAAGGTTTCGTATTCAATAATGTTGTAATCATGGGGACAACACTAACAGCACTTCAACAATTTCCTCCTACGGAACGACTTTTCATGCTTGAACTGCAGCAGATGCGTTCAGAAAATGTTGTGAAAAATGGCAAAACTGCATACATAACATCAGAAAGTTGGGAAACATGTAACCCTTGCGCTTCATTCAGGCCTTAAGTTGCTGAGCTTAGAGGTCTCTGTAGATCAAGATCAGACTATGGACTAAATGTCGTGTCTGATCTCTGATCGTAATTTTCTCTTTCAGCTGTGAAGAATAAAGTCATTGGAAGTTGGGAAAAACTAGTGATCTCCTTGCAGGAAAGAGTAGTTTCCCTTCCACTAGCATAAACATAGTTTTTGGACAGAAAGTTTTCAAGCGGTATTACCGACGGTCTCATTTTTTTGTATGTGTTTGTAATTTCAAGACTGAGAATTACTGTTGGTCAACTGGACTCTCGGTTTCATGTACATGACACTATTAAGTTTGATGTACAACTCTGCGTTCACCATGCAGCCGATCATCCTATCTTGAGTATTTTCCAAAAATTTAATGTCAGGTGTTTTGGAAAATACATTTTTCAGCCTGTCTAGGTAGTTTTTAATATTCGGACTATCTTAAGATTGAACTTGAAATAGATTTTGTTTGACAAAAAATATAACGTGTCCGAACATATAGGGTGTCTGAATGCATTTGCAAGTTAACGGAACATTCGATATCACCATTACCATCTACATACAGACAGACATATTTACATAAAGTTTGTATAATGCAAGATTGAGTGCAAAGAAAATTATGGGACAAAGTCCTTTTTTTAGCTACTGTGCGTGTATTTGTCAAAGTAATTGTGCAAAGCGATAGGTGATAAATGTAATTAACAAGATAAAGGTGTAAAAAATTTTCACATTATGTGCACAGTATCGACTTTTTATTTGACCGAGAGGTGGGGTTTTTTTACATCGAAGATTCTTGTAGGAGCAATGGTGGATTCGGATCAGACTCGAAAATGGTAAACCCCGGAAATTTTGGGAGCCAAAGGACACCCGCATTATAATGGAATCAGCACTATAGCGCACTTCATTCCAACAGGGTTCCACTGTATGTTGCTCTGTCATCAAGTCTACTACAGTCAAATCGGAGTTAGCCGTCATACCTGAACAGCGGCAGATCTATCGACAATGGCCACTCGAATCCCCTCTGAGCAATTTCCTTCTTTAATTGTGCTGTGTATAGCGTGATATTGTGAAAATGCAGCCAGCGGTCACATTATTTGGACGGAATCAACAGTATATCACACCCAAACAAAGGTCAGCCGACACAACACACGACCTAATTTGTTGGATATGGAAAATCGATAATTAACACTATACTGTAGTTATCAACAAAATATAGGTCCATGGCCATCTTCAACTAAGTTGGGTTCAGCTTTCATTAGTAACGTACATGCTGACGCCAACGTTAAAATGTACACACTCCCTATAGTACAGAAAGTTATTTGACTCATAATTTGCTCTAGGGTATTTTGCCATACCGCTATTTAAATGCTGAATATTATTATTATTTAAGCATATATTGTTCATGTTTTCTTTTCTTTCTACTGTTTATATACTAAAGAGATAACAGTGATCGGGAAACCCCTGCGCCATGCGCCATTGGCACATAAAAACCAAAAATGTCTCATTCAAAATCCTAGAAATGCGCCCAACTGTCTCATAGAAATACGGAAGTTGCGCCTATATTTTTTGCAAATCTTCTTAAACTAAAACAAAAGAAAAGTGAAGTTAAGTATTCTCGTGCTTTGCGCGAATATTATTGATTGTCACTCTCTTGCACTCCAGATCATTCACATTCATGTATGTGAGAGTAACAAACGACAACTCTGCTCGGAGATTGATTGATTGTATGCGATTAACATCGGTACCTATTCGGGAATGTTACTCGACAATACATTGATAAAGTGCGACTTTATATTCGAGATATTGTGATTGAATCATCGGGACTGAGCCATAAATTAAACTGCAGGAAGTCCTCGTATCTATCACTTAGTGGTGGGCCAATGATTGACTATAGTCGATAGTCATTTGGTTTTGGCTTCCGATAATCAATTGAGAAATCCCTGAATCGATTGTAGTCGGTTCTTGAACTCGCTTGAATTCTTGGTTTTGTGACTATTGTTAATCACAATCTTCAATTAAACATTGGATAACAAATATGAAAATTGGCCGGAAAAAAAAGAGAAAGAAACTTTTGTACATGGATTATTTGACAAAACTTGACAACTCGGCACGCTTCTCATTTGATACTTGACCCCGGGTTTTGAGACTCTGAAATTTGAAATGACCTGTCTTGACAGTTGAAAATATCTGCCAAAATGTCAATATGACACATGAAATTATCGTCTAGAGCTTCATATAACCTAGCTTGCGCGCATCCGGCAGAAAATTGGGCTAAACACGATCAGTATAAAATGCGAAGGACACGCGGATGATAATGAGGCTCTCGAGTCTATGACAGAGTAACAAAGGTGTTATTCCTCTTATCTAGTGTAAAGTGACAGATTTTTAAGTTACTTGCTATTTAAACTGACTAAATGATGTCAAATCATGTAGCAATACTTCTCCAAAAATTAATTGTCACGAAAAAATAGATCGCCAAAAAAGCGTGAAAACCCATGACACTACAATGAGCAGCGTGGCATCTTCCGATCATGGGGACTTCAAACTATCTTCTCATCAATAATAATGAATTTATACAGTGAATTTACACAAATCTCTGAATAAAACAATAATTGAAAGCTAAATTTCCATTCATGAGTGAAAAAAAATGTTGTTTTATGGAATGATAATATACATGTTGATCTATATAGCAGAAGGGTGATAATGAAGCTGGCGAGTCATTTATGACAGAGTAACAGAGGTGTTTTTCCACTTATCTAGAGTAAAGTGACAGATTTTTAAGTAACTTGCTATTTAAACTAAATGATGTCAAATCAGTAGCAATACTTCTCCTAAAATTAATTGTCACGAAAAAATAGATCGCCAAAAAAGCGTGAAAACCCATGACACTACAATGAGCAGCGTGGCATCGTCCGATCATGGGGACTTCAAACTATCTTCTCATCTTTAATAATGAATTTAAACAGTGAATTTACACAAATCTCTGAATAAAACAATAATTGAAAACTAATATTCCAGGTTCATGAGTGAAAAAATGTTGTTTCATGAAATAAAAATATAGATCTATAGCAGACAGGTGGGGGGTGAAGCCATCGTCGTCTGCAAATGCTTGAAATATGTCTGATTGTTTCTTTTTTTAAACTCGTTTGGAAATTAAAATATATGGAAAAATTGAACAGTATTAATTATCATGTGTTAAAACAATAAAACAGAATAAAGTGTTGTCCTTGAAATCTTTATAATGTCTCATCTGAAAATAAAAATGTCTCCTTACTTTTGAAAATGTCTCATTGGTTTTCAAAAACAGGAGACATTGTCTCATTGAAATAAATTCTTTCCCGATCACTGAGATAATAAAAACAGTTTCATCGACTTGTGTTATTTTGTTTCATTTCATCATACCCTTTATGTGCAGAAAATGGCATTTCTGTGCTTCTGTAAAATGGACAAATCAATTAGCATGATTTCAAAGATGGATTGCTGTCTTATCGAATGTTTATTATAGCTTGCCAGTATCCATAACAATAATTAAGGTCTACACTTCTTGTTTCGGTGAAAAAAATGGATCTGGAGTGTTTTCATATTCATTCAAAAATGTTTCTGTTTGGCTACCCCTTTTAACGTAACATCTGTCCATTGATACAACCAGTAGTCAACCTTAACAGTTCTAGTTATTTTGTTATTATAGCATGCTTTTTTTATCTATGATTAAACAACATCTTGATATCTTCATTTGTGTTGAGCCAAGGCTGACTTCATGCCGTAAAATCTGAAATACTTGTGTTTCAATTCGCACACCTGGATGTCTGTCAACACGTCGATGTTACGTGAGTTGTTGAACTATTGACCTCATTGCGTCATGCCTGCAAGCATCATTATCCAATCGTTGGCAAAAATGTTGCCGTATATCCCGGCAATCTCAAAACATAAGTAAAACACAGAGGAGGTCATGCGGGAATCAGGATCTACCCACGAGAAACATGTCTGTCCAGAAGTTACGTTGAATGGTAAGTTACGTGAACTGACAGTAATTTCCATTTATCTGGGCGCTCGATTTGTTAAATTATGACATTAATGCTGTAAATCAACCGAAATACACCTACATTTAATTTAACCAAATACCCAATGTCGTCTGTCAGAGCTTTGACCTATTTTCAGTGCTCCCTGTAAAATTCAGACAGACTCTCAGCAGGATGCTCACGTAACTTGACAGACGGGCAATTTTTGCATAGTAAGCTCATGTCAGGCCTACAAGTTTAATAGAATCAATTTGACTGTCTTTGTAGATAAGCGCTGTTACAGCAGATCGTAACATTCTTTTCACTGGACTCTTTTGACAGTTTTACGACCACTCGTATTTTAAAATTTTCTTATAGAACATAACATGACCGATTCGTTGTCTGTCCATGTTACGTGAATGTTACTGCTCAGTCTGTCATAGTTACGTGATTATCATACTTAGTAATTAATACGATTATAAAGAAAAAGCAGTAACAAAAATTTAATGATTTTATGTCACATTTATTATCAATTTGTTACTGTTCGAAATACATGATTTTGAATTTTATTGGTCAGAATCTTAATAGTATACCAGTTCCCGGATAGTACTAGAATCTGGACAGATATCACTTGCCTTCATTTATAGAAATTTCCATAAGAGATTCATAGATTACTGCTATTTTATGAAAAAGATTGGTGAATGCAGTGTTTTTAGATACATTTTTAGGCATTTCATGATTAAGACCGTTATTAATCTCACCTAGATCTATTAAAACATTATTTTAATTAAACTGTAAGAGCCTTATGTTGAAAACAACTGACATGATTTAGAAGAGTGATTGTTCATAAAACCATATGTTGTGAGAACCCATTAGAAATATTTCATTACGACCATTCAAATGAGTACTTTCAACATAGAGTTCGGAATAGAAATATGTGTAATAAATTTAGCATGCCATCATTCCCTGGTATCTGGAGCTGTGGATTACTTTCTATGCTGAAGGGTACCATCTGGGAACAGAAAAAAAAATCTGATCAGCCCAGAATTTTGAATGACCTGCCTTGTATGAAATTTTCACCTATGGCAGATTAAATGTTTAAACTCTTTAACAAGTAACAAATTTTAGACCAGTCTAAATTCAAAAGCATTTGCATTTTACAAAATAAATGTTAATGAAAAATTACAACTTCTTTTGTGAAGGGTAGAAAACATTGTTCTTTTTCCACAATATTTCCAATAGGCAGCCTTCTCAGAGGCGTTCTAAGTTGGATTGTGTGGTAAAGATTTAATGGCCATTCTACCTTGCTGTAAAGTCTTTTGTTATAGATCTAGATCTATTTATTTGGTATGATTATTTGATGTTTCTAGACAAATCCTTAACAAAACAAATTAGGGTTTCAGCAACACAGAGAAAATTAACTTTTGAAAGCATTGTGGGAAAAGAAGAAAATGCTAAAAATAGTACTAGAAACACAGGAGATACTACCAGCCTTGATAAACCCAGATGCCATTGATATTGAAGACCAGTCGCTGTATGGTGATCTAAGCTATGGGATGCAGGTAAACTATAATAAGTGTACATTTTAATTTAGGCATAAATAGATAATTTATCCTTTTAGATGATGACAAAACACATATACAGATGAGAACACACTGGTTACTTGCATTCCCCCCCCCCCCCACAGTTCTTTCTACCATTTTGTAAGAACCGGCTAGTATTTACATGTACCTTGATAATTTTGCACTCTATGACATCTTTCAAAACAGAAAATTCTTAGAGAAGGTTAATGGTTTCATATTACTCATACAAAATGTTCATCTTTCAGATGCAAGCTTTGGTGATAGGCACCTAGGAGATGGGGGAAGTCATCTTAACGACCCTTCTAGAAGGCTTGTATTCAGAGTAAGTACATCAGCTTGAATGACATCTGGAAAATCACTCGACATATTGCAATAATATCAGTAATATCTGAACTTCTGTTTCACCATATTGTCTAGCCAAACATTTTTTTTCTACAAAGCTTCAGATAGCTTGTGAAAAATTTATGAAAAAAAAAAAATATACTGTGGCAACTTCAAAATGAATAAATTATCCAGTCTAAATATTTGTTTTCAGGCTGTTAGGGGTTAAATAGGTAAGGATGGGCCTAACGAAACACTTTTTATTCAGTCAAATAGTATGACATTTTTTGTTAAATCATGGGTAAAGAATATGTATTATTTTGTGTTTCTCAATTGCCTTTTACATTGGAATAAAAACCAGTATTCAAATTTAACCCTTTCCCAAACGACAAAATTTAAGACTGGTCCACATTGAAAGCAATTGCAGACAACAAAATAAACGTAACTCAAGAATTAACAACCCTAAGATAAAAGCCTTTTGAAATCATTGTGGGAAAAGGAGAAAATGCTGGTAACCAGCATTTTCTCCTTATCCCACTATGTTTTCTATCCTGCTGGGAAAAGGAGAAAATGCTGGAAACAAATTACAAGGGTAGAAAACATTTTGGGATAAGGAGAAAATGCTGGTTACCAGCATTTTCTCCTTTTCCCACAATGATTTCAAAAGGCTTCTGTCTTGGGGTCATAAAAACCAGGGATTGTTTGGTAAAGGGTTAAAAGGGAAAAACCAGCACTATAAAATATATTGTGAATATTTTTTGTGGAATGGTTCAAAGAATCCATCTTAAAGTAAGGAGCATCAAGTCAGTCATTTTTAAATCTAAGAAAACCACTGTAGACCATTCTATCACTTACCTTTGAGGCTGCTGACAAAACACAGTTTAAATGTAGATGAAATGCAAAAAGTATCAATTGACCCTGATCAGCATTAGAAGTTGGGTGTGAGTGAGTCATTTTCTTTTCATATCAAAATTTCTTCTATACTTCATCGCAATTCTGTGTTTTAATAATGGTAGGCCTAACTAAAATACAAATCCTTTTGTAATAAATAATGGTACTGGTTACCTTGACTGGTCAAATTACTGAAGGGTGTGTCAGATAACAGAATGGTGTAAATCAGAATATGTTCTTGCAGATCAAAAAGGCTCGTACCAAACAATGAAGTTGTCCTCTAGTACTTGGAGAAGACAGACATCCATGGAGAGTCATTTTACCGTTTGCCGACCAATGATGATGTTTCTCAAGAACATATGGACTCAATTGTTAAAAGACTTGGTGACCCGATTCTGGACTGGTAGAAGAAAGAAGCACAACAAGGCTCCAAGTTTACAGATTTATCTAAACTGAACTGTATAAATGTTTAATGCCATACTGCTCCAAACTGATACAAAGGATCTATCATGAGTCTTTGTTTGAGACAAAGTGATCTTAACCAAGTCAGGAATACTTATAAAGGTTACGGAGTGAGCCTTTCTATCCTAGATGAGGTTAAGATCTGATTGTCTTAAAGAAGGATGAGTGACAGATTCTCTTTCTCAAATAACAGCCTGGTTTTGAGTATTTTTATTAATTTTTTTGTTAAACAAAGCGACGCAAATTCGGTCATATTTTTCAAATACTGCCATCATTTCAAAGTGATTCCACACATTTTTAACCCTATACCACACAATCCCGACTTTTGACAACCCTATTGAAGCATTTTGAAAACATTGTGGGTAAAGGGGAAAATGCTGTTAACCAGCATTTTCTCCTTAAACTAAAATGTTTTCTATCATATCAAAGACAGAAAGCAGCATTTTAGCAACATTAAAATTTTCATCTGCAAGTGCTTTTAATTTGGTTAGGGCCCAAATTTTGTTGTTTGGTGAAGGACTAAGACAGGAATGTTTGTTATGGCTGTTGGTCATTGAAGAATAGAGTAGCTATGTGAGAAAATAGTGTTATATCAGTGTAGCTGTGTGAGAAAATAGAGTTACATCATGGTGTTTTTAACTTTCTAATACTGTAATGATTGTTCTCAAAATACATGTCTGTCCTGTTACGTGACAAGTGATTAGTCGAACAGTTTTGAAATGACACAGCAGTGCCACATTAGTTTCACAATTCAGCTTTCTTTGTCTTCAAATGTTCTATTAAAAGGTTCAAATTTTGTCTTTTCAGTTCATGGTGATGGAAAAATGCACTTTAACTGATAGGAAAAAATTTGAAGTTTACTTGTCAGGAAATTGAAATATTTGTGCAACGCTTAAACTTTCCAACTAGGGAAATTCTTTACATAAGGGCTTTAGTCTGACACAGTTTGCTTATTTTGAGACACAGGCTAGTTTATGATCATGACACAATGCATTACATGAGTTTTTGATCTATATAAAACTCAGTTTTTGTCACTGATTATGATTTAGGAAAAATATCTGTCCTGTTACATGACTTTCAACAGGTGTATTGAAGATTGAGAAATTTATGACTCAAGGTGATTATATTATCTAATGCTTACATTTTTATGATAATATAGATATGTATCTTTAAAATAGAAACAACAATTATCTTCTATCTTGCGTTTGAATTTTTCATCACATTGTCCAGCCGTTTTATCCTTAGAGCAAATTATGAGTCATTTACATCTTAAGATTAATTCTTCCCATAAAATTCTGTTTAGACTTAACAATTACAGAGTAAAAATATTCACACTCTATATGATACCCGCATACTTGTCATCGTCTGTATGATACCCGCATACTTGTCATCGATCAGTTCCCGTCTTATGTTATTTCATACCAACAAAATTGTATGAATTCACAGTAAGTACAGTCAATCTTGTATTAAGAGACCACTCTGGGGCCAATGCAAAAGTGGTCTCTTAATAAAACGGTCTCTTAATACAGAAGCCTCCTTTTCTTTGCGATGGGCAATGTAAGTTTGACTCCTTCAAAAATATGAAGAAATAGACTGTGATTCTTTCCTTAGATCGTTTACCCCCGGCAAATTCATTATAAATTTAAACAAAAATATAAATGCATAGAAAATAAAAATTGGACATTGACATTTTTTCTAGCGAAATCCAAACAATGCAAAGTGTACAATTGAGAACAAATTCAGAAGTGGGTAATGGCACAGGGATTTGCCAACGCCGCGATTCTGCGCTATTCTCACGTTATAATCAGAGAAATCCCATGAAAATTGTAAACGCTCGAGTAAAAATCGCATTCAAATTAAAAAAAAAATACATGAAAATCACCACGTACAATTTACTTTCGTTTTCAGCAGCCGAATAAGGGACGTAATTCATGCACCTGTTTATGAATAGATATTATTTAGACGATTGAATTTAGACTGCGCTTTTGATTGTTTTGTACAACTGCTTGTTGTTCTTTTGTAATGCATTTACTAGTGGTGGGCGGATGATCGACTACAGTCAAAGTCAGTTGGTTTTTGGCTTCTGTTTCTGGTAATTGATTGAGAAATCCTGGAATCGATTGTAGTCGGTTGCTAAGCTGGCTTGGTGCCAAAACTTGAATTCTGGTTTTTAGCGCTTGGTTTTGTGATTATTAATAATAATTACAACCTTGGATTAAACATAGTGGATAACAAACACAAAAACTGGCTGAAAAATTAGAAACAAATCTTTGTCCATGAATATCTTGACAAAAATTGACAACTCGGCAAGCTTCCCTGAGCGATGAAAGAGGGGTCGCCTGCAAATGCTTGAACTATTAGGTATATGTCTGATTCTTTTTTAACTTGTTTAGAAAATAATATATAAGAGACAAAATTAATGATATTGATTAAAGCAGAAAACTTAATTGTAATGTATTTTATCTGATTAAAGTGCACTGCAAAATACAACATCTTTATGAACTTAATACATGATGTAGACTATTGTGTTATACATGATGTAGACTATCATGTTTACAAAATTCTCACTATATTTTTAAGCAAAAGGACATTCTCAGTTAACCCTTTACCACACAAAACACCTTAACGACCCTGATAAAGGAGGCATATGAAAACAATGTGGGAAAAGGAGAAAATGCTGGTAACCAGTGTTTTCTCCTTTTTCAACAATGTTTTCTATCGTTTTACGAACAAGTTTTAGTCTTTCAGTCATATTTATTTCCATGTCTGCAAATATTTCAAGCAGCTGAGATAGCTTTTTTTCATTTTAATAAAGTGTCTTCAGCACTGACGCAGATATCTCATATTTCTTTAAAAAATCTCATTGAAAAAATCCACATGGGATTTTGATCCCATAGCTTTGGGCTGCCAGGCAAATCCCTGATGGCATAGCATGAGAAAACAAAATGAAGAAGCAAGCTAATTTTGATTTGTCAGCAAAGACATTAAAGAACGATTTCATTTGTCCTTTTTAGAGTCATAACACTTCCCTGATGAAAATAAGAGTTTGACACGTTAACATGTTAATCCCCTAATTAATACTTGCAGGTGGGATTAATTGGACATTGATTGTACATTGCAAATAAGTCATCAGATTTAAAAATCTAACTACTCTGTCTAGGTAAAGCATCGGTCGGTCGCTTATTAAAATCTTCGCCGAATTTTCGTGCCAAAACCAAGTCATTGGTCGCGTAGGACAACAGACGCTGAATAAAACATAAAAATAGAGGAAAATCGTTAATAAGGACTTTAAAACAGTCGTTAGGCACAGAAGTCGCTTAATACACGTGTTCGTTGTGAACAGCAGCCAATCTGTGTACAGCAGCCAATTTGGGCACATCCCTAGACTGGCTGCTGTACACAGATTTGACTGTATAATTATCATTTCCAACATGTGGCCAACTCATCAACCATTGCAATGAAAATCATGTATTACCTTCAGTTTAGCATTTCAGCACAACTTTTAACCCTTTATCACACAAATCCAACTTGTAACACCCCTGAGAAAGAAGTCTGTAGAAAACATTGTAGGAAAAGGAGAAAATGCTGGGAACATTGTTTTTACTACAATGTTTCTACCCTGCTGGAAACAAATTTCAATTTTTGGATTACATTTATTTTGTTGTCTGCAACTGCTTTCAATATTGACCAGTCTAAAATTTTGTCATTTGGTAAAGAGTTAAATAAAGATATAAAGATGTTTTTTTAAAAAATTAAAACAAAAATTTCCTGCTTTCCATGGTTTTTGTTAGCTTCTGAACTGTATAAACAACAGCCAGTAATGCTTGGTAGCATTTATCATTCCCTATGTAGTTAAATATTTTCTTTTATACATTGACTTTCATGGAAAAACACTAGCAGAGCAAGGCCCTGTGAAAAAGGGGTTTATTGCATCTGCAAAGAGTATCAACCTGCATCAGCCTGTGCAGTCTATGCAGGCTGATTCGAGTTGATATAATGTGCAATTTGTACATTTTCTGCTTCCACACAGATATTCTTTTGGGGGTTGGGTTTTGCCCCAAGTTTGGTTTTGGTTATATATTTATATGTTAAAATCGTTTTGAAGTATAAGGTCCCATTGGTCAGAATTTCAATCTGAAAATTTGCTTTATTTAGGAATAGTTATGACACTTTTACCAGATGCTTTATAGCACCCCTTGCATTGATAAAATAAACAAATGAACTTGCATCTGAGCTAGTAAGACTAATTTTTTTAGCGCTAAAGCGATTTGCAAAATACTTGTACATGTATATTTACCTGTTTCTCCCTAGCTGTCTCAGTGGCATGAAGAACATTTGCAACTGTGCTGCGTCTTCTACCCCGATGAGAAGTAACATTACTGCTTGAAGCAGGTCTGATACGAGCCAGATCTTGTGCTGAAGGCACAAGGCCTGTTTCTATAGGATTACCAGTAGTTAGATGTGACATCTCTCAACTTCACAGCCAAAGGGTCTATGAATGATAAAAAAGAAAACATGTAGAATGGCTTAGTTTTTTGAAGCATATGTCAAGCATATACAGTAGATTACGCTTATTTGCATGTCCTATTTATCAGAGAAAATTTTGCAAGTAAGAGGTCGGCCAGATAATCTGATGGCTCTTTTCAAACCGGAAGTCAAACCAGAGATGCAGACGATCGTTCCATTCTAATGACAGACATTCAGCTCTTGCATCCCGACCATTTGATTATTCATAATTTTTCAAATATGTGTATTTCAAACTAAACAAGTGTAAAAAGAATCATTTGTTTGCTTACTTTATTTACAGGCCCATAGGAAGCAATTTTGGATTTTGGGAAGGGGGGGGCAATATTTTCAGAATCGGCCGGTCCCGATTTCCCGATTTGACATATATTGCGTTTGGTTATACAGTGAGAAATAACCCACCCATAATACTAGGGACCAAAATAGAAGGAAATGTGTTCAACAATGTGGTTGAATTATGTGATATGGTGAAAAAATAAAGCCAAAAATCACACTGAATGAAATGTGACGTCAGAAATGGTTTGCTGATAACAAAAGTAGATTAAAAAATTGTCAAGAACTACTTTGTTTGAAATTTTCTGTCAGCGTATCGTCAGAAAGCTACTCTGAAATATTGTTTCATCCTGTTGTAACTAATGATTGTCTAGCAATATCCGTCCAAACACTGACAGTCATTTTATTGGTGATCAAATTATTGGGAGGGGGCCCTGCCCCCCCCCCCCCCCCCTACAGCCCTGCTTTACCTATCAAGTGCACAAAGCACCAGAAACGATCCTGGCTTTTAGCCATGGAGATGCTTTGTTTGAAATAAAATTCAACACAAACTTGTTATAAACACATGTTTCCACACATATCTCCAGTTTCCGGTTATCTAACAATTACTCCTTGTGTATCCTCCGAGTATGCTTTTTCACGCTACACAATAATCACGCACCCTTGATCGCCAACCGAATACATCGTCTACACAAATACCCATGATGTCATACGAAAATTTTAGCGTCTCCATCCAAAGATCTTTTGCTACATGTCATTATGTGGAAAGCAAGGAATCTTCCAGTAAGTTCTTGATCAAATTGTATAATCAGTGTCATTTTGATACATATTTCTTAACCCCAAAAATTTGAAGGTGAAAGTGACCTTATTTTTTCTTTTCTGTCATCCAACTCGAGTGAGAGTTTTCATGTGTTTTTGTTTACATCTGGGTTACGAGGTCACTTGACTATCACATGATTATGAATAAATTATCTAGAAATTATGGAGGTCTAAACAGACCATACATGTTATATAAAACAGAAAAAATGAGAACTGTATGCACTGGACACATTTAAAATTCTGTTGCAGCATCTAGCGACTTGGAGCAAAAGATCTTTTGTATTGCCCTTGCCATAGTCTTCCATGTGCATCTGTTGAAGAATAAACTGTTTAAAATATTTCAAAAACCAAATTTGTAAATATGTTCATTTCTTTGACTCAAAAACTATTAGTTATTTTGAGATATGTTTTTGTTCAATTTTTTCAACAGTTTCAAACTTAAAACTTATTGATTTCACCACTTATAAACTCTGCTTCAAACTAATAAGTAAGTTAGAATTATGACCCACTAGGTCCTCCACACAGAACTCAATTTTGAAAGTGCATGACTATTGATGATGTAGAGGGCAAACAATCGTATTTGTATCGGACTTTGGGATTGACAACTACAGCGAATGACAAACGACTTCTTAAATTCTCATTGGTAAAAAAGAATGGATTAAAGTAAATGAAGATAAAAATATGAACCTTTTTTTGTTCGACCTTCTTGCTTTTTAAAAATAAGCCGCGAAACGTTAGGTGCGTGATTATTGCTTACACTGGGATACATGTATATTCTTACACAACATGATCGTGTACTATGCACCTTGATCAGACCATACAACTACCATGAATCAACAAACCAAAAGGCAACCTTGAAAGCACCTGTTGTCAGCATGGTATAGCTCGACCTTAATATTTCTGTCTGAAAAACATGACTTTAGCTTCGACAGCCATATCCTCAGACGCCCAAACTGCACCCCTATTAGCTTTATCTTGGAACAGAACTATAAATAGTTGATTTACAAAAGGAAAAATAAAACATAGAAAGAAAGTACGAGGATATAAAAATGGAGACAATTATCTGCTTATAGTTCGATTTAGGTTGAAAATATTTTAATGTATCTCCTATGAAAACTTTCAAACTCTCAGTCAGGCGCTCGCTGAAACATCGGGAGATTTCATTTTTTTTAACGAAAAGAATAATGTTGCGGAGTTGCAAAGCTAAATTTTACGTGCATCAGTTAATCACATGTAAACAAGAACACATTATACACGCGAGTTATTCTGACATAGATGAAATTTAAGGATTAAGTGAATTTTTTTGGCGAAACTGAGTCAATCTACAACGGTAGTCCTTGATCTTCCATCTGTGGCCCCCACACCCAGGCGGTAACAATCCAAATGCGCAAATTTCATTGAATAAATAGCAAAATAGATAAAGTGTGTTCGCTAGAGTGTATTCTATCTGATCTAGGAAGTAAAGATTAAGCTTGTAAATGTAAACTGCCTTAACTTACCGCTTCATTTTGAAAAATTATTTTTCAAATGTACGCTGCTGAAAAACTTCATTTGCTAGCGTTCTTTAACGATATCAATGCGCTCCGTGTGTAATCCTTCAAAAAACGTCATGGAGTCATTTTAGGTGTGAAAAGACAACACCAAAACTTCAAAAGCAAAGAATTAAAAATCGTGTCTTGATCTGATATGACTCTGAAGGTCAAAGAATTTGCGTGATACGTGAAAACGCACCAATCTGTATGAACTACTTTTGTATCTTGTTACCACCAGGGAAAAGTGATGATTTGCGCTAATCTTGATATGGTGTAAGTATGGAAAACTTTTACCTAAGCGGTTGCAGGGATCTTATATATATATAAGATACCTGGCGGTTGCGGCAATCTCTTGCACTACTAATCATTCATGTTGATATGACCATCCCTTGCCAAATGCTTTCTCAAAGAAAGCCATGTCCTCTGTTAGATTGGTTTTAAGGCTAAGATAGTTACGATTTAAGAATTACTTTCTGGCAAAGATAAATTATACAAAGTGCAATAGACTCTATAAAAATTTCAACATTCAAAAGTTAGCATACACTTTTCTAATTACCACACTGGTTTTCGAAGCTCTATGGTCCGAAAAAAATTGTAATAACAAGATTTAAAAAAAGGCAATAACTCCCTAAACTATGCAACCAAGAGTTACATGGCTTTTGTTCACTTCACTTTTTCTCAGCGTGATCTATGTAAAACACTCTTGGAAAAGGAGACAGTGCTGGTAATCAGCATTTTCTCCTATTCCCTCAGTGTTTTCTACTCTATGAAAGAGAGAAATCATTATTTCATCAAATGTGTTCGCTAGATGTAGGCCTATTATCTGTATACCTCGTAGTATATATGATTTTTTAGCAAAAAGTTTACGTATGCACGCCATGAAAGGACAATTTATTCCTAAAGCATGTCAGTTGAAAGTAATGGTTACTGTACACTGTACTTCTCCTCAATGTCATCTACCAATCTGTAAATTTCGTGGTTATATCTCTGGTAGTTTTCAAGATAGGCCTATGCTCTGGACAAATTTCAGTATGAAAAATAACACATTAATTAATGGCAGTAACTCCTAAATTATGCCATCCAGAGTTATGATTCGTGTGCACTGCAATTCTCTTTGATAAGATCTATCAACCTTTGAAGCTTTGTGTTTATATCTTCAAGTTTTCAACTTATGCTCTGGACAAAGTTTAAGTAAGGAAAGTAACTAAGGCCAATGAATCCTAAATTTTGCATTCAAGAGTTATGGTTCTTGTACGCTGCAATTCTCCTTGATGAGGTCTATCCACCTGTGAAGTTTTATGTTTATACCTCATTTAGTTTTCAACTTACGCTCCGGACAAAAAGCTTGACGGAAGGATTGACTGACGGAAGGACGAACGGCTTGATCTACTAGATCTATTACCCCAAAAAAGTTACGGTGCAAACAACTATTTATTACCATGTTACCAAACCCCAGTGGTTTAAATATTTATAAGTACAATTAACAAAACATACCTGCAACATGAAAATCCATTTGAACACTTTTGATAAAGTTCCACTTGATGAGGAGCCTACGGGCTAGGTTCGCAGGTCGCAGAGTATATGCCTGGCTGCTCGGAAGATCTTTACGTTCTTACACGCGTACGGTCACGATAGCACAAGGTAAGGTACGGTAGGTTTACAATATTGAAAGACCAAGTACTTTTTATTATGATTGATCAAATACTTAGTAACGTTAAGTATTCAACTTTAGGTCTACGACTCCTACATGTAACTCATCGGTAAATATCGTGTAACATCGACGTTATCGTAAAAGCTATTCTAGGCATAGTCCTATTTATAAGACCCTACGTACGTTATTTCACATTTTGACATTCATCGTGTACGTAGGGTCTTATCGGGCCCTTCATAGGTTCCTTTAGCAAACTCCGACATCAAATCTTGTCGCTGTTTGAGCAACAAATTTGGATACTTAAAATGCAAAATGCCCAATGAAACTGGTATCGGTAACAAGATAAGTCAATATTGAACCGATATTTAAGACTTGGTTGTAAAACACTTACGTTTTATGAGTTAAATCCGCTTCTTTTTCACACTACCCTACGTTTGAGGTAAAACCGGTATGTACATTGTAAATGTGTAGTTATCGCGGGTTAACGGCAACTAAACGAATCTTTTTAAACGAAATTCCTTTACCTCCATTAAAGTGTTACAGAAAGGGGCAACCCTCATTCACAAATATGATTTTGCCTAGAAAGAAGTACTGAATCGTTTAATGGTCCATTACAGACGGCTATCGAGTTTTAAGAGTATTTAGAAATAAAAGAAACGTCGAGAGAATGTCCTAGTAACTCGTCCCAAATCTAGTTCGTTCCCACGTTTTCTGAATCGAATTCGCCCGATTCCCGTCCAACCCGAGTTTCTGATACTTTTTGGATGTTGTGTGTTAAATAGAGTGATAAATTTCTGGAATCATTGGTTAAGTGTTACATATCGGATTTTATGATGTTTTATGTGCATCATCGGGCCTTATGTTACGTAGATAACGACATGGACATAAATGAACGTACGACAGTAAGGCTCCAACTATTTAGGTAAACTTTAACGTTGGAAAGTATTGAAAAGCTTAATTTCACGAAAGAGAAATTGGATCTATCGTCGATCGATGTGTTTTCGCGGGGCACATGTTTTTGAACCCTAAATGCATACCAGTTTTCTTAGGCACAATGAAGTGAAAGACGTCACCTTTTTTTTACGAACCCCTTATTTAAATGAAAACAATAGTTTCACTGCTGTTAATTTAGGAACTGCAACCAAAAACAGGACCGTATGCATATTTTTAAAAGAAAGATAGGTTTTAGTAGTATTTTATGACGTTTTTCCAGACCACTCGCTCTTAATTATTACTGAGAGTTATAATTTCCAACCAGTCCTACTAAAATACGACATGGAGAACTAAATACATCATGGATACGCCATGGGAGTTTTTGCACGCCACATTGTTCCATAGCAATGAAGCCCCTTGAATAGGATACTGAATATTTTCAGGTGATTTAAGATAAAGTAGTTTTGAAGAAAAATTCCTAGTCCTTCTTCGTAGCTGCTAATAAATTGATAGAAGGAACCGAAACCGGTATTTCCGCTCAGGGCACACTTGACCCCTGAGCTGTAAATCTGTGGTGAAGTTCATATTGGAGGGATGGACGATAATGATTCTAAACTACATATTTATGAGTTGCAGCAAAACAAGTCTGTAAGATCAAGATAATTATGAAAATTTTCTGTTTAAAGTATTTATAAAGCTGAAAAGACACTCTGAAGTTTCAGACCGGGCTGAGTCTAAAGGAGCATTCTGTTGTGTCATGGGTTTCTGCGTTTTTTGCACCAATCAATTTTTCATCTCTGTAAATTTATGGATACGTATTTCCACATGATTTGAGAAAGATAATGTCAATAAGGGTGTCAAGTTACTGCATAACTGTCATTTTACACGAGACAACGGAAAAAAGTGACACTTTATTATTTTTTTTTTGCGTGAGGTGTTGCGTGTAGCCAAAATTTATTACATGAATTTTAATACCACAACTTGATTTTCGTACAAATTTGCTGGGGCAGAAATACTGCAAAAGTGTATATTTTCTATTTTCTGGTATTCTAGTGCTGCTGGCAAGAGAAGACCGATAGACGTTAAATTTTACACACGTCCGCCCCGTTCATCGCGCTTCAAAAACAGCTAATTCACTTAAAACAGTTCATTTATATTATGCAAACAGTTACTTCTGGTGATAGGAAGCATTTTACTTGAATTCTGGTATACGGTATTTTTTTATGAACAGTCCAATAGATATATAAAGCCACGTAATGAGGCCGGGGTTTCCCGTGTCTAAATTCAGCTTCTGGCACAAGACCGAAGGCTGAATATGTTGTTTTCGTTGAATATATACATGATTCAAGTAGGGACTATGATTATACAGGCATTTCAAATTAATTTGTGTTGGGGTTTTAGAAATAATTTTGGTAAACAGAACTTCAGAAAATGGTTGCCAAGTCTAAGGTTACAATCCGTGCGAAAAGGGGGGGGGGGGGGGGCGCTAATCGGATTTCGTTAAAAAATCGGCAAGAAAAACGGGGGCTTTTGCAGAAAGCAGACAGCAAGCCCAGACAACACAGGTATGCAGTCTGATCCTGAATCTATACTGTAAGCTTATGTCAAACTGCTGATGATTGTAGAATTAAGGTCTCTCCATGCTCTAGGCATACATGTATATGTATAGGGTATGGACCATAAGACAGAAAGTATCGGAAACGGGGAAATTTTGGAACAAGCCCCTAGCTCTTTTTTGAATATACCTCCTTGCTTCTTTAACCCTTTCCCAAACGACAAATCTTAAGACACTTCCAGAATGAAAGCATCCACAGACGACAAATTCAGAATGGATACAAATGAGCGTTAAGTCTCTGATAGGGTAGAAAACGTTGTGGGAAATGGAGAAAATGCTGGTAACCAGCATTTTCTCCTTTTCCGACAATGTTTTCAAAATTTTTCTATCACGGGGTCATGAAAACCAGGGATTGTTTGGTAAAGAGTTAATGTGCTTGGTGTAAAGCACCAATACACGCAAGGCTACCTCTGGGTTCCAAACCAGTTCACCTCTAGGTGGGTTGAAAACACAAGGTGTCTGAGAAATGTCCTGGTCAGGTCAGGTTTCAAACCTCAGGCCCCAGGATTGATAGTCCAGCAATTTACCACTGCACTACCGGTCCACCCTTAACATTTTGGTTATGTCAAGCCTTAACTCTTTACCAAACGACAAAATTTTGGGTTTTTCGAAATTGAAAGCATCTGCAGACAACCAAATATATGTGAATAAATAACTGAAATTTTCTTTTGAAATGGGGCAGAAAGCATTGCGGAAAAAGGAGAAAATGCTGGCAACCAGCATTTTTTCCTTTTCCCACAATGGCTTTCAAAAGCTTACTTTCTAAGGGTCGTTAAAGGTGGGTATTTAGAATTTTTTCATCTCACCAAATTAAAAAACATATATATCACTAAACTTTGTATGAAAAAATAATACAAATCATCAATAAGTAAAACTAATAAAATTACAAAAAAAAATTTTTTTGATGGTGTTCCCTTAAAAGGCTACGTAGCCTCTTAATGTATTTTTAGATTTCCCGCCAAAAATCAATAAAGCATTTCGGGAATGTTAAGTCACTGGCACGTGACTTGTAACGCTCAAATTCCATTGCATAACAAACATGTAGTAATTATTTTCCATAATGTCTTCTTCGGACCCTATATTTGAAACTTTGTCTGTGTATTCCTGTATATAGATGAGCGAATTGATCATCTAAAAATAGAACGTGTCTCCCGTTGGTATCAACCTGGGCCGTAGTAAATCTCTAATTTCTCGTGCTGTCGGATGGTTTTCGACTACTAGGGTTTTATGAAGGCAAATTAAAAGGCTTGGGGAGTATAAGGATGATTTTTTTGCATTTTTTAAAAATTTTCGTCCCAAGATCTGAAGGGCCACCTTTAAAAGTCAGGATCATGTCGTAAAGAGTTAAGTATAAATACTATTTATAAGGTTTCAGTGGATTGCAATTTCAAAAGTCTAAGGAGGTAAAGTTTACATGCGTAGTTGATTCATGCTCTCTAAGAAGTAGGGGCTTAACCCATTACCACACAATCCCTACTTTTGACGCCCCTGAATAAGAAGCCTTTAGAAAACATTGTGGGAATAGGAGAAAATGCTGGTAACCAGCATTTTCTCCTTTTCCCACAATGTTTTCTACCCTTCACAAAACAAATTTCAAATTCTCAGTCACTTTTATTTTCTCATCTGCAAATGCTTTCAATTTGGACTACTCTAAAATATTGTCGTTTGGTAATGGGTTAATTCTTTACCAAACGAAAAAAATTTAGACTTGTCCTAATTGAAAGCACTTGCAGACGACAATGTAAAAGTAACTAAAAAAATTGAAATTTGTTTCAGGCGGGATAGAAAACATTGTGGGAAAAGGAATAAATGCTGGATACCAGCATTTTCTCCTTTTTCCACAATGTTTTAAAAGGCTTCTTTCTCAGGGTGGTTAAAAGTCTGGATTGTGCTAAGGAGTTAATGCATCTGCAAAAAGAACCAACTAATGTCTGCCTACACAGTCTCTGCAGGCTGACCCATTTTGCTATTAGTTGATTATCTGTATAGAATGCATGTCAAAGACCATTCAACCTCATGATCCACTCATTTGACAAAATGGTAAATTATCCAGTAACTGTGTCTGCAAGCTGTTCACGCTGGTAAAATAAGTCATAAACCTGTAATTTTTGTGTTTTTCAATGTTTCTACCTTGTCCAGATTCTAAGCTTGTTCAGACACAAAATAAACCCTAAGCTCTTTACCACACAATCCAGGGTTAACACTTTTCGCTTTAATGGCATTTTCTGAAAGTGGTCATTGTACATTGTTATGCAATCATATTTGAATTATTGCCTTAAACTGTCCTGCACTATCGTTGATCTGTTTCTATCTAAGTGATGTACAGGATTCCCAGATGGTCCCTTTTCACGTGATAGGTCACATATGGCTTGCAACACGCGAAGACTGGCATTCGGAAATTTGCGTAAACTTTCGTTTCGGATCAGCTTCCGCAGTCCGCGCAGGCTGACTCAAAACAATCTTTCCGTTTTTATGTAATTTCCTGTTTTGTGCAAGTCTATTGTAGCACAAAATGTAATGCAGTCGTAAAGTGCCATCCCGGATTAGCCTGCGTGGACTGCGCAGGCTGATCCAAGACGACATTTTACGCCAATGTCCGAATGACCCATTTCGCATGTTGCAAGCCATATATAAACAGTGTAAGGGATAGGGATTTGTCCTCATTTAAAAATTGGAAAGAACAATGGCAATTGCTTGTAAAGCCTTCAAAACACGAAATGCTTTTTACACCCCTTGTAATCTGTCCATCCTTGCAGCCATCAGGGGCAGTATTTGGCATGAAAATACAAGAATGATTATTGTTTCATAAAATAAAGATGAAGTGTTTGAAAAAACTACCTAAAACCTGCCTGGAAAAAAGTAGATATACATTTGTACCTTTAATAAAAGGTTGATAACAGCACTGAAAATAAGGGGTACTATTTCATGCTTTCCGGTAGGTTATCAAGAAATATCGGTGAGATATTTTTTCGATTAAAACCAGTGAAAATACAGATTTTTATATTGTAACTCTTCAATAGAAGGTGGAAACAGTGGTTCCTGTGCTCTAGTAACCTAGGTAAAATGTGTGTGATGGAAATATGACGTAATTTACCTTTCATTTCTCGTGCTTGACGTTACATTGTAATGTGTTGCTATGCGGAGGAAGTATGCCACATGGAATAATGGAAAAGAACTCCAATGGATTTTTATGAATTTACCCCCAAAAAGAGTTAAAAGCATGAAATAAATAGAAAAGTTTGTTTTTTTGGGTGAAAGATTTCATCTCGTGATCATCATCAGTAATATTTTCACTCATGGCTATGTTACTTGCAAAAATATTACCAATGATGTTCACTTGATGAAATAAATATCGATCTTTCAATACAAAAAAATAAATATCCTCTTTCTATTCTAAGCAAATGGATAGATGGCTGGATTGAGGGATAGATAGTCTAGATCTTTGCCCTCTCACTTTTGGCCAGTGGACTTAAAATGATAACTAATTTCTTGATATGAAAATTTATCACTATGTTTATTTTAAATCATATCCATTATCCAGTGATTTTAAGCTCAACTTAAATGTTTGTCTTGTTTTTCTTTGATAGCAAGTTCATATTCCTTTTTATCATCCTCGACAAACTGCTTTTCTAAGTCCTCAGGAATTTCTACATCTTTTAAATTGTCACCAAATTCCTCTTTCGGTTCATCGCCTAAAAAGATAAATTAAGAATCTTTTTCAAACAAATATTTTAATAACTCTTTACCAAATGACAAAATTTTTGAGTGGTCCAATTTAAAAGCACTTGCAGATGACAAAGTAAATGTAACTCAAAAATTGGAATTTGTTTCCAGCAGGGTAGAAAACATTGTGTGATTAGGAGAAAATGCTGGTTACCAGCATTTTCTCCTAATCACACGACGTTTTCAAAAGGCTTCTATCTCTAGTCCAGTCAAATTGTGAGAAGACCCAAAACAAATTGCAACACAAACACTTTTTTGTTTTAAACATCCTTAGGGACACCTTTTTAACATATGTAAAGTAGGACGAAATCGGAGGATATGAAATTTGACTTTTTAAGCTTTTTTGAATTCGTATGAATTTTGCCATTTTAAACTTTATTACAGCTCATCTCGCAAGTTTTACGTGTCATTCCTACTCGATTTTTCTCTTGAAAGTAACAGTAAAACCCACTAGCAACTTGTTACAACCTGCCCACCATGATTTACATACAAGGCAGCATCCCTTCTGTCGATTTAGTTCTACACTGGAGTTGGTTTACCCCACCCACCATTACAAAGGGAGGGACCACTGTACATATATACAGTAAACTATGGTTGTGGACCGTTGAAATGGTTATTTTACTTTTCTGTTGTGAATAAATTTTTGTTTGTTGAAATACTGATTAGTGCTTAAGACCATATTGTTCTCTTTAATTGAGCAGAAACTTGTCAGTAACACTTTGTTAAGGTAGTGGTCCCGTAATACATGTACTTCTAGTGCAGCATGGCATAAAATTTCTTGACCATTGATAAAGACAGATTTATACAGATATAATACTTTTGCACATTTTTAACCGACTAGAAATTCCTTTGATGTCCGTCTTCAATCTATCTGTGGATACTTTTGTTAGTTTCCAGGAAAGGGAGGTAATTATCACATCTCTTTGTAAATGATAATTCAAGGAAGGACAAAAATGAAAAAGTGGCTCGGTGAAAGTAGTACAGTAATGCTCATTCTTTATATTAGCAAATTTTGTTGGATATAGTAGAAATAGCTCTTTTCTATTACGGGTCCACTACATTAAGTGGTATATAATTATTTGGTTTGGAAGAAGCGAGATGGTAGTTTTGCTGTCCGAATATAATATAGCCATTTGGCTGCCATTCCACATACTCGTTGCATGCTAATCATCATGAGACATTCCAACTTGCACTTGCAAATTAGCATGAAAACTAGATTAACAATAAATCATAGGCTACGTATCTGTGTAAGAAAATACCGCAAAAGACCTCTTTTAGTATTCTTCCTACAAATGGATACGTTAGCAGATACTGACTTACTCTTTACAGGTATTAAGTGCAGAGTGCAGAGTTCCACAGAGATACACACACTGTGGATATTGCATATAGAATTATCATCAAGATAATATATAGATCTTTTAATATTTAAGCATTGTATGATAAAATTTAAAAAAAAAAAATGTAGAAATATGATACTACATGATTGTCTGTCTCCTCAGTTGACTTGCAAGATGTAACTGGGATCAATTAAAATTATCAAACATGTCTGTTTCGTTGGACTTGTGAATTTTACTCTTCTTCAGAGGCCTAAAGTTAAGTGAACCCTACATGGATAATTTAACTTTTCAGGGTTTTTTCCATAATCTGCACCTGCAATTCATGGTGATAATGTCAAAGAAAAAGTTTGCCCTTATCCTGAATCGGGGCAAAATGGAATGGCACCAGCCTAGTGGCAGTTGCAAATGAACAAGAAAAGCTGAAAACTTTGTTAGTAGACAGAGCTTGTTGGTGGTTAAGGTACAACTTAACAGTTAACGGCAACAACAACAACAAATATCCTGGCATCTTTTCAAATAGGCACTGCCTTTTATTTATTGTCAGGGTATCGGGTGATTTCTGTAAAAATACCAGGCGGCAGAAGTCTTTTCTGATTGGAGCCGCCCTGCTTACACGCAACTAATGAAAGCTGTGATTACAAAATTCTCTATTGTCGGGATTTTGTCATTGCATGGTTTGTAACTTATCAATTAGTCTTTTCTATATATAAGACACGTCCGTGGCATGGGTCTACTGGTTGGCTAGAAAAAAATTTAACCTAGTGCACACCTAAGTTCAAAAGATGCAATAGAACCTAAATCATCTTCTGCCCGATGTCATTCAGTTATCATAAAAGATCTGCTGGCATTTTTATAAAGAGTACATTTTGGACAACCCTTGCTTATGGCTTTTGGACACATACACGCAAATATCATTTGCTTAACTTAGAAAGTGAGCCCCTTATCAAGTTTGATAGACACCAATCACAAAACCAGTATTGTGTTTTTTTCTTAACTTAAAATGGCAACGAATTGGATAAGAAATTGTTGCTGGATTGCAAAGTAAGATTAGAAAAAGAACATTATATGGTTGAATAACGAAACCTTAAAGTTGGAACTTTGTATGTGTTGGTTACAAGTCTAAGTTCAAGACTTACAATCATTGGTTCATATGACAGCTTTGCTTGAATACATCTATGGGAGTACTTGTGTTTAACCTTTAATTGACTTAATATGCGCCTGCAGTTGATAGCGGTATGTTACTTTTTATTAAAATGGTGTTTCAAGGTTTGCTTATTTTTAGAAAAAGCAATTGGGTAAGTATAAAAAACAAGAGCTGCAAACTGTCGCAAGATACGCCCGTCTTTCCCCAAGCTGTAAAGCTGGGGCATGCACCAGACTAAATTCAAGTATGAAAAACGACAAAGGGCAGTAACTCAAAAATTAAGCGAGCAAGAATTATGATTCCTGTGCACTGCACTCCTTCTTGATGAGATCTATCCACCCATGAAATTTCATAACCCTAGCTAGTATAGTTTTGGAGATATTCACCAGACAAAAAACAAGTATGAAAAATAACAAAGGGCAATAACTCAAAAAATAAGCAAGCAAGAGTTATGATTCCTATGCACTGCACTCCCCCTTGATGAGATCTATCCACCCATGAAATTTCATAACCCTAGCTAGTATAGTTTTGGAGATATGCTCCGGACAAAAATCAAGTATGAAAAACGACAAAGGGCAATAACTCAAAAATTAAGCAAGCAAGAGTTATGGTTCTTATGCACTGCACTCCCCCTTGATGAGATCTATCCACCCATGAAATTTCATAACCGTAGCTAGTATAGTTTTGGAGATATTCACCGGACAAAATTCAAGTATGAAAAACGACAAAGGGCAATACAAGCAAGCAAGAGTTATGATTTCTGTGCACTGCACTCCCCCTTGATAAGATCTATCCACCCATGGTATTTCATAACCCTAGGTAGTATATTGGTAAATTATCCAGTAACTGTGTCTGCAAGCTGTTCACGCTGGTAAAATAAGTCATAAACCTGTAATTTTTGTGTTTTTCAATGTTTCTACCTTGTCCAGATTCTAAGCTTGTTCAGACACAAAATAAACCCTAAGCTCTTTACCACACAATCCAGGGTTAACACTTTTCGCTTTAATGGCATTTTCTGAAAGTGGTCATTGTACATTGTTATGCAATCATATTTGAATTATTGCCTTAAACTGTCCTGCACTATCGTTGATCTGTTTCTATCTAAGTGATGTACAGGATTCCCAGATGGTCCCTTTTCACGTGATAGGTCACATATGGCTTGCAACACGCGAAGACTGGCATTCGGAAATTTGCGTAAACTTTCGTTTCGGATCAGCTTCCGCAGTCCGCGCAGGCTGACTCAAAACAATCTTTCCGTTTTTATGTAATTTCCTGTTTTGTGCAAGTCTATTGTAGCACAAAATGTAATGCAGTCGTAAAGTGCCATCCCGGATTAGCCTGCGTGGACTGCGCAGGCTGATCCAAGACGACATTTTACTTAAATCACCGGACAAAATTTAAGTATGAAAAACGACAAAGGGCAATAACTCAAAAATTAAGCAAGCAAGAGTTATGATTTCTGTGCACTGCACTCCCCCTTGATAAGATCTATCCACCCATGAAATTTCATAACCCTAGCTAGTATAGTTTTGGAGATATTCACCAGACAAAAAACAAGTATGAAAAACAACAAAGGGCAATAACTCAAAAATTAAGCAAGCAAGAGTTATGGTTCCTGTGCACTGCACTCCCCCTTGGTGAGATCTATTCACCCAAGAAATTTCATAACCCTAGCTAGTATAGTTTTGGAGATATGCTCCGGACAAAATTCAAGTAAGAAAAACGACAAAGGGCAATAACTCAAAAATTAAGCGAGTAAGAGTTATGGTTCCTCTGCACTGCACTCCCCCTTGGTGAGATCTATCCACCCAAGAAATTTCATAACCCTAGCTAGTATAGTTTTGGAGATATGCTCCGGACAAAATTCAAGTAAGAAAAACGACAAAGGGCAATAACTCAAAAATTAAGCAAGCAGGAGTTATGGTTCCTGTGCACTGCACTCCCCCTTGATGAGATCTATCCACCCATGAAATTTCATAACCCTAGGTAGAATAGTTTTGGAGATATGCTCCGGACAAAGAACTGGACGCCGCCCGCCTGCCCGCCTGCCCGCCCGCCTGGACGCCCGCCCGTCACGGGTGATCCCATAATACGTCCCGTCTTCGACGGGCGTATAAAAACTGTTGTAAATTTTGTTAATTATCATAGTTTGAATTATTACCTGCATCTTGTCAAAAACATCCTAACACAGTTTTTAACTGTATTTAAACTTAAATCACAATAATTCAAGTTTATTCCTAAGTTTTTCGTTGGAGTGTTGTTTGGCAGGACACTTCAGAGCCCAAGCTTATTACTGGTGAAACCAAACAAATACACGAATATGTGAGCCGTCACAGTGGAAGGAATGAAACAAAGCTAACTGTTGCATAAAAGGTCATTCAACAAAATATCCAAGTTTATTCATGAACAATTTTGTTGTTTCACAAAATCTATAATAAGACCCAGATTCGGCATTCACGATTCCACCACAAGACATTGTGCCAGACTTTATCAAAAGCCAGACTTTATCAAATGGCAGCCATTGAAAAGAATGTGTGTAGGGTTTTATTAAGGATTTATTATCATAAAGGGAATGATCATGCACACAGCAGTTCATTCCCCCACACAAAAAAAATGACACTGGAATTCTAATACAAAAAGTAGTGGGTGGGGTAAGTTGATATTGGCTCTTTCATTATTTTAAGTAAAAAAACACAAAGAAGAAAGAAAAATATTTCAAATAACTAGATAATTCAACACTAGAGTTATTAGAAAATCCTACATGCAATAGAAAGCTCAAAACAGTTCGAGTAATTGTAAAATTTACACATAAGTTACTATTTGTACACAAAGTTGGGGCTGGAAACAAAAGGCGTGAAAAAATCGAATTTCATATCTTCCGATTTCGTCCTACTTTTTATATATTGTTTAGGGAGGGCAACCCCTCATAAAAATCAAAGAATGGCTTGTGTTGCAATTACTTTTGGGTTAAGCCCTTTTTTTCATTATTTTGACTGGACTACTCTGGGTCGTAAAAACAAGGGATTGTTTGGTAATGGGTTAATTTGATTAAGGCTACATTATTTTCTGCATTTAGCTTTTTTGTTATGTTCTTTATGACCCTGAATATGGCTACTGAAAAACTCTGTGAGAAAAGGAGAAAATGCTGGTAACCAGCCTTTTGTCCTTGTCTCACAACTTTTCTACACTTTAATCCTTTTTCACACAATCCTTACTTTTGACGCCTCTCAGAAAGAAGCCTTTAGAAAACATTGTGATAACCAGCATTTTCTCCATTTCCCACAATGTTTTCTACCCTTCACAAAACAAAGTTCAAATTTTCAGTCACTTTTATTTTGTTGTCTGCAAATGCTTTCCATTTGGACAAACACAGAATTTTGTCATTAGGTAATGAGTAAACCCATTACCACACAATCCCTTCTTTTGACACTCCTGAGAAAGAAACCTTTAGAAAACATCGTGGGAAAAGTAGAAAATGCTGGTAACCAGCATTTTCTCCTTTTCCCACAATGTTTTCTATCTGTCCAAAATCAAATTTCAATTTTTGAGTCACATTTATTTTGTAATTTGCAAATGCTTTCAATTTGGACTAGCCCAATATTTTGTAGTTTGGTAAAGAGTTAAGAGGTAAATCTCATATCCCCCATGATGCACTGGATCAAGAAAAAAGTTTAACCCTTTCCCAAAACACATATTTTAGACTCTCTCAAAAATGTATGAAAAACAACAAAAGGCAATAACTCAAAAATTAAGCAAGCAAGAGTTATGTTTCCTGTGCACTGCACTCCCCCTTGATGAGATCTATCCACCCATGAAATTTCATAACCCTAGCTAGAGTAGTTTTGGAGATATGCTCCGAACAAAGAACTGGACGCCGCCCGCCTGCCACGGGTGATCCCATCATCTTCTTCGACGGACGTATAAAAAGTACTGGTCAAATTTGAAGGTGTCTAACATTAGGTGTCAAAATATCTGACAAGAAGTTCATTATTGGTAAAGATGAGCTTTAGCTCTCATTTTCTCCTTTTCAAACTTTATTTTCAAATGTCCTCTTTCCAGGGTCTAGAAAACCTGGGATTGTTTGGTACAGGGTAACAGGAAAATGACAGCTGCACAAGTCCCAATAGTTGAAAGGTTATAGGAGAAATGAAATCTCTTACTATACAATCATTTTTAAGTATCAAATTAAATTGAGCTGCACTATCTTTGATCTGTTTTCATTTAATTGATATACAGAAATCCCAGATTGTTCCTTTTTGCATGATAGGTATTAATCTTCTGGTTCCACTGCTGGTCTAGGGGAAATAATGGACCATTCACTCTTTACCACACAATCCCGAGTTTTCACAACTCTGAGAGAGAAGCCTTTGAAAACATTGAGAGAAATAGAGTAAACGCTGTTAGCCAGTATTTTCTCCTTTTCCCACAATGTTTCTAATCTTCCCAAAACAAATTTCAATTTTTGAGTCACTCTAATTTTATCGTCTAATGCTTTGAATTTGAAAAAGTCTAAAATTTTGTCATCTGGTAAAGAGCTCAGGGCTAACAATAAGATTAAGCCTTTCCCAAACAATCCCTGGTTTTTACAGGTCAGGAATAGAAGCCTTTTGAAAACATTGTGGGAAAAGGAGAAAATGCTGGTAACCAGCATTTTCTCCTTTTCCCACAATGTTTTCTACCCTGCTGGAAACAAATTTTAATTTTTGAGTCATGTTTATGTTGTCGTCTGCAAGTGCTTTCAATTTGGACCAGTCTACAATTTTGTCGTTTGGTAAAGAGTTAAAGTACCTATAAGAATATCAATCACGTTCATTGCTGCAATCTCGTTGACAGGCTCTCTTTTGGACTCCCACTTAAAATATTCTCGCATAATCACATAGGCATTTTTGTCTTTTACTATTTTCTTTCCTGTTTTTGTTGCACACAGCTGAAAAATAAAATAAGATTAAACAGTATTTGTATTAATCCATTACCACACAATCCCTCCTTCTGACGACCCTGAGAAAGAAGCCGTTAGAAAACATAGTGGTGAAAAAGAGAAAATGCTGATAACAAGCAAATTTTAAATCACTTTTATTTTGTTGTTGCAAATGCTTTTGATTTCGACAAGCCTAAAATATTGTCATTTGGTAATGAGTTTACTCTTTACCAAATGACAAAATTTTGGACCAGTTCAAATTAAAAGCATTTGCAGATGACATAATAATATGTATCAAAATTTGAAATTTGATTTGGAAAGGGTAGAAAACATTGCGGGAAAAGGACAAAATGCTGGTTACCAGCATTTTCTCCTTTTCCTACAATGTTTTCAAAGGCTTTCTTTTTCAGGGTCGTTAAAAGTCGAGATTATGTGGTAAAGAGTTAACCCTTTCCAAAATGACAAAATTTAGACTCTTCTAAATTTAGAGCATCTGCTGAATTGGATTGATCAGAATTTAATGCCATTTTAAGTTATCTACAGCTTAGGTCATATCACGGCGGATAATGCATCTACCCATGTGTTTCCTGATGTTCACACACCAGGACTGATACAACTTTCTTTCCAAGTTACAAACTTCTCACATGCTTCAGAGATGTGAGGCTAAAGATTGCAGGACAAGAGATGCCTAAACCAGGTATTGAACACACAACAAACAGGTCACAAATCCCACATGCTAACCACTGGGCTATCCATTATCCAAGCATGCCAGATTATACTGTAGGCAAAAAATCTGAAAAGTGCAAAATGTACAAAGGCTCTTTTAAAGGTGGGTATTTAGAATTTTTACATCTCACCAAATTAAAAAATATATATATCACTGAAATTTATATGAAAAAATAATACAAATCATCAATAAGTGAGACTCATAAAATTACACACAAAAAAATTTTTGATGGTGTTCCCTTAAAAGGCTACGTAGCCTCCTAAGGTATTTTTAGATTTCCCGCCAAAAATCAATAAAGCATTTTGGGAGTGTCAAGTCACTGGCACGTGACTTATAACGCTTAAATTCCATTACATAACAAACATGTAATAATTATTTTCCATAATGTCTTCTTTGGACCCTATATTTGAAACTCTGTCTGTGTATTCCTGTCTCTGTCTGTGTATTCCTGTATGTAAATGTGCGAATTGATCATCCAAAAATAGAATGTGTCTCCTGTTGGTGTCAACCTGGGCCGTAGTAAATCTCTAATTTCTCGTGCTGTCGGATGGTATTCGACTACTGGGGTTTTATGAAGGCAAATTAAAAGGCTTTGGGAGTATAAGGATGATTCTTTTGCATTTTTTTAAAATTTTTGTCCCAAGATCTGAAGGGCCACCTTTAAAGGGTAAAAAATATTGTGGAAAAAGTACTGGTTAAATTTGAAGGTGTCTAACATTTTGTTGTTTGATATGGAGTAAACCAAAGTTTATGATAATTTATGCAGCAAGCTGTAGGCAACATGGACTGATCAGTGATTACATAGGCAAAATATAATGTTATCATGTTAATTATGTGATAATTTTAAGAAATATGTTTATTCTTAGAACAATGAAAGCCACATAACCCACATAAAAATATCACGTTTTCATAACCTGCAGGTTTTTAAAAACACTGTTGGAAAAGAAGAAGATGCTGGTAGATATCAACTCCTTTAACACAATCCTTACTTTTGACACACCTGAGAAAGAAGCCTTTTCAAAACACTGTGGGAAAAAGGAGAAAATGCTGGTAACCAGCATTTTCTCCTTTTCCCACAGTGTTTTCTACCCTTTCCAGAACAAATTTCAGTTTTTCAGTCACCTTTATTTTGTAGTCTGCAAATGCTTTCAATTTGAAGCAGTTTAAATTTTCTTGTGTAGTAAAGAGTTAAAAGCCATTACTCATGACCAACCAACAAAACTTTAGGCTTGTTCAAATGGCAAGCATTTGCAGAGAACAAAATAAAAGTTACTAAAATTTACAATTTGTTTCTTGAAGAGAAGAAAATATTGTGGGAAAAGGAGAAAATGCTGGTTACCAGCATTTTATCCTTTTCCCACAATGTTTTCTAAAGGCTTCTTTCTCAGAGTTGTTAAAAGTAGGGATTGTGTGGTATTCGGTTAACAGCACCATTAGAGCCATATTCAAGAATTTGTACGATGGGGTGAGATTTCCAGTAGACTTTCACCCTAGAATTTTTACTTGTTACTTGGAAGATATTTTAAAAATATGAAATAAAAAATATTCTTAGAAATAGCCAAAAAATTTGAAAATAAGCTGTTCTCTGTGAAAAAACAGCTTCTTTATTTGCAAAAACTATCCATCCCATCCGAGTCAAAAACCGTTTTCAAAAACTATCCATCCAGGTCAGCCTGCGCATTCTGCGCAAGTTGACCTTGACTGATTCCTTTCACAATTTGTCAATTTTCTTGAGACCATTAACCCATTACCAAACAATCCCGGCTTTTAACGACCCTGAGAAAATGGCCCTTTAAAAATTTTGTGAGAAAAGGAGAAAATGCTTGAAACCAGCATTTTTTTCCTTTTCCCACAATGTTTTCTACCCTGATGGAAACACATTTCAATCTTTGACTAGCGTTTATTTTGTCTTCTGCAAATGCTTTCAATTTGGGCCAGTCTAAAATTTTCTTGTGTGGTAAAGAGTCAAACCAACTGATTCAGTAGAATTTGCTATTATGGAACCATAAGCATGTGATGGCTTAATTTGTTAATGCATAGCAGATATGGATAAATCCCCCCTTTTGCCAGAGAGTGACTCCAATATCTCAAACAAAGGGAGAAATAGATCTTTATAATAGAACTCCAAATCTATCTTACCTGTAAAATTGCCTCACACAACATCTTTCTAATTTCCGGTTCAGGTTCACGTTGTTTATCCGGCGGAAGATACTGCAGGTCATCAGGAAGTCTCTCCATATCATCGTCTTCGAATTCTTCTGGGCCTGCTAGTGGCAACAGTAACCTTGGCAACAAGTCCACCTCATCACTAAGCAACCACTCATGGAACTCTAGATGACATAGTCAGGGAGAAATAAAAAATATTTGACTTTTCACTCTTTAAAACACTTTCTAGATGACCTTGGCCAAAATTTGGCTACTGGTCAATTTTCTGTACATCCAAGGTCAAAACTACTAGTTATTAACAAGCAAGCGGCTATTACATCTATGAACTCTATGGAGCGGCTCAGCCATAACTGCGATGGCTTGATTGGTATGATGGATTATACACAGGGCTGCAGATGGAGGGGGGGGGGGGGGGGGTGGTATTATAATTTCAAAATTGAAATTGAATATATTAACCCTTTCCCAAATGACAAATTTTAGACTGTCCAAAACTCAAAGTGTTTGCAGATGATGACCATTTTAAATTTGATGAGAATGGCAAAAAGTTTTCCGATAGGCAAGAGAACAGAAAAGTAGAAATTGCTTGTATTTGTTCGTTACGAGCAATTTCTTCTTTTCCTGCATTGTTTTTTAAAGACTTGCACTGCAGACACATAAAAGCCAGGGCTTGTTAGGGAAAGAGTTAATTATTCTCCACTAAACCCTATGTGTGTGGGTACTCAATAGAATCGTCTCACTGATACGATTCTAGTGAATACTCACATCAAAGGGTTTCAATGAGAAATAATTGATTTAGAATATCATCACTTCCTCTTCATCTGGAGCCCTGATCATTGACATGCATTTACTCTTTACCAAACGACAAAATTTTAGGTTTGTCCAAATTGAAAGCATTCGGAGAAGACAAAATAAAAGGGACTGAAAATTTGAAATTTGTTCTGTGAAGGGTAGAAAACATTGTGGGAAAAGGAGAAGATGCTGGTTACCATTATTTTCTCCTTTTCCCACAACGTTTTCAGAAGGCTTCTTTCTCATGGTCTTCCCACAATGTTTTCTAAAGGCTTTTTTCTCAGGGTCGTCAAAAGTAGGGATTGTGTGGTAATGGGTTAACTCTTTACCACACAATCCCGACTTTTAACGAGCCTGAGAAAGAAAGCCTTAGAAAACACTGTGGGAAAAGGAGAAAATACTGGTTACCAGCATTTTCTCCATGTTCTACAATGTTTTCTACCCTGTCGAAATCAAATTCCAATTTTTGATTCATATTTATGTTGTCATCTGCAAATGCTTTCAATTTGGACTGGTCCAATTTATTTTCATTTGGTAAAGAGTGAAACCCACTTTTGCCCGAGCATGACTCGTATGTTATGGGCATAGCCTGAAATACAAAGAGTCTGACACAAGGCCACCAGATGAAATACCTTAGCTCTCCTTTGGATAGATTCCTAGGCTTTTTTACACACTTGATGTAAAGCACTAATACATACGGAAAGCTTTAACTCATTACCACACAGCAACATTTTAAACCTGTCCAAATCGAAAGCATTTGCAGATGACAAAATAAAAGTGACTGAACATTTCTAATTTGTTTTGTAAAGAGTAGAAAACATTGTAGTAAAAGAAGAAAATGCTGGTTACCAATGTTTTCTAAAGGCTTCTTTCTCAGAGGTGTCATAATAAGGGATGTTATGGGTTAATCCTTTATCGAATGACAAAATTTCAGACTGGTCCAAATTGAAACTCAAAGCACTAGAAGATTACAAAATAAAGGTTACTCAAAACATTAAAGTTGTTTCCAGAAGGGTAGAAAACATTGTGGGAAAAGGAGAAAATGCTAGTTACCAGCATTTTCTCCTTTTCCCACAATGTTTTCAAAAGGTTTCTATCTCGGGTCGTGAAAACCAGGGATTGCTTGGTAAAAGATTAAGTTTCTAAGCAGTTCAGGCTGTTCAGCTCTTGTTTTATTCATGGAAGCCTGGACCTCTAGACTGGGAGTCAAACTTTTGACCATTCGGCAAACTCTTCATCTTTTTTGGATGGGCTATCATCCTATGGAAATCTTCCTGAAAGTTCTTGTTGAAGACTTTATTGAGTAAGTTGTTTATAAGATTTTTACTTGTTTACTAAAGTCATGCATGTCCAAAACAAAGAAACAATTAGAAAAACAATAGTTTAGAAAAGGCTTTTTGATGCAAACAGAAATGATATTACCTGAATCAAAACAGCAGTTCTTCAAAGTCCCTACAATGCCAGTTCTTCTAACCTTAGATGCTCTAAACTCTGTGAAGGGCAATAACCTCTGTATAATACACAAGTCTTTATCCATTATTTGTTTTCTTATCTCCCTTTCTTGTGAAAGATTAGACAAAATGGCAGCTAAATAGTGCAAATCAGCCTTGTCATTGTATGCAAGGTTAGTTAGAACTATAACTACTCTATCAATGGATACTTCACTTGATTGTAAAATCTTCCTTGCAACTATTTTTGCCCCTTTTTCATGTCTAGTCAGGTTGGAGACGAGCTTACACACCAAGTCGGCCATTGTAAAAGATTGATCCAAGATATTCTTCATCCAAGACACACACATATTTTCAAAGTTCTTTAGTGTTAACATTTTCAGGGCTGCTTCTTCATCTACAGCAAGATTGATCAAGGATTTAAACACCATCTCTTTAATATCTTCCCTGTTATCCTCTGTAAGTGAAAGAAGTCCTGCTACCAATTGATCGCTGTCCATCAGAAAGGTCTTTCCATCATTTGTGCCTGTAAGTCCCAAGGCGTTCTCAACAGCTGCTGTCTTTAGCTCCTCCTTAGCTTTTGGATCTAGAAACTTGGCAAAATCTGACTGTACTGACTCCATATCTCTGTTGAGTGACCAACTGTCAACCCTGAAATAGTAAAACATATATATATTCATTTAGCACCAAATCCTTAACTAAACAGTCCAGACTATTTATGGGAAGCAAGTCAAGCTGCTTAATCCTTTATCAAACAATCCCTGGCTTTCAAGACTCTTGGAGGGAAGGCTTTTGAAAACATGGAAAAAGGAGAAAATGCTGGTGACCAGCATTTTCTCCTTTACCCTCCATGTTTTCTACCCTACAGAAGACAGAAATAATCATTTGAGCTATCATTTGAGCTACTGTGTATTTCACCTGTTACTTCAAATGCTGATGTCACATGGTCCACAAATCAAGAAATCAGGGCAAACAACCTAGACACCAGGGCTTAGCTAAGAAAAGGCACCTTTTGCATTAGGTTTAGCGAAGTTATAGAGTGTGATAATGGAAATAGAGGCTGGTTTCTTTAGAAGTCAGTTGAAAAACGCAGTCTTACAACTGAATTACTCTTGCATTTGACAAAGTAATACATTAAACTCTTATTCCTGAAAGATGTCCAAAAATCATAGATCTGCTAATACAATTCATCAGTTATATGGACAGAAATAAGTTTTTTTTTTCTTTCAAAGTTCAAACCTCCCTTACACAGATTCTTCATTGTTTAGACCGCAATATGTTCCTCATTAATTTAACTAGAATCGCAAGCTTTGAAATTACCAAGTGATATGTATTTAGCAGTGTAAAATGATTTCCCCCAAGTTTGACCGGCCATTGCATGGTCTATACAAAAACCAAATAAGTAACCATTTTTTCCCCAGTTTGAGACAAAACCCCGAGGAGAAGAATAAAACGAATAAAATGAATAAAAATATAATCTATGCATTCGCTTCTAAATACTATTCTGTAAGAGTAATAGAAAAAGATATTAAGTTGACTTACAAATTGAACATGTATAATCCTTATAAACAAAGGCGGTTACAAAAGTCTGAGCAATTATGACTTGTTCTTGTAAATTTACATGCAGGATAGTACTGGACGCCTGTAGCTTGGCATACTGATATCAAAGAAATACTGCATAAACCCTTGCTACACTTTAAGAAAAGATTTTTTTGACTCTTACCGGTAAGTCTTATGAATAGGGAAATCCCCCATATAGCAAGGTAACTCTACAGACTTTAGATGTATTCGACCTTTAAAAAAGAATACTGTTAAATGCTTTTGTTAAGTCACTTCTAGAACAATCTTAAGTATCATGTGATGTCCATAAATATATTTTAAAAATGAAAAAAATAATAGTAATACGTAATCCGAAAATACACTTCCTGGGAATCTCATGATGTCAGCGAATGGCTCCTCGATGAATCAAAATTTTCAAAAAAATTGTGAAACATGACCGACATCTTGGGTTTAAAGTTATCTACTGAGGTATCGCCGAATGTCGCTGGTACATTTTTGTGTTGGCTAGCGCTAGGCTAAAGGAAATTATGATCAATGTTTGTTTCGTGGGTGATTTTGGGAGGGAAAGGCTGTCTTGTGCTGGTTCTGGCAATTGAGACGTGCATTCCTTGTGTTTATATTATATAGGGGAGATTTTTTTTTCATATTTGATCTTTTATTTTGGTTATAGAATGTCAAATTCCGGTGTTTACAACATACTGTGCAAAAAAAAAAATCAAAGGACTGAAGGTCCTGAAAGTCGCACTAATGGTGAAACCTTGATATTTTGGGACTGATAGGTGGTCATCACCCTTTTACAGGACAATCTTGCTTTTACGTAATTCAAACAGCTTTGGAAAACAGAGCTGAAAGAAAGAAAAACTCATTTTTTTTTACTCAAGGTTTTCTTCCAATTAGACTCAAATTTAATGGTTTACCGTAAGTCAAATTTGATTAGTTTTCAGCAATTCTTCAATTTTGACTAGTCTGCAATTTAGTTGAGCAAATGCAGTTACTTGTAATAGGCAGCTTCCCACCAAGTTAGATCTTTTCATTTTTCTTTTTCTTTAATATATCCATGTTGGCATATAGCCTGACATAATATACCCAAAACAATATTAAATGTATGTCATTGGTCACCTCTATTACTTGGAACTTACTGAAACAGTGCCACTGCATACCGATGCTAGCACTTGACAATTTTTGAAAAGGGACACATAAGGGACATCTCTGTGAAATCATTTCAAAATCTGACCAACCATTTCAGTGAAGAAGAATTTTCAAGAATTTCTTCATGTCCGAATAGTGCAAGTGGACCCCATTTACCAGAGCCATGCTTCTTGATGGATCAGAATTTCGAAAACATTTTTGAAAATGGTCACCCAAGGAAGATTGCTTTGAAATTATTTTAAAATCTGATCATGGGTTTCAGAGAAGGTGAATTTTCAAGAAATTCTTCATTTCCATATTGTAGCCCCAATTCACCTGAGCCATGTTACTTGGCAAATCAAAATTTCGCGAACAAGTTTTTAAAAGGGTCACCCAAGGAACATCTCTGTGAACTTTTTTCAATATCTGATCAGCCGTTTCAGAGAAGTAAGAATATTCAAGAATTTCTGCATGTCCATATAAGTACAAGTAGCCCCCATTCACCAGAGCCATGTTTCTTGATGGATTGAAATTTCGCAAACAATTTTTGAAAAGGGTCACCCATAGAACATCCCTGAGAAATTATTTCAAAATCTGACCAGTGGTTTCTGAGAAGAAGAATTTTTTAGAATTTCTTCATTCCTGTATAGTGCAAATAGCCCCCATTCACCAGAGTCATGTTTCTTGACTGATTAAAATGTCACGAAAAAGTTTTGGGAAGGGTCACTTAAGGTAGTGGACCCGTAATAAGCATAGTGCAGCATGGCATAATTTCTGGACAGTTGATAAGACATATTTTGTACAGATATGATACTGTTGCACATTTTTGACCGAACAGAAATTCCTTCGGGGTCCGTCTTGAAATTATTTGTTGATAATTTTGTTAGTTTCCAGAAAAGGGAGGTAATTATCATATCCATTTGTAATGAAATTATAGTAGTTATAGATTTATAAATGATAATTCTAGGAAGGACAAAAAAGAAAAAGTGGCTCGGTGAAAGTAGTACAATAGTGCTCAATTTTAATCTTAGCAAATTTTCTAGGGTAATATTATAGTGGAAATAGGTTTGTTCTATTACGGGTCCACTACGTTAAGGAACAACTCTGTGAAATTATTTTAAAATCTGGCCAGAGAAGAAGATTTTTAAAGAATTTCTTAGAAAACTGTTTGGTTGCCATGGCAACCAAAACTTTTGACGTAATCAAATTCTGTGAACAATTTTCATAGAGGACCTCCCAAGGAACATTCCAGCCAAGTTTGGTCCATATTGGCCCAGCGGTTTTGGAGGAGTTGATGTTTAAAGAATTGTTGATGACGCATGACGGATGACAGACACCAGGTGATCCTAAAAGCTTCCCTTGAGCATGTTGTGCTCAGGTTAGCTGAAAAAACAGTCCTAAGGTTTTTCATCTCAACCAAACTGACTCTCAAACTATAAAAAATATTTGCAAAGTAATTAATAACTATGCAATCTACAACAGGTTAAAGACCATTGTGAATAATTAGTTTAACTCATTACCAGACCAGCCCAATTTTAGGCTTGTCCAAATTGAAAGCATTTGCAGACGACAAAATAAAAGTGACAGAAAATTTGAAATTTGTTTTGTGAAGGTTAGAAAAAATTGTGGGAAAAGGAGAAAATGCATTTTTTTCCCTTTTCCCACAATGTGTTCTAAAGGCTTCTTTCTCAGGGTAGTCGAAATTAGGGATTGTGTGGTAATGGGTTAATCACCACATTAAATTTGTTACACTCTTTTTGAGTGCTGAAATTGTATCTTTGCTATCCAAACAATGTAATTAATGTATCACATTTCTGTTAAATCATTTCTTTAAATGTGCTGATGCTTATGTTTTTTTTTTTTTTCATATATAAAACATATTTTTATAATGATGGATAAATATTTTTAAAGTATCCAATATGCTTTTTTTTTTTTCATTAATAGTAACTTTATCTTCCTTAAAAAAATAAAAGAAAGAAAAACGTGATTTTATCACTAAGCATTTGATTCACTTCGCTATGTTTATTGTTAAATAAGTTTCATCATTGGTTTTAATCATGTAAGGCAAATTTAAAATAAAGCAAGAGTTATAAATCGTCTTGATGACGAATACGTAATTTCTATTAATTTTTACATAAATTGAAGTTAGAAATACTATAAAAATCATGTGTTCATTTTGACTACACATTGGGTACGTTTTGACTCCACTTGGGTAGGTTTAGACTTCATTTGGGTAAGTTTTGACTCCATTCGGGTACGTTTTGACTTGGGTACGTTTTGGTTTGAGTACGTTTTGACTGTAAACCCCCTCAACAGTGCAACTGTCAATGTACGGTCGTAATTGCTGTACTTTACCTTGCGTTTCATATTTCATGTTGTATTTACTGTATACGGAGGGGATGAAATATCCTTGTCGCCACTCTTTTGGGGTCCGAACAAATGCAGTAATCAACATTTTAACTTTACTGGTGTTAATTGTTATACATGTGCGTTTGTTTTCTATCCCGTCCGCCATTTGCATTTTCTTAATCAAAGTACAATTTTGTACTTCAAACTTAAGCTGATCAAAGACCTAAAATACTAGATTTGATAGCAAAAGTTCATGTCTGATTTCCATAAAATCGTGTATGTAAGCGTTTCGCATGCAGTTTTATGTGTTACAAAAGTTTTTTGATGTGTAATGGAATAGTTTTTGGGTGTTTTGGGGTATTCGAGTGGTTTGGGGTGTTTCATCCGAGACGTGCATTACAAACTAGGTCAAAGCTGCGGAACGAAACAAATTTTCAAATTTAGAGCGAGTTTTACGATATTTAACCCTGAATTCATGGTTTGCATGGTTTAAAAGAGTTGATTTCAAATGACATCACTCGAGTCCGAAATTCCACCCTTATAAGCGAAGCTCTACCGGTCTCGATAATACATGAATATTTACAGTAAGGTGCTCTCGATAAGCCATATTAATCCGCGATCCCTTTTAAACTCACATTAAGCATTGATGGGGGATATCTTAGCTGAATTGTGTTTTCTTCACCCATCTAAACAAAGATAGATGTTAAATTTTCACATGATATACAAAATAACCATATTTTTTTAAATTTAAAATTTGAGTCACGTTCTCCTTTTTCTAGCGTAGGTATATGAGTTATATGAGTTACCGGGTCCAGTCCCATCATAAAGAACAAATTCCAGACATACCAAAGAAAAAGTAGTTCTACAGCGATTGGGTTAAAAGCAGAGTAACTGCACCTCGTTTATAAAGTATATACGACGTTTCTGATCCAATTTTTTGCATGATTCTTCAACCCACTATAGACACCCCCCAACCCACCCTGAGCTCATCGCAAAAAGTCGAACGTTTTGACAAACGTGCGACTTAAAAACGTATTTTGTTCAATATTCTGGACAGGAAAAATGAATGGATGTCGAAACAAACAACCATTTTAGCAAATTCCTTTTTTTTTTTTTTTTTTGGGGGGGGGAGGGTGGCAGGTGGTCGAAATTACCAAAACAGGGGTCGAAAAGACCAATAAGTGTCGAACTGACTGGGTGTCGAAATGACTAGGTGTCGAAACGACTGGATACTGTATTTCATCCATTTATTGAAATCGTCCCAACAAACAGACAAAATAATAATGGGTTATCAAATTCCAAACTGATCGAAGGCTTTTAATTTAGATAAGTGAGTATGTATACCATATAAAGATTTTGTTCCAAGTCAACACTGTTTGTCCGAAATACGGTTGCAACGGTTTCTAGTGTGGTTTATAGTCATGTCCTTTTCCTATTAAATTTCAACGGCTTAGAGTCAGACGTTAAAATTTACTGAACCAAAAAATAATAATCGCTTTTATACATGTTCCTAAACTATGTAAATGAAATATTATGTATAGAAAACAACGCTTTATAATAAGTAAATATTTCTAGTACCCGTTAACACATGGACCCGTCTCTTCTGCACCTTAAAAGCGGAGTTACACCAAATGATATTTTAGAAAAGTGTTGATAAAACTAATATGTCAGGGGCCTAAATAAAGAGGAACCTCAAAATTAATCTAGATCTATATACGATTTATTATGTTTTCAAACATGTTTTCTTCTGCCCAGTGATATGGTGCCCACAAGCACATCGCTGTTTAAAAGGGAACAATACAATTCCCCGACTTGGCAATTACCCGACTCAAGTTTTCGAGACATTTCCCCGACAGATTTGGAGACAATTCCCCGACGGTTTACAGTCAAAACGTCCCACAGTTAAAACGTCCCACAGTCAAAACGTCCCACTTTTGGTTAAAATGTCCACCTGATTTGGTTAAAACGTCCCACTATTCCAAAAAATTGGTCAAAACGTCCCACTTCGAATTATTTAGTTCTTATCAGCGACTGATAAAAGTGTAAGTGGTTGATAAATTTGATATTTCTTTTGTATTGATGATAACAATAGAATTGTTTCTTCACAGATTTTGTTGATGTTAATTGCAAGTGTGATAAATCGGGTATAGGTGAAAAAGAAAACAGGTTAATTGGCCGGCATACTAATAAACAGCACAGAACAAGCATTTTAAATACTTTCCAGTCGTACATAGTCATGCCAAATAAAAACGAATTAATGGTCCCGAATCAACGTTTTTTGACATTGTTCCTTTGTGCAGATAAAGCGGAATCTCGAACATTTATAAATTGCTATTGGAATATATTTCTGTGCGTTGTGTGCTCTGCAGTGCTCTTGTAATCGAGTGTTTATGCAATATTAGTACATTATATTATTCCTTAGAGTAGGAAATTTAAGATAAATTTTATTCACTAAGTATGCACATACATTTTGCATCACACAGATTCATGTTAACATATTAATAGGTAATAACAGATAATCATGTACTGACCCTTAGCCTCATGATCCTTAGATTTAATAAATAGGAAAGAGAATGCTTTTGAAAACAGCGTTGGACAATGAGAAAACACAGGTAACAGCCTTTGCTTCTTTTTCCCGCATTAATTCTACAATGTCAAAGACAACAAAAACCTGTCATTTGAGCAAATGCAGTACATTGTAATTTGTTCGTGTATGTTGGCATACTCGTAAAATACTTTCACTCCAGTCCAAAACTTCATCCTTTTGTAAAGAGGTACACGTAATTTTCAAATGCTATATCAGGAGAGAAAGAAAAAAAAAAGAAAATGTGAAAGATGGAAAGAAAGCAAGGAAAATTCAAGTTTTTAGTGACAGTAATATACGTATACGACATTCTTGCAATTGGCATTAGTTAGATTTGCTGCAGTATTGATCGAAGGGTCAATTAACTTTTTCAGAAGCTATATCACTATTAAGTGTGACAAATTTGGTTTTTAACACCTAACCCTTTACACCCTGGGTTCCAGTTCAATCGGGGTTCAATCAACCCCCATCCCTTTTATCTTCAGACATTTTTTTTTTTTCAAAAACATGACACATATTTTTTGAAAATTTAATAGCAGAATATAAAAGAGTAAAATTATCAACCACACTGAAGAATTGGAGTCGACCATTGCGTGGGAATTAGGAAAAGCGGCTAATACACGATTTCCCGTTCCTGTTAAAATTTCTGAGACCGCAATCACTATAACGGCAAAGCTGTAATAAACTTACTGTTTGCAGCTACTTTTTATTGAATGTCCGATTTACTCATTTAGTATGTAAATGGTCAACTATTGTTCCTATAAATGGGCAAATCATTGCAAACAGCGATTGCTCTTTTCCTTCTTTGCTCCCAACAGAAAAAAATACTTTGTCGAGAAACAATACTGGAAAAGAATAAAATGCTGATTACTGGCATTAAATTGTCTTTTTCTTACGATGTTATGAAAATGTTTCATTCTCTTGGTAGATAAGATATCGGATCGTTTGGATAAGGGTTAAATGAAAACTTAACACAAAAAAATATATCAGTTATCTCAAAACACTTCAGATAGCGAGGCGTTTGAGCGTGTCGAATAAACATTCGTGCATGGAGACAATATGGGCCTTAACCCTTAGCCCACGTATATAAAAATGTTGATTCTATTTAACCTACATTAAACAATAATGATTCCAATTGGCTAAAAATCGTAAAAAAAGGGATCCATGGACATGAGTGTAGTCTAGTATTGAAGTACACAGCTACGGTATTGAATATTGATTTAAGTCATATTAATTAAGTTGAATGTCATGAAATTTGTCGAAAATTATTTTTTTGCCCTTTAAAACTATAGGTTCGGCAGGATATGGGTTAATATGCAAAGCCCTGTAACAATAAATTTATGACATCATAATGTTACACATCAACTGTGAAAGTTTTCTGAAATAATCAACCAAGATTAAAGTAATCATTTCTTATATGATATACTGGGGCATATTAGTGGGACGTTTTAGGGGGACGTTTTAACCAATTTGGAATGGAATAGGGGACGTTTTAACCAAAAGTGGGACGTTTTGACTGTGGGACGTTTTGGCTGTGGGACGTTTTAACCGGATCGACACTTTTTGTTCGATGTCAAACTATAAATATCATGATAATAAATGACTGATGACGAATTTTATGGAAAATGATCTTTTATGATTGATCGAGGTGTTTGTATCTGTGACTGACATGAACATTTGGCAACCGTGAGATTGAAATCAATTGTATATAATTTTCTATAAATTCAGCTCCGTTTGAAGGAACAGTTTTGTTGCTAAATTTCAAACAATATCGAAATACAAGTACTACTTTTTTTTTTTCAAAATGGTTCACTCAGGTCAGGGGTCCTATATACAATACACGTTCTCTGCTCCCATACACGTTCCCCCTCGCCCTCTCCGTCTCTCTCTCTCTCTCCCTCGATCTCTCTCTCTCTCTCTCTCTCTTTCTCTCCACAATGTATTTCTATAACGTAAGGAACACATATAACTAAATTACAAATCATCAAAGGAATTTAAAGAATTATCATCAAATAATCTCGAAAAAAAAATTTTTCTTAATAACTGTCACGCTTGCTAAAAGTTTCTTTTTTTCAAGTCCCCCTGTATTTATAACAATCTTGGGTCATTGTGAATTCACTCGAGGGAATAAGTACCGACAATGTATATAGAAATCTTCTTCACAAGGTACAAAAAATCCGATCACAGTATGAATAATACACAGATCTATATGTCTTATATCACAAGGTTTTTTTTTTAATCATAGTTGTCGATAAAAAGTTTATTTAGCATGAGAGAAAAGTGGGGAACTGTCTTCAAATCTGTCGGGGGAACTGCCTCGAAAACTTGTGTCGGGGAACTGTGTTGTCGGGAAACTGTCTTGATACCGTTTAAAATCTAGGAGTTCTCTAAGGATCGATGTTGACGTATATGTCACTTTGCGATCCCTATTGTGAAGCGGTACAAGTTCATTCTTCAGTATTAAGACAGTTCCCCAACAAGACAGTTCCCCGACACTCTTGTTTCAAAACAAATGAACTTTTATTCTGTAGAATTTACACATTTATAATTGATAAGGATAAGGAATTAGAACTGATGTTGTGATCGAATTATCTGTACCCTGTTGGAAGTTACTGTCTCATGGGTGAATTCACGACGAATCACGACTGTCATGAACATGAGGGAATTTTGAGAAGACTTTTAGCTAGCATCAAAGTTGATAAAAGAATAATTTGTATTTTAGTTATGTGCATTCCCCTGTTTCATCGAAATACAGTAGAGATCGAGGGGGAGGGGGGAAGGGATTACTGAGTGAAATACCTTTTCTGTTTATCCTGTAAACTTTCGGACAATCTTATATACATGTATATTGTTGATCTCTATATTCATCACATTACCTCCGTTGTTTTCAGTGTAATATACCCTTTACGAATTTTCTTATCTTATATACACAGTGTTTTCTAGCTTATCGGAAAACTTTCTGCCATTCTCATCAAATTCAAAAATGTCATCTGCAAACACTTTGAGTTTGGGACAGTCTAAAATGTGTCATTTCGGAAAGAGTTAATAAGGCAGGTATTAACTTATTCCTCAAGTTATTATTGTGAACATCTTCGCAAGCCAAGGCTGACGATTCACTACGCTACTCTATCCTTGGCGGATCGAGCTTGATTTTTACATTCACCCAATATGCTTTTTCATTGGAATGGATGCAGCCAGCTCTAGCTGCAACGAATGAAATCACTCGTAGCATTTCATCTTTGATAAAAATAGAACAAGGTCTCTACCTTTCGAATAGTAGGTAAACAAGGAAACCCACGTGGATGTTGCTTATCGCTTCATGTGTATTCTTAAGCGGTTTGTAAAACCATATTTCATTTGCTTTTCGAAATATGATGTAAAGGGGGGTAATAACCAGCATCCAATAGAGGGTGCATCGCAGGAATCTCGAAATCGGGCTCAATACCAAGGTAAGATCCATGTAGTGATCGTAAACTTGGGTCGCGAAGATGTATTGAGCACTACAAAACCTCATTTACCTTTCAAACATATTACATTTATATCTCTCTGCATTATGTTTACATAAAAATCCCGATAAAGTGCTACTACTGATATCAAACTTTATAAATTCGCTGAGTCTGAGGTATTAAAATGCATCTTACATATGTCAACGCCCCTTTTTTAATATTAACCAAGTCTTAACCCTTTACCCCATAAGGCATTTCTATGGTATCTCTAATTGACCCTAATTTACAGCAAGGATGAAGCTGTTTCCTACTTGTATATGACACCTTTTTGATAGTGCAGAAAACATTGTGGCAAAAGGTGAAAATGCTCGTCACGAGCAATTTCAGCTTTTGCCACAATGTTTTCCAAAGACCTTTACAAGCAATGCGTAGAAATGAGTATCTATGGAGTAAAGGGTTAAACATTTCACCTTGGGTAATTTTTATTGTGTTTTTCGGCATAGCTGAATGATCTCGCAATTGACCTGACTATTGACTTGGTGGAAATGATTGTTACTCATTTTGTGATTGGCCAAATATATGTAAACTACGCAAAAATGTTAAAGTCACAGTAGAAATTTACCAACATGGGATAAAGGTGTTCATGACTAAAAATCATGTAATGATTACAATAACCTATATGAAGTTGTACTTTATCGCTATGCAGATGCTAAAATCTAGCAAAACATCCATATTTAAAGCATAACGATCAACTAATAGCAATGAGTATCCGCTAGTTTTCTATTTTGTTAGGTGTAAAAGACACGTAAAATCGAATACGAATCGCGACGACAGGCTGCCGGTGTCTTACACGAGAACGGGTTGTAAAACAGTCTATTAAGTTTCTTGTCACGATGGGAAAAAGCATCCTCGGATACCCCGGGCTCTCCCTATTTGCTACGCTACATCGACCCCTGGGACAATTAGTTGAATTTCCTTCGCTTTACCGCTGGCCGAATGCTGGCTTTTCATTGGTTCCATCATCATTTTGTGATGCAATCTCCGAGCAGAGTTGTCGTTCGTTACCTCACATACATCTCTGCGATGGGCTAAATGACAAGAATCTTGTCAAACCGAGGAAAAGATGTTTTGTTACTGTTTCACTGTTTCATATGTAAAATTGTAATTTAGACAAAGGAAATATGATTCTGGGTACATTATAGGTGCGTTCAAACTGATGAATTTGCCTGTATTAAATGGAACTATTTTTCTTTTAGCCTCTTCACTTTTAAGAATCTTACGCAGATTGTAACAAAAATAGATGCGCCCATCAATGATGACAACTGATTTGACACACCGCTGGATCTAAGTTTGTACGATTAAAAATCAAGTTATCGTCCTATAAAGATATTTAGGCTTTTCAGAAAGTCCCTCTTGTGTTCATTAACTATCGTTTAAGTCTGATTGGTCCCATGCTGTTTAAACAGCACACGAAACAATCGGTATTGGTCTTTCTTTCACCGGCGTTTGTGTAGCTATTTTGAGTTATGGTCATGTGACAAAAATATGACGTAATGACGGTCTACTTTCTGAGCCCACTACAGAGGTAAATGTAATGATCCGGAGTGCAAGAGAGTGTTTGTGATGGGCGAGTGTACTGTACGCTATGACGTTTCGTATCGATTTTCGGCGGCTCGCTTTACCGCTGGCCGAATGCTGGCTTTTCATAGGTTCTATCATCATTTTGTGATGGGCGAGTGGACTGTACGGTATGACGTTTCGTATCGATTTTCGGCGGCTGATTCAAAGTTTTATTAGTCAATTGTCCCCAAGGCCGTCGGAAGCGGTCCGGCCGGTCCTGCCATGGCCGGACCAAATTTTCGGCCGAAAATGAAAAATGGCCAGATCAATTTTCGAAAAAAAATGCGCAATATAAACCTCAAAAAATACGCCAGAATGCACCAGAGAGCGTCTTATTTTCAAAAATTTTCCGGGGAGCATGCCCCCGAACTCCCCTAGCATAGCTTAACCGATTACCAAACGACAATATTTAGACTGGTCCAATTTGTAAGCATTTGCAGACAAAAAAATAAAAGTGACTGAAAATTTGAAATTTGTTTTGTGAAGGGTAGAAAACATTGTGGGGAAGGCGAAAATGTGGTTACCAGCATTTTCTCCTCTTCCCACAATGTTTTCTATAGGCTTCTTTCTCAGGGGCGTCAAAAGTAGGGATTGTATGGTAATGGGTTAAATGCGTAATATTTTTCCGGGGGAACATATCCCCGGAACCCCCTAGCATGGCTTCGCGACTTCGTCGCTCGCCATACTGGCCGGACCAAATGAAATTTCCTTCCGACGGGCCTGGTCCCAGGGTCGATGTAGCGTAGCAAATAGGGAGACCCTGGGGTATCCGAGGATGGGGAAAAAGATGTTATGTCTTGAATTTTGGTGATCTAATTTGCAACGCGAATAATTATGCTTACCGTTTTCATTGCATTGTAAGCGGAGAAACCGTAATTATACTAAATTACTCCTAGTAAGAGTAGGTGGGTGTGGTCAAGCACTGACATGGGCTGTAAAAACCTGCCTTCTGATGACGATAAATCGTCGATGTTTGAAAAGTGCTTTATTTTTGTACAAAGAAAAAAGCAAATCTACTTTGTTTTCTTTTTAAAGATTTCATCTAATGGTCCAAACAGAACTTTATTTAAACAGGATTCATGAATAAACACAAAACAAACGATATTCCGAAACATTGCAGAATGTTGACGCCGGAGTAATAATAATTTATTTCCACCCTTTCGATGGGTTAAAAGGCCATGCACCTGCTTAGGACTTGGTGATATCTTAACCCTGAGACCGCCAAATAAACTCATGAAACATTTTCAGTTTAGAAACAAGACCGATAAGAGTTGCAGTTTCATTGTTACTCTTGTCCATATCTTTCAGAAAACCGGGTAGTGAAGATAAAAAAATCAGACTGTACATTTTGTGGAGCCTGATTTTGATCTACGCCGCCAGAGATACAATCATCCCCTACAAAATGACCCATGGGTCGATCATTTCTCTACGTAGAGGAATGACCGGTGGGTCATTTCTCTATGTAGAGGAATGACCCAGGTCATTATTCTACGTAGAGAAATGACCCTCTGTGTCATTCCTCTACGTAGTAAAATGACCTCTGGGGTCATTTCTCGACATAGAATAATGAACCCGGTCATTTGTGGGGGGGGGGGTAATTTTTCTGCATTACACTGGCTGCAGAAGCAAACCTACTTGTTTAAGTAGCTTTAACTCTTTACAAAGCAATCGGTAGTTTTTAAGACTCCGAGATAGATATTTTTTGAAAACATTGTGGGAAAAGGAGAAAATGCTGGTTACCAGCATTTTCTCCTTTTCCCACAATATTTTCTACCCTGCTGAAAACAAATTTCAATATTTGACTTTTACCTTTATTTTGTCGTCTGCAAGTGCTTTCAATTTGGACCAGTCTAAGTTTTGCCGTTTGGTAAAGAGTTAAGGTTTTACATATCAGTTCACTTATCAGAATATGCCATCTGATATGAATCTAGCTCGTCCTTATTATTAACATAACATTATTAATATTCTATTATCTTTGATCAAACATCGTAACTTATCGTTTTATCCTTAGACTGCTAACACGAATCAAGGACCTTTTGCAGCCAGTGTAGACCAAGGTCAGACTGCATAAAATGTGCAGTCTGATCTTGGATCTACACAGTACGATAAGGAGATATTTTCACCCCCATAATAACATTGAAAAAAAAGTAACATTTGCGTTTTCTTTATCGACTTGAAAGCATCATTTTACTTCACTAGTATATGAAGGATAAATAAACATAAAGATTAAGTTTAGAGAGTATTACTAGTAAGCCATAGTAAAATTTTATGTTTTCATTTTTTTTTTTGTTTTGTTTTTAAAACTCTTTAGGCAATGTAAGCGAAATCTGGGGCTTTTTTTTTCGGACGGCACAGATCTTGAATAGATTGCGTTGTCTGCGAGTGTCATATTCTTCGAAGATTCGACTGTCTTATATGACGCATCACTAGCCCCGAAAGCGGGCTGACTGTAATATTACGCTATATAAAGTAGTAATGTTGAAAATAGCTTTTATCAATACGCTTGAGGAGAAATGAGACCTGCTTTAGCTCCAGATTTCTCTAAACTGCTGATCATAGCTAAGTGAATTGCACGAGGTAGCGTTTTATTTAGTAAACGTTAATATTAGTTTGAAATTCAAAGTAACGGTTGCCGCGTAGGAAAGTGGTTCGGTTTTGTACCCAGGATGCCCAAACTAGATAGAGGAGTATTTAAAGAATGCCATCTAGCGGGAGATAATGGAATGGATTTCAAAGGACGTTCAGTCTGATCAAACCATCCGCTTGTTTGACTTTTCACCAAACGACAAAATTACAGACTGGTCCAAGCTGAAAGTTTTTGCAGCAACAAAAGAAATTGGACTGAATTTTTTAAAATTGTTTTGGGAAGGTTGGAAAACATCCTGGCAAAAGAAGAAAATTCCGGTTACCAGCATTTTCTTCTTTTCCCACAATGTTTTTAAGGACTTTTTATCTCATGGTCGTTAAAAGTCGGGAATGTGTGGCAAACGGTTAGGTCAACATATAAGATAAGATTTTTTTTTTTTAAGTTTCACTAGGCTGCATTTTCATTTACGTAGAAATAGGGTGAGCTTGACTTGTTGGACGCTGAAAAGAGTTAACTCTTTACCAAACAACAAAATTTTAGGTTTGTCCAAATCGAAAGCATTTGTAGACGACAAAATAAATGTGACTGAAAACTTGAAATTTGTTTTGTGAAGGGTAGAAAACATTGTGGGAAAAGGAGAAAATGCTGGTTACCAGCATTTTCTCCTTTTCCCACAATGTTTTCAAAAGGCTTCTTTCTCAAAAGTAGGGACTTCGTGGTTATGGGTTAAACAATCTACTTACCTACTGACACACATCTTGGTTGAAGACAGTAAACCGTCCTCTTAATCCTATACTAAATAACCCGGTACATTGACCCGGAATATAAAGGCAGAAGAACTATCTCCTCTCAACATCAGTGTAATCGGAGAGGTCATCAGAACTTATATAGTCTGGATTACCTGCCCCTACCACTGCGTTATAGGTACTTGTAGTAAGGAAGGGTACCAGACTAATCAGAGCTCTCCAATCAATAGTGCGTTGTCTGCACATGTCATATTCTTCGAAGATTCTACTGTCTTATATGACGCATCACTAGCCCCGAAAGCGGGCTGACTATAATATTACGCTCTGTAAAGTAGCAATGTAGAAAATAGCTTTTATCAATACGTTTGAGGAGAAATGAGACCTGCTTTAGCTCCAGATTTCTCTTAACTGTTGATCATAACTGGGTGAATTGCACGAGGTACAGCGTTTTATTGAGTAAACTTTTATTTTAGTTTGAAATTCAAAGTAACGGTTGTCGCGTAGGAAAGTGGTTCGGTTCTGTACCCCGGATGCCCAAATTAGATAGATGAGTATTTATAAAATGCCATCGAGCGGGTGATAATTGGTACTCTTGAAGTAAGGAAGGGTACCAGACTGATCAGAACTCTCCAATAGCGGTGAGTCGAAAAGGTAGGAAATGATACTTTCAAGTCGATAGAGAAAACCCAAATGTAACTTTTTTCAATGTTATTATGGGGGTAAAAAATATCTCCTTATCGTACTGTGTAGATCCAAGATCAGACTACACATTTTGTGTAGTATGATCTTGATCTACACTGGCCGCAAAAGGTCCTTGATTCGCGTTTAGCCGTCTAAGGATAAAACGAGAAATTATAATGTTTGATAAAAGATAATAGAATATTAACAATGTTATGTTAATAATAAGGACGATGTAGATTCATAGCATTGAGTTTATGTTTATTTGTTGTCTACTAGTGCTTTCCATTTCAACTAGTCCAAATTTTGTCATATAGTAGGCCTAAAGGGTTAACCCTTGTTCCAAACAGCATATTTTAGACTCTTCCTAACTGAAAGAGTTTGCAGACAACAATTTTAAATTTGATGAAAATGAAAGTTTTCCTTAAGGATAGAAAACACTGTGGGAAAAAGAGAAATTGCTCGTAACGAGCAATTTCTCCTTTTCCCACAGTGTTTTCAAAAGACTTGTGCTGCAGTCACGTAAAAAACCAAGGCTTGTTTTTTGCAAACGGTTAAGACACCTTTCCACACAGCATGACTCATACATTTCCCCCCCACCCCCCGAAAAAAAATTGCCAACCACCTACAAGATCATAAAAAAATGCTAGAGAGAAAGCGAGAGAAATGACGAAATATATCAAAGAGCAGAATTCTATTTTTTTCCCGACAAAGTGAATATCTTGCCCAGATCCAAGGTTCGTGATATAACTCAGAAGTAACCATTTTCTTCCTAAGTGAATTAACTTGAACTTTCAAGGTGATAGTATGAACTCAAATTATGCTTCGCCAAACTTATTTATTGTAGGAGAAAAAATCTTGCCATCGGACAGTGTGGATCCAAGATCAGACTGCACGTACTGTGCAGTCTGATCTTGATCTACACTGTCCGCAAACAGGCAGCGAGTCGGGTATATCAAGCTAAGGGTTAAAATTTGGTAATAATGATGGAAAGAATGCAATTTTTCTCCCCCTCTGTGGCTGGTATTCGCAACCTGCTAAGTTATCTGACAGACAGATACAGCGAAATAAAGCTGTCAAACAAACATAGAGCTATCTTTATGTTTCTCAATAAATCAGAAATGTTGCCCGGAGAATAGCTTGTGTTGCAATAACTGCATTGTAGAAAACCATGCTTCTCTAAAACTCGTAGGCTGCGAGGCGATCCTACGAACAAAGTCCGTTACAAAGAAACAAACAAATGAACAAACCAAGGGACCGTGCAGGGTTCGAACTTAGAACTCCCGGACGAATGGACAACACTATAACTACTGAGTAAACTCTTTACCAAACGACAAAATTTTAGACTGGTTCAAATTGAAAGCATTTGCAGACGACAAAATAAAAAAATGTGACTGAAAAATTGAAACTTGTTCTGGGAAGGGTAGAAAACACTGTGGGAAAACGAGAAAATGCTGGTTACCAGCATTTTCTCCTTTTCCTACAGTGTTTTTTAAAAGGCTTCTTTCTCAGGGGCGTCAAAACTAGCATTTGTGTGGTAATGGATTAAAGAGCATTCTCCCTTACGCAGTTGTTAGTTGTTGTATTTAAACCGAAATAAAGCCATGCATGCATATATTGTATAATGTAGGTCCTTTTACCGTCTGTCATGCTCTCTAGATCTCGTGTTATTTCATGTTTATAAATTGTTCTTTTTTGTGACTATGTACAACTGTGTACTTGTCATGTAATAAACTTTGTTCTGTTCTGTTCTGTTCAAGAAGGAGTCGTCTCCCGTGACACATCCCCTAGACAGATTAAAGTCATCATTTTTTTATGACTCAAAAACCTTATCAAGCAGAAAGTCCGTTTTTGGACAACAAAAGGGATTAACGGCTCAATGGCCAATCCCGGACGAACCCCAGTCTTACGAAACAAAGTCCGTAACAAAGTAACAAATAAACAAATGTATTGCAGAAAAACAGGAACCGGGCAAGATTCGAACTTAGAACGCCCGGACGAAAGACCAACACTATAATTACGGAGCTAAAGAGCATTCTCCCTTACGAGGTTGTTAGGTACTAAACCGGAATAAAGCCATGCATGATGGAGTGGTCTACGGAACACACCCCCTAGAACCATAACCACTGAGCCAAAGAGAATTCTCCCTGACACAGTTGATAGGTGTTGTATTTAAACCGGGATAAAGCCATGCATGATGAAGTGGTCTCCGGGAATCCACCCCCTAGAGCCATAACCACTGAGCCAAAGAGAATTCTCCCTGACACAGTTGATAGGTACTGTATTTAAATTTATTAATTACGGAGCTAAAGAGCATTCTCCCTTACGAGGTTGTTAGGTACTAAACCGGAATAAAGCCATGCATGATGGAGTGGTCTACGGAACATACCCCATAGAACCATAACCACTGAGCCAAAGAGAATTCTCCCTGACTCAGTTGTTAGGAATTGTATTTAAACCGGGATGAAGCCATGCATGATGGAGTGGTCTCCCGGAACACACCCCATAGAACCATAACCACTGAGCCAAAGAGAATTCTCCCTGACACAGGAACTGTTGTTAGGTATTGTTATTTCAACCGGGATGAAGCCGTGCATGGAGGAGTGGCTTCCCATAACAGCGCGACTCAAGGAGCTTTTTAGCGGATAATATAGATCAAGATCAGACTGCATGGACCTACAATGTCCGATAAGAAGAAAATTTCCTTCCAAAATTACCTTTAAATTTGCAAAATTTGATTTTTTTTTTCATCATAACTTAAAGTTTCTCATCACTTATTTAGCGTGATAAGGCTTAACCCATTACATTGACAAAGCCGACTTTTAACGACCCTGGGAAAGAAGCCTTTTGAAAACATTGTGGGAAAAGGAGAAAATGCTGGTAACCAGCATTTTATCCTTTTCCCACAATGTTTTCTATCTTATCAAAGAAAATTTGCACCATTTGAGCTACACTAATATTGTCGTCTGCAAACACTTTGAATTTGGACAAGGCTAAAGTTTGTCGTCTGGTATAGGGTTAATTTCTAACCAAACAACAAATATATGGGTTATGCTCTGGCAAAAGGGGGCTTAATACATCTCCGTGAATCACGATACCAGCTCTAGTCATCACATAATTATGGATCCATTGGACCAACTCTTTGAACAACAGAATTTAATCATGAGGTAGACCGGTCCACTGGCATACAGAAAACTGACCAATACCGAAAGTTTCGACCCAGGCCAGCCTGCGCGCAGTGACCAGGATCGATACTTATCGCACATGCTCTAAGCCACTTTTTCACAGAGCATGGCTCATATAGAAGTGTCCAGATTGAAAGTAATTTCAGTAGACCTTTTAAATTTGGCTCAAATGAGTGTCGTTAAACAGAGGATTGTTTAGCATAGAGTTTACTCTTAACCAAACAATATCTGGTTTTCAAGACTCTGTGAAAGAAGCTTTTTGAAAACATTGTGGGAAAAGGAAAAATGCTGATAACCAGGATTTTCTCCTTTTCCTCCTTATCTCAGTTAGCCGCACTTAGTAGCCTAAGGGTTAGAATTGAGCCTCTGAGTGTTTGCAGAGAAGACGGTTGTTCTGTAAAAACTCATCTTCGCAAGCCAAGGCTGACGAATCACTACGCTACTCTACCCTTGGCGGATCGAGCTTGATGGTTACATTCCCCCGATACGCTTTTTCATTGGATGTAGCCAGCTCTAACTGCAACGAATGAAATCGCTCGTAGCATTTCATCTTTGAAAAAAATAGAACAAGGTCGCTACCTTTCGAATAGAAGGTAAACAGGGAAAACCACGTGGATGTCTGCTTATCGCTTCATGTGTATTCTTAAGCGGTTTTTAAAACGATATTTCATTGGCTTTTAGAAATATGATGTAAAGGGGGGTAATAACCAGCATCAAATAGAGGGCGCATCGCAGGAATCTCGAAATCGGACTCAATCGGCCAAGGTAAGATCCACGTAGTGATCGTAACCTTGGCTCGCGAAGATGGTAAAAACTACAAACTTGTCAACAATACACATAGGATGATAAGACAATTTCAATACAATAAAGATTTTTTTCCATACAGGGGGGAACCTTTATTCAATGGCATTTTATCGACGATAGATCAGCAATGGAGCTTTCAAGGTAAAGTAGAAAAATTGCATACCTCATTTTGGCAGATTTTATTCCCATTTTTCAATCATCTTTATCTCCGTTCTGACATGATGCTATTCTATTTCACGTGTTTCCGACTGATTCATCGGAATATGTCATAATATAATCATACAGCGATGCTGAGAAAGGTTTATACTGATTGATTGATTGATTGATTGATTGTATGGTGTTAAAAACCGTTTTACCGTTGTCTGCGCATGTCATATTCTACGAAGATTCGACCTGTCTGCTATGACGCATCACCCACCCCATTTCGATGGGTGAGTGCAACACTATCCTAAGTGCCTATACAAAGTATAGGCACTTAGGATAGTGTTGCACTCACCCATCGATTTGCCATGGAAAAGTAGGGCTTACACTGAAGCTATTACCAAAGCATGTAGGGACTGTTTCAATCAAAGACCGGTGCATAGGTCATTATCTCCCGCTAGATGGTATTCTATAAATACTCATCTATCTGATACGGGCATCCTGGGTACAGAACAGAACCACTTTCCTACGCAACAACCGTTACTTTGAATTTAAAACAAAAATAAAGGTTTACCAAATAAAACGCTGACTCGTGCAATTCACTCAACGATGATCACCAGCTTAGAAAAATCTGTTGCTAAAGCAGGTCTCATTTCTCCTCTAACGTATTGATATGTAAAAGCTGTTTTCAATATTGCTACTTTATAGAGCGTAATATTACAGTCAGCCCGCTATTGGGGCTAGTGATGCGTCATATAAGACAGTCGAATCTTCGAAGAATATGACATGCGCAGACAACGGTGCATAGTTTACATGCTAGCTGATCATAGCTGTAGGAATCGCACCAGGTAGCGTTTTATTGAGTAAACGTTTATTATAGTTTAAAATATAAAATAACGGTTGTCGGGTAGAAAAGTAGCCCTGTTCTGTACCAAGGATGCCCAAATTGCATGCCTATGCGAAACGATACTTTCCCTTTTATGTAATTTGCTTTTTTGCGGAAGTTTACTGTAGGAAAAAACCCAGTGCTGTCGTAAAGTGTCGTCTCGGATCAGCCTGCGCAGACTGCGCAGGCTGATCCGAGACAACACTTTACGCAAATGTCCGAATGTCTCTTTTCGCGTATTGCAGGCCCTATAATATTATCAATCTAAGGTCAGAAATCAGTCTGAACTTGATCATCAGTGTGCGTCAGAAGCAAGTTAAAGTGCCTTTAGCAATTTTCGTGTTAACCTTTCAATTTAAATTGATTATATTTGGAGATTACAAAAAAAACATGTGCCTCAAATTATAGAATTCGTCTTGGAAAGGGTATAAAACATTGTGAAAAAAGGAGAAAATGCTGGTCACTATAGCATTTTCTCCTTTTCGCACAATGTTTTCAAAAGTCTTTCTATTTTAGTCTTTATTATTATTTTTTTTTATTATTTTAAGTCTATTTTAGTCTTTATTAGAAGAAATTGTCTTGGAAAGGGAATAAAACATTGTGGAAATTTGAGAAAATGCAGGTCGCCTGCAGCAGTTTCTGTTTTTTTTCCTGCAATGTTTTCTAAAATCTTTCTTTCTCATATTTTTGAAAACATCGGAATATTTGTTGAAGGGTTAAAGTAACAATAGCAGCCGAAAGGAAACAGAGCGAGTCTTAGAAAACATTGCAACTGAAATAGTATGGAAAGTATTGTGAAGATGACAATCTTTTATTGTGCAGATGGTCCTACTGTTAGTCGTTGGCAAGGAAATAATGTCAAAAGTAGGTTAATTCTTAACCAAACGACAAACTTTATATACTAGTCGAAATTGGAAGCATTTGCATACAACAAAATAAATGTGACTGAAAAATCAAAACTTGATTTTGGAAGGGTAGTAAACATTGTGGGAAACACTGAGGAGAAAATGCTTGTTACTAGCATTTACTCCTTTTCCCACAATTCTCTCTCAGGGTCGTCAAAAGTCGTCATTGTGTGGGAAAGGATTAATATGAACCAGGTCACTCGAACTTTTGTTTTTTTTTGCTTGGTCGTAAAATACATTTTTTCTGCCAGCGACTTATCCTTAGACCGAGCACACAAAAAGATATTTTCATCTCCACAACGTTTTGCATACTTTAAAAACACAGCATGATTTAAATCTAATGCATTTCAACATCTATTAATTTTGACCGTTATTGGGCCTTTAAAAATGTACCATTATTTTCGGCACAATACAAAGAATTCAATCAAGGACATTTTAAAACATACTCTAATATGAAACTAGGCTCTGATGATACGAAAATTAAGTGGAAAAAAAAAACAACATTTTCTCGATTGAAGCATCTTAACTTTTTACCAAACAACAAAATTGAAAGCATTTGCAGGTAACAAAATAGATGTGACTGAAGGATCAAGATTTGATTTGAGAAGCGTAGAAAACATTGTGAGAAAGGAGAAAATGCTGGTTACCAGCATTTTCTCCTTTTCCCACAATGTTTTCAAAAGGCTTCTACCCCAGGGTCGTCAAAAGTCGTCATTGTGTAGTAAAGGGTTAAACCTTTTGGCGACTTACAATTTTACTGTCTAGCTAAATAATGAAACAGACGTTACTTTTGTGGTTTAACTTTTTACCAAACAACAGACAACAAAGTTTCAGCCTTGTCCAGTTTAAGAGCCTTCGACTCAAAATTGAAAATTTGCTTTTGGAAAAGCAAATTACATTTTTGGATCAGGAGAAAAAAATCGAAAAAGGAGAAAATGCTATCTCCTATTTCCACAGTGTTTTCAAAAGTCTTGTTCAAATTTAAAACATCTGCAGACGACAATTTAAGTGTGACTCAAATGATGCAATTTTTCTTTGATAGAGTGAAAAACATTGTGGAAACAGGAGAAAATGCTGGTCACCAGCATTTTCTTCTTTTCCCACAATGTTTTCAAAAGACTTCTTTTCTAGGAGCGTCAGAAGTAGGCATTGAGTGGTAAAGGATTGAAGTGTTTACATCTTTCTCTCCAAGTAATCGTAACTCTGACAAAAACCTTCAAACCTTTACAATTAATGCTGGAATTCCATCACAGAGATTTGCCTATACCGTAAATTTTGATATATTTTCATTTTGATAATTCGTTATCATTTTATCATTGCAAATGCCTTTGTTTAAACAATAATTTCTTCAACAAGAATTTTATACTAATCTCTTTATAATGTATCATAAATTTTCTACTTTCTATTTTTTAAACAGAAATTTAAGATTAAAATTTGATTACAAAATGCCTTGACACTTATTTAAAGGCATTCGGTAAAGAGTTTTACTATCCCTTTGGGAGGAGGAAAATCCGCCAAAACTTGCCAAAATCGTTAAAGAAATGCGAGCGATAACTGATAAATGTCCCAAACCTGCTATTAATCAATCATTGCTCAACAATAACAGTAGAACACGATTACATCGAGCCAAAGTTTTCCTCGTACAGATTTCAAAACTTAAATTAACCCTAAAGCTGTTAAGTGCGAATCACTGACCTTTGACGGACAGTATAGATCAAGATCAGACTGCACAGAACGTGCAGTCTGATCTTGATCTACTCTGTCCGATGAGATGTCTTTCTTCCAAAAGTACCTTTGGAATTGAAAAAAAATGGGGCTATACTATTAACGTATAACTTTCATGTTAGTTACTCAGCAGTATAAGGGTTAAAGATTGGCAAAGTACATTAATGCTGATGTCTTCTACTGACTTCTTTACCTTGATGCTGTGAAGTACGACTGCAGGACATTTTGCAGTCAGTGTAGTGCAAGATCAGACAGCACAGAACATGCAGTCTGACCTTGGATCTACTCTGTCCGACCAGGAAATATTTTTACCGTCAAACATTTCTTTGGCATTGCAGAATTTTATTTGGTAGTTACTATTGTTTTGAAAGTTTACATTTCACTTATTTAGCAAGAGAAGAGTGAACTCTTAACCAAACGACAATATCTTAGACTCGTCCAATTTGAAAGAAGTTGCAAACGACAAATCACAAGTGACTATAATCAAGGTACTTGTCGTTGATAAGGCAGGAACCATTGTGGGGAAAGGAAAAATACTGGTAACTAAAATGTTCTCCTTTTTTTTTTTCTCCAAAGCTTTAAACGGCATAGTTTTTGCTATCGTATTATTGGAGTGTAGCTCAAATGCTTAGTTTTACAACTTATTTTCGACAATGTATGTTGACTTCAGAGTTATTTACCCTTTCCCACCGATACGCTATTCTTCGGGTTTAGACCCATGTCCCTATCCATACACCTGTGTATGCTTTCCTGGAGTTTATATGACCTGTACTTTGATTACCACAGTCCTTTGTTCAGTAGCCATCGTCAAAGCAATGGCTTCGGATGAGACTAAAATGAATTCTATCTTATTGACAGTCATCAATCCTAGGAACAAAACTGGGCGACTTGGTTCCAGTCTTGTTTCAGTGAACTATGCCAAAAGCTTGTTTCCGGGAAATATACCACAATCTTGTTTCAGTTCCGGGAAAAATACCATAATCGTGTTTCAGGGAAATATACCAGAATTTTGTTTGAAGGACCAATACCACAATCTTGCGTCAAAGAACATTGCTGCAAACCTGTTTCAAGAAACCATGCCGCAAACATTATTCTGGGAGCAATACCACGATCTTGTGTCTGGGAACAACGTCGCAATTTTATTTGAGGGAAGAAGGCCTACAGGTTGTGGGGTTGCCTTAAACTTGATTAAAGAAAACTTGTTACGGAGATCAATGCCGCAAACTTATTTCAAAGCAAAATGTCGCAAATTTGGTCCGCGAACATGCTTGTGTCTTTGGAAAGCCTCGAACATGTTTGAGTGAGCAATTCGGCATTTTTTCCTGGGAATAATGCCGTTACAAAACTGTGCCAGGAGTATGTCGCAAACTTATTCGAGGGCCGCATATTTGTTTCAGGGGCCAATACCGTCACTTTGTATTAGGGAACAATGCCACGAACTTGTATGAGGGAACGTTGCCGCTTTTTTCATGTTTGGGTTGGGGGATGCCGAAAACTTGGTTGGAAGCGAAGGACCTCAAACTGATTTATAGGGTTAATGCTGCAAAGATATTTCATGGGGCAATGCCACAAACATGTTTCAGGGGGCAATGACGCAAAACTTGTTTCAAGGGTAATGCTGCAAATCTCTTTCAGTGAATAATGTCGTAATTTCGTTTAAAGGAACAGCGCTGCATAATTGTCACGTGGTGCAATGAGGCAAACTTGTGAGGGCAATGTAGCAAACTTGTTTAAGGGAACAATCCCACAACCCTGTTTTTTTAATCCTGATGGGCGGCGTAGAGGGATTAATGCTGTAAACTTGTTTCAGTAGACAATGACACAAACCTCTCTTGCATGGGAAGTAAACTTATTAACTCTTTACCACACAATCCCGACTTTTAACAACCCTGAGAAAAAAGCCTTTTGAAAACATTGTGGGAAAAGGGGAAAATGCTGGTTGCCAGCATTTTCTCCTTTTCCCACAATGTTTTCTACCCTTCCCTAACTTGATTTCAATTTTCCAGTCACATTTACCGGTATTTTGTTTTTTGCAAATGCTTTGAATTTGGACTGGTCAAAGATTTTCTCATGTGGTAAAGAGTTAATGCTGCAAACTTGATTTAAGTGGTATCAGGGTATTTTTTATGAAATAAATAATGGTGGAAGGTCTAGTTATGCCATGGATGTAGCTGTTTCAAGCCCCTAATTTTTGCTTTACTCTTTAAACGCTGAAATCAGTTTAATCCCCTATCCAGACAGCTGAGATCAAGAACAGACTGTACAGAACGTGCAGTCTGCTCTTGAATTAATGTCTGCTTTGTTTTGAGATATCCTGATAATAAGGCTTTGAAACTGCAACATCTGTATCTTCAGTACCGTTAAAGAACGTGCATTCTATTTTTTCCCATCCTTGTCCGCCTAAATAAGTAAAATTAAACTTTACGCCGACAGTAAAAACCCATTTTTTTTCTATTTCCTTTTTTTTGGAAAGTATATCTTTATCGGACAGTGTAGATCAAAGATCAGACTGCACGTTCTGTGCAGTCTGATCTTTGATCTACACTGTCCGCAAAAAGTCAGCAAATTGAGCTAGGCAACCATAGGGTTAAGCACGATAAGGGTAACAGACCCCTAAATCTATGCACTCTAGCGCTTTGATAATTTATGACTTAGTACTTGAAAACTTAGACTAGTATTTGAAGGCACGGTAGGCTCGTATAGAGATTACTCGACTTGAAATACACTAAATATCAGATTACAGCCAATAAACATTAATTACAAATACTATCAGCTAATTTCAAAATTATGGCGGCTGATACTTAAGATTCTTGAGTTTTATTTTCTGCATGAGAGTTTGTTTATTTTCCTCGCGAGGCTTTGATTATTCATCCAAACAACGAAATTCTAAACTTGTTGAAAATGAAAACAATTGCAGGAGAATATGATTGAAAAAAAAAAAAGAATTAAAGAAACGGTGTTGGTAAAAATTTGGATACATTTCATAATATACAAGTGCTGCACCATTGTGTTTCATTATAGAGCAAATGATGCTCTCTTGCTCTTTCAAGAGGAAGGGAGCACACCATTTTGTGATACTTACCTTTCAGCCAAAAGCAAAGCTTGCGTGCATGTTACATTTCCAACGTTTTTATTCACAATTTACAAAACAGCCTTACTGGTGGTTCGTTTTGAAATGTAGACAGCGGTTCCTGATATGTAAGCAGCGTTTTAAAATATAATAAAATTTTCGCTTCACTTAAAGCTGTCTTTATTTGTTATAGCAAAATGAATGAATTGAATTACCAATTAAGTAGACTTACTTACGTTTGTCTGTCTTTGAAACCAAACAATCACATAAAATACGTTTTAAAGAGAACATGTAAAAGTATTTTATCCCCTTATCTATATATGGAGTCAAAATGCTCTGCCCTCGAAACCTGCATTTTTTTATGTTGATAAACTTAGTCCGGGGGGTACTAACAGTTTAAACTATCGGGAAAAGGGAAAAGGCGTCATGCTTAACTGATATCAAATATACAAAACCTTCTTCTAGCTTCAAATCAATTATTCATTATTGACTAAAATAATAGAACACACATAGGTGTGGCGCCCGTAATGCACAATACGCAACAGTACTTTGACACTGCGCTTTTTAAGCTTTAGGATATCCTAATTGACTGAAACAGTAGGAAATGGGAGTGTAGGACAATTTTAAATTGTAAATTTCATTGAATTTCAACATGATTGTACAAAAAGAATCATTTTAAAAACATGGGGGTTTTGTCCACTTTTCAGTTAAGGGTATGGGGGTTTTGTCCGTGGGGGTTTTGTCCATGGGGGTTTTGTCCGTGGGGGGTTTTGTCCTGGGGGTTTTTGTCCGTACCCTAGAAAATGCAAGGGGGCGATGCCCCTATTTGTGCCACTGGAGGAATACATTTTCGGTCATGGCCGTTAGCATTTTTCTTTTTTCAGAAGACAAATTCTAGGGTGCCTGCTTTTGTTGGTATTTAGCGAAAAACACAATCGTTTTTAATGTATTTTTGAATAACTTGGAACATACTTTTGAAAGCAAGAGACGATAAACGAAAGGTTTGCTTTTAACCAATCTGTGAAGCTTCAAAGAGGGTCGATTGCTTCCTATCTTTAATATAGCAAACCATATATACATGTATATACCCCTCTCCCCATTGCTCATGAAAAAAAAAAAAACAACAACTGGTGCTAAAACGAAAAACAGATCGAAAAAAATGTTGAAACGGTGAAATGTGAACTAAGCCTGTACCATACAGTTACGACTTTTAACGACTCTGTGAAAGGAGCCTTTTGAAAACATTGTTGGAAACGGAGAAAATGCTGGTAACCAGCATTTTCTCCTTTTCCCACAATGTTTTCTCCCCTTTCCAAATCAAATTTCAATTTTTGAATCTTAATTATTTTTTCACCTGCAAATGCTTTTTTTTTTGGACCATTCTAAAATTTTGTCGTTTGGTAAAGAGTTTAAGATTTACTTAAGGTTGATATGTAATCCTTGGCAAACCATGACGCGTTCCCAATCGATATATACCGACAATTTGCAAAAATTGAGAGAACATATTGACAGAAAACTAATGTTTTGACCTTAATTGTTTTCGAAAATACGAGCTAGGTGACTTCCATATATACGATTTGCCTTTTTAGTTGCTTCAATGCTGCACCGTGAAACTTCGAATATGTGAAGATGATCAAATGACAATGTAAACTCCAAAGATGATAACCGGTCATAATTCAATATAGCAGGCAGACAACTGTTTCAGAGGCGAGAAGCGCCAATTGCTAAAGCCAAACCGGTGATAGCCATTGTAACAGAATTAATTCCTCCCTCACAAATGACCATTATTTCGACGCTAATTTTGTTGAAAAGCAGCCGTGTTTGAAGAATATTGCACCAAACCTAGGTAAAAGAAATTCCAGGAAAGCATGGATAGGTGCACTAGATGACGCCATATAACTAAGATAATGTTAACAGCGGTGCTAAACACTAACAAACAAACACCTTTCCAGGAAATGCAAAAACACTCTATTTGGTAAAAGGTTTAATATTTTTTTCACCGCCATCACTTCAAACTGTTCTACGAACTTTACTGTTTTGATTTCATCCGGGTTTGTGTTCCACCAACTATTCTCGAGAATATTTTAAGTCGAAGTCTCCTAAAAGTACAAAATTTGAAAGTAACACAACTTCTGATTGGCTAAACCAAATGGTTTAGCCAATCAGAAGTTATGTTACTTTCAAAATTAGAAAAAATAATTGAGAATAAGACTATAAATACTCTTTAGTATAGTTGGTGAATACCATTCCTGGACCGCTATCAAGTCAAACAGTGCGTGCAGCGACACCTGTATTACACTATACATCAAAACGTGCTGCTGCCATGACATCGCAAATGACATGTGACGTTTACGACACACCGGATGTTGTTTATACAATCTCGTTATTTCATTCATCTTAACCCTTTACCAAACGACAAAATATAGGACTCGGCGAAATTGAAAGTATTTGCAGACGACAATTTAAATGTAACTGAATTTGGTATGATTTTATTTGATAGGGTTGTACTTAAATATTTTTATTAAATAACCAGCATTTTCTCCCTTTTTTTCACAATGTTTTCAGGCTTCTTCTCTAGGGTTGTGGAAACTCGGGATGGTGTGTAAAGGGTTAAAAGGCGTTACAAGGTGAAGGTCGACATTTTTATTCTTCCGCTTTGTCTCGCATTCTTGTCATTTCCTATTGCTGAATCTGCAACAGAACCACTGAACAGGGAGAGTCGGTGCGCTCTGGTATTATGGGAAGAAATAACAGATACATTTTGCTTTTTTTTTTATCTATCAGTAAGCCTTTTAACTCTTTAGCACACAAAACAATTTTAGACTTGCCCAGATTGGAAGCATTCGCAGAAAACCGATCAAATCTGATTCCGATGATGTAATTTATGTTTGAATACATGGTTACCTTTCGTCAAGCAGATGTGACCCATCACGCAAAAAGGGACCATCTGGAAATTTAGTACATCAATTAGATGAAAACAGATCAATGATCGTGCAGGTGACTTTAATTCAAAATTGATTGTTTTGCAAGGTATACTGACCACTTTTAATACAGAAAATGTCATTTAAGCGAAAAGTGTCAACCCGGGTCAGCCTGTGCAATTCGCGCAGTCTGACTCGGGCTGACATAGTTCCCAAAAGGTCTCTTTTTACGTGATGGATCACAATTATAATCGTGTACTTTAATCATAATGTATATGTAAAACAGGGACCAGTCCAGCCTTCGAAAGGATAGAAAACGTAAGAAAGCAGAAAACCTGGTTAATGTTTCTCATTTTCTTATAATTTTTTTTAAAAATCCTTTTCCACAAGACTATTCACACATGAGATTGTTGACGGGTTTAAAAAGTGTGGTAAAGAAAAAGTCACCAAAAGATGAATGAGTTTGCTAAAGTTTTGAGAAAATTCATTTGAATACAGATTTTTTGAGGATATGTGTTAATTTGAACGATACTTCGCTTATTAATCATGTTGCCATGACCATCATCAATCTTCGAGCTGGTGAGCGGTCTCTGTCATGATCTCAGAATAAGTTTCTTTTATAACTGAAGGATTTGATTAAAGGCAAAAGCTCTGCTTAAACATAGATACACCATTCAGAAAACGAAAACAAATATCCGAATACTGTATACGTGCCGGGATGTATATGCACGACGAAAATTTTGCGAATTACAGATTATGGACATTTTGCGCACTGAAATATTCGTGAACTCAAAGGATACATATTTGTGGTAAAAAACGCGAACAGAAAAGTTAAACTGCTCAAACATTTCCACTTATACAGTATACTAAATAGCAAACAATCTTTTGTCTTATAAGACCATTAGGACGCTGCCTTTTGAAAATGTTGAGTAAAAACGAGGGAAAATGCTTGTAACCAGCATGTTATCATTGTCCCACAACGTTTTCTGTCATACATATAAAAACACCAGTATTTCGGCCAGATCTAATTGTGGCCTGTATTATGGTTTCAGTATACACCAGTCCAAACTTCTGGTTTATTAACTTTTTACCAAACGACGAAATTATAGACTGTTTCAATTGAAAGCATTTACAGACAACAAACAAAATATGACTGAAAAGTTGAAATTTGGTTTGGGAAGGGTAGAAAACGTTGTGAGAAAAGAAGAAAATGCTGGATACCAGCATTTTCACCCTTTCTCACCCAATGTTTTCAGAAGGCTTCTTGCTGTGGGTCGTAAAACCTAAGGGTTGTTTGTTAAATGGTTTAAAGTTCGAATTCCTTGGATATTTTAAGACCAACTGTATTACCGGAATGCAGAATTCTGCACTGACTGCAATCCGGAAGTGAGTTAACGTACTTTTACCCTTAGCGTAACATTCCAAATGTTTAACCCATTACCACACAATCCCTACTTTTGACGACCCTGAGAAAGAAGCCTCTAGTAAACATTGTGGGAAAAGGAGAAAATGCTGGTAACCAGCATTTTCTCATTTTCCCACCATGTTTTCTATCCTTCCAAAAATCAATTTTTGAGTTGTGTTTATTTTATCGTCTGCAAATGCTTTCAATTTGGACCAGTATAAAATTTGTCGTTTGGTATAGGTTAAAGACTCGGAAACTTTGAAAACGTTGTAGGAAAAAGAGAAAATGCTTGTTACAAAATTTAATCCTTTTTACACAATGTTTTCTATCTTTTGAAAAAACAACTATTATCATTTGAGAAGTACGTAAATTGTCGTCTGCAAATGCCTCCAATTTGGACGATTGTAATGCTTTTCATCTGGTAAAGAGTCACGTGTTTGGGGGTATTTTTAGACCAGTTCGTATTGTCTGAATATAGAATTCCACAGTCTTGTAGAGTTATTAACGTATTTTTACCTTTTACCTAAAAATCCTGAGAAAGAAGGCTGTTGAAAACTTTGTGGGGACAGGAGAAAATGCCGGTGATACGGGAGAGCACTTCTTCGTGCATAGCTTCATCCCGGTTTAACTCATTTCAAAACAACAATATTTTAGGCTTGTCCAAATTGAAAGCATTTGCAGACGACAAAATATAAGCGACTGAAAATTTGAAATTGTGTTGTAAAGGTTAGAAAACATCGCGGGAAAAAGAGAAAATGCTGGTTACCAGCATTTTCTCCTTTTCCCACAATGTTTTCTAAAGGCTTCTCTCTCAGGGAGAACTGTCTTTAGATCAGCAGTTATGATGTCGGTCTTTCGTCCGGGCGTTTTAGGTTCGACTCCTGTCGGTCTCTGTATTTTCTGCTGTGCCTTTCATCATTTATTTCTTTGTTACGGATTTTGTTCGTAAGACTGGTTACAGCGTTTTCTCCTTTTCACACAATGCTTTCTACCCTATCTCAGACAATCCGCACCGTTTGGGCCGTATTTGAATTGTCGTCTGCAAATGCTTCCAATTTTGACAAGTCTATTTTTCTTTTTGTCGTCTGGTAAAAAGTTACGTCCCTTGGGTAATTACAGATTAGTTCGTAATGTCTGAATGTAGGATTCCGCACCAGCTTCAATCTGGTGGAGAGTTTACGTTATTTAATTAGTTTTCAAAACTATAAACTTTACGGTATTCAAGTTTTTCAGATCTGGAATTTATCACTGCAGACGAAATCTCTCTGTTTTACCCTTCACCAGTCAAATCCGAGTTTTTATGGCAACAAGCAACGAGGCTTTTAAAACATCGTGTGAAAAGGACAAATTTCTGGTATCCAGTAATCGTAAATCATACTATTTCCTTGAAAATAAACTCCAGTACTCAACTCATTACCAAACGACAATATTTTAGGCTTGTCCAAATCGAAAGCATTTGCAGACGACAAAATAAAAGTCACTGAAAATTTGAAATATGTTTTGTGAAGGTAAGAAAACATTGTGGGAAAAGGAGAAAATGCTGGTTACCAGCATTTTATCCTTTTCCCACAATGTTTTCTAAGGGCTTCTTTGTTAGGGTTGTCAAAAGTAGAAATTGTGTGGTAATGGGTTAATCTACGAATATTAAGCCGTCTGGCATATGCTTTCGAGATCGTTCTGAAAGTTTATAGTGTAGTTAACCCGTCAGGTTTTTAAGCCTGACTCGAAGACCTTTTGCAGACAATGAAGATCATGATCAGACTAGGCATTAAGTGCAGTCTGATGTTGAAACCTACACTGTCCGATATAAGCCCTCTCCCCGAAAAAAAAACCCTTCGAAATATATAGAGGATATTTGTTTTTTTCGGTGTAAGATCGAAATTCATTTCATCGAGTGGACACCATCGGTAATATTTTCACGAGTGGCGCAGCCAATCGTGAAAATATTACCGATGGTGTTCACGAGATGAAATAAATTTCGATCTTTCACCGAAAAAAAAACCAAATATTCTATTTATTTTATGCTTTTAACCCTTTCTGGGAGGAGCTTAATCAAAATTCAGTACAGTTCTTTTCCCTTATTCCCCGTGGCGTACCCCTCCCATATAGCAACGTTACGTCAAGCGCGTGAAATGTAAGGTATATGACGTCATATTTCCCATCTGGTTGTTAGGCACGCGCAATTAACCTAGGCAACAAGAACGTGAAAATCGGTATTTTCACTGATGGTACCAGTGTAAGATCGAAAAATATTTTCACTGCCATTTCTCGATATCCTACCGGAAAGCATGAAATAAATAGGGATATTTGGATTTCACCATCGATTTGCAAGTTTCATTTTACTAATTTTGCACTTTAGGATTAAATTTTAGGCTTCTTAGCGCGACTCACTAATAGCCTTTTTCGGACAGTGTAGATCAAAATCAGACGTGCAGTCTGATCTCGTATCTACAATGTCCAATAAGGAGATATTTGAACCCCAGTAATAACCTTGAAATAGTAATGTTTGGGATTTTACTATCGACTTGAAAGTTTCGTTTTGGTTATTTAGGTGTGGATCAAGATCAGTCATGCAATCTGATCTCGAATCTACACTGCTCGACAAGGAGATATTTGAACCCCAATAATAACCTTGAAATAGAAATATTTGGGTTTTTTTTTTTCTATCGACTTCAAAGTTTAAGTTTGGTTATTTAGTAGCTTAAGAGTTAAAAGTGAGCACATGGCCCCATTGAGAAATTTCGCCGGAACCGATGACGGACAAAGAAATTATATATAAAGAGCTATGTTCTAGGAAAAGGGGGCTTAACTCATTACCAAACGACAAAATTTTAGGTTTGTCCAAGTGGAAAGCATGTGCAGACGACAAAATAAAAGTGTCTGAAAATTCGAAATTTGTTTTGTGAAGCGTCGAAAACATTGTGGGAAAAGGAGGAAATGCTGGTTACCACTGTTATCACTGTGTCACCCCAAGCAGTTCAGGAAAGATAACTCGCCTATATAAACCTTGGAACTCACATCGCCAACATGTCGGCATTGATTCTTAAACGCCTCTGTATGTTCTGCAAGTGAACTGCAGCCATTCTGCGTGATCGGGAAACACTCGATCAACAATCCTGGACCGATCGGCATTTTTCTGTACTGGATCCGCTTACTTTGGTAAGATTTCGGCAACCTTTCGCATACTGTTTCGCTCATCACTGCCGAACGAGCCCCGTTTGCCAAGCTCCGCCCATTTTCATCCCGAAAGCTCCACGAAATTAGCCATTTTTCATCTGTAACCCTTCGACAAGCAATCGGGGTTGTAGTGGAGGGCAGGCCTAAGAGACGAGGAAAAAAGAAAAAAGACTCTACACTGTGAAAAAAAACCCGAAAAAACTATTGCTATAGGCGATAAGAAATTCTTACCAGGGGCAATGCCGTTTCCTTAAATGTTCAAGACCCTCACAGTTTTCATACAAAAACATCTGCACGATGTTTAAAGTTCATTGTATGTACCATTTTTGAAATTCGTAGACATCTTTGAAGTCATTAAGTGCCTTTTGAATGTTTATCTAAAATTCCAGACGTGTAAAAAAACCCGTATCGTTCCAACAATAGAAGTCAAAATATGTTAACCTTTATAGCGCTGGAACCAAGTTTACTTCCTTTTGCGGCCAGTGCAGATCAAGATCAGACTGCACAGAACGCGCAGTCTGATCTTAGATCTACACTATCTGCTACTACATTACATGTTATGGCAGAAACAATTTTGAAATAACTATATTTGGGCTCCTTTTCTGACTTGAAAAGGTTTAACTCCTTAATTCAGCACTTTAAGTGTTAAAAGTGCAGTTCAGCATATCATGATTCAAATTCCTGGCAATTACGTTAACCGTTACTGAATCATTCCAATTTATTAACGATTTTTCAAAACATTGTCAGAAAAGGGGAAAATGCTGGTCACCGGTATTTTTTCAATTATTCTCACAATGTGTTTCATTGTTTCAAAAGAGAAATACAGTTTGTGTCGACTTCGTATCGCTTTCAATTTGGCCCATGACAAGTATAAATTTTGTCGCCTGGCAAAGAATAAAATTTTGTCCAACCTGCACAGCTCAGTTGGTAGAGCGTTAGAGTCCTGATCATGAAAGTGTTGGTTCGATTCCCACTGCTGGCCATCTAAAATTACTAATAGTCTTTCGGTTGAGACGTTAAACCGAGGTCCCGAGTGACGGTGCCATACAACGAGCCCGTTAAAGAATTAGGCGTAACTTAAGGGTGTATCGGTAGTAATTTCTGCACATCACTTTGGCGATTTCAAGGGAGACAATAACAGACAGTAACTCTTCCCAAAAAAGGTACCTATAAATCGTTCGGACAATACCTTGAATTTCGTATACGGTACGTTTCAAAGCGAAGAATGAGTCTACAATATCGACTTAACGGACATTTTGCAAAGAGGATCTAAAGGGGAAAAGATCAGAAGAATACGGGAAAGTTTTCGGCGGTATCGACTTTCTCAGAGAATTGAGTCTACTGAACATGACAGTGCCGATCGGTCTGAACGCCTAAACGGTTACATGGAAACAGCCATTTTACAAAAAAAATCTAACACGGCAACATATCTTTTTCTTTTCATTTTTGTACTTACCATTAAATTTTACTGTACATACGAAAAAAATAGAAATTTCTATGAAAGGAATTTTTCAAAATTTTGAATTAATTAAAGACTACATGTTGATTTTGCCTATATTTTGGCAAGTCAAGAAATATGAAAAATATTTTTTTAAAAAGAAAATGAATTCAGATTATTATTTTATTCATAGAGAATCATGAAATAATATATTAAATATGGAAAACATTATTTGCACTGTAAACTTTCTATCACTGTATTACTGTCTTTTATGAAGATACAGTTACATTAGGTGTTTTGATACAAACGGTTACCATAGAAACAGCCATTTTGCAGAAAATCTAACTCGGAAACATTCCTTTTCTTTTTATTTTTGAGTTTGCCATTGAATTCTACCCAACATATGAAAAAAATAGAAAATTCTATGATAGGATTAAATTTTCACAAAGCTGTAGAAAACGTCTTTTAGAGTTAATTATTGTCTGTTATCTATACCACGTGCACATAACTAATCAACACAGATGTTTCAAAAGTCGTCTGCTGCAAGTTTGTTTTGGCATTGATTTTTAAAAAAAAGTTCCGTTTTGGCCGTCTTCAAGTTTAAATTTGTCTACATTACTATAAGTATTTTTGCTTAACTCTTTACCAAACGACAAGTCTTTTGACCCATCAAAATCGAAAGCATTTGCAGACAATAAAACTCACGTGACACTAAAATTCAAGTTTGTTTTGGGTAGGGTAGAAAATATTGTGAGAAAATGAGAAAAAGCTGGTTACCACAATACTTTCAAAAGGCTTCTTACACATGGTCTCGAAAACCAGAAATTGTTTGGTAAAGGGTAAAAAATCGTGCCTTGTTCAAAACGTAGTAATATTTGCTTCTTTTTCGCTGTTTCCTTACTCACATATTCGTTCCACACATCCTAGCTCCTAGTCAGGTATTCGGAGGCCTATTTTTATATTTTTTTTTTCAATTATACAAATATGGTAGTGACAATTGGTTTTTGTATCGTATCTCGTGAAGTTATATTTCAACATGTGATTTAATTCCCAGTTAAATGAACTAGTAATTAACTCATTAACAAACGACAATATTTTAGGCTTGTACAAATCGAAAGCATTTGCAGACGACAAAATAAAAGTGACTGAACATTTGAAATTTGTTTTGTGAAGGGGAGAAAACATTGTGGGAAAAGGAGAAAATGCTGGTAACCAGCATTTTCTCCTTTTCCCACACTCTATAGGCTTCTTTCTCAGGGGCGTCAAAAGTAGGGATTGTGTGGGAAAGGGTTAAAGATTCTAACAGATTCATTTTTGAAGAATTGACAAAAAAACCTTCTAGGTAAAAACCTGTTTTTATAGAGTATTTAACTTCACTGTTCCTGTAGTTTTGTATCCCCGTGCAGCGCATTTAGTGATTTTGACGCTTGGTATTTATGACGTCACTAAAATGTCGTCATGAACTTGACTTATCCCAACGAAAAACGGTTAATGACTTCTTAATTCCCTCCCTTTTCTCCCAGGGAATCAGATTTGATATTTATTTATGAACACCATTCTGCCACCGTTGTTTAGCCAATCTGAGAGATTTCACCAAAGTTTAGAGTTGATTATGAACTAATTGACGACCTATTGTGACAAGAAAAAACGTTTGAAATATTTGACATTTTATACCTGAACTTGAAATACAGCCTAGGGCCGTATTCACTAATCATTCCTAAGAACTGTCTTAGTCATTCATATTCTTAGGAATTTTCATAATTTGAATAACAAAACTCTGATAGGTTAAACCAAATAGCTTAATCAATCAGAAGATGTGATAATTTCTAAATCTAAAATGAAAACAGAACAGAACAGGCCAACATCGTGTTCGCTGTGAACACAGTACATAGTCATAGTTAATAAAAAAAAACCCCTAAATTCCAAACCCCCTTCTTTCCTTATCTGTGTGTATGTCTGTCTCTCGTCTGTGTGTGTGTGCCTGTGTGTGTGTCTGTCTTTTTGTGTGTCTCTTTCTGTTGTGTCTGTGTGTGTGTGTATATGTGGTGTGTCTGTATGTCTGTCTGTCTCTCTTTCTCTCTCTCAATCTAGAGTAAGACTAAGAATGAAAGGTTAATGAATACGGGTCTGATCTCGGTATGACTGTCCGCAAGGTACCTTATGATACTCTCGACACGTAAAAACTAACCTTGTGAAGATTTTGTTGCATAGAAGATAGATATCCAGTAAGTTTTTTCCTGTAATAAAACTTGCATTTGATGTTCTACAGACATGGTCTTATCTCATAGTTCAAGTTTTATCTGACAATCTGAATGGAAAATATTTTACAGCTGATGCTAAAAAGTCGGCAGATTTGCGGATCACAGGAAATCATGTTCTGCTTTACCGACTTACTGTCATTTTGTGGACATGAACCCATGCTCTGTGTAAAGGGAGTTTAACCCATTACCACACAATCCCTACTTTTGACGCCCCTGAGAAAGAAGCCTTTAGGAAACATTGTGGGAAAAGGAGAAAATGCTGGTAATTTTTACAACGTAAATACCCAGTCTACCTCTTGATTTAGACGGTTGTCCGAAGAACTGGATTTTGTGGACTCCTTATTGTATGATGACGTGCTTATCATATTCCATCACAAAGTGGCATTTAATGAAAGATTGGTTAGTCTAATATTTCTGTTACGTTAAATTCACAAAGGATGTCCAAATCGTCGTAATGACAGAATAAACATTTACTAGATATGTACCATGCTCTCTGAAAAGGAAGCTTGATGGGTTTGAACAATATCAACACAGCTCAGCCTGCACAGTCAGCGCAGGTTGACCTGTTTTAAAGGTGGCTATTTGGAATTTTTCACATCACACCAATTTTTTTTTTTTTTTTTCATCACACCGAATTAAAAAATATATATATCATTGAAATTTATATGAAAAAACAATATAAATCATAAATAATTAAGAATCATAAAATTACAAAAAAATATTTTTTTGGTGGTATTCCCTTAAAAGGCTATGTAGCCTCTTAAGCTATTTTTAGATTTCGAGCCAAAAATCAACAAAGCATTGTGTGAATGTCAAGTGACTGGCACGTGACTCATAACGGTTAAATTCCATTACATAACAAACATGTAATAATTATTTTCCATAATGCCTTCTTTGGACGGCTGTTTGAAACTTTGTCTGTGTTTTCCTGTATTTAAATGAGAGAATTGATAATCTAAAAATAGAACGTGTCTCCCGTTGGTGTCTACCTGGTCCGTAATAAATCTCTGATTTCTCGTGTTATCGGATGGTTTTCGACTACTGGGGTTCTATGAACGCAAATTAAAAGGCTTTGGGAGTATAAGGATGATTTTTTTGCATTTTTGTAAAATTTTCGTCCCCAAATCTGGAGGGCCACCTTTAAAATTCTTTCTATCGGTCAATTCTATACATAGAAAAATACCCAGTCCAGCTCATGATTCAGCCAGTTGTTATACAAAACAAATTTTGTAGTTCTATAATTCAATGTTGACTTGCTTGGTACCAGGCATTAGGTAGATAATATTAATCCTCTTTTTCTCAGAGCATGGCTAATATATTTGACTAGGTACCACACGACCGCGACGGCCATAATGACATAGAGGATACTTTTTTTTCGGTTAAAGATCGAAATTTAATTCATCGATTGAACACCATCGGTAATATTTTCACGAGTGGCCGCGAAAAAGAAAGACAAAAGTTCTATTTATTTCATGCTTTTAACTCTCTCTGGGAGAAACTTTATCAAAAACCAGTACAGTTCTTTTTAGTTATTCCCTGTGGCGTATCCCCTCTGCATAGCAGCACATTACAACATTACATCAAGCGCGAGAAATGTAAGATAAATGACGTCATATTTCCATCTGTTTGTGAGTCACGCATATTTTACCTAGGTAACAAGAATATAAAAATCGGTATTTTAACTGGTTATACCATGAAATATCGAAAAATGACGTCATTTACAGAACATTTTTCGCGCTTGACGTAATATTGTTATGCGTTGCAATGCGGTGGGGGTACGCCACGGATAATAACTGAAAGGAACTTCACTGGATTTTGATAAAGTTCCTCCCGAAATGGGTTAAAAGCATGAAACAAATAGATTTTTTTTTCGGTAAAAGATCGAAATATATTTAATGTCGCGAACACCATCTCTATATCTCGAAGTAACGGTTGTCGTTTAGGGAAAGTAGTGTGGTTCTGAACACAGTGTGCCTATATCAGATAAGGATAATGCAAGTTTTATGACAAAATCATTCACGTACAAAAAGGCTTTATCATATGACCTCCGTTTCATCACTTTTCCTACGATCTCTGCACGTTCAAGGTTTGTTCCTCTACCCGTTGCGTTTTGTCACTTTGCCAAAGTAATTTTGTTCAAAATTAGCCAAAAATCTCATCACGTTCTCTCGTTAAAAGAACACTGGGGATGCCTTACTTCAATTAAAAACTCATTTCCTGATTTAAAAATACGTAAATGTTCCGCCTCGTCTTCGCTTCCAAGACTTATAAAGATAAAAGAGCCATGCTCTGTGAAAAGGGAGATCCATGCGTTTGCGAAAAGTATCGACCCAGGTCAGCTTGCGCAGTCTGCGCAGGCTGACCTGGGCCGAAACTTTTCGCTATTGGTCAATTTTCTGGTAGATCAGTCTACCTTACGATTAAGTTGACCGTCAAAAAATGTTGTTTTACGAATCCATCATCACGTTATGACTGGCTTACAATGATGCATCACGGAGATGCATTAAGCACCCTTTTGCCAGAGTATGACGCATTTAATATACAAGCTCGTAACTACGGTAAGACATGTTAGTTCGATCCCGTTTCAGAAATGCGTCTAAACCATTTATTCGCAAACTGTAAGAACGGTGCTCTCGCAAAAACGAGCTTTAACCTTTTACCAAAAAACTACGTGTTTTCACGACCCTACAGAGGAAGCCTTTTGAAAACATTGTGAGAAAAGGAGAAAATGCTGGTAACCAGCATTTTCTCCTTTTCTCACAATGTTTTCTAACCTTTCAAAGAGAAATCCAAAGACATGAGCCAAATCTAATACATACTTCACCGCAGATAACTTCAAAATGGACCAGTCTAAAATCTTGTTGTTTGGAAAAGGGTTCATGCATTTTTTTGTAGTATTTCTTGTATAGTATAAGTCTTTGTACAGCATAGACCCTTTTTACCTATAAAACCGGCCCGATCAGGGGGTAGAATGGACCTTCGGTATGCTGAAAACATACAAATAGCGAACAGTTTCTATCCATTTCAGCCTCCTGATGAGGGTCGATACTTTTTGCGAATGCACCAAGCCCCTTTTCACAGCGCGTGACTCCCATATAATTTCAATCATAAGAAGTCTCATTTAGATTTCCCTTTCCAGCGCGCGCAGTTTTCCAGATAGTTTAGTAACAGATGACAGACGTTGAAGATCAGATCAATTTTTTCGGTGCCATTCAAATCGCTAGAGGCAGGAATGAGAATTATTGACCCATTTTCTGGAGTTTATAGCTGTTTTCAACATTGTGTCACGTACATCACGGCGGCTAGAGCAGTTATACCTGCTTCTATGCAGATCTATTTCGCAGATACTTCTAACATTTTTTTTTTCAATCCGTTGGCTGCTTTCCAAAAACCATCGTCGAAAAAACGATCAGCGATGACAGTGGAATTCGTTCTGTCTCTGTCACTATCATAGATCCTCGGCAAAAAACAAATAGCCGTGCTCTGGATTCGAATGAATGAATGAATGAATGAATGAATGAACGAATAAATGAATGAACTTTGATGTTACGATATAAGTAATATCTAGAAATAATAAAAGCTGCGTGCAGTTATTATCAGAGAAGTCTCTTCATGTAATTAATAAATAAATCTCTGATAATAGAACATATTTACCTACCTCAATATGGGACAACTACCTGAGTGTCAGTGACTCTTGGTCTGTTGTACTGCGCCGAATCATACTAAGTTCCTGCCAAATAAGAAGTTTAACATTAGTCCAAATTGAAAGCATTTGTAGATGAAAAATTAAAGGTTGCTCAAATGACAACATTTGTCCTTAATATATGCCAGAAGACAAAGTAAAAAAAAATGTATTTAAACGACAATGAGTGGAGCGGCTGTTTGAAAACATTATTGGTCGAAGAGAACAGATATTCTTCTGTTCCACGTTTTCTAGTCTTTCAAAGATAAACTTCATTATCTCACCACATTTGGTTTTCCGTTTACATTTGTTTTGAACACTAACGACTGAGTATGAAAGATATCCTTTGACATAGAGAGAAAAAGACGCTGTCAACCCTTATCCTGCTATGTTGGATCCCAAAGTTCGGTCCGATGGTGCATAACCTGGGGTATCCGACCGAACTATGGGGTTGAAAATTTTCAACCCAAAATTTCGGACGAACTTTTGGGTTTAATCCCATAGTTCGGTCAACCTCATAGTTCGGTCCAACACTGCTATATACATGTAACTAAAACATTATTTTCAATTCGATAGTAAAACCCTAATTATTGTTATCTCATCGGTATGTTTGGAGAATAATAACTTATAGTACAGTGTAAATCCAAGATCAGACTGCACTTTCTGTGCATTCTGATCTTGATCTACGCTGTCTGCAAAAGGTCAGTGAGTCACGCTTAGCAGCCTAAGAGTTAAAACTAAAAGAGTGTAGAACGTTCAGCATTGTAAACGCAGGTAATTACGAGTTGGTTCCTTTACAAAAGAAGCCAGGAGAGGTCAGTATCAATGTTTATAAATAGTTTATTAGCTTTTGATTTCAATGAGTTATGGTAAGTATAAACAAACAAGTTAAATAGCGGCCGTGTAAAAACCTCTCATAAATGCTTTACATGACGGTAATTTGACCTTCTTCCAGCGTTTTCAAGAGATATGATCTTATCCAGCGGTCCTCTTTCTCTTTTTTTCACGAAATTCTTTCGCATTTTTTCTTCTGCTTAGATTTCTTTGCTTAATTAAAAAATTACAATTATTTGAGAGGTCATTTGCAACCATGGCAACTTAATATAACCATTTTTTGAATGAAGTTTGTCAGGTAAAAACAAACCATGTCTATTTCCTCTTTTGGTTTTTGTGGTATTTGTCGAAGACAATACCAGTATGAGTTCAATGTTAAATTTTGAAGACAATGAATCGTTTTCTGTGCAAAGCCGAAGGAAATAAGCCCAATTAAACTCAATTTTTATATTTCTCTTTTTCTTTCAAATTATTTATTCCAAACAATTGCTTCCCCAACAGATACCACACAAGCGTTCTCAACGCTTTGATTTTATTTCGCTTTATTTGCAAAACCATAACGAAACAAACTGTGTATCAGATCAATTTTGCATGAAAAATTGATTTAAACAACAAATTCTGTGGCAGTCTGCCTTAAACTTACCACTCTGATGACCTCTCCAGTCAACATTATTTCCCGCAAGACGGTATACAAGTACTCATCTATAGAATTTGGGAACTCTGGGTACAGAACTGGACTACTTTTCTACGCGACAACCGTTACTTTGAATTTGAAACTAAAATAAACGTTTAGTCTATAAAACGCTATCTGGTGCGACTTATCCAGCTATGATCAGCTAAATTATTATAGTTTCGAGAAATCTGGAGCTAAAACATGCCTGATTTCTCCTCAAACGTATTGATATTAACCATTTTCTCCATTGTTACTTTATTAGCGCGTATTATTACAACCCCCTCCCATCCCAATGTGGGAAGTGATGAATTCGACATGTCTGCTATAATCTTCGTAGAATATGACATACGCAGACAACGCTCCAATCAATGGCCATCTTCGTATGCCAAGGATGACTACCCTACTCTACCCTTGGCGGATCGAGCTTGATTTAGACATTCCCCCGATACGCATTTCCATTGGTTGCAGCTAGCTGTAACTGCACCAATCAAATTGCTAGTAGCATTTCATCTTTGATAAAAATAGAACAAGATCGCGACCTTGCGGATAAAATAGAAGATAAACATGAATACCTCAGTGGTTGTGTGCAGGATCTGTAATTATTCATTACCGAAGAAAACATAGACGAACAATATTTACAGAAAGTTTCATTGTGACCAATCAATTATCAGAGGTTTTAGGCTATATCCCAGCACCTGACCATGGAATGTCGAAGTACGTTTGTGGTTATTGCTTCATGTTGAATTATTGCATTCGTAAGCGGTTATAAAACGATATTTCATTGGCTATAAGAAATGTGATGTAAAGGGAGATAATAAGCAGCATCCAATGGGGGCGTATGGCGGGAATCTCGAAATCAGGCTCGATCCGCCAAGGTAAGATCCACGTAGTGATCGTAACCTTGGCTCGCGAAGATGATCAATGGCGTCGTGGATAGAAAAATACGATTGATATTTCCTCATGTAAAACCGGATACAACTGAAATGGCCACAAAAAAAGGAAAGATAAAACACTCCTTGTATCCGTCGTAACCTGTGTAATCCTGCAGTCATCAAGGGCAACATTTTGCACGAAGATCAACGCTTTACCAAACGACATAATTTAGACCAATCAAAATTGAAAGCATTTGCAGATACCAAAATTAATGTGACTCATTAATTAAGATTTCTTTTGGGTAGGGAAGAAATCATTGTGGGAAAAGGAGAAAATGCTGGTTAACAGCATTTTCTCTTTTTCCCACAATGTTTTCAGAAGGCTTCTTTCTAAGGGTCGTGAAAGCCAGGGATTGTTTGGCAAAGGGATAAAGGATGATTATACTTTCATGATCTAAGGATGAAATGAGGTAAATAACAGCCTGAAAACAAGTAAAGTTGTATCTTCAATTTTTATCGTCTGCAAAAGAGTTCTGCTAATTGAGAATTTATCTTTTATATCATCGTCGCATTCTCGAGGATGAAGTACAGTCAACGTTAGACTGACGAAGTAGAAATGCTGTAAAAAAAATCAAATTAACCCAATTCTTCTTGGCATAAATGTATAGATTAATACTTCGAACACATCTGAGTCATGCTCTAACAAAAGGGGACTTAATGCATCTCTATGATAATTGATACCAATTAAGTCATCACAGAATCATAGCTTCATAAAACCCACCTTGGCTGATAACTGGACACTGGACAGGCTGAAATCGGTCGATACTTTTTTGCAGATTTATCAACCCTTCACCACATAATCCCCACTTTTAACACCACTGTGAAAGAAGCCTTTTGATCATTATTATTGTAGGGAAAGAAGGATATGCTGGTAACCAGCATTTGTTTTTTGCTTTTTCTCACAATGTTTTCCTACCTTCCTAAAACAAAATTCAATTCTATAGTCACATTAATTTTGTCGTCTTCAAATTCATTTACATAACGGAAACACACGTATGAAGTTTTACACATATGGCGTCCGAAGAAGATTTTATGGAAAATAATTACATATTTATTATGTTATAGCATTTAAGCCTCATAAGTCACGTGTCAGTCACTGGATATTCCCACATTGCTTTTTTTTTTAAATTTCTGGGGCGAAATATTAAAACACCTTATGAGGCTACGTGGCCTTTTTAGGAACACCATCCATTTTTTTGTCATATTTTAATGATTCTTAATTATTGATGATTTGTGTGATTTTTTCATATAAATTTCAGTGTTATACATGTATGTCTTTTAATTTGGTGAGATGTGAAAAAATCTAAATACCCACCTTTAAAGCATGTACAAATATGTTTCTGGAACAATGCGATATTTAACGATTGTGCAGGGTTCGATCATTTCTTGTTTTCTGCTTTTGATGTTCTTCAGAAAGACTTGATGAAAGATAAAAAGAAAAGGGTCGTTTACAGATGAAAATGTAAAAAAAAAAACCGGGGTATTGCAAAAACACTCAACAGGATTCAGCGTTAAATGCGCTGTCAGGAATAAAATGCAGAGTATGCAGAATATTGCATTCAAAAGATCTGAGTTCCTTACCAGAAGACAAAAAAATCGACTGGTCCAAACTGAAAGCAATGGCAGACGACAATATAAATGTGGCTTGAATGATGGTTCTTTTTTTCTTTGAATGGATAGAAAACATTGTGGGAAAAGGGGGAAATGCTGGTTACCAGCATTTCCTCTTTTTCCCACAATGTTTTCAAAAGCCATCTTTCTCGGGGTTGTTTGGGGTAAGTATAAACCTGCTGACATAGAACTGAACGACATTCCTGGTGTTATTTCACTTTGCTTTCTGTTATCTAAGTTTGTGTCGTTACTTTGGGAGAAAAAAAAAAGAGCAGGGAGTCAATGACCTCTTTCATCGTTCATCAAGTTCTTTGTAAGCTAAACGAATTTCATCATTCGGTCCTCTTTTTTGTCGGCAGAGCTGTCTACGCCATTATCCCCCGGTAAATGGCATCCTACAAGTACGCACCTATCTAATTTGGGGATTCTGGGTACAGAGCCGGTGTAATGCAGAGAAACGACCCCCATTACAAAATGACCCACGGTCATTTCTCGACGTGGAATATGATCCGGGTCATTTTTCTACGTCGAGAAGTGACCCGTGGGTCATTTTGTAATGGGGGTCATTTCTCTGCATTACACCGGACTACTTTTCAAAACTACAACAGTCAATTTGAATTTCAAAACTAAATAAAACTATACACAATAAAAGGCTACCTGGTGCGATTCATTCAGCTATGATCAGCTAGCAGGTAACCCACGAACCGGCCATTTATTAAACAGCCCCTGCAGACTTGGGTAATAGCTTCGGCATCTTCGCGAGCCAAGGTCACGATCACTACATGGATCATACCTTGGCTGATTGAATGCGATTTCGAGATTCCTGCGATGCGCCCTCTTTTGGATGCTGATTATTACCCCACTTTACATCATATTTCTAAAAACCAATGAAATATCGTTTTACAAACTGCTTACGAATACATATGAAGCGATAAGCAGACATTCACATGCGTTTCCATGTTTACCTTCTATTCGAAAGGTAGCGACCTTGTTCTATTTTCATGTAAGATGAAATGCTACGAGCGATTTCATTCGTTGCAGTCAGAGCTGGTTGCATCAATGAAAAAGCGTATCGGGGGAATGTAAAAATCAAGTTCGATCCGCCAAGGGTAGAGTAGCGTAGTGAATCGTCAGCCTTGGCTTGCGAAGATGTAGCTTCGGTATAAGCCATAGTTTTCCCTAATATATAGGGTCGGTGATGCGTCAGGTCGAATCTTCGAAGAATGTGACATGCGCAGACAACGTTTACAACGCTGGCTTGTGAACTTCTTTCTTGGTATTGATATCATGGAATAAAAAATAGTTCTTTGCCATTGGTGAAAAAATATGGACATGTTTATTCTGCGGATCCGCCTGCAGGTCTATTTGAGGGCAAATGTAGGACAGGAATATACAACAATTACTACTACTAATACAGAGGTTAAAAGAAAGGTTTGACCAAGTGAGTCTAATTGCAATCCAAACTTGCAATTTGATTAAAAATACATTAGCACTGTTGAACATTATATCACTCATACGTCTTCAGTATTGTACGCTATGGTGAATACATATTATCGGCATTTTTTTCCTTTTCCACAATGCTTTTAAAGGCCTTCCTACACAAGGTCTTTAAGCCCATCGATTGTCTGCTAAAGGACCAGATGGCACTCAATTGGTCAAACCTTCCTTTTATCCTTTACGCGGTTGGGTGATTGTAACTGAAAAATAAGACAGAATCAAAGACCTGTTTGACATGACCAGAGAATCTTACAGAGGAGTTAGCTTAGGATTAGTTTTACAGAGGAGTTAGCGGGTCACCCATATGAGCAACCGGTGGCGACGATGAATGATTGCAAAATCAATCTGAGCACGTTCCATTTTTGCAACGACATGGTCCTTCTATACTTATGCACGACAACGCACGTCCTCATGTGGCACGGATCAGTCAGCAGTTTCTGAACAGAAACAATGTTGACATTCTTCCTTAGCCAGCTTTATCGCCGGATCCGAATCCATTAGAACATGTCTGGGATTACCTAGGAAGAACGGTTCGATCACGGCGAAACATCAACAATCTCATGGACTTGGCCACCGCTCTCGTACAGGAATGGAATAACATTCCTGATGCAATGATTTTAAGTTATGGTAGGTCTGCGGCGTCGAATAATTGCCTGCATCGACAGCAGAGATGGCCATACAAGATATTGATTGAAAAATTACAAGAACTTAAAGAATCAAAGCGTCGAGAACGCTGAAGTGGTATTTGTCAAGGAAACCATTATTTGGAATTAATAGTTTGAAAGAAAAAGAGACAGATTTTTCAAATACTGGCTTAAAAGTCAACCAAATATTGGCTTAAAAGTCAACCCACTAAGCCAATGAATGTCTTTTCGGTTGATGGGTGAGTACTCATGACAAAGTTTGGATTATTGTGTTTTAGTGATCTCCCTTTGGTTATTAGGAGGAATTATGAGTAACGCCCCTTGGCAGTAAAATGCATGATGGATAGAGAGAAAAAACATGTGAATATATCGAATAAAATTAAGTTTGTACCTGAAAACTATAATTTTGAAATATCTTTAGCCATTGACATTTAATATTCCCAACATTACAATAAATTTTTTCGATCTATAGATATTCATGCGCAATAAAATAGAGTAGCGTGCATTCATAGGATGAACAAGCCATGGGACGAACTGGTTTTGAAACGAAAAAGCCCAGGGTCAGTAGGCAAATTTTGTATCATTGCGCCAATAAAATGCTATGAGCGAGTGACGCTATTTTCAATCATAAATAGGTATTTCAACGATCTATAGCTTCACCCAATGCATTTTAACATGCCATATCAAATTAGATATCTGAGTGCTACCGAAAAACTCATTTGCCTGAGAAAAATTGAATTTAATTAGGTTTATTTCCTTCGGCTTTGCACAAAATACGATACGTGGTCCTAAAAATTCAATCTTGAATTCATAGTGCAATTGTCTCCGACAAATACCACAAAAACCTAACTTTAATGTTACCTTAGTATTTGAGTTCCTTTGCAATTTTGATTTTAGTACCACCTTCATTTAAACTGCAAAAAAAAACTTAAGCTTTCTGTTAGTCCAAATCTAATTGGCATTTTCTACAGACTCTGAACTAAAGTATGATACCAAATTTGTTAGTCTTCAGTGAAACATGCGACGAGAAATAAAAGGAAGTTAAATACACACCTATTTATAGAACTGATTATTTATCTTACATAACATCGATTCCTGTTAGAACTGAGATCCAATTGCATATTTGCTGCATGACCATATGGCTTGCAACCCGCGAAAAGGGACATTCAGAAATTTGCGTAAAGTTTCGTCTTGGATCAGCAAATGCGCATTTCGCGCAGGCTGACCTGAGCCGACATTCTACGACTACATTAGATTGTGTGCTTCAGTAGAGGTGTGCAAAACAGAGCATGCGCGGATCCAGATATTTTTCTCAGGAGGGGTCCCACCGAAAACGCACTCGTCTTAATGTTATGATAGATCTACTTTGATTTCCAGATTTCAGTGGATGTTAGCCGTTTACAAGAAAAATCACCGTTTCCAGTTCTAACCATGAGGAGGTCTCCACATTTAGAACCGTTTTTCTTTATTATTATTTATTAATTTTCACGGATTCGACAAGTTTACACATTTTGTCAAAATTCCAGGGGGGGTCCGGACCCTCTGTCCCCCCCCTCTGGATCCGCGCAGAGAATTACATAGAAACGAAAAGTATCCTTCCGGGTTAGCCTACGAAGATTGCGCAGGTTGATCCGAAACGACACTTAACGCAAATGTCTTTTTACCTCTCGTGTCTTTTTCTAATTTATTTCTTCACTTTTGTTTTTTTTTTTGACTTCTTTATACATACTGCTAAACCGGAGCTTGGAGAAAAACTATATAAGCTTAGCTTTCGTTTCGATCCATTTTATGGAATTATTCTTGTTAATCTGATTGATATATATTTCTATGTAATACTATGTAATTCTATGAATAAAATATGTTTAAACTAAATGTCCGAATGCCCCTTTTCGCGTGTTACAAGCCATATTAAACAGCTTGTTTTACAAGAATGCCTGAGATTATTTCAAGTACCCTATCGATAAAAAAGCCACTTTGTTGACCTAGTTTATCCCACCGATTTGAGATCATACTTTTGTCAGAGACAATTTGGACGATAGGCGGGGTGGACAACGACAAAGTACAACATCCTTCCACATGTCGGCGGATGATATCAGCCCCTGCCTTATAAAGAAAAAAAAAACAACAACAACCTTGCTCAGTAAGAATTTTTTGCAGCCGTCGCCATTAGATTATCAAATCAGTGACAACCTCTTTACAGAATCAGAGCACTGGGAACTCGCCTTGAACTTACAGGTGCGCTAACTAGGTTAACTAACTCTTATCTTGCTAAATAACTAAAATAAAGTTTTCAATTCGAGGGTTAAAAAGCCAAATATTGCTCTTTCAAAGTTATGTTTAGGAAATAATGTCTCCTAATCGGACAGTGTAGATCCAAGATCAGACTGAACGTTCTGTGCAGCCTGATCTTGGATCTACACTGTCCGCAAAAGATTAATGAGTCGGGCTTATCAGCTTTAGGGTTAAATGTCGGCGCGCTATTTTGCCAAGAGTTTTAATGGTAACGTCTGTCTCGAGATAATCTTTATCTGCCATTGCGAATATTTTGGATATGGGACTTAGGGTAATGTTCCTTATCTATTATCACCAACAATTTCAACCCTTATCCCGCAGAATAAGTCACATAAACCTTTCACGCCAGTCTTAAGAAAACTAAATTTTGCTATGTCGAAGTTATTTTCTGGTGGAAATAAGCCCTTCTCGGATGGTGTTAATCAATGATCAGACTGCACGTTTTGTACAGTCTGATCATGATCTACACTGTCTGCAAAAGTTCAGTGAGCCGTGCTTGGCAACATAAGGTTAGAGTACATTCCAAGTCAAATTCCAGTTTTAAAATGTAACCCAAATTCTGATTGGCTACACCATTCCAACCGCCGTTGTCTGCACATGTCATATTCTTCGAAGATTCGACTGTCTTATATGACGCATCACTAGCCCCGAAAGCGGACAGACTGTAATATTGAGCTCTTTAAAGTAGCAATGTAGAAAATAGCTTTTATATTTTCTTTCGTTCCACTCAGACAAATATAAAACATTTATGTTCCATTGCATGAACTTATTATGGAATAATAAACAACAGAAGTCGGAAATAGGAGTAGCGGCCTAGACTACGCATTGTAATCGAATTTTTCAACATACATGTATATCAACCTCTTAAATATACGAAAAACATATAAAGCAATACAGAAATGTATGCAATAATGAAGTAATTCCCTCCAAGAAAGAAAACGGTTGGGCGGGCGGGTTATACGAAGTCGTAAACCGTGTGTAGTCTAGCCGTCGAATGACCAGAAAAGAGGCGCGCTCTCTATTTATACTACAATGAGACGCGCCCGTGCGCAACATGCACTCGACAGAGTATAATAAGTAACAAAGCACCCTTAACATAAATATATTTATCAATATGTTTAAGGAGAAATGAGACCTGCTTTAGCTCCAGATTTCTCTAAACCGTTGATCATAGCAGAGTGAATTGTACGAGGTAGCGTTTTATTGAGTAAACGTTTATTTTACTTTGAAATTCAAAGTAACGATTGTCGCGTAGGAAAGCGGTTCGGTTCTGTATCCAGAATGCCCAAATTAGATAGATGAGTCTTTAAAGAATGTCATCTAGCGGGAGATAATGTTCAACCGCACTCTAGCAAGGGGAGGGTGTAAATGTATCTCCATGAAGTATTTTTACCGAGCGATTCATCATATAACATCGATCTATAAAAAAGTCATTCGGACGAAAAACTGACTAAATCATCAGGTAGAATGGTCTCTAGAAATGCGAAAAGTTGACCGATAGGAAACAGTTTCGATCTTTGTCAGCCTGACCGGACTCCTTAGACTGATATTTGTCAATACATTTTGCAGTTATATTCAGCCCTCTTTTAACCCTTTGGCTGCTTATCGCGTCTCACAGACGTTTTGCGGACAGCGTAGATCAAGATCAGACTGCACAGAACGTGCAGTCTGATCTTGGATCTACACTGTCCGACCTGGAGATTCTTTTCTCCGAAACATACCTTTGAAATAACAATTTTTGGGGTTTTACTATCGAATTGAAAATTTCATTTTTAGTTATTTAGCAGGGTTAACAATGGCTCCTCTGGTATACGAGTAGCCAGTCAGCTGTTGTGTTTGATAATTCATTTGTAGAAAATTCTAGAGAAATAGACTTAGAAATAATTCTTTTTGTATTCGTCTCCACAATTTTGTACTAAACACCGTCGTCAAAGATGTTGCAGTTATGTCACAGATATCAGTGCACCATTGTATGTGCTTTTTGTTGTTTTAAATTCCGTGTTACTTACCCGGCTGGTTAGTTCATATTTAGCGACCCACTTTCTTGCACTCCAGATCATTCACATTCACCTCTGTAGGTGGCTCAGAAAGTAGTCCGCCATTACGTGATACTTTCGTCTCATCACCAGAACTCGAAATGGCGACACAAACGCCGGTGAAAGAAAGACCAATATCGATTACTTTGTGTGCTGTTCAAACAGCATGCGGCCAATCAGACTAAGTGGTAGGAAATGTGAAAAAGAGGGATTTTCTGAAAAGCTTAAATGTCTTTTAAAGGACCATAACTTGTTTTTTAATCTTATAAAGTAAGATCCATCGGTGTGTCAAAAATGTTGTCATCATTCATGGGCACAGCCATATTTATTAAAATTGGCGTAAGATTCTGATCAGTAAAGAAGCTCGAAAAAAATAGTTCCATTGTATACAGGTAAATTCATCAGTTTGAATGTACTATAATGTATCCAGAATCATATTTCCTTTGTATACATTATAATATTACGCATGAAACAGTTAAACAGTAACAAAACATCTTTTCCTCGGTTTGACAAGATTCTTGTCATTTAGCCTATTGCAGTGATGCATGATGAGAGTAAGGAACGACAACTCTGCTCCGAGATATTGATAGCGACCATGTCTTTTCAAACTTGTGAAGTCACGGCAAAGTACCGGAAGTCACGAGTTTTTCTCAATTAGCGACTTTCAGACACGTGATAATCCGAAGTTTAAACCTCTATATCTGGTGAAGTTAGGATTACAGAATGCTAAATGTTTGTTGTTGACATCCTCTAGTATCATCCGATGGAGTTATCCTTTAAGCTCTAAGAGAGAGAGAGAGAGAGAGAGAGAGAGAGAGAGAGAGAGAGAGAGATTTCCAACCCACTATTTGAATTGTTTCAGCGCTGTTGGGACTATGACACATTGCTTTTAATTCTTTGCAATACGGCAAAATTTCAGAGACTCGTTCAAACTGAAAGCATTTGTTGACGAGATGATAATTGTACAAGTAACTTTCAAAACGATGGGATTTGCATTATAAAGAGCCGAAGACTATGTGGGAAAAGGACAAATATTGCAAAGGGCACTGCGGTACTTTCGAAAACCTTGTGCGAGAAGGAAAAAATGCTGGTAACCAGCATTTTCTCCTTCTCCCACAAGATTTTCGAGGGTCTTTTTCGTCTGGAATCATAATAAAGAAAAATCGGGATTATAGGTTAAACAGTTAACCATTTCCGTGCTAATGTCGACTTTTATCGATGCTTGGAAAGAAGCCAAGTAACCAGCATTTCTTTCTTTTCTCACAATGCCTACTACCCTATAAAAAAAAAAAATGCATTATTTGAGCTACATTGAAATTGTCGTCTGCACATGCTTTCAGTTTGGATAAGGCTAAAATTTTGTCCTCTGGTAAAAGTGTGATACCTGTCGTTCATACGTATCATACCAAAACGGACTCAAATCCCTCTGTTCCAAATCTGTTTCAGTAGGTCTCGACCTATTTTTTATAGGGTAACAGGGCAAACCTTTATGTCTTTCGATAACAAAAGATTATCCAAATATCACAATAACGCTGCAGGTGCAATACTTACATAAACAATCAAATATGGCCGCCATTATTCTGGGTATATCAGATGCAGGCATCAAACCTGTTGAACTATTTCTCAAACGGCAGACATTCTTTGAACCGAACGGAACCTAAATTTTCCTCCAAAATGAACATAAATGTACTGAAAAGTAGGCGTATCGAGACAGATACAAAATTCCTTTACCGGCATTAAAAGGTTGGTCTTATTCAAATTGTTATAATGTACTTGTAGAATGACGAAATTATCCTATGTTGCCATGAACCCATCTTCGCCAGCCAAGGTTACGACCACTACGTGGATTTTACCTTGGCGGATTGAGCCCGATTTCGAGATTCCTGCGATGCGCCCTCTATTGGATACTGGTTATTACCCCCCCCCCCCTTACATAATATTTCTAAAGATCAATGAAATGTTTTACAAACCGCTTACAAATACACATGAAACGATAAGCAGACATCCACGTGGGTTTTCATGTTTACCTTCTACTCGAAAGGCAGACACCTTGTTCTATTTTTATCAAAGATGAAATGCTACGAGTGATTTCATTCGTTGTAGCTAGAGCTGGCTGCATCCAATGAAAAAGCGTATCGGGTGAATGTAAAAATCAAGCTCGATCCGCCAAGGCTAGAGTAGCGAAGAGAATCGTCAGCCTTGGCTTGCGAAGATGCCATGAACCGAGCGATAATGATATTCCAATCACTCCTTGGCACATATTCACCAATAATTCTTAAGAGCAATCTTTGTTTATTTCAATAGTTGAAAGTAATACAACCTCTGATTGGCTAAACCAAATGCTTAAGCCAATCAGAAGTTGTATTACTTTCAAATCAGGAAGTTCTGGATAATGAAGATTGATAACGTTCTTAAGCATATTTAGTAAATACGGATCCTGACCGCATTCTCTTTTTACTGTCTATACAGATCTCTGACAAAACAGTTTATCGCTTCCGTAATTATTACCTTCTTTTTTGACAAAGAAAAGTCCAACTATATGGAAGAAAATGACCGGGATGGAACCGAGGCTATATAGTATCATATATCTAATGTAGTCGTCTTGGCTTAGCCTGCTCATTCTGCGCAGGCTGATCCGAGACGACACTCCGCGCAAATGTTGGAATGTCAATATTTGCGTGTTGTAGGCCATATCATATGGGAAAATGGTGACAACAGCCTTGATTCTCCAATAATGAAGTGTTGTCTACAGTCTTCAAATCTTGATGTTATCTCTTTTAACCCTTAACTCTTTGACAGGCGTCAAATCTTTACATTTGTCGAAAATCAAAGTGCTTGTAGAGAACGATTTAAACGTGGCTTTATCGATGGAATTTGTCTTGGATGGATAGATAGATAGATAGATAGATAGATAGATAGATAGTAAGAACGATAGATAGACAAAGCGCTTCAGCACTGTTCGATCGTAAGAAGTCATTTTCAAGAGAATGAATATATCAGTGTCTAGTGTCAAAGAACAAATTTAATGTGTTATGACAATATTTTTCTACATACGGACGCGAGGACAGACATAAATTACTCATGCATGACGTGCCATTGTCAAACACAGAATACATTAAAAGCATGCTCTGTGAACAAAAAAGCTTTAATGTTTATGCAAAAAGGTTTCGACCCAGGCCAGCCTGTGCAGTCGTTTTGCTTCCAAATTTCGGTGTTTATTGGACAAAATGGATTTTATCTATCCACAATCACGTGATGACATCCTTGGTACAGTATATTGGATCACGGAGCCGCTTTGGACCCCAATCATTGCCAGGCGTGACTCATGATATGCAACGTCTTCTTGTCAAACAAAAACTGTGTATAAACAAATTTTTTATCTCCATATGACATACTATTAGCCGGACATAAAGATAGAGAATGGTGTTTCCGTAGAAACACTGAGAACGGATTTACATTATTTATGACGCAATCTCAACGATGTCGAGTACGAATTCCACTTTATGTTTATCTGCCGTAAGTATGGTAGGCTATCTCAACCCTTTATCACACATTCATGACCTTTAATACCGCTGAAGAAGACAGCTTTTGAAAACATTGTGGGAAAAGTAGAAAAATGCTGGTAACCAGCATTTTTCTCCATTTCCCACAATGTTTTATAATCCTTCCAGAACAAACTTTAGTTCAGTCACATCTATTTCGCCGTCTAGAAATGCCTTCAGTTTGGACCAAGCTAAAATTTTGTCGCTTGGTAAAGTGTTAAACAGTAGAATAAGGATTTGTCGTTCCACTTACGAAAATTAAAAATCAAAATATACCAGTTAGCAGCGCAACAATGAAAAAAAAGGAACTATGAATGATGACAAATGTAGCAGCTAATATAAAATCGGTATCATAATCTGTGTTTGAATACTTTTTGCAATTCTAATGACTTACACATGTATACTATTGACATTTATCAAGCACATGTATCAACCCTCTTATCAACTTACATCAGCTTATCAACTTACTATCCCGTGTCGCATTTTATCCCATTATCGCAAAATATCAACTTCTATCAGTTTATCGGCTTACTATCCCGTGTTGCATTTTATGCCATTCTCGCATAAACCCGTATAATTAAGTCAAAAGTGTCAAGATTCGAAGTTGGATTGACTTGAGCGAGAGAGCAAATGCGACAGGCTTAGTTCGTTTTTCGGTTCGTCTTTATTCTATCGTATGAGCAATAAAATTACCAATGATTTCAGAAACTTTCACCGTTATTTATAAATACTCAATCTCTCACGACGACTGAAAGTGTAAATCACAGAAATCCGGAAATATTTCCTTTCTTATAGGCAAATGATATCAAATACAAGATGAACTCTTTATACCAAACGAGAAATTTATAGACTGACCCAAATTGAAAGCATTTGCAGACGACATAATAAATGTTACCGAAAAATCGAAATTTGATTTGGAAACGGTTGAAAACATTGTGGGAAAAGGAGAAAATGCTAGTTGACCAGCATTTTCTCGTTTTCCCACAATGTTTTCAAAGGGCTTCTACCTCAGGGTCGTCAAAAGTCGTCATTGTGTAGAAAACGGTTAAACACTCTATTAACAATAACAGCATCAACATCGACGACGACGGCGGTGGCGGCGGGAGCAGCAACAACAACAACAACAACAACAAAGAGAACAACAAAAAAGCTTCGGCAAAGGGTCAACATTATATATCGTGGACCCATAAATCCTAAATGTCTATCAACCGACTAAAGGTAGACTGGTCTTTGGACATGCAGAAAATTGACCAACAATAAAAACTTTTCGCCGTATCCCTTTACCTGATACGCCAATTTGAGGCTCTTCCATTTCGACAGCAAAAAATATATGAAAAATGAAAATATGAAATATGATGTCAAAAATATAGACAAATGAGGACACAAATATCTGACTGAGTGGAAAACATGGTGGGAAAAGGAGAAATTGCTCGTTACGAGCAATTTCTCCTTTTCTCACAATGTTTTCAAAAGCTGTCAGTTGTTGATATGTCAAACTGAGTATCTATGGAGTAAAGGGTTAAGTCAGCCTGTTGGACTGCGCAGATTGGCCTGGGTACATACTTCTGCAGACGCTGAAAACTCTTTTTCACAAAGCGTGACTCAAGTTAGAATAAAGTATACAGCTTTTTGATGCAGATGTCGGGTACATTTTTGTACGTTATCGTGCGTCAAGCATTTAGCACTTTACCACTGAAATAAAGTTTCAGTAGATGGCTTAATCTCTTTACCAGACAACAAAATTTAAGAATTATTCATATTGAAAACATTTAAAGATGACAAATTAAGTCTGGCTGAAATTATGGATTTCGTTGGTAAAGGTGTCGAAAATATTGCGGGAAGAGGAGAAAATACTTTTCACCTACATAAGCTGTCTACTGCAAGACCAAACAGGGGCATAGCTGTCGAAAAATATTTAATAGTTACCTTCCCCTATTCTAAGAGACTCCCTTTTAATTCTTTACCGGACACTACCGGGTTTTCAAAACCCTGGTGAAGAGACCCTTAATTTAACTCTTTGCCAAACGCCAAAATTTAAGATTGGTCCAAGTTGAAAGCACTTGCAGACGACAAAATAAACGTGATTCAAAAATTGAAATTTGTTTCCAGCAGGATAGAAAACATTGGTTACCAGCATTTTCTCCTTTTCCCACAATGTTTTAAAAGGCCACTATCTCAGGGTCGTAAAAACCAGGGATTGTTTGGCAAAGTGTTAAATAATTGGAAAAGAAAAAAATGCTGGTAACCGGCGTTTTCTTTATTTTCACAATGTTCTTTTTTTCTTCTCTTAAATGAAGTTTACAAGAAAATATTGATGCTGAACATCAATGGCGCCGCAAACCACTTATTTCTGTAACAGGGCACAATGCATTGGGCCGCGTTAAACCGTTTATGAAAATCACGTGATCGTTCAACTCATTATCAAACGACAAAATTTTAGGACTGTCCAAAGCGAAAGCATTTGCAGACGACAAAATAAAAGTGACTGAAAAATTGAAATTTGTCTTGTGAAGGGTAGAAAACATTGTGGGAAAAGGAGAAAATGCTGGTTACCAGCATTTTCTCCTTTTTCCACAATGTTTTCTAAAGGCTTCTTTCTCAGAGGCATCAAATGGGTTAACAGCTCAGTAGAAATCATATTGTTGATCACCTGACTCATTTTGTCACGTTTAACATCCAGTATAGTATATGTGGAGAAAATTGTCGCCCTTGTAAGATTTTGTCTACACAAACGGACATTTGTCGGCAATGAATGAACAGTCACGCGAGTTTTTAGGTTTGTTGAACAATAGGGTCCAAATATTTCGTCATGTATCACAAATGGCTATATTTTCTTTCCAATTGTAACTATCAAACTGTTTGTGAAATAGAAAATATACTTTTTAATGTCATACAAACACAGTATTGCCCAAACAAAACTTAGGTTCGGTAAGGTTCGGTAAGGTTCTGTGTTTAGGGGGACCGATCTGTCACCCGCTCAAACATTGACCTAGTTACAGTAAGCTGGTCTTAAAAACACGATCGCGGTAGGAAAACAATATTTCTACAATCCATACAACACTGGAACAAAAATATAACGGGGATCACAAGTACCACATAGGGTGCTGTAGGGTCAAAGAGCTTGAAAATACCTCTAAACCTTTTTCCAGGGTAAGATATTTAAAATGGCGGCTTCGAAAATTTGTGACAGATAATTTTTTATCACGTGACTTATTTTTCGAAATGGATCTTTATTAGGCTATTATTTTTCGAAAGGAAAATGTTGATATGTCTACAATCCGTATTTTTTATCCTTCTAACGATGAAAGTACAATATAATTATTATATATTAAAAAAAAATCCCACAAATAAATAAAAAAAGTTATTATGGACCCCGATCTTGTAATCAAAGTACAGTAGATATAGATGGATGTTTAAACAAAGCATGGAACCAGTTCAATATGGCTGCCTCCATAGGCACTTTACAAAACCGAATAAAAATATAGTGCCGCCGCTTCAGGCGGCGCCACAATAAAGGAAAACTTCACTTTTTTGAGCCATGCTTAATTTGTCCGCCAAAAATGCTTACAATTTGGACCTGGACCAGTCAATCTTTTTGCCGTTTGGTTAAGAGTTAACCCATCACCAGACAATCCCTGCTTTTGACGACCTTGTGAAAGAAGCCTTTGGAAAACATTGTGGGAAAAGGAGAAAATGCTGGTAACCAGCATTTTCTCCTTTTTCCACAATGTTTTCTACCCTTCACAAAACAAATTTCAAATTTTCAGTCACTTTTATTTTGTCGTCTGCAAATGCTTTCGATTTTGACAAACCTAAAATATTGTCGTTTGGTTAAGAGTTAATAGTTAACAGCCAGACCAAGTTTGAAATAAATACCCTCAGTGATAAACAGAGATATTACAACATTTCAAAGTTTTTGCACGACAACGACGCAAGTCCAACAACATTAACTCGTCGTTTTCTTCAAAAACAGTCGAGGTAAAAAAAACGTCTGCATGCAGAAACGTGATAATGAAGATTAAAAAGCAATTGATCATTTTGAAGATGTGGGTGTTTCAGTAATGAGAACGAAGAATGATCAACACATGGGCACTTTCATTTGTCAGTGGGACATCAACTTCAGAACTTCTAATTTTGCAATCAATTAGATGTCTAGGATTGGAAGCCTTTGTAAACGACAAAATATGTGCCGTTCTACATAGACTTTGTCTTTAACGACGTAAAAATTATTTTGGGGAAAGGAGGAGAAAAAAAAGGTTTATGGCATTTGTATTTTTCCTAAAATGATTAGAAAATGCTTGCCCGCCTGGGTAGCTACCTTAGCTCAGTGGTGAGCGTGTCGGACTCATGACCTGGTGGTTGTGAGTTCGATACTCGGTTGAGGCCAACTTTCTTTCCGGCGTATTTTCGTCTCTCACCTCTGCTGAAGCATGTGAGAAAAGTAGTCCGTGGCTTTGGAAAGAAAGTAGTGTAAGTATCGGTATGAGAAAGCCAGGAAGCACATGTGCGTCACCGACCGCATCGATATGACCTTAGCTGTTAAAGTGGCGTTAAACCCCAATACATCTACAAATAAAAAAAATGCTTATTTTTTCTGCAGTGTGATTAAAACAGGTGATTGTTTGGTAAAGGGTTTACCTAACCTTTAGGAAGCTAAGCACAACTCAGCGACCCTTTGTGGACAATGCAGATCAAGATCAGACTGCACAGAATGTCCAATCTGATCTTGGATCTACACTGTCCGATCGGAAGATATTTTTTCTCTAAATATACATTTTAAATAGCAGCATTTTGGCTTTTACTGTCGGCTCAAAAGTTTCATTTCATTTATTTGGCAGAATAAGGTTTAACTCTTTACCAGACGACAAAAGTTTAGGTTTGTCCAAATCGAAACCATTTGCAGACGACAAAATAAAAGTGACTGAAAAATTTGAAATTTGTTTCGTGGAGAGTAGAAAAAATTGTGGGAAAACGAGAAAATGCTGGTAACCAGCATTTTCTCCTTTTCCAACAATGATTTCTACAGGCTTCTTTCTCAGAGTCGTCAAAAGAAGGGATTGTGTGGTAATGGGTAAACAAAATGTATAATTATAGCAGGGTATTTTAGCTACAAGTTAGAATAGTAACTGCTTCTTTTGGCTCCCTCTACAAGCCAGATTAAGTCTATTATTAACCATGGCACCATTTCCATGGTCTATCCTTTCTGACAGAATTCTTACAAATCTGGCTTGTCTTTTTAAACTTTTCACACTCACTTGCAATTCATCTTGAAATGATCCTTCTCCTTGACGTATTAAGTTCTGTCTTATTTGAGTTATTTCTACAGAACAAAACAACTTATGATAAACATAATTGACTTCCGGTTCATTTTATCAAAGAAAGAAAAGCCTCTTCATTTTTAAACAAATCGAAAGGTCAACCTTCTTTAATTATTAAAGCATAAATCGAAATACAATTAACCACTAACCGACCATTTGATACGTTGTTTTTCCTATCCATATGATATACAATAGCTATATGGAATTGTGCAAAAATCATTTTAACGTAACATGTACCGTATTTTTTGATATGAAAGTCAACATGAAACAATCAAGTTTGCAAAATTCTCATATGATTTACATTTCATTTAAATGCATAAACCAGGTACAGAAATAGTATCAGTTTGAGTTGGGTATCGGACGTAATTTGATTCAGTCCCATTCTTAAACAATACTTAAGTTATATCGCTGCAACCAGCGCACATAACTTTGTGTCTCCAAGCACTAATGCCCACAATTTTTTTTCCAAATCACTGACTAGTTAAACGCCATAAAAACACTACGTGAAAAATGAGTGTTTTGAAATTTAAGATTAGCCCACGCTATTAGTCGTATTTAATTCAAGTTGTCAAGTTGTCATATTCTTCGAAGATTTGACCTGTCTTATTAGACGCATCACTCTCTACGATATTTGGGAGATAGTAGTAATAAGTAGCAATGTAGAAAATGGCTTTTATCAATACGCTTGAGAAGCAATCAGATCTGTTTTAGCTCCAGATTTCTATAAGCTGCTGATCATAACTGAATGAATCGCACCAGGTAGCGTTTTATTGAGCAAACATATATTTTGGTTTGAAATCCAAAGTAACGCTTGTCGCGTTGAAAAAGTAGTCCGATTCTTTATCCAGGATGTCCAAATTAGATAGATGAATATTTGTAGAATGCCACCTAGCGGGAGATAATATATTCAACGCCGTTGTCTGTGCATGTCATATTCTTCGAAGATTCGACTGTCTTATATGACACATCATCACAAGCCCCGAAAGCGGGCTGACTGTAATATTACGCTATATAAAGTAGCAATGTAGAAAATAGCTTTTATCAATACGTTTGAGGAGAAATGAGACCTGCTTTAGCTCCAGATTTCTTTAAAATGCTGATCATAGCTGAGTGAATTGCATCAGGTAGCGTTTTATTGAGTAAACGTTTATTTTCGTTTGAAATTTAAAGTAACAGTTGTCGCGTAGGTAAGTGGTTCGGTTCTGTACCCAGAATGCCCAAATTAGATAGATTCAACGCAAATATCAAGCGGTGGTCACATCGGAGAAGGGTTCACGTGACATTTACCCTGCATGACGGAAACATCGACTACAATAGTAAACATCCCACACAGTAACACGTTATAGAAAACCGATCTTGTCGACGAGACAGAATTTGACACTCTAAAAGCCTCCGAGACACCGAGAACAAAAAAAATGAATCTAATTTCTGCGCCATGGTATCCGAATTTCATGACAGTTGGGTTTGGTTTCAGCTATCTTGTTAATTGCATTAACCTTCTAAATGTCAATGTGAAAAACAAAACCTGTTTCGCTCTGATGGAATCTATGCAAAGATCGGAGTCCGAATTCACGAACCATCCTTGAAAACAATTTTCGTCTTATTCTTCAGAAATTTTCAAATGTAAAAAGTAACACGAGTACCGATTGGCTATCCTATTTGAGTCATGCTCTATGAAAAGGGGGCTTAATGCATCTGCAAAAAGTATCGGCACAGATCAGCCTGCGCCAAAATTGACCAATAGCGAAAAGTTTCGGCCCAGGTCAGCCTTTTCACTATTGGTCAATTTTCTGTGTGCCGAAGGACCAGCCTACCTCATTATCAAGTTGGCGGTTAAAAGAATTGGATGTTATGGTTCTATAAGCATCTATAAGTATGTGACGGATTGATTTGAAATATGGATCACCGAATTGCATTATCCCCCCTTTTGTAAGGGTATTTCTCATTTGATAAAGTCAATCAGAACGTGATTTACTTTCACCTTGAAAAAAATCTTGAAGAATAAGACAAGAGATAAATATTTTTTTTTTAAACGGCTTTATGGATAGATACGGATCCTGGCCGGACTCAACGACAATGCTGGTCACCAGCATTTTCTCCTTTTCCTACAGTATTTTCTACTCTTTTGAAGACAAACCCCGTCATTTTGTGGCAACATTTAAATTTTCGTCAGCATATACTTTCAGTTTGGACAAGTCTACATTTTTGTCGTATGGTAAAGGGTTAAGCACGCTCTGTAAAGGATTAGCACTCCCACGCATCGACGTTTTAATCCTTATCCCGGTAAAGAAGTAAAAACAAAATGAACCTTTTAAGCTGATAGTAGAAACTGAAATATTGCAATTTTAAAGGATTTTTTTTTTTGGTGAAAAAAAAAAAAATCCTTATCGGACAGTGTAGATTTAAGATCAGACTGCACGAAACGTGCAGTCTGATCTTAATCTGCACTGCCCGCAAAACGTCAGCAAGTCCCTCCAAGCAGTGTTGGAAAAAGAATGTCCGATCGTTGAATGGGATAAAGATGCCTGTAAACAAACCATAGAATCGCACAATTCATTCACCGATTGTTGTGAAAATTCAATTTTGTAAAACCATTTTTGGAATCCTCTAGTGCTATGTTTTCATTCATTTAAATCATTCATTCAGAAAAAAAAAACGCCATGAGAAATTCGATATCGCGAGAACTACATTATCTACAGCGTCGTGCTACTTTATTGTAATTTGTCAGGGCTATCAATAAAACATCCACTTTACGCACATTCTGTCAAACGCAAGCTCTGTTAGTCCTTTTTTTTGCAAAGACTGTAGATCTAAATCAGCCTGAACAATTATGTAGTCTGATCTTTATCCGCACCGTTAGACACCATATAAATTTCCTTTAAGGTATTCCTACGCTGAAGAAGAACATATCTTTCCACTTTAATTTTACTCTGGAAAGTATGATTATCATTAAAAATCATCACCATTGTAGCATCAAAACCGAGCCACTTTTGGAGGTTTAGCCTTCATAGAATTATCCTTTTGAATTCTAAAAGCATTTAATACTCAATCCAAAGGGAGATTATTATTACCTCCCTTTACCAAAAAAAAAAGTAACAGAGATGTGAGCAGAAACTTTTTAGACAGACATATTAAAGAAATTCTAGGCTGTTAAAGGTGTTTAGAATTATTGAATCACTATAGATTCTCCTGAACAACAACAACAACAACAACAACAACAAAATGTTGCCATGTTGACCAGAAGCTTCAGTATTCAGTAGAGGAAAGCCTTAACCCTTTACTCCATAGATACTCACTTCTACGCATTGCTTGTAGGAGCCTTTGGAAAACATTGTGGCAAAAGGTGAAATTGCTCGTGACGAGCAATTTTACCTTTTGTCACAATGTTTTCTATGCCATGGAAATGTGTCATATACACATAAGAAACTGCTTCATCCTTGCTGTTTATTAGGGTCAATTAGAGATACCATAGAAATGCCTTATGGGGTAAAGGGTTAACTCTGTAGCAAACGACAAAATTTTAGGTTTGTCCACACTGAAAGCATTTGAAGGTTGCATAATAGAAGTGGTGGAAAATTTGAAATTTGTAAAGGGAAGGGTAGAAAACATTGTGGGAAAAGGAGAAAATGCTGGTTACAATATTTTCTAAAGACTTTTTTCTTAGGGTCGTCAAAAGTAGGGATTGTGTGATAGTGGGTTAATTCAATTTACTGTTGTGGTATAGACGATAAGGTTGAGAATAGTGCTTGGTTCTGTTGATCATTCTCGTAACTCAGAACGCTTAAAGTCGTCATTGTGTGGTAAAGGGTTAAACCACCTTTTAGCGAGGCTTGAGTCATTCATATCTGTCGGTAAAATAGACCTGTATACCTGTATACCCAATAAATATCAAAGACCCAGTAAAGGCCAAAATAATAATAAAAAAAAACCAGGTGTCATAATACATTAAAGTAACACCATCTAAACGTATGGAAAATATTTGTGGAGATGACAGTGTGTTATTGTTTGGTAGAGCCTTATGTTAGTCGCTGGCAGAAAAAAAGGGATTTTAAAAACAGGCAAATAGTAAACAAAAGACACAGCTACCTGGCAGATTTTGACCTAGTTTTCCTTTTAATTTTAATTTCTTTGTAAGTGACTAATAATGACAATTAGTAATATAATTTCCAAACTATAACCCTATACCAATCAATCTCTGGATTTTACGACCCCGAGATATAAGCCTTCGAAAACATTGTGGAAAAAGGAGAAAATGCTGATTATCAGCATTTTCTCCTTTTCCCACATTGTTTTCTACCCTGCTCAATAATTTCAATTTTTGAGTTACTTTTATTTTGTCGTTTGCAAGTGCTTTTGATTTTGGTGTGTGGGAAAGACTTAAAATGGTATGATATAGATTCATATGTAATACAACACCCACTTTGTTTACATTTGGCCTTTATTGTTACTTTAATTGTTTATTGTTTTAACTTGTCTGTTTCAGAAGATTTATAATAACACATTTTACCTCTGTATTGAACAATTAAGAAAATAAATTAAGTTTTGTTGTTGATGCCAATTTCGATTTCTACAAAGTACCAGATTATACCACCTGTTTTTCATTAAAATGCCATGAAAATTCATGAAAATAAATGTCTATTGTTACCTTATATAAAACGTTATATGTTTTTTTTTTAATTCTTTAAGCCAAGCAATGTGTGGAATGTGTTTTCTCTCACTTATTTTGCCAAGGTATTCCTAATGAGAGCGATATTCATTTCGAGAATGGCATATTTTCAAAATTTAAAAGTTTGGCTTTCATAGGTTATTATGGAGTGCAACACACGAAAAGGTGCATTGGGACATTGGCGTAAAGTGTCGTCCCGGATTAGCCTGCGCAGTCCGCGCAGGCTAATCCGAGACGGCACTTTACGACTACATTAGATTTTGTGCAAAACAGAAAATGACATAAAAACAGACAGTATCGTCTTGGATTAGCCTGTGCGGCTGCGCAGGCTGATTCGAGACGACACTTTACGCAGATGTCCGAATGCCCCTTTTCGCGTGTTGCAGGCCAAATTTTAGCCCCCTTCGCGACACGCGCCTCTGTAGACCGTAATGGTGTCTGACAACCCCCTCAGCTCCACCAAGACGAACCTCAATAACTCGGCGGTGTAGAATGAATCTCGGGCCGATTGGGGATGTTGGTTTAATCCCCACGACGTCAAACCTTGGTCCCGTGTGACAGTGCTATACACTGAGCACGTTAAAGAACCAGGTGTAACCTAGAATGTTTTTCGTTCTGCATCTTGCATTGTATCAAAAGGCACTCCGGGCGCTTCGCCCATATGGGCTACCCTTGCGATGAAAAATAAGCGAAATTCAGATCAAATTACCTTTTCAAAATATTCTGCGTGCTTGCAATACGGTTTTGTCTTACTCCCATTAACTTTGCAATAATTTAAAATTTACCAAGACGTTTATTAGATTACCAAATAGCTTATAGATAATCTATTATATTTATGATCAAGAGATTCAACCGCATTTCGAATGAAAAGAAGACTTTGTTTTCAAATATTAAGCCGATACTGTTAAATTATGAGTATCAACATCACTGAGGGAAAAAAGAAAACTTTCGAAAACACAGTACAATTGTTTTTCGTTATTTCTAGTGGCGTAACCCCCTCTTTCAATAAGAACTAATTACATCATTATGCGTAAACAGCCAGAAATATAGGGTAAATGTGCATAAATTACGTCATATTTACGTCTGATTGAATGACACGCACTGTTTACCCACATAAGAAATACACGGGAACTACTGTTTACGCCTTTAATTGAAGAGTCACGGAAACATTTACAACTAATTTCATTGGTCGTGACCTTTGATCACAGAATCTTATCATCCACCATTATTTTCCTATAAATCATCATTTTATGTGTTCCGGTAGATAATCGAGAAATGTCGACCACATATTTTTCGATATTTCATGGTTACGACCAGTGAAAATTACCGATTTTTATATTCCATCTCTTCACTTAAAGGCGGAAACAGTTGTTCCCGCACAACAGTTACCATGTAAAATGCCCACGCCTCACAACCAGATGGAAATATGACGTAATTTACCTTACCTTTGTCCCGCCTGACGTAATATTGTAATCAGTTGCTATGCGGGGCAGTGACGCCACGGGGAATAAACGGAAAACAAAATCTTGCTGGATTTTGGTTAAGTTCCCCGTCCTCCTACCCCGCCGAAAGGTTTAAAAGCATTAAATGGTTGAATTTTTTTTTTTGTGAAAGATCGATATTTCTTTCATGGAGTGAACATCATCGGTAATACAGTAAGTGTTAAACCTGTGTTAGAGACCACCTGTATTAAGAGACCACATGTTCTTAGAGACCTCAGTTCGGATACAACAATCCTTTTTACATTAACCCAATATAACCTGTATTTAAAGACCACCTGCTGTAAGAGACCAATTTCAGTACTTCACTTGAGTGGTCTCTGAATACAGGTTGCACTGTATTTTTCATGTTTTTTCCTATTTAAAAAAATCATGTCCTCCGCAAGATCAAGAGGGAGTTTGGTCCCAATCTAGAATAAAGCACGTTCTGTGCAGTCTGATCTTGATCTATACTGCCAACAAAATTTCTTGTGTCGTCTACAGAAAAGAAATATCTAGGTTGTAAGTGAAGGTTAACCCATTACCACACAATCCCTAACTACCGTTTCGGTGCAATGAGCAACATCATCAGAAAATATTAACCGGTTTATACCGGCAATCACGCATCTCATTATTGATCTCTGATATAAGTCATAAGATTGGTAATGTAGAAGGAGAAGGTTATCGGTGAATTTAAGTTACATTGTCTGGTGCCAAACATTGCAAAGAAACCGTTCTGATAAACTAATTTTGTATTTTTTTCTTACATGAACACTTAACTCTTTACCACACGACAAAATTTTAGACTGGTTCAAATTGAAAGCATTTGCAGACAACAAAATAAAGGTGACTGAAAAACTGAAATTTTTTCTGGGAAGGGAAGAAAACACTGCGGGAAAAGGTGAAAATGCTGGTTACCAGCATTTTCTCCTTTTCCCACAGTGTTTTCAAAAGGCTTCTTTCTCAGGGGCGACAAAGGTAGGGATTGTGTGGCAATGGGTTAACTTGGAAATATACAGATTGCAAAACATTAAAGATACAACTTTACTTATTTCTATGCAGTATTAAGCAAGTTTTAAACCCGTTTCATCTTTACTGTAATCTTTCTTGTAACTACGTACCAATTATTACCCTTGATGGCAGCAAGGATGCACGGATTCTGTAATAACAGATAGGAAATACAGAGATCCAGATAAGAGATAGTGATGGTATTCTAAATTCATTATTTCTCTTCTAAACCCTTGTCATTAAGACAATTCTAATGAGTTCCCACAGCAATGGGTTTTGCTGTTTTGAATGAGGACATATTCTTTGTGTTTTTCTATTCCTTAACCATATATATTGGTCTATATATCTATGTGTACAAAGCTGACCCATCCTACATACTTTCACTCTTTTATAGCGTTTTTTTCTCTGTAGTTGTAGGAGTGTATCTTTAAAATCATTACATTCTTTCCTGCTAGTTGTGGAAATATACTGTAGTGTACCAACGAATTCTAATTGATTCTTTTTGAAAGTCAACGTCCGCAATGCATAAATACGCCTAGCAATTTTCCTAACATATTACTATATATTTTTTTTTTTCAACTAAAAAAAATGTCTTTTGGAAATGGAAAATCAGCGAATTTACGGTCCAACGAAATTGCCGAATTTGAAAAATCCACGAAATTTCATACCAACGAAATTATATGAATCCACAGTATATTACCTACTTCATTTAACCTTAGCCTGACCTCTATGCCAAATATGAGAAGGTAGAACTCCAGATCTTATTCGAAAAGTTGCATTTACATGGGAAGGTTTATACTTATATACACAGGTAATCAATTTAACCCTTAGCCTACAAAATGCGACTAAAGACATTTTGTGGTCAGTGTACATCAAGATCAGACTGCACATTTTGTGCAGTCTAACCAGGTCTACGATGACAAGTGACCAGATATTGAATAAGAAAATTAATTTGAAATTGCAATATTTGCTTTTTAACTATTGACCTGACAGTCATAGTTACTTATCTAGTAAGTTAAGGTTGATTGACGTAAACCACACTGAATATTTCCGAGACCATTCGTGACATATGCCGAGCGATGTCGAAGGTAAAAATAGAAGATTAATTTATGTAAATGAATTTAACCTGGGTCAGTTAAATATAGTACATTATACTAATGTATTTACTAGTATCAATTACAGATTAAACTGATCTAAAACCTGCTGGTGATTCGCAAATAACTGCCAACTACTGGTTAACAATATAGTGGAAAATACCGAAAAGTATTTTGGCCGTTTTAACCCTTTCCAAAACAATCCCTGGTTTTCACGACTCTGAATAAGAAATTTTTTGAAAACGTTGTGGGAAAAGGAGAAAATGCCGGTAACCAGCATTTTCTCCTTTTCTCACAATGTTTTCTACCCATCCCAAAACAAATTTTACTTTGTGATTCACTTTTACTTTTGTCGTTTGCAAATGCTTCCAATTTGGACCAGTCTAAAATATTGTCGTTTGGTAAAGACCTAAACAATATTTCAAAAGTCTTTCTTTCGTTGAATCAGTCGATTGCTTGATAAAGGATATATTAAATGTGAAAATGAAGTTATCTTGTGTAAGAGTCCAATTTTCTGACTCGGCTTTGGTAATGTAGGAGTTACATAATTTGTAATACTTTGTTTCGCAACCGATGTAAAAGAAAATAAGCCATACTCTGGAAAAGGGGGCTTAATACTATAATGTTATTAATCAAGTGATTTCGTATTGGCCCAGTTACAGGTCCGAGGTCAGCCGTATTGGCCCGAGGCCGAAGGCCGAGGGTCAATTCGGCTGACCGAGGGCCTGTAACTGGGCCAATACGAAATCACTTGATTAATTACAATTTTATTAATTAACGCTTTACCAAACAACCTCTGGTTTTTACAACCCTGAAAGAGAGGCCTTCTGAAAACATTGTGGGAAAAGGAGAAAATGCTGGTAACCAGCATTTTCTCCTTTTTCCCACAATGTTTTCTACTCTGCTGGAAACAAATATAAATTTTGGGTTACGTTTACTTTGCCGCCTCCTGGAACGTGATTAGCTAAAGGTAAGCGCAGACGCTCACGCCACTGAGCTTTTGACCAATCACGTTCAAGGATTTCTGTATTGGTCGCGGGTCATCAATATTGATACGAGGTCAACTGTATTGATCGGAGGTCAAGTCGTATTAAGCCGGGGTCACGACCTGTGTACTATACGAAATCAGAAATGTGACTGGTATCGCCTGGACCGGTTTCCTTGTATAACTTCTATATATCCAATAGTTAATCAATAAATCTCCATAATCAAGGATAATATAACTGAAATAAAGAAAGATAACAAGCAGGTTACTATAATTGCGGATCAAGAAAATCCATTTTTTACACGAGAACCAACTAAATCCTGAGGTACATTCGTACTTTGTCAAGCACAAAATTGACAAAAAAAAAAACCATGGAATTCCGGTCCAGGTAAGCCTGCGCGGATCGATACCTTTTGCCGATCCATTAAGCTCCCTTTTCACAAAGCATGGCTCAAATAATTTCCAGTGTATCAAACGAAAATTCTTATACTTGTCCCAGTTGAAAGAATTTGAAAAATAAAACATTCATTCGAATGACGTAATTTGTCTTTTAGTCGAAGAACGAGGAAGAAACACAGAAAATGATGGTTGCCAGTATTTTCTCTTTTTCCCACATTGTTTTCGAAAACTTCTTTCTTAAGGTAAGTTATCATGTCGGAGTATGTGGTAAAGAGTTTAACCCTTCACCACACGATGACGACTTTTGACGACCTTTGGAAAAAAAGCCTTTCGAAAACATTGTGGGCAAAGGAGAATATTTCTGGTTACCAGTATTTTCTCCTTTTCCCACATTGTTTTCAAAATGCTTCTTTCTCAGGGGCGTCAAAAGTAGGGATTGTGTGGTAATGGGTTAAAAACTATCCATATAAGGTGTATTTTGTAAAGAAACTCAAGAGATTTGTCTTCGATTTAAAACTGGAAACAACCATAGAAATGTCTATGTCTTGGGTAGCCCCCAGAGAATGAGTTGCGCCCCCGAAGCTCAGTCGGGAGCAGGGATATTAGTTCCTTGGGCCCTGTTTCACTAAAGTAGTAACGAACAAGATTTTCTCACGTTTTACGTAACTATAATGAAGTGGCATAAATCTGCTACGAGACACATGAAAATTATCGTCAAAGTTTTCATGTATCTCGTAGCAGATTAATTCCACTATACTACAGTTACGTAAAACTTACGAGAATTTTGTTCGTAACTGCCTTGGTCTTGGCCTGTAGCGAGCAGGACTTGAAAATAGGTGGTCGTGTGTTCTCCCACCGCCGACCATCGTTTCGATTACAGTTATGTGGGAAAGCAGATGGTATATTGGAAAGAAAACTGTGCGGAGTACTGGAGAAAGAAACTCCAAGAAATACATGAATAGTTGCTCTGGCCGTAGCGATATAACTGAAATAATGTTGAAAACTACACTTAACACCATACAATTAATCAATCAATCAATCAATCAATCAAGCAAGAAAATTCACAAAATGAAATGCATTTTCTATCCAATGTTACCTGTGCAACATTGCAACTTCGGAGACAAAAAAGATTATAGAAGGAACAAAAAAGATTATAGTTTCATAAAAAATAAAAATGAAATTTGTTAAACAACTGGATGAAATCGAGTAAAGATCAATCTTTAAACGAAACTGACCCTTTACCAAACGACAAAATTTTAGACTGATCCAAAATGAAAGCACATGCAGACGACAAAATGGACGTACCTCAAAAATATAAATTAGTTTCCAGCAGGATAGAAAAACATTGTGGGAAAAGGAGAAAATGCTGGTAACCAGCATTTTCTCCTTTTTCCACAGTGTTTTCTAAAGGCTTTTATCTTAAAACGGGGCTTGTTTGATAAAGGGTTAACCCTTATTCTGTTTCGTAATCAAAATGCAATTTTAAATTCGATAGAAAAAACCGAAAAAGTGTTATTTCAAAGTTACGTTTTGGTGAATAATATCGGATAGTGTAAATCAAAGATCAGACTGTACGTACTGTGCAATCTGATCTTGATCTGCACTGTCCGCAAAAGGTCAGTAAGATGCGCTTAGCATCATACAGGCTAACTCTTTACCAAACGACAAAATTTTGGACTAAACCAAATTGAAAGCATTTGCAGACGACAAAATAAATGTGAATTAAAATCTGAAATTTGATTTTGAAACGATAGAAAACATTGTGGGAAAGGGAGAAAATGCTGTTATCAGCATTTTCTCCTTTTCCCACAATGCTTTCAAAGTGTTTTTTTTTCTCTCATGGTCGTTAAAAGCCGGGATTGTGTGGTAAAGAGTTTTGCAAATCCCTTATGGGACAACTTGAGAGCACCATTGTGGGAGGACAACTTAGCAAATTTAAAATGAAAAAAAAAAAACGTGATGAAAACCATCAATATTTCTATTTTGCGCTGAGATAATTTTTCATATTTCCAAGACAAGCCAGCCCACAAATAACGTGGTGTGGCAATGATGCCTGCTTTTAGAATTCTATCAGATAATATGCAAACGAAAATGTCTGAAACAGTAACAGTGACTTCATCTTATCTTTGGAAGATTTTTTGATTGTCGATGCCATTGCAAAATTTGACATTTCCATTTTGCACGTTATGTTCATGCCTTTAGAGGCCATTATTTCCGCTCTATCTCCGCGTGTACAAAAAAAAGCCCAAGTTGGTATTTGGCGAGAACGCGTTATATACTGCTCAAAAAAATTAAAGTATAATAAAGTGTATGTATAGTATGATACTCTGCTAAAAAAAAGGATCACGTGTCTTCGACTTTGATAGCTAGATAATCTTTTCAGTACAGGAAAATGCAAATAATTTTTCTGCTCAAAAGTTTATCCAGTCTTAACCCTTTCCCAAATTGCAAATTTTGGACCAGACCAAATTGAAAGCATTTTGCAAATGACAAATTAATAGTTGCTAAAAAGATTATTTTTCTATATTAAAGGGTAGAAAACATTGTGGGAAAAGGAGAAAATGCTGGTTACCAGCATTTTCTCCTTTTCCCACAATGTTTTCAAAGTGCTTCTATCCCGTAAAAACCAGGGATTGTTTGGGAAAGGGTTAACACTGTAAAATTTCAGAACATGCAAAAAATTTGGTTTGGACAAAAAATGTATGGGCTATTCCCGTTAAAGCCATTATTTTGATATGCCACACAGGCTTTTTAGAGAATAGGAGGTGTCATTGTTTCATCCTGTTCCCTTGTTTCATTACATTTAACAAAAATATGAACAAAAGATTGGGAAAAAAAAAACAACATGAGCTGTTTAACAAAAGAACAAAGAGAACTTACATGTATTTCTTAGTTTTCTTCTTAACATGAATTATCAGCATCTAAAATGAAACAAACAAGAAAACTATTTAGCCATTTTGTCTCGTAAGAATATAACCCACTAGTTTTCAGAGCAGAAAGACCCAGTGTTTAGCAAAGTGGAAGATTTGAATTTCAGCATTTACATGATCCTTTAATTCTTTTGAATAGTGTATCTACACAGAAGAGGGTGTACATATCAGATTTATATAATTCAGCCTTGCTCCAGCAAAAGGGAGCTTAATACATCTCTATGATACATAATAGCAAGCAACTCATGACAGAGTAATGGATCCATAAAATCCATTTTTTTCCAACAATTAATTTAATCTGGAGGTGGAATGGTTCTTTGTAATGCAGAAAATCAAACAACGACAAAAGGTTTCGAGCCATGTCAGCCTGCGCTAGCTGCGCAGGCTGACATGGATCGACACCTTTTGCAGATGCATTAAGCCCCCTTTTCGCAGAGCATGGCTCAATCGTAAGTAACTTGTTCCTTTGAGGAAGCAAAGAAAGTATAATAAATTATGAGCGGAGCTATGGCAAGAGGGGGCTTGACGCCTCTCCGTGACGCATTATACAGAGCAAGTCATTACACAGTAGTTGGTCCATAAAATCCATTTTTTTCTGATAACCGACTGAATCGTGAGGTAGACTGACACTTAGACTGACAAAGCCTCGATATATATTTAGAGGAAAAACTTAACGCGTTTGCTACTAATAGAAAGTTCCAATTAACGCATGAGTGAAAATTTGAGAAACAAATGACATGGTAATCAATGGTAATCGAATACATGTAGGAATAAATATTAACTCTTATTTCATGCTTGCCGGTAGATTATCGAGAAATATCGATGAAATATTTCTCAATATTTCATGGTCACAACCAGATGGAAATATGACGTTATTTACTTCCATTTATCGCGCTTGACGTACTGTTGTAATGCGTTGCTAAGCGGAGGGGTACGCCAAGGGGAATAACTGAAAAGAACTATACTGAATTTTGATAAAGTTCCTCCCCGAAAGGGCTAAAAACATGAAATAAATATATTTTTTTTTTCAGTTAAAGATCGAAATTTATTTCATCTCGTGAACACTGTCAATAATATTTTCACTCGTGTCTGCGTCACTCGTGAAAATATTACCGATGATGTTCACTCGATGAAAAAAAAAAAAAAAAAAAAAATCGATCTTTAACCGAAAAAAAAAAAAAAAAAAAACAACAAATATCCTCTATATATCTTACTTTGACAGCCAACTATTATATATTTGTTATTTGGTAACGCTCACGAAGGTATTAAATCATAGCTTAATACTGAATATATAGAATTTATTTCATCAGCTTGTGGTTAATATGTGGAAATACTTGCCGAAAAGGGAAAGGTATGCGAGAATAACGAGTGCCGTAAGGCGGACCTTTCTGGTTTCATTATCCGATACACTTTATCATTATATTGATTATTTACCCATGTTTACACAGCTGACTAGATTCTACACAATATATAGCATTAACAGCGTTTTTCTCACTGGGTTTAAAGATACATATTTAAATAGTCTGATGATTTGTCTATCGATATACGTGTTTTTCAGTCAGAGTCTCTATGAGATTTCCAATTTTACGATATGTTGCTTAAGCTACCAAACCATTGTTTTATTGTTAACACTTTTGTACAGGTGAGCAGCAGGTGGTGCTCACCGACCCTCTTGCTCTTACTTCACATATCTTCGAATTTTAAATAAACAAGAATGTTAGTTATGTCGGGAATTCTCTCCAGATTGCGAGTCTGTTTAAACGCCTTCTAACAATGTTTTCCTAATTTCCGACACTAAAGAAAGGCGGGACCTGTCAGGGGTAACCCTTAGGCGGCTGTGGAGACTCACTTCGCTTTTGCGGCCATTGCAGACCAAAGACCAGACTGCACAGACCGTGCAGTCTGATCTTTGATCTACAATGTCCAATATCGTGAGATTGTTTGCCAGCGAGAAGAACTTTGGTATGGCAAATATTTTGGTATGGAAGTATTGGCTTGGACATTCTAATTGAATTTTTTTGTAGCTGTGTGAGGGTTAGCTGTCTGTTTCTTTTTTCTGACACTACCTGTTAACCTTTACAACAAACAATCCGGTGTCAAAACTACCCTAATAGAATAGGGCTTTTGAGAAAAATTGTGAGAAAAGGAGAAAATGCTGGTAACCAGCATTTTCTCCTTTTCCCGCAATATTTTCTTCCCATTTAAACAAATTCCATAGCTTGTGCAACATTTTGTCAAGGTTTCCATGGTTGTGAGGCACAGCGTCAGGCTCGAAGCAATGAGGTCTCGCGTTCGATATTCAGGAACTGGTGTAAACTTTTGGGCTGCTCATTGGTCGGACCGTCCACATATTCGGTGGCCCAATTATTCGGTAGTCAACATTTTTGGTAGCCCACACATATTCAGTGGCCCACATATTCAATGGCCCACATATTCAGTGGCCCACATATTCGGTGGCCCACATATTCAGTGACCCACATATTTGGTTGCCCACATATTCAGTGGCCCACACATATTCAATGACCCACATATTCAGTGGCCCACACATATTTAATGGACCACATAGTGGCCCACACATATTCAATGGCCAACATATTCAGTGGCCCACACATATTCAATGGCCCACATATTCAGTGGCCCACATATTCGGTGTTCCACATATTCGGCAATAGTACTGGTGTAGTTCCCAGGAAGCAGAACTGAGAGAAAATAGTTCAGGTCGCAAGAATTTGATGTAAAGTAAATACGTTTACTGGTAACGTTATATCGAATTTTATTTGTCTTCTAAAAATGATTTTATTTCGGAACAGTCTCAGATTTTGCTTGTTAGAGTTCGACAAATAGAGGATAATCAACTGGTTGTTTTTGATATGAAAAATATCTCACGAGGATGCGTTGTTAGGCGTTGAAAAAACGAGTGCGCAGCACGAGTATTTTTAACGCCTTACGACGCGTCCGAGTGAGATATTTTTCATATAAAAAACAACCAGTTGATTATTCTAATTATTATATACCTTATTAACATCATTATTTGTAATTTTGCGTTTGAAAGTCGAAAAAAATGTAGTCGAAAAAAAAGGTAGTTCCCAAATGACCTCAGGAAGTGAAAGTGAAAGTTGATAACGTCACTAGTGATGATATCAAAATTTATTACACTGGGAAATTCCAGGATTTCACTGCTAGGTATAAAATAAATATGCTATACACCTAGTTGACTTTAAACATGGTAAACTGTTAACCCTTCAACACACAGTCCCTACTTTTGACGTCCCTGAGAAAGAAGCCTTTAGAAAACATTGTGGGAAAAGGAGAAAATGCTAGTAACCAGCATTTTCTCCTTTTTCCACAATGTTTTCTATATTCACAAAACAAATTTCAAATTTTCCGTCACCTTTAAGTTGTCGTCCGCAAATGCTTTCGATCTGGACAAGCCTAAAATATTGTCGTTTAGTGTTGAGTTAATCTTACTTACGGTTCTGACGCATGGGTGCCGAGCGCCGTCGGTAGAGTACAGGTATCAAGACTATAGGGGATCGGGCCCAGGCCAGTTTCTTTCCGAGAAATGAGGCTAGTCATTGTGATATGATTCATTCCTCTCTCATCGCCTATCTTAGTTTTGGAAAAAGCAAACGTGGCTTGGGAAAAAAGATTGTGGAAGGTACTTGTAAAAGAACTCCAGAAAAGTATGGGCAGGTTCACTAGCAGCTCTGATATCATTGAAATGGTTTTAGTCTTTTAACCCTTTCCCAAACAATCCCTTGTTTTTACGGGTCAGGAATAAAAGCCTTTTGAAAACATAATGGGAAAAAGAGAAAATGCTGGTAACCAGCATTTTCTCCTTTTCCCACACTTTTTTTTACCCTATCATATAGAAAACTCATCTTTTTAGCAATTGTTAATTTGTCATCGGCAAAATGCTTTCAATTTGGTCTGGTCCAAAATTTGCCGAATGGGAAAGGGTTAACAAAATAAGTGTGTATTTTAAATTCATATTGAGAAACAGTATCTCGCAACTAATACTAATTTCTCTCGATTCTACCTCCCGGACGCTACATCGTACCGGTGTGTGGGCTAGTGAAAGTTCTCAAAGTTGACGCCCCGCTCCCGGGAATAGAACTCGGTACCGTATGGTTACCAGGCCAACGCTCTACCTTACAACCAGGGACACCATAACCACAACCACATAATTTAAATGATATTGAAAGCCGTGTTAAGGACCATAGAATCAATTAATCACAGATGCTTGAGTAAAGTAAATGTAGTTCAGAATGTCAGCCGGTGTAATGCAGAGAAATGACCCTCCCCTACAAAATGACCCTGGTCATTATTCTACGTAGAGAAATGGCCCCAGAAGTCTTTTTACTGCGTAGAGGAATGACCCGGGTCGTTATTCTACGTAGAGAAAAGACCCCAGAAGTCATTTCACTTGGTAGAAAAATGACCCGGGTCATTATTCTACGTAGAGAAATGACCCTCTGGGTCATTTCTCTACACAGAGGAATGACCCGCGGGTCATTTTTCTACCAAGTGAAATGACTTCTGGGGGTCATTTTGTAATGGAGGTCATTTCTCTGCATTATACCGGAACTACTTTTTTTTCCTATATTGCTCATAATGTACCATTTTCGATAATCATTAGAATTTAAAAGAGTGAATTAGGACTATAATAAATACATGCAGGATATTCAACCGGAAGTACATGCAGGAATTTCTTCGGACTCTTTTTTTTCAACCGCATTACACCCCTTTCTAGTGACAGATTTTAAATAGATAACACACAACCAGTGGAGTATCCACCATTTTTTTTACATTGATTGAAAAACAAGTTCTTACAATTTATACATATTCTTCTAAACTATACTATCTGGAAACTTCACTAGAGTCGGCACGGGAGACTTGTGTGGGCCAATGACCTAGATTTGTTGTCAGACTTCAAAAGGTAAGATTTTGTAAAGTTTGAAAGCATTTCCAGACGATAAATTAAATGCGGTTAAAATCAAACGAGTCGTTTTATTTTCAGCAATTTTTCAAAAACCTGCTTTCTAAAGGCCGTTAAACTCGAGCTTATTTGATGGAATTGTTAATTAAATCTTCACCGTGCGACAACAACGAAGAATTGACCGATTTGAAAGCATTTGCAGTAGACAATTTTGAATGTAGTTTGTCTTTCAAAGGAAAGAAAACAATGTGGGAGAAGGAGAAAATGCCGGTTACCGGCATTTTCTCCTTCTCCCACATTGTTTTCGAATGTCTTTCTTTTCTTGGTGCATAAAGTACTCAATTGCGAGGAAAGAATTAAGAGTTGAAAGTTCTAGCTTGATGGCGCACTAGATTGCTTGATAGCGCACTAGATTGCATTAACGGTATAACGGTTTAACTCTATACCAAACAACAAAATCTTTCACTTGACCTAATTGAAAGCATTTTCAGATTATAAATTAAATGCTGCTTAATTGGTGATTTCTATCTTTAACCCATTACCTCACAATTCCTACTTTTGACGACTCTGAGAATGAAGCCTTTAGAAAACATTTTGGGAAAAGGAGAAAATGCTGGTAACCAGCATTTTCTAATTTTCCCACAATGTTTTTTACCCTTCATAAAACAAATTTCAAATTTTCAGTCACTTTTACTTTGTCAACTGCAAATGCTTTCGATTTGGACAAGCCAATAATTTTGTCGTTCGGTAATGATTTAATAGGATAAAAAGCATTGTGTGAAATGGGGAAAATGCTGGTTTCAATTTCTTTTTCCCTTTCATTCGGTATTTTCAAAATGCCTGTCTTTCAGGATCGTTAAAAGTCCGGATTGTGTGGTAAAGAGTTAAGACTTTTCTGCGAAGTTAAATCAAACTTTCAAGCAGGGTGTAAAAGACTCGAACAATGCTACTTTAAGCTTTAAAGATATCTCTATAACGGACACTGTCGATCCAAGATCAGACTGCACGTTCTGTGCAGTCTGATCTTGATCTACACCGTCCGCAAAAGGTCTGAGAGTTGTGTTCCGCGGCCTAAGAGTTGAAATTAACAGGTTCTTACGTTAAATGATTAATATCTTAATTGGAAACAGTATATCTATTACTACTTATCTTCATTTTTGCTCACATGGCGTTTACTAGAGTATCAGAAAAACACTGATATCTGCAATTAACATAGTATTTGATTGAAATTAAAATCCCTGCTGCATAATTCTAGATCTTAACTCTAAAGGACCCATTGGCGGCCCAAAGTAAATACCCTGGGTGTTAAAATGCAATAAAGTTAAAATCATACCATTTCGAAGGGTAACAAGCATTTCGTACCAGAGTCGTTTCCCTCCATATTCGATTCCCCCCAAGTCGTTTCGCCCTATATTTCATTCTCAGTCTTTTTCTCCACCGATCCCCAGTCCCAAATAAAGTACCCGCTAGCCACTTCGCCCCGAACCATAATAGTAATGAGAGAGAGGGAGAGAGAGAGAGAGAGAGAGAGAGAGAGAGAGAGAGAGAGAGGGTCGAATTGTTAGAGTAGAGTCGATGGCAGAAAATAAGATTTTAGAACTGCGACAGGAAGTTGTAAAGTCGCAGATAAATATTACTTTAAGGTGTATTTGATTGGTACTGTTTACCGCCGAAAGACGTCGACTTGATTGAACCATGCTCTGGCAAAAGGGGGCTTAATTCATCACCGGAATTCATGGTATAAAGCAACCCATCAAATACTTAAGGATAAAACATAGCCTGTTCTCTTCACAGCCGACTTAATCAGGAGGTAGAACAGTGACCAATAGCGAAAATTTTAGATAATTTTCCTGCTTTACTGCATCAAAGACTGCGCACGGACTGAATAGACTGACCTTGGTCAATACTTTTATCAGGTGTCCTAACTCTTTACCAAGCGACAAAATTTTAGACTGGTCCAAATTAAAGGCACTTGCAGACGACAAAATAAACAAAACTAAAAAATTGATTTTTTTTCCCTACAGGGTAGAAAACATTGTGGAAAAAGGAGAAAATGCTGGTCACCAGCATTTTCTCCTTTTCCCACAATGTTTTCAAAAGGCTTCCTTCTCAGGGTCGTAAAAAACTAGGGATTGTTTGGTAAAGGGTTAAGTCATCTTTTCAGAGACGAGGGCTTAAATATCTGGCACCAAAAGAGTGCAAGATTGGCTGCTTTGATATCGTTTTGATGTTAGTGAAAGAGGTGTGAAATTATCATCATAACAAACACTCTAAAAAGCGGGGGCATCCGCTAAATAACAACACCAAGGCGCTGAACGAATGCTAAAATGTCATCAATATTCAAAGCACAAAGATGTACTAACACGCCCACTCGCTCCCAAATGGTCATCGCGACTTGCTGGTGTTAACTTATCCTTAACCAATCTACAGTTTACTTTTAACCATCTTCGCGAGCCAAGTTTACGATCACTATGTGGATCTTACCTTGGCTGATTGAGCCCGATTTCGAGATTCCTGCGATGCGCCCTCTATTGGATGCTGGTTATTACCCCCCTTTACATCATATTTCTAAAAGCAAATGAAATATCCTTTTTAAAAACCACACGAATACACATGAAGCGATAAGCAGACATCCACGTGGGTTTCCATGTTTACCTTCTATTCAAAATGTAGCGACCTTGTACTATTTTTATCAAAGATGAAATGCTACAAGCGATTTAATTCGTTGCAGCTATAGCTGGCTGCATCCAATGAAAAAAGCGTATCGGGTGAATGTAAAAATCAAGCTCGATCCGCCAAGGGTAGAGTAGAGTTGTGAATCGTCAGCCTTGGCTTGTGAAGATGACTTTTAACGATCGTGAAGAAGAAAAGCTTCTAAAAATATTTGAACGGCGTTCTGGCAAAAGGGGGTTTAACGCATTTCTGTAATGCATAATCACGGATCCATGATATTCAGTTTGTCTGGCATCCGACTGCAGTACATTGGTCCCTTAACATGCAGGGAAGACACAAAAAGCGAAAAGTTTCGACCCAGGTTAGCCTGCAGATGCACTGACCTCCTATTCACAGAACGTGGTTCATTTTAATTAACGGGAAAAGTTTGGCAATAACCAGCACTCTTCCATTTTCGCAAGCCAAGGATACTAAGGTAGTACCCTTGGCCGCTCACCTCTTTAAAAATTAAAGCTCCCGCTGGGCCATTTCATTGGATGCGATCAAAACCCATTGCATCCAATCAAACCATCTGTAACAAGAGATCTTTAGCAAAACAGAAAATAATAATGGCGGCGCCCGTCAAAAACGAAAGTTGTCGTGTTTGTGACAAAAAAATGCCAAAAAAGAGTACACGATCGATATTTAATCATTTTTTTTTATACTTTACGGTCAATTATGTGAAATATTAGGACGAGTTCCACAGCTAAATGATTGCGAATCATCGTATGTCTGTTGGTCTTGTTTTTGATATGATGAATCCCAAAGCGCAACCATATTTGATGAATGGCTAACAAATTTTATTCCGAGCATTTTGATTGGTCAGAAATAACATCAGCAAAGGTTACGCAACTGGTGATATTCGATAGGTGGCGCAGCGGGAGTTTCGATTTTTAAAGAGGCGAGCGGCCAAGGTACGTAATGAACAAAGAGGAATTAGTATCCTTGGCTTGCGAAGATGGCACTCTTCTTTCTTCAACTTTTTTTCTACTCTTAGAGATGAGCATAGATTTTATTGGAGAGGTCATCAGATCTCTCCAACAGTGGTGAGTTTAAAAGGCAGACTGCCACAAAATTTGCTGTCTAAACTCATGTTTCTTGCTAAATTGTTCTAAGAGCTAAGCATCTTTCGATTTAAAAAAGAAAGTAAGAATTAACTCATTACCACACGAGAAAATTTTGGACTGGTCCAAATTGAAAGCATTTGCAGACGACAAAATAAAGGTGACTGAAAAATAGAAATTTGTTCTGGGAAAGGTAGAAAACACTGGGGGAAAAGGAGAAAATGCTGGTTACCAGCATTTTCTCCTTTTCCCACAGTGTTTTCAAAAGGCTTCTTTCTCAGGGGCGTCAAAAGTAGGGATTGAGTGGTAATGGGTTAAAGAAAGATTTGACGCTAGCTCTTAATCTTACGATAAAAGACAAGATTCTTCATTGAATGAGACAAAGCGCCCCATCAGAATATTTCTGTCTCGAAATTAAACGGTCAAATTATATAACAACGTATTCCTTTGTACCATTTCTACTTTTTTTCAGATTTTTTTGCCATTTTTGAAGGGAAGCAGAGAAAGTGTGGGAGGAGAAGCTCCGGTCGTTGATCCTTAATATCAAAAATTTTACCAGACCCGAAAATTATTGAATTCCCAAATGAGGAGCATTATTAAATACAGACGGTATTATCAAATGTAACTAAAATTATTCTTCTTGGCTTTTAAAGGTTATCATGGGTACAGGAGAAAAAGCTTGTTGTCAGAACGTTTTCATTGTCCCACAATGTTTTCAAATTTTTCTGTAAAACTTGGGACCACAAATTTCCTACTTTTAGTCACCCAAAGGAAAAAGGCTTTGGAAAACATTGTGGGAAAAAGAAAAAAAAAAGCCTGCAAATTTTTAATAGTCCCTCAATATTTTCAAAATTCTTTCTTCTTAGGGTGTTTATAATTCGAGACTGTGTGGTGATATGTTAAATCTTTATCACAAAATACCGGCCTTTTACGACTAAAATGAATTAGGCGTTAGAAAACATCTTGGGAAAAGGAGAAAATGCTGATGACCAGCATTTTTTTTTTTCAATTTCCAACACTCTTTAAAAATGCTGGTGACCAGTATTTTCTCCAATTCCAACAACGTTTGCTACCTCAACAGTGAATTCAAACTCATTTATATTCATTTCAAAACCGCCGCCCACAAATGCTTTCTATCTGGAAGAGCGTTGTAATTGTTCTGTTGTAGAGAGTTGAATGAACTAATGTCGGACTTTCTGTCCGCACGTTATTAATAAAGTAACCAATGTCTATCCTCCATTTAGAGACTAGACGTACTCCTTAACCGTTCACAACACAATCCCGAGTTTTAAAGACCTTGGGGATGGCCTTTTGAAAACATTGTGGGAAAAGAAGAAAATGCTGGTTACCAGCATTTTCTTCTTTTCCCACAATGTTTTCTACCCTTTATGGGACAAATTCAATAATTTTAGCCAAAGTTGAATATTTATCTGCGAATGCTTTCAATTAAAACATTTCTACAATTTTTTGTGGGAAAGAATCAATTGAATGGAAGAGGTAGCTATTTACTTGGTATTATACTTTTTTGGGGGGTGGGGGGGGGGGCGGTATGCCCTTATCGGAAAGTGCAGATCCGAAAGATAAGATTGCTAGTTCTGTGCAGTCTGATCTTGATCTATACTGTCCGCAAAACGATCAGTGAAACGCGCTTGGCAACGTAAGGGTTAATATTGAATGGGAGCGGTAGCTTGTTATTCGGAAGAGATATTTGTGAATGAAATCTAAAATAACCAATTACAGGCAGTGACAAGATTCCTCGCATTTAGCATACAAATTGACTTGCCGTTCCCTGGTACCCGATCTCAGACCGTGATATGTGCCAAAAATAGAAATGGCATAAATTGACCGGTAGAGAAGTTTATTGTGAAAACTATTGATATTTGGAAGAAGTAATAAAATGAACAATCCCTCGTGATTTACTGAATGCTTTTATGAATACAAAATATTTGCTTGTTCGTGAGCTCTTAGCGTCAATTAGAACTAAACTGTAAATATGTTAACACTCAGAAATTGGACACGATATTTACATTACACCACTTGTAAGAAAAGAAAAAGCCTTATTTTGGTAATATTGTACCCATAAATATCATGGTTTCGTACAGAGTGTGATTAGCAGAATCATTCTTAAAACACTTTGATCATGTCTCAGAATATATTGTTAATCACCATTGACAATTACCATGGCTCCAAAATGGAGATTTTACAAGTGGTCATGATTTTCCCGGAAATGACGTCATAAGGTTTGGTACCAGTGGGTGACAGCCGAATTGTTTGCACAAATTGGTGTAGTTTAAACATTAAATTCCCCAGAAATACTTCATTTGTTTGCTTGTTGAAAAGAACAAAAGCTCGAGCACTTTAGTCTTTCAAAAGATACGTTAAACCTATGACTCGTGTGACGGCGCCATTCATGGAGCGTATTAAAGATACCACGTGTTACATAGGATTGGCCTCGTTCTTAAGCTTGCAATATCCACACTGTAATGACAGTAATATAACTTACAGCCATCTGTTGGTGTCGCTCATATGGGTTACCAATGGTGATCTTTTAACCCTTTACCCGATAAGGCATTTCTATGGTATCTCTAATTGACCATAAATAACAGCAAGGATGAAGCCGTTTTTTATATGTATATGACACCTTTTGATAGCATAGAAAACCTTGTGGCAAAAGGTGAAATTGCTCGTCACGAGCAATTTCACCTTTTGCCACGATGTTTTCCAAATGCTCCTACAAGCAATGCGTAGAAATGAGTATCCATGGAGTAAAGAGTTAAAATGAACGAAAATGAATTAAATGTTGGTCAGTGTTGACGTCCTGGGCCTGTATTCACCAACTATCCTAAAATACACTTCATCCTTAGTAATTTGAAGGTAAAGCAATTTCTGGTTAGATAACAAACTCACACATTGGTAATAATGCATTCAAAGAAATAATTTTTCCCATCATATACATGTAATTGGCTTGCAACACTCGAAAATGGACATTCGGGCATTTGCATATAGTGTCGTCTCGGATCAGCCTACGGAGTCCACACAGGTTAATCCGAAACGACACCATCCGTTTTTATGTAATTTTCTGTTTTGCACAAGTCTAATGTGGCACAAAATCTATTATATCATACTGCAAAGAAATTTCTCGTGTTCTGATTGGATAATATGCCCTGCACATATATATCATATAAATCTACACTTGTAACAACAATGTAAAAGCAGTTTCCTGTTCGAGAGCCCCATATACATAACTACACTGTCAACGCATGCAACATCCAAAATGGCGGCGTCGATCAAGATTAAAATAAAGAATTAGCGCCAAGCTGCACGTTTTAGCTTGTATTATCAAGGTTTCAATGACGTCTGTCCCCAGTGACGTCAGTTTTCATTGAATTGGGGCACTTAGAAGGGAAATTGTACTTCGTCAGCGTACCCAACTCTTTAAACAACAAAAACTTGTAAAATTCGCTTAGCAAATGTTGGAATGGCAAAACTTTGCAGTATAATAGATTCGTTGTACGGTCAGCAGAGGACAAGGAAACGTCGGCTCAGGGCGACATGATTCCAATTCCCCTGCCACCTGATAGTACATCTAATGTTTCGTTCCATTATGCGAAAGTTGTAAAGAGCTAAAGCTTGTAGCACATAATTATGTGATTCGACAACTCCAGGGTTTTTTGAAAACATTGTTGGAAAAGGGCAAAGTGGTGGTTACCAGCATTTTCTTTTTTTCTCACAATGTTTTCCAATCTGTCGAAGACATTGTTTGAGCCATGCGCTGTAAAAAATGGGGCTTAATGTAAACCATCAAATACTTATACTGTATATCAAAAATAGCCACCCTTTTTAATTAGCCACTTAACCCTTTCCCAAACAATCCCTGGTTTTCACGACCCTGAATAGGAAGCCTTTTGAAAACATTGTGGGAAAATGAGAAAATGCTGGTAACCAGCATTTTCTCCTTTTCCCACAATGTTTTCTACTCACCCCAAAACAAATTCCAATTTTTGAGTCATGTTACTTTTGTAGTCTGCAAATGCTTCCAATTTGGACCAGTCTAAAATTTTGCCGTTTGGTGCAGGGTTCATCCTGAGGTACACGGATTATTGGTGAATACAGAATATTGGTTAATAGCGAAAAGTGTCGGCCTAGGTCAGCCTGCGCAGTGTGCAGTGCGCAGGTAGACCTGGATCGATACTTTTCGTATATGCATTAAGCCCCCTTTTGTCAGAGCCCGACCAATTTATTTGTATCTGTTTCAAATTTGTAGTCTGCAGACGCTTTCAGTGTAATCTGAAGAATCTAGAATTTTTCGTTTAGTACAGAGATAAATTTGCAGAAGTACCGTGGATATATTTACAGCTTGAAGGCTAAATTCTGTCTTAAATGTTTAGAAATAGAAATTCTAGTAAATTTTCTTCGAAAAACAATTCCAGATTATTGCATCAACGCTGTGAGAGGCACGTGGAGGAAAAAAAAAAACCTGCTACCAATTTCACCCTGCTGGCTAATATCCATTTTTCGATGACTGATAAGCCCATGTTGGCTTGCGTTGTAAACGGTGGAATTACAAATATTCCAGGTATTATCTTGCTTCACAATCTGACTGTTTGAACAGTGGCAATAGAAACAGACATTTGTTACAATTGGGTTATTGACGCTCATAATGTGTTAAGTAATGGGGGGAATATTTTTACTGTTTTTTTTTTTTATTTGTCAGACGACAAAAGTTTGGTTTAATGTAGTGGTCCCGTAATAGAAAACAGCTATTTCCACTATAATACTATCCTAGAAAATTTGCTTAGATTAAAAATGAGTATTATTGTGCTACTTTCACCACTTTCTCCTTTTTGTCCTTCCTAGAATGATCATTTATTAATCTAAAACCACTATATTTTCATTACAAATGGATATAATAATTTTCCCCCTTTTCTGGAAACTAACAAAAGTATAAAAAAAAAAATAATTTAAAGATAGACATCAAAGGAATTTCTGGTCAGTTAACCCATTACCACACAACAATATTTTAGACTGGTCCATATTGAAAGTATTTGCAGACGACAAAAAAAAGGTGACTGAAGAATAGAAATTTGTTCTGTGAAGGGTAGGAAACACTGTGGGAAAAGAGAAAATGCTGGTTACCAGCATTTTCTCCTTTTCCCTCAGTGTTTTCGTTAGGCTTCTTTCTCAGGGGCGTCAAAAGTAGGGATTGTGTGGTAATGGGTTAAGAATGTGCAAAAACATTATATCTGTATAAATCTGTCTTTATCAACTGTCAAGAAATTTTATGTCATGCTGCACTAGGCCTATTACGGGTCCACTACCTTAACCCTTTCCCAAACGGCAAATTTTGAACCAGACCTAATTGAAAGCATTTCGCAGGTGACAAATTAACAGTTGCTAAAAAGATAATATTTCTATATAACAGGGTAGAAAACATTGTGGGAAAAGGAGAAAATGCTGGTTACCAGCATTTTCTCCTTTTCCCACAATGTTTTCAAAAGGCTTCTATTCCTGACCCGTAAAAACCAGGGATTGTTTGGGAAAGGGTTAATTCAAATTCAAAGTATATGCAAACAACAACTTAACAGAGGCGAAAGAAATATATGAACCATACTCTGGTAAAAAGGGGGCTTAATGCATCTGCGTGACACGTGATACCTAGCAAGTCATCACGTGATTTAGGATCCATCGCAACCACTTTTTTTTTTTAAATATAATCGACTGAATAATTGGGTAAAATAGTAATTGGACATAAAGAAATTGGCTCATAAGCGAAAAGTTTCGACCCAGGTCAGCCTGCGCGGACTGCGCAGGCTGACCTGGGTCGAAACTTTTCGAAGATGAATTAAGCCACCTTTTCCTATGTCTCATATATAGATTTTTTGTTATTGCTGGGTTATTGGCGTTTATAATGTGTTTATTAATGGTGGTATAACAGTGGCAATAGAAATAGACATTTGTTATTGTATGGTTATTGGCGTTCGTAGTGTGTTACGTAATGAGGGGGAAAGTTTATCACCATTTGTCAGACGGCAAAAGTTAAGATTCATCTAGATTCAATATAGCCGACAACTTAACCCTATACTACTTAATACCGAGTTTTAACAACCCTGAACAAGAAGCCTTTCGAAAAAATTGTTAGAAAAAGGAAGAAAATGCATGTTGGTAACCAGCATTTTCTCCTTTTGCCACAAAAGGTTTTAAACCTTTTAAAGACAACTTTCCATCGTACGAGTCTTATTAAAATTGTAGTCTCGAAATACTTTTAATGTGAACGGAAGCAAAAGAAATATATGAACCAGGTGCTGTGAAAAGGGGTCTTAAATCAACTGCGAAAAGTTTCGGCCCAGGCCAGCCTGCGCAGTCCGCGCAGGCTGGCCTGGGCCGAAACTTTTCGCTGTTTGTCAATTTTCTGTTTACCAAAGGACCAATCTACCCCATAATTAAGTCCATTATTGAAAAAAGTAACCCCTATGGAACTCATCTTTGCGAGCCAAGTTTACGATCACTACGTGGATCTTACCTTGGCTGATTGAGCCCGATTTCGAGATTCCTGCGATGCGCCCTCTATTGGATGCTGGTTATTACCCCCCTTTACATCAAATTTCTAAAAGCAAATGAAATATCGTTTTACAAACCGCTTACGAATACACATGAAGCGATAAGCAGACATCCACGTGGGTTTCCATGTTTTACCTTCTATTCGAAAAGCAGCGACCTTGTTCTATTTTTATCAAAGATGAAATGCTACGAGCGATTTCATTCGTTGCGGCTAGAGCTCGCTGCATCCAATGAAAAAGCATATCAGGGGAATGTAAAAATCAAGCTCGATCCGCCAAGGGTAGAGTAGCGTAGTGGATCGTCGGCCTTGGCTTGCGAAGATGTATGGAACCATAATGTTATGATGACTGTCTAGTATGGTATATGACGGAGATGCATCAAGCCCCCGTTTGCCAGAGTATTATTTCTGGGTTACTGACGTTCATAATGTGTTACGTAATGGGGAGGAAAAGTTTTGATCTCTTTGCCAAAAGAAAACACCTTAAATCCATCGAAATTCAAAGCATTTGCAGACGAAAGCTTTGCAGGGCCAATAGAGATAGACATTTGTTATCGCAATGTTATTGACGTTAGTGATGTGTAATTAAGTAATGAGGGAAAGAGTTTTAACTCTTTTTTATTTATCAGACCGCCAAGGGTTATATTCCACTAGATTGAAAGTATTTGCAGACGACAATTTACAGACGCAATAGAAACAGACATTCAGGTATATTTGATATTGACAACACTAATCAATTGTTTCTGTGGTTGGTTGACTGTATTGGGGTTTAACGCCACTTTAACAGCTAAGGTCATATCATGGCGATCGGTGACGCACATGTACTTCCTGGCTTTCTCATACCAGTGCTAACACATCTTTCTTTCCAAAGCCACCGACTACTTTTCTCACATGCTTCAGCAGAGGTGAGAGGCGAAAATACGTCGGAACGAAAGTTCATCTCAACCGGGTATCGAACTCACAACCACCAGGTCACGAGTCCGACAAGCTCACCACTGAGCCACCCGGGCGGGCCTTGTTTTTGTGGTAATCTTTTTAACCCGTATCCTGCTGAAAAAAAAAAACCACTAAAATTGAGAATTTTTAATTCGATGGTAAAGACCCAAATATTGCTATTTCAAAATTATGTTTTGGGGAATAATATCTCTCTATCAGACAGTGTAGATCCAAGAGTAGACTACATGTTCTTTGCAGTCTGGTCTAGATCTACACTGTCTGCAATAGGTCAGTGAGTCGCGCTTAGCAGCACAAGAGTTGAATATACATGTTTTTTTTCCGATGACAAACAGTTTGTAAATTCTTTTTGTAATTAAGTCTATCTATTCTCTGGGCATTTTTCAGCAACAGGTTCTGTTCACGTTGCCCATAGTTACCATTATACTTAAGAAATAATCTTCTTTCTATCGTGGTATATCGTTCAATAAACCACAGTTGTGAGTTATGAGGCACAATAAATAATCCACGAGGGCGATAGCCCGAGCGGGTTATTCATTGCGCCTCATAACTCACAACGTGGTTTATTGAACGATATACCGAGTTCGGAAGAAGATTATTTTGATTCTAACATGGCCAATTCTTAATGAAAGGAAAACAAGTTCAAACTAAGAGTAAAAACGCGGATGAAGATTATGTTCCATTGAATAACTCACTCATTGAATGACGTCACTCTACATGGATCGTCGCAGATTTTACCACGTTTGCCTTGCACTGTGTTTATAGAGCCAAAGTCGCGTGTCATGTTAAAATAATCGATTTATATAGGTACCGCCATGTTCCGATCGTGGCAGTATTCTAAAACAAGTTGGTTTCAAAAGAAGTCAGGAGAGGTCAGCATCAATGTTTTCAAATACTTTATTGGCTTTGCTTTTGATTTCAATAGATTTTCGTACATGTAAACAAACAAGTAAAAATGCTGCCGCGTAGAAATCTCTTATGCTTTACATGACAGTCATTTGACCTTCTTCCCGCGTTTTCAAGTCGCATGATCTTGTCCAGTGGTCTTCGCTCTCCTTTTTCACGAAAATCCTATTTTTTCTTCTGCCTAGATTTATTTGCTTAATGAAAAATTGAGAATTATTTGAGAGGTCATTTGCAACCATAGCAAATTAACGTAACAAACCTTTGTTGAAATTCGTCATATAAACTGAATAAACTAGGTCTCTTTCCCGCTTCGTTTTCTTTTTGATTTCGCTTTATTTATAAAACCATGACGAAACAGACTGTGTATCAGAATAATTTCGGAAGAAAAATCGATTTAGACAGAAAATTCTGTGGCAGTCTACCCTTTAAACTCACCACTATTGGAGAGGTCTGATGAAACCCATTGATACAGACGAGGAGGGGGAGGGCGTTAAATGTACATGTATAGTTATACACGGAATATGCCGAGTTGTGACGAGAGGTCCAACGAAGTGGAGTTTTATAAAAAAGCTAAGCCAGTATTTATTCATAGATATATTGTTTTCCCAACTCGTTTCTTGCTAAATGGTTTCGGGTTGTATTGAATTAAAAGGAGTCATAAAATTCGCATAGAAAACTATTTTCGATCCAGCTCATTTGTTTCCAAACTTGGCTCTTTCGATTTTTTTGTCCCGAATTAAAGACATAAGAGCCCATAGTAAAGTATAGCTGACTAAGGTATTAGAATTAATCCTTATCCTGCTGAATAAATCAAATTAAACTTTTCAGGCCAATATTAAAAACCCAAACGGTGCTATTTCAAGTATATTTTTTTAAGAAAAATATCTCTTTATCGGACAGTGTAGATCCAAGATCAGACTGCACGTTCTGTGCAGTCTGATCTTGATCTACGCTGTCCTCAAAATGTCAGCAAATTGCGATAGACAGCTGAAGTGTTAAAAAAAGAAGAGAAAGTCAACAATTTGCTATATCAGCAAACCTAGGAGAAACTTGAAGTAACTCTTGACTCATCACCAGAAAAAAAAAATTTAGACGCATCGAAATTGAAAGCTTTGGCTGATTGCAAATCATGATTATGGAGCTAAAATTGTGGACGATATCTTTGAAATGATGGAAAACATTTTCGGAAAAGGAGGAAATGCCTGGTAAACAGTATTTTCTCCTTTTCCAGCAATGTTTTCAAACGGTCTCTTGGGGATCGTGCGGTTAAGGGTCAACTTCATATGAAGGACACGCCAACTTCTAAAATTAAAAAAAAAAGCAGAAAAAAAAATAAAAACAGAAACAGAAAATTCATTTAATGTGATGTTAAACAGATATTGAAGATGTCAGTTACCGGAGTTTTTACTTCGAAACTATCTGTATATAGCCCAACTTCTCAAAAACCAAGAACGTGTACACGGTCCCTCTACGCTAACCTATAACTTATGGAATTTAACACATTACCAAACGACAATCTTTTAGGCTTGTCCAAATCGAAAGCATTTGCAGACGACAATGCAAAAGTGACTGAAAATTTGAAATATGTTTAGTGAAGGGTAGAAAACACTATGGGAAAAGGAGAAAATGCTGGTTACCAGCATTTTCTCCTTTTCCCACAATGTTTTATTTGACAAAATAAAAGTGACCGAAAATTTGAAATTTGTTTTGTGAAGGATAGAAAACATTGTGGGAAAAGAAAAAAATACTGGTTACCAGCATTGTCTCCTTTTCCCATAATGTTTTCTAAAGGCTTCTTTTTCAGGATCATCAAAAGTAGGGATTTTGTGGTAATGGGTTAAAGTGCTGATGATAGATAAAACAGTGGTAGCGTCATTGGACAAGAAGCTAAAACATTGTTTTACACAGCTTTCAACATTATTTCAGTTATTTCACGGCAACAGTTCATATGTTCATGCATGTCCTAAGCTTTACAATTAAAGTGATGAGAATGGTTGCTTTTGCTGCCTTTTAGTCAACGGGTAAACAAAATAAAAAGAATTGCAATATAGAACAGAAACGACATCACTTACTGCATCATTTGCAACAACAACAACAACAACAACATGAACCAAAACAACAATAACGACGATGAGACGACGATTAAACAAACAATAACAATAAGTAGAACAACAAGAACAACAAAAAAATAAAACAAGAACGAGATTAACATAAAGAACAACAACATTAACACAACAGCAACAAGTAGAACAACAACAAATAGAACAACAACAAGTAAAACGGCACGAACAAGATCTAAAACAAGAACTTCAACAACAAAACAAGAAGAAGAAGAAGAAGAAGAAAAACAACAAAAACTACAATAAAAAGGGCAATAACAACAACAACAACGACAACAACGACAATAACAACGACATAAGTGCAGCAACGACGTTGGCGACATTGACATCAACAAAAACAAGTGCAGCAGCAACATTGAAGGCAACAACAACAACGACAACAGGTGCAGCAGCAACATTGACGGCAACAACAACAACGACAACAGGTGCAGCAGTAACATTGACGGCAACAACAACAACGACAACAGGTGCAGGAGCAACATTGACAGCAACAACAACAACGACAACAAGTGCAGCAACAATATTGACGGCAACAACACCAACGACAACAAGTGCAGCAGCAACATTGACGGCAACACCAACGACAACAAGTGCAGCAGCAACATTGACGGCAACACCAACGACAATAAGTGCAGCAGCAACATTGACGGCAACAACGACAACAAGTGCAGCAGCAACATTGACGGCAACAACGACAACAAGTGCAGCAGCAACATTGACGGCAACAACACCAACGACAACAAGTGCAGCAGCTTGATGATTACGACAACGACGACGACAAGTGCAGCAACGACATTGACGGTAACGACAACGACGACTACAATTGCAGCAACGACATTGACGATAACGACAACAACAACGACAAGTGCAGCAACAACATTGACGGCAACAAGAACGACGACGACAAGTGTAGCAACGACATTGATGATAACGACAGGATCAACGACAACAAGTGCAGCAACGACATTGACGATAGCGACAACGACGATAACAAGTGCAGCAAAAATATTGACGGCAACAACAACAACGACAGCAAGTGTAGCAACGACATTGACGATAACGACAGGAACAACGACAACAAATGCAGCAACGACATTTACGATAACGACAGGAACAACAACACCAAAAAATAACAAGTGCAGTAACGACAACAAGTGCAGCAACGATATTGACGACATTGACAACAACAACGACAACAAGTGCAGTAACGACAACGAAGACGATACCAACAACAGTAGGATGGTAACGATAACGACGACGGCGACGACAACAACAACCACAACAACCTCAGCAACAACAACGACAACAACAACAACGACGCTGACAACAATAATAACGACTTGACAACAATCTACATTGGAGAAGGAAAAGGATCATGAGCAGCAACAACAAAGACGGTGTGACCAGTTGAGCTTAAATATTATATTTTCAATAGTAAAAGTGAAATTATAAGACCTTTTAGTTTGTTTTTCTTAACCCTTAATCTCCTAGATAAATAAATTTTAACTTTCAAGACGACAGCAAGAATGCGGATATTTTTTATTTCAAAGCTTTGCATCTAAGAAAAAAATCTCCTTATCCGACAGTGTGGATCAAAGATCAGACTGCACGTTGTGTGCAGTCTGATCTTGATCTACACTGTCCGCAAAATATCATTGAGTTTCGCTGAGCAGCCTAAGGCTTAATAAAAATGAAAAACAACTGACGTCCTGGAACATCGCCCAAGGATACAGCTATCTTTCTTCACTTATTAAACGACCTTGATGAGCACTTTCTGTTTTTTTTCTGTTTTGCATATTATCTATGAGGTGTTAAATGCAACCGCGGCTCTTTTTCGAAGAATGCAAATTTAGATCCAGATCAGTCGCGATAAACAATAAATTTTAACACTTGATCAGTGGATCGATATCGATCCATCGGTGAAGATCGATCAATCGATCAATTAATCAATCAATCGATCGATCGATTGATCAAATAGATAAATAAATCGATCAAATCAATCAATCAATAGATCAAATCAACCAATCGACAACTCACTCACTCACTCACTCACACAATCAATCAATCAATCAATCAATCGACCAAGCGACCAAGCGACCAGGCGACCATCAATCAATCAATCAATCAATCAATCAATCACCAATCAATCGATCAACTAACCAACCATCCATTCAATCAATCAATCGATCGATCGATCAATCAATCATTTCGTATTTTTGTCAAGTACTCTGTCGGTCAGTCCAACTAATCAACCATCAATCAATCAATCAGTCAATTAGTCAAATCAACCAACCAACAATCGATCAATCGATCGATCGATAGATAAATCAATCAATCAATCAATCAACCAACCAACCAACCAACCAACCAACCAACCAACCAATCATTCAAAAATCTTACTACATCAACTTGCTGACAACACGGGTGCACGGAGACCTCGATGGCAATTAGTACTTTGCCAATTCAGTAACAATTTTGTAGCCCGTTTTGTATTAAATGGTGCCGTTCCATGTCGCTTTCCAAATATTTGCAAACTAGCAGTGTTGCATGTGTATTTGCTTACCCCTCCATGTGGATTCCACATTAGCTCGGCTTTTTGCGAAAAAAAAAGTAGAGGGATTGCCATAGCCATAATTATTGTCATCTTCGTAGTTGTTCAAAAACTTTTACATTTTTTAATCTCGTATCTCTGTCAGTATTGAGGGTATTTACTGTAAACTTGGACCTGTTGTTACCTTTCAAAACGAAAACCCAAGCAACAAGAGCAGATACCAATCAAAATATTTCAACACACTTATACCCATTCTTCGACTTAGAATTTTCACTGAAAATCAGTCTATTTATCAAATATAATTGCAGCCGAGCGTTACCCACATGCGGTGCTCTTGCTTTTATAAAACATAACGTGGGTTATATTCCATGGACCATTACTACGTGCATTATGGCGTTAATGTGTTTTGCGATGAGAGAAGAAAACGTAATTGTTCTCCCGAAATCCGTCACCAAACCTCGTCCAAAAGTTCTGGTCGGGATTGTGATTCCAACTCTCAACCCCCTGTATCACACGATTCAAGTGCAAACTTGACTGCATAATTTTTGTTGTTTTGCCAAACAAATCTTTTTCGAATTCTCAGTTATTTCCGACTATGCCTCCTCCGTCACGTCTACCCAACTATACCCTATAATACCCGGGCCTCGAGTCACTCTATTTAATAGCGCGGGCTTCAGTAGTACTAATTCAATCATAATAACGACGACAGTAAGTCATGATCTGTAAGAAGAGACCTGATGCATCTGCAAAAAGTATCGACCCATATCAGTCTGCGCTGTATCAGCAGGCTGACATGGGTCGAGACTTTTTGCCATTGGTAAGGTTTCTGCATGTCAAAGAGCCTATTCTACCTTATCATACCGACGCTTGTTTTGACAAAATAGACCCAACGACTTCTTTGGTATGACATTTGTAACGGGTTACCATGATGCAAACCCTATTAAACCTCGTAAAGCCCATTTTCCCATTGCCCCGCTCAAATAATTGGTATGTTTCTGACTTTGCTGAACCAAAATATCTCAAGTAAACTTTTTAACATTGACGGCCCATTGTAAAGAGATCATGTAAATGAAGGGTACAATTGGCGGAAGCCCTTGTCCTTCTATGCATTCCCGTTTTACGTACTCAAGTGAAGGCCAAAAATATCCCGGAGCCGAAACTCTGATCCTGTCGACGATTAAGTCAACTATTCAATGACTTTTTCCTTCCACAAAGAAAACTTCTAAGAGTCCTCTTCGAAATTTCATTGGCTCATATTTCTCTAGCGGGTTGGAGAAATGCCATTAGCACATATCGACCTAATATTCGGGCGCGTCCAATACTCGGAAACTTAGTGCACAGGGTAAAACAGACGTTATAAGTTGGAATAACTTTCTGTAGATAGTGGCACTGTCTCTAGGCCTGTTGCTCACGTAACACAGTTGTAGCTGCGATGAGATAGTCAAAACGATAGATGAGCAGAATTTGTATTTATGAAATACTTAGCTTGCTCGTCCACAAACGGATTTCTTTTGCTAAACATTCAACTTGGATTTACTTCACAGTGCGGAGAGGCAGGAATTTTGAAATCTATTAGAGGTAAACATTTTTCCGATCGTTATGTTCTTGACATTTCTGACTGTTTCAATTGTAAGGAATACATAATTCTTTTTATTTTACTTCTTTATCGTAATTACTCCACACGATAGGTCATAGCTGCATGTTTTTTTTTTTTTATTTCAACAATTTCGATTACCAACCGATTTTACAGACTTTGGAGAAACTACCGTACTTATTAATGTATAGTAGCTGTGAGAAACTACCTTCCCCCTCGTCTGTCTGTCTGTCTGTCTTTCCGTCTTTCCCTCCCCCTCTCTGTCTCTCTCTGTCTCTGTTTCTCTCTCTCTCTTCATCTCTCTTCCCTCCTGACACAGTTACCTCCCTTGAAATTTAATGATTTAATCATGTTCATAATTTTAATCCTCATCCTGTAAACTTTTACATTGAAAGCACTTGCAGACCACAAAATAAACACAACTCAAAAATTGAAAATTGTTTTTCCAAGATGATAGAAAACATTTTGGGAAAAGGAGAAAATGCTGATTACCAGCATTTTCTCCTTTTTCCCACAATGTTTTCAAAAGCCTCCCATAATAGAGTCATAAAAACCAGGGATTGTTTGGTAAAGGGTTAAATAAGTGAAATGAAACTGCCAAGCAGATAGTAAAGACACATTATTTGCTATTTCAAAGGTAATAATTATAATGGGGAAAGGTTTTTCCTTATTGATCAGAGAGTTTAGCTCCAAGATCAAACAGCACGTTTTCTACAGTCTGATCTTGATCTACACGGTCCACGAAAAGTTATCTTGTCAGGCTTCGCAGCTTAACCCATTACCAGACGACAATATTTTAGACTGGTTCAAATTGAAAGCATTTGCAGAGGACAAAATGAAAGTGACTGAAAATTGGACACTTGTTTTGTGAAGGGTAGAAAACATTGTGGTAAAAAGAGAAAATGCTGGTTACCAGCATTTTCTCCTTTTCCCACAATGTTTTCTCAAAGGCTTCTTTCTCAGGGGCGTCAGAAGTAGGGATTGTGTGGTAATGGGTTAAAGGTTAGTGTGCACTAGATATGCAAACATTTACCTTATCTTTGTTACGTTTATTACCCAACATGATGTATGGATGCACAGTCTCTCGGGTTGAATCTATGAACCTTACAAAGCCATAAACAAGCTTTTCTTGACTGGCATTTGACATTTGTCGGTCTTAAAGTGACACGGGGTTTAATCCCCTAACACGTCACAAGATGGCAAAAATAAAAATGTACACGTGTTGAAATTGACAGAATTTGCAGACGACATGATAAATGTGGCTTAAGTAATGCAATTTGTCTTGGATTGGACAGAAAATATTGCTGGAAAAGCAGAAAATGGTGGTTACAGTTTGACTTTTGTCTGTCATATAGTGCCACGGCATTTATCTTTGACGTTTCACCTGACGGTTGAAAATAAAATATACACGTGTTAAAATTGAAATCGAAAGAATTCGCAGACGACAATTTAAATGTTGCTCGAGCAATGCATTTTATCTTGGATTGGGCAGAAAACATTGTTGGAAAAATAGAAAATGGTGGTTACCATTTCATACTTGTCATACAGTAATACGGGTTTAAACCTCAACCGCTTAAGCAGACGAAAAAAATGTTCACGTGTTAAAATTGAGAAAAGTCGCAGACGACAATTTAAATTTGGCTCAAGCGATGATTTTTACTTGGAAAACATTGTTGGAACGGGAGAAAATGCTCGTTACTGACATTTTCCCATTTTCCTGCAATGCTTTTAAACCACTTCTTTCTCAGGGTCAATAAAACTCTTTACCAGACGGCGGAAATGTACACGTATTCAAATTGAAAGCATTTGCAGACGACAATTCAAATATGGTTCAAATGATGCTACTTGTCTTGGATTGGGACAGAAATATTGCGGGAAAAGGAGAAAATGCTGATTGCTAGTATTTTCTACCTTTCCCACAATGTTTTACAAGACTTGGATAGTGTGAATAAATAAAAAAAAAAAAAAAAAAAAAAAAAAAAATTGTGAGAAAAGGAGAAAATGCTGGTAACCAGCATTTTCTCCTTTTCTCATAATGTTTTCAAAATATTTTTCCCACGAGGTTGTTGAAACATGTGTTGGGGTGATAAAGGGTAAAGTTATTCTTTCTATAATACGTTGTCATGCCGCTACAAAGTAATAAACACCGGAATCTGTTATAAAACCGCATTAAACCTTACAGCGTTAAATAAATCTAGTGGGCTATTTTCAGTGAATTCCTCTTCCTTGCTGTGGCAGTTAAAAAAAAAAAACAAGCAGATAGTTTGGATCCAGGATCAGACTGCAACTTATATTCAATCTGATCTTGACCCACACTGTCCACAGAAAGGAGCCCGTCCTTATTGCTTAGTTTTTATCTAACGACTTTAATTGTTCTTATTGTGTGCAGACTGATCTCAAACCACTCTGTCCGTAAAATGAAGCCTGGTCGTAACTTTCAGTGTTTACATAAACAACTTCAGTTTTTCCTAGCGTATGCAGTCTGATCTCAAGCCACGCTTTTAGCAAAAATAAGCTTTGTCGTAATTCTAAGCTTGTAAAAAAACAACGTCAGCTGTTCTTAGCGTGTGTAGTCTGATCTCAACCTACACTGTCTGAAAATAGCAGACTGGTTGTTATTCTTGGTGCTTTAAAGGGAAATATTTTACATAACGGCAAAAATTTAGACTTGCATAGGCAGCAGTTACATGAGATAATAGCAGATATGAGATGCAGTTACATGAGATAATAGCATTTATCTCTGAAAGGATGGAAAAAATTAGAAAACGCTGGTTACCACAATTTTCTCCTGTTTGTCCACAATGTTTTGATAAGCTTTCTCTTCCAGGGTGTCAATAAACATTGTAATTTGTGGTAAAAAGATTAATTCAGCCATTCAAAAGTGAGTGCTAATGTATTTCAGGCTTGCTCTGGTAAAACGGGGCTAAATAATCTCCTTAATGCACTGTATCAAGCAAGAAATATCATGAGAGATCCATGAAATTGACTTTATCTAAATAGTTAATGAGTCATTAGGTAGAATTATCCTTTATTATGCAGACATTTCAAAGAAAGCGAAAAGTATCAACCCATGTCAGCCAGCGCGGACTGCGCAGGCTGACATGAGTCGATACTTTTCGCAAATGCATTAAGCCCCCTATTCAGAGCATGTCACATTGATCATTGCTTCTTGTGACCCATGTTCGAGATCCTATTGGGCCTGTGGCTCTCTCGTTTCAACCTTCAAAGACAGTTCCCAGTAAAATATCTTCAGTCAGAAAGCTCTTTTTGTTTCCTCCAAAGCTTCGCTCTGCCCTAAGGTATGTGGCATTCATATCTACCCCATTATACCTTACAGAAATGATTTACTGACAATAACAACAGAAATTCTTGGCAAAATCGGGGGAAAAATAATGACTGCTCGACAAAAAGTAATATCTAAGGATCAGTTAAATGCTTACGAAGACGTCCTAATTTTTGATGATTTTGTAATTTCTGTCTTTTCATCAAGTAATCAGTCAGTTGTTCGGTCGGTCGGTCTGTTGTTCGGTCAGTCTGTCGGTCGGTCGGTCAGTCGGTCGGTCGGTCCGTCCGTCCGTCCGTCCAACCAACCAACCAACCAACCAACCAACCAACCAACCAACCAACAAACCAACCAACCAAAAAACCAACAAACCAACCAACAACCAACCAAAGTAAACCAAAGCAACCAACCAGGTAAACCAAAGTAAACCAAGCAAGCAACCGACCCACCGACAACCAGCCAACCAACCGACCAACCAACCAATCAACCATCAATCAATCAATTAATTAATCAACCAACCAACCAACAAACAAAAAACAACCTATCAACCTACCTACCTACCAACCAACCAACCAACCAACAAAGTGAAACAAAGCAAAGCAAAGCAAACCAACCGAACCAAGCAACCGACCGACCCATCGACCGACTGACGACCAAGCAACCAAACAACAAAGAAAACAACCAACCGACCGACAAACAAATTAACTAACCAATTAACTAACCCACTAGCAAAACAAAATCAATCAAGCAACCGACTGACCGACCAACCAACCAACAAACAAACCAATCAATCAATCAACCAAGAAACCAACCAACTAACAAGCAAACCGATCTACCAACCTAACAACTAACCAACCAAACAACCAACCATCAAACCAACAAACCAACTAAAAAACCAACCAAAGTAAACCGAAGCAAGCCAACCAAGCAACATACCGACCCACCGACCCGTCAACGACAAACCAACCAAACCACCAAGCAAACAACCAACCTTCTAACCAACAAACCAACCAACCAACCAATCAACCAAAACCAATCAAGCAACCGACTGACAGACCGACCGACCGACCGACCGACCAACCAACCAACCAACCAAACCAATCAAGCAACCGACTGACCAACTGACCATCCAATAAAAAAAAACCCCAACCAACGAATCAATTAACCATCCATCCAATCAACAATCAATAAATCAATCAAGCAACTGACTGGCCGACCAATCAACCAACTAATCAACCAACCAACCAACCAACCAACAAATCAACCAACCAACCAACCAACCAACCAACCAACCAACCAACCAAACTAAACTAATCAAGCAACCGACTGACCGACTGACCGACTGACCGCTGACCGATCAACCCACCAACCAACCAACCAAACAATCAAATGGTTACAGAGATTCAGTTTTTATGCTCTACAGGAAAAAATCGATCAATTATTGGAGTGAACGGAATAACAGTATAAAAGGAACTTCCATCTCAAAGACAGATTTCGAAGTATTTTCAGTTAATTAACAAATTTCGTATTTCAAAGCATTTTTTTTTTGTCGCGATGTTTTCAAAGTGATCTAATTCTAAAAAAATTACGTCTGTTACATTGAAATAGATACAAACATCAATTTTATCTTCAACTCATTACCAAACGACAAAATTTTAGGTCTGTCCAAATCAAAAGCATTTGCAGACGACAAAATGAAAATGACCGAAAATTTGAAATTATTTTGTGAAGGGTAGAAAACATTGTGGGAAAAGGAGAAAATGCTGGTTACCAGCATTTTCACCTTTTCCCACAATGTTTTCTGAAGGCTTTATTCTCAGGTTCGTTAAAAATCGGCATTGTGTGATAATGGATTAAGCCTCAAACCGCCCGGATAAAAAAGTACGTAAAACAAAATTTTCAAGTGGATAGTAAAAAACCCAAATTCTGCTAGATATCAAAGGTATTTTTACAAGAAAGAAATCTCGCAATATCGGACAATCTGGATCTAAGACCAGACTGCACGTTCTGTGCAGTCTGATCTTAATCTACACTGTCTGCGAAAGGTCCTTGAGAAAGATTTTAGCAGCTTAACCCTTTATTCCATTGATACTCATTTCTACGCATTGCTTGTAGGAGCCTTTGGAAAACATTGTGGCAAAAGGTGAAATTGCTCGTGACGAGCAATTTCACCTTTTGCCACAATGTTTTCTACACTATCAAAAGGTGTCATATACACATAAAAAAGGGATTCATCCTTGCTGTTATTCAGGGTCAATTAGAAATACCAAAGAATTTCCTTATGGGGTAAAGGATTAACCCATCACCACACAAACCCTACTTTTGACGCCCCTGAGAAAAAAAGCCTTTAGAAAACATTGTGAGAAAAGGATAAAATGTTGGCATTTTATCTCACAATGTTTTCTACCCTTCACAAAACATATTTCAAATTTTCAGGAACTTTTATTTTGTCGTCTGCAACTGCTTTCGATTTGTCATTTGGTAATGAGTTAAAGGTTAGGACGCGGTGTGAAAATTGTAGAGTGGATGAAAATGTCGATTTTCCCACAATATTTATATGGAAGGTAGATCTACATCATTATTTTATAACCCCACTGATCGGTTCAATTTGGCTTACATTGATCTCTTAGTGTTTTATTGGCGATAAAAACAGTTTCTTTTTTGTGGACAGTGTAGATCAAGATCAGACTGCACGGAACAGAAGGTGCCATCTGATCACTGATCCACGCCATTTGAAATGAGATTGAGGTGATCCAGTCAAAACAGTCGTGAAAATGCTAAAAATCTGTTATGTCTATCAACCGTGTCGTTTGTTATATTCACTATCTCTTTATAACACAACAAAACTTTACATCTGTCCAAATCAAAAGCTTTTGCAAAAATCAAATCGAATAAAGCCCAAACGATAAGATTTGTCTTCGAATAGGAATAAAAAAAGAAAACACTGTGAAAAGAAGACAAAACATTGTGAAAAGGAGACAAAATGCTGGTCACCAGCATTTTTCCTTTTTTCACAATGTTTTCAGATAAACTCTATTCAATAGCGTCTTTAAAACATGCTATTGCGTGGTTAAGGGCTTAACAATGTCGAAGCGTTAATCTTCAGGCTAGAAATAGGTCACATATTCTCGAAAATATTCACTGGCAATTATAACCTGCAGTTTATTGGGAGGCCGCCTCGCCGGAAAATGTTCCAGACTAAGATCGTTGCTTTTGACAGAGGTAAAGTTCGTTAAAACAAAGGCTAATGAGCGTGATTTACTAACCTTTTGCGGACAGTGTAGATCAAGATCAGACTGCACAGAACGTGCAGTCTGAACTTTGATCTACATTGGCGACAAGGAAATAATTTTCTCCCAAAAAAGTAAGTTTGAAAGAGGATTATTAACCCTTTCACAAACTATCCCTGGTTTTTACGACCTTGAGATAGAAGCCTTTTGAAAATATTGTGGGACAAGGAGAAAATGCTGATAAGCAGCATTTTCTCCTTTATCGGCAATAACCATCCATCCATCCATCCATCCATCCATCCATCCATCTATCAATCCATCCATCCATCCATCCAATCCATCCAATCGATCGATCGATCGATCAATCAATCAATCAATCAATCAATCAATCAATCAATCAATCGATCTATCATTCGACCAACAAATCATGCAGAAAGACCGACAGACCAAATCCGCGCTTCTGTAACTCAAAACATTTGATAACGTTTTAGGGCATGAAGTTGATAATAATACCAGTATTATGTAAATAAGAGTGATGTTATCTTGGAGTACGTTTATCATAAACGGAACATCGAGAGGTTACGGTCTTTAATCGAGCCACGCTCTGACAAACAGGGTGTTAATGCATCTCTGTGAAGCATTATGCCTTGCAAGTCATTACTTGTTTATAAAAACCATCGAATCATGAAGTAAAACAGTCCTCTGACATGCAGAAAATCGTGACGAATAGCAAAATGTTTCGACCCATGTCAGCCTGCGCGGACTGCGCAGACTGACATGGGTTGATACCTTTTGCTATGCAGTAAGCCTTTGCGCAGGGCATGTATCATAGATATTCTGTTCCGTTGTTCTGTTGTTCTGCTCCGTTTGTCACAATGTTACTGTTTGTCTGTTGACTGGCATTAACCCTTAAGGCGCTGGAACCAAATTAAGTTGTTTTTGTGGACAGTGTAGATCAAGATCAGACTGCACAGAACGTGCAGTCTGATCTTGGATCTACACTGTCCACTATTTTGTTTCATATTCTGGCCAAAAAATCCTTAGTACAGTAATATTTCAGATGTCTTTCCTATCTAAAAATGTTTCTTGTATTTATTCAGCACTTTAAAGGTGGATATTTAGAATTTTTACATCTCACCAATTTAAAAAATATACATATCACTGAAATTCATATGAAAAAATAATACAAATCATCAATAATTAAGATTCATAAAATTACAAAAAATTTTTTTTTTTGATGGTATTCCCTTAAAAGGCTACGTAGTCTCTTAAGCTATTTTAGATTTCTCGCCAAAAATCAATAAAGCATTGTGGGAATGTCAAGTTTGGTAATTTTCATTAACGTGAAAAGATGGGTTTTCAGTGAAAACATAGATAATTCTTTGTTAACCCTTATCCTGGTAGATAACTAAAACGAAATCTTTAATTCAATAGTAAAAACCGAAACACTGTTATTTCGAAGTTATGTTCTGGGGAGTAATATCCCCCATATCGGACAGTGTAAATCCAAAATCAGACTACTCAGTCCGATCTTGATCTACTCAGTCCGCAAAAGGTTAATTAGTCGCGCTTTGCAGCCAAAAGGTTAAGACTTGGTTGATCTAGTAGAAAATTATTCCCCTAGACTAGTCTACACAGGACTAGACTAGACTCGTTATCTTGTGCTAGATGGCAATCTACAAATTTGGGTTTTCTGGGTACAGAACCGAACTACTTTTCAAAACAGATTACACTAGACTAGACTAGACTAGACTAGACTAGACTAGACTAGATCAGACTAGACTAGACCAGACTAGATTAGAATCACTAAACTAAACTAGACAAGACCAGACTTGACTAGACTCAATAGACTAGGCTACACCAGGCCAGACTAAATTTACTACACTAGACTAGACTTACTAGACTAGACTAACTAGACTAGACTAGATTAGGTTCAATAGACTAGACTTGACCGGACTATACTCACTAGACAAGACTAGATTAGACTCACTAGATTAGACTCTATATCTATAGACTAGACCTGACTTTACTAGACTCACTTGACTAGACCTGATTAGACTAGACTCACTTGACTAGACTATACTAGACTCACTAGACTAGACTAGACCAGACTAGAGTAGACTCACCAGACTAGACTAGACTCACTAGACTTGACTCATTAGACAAGATTAGATTCACTGGACTAGACACACTAGACTAGATTAGACTCACTCACCTAGACCAGACTAGAGTAGACCAACTAGACTAGACTAGACTAACTAGACTAGACAATACTCACCAGACAAGATTAGACTCGACCCACTGGACTAGACTAGACCAGACTAGACTAGACTCACTAGAATACAATAGACTCAATAGACCAAACTAGACTAGAGTCTTTTTCATCTGAGTTTTACCCTGTGAAAAGGGGGCTTAATGTATCTCTGTGATATATGAATGCAAGTAACTCTTTACTGAGTATAGATCTGCAAAACGTCGTTTGGTATAGCAACAAGTTAAATGATGACGTGCATGCAGAAAAATTACGACAGCAAAAAGTTTCGACCCAGGTCAGCCTGCGCAGACTGCGCAGGCTGACCTGGACCGATATTTTTTGCCACTGCATTAATTATGCTGCAAAGGGTTAAACACGATGATAAAGTAAATGCATTCTGTTACAAAATGCTCTTAATAACCCGTGACATAACACATTAAACACGTTTAGCACTTTGTAAACAGAAGTAATGATTAGAAAGTCTTTCTTTCTGCCTGAATGCTAGAAGTGGGTATGTAGTTCTTCTTGCTGAGTGAAAAGGTTGCTAAGTACAACTGCAAAAAGTGTAGACACAGATCAGCCTGTGCGGACTGCGCAGGCTGACCTGTGTCGACACTTTTTGAAGTAGGCACAATTTCTGCATGTCCAAGGACGATTTTACCTCATGACTGAGTTGTTTGAATCCCTTTTGTCTGACAATTTGCTTGGTGAAATGCGAATATGCCTGGTGATATGCATCTTCGCAAGCCAAGGCTGACGATTCATTATGCTACTCTACCCTTGGCTGATTGAGCTTGACGTTTACCTTCCCCGGATACGCTTTTTCATTGGATGCAGCTAGCTCTAGCTGCAACGAATGAAATTGCTTGTTGCATTTCATCTTTGATAAAAATAGAACAAGGTTGCTACCTTTCGAATAGAAGGTAAACATGGAAACCCACGTGGATGTCTGCTTATCGCTTCATGTGTATTCGTAAGCGGTTTGTAAAACGATATTTCATTGGCTTTTAGAAATATGATGTAAAGTGGGGTAATAACCTGCATCCAATAGAGGGCGCACCGCAGGAATCTCGAAATCTGGCTCAATCAGCCAAGGTAAGATTCACGTAGTGATCGTAACCTTGGCTCGCGAAGATGGGTGATATGGGAATCATAACGATTCGTTTTACTCTCTCCCTGTTTGTCTTTCTGTGTGTTTGTGAGTTTGTCTCTCTGTCTGTTTGTCTGTCTGTCTGTCTGTTTCTTAGTGTCTCTATCCTTCTTTTTGTCTGTCTGTAAATCTCTATCTCCTCGTCTCACCTTCCAAACCTATTTTTTTTGTCTCGTTTTTTGTACTTCAGGCTCATCCTATTCCTTTTTTAATTATTTCTGTGGTCTATCAGTCTACTTGACACACACGCTCACTGTCTCTCTGTCTCTCTGTCTCTCTCTGTCTTGTCTCTCTGTCTCTCTCTGTCCTCTCTCTGTCATGTCTCTCTGTCTCTCTCTGTCCTCTCTCTGTCTTGTCTCTCTGTCTCTCTCTGTCTTGTCTCTCTGTCTTGTCTCTCTGTCTCTCTCTGTCTTGTGTCTCTGTCTTGTCTCTCTGTCTCTCTCTGTCTCTCCCTGTCTTCTCTCTCTGTCTCTCTCTGTCTTCTCTCTCTGTCTTGTCTCTCTGTCTCTCTGTCTCTCTTTGTTTTGTCTCTTTGTCTCTCTCTGTCTTCTCTCTCTGTCTCTGTCTCTCTGTCTCTCAGTCTGTCTCTGTCTGTCTGTCTCTCAGTCTGTCTCTCTGTCTCTCAGTCTATCTCTCTGTCTCTCTCTCCCTCTGTCTCTCTCTTTTTAATCTACCCATTTCATTTTCCAGTCCCCCGTCTTTCACTATCCTGAAAACTCTATAACCTTTTACCTTTCTTGCACTCTCAGTTTTCGATCGATCATTTTTAAAGTAAAATAACTCTTACACCAACAAAGAGAGATCCTTCAATAAAGCTACGATAGCAAGAATCTAGGCTAACCCTTATCCTGCTAAAGAGATGAAATCAAACTTTTAAATGGATGGTAAAAACCCAAATATTTTGCTATTTCAAAGGTAATTGATGGAAAAACATATCCAAGATCAGACTGCACGTTCTGTGCAGTCTGATCTTGATCTACACCGTCCGCTAAAGGTCAGCGAATCGTGCCTAGCAGCTTTTTGATTAAAAACAACACTGAAAGTTTTATGATAAGCAAACTGATCATCATTTTGGGAACAGAGGTTTGCGCATCTTAGTGAAAAGCTGAACCAAGCAAAATCATCACGTAATGATAGACCCGTGACAGTCCATTTCGTCTAAAAGCATATTGGATCTTGCGGTAGTACGGTCTATAAACATGTAGAAAATTGACCTAAAGCTAAATGTTTTGATTGAGACCAACCTACTCGGATCATGCAAGCAGACCTAGGTCCATTTATTTCGCAGATACATTTGACTCTTTATCAACCGACAACATTTTAGACTGGTCCATATCGAAAGCATTTGAAGACGACAAAATAAAAGTGACTGAAAATCTAAAATTTGTTTTCTGATGGGTATAGAACATTGTTGGAAAAGGAGAAAATGCTGGTTACCAGCATTTTCTCCTTTTCCCACAATGTTTTCTGAGGGCTTCTATCTCAGGGTCGTCAGAAGTAGGGATTGTGTGATAATGGGTTAAATAAACCCGTTTTCCAGAGCGTACCTCGAATATTATCGCATCTGGGTCGTCATGTGATCGACGTGTTTCATCTGGTAACTGAGTTTTATTACTTTTTTTTTGAGATTTCTATTTTGGGGTCAGGTATGTCAAGGGCAGACAAAGGTATTTTTGCAGACTGAGTGCATAAAGATCAGGCTGCCCTGACGTTACGTTCTTGTCTTAGATCTCTCCTAGGGGACTATGCACACCTGGGATCTGCGAGTTCAAGCCTCAGTGAAAGAAATTTGGGTTTTCCTTGAGCCACTTCCAAGCCAAATCCTATAGCCCTTATTCACCAACCATTCCGAGAGCTCTTTCAGATTAATTCTCCGGATTTTTCTAAATTGTAACGTAACACAACTTCTGATAGGCTAAACCAAATGTTTAAGCCAATCAGAAGTTGCTTTACTTTCAAAAATTAAAAAAAAATCGTCTGTTTACTTCAAAAACCTCGTAACTACAGCTTGTAACAGGCTGTAGTTACGAGGTTTGCGAAGTAAATCAAAGATATGGGTTCAGTTCAAGTTTGTGAAATCCAGGATATGATTGAAATAGTATCATCGGTTTACTTCAAAAACCTCGTAACTACAGCTTGTTTCAAGCTGTAGTTACGATGTTTTTGAAGTAAACCGATGCTATGTGACTATAACCGTAATATAACAGAAATATTGTTAAATTCAGCGTAAAAGACCATCAAATCAATAGATATGTCATGCCTGTTACATAATGACCTGCAAGACGTGAAAAGGAACATTTGGATATTTGCGTAAAAAGTCGTCTCGGATCAGCCTGCACATTCCGCGTAGATTTATCTTAAGCGACACTTTCCGTTTTAATGTAATTTCCTTTGTTTTGCGCAAGGGTACTGTAGGACAAAATCTGATACATTCAGTAAGTGCCGTCTCGGATCACCTGCATAGTCCGCGCAGACTTATCCGAAAAAAACACTTTCTTTTTTAATGTAATTTTCCTTTTTTTGGCGCAAGTGTACTATAAGACAAAATCTAATACAGTCGTTAAGTGCCGTCTCGGATCAGCCTGCACAGTCTGTCCAGATTTATCCGAAACGACACTTTCCGTTTTTATGTAATTTTCTTTGTATTGCGCAAGGGTACTGTAGGACAAAATCTAATACAGTCGTGAAGTGTCGTCTCGGATCAGACTGCACAGTCCGCGTAGACTTATCCGAAACGACACTTTCCATTTTCATGTAGTTTCTTTTGTTTTGTGCAAGGGTAAAACAAATAGAGGATAAGCAACTGGTTATTTTTGATATGAAAAAATATCTCACGAGGATGCGTTGTTAGGCGTTGAAAAAACGAGTGCGCAGCACGAGTTTTTTTAACACCTTACGACGCGTCCGAGTGAGATATTTTTCATATCAAAAATAACCAGTTGATTATTCTATTTATTATATACCTTATTAACATCATTATTTGTAATTTTGCGTTTGAAAGTCGAAAAAAAATGTAGTCGAAAAAAAAAAGTAGTTCCCAAATAACGGCAGGAAGTGAAAGTGAAAGTTGATAACGTCACTAGTGATGATATCAAAATTTATTACACTGGGAAATTCCAGGATTTCACTGCTAGGTATATAATAAAATATATTATTGTCGTTAAGTGCCGTCTCGGATCAGCCTGCACGGACACCGAGACGACACTTTACGCAGATATCCGACTGCCCCTCCGCGTGTTGCTGGCCATTTGATCGACTACCGCCGTATTATGATCTAATGTTTCCAATGCAGCGAAAAACACCATCCAATCAGCAGATAATGTCATGCCTGTTGCATGTGCAGGATCGACTTTCACCAGCTGAGACTTGATCAAATATACTTGAGACCTTTTCTGTGAAAAGGGGACTAGATGTATTTGCAAAAAGGATTGACCCATGTCAGCCTGCGCAGTCCGCACAGGCTGACATGGGTCAAAACTTTTTGCTCTTTGTAAATTTCCTGCATGTCACGGGACCATTCTACCTCTAAATCCAGTCTATTTTCAGGTTTAACGGATTCCATGAGTTCGTAATTCTGTGATGACTTTCTTACTGTAATTGATCACGGAGATATATTAAGCCCCCTTTTGCCAGAGCATGGCGTATTTAATTTCTTTTACCAGACGGAATAGCATTTGCAGACGACAAATTGAAGGTGTGTCTAACAATGGAATCTTTATCTTAACTCTTTAACTCTTTACCACACGATAAAATTTTAGACTGGTAGAAATTGAAAGCATTTGCAGACTACAAAATTAGGGTCACTGAAAAATTGATATTTGATCCGGGAAGGGTAGAAAACAGCGTGGAAAAAAGGAGAAAATGCTAGTTACCAGCATTTTCTCCTTTTCATACAGTGTTTTCAAAAGGCTTCTTTCTCAGGGACGTTAAAAGGTAGGAATTGTGTTGTAATGTGTTAAACAAACGACAAAATTTTTGGACTGGAAAAAATTGAAAGCATTTGCAGATGACAAAAAAAAAAAAATCTGGCTGAAAAATTGAAATTAGGTTTGGCAAAGGTAACTTACAGAATTTAACACATTACCAAACGACTTATCTTTTAGGCTTGTCCAAATCGAAGGCATTTGCATACAACAAAGTAAAAGTGACTGAAAATTTGAAATATGTTTTGTGAAGGGTAGAAAATATTGTGGAGAAAAAGGAGAAAATGCTGGTTACCAGCATTTTCTCCTTTTCCCACAATGTTTTCAAAAGATGTCTTTTTCAGGGTCACCAAAAATCGGGATTGTGTGGTAAAGGGTTAAAGTCGCGGAACACCTTTTCCATCTATATTATGTTTAAATCTTCATTGGACGGCAAAATTTTAAATAGTCCAGATTTGAAGTGTTTGCAGCCGACATATCAACTGCCACTATAATGATGGAAGTTGTGTTTGAAAATAACAGTCATTAAAAAAAAAGAAATGTGTAAAATGGAGAAAAAGCTGGTTACTAGCTTTTTCTCCTTTTCCTACAATGTTTTCAAAAGATGTTTATCTCTGTCTCTCTCCAAGGCAATTTAACCCATTACCACTCAATCTCTATCTTTGGCGACCATGAAAAAATAGTCTTTAGAAAACATTGTGAGAAAAGTAGAAAATGCTGCTAACCAGCACTTTCTCCTTTTCCAACAACTATGTTGTACTCTTCACAAAACAAATTTCAGATTTTCAGTCACTTTTATTTTGTCGTCTGCAAATACTTTCGATTTGGACAAGCCTAAAATATTGTCGTTTGGTAATGAGTTAAACTGGGTAAGGAGTTTAAATAGGCTTTCTGGCTTAAGGTCCTTAAGCACGGCATTTTGCATGTAGGAAAAAGGTAACGCCTTTTTTCTATACTGTGGGCGATGACGTTTGCATTTTGCGGGACTTATTTAGAAGGTTAAGGGTTAGAAAAGAGTATGATATTATAACAGTATGTCAATATTAACCCTTTCCCAAACGACATGTTTTAGACTCTTATTATATAAATTTAAAACAGCTGCAGACAAAAAAAAAAAACAGATAAAAAAGTGACTGAAGGTTCTGAAAGGATAGAAACTACTGTGGGAAAAGGAGAAAATGCTGGTTACCAGCATTTTCTCCTTTTCCCACAATGTTTTCTACCCTATCTAAGTCAGGAATCATCATTATTACTTAATTTAATTTGCTGTCTGCAGATGCATTGAATTTGGTCCATTCCAAAAATTGTATCCTTTTTCCACAATGTTTTCAAAAGGCTTCTTTCCGAGGGTCGTAAAAACCATGGATTGTTTGGTTAAGGGTTGAGTACCGCTTTGCGTTGTTTAATAACCAGGCAGATACAAGTGGATTTTGTGACTTTATGACGAAATAAACAACATTAATGGGAAGATACAGAAAAAAACAAGGGTAAAAATATTGGCCAAGAAGATTTTAGAAGATATTTCGGATCTGAAAGAAGTTGGCTTTCATAACTTTCTACTTAACGTATCTAGGTAATAGTTATTCGATAAGCAGGAGAAAAACGATTCCAAAGTTTATTCGTTTGTATTGGAGTAAATTGCCATTTTAACAACAGCTTAGGTCAGCGCACCTACGCATACATGTGTTTCTTGGCTTTCTCACACCAGTACTAACACAAGTTTCTTTCCATACCACTGGCCACTTATCGGAGGTGATAGGCGAAAAATATTGCTTGTAGGGGCCTTTGGAAAACATTGTGGGAAAAGATGAAGTTGTTCGTGACGAGCAATTTCACCTTTTCTCACAATGTTTTCTATGCTATCAAAAGGTATCATTTACGAATAAGGAACGGCTTCATCTTTGCTGTTATTTAGGGTCAATTAGAGATGCCAAAGAAATGCCTTATGTGGTAAAGGGTTAACTGGATCACCAGAATCCAATCAGAGACGCTAGCCACTGACCTACAAGGTAGGATCAGTTCCCGAGAAGCAATATTATAAGTACACGGATTTTATTTTAACTCTACCAGACAACAAATTAACGACGTATCCACTGCTAAAATTTAAACCAAAATGATTGAAATTGGCTTCAGCTCTGATATTTGCGTGGAAGCGTCTTAAGGCAAGGCACCTCAGATGTCACGGCTAGTACCTGTGAAACCCGAAACATACATGAAAATTTCAGGCCATGATACGACTGAAATGATCTTGAAAGCGGTGTAAAAGAGCATCCATTTAAATGACTTAAGAAGAGGTTAGAAAAAATTGCTGGAATAGGAAACAAAAATCCGGTTTGGTATCCTCTTCGTCATGACAGTAGGATGCATGAGGAGTAGAGAGAGAAACAATGAGAATACATGTATATCGAATAAAAAAAAAATAAGTTTGTACCTGAAAACTATAATTTTCAAATATCTTTTGCTGGTCCCATCGAATTTCTAACAATAACAATCAAATATTTCGATCTATTAATTTTCATGCACAATGAAATGGAGAAGCGCGCAAAACGTTGTATGGAGAAGCGAATGGACGAACTTGTTTTGGAACGAAAAAGACCAGGACGAAGCGATCGTTAGAAGAATTTTGTATCATTGCGCTATGTGCGAGTAGAGCTATCTTCAATAAAAAATTGGTATTTCTGCGATCGATGGTCTCACAAACTATATTTAACATGCCATTTCCAATAACATACCTGAGTTCTACCGAAAAACTCATTTATCTGAGAAAAATTGACTTTAATTGTGTTTATTTCCTTCGGCTTTGCACAAAATACGATACATGGTCTTCAAAATTCTTTACTGAATTCATCATGGTATTGTCTTCCACAAATATCACCAAAAGATGAAGAAATTCGTAAAGGTTACGTTACATGCACGTGGTGTGATACAAAACAGTGATGCACTAATCAGTCATTGTGAGGTTAAAGTGAATCTCACGCCAAGTGATACAAACAAGAATTATTATCGTTAATTTTGTAGGCGTGTAATGACTTTTTAATGCGGAGATTACTTCAAACCTATTATATTTTATATCGATTATGAAACAAGTTCAAAAGCTTATATTAATCACTCTATGATTATTATGATAATTATAAAGCCTGCAACACGCGAAAAGGGATAGCCTGACGTCTGCGTAAAGTGTCGTCTCGGATCAGTCCGCGCAAGCTAATCCGAGACGGGACTTTTCGTTTTTTAACAAATTTTCTGTTTTGCGCAAGTCTACTGTGGCATAAAATCTAATAATATTGTAAAGTTTCGTCTCTGATTAGCCTGCGCGGACTACGCAGGCTGATCCGAGACGAGACTTTACGCAAATTTCCGAATACCAGTTTTTGCGTGTTGCAAGCGGTATATCTTCTAACCCTGATATAAGGATAGAGTTTAGCGGGAAGTTTAGTTAGAAACGCACGGGTCCATTCGGCATACCTCGGGTTTTTGGAGCAATCAAATCCTTCGGCTGTATCTGGTGGAGTGATATGCAGCAGAGCGGAACATTCATGGCCCGGAAATACGCCGGTTTACCGTTCTGAAAATTGTCAGGCTCCTCTTACAAAAGAAAACTTAACTTTCAATTTTCTGTCGAAATCTTTCTAACTATATTTCAGTTGACAAACAGTTCGTACATTTTTTTAACGACAGATAGACAGGTGTGAATGACTAGATCGAGGTTTGTTGTATCGTTACTAAATGACTGACATTGGCGCGCCATGTATAAGATCACGTGATTAGCAGTCTTACATTTTGTACTAAGGCAAAGAGCTATCCGTTGCAGTTTTTTAGTCAAAGGTCTACAATCCAAAGCCAAGAACACCCTAACTGTCCTATATGATGAAATGTTTATATATATGGACAATATCAATAAACATAAATGTATATTAGTGTTATATAATTCCATAATTTCTTTATATAAAGACAATAAATAAATGAAACTCCTTTATGTTTAGTGGTATTGTCCATATAAATCAAAGCGTTGAGAACGCTGAAGTGGTATTTGTCAAGGAAACCCATTGTGTGGAATTAATAATTTGAAAGAAAAAGAGACATATTGTTCAAATATTGGCTTAAAAGTCAACCCACTAAGCAAATTAATACCTTTTCGGTTGAAGGGAGAGTGCTCATGTACCTCAATAATTTTGAAATATCTTTAGTCTTTTACATTTAATTTCCAACATTACAATCAATTACTTCGATCTATAAATATTCATGAGCAATCACATGGAGAAACGCGCTATCATAGGACGAACAAGCCATGGAACGAATTAGTTTGGAACGAAAAAGCAGGCAAATTTGTATCATTGCGCCAATAAAAGGCAATGAGCGATAGAAGCTATTTTCAATAAAAAATAAGTATCTCAACGATCGATGGCCTCGCCCAATATATTTTAATATGCCATTTCAAATTACATATCTGAGTGCTACCGAAAAACTCATTTGCCTGAAAAAAAAAAAAGACTTTACCTGGGTTTATTTCCTTCGGCTTTGCACAAAATAAGATACATGGTTATCAAAATTCAATCTTGAACTCATAGTGGTATTGTCTTCGACAAATACCACAAAAATCGTATCATCATGTAAGACAGTGAAGGCATTCCATACAGACAGTACAGACATGTTATTATAGAACGTTAGACGTGAAATCAAGAAGATTTATACTGGAATGTCTGCTAAAGTGATTGACAATTTTATCGTGAGTAATAGGCATGGAAAGAACATACAGGACATGCCGCATTGAAAACGGCATCGCCTACTAAAATGACGCCAATGACAAAAAAGAAAAAAGTCTTTCTAATTCGAAATCTGTATAAAAAATATGTATGTTTTGTGAAATTTTGTTGAAATTATCACACTGAAAGATATTCATACCTTTCAAACAACTGTTGTTCACCCGCTTAAGTGTTGAGTCAGCCAGGGCAACGGTTTTTATACCAAACAGTTGCGTAAATAAACATGATAAAAAGCTGGCATCAACAATATTATAAGAGTATTAGTCAGCACAATTGATCCATAGATTGATAGAGTTATGGATTGATGGATGGATGGATTGATGGATGGACGGACGGACGGACGGACGGATCCAGCGAGTGAACGAGAAGGGTTAGATTTTTCTATCAATGTATCAATCAATTGTGTTGACTAATACTCCTTTAACATTGTTAGAGCCAATCTTGGATCATGAACATTACGCATCTGTTTGGTATAAAAAACCGATGTGCAGGCTGACTCAATACTTAAGTGTGAGCCACAGTTGGTTAGAAATGAATGATGTTTCACACTTTTAGTCAGTTAACCCTTTCCCAAACAACAAACTTTTGGACTAGACCAAATTAAAAGCATTTGCAGACGACAATTCAACTCTTGTCGAAAAGATGATTTCTGTCTATGATAGGGTAGAAAACATTGTGGGAAAAGGAGAAAATGCTGGTTACCAGCATTTTCTCCTTTTCCCACAATGTTTTCAAAAGGCTGCTATTTCAGACCCGTAAAAACCAGGGATTTTTTTGGAAAGGGTTAATATTATAAATCAATCATTGTGTGCGAAAACGATTTCATCACGTGAAAGAATCGAGGATTCGCGTTTTTCGTGTTGACTGAATATTCATTTTATTAAACTTTTCAACCCTTTCTTGCGTCTTTTCTTTGTAGTTTCTTGTATTTCGAAACATATAATTATAATAAAGAATAACGGAAAACAATCAACTGCTCGAGTTAAAAGCTCAGCTGTGTTCGAACAATAAATCAGATAATGTCAAAGCCCCGTTGTCATCATCCTGCTTATGCTGGTCGTGGTGCAAAAACTGATATTTTATCAGATCTCTGTAATTACTGAAAATGATATTTTTAAATCGAACAAGTTCATAACAATCAAAATGGGGAACCAATACAACAAGGGTAGGTAACTATTAAAGTGTTTTTGTCAAAGTAGTGTCCCTTTTTCGACTTGAAATTTTCAACGAAAATCAAGCAACTACGGCCGAGATACGGCGCTCGAATTGATGTTATGATATCGTCGGTTTACTTAAAAAACCTCGTAACTACACCTTTGAAGGTTTTTGAAGTAAACCGAAGATATGAAAATTCCGTAAAGTTTCTTCGTTTCCATTCCAAGTCCATTTTAATGACAGCTCTTTGAAACCTGAACAACTAATCTCGTCGTGATGCAGGTAATTCCAAAGGTTTACCCTGATCATTACGAGATTCGAGTGAAAGAACGAGGATTTACCAATACATCATTCTCTTCCATGAAGTTGTTCTGTACCGTCGCCCGGCCGGAAGGCTCAGTTTTAAGCGTGACTGTGTTTGAACCCTGACTCTTAACCCGGTGGTTACCGATTCGATATCCGGTTTAGGCAAAATTTCTTTCCGGCAACTTTTCTGTCTTCTCCTCAGATACATGCGAAAAAAGTAACCAGTGTCAGTGACTAGGAAAGAAAGCCGTGTCATTATTGATATGAAAAAGCCTATTAACACATGCATGTTTGATTGATTATTTTCGTTTATTTATCGTCGCTACCAGTTGCCCATCTGAGCGACGCCCCCGGAAGACGGTTAGTGGTTACGGTGGATAGTGCAAGGATACAGGACGAAACTACTGAGAATTCCGCCTGGTTCTTTAACGTGCTCAGTGTATAGCACCGTCACACGGTACCTCGGTTTATCGTCTCATCCGAAAGACTATTAATAATTTTTTTAGTTGGCCAGCCGGGGACTCGAACCCACAACCTGTAGAGACCCGAAACATTGTGTTCACGAGTCCTACGCTCTACCTACTGAGCTACTCGGCTGGTTACACATGCATGTGTGCACTGACTGTAATTATGTGACTTATGGTAAGACCTGTGTAATGCACTTCCGGTGAACATTGGGTAAAAATTCTAATTGGTTGATAAATAAAGATATATAAGGATTTATGCAGAAACAATATTTTTGCACATTTCTAACGGATCAGAAATTCCGTTTATGTCTATCTTAACCCATTTTTTGGTACTTTTGTTTGTTTCCTAAAAAGGGAGGTAATTGTTATCTCTTTTTGAATTGAGAATTTAGCGGTTTTAGATTTATAAATGATAATTCAAGGACGGAAAAAATGGAAAAAAAAATGAAAAGGTGAAAGTAGTCCAATAATACTCATTTTTAATCGTAGCATATTTTGCAGGATGATATTTTAGTGGAAATAGCTGTTTTCCATTACACAGGTCTTACATTAAGCTGTTAGAATGGAGTTAAATTTTTAGACAAACAAACACCTCCTGAACCAAGTTAGTTTATTCAATGTCTATCTGTTAATCCATAGCACATAATCCCGACTTTTGACACCCATGTGAGAGAAGCCTTTTGAAAACATTGTGGGAAAAGGAGAAAATGCTGGTAACCAGCATTTTCTCCTTGTCCCACAATGTTTTCTTCCCTTTCTACAACAAATTTCAATTCTTTAGTCACGTTTATTTTGTCGTCTGCAAATGCCTACAATTTTGACCAGTCTAAAATTTTGTGTCGTTTGGTAAAGAGTTAATCCACAGCACGCAAGTGTGCTGTATTCATTACTGGCACATTCAAGCATTTTTCTATACATCAGAGTATTAACCTTTATTCCTGTAAATAACTAAAATGAAATTTTCTATTTGATAGCAAAACCCAAAATACTACTATATCAAAGTCACTTTTTGAAAAATAATATCTCCTGATCGGACAGTGTAGATCCAAGATCAGACTGCTCGTTCTGTGCAGTCTGATCTTGATCTACACTGACCGAAAAAGGTTAGTGAGTCGGGCTCAGCAGCCCAAGGGTTAAATACAGGTTTACCAACAGTATCAGCAATCACTGACGATAGATTGGAATTGAAAATATTTTGTTGATCTATAATTTTGTTTGTTTAGCTTCTAAGCTTTTTTTTGTGATGAATTCTCTTCCGCCTCGTTAATAGGAAAGAAGGAAAGGATGGGAGTGGGGGGGAAGGGGAGAAGGAATGAACTTTAAAAGTGCAAAGCATATCGTCAATTCTTTTATTCCTTATGCTATCGAAAAACTGAAAGAAAATTTTCTATTCCATATTAGAACATCAAATATTGACATTTCAAAGATGCATTTTTTTTTGGGGGGGGGGAATAACATCTCGTTACTGGACAGTGTGGTTCAAGATCGGGCTGCACGTTCTGTGCATTTTGATCTTGATCTACACTGTCTGCAAAAGGTCAGTGAATCGATCTAAGCAGTCGAAGTGTCAACTCTTTACCACAACAAAGTTTTAGACCTGTCCAATTTGAGGGCATTCTGCAAGCAACAAATTCAAGTGCGACTAAAATATTAGAACTGTATTCAAAAGGTTTAAAGAAAAAAAAAAAGACATTGTGCAAAAAAGGAGAAAATGCTGGTTAAGAATCATAAAATTACAGAAAAAAAAAACATTTTTTGATGGGATGCCCTTAAAAGGCTACGTAGCCTCTTAAGCTATTTTTCGATTTCCCGCCAAAAATAAAAAAAAAGCATTGTGGGAATGTTAATTGACTGGCATGTGACTTATGATGCTGAAATTCCATAACATTACAAATATGTAATTATTTTCCATAATGTCTTCTTCGGACCCTATGTTTGAAGCTTCGTCTGTATATTTCCGGTCTGTAAATGAGCGAGTTGCTCATGTAAAAAAAGACTGTGTTTCCCGTCGGTGTCGACCTGGGCTGTAGTGAATCTCTAATTTCTCTTATTGCCGGATAGTTTTCGACTACTGGGGTTTTATGAATGAAAATCATAAGGCTTTGGGAGTATAAGGTTCATTCTTTTGTATGTTTGTAAAATTTTCGTCCCAAAAGGGCCTGGTTCACTAACCCCCATAATTTGCCCAAAATATGCAAAAAAAGTAAACTATGAGAAATATCATCAATTGATCAATATTCATTCAAAACAACTTCTAAACTGTATAAAAATGCTATTTTGTAAAGAGCCTGGTTCACTAACCCCCAAAATCTGCCCAACCTCAGAATCTCACTATTTTTTGGAAATAATAGAAATGACATGTGTATAACCTGAGAATGACATTATTTGGTGAAAAAATTGAACAGAACATTGAAATTTAATAAGAAACAAGGCCCTCTGTAACGCAACAAAACGACGTCTTTATTGACGTCGCCCATAAACAACGCGACGTTATGCGTGTGTGAAAAACAGAAAATCATATCCAAACGTACATTTTCTCACGGTGTATCCTTCCGTTTCAGTGACAAACACTAACTTGATTAAGCCTTTACAACACAATGCCGACTTTTCACGACCCTGAAGAAGAGGACTTTTAAAAAACATTGTGGAATAAGGAGAAAATGTTGGTAAACAGCATTCTCTCCTTTTCCTTCAATGCCTTCTACCCTATCCAAATACAGAAATCATATTTCAGGCACATCTTTGTTGTTGCCTGCAAATGATTTCAGTTTGGTCCAGCCCAAAATTTTGTTGTATGGTAAAGGGTTAAGAATCATGGTTACTTACTCGTCTGCAAAGTCCTTAAATTATTATAACAATCTGTCGTTGACTAGTGGTCTTATTTGATTTCCCCGTTTCATTTCGAGCATAATAAGTAGACATAAAATATTAAACTTTACCAAACAATCTTTGGTTTTCACGACCCTTGGAGATATAGCTTTTGAAAACATTGTGGTAGAAGGAGAAAATGCTGGACACAATCAATTTTTGCTTTTCGCTCAATGTTTTCTATCCTTTCATAAATAATTTTCAATTCTTGAGTCACATTTCCTTTGTTGTCTGCGAATGCTTTTAACTTGGACCAGTCTATAATTATGTTGTTTGATGAAAAAGTAAATATCAACACATTAACAGAAAACATTTAAGCCATTGTACACTGGCAGCAATTTGGTACGTAAAATCGGCGAGCTGGTGTATGAATTACACGCTCGTGTTACTACTGACACTGAACGGTCTTCAAAAGGCAAAGATGAAGATGTAATTCACTGATCAATATCACTACTTGTATCTGGGATTTGAATGGGAGTGGAATCTTCAAGATGGACACCCCAGTCACATAGACCAAATATCTCTCTATTTTCATACTTTGCTGCACATAAATTCAGAGTTGGTACAGATAAGCTTTAGGTCTCTGATAGGGGAGAAAGCATTGTGGGAAAAGGAGAAATTGATGATTACCAACATTTTCTTATTTTCCCACAAAGCTTTCAAAAGCCATATTTCCCTAGGTCGGAAAAAAACTAGGGATTGTTTGGTAATGGGTTAAGCGAGGCGTTCATTTCAACTTCATCCACTGGCCGCCATATTTTGTTTTTTCTTGCTATTCCTTTTTCCTCTACCATATCCATCAATTCTTTCCTTTCCTGCTGTGTTCTAGCACCCTCATTGCACGCTCCTGATCCCCAGATGTAGGACTAAAGGTTGGAAAATATTTGTTCGAAAGGGCACACGCCTATTCGAACAAAATTGCCAATAAGTTTCTTCTGTAGACATATGTCTGTGCTCTTTTGAAAGAATGCTTGGCATTTCAGTCTGAATACCAAGCTCCTCGAGTAATTTGAGTCTCGAAAGCCCCGGTCCACCACAAATACATCGCCATCCTTCAAAAAGCCTCTGACGTCTTCCATATTTGACAGAAGCATGTGGTTTAGTATTGAAGCATTATCATTTTTGCTGTCTGACAAATACGGTCCAACGATGGTTACGAAATAGCCAGTGGTTGTAACAACTACCATGGGCTTAACTAGCAGACGACCTTTGTGCATGCAGTATGTTCATCGTTGAAACTGAAAGTTGTTCGATTTGTCAGTGTAAGTCCCATCAAGGACAAGCAACACGTGGTCGTTAGCTGTACCAATCAAGGTCTTTGCTATGTCACGGGTATGGTCTCTCATAATAGATTCCCTGGTTAGGCTATCTATTCCGAGGTAGAGACTAGACAGGCACAAAACCACGCATAAATATTTGTCTCACTTTGGATACTGCATGAGACTCCAGACTTTGTAATACTAGTACCAAATATGGTACAGGGTGACCGGAAAGTAAGGTAACACTTTCGTATATTTAGAATATGGCTTTTAATTTCTGATAAGGAGATAAAAACTTATATACATGTTTATAAGATTTGTAAGTTTTTTTCCTGTCACTTTTTCATTCAATTTTCATTACATGACACGCTTTTATACAGATTTCACATCAGAGGTACTTTTTTTGTCATTAGTGGCATTTTAGTTAGCAATGACGTTTTCATTGTGACAGCTTGTTTTGCTCTTTCCACGCTGAAACTACAAGATGCAATTGTTAATCACTTAAGCATTTAATACAGTATTTATCTCATTGATTCACGTTACATGCACTTAAGCAACATGTCAGTGCTGCCTAGCTATGGGATCGTATAGGTTGACTTTAAATAGCCCTAAAGGGAGCAATTTGAAAAACAATTTGTACCTAGGTTTGAAATAAATCTCCTTCATTGAAAAACACAAGGTTTATGCCGGATGTTGCTATGGCAAACTAATCTTATACTGTGATGGACCTTTTATAATATATGACGATATTCGGAGGTAAAAGATTAAAAATATCGTGGAAAGAGCATAAAAAAGCCATTTTAATGAATACGTCAGTTAACTACTAAAATGAATTCATAGACCAAAAGGTAATTCTGATATGAAATATGTGTAAAAGTTCTTCATGTAATGAATATTGAGTAAAAATATCATACAAAGAATTACATATTTTATACACATGTATTTAAATTTTCATCTCTTTAATTGAAATGAAAAGCTATACTACGAATGAACAAAGGTGTTATCTTACTTTCCGGACACCCTGTAGATAATAGTCTAATAGAGCGTAGCTTTACTAGGAAATTTCTAATAATTTTTCTGGAAGACCGGCTTGGTGAGTTTTTAACCTTATCAGAAAGATGGCGACATACATGTATATCATGAAATTGTATATGGGTTTCAGTTTAGGCGGACCTTTGGTACTTTTATAACACTGTACTCGAAAAGAACGGCAAACAATATCTCTTTGAAACAGAGCAAGCAAAAGGTTCTTCAGGTATTTTTTCAGTTTGTCTGTTACAGGACAACGATCATTAAGTTTTTATCCGTTTGTGACACACAATAAATTGATAGCTTTTCACCGTTCTGAAAAATAAGTTGAAAATGGTCTAAATTGTTAATTTATTTAATTTTCTATACCAGTATGCTGTACTCTAATCGTCATATGATATCTGTTCTGTATTCTGTATTAACTTCCTATAATAGGAACACCAAGACCTCCGATTTTATAGGCCTTGTAGAGTTACAGCAATCTTCTTTAGTATTTTAAACACAATTTATTAACATTTTACAATTTGTGTGTTAGCTAGGCATGGTATTAAATTCTGATTTTTCAGTCATTAACTTTTCAAGTCTCTTCAAGTGTATACTATAGCACAAGTTCCTTGAAAGTTTTTCCAGTTCAAAGTGACACTGTTTTTGAGTAATTTCAGAGAATTTTCCACTGTCCATAAGCAATTGTATTATTTTAGGGTCATCATCGCAGAACTGTTCCCAGTTGAATGTTCCATTTTGGTTTGAGACTAATGACTTAATTTGGTTTAGAACAGTTTTTTTCTTCGATAGCTTGAAGAAAAATTTAATGTAAGAAAAATTAATTAAAAAAAATTTGATTTTGCTAGCTTCATGATTTGAACTTCAGTTCTCTTAGGCATGAGCGCACGTCATGCACCAATAGAATATACGCCCAAGCAGAAAATGGATGGTTAAATAAAGTAACATTATCTGAAGCTAAGGTCTAAAAATAGAATTGTATCCTGTCAGCCGAGAAAATGAAAAATCTTCTAAAATACCGCAAAAAAACTCTGTAGACATATCTAATTATTATTTTCTAGGTAATTGTGGCAAAAATATCATAAAACGAAAGCGAAATACGACCTGCAATGTAGACTATAATTGTATTGAATGTTCATCTTCACGAGATATTTCATCTCCGTCTTCGATTTTGTCCCCGAAAAATCTATAAATAGGTTGTCAGGTCAAAGTTTTCTGGACCCAATTTTTAAAAGAAAAAAAAAAAAAAAAAAAAAAGATAAATGATAAATAATACATAGATCTACTTAGAAATGCTGGTGGATCTCGTAGGCCTACCGATTGCATCGCTGAGAGCGTATCATCCGCATTGTTTACATTGGAGACGGGCGAAAATCGTACTCAGTAAAGTTCGTACATCGCGTTAATATTTTCGTTTTTCATTGCTATAAATTACAATGTTGTAGCGAAATGTACTGACTGAAGTAACACTTGTTATTTTATTTAGCAATTGCACATAAATTGTACTCATAAAACAACAGTTTTGGACATATAAACCCGAAATGGCGTTCTCTGTTTGGATGTATAGGGGCAAGTCATCGGCGTCAAAGCCTACGACTCGTGTACAATTTTATTTGAATTAGAGCATGAGCGCATTTGAGTACCACAACGAAACATATATCATTTTGTTTGTATCTTAATTGTTAATACAAACATACTTGTTATTTTGTGGTACTCGCCTGCGCTGATAGTTTATTTTCAATATAATTGGACAAAAATGGTATGAATTTCCTGTTTTTTGGAAATAGGGGGTTCTAAAACGTGAAATTAATCACCCACAAAATTATTTGAAATTTACAAAATAGCATTTTTATACAGTTTAGAAGTTGTTTTGAATGAATATTGATCAATTGATGATATTTCTCAAAGTTTACTTTTTTTGCATATTTTGGGCAAATTATAGGGGTTAGTGAACCAGGCCCTTTCAAATAATTTTGTGGGTGATTAATTTCACGTTTTAGAACCCCCTATTTTCCAAAAAACAGGAAATTCATACCATTTTTGTCCAATTATATTAAAAATAAACTATCAGCGCAGGCGAGTACCACAAAATAACAAGTATGTTTGTATTAACAATTAAGATACAAACAAAATGGTATATGTTTCGTTGTGGTACTCAAATGCGCTCATGTTCTAATTCAAATAAAATTGTACATGAGTCGTAGGCTTTGACGCCGATGAGTTGCCCCTATATATCCAAATAGAGAACACCATTTCGGGTTTATATGTCCAAAACTGTTGTTTTATGAATACATTATATGTACAATTGCTAAATGAAATAACAAATGCTACTTCAGTCAATACATTTCGCTATAACATTGTAATTTATAGCAATGAAAAACGAAAATATTAACGCAATGTACGAACTTTACTGAGTACGATTTTCGCCCGTCTCCAATGTAAACAATGCAGACGATACGCTCTTAGCGATGCAATCTGTAGGCCTACGAGATCCACCAGCATTTCTAAGTAGATCTATGTGTTAGTTATCATTTATCATTTCTTTTTCTTTTAAAAATTGGGCCCAGAAAACTTTTATCTTGACAAACTATTTATAGATTTTTCGAGGACAAAATCGAAGATGGTAGAGATGAAATATCTCGTAACTTTGAACATTAAATACAATAATCTACATTGAAGGTCGTATTTCGCTTTCGTTTTATGATATTTTTGCCACAATTACTTAGAAAACAATAATTAGATATGTCTACAGAGTTTTTTCCGCTATTTGAGAAGATTTTTCATTTTTTCGTCTGACAGGATACAATTCTATTTTTAGACCTTAGCTTTAGATACTGTTACTTTATTTAACCACTAATTTTCTGCTTGGGCGTGTAGTGTATTGGTGTATGACGTACGCTCATGCCTTAGAGCGCTCAAGTTCAAATCGTAAAGCTAGTAAAAACATATTTTTTTTTTAATTAATTTTTCTTACATTAAATTTTTCTTCAAGATATCAAAGAAAAAAACTGTTCTAAACCAAATTAAGTCATTAGTCTCAAACCAAAATGGAACATTCAACTGGGAACAGTTCCGCGATGATGACCCTAAAATAATACAATTGCTTATGGACAGTGGAAAATTCTCTGAAATTACTCAAAAACAGTGTCACTTTGAACTGGAAAAACTTTAAAGGAACTTGTGCTATAGTATAGACTTGAAGAGACTTAAAAAGTTAATGACTGAAAAATCAGAATTTAATACCACGCCTAGCTAACAAACAAACTGTAAAATGTAAATAAGTTGTGTTTTAAAATACTAAAGAAGATTGCTGTAACTCTACAAGGCCTATAAAATCGGAGGTCTTGGTGTTCCTATTATAGGACGTTAATACAGAATACAGAACAGATATCATATGACGATTAGAGTACAGCATACTGGTATAGAAAATTAAAAAAATTAACAATTTAGACCACTTTCAACTTATTTTTCAGAACGGTGAAAAGCTATCAATTTATTGTGTGTCACAAACGGATAAAAACTTAATGATCGTTGTCCTGTAACAGACAAACTGAAAAAAATACCTGAAGAACCTTTTGCCTGCTTTGTTTCAAAGAGATATTGTTTGCCGTTCTTTTCGAGTACAGTGTTATAAAAGTACCAAAGGTCCGCCTAAACTGAAACCCATATACAATTTCATGATATACATGTATGTCGCCATCTTTCTGATAAGGTTAAAAACTCGCCAAGCCGGTCTTCCAGAAAAATTATTAGAAATTTTCCAGTAAAGCTACACTTTACTAGACTATTATCTACAGGGTGTCCGGAAAGTAAGATAACACCTTTGTACATTCGTAGTATGGCTTTTCATTTCAATTAAAGGATGAAAATTTAAATACATGTGTATAAAATGTGTAATTCTTTGCATGATATTTTTACTCAATATTCATTACATGAAGAATTTTTATACATATTTCATATCAGAATTACCTTTTGATCTATGAATTAATTTTAGTAGTTAACTGACGTATTCATTAAAATGGCTTTTTTATGCTCCTTCCATGCCAAATATTCATGATAAAGTTGTCGATCAGTTTAATAGTGCATTCTACATTCAATCTTCTTAATTCCACATGTGATGTTCTGTTGCAACATGTCTGTGTCTAGCTCAGGATTTCAGACATTTGACTTTAAGTAACCCTAAAGGAAGATGTTGCATCGATTGAGGTCCAAACTGTGCGCAGGCCACGATATTTTTAATCTTTTACCTCTGAATATTGTCATGTATTATAAAAGGTCCATCACAGTATAAGATAAGTCTGCCATAGCAACATCCGGCATAAACCATGTGTTTTCAATGCAGGAGATTTATTTCAAACCTAGGTACAAATTGTTTTCAAATAGCTCCCTTTAGGGCTATTTGAAGTAGACCTATACGATCCCATAGCTAGGCAGCACTGACATGTTGCTCAAGTACATGTAACGTGAATCAAGGAGATAAATACTGTATTAAATGCTAAAGTGATTAACAATTGCATCTTGTAATTTCAGCGTGGAGAGAGCAAAACAAGCTGTCACAATGAAAACGTCATTACTAACTAAAATGACGCTAATGACAAAATATTACTTCTGATGTGAAATCTGTATAAAAGCGTGTAATGTAATGAAAATTCAATGAAAAAGTGACAGGAAAAAAACTTACAAATCTTATAAACATGTATATAATTTTTTATCTCCTTATCAGAAATTAAAAGCCATATTCTAAATATACGAAAGTGTTACCTTACTTTCCGGTCACCCTGTACCATATTTGGTACTAGTATTACAAAGTCTAGTGTATCATGCAGTATATTAAGTGAGACAAGTATTTATGCGTGGTTTTGTGCCTCTGTAGTCTCTACCTCGGAATAGATAGCCTAACCAGGGAATCTATTATCAGAGACTATTCTCGTGACATAGCAAAGACCTTGATTGGTACAGCTAACGACTACGTGTTCCTTGTCCTCGACGGGACTTACACTAACAAATCGAACAGCTTTCAATTTCAACGATGAACATACTGCATGCACAAAGGTCGTCTGCTAGTTAAACCCATGGTAGTTATTACAACCACTGGCTATTTTGTAACCATCGTTGGACCGTATTTGTCAGACAGCAAAAATGATAATGCTTCAATACTAAACCACATGCTTCTGTCAAATATGGAAGACGTCAGAGGCTTTTTGAAGGATGGCGATGTATTTGTGGTGGACCGGGGCTTTCGAGACTCAAATTACTCGAGGAGCTTGGTATTCAGACTGAAATGCCAAGCATTCTTTCAAAAGAGCACAGACATATGTCTACAGAAGAAACTTATTGGCAATTTTGTTCAAATAGGCGTGTGCCCTTTCGAACAAATATTTTCCAACCTTTAGTTCTACATCTGGGGACCAGGAGCGTGCAAAAAGGGTGCTAGAACGCAGCAGGAAAGGAAAGAATTGAAGGATATGGTAGAGGAAAAAGGAATAGCAAGAAAAAACAAAATATGGCGGCCAGTGGATGAAGCTGAAATGAACGCCTTTCCTCGCTTAACCCTTTACCAAACAATCCCTAGTTTTTTTTCCGACCTAGGGAAAGACGGCTTTTGAAAGCTTTGTGGGAAAATAAGAAAATGTTGGTAATCAGCAATTTCTCCTTTTCCCACAATGCTTTCTCCCCTATCAGAGACCTAAAGTTTATCGGTACCAACTCTGAATTTATGTGCAGCAAAGTATGAAAAAAGAGAGATATTTGGTCTATGTGACTGGTGTGTCCATCTTGAAGATGCCACTCCCAATCAAATCGCAGATACAAGTAGTGATATTGATCAGTGAATTATATGTTTATCTTTGCCTTTTGAAGACAGTTCAGTGTCAGTAGTAACATGAACGTGTAATTCATACATCAGCTTGCCGATTTTACGTACCAAATTGCGGCCAGTGTACAATGGCTTAAATGTTTTTGTTAATGTGTTGATATTTACTTTTTCATCAAACAACATAATTATAGAGTAAGACTGGTCCAAATTAAAAGCATTCGCAGACAACAAAGGAAATGTGACTCAAAAATAGAAAATTATTTATGAAAGGATAGAAAACATCGAGCGAAAAGCAAAAATTGATTGTGTCCAGCATTTTCTCCTTCTCCCATAATGTTTTCAAAAGCTGTATCTCCCAGGGTCGTGAAAACCAAAGATTGTTTGGTAAAGGTTAACATTTGAGGTCTACTTATTATGCTCGAAATGAAACGGGGAAATCAAATAAGACCACTGGTCAACGACAGATTGTTATAGTAATTTAAGGACTTTGCAAACAAGTAAGTAACCATGATTCTTAACCCTTTACCATACAACAAAATTTTGGGCTAGACCAAACTGAAATCGTTTGCAGGCAACAACAAAGATGTGCCTGAAAAAAATGATTTCTGTATTTGGACAGGGTAGAAGGCATTGAAGGAAAAGGAGAGAATGCTGTTTACCAACATTTTCTCCTTATTCCACACTGTTTTTTAAAAGTCCTCTTCTTCAGGGTCGTGAAAAGTCGGCATTGTGTTGTAAAGGCTTAATCAAGTTAGTGTTTGTCACTGAAACGGAAGGACACACCGTGAGAAAATGTACGTTTGGATATGATTTTCTGTTTTTCACACACGCGTAACGTCGCGTTGTTTATGGGCGACGTCAATAAAGACGTCGTTTTTTTGCGTTACAGAGGGCCTTGTTTTTTATTAAATTTCAATGTTCTGTTCAATTTTTTCACCAAATAATGTCATTATCAGGTTATACACATGTCATTTCTATTATTTTCCAAAAATAGTGAGATTCTGAGGTTGGGCAAATTTTGGGGGTTAGTGAACCAGGCTCTTTGAAAGGATACCTACAATCTAACACAATTCATGTGTGTAATAACTACTCTTCCTATCAAAATTGCATTAAAAAACCTACTTTACTCACTTATTTCTAATTTTGACCCTGGCCAATTCGAAGCAAACTGTTTACTTGTGCCTTATCGTTTCATGTTGAATAATTGTATTTGTAAGCGGTTTGTAAAACGATATTTCATTGGCTTTCAGAAATATGATGTGAAGGGGGGTAAATACCAGCATCCAATAGAAGGCCCATCGCAGGAATCTCGAAATCGGGTTCAATCAGCCAAGGTAAGATCCACGTAGTGATCGTAACCTTGGCTCGCGAAGATTGTAAGCGGTGGTAGAGGAATGAATCCTGTCGCAATAACTATCACAATGATCACCATAGATTATCGGAGGGAAATTGGCCGAGCCGGGGATCGGACTCTCGACCTCCTGTTCTCAACCGACAAAATTTGAGATTTGTCCAAAATTGAAAGCATTTGCAGACGACATTTTAAATATAAGCGCCTGAACTCGAGATTTTTTTAATCAAGGGTATACAGAAAGCAGTATAGGAAAAGAGAGAAAATGCTGGTTACCATCGTTTTTAAAAGCTGTATTTCTCAGGGTCGTTAAGATATGGGATTGGGGTGTACTATAGAAAACCATGAACACTTTGCAATTTAGAATTTCTTTGAAACCTATATATTTTGTCAATGAATTCAGTTACACTAAGATGCGAGATCCTTTGCCATTCAGCGACCGTCGTACGAGAAAAAAACAAGCACTGTTTCGAACTGCATAGATTAAGATAAGTCGGCATAGATTGTGTCGTCAGATATTGGATCTAAACTGTCTGCTCGCAGATATTTTTATGTAGTACCTTTTTAATTGTTAGGCTCTATTTCACTTTGTAAAGGCGCTATCACACCATGACGTTCTGGTCAACGTTCTCTAAGCGTTTCAATCGTTCGATTTTTCAGCGTTCTAGAATGAGGATTTCACATCTGGCGTGTTATTAACGTGCGCCTAACGCATGACAAGCGTGTATCTAACGTACGAGAAGCGTGTAACAGCGACCAAGTAAGATACCTCTGATACCTTCATATGCATGGACGTTCGGGAAACGCTCAAATGACGCTAAATGAACGCCAAAAAGGACGTTTGTTTTACTTTAGTCACACGCTGCGTGCGCCAGGAGACCGTTCAGCGGTCGTTGACAGGTCGCCAGTGAGTCGTTCACTGCAAAGCAAACGATTGGTAACAACCAAGTAACGCTACCGTAACGACTGACTAGCGATAGCCGAACGCGTTCAATGCTCGATGAACGTTAGTAAAACGTCCCACAACGTTCTTTAACGATCTTCAGCGTTTAAAATTAAACGTCGAAGAACGTTGGTGTTAGTGAGAACTTTTTTGTGCTGTTCAAAACTTTTTTCCGGACTAGCGTTCTCCGTCGATTCCTGGCGACCACCAACGATCACCGACGTTCACTAGCGTTCACACAACGCTCTTTCTGGCGCTATCCCAGCGACCATGGGCGACTAACAACGTTTCCTCAAACGTCAGAAAATGTTGACCAGAACGTCATGGTGTGATGGCTCCTTAAACATGATATGACTTACAAAAAGTAAAAAACCGTTACTTGTTTTACCTTTGCACCAAACGCGAAAATTTCAGATCAGTCCTAATTGGAGGCATTTGCAACTCATAACTTGGATTTTTTCTTTGAAAGGGTAGAAAAAATTTTGGGAAAAAGAGGAGACAATCGTGGTTACCAGCGTGTTCAAAAGGTTTCTTTCTCGGGGTCGTTAATATTCGGGATTGTGTGGTACACGGGAAATACTGTAGAAAACCTTGAACAGTTTCACGTTAATTCATATTTTCTTTTGCTACGCCTATTTATGTATTCTGTTAATGAATTCAATTACGCAAAGACGCAAGACCCTTCCTCGTTCCGTGAGCGCCTTAGGAAGGAATAAAAGGGCGGTTATTTACTGCAAAGATCAAGATCAGATTGTCGGTGAACTGTACTTATAGCCGTAAAAAGAGGTTGGCCTTATTGGATTGTCACATGCGAAAAGGGGCATTCGGACATTTGCGTAAAGTGTCGTCTCGGATCAGCCTGCGCAGTCCGCACAGGCCGATCCAAGACGGCACTTTACGACTAGATAAGAGTTTGTACTACAGTAGACTTGCGCAAAGTAGAAAATTACATAAAAACGGAAAGAGTCAATTCGGATTAGCCTGCGCAGACTGCGCAGGCTGATCCGAGTTGACACTACGCAATGTCCGAATGCCCCTGTTCGCGTGTTGCAATCCATATGAGCTGCAGGTATAAATATAACTCTGTGATGTGATATACCGAGCAAGTCATCATTATGGTCTGTAACACAGGTAAAGGGGCATCCGGTAATCAGCGTAAAGTGTCGCCTCGGATCAGCCTGCGCAGCCTGCGTAGGCTAATCCAAAATGACACCATCCGTTTTAATGTGATTTTCTGTTTTGCGAAAGTCTGCCGATATATAGTGATTTTCTGTTTAGCGAAAACTTACTGATATATAGTGATTTTCTGTTTTGCGAAAGTCTACTGATGTATAGTGATTTTCTGTTTTGCGAAAGTCTACTGATGTATAGTGATTTTCTGTTTTGCGAAAGTCTACTGATATATAGTGATTTTCTGTTTAGCGAAAGTCTACTGATATATAGGGATTTTCTGTTTTGTTAAAGTCTACTGATATATAGGGATTTTCTGTTTTGTTAAAGTCTACTAATATATAGTGATTTTCTGTTTTGTTAAAGTCTACTGATATATAGTGATTTTCTGTTTTGCGAAAGTCTACTGATATATGGTTGTAAGGTGCCGTCTTGGATTAGCCTGTGCGGATTGTGCAGGCTGATCCGAGATGACACTTTACGCAAATATCTGGATACCACCATTTTGCGTTTTACATGCTATATGATTCCATTAAATCCATTTCTTCGAACAAACGACAAAATAATGAGGTAAACTGGCTCTTTGACATACAGGAAGTTGACCTAAACAAAACTTTTTGACCCAGGTCGACCTGTGCAGATTGCGTGGCCTGGCCTTAGTCGATACCTTTTTCGATGTTTGTTAAGTGTCTAACTTTTTTATTGGATTATCTTTAGCCTCGTTAGAGGGGAATGAACTCTAAAAGTACAAACATTCACTTCTTTTCATTCTTTTACCATACGACAAAATGTTCGATCGATCCAAATTCGAAGGATTCGCAGACGACAAATTAAATATGACTTTAAACTTGTAACTTGTAAGACTAGCAAACATTATGGAAAGAAGAGAAAATGCTGGTTACCAGCATTTTCTCCTTTTCTCACAATGTTTCCAAAATGTTTCTCTATCAGGTTTGTAAAAAAAGTTAGGATTTTGTGGGAAAGGGTTTGTATTTTCGCTCGGTATATCTATTTATTTTGTAAATGAATTCAATTACGCGTAGACGCAAGATTCTTTACACGTTCATTGAGCGTCTTAGGAGAAAAAACAAGGACTGTAGCTGACGACACAGATCAAGATCAGACTGCAGAGAACGTGCCCTGTTGATTTTGGCTCTATACTGTACTGTCTGCTTGTTTAGTCAAGACTGTATGGTCGGAAATATATCGGAGTTTCGATGGGTTTTACTATCAGTTATTGACAGAAGCTCGATTTTATATCAACGGTGCTCTGACAAAAGGGCGGTTTAACTCATCATTGTAGAAATATGAGAAAAAGTAATTGGTTACCAGCATTTCATCTTTGTTTCCCACAATGTTTTCCAAAGGCTTCTTTCTCAGGATCGTCAAAAGTAGCGATTGTGCGGTAAAGGGTTACCGGTACTGCAGCTCCATAATTCATTATACAAAGAAAATCATCGCAAGATTGTTCATTCATAAAGTCAATTTTGCAATAACAGTCGGCAGAATCTTGAGGTAGAATAGTCCTTGGAAATGCTCAAAATTTACGGTAGGCAAAAAGTTTCAACTCGGGTCAGCCTGCGCGGACTGCGCAGGCTGACGGGAGTTGAGATACTTTTTGCAGATGCAATTAACCGCCTTTTTCCACCCATTATGGCTCATAAATTTTGCAATGAAAGAGTTAGATATAACAGTTTTATGTTACAACGTTAATGAACTAATTCCCGAACAGAATAAGTTTGAGGAGGATTTTAGGTTAACGCCTGTCTTGATAATTGAGAACACTGTGAGATCCTTGTGAGTGTAAAATATGAATGGTTTCACGATTATGTAAATGTAACCCTGAACTTTGACCCTGCAATCGTCGAGCGATTGATGGATTTTCCATTTATTTATCGTTGTACCCGGTTATTGTACCCGGACTGCGCAGGCTGATCCGGACCGATACTTTTGTGGACATATTAGGTCCCCTGTTTAAACAGCATTGTCCTAATAAATTATTCATTATCACAGGCTGATACTTAGTATCAAGACAAACGATCTGATTGGCTGAGACAGAAGATGTCAACTAATCAGAAAGCTTGCCTAGAAAATGACAAATGGTACATCATATTTTTCTAACCCTTTACCAAACGACAACATTTTAGACTGGTCCAAATTAAAAGTGACTTGCAGACGACAAAATAAACATAACTCAAAATTTAACATTGGTTTCAGGGTGGAAAACATAGTGGGAAAGGGAGAAAATGCTGGTAACCAGCATTTTCTCCTCCCACATTGTTTTCAAAAGGCTCCCAACTCAGGTTCGTAAAAACCAGGGATTGTCTGGTAAAGAGTCAAAGGTTTGTGGACATCTCCTGAATAACATTTTTTTTTATTGTCCTAAACTCTATTTTTAGGTAAAAGATGAAAGTTAAAGGTACACTATATTCATTCCTATTGATCTTCAATTTTAAACTGTGTTACACCAACATGGCAAGATTTCACCACGAGAACAAGAACGGTAACTGTACCAACTGTCGAAACGTTCAGCGGGAAATTGAGTTAATCAAGCAGATGGAGATGATTAAGCTAGAAATTATGCGAAGACTTAATATTTCGTCGGTGCAAAAAGACGCCGACATTCAGACAGAGAACACTTCTACAACAACAACGCCCAAACCGGAAGTGGCAACTAGATATTACGATCACCGAGGAGCGGACATACTTAGTTACTCTGAGCCTGCTGGTAACAGCTTTTTGAATAGTGTTCATTTTTCTTGGATCCGTATTAACTTATTACCAAACGACAAAATCTTTTGCCTGTCCAAATCGAAAGCATTCGCAGACGACAAAATAAAAGTGACTGAATATTTGAAATTTGTTTTGTGAATGGTGGAAAACTTTGTGGGAAAAGGAGAAAATGCTGGTTACCAGCATTTTCTCCTTTTTCCCCACAATGTTTTCTAAAGGCTTTCTGTTTATCAGGGGCGTCAAAAGTAGGGATTGTGTGGTAATGGGTTAACCAACACTTCCTCAGAACGTTTTCCGTTACATCTTCTGAAATTCTCCAAATCTGAAAGAAACACAACCTCTGTCTGGTTTAACGGTTTAGCCAATCAGAAGTTGTCTTACTTTCTCAAATTTAGCAATTTTTGAAGAATAAAACTAAAGAGGTTGTTAAACCTTTCCCAAATGACAAATATTCGACCCATCCAAATTGAAAGCAGCTGCAGTCGACAAATTAAAAAAAAAGTACGGATGGACATTTTCTCCTTTCCCACTATGTTTTCAAATGAATTTTATTTCAGGGTCATAAAACCCAGGGATTGTTTTGTAAAGGGCTAAGAATGGTTGGTAAATACATGTATATGCCCTGAATTGGGTTTAATGGTGCTTTTAACAGTATGTCAGTCATATTACAAAGACATTTCATTTACTCTTGTTGTTCTTTGGATGAATCGGTGGCAGGATGGGGGCTTAGATCTAGTACTCCCCAGGCACTTCAAAATAAGCATAGCCGCAGCAGATGTGGAATTTTACGTTTTAAGCCTTTATCAAACATTCCCGAGTTATGAGACTCTTAGAAAGAAGTTTCGGAAAAAATGTGGGGAAAAGTGGAAGATACACATCACAACATTCTATTCTTCTTTTTATCCAAACCATGTATTTTCTCATCAGAACACAAATACCACTATTAGGTATAATGTAATGTGTCGTCTGTATGACCTAATGTCAACGAAGGTCGGATTCATTTCATCCCATACATAAATAATTACACTTAGTTATGTTCTTTAGATAAGAAATGATCTTCTTTCTTTAGTGGTTTATCGTTCAAAAAACCACAGTTGTGAGGTATGAGACACAATGAATAATCCATGAGGGCAATAGCCAGTGTGTGTCATTTACAGCGCCTCATAACTCACTAACTCGTAACTCACACTGGTTTACTGAATGATAAACCACGATAGAAAGAATACTATTTCGATTTTAACATGACCTACTCTCAATTAAAGGAAAACAAGATCATACGCGGATGCCTATTTTATTCCATTGAATTACTTACTTACTCACTTTATACAGAATGACGTAACTCTATACAGAATGACGTTATTCTATATAGAATAAGGTAGATTTTTTACCACGCTCTCGTTGCATTGTATTTATAGAGCAGGAATCATGTGTTATGTAAGAATAAACAAACAATAACATTTTGGAATGTACTCTAATGAGACCGAATTACTGCCTTGCAAAATTTTTACGCCTGGGATAGAAATAGTTTTAAAGAGAGCTGCGTATAATATTTTGACAATAAACCTGTCAATAGAACAGATCTTAACGTTGTCACGCCAGTTAATTTCCATATGGAGTGCAACACGCGAAAAGGGTCATTCGACCTTTGCGTAAAGTGTCGTCTCTGATCAGTGTGTGCAGTCCGCACAGGTTCATCCATAACGACACTTTGCGATTTTATGTGATTTTCTGTTTTACGCAGGTCTACTGTAGCATAAAATCTAATGTAGTCGTAAAGTGCCGTCTCGGATTAGCCTGCGCGGACTGCGCAGGCTAATCCGGGACGACACTTTACGCAAATGTCCGAATGCACCTTTTCGCGTGTTGCACTCCATATTTGATTTGGTAGGAAAAATTTTAGTCTGACTAATTTTTCGGAAAAAATGAGAGGAATAAAGATTTTTGTCCCATGATGTTACATAATGCTTCTATGAAGTCACATGGTTTTTGTCTCAAACATGTTTACGAGAAACTTAAAGTGATTATATTACACTGAATGTAAGGGCCTGTAGTATAAACTGATAACTAGAGCTTAGTTTTAAGTCTTTTAAGATTTGTAAAGATTTTTATCATCCAACTTTCAATTTGCTTTTATTATCGCTGGCAGAATAGTTTTTCAATTCCTTTAGGTATTTCTGGTATTCTTTATTTACCATAAATTTTGCTTTTACTATAAGAAAGTATGTTTTGCTCTTACATGATTAAAGTATCTTTAGCGGTGTAAGAACAACTTTGTAATAAAACGGCATCTAAAATAGCGGACCACAGTCATTAACTGTTGGAGTATAAATGATTGGTTGAAACCGAACGTCTTGGTCGATTAGAGGGCTGATCTTGAAATTTAGACTTAAATCTTTAATAACTGATAAAATCTTAGACTTGTCAAAATTGAAGGAATTTGCAAGCGACAAGTTATACAAGGCTGAAACGAGTTCTTTTTCTTCATTCAGTACAAAAATGTATTAAAAAAATGTGGGAAAATGGGAAAATGATGATTACCAGCATTTTCCCACATTCCCATTATGTTTTTAACAGAACTCTTTGGAGTCGTTAAAACATAGCAATGTTTGATAAAGAGTTAAAATTCGAATTTAAGATTGGAGATACGACGTTTTGTAAGGAAATAAGGATTGCCATGGACTTTGAGAGGCTGGTCCTAATGCAAGAAATGCAAATGTATAAAAAAATCCCTCTAAATCATCATTGCTCACATAGTTGCAGATCTTAGAGACACGTCTTTTTCTATTTTCATCCAATTTTTAAAGCAAATTCATCTTTATTATAAATTATGAAACTATAATAATTCTTGTATTTCCATGCCAAATGTTGCCTCTGATAGCCGCAAGATTCCACAGTTTACGACAGATAGAAAAAAAAAATTCATTTTCTGAAGGCTATCCAAGCCATCACAGTGGTTGCTTCTGATTTTTAACCTGAGACATAGAGTTTCATTATCCTATATACCTTATATATAGAATATTTATCTATGTTAACACAGCTGGCGTGACTCTACTCAATATCACACTTTTACAGTGTTTTAAACTATGGCTGTGACGATGTATCTTTAAGACACTGTTTCCTGTACTTGAAAAGGAGTTTCTTTTACGCCCTTTTAACTTATTACAAAACGACAAAATTTTTGGCTTTTCCAAATCGAAAGCAGTTGCAGACGACATAATAAAAGTGATTGCAAAATTGAAATTTGTTTTGTGAAGGGTAGAAACGATTGTGGAAAAAGGAGAAAATGCTGGTAACCAGCATTTTCTCCTTTTCCCACAATCTTTTCCAATGGCTTCTTTCTCAGGGTCGTTAAAAGTAAGGATTGTGTCGTAATGGTTTAAAGGCCTATCCATGTTTGCTTCTTACAATAAGAATCATTATTTCCATACTCCTCTAGTGTGAAATATATATATATAATCCATTTCAGATAACTTCACGGATGAGAACATCGTCCAGTTCCGGCTTGGAAATAATACCGCTTCCGGACGTCGACTTTACGTCAACAGTGCCAACCTGTTGGTCCGTGTGAAATACAAACGACGTCGAAAGAAAAAAGACAATACACTACGGTCAAAACGAAACATTTTGAAAGAGAAAGGTGGAAAAAAGACCAAGAAAATTAAAAAATCCAAAGCAGTAGATCTTAAATTATTTACTGTCAATCAAAATGGCGAACCGGATAAAGTGATAACGTCAGTGACGTCGAAACTGAAAAAGACAAAATGGCTGAAACTAAGTTTACCAAGAAACATTGTGCAAAGCGCGATTGATTCCAAAAATAACACACTACAAGTGTACATAACGTGTCGCGGCTGTGGCAAAAGAGCTAATATTATCTTAGTGCATAAAAAACGGAAACGGAAACGTAGCAAAAGGAACAGACTAATCCGCAAACTACATAAACGTCGTCCCATGTTAATAACACGAGTAACACAAATTGAAAGAAATGCCAAGCATGAACATTTAGTATCTTAAACATTAGTGTGGCATTATACGTTAAAAAAACAACATTTTTATAGGCTGCAATTAAGATCTTGATCCAAACTTTGCGATGAAGGGCAGATTTTTTACCCTTTACCAAGCCATTCCATTCTGTATCAACCCTGTGATGTAATTAAATAAGAAAGAGAGAAAAAAAAAAGAAGCCTTTTAAAACGTTGTGGAAAAAAGGACAAAATGCTGGTGACCAGCATTTTCTCCTTTTTCCACAATGATTTTTAGCTTTTCAAAGATAATTCCCATCATTTTTTCGAGGCCCATTAACACATATTTTATTATCTGTGACTATTTCAAATTGGACAAGTCTATTTGGTATGGCTTGGTAACGAGTTGCACTGTACTGTGTACTGAAAGTGATAATTGTTCATACAAAGTGGTGGATGTTTTTTCTCCACAAAACTGTTTATTCTTTCTTGTCGTTGATGACAGACGAAGCTTTTAACTGCTAGTCATATTCGAGAGAATCATTTTGTTTTACATTTTCATCTTTCCAGAATAACTAGCTTCAGAAACATCACAGAGACTGGGCAGATACATGTATGTCGAGTGAATAGGTAACATAACATAACATAACATAACATAACATAACATAACATAACATTTATTCAGTATAAAACAGCAAATGTTTTGTTATGTTATGAGTGAATAGGTCGAACAGGTTTAGTGCATGTTAACCCTTTGGCCGCTAAGCGTGACTCAATTAGTGTAGATCAAGATCAGACTACACAGAACATGCAGTCTGATCTTGCATCTACATTGTCCGAGAAGGAAATATCTTTACCATAAAAAAAACTTTGAAAGTTTCATTTCAATTATTTAGCAGGATACTGGTTTTAGAAACAACCCGTGCATGAAAGGAACTAAATGCCACGTTTTCATTTTGTTTCAGTCTTTCATTCTCTTTATCTTAGAGCATAACTATCACAAATAGCTGTTCCCGACTGTGATTTTCGCTTTTGACCGGTCGCATCCGGGTACAGAGACGATTGCGAAAGGAAATTAGAAAAAAAAATGTTCGCACAAATTTTTGGGGGCACGTTTAAAGTAACAATAAAGACCAAATATAAACAAATCTGGTATTTCAATACATTTGAATTTATTTCATACCACTATGGAAACTATTGGAAGATGACAGTCATTGCACGGTCGGTTCAAATGTTAGTCGCTGACAGAGAAATTAATTTTAAAACTAGATTAAAACCTGCTGGGTTGCTGTCTTTTGTTTACGTTTTGCCTGATTTTAGAATTCATTTTTCTGCCAGCGACTAACATATAGCCCGACCATAAGATAACAGACTGCTATCTCAACAATATTTGCCAAGCTTTGAATGGTATTATTTAAATTCAAATTGATCATAACATTTACTTGGATATTTCTGCCTTTACTGTGCCTTTAAACTATCATGTTTTAACAAATATACGACCAAAAAAGAATTTGAACACCACTGTTGCATGCATAACTAGCATTTGTTCTTATTTCCATGATGTTTATTACTATTTCAGAGATACATTGTGCCATTTAATCCATATCTAATTGGTTGTCTGCAAATGCTATCATTCTAGGCAAAATTTTGTTGTCTTGTAAAAGGTCAATTCCATTACCTCCCTAGGTTCGAATTAACTAACAGTTCGGAAGAATATTCCATGTCTTGTTATCCAGAATTACCTTAGTTTGAAAGTAACTCAACTCCTGAATTGGCTGAACCACTTAATCACGCAAATATGATGTTGAACATTCTTCAGGCGTTTCTAACTTCAAAAGTAACACAGTATTTGATTGGCTAAACTATTCGGTTTTAAAAGTAAGCATTTGGTTAAGCCAATCAGGAGTTGTATTTCTTTTAAATTTAGAAGTATTGAAAAATAAGACTAAGAATGTTTTTAAGAATGGGTGGTGGATACGGATTTTTAGCAAATAAGCAACACTTATACTGTTTTGGATTTAGTAGCCCAGAAATTCAGGAACAGTTTTTTTTAGCTAAGATCAAACCGTATGTTCTTACCTCAATCTACTCTTTTTAAATACTGTCTTGTATGGTTCTTATCTATCTAAGTTGATTGCTCAGTAAGGTTTCTCATACTCACACAAGTTTTGGACACATGAACAATGCTATCTAAAAAAGGGGGGTGTAATGCAAATGAAAAAAAAAATCGACCCATACCAGTGTGTGCAGTTCGTGCAGGTAGACATGGACCGAAACGTGTTACTGTGTTGAATTTTCTACATGTCAAAGGATACCTCTACATCATGATTCTGTCGGTAGTTACACAATTGTCTTTAAAGGATCTATAATTAAGAGATGACTTGATTGCTATATGGCTTGAAACACGAGAAAAAGGGCATTCGGACATTTGCGTAAAATGTTGTCTCAGATAAGTATACACAGTCCGTGCAGGCTAATCCGAAACGGCACTTTCTGATTTTGTGTAATTTTCTGGTTTGCACAAGTCTACTGTTGCACAAAATCTAATGAAGTCGTAAAGTGTCGTCTCGGATTAGCCTGCGCAGACTGCGCAGGCTGATCCGAGACGACACTTTACGCAAATGTCCCAATGCCCCTTTACGCGTGTTCCAAGCCATATGTTACATCACAGTCCCTTTTTACAACGTCAAGGTTTGAATTACTTGCCGACTGAAATAGCTGATTGCAATAACGTTTAGAAAACAAAAGAGGAATAGCAAACGAACCATAACTGCAGGGCTCCCGCTGTCGATCGCCAGTGGCGCCAAATGCGAAAATTTAGAGAAAATGGCACCAAAAATGAAGCACTGGCGAATGTATTGGCGACAAGTAAATTTCTATAAACTATCCTCTGACATACACAGTATGTACCAAGTGTAAAGGAAGCCTGCGTAACCTGTTTATCACACCTTATCAGGCTGGCATTCATTAACGGTCTTGTCTAAATTATACACCATAATTGCATACACACCACTGCTAAACAATCAAATATCAATATTTAGTCACGCCCCTTTGAGCACTCCATATCAAACCAATCAGTTATCAGATACAAGATTTAGTCGCCGCCCATAATTTCTAAAGCCACGCCTTCAGTATGCCTTACCTGGTTACCTGGTCTACATCCTTTCACTGGCTAGAAATTTATCGTGTGTGTTTATCGATGTTGATAATGAAAAACATGATAATGATATTGATCTGCTTATCCAGCGTAAAAATGACAGATTTTGAAGTAAATTGCTACATATACCGAAAATTTTATGCACAATAATGCCAAAAATAATTTCTGAAAATTAACTGATACGAAAAAATGGATCGTCGAAAAAGCGTGAAAACCCATGACACAACAACATGTCAGTTTGACATTGTCCGATCAAGAGCATTTCAGACTGTCTTTAGCTTTGATGATGACTTAAAACAGCAAGTTTACACAAATATATGTATAAAATTCTAAGGTAGGTGCTAAAATATGTCTTATAATGAGGAAAAACACGGATGATTTTATGATGTGAAAATGGTGAATGATTTGGGGGGGGGGATTACATTTTATAGACCACTTTGTCTTACTGACAGCACAGGAACAAGTTACTGTATAAGACACTCATACTTAGAGAAAAGACCAGAATAAAAGGACCTTTTAAAAAATTAAACATAAGCATTTTCAGATAAAAGAAATTATGTTGTAACCCTTCACCACACAATCCCAAATTTCATCCTGAATTTCTTTAAAACTGATGGACTTCTAACAGATTGGCAGTCATAGAATTAAGGAGCTGAATTACTTTTAAAATACAAATTCTGTGTCCCTGCAGCTCAAAGCCTTGAAACCATTGGGGAAAAAGAAACATAAGTAAGCTTGTACAGCACTATTAAGCAATGTATTTAGAAGCTTTAGCATTGGCCAATAAACTGAAGTAACTAAAGCACTTTGTGGCTACTTTAGGTGGCTCCTACTGGCCCCAATTTTTATCAAGTGGCGAATTTGATGGCGCAAAAATTAAAACTTGCAGGGGAAGCCCTGAAAACTTGACAAAAGGGGTCTGAATGCATAGATCTGCGTAATCCTTGATACCAAGCAAGTCATTATATCAATATGGGTACATAGAATCCTCTTGCTCTGACAATCGACTGAATTACGAGGTACACTGGTCCTTTGACAAGCAGGAAACTGGCCAAAAGCAAAAAGTTTCGGCCCAGGTCAGCCGGCGCGGACCGCGCAGGCTGACCTGGGTCAATACTTTTTACAGCTGCCTTGAACCCCTATTTTCACAAACCATGGATTAAATAAATCTTTCGCAACTCAAAAAGTAGATAATAAGGAAGTACCATTGGCTTGAAAATTTCAATTAGCATTACTTCAAGGTAAAAATCTAGGACAAATTTCACCTCGGGCACAACATTCTTTGAAAGGTTCAGTGACTCTCGCGTGCGCTGACTTTTCTTATACTTCAGCCTCGCTCTGGCAAAAGGGGCGGGGCTTAATGCATTTCTTTTTAGCACTGTACCAAGTGAGCTTAAATATAATCAGGGACCTTAAACCCCCCTTTGTCTTAAAACCGACGGAATTATGCTCTAGACTGGTCCTTTAACATACAGAAAATTAACAGATAGCAAAAAGTTTCGGCCAAGGTCAGCCTGCACAGCCAGCGCTAATTTTGCAAATACATTAAGCCCCATTTTCAGATAGTATGCCCCAATGTCTTTCGACCTCAATAACTCTTGTAGCTATTTTGATGTACGAGTTTAATTCATAACTAATTTCGCATGATTATTTGAAGAAGGCTTTTACCTTGATAAAGGAACGTGCCTAAAGGTATCAATTACACAAGAGCAGTTAAATAAGCATAAAGTATAGAGCCGCTGTAATAAATTCTAATTAAAGTCAAAGATTTACAAGGTGGTCTTAAAATAAGATTTTATATATTTCGGATTTATCATTAACTTTGTTTTCGCTTCTAAATCTAGACTTTCCCACTGATGTTTTCCGGACTATAGTGTAATTACTTTAAATTAAAGGCACTGCCTGAATTCTTTACAAAATAGTAAGAATCTATACTGGTTTGAATTAAGACTGAGGTTTTGAATTGAAAGCATTTGCAGTCTACAAACTAACTATTGCTTAAATGGTGATATTTGCCTGTAATAGGATAGAAAACATCATGGGAAAAGGCGAAAATGCTGGTTACCAGCATTTTCCCCTTTTCCCACAATGTTTTCAAGATTTTTTTCTCAGGATCAATAAAAGTCTCTATTGTTAGATTAAGGGTTACCTTATTACCGGATGCAGTTCTTAACCAGAGGGCGACAGTCGCCATATAAACATTTTGATTTTATGATAATTTACAATTGTAACATCAATGACTAATTGAAAACAGATTATTTCATATTTAAATGATAATAACAACAGCAACAACAACACGCCCAGAATAAAAAACCTAAGCTATGCGGTTGAGTCATGCCATTGTATCTCGGAAATATTCAGAGGAGGTACTGGGTGCACAAAAACCTACAATGATGCATACCAGTGATCATATTGTTTTACGCAGTCGGACGACACACGTAATTATTAGGTACGAAATGACAAAGCTGCGAAACATCAAAGGTACGAAATATGCATATGCTTCAGGTGGCAAACCACAGCGAAACGCATTGCACCTGCAGTTATGAAAAGTAGTTCATAAGACATTTAATGCAAAGTATCACTGCTGCACATTACTAATCTTAGAGTATTGAAGGACAGGTCGGCAATGTCTCTCCTCTGTAGATTGATGAAGGTCCACTAAGAATTGTCTAAATTTTGTGCTTTGTAGAGAATTCAAAACCGCTAAATAGAGTATGGCATACAACTAGTCCCAATATTAAGACGCTACAGTGATTGTTTTCATATTTAGACATTTATGGTGCATCGCACCGACTTAAGTCCATATTAATTTTCATGGAATAAAGATAGAGCACTAAACTTACTACCTGTTTCATAGATTTAATCTGTTTTGCGCCTAAACCAAATCAACTTTCAGTAATAGGCATGACCAAAGACAAAATATTAAATCTTTATACACCGTAAGAGCTTGTAGAAGTTGTTTATTACATGTAAATCTATATATATAAAAAGAACTACGAAATTTATTTTGCTTGGAGGCCATTTTTAGTATGTTTTCGGGAATATAAACATCTCTAGTAACAAATGAAATGAACTGGTTTTTTCTTGCATTCAGCTGTTAAGTTGAAAATATCTATACTTCAAACATAGAGTTATCGAATACACAAGCAACAGTATGTTCAAATTCTAGTTAATGTGATCTATTTGTGAAGGTATGAGACTTCAAACTTGCACACAAAATCTGTGTGGAGATTTCAACTATTTTGTCTGGAAGGTCTACACCCGAGAGGCGACCAGTCAACAAGTTTCATCACCTTTGGGGACAGTTATCTGTACTAGGTAGACAACCAATACATGTATACACATTCTTTTAGTCTAATTGTGCAAGGTTAAATCTGTTTGAAGAGAAATAGGTCTGCATGATGTCGATTGATGTGCCATTTTCATTTTGTAGGTCATTGGACATTTATTTCACATAAAACCTTTATTTATTGTAAGAAGAGAGGTGGGGATTATAAGGTACATATGAACCATGCTCTGTGAAAAGAGGGCTTAATACATCGGCAAAAAGGATTGACCCAAGGCAGCCTCCCAGATGTCTTATTGGTAGAAAATGATGTGCTTAACATACGCATTGTGTGGTTTATACTCGTAGAAAACGTGCACTTTAATTTGACAGAAATTAACAATTAAACTTATTTTATTTATGACACTGAATACCTTTGGTATTTAAATTTTAGGCAACACCAAGACCTCTTACAAAGTAGCAAAACTTGTGAAGCTTCTTTTCAGTCAGAAGAGAAAGAAGACTATATTTGTTGTTAAAAACCATTTTACAGCTTTTGTTCGTTAAACATTGGTTAACTTTATCACAATCCCGGTAATGTTTTATTTGTAATGTGCATGTAAGCTGCTCTATTTCCGGTAATGTTTTATCTTTAATATATATTGGCTCGTCAAGTTACCGTATCTCCGGTGATATTTTATCTTTAATGAACATTGGCTCGTTAAGCTACCGTATCTCCGGTGATATTTTATCTGTAATTTACATTGGCTCGTTAAACCATCGTATCTCCGGCGATATTTTATCTTGATGTACTTTGGCTCGTTAAATCATCGTATCTCCGGCGATATTTTATCTTTAATGAACATTGGCTCGTCAAGTTACCGTATATCCGGTGATGTTTTTATCTTTTAATGTACATTGGCTAGTTGAGTTACGGTATCTCCGGTGATGTTTTATCTTTAACCCTTTACTCCATAGATACTCATTTCAACACATTGCTGTAGGAGCCTTTGGAAAACATTGTGGCAAAAGGTGAAATTGCTCGTGACGAGCAATTTCACCTTTTGTCACAATGTTTTCTATGCTATCAAAAGGTGTCATTTACACATAAGAAACGGCTTCATCCTTGCTGTTATTTAAGGTCAATTAGAGATGCTATAGAAATGCCTTATGAGGTAAAGGCTTAATGTACTTTGGCTCGTTAAATTACCATATCTCTGGTCATGTTCTATCTTTAATATACACTGACTTTTTAAGCTACCGAATTTCCAGTGATGTTTTATCTTTTAATGAACATTGGCTCGTCGAGTTACCGTATTTCCAGTGATGTTTTTATCTTTAACGTACATTGGCTCGTCGAGTTATCGTATCTCCGGTGATATTTTTTCTTTAATGTACTTTGGCTCGTCGAGTTACCGTATCTCCGGTAATGTTTTATCTTTAATGTACATTGGCTCGTCGAGTTATCGTATCTCCGGTGATATTTTTTCTTTAATGTACTTTGGCTCGTCGAGTTACCGTATCTCCGATGATGTTTTATCTTTAATGGACATTGGCTCGTCAAGTTACCGTATCTCCGGTAATGTTTTAACTTTAATGGACATTGGCTCGTCAAGTTACCGTATCTCCGGTGATGTTTTATCTTTGATTTACATTGGCTCGTTAAATGACCATATTCCCTGTGAAGTTTTATCTGTAATGACTCATGACTCTGTAAGCTACTATATTTCCGATACTGATTTATTTGTAGTGCACATTGACTTTCTAAGCTACTGTATTTCCGGTGTTGTTTTATCTTTAATGTACATTGGCTCGTTAAGTTAGCGTAATGAAGGTGATGTTTTATCTGTAATGTACATCGGTTCGTAAAATTATCATATTCCCGGTAATATTTTGTCCGTTATGTACATTGGCTTGTTAAGTTGCCGTATTTCCGGTGACATTTCGTCTGTAATATTCGCAATAGCTATAAGTCTTTTTACACGCTGAGTTTTTTTGTTGATCGTTACCAAGTAAAGTATTTGTCGGACGATGGTTGCTCTTGATACAGTTTGTTTTTCTGAGGTCTTATGCCCCTAGATTGCCGAGTCCACTCAAAAATATTTTCAGTTGACCCTTTATCACACAATGACACCTTTTAACGACCTTTAGAGAGAAGCCTGTTGAAAACATTGTGAGAAAAGGAGAAAATGCTGGTAACCAGCATTTTCTCCTTTTCTCACAGTTTTCTACCCTATCAAAGAAAAATTAATCACTTAACTCTTTCCCAAACGACAAATTTTGGACTCTTCCAAACTGAAAGAGTTTGCAGACGACAATTTTAGATTTTGAGAAAATGGCAGAAAGTTCTCAAAAAAGGCAGAAAACACTGTGGGAAAAGGAGAAATTGCTCGTGACGAGCAATTTCTCCTTTTCCCACAGTGTTTTCAAAAGACTTTCACTGCAGACACGTAAAAACCAGGGCTTGTTTGGGAAAGGGTTAAGCCACTATGACATTGTCGTCTGCAAGTGCTTTCAATTTAGATAGGTCTAAAATTTGTCGTCTGGTAAAGGGTCACGAAGCAGGATCCAGGTTATAAGAATGTCATGATTGCCTTTCCTTATAATGTCTCTCCAAAGCGGACAGTGTGGATCAAAGATCAGACTGCACGTTTTGTGTAGTTTGATCTTTGAATTAATCTTTCCGCAAAGGTAACAGAAGTGGTGAAAGCGGTTTAGGGCGTTAAATGCCTGTTGACTATGTACTTTTATTACGCGAAGTACATTATTCGTGTTGAAACCAGTTGGCAAGTTGGTTGTAATTTTTACGTAGTTGTTTCCATTATCAATGAAATGTATTGTTATGCGTTACCATTGTTACATTTTTGACATAAAAAGTATTTCATTTCGATATCAGTGTTTGCTTTTTATTATTCGTCCAAGTTCTATCAGGATCCTGCGTGGCAGTGTGTGACCTGGAAGCTTCAGGGTCGAGCCTCACTGGAAGCGTTGGGTTTTCTATGGGAGTGTACCAAGGCAAGACACTTCCGAGCCCTAGACTAATACTGTGAAAGCTATTATATGACTGAAATAATGTTGAAAGCGGCGTAAGACAAACTTAAATCACTCAATCTTATTCTTTCCACACATGAAAGCAGTACATCTAGCGGAGGAACGACCAAACCCTAGTAGCACAGACAGCTCTTACAAACAAACTTTGTAACAATGAAACAAATGAACAAATTCATAGCAGTAATACCAGGACCGGACAGGATTCGAATCTAGAACGCGCGGGCGAAAGGCCATCACCGAAACCACTGAGCTAAAGAGAATTCTCCCCAACGCAGTTGTTAGGTATTGTTATTAAAGCGGGATGAAGCCACGCATGAAGAAGAGGTCTCCCGTAACACTGCCATTCTTCAAGTCGTCATTTATTGATGACTCACAGCCTTGTTAGGCAGGAAGTTCGTTTTTGGACAACAAATAGGCTTAATTGTTAAATGGCCAACCCAAGGCAAACCCTCATCTTATGAACAAAGTCCGTAACAAAGACACAAATGAACAAATGCATAGCAGGAATATAGGAACTGGGCAGGATTCAAACCTACAATAATCGAACGAAAAGCAAACACCGAAACCACTGAGCTACAGAGAATTCTTTCTAGCGCAGTTGTTAGCTATTGTAATTAAACTCGGATGAAGCCATGAAGGAGTGGTCTCCCGTAACATAGCGCTTGGAGACACATGTTCGAATTCGAAACTTAACCAATCTTTTCGAAAACTGACGATAGTCATTGCTACTGGATTCGTTCCTTTCACCTCGCTGATCATTGTTTTGACAATAGTCATGTTTGTAAGAGCTGGTAGCTCTGGAAGATGATTAATCGTCGGTTTACTTAAAGGTAGGTATTTTGAATTTTTACATCTCGCCAAATTAAAAAATATATATATCACTGAAATTTATATGAAATTATAATACAAATCTCCAATAATTGAGATTCATAAGATTACAAAAAATAGTTTTTTTGATGGTTTTCCCCTAAAAGGCTACGTAGCCTCTTAAGGTATTTTTAGATTTCGCGCCAAAAATCAATAAAGCATCTTGGGAAAGTCAAGTGACTGGCACGTGACCCATAACACTTAAATTCCATTATATAACAAACATGTAATAATTATTTTCCATAATGTCTTCTTTGGACGCTATGTTTTAAACTTCGTTTGTATATTCCTGTATGTAAATGAGTGAATTGATCATCTAAGAATAGAACGTGTCTCCCGTTGGTGTCAACCTGGGCTATAGTAAATCACTAATTTCTCGTGTTGTCGGACGGTATTCGACTACTGGGGTTTTATGAATGAAAATTAAAAGGCTTTGGGAGTATATGGATGATTTTTTTGGATTTTTGTAAAAATTTCGTCCCAAAATCTAAAGGGCCACTTTTAAAAAACCTCACAACAGCTTGTTAAAAGTTGTATTTGTTTTTCTGTACATTGTGTACTATGTATTGGGTTTTAACAGCTTAGGACATATCACGGTGGTCAGTTCACCTTCGCATGCCTATCCCTGCTTTCTCACACAAATACTGACATAACTTTCTTTTTTAGAATCACTGGCTACTTTTCCCGCCAGCATCAGAGATGAGATGAGATGAGATGATGCAAAAAATGATGGCAAAGAAAGTTTACTTTAACCCTTTCCAAAATGACAAAATTTAGACTGTCCCAGACTCAAAGTGTTTGCAGATGACAATTTTGAATTTGATGAGAATGGCAGAAAGTTTTCCGATAGGCTAGAAAACACTGTGGGAAAAGGAGAAATTGTTCGTTACGAGCAATTTCTCCTTTTCCCACAGTGTTTTCTAAAGACTTGTGCTGCAGACATGTAAAAAGCAGGGCTTGTTTGGGAAAGAGTTAACCGAGTATCTAATTCGCAAAAACCAAGTCACGTGAAAAATACGCTAACCACAGAGCCATCCAGAAAGACAATTTATACAACAATCGTGAAATAACAGAATTTGAGTTCACCGTCTTCTACCTTTTTGTTGCATCAATTAATTCAGTTAGAGTTCACCATTTTTTACATTTTCTTTCTTTATCAATTAAATTAAAAAAACTTTATTTAATGATCGATCTAGATAATTTATTCAGCATATTAATAACATCTAAATTCGCCATTTATGCCTTTCAATTTGTTCAGACCATAAAAGAGGAAAGAACACCATAATAAACGGATAAGTTATAGCCTTGAAAATATTTAGTGCCAAACATATCTGAAATTCAATTTCTGAGAGAAAATTTCAACACGTAGCTGTTGAAAGCAACCAAAGGACCTTTTATGTACAGTGTAAATCAAGATGAAACTGCACAGAAAGTGCAGTCTGATCTTGAATCTACACTGTCAGATAAGGTTATCCCCTCCCCCCCCCAAAAAAAAAGACACACACAAAATTGAAATAGTATATTTTGGGGTGTTTACCATTGGCTTAAAAGTTTTGGCTTCATTTAATCAAGTTTAAGAATATTTATTTTACTTTAACTGAAAACAATGTTTTCACTGTATACTAATCTCTCTCGATTCTATTTCCCGAGAATTACACCAGTACTTGTGCCGAATATGTGGACCAATAAACAGCCCCAAAATTGACATTTGATTTCGGGTATCGAACCATTAGTTTTAGAGCCGAAGTTCTATCTCACAAGCATGGACACCCATCTTCGCAAGCCAAGGCTGACGATTCACTACGTTACTCTACCCTTGGCGGTTGGAGTTTGATTTTTACATTCCCCGATACGCTTTTTCATTGGATGCAGCCAGCTCTAACTGCAACGAATGAAATCGATCGTAGCATTTCATCTTTGATAAAAATAGAACAAGGTCGCTACCTTTTGAACAGAAGGTAAACATGAAATCCAACGTGAACGTCTGCTTATTGCTTCATGTGTATTCGTAAGCGATATGTAAAACGATATTTCATTGACTTTTAGAAATATGATGTAAAGGGGGGTAATAACCAGCATACAATAGAGGGCGCATGGCAGGAATCGCGAAATTGGGCTCAATTAGCCAAGGTAAGATCCACGTAGTTATCGTAACCGTGGCTCGCGAAGATGACGGACACCGTACTTCACTTAGAAGTGAAATGTTAAAATGCTACGTATGTAAAACGTTACATAACTTTAAGTTCCAAAAGTTGAAGTAAAAATATATTGAGAATGTTTACATGGTAAATATCTTTAAAAGATAGAGAGAGGCGGCAACAAGAGATTAATTGATTGAATCGAAAATTAATTCTTTAAGGTGCAAAATAAGTTAAATAAAACTTAAACTTTGATAGTTAAGACTTGAATATTGCTGTTTCATTTAACCCTTTACCGCACAAAGACGACTTTTGACGACCTTTGGAAAGAAACAATTTGAAAACATTGTGGGAAAAGGAGAAAATGCTGGTAACCAGCATTTTCTCCTTTTCCCACATGTTTTCTAACCGATCACTAAACTATTCCACCGTTTGAGCCTCATTGAAATTGTTGTCTGCAAATGCTTTCAATTTTGGAAGGGGCTAAAATTTTGTCGTCTAGTAAAGGGTTAAATGAGAAAAATACCTCGTTATCTTGTAGTGTAGATCCAAGATCCAAGATCAGTATGCACGTTCTGTGTAGTCTGATATTGATCCACGCCGGACTCAAGGATCTTCTGCACAAGGTCCTTGAGTCGGGTTTAGCAGCCTAAAGTTCAATTGAATGAAAGGCATTTTACGCTGTTAAATACCTTATTTTCTATTTGTCTCTCAAAAATGTCTCTCAATCTTTTAAATACCGAACAATGTCGACCTTTAACGACGCTTGGAAAGAAGCTTTTGAAAACACAGTAAGGAGAAAATATTGATAACCTACATTTTCTCCTTTTTCCCACAAAGTTGTCAATTCTATCAAAGAACAATTACACTATTTGAGCAACACTTAAATTGTCGCCTGCAAATGCTTTCAATTTGAACAAGGCTAAAATTTTTGTCGTCTGGTACAAAGTTCAGTGAATATGAGGCCTTACATCGATTACCCCGAGCTTGGTTTGACCCAGAAAAAGGAAGATCTTGAAATTTAATCGTAAACTTTAAGTGATTTTATCAAAATAAGATATATTTTTCATAGTTCTCTTAAACATTTTTTCAAGCAATAAAACTGTCGAAACATGCAATCTTGGGTTTGAGATTTTAAAAACATTCTATCATCTAATGTGGCTTTATCTCGAAATTAAACCATAGATTTGGGAATTCGTTTAAATCGGGCATTTAAAACGCATAAATTGAAAAATGATTTAAAACAATTACGGACTAACTGTTTCAAAACGCTGTTTGAACAATATTAACCGAATTCCTTTTCATCCTTCAACTATTGAGCGAAACATACTGACCTTTTGCGGACAATGTAGATCCAAGATCATACTGCACGTTCCGTGCAGTCTGATCTTAGATCTACATTGTCCCGCAAGAAGGTGGTTTTTTAACATAAGATAATCTTTGAATAACATTATTCGCGTTTTTATTAAAGGTTTGAATTAACTTGTTTAGCAGGTTAAAGGATGTAAGAATTTTTGGCAGATTTGAATTTATGTCAACACGTGTTAAAAAAGTTGAAAGACTAAAATTCAATCCCAAAATATGTGGAAGAGATATATATGAAGAGTAATGTATAAAGATTGACACAAACACAACCAGTTTCCGATTTGACATTACCTGACCGGAAACCATTTGATAAAGAACAACAACAATCTCTAGATCAAAGTAATTAAGGTATTCCAACAAGCTTTAAAGCATAGTACCTTAGGTACCCGAACACCAGAGATAGTTGTTGTCTTTCACTGTGAACGGTTATCAGGCGTGGCGGAGGAATTTAATTTCGATGAGCCGAAGGCGAATCGGATAAAATTCCGTAGCCGAGCCCAAAAAACTTTCCAGTGCCAAAACAACAACTAGAACTCTATTCGGTTTATCCTGTTTTTTTTTTTATTTGAAATCTATATCCGATTAAATTAAACAGTCATTTTGAAAGAAGGCACGAGTAAACACGATGAATTTTTGCAGGTGCGACAATAACGTTATTGATCGATTACATCATACGCTAAAAGTTTATGTGAGGTAAACATCATTTCGAAGGAAGTCAAATACATTGTACTTGTACATTCTTTTTATGGTCTAACATGTAAGAAAACGAGAAAAGGAAGCAGAAAAAATAATCGAATTTGTCTAGAGAAAATGTACCTTCAGTGACTATTTTTGCTGATATTACGTTCATTCAGTCATTGCGATGCTTATTTAAAAGTAACCCCTGTTTGGTGTTGTGCACTTCTTTGGTCACATCATCAACTGACGGTTAACGTGAAAACTTAGGACACCTTGTTGTCGCGTTGAAATCATTCAAGTGATAGGATATTATGACGTTATTTAACATGCTTCAGTACAATATTGAATTCTATTTGATGAGTATGCGGCAGAACCACTCTATATTTTGGACGAAGCGACAGCCGAGTCCTAAATATAGACTGGTTTTGCAGTGTACGAATTCAGCTGAATTCAGTATTGTACCCAAGCATGTTAAAATGACCTCTTTATTTAACACTTTATGACTGTAAATAAACGATAAGTAAATGGCCATTTCAAATTGAGCGATTAAAAAAAGAAGGAAGAAATTAAAAATATCAAAAGAGGGTTTTGAACTTTCTATTTTTCCAACGGACTTCGGTAGACTTCTTTCTGTCCAGTATTCGGGACTCTAGCCTCGTTTTGAAAAATCCGAATTGGACTCTTGCCTCGTTCTGCAATATCGATATTGGACTCTTGCCCCGTTCTGAAAAATCCGTATTTGACTCAAGAGAGACTTCTCTACTCACGTGGTAGTATTAAAGGTGGGTATTTAGAATTTTCACATCACACCAAATTAAAAAATATATATATCATTGATATTTATATGAAAAAATAATACAAATCATCAACAATTACGATTCATTAAATTGCATTTTTTTTTATGGTATTCCCTTAAAAGGCTACGTAGCCTCTTAAGCTATTTTCAGATTTCGCGCCAAAAATCAATAAAGCATTGTGGGAATGTCAAATGACTGGCACGTGACTAATAACGCTTAAATTCCATTACATAACAAATAGGTAGTAATTATTTTCCATAATGTCTTCTTCGGACGGATATTTGAAACTTTGTCTGTGCTTTAATGTATTTAAATGAGAGAACTGATAATCTAAAAATAGAACGTGTCTCCCGTTGGTGTCAACCTGGTTCGTAATAAATCTCTAATTCTCGTGTTATCGGATGGTTTTCGACTACTGGGGTTTTATGAAGGCAAATTCAAAGGCCATGGAAGTATAAGGATGATTTTTTTGCATTTTTGTAAAATTTTCGTCCCAAAATCTGAAGGGCCACCTTTAAAGTAATTTCATTGGAAGTTAAGTTGTAAGGTGTAGAATAAAGTATGATATTTTACTATGGTACACGGCTCTCAAACAGTGGTAGTAGTTTGAAAATCTGACGAGGGAACGTGCTGCTGATTCATTCTGAACGATAAATAGGAATGGGCACTACTTCACTCACACCAAATCTGAATAAAAACGTAGTACATGTACATATCATCTACTTCTGAAAATTCGGAGTTTTTAACGACTCTTGGGGAGGGGGTTGTCGCGTGCTCGAGTGTGTAGATCTTTCGCGACAGTTACCGATACAGACCAAAGTAGGACTCCGAAATAAAAATTAAACTAAAGGAGACTCCAAAAAAAAAAAGATAAAACCGAAATGAGGACAACTGCAGGAAGGTTTGAATAAACGCAATAAGGCAGGAGTAAAGTTAAATTAATTTATTTAACTGAACATAGTCTATCTAAAGTATGTACTTGAACATGATTTCTTTTACTAAATCGCAGAGTTAGATAGATCTAAGTATAGCCTTCTACAAGTTTTCATAAGGTTTGGTAGAGTGGGAGGGGAGGATGATTGACAGTGGTAAGTCAATACAAAAAATAGAAAAAAGTTGAATTCTTGAATCAACAAAAATTGTCTAATCAAAGTTAAAAAAAGTCAGAATGCATGTTAAACTTCTCAAAGTTCTTCTGCAATAATAATGTTTTAAAATCTTAATTCTAAACCTTAGCTTTCTTGTTCACAAATCCCTGGGTTCTAATTCATGTCTGCTTGTCTTATTTCAACAATGACAACTTAGTCTAAATAAATAAAAATAAAGAAAACAAAAACGCAGAAATAATGCAAATGTTTACCAGGTGAAGTTTCAGAATGGAGTCCTCGAATCTCAAGAAAACAGCGGTTTTTATACTGTTGTTCCCGCAGAACGCACTGCGAGAATTCCAGCATCAAAACCGTCGGGAAAATTGCACGCGCTTTTCGGGAAAGCGAAATGTAAACAAATGTTATTTCTACAACCATCCCTATACTTGAATGAAAAGTTACCGAGAAACATTGCATACGGCAACTAAAATGATTAATCAACAATACCTATCGGTAAACGATTTGAATAAAAAAGCTTTTTCTAGCTAAAAGATGAAAAATTATGCAATGAATTACAAAAACAATACTAACAACAAATATTCCGAACGACAGTTGAGCTGCACTCACGCGAGACCGTATCTCAGCAACTTAATCCCGTCATGCTCCGCAACAACAACAATCAATATGGCCGCCTCCAGTAAACAAATCACGTTGTCGAAGAAAGTACAGACGATTTCGGCTAATAATAACAACAAACAATAATGACAGCGGCTTAAATACGAAGTTAATAACAAGTCTGAAACATTGGCGAAGTAACATTACAATCTGAAACGAATTTACAGCTAAACGAGGGGAAATTCACGTAATGCAGATCAAAGTACTATCCACATCAAGAGAATTTCGTACTGAGACGACTAAGATTTGCAAGCTTAATCGCATTTATGTGTATGCTGGCATGTATTATTCACTACGTCAGCTGCATATACAAGTGATTATGCTAGCTTTACCATCATAACATCAACAGACAAGAAATATGTTTCACATACAGAGGAAACAGGTTCCTAAAGTAGTAACTGTATTGTCAAGGTTAGATTTTCAGTCTATTGCACTTGCATCAAAAACAAAACAGTCGCAGATGACATAATGGCTATGAAAATAAGATGGAAACTTAAAAGTAACCAATTGGATCGATTTTCAAGATCCCAAAATGCTTCCATTATGATTAATAACTAAAAATGACACTCACATTTATGGGGCATAACAGGGTATTTTTAACTCTGATTTTGCGAAAAAACTGATATTAAATTTTCAAATCGATAGCAAAAAACTAAATATTGCTATTTCCAAGTTATTTCTGGGGGAATAGTTACTTTCTATCGGACAGTGTAGGTCCAATATCAGACTGCACATTCTGTGCAGTCTGATCTTGGATCTACACTATCCGCAAAAGGTCAGTGAGTCGGGCTAAGCACCCTAAGGGGTTAAAACAGTTTTAGAAAAAGGATCAGAGGTTAGAAAAGAGCACTGTCTTCTTTAAAGTTCTTTAAAGTTTTCTATACAGCAGATTTCCTCCAATAGAGCAACATCTAATAGACCGTCTGTAAATACTTTACATTTGAAAAAAAGGGTAAAACTTTGTATTACAGATGAATTTTTGACCAAACGGGAGGGGAGAAGACTAAAACAATAGACCTTTCAGACAAATTACCCTCTGAAATGAATTTGAAGCAAATGCAAAACACGAATACGAGGGTCAATAACTATAAACCTAGATTTTCAATGCTTGAATACAATGCTTGACAAATAGCGTGGCAGCAGGGATTCGTCCAGACATTCGTAAAGACATAAAATGTCAGTCAGAACTTCCATTATTGAAGTAGATTAATGATTTGTCAAAGACAATTTCAAAATATATAAAAAAAAAAAAAAAAAAAAAGAAAAAAATCAAAGCGTTGAGAACGCTGAAGTGGTATTTGTCAAGGAACCCATTGTGTGGAGTTATGATGTGTAATTTGAAAGAAAAACAGAAACTTTTTAGAATTATTGGCTTGAAAGTCAACTTACAAATCAAATGAACACAGGGGTTTGGTTAAAGGGAGAGTACTCATGACAAAATGCGTATTATTTGTATATTGTTGGTCTCCCTTCGATCATTTGGAGGCGTCATGAGTAACGTCTTTTGACAGTAGGATGCGTGATGGATAGAGAGAAAAACCATGTGAATATATCGAATAAAATTAAATTTGTACCTAGAAATTACGATTTTGAAATATCTTTAGCCGATAACATTTGATTTCCAACATTACAATCAGTTATTTCGATCTTTAAATATTCATACCCAATAAATTGGAGTATGGCGCAATAAAGATGAAAAAGCCATGGAACGAGCTGGGTTTGGAATGGAAAAGCCCAGGACCAAATGAGCAGTAGACAGTGAAATATCAAAGACATCCGTTTTTGTGGTATTTGTTGAAGACAATACCACTATGAGTTCAATATTAAGATCTGCAGACCATGTATCGGAGAGGATGAATCCAGTAAACCTAAATTTTTCGTAGGCAAATGAGTTTTGCTATAACTCTACCCCGTTTGAACTTTTATTGCTACATTAGTGTGTTGCCTACTTCATTTAACCTGAACCTGACCTTTGTGCTGAATATATAAGTAGGCAGCTGCTAATTGAACTCCAACTATTTTTCAGAAAGTTATATATATACACGGGAATATACTTATAGATTTGCACAGGTAGTCAATTTAACCGTTAGCTCTCAAAGCGCGAATCAATGCGCTTTTGCAGTCAGGGTAGATCAAGATCAGACTGCACAAAAGGTGCAGTCTGATCTTGTATCTACACTGACCGGTGAGGAGAAGTTTCTCATAAGAATTAACTTTGAACTTGCAATATTTGCTTTTTTCCGTATTGACCGGAAAGTCGCAATTACTTTTCTAGTAAGATGAGGGTTGATAAGTGTAAACCGCACAAGACAATGCGTGACATATGCCGAACGATTCCGAAGGTAGAAATAGAAGATTACTTTATGAAAATGGTTTTAACCTGGGTAAGGTTAAATGAAGTAGATAATACTACATGCACATGCACTTACTCGGTCTCCTTCGGGGTAGCTTCGACAAATTACTCCCTTATCCTGTTTTTGTCTAAAACAATTTTTTGACTGCATGAAATCTGTGTTTTTATTTTACCATAGCTACAACTTTCTCTAATTTATTTCAAATTCTTTTTGACATGGCATTCTTTTTTTATGAAATAAAATGTCCCGTTAATACAGCAGACGAAAGGTCACTGTGGCCTATTAAAGTAATGACTTTTGCGAAAAGGTCATGTTCACTCCTTCCAAACGACAAAATTTTAGACTTGTCCAAATAGAAAGCATTTGTGGACCACAAAATAAATGTGACTCAAAATATGAAATTCGATTTTAGAAGGATAGGAAACATTGGGGGAAAAGGAGAAAATGCTGGTTACCAGCATTTTCTCCTTTTCCACAATGTTTTAGAAGGCTTCTTCCTCTAGATCGTAAAAACCAGGGATTGATTGGTAGAGGGTTAAACATTTATCGCTTAACACTTACAAAGAGAACAAAAAGTTAAACTTTTCCAAATTGAAAGCGTTTGGACAAGGATGGATCCTGCCTTTGAAAGTGGTAGAAAATGTCGGAGTAAAAAGAGAATTTAAGAATTGAGCAGAAACTGCTAATTCAAAATATGATCTGGAACCATATTTTTCTAAAATGTGTTTTTGGCGTCCTGATTTTGAGGGCCTAACGAGCAGTGTAACCCTTCGAGTTTTTCTTGTCCAATAAGTCTGCTAGTCTTTCAGTCACTCATTACAACAACATATAAAACTGAACTACAGCATGCTCTGTAAAAATGGTGCAAAAGGATGGACCAAAGTCTGACTGACTGTGCAGGCCGACCTGGATTGAATCTTTTGGTGTTTCGTAAATATTCTACATGTCAAAAGACCGTTTTACTTCAGGATTCAGTCGGTTATTATACAAAAATAGAACTTATAGATATATATAGAGGTGATGACTTGATTGGTATCAGGCACAGCACCACGTACGTACTTGTAGAGGATATTTGGATTTTTTTCTTTCTGAAATATCGAAAATCATTTCGTCGAGTGAACACCATCGGTAATATTTTCACAAGTGGCACAGCCACGGGTGAAAATATTACCCATGTTGTTTACGAGATGAAATAAATTTCGATCTTTCACAAAAAAACAACAACAAGTGTTTTATATATTTCATGCTTTTAACCCTTTCAGGGAGGAATTTTATCAAAATCGAGCGCAGTTTTTTTTCAGTTATTCCCCTTGACGTACCCTTCCCGCATAGCTACGCATTAAAACAACGTCAAGCGCGAACAATGTAAGGTGACGTCATATTTCCATCTGGAAATAAGGTAATTGACGTCATATTTCCATCTGGTGAGTCACGGGCAATTTACCGACGTTACTAGAATATAAAAATCGGTATTTTCACTGGTCGTACCTGTAGAATATCGAAAAATATTTTCACTGCTATTTCTCGATATCCTACCGGAAAGAACAAAATCATAGAATCCTTTTTGTCAGAAATTGGCTGAACTGATTGCGAATAGGATCAGAATACGTTCAAAATCTCATTTCCATTTACATTGTTCACTAAGGTATAAAGCAACCCAAAGCACCAGGGCTCGTATTCACCAATCATTCTTGAGAACGTTCCTAGAGTTATTCTCCAAGGTTTTCTAAGTTTGTATGTAACACAACCTCTGATTGGCTAAACCGAATGGTTTAGCCAATCAGAAGTTGTATTACCTACAAATTTATCAAATTCTGGAGAATAAGACAAAGAACGTTCTTAAGAATGGTTGATGAATACGGGCCCAGGATAACCAGAGGATTGGCATGTGCATAATATGGTGGATAGGATCGGTTTGTCAGAGTATTTATCTCTCAGAAATTGGCATGAAATATCGAAGGGTACCTTTCTCTAAACCATTAGGCATGAAATTTGCTAACTCAGTTGAGCAAAGCAGGCATCAAGTCTGAAATACAGTTTTTCCAAATTGCATTACACTGCAATTTGGTGATAAATTTGTGAACCGTCACGCAAAAAAGGGACCTTCTGTGAATTGCGAAAAGTGGCAACCCTGTTCAGACCCGCGAATTGCGCAGTCTGACCAGGGTTGACACTTTTCGCTGTTATGACATTTTCTGTATGAAAAGTGGTCATTGTGCCTAGTTATACAATCGTTTTTGAATTATCAAGTTAAACTGACCTGTACTATCGTTGATCTATGTTTTCATTCAATTGATATACAGAAATGCAAGATGGTCCCTTTATGCGTGACGGGATTTACGACACACCTGTAAGGGAAGTAACCGAGGAATACCTTCAAAAGTACACCTAGAGGTAAGTCCCTTTACGGCGTCACACTGTACGCTGACGCAAGGCCATAGTTATCCACTTTTCGATATTGGTAAACTAAGTCAGAAAAAAGTGATCCGTAATGCGAAAAAGGACAATCTGGGAATTCAGGAAATCAATTAGATGAAAAAGGATCAACGGTAGTGCAGATCAATTTAAGTTTACGGTTAAGAATGAGGTAGAATGACCACTATTCACCCAGAAAATATCATTAAAGCGAGAAGTGTAGAACCTGGTCAGCCTGCACAATTCATGCAGTCTGATCAGGTTTGACACATTTCGCAGTTCCCAAATGATCCCTATTTGCGTGACAGGTCACAAATGTGTTACAGCTCTCACGCGATAAATCTTTCGTTATCAGTTAACATCATTGTTTGCCTTTGAGATAACAGGTTTAAATCCCGTACCGTGACAAGATAATTTATAAAACCAGCTCAATAGTGTTACTATCATCTCGTCACGGTTCGTGGTATAAACCAATATTCCAAAAAACAATAAGATAAACTGCTAATAAATGATTTTATTAAGTTCGAGTTACATTTGCGTGTGCTCACAAGTCTTTGAATAGTTTTAAATGCATTTTAATTTTATCAGTGGTCCATAGCCTAGTGCTGGCGAAACCCAGAATATACATGAAGCTTTGAAGAGTTAATTTAATAGGATATTGAAAGCCGCATCAATCCATCCATCCATCCATCCATCCATCCATCCATCAATCAATCAATACATGTATGTCTGATATGATTGATATTGTATGGTCCAGACTATAGAGAGGACGTGCAGCCGACTTTACCTGTGAATGACCACTGTACGAGGGGAGGTCGATAAGTTCATGGAACTCTGTATTTTTCTTTGTGCAGTATAAACCTTCGCCAGTTGAATGATAAAAGCCATTCAGTCAACACTTTACAGTTTTTGCTCTTACTTTTTGTAGGAAAACCTATACCCACAGACAAAAATGAAAAGTCAGAATATTGAGTTCAGAGCACAAGTCCAGAGTTGCACAAGCGGCTATTCGTGAGTGCAAGATCGAGCAGTTAAATCACCCACCATACAGTCCAGACCCGGCCCCAAGTGATTATTGTCTGTTCTGAAATTTGATATCCCACTTGCTTGGAGCGAGATTTCCAGACGATAATGAGCTAAAGTCTGCTACAGAGGGGCTTCTGACTTTCCATTTTTGCCGATGGGTATAGGTTTTCCAACAAAAAGTAAGAGCAAAAAAAAGTAAGAGCTGACTAAATGACTGTTATAATTCAACCTACAAAGGTTTATCCTGCCAAAAAATGAAAGAAGAAATTTTGAATTGTATAGAAAAATACCAAGGTCTACGAACTTAATGACCTCCCCTCGTATTTGGGACTTCGATTCTACGTTAGGGCGGAATCTTGTTTTCCTTGACCGGGGTCTCCTTGATCTGGGTCCGCATCCACCAACCACTCTTAAAGTTATTTTTAGCTTTGTAATCCAAGATTTTCTAAACTTGAAAGCAATTCAACTTCTGATTGGCTAAACCATTTTCAACAGGCCATTCTATTACATGTATATGTTTTGGTATTAATGACAAAATAATGTTTCTTGTCTGATTAAATATGAGACATTCAAACGATTTTCTTTCATCCGTAACAGAAGTTTATTGAATGGAATCAACTTGTTCTGTGTTAAAGCAATTAAGAATTGAATTAATCTTGTTCTGTCTTAAACAATAAAGGTTATTGTCTTTACAATAAAGCCCTGGTTATTTTAGCTGAACATGGAATTTTTGGACGAGACAAGGGAAGCAACTCTTGCAGCCTATTTGAGGCATTTGAAGAATCCAAATACCTGCAAGAGAGTTACCTTCCTTTGTCAAAGACAGGAAGTTACCTAAAGTAGCTTCCCTGCCATTCCTTTCTCTCAGCAAGGCTGCAAGGACAAAAGATCATTCAGATTTCCCCTCCACCATACCCTCTTTTTCAATTTCAAGCTATCTATATTTTCATGTTTCATGCCTAAGAAACAGTATGAACAATTTCTGCTGCGGAGTCATCTCAGGTTATGCGGTGTGCTTGCTCAGAGTGAATTGGTTTATGGCTGTAAAAGATAGAAGGAAGAAGAACTCCTGAAGCCTGGCTACATCAAGACATGAGACAAGCAAATACAGACTTCAACAACTCTTTAAAAAAAATGTTGATAATTAGGGAAATGAAAATGTTGTATTATAAAAACAGTTAAACAGTATTGCCAAATTAATTAAATGCGATGCCGCAGTGAAAACACTCCGAACATTCTAGGCGGAATATTATAGGCGTCTGTCAATGGGATGGTGCCACTCTTAATTTTAATCCAATCTATTTAGCAATATTCAACTTAGGTATGGATGGTTTAACACCATAACACCATTCTCTTAGATTACCAGTTTTGGACAGGTTCCATCCATAATTTTCAAAAGTCTCAATTGTTATTAATTTACATACTTTGGGCCTGCTCGGAACAGGCGGACCTAGAGTGGAAATAGTTAGGTTGTAAATTTTATAATAATATTTATTTAACAGGAATTGGATAGAGATGGAGAATAAGACGGATATATAGAATTGGATGGATATAACGGATATGGAAAATATATATATATTTAAGGCGATCTCTGGAAAGGATAGGAATATGGAGAGGGATGGACATGGAGTGAAAAGTTACAAAACATTTGGCACCATCCCATGGACATCGAAACAAATAACACAATTCCACATGGCAATAAATTGATGACCAGTGGAATTGAATCACTATGAGGTTTTCAGTGCGGTCAAAACAGGCCATTCTATTACATGTATATGTTTTTGGTATTAATGACAAAATAATGTTTCCTGTCTGATTAAATCTGAGACATTTAAACGATTTTCTTTTATCTGTAACAGAAGTTTATCGAATGGAATCAACTTGTTCTGTCTTTAAGCAATTAAGAATTGAATTAATCTTGTTCTGTCTTAAAATAATTACGTTTTTCAAGACGGACACTAAGCTGCAACATGCAATAAATTTCATTAGTTTTTCTCCGATTTTCGGAAGGTGCGTTATGTAATAAAACGTTTGTTAATTTGTCCTTGGTCATGAGTGTCTCAAGAATTTAATTGATATCGCTGACTTCACACCATTCGTTGTGTCTTTTAGCAAAATCTGAAAATGGACATTTTTAACGACTTCTTTTACTTTTAAGGTCATTTTATTTAATTTCTGTAATTATGTTGAACGAAGACACGTGAACACTTATGTCTACATAAGTCAAGAAATCACTACTTTAAATGTATGAAACAGAAAAAGCAAACATTGTATTTATAGCGATAAAACCTGATAACTCTTTGTGCTTTGCAAAGCTTGAATAGTATTTAGTAAAGAAGAACGATTTTGACAGATTTCATCTTTTATTTAAGTTACAATTTCATAATGCGTCTTTCAAACATTGATTTTGCCACGCGTCGACGGCATAAAAATAGAAACTTCATAAAATTTGACAGATGAACGAAATCTCTCTCTCTCTCTGTCATTGTGTCTCTGTCTCTCTCTGTCTATCTTTGTCTGTCTGTCTGCCTGTCTGTCTGTCTCGCTCTCTCTATCTCGCTGAGCATATAAAGCCTAAATGTAGGAGTATTTACACGATGAAAGGAAAATCTGACATTTCTTTATATGAGTATTTTTGACAAATAAACAATCCATTACTTATCGAAACGTCCAGTTTGTCTTGAGAAGTTAGTAGAAATCGTGGACTGCCTGCAGCCCGATGGTAATAATAATGATACATAACGATAATAATGACCCAAGCTGTTGTTGATGATGATTGAGCTATCAAGCAAGCTAGTTAATAAATAAATATAAATCTCCAATGTATTTAAAACCGTAACAGCAACTGAGGTCACGATGACCTTGTGTTGTTTCTATAAAAGTGTAACCTTTGACCAAACGACCTGGACTGTAATCGTTCTAGATAAAAAAAAAATATCAAAATTTTGTTGTTTTCGTAAAAAAAGTTCGAAAATTGTAATTTCACTTTGAAAATTGCTTATATTAAACAGAACCACATGAATATGTGTATTTGTCGTTTTGAAAAATCAGTCACTTTCCTCAATCGTATCGATGGTAACTACATGCGTTATGAATGATGTACACATGGATCAAATAGTTATGATTTACTGGTAACTTACATATATAGGTAGTATCGGTGGTACACAAAGTTAATTTAGTCAGGATATATCTATGTAAATTACACTGTATCGACAGTACAGAAAGATCACGTAATTAGGATATCTGTGTAAATTACATTGTAATGACGGTACGTATAGACCATGAAATTAGGATAATATTATACGTGCCAATTATACTGTATAGACAGTACACAAAGAAAGGTAATCAGGATAGCTGTAGAATATACAGTATCGACAGCAAGCATAGACCATGTAATTAGGATATTTGTGTAGGTTACACTGTATAAGCAAAACACATAGAGCATATACTTGCGGGATTTCTGTGTAAATTGCACTGCATCGGTCGTCAACTTTGACCGATCTAGCATGAATTCTCAGTAATTTAGACTGTGTATGAGGCACAAATGTACATGTAAAGTCAGTGATAATCCCATTGTACAACTGATTTACCTTCACCCTTTAACAAACAATACAGAGAAAACACTGTTGGAAAAAGTGAAAATGCTGGTAACCAGCATTTTCTCCTTTTCCAACAATGTCTTCTACTCTTTCAAAGTCAAGTTTCAATTTTTCAATCACAATTATTTTGTCGTCTGCATGAATTTTGCTCTGAATTTGGACAAGTCTAAAATTTTGTCGTTTGGTAATGAGTCAATGTCACAAGATACATATCTACGAAGATTACAGCAATATATACTGCGTCGGTTGAAGAGGTAGTTTGAATTTTCCTGGTTCTTATACTCTGAGACGGCGGTATCCATATAACTGATATTCATAATTTCTTTCACAATTACATTATATAAATGGTACATGTACATCATGATATCTGGGTAGAATATTCTGAATCGGCGTTACATGTATAACTGAATAAAATAATTCTTATTTCTCTAGTATTTCTGACGATCGACGATGCATACAGAAAGAGCGGTGGTTGCCTCTGTGTAAATTACTTTATATCCATAAAACATCGAAGAGCTTACATATAATTATGTGGTACACTGATGGAATATATGAAGGTTACGTTGATGACCCACATTGGTCGATTCAACATAATTTCTGTGTAAATTACATTAAATCAAGGGCATATGTTAACCATTTGTCTATGCTTTCACTGTCAAGTCCCTCATTGTATCGGTGGTACATGTAAATCAAATTTTCACAATCTTTAAATGGTACATGAAGACAAATTGGGTTATTTCTCGGTAAATGCCCCCCGTATTAATGGTTAAATATGTAATAAGTATTATGCCTTTCGTATATTACACTATATCGATATAACACGTTGTTAGTAGTATTTAATTTAATAACAATAATTTGGTGGTTTGCCTTGATAAAACAATCACTATATAATCATATATTACATGTTATCATTGGTTCACATAATTATATCAAATAAACAGTATGTATTTGTCATTGATACTGAACTATTACGCTATTAGCTGATAAATTCACGTTTTTGGTGTAACATATTCTGCGTTGATGGTGCAAACAGATCTGATTATCATGATTCATAATACTAAGTGTACAGCGTGTCCAAAAAGTCTCTTGCCCGCCCGGGTGGCTCAGTGGTGAGCGTGTCGGACTCATGACCTGGTGGTTGTGAGTTCGATACCCGGTTGAGGTGAACTTTCTTTCTGGTGTATTTTCGCCTCTCACCTCTGCTCATGCATGTGAGAAAAGTAGTCAGTGGCTTTGGAAAGAAAGTTGTGTTAGTACTGGTGTGAGAAAGACAGGAAACACTTGTGCGTCACTGACCGCCATGATATGACCTTTGCTGTTAAAGTGGCGTTAAACCCCAACACAACCAACCAACCAACCAAAAAGTCTCTTTACAATGAAAGCAATTTATTACAAAGGCAGCTCCAGAGATATTTAAACTAGATTTATTTTGTATCAATCGGTGTTCATTAAAGTTTCTTTTAACTCTTTTTAACACACATCTGTTTAGGTATCATTAGTTACATGAAGCACATAAAGACGGTACTTTTTTGCCATGTTCGCTGTAAGATGGCCTCATCAATAGTGGCTATGGCATTATGAATCCTTTGCTGAAAGTCAGCAATATCCAATGCCTTTCTTCGATACACGATATCTTTTATCTAAATATAATTTATTTGAAAATTCAATTGAAATGTACACGATAATTTACAAAAACAGTTAAATTTTTTATTCAAAATGAATAAGAACGAAAGCAGTGCTTACAATGTTCTTTTCCAAGTTGATAGCCTAAATAAACGAGTAAAAGTCATAAAATTAAAATAATATGCTATACAGTGAGAGAGAGATAATATTATCCATTACTGTTTTGGAATAGGGAAGAAATATATTTTGATTGGAAAACTATAAATGAGTTCGACTGAGAAGTACAGGAAGAGAAAGGGGAAAGATAAGGTGACGGAAGAGATAGTGTAAAGTAGATAAAGTAAAGGAGTGTTCTTAAAAGGCTTTTATACGATGAAAATATAAATTTGTTCCATTCTATAGAAAGCGTCAGAGTTCCTGAAAAATTTTACACAGGTGGAAACAAAATTATCATACTGAAAATCGACTGCTTAACCTAATAAATTTTTGAACTTCAAGAAAATTTTTCTCATTGTAACGATATAGAAGATTACCTTTCCCAAGGAGTACCGTCTCAAGATCAATATACTGAAATTGTATTAAATAGACCAGTCCTAGTAGCATTATAATTATCATATTCAAAAAGAAATGTTCTCTTTTCCATCCCCGCTACAAATACAGAGAGGGGAGTCAACAATATTTTTCAGAAATAAGTGGTGATTGAGAGAGCTACATTTGTTTCTGATTTGGGTATGTACACTGTAGCTTCCTTTCTCCAATAAAGTACAGCTTGTTGGGACTGGGTTTGTCCCGAATCAGATAGTACTCATTCAAACACGATAATGAATCTTCATTTCGTATTTCAATTGGTAGTTCGTTCCAGTCTTCAATGACTGCGGGAAGGAAAGACTTTTTTGTAAAGTTCAGTTCTATATTGTGGGATTCGATGATTTTGGAAAACCACGAAGGCTGTATTAGGTTATGCTACCAACACTTAGAGGTACTAATGAGCTCTATGTATTAGAACTTAGTCCTTTGATCATTTTAAAATATATTATCAGTTTATGCTTGCACCTTCTGTCATGCAGGGATTCCCATCCTTCCTCCCTGGCAAGATTATCAAGGGATGCTTATTTTGTACAGCCAGTCACTATCCTAGCACATTCTATCTGAATTTTGTCAAGTTGTTCTTTCAAGTATTGTGGGCAGTTATCCCATACTACATCTACATATACAATTAAGGGGCGTATAAAGGAAAAATAAATAGTTTGAAGCGATTTCCTATCTAAAACGACGTTTAAGAGGTACATGTAGCATTATATTTATTCTTCTCCAAGCTTTGTCCACCGAGTTTTTGATGTGACATTCCCATGTACCGTCATGAAATAAATATATGCCTAAATGCTTTTGACTTGAGGTATTTAGTATTTTTGTATTTGGAGTAAATAAGTCAGGATGTATGAGTTTTATAATTTTTACGTATTATAATAACTAACGACTCTGATTTTGGAGGTTTGAATTTGACAATCTATTTTTGTGCTCGATCATTAATCTTATTTATATCAGGATTATCAATTTCTAGACATAGGCTAGTCTCATCTGCAAAGAAGTTTTTATCAGACACCAGAATATCAAAGGTTATTCTTTTCTTTGACGGATAAGAGTACTGATTTTATTTCGTAACGTTCTAAATTTATACCGGTGATGTATGTTGTTACTTGGTCTCGCTTTCCCGTACAGTCTTTTCCTTTTTCTTACTTTCAATTTGATCTCATTTGTAATCCGTGGAGGTTCATAGGGTCTAACTGATACAATTTTATCGGGTATAAACATTGTCATGTTTTGTAAGATTGCATGTGTGATATTCTTAGCATACGTATTTATATTCCCATTTTTTTAAAGCATTCCAATCAAAGTTCGTAAGCTCCAACCTAAAATCATCATAATTTCATCATGGTTACCCATATCATACATCCAAATGGTCCTTCTGAACGAATTGTATTTTGATTTAATGAAATTGAATACTACAAATATTAGGAAATGATAGCGAACATGGTTATCCAGATAAGGTTCTTCAACCCCTGTTACCAAGACTGAATGTTTATTGGACACTAAAGGAAGGTCTATTACGAACGCAGGATGTTCAGTATAGTGAGTAAACTCATTAATACACTGAATTAACTAAATTGTGAGGAAAGAGAATTCACTTTATTCAAATGGTTTGCATTCAAATGTTTCCAATTAAAATCTCTTGTTATTATGTTATGTTATATTTGTGTCGATAGCACGACCTATGGAATCCTTAGTTAGAGAATTATATACTGACGGCGAATTTGGTGGTCTGTAAATTACACCATATAAAACATTTCTGTTATTACACAATTTAACTTTCACCCAAACACATTCTAAAGCGTCATATTCAAGGTGGTGTCTTCTTAAATAACATAGATTATCTTACGATATCTTTTACATAACCCCATATAAAGAAGTCCAAGGGAGTGATATCTGGCGTACGCGGTGACCATGGAATTGGCCCATCCCTTCCAATCATCGGTCTGGAAATGTTTCGTTGAGGCACTGACGAACATGCAGACCCAATGTGGTGGTGCACCATCTTGGCGGAAAATAATAGTTGGTTATAATGTGAAAGCTTTAGTAAACGCTGATTAAATGAAATCTGGTCAAGATATCTCATCAACTGATCAAATGTTTGTATTTCTTTTAAATTTGTAAGAAACTTTATGGACACTCTGTATATCGACGGTATACGTAGTATACTATAGTTTGTCGAAGGTGGCACACATGGATAAGACTATCTTCTCTACAAAATAACCTAGAGTGTGTCGATGTTGGTACTAGTGGACTTATTCATTATTTTTCATATAGATAACGCTGTGTCAATGGTACAGATGGACCGGCTATCTATATTTTGTAAATAAATTCCCATGTATTGATGGTAGATGTAGGTCAAATCATTATGATTTCTTAGTGAAACACACCGTGTCGATGGTAGATCAGGTTATCAAGATTTCATCGTGAATTACACTGTATCTATAGTACACGTTGACGGATCGACTTCTTGACATACCACCCTGTCATATCCAGCATCTTTCAATATCTCTTCTTTATGTCCTTGCTTACCATTACATGTTCGCGAACTTTTCCACTTTAACTGTGTCATTTCATCGTTTTTACCATTCGCACAGACCACACCTCCACAGTTGTTTGGGTCACGTGTCATTGGGATACGCATGTTATTGGTAGATTTTCTCAATGAGGACATGAAAAGAGTTCGTGTGCTTAAACCACCAAAACGACGCCTGTAACACCATCTCCTGATCTGGTTCTGGACCTGAAAAAATATGATTAACCCTTTGGCTGCTAAGCATGACTCAAGAATCTTTCAAAGACAGTGTAGATCCTTCGCCTCGGGGCGACATGATTCACCACAGCCCTGAACAAGTTTCCAAGTCCCCTGCTACCTGACCGTACAACTAGTAATGTTCTCACAAGTCACTGACTACTTTTCCACATGACCATCGTCCAAAATATGGATAAAATAATATAATACTCGAACCAACTAACCGTGTTCAACTCCGAAAATCAGCGGGTCTGTATAAGCGTACAATTCTAAGACTGTTTACAAACTTTTATCACCAGCGATCTTTTTGAATTCTAGACTTGGAATGAAACCATAAAAAAAGTTGGTGAATACGGTCTTTGGTCAACCGTTATCCTGTCTTAAAATCGGCCTGATATACACGTACCTTAGTCTTTGCTCATTCCTTTCCTTGATTTAAGTTTAGCATGAACTAGTTAAACATTAAATAATCAGAGCATCGCAGAGCGGCGCATATACGCCCGAAGATTGTATTGATGGATGGGCCATAAATGAAGAGTTGTTATTCTCCATGATATTTGAAAAATATTAAAGGGCAGCAACTTAAAAAAATAAGGGTGGCAAAATTACAAATTTTGTGAATTGCTCTTATTCACAAGTTGTTCTTTCAGTCTTTGAAGGTCCAAGATCATATCTTTTATATTTTAGAAATTATGGCCCAGACGAAAATTCAAAGTGAAAAGGGCAATAACTGAGAAGGAAGGATGGCACAGTTATGGTTCTTGTGCAATGCACTTGTTCATAATATGTTCTATTAGTCTTTGAAGTTTCAAGATGATAGGTTTTGAAGTTTGGAAGTTATGGTCTTTACAAAAAATCAACCTGAAAATTAAAAAATGGCAATAACTCAAATAATAAAGGTGGCAGATTTATGATTCATGTGCAGTGCACTTCTTCATAATGGGTTCTATCAGTGTATGAAGTTCCAAGTAAATAGCTTTTACAGTTTGGAAGTTATGGCCTGGACAAAAATTCTCAGTGAAAATTAAGAAAGGGCAACAACTCAAAAAATAAAAGTGGCAATGTTATGGTTCATGTGCAATGAACTTCTCCTCAATGGGTTCTATCAGTGTATGAAGTTACAAGTTAATAGCTTTTATAGTTTAGAAGTTATGGCCTGGACAAAAATTCAAACTGAAATTAAGAAAGGGCAGTAACTCAAAAAATAACGGTGGCAGAGTTATGGTCCAGGTGCACTGCACTTTTCCATAATGTGTTCTATCAGTGTATGTAGTTTCAAGATGATAGATTTTGAAGTTTGGCAGTTATGGCTTTGACAAAAATTTTAAGTGAAAATCAACAAAGGGCAATAACTCAAAAAATAAAAGTGGCAGATTTATTATTCATGTGCAGTGCACTTCTCCATAATGGGTTCTATCAGTGTATGAAGTTCCAATTTAATACCTTTTATAGTTTAGAAGTTATGGCCTGGACAAAAATTCAAATTGAAAATTAACAAAGGGCAGTAACTAAAATAATAATGGTGGCAGAGTTATGGTTCATGTGAACTGCACTCCTTATAATAGTTTCTATCAGTGTATGTAGTTTCAAGTTGATACCTTTCATAGCCTGAACAAAAATTCAAAGTGAAAAGTTGGTTATTTCAGAAACCAGGGGCAGATAATTTTAGAACGCAAACAGCGATCCAAATTCGAAGACCCAGGTGCACAACTAGACATCATGGAGATTCATTGTGGTAAGTTTTTATTCCGATTGAAATTGAAGGAGGAGTTGCACACACAAGAAATTGCTAACGGACGGACGGACGACCGGGGGTTTAACATAATACGACCCTTCATGCGTATAAAAAGGGATGCTTAAAATACAACAAGAGAGAGAGAGAGAGAGAGAGAGAGAGAGAGAGAGAGAGAGAGGAGAGAGAGAGAGAGAGAGAGAGAGAGAGAGAGAGAGAGGTGCATGTATAATAACCTCTTTAAAAACTGATATGGAATGAAAATACACATAGAAATCCTCATAAATACGGTTCAGGACAGTTTTAGAAAAATAATCGACTACGTATATCCCTTAAAGTGTGATTACCTCTTCGTTCAGGAAACAAAACAGCAGAGCCAAGATGAAGCCCTGAAATAAACAAAAATACTGTTTTGTGTATTTGAATGCTATTCTGCACTTATTTCAATTGTTGTTGTTATTCAACGGTATTATGGTCATATTAACCCGTAAGCTGCAAAGTGAGATTCACGGACCTTTTGCGGATAGTGTACATTAAGATTAGACTTTATAGAATGTCCAGTCTCATCTTGGATCTGCGCTGTCTGATAAGGAGGCATCCTTCCCTTAACTGAGTCATTTAAATTCAATAATTTATTTGGAAATATAGCACATGCCTTTGAAAAACAGAGTACCAACAATCCCGAATGCTGATATACCCCGATAAGAATTTACTGAGGTTTGGATTTTTAAATCTTTTTTACGACTCAAAAGTTACAAAAACAATGGAAATGCACTGCTGAACGCTGCGTAGTGAAAGATTATGCTCTTTTTTGTGGCATTTGTCGAAGACAATGCCACTATGAGATCAATAATAGATGGTCTAAATTGAATTCTGAAGATCATGTATGGTATTTTGTGCAAAACCAAAGGAAGTAAACCCAAGTAAACTCATTTTTTCTAGACAAATGCACTCAGATATATAATTGGAAATGGCGTATTGAAATAAAATGCAAACGGCCATCGATCGTTGAAATATTTCTCTTTGATTAAAAATAGCATCATCTCTTCGTAGCCTTCTCAGAAGCAATGATATGCATAAAATTTGTCTTCTATCCACTTTGCTTCCGGGGTTGTTAGTTCCAAAACCAGTTCGTCCCTTGGCTTATTCGTCCCATGATTACCTGCTGCTCATTTGATTGTGCATGAATATTTTGAGGTAGAAAACTTAATTGTAATGTTGGGAATAAGACCCTGACGGTCAAGGACATCTCAAAATCATAGTATCCAGGTGTAAAATTAATTGAATTCAATGTATTTACATGGCCTTTCAATCTACCTATCATGCATCCTTCTGTCAAGGGACTCCACTTGAATGATCAAAGGGAGACCAACAATACACATATGATGCAAACTTAGGCACCAGTAATCTCCCTTCAACCAAAGAGACATATTAATTTGCCTAGGAGGTTGATTTTCAAGTTAATGGTTAAACAACATGTTGGTTTTTATTGGAGGGGGGGGGGGCTCACCTGAGCATTTAGCGCTAAGGTGAGGAATTGTGATCGGTCATTGTCCGGCGTACATCTATCCGTCTAGCAAATTCTTTGAAAATCTTTTCTGAAACTAGAAGGCGTAGAGCTTTGATGTTTGGTATTTAGCATCTCCTAGTGGACCTCTACCAAGGTTGTTCATATGATGCCCCTGGGGTAAAAGCTGACCACGCCCCGGGGGTCACAAGTTCAAACATAGGAACATAATGGGAAAACTTTAGAGTTTTTCTTCTCTGAAACGTGAAGGCGTAGAGCTTTGATATTTGGCATAGATTAGCATTTCCTAGAGGACCGCTACAAAGTTTGTTCATATGATGTCCCTGGGGTCAAAACTGGCCCCGACCCAGGGGTCAGAAGTTCAAACATAGGAACAAAGAAGAAGAACTTAAAAATTCTCCTTCTCTAAAACTGGAAGGTGTTAAGCTTTTATAATTATTTGGTATGTAGCATCACCTAGTGGACCTCTATCAAGTTTGTTCAAATGATGTCGCTGGCCCTGCCTCGGAGATCACAAGTTCGAACAAAGGAACAAAGAAGGGAGAAAACTTTTAAGTTCTTCATTTCTAAAACTGAAAAGCATAGAGCTCTGTGGTTTGGTAGGTAGTGAACCTGTTCAAATCTTGTTACCCACCTGAGCACATCATGTTTACTCAGTTTAAATTGGGTCACCTGGGTCAAATTAAAGTAATACCTTGTGAGTACCCTAGAGGCCATATTCTTGACTCTATTGAAAATTAATCAAAATGTTTGTCTTTATAAGATCTAGGATGAGTTCAAAATTGGGTCACCTGGGATCATAATCTAGGTCATTAGGTTAAATTAAAGAAATTTCTTGTGGGTAGTCAAGAGGCTTTATTTCTTGCGCAATTGACTTGAAAACTGTTCAGAGTGTTTGTCTTTATATTTTTAAGAGTTCTAAATTGGGTCAGTCGGACGATAGATTAGGTCAACTTTTAGAAAATTCGGAAATTGGTCACAATGTTTGTCTTGATGAAATGTTGAGTGAGTTTGGAATCCGTCACATGGGGTCATGAACAAGGCTGCTTGGTTGAATTTAAGAAATACCTTGTTGGCACTCTAGAGGTCACATTTATCGCTAAATTCACTTGAAACCTGTTCAGAATGTTTGTCTTGATCATTTATGATGAGCTCTAAATTTGGTCAGTTGGGTGATAAATTAGGTCAACTTTAGGAAATTCCTTGGGGACGCTCTAGAGGCCATATTTTATGCTCAATTGACCGGACAATTGGTAAAAAATTGAATTACGCACGAGGAGTGAGCGAATTTCGCCAATTGACTCAGGTGAGCAATCCAGGGCCATTTTGGCCCTCTTGGTTTCAACTTATTAATTCCACACAGTGGCTTCTATGACAAATGCCATATCAGCGTTCTCAACGCTTTGATTTAGCTAAGGTCGCTTTCTTTAGTGATGGTAAAGTGACTAGGTGTAACTTTTGACATCAAAAAGGTACTATCGCCCACGTTAAAACCAGGTTTAAACTCTCTGACGGTAGTATAGCTGAAAGCACAGTTTATTAGGAATAGGACGGAAGCAATGTCTACGTGATAGATAATACATATTTTCATTCTGGATCGCATGTAAATTGCCCTTCATAGAAAATGGTCAACCAATTACACTGATGAATTCTTATCTATCGCTCAGTCAGTCAGTCAGTCAAATGGTCGATAACCTAATCTACTCCATCAAGGATGTGTCTTTTTCTCTCAACTATCCTGTTGCCCACAGTATCCTGTAATGTTTTGATCATTATTATTAGTCCTTACGCTGCTAAGCGTGACCTACCGACCCTTAGCGGACAGCGTAGATCAAGAACAGACTGCACAGAACTTGCAGTTTTTGATCTTTGATCTACCCTTTGCGACAACGAAATATCATTCTCCAACACCTTATTTTGAAAAAGTAATATTTCGGATTTTTCCATCGAATTGAAAATTTCATTTTAGTTAATTGTTAATCATCCATTAGTTCCTTCTTTGCGCTTACACGGGATCATCTTTTCATAATAACTACCATCACTACCATCCTCGGTCCGTATTCACCAACCATTCTTAAGAGCATTCTTTGTCTTGTTCTTCAAGATGTTCCAACTCTGAAAGTAACAGAACTTTTGATTGGCTAAACCATTTGGTTTAGCCAATCAAGAGTTCTGTTACTTTCACATTGACAGAATTTTGAAGAATAAGACTAGGACTGTTCTTAAAAATGGTTGGTAAATCCAGACCCTGGTTTAACGTTTCACTTTACATTGAAAGGAAAAATTGTAAATGACTCATTCACAATTATAATTCCTTGAAAGACTGTATTCATGTTTTACCTTTCGAAGATAAGGTTTTTTTCATTTAACCTCCCTTGTTTTCAGTGTAATATACCCATTTCGAGTTTTCTTATCTTACATACTGTTGAAATCACAACTGTGTCACGCTATTTTGACGTTATTTCGTTTGTTTTTAAAGCAATGAATGGATAACCGCGGGTGCATCTAAAGATAGTTTTGCATCTCCCGATTTGTGATTTGTGAAATACAGTTCTGTGATAAAAAGAAACTGATATTTGTTGGCGTTTACGATATAATTTTATAAAACTCGCGAGGAATATAAGCGATTAAAGTCGCTCAAGGCTCGCTTAATAAAATTTTCCTTTGGCGCGTTTAACAGAACTTTAGCTAAACACCAACTCATTGTCAGATCATATACAGTAACAATAATAATCATCATAGTAATCCTAGGTATCATTGTAATATAATGTTATTAATAAAGTGATTTCGTATTGGCCCAATTACAGATTCGAGGTCAGCCGTATTGGCCCCGAGGCCGAAGGCCGAGGGCCAATACGGCTGACCTCAGACTCGTAACTGGGCCAGTACGAAATCACTTTATTAATGACAATTTTATCAATTAATCCTTTACCAAGCAATCCCTGGTTTTTAAGACCCTGAAAAAGAAGCCTTCTGAAAACATTGTGAGAAAGAAGAAAATGCTGGTAGCCAGAATTCTCTCCTTTTTCCCACAACGTTTTCTAAGCTGCTGGAAACAAATATCATTTTTTGGGTTACGTTTACTTTGCCGCCTCCTTGAACGTGATTGGCTAAAAGTAAGCGCAGACGCTCACGCCACTGAACTTTTTACCAATCACGTTCAAGGATTTCTGTATTCGTCGCGGGTCATCAATATTGATACGAGGTCAACTGTTTTGATCGGAGGTCAAGTCGTATTAAGCCGGCGTCACGACCTGTATACTATACAAAGTCAGAAATGTGACTAGTATCGCGTGGACCGGTTTCCATGTATAACTTCTATTATCCAATAATTGATTATTGTCATTATTAGCAACTGCAACTTACCTGTAATGAGTTGTAAAACATTTCACAGTATAAGACGATAATATCAGCGTTCTCGTTTATACCCGTTGGAAAAGGAGCAAACACCAGGTAGATGACCCCAAACAGCGGAATTAATACTATCGCAAATTTGACGATCTTTCTGAAAAAAAAAAAGAAAAGTGAAAAATAGAAAGATAGCACCCAGCTGTGTGTCTTGCTGCGTGAAAAGAATGGGTTAACCCATTACCACACAATCCCTACTTTTAACGACCCTGAGAAGAAAGCCTTTTGAAAACATTGTGGGAAAAGGAGAAAATGCTGGTAACCAGCATTTTCTCCTTTTCCCACAATGTTTTCTACCCTTCCCATAGCAAATATTAACTATTCAGTCATATTTATTTTGTCGTCTGCAAATGCTCTCAATTTGGACCCGTCCAAAAATTTGTCGTTTGGTAAAGAGTTAATGCATCTGCAGAAAATATTGACACATGTCAGCCTGCACAGAGCGATGACCTAGATCGATAATTTTTACTTTTGTTAATTTTTCTGTATCTCAACTTTCAAACGAGCATTCTCCATAATGATCCATATCGTACTGTTGGTGGCGTGATATAATTATTTATTTCATGCTTTCCGGTAGGATATCGAGAAATAGCAGTGAAAAATAATTTTCGATCTTACACTGGTACCACCAGTGAAAATACCGATTTTCACGTTCTTGTTGCCTAGGTAAATTGCGCGTGTCTAACAACCAGATGGGAAATATGACGTCATATACCTTACATTTCTTGCGCTTGACGTTACGTTGCCATGCGGGAGGGGTACGCCACGGGGAATAAGGGAAAAGAACTGTACTGAATTTTGATAGAGCTCCTCCTAGAAAGGGTTAAAAGCATGAAATAAATAGAATATTTGTTTTTTTTTCGGTGAAAGATCGAACTTTATTTCATCTCGTGAACACCATCGGTAATATTTTCACTCGTGGCTGCGCCACTCGTGAAAATATTACCGATGGTGTCCACATATAATAGAGTTGGTGGTTCGGTATAATTTATAACGTTCTGGCAAAAAAAAATAGGTTAAAAGTTGCAGGGTAAGTTATTTTTAGTTTACTTTCTATGTAATTTTGGAATTTATTTTTCTGTTAGTAATAATCACTTCATCCAATATACCGTATAGACTGGCTCTGCGGTGTACTCATTCAGTGGAATTCAGTATTGTGCCCAAGCATGTCAAACTTAAGACTGCTAAGCGCGACTTACTGACCTTTTACGGACAGCGTAGGTCAATATCAGGATGCACAGAACTTGCCATCTGACCATGGATATACACTGTCCGATAACGAGATATTATTCCCCAAAATATACCATTGAAATATGAATATTTGGGTTTCAACTATCAATTTGAAAATCTCATTTAACTTATTGTGCAGGGGAACAGTTAGATAACCTCATATTATTCGAAGATCAAAAAGCTAATAATACTGTTTTGTTTGGGATACAATGAAAATACACTAATATCATTCTATTTATGATTTTTTGGGCCATTATTTTACAGGGAAAAAAAAACTTTCGGCATGTTTTTATTTATCATTTTTGAATTTAAAACCAAAATAGTCGGCCATAATTCAGAAGCAGATTAATTTGATTTAAAGAGGAGTGCTGGCGAATGATCGATAAGAATATAGCATGATATATTGGACCTTGGAGCGCACTGGAAATCAGCAAAGCTCTGGGGTTTAATAGAAATTCCGTAATGCACTATACAAAGCTAGTCATAAGATACTTATGGATCATAAAATCCCATATCATGTTCTCAAATTTTTAAACTTTTTCTAAAATGTGGTCGAGGGCCATGTTGAGTTTCGACTTTGAAAATGTGATAATCGGCATCGGTTCTCGTGCCAAACTTAGTTTTTGAGCAAAAAGCCTATAAAAACAGGCCAGTCCGAATAACGAAAAACGAAATTCAAAGCAGTATTAAATGATGGAAATTATTTTCTTTGACTGACGATCCATGTTGAATTACTCATTCAGAACATGATAATTGGCATCTGTCCACACGCCTAACTAAATCTTTTAGTATCAAAACTTTACAAATAGCAAGAGTCCGAACTTCGAAAATCTAAAATCGAAAGAGACGAAAGTCGACCGAACTCTTGTTTTCTTTTTATCTTAAAAAACGAAAGTTTAACTAACCTTTTTTTTTAATCTTGAAAAACTGAAAAGTAAAAATCGAACGAACTTCTTTTGTTCAATCTCGAAAATCGAAAAGCTAAAATCGAACCAACTTTTTATTTCTTCAAATAAAAATGTGACCTATCACGCAAAAAGGGACCATCTGGGAATTCCATACATCAGTTACATGAAAACAGATCAACGAAAGTGCAGGTCAGTTTAAGTTGATAATTCAAAAATGATTGAATAACAGGTACAATTACCACTTTTCATACAGAAAATGTCATTAAAGCAAAAAATGTCAACCCGAGTCATCCTGCGCATTTTGTGCAGTCTGTCCAGGGTTCACACTTATCGCATTTCACAGAAGTTCCCTTTTTGCCTGATGGGTCAAATACTTTAAAGAATCATTCAATTAAATTTTATGTCGAAAGCCATCTCATGTTAGATCCTACTTATCTAAGGGAAGAAGGGAATTAATTTTTACCTAAAATGCTGTGAACTACCCTTTGGGTATCTGTGAAATTTGACCCTCCGACATAAAACGAGTACGATGCTGACAAAAAACACTGAGTTCACCTGTAAAATACATAAAAAACACAGAGTTCACCTGTAAAATACATAAAAAAAAAATCCATAGAATTCACCCGTAAAATACATAAAAAACACAGAATTCACCCGTAAAATACATAAAAAACCCCCACAGAGTTCACATGTAAAATACATAAAAAAACCACAGAGTTCACCTGTAAAATACATAAAAAAAAGCCACAAATACTCGTAAATATATATTAACAGACTGAGAATAAATAAAATAAATAAGGGATATTGCATCTCCGTGATGCATAAAACCAAGCTAGGTATCTCCTAATTGTGGATACACAAAGTTCTTTATGTCTAAGAGCAATCTAGATCTTGAGTGAAAAATGATTCCTAGAAGTTGATACACTCAAGCCAGTGCAGAGAATTTTTGGGCTGGTGCAGGTAACTATAATTGGAGTGCAACATGCGAAAAGGTGTATTCGGACATTTGCGTAAAGTGTCGTCCCGGATAAGCCTGCGCAGTCCGCGCAGGCTAATCCGAGACGGCACTTTACGACTACATTAGATTTTGTGCTACAGTAGACTTGCGTAAAACAGAAAATCACATAAAATCGGAAAGTGTCGTTTAGGATTAGCCAGCGCTGACTGCACACGCTGATCACAGACGACACTTTACGCAAACGTCCGAATGACCCTTTTCGCGTGTTGCACTCCATATATAGCCGCAGGAGTTCAAGAATGCATGACACACTTATTGATCTCGAGCAGACAAATTATATGGTAGTTCGATGCGTTAAACATGGTAGAACTCGTCTGCTCGAGATAGTAACTATGTCACGCATTCTTGAACCCCAGCGGCTATGAATAAATTCTGAAAGTTACCCTGCGCTGGCTTGAGGGTATCATTTACATAGAATAAAGAACCATTCATAGCGACTGAACGTATGCGCTCTACTATACTGTTAGAATGCAGATAATCTTTTTTTGCAAAAAGTTTTGATTCATTTCTGCCTGCGCGGACTGTGCAGGCTAACATTGGTTTATGATATATGCAGATGCATCAAACCCCGTTTTCCATTCTCTCAAATGTATTTTGAAATAGTAATAACAGACAAGTTACGTGCTGAATTATGTGTGTTCTATATTTCTGCTCTGACAAAAAAGTCCGTAACATAGAAACAAATGAACAGATACATAGAAGAAACACGGGGAAGGGGCAGGATTCGAACCCAGAACGCCCGGACGAAAGGCCACATCATAACCAAAGAGCATTCTACCTAATGCAGCTGATAGGTATTGTATTTGAAACAGGATGAAACCATGCATGAAGGAGTGGTCTCCCGTAACAAACCGCCTCTTAAAGTTATCATTTATTGATGACTCAAAACCTCATTAGCAGGAAAGTCTGTTTTTGGACAACAAATGGGATTAAAGGCTCAATGGCAAATCACGGATGAGCTCACACCTTACGAACATGAAAGTTCGCAACAAATGCATCACTGAAATAAAAACCGCAAACTGGCGGGATTGTAACCCATGTTAGACAATCCTCGTTTTTCGAGGTTTAAAGACTAACGACGTAACCATTGTGCTAAAGACATATCTCTCCAACGCAGTTGTCAGGTATTATATTTGAAACGAGATGAAGCCATGCATAAAGGAGTGATCTCCCGTAACACAACCCCTCTTGAATTCATCAGTTACTGATGACTCAAAATCTCTTTAGGCAGAAAGGCAACAAATAGGATAAATGGGTCGATGGCTAATCCCAGACGAGTCTCCACCTGACGAACAAAGTACGTAACAAACATACACAAATGAAGAAATGCATATCAGAAATACAGGGAAAGGGAAGGATTCGAACCTAGAACGCTCGAACGGGAGGCTAACACCATAATTACTGAGCTAACGAGAATTCTACCTAGCGCAGCTGTTAGGTATTGTATTCAAATCAGGATGAAGCCATGGATAAGGGAGTGGTCTTCTGTAAGCGTACAACTTTTGAAAACGCGACAAGCCGAAACCTACTTGTCAAGTTTACGTAGATTAGGTCTACACCAGCATTTTATGTAACCAGCTTTTAACCCTACTAATTGAGAATGGACCCAGTATGGCTGGCTGATAAAGTTGCGCGATTTTGCGTCCCTGCCCTGATTCGATTCTTACTCGAGACCATGGGTTTGTAAGGAGCATGCTGAAGTAAAGGGGCACACATCTTCTATCAATATTGATTATATTGACAAACTTAAAAACAGAGACATATATGAGCCATACTTTGAGATAAAGGGGTTTACTGCATCATATTTGCACAGGCTGATCTTGGGCAAAACTTTTTATTATACTGCAAAGAAATTTCTCGTGATCTGATTGGTTAAACATGCCGGGAACATATATATCATGTTTCCTGGCAAAAACCACGTAAAGTCAAGTTCCTTTTTGAGGGCCCCGTAAACTTCACTGCACAACATCCAAAATGGCGGCGTCGATCGATCACCAGACTGCACCTATATGCACCAAACTGCACGTTATTGTGACGTAAGTTTCCGGTGACGTCAGTTTTCATTGAATTAGGGCACTCAGAAGGGAATTTCTATTTCGTCAGCATACTCGATTCGTGAAATTATAAAACAGGAAAATTTCGTTTAACGAGCTTTCAAAGGGTAAAACTTTGCAGTATAATAAATTCGTTGTACGGTCAGGTGGCAGGTGACTTGGAAATTTGTTCACGGGTGTGGTGAATACAACTAGCATTGCTATCGGTCAATGTACTGGATATCTAGGGCCTAGTCTATCTCATGAATAAGTCGGTTATTTAAGAATACTGCTATTATGGATCCTTCTGTATGTGATGGCTGGCTTGGTACAATTCATCATAGAGATGCATTAAGCCCTCTTCTGCCAGAACACGGTTTATATACCGTATTACCTTTTAGAGAAAAAAATGGTATTGATCAGATGTAATAGAGATTTGACTGAATGAAAATATTTTCTAAAATCTTTCTTTGATAGAACCTGTCATTATAAAAGGAGAGTAAATATGAATGAACATATGACATTCCAACTGTAACCCTAACTGCAAAGTGTATACGATTTCCTATTTCCGGTGAGGAAATGAATATGGAAATTATCAAGTAACGTAAACCGGAAGTATTATTCGAACAAACTGCGTTTTATCTCGTAAGAAGAAATAAATCTGACGTACGAATAATTAACAATATGCATCTTGTAGATAAATCTAAAAACATGGTTTCTTTGCAACAAGTTCGGGAATGAATTCAATTTTGCTATTCACGAGATTTTTCTGTCTTCTCTTCACATATTTATTTACACCGATAATGAAACAAAACCGTGCTTTCACAGTCCTGGGAATAGCACGTCTAACAATCAAAATAAAAGTTGGAATTGTGTACACACTCGAAACTAGTATTTTCTCTATCACTACGTCTTGTCAAAGACATATCCTATCGTTTGAGGCACTTTTGATATTCTTGTCATATTTTGATCCAGATATCTCAGCCATTGCAATATCAGACGTCAATTTTGAAAGCAAATATATATTTGTAAGTAGATTTTATTACACTGTAAAGTGCGATCTGAATGGATAGTATGCAAGTGTAATATATTCATATACACTATCAAAATCCATGTAATGGTTCCCAGATGACAGGGAACTAGAACCCTGTTCACGGCTGTGAAGAATCTTGTTGCCTCTTCGCATTCAGGCGTTCTCGAGATCAAATGCAAACGATTGTAAATTTGTTGAAGAAACAGGTCTAGTACTTTAGAAACGAAAGACTAGATTTTTGTTCAAGTTTATGTCTTTAATAAGACATAGTTTAACCTTCAAGTTTCAATGACAAACGATTATTACATGTAACTAAATATGGTCCTACCAGAACAGCTAAAATGATTGGCCCTTTTATTATCCACACATAATGCTTCTGTATGTATATGTTCCAACATCTGAAAATAATAATAATGATAATAATAATAATAATAATAATAATAACAATAATAATAAAAATAAAAGACATTTGTATTGTAGCCATATGATTAAATGAGCCATGCTCTGTGAAAAGGGACTTAATGCATCTGCAAAAAGTATCGACCAGGTCAGCATGCGCAGTTTGCGCATGCTGACCTGGGCCGAAACTTTTTGCTATTGGTTAAATTTTTGCCTGTCACAGGACCAGTCCACCACAATGTTCAATCAGTTGTTTGACAAAATAAACTTTATTGATCCATAATTGTACTGGCTTGGTATGATGAATAACGAGATGCCATTTTCCCAGAGAAAGGCTCAAATGTAATTGCTTTCTTCGATTAAAGAAACCTGAAGCCCAATCGCCATAACATCAATGCTGTTTTGAGCAAAATAGCTCATGAATTATATTCCTTGAAGTGAAGTTCTTAATTAAACCTGTCCTCTTAAAGAGCAAATCCTAAGATTTTTTGACCATACTGTTTTTTTGCTCCAATCAGATGCAAATGATGTTAGTAAACACGTGTCCATCAGTTTTCATAAATACCACTCTGTAACATGCCATAAATCACGCTCGAATTGTCACGCTGATATACGGCCCCAAAAATGGTGCATGGCTTACTTCCCCTGATTCGCTTATCTCCCGTACCTGTGTGACGTCATAGTCGCGTAGCCTGTGTTTACAGTCAGTAGAAATAAGTAGGAACGCTGATGATTATACGCAGATATCTGAGTATTAACATAGAATTCAGCCGAAAAAATGGTAAATTGTGCAGCCTATGGCTTCAACGTCGAATCAGGAACACATAGAATTAGTATGTTCAAATTTCCGAAGGAATTAAAGAGGAGGAAACTATGGATTCAACGTTTAAACCGGGGCCGGACAGTAACGGAGGATTTTGTGCCATCAGTTCATTCCAAATTGTGTTTGAAACACTTCGAGGACAGTCAGTTCTTAATAAGTCCAAAACTCGTAAAAGAAGTTGGTTATAGGAATATTAGGCTGCGATTAAAACCTGATGCTGTGCCGACATTGTTCGAAACTCCGAGTCGAAATAAGATAGGCCATAAGACAGACATTCCGCAATGGCAATCTCCAAAAAGAAAAACAAACATTACATCGGTAATTCCTTTAATTGTTTTTCGTAATATTTTATCCTTTTCTAGATCTACATTCTGGACAAAGTAGAAATTGGTGCCGTTTTCTCCCTTTTTTTCCCCAAATGTTTTCAACATTTAACCCTTTACCAAGGGACAAAATTTTAGAATGGTCCAAATTAAAAGCACTTGCAAACAAAGTAAACCTAACTGAAATATTGAAATTTGTTTCCACCAGGATAGAAAACATTGTAGGATAATAAGAAAATGTTGGTTACCAGCATTCTCTTCTTTTCCCACAATGTTTTAAAAAGGCTTCCATCTCAGGGTTGTAAAAACCAGGGATTGTTTGGTAAAGGGTTAATTTGCACATGACAAAAATGGTAATCAAAAAGTTGAAATGAAATTTGATTTAGAAAGGATGGAAAACATTATGGGAAAAGGAGAAAATCTTAGCATTTTCTCTTTTCCTCACAATGTTTTCAAAGGCAACAACATAACATATTCATCCAAATTCATAACATAGATTTTGCAAGTACCAAAGTCTGGATTGTTCAAATGATGTTAACTTTCAAGTGTTTCAGCTTTTTCTTCCTTTTCCACACATCCCCAACTTTCAGCTGCAGGTCGAGCAAGAGTTACTCTCCTTGGAACTTATCGATTATCTGGTCCGAAAGGATTTCCGATAACGGCCTGTCATATAGGATTCAGAAGGGAAAATTTTTTGATCGACTAAAACACATTTTTCTTCTAAAATGATTAAAATCTATAACGTCGTGAAGTATTCTGTAATATCTCTACTTTACTTCAATATAATTTTAATTCCTGTAGCAAAATGGGAAGTTGCGTCCATTTTGATTTAAAGTTACTAACCCATTCTCCTTCTTATTTCTATATAAAGGTTTAAGAAATTTGCTCTTGCGCCGTTTTTGACGCTGAATAACATAAAAATGAATTGCAAACAAAAAATCTATTTACGTCTTGAAGTATTCTATGTTTTGTTGTGATTATGATCAAAGTATTCGTTTACATTTGTGAAATTGAGATCTTGCGTCCATTTTAGTTTAAAAACGACACTATCGTTAATTTTTGTATAAAAAATGCAGTATCGAGCAAAGTGAGATTTTAAGACTGGGTGAAAAGATTTAGCAACGGATAAAGGGAAGATAAGAACTGATGACATGATAACCTTGTCTGTATTGTTTTGTTAAACCTGGATCCTGTTTTTACACATTGTCCAAATATATAATGATTGTATTTATCATTTTTATACATGTACGTGTATATTATTTGCATCAGTGAAAACTTTTAAGAGATTTGTAAAAACCATTATTTTCCCAGTATCGTCTTTTTTAATTCTTTTTGGAAAATAATTTCAATTTAGTTAGCATAAATTTCTTTAAATTGCATTTTTATTTCTTTCTTTTTTTTTTTTTTATTTCTAAAGAAGATTGAATTTGTTGTACTATTGGATCATTATAATAATTAAGCAGTCAATAGACCAGTAACAAACTGTACAAAACAAGCAGTCTGATCCTGGGCCGGATCGGTTTTATTTCATTTGTCGAAATTCTTTTGGCTTACAAAAATTGACGTATCAATATCAATATGTGACTGAAATCAGCAGAAAACAATTTGCGTTTTGAGAGTATTGATGTGACCCGTACAGCTTACTCCCGAATTTCAACGGTCCTGCATAAAACCTTTTGAAAACATTGTGAGAAAAGGAGAAATACCAATATCCAGTATTGACTCCTTTTCCTACAATGTTTTCTACTCTTTTAAATGAAGAATATCAATTTAGCTACATTTGATATATTTTCTGAAATTGCTTTTTTTCTAAGTTGATGAAGTCAAAAAGTTCATATGGGAACAAGTTTTAAATTATTGACTTTTGAAAACACATGAGAGGGAGAAAATACATGTGATCAGATTGAAAATAGCGAGGAAATTTGAATATGTCAGCTGTCGCCATAAAATACTTTTGAAAAATGCATTAATCATCACACATTTGCAAGTAAAGAGCTAAAGAGAGAAGGCGGCAAATTGGACTTCCTTATACAAGATCTTGTTAAATTTGACTTTAAATCCTTATAAATAATCTCGTAAAAAAATTATGATCTTAGTTTAAACATTTAGTTTTAATTCATTCAATATACTAACATCATTCATTTACATCAACATGTATTGCGAAAAGGATTGAAACGAAAGCATCAAAGCTTATCTAGTTCCTGTCCCTAAAGAAGTCTGATTTTTTTCCTGATTACCCCGTATAAATGTATCAATGTATACCATTACGTAACACCAATCAAGATACCCGATAGGCGTCTTATCTAACAGTGAGACTCGGTCATCATCGGAGAACTCCGGCACAATGCAAACGATCAGGGAAAAAGAAAGAAAATACGATAGTTGCTTTAAAAAAGTGTAAAAAGGACTAAAATGTATTTTCTAAATGACTGAAAACTACGCCATATTAAAGAACAATAAATAAGCTGTCTGACTTCCCTGAAGATAATTTTGATTTTCCAACAATATTGTGCAGGCTGATTTATGTTTACCGTGTGCTCACAAAACCACTGACTTCTAAAAAATGACGAAATTATTTTAAACAGAACTGATCTATTGAACATAAAGGTTAGAAAATATAATTTTTATACGGTTGGTTTGTTTATGATAGATCAGACGATACCAGTGTGGTCTGATCTACCAACACACTTTCCCCAGCCTAACATACAGGTACGTACATGTATTTGTGACGACGCTATGCAAAACAATTACAATAAAATGCCGTCTGCTGACTATGTAATAGCTCTATGCTACAGGTTGGAAATTAATGTTTTCAAAAACATTGTAACAAGAGAAGCCTCTTCATAATATCCTTAACTTTGTGGGTAGCTATTCAGAAATATATCCTACCGAAGTATTTTCCTATTGTACCATTTTTGTTGATAAAACAATAAAAATATCAGAGATTGAATTCAAAATTATGCTGAAAAAATCAGAGATAAAATTCCAAAGATGCAGTAAACATATGTGCTGTAACATTTCGAGTGTTCGTGTCGCGCTCCTCCCCCGGCTTTAGTCTCATCATAAGAAATTTGTACTGCGGATATTTTTCCTTTTTTTTTAACTCTTCAGGAACTAATGTATAACTGCCCCAATATTTAAAGCAGTTGTACACAACACAATAAATATGGCTCAAATTATTCAATTTGTAGCAATTAAGGCATGACAACATCGCTTGAAAAAAAGCAAATGCTGGTCAAAAAGCATTTCTGTAGCTGACCATAATTTTTCAAACGCGTGCTTTCGGTAAAATTTGAGATAGATCAAATTGTAAGACCTGAAAGGAAAACAAATCCTACAAGTTTTGGTACCCTAGTAATTTACAACCCCAGATATCCCGCAGAGTTGTTTTCCAATTAATTGAAACCCTCTACACTCGAAGCGCGAAATTCGGGTTATAAGTGCAAAGGGTTTGCAGAGATCGCCAGTCAATATATAATTCCATATGTGATCGATTTCACGGTCAAAAGGGATCAAACTCTCATAATTTAATTGGCTTACATAGCGGTCAAATAACAGTTACCGGGTTTGATTTGCATGATAAAGTTGGCCATGTGTTTTCAAAAGGCTTCTGTCTCAGGGTTGTAAAAAAACAAAGGGTCAAGTGACCATTCACCGAACACAAAAATTTTAGACTGGTTCAAATTGAAAGCATTTGCAGACAACAAAAGAATTGTGAACCAAAAATATTTGCAGCTGATTGGAATAAAAAAAAGTATGGTTAAAATATATTAGGATTTGCCCTTAAACAGTGAACATCTTTTTCTTCCCACACTGTTTTTCAAACACTCTTTCTTTGGGTATTGGAAACTAGACCTAGGGTTTGCATGGTAAAGGGTGAAGTCAGTATCTGGCTACCCCTAGTCATGGTCATAAATGTTAATCCATCACCGGCCAGTTGAAACAATACAGGAAATGGTTAAATAACATTTGCATATCTCACCCCTTTACTCTGTAATGTTTGTTTGTGACAGTAAACCCATGTTACAGCTTTTATCCCGTACACTTCTTCTCTTAGACATTTCACTCTTAAAAATGATTTGACAACTTACTATCATTTTGAACAAATTTTGAATTGTATCTTTACATTTCTGATTTGTGGATATTTCCCTGTTCCTCTCCATACTCTGTCTTCTAGACAGGCTACTGAGAGAAATCTTTTGTTTTTACGACCCTTGTAAAGATAGAAAAAACTTTCGAAAACATTATAGGTAAAAGAGAAATGTTGCTGACCAGCATTTTCTCCTTTTTCTACAATGTTTTTTACCCATCAAAAACAAGTCCAAACATGCGAGTTAAATTTAATTTGTTGACTCTAATTGCTTTAAATTCGGTCGAGTCAATAAATTTGATGTTTGGTAACAATTTAACCCTACCCAGACGCCAAATTTTGGACCAGACCAAATTCAAAGCAAAATTCAAATTTGGATACTGCTCCCTGTGAACTTAAGCAGAACTTGTGCCCAATGTGTGGGATTTATATTTAACCCTTTACCAATCAATCCATAATTTTTACGACCCCGAAGACAGCAGACTTTTAAAAACATTGTAAGAAAGTAACCAGCTACCTAGTAGAAAGTAACCTAGTAACGAGCATTTTCTCCTGTTAACACAGTGTTTTACTCTGCTGAAAAAAAATTCAATTTTTTAAATATATAACTTTATTTTGTCGTCTGCAAGCTATTTCAGTTTGGACCTGTTTAATATTTTGTCGTATGGTAAAGAGTTAAAAGTAGAAAGTATTGTGGATAAAGGATGAATTGATACAAACGTGGTTACCCAGAATATAAAATGATTTTGATGATTGTCTTAACGATCTCGGAACATATTATTTTCTCAAATTTCACGCTCGTTAACAGAATTTCAAACTATTCTTATTCTCACGAAAATCGCGATTTATTGTGTAACCCTTCACCCATGAGAGAACAAATTTTGTACCTGTCAATGTTTACAGAATTCTTTACAAGGTACAAATATAGAATCCATCAACAAATAGTTAGAACTAACATCTCACGATTATCAATCGTAAAAGTCAAGAAATCGGTCATTTGACATGAAACTAAAGTGTAGGAGAAATGTCTTTAAAAGTGTCGGGGAACTGTCTTGTCGTGGAACTGTCTTGAAACCGTCTTTTTTATTATTATTATTATTAATGCCACCCGTAAATCTACTGAAAATACTTCAAGTGAAACAAAGCTTATGCCGTACACTTAATTTTATCATGTATCGAATAATATTTCTGTAAGCGACGTTCGCCCCGTAGCCTAATACATGTAGGCGTGATACTCATCACGCTGTTCAAAAGTCCGGCATAACATCGTTATTTTCGCCATTGGTGGGCGAATTTTTACTTTTATCCTCATCATCAGAAACTATTAAGTTTCATTAAAAACTTGGTGGTACATGTACGGCCTTACCGGCCTAGAATCGTGTATTCCTTCGTCTTAAATATCGCTCATTTCACTATCTGAAACAAGGTCCATATTGAAACAAACGCTCCTATGACGTCACAGATCAAGGTGCGCTACAATAAGTAAGGGAGGTAAGCGATGCAAGAAAAACTAATAAGCAAAAATATAAATTGAAAAAAAGTACTTTTACTAATTTTTTTTTCAAATTACAATATTACCAGGTTGCCATTTGATAGATGTAGATTTCAAAATTAATCATATCAGAAACTTGTTGATTTGCCCTTTAAGCACAGTTAACTCTATACAACTCCAACACAGAACTTGTATATCTTTCAATAAGACAGTTTGCATTCAAAATATTAACTTGCTCAATATCGAAGTATTTATCATGAAATTCGATGTCACTACAGTAATTGCATTCTGCTTGTCGCTAAAGCACATATATTCCATTACTGGAACAAATTGACCTGAAATTCACCTTTAAGCAAAGAATAATTAAAGAGTGAATATTATCGGCCAATCCAATTATTTTCTTTTTTAAGTTTAATTGTATTTTGCATGTTTTTCACAGCCTAACCCTTACCCTGGAAATAAGTTAAATTAATTTTTTAAGCCCATAGTACAAGGCCTAATGTTGCTTTTTCAAACTCTGATTTTTTGGAAAAATAATTCCCTTTCGGGCAGGGTAGATCCAATATCAGACTGCTCGTTTTGTGCAGTCTGATCTTGATCTATAATGCCCACATAAGGTCGTTGAGTCGCACATAGCACCATACCAGTTAACTTACAGTTCGTCGTCGAGAAAGATTCGAACCAGGACCCAGGGTATGATGGATATCAATGGTAAACCTGAAATTTGTAACGATGATTGTTAACGTTGAGAAAATGAACCAAATACAAAATATGTGGCGTAACCAATATATTCTTTAAACCCAAATCGGAAATCTGAGACAGAAATTTTACAGAAAGTTTCTAAGTCTATTGCCATACCTTAGAGTCGATACATTCTGATTTGTTCCATTCCGGTTTCAAACATTAAACACTTACGGCAAAGTTTTCATTGACTTACTTCCCCGACAGTATTTGTATGCTTTTGTAAGAATTGTATCGGTATATCAAGTGACTTTTCCTGCAATTATCATTTCAGGAAATACCCTTTGAATAATAAGATAAAAAAGTAACTACAAAAAGACCACTTGTGGCTGAACTCGTGTTTTTTTTTCAGATCATTTATTTGATTTTCATGTGTGCAAATTTGGCACTGTTCTTTTCCCGCAATATTTTCGAAAGAATTCTTTTGTTTCAGGTTCATCAGAACTACATGCACACCTTTATTTTGTTCATCATTTTTTTAAAGCGATTGATTCATGTCAGAGTTCATTATAACAAAACGAGAAAAGAAAAAAAATCCACCGAATTTGATCACATTTATCACCTTATCACTTGTGTAACTGCTGCAAAACGTTTTCTTCCGGTATCAAAGAAACACAGGATTAAAGATATGCCTATCCTTTAAACAATTACACATATATTCATCGCCTTCATGGAACTTAAAGTTCCATCAAATGTTCAATCTCGAGTCATATGTGCACTTCCTTTTATCAGCAATTAAACATTGACATTACAAAGTTACTTTTTTATGGATTGACTTACCCCAACCGAGAAACACATATAGTCGCATCCCATGTCTCTCGGTGAACAGTGTTCTATATACCAGCATATGTAGATAAAGTCCTTCCACAAAGATCCACATCATACTGGCTGTCAAGGCATACATAAACATCGTCATCAACAACTTACATTCCCAGTGCTAAAAATAACGAAATAGAAATAGTTTCTTAGGAACAAAGTCCGTAACAAAGAACAAATGCATAGCTGAAATACAAACTGCAACTGGCGGGATTCGAACCATGGCAGACAAGATCACCGTTTTTCAACACTCATTCAGTACTACTAGATTTTCTTCATGTATATTCCTTATAGGCAGATGAAAAGCGGGTTCGATTAAAGAAGTTGTTTGCCTTGCTAGCAAGCCACTTGAGCAAGTGGAATTACATTATAATACGGTTGAAGATGATAATTCTTTGTATGATGGAGCTTGTAAATGATACAAGTACAGAAATTTAACTGGGCGAAAAAAAGTGCACAATTAGCACACACCTGTGTTAGACATACGTGTACACATATAGGCCCTACATGACGAATATGAGTGAAAATTATGGCGTCAGCTCATCTAAAATTCGCCACTGTGTGTACTTAAATCGAAGTGTTTGTGTTGCATGGATTAATTGGTGGATTTATCATCGCTATCTTTATAATTGTTTCCAGTGTGATAGTTGATCAAATGGATTTTACATTTTAATAAGCCAGGGAAATGTAACAAGAAGAGGGCATAATATACATATATCTAACTGAAATATAGAGGGATCAATGGTTTTTGCAGACGACATAGATCAAAATCCTACTACACAGAACATACGTTCGCATCTTTGGTATATACCGTTTGCGTGTTTGGCCTAGCCGAGATCTGATCCGTGTGTCTGCGCCTAATTGGATTTTTTTCAGCTGTTGTAATAAGTGAAGTAAATCGTTCTTACTAGTTCTTACCATACTTTAACAAAAGTTACAGCTTAGTTGCCAGAATTTGAGCCATGTTGGTTGGAATATCGTCCGATATATTACATGAAGGCAGATAAAACTTAGACAACGCAGTTTATCATTAACCAATCTGATCATGATATATCTATCTACCAGACGACAGAACTTCCGACTCTTCAAATTTGAACGAAATTGTGGACAAAAATTTAAATGGGTCTCAATTGATATTGTCTATGAAAGTTTAAGAACGAATGAGAGAAAACCCAATGTTTACAAATGTCTTCTTCATCAGGGTCGTTTGGTCAATTGAAAACACCTTAATTTAATCTAACGACAAAAACAATAGAAAATATCGTTTGTCACACAGAATAGTGTCATGCGGTGATGATATTTTAGATGATTAAATCAAATTGTATAACAAAATGTCAATAGGCTGTCTATGTCGCACTTCAATATCTTTTATAACGATGTCATCTCCACTATCTTTGCGAATTAATGTCTTTCTTGATAGAAATGGTTAACTTGAAACATAATTAAATTTGAAACCAAAATGGAAATTAAAGTAAATTTTGTGTCGTAAGATTGGCATCCTACCAATGTGCCTTTCACAGACCTACGAAAAATACCCATGATTTCTGAACTTTATTTGAATTTTGTAATTTTGGTAAAATTAGAAAATTGCCCATGTTTTTCATGTTTTTTGATAAACATAGAAAAATACCATCATGGATGCTCTATGTACTTCATTTGTTATTTTGTATTTTTGATAAACCAGAAATAAGAAAAAATATTTGTACTTTATTATTTGCATTTAATAAATTGATAAACTGTAAGAAATACCTACATGTATATATTTTTTGTACTTAATTGATAAATTGTCACTTTGATAAACTTAGAAAAAGACCCATGTTTTCCGTTATTCATTTGTATTTTTGAATTCTGATAAACTTGGAAAAAATATCCATGCTCTTTGTACTTCATTTGTAATTACATTTTTTATAAAAAAATGAAACATTGAGGAAAACACATGCTCTCATTACCTCATATATATTTTGTGACTTTGATAAACTTAGAAAAAATACCCATGTTCTCTCTACTTGTTTTGGTTTTGCAACTTATAAAAACACATGCTCTTTGTTATTCGTTTGTATCTTGATAAACATAGTAAAATATTCGTGCTCTTCGTACTTTATTTGTAAAGATGAAAATAAAGATAGAAAAATATCCATTCTCTTTGTACTTCATTTGTATTTTGTTACCTAGATAAGCATAGAATAGTATCCATGCTCTTTGTACTTTATTTGTATTTTCTCACTTTGGCAAACTTAAAGAAATACACTTGATTTTTGTACTTGTATTTTGCCAGTTTGATAAAGATGTAAAAAGACAAAAGGAGAGGCAATATAAATGAGTGAATAAGTAAACACATACTTAGATAACTTGTTTCTAAGTGTTAGAAGACACTCTCTGATACAACATGTTAATGCTTTACAAAACGGAAATATATTATACTGGTCCAAATTGATAGCATGTACCAACGACAAATCAAGTGTGGCTCGATTGTCTGTAAAAGCATACAAAATATTGTGGGAAAAGGTTACCAGCATTCTCTCCTTTACTCACAATGCTCTTTTATGCTCTGTATCTGAAGGTCTTTTAAATTCGGAACTGTTTGGTAAAAGGTTTAAGAGGCTCGTCCATTCATGTATTGGTAGACGTTTTATCAAATTTGGCAATAATGAACTATCTGGTTCCAATTAAGCTCCACTTTCTTGCATTTCCACAAAGTTTTCTGAAAGGTATCTATTTTTTTCTATTCGGTTACTAAAGACGGATTATATTTCAGTTAGTTGTTTTCTGAGTCAAAGCGAAGGGTATTATGGATTTTACAAAAAATTAAATAATCCCAAGAGGATCGTTGCAATATGAAAATTAATTTTAGAATTACAGTCTCTGTCAAATTAATTCCATTTTAGACTTAATGTTTTCAGACTTACTGTACACGTTGAAAGCGAAAGAGACTTTTGTAAACTGATAAGCAATTACATGCATGGGATAAACTAAGAGAGAGAGAGAGAGAGAGAGAGAGAGAGAGAGAGAGAGAGAGAGAGAGAGAGAGAGAGAGAGAGAGTGAGAGAGAGAGAAAGAGAGAGAGAGAGCATACAGCATCGCCGTTAACCAATAAATACATCAGACCTTTTATGGGACAACAACCTTCTTCTCGTGAAATCTTGTCCATAATAGTGATTAATGAATCACTAAAGAGCTTAGGCAATTACACTTTGGAGGAACTCTTGACCATGGACAGAAACCTAACGACCAACTTTTCCTGCTTTGATTTTTGAAAGATTTTCTGGAACTTGACTCCATGCTACTTAGCTAAAACATTTTTAAGATTGTCAACCGGCCTAAAACTCCGTGCAAGTTTCTTACAATCATACTGCGCTAACATCTACCAAGTCACTCCAGTTTGGTTCATTACAAACTTAAACACATTGCACAAAATGACATCAAAATCTTGTCTTAACAATTCAAGGTCAACCTGTTGTCCTATTGCTAACACTTTTGAACAGGAAACTAAAAAAAACATATTCCAACATCTTGGGAGATTGTCTGAAATTCCACTGCGATTTCTGTAGTGGGCAAAAACATATTTTCTGTGGAGTCTAAAAGTGTACGGATGGAATGGGAATAAAAAGGTTGAATGTAGGTTCATGGTCAGTAATGACCAGTAATTGATTTGCAATCAAAACGAGAAATATCTGTAAAAAACGGACAGTGTTAGAGGTACTGCAATAAAAACGGTTTAGGAGATACTGGAATATGAATATTGTTCAAAACACTTTTACCCCATTTTTTTCATTTTGTTGAAAAGTGGTAAATATGTAATTGGGTAATGTTTATGAAAATATCAGATTCCAAAATAGCACAATCAAAGAAATACTCCGCTATATTAGTAAGCTATGGTATGAATCAACGCCCATGGGTATCGATCAGCGGTAGCAACGCTTACAGTGGTTTCATAAATGTACGAAGAATAAACATGTGCACATTTTTGACCAGTCGAAAATTACCATCAATTCATTCTTTATCAGCTTTGGTAATAAAAAAGCAGTCGATCTGAAAGGAAATTCTCCTGCAAGATTAGTCCTCTGCATTGACACTCAAGGAATCATTTTTTATTGTGATAATGGACTATTAACCCAATAACGGAACCACAGATGGATAAATTCAGTGTGTTTGTAGAGATGTAGACCAGCTGGATCAAAAAGAAGCCAGACAAGTACAACGTTTATTACGGATTGGGTCAGAGGCGTTATTCCTTCGAGTACAGTAAAGTTCCTGTTAACGTTTGGCCATGTTGATCCTTAGCCTGCTTGGCCGAAGATAAGGAACTTTTGCAGACAGTGTAGTTTAAGGTCGGACTGCATATAACGTACAATCTGATCTTTTATCTACACTGTCTAATAACGAGATATTTTCCCTAAACATACATGTATTGCAAATGGTGGAGTTTTCCTATCCGCCTAATAGTTTCATTTCAGTTATTTAGAAAGTTAAGGGTTGAACCAATCTCAGCATACGCATATGTTAGACTTGTTTGTAACACTTAGGTCAGGCTAGCTTGTAAGTAGGTATTGGCACTTTTGCTGTCATCTAAATGAGTTTGACTTTTCTCGAAGTCTAAAAGTATACGTCCGTTGCATTTATTTAAGTAAGTTTTGATCACCGATGAGCATCAGCTAGCGAACGACGTAGAAGATAGACCAGACTACACGTTTTGTGCAATCTGTACTTAATCTACGCCGTCCGAAAAAATGCTTAAGGAAATGAAAAAGTTAAGTACCGAGAAGGGGAACTCGGCCATCATTGTACTATTGATGTACATAAGGTTAGAGGGTTACTTGTAGGACAGCAATGTAGAGATCGTTAACGCCCAGTCACTCTGAAACAGTTCTCGTTACATTCATTTGTAACGTTTTTAGTGAATACGGTAAGGTAATTTATGGATGGTGCTTTGACATTCCTGAACTCCAACTTAGATAATTTTATCTGCATACAGATATCAAAATGACTGAAAAACATGATGACTTTCGACATTAATTCAGAATTACTTTGCAATCATTTAACATCAGTCTGATACACTTCATAGTAACGTTGTGCAGCCCATTCCCTGATATCTCGCAAAAGGTGGAAGTCATGTTTGAATCAATCACACCTGCATTTGGCAAAATGGTTTAGCCAATCAGAAACAGTGTCACTTTCAAAACCTTACTTTCTAAATGGGCAATAAGACTATGATTGTTCTTAAGAATTTGGTGAAATTGGACCCAGGTTGCACTCGCAGTATCGTACAAACATGCAAACTCTATCCTGACTCAAAAAATAGCATTAATCAATTATAAGTATTATAAAACTGGCATACATGCGTAATAAGGTACTGTAATGATGGTGTGGTTTTGATTCAGCTACCAGACGCTTATTTGACACTTCGTATCACATTGATTAGCGTAATGGCAACATTTTTTGACTCAAGAAAACCAAAAATGTAAAGCTGGGTTATTTGTGATTTACTACTGTCTGCAAAACTCTACAATCAATGACTCAGTTTTGTTTTGCGTTGTAAGGGACTAAAGCCTTAAAAGTGGATGAAATATTACTGCGTTCAGTGTCTTTGTAAGCCTCTATATATAAAAGAAACCAGACAATTTACTGCTTTTACCATACATTATGCCATGAGACGCTAATCCTATGAGTGCTGTAGTTTTTGTTGACGGCTTTGCTGTTTCATGATTTGTTTACAGATTCTATCACGCAATATCTGCGACACATTTTAGATAGTTTTGCCACGCTAGTTTTCATAAAGTTTAGATATTAGGAAGCAACAGCTCTGTTGTTGTTTTCTTTTACATAGTGTTACAACGGGATTTTTGACGTGAAGGCCGCCACAACTTTCTATCCTAGCCATAAGCTGCGTTAAAGCATTACAAACCTGAAACAATTCGTGGGGAACAGAAGTGAAACTTGTCGGACCTTTCATTAATCCAATAAGTCCAATCATATTCACGAGTTTTGACCGAAACTGGCCGCAAAAGCGCCATTACTCCCTTAAACACTAGAAATTTTGATAACAAAAATCGAGTGTATCAATAAAAAAACATAACTGACAAGATTCTCCGACATCAAGCCTTTACCTTCTAAATAAGTTAAATGAAATTTTCAAGCCGATAATAAAGACCCAAATGGTGCTAATTCAAAGGTATTTTGGTAAAAATACTTATTTCAGATCCGACAGTGTAGATCGAAGATAAGACTGCACGTCTTATATTGATCTACACTGTCCGCAAAAGGTTATCGAGTCGCGCTTAGTAGCCTAAGGGGTTACATTGTTTACTTACCGTACTTTCCGGATTAAATATAACCTTGCCCCCGGGCTGACGGATGATGTCTTTCTCGAATCCCAAACCTTCCACGAACGAGATGTTCTGAATGAACGATACAGCAGCACGAAGTATGAAGGCAAAAAACAAGTTAATGTGTAGCGTGTTGCTTTTACAGTGCAGTCTTCTGAAAAATGAAAACACAGAAAAGGGATAACTATTTACAGACTGTTGAAAACCGCAAAAAAATGCAGTGCCATTCTTTGTGAAAAGGCATTTAATGCATTTACGAGTGTCTTCTTTTTAAAAAAAGGAAAAAGAAATTACATGGATGAGATGTTGTAAACGACACGAAATATAAATAATCTACAGATGAGCCATGCTCTTTTGATAAGGAGATTCCATGCATTTGCAAAAGGTATCGGTCCACATCAGCCTGTGCAGTTCATACTGGCTCAAGTTTTTGCTACTGGTCAATTTTTGCGAGCCAAGAGACAAGCGTACCTCATGATTTAGTTGACAGTTATGCATAATTAAAAACAAGAAGTATCTTTAAAAAAGATTACACGGATTAAATTTGTCCACAAATAGGTCTCCAGGGGCTCGTACAATAAAAATATCTGTATTTCGAAAATGAATGAATAGAAATTTGCAATTGATAAAAAATACTTTTTTTATCAATCACAAATTTCTATTCATTCGTTGTTATATAAAGCCAAAAAGTAAGTCAAAAGCCAACGCATCCAGCTATGCCGAAAGAAAAGAAATGCTATGGATCAATGATTATGTGATGACTTAATAATGACATGATAAATCTCCCTTTCACCAAAGCATGACTCAAACCAATGAGTCACTATGTGCCTACACAAACAAATGGCAAACAGAAGCAGCATAAGGTGGTTAGAAAAAAGTGTCAACTGGGACAGCAAAATCCGATCACGGCATCATTATTAGAAACCCTCATAAAATATCTAAACTACAGTAATTACCTCGTGAAGCAGAATTTACAGCTGCAAAGTCGTTACAAAAACCCATGTTCTCAATGGAAAACTAACTTGTATGTTGTTGAAAAACTAAAGTGAATGATTAAATCTATGAATAACCATGAATAAAGAGCAATGTCGCTTGGAGATATAAATAAGTTAACTCTTTATTAGCTTATTTTAGTGTCGTTTGTCTTTCTCGGAAACTATTCAATAAGATGATTTTGAAAGAAACAGAACCCCTGAATAGGTAATTCATTTAGTTAAGACAATCAAATGTTGTTTTACTTTCAAATGTAGAAAATCTTGAAGAATATGACAAAGAACGATCTTCAGAATGGCTGGTGAATACGGACCGCGATAATGGTACACATGCTTCCAGATTAATCTTAATCAAAAACCCTTGACGTTGTTCTTATTTTCTCCTTTTCTCAAAACGTATCCAAAGTTTCTTTCACAAAACGGTCAGTTAAAAGGTCGTGACTTTAATGCCCTTTGGACTTGTAAGAGCTAAGATACAGTGAACATTGTCTATAAATCTTTCGGTAATTTCTTCGATACCAATTGTCAGCAGTACATTGTAACCACAATAACACAGAGAGATAAGTCTACGCAGCTTGGTGAAAAGGCAGCAGAAAACTCAGTTTGAAGTTTGAATGAACTCAAAACCATGAGGCCTACAATACAAACGCTCGGAGTAAAATATGACCGACTTACTTGGAGAAGATCATGATGAGCTCAGCGATGATAAGAGAGGCAAGAGAGAGTCCATAACCAATGTCAGATATCAGCCGTATACGTTCAATATGATCCTGTAATAAATAAGATATATGTGCACTTTGAAAAGTGGGCATCATACATACGCAAAAAAGTATCTACCAAAGCCAGCAGTCTGCGTAGGCCAACCTGGGTCCATTTCAAAAGACTACTGTGCTCCGTGCTTCAGCCGGTCAATATACAAATAGACGCATAGTTTTATGGATCCTCAATGATTGATGTCATTACTTGGTAAAGTGCATCACTTGGAAGCGTTAAGCCCACCCTTCTTCAGGGCATGGCTCGATCGCATTGAGCAATGTTCCCTTTTGTAAAAAAATATTTCACGTAATGGCTTACAACATGTGAAAAGTGGCATTCGGACATTTGGCAAAGTTTCGTCTCGGATCAGCCTGCGCAGTCCTCGCAAGCTGATCCGAAACGACACTTTCCGTTTTTATGTAGTTTTCTGCTTTGTGCAAGACTGCTGTAGCACATAGTCTAATGTAGGCGAATGCAAACTGCATCTGGCGGGATTCAAACCGATGGCTTACATATACCCTCATTTTTCGGGGTTTAAAACAGCAGTACCATAACCGCTGAGCTAAAGAGATGTCTCCCCGACGCAGTTGTTAGGTATTGTATTTAATCGGGAAGAAGCCATGCATAAAGGGGTGGTCTCCTGTAACACTTTTATCTGGCAAAGCGACCAATATAGCCCTCACTCGATAAATATTTTATTATAATTTTATTTAAGTTTTTGTGTGTAGGAAAGCAGATTTAAATCAAGTATGGCCCTAATTCGATAAGACTTCAATCAAAAGTTTTCAATACAGTTTGATTGCTTTTTGTAATGCAGGTTTTAAATCACGAACTGTGACAAGATAATATAATATCATCTGATTGGGTTTAAAAATTATCTCGTCACAGTACGTGATTTGAACCAGTTATCCAAAACAAAAATGAAATATAGACTATATAAACTGATAATGAAAGGTTTATTGCGCGAGAGCTATACTGTGGCGAAAATGATTTAAATTCTCCCCCTCCCCCCAAAAAACATTTATTTGTCAATGTTTTGGTAAGTTTGATTAACAATTTATCTATTTACAGTTATACTTACATTAATGTTGTCAGCAGGGTTTTCTGTAAAACATGCAGAGTAATCAGTCCAACCGTTCGTGGTGTTAAAGTCTGGATTATGTTTCCAGGTACCGTCCATCAGACACTCTCGTTTGGCAAACTCTAAAAAATGTACAAAAATATCTGAGCCCTAATCCATGAAAAGGGATTTAATACATTTGCGCAGTCCGCACAGGCTGACCTAAGTCGAAACTTTTCAAGTTGGTAAATTTTTCTGCATGGCTAAGAAACATTCTTTTTCCAGATCAAGTCGAGTGTTATGCTAATGTAGGGGAGGGTCGACCTCTAATTTGTGAAAACTTGCGACCCAATCCGATTTCCATGCATATTTGATTGAAAATAATGTTTTTAAAACTATGTTAGACTAATTGAATGATATGAATCTATAATCATGAGATGATTTGCTTCGTATTATTTATAATGGAGATGCAGTAAGCCCCCTTTTGCAACAGCATGGCTAATTTGTATTGAAAATAATTCAGATTAATTCCAGTTTCGTTACAAGTGAATTTTTCCATTAGATTTGAAAATATATTTAATCGATAATTTTACTTTAATTGATTGCAGGTTGATATAGCATTGTACTGGTTGATCCAAATATCTATCAGACCTAGTTCCTTGAACATCAATTTCATGTTACACGAGTATAATGTAGATAGAGGATAGATCTATTTGGGTTTTTTCGGTGAAAGATCGCAATATATTTTTTCGTCGAGCAAATATGGCACAGCGGCCTTGAAAATATTAGCGATGATGATCACTCGATAAAATAAATTTTAATCTGTCACAAAAAATCAAATATTTCATTTCATGATTTTTGGGGGCTTCCATAAAAATTCAGATCAGTTCTTTTCCGTAATTCCCCGTGGGGTACCCCCTTTGCATAACAACACTTTAGAATATTTCGTAAAACGCAAGAAATGTAATATGAATTACGTCATATTTCCATCTGGTTGAATGGCACGCGCATTTTAACTGAGTAACTAATGCGCGGAAACTACTGCTTCCACCTTTATTTAAGAGTTTGGAAATAACGTCGATATTTTTCCCTGGTCATAGCCTTGAAATATCGAGTAAAAATTCACCGTTATTTCTCAATAAACGAACGGAAAAAATGAAATAAGTAGTGGTCTATCAATCAAAGTGGTCGCCATTGCTAAGTGATCAGAAATGACCGCAGGGTGCGAAAAATGTCATTACGTGAGAAATAAGTCACGACATGGCCGGCGATTTCGTTCTCTTTTGCGTTTACCCCGTAAGCGATCCCTATACTACTTATAAATTCTAAGTATATTGAAATGCACTTCTAAACGGCCACTTTTAAGCTGTAATTTCCCATAGTTGCCTTCTCGCGTCCTCTGCCTGAAAAAGGAGCAGCTTATTTGGTTTCAGTTTTTTTGCAGAATTGTTGAACGGTCTGAAAAACATATATCTAAGCCAAAATTTGAAGAGAATTCATTCAATTTTAATTCGGAAGAAATTTATTTGTCGTTCATTCACACAACAATGTAAACTGACAAAATCAAATTTTTGAAAACTTCATGATTTGTTTTTCGGATCATATTTTTTTCACAGTAAATAATTGTTCTGTTTTTGTTATTGCTTACCGAAGTTTAGTATTTGATGCTTCTCTTTTTTAAACTGTTTTTGCTTGTAGACACCACGCATGCGCAAACAACTGATTTTCCTTTTTTTTCAAAAAAAGATAGTCCTTCTGTTGGCGAAATAGAAAATTTGTTCATCACAATACCATGGTTGACGTCCAGACATATGTCACAAATTGTTTTCGTTAACATTTCTTTTACTTGCTGCAATTTATGGGAGAAACAAAAGTGGCAATTTAGATGTTCGTTTCAGTGTATTAATTAAACTTCTTTAGAACAGCTGTTTAGAAACGAAAAAGAAAAACCGTGTAATTACAGATAAAGCTCTTTCATTAAGAGCTGTTTCTTACATTACTTCAATCTATTTGAAATATTTTGCAAAGTTAAAAAGTTTTCTTCCATTAGTATAGAAATAAATTGAATTTATAACAAATATCAAAGCAAAGACCTCTTTCGATAATCAAATACAAAATTAATGAAAGGTTTTGTTAGGTGTGGGTCTGATTACTTAGATAGGTTTCCTCGTTAACATCAAATAAAACATTCATCTGTCACGATAATTAAAGCCTACAAGCTTGTTATACTAATGAAGTACTCAATATAAACCCACAAAGTCATCAACGTACGGAATTATATTCAATATTCCTCCTGTTATTATGCGATAAATCTCGCAATTTCGGGGCAAAAAAAATGTGAGTCTTGTTATGTGAAAAGGGGGTTTAATGCATCTGCAAAAAGTATCGATTCAGGTCAGCCTGCGCATTCCGCGCAGGCTGACCTGTGTCGAAACTTTTTGCCGTGGGTAAAAGTTTCTGAAGGTTCACGGACTATTTTACTTCAGGAATCCGACGGTTGTTTAACCAAATGGATTTATGGATCTTTATGTAATGGATTGCTTGGTATGATGTATCAGGGAGATACATTGAACCTTATATGGCTTGCAAAGTGCGAAAAGGGACATTCGGATATTTGCGTGAAGTGTCGTCACGGATCAGCCTGTGCGGTCCGCACAGGCTAATCCAAGATATCACTTTACCACTACCTTAGCTTTTGTGCTACAGTAGACTTGCGATAAACAGAAAATTATATAAAAACAGAAAGTGTCGTTTCAGATTAGCCTGCGCGGACTGCGCAGGCTGATCTGAGACGACGATTTACGCAGATGTACGAATGCCCTTTTTCGCGTATTGTAGGCCATACAGACAAAGCATGACTCACTTTGTTATCGCAAAGTAAAGACATTTTAGAGAAACTTTTATGGAACCGTTTAAATGCTGAACAAGAAAATGTTGATGCATAACATCAATGGCGCCGCCAATCAGTTGTTTCTAAAATAAGGCCCATGGCAGAATTTCAAATTGACCAAAGTAAAATTTGTGCAGAACTAGGTGAGGAATGAACTAAGAAGTCCTTAATAATTCTTACAATGCAACTTAAAACTTCAAAAAAAATCATATCATAGCTATTCTTCGGCAAAATGCAACATAATTTCAATTTGGAGCTACATGTATGTACAAAAGCAGTTGTCATTCAAGAAACAACAGAAGAAAATAGTATTAAAAACTAAGTTAAAATTACCAAATTTATATTAAAAGCTGGGTAATAAAAATGACCAAAAAATGGTCGAAGTGAGTACGAAATGATTCCCCCACCCCCCCCCCCCCCCCCCCCAGGAAAAAAAAAAAAAAAAAAAATGGGAACGAAATTACCAAAATTGTACGGAATGGCATAAGTACGAAATGACCTAGTTGCGAAATAACTTGAAGCCGAGTTAACAATATGGCTGCCTCCGTAGGTACTTTTCAAAACCGAATGAAAATATAGTGCCGCCACTCATGCGGCGCCACATTAAATTAAAAACACATTTCCATCCCAAAGTTGAAAATCCCTATAAATAGGATTCAAAATTCATGAAGGGTAAAATCTAATCGTATAGAACAATGTTGATACCATATCAGTCTACACATGTTCTGTCCAGTCTGGTATTTATACGAATTGTATACAAAAGCGCACAGAGTTAAAAGACGTAGTAAAATGAGTTCAAGATTAATCTTACTCCTTTGGTTGCTAAGCGCGACTCACTGGCCTTTTGCGGACAGTGTAGATCAAGATCAGACTGCACAGAACGTGCAGTCTGATCTTGGATCTACACTGTCCGACGAGAAGACGTCTTTCACTCAAAAAGACTTATGAAAAAAGTAAAATGTGGGTTCTTACTATAATATCGGTTGGAAATTTTGATGTTAGTTATTTAGTATGATAAGGATTAATCCTGCACCATCTAGATAACTGTGAGAAAAAAAAAAAAATAGATCTCATTAACGATCAAGTTATAGTTATGTAGTTGTGTCACGTTCTAGCTCTTAAAGAGATTTTTTAATCATAAATGATTTAGTATCAGTTGTTTTCATGAACCTTAGCGAGTTCTGATTAACCGAGAAATTTTTTCGTAGCTCCATGAAGAAAATAAGACGTTGTGCCGGTTAATGCAGAGAAATGACCCTCCCCTACAAATGACTTTTGAGTCCATTTGTAGGGGAGGATCATTTCTCTGCATTACACGAGGACCCGTATTCACCAACCATTCTTGAGAATATTCTTAGTCTTATTCTCCAAGATTTTATATATTTATAAGTAACACAACTTCTGATTGGCAAAACCGAATGGTTTAGCCAATCAGAATTTGTGTTACTTACAAATGTAGAAAATTGATGAGCCAGGAACTACTTTCGATTAAGGTTACTCAGTGCGGGTTCTACATACTGCCGTATTCATTCACTTTCGTTTAATTTAATATTTTTGTATTAGGGATCTGAAAACTGCTTCCCTATTGTATTCTTTCGCCATACAAATGTGAATGGAAGAGGCTTGAGAAACTCGAACGTCAGATTCGAAAATAAAGAAAATGAATGCAGTTTGAATTATTTCCTTGGTAGTATATTGTCTGTAATATTAAGTTGTACGGAAAGAAGTGAATTTTTTATGTTTTTTAATGGAGGTATGAAAAAAAAAAAAAAAAACCCTTGTGGTTTCATACAGTGTGATCACAGGTTCTTTTTTCATATCGCCATAAAATGGAAATTCTCTTCATTCCTTAAGGGGAAATAAGAGTGAAATGTTTGTAACAAATAAAGAATTCTGTTCAGTCAAGGCTTTCCATATGTTTAACCATCTGAACCACAATCTGGTTGCAATGCATTGTAACGTTCAAGGATACACCATGGGGATTTAACGAAAACAACTGTCCTTGACTTTGGCAAAAGTGCCAACTAAAAAAAAGTGCCAACTAAAAAAAAAAAAACAGAATGGAAGTATGAAATAAACAGAACATTAGTTTCTGGTGAAAAATCAAAATTGTTTCATATCTTGAACATCATCGGTCATATTTTCACGAGAGGCGCAGCCACTCTTGAAAATATCACTGATGACGCTCACTCAATGAAATAAATTTTGATGTTTCACAAAAAAATCCAAATATCCTCTATTTATTCCATGAAAAAAAAAATAAGAAGTTACAAAAGGTCGGAGAGAGCCGCCACCGAGGAAGAGTTTGTTACTATGGGTAATCAGATACCTCCAACAGATGGCGACTTTTGCGTCATCCTGCCGCCAAGATTGAAAACATTATTGGTTTTAAAAGAAATAACTCGTAACAAGCAATTTCTGCCTTCAAATGGCCCACACACGATCATTTCAAATTATTTAATATATTTCCAATACATGATATTGCCAATCATATGGAACGTCCATACACAATATAGAAGCCCTGTGCAGAGGATACAATGATGTTGGCGAGCTACTCGTAGTTATTTATCACATGACATCCCTTGTTTCCAGTCTCATATACCCGTCACAAATTTTCTTATCTTCTATATGTTTAATATTATCTCTTATCCTGCTAAATAACTAAAATGACATTTTTTTCTATGGTAAAAACCCAAATATTGTTATTTCAAGGTTATGGTTTAGGGAATGATATCTCCATATCGGACAGTGTAGATCCAAGATCAGACTGCACGTTCTGTGCAGTCTGATCTTGATCTATACTGTCCGCAAAAGTTCAGTGAGACGCGATAAGCAGCCAAAGGGTTATAATTGTTTGGCGTCATTTCTGATTCAATTTTGTACGTATTTCATAGAAGTAAATGGGTTTTATGGATAGATCTACAGGTGTGCGAGCATCTATAGGTCGTATACAGGTATTCAATATTTTTTTTTCATATAATCCGTCAAGTTAAGAAAAAAATGTTCTTAAGCACGCCAAAGACTCCTTTAATAACAATTAACATTTTCCACCAACTTGTTTGATAAAATTTCATCTTAACCCTTTACCCAATAAGGCATTTCTAAGGTATCTTTAATTGACCCTAAGTAACAGAAAGGATGAAGCCGTTTCTTATGTGTATATGACACTTTTTGATAGCATAGAAAACATTGTGGCTAAAGGTGAAATTGCTCGTCACGAGCAATTTCACCTTTTGCCACAATGTTTTCCAAAGGCTCCTACAAGCAATGCGTTGAAATGAGTATCGATGGAGTAAAGGGTTAATCGCCAACTCATGTCAGATCCAACAGAATGCTTAATATTATCATTAGCACTTTAATCTGTATCACTTTTCAGGTCTACTGTATAGGGATAAATGAGTTAACAAAACAATTTTGACCATCTTTTGGAAAAAAAACCCAATTATTGTTGAATATTTCTCAGTAAATATTATTGATAATGTCTCTGGTCATGTGTGGGTTGCATTAAAAACGTTTCACAATCGCAATATCTGTTATACGACTGAATTTCATGCTGACAATAAGACTTGGCTTTAAGGTAGTATACCCGTAACACCTCTAGTGCAACATGGAATAGAATTTTGTGATAGTTGATAAATACGGATTTATACAGATATAATACTTTTGCATATTTTTAACCAACCAGAAATTCCTTTAATTGCTAATTTTAATTAAAGTGTAGAAAAAGGAGACAGGACTCATGACGAGCAATTGGTCATTTATTCTACCTACATAAATATACATTAAGGTAAGACCTGTATGATGAAAACAGCTATTTCCACTAAAATATCATCCTGCAGAATCAGCTATAATTAAAAATGAGTATCATTGAACAACTTTCACCGATTAATTTTTTCCATTTTTTCCTTCTTTGAAGTATCATTTATAACCTTAAACCACTATATTCTCAATTCGAAAAAAAGATAATAATTACCTCCCTTTTCAGAAAACTAACAACAGTATCAAAAAAACAATTTCAAGATAGACATAAACGGAATATCTGATCCGTTAGAAATGTGCAAAAATATTATTTCTGCATAAATCCTTATTTATCCTTATTTATCAATCAATTAGATTTTTTGCCGGAAGTGTTTCACACAGGTCTTTCCTTAATTCCTAATTCAATATACACTAGTCATAATCATTATTTTTATCATCATTTTCATTATTATTTTGTTGTTGTTGTTGTTGTTGCAAGATGGTCTAGAGTTGTTTGGTGTAAATTCGCTCCATTGGGTTTGTAGCTGACAGAAAAGGATTATAATTAGATCTCTGAATTTTAACCCTCACCCCTTAATGACAAGATTTTTTACTTTAACTCGTTACCAAACGACAAAATTTTAGGTTTGTCCAAATCGAAAGCATAAATTTTGCAGACGACAAAATAAAAGTGACTGAAAATTTGAAATTTGCCGGTTTTGTGAAGGGGAGAAAACAGTGTTGGAAAAGGAGAAAATGCTGGTTACCAGCATTTTCTCCTTTTCCCACAATGTTTTCTAAAGGCTTCTTTATCAAGGTCGTCAAAAGTAGGGATTGTGTAGTAATGGGTTAAGACGTGTCCATATAAAAAGCGTACGCAGACTTTAAATCAATAATTTTAACTAAACTAACGAGAATCGTCTTTAGGAGGGAGGAAAACATTATGGAAAAAGGAGAAAATGCTGGTTACCAGCATTTTCTCCTTTTCCCACAATGTTTTCAGAAACCTTCCTATTTTCATAGTCGTTAGAACTTGACGTTATTTGGTCAAGAGTTGAGTGGGTTTCTTATACAGATGACAGTAGACAGTTCCTACGAAGAGTTCCGGAAATAGACGAGATGTTTATTTCACAAATCAACACCATGTTTCCTGCTCTCTCTGTTTTAATGAGTGCAGGAAAAGGTCATATTTCCTCGTAAGTCTGCATCGGACAATAAAATCAAAGTGCTGCAGGTGCCATTCGTATACGGTTCTAATTAACCTCTACCCGACTTCAAAATTCTAAATTTGGCCATTTTGACAGTACTTACAAACGAAAAGGTGAACGACCAAAGATCTAACAGCAAGTTATCACATGATAATAGACCCATAAAGTCTATTTCGACTAACAACTTACTGAATCTGGAACTAGAATGGTCACCTGACATGCAGAAAATTTCAAATAGCAAAACTGAAAGTTGCTGCACGGACTGTGCATGCTGACAATGATCTTTACTTTTTGTAGATGCCTTGAAGTTGGCCCGTCAGAGTTTTGGTCAAAGTTTAATAAATATACAAAAAATTCATCCTTATACTCTTAAAGCCTTTTAATGTTCATTCATAGAAACCAAGTAGTTGAAACCCATCCGACAACAAGCGAAATTAGAGATTGACTACGGCCAAGGTCGATACCGACGGAAAGCACGTTATATTCTTACATGAGCAACTCGCTCATTGACATACCAGAAATACACAGACAAAGCTTCAAACATAGCGTCCGAAGAAGATATTATGGAAAATATATTTTTTTTTAATTAATAACTTTATTACCCACGTATATTGGATAGAGGAGGTCGTGGCCATCCTCCTCTGTCCTTACAACAATCAATTATTATTCATCTCTCATAATATTCTATCTTATACTGCTAGCTAAGAGTATAAAACAGTCTATTTTCCCAATTTGAAGTTTTTTTTCCAACATGTATAAAAGACTAATTTATCAAAATTAGTGCCTTTGCGGAAAATAATGACATGTTTGTTATCTTATGGAATCTAAGCGTCTTTAGTCACGTGCCAGTCACTCGACATTCCCAAAATGATTTATTTTTGCAAACTCTAAAAATACCTTAGGAGGCTATTTAGCCTTTTAACGTAGTGGACCCGTAATAGAAAACAGCCATTTCCATTGTAAAATTATCCTACAAAATTTGCTTATTTTAAAAATGAGTATTATAGTAATACTTTCACCGAGCCACTTTTTCCTTTTTGTCCTTCCTAGAATTATCATTTATGAATCTAAAACCGCTATATTCTCATTACAAAAGCACATGTAAATTACCTTCCTTTTCTGGAGACTAAGAAAAGTTTCAACAAATAATTTCAATATAGACATCATAGGAATTTTTGGTTGGTTAAAAATGTGCAAAAATATTGTATTTGTATAAATCTGCCTTTATCACCTGTCAAGAAATTTTATGCCATACTGCACTAGAAGTATTACGGATCCACTACCTTAAGGGAACACCATCAAAAACATTGTAATTTTACAAATCTTAAATACTAATGATTTGTATTGTTTTTTATATAAATTTCAGTGAACTAAACGTTCAAGATGATCATCTACTTGTACCATCTAGCACTTTGAGAAAAATAATGGTGAACGGATCTTTGATAAAAGAAAACAAAACCGATCTCTCCTGTCATGTCCGCTCGTGAAACATCCCAAGGGTTGACAATGAATTCGTTGCCACAGGGAATAAAAGAAAAGAACTGTACTGGATTTTGATAAAGCTCCTCCCAGAAAGGGTTAAACGCATGAAATAAAAAGAATGTTTTTGTTGGTGAAAGATCGAAATTTGTCTCATCTCGTTAACACCATCAGTAATATTTTCACGAGTGGCGCAGCCACTCGTGAAAATATCGTCTATATCCTGCTAAAAAGACAAAACACCTAAGCCGAGATTAGACCCCCATTAATGCCACTTCAAATTAATTCATTTTTCTGTTATCTATTTATTCATCTTTTCTTTTTGAGGTCGTCTCTTTAAAAGACAGTGTAGATCCAAGATCAGACTGTGCAGCAGCAACAGGCCAGGGGATCGGGCTTAGCAACGTAAGGGGTTAAAACAGGAAATGAAACAACCATATCTCGCCCCCTGGACAATTTACAAGTTATATCACAAGTTACTTAATCGTCTGGAAATCTGATAGACAAGTCTATATAACTGTTAAGGGACTCGTTAACTTTTAATTGGCCGAATAGGTTGGTTATTTGGCAGCAAGATCGATAAGTTGTTTGTGCAATATGTCCTTGCGGACTTCATTCCACAATTACTGTATCTTAATCAAGAAAGGAAAGTTCCACATACATTATTAGTTGTATGGTCAAGTGGCAGGGGACTTGGAAACTTGTTTACGGCTGTGGTGAATAATTCACCACAGCCGTGAACAAGTTTCCAAGTCCCCTCCCACCTGACCGTACAACGAATCTATTATATAGCAAAGTTTTACTCTTTCAAAGCGTGTTTAAGCAAAATTTTCCAGTTTTGTAATTTCACGAATCGAGTATGCTGACGAAATAGGAATTCCCTTCTGTGTGCCTCAATTCAATGAAAACTGACGTCATTGGAAACTTACGTTACACAAACATACAGTTTTGTGCATAAATGTGCAGTATGGTGATCGATCGACGCCGCCATTTTGGATATTGTGTTGCACGTGGAGTGATGTTAAAGGGGCACTCAAAAGGGAAACTGGTTTTACGCGGTTTTTACCAGGGAACATGATATATGTTCCAGCATGTTAACCAATCAGATCACGAGAAATTTCTTTGCAGTATAATATTTTCTTTTATTCGGTAAACGAGCCATGTTCTGTGAAAAGTGATTTATTACATCTACAAAATATCTACTGCGGTCAGCCTGCGCGGTTGGCGCAGATTGACACTGACAAAAACTTTTTGCTATTGTTGAAGCATATGGATGTCAAAGGATGAGGTTACCTCATGAATCAGTCGGTAATAATTCGTAAATGGATAAATGGATTTTTTGATCCACAGTGTGTAAGGATATACTTGGTATAACATACCACGGAGATGCATCAGTCTCTTTTTTTCAGAGCGCTGCTCAGATTTTTTAATCCTTAGGCTTCTAAGCGAGACTCACTGATCTTTCGCGAACAGTGTAGATCCAAGATCAGACTGCACAGAATGTGCAGTCTGATCTTGGATCTACACTGTCCGATAAAGATATATTGTTCTATTATTCCCCAAAACATAACTTTGAAATACACATATATAGACTTTCACTATGAATTGAGAATTTTATTTTAGTTTTTTAGCAGGATAAGGATTTAGGTGTACCTACAAACTACGACTTATCTCTCTTCCTCCCCTCTCACTTTTACTTGCAAAGGTAAAGAAACCCCCTGATCAAATTGCTACGAGTTCCATCAGTAACATACGAATGGCTAAAAACATTGAGAAACCAACTAGCAACAACATCCAGCTGATGACACCACCGAATAATTATAAATTGGGGCGGAAAAAAAAACCCTCTTGGAGATTTACATGCGAAATAGTACCCAGTCTATGAAAAAAAGCGAATACAATTTTTGTCAGTTGTGGACACGAAAGCAAGGAAAATCGTTTTAACAGCCAGAATTATCGCGCTATTTCTATCGATATTTTTTTTTCAAAATCACGGTACTTTTATTTCATGCTTTCCGGTAGGATATCGAGAAATAGCAGTGAAAATATTTTTCGATCTTACACTGGTACCACCAGTGAAAACACTGATTTTCACGTTCTTGTTGCCTAGGTAAATTGCGCGTGCCTAACAACCAGATGGGAAATATGACGTCATATACCTTACTTTTCTCGCGCTTAACGTAACGTTGCTATGCGGGAGGGGTACGCCACGGGGAATAATGGAAAAGAACTGTACTGAATTTTGATAAAGCTCCTCCCGGAAAGGCTAAAAAGTATGAAATAAATAGAATATTTGGTTTTTTTTCAGTGAAATATCGAAATTTATTTCATCTCGTGAACACCATTGGTGAACACCAATGGTCTCGTGAACACCATTGGTAATATTTTCACTCGTGGCTGCGCCACGAGTGAAAATATTACCGATGGTGTCCACTCGATGAAATAAATTTAGATCTTTCACCGAAAAAAACAAATATCCTCTATTTCTTAAATTATTGCAGTAAATATCTTGTATCTCGCTGCAGAAAAATGCCACTATACAATGACTGTCCTTCGGTGCGACGTCATAATCGTTAAGCACCTATTTTAGCCGTTTTACGGCCAACGTGTGGTGATTCAACAAAGATTTTGATTGGCCGGAAAATCTAAAATCCTATACTTACCACTATGGCGTTAATAAACAGGGGCGTAGCTAGCTCAAGATAAAAAAAATACATGAAAGTAATACCGAGGGGAATTATATGAGGCGCGAAGTGCCGAGGAAAGGAAAGGGCTCCCATATGGGTCTGCAAAACTTTCTCAAGAAAATTTTATAATTGAGGAAGCTATTTGGTAGCTTCTGGTGACGTTCTTTTGGCAAAATGGTCTTTCTTATCTTTCTTTATCTCTTGTAAAGTGAACGCAGCTGCGTTTTTGCGTACAGGCAGTTTCACTCCTGATAAATATGTTACTGCGAATAACTAAACCCCTTTGTAAATAATATTAACAATTACTTATTACTGAAAGCGTTAGACATTTTGGACAGAGCAAGTCACAAATATTACACCTCTCATCAGTGCACAAAGAGGACAACATGGCGCATTAAGGCTTTCCTCCTTGAAGCTCAATAATTCTGAGCACTTTTAACCTCCAAGATTATCTTTAAATGTTTATCTGAGAAGTTTCTGTTCATACCCCTATCACTTTTTTTTTTGTAAAGGGAGATAATAGTAATATCCCTCTGAATTGAGGAAATAGTGATTTCAGAATTGAAAATGATAATTCTATGTAGGCAAAACTTCCAAATGTAGCTCGGTTAAGATGCCACAGTCGTGAGCACTTTTATTGATATCATATTTTCAAGAGTGAAATTACCGAAGAATTAGATGTTCCGCTTCAGGATAGGAACACCTTAGACTGAATTTCATTAAGCCAATTCATGAGCCATACTCTGACAAAAGGGGAATTAATGCATTTCAGCGATCCTTGGTACTAAGTAAGCCATCATCACATACTTACGGATCCGTAATATCCACTTAAAAACAAACAAACAAACAAACAAACAAACAATTTAATTAATAATGAGATGGACTGATCTTTAGGCATACAGAAAATTGACCGATAGCGAAAAGTTTCGGCCCAGGTCAGCCTGCGCGGATCGCGCAGGCTGACCTGGGCCGATGCTTTTCGCAGATGCATAAAGTCCCTTTTTCACAACATGACACATATGTATATACTTACTAGCGCTATTGAACCTGTTGACATAATCAGCACACCGTTGAAAAGCTGTTGTTCCGGCAGGTGTTTGGTCCCAGCACATCAGATTGTCCCACGTCATGTTACAATATAGCCCTGTAAATGTTGTTTTAGGCAACCAATATCATAAACATATTTAAGTTCCTAATAGAGGCCAAAAGCAAATGGGGTGTTCAAATTCATAATCTGTTATTGTGCGGTCGGATCAAGTATTGGTCGCTGGCACGGAAAAGAATTTAAGATAGTGCTTTCTCGAGGTTATTCTGCTTTCAGCATTAATATGTAAATGTCGAGATCGTTTTCGACCGAAACAACCAGTCTTGATGACTAGGAAACTATAAAGAAGTGTGAAATCAAAGTTTCTTTACACCGTACCAAATAACACTGAGATTAACCAATTACCACACAATCCCTACTTTTAACGACCCTAGAAGCCACCAGAAAACATTGTGGGAAAAGGGAGAAAATGCTGGTAACCAGCATTTTCTCCTTTTCCCAAAAATGTTTTCTACCCTTCACAAAACAAATTTCAAATGTTCAGTAACTTTTATTTTGTAGTCTGCAAATGCTTTTGAGTTGGACAACCCTTAAATATTGTCGTTTGGTAATGAGTAAAATGATCCCGAAATTGAAGACCTGTTTTGAAAGCATTGAGGTATCCAGCATTTTCTCCTTTTTCACATTGTGTAAACCCTATCAAAGACATGTTCCGTCGTTCTAGCCATATTTGATTTCTAGTCTGCGATTGCTTTTTTAATTTTGACAAGTCTGGTATAGAGTTAGTCAACACACTCTGAAACTACTTTTCCTCAAAAGACATTTTTTTCAGGTACTATTAGAGTGATAAACATGTAGCAGATGGCCCAAGCTTCCATGCAATACTGCTGGAAATGATCTTGATTTCAAACAGCATTCATAAAAGCTTGGGCCATGTGCTATTGTTCTTGAAGGTTGCTGGTAGTTTCACGTGACCTGGACCGTCAAAGAAAATTGAATAAGAACTTCACTATTACAAAGTTCAGTCACACTTAATATTTCGTCTGCAAGTCCATGCACTTTCTATATTGACGAGTGTGAAATTGTGTAGCTTTGTAGAAGGATAACGCATGGTTTATTTACCTTCTCGTATCTTTGCTTCCGCCATCTTTTTGTAGCAAAGGTCCTCGTAGGTTTTCAACTTTGCCATTTGTTCAGCTCTGCTTATAGACACAACCTGCAATATATAAATGAGTTGGCCTGAATACAAATGGGGTTAAATACATCTACGTGATGGATGATACCAATTAAGACCTTATATAACTATGAATTCATAAAACCAATTTCCTTTAGCAACCCACTGTGCAGGCTGACGTGGTCGATTCTTTTCGCAGATACTTAAATACCCCTTTTCATAGAACATGGTTCAAACGTAAGAAAAGCATTTTAATCACCTTAAATCAGATCCGTTAACAAAAGCAAGGCATCTGTAACAGGTCACAGAGTTTTAAATAGCATCTCCCGCCGATAGGAAATGCGTCTTAAGACTTTAGTTTTATATGTCAATAGTGAGGCATTTAATTTCTCTTGCTGTAACACTTTTATTGACAAAAATGCTCTATTGCACCTCATTCATTTATAAAGTAAAACTTATTGACCTATATTAAGTTTCAATATCATGTTATCTCTATTTCCGGTTGAGGAAATTTTAGTGTAAGAGACGTCTATTTCCTGTAGAGAACAATAAACACCGCTTCTATCAGGGAGATTTTCTGTGTAAGTGTTATGTACATACCCAGTTATTCCTCGCTTTGTTCATGTGTGTATCTATTTTTGAATGGTTTTCCCCTGTTGCTATTTTTAGAACTGGATTCTCTCTTGTGGAATATTGTGCTGGAAGTTTCCAGGCCTTTATACAATCTGATTACTAAGAATTATGCAACTGATTTTAACATGAATTTTCTGGAAGTTTCCCTGTTATTATAAAAGGAAAAGCTTTTACATCTCAGTGTTCACTAGTTAATACATGATTGCCAGTCTACAGTGGGGATTATTTTGTGTTTGTGTCATAATTAGTCCTTGGATTACATTCAGTTTGGATTTCGGATCAGACTAGACTAAAGTGAGGATTACTTCGTGTGCTTGGATTACATTCAGTTTGGATCAGGATCAGACTGGAATTAAGACTGGAATAAATTGTCTTTTGAATTTAACGTCTAAGGTATTGTTTTGTACTATTGTAATATTGTCACTGTTTATTTGATATTTTTGTTAATAAATTCTGTTAATTGTTATCGTTTGTTGCTGGCTTCTACTTTCTAGTTACGCCTGACTCGTAACAGAAATTGGGGGCTCGTCCGGGATTGGAAAATAGACTAACGCATTCGTTTTCCTTTTGGGATTAACCATCGATTGAAAAAAAAGAAAAAAAGACATAGACGTTTGCTTTTCACAATTTGAATAAATCTAATACATCCTGTTAGTCAAAATTACTAATCAGTAATTATAATACAATTTTGTACTTGAATCCAGCAACAAACAAACATGTCTTTTGACTTAGATAAATTTACGGCTGAACCGTCTGTGGAGTTATTGAATTTAGGTAAAAAGACTGATTTGCTTAATCTTGCTAAACACTATAAATTGTCTGAAGTAAAATCTTCAATGCGTAAACATGAAATTAAGAACATTTTGGTACAATATTTTGTTGATGAGGAGATTTTTAATGAAAATGCTCTTTCCCTGATAGTTGACGTTCAGTCAGTTTCAAGTTCGAAAGAACTTGAATTAAAATTGCAGATCAGACAATTAGAAATTCAGGAAAGAGAGAAGGAAAGAGAAAGGGAAAGACAGAGAGAAGAAAGACTAGAAAGAGAGAAGGAAAGAGAAAGGGAAAGAGAAAGGGAGAGAGAAGAAAGGGAAAGGGAAGAGAGAGAGAAGGAGAGAGAATTTCAATTAAGAATGAGGGAAATAGAAATGCAAGAAAGAGCAAATCAGCCGAAGCAAAAGATTGAATACAATTTTGATGTTACAAAACATATAAGCCTTGTTCCTCCATTTCAAGAAAAAGAAGTTGATAAATACTTCCTACACTTTGAAAAAGTTGCAGAAAACTTAAATTGGCCAAAAGAGCACTGGACTTTGCTTCTGCAAAGTGTTTTGATAGGCAAAGCTCGTGAAATTTATACACAACTAGGTGTTGAACAATGTCATCATTATGAGACTGTTAACTCTTTACCACACGACAAAATTTTAGACTGGTCCAAATTGAAAGCATTTGCAGACGACAAAGTGAAGGTGACTGAAAAACTGAAACTTGTTCTGGGAAGGGTAGAAAACACTGTGGGAAAAGGAGAAATTGCTGGTTACCAGCATTTTCTCCTTTTCCCACAGTGTTTTCAAAAGGCTTCTTTCTCAGGGGTGTCAAAAGTAGGGATTGTGTGGTAATGGGTTAAAGAACTTATTCTCAAAGGTTATGAGCTGGTCCCAGAAGCATATAGACAAAAATTTAGAAATTGTAAAAAAGATTCTAACCAGACTCATGTTGAATTTGCTAGAAACAAAGAACAGTTATTTGATAGATGGTGCTGTTCTAAGAAAATAGACCAAAATTATGATAAACTAAGACAACTTATGTTAGTTGAAGAATTCAAACGTTGTATTCAATCTGATGTTAAGACATTCTTAGACGAAAAACAAGTTGAAACTTTAGAAGAAGCAGCTCGTCTGGCTGATAATTACTACCTTACACATAAAGTTTCTTTTATTAATAAACCAAAACCTACTTCCTCACATCCCCAAAATAAATCTACGTCTGGTAATTCATCTGGCATGCCCAGTCAATCCAATACACCCAAACCCAATTCTACTAGTGAAACCAAAAGTCAATATCCCTTATCTCGACCCACTTGTAACTATTGTAAGAAACCTGGTCACCTTGTTTCTGAATGTTTGAAACTAAAAAGGAAGTTAGAAAGTGATGAAGCCAAACCAACAGGGCTCACCACTCTAAGGCCAAGGCCACAGTCTTCTATCAAAACCAATACAATTGACATAGTCACAAAACCCAAGTCTGATTCTACTATGGAGATTTTTGAACCATTTATGTTGAATGGTTTTGTATCACTTTCAGGTGATAATTGCCCACCTACCCCTTTTAAAATTTTAAGAGACACAGGAGCTTCTCAATCTCTTATTTTGGCAGATATACTGCCTTTTTCTGAGAAGACTTCTTCCGGTACTAGTGTCCTTATTCAGGGTGTAGAGTGTGGAACTGTTAATATCCCTCTCCATCATGTTAATTTGTCATCAGATTTGGTTACTGGGCCTGTGGTTATTGGTATTAAACCTTCCTTACCTTTTAAAGGTGTCCATTTACTGCTAGGCAATGACTTAGCTGGAGATAAGGTTGTGGTTAATCCACTTGTAACTGACACACCAACTATAGGTCAAACAGATGACCCTATCGAGCAGGAAATTCCTGACTTGTATCCTTCTTGTGCAGTTACCCGAGCTATGGCTAAAAAGGCCATTTTGAAAAACTCAAACTCTGACATTGACTTGACAGATACTTTTATTGGTCAATACTTTAATAATGAGATTAAAAAGTCTCTCGATCCCAGTTTGTCTGATACTCAGACAGACTCGTCAATGTCTTGCCATTCACCACCAAGGTCTATTGACCAAGGTCACGACACGCTGTCAAAGTCACAGCTTATCCAGGAACAGCAAACTGATCCTGAGATTTCAAAATTAATTTTTAGGGCTTTACCTGAAGATGAAATTTCACAGGTCCCAATGTGTTACTATATAAAGAATGGGATTCTTATGAGAAAATGGCGACCATTTGATGTCCCAGCTGATGATGAATGGGCTGTTTACCACCAAATTGTGGTTCCAAAGTCATATCGTCATGAAATACTAAGTATAGCCCATGAAAGTCCTATGTCAGGTCATCTAGGTATAAACAAGACCTATCACAAAATTATTAATCATTTTTATTGGCCTGGTCTCAAATCAGATGTCTCTAAATATTGTAAAACTTGCCATACATGTCAAATGGTAGGTAAACCCAACTAAACCATTCCCAAAGCTCAATTACAACCTATTCCTGCTTTTGATGAACCTTTCAGTAGGATACTTATAGATTGTGTTGGTCCTTTACCTCGAACCAAGTCAGGAAATGAGTATCTCTTAACAATTATGTGTACTTCTACACGTTTTCCTGAAGCTATTCCTTTAAGGAACATCAAAACAAAGTCCATAGTCAAAGCTCTTTTAAAATTTTTCACATTTGTTGGTCTTCCAAAATCAGTTCAGTCTGATCAAGGGTCAAATTTTATGTCTGGTATATTCCAACAGGTTATGCATGAATTAGGAATCAAGCAATACAGGTCATCCGCCTATCACCCTGAAAGTCAAGGTGCTTTAGAAAGATTTCATCGGACATTAAAAAATATGATAAGATCATATTGCTTTGACACTGAAAAAGATTGGGATGAGGGCATCTATTTGTTACTATTTGCAGCCAGAGAATCTGTACAAGAATCTCTTGGTTTCAGCCCTTTTGAATTAGTTTTTGGCCATTCTGTTCGTGGACCTTTAAAACTGTTGAAAGAGAAATTTCTTTCAAATGATGAAACACCTTTGGATTTACTACAGTATGTTTCTGACTTCAGAAATAGACTGTCTAGGGCATGTGAGGTTGCTAGGTCTAATCTTAAAACGTCTCAGGGCAAAATGAAAGCAAGATATGACAACCATGTTATAGATAGAAAATTTAAACCAGGTGACAAAGTCCTTGCTCTTTTGCCAATACCTGGCAGACCTCTACAGGCAAGATATTTTGGACCCTACACTATTGACAAGAAAACAAGTGATTTGAACTATATAATTAATACTCCAGGAAGGCGTAAAAACAAACAAATGTGTCATGTAAATATGTTAAAAGAAAACTTTGACAGAGATAGCTCTATTTCAAAACCAATTACAGTTGTAAACACTGTCCCACAAGAATCAAGTGTATTTGAAATTGAAGTAAATTCTGCCTTTAATGATAAATCTGATCCTGGTCCATCTAAACTTGAGAATTCTGATATTTTGAGAAACCTTGACAACAAACTTTCTCACTTGGAACCATCACAACAGGAAGAGCTGAAACAGTTGATACATGAATATGAACATTTATTTCCTGACATCCCCACAAGAACTGATAAAATCTATCATGATGTCATTGTGGAAGATTCTAAACCAATAAAGCAACATCCATATAGAATGAATCCTTTGAAACAGAAATACCTCCAAGATGAAGTAAAATACTTACTGGAAAATGACTTTATTGAACCTAGCCAGAGTAATTACAGTTCACCATGTATATTAGTACCCAAATCAAATGGAACTTATAGAATGTGTACTGACTATCGTAAGGTGAACTCTGTGACAAAAACAGACTCTTTTCCAATACCAAGAATTGATGACTATTGACAAAGTTGGAAATTCTAAATATGTCACCAAATTCGACCTGCTAAAAGGATTCTGGCAAGTTCCACTGACTGATAGAGCAAAAGAAGTATCAGCCTTTGCTACTCCAATCGGTCTGTACCAGTACAAAGTTATGCCGTTTGGGATGAAAAATTCTCCTGCAACGTTTCAGCGACTTGTAAACAACGTTATATGTGGATTAGATGGTTGTGATGCATATATTGACGATGTCATCATCTACTCAGACAGTTGGAGTGACCACCTTCAAAGAATCAGGAAGTTCTTCGACAGACTCAGTGAAGCGAAACTGACTGTGAATCTTGCAAAAACTGAATTCTGTCAAGCTACTGTAACATTTCTAGGACATTTTGTGGGACAGGGTCAAGTTAAACCTTTAGAAGCTAAAGTCAATGCTATCTCTGAGTTTCCTGTGCCTAAATGTAAAAGACAGCTGATGCGATTTCTTGGTATGGCTGGCTACTGCAGGAAATTCTGTAAAAATTTCTCGGGTATTGCTGAACCTTTAACAAATTTACTTAAGAAAAGCACAAAGTTCAAATGGAATGACATATGTCAAGATGCATTTGATCGTCTGAAAGCCATACTAAAGAGTGCACCAGTTCTCTTGGCACCTGATTTTGACAAATGTTTCAAATTAGCTGTTGATGCAAGTGATGTTGGTATTGGTGCTGTTCTTTTACAAGAAGATAATAATGGTATTGATCACCCTGTTTGTTACTTTTCTAAGAAATTTAACAAACATCAGAAAAATTACTCTACCATAGAAAAAGAGTGTCTTGCTTTAATTCTGGCAATCCAGCAGTTCGAAGTTTATTTAACCTCTTCAACTTCACCAATTGTTGTATTCAGTGATCATAACCCTTTAAGTTTTCTACACAAACTTAAGAATAAGAATCAAAGATTACTGAGGTGGAGTTTATTGCTTCAAGAGTTTAATCTTGACATAAGACACATAAAAGGGAAAGATAACATTATACCAGATGCTCCTTCAAGAGTTTGAAATTCCAATAGTTATTTTCCCTATATCATGTTTAAACTGAATTTTTAAATTGTACTTTCATTACCTGGATTATTTTCATTAGTCTGAAATAATTAATATTTGAGTTTGCCATTTCCTCTGTAATACTTCAGTTAAAGTATTATATACATGTATATAAATAATATTGCAAAAAAGAAAGATTTATTTCATAAACCTTTCTTTTTTCTTTTCAAGGGGGGAAGTGTTATGTACATACCCAGTTATTCCTAGCTTTGTTCATGTGTGTATCTATTTTTGAATGGTTTTCCCCTGTTGCTATTTTTAGAACTGGATTCTCTCTTGTGGAATATTGTGCTGGAAGTTTCCAGGCCTTTATACAATCTGATTACTAAGAATTATGCAACTGATTTTAACATGAATTTTCTGGAAGTTTCCCTGTTATTATAAAAGGAAAAGCTTTTACATCTCAGTGTTCACTAGTTAATACATGATTGCCAGATTACAGTGGGGATTATTTTGTGTTTGTGTCATAATTAGTGCTTGGATTACATTCAGTTTGGATTCGGATCAGACTAGACTAAAGTGAGGATTACTTCGTGTGCTTGGATTACATTCAGTTTGGATCAGGATCAGACTGGAATTAAGACTGGAATAATTTGTCTTTTGAATTTAACGTCTAAGGTATTGTTTTGTACTATTGTAATATTGTCACTGTTTATTTGATATTTTTGTTAATAAATTCTGTTAATTGTTATCGTTTGTTGCTGGCTTCTACTTTCTAGTTACGCCTGACTCGTAACAGTAAGTTTGGAATTAACTTTTCTAAAAAGGAACCGTTCATGGTCTTTTCTGCGATTTCTCGCTTCTCACATCTGATGCACATGAGAAAAGCAGTCAGTTACTTGGAAAGACAGTTGTGTCAGTGCTGGTGTGAGAAAGCCTCGAAACACACTGTAGCTGTACTGACCGCAGTTATATGATGTGTTAATAGTGGCGTTAAACTCAATCGATCCATCCATCCATCTATCCATCCATCAATCCATCTATCCAACCATTAATCAACCGACCAATCAATCAACCGACCAATCAATCAATCGTGTATTAACTCCTGAGAGGAAAAAATCAAACAATCTTCATACGTGGCTATAAATTTCAGAGGAGATTTAAGTATCTGTCTCTGTTCATGATATACTACGGGATTTGCTTTAAAAAGGTCTTATGAATTTAATGGGGGTTAATTCTTCGGACTGTTTTTTTTTCTGAAAGTCGTTTTTGTGGTATTTCTAGAAGATGAGTTTAAATTAAATTTTGAAGACCTCGTATCGTATTTTGTGCAAAGCCGAAGGAAATAAACCCAATTAAAGTCATCTTTTCTCAGACAAATGAATTTTTCGGTAGCACTCATTATGAAATTGGAAATGGCATATCAAAATACACTGGGTGAGGCCATCGATCCTGAAAGTTGTAATTTTTTAATGAAAATAGCTCCACTCGGTCATAGCCTTCTATTGGCGCAAGGAAACAAAGTTTGCCTACTGATCGCATGGTCCTGGGCTTTTTCAGTCCAAAACCAGTTCGTCCCACGGCTTGTTAATCCTACGATTGCGTGTTATTCCGTTTGATTAAGCATGAATATTTATATATCGAAATAATTGATCAAATGCTAGTGGCCAAAGATATTTCAAAATCATAGTTTTCAGGTACAAACTTAATTTTATTATACTATTAACATGGATGCGCTCTCCACCCATCATGCATCCTGCTGTCAAGGGACGGTACTCCCGACTCCTCTTTATGATCAAAGGAAGACCATTAATACATAAATAAACCTACCTTTGTCATGAGTACTCCCTCTTCAACCGAAAATGAATTTATTGCTTAGTAGGCTGACTTTCAAGCCAATATTTAAATAACATTTCTCGTTTTCTTTCAAATTATCAATTCCACACAATGGATTCTATGACAAATACCACTTCCGTGTTCTCAACGCTTTGATTGTTTCTATGGTGTACAACACCGTGCAACTACTCTTTATACTATTAAATAGCGATCTGCGCCGTAGTACCTCTTAACCTTGTTTTGTCAAACTCATGTTAAATTTAACAACCTTAGTCACTGGTTGGTCTTTTTTATTACAGGCAAATAAATAAACGAACAAACATAGATATGTGCACTTCTTCAATAATTTTATCGACGACTGAGTGAACCTTGTCACACTTTCTATCTAATCTATCATTCCTCTCTCACTGCTGAGCATTATTTCGACATCGGTTAAGTGGGAAAGCAGCGGGTGAACTGGGAATACTATTAAGCGGAGTACAGATAAAATGGAAATGAATGCATGGATATGTTCACCGGCCGCTGCGATACAGTTTTGTGTAAAATAATGAAGAAAAGGAACAAATAAACATCTAATCTGTTTGAAATAATTTGCCTGTTAGCTGTTCTTTTCTATCCCAAAAGACACACAAGTACATTTTATAATCAAGCTAAAGCTACATTAAAGCCTAAGTACATGAACTAACACAGTTTTCCTTTTAATCTTCGGAATTAATTAGATGACCTACATGTATGTCATATAGAAGTGGTCCTATTTCGTACATGGTTTCAATGATTTAATAATCCCGAAACAGTGAAAAAAATACTGAAATAGGCAAAACGATTATTGGCAAATATTAGGCAAAAAGAATAGACAAAAGTAGATAAGAAAATATTGGTAAATATTAAAAGGAAAGACAAAAGTAGGTAAACAAAACATTATGTTGTATCTCCTCAATGGTCTACGTAGCCTCAAAAGGTTTCTTTAGATTTCCCACAATGGAATCGCAACTTTAGACTCTTGGCAATGTCACGTGATCAGAAACACGCGTTAGTGACGTTACGTGTAAATTCAGTGTGATGACGTCATATTTCTTGTAAGAAAAAAAAAAAAAAAAGACTGCTACTAATTGCTTAACTACCATCCCATTTTTTCAAATGGCAAAATTGCATATTATTACTCTATCTAACGAAGTGCAATCGCAAAGAAAAACATATCTAGTTGTATTTGTCGTTTGTATAAAAGACAGTTTGATTAATGACGAATAAACTAAAATGCTCCCTCTGAGCGTAGTCTTTATAAGTCAAATTTAACAACTTCGATACTTATACAGTACTTAGTTATGTTGGAATTAATTCATGCACTATTGTTGCATTAAACCAAGCAAGTCATTACATAGAAAACTGTTATGTATCAATAGAGTCCATATTGTCTAACGGCCGGTGTAATGCAATGACCCTCTCCTACAAAATGATCCATGGGTCATTTCTCTACGTACAGAAATGACCCATGGGTCATTTCTCTGCGTAGAGAAATAATCCGGGTCATTACGTAAAAAAATAACCCTCTGGGATCATTTGACCCGGGTCATTCCTCAGTACGTAGTGAAATGACCCATGGGTTATTTTGTAGGGGGGGGGGGGGTGCATAACATCAGCTGAATCTTGAGGTAAAATGGTATCTGAGCATCCAGAAAATTTACCAATAGCAAATGTTTCAACCCAGGTCAGTCGAAAACTTTTGCAGATTCATTAAACCCTCTTTTCACAGAGCATGGTCAATATTTACGTTAGTCATACTCCGTCAGAGAATGCTGTAATTGATCTAAACAAAGTATCGGCCCGGAACAGTCTGTTCAGTCCGCGCAGGCTAACATAAGTCCAGCGTCTTTGCCGTTGATAAATGTACCGCCCATCAAAGGAGCATTTGACCTCAACATTCAGCCTTTTTTCGGAGTCGATGTAAGTTGTCAGTTACATATTCTTGTTGCTTGAGACAGGTATCACTGGATTTCTCTAGCGCACTTATATATAGAATACCTTTTTATCACATAACTTCCATCGTTTTCAATGTAAAACAGCCATTACGAATTCTCTTGCCAGATATGAAAATAGTGCTGTACTTAGTTAACACTGTAATAATACATTTCAGTTCTAAACACTGCTGACCAAGTTTCCTGAGGTTTCCTGAGTGAAATTTACGACCAAAATTCGAAATCAAGATAAAATTGTGAACTCAATTAATCACTTTTAGATTCAAAGCAAAATCAATATATGCAAGTTTCTTTGGAATTATTTTTTGTTGGCAATGTACATGTCAAAGAACCGACAAAGATTCATGTAAATTTCATTATACATGTATGCCTATGTTTTAACACATTATGGACTATAATTCTTGTTGTACAGTTATGTGAGAAAAAAAGGATCTGACATACGTTAGCTTTAGAGCTTATTGTTTACTAGAATCGTCCAAACTAAATTTAATGACATTTTTGTCAACTCGTTTAATAAATTTTTATCTCAAACCACCGACTAATTTATCCTATATATCTGTATAGTCGGAACTGAGGTGGCGCTTCTAGTATTAAAGGTAAATGAAAAAATGTAAGGGCAAGAAAAGGTGGTAAAATTAGTGAAGTCTAGTCTACCTTCAACCAACTGTACTACAACAACAGCACCAAAGACTGCGTCTCCGTTAGGAATAAATCAAAGTCATTATAGTTTCAAAACATTCTGTCAACTTAGCGGAATTGCCAGGAAGATATATGGCCCGAATTAACCTTTCACCACACAATCCTGAGGAATAGATCTTTTCAAAAAAATGTTGGAAAAGAAGAAAATGTTGGTTACCAGCATTTTCTTCTCTTCCTACAATGTTTTCTATGTTTCCAAAGACGAAGTTAATTATTTGTTTCATATATCATTTGAAGTCTGCAAATGTTTTCAGTTTGGACAAGTCTAAAATTTTGTCGTCTCGCAACGAGTTAAGGGCTTTGACGTAAAAAAATCTAGACTTATCCAAATTGAACGCGAACGCAACAGGCAATTCAGATATGGCTTAATGAATGGAATTTGTCTTTGATATGGTAGAAAACATAGTGAAAAAAAGGAGAATATGTTGGTAACCAGCATTTTCTCTTTTCACCAGAATGTTTTCAAAAGCCATCTCTTTTCAGGGATTGAGTGGTAAAGAGTTAAGTATCTCATATTGCCATCTAAATGAAGACGCTTTAATTAGTGAAACGACCTTAGGATTGATTATTTGTCCCTGGTTCTTTTTTTAATGGCGGACGGATAATGAAGTACACTTATCTTGTTACCTCAAGTTTACTAAGTAAATAAAGTGGACCTTTCCAATCAGACAACCAAATAAACAGTAAAACTGTTGATTTTTAGAAAACGGATGAAATCAAGAACTTGACATTCAATTGGCAAATCAAGATATCCTTCTGACGATCACTTTTATTTTTTCTTCGTATCGATTCAACCAGAATTTTGTAGAATTTTTCAGGTTACAGATATAAGTATCTGTGAAAAATCGAATTAATCATACCGAAAAGAAATTCCTGGCAATCTCTTAAAATATGCCACGAACATAATTATATTCCACGTAAGAGCAGTTTCCTTTTCGGGGGCTCTGTATACATAACTACTCTTTCAACAAAACACCCCCCAAAAAGTGAATTCCACAGCTCGGGACGACATAATTAGCCACAACCGTATACAAGTTTCCAAGATCCCTGCCACCTGACCGTACAACTAATAATGTACAAATAAGAATGCCAACTAATGTCAGATTCGTTTTTAACAAATAAATACATATATCACAAATTATTGATCAGAAGATGCAAAAACTACCACCAGATACGAGGGGAGGTCAATAAGTTCGTAGAACTCGGTATTTTTCTATACAGTTCAAAATTTCCTCTTTCATTTTTTGGCAGTATAAACCTTTGTCAGGTGAATTGTAACTGTCATTTAGTCAGCTCTTACTCTTTTTTGCTCTTACTTTTTGTTGGAAATCTTATACCCATCGGCAAAAATGGAAAGTCAGAAGTCAATCTGTAGCAGACTTGAGCTCATCGTCCAACTTTTATGGCCCATTTGTAATCAAGATCTGTATTGTTAAACCATTTAACCACCTTTCATTATCTTATTCTAGAGAGTTTCCTAAATTTGACAGTAACGAACCTTCTGATTAGCTAAACCAAACATGTTCTTTAGCAAATCAGAAGCTGCTTTATTTTTAGATTTAGAAACTTGGATATCTTTCTAAAATCTTGAATTAGATTTAAGTCTATCAGCGCCAAATGAATGAACACGACCTCTTTCGGCAGCTTTAAATACAATCCATTGAAACTTAGAAAGATTTTGATTGTATTTGTTTGACTACACAAGCAGTTGATATAGATCAAGATCAGACTGCACATTCTGTGCACACTGATCTTAGTCTATGTCCTCTGCAATCGACACTGTTTTACCCTATTGCGCCGAAAAGTTTTAAATGAAAATCGGAATGGTAGGTACATACGAACCTATATCACTTCGGAAACAAGAAAAAACAACAGAAATGAGACAGGATTAGATATCGTATATCATCAATTCAAGTGTCAGTCTCACTATTATTAGGTACATCATTCACCTATCTTCATGGTGTCTGATTTACACCATCGAATATCTCCTTAGCTTTAATATTGGCAGTTTACAAAACATATGAATACGCGAGATTAAACAGATCCGCGAACTTCATAAAATATTGCGTTTTCTAGGCAGATCTGGAATCTGTCTAGACCAAATTAGAATTAGAATATAGTCCAGACCAAAATGGATTGTTTTGTATTTTATTTTTTGTTTTAGTCATATTAATCAACATGATTATTTTTACAAATAAGGGGTATTTTCCCCCACAATTGCTCCTTTTTTAATATTAGTTTTTGCTAAAGTGCAAAATATTCAAAATTTAATTTTAATATGAATTTCTAATTAAAGCTTCTTTTATTTTTGGGCTTTAAGTTAAATAAGATTGTTTATAAGAAGTCGCACTATATTCAACGAGAAAATATTCCAGTTTGTTGTAGGTAGATTGTGGTCCGAACAGAATTCCAGTTTGGTGTATGGTAATGTAGGTCTATTCTGGATCTGCCTAGCTTCCAGTTTGGGACTATGACATATCTTTTCTAAGAAGATAAAATACAAAAGTAATTTCGTTATTGCCTTTATCCCTTGCTTTACCTATAGCCCGACTCACTGACCTGTTGCAGATCAAGATCTAACTGCACAGAACTTGCAGTCCGATCTTGATTATACACTGTCCGATAAGAGGATATTTATCTCTAAAAGATAAGTTTGAATAGCTTTATTCGGGTTTTTACTATCTGCCTCAAAGTGTTTTTTAACTCCATACCAAACGACAAAAGTTTTGACTTGTCGAAATTGAAAGCAGTTACAGACGACAAAATAAATGTGACTCAAAAATTGAAATTTAATTTGGGAAGGGTAGAAACATTGTGGGAAAAGGAGAAATTGCTGGTTACCAGCATTTCTCCTTTTTCTACATTGTTTTCAGAAGCTCTCTTTCTCTTGGTCGTCAAAAGTCAGGATTGTGTGGTAAAGAGTTAATCTATTTACCAGGATAAGGGTCAAAAAAGAAATAAACGCGAGAAATAAATCAGACGATTCTGTCACACGTCCTTACCAATATTTTTATGTATAACAAACATATGAACTGTATTTAAAACTAGATGAGTAATGCTTTTAGTAAATACGCCACGGCTGAAGAAAAACGTTTATACCACGTACGCTTGAGTGAATATCATGTTAAGCTATTTGACTACTATACGCTACCAATAGTATAGAAACAATATGTCAAGTCCTGCTTTTAAGCCTTTGGGTTGTGTGGCACTAGGATTAACTCCGCAATAAACAGCCCAAAAGGTCAAGAATCTTAATCGCCACGCTACGCTTGTTCTCATGAGAAAAACACGGATGCAAACAAACAATTGCTCATCAAGAGCACTTTTTTTTCATTTGCTACGATGCTTTCCGGTTCTTTGAGAGTTAGGTTTGAACAATCCTTGCGAGGTATAAACGAAGATTTTGAAACTCTACCTCGTATTGTTTAAATTCGTTTTTTTTTTTCATTGATAGATTTTATTCGCAGGAAGAAGTTATGTCGACGGTTATTTCCATACTGGTCCGTCCGAACGGCGGGCAGTCAATAATCCCAAATAAATGACCATTTAAGAAATCTCGCCGGTGTTGTTCAGGTTGACTTTCAAACCAATATTTGAATAAAATATCTCTTTCTTTCAATCATTAATTCCACACATTGGCTTCCTTGACAAATACCACTTCAGCGTTCTCAACGTTTTGATTTATCTAAGTTTTCAAGACTATCTAGATTTCTCTTCTAGAAATGAAAAACTGCTCTAATTTGCTACAATGGTTAATGCTGGGCCCCGATCATACACTGTCTTGGTATTATAACTAGTATTACTAATGCATGATATTATACTTTCATTCATACTGAATATCAAAAAGGGTACAAATAGTTATTCTGTCCTATTAATCACATGTTCTAAAAGTTATACGATCGAAAGTCAAATCTAGTTTTCGTTGAGGCAAGCTCTTTTTACGGTAATGCCAATAAACATTTCGCTCGAAAACCATGACATCAACAATTACGTACGAATGATATCAGTCAACTTATGTGGTTGACGTTTTTTTCAAAAATATTTAAGGCATATTAAGCCAACAGATTTACTTATTCAATGCTTCCTAGTTTTAACAGAGCTTGGCAGGGGTTCTATAGAGCCTTGCCCAAAGATCCTCCTACCTGATCGGTGCACCAAGCGAGAAATCACAAAGGATTCATTTTGAGGTTTCTTTTTCTGATAGATCTTTTCTTAGTAATATTTGACTACTGCTTTGAGATCGTGAAAAGGCTTTAAAAAGGTATCCATAAAGATTTACTGTAATGTTTCTTTCTGTCATTTGGTAGTTTATGTAACTGTTTCATTATTGGATGGCACTGTGAAATGTCTTTAAAATTAAGGACAAAAATGACGATATCTTTCCTAAAGAAATACACATTTTACTATCAAAAACAAATACATTTCTAGCGGTTGATCTTTAATTCAATTTGACATTGAACGTGCCTCTTGCTTCGACAATTACAATATTGCATACGGCAAATGGGCACGATGGGACATTAAAATTGGTGAATATATTGGAAAATGTCATAAAGGCGTCTCTGCAGTCGATTTAGATATGGAAAATAAAATGATGTTCACCGCGAATAGAAGTAATTTGACTGTCTGAAGTCTTGATATATACTGTCTTGGTATCCAGATATATACTCTTGCCCCAAGAAAAATTGACGCATGCTCTTGCAAAAGGGTCCTTGATATATCTCCGTGGCGCATTACATCAAGCAAGTCATTCCATATGACTCATGCTCCGAGATAGGGTTTCAAAAAATGCTGCGAAAAGTATCAACCCAGGTCAGCCTGCGCAGTCCGCGCAGGCTGACCTTGGTCAATACTTTTTGCAATGGTCAATTTTCTGTATGTCCAAGGTCCAGGTTACCTCATGATTAGGTAATTTATGAAAAATGTGGCCATTTTTGATCCATGAGTACTTTGGTGGCTTGCTTGGTATTGTGCATCACGGTCACACATTAAATCCCCTATTGCCAAAGCTCGGCTTATTTATTATGGCTATATAAAATCAATTTTGTGTAACAATTGACTAGATAATGGGATAGTATGGTCTACGGAGATTGACAAAATTTACACATAGGAAAAAGTTTCGACTAGTGTAAGCCTCCCCCCTCCCCAAAACTAACATGGGTTGATACTTGTTCAGATGCTTTTTCATAAAACATGACTCGAAGTTGTGTGTCCGGCTTCAAAATTTAGAGATGCACCCTTGCAGCCAGAGAGTAAACAAACGCTGTTAAAACGTTACAATGTGTTTAATCTTGATAGTTTGGAAAATGTAGATAAATCAAAACGTTGAGAACACTGAAGTGGTATTCGTCAAGGAAGCCGTTGTATGGAATTAATATCTGAAAGAAAGAGATATATTATTCAAATATTGGCTTGAAGGTCAACCTACTAAGCAACCTTTTTGGTTGAAGAGAAAGTACTCACGACAAAGTTTATTTGTGTACCAATGGTCTTCCTTTAATCATTAGCTGGAGCAAGGAGTAACGTCCCTTGACAGTAGGATGCATGACGAACAGAGAGAGAAACCATAAGAATATAACGAATAAGATTAATTTTGAACCTGAAAACTATGATTTTGAAATATCTTTGCTCGTTAACATTTAATTCACTCATGACAATCAATTATTTCGATTTATAAATATTCATAGCCAATCAACAGAAGTAGCGCGCAATCATGGGATAAAAAATTCACTGGACGAATTGCTTTTGGAACAAAAAATCCCAGGGCCAAGCGATCGCTAGACGAATTTTGTATCATTGAGCAAATAAAAGACTATGAGCAAATGAGGCTTCCTTCAGTCTAAAATTATTATTTAACAATCGATGGCCTCACCCATTGCATTTTAACATGCCATTTCCAATTACATATCTAAGAACTACCGAAAAACTGATGTGCATGAAAAAAAATGTGTTTAATTTGGTTTACTGTCTTCAGCTTTGCACAAAATACGACAAATGATCTTCAAAATTCAATATTGAACTCATAGTGGTATTGTCTTCGACAAATACCACAAAAACTCGACATGGGATAAAGAAACGCCAGGAATTTGTGCTGTATCTAAACCTGAAGCTTACTGTGGTTGTTATGTCAATGACTAGCTGCAATAGAATGAAATGTGTTTTCTATCCGTCGTAATCTGTGCAACCTTGCAACTGTCAGAGGCAACATTTAGCACGAAGTCAAAAGAATTGTATAATTCCATAAAATAAAGCTTTGATAAAATTGCATACAAAACTGAATGAAAACGGGTATAGACGCGTCTTTAAACCATTGCAGTGCAGAAGGAGAAAACAATACGTTTAGATGTCCTGCTCTTACACTGAAATTTCTTTTATAAAGGTATAAAAGCATTGTAGAGAAAGGACAAACATCTGTCTTTTGGTAAACACCCTTTTCTCCTTTTAAAACGCCTTTTTATATTAACGGCTGTTGAAACACTACATTCTCTTGTAAAGGGTTAGAAGCCTCAAACAATCAAAGTTGTTAAAACTGAAAAAAATAACCCGTGGGCTGGTAAGTATGACTCACGCCCATTTGCGGACAGTGTAGATTCAAGTTCAGACAGCACAGAAAGTGCAGACTGATATTGAATCTACACTGTCCAATAAGGAGATATTTTTCCCGAAAATTAGGTTTGAAATAGCATTGTTCTCATATTCTTTCTAACTCCTTGAATATTTCATTTCACTTCCTTAGCAGGGTACGAGTTGACTTATGTCGAAGGTCATTCACTTGCATTTAAAATAAGCTGTGGTGTTCTATTTTCATGTACATTTCTCTTATCATATACATGTTAGATTCAAGTAGAAAGGATAGACGTGTTCTGTTCTATTCTTCTTCTAACTGATTAAAGTATTGTCACACTATTGTAAGGTTTTAATAACCTATGAGTCTACAGAGAGAGGGAAGATGATACGAGGCTTAACTTTCCTGTATAAGGTGGCAAATTAAATCCCCGTCATCCTCCCTTAAGGGACGTAACGTATCTCAGTGATACGACATTTCATTAGATACATCATTACTCCATAATCAGACTGACTGCCACGTTTATTAAAAACAGAACATTTTCGGGGAAAACCGATAGCGCAAAAGAAACTAAAGAAGAAAAAGAATAGTTAAGAAAAGCAGGTTATGTTCATATTAAGACAATTCTTAAGTTGCACCACTGTTTACAAGAAGATTAACTTAGAGATGTATACATTTATCAGCGAAAATGCCGGAAAATAAGTATTTTAGAGAAATAACGCCTAAAGCATAAATCATTGTGAGGTTGTGTGTATTTTTCGAGTTACTTTGAAAAGCAATTACACTACAGAAGTATGTTTCTGAGCAGTACTATCTCATGAAACAGCATGGGTAGGTTTGTGTTAAGTCCAAGATCAGCACACCTTTCTATTAACCGCAGTAACAACTATAACAACAACAACAAAAATCGAACTGTGCACAACAACTACGTTTAAAGCTTTTAGAATGATAAATCTGGAGACAAAATGAGACTGACTCTTTCAGGCATATAAGTGTAAAGAAATCATTGCTGTGTACAACAAAAATCTCCATTAGATTTCGGGGTTTTATAGCTAGATCTCTGTTTTCCAACGACAGAGCAACAATAACGGCAACAACAACATGTTTTGATATTTGTAAGCCAAACATCAAAATAGAAATTTAGCATTTTTTCCCTGAACATCAATAAAAGAATAAAAAATAAAGTTTTCCAGCTATAGTGGCAATGCAACAAGTTTAGTCCAAAAGTAACCATCAAAAAAAAGTATCAAGCTCTCTAACCTAAGGTTTTCCAATAGGAAACTGTATTTTGATAATAAGGCAATATGACGATAATAAGTTCTTTAAACAAACAAAGTATTTGTTAAGTAATTGACGATGAAAACAACGGTGCAGATCTTTACGACAAAACCAATTTAAAGTCGTTTAAGGCTTTCTAAACTAGAAATGCAAAAAAAGTCTTTTCTGTCAAAACAATTGTAAACAAAGATCTTTGACCGACCACAAGCAGACTTCGGTCAAAGAACTTTAGTACAAAAGAAAAAAACGCAAATACTCAAAACAATTGTAAATAAAGATCTTTGACCGACCACAAGCAGACTTCGGTCAAAGAACTTTTGTACAAAACACAAAAACGAAAATACTCGAAATTGAAATAGATAAAACTTTTGAAACTAAAATTTGCCTTATAGGGATTTTTTCAATCTGAAACGCAATACAAAGTGATAGAATAGCAACATGGAAAACGAATCAAAAGAAACTATTTGTAGAACGAAATAAACCTCCCCGAGCTCACGAAATCTGAAGTGTGACTTTTAGAACAGCTACAGAAACGTTTCGGAATACCTCCTGACAAGATTACAACATGAGACAAACGAAAAACATGAAAAGAAGTGTTTTGATCTTGTCAAACGAAAAGTAATTTAAGAAAACGATTTTAATTCAGACATGTTTGAACAGGTTCAAATCAAAAGCATCGAAAGAAATGAAAACAAAGTGAAAGCTACATAGTGTGAAATGATTTTGTTAAATGAATAAAATGTGGTTTTCATGACTGATGCTGAGGCTATTGCTATTTGATGTTATTGTAATTCTTCGTAAAAATATGCAATCTTATGACTGTAAATTTTAGTAATAACTGGAGACAGTACTGTTGATAATGGATACGAGGGTCTGTATTCACCCATCATTCTTAAGAAGGTCTATAGTCCTGTTCTCAAAAATTTCTACATTTGAAAGAAACAAAACTTCTGATTGGTTTAGCCAATCTCTGATTGATTTAGCCAATTAGAAGTTTTGCTACTTTCAAATTCAGAGCGTCTTGGAGAATAAGACAAAAAAAGTTCTAATGAATCGTTCTTGGAAACGGATCTAGAACTATATTTTACGGATCACATCTCGTCCAGTATAACCAATGATAAACAACAAACACCATCGGCTATTTCTCTAACTATGAGTCATATATATTGTTTGATCAGATCTGCCATTGTATCGATATTAGCATTGTTAGGTTTCGGTAGGCCAAGATGGGGACATCATATTAGTCAGATATACGTTCTCTAGGTCTTTATTGCCTTTTGAAAGTATGAAAATTTGAACATTGCAGAAGTTCCATCTATCTCACAAAATTCACCGCATATATGTGAAGCTAAATTCTTCAGATTAACCCGACATTTGAATTTGATTTTTTTGTAGTTACAGTAGTTGACAATGGGCTGCTAATGTCAGGATAGAAACTATCGCAAAAGTCATTAAAATATTGAATAATATATGTATCAAGCTTTCTGAAGACTGCTATGACAATGATTATTCATCTAAATGTTCAAGTATATTTGTATGTTGTACCTATATTCATCAAACAACCTCCACTGTTTTTAGAGTAATATACCCATTAGAATTTTCATATCTTGTACATGTTTGATATCATAAATGGTGTGATGTCATTTTTGAGGCACTTTGTCCGTTTTTGATAGAAATCAATGGGTTTTATTGATAATACAGGGAGTACATCTATAAAATTTAATATAAGTAAATGGATCTACACAGGCTCCTCCGAAAAAAAAATTTGAATATATTTTAAATCTATAAAGATTGAATTTGAATATATTTTAAATCTATAAAGATTGAAATAATGCTTTAAAACAATTTACTATTTTCCCACACCATTTTTCTTCTAAGTATGCAAGTAAAATAGTCATTTAAGTTATTGTCAATAAATAATTTTAATTTGGAAATGTAAAACCTTGTCCTCTGAGAAAAAGTGAAAGACGTTGAAAGAGAAACTTATACAGGAACTTATACAGTAAAGCGCTCAAAGGATAAGGCCACTCTTTAAATGTTCAATGAACGTAAGCAGTAAAGAAGACGATTTACGCGATTTATGCGCCAATATTGCAGCTTTACAGACACAATAAACAACGGAGAAAGATTTATATTGCGTCTCTGTTGTTGAGCGAGAAATCTGTCAAGTTGAACAAACAATATTTCGTCTGAAATGTCAAAAGTAAGAAATAGGATCCTCTCATTGCTGAGGTTCTTGAAAAGGTATATCTTCGACCCTTACCACTTAACCCTTAGGTTGCTTTGCGCAACTCACTGATCTTTTGCAGACAGGTTAGGTCAAGATCAGACTGCAAAGAACGTGCACAGAACGTGCAATCTGATCTTGGATCTAAAATCCGATAGAGACATTTTTTCACCAACATAAAATGCTTTGAAATAATGTGATTCAGGTTTTTTACTATGGGTTTAAAAGTTCCATCAAGTTGAGGGTTTAATTGGTTGTAACAGCTATGGTCATATCATGGCGGTCGGTGATGCACATGTGTTTCCTTGCTTTCTCATACCGGTAATAACACCACTTTCTTTCCAAAGCCACCGACTACTTTTCTCTCATGCTTCAGCAGAGGTGAGAGGCGAAAATACGCCGGAAAGAAAGTTCGCCTCAACCGACTATCGAACTCACAACCATCAGATCATGAGTCCAACACGCTCACCACTGAGCCACCCGGGCGGGCCGTTGAGGGTTTAACTCCTGTCGTGTAAAATGCAGTGGCATAAATGTTAACTATGAGCGTTGACCAAAACTGGATTCGGGAAGGAAATTTCACACTCATGGCGTCTTTTTGTACAATACTCATCGAAACAGTTATCATCGTTACTTAGGATAAGTAGTTAGTTAACTTTGATTATGATTATTACATACAATGAAACGAACCTCTAAACGGCCACTTTTGTTTTCCCTATAAATTCGAGCAAGTAAAAGAACTGTCAATAAAAACAAATTGTGACATATATCTGGACGTTAACCATGGTCTTGTGATGAAAAGATACTGGATTTTGTCAACTGAAGGACCCTTTTTTTCGAAAAAAGGAAAACTAGTTGTTTACGCATGAGTGGTGTCTACAAATCAAAACAGTTTAAAAGGAGAAGCATAAAATACTCAACCTTTGTAAGCAATAAGAAAAAACATAAAACTTATTTTCTGTGAAAAAATGTAATCGGAAAAAAATCAGGCTTTAAGTTTTCATAAACTTGATTTTTCAAATGACAATGTTGAGTAAATGAACGGCAAATATTTCTTTCCGCGATAAAACTTGAATGAGTTCTCTTCAGATGTTGGCTCAGGTATGTTTTCAGACTGATCAATTATTCTGCAAAGAAATGAAACCAAATAAGCTGTCCCTGTTATATGCAGCGGTCGCGAAAAAAGGTCTCTGGGAAATTACAGCTTAAAAGTGCTCTTTTAGAGGTCCGTTTCAGTGTATTCTATATTCCTTTCAGTAATTGTATCCAGTACCTTCAGCTTTGAAGTAAAAAATGAAAAGTCCTAACAAGCTAGGGATACAACAAAATAGAGCAGGATATAGCAATGGTCTGGTGAAATAAGTAAACGAATAAGGTAAACTTTGAAAGATAAAACTTAAAAACAAACTTTCTATTGATCAAAATATGTGAGTGAAAAAGACAAAGACAGTCCCATTACATTTTTAGAAGTTCACATTAAAAAAATGTGACCCATCACGCAAAAAGGGACCACCTGGGAATTCTGTACACCAATTAGATGAAAGCAGATCAATGATAGTAAAGGTCATTTTAAGTTGATTATTCAAAAATGATTTTATAACAAGGTAAAATAACAACTTTTCACACAGAAAATTTCATTAAAGCGAAAAGTGTCAACCCTGGTCAGCCTGCACAATTCGCACAGTCTGACCAGGGTTGACACTTTTCGCAGTTCCCAGAAGGTCCCTTTTTTTGAAAGGTCACAATTTCATTGCACAATGTTTTAAGGTATAGCTCACACTCTAGCGAAAGGGAGTCTAATACATATCATTGATGCATCATTCAACGCACGTAATCACATCCATAACAGTGGCTCCATAATAAAACAGTTTGTGTTACAAACGAAAGTATAAAGAAGAAGTATTGCTCCTTGATATGCAGATTAATCAATTGCAAAAAGTTTCGACCCAGGTCAGCCTGCGCGGACTGCGCAGGCTGACTTGGATCGAATTTTTTTTAGATTCGTTTATCTCTTTTTTACCACAGAGCCTGAACCATGATGCTTATTATAAGTATTTTAAAGTTTCTGTAATGCTAGTCTATGGCAAATATCAGACAAAGTAATTACACCTTTTATATTTTCTCATCTGTAATTCTAGGGAATCAATCATAAAAGTTTCAGATCTTGATGTTTTATCTGTATTGGAAAGGAAGAGACTTTTTATAGCTCACCTGAACACAACGTGCTCAGGGGACGCTTTAAAGGTGGGTATTTAGAATTTTTACATCTCACCAAATTAAAAAATATATATGTCACTGAAATTCATACGAAAAAATAATACAAATCATCAATAATTAAGATTCATAAAATTACAAAAAAAATTTTTTTTGATGGTGTTCCCTTAAAAGGCTACGTAGCCTCTTAAGGTATTTTTAGATTTCGCGCCAAAAATCAATAAAGCATTTTGGGAATGCCAAGTGACTGGCACGAGACTCATAACGCTTAAATTTCATTACTTAACAAACATGTAATAATTATTTTCCATAATGTCTTCGTCGGACCCTATGTTTGAAACTTAATCTGTGTATTCCTGTAAGTAAATGAGCGAACTGATCATCTAAAAATAGAACGTGTCTCCAGTCGGTATCGACCTGGGGTGTAGTAAATCTCTGATTTCTCGTGTTGTCGGACGGTGTTCGACTACCGGCGTTTTATGAATGAAAATTATAAGGCTTTGGGATTATAAGGATGATTGTTTTGCACTTTTGGACAATTTTCGTCCCAAAATCTGAAGAGCCACTTTTAAGGTAACCCTGTGTCCGTCGTGCGTCCCTCTTCGTGCGTCGTCCGTCGTCCGTCGTCTGTCGTCAGCAATTTATTTAGACATCTTCTCCTACACCGCTAGTCCGATTTCAACCAAACTTTGCTGGAATGTTCCTTAGAAGGTCCTCTTTAAAAAATGATCCAATCAATTGATTCCATAAAAAACTCTTGTTGCCATGGCAACCAAATAGAACTTTCTAAGAATTTGTTTGAATCTTCTCCTCTGAAACCTTAAGTTAGGTTTTGAAGTAATTTCACAGAAATTTTCCTTGGGTGATCCTTCTCAAAACTTGTACATTAAGTTTTGATCTGTCAAAAAATATGGCTGCGTTTGGGGGAAGGGGCGGGAATGAGGGAAGAGGGGCTGTTCGCATTCTTTAAAAATCTTCTCATCTGAAACTGCTGGTAAGATTCTGAAATCATTTCATAGAAATGTTCCCTAGGGTGACCCTTAACAAAAACTTCGTATTAATTTTGATCCGTCAAAAAAAACATGACCGTGGTGGTGGTGGTGGGTGGGAGGGAGTGGCTCTTTGCATTTTGCGTTGTCAACAATTTCTCCTCTTAAACCGCTGGGCCGATTTGAACCAAACCATTCATCAAAATATGAATTAATTTCCCCGAAATGTATCTTGTATGTCCCTTTTGAAAGGATGTTGGCGAATTTATAATCCGTCCAGAAACAAGGCTGTGGTGGTGGGGGCTATATGGACTTGAAGAAATTGTTATATTTTCTTCCCCTATGAAACCATTAGTAAGATTTTGAAACAATTTCACATAAATGATTCTTTGGTGCTAGATTATGACCCTTTTTTAATAGCAATTCTAACTTAATATCCAGCACCCAACGGCCAAAGGTTGACACATGCACGCGACGCTCTTGTTCTTTTTATTGGAGTAACTGAAGAAAAAGTGTCGGAATAACAATAAAAAAAACAGGCTAAGGTCTACTTAATCATTCAGGTGAGCGATCAAGGGCCATCTTGTTAATTTTGATGCGCGTTTACAAATATAATCAACGGGTTTCTCTTATAAATCTTAGTCGTTGATGGAAATACCCAGAATAGACGTGCAATCGATGAAAAATATATAGCCATTATAAAGTTTTCAACCAGACACGAGACGAAATCATTTAAGCCATGCTCTGGGACAAAAAGAGGCTTAATACATTTTCACGATGTTCGATAGACCAGTATACTACATTAGCAAAGAAGTGCAACTGATGAAACACACAGCCAAAAAGTTTCCAACCAGATATTAAACGAACTCATTTAGGCCAAAAAAAGGCCAAGTGCATCCCCGTAATGTTCGATACAGACATCACAGAATAATGGATCCATAAAATTCATTTAGTATAAAAACAGACTGAATACCCTGCAACACATAGAAAGGGGCATTCGGACATTTGCGTGAAGTGTCGTATCGGATCAGCCTGCGCAGTCCGCACAGGCTGATCCGAGACGGCACTTTACGACTACATAAGATTTTGTCTTTCAGTAGACATTCGCAAAACAGAAAATTACATAGAAACGGAAAGTGATGTCTCGGATTAGCCTGCGCGGACTGCGCAGGCTGATCCGAAAACGACACTTTCCGCAAATGTCAGAATGCACCTTTTCGCATGTTACAAGCCAAACCATGAGACACACTGGTCCTTTGCAATGTAGAATATTTACACGTAGCAAAAAGTTTCGACTCATGTCAGCCTGCGCGGACTGCGCAGGCTGACATGGGTCGATACCTTTTGCGGTGGCATCAGGCGCCCATTTTCAATGTTCATGGCACATTTTCTTAAATGTGAGGTCTGTGATTTTATAACTTGAACAGAAGAAGGAAAGCTTGCCCATACTTCCTGATTCCAGGGCAGAAAAATAAACGGCTGAATTTCCTTGTGAAATATTTGCCTGACAACCAGGCGCACTAAATATTTCTAATTTAGTTTTCAATTCTGACCAAGATATTGAATTAACAAGAACGTGCTAGTGCTTAATTGGAAAATGTTACTCTGACAAGTTTATGCAACGGAACCTTGATAGCTTTGTTTCTGACATGTGATTTAAAACTGTTACAGTCCGAAAGAGTCACAAAAATGTTTGGATTTTCTTTATATGAATGATACATCAAGGATTGTACGAAATAGCTGTATGTAATCGTATTCGAGATATGCAACAAAAAAGAATCGCATATTTGAACAGTCAGTTGTAAAAACACGATTTTTTTTTTAAATTTCAAAGCTCTTTGCGCCGTCCACATTCAATCTGCATTGGACTCGGCACAATCTGAACATATTTACTTGCATTAAGAAGTCTTAGGGTTAGTATTTAACACTTGTTTTCAACTTTTGTCAACTTCCGGTTGAGTTCTGTCATGTAGTAAACATTTTTGCCTTGCAACCTGTAGAAGTAGTCTAAATTATCGACACTTTATTCTCTTAAACCCATTAAAACACTGAATATCTATTCCGGGTCTTACATCAGCTGACAACCATGGTGACCCATACGTGATCTCATTTATTGAATCATTTTTATTTACCACCATTGCTTTGATAACATAACTATTCTTTATACCATAAGCATTTGGCTGATAAAATCTTTCTTTGAACCACTTCACAGTATATAAACGAACTGTACCCGAACCGGATATTGTGAGTAAATTTCAATGATGTCCACTTTGCATTAGAGACAGCCGAGATAAAAATTGTTGCGTCTTTCATACTGCTGAATGTAAACTATGTGAATCTTTATGTATAGTTTATGCAACACCTGTATTGTTAATACATAAACTGCTAGATAATCATTCTTAGCTTTAAAACATTGAAATTCTCAATACTCACCGCAGGCTACAGCGTCATTTGCAGTAGACCCGATCTTAAATCAGCTTTTATCATGTTAAGGCTGGCTGAAACACGTTTTCTGAGTTTGAACCGGCTCAATTAATTAATTAAAAAAGACATTTGCGGCAATGGGCATTTTAAATTTTGATTTTGAACATAAAAAATAAGAATTAATGCCTCTATGTAAGGTAGGTCAACTGTACGTTTCTTGCTGGTGATTCGTACCCTTACTTGCGAGTTTACGAAATCTATCTGTACGATGTCTTGGGAGTTTTTTCAAATATTCTGTACGGTTCTTGGGATAAAAAATCTGATGCCTGATGGTATAAATCTGTACATGTTCATGTATAAAATGGAGTAATTCAGATGCCTTTACAGCAAACTGTCAGCCACAAGCTTTGGTGATATAATAAATCATAATTTGGAAATCCATAACGGAAAAACCTCAAGATCGAAATTTCAGAATTTGACTCACAAAGAAAAGAAACAATTTCGTATAAAAAAGAAAACTTCAAAAGTATTCAAAAAGATTTGAAGCTATGTAACAGGCCTCTGCTACCTAATGATGATACTAAGACAGTGAGTTTCAAGGCTTGTTTATGTGTCACCATTTAAAAAAAAAACCATAAAGAAAGACACCATTTAGGGATGTTCACAAGTTCCTTGAAGAATCTGAATGTTTTATGCGAAATACTGTTTTATAGTGGTTATTCCTATTCCTTATAGAAATGAGTTATCAGTCAATCACTTAAGAAAATATTGTAAGAATTTGAGAAGAAATTACACTCAACGAACAATTTCTTCCTTTCTCGTAACATTTTCTATTCTTTTTCAAAATTATACTTTTATTAAGCAGATCTGTAAATTTTCACCTAAATTCTCCCAAATTGGATGAGTCCAAGATGTCGTATCAGGAAAAGGTAATTCCTCTTTTTATCTATCAGCGGATGAATCCCTCTTTTTATCTATTAGCAGATGAATACATCTGATTTTTCACATCACACAAAATTAAATAATATATATCACTGAAATTTATATGAAAAAAACAAAACAAATTATCAATAATTAAGAATCATAATATTACAAAAAAAATGGGGGTGGTATTCCCTTAAGAGGCTACGTTGCCCATTAGGCTATTTTTAGATTTCGCGCCAAAAAAAAAAACAAAAAAGCATTGTGGGAATGTTAATTATAAATAAGTGACTGGCATGTGACTAATGACGCTTAAATTCCATAAGAAACATGTATTTATTTTCCATAATGTCTTCTTCGGACGCTATGTTTGAAGCTTCTTCTGTGTATTCCCAGTATGTAAATAAGCAAATTGTAAAAATAGACAGTGTGTCCCGTCGGTGTCGACCTGGGCTGTGGTAAATCTCTTATTTCTCTTGTTGTCGGATGGTTTTCGACTACTGGGGTTTAATGAAGGAAAATTATACGGCTTTGGGAGTATAAAGATTTTTTTTGTATTTTTGTAAAATTTTTGTCCCAAAATCTGAAGGGCCACCTGTAACACATGAAAAGGAAGCAGAATAAAACCGAGTCTTTTTGTACTATTATGTTTGGCTGCTTTTCTCTCAAAAACCCGATCTTCAGTGACTGTTTACAGCCACAAGAATAGATGTTCAATGACCTGTCGCAGCTGTTACATATCTCCGCGTGTTTCATATTTGATAGTCTATTATTCTGGTCAGCCTTGATCACCGATTTCAACACTAACTTATGGAAATAAAATACAGCTCCACCCATACCCTGCTGTAATAAAAGTTGTGCAGTACACTCTGCATGAACTAAAGACGCAAATAAAATGTGACGCATAGTCCTTGTGACACGTAATCCTTCAACAAAACATACAACGAATGGTGTTCAGAAATGGCATTGATAATGACAAGAGAACAAAATCATTGTTTTACTTTTATAATATAAAATAGCGTATTTCATATGTGGTGGTACGAGGATAAGGTTGTACACACGGTGGGTAGACGAGGGGTCGAATGGCTAGGTGAGAGATTATTCAGTGTCGACCAATTTCAGTGCTGACAGCACTTTGATTTTTTTATACGATGGAAGGGTCGTATTATGTTATGGCCACGGTCGGTCACCGTTAGCATTTTTTGTATGCACCCACAGTTTCCATCGGAATGATATGAAACTTAGTACAATGAATCTCTATGATGTGTGGTTTTGCATGTGACTTTTCAAATTTGGATCTCTGTAGGGTTCTAGATTTTAACCCATTTCACTGACAAGCCCCTTTGGGCGTATATGCACTGCTGTGCGAAGCTCATGTTATTTTTTTGCCAATGAGACAAAGTCGTGTCATTTTGAACGTATACTTAGAAATGATTCACATATAATCACAGCTAATAGTTTTTACTTGTGATATGTATATTAGATTTTATACAGCATACAAAGTGTTGTGGCAAAGGGTGAAATTGCTTGTAACGAGGAGTTCCACCTTTTTGCCACAAAAATTTCAAAGATTCTTCAGTACAACTGCATTGCAATGACAATGTAAGGAATAAATTGCGAAACAAAGTTTGTATTGAGCACTCTAATAACGTGCGTAATGGATGCTTCGCTCCTGTGTAGGTATAAAGCAATGGAAATCCCCGTATGGTACTCGCAAGAATTCGTTCAGCCTACTCGCAAGTAATGTACAGATCATTTACTTGATATATGCAAGAAGGGTACAGTATCAAATCGTTCGCCATGCAGAATTTCCATACATTTTTAGGTAATTTTAACAAATTTTGTCGGCATATATTGGCTGTTTTGTGAAGAGCATACATTTAGAAACAGAACTTTACAAATGGGTATCGGATAAATAGACGGAATTATACATAAATTGCCTTGTGAAATCAGCATGTATAGTAATGAGCAAAAGAAGTGAAGACGAGTATTGCACTTTATCAGTAATTACACGGCCAAAGATGGTAAATACATTATTTCATTCAATGATGCAAATGTTTACAAGTTGCGTGAAAGTCACAACAACCTATCGATCTCAATTATTCAAAGGCACCCACCTGTTTTCACCAATCGATTTATGGAATTTACTCGCAAGATCCGGTTTGGGTACAGTTCGTTTATATACTGTGCACTTTACTGGTTCCGTAATCGTGCTTTATAGAACGTTTGATGAATGCAATAAAATGTTTCAAATCGCTTTTTAGAAAGAATTTTTCTGGTCCAATTCTTTAGGCAAAACCTGAATTTTAATGATAAACCCCATTTTTGGCTAGGGGCCAACGCCACCTTGCCTTATTTTTGGGTAGGGGCCAACGGCGCCTAGCCTCAGTAACAACGTTTAAGGCTTTTGCACAAAAGCTGTCACAGTGTCCAAGACTCATTTAACCCATTACCACACAATCCCTACATTTGACGCCCCTAAGAAAGAAGCCTTTTGAAAACACTGTAGGAAAAGGAGAAAATGCTGGTAACCAGCATTTTCTCCTTTTCCCACAGTGTTTTCTACCCTTCCCAGAACAAATTTCAATTTTTCAGTCACCTTTATAATGTCGTCTGCAAATGCTTTCAATTTGGACCAGTCTAAAATTTTGTCGTTTGGTAAAGAGTTAATGAAATTCTATGTCAATCACCATCTCATGTCAGATGCTATAATTATATCTTTTTGTAATAAAATCCCGCAAAAATCCTAGCCTCTTTTTTAAGTTCTTAACATTGTCCTTAGGCAGTACAGCAGATATCCGTCATTGCATAATAGAACGTCTCGCGCCCCCTCATTTAGACTGCCTTTTTTCTTTTAACACAGCAAGAATATCAGTATTTTTTTTTTATGAATTATGATTGCAACACTTCATGTTCTTTTCCCGATAACATTTTCTATTTAACAAACATGTTTTCTCCTCTACAAAAGAATTTTGTGTAGCCTCTTTCAGTTTTCTGTATATTGCTAAAAATAGCATAAACATTGATTAATTAAAATGTAATTTTCAGTTAATTCTCCTTCGGATCGGTAGGATGCATGTTACACTAATTTCACTGACATGAGTATAAAAACCAAACATCTAACGCGATAAATATGAAAGGAGCCGTAGATTTTGATAATATCCAAAGTACAGTAATTATCAGATACACATGTATAGGCCACTTTATTTTATAACTCGTAAGCAGACGATTAGATTTTAATCATGTCAAATTCAAAAGCTGTAGTGGAAAATAAAAATGTTCGTGACTCAAGTAATAGGATGTTTCTACTATCGTTAAATGTCAGAGTTGTTTGGTAAACTGTTAAAAATGAAATAAAGTTTTTATGCCATTAAAACTTTTCCGGCTTGATACTGTATATAAAACTTTCAAGCAGATAGTAAAAACCTGATTCTGGCTATTTCAAAGATATTTTTTGTGGGGAAAATAATTTTTAAGTCCTTATCGGACAGTGTAGATCAAAGATCAGACTGCACGTTCTGTGCAATCTTATCTCGATCTACGCTGTTCGCAAATCAGCAGCGTAAAAGTTAATAGAACTGTTGAAAGTGATATTCTTCAGTGTTGTGAAACATGGGATTGTTTGAGAATACACGATTGAAATTAGTTATGGTGAAATGATAAAATAAATGGATATCGATGGGAGTATCAGACTATATGTATATAGAAACAAAGATTTATCTTGATTTTTTCTTTTCGGTAAAGATATAATTAGTTTCGGAACAGACAGTCAAACAGACAGGCAGACAGATAGGTAGGCAGACATGCAGGCAGGCAGAAGTAAGCAGGCAGGCAGGCAAGTAGGCAGACAGACAGACAGGTAAGCAGGCAAACAGACAGACAAAACTAGTATCTGAGGGAAAGAGAACCGACCCAAATAATTTACAACAGGAAAAAATGGCCAGAGAGTATAAACTAACATTATTCACCCGTTCTGACAGATTCTAAAACATAGACGGAAAGTTTCCGGCGATAAACTCGTCTAATCCCCGATATTTTTCCACATATTGTTGACAGAAAACATTGTCTGCCAGACGGAAGTTGTTTAAACCAAATAAAACATTCATGAGCTTGGTAGGCATAAAGAAAAAGTAAATGTCCATAAAGGTTTATCTCCGAGAAATCTGTTTAACCAAACTATTCGTAATCATTTCTCCGATGCTAGACCAAACTGTGGAAGCAGACATTCCTAGAGGTTGCTACATTGAAAGCGTTATTTGCGGACAATTTAACCACCTTGCATCTGCATCAAAGGTGATATAAGCTTGGATGGTTCGAAGAGAAGATACAAGCAATTTTCGGAATCTTACAGGCACCCCGTAATCGTATTTTTTCCTTTACACGATCACAAATAAAGCAGGTGCCTGAAGAAATTTGCATGTCTGACAGGTACCAGGTGAAAACCTTCCTATTGCCATCCATTGTCCGCAGGATGAATGTGTAGCTCGGATGGTCTGCACGACAAACAACCACAATGACAATTGTATGGCCACAATAAGTGTTACTAGTTGCCTAGAAGCACGTGGTAATGGCTGGCTTCAACATAAGGTCCAGTGAAGCCTGGCTTATCTCATCTCTTAGTAATACAGTGTGAAGCACCTGTTCCATTCGAACCATAAATGAATAGTGTTACGGGTGACATGGGTTCGAATTCCTCCAGATGTGGTTTGTACTTCAGCCATGCATTTCTTCATTTGTTTCTTTGTTACGGACTTTGTTTGTAAGATGGCGGCTCGTCCGGGATTGGACATTGAGCGATAAAACCCATTTGTTGTCCAAAAACAGACTTTCTGCCTAATAAGGCTTTGAGTCATCCATAAATGATGATTTTATGAGGGGTGTGTTACGGATGACCACTCCTTCATGCATAGCTTCGTCCTGATTTAAATATAATACCTGACCACTGCGGTGGGGAGATATCTCTTTGGCTCAGTGGTTATGGTACTGATCTTTTAAACCTAAAAAAAACAGGATATTTGCCAGTCATGGGTTCGAATCCGGCCAAACGTGATTTGTACTTCAGCTATGCATTTCATCATTTGTTTCTTTGTTAAGGACTTTGTTCGTAAGAACAGTATCCTCTTGATTAATGGTTATGCCCACAAAGATGTTTCCCTGTATCCATAGTGTTGCCCTACATGCTGAAAATTGGCCAATAGCAAAAAGTGTCGACCCAGGTCAGCATGCGCGGATTGCGCATGCTGACCTGGGTAGACACGTTTTTGCAGATAGATAAAACTCCATTTTCGCAGAACATGGCTAAATCATATCTTAGATCAGTTAGACAAGGAATGGAGATAACAACGTTATCTGACACCATCATACCGAACGCTGACAACTTCAAGCCGTTGGCTGAGTTTTTTTTCATGGTATATGAACATATGCATGTACTACTGAGGAGTTTTGTTTTCTTTTTCGGTGAAAGATCGAAATTTATTTCATTTCGTGGACATCATCAATGATATTCTCAATCGTGGCTGCGCCATTTATGAAAGTATTACCGATGATGTTCACTGAATGACATAAATTTCCATCTTTCACCGGTAAAAAAATGTTTATACCATGCTTCTAACATTTTTTGTAGGAAAGGGGTGGGAGATCTACATCAAAAACAGAACAGTTGCTTTCTGTAATTTTCCGTCTGGTACCCCCCTCAGAGTAACAACGCAATTAAATATTACATAGAGCGTGAGAAACGTGGGGTAAATTATGTAATATTTCCATTTGGTTGAATGGCAAGCGCTGTATAGCCGGGTTACTAGTGCGCGGGAACTACTGCTTCCGCCTTTAATTGTAAAGTTAGAAAAAAAAAGTTGGTATTTTTCACTGGCCGTAACTATGAAACATCAAAAAATATTTCACCGTTATCTCTCGATAAACTACTTGATAAACTACTGAAATGCATGAAATAAAAAAGCACTCTTTATCAAACGGCAAAGTTTGGACTATTCAAAATTGAAAGTAGTTGCATATATTAAAACATATGTTGCTCAAATGATACGATCTTTCCTTTAACTCATTACCAAACAATAGTATTTCTGGCTTGTCAGAATCGAAAGCATTAGCAGACTACAAAATAAAAGTGATTGAAAATTTGTAATTTGTTTTGAGACGAGTAGAAAACATTGTTGGAAAAGGAGAAAATGTTTTTTTAAAGGCTTCTTTCTCAGGGTCGTCAAAAGTAGGGATTGTGCTGTATAGGGTTAATTCTTCACCAAACAACAATAAGTTAGTCTGGTTCAAATTGAAAACATTTGCAAACAAACAATTTAGATGTGACTCAAATGATGGAATAGTCTTTGATAGGGTAGAAAAGAGTGTAGTAAAAGGAGAAAATGCTAGTTACCTATGTGTTCAAAACACCCCCCTCAGAGTCATTAAGGTAGAAACCCCCTCCCCCCTTGTAAGTTCTACCGCAACATGGAATAAAATTTGTTGTTAGTTGATAAATAAGGATTTATATTGATATAATAGTTTTGCACAATTCTGATTGACCAGAACTTCCTTTGATGTCCATTTTCATATTATCTATTAATAATTTTGTTTGTTTCCTGAAAAGGAAGGTAATCATCATCTCCCTTTGCAATAAGAATATAGTGGTTTTAAATTTATATCGGATAATTCTTAGAAGTATAAAAAGAATGAAAAAAAAAAAACCGAAAAAGAAAAAAAAGAATGAAAAAAGAAAAAAAAAAATGAAAAAAGAAAGAAGAAAAAATAATAGGGCTCGGTTAAAGAAATATAGTAATATCTGCTTTTAATGATAGCATAGTTTTTAGGATAGTAATTATCACAGTGGATATAGCTGTTTTCCGTTACGAGTCTCCTACCTTAAAACTAAAGATTGTGTGGTAAAGGGTTATAGGGTAGAAATCTCTGTGGGAAACGCAGAAAATACAGTTTACCTGCATTTTGTCTTTGTCTACTATTTTTTCCAAATAATTTCCTTCTAAATCGTTAAAACACAAGATTGCATGGAAAACAGTCTGCTTTAGACAGCAGAAGGGCAATTCACTGACCTTTTGCAGACAATATAGAACCAAGATCAGACTGCACAGAACGTGCAGTCTGATCTTGGATCTACATAGTCCGATAAGGAGATATCTTTTTCTCGAAAACCTTTGAAATAGCAAAATTTAGATTTATACTTACGGTTTGAAAGTTTTATTTATTTAACTTATTTAGCAGGTTAAAAGTTAACAGAAAAATGACCTATCACAGTTCTTTGCCTTTGGAAAATCTTTACATTAGGTCTCACGCTGTTCTCCACTTTCATTTGAGTTTTTTGTGGTATTTGTCGAAGACAATACCACTATGAGTTCAAGATTGAATTTTGATAACCATGTATCTTATTTTGTGCAAGGCCGAAGGAAATAAACCCAGTTAAACTAATTCTTTCTCAGGCAAATGAGTTTTTCGGTGGCACACAGATATGTAATTTGAAATGGCATTTTAAAACACATTGAACGAGGCCATCGATCGTTGAGATACTTATTTTTGATTGAAAATAGTTTCTCTCTCTCATAGCCTTTTATTGGTGCAATGATACAAATTTGCCTACTGACCCTGCGCTTTTTCGTTCCAAAACCAATTCGTTCCATGACTTGTTCGACCTATGATTGCATGCTACTCTATTTGATTGCTCATGAATATTTATAGATCGAAGTAATTGATTGTAATGTTGGAAATTAAATGCAAATATTTCAAAATTAAAGTTTTAAGGTACATGACGGTACATCCCTTAACCGAAAAGGTATTAATTTGCTTTTAATCCAATATTTGAACAATATGTCTCTTTTTCTTTCAAACTATTGATTCCACGCAATGGGTTTCCTTGACAACACCACTTCAGCGTTCTCATCGCTTTGATTTTTTAAAGCAGCCATCTTTTTTACGAGTATGACATTTTCGACTTGTCAAAATTGAATATCAAATGTGATTCAGACAATCGTATGATTTTTCTTTACAATTTCTCGAAGTATAGAAAACATTGTTGAAAACGGGCCTCGTCCGGAATCTATGCAACGAAACGACAAACAGAATGATAAATGGAATTGGTTAATTTTTTCCTTTGTTACGGGAGACCACTCTTTCATGCATGGTTTCGCCCCTTTTTAACTCTTTACCAAACAACAAATTTATAAACTGGTCCATCTTGAAAGCATTTGCAGACGACAAAATCGACAAATTAAATGTGGCTGAAATATCAAAAATTTGATATGGGAAGATTAGAAAACATTGTGGGAAAAGGAGAAAATTCTGGTTACCAGCATTTTCTCCTTTTCCCACTATGTTTTCAAAAGGCGTCTACCTCAGGGTCGTCAAAAGCCGTGATTGTTTGGTAAAGGGTAAAATACAATACCTAACAAATGAGTCAGGCATCTTTGCAAGCCAAGGCTGACGATTCACTACGCTACTCTACCCTTGGCGGATCGAGCTTGATTTTTACAATCCCCCGATACGCTTTTTCATTGGATGCAGCCTGCTCTAACTGCAACGAATGAAATCGCTCGTAGCATTTCATCTTTGATAAAAATAGAACAAGGTCGCTACCTTTCGAATAGGAGGTAAACACGGAAACCCACGTGGATTTTTGCTTATTGCTTCATGTGTATTCGTGAGCGGTTTGTAAAACGATTTTTCATTTGCTTTTATAAATATGATGTAAAGGGGGGGGGGGGTAGTAATCAGTATCAAATAGAGGGCGCATCGCAGGAATCTTGGAATCGGGCTCAATCAGCCAAGGTAAGATTCACGTAGTGATCGTTACCTTGGCTCGCGAAGATGGAGTCAGGGAGATATCTCTTTAGCACAGTGGCACTGGTATTGATTTTTTAAACCTCGAAAAACGAGGAAATTCGGCCGCATGGTTTCGAATCCCGCCAGACGCGATTTGTATTTCAGCTATACATTTGTTGCGAACATGAATTCATGTTCGAAAGACCTTACTGATGATGACACAAGAAGCTGTTGTGGACGGTGTAGATCAGAGATCAGACTGCACTGAAACTGCACAGTCTGATCTTTGATCTACGAAGCCCACTTTTTTTCTATTTCAGATCATATTCAAACGGTTTCTTTATCCTGCAATGGAAGTTCACCTGTTGCCATTAAAATAGTTCAGGTTATTTTTTTGGGTACGAAAAAGTAAATGCCTACGCAAGAAGTTTGTATCAATTAATGATAGGGTCATGCCGTGCCTAGCACTTATCTACAGACTTCTACTCTTGCACTACCTGTTGGGACATCTACAACTTTTGTACAAGATACTATTTCCAGATCAAGCTGCAGCAAATGTGCAGTCTGATCTGTGATCTACCGCATCTGCTACATGATCCCCGTATACTACCTGAAAATTATGTTTAACCCTTTCCCAAACATCTAATTTTGGACCCTTCCAAACTCAAAGAGTTTGAACACGACAATTTCAGATTTGATAAAAATGACAGAAAGTTCTCCAAATGGGTAGAAAACACTGTGGGAAAAGGAGAAATTGCTCATTACGAGCAATTTCTCCTTTTCCCACCGTGTTTTCAAAAGACTTGTACTGCAGACACGTAAAAACAAGGGCTTGTTTGGGAAAGAGTTAATCAAGAGGAATTATGCTTTAGACATCAAAGAAAGGTCAAATTTATTCAACTGGTAGTTAAGTGTTTGTCGAAAATAAAATAATAAACACTCTAAAATATTCTGGTAAAACAAACGATCCATGCTCTGTGAAAAGGGGTGTTAATGAAACTGCAAAAGGTATAGACTCATTGAGCATGCGCAGTCCACGAATACTGACCCTAGCCAGCTGATCTTAGTATTTTTGCTTCAGGTGGATTTTTCTGCATGTTCAGGGACTTCTCTACCTGATGGTTCAGTCAGTTTATAAACAAAAAAGGTTTTTGTAGATCGACGATTATGTAATGATTTTTTTTTTTGGCACAATGCGTCAATTTTTTTATTTGAATGGTGTTTTACGCCGCTTTCAACAGTATTTCAGTCATATCACGGCGACAGTTCACATATTCATGTTTCCTGGGTTTCACCAGTACCAGGATAGGCTCTGAAGTGTCTTGCCCAAGGACACTCCAGTGAAAAAAAAAAAAAAAACCCAGTGGGGCTAGCCAGGCTCGAACCTGGGACCTCAAAGTTACGAGTCCTACACTTTACCACCGAGCCACACAGGACCCGCACAATGCGTCAAGGAAATGCATGAACACCCTTTTTTCCAGAGCCTCGTTTTTATATATTTGCTCAGTACTCTGACATGTAAATGTGAAATGCCGTAAATGAAAGGGATATTGTTATTCAAAAGAAAAGAGCAAAAAAAAACCATCCAAAATTTAGAATGTATATTTCGCTTGATATCAGATAATATTGTTCTAAACTTAGAATGCATGTCATGTGAAGCGTAATCTTGATCTGCACTTTTTTTTAAACCCTTTCTGCGCATTGGTATACCCTATAAAGAGAAACATTTTGCGGACTACATAGATCCAAGATCAGACTGCACAGAACGTGCAGTCTGACCTTAGATCTATGTCGTCCGTTGGTTTAGTACAGCCTGTTTGAAGATACCTTGTTCAGCTTCAGTGGGTTATATTTCAGCAGTCGAGAGCGGTCAAGGTCATATCGTCGGTTCGCTTCAAAAACCTTGTAACTACAGCTTGTTTCAAGCTGTAGTTACGAGATTTTTAAAATTAACCTAGAATATGTTGGCGCTGACATAATTAGAAGCTTAGAGTCGTGGGTGTTAACCCTTATCTTGCAAAAGAACTAACATGAAACTGTCAAGCCAATAGTAAAAAACTCAAATGTTGCTATTTCAAAGGCATTTTGGCGGGACAGACATCGCATGATCGGACAGTGTAGATCCAAGATCAGCCTGCAAGTTCTGTGCAGTCTGATCTTGATCTACACTGTCCGCCACAGGTCAATGAGTCGCGCTTATCAGCCTAAGGGTAAACTTAATAAAAGTCAGGCGCTTATCTACATAAAACGAGCGATTATGATTAGTTTAAACATATTTATTTTACATCGATTGAGAAACAAGCTCTTACAACTTATACTAATCTCTCTTGATTCTGCTTCCTGGGAACTACACCAGTACTCGCGCCGAATGTGTGGGCCAATGAAAAATCCCCGGTAATTGACAATCACTCCCGGGTATCGAACTCAGGACCTTTAGATTATGAGGCCACGTACACCACTGCGATTATGATTGGGTAAGACAGTAGAATTTGAGGATTTGAACAATAATCAGAATGAATATAGAAAGTAGACTTGTAAAAGTAGCTTTATATTCTTCGAATTAAAGAGTCCACCGAACACTTGCACGGTCTGAAGACACAGAGATTCTAAAATTAAAAAAAAATTGTAGAAAAGGAGAGGAAAAAAAAACTTGTGAATTTGCTGAAGACATAGCTAGCATAGCATAAGGTAAAACGAAAAAAATCTACCAAGGTAATGATTTCCGCAAGATTATCAGATATGAAGCAAAATGCGAAATCGGGTGCCAAAACATTTCCAATGTTCTAAGATACCAGAATTTTATTATCGAGATGTTCGCTAATGATAACTTACAGAGAGGAAAATAAAGATGCACCGGAATATAAAGCGATATGTCTTTCAACATTCTAGCAAATAGATCATACAAAAAAGTAATGGTGTCGGCCGTTTCGTTGTTATTTCTGTAAACGGAATCGCTTTCTGGATTCGTCAGCTAAAAACCAGTTTCAAAACAATAACTGCACCATATTTAGCTTGTTTTTTCCCCGAATAGAACCTCGAGGTATTGTCAAAGCTCAGGAGCCCATGAAGACGTCCTTGTAGATAGTGTAGCATACGTAAAAAAAACCAACCATTGTTTTTAACCCTTTCCCAAACAACAAATTTTGGACTCTTCCAAACCAAAAGAGTTTGCAGACAACAATTTTAGATTTGGAGAAAATGGCAGAAAGTTCTCAAAAAGGGTAGCAAACAATGTGGGAAAAGGAGGAATTGCTCGTTACGAGCAATTTCTCCTTTTCCCACGGTGTTTTAAAAAGACTATTACTGAAGACACGTAAAAACCAGCGCTTGTTTGGGAAAGGGTTAAGCCAATATTTAGATAAAAAAAAATATGGCGTCGGTCATTTTGGAGTTATCTCTGTTACGGGAGGCACTTTCTTGATTCAATAGCAAAAGCCAATTTCATCAAATTCAAACTAATTAATATAACATTTTTACCTCGTTGTTTTTTCTTTGGATAAAACACTAAGGTATTGACATAGTCCAGAAGCTGATGAAGAAGCACATGTAGCTAGTGTTGCATGAGGAATAAAATACCATGGTTTTTAAGCCAATATTTATAAAAAAAAAACCGATTCATTTCGATCTTTCAACGAAGAAAATCAAATATTATTTTTCTAAGTTTTAAACCTTTCTGGAGGGATCTTAATCAAAATCCACTACAGTTCTTTTCGGTTATTTCCCGTAGCGTACCCCTTTTGCATAGCAACGCATTACAATATTAAATCACGCGAGAAATGTGTAAGGTAAATTACATCATATTTCCATGTGGTTGTGAGGCATGCGGATTTTAGCTAGGTAACTATTGTGCGGGAAGAACTATTTCCGCCTTCAAGTCAAGATTTAGAATATAAAAATAGGTATTTTCACTGGTCGTACCCATCAAATATTGAAAAACATTTCACCGATATTTCACGATAACCTACAGAAAAGTATGAAATAAATGAATTTCATTATCGTCTTGAAAATTTCATTTGACCTATTCAACTGGTTAAAAGGTATGCCCATCAAGATACTTTTTGTAAGAATCCATTAAGCAGGTGTTGGTGTAACAAGTGCAAAGATAATCTATCTTTCAACATGTTTTCATCTACACAGTCCTGAATATTAACGACCCTTCGGAAAAATGCTTTTAAAAACAATGTGGAAAAAAAAGAGAAAATGCTGGCTACCAGCATTTTCTCCTTTTCTTCACGATGTTTTTCCCCTTTCGAAAAAATAAAAAATGCATCACTAGAGCTGACTTTAATTTGTTGTCTGCAAATGCGCTAAATTTTGACGGGAACTAAAATTATGTCGTCTGGTAAAAGAGTTGAATATCCCTTACGTTATATTACTTTTTCAAGGAGAACGAGATAGGATCATTACGCGGATAAATGACTGTGTCACACCCAGAATTCCTGTCAAGTTCAGGTCCTATCTTATATTATCTAGGTTACTGGGCTGGCAACGTAGAGTACTAAAGCTACACGTGTGCTTAGAGATAACGATGACAAAGTTATAATGATGCTGAGAGTTGAGGTTGGTCGACAACTTCACTAATCTTCAACAAATGTTCTGAATATTTGCACATTTGAGAAGTGGAGAGACCACTTTTTCTTTGTTAGTTCGTTCCAAAATATATACAATTGACCCGTCACGCAAAAAAGGACATTCTGGGAATTCCATACATCAATTAGATGAAAACAAATCAAAGATAGTGGAGGTCAATTTAAGTTGATAGTTAAAAATGATTCTATAATATGGAAGATTGACAACTTTTTTTACAGAAAATATCATAATTATAAGCGAAAAGTGTCGACCCTGGTCAGACTGCGCATCTGCGCAGTCTGACCAGGGTACACACTCGTCGCAGTTCCCAAATGGTCCCTATTTGTCCAACAAGTCACATTTGTAATAATATCCAAAAAGGTCTTGAGGATTTGGATATTGTCTGATTTTTCATTCTACATAAATACCTCGAAAATTGCCATTGGGGCGTCATATCGATCCCAATGCGGGGAGTTAGTAAAGAATCCCATAAGCTACACTAATTCTTGAGATGAAAAAGTAATAAATCACTCAATGCAAATCTATCTTCAGATCATTTTTTTTTCAAATTCGAATGAGGAAAGGAGTATTCCCCATTTTTGAACCAGTAGAAACTTAAGTATATTTATGACAATTTCGTCATTTGACCTTGAATTCTGAATCTCGACCTTCGACCTACCTCAACAAATGTTTTAAATTGCACTTTTGCTCATGAAGAAGGACAATTGTGCCAAATAATTGTGAAATCTATCCATAAATATAGAAGTTCTGTTCAGGGCAAGCTCCATTTATTACAATTTTATCATTTGACTTTGACATGTGACCTTGACCTTCAACCTACCTAAAAAAAATGTTTCAAATGGTACTTCTCTTCACAAAGGAGAAAAAAAGTAGTCAAAATAGTTTCAAATCCATCAAAACATGTGAACGTTTTTGTCCAGACGAATTCCGACGGACGAACGCACTGACTCAGGCACCCAGGCACGCACCTGCGTCCACTGTCTTTTCTCTTGCTATAGATCTACTAATTCCATATGTACCTACATGCATCACGTTTAATCGAAAATTGTTTTCTTTTTTACAACATTCCACAAATCTGCTTTTCAGGACTTTGAGTCCTTTGATTAGTTTTTTTTTTTTAATATCATGATTACTCTATCCTTGTGTCTATTTGTCTGTCTCTGTCTGCTTCTCTCTCTCTGTTTAAATGTTCTCTCTAGAAAGAAAAAATGTGGAAATAGAAAATCGAAAGAACAGCGACAACAAAAATAGGAAAACTTCATCTCTGAGACGGTTAATAATTAACAGTTTATGGTCGACAAAGTATGTCACGCAAATATAAGAACAGATAAGATGTTATGATCGCGTGTTAGCCTGCTTCCGGCCATGGACAAACAGACACGAACATAAAGTATTCTCGTGGATGACAGATCAACATCTTACCTCGGTTAATGGACAAATTGACATCCACATGCGATATACATAACTGACCAAATAAAAAGTTTTATCCTTAACCTATTAATAAATTAACATGAAATTTTAAAGCTGATAGTAAAAACCAAAATGTACTTAAAACGCATATCTGAGACTGAGTTAAGTGAAAATAAGTAAAAACTATTAGACTCCAGCCAAGAATACAATAAGATCCTCGATAAAGTGGATTTCTTTTTCTCATGATCACAAGTATTATTTCAAATAGGACTAGACTCCTCAACTACAGGATATAAAAAAAAAAATAAATAATAAAAAAATAGCTTTCAAATTTGGCAGATTTGCAGAAGACAATTCAAACAGTTTGACTTTCAATAAGGGATTTTCATTTAAATTGAGGAGGAAAAAAATATGAAACAGAAGAAATGGTTAAAAATATGAAAAAGGAAGAAATGGTTATCACCACTTTCTCCTTGTCCCATAATGTTTCCAAATGCCCTTTTCCTTTGGTGCTCAAGGTTCAGTACTGCCAGTTTGGTAAAAGCTTAACACTTTACCGAACAATCCCTGGTTTATATGACCCAGAGAAAGAGGCCTTCTTAAAAGAATGTAAGAAAAGGAGAAAATGCTGGTTAGCAGCACTTTTCCAGAATGTTTTTCTACCCTTCTAAAGTCAAGTTTCAACTTTTGAGTCGTATTTATTTTGTCGACTGCATATGCTTTCAATTTGGACAAGTCTAAACCTTTGTCGTTGGGTGAAAAGGCTAATTAGAGGAAAAGACTTAGGTCCATATTTATCAATCATTTTTTTTTATCTTTTTGTTATGCTGAAAATGTATCTAAATTTGTAAGTAACACAACTTCTGATTGTCATAACAAATAGCAATGAAATCGATTTAACTATGTTTCCATATGACATTTACCTTTATTATACTTTAAAGAAATTTCCCGTGATCTGATTGAATAATAGGCCTATGTTCCGAACAAATATATCATGTACACTGCAAAAACCAACGTAAAAGCAGTTTTCTTTTCGGGACCCCCGTGTACATGACTACAATATCAACACAACATCCAAAATGGCGGCGACGATCACGATTAAAGTCAAGATTATCCGCCAAGCTGCACGTTTACCAAGGTATCAGTGACATTCGTTCTTAGTGACGTCAGTTTTGACTGAATTAAGGCCCTTAGAAGGGAACTTCTACTTCCTCAGCGTACTAATTTTTTTTATAACAACAACAACAAAATAATAAAGGTTAAATTCCCTGAACAACGTCGGAATGGTAAAATAAATACTCTGTACTGTCTTCTATCAGGTGGCAGAGGACTTGGAAACTTGTTCATGGCTGTGGTGAATCATGTCGTCCTGAGCATCTTCGGTTCGCGAAGACATGATTCACCACAACCTAGAACAAGTTCCAAGACTCTTGCCACCTGATAGTACAACTAATAATGTACATGGTGTACCATAATTTCTGACACCACTCGTAAATGTAAAACCTGTTGATAAAGAACACCATTGGCATACGCAAAATACCAAATTAAAGCTTAATAATCGATAAAGATTTTCATGACGTGTTATTCATTAGATTCCAGTGTTTATACACGTTGTTACGTCACAAATTGTATGTTTTCTAGATGACATCGGATGATCCATTCCTTGAGATCAACATGTCCAAGCACTCCTTGGAGTTTCTGATTATAGATTCACATGTATATTGGATATGCCAATGGTATTGTTTGTAAATAAATTGCTTCATTTATAAGTAGTGTTAGATACTATAGTACATCCTAAATGGACCATTACCCATGTCTGTAAACAATTTAGCGACCGGGGTACATATTCACCAACCATTCTTAAGAACATTCCTAGTCTTATTCTTCAGAATTTTGCCAATGTGAAAGTAACAAAATATCTGATTGGCTACACCATTTGGTTTAGCCAATCAGATGTTCTGTTACTTTCATAGTCCGAAAATCTTGAAGAATAAGACAAAGAACATTCTGAAGAATTGTTGGTGAATACGGACCCGGATTATTGTCATATTTAGTTGAGTAAAGCAAACAATGGTCCAAAATTCGGTTTCTTGTGCGTTAATATAGGAACTAAATTTCACTTTATAAATTGCACACGCAACACAAGATGTTCATGTGGTAATTCAATTATAGTGGGATTTTGAGTGTGTGGGATTTTACCATGTATTATACTTTTGTTTGAACTCGAATCGAGATTTAGAGGAGTATAAGTCACGTTCTGTCAGAAGGTGGTTAATTACATTTTCTCAAACTAATGATCAAGCCTTCGCGGTTTGCGCAGGCTGACAAGATTCGATACTCTTTGCTGCAAGTAAAGTTACTGTACTTTAAAGGGTCATTCTACCTCCTGATTAGGTTATTTTTTCAGTCAAAATCAATCCAAATTATGGGAAGGATTGCTTGGTATGATGCATTATAGAGCCGCATTAATCACTTTTCTAAGAGTGCCGTTCATATGTTTATCCGTGGGTAAAATAGCTTTGAATGTCGTAACGCATATACGGCACAGTAAATATCGAACTTACAGTAATTATAAGATATATACATGTATACAGGATTTTTTCTTCGGTTAAAGTTCGAAATTTATTTTATAGAGTGAACAACATCATCGGGAATATTTGCACGAGTAGCGCATCCACTCGTGAAAATATCCCCGATGGAGTTCTAGAGATGAAACAAACTTACATCTTTCAGAGAAAAAAAAAAAATCCTATTTATTTCATGCTTTTAACATTTTCTGGGGAACTTTATCAAAATCCAGTACAGTTCTTTTCAGTGATTCCCCGCGGCGTACCTCCTCCGCATAGCAACGCATTACAATATTACGTCAATGTGAAGTAAATGACGTCATATTTCCATCTGTTTGTGAGTCATACTAATTTTACCTATGTAACTACAATATAAAAATCGGTATTTTCACTGGTCGTAACCATGAAATATCGAAAAATATTTTACCTATAATCTATATGAAAGCATGAAATAAAGTCATGCATTTTATGAATGTCAGATACATTGTTCATAATTCAATTTAAACTGTACCTAATTGTAACTGTTTTCCAGTGGAAGTAAATCTGTTTGAAAATTTAAAAAAAAAAAATCTCAACCCCATTTTAACAGATAATAATAATGATGATAACACTTGTTTTAAAAACAGTAATAATTATGACGATAATGATAAATACAGTGGTGGTAACATCAAAATACTCTTTAAAATACTTACTCAACAAAATATCAAAGTTCGTTTCCACTACGTAGACATAGTCATAAATAAAGAAAACGTGCCACCACTAAAATCATTAAAGTATTTTTGTATGCAAAAAGCAAGCAACATAACCAACTCCCAGTTTGTACTCTAAAGGAAAAAGATATTCCGGTAAAAAAAAGAATCAGATCAAATCACTCCAACAACTGAAGCCCGAATAAACGATATATTGCAATATAGGTATTGCTAACAGATCTCATTCACTCTTGCTGGAACCGTTCGACGTTCTCTAAACTGCGACTGATATTTATAGAATCTGGCATCGCTAGGACGGGTTTACGGCACTTATCATCTTGAGTGTCGTGGTGCCACACTGCAAAACCCTGTGATTCTTTAACTCATTACCAAACGATAATAGTTCAGGCTTGTCCAAATTGACAGCATTTGCAGACGACAAAATAAAAATGACTGAAAAATTGGAATTTGTTTTATTAAAGGTAGAAAACATTGTTGGAAAAGGAGAAAATGCTGGTTACCAGCATTCTCTCCTTTTCCCACAATGTTTTCTGAAGACTTTTTTCTCGGGGTCGTCAAAAGTAGGGATCGTGTGGTAATGGGTTAACCCTTTTGGAGCCATTGGCGAAAACTGGGGCTTTTGCGCACGGCTCAGACTTCACAGAAGGTGCTCCTTGGTCTTTATTCTGACCCGTTCGCGTGATTAGTGAAGTCTTTCAGATAGATATATTTTTTTTTTAGTTGGTTGGTTGTACTGGGGTTTAATGCCACTTTAACAGCTAAGGTCAAATCATGGCAGTAGGTGACGCACGTAATGTTTCCTGTCTTTCTCACACCAGTACTAACACAACTTTCTTTCCAAAGCCATCGACTACTTTTCTCACATGCTTCAGCAGAGGTTAGAGGCGAAAATACGCCGGAGAGAAAGTTCGCCTCAACCGGCTATCGAACTCACAACCACCAGGTCATGAGTCCGACACGCTCACCACTTCATTTGATTGTATTTTTACCCGTACATAGTTTGATAAAGGTTGAGTTTATATGAGCTTTGCTCTCGCAAAAGGACTTGATGCATCTCCGTGACTTATTATATGTGATTCGTCACACAAAAAGGGACCTTGTAGGAACTGCCAAAAATGTGAACACTGGTTAGACTGCGTGAATTGCGAAGACTGACCGGAGTTGACACTTTTCGCCTTAATGATATTCTTTGTATGAAAAGCGGTCAATGTACCTTGTTATGCAATCATCTTTGAATAATCAACTTAAATTTACCTGCGCTATTGATTATCTGTTTTCATCTAATTTATGATCTCTTTTTTCGTGATGGGTAACATTTTATAGATCAAGCCTTCACATGTTTAACTTTTAGACCCATAATAGCCACTTTTTCAACAACAATCTGAATCAAGGGACTTTTACTTTCACAAACAGAAAATTGACCAATAGCGAAATGTTTCGGCCTAGGCCAGCCTGCGCGGAGTGCGCAGGCTGAACTGGGTCGATACTTTTCACAGATTCATTAGGCTCCCTTTTCGCAGAGCATGGCTCTAAAAGTTTATCATTCAAAGATAGAATTATAGAATTACTAACCGCTCTGATTTAACCCTTTATCAAAAGACAAAATATTAGTTTGGTCCAAATTGAAAGCACTGACAGACAAATTTAATTTATTTAAATTTGATTACAGCAGGGTAGAAAACTTTGTGGGAAAAAGAGAAAATGCTGGTTACCAGCATTTTCTACTTTCTCACAATGTTTACAAAAGGCTTCTATCTCAGGGTCGTAAAAAAATAGGGATTATTTGGTAAAGGGTTAAGGTCTCCGTCCCCTAACTCTGAGTCTACGGCCGTTAACTCTCGTATTAAAAGACGGAAGCTGCCGAGATTAGCCGAACTGCCTTTACGAAAATGTCAATGTTTACCGATGAGTTAGGAGTCCTAAATCTTAAAATCTAATTCTAGATTCAAATATACTGGTCAAAAACCTCTTGAAGCACCCCCGGTCCATCAGTTAAATGATTGTGATAAAGAATCGTAGTCTGTCAAAATTATTTCCAAAAATAGACATTCAATCCTCCTGTATTTATATCGGAATAAAAAGGCCAGATAGAGTGCTACGGGCGTACACGAAACCGATTGCAACCAGTCTATAAATACTCATTAACGGCCTTTTGATACCAAAACGTAAAAGTACGATAATTAGATAATGCATTTATAAATCTGATTTGACTGGATTGTAAATGGTATAACTGCTTAAATCACTATTTTCAAAGATGAGGTTTCTGGTAATTTTGATCGACATTGCAGGATTCAGTTTGAAAGTTCTATTTCCATGCCAATGTTACATAATTATGTTATGCTTTTGTCGGAAGCAATGATATGCGGAATATTGTTTCCGCTATGAAGCTTATTATGTACAATTTTGAAACCTCGCTTAAACTTTAAATAAATTTCAAATTTTCAGTGTTTACCATTTTAACTGACAGCTTAATGTAACTGTCTATAAATTTCAAATTTTCAGTGTTTACCATTTTAACTGACAGCTTAATGTAACTGTCTAATGTTAGACAATAATACTCTTCAAATTCAACCTCTGTCATGTCGTGTCATCTCTTTAAGGTAGTAGATCTGTGATAGATAAACAGCTATTTCCACTGAATATTATCTTAAAAAATTTGCTATGATTGAAAATGAGTATTATTGTACTACTTTAACTTAGCCACTTTTTTTCCCTTTTTTTCCTTCTTTAACTTATCATTTATAATCTAACACTACCATATTCTCATTACAAAGACAGATGATAATTGTCTCCTTTTTCTGGAAACTAACAAAAGTACAGAAAATAATTTTTAGATAGAAATCAAATGAATTTCTTGTCAGTCAAAACTGTGCAAAAGTATTATATCTGTATAGATATAGAGGATATTTGTTTTTTTCGGTGTAAGATCGAAATTTATTTCATCGAGTGGACACCATCGGTAATATTTTCACGAGTGGCGCAGCCACGAGTGAAAATATTACCGATGGTGTTCACGAGATGAAATAAATTTCGATCTTACACCGGAAAAAACAAATATTCTATTTATTTTATGCTTTTAACCCTTTCTGGGAGGAGCTTTATCAAAACTCAGTACAATTCTTTTCCCTCATTCCCCGTGGCGTACCCCTCCCGCATAGCAACGTTACGTCAAGCGCGAGAAATGTAAGGTATATGACGCCATATTTCCCATCTAGTTGTTAGGCACGCGCAATTTACCCCGGCAATAAGAACGTGAAAATCGGTATTTTCACTGGTGGTACCAGTGTAAGATCGAAAAATATTTTCACTCCTATTTCTCGATATCCCACCGGAAAGCATGAAATAAACATGTTTATCAACCATCAAGAAATTACATTCCATGTTGCATTAAAAGTGTTACAGGTCCACTACTTTAAGGTATCGTACAGTCGGTTCAGAAGGGATATCAACATCACTATCGTTACCGATAAAATTTAGCAGAGCATAAACTTAAAATCTTATGTAAAGACCCTTGCATAGACCTTTTATGTACAATACACATGTTTATTTCAAGCTTCCCGGAAGTTTATCGAAAAATACATGTAATCGAGAAATAATAGTGAAATATCGTTTGATATTAATCGTTACGACCCGTGAAAAATACCGGCTTTTATATTTAACTCTTCAATTGAGGGCGGAAATAGTAGTTCCCGTGCTCTAGTAACCTAGTAACATCTACTCATTCTTTTTTAAAAGTCTGTCTTTGTAAAATGCACTTGCCACTCAACCAGATGGAAACTGACGCACTTTACGCTACATTTCTCGTGCTTTACGTAATATTGAAATGCGTTGTTATACGTAGGGGGTACGCCAAGAGGAATTATCGAAAAGAACTGTCCTGGATTCTGATGTAAATCCCCCAAAAGAGGGTTAGAAGCATGAAAAAAAATACTATAAAATAATAATTTTGGTTATTCGCGGTGACAGATCAAAATTTATTTCATCTCGTGAAATCATCGGCAATATTTTCATTCGTGGCTGCGACACTCGTGAAAATATTACCGATGATGTTCACTCGATGGTATAAATTTCGATCCTTCACGGTAAAAACCAAATGTCTTTTATATCATATACCCTTTTAACTCCGTTATACATCGTTGTGATCTTGTGACCTTTTACATACAGTTCAGCAGGATTTGCATATTGTCGACGTCCCTTACTTAACGCTTGCGAAATGGACAAAATGTATCGTTCGGTTTACATCGAAAGCTGTAGTTACGAGGTTTTTGAAGTAAACTTAACAGAGCTCTGTTGGATCATATTTGTAACAAATCATATATGTAACACATTTGTTACGTACATGATCACATTCGTAACAGATAAAGTGTGTTACAAATGTGTTTGTCCGAAATGGGGGTTGACATGAGAAGCATATATGTAACAGGTTTAGTTGTCTATTTGTATTCAAACAATTAACAGCAATAGCAACATCATTATATTCTTTACACTATTGATTTTATTCTCGATTGCAAAACAATAGTTAGCACATTAAGCTAATCGCTCTCGAGACTCACTCCAACTTGAATCAACCTCAGAGAGAGAGAGAGAGAGAGACAGAGAGAGAGAGAGGACGTGTGGAATAATGATTTTTTGCCCAAGGTACCAGTGCATCTCGAGCGCAGAAATGCATTACGCAACTTTGACTTCATTTTTCAGGTAAATGACGTTTGTACGGTTCATATAGTAAATTGGTCATAACTCACAAAATAACCTGAATAATCTGTTCAAATAAAGACTAACATACTCCAGAAATATTATACATTCAAAATAACGTTGTTTATCAAATACTCACCAATTGTCCGAAGGTACATTTTCTCACGTTGTGGCCCATATATGTATATATGTTTATATATATAAACAGAGAGCAGCCACGATACCGGACATTATATTCATGAATATCCTTTAAAGAGTTGAGGAAATATGGAGCGGACGCAAAAGAGTGACGTCGACGTCACCGCCGATGACGACGATAGACAAAGTGACACAACAAATCAGTATCAAGATATTGGCCCATCTGGTGAATAAAAACCTGCTACAAATGTGTTTCAGATGTAAATATGCATTCTTTTGTACTGTTTTTAAATCAAAATTGACCTGTGACATATGTGATTTCATGTCACATCAAAAACCGGCATCGATCATATTCGTCACAAAATATGTTACATTTATGCTTGATTTCCGAGTCATATATGTAACACATGTTACATATGTGATCATATATGTAACAGGTGTTACATATATGATTTGTTACAAATATGATCCAACAGAGCTCTAAATAAGAGAGAGTGATGGTATTGTAAATCCATTATTTCTCATCCAAACCCTATGTTGTGGGTACTCAATAGAATCGTCTCGATGAGACGATTCTAATGAGTACCCACAACATTGAGTTTAGTTTACAGTAAGTAACATTTTTAATTTAAAAAAAGACCCCCCCCCCCTCTATCTAGAGCTCTGATCTTTGTTATTACTACTGATATTTACTTCAAACTTAGACATGTTGTTAACTTTGAAAAGAGGAATTCTAACAATAAAGGCAAGTAACTGTATAAGTTTCTTTTACACAGTTATGCCCCATTTTCGACTAGGAATTTTCTCTGGAAATTAAGTACATGTAGCCGAACGTTGTCACCCGCATGCGGTGCTCTTTATTTTTCTCGGTGTCTCAGAAAGATGGGTTGTTTGGTAACGAGGTAAATACGGGGAAGTGTTACTGCAACAGTGCACACCGTTACATAGAATATATGGACTGATTTTAACCTTTATCTTGTTGAATAACTTAACTGAAATTTTCAAACCGATAGTAATAACCCGAACTTCACTATTTCAAAGGTATTTATGGACGTAGAATTATCTCCTTACCGGAGAATGTAGATCCTAGATCAGACTGCACGTTCTGTGCAGTCTGATCTTGATCTACGTTATCCGCAAAAGGTCAGTGAGTCGCGCTTAGCAGTGTAAAGGTTAACCATGTTCTAGATTACCCATAATACCCCAGTAATTTCCTGTGTAACATGCACTGAATAATAAAAACCACATTACAGTAATCCATCTCGATAATTGTCCTCTTTTTTTATAGACGTTTCTTTATATATTTCCAGTTTATAAGATTGGTTGTTAAAAACTACCTTTCTCCTACACATAATCAGATCATTGTTTGTGGTCAATAAATTTAGTGAACCGATTAACACGTGGTCGATAAACATCACTTTTACATCACAGTAGAATATTGAAAGATTGGAAACGTTTTACCAATGGATGTACAAAAAAAAAAATCCAAATATTTTAGTGTAGTTAAAACATTTTTAATTAAACATTGACCGAGAAACAAGTTCTTGCAACTTAAACTAGTCTGTCTCGATTCTGCATTCTGGAAACTATACAGGTGCTCGAGCCGAATGTGTAGGCCAGTAAACAGTCACAAAGTGATACCGGTTCCAGGGTACCTTACTTGGTTAATACCTCCGTCGTGCCAGAATCGTTCTCTCTCCGTTCCGAAGGTTTTTGCCAAGCGGACTTGAACTCTGTGGACGTACTTTTACGATTTGTTTACAAACTGAATGAATGGGTACGGACGGGAAGTTGCTCCAAAACTTCGACCCTGATCAAAATTTCATGCCGTCCTCCCCGTCCTGTAATATAGACGGAGTGACAACGTACTTAAAACGAGATGGACAAACTAGAAACGGAACTGCCGCGCTTTGAACCCATTAGAGACGCGACGCAGTCGTGCACCAAAGGGTAGTATGTTTGCATTTTACCGACCGAAATGACACGTCCTATCACGGCTTCAGCTACAGTACTAATTTGTTGACTAGGGTAAGACTCTCTATGCATATGAACAGGTTTGGGGCTTCAGACATGTTCCGGCCTAAAATACACGTTCTACCCCAACCGTAACCCGTTTTCCGATCATGTCAGGACGGGGTACTGCGATCTAGTTTGGTGTGACAGGGCTTTAAGGAGATGAGACCGATGATTTACTTCACAACCGCGGACACCACACTGTTTGAATACTGTTTAAAGTGTAAAAGTAGCCTTTTTAACATTTCCTCAAGTTTAGAAATATATGTATACCTTGCTCACGGGAAATGGTCCTTTAAGGAGTGAACTGGCAAAATATATACATCGCCTAGTTGCCAGGATACAGCACTTTATTAAAACTAAAGACTGGAGAATGAAACATTTAAAAACATGCTTCAATCCCATCTGTAGCATCCTACGAACAACAAACTGCAATATTTGGAAACTGCCGATTTCATCTGAACACCACAAAGCTCATCTTCGCAAGCCAAGACTGACGATTCACTACCGTTATTACTCAACCCTTTGCGGAACGAGCTTGATTTTTACATTCACCCCAAGCGCGGATCCAGATATCTTTCTCAGGGGGGGGGGGTCCCACCGAAAACGCACTCGTCTCATTATATGATACTTTGGTTTCCGGATTTCAGTGGATGTAAGCCGTTTACAAGAAAAGTCAACGTTTCCAGTTCTAACCATGAGGAAGTCTCCACATTTAGAACATTTTTTTTTAAAAGTTATAACTGTATTTTACATAAATGCTATGTAATATCAAACCAGTACCATTTCACGAATCCGGCAACCGCATTTTTGCCAAAATTCCAGGGGGGTCCGGACCCCCCGGTCCCCCCCCCCCCCCCCCTGGATCCGCCCATGCACCCGATACGCTTTTTCATTGGATGCAGCCAGCTCTAACTGCAACGAATGAAATCGATGGTAGCATTTCATCTTTGATAAAAATAGAACAAGGTCGCTACCTTTCGAATAGAAAGATAAACATATACGTGGATGTCTGCTTATCGCTTCATGTGTATTCGTAAGCGATTTGTAAAACGATAGTACATTGGCTTTTAGAAACATGATGTAAAGGGGGGGCGGGGTAATAACCAGCATCCAATAGAGGGCGCATCGCAGGAATCTCGAAATCGGGCTCAATCAGCCAAGGTAAGATCCATGTAGTGATCGTAACCTTGGCTCGCGAAGATGCACAAAGCTGTGCATAAGTGTATGAGCCCTGCTTAATGCAACTGCGAAAAGTTTCGGTCTAGGTCAGTCCGCGCAGTTTTTTGTGTGTGTCCAAGGACCAGTTTAGCTTATGACTCAGTCGATTGTAAGACAAAGTGGATACCATTGACCCATGACCATGTGATAACTTGCTTGGTATAATAGGTATATTGCATCGCGGAGATGAATGAAGCCCCCTTTTGCCAGATCATGGCTCAGATACATATGGTAAGAGAGCTACCCATGACAAGGCAAATAAACATCAGACTCTGTGACTTTTTTGCTTGGCAAATAGCAAGCTGCCTGGCAACTATTTGAATATTTTTTCATCATACTTCTCGGATGCTTTTGAAAAAGACTGCAATGTCCCTGGAAAAGGCTCAAAATAAGCAGAGCATTTCGTAGTATGTGACATTTGATTTTCGTGTGCTAGAAAATCGTTTAATACCCCGAGGCATGCTTATTGTGTCACACTGTCATCCCTGATAACTTTCAATTTAGAAACGGGGTCTATTCTACTATTCGGCATACCTCGGGTGATGGGAGTCATCAAATCCCTCTGCTGTATCTGGTGGATTGACATGTACCAGATCGCTACATGTCATCGCCATGAAATACGCCAGTTTACCGTTCTGAAAATTGTAAGGCTCCTCTTGAAATAGAAAAATGAGTTTCAATTTTCTAACGAAATCTTACTAACTATACACCAGCTGACAAACAGTTCGTACACTCATTTTTTAACGTGGTTTATCAATTCCGATTGAAGTTTTCACCAAGAGATACATATTGTTAACGTTAGATGTGAATAACTTCATCCAGGTTGTTTATATCGTTGCTAAACAACTTACAATGGCGAGCCAGATATAAGATCACGTGATCCACAGTCCAAATGGAAACGACAATTATACGGACGAGGTGAAGGAATCGACCGAGTTGTGACGAGTGGAATAAATTGCCAACCCAAAAGCCGGCTAATCGTTGGCAACAATTTTGTAATATATGCACCAGTCTTGTTCACTTCATAGACAATAGTGCCATTGGTTCCTTCTCTCACAGATATGGGGATATAAATCCTATTGAGCTGCCAGTTTCATGCTTAAATATCCTTTCTTGTATCGACATAAGTTACTGTAGGGAAAAATAAGTTACAAACTGTGACTGTTGAGACCCTATATGATGTGTGTTGTCTGTAGCCGTTGACCAAGACTGGACTTGGAATAATACAGTGTCTGATTTGGGTACATTTTATTTTTTCTTCAATTGCCTATGGTAAGAACTAGTTGTACTTCCAATAAAGGAAACCTGACAACCCAATGGTGGCAAATAAACATTTCAGGCTTGACAGAAAATTTCATATTTCAGGCTTCAATAAGTTTATTATTTCAAATATAGATAAGACAATTTATCTCAGATGAACGACTTTCAGCGCTTTCTAGCAGACCATCTTTAGCTTTTTCAGTAGTATCATTGACCAAAACAGGGGACTTTTTAGATGTCAAGATTAAGATCAAACCAAAAAGCCTGCTCTGTATCAAACGCTTCTTTAGTCAAGTCAATTAGATGAAAAAAAAAAGTTCTTAGTTTGCTAAGACCGAATTGTTAACCGTCAGTTATGGTCGAGTTGAAACATTTGATGCTATAAGAGTTAAAAGTACTCTTGTAACTCTTTACCAAACGACAAAATGTTAGCCGTAAGTGAAATGAAACTATTTGAATACGAAAATTCAAAATGGTGATTCCTGTCCTTGTAATTGTAGAAATTATTGTGGGGGGGAAAGGAGAAAAAGCTGGTTACCGGCACTTTCTCCTTTTCCCAAAATGCTATCGAATTGCTTATCTTTCAGGGTCGCTAAAGTTTTGGATTGTGTGGCAAATGCTTAAAAGAAGGCATAACATACAGGTCCATGTAGACCAAAATTAATCGTTACACCCTACTAAAAACTAAAGCAAGAACCACAAGCAGACATCGTAACTAGCAATTTATTGGTCATTGATACCACAGTATGGATATACTGAAGTACAAAGTCAAACTATAGTGTATAAAAGCAGTCTAGGGGCATCATATAACCCTCAGGCTGCTAAGAGTGAATTACTGACCTTTAGCGGACAGTGTAGAGAAAGATCAGACTGCACAAAATTGATCATGGAATACTATGCTGTTCTATTTGTTGCACTTTCTCCAACTTTTTTCAGATATCAAAATTATCACTGAGTTTAATGGACAAAACCATTAAATTACAGTTTTAAATTCTTCAAGTATTTTTCCCATGTTTTTCTTTTTTAAATCATTAGATAGGTATAAAGAAATTTCTCAAAATTTGTGTAAATAGATAATTTTGAGCCAAACGTTAGTTTTTATACCAACTAAACGGACTATACCCTTCATACTAAACTGCATAGACCATATTTTTTACACGTACCATAGATCTACTAGACACTAGACGTTGTCAGTCTTCCCCTATGAATTTGTATAAGGAAGAAATAAGTTAACAAACGCAGATATTGCTATTTTATGACAGGCTGTGTCTATATATACGACTGCCAATAAATAGCGGACATCATAAAACAAGATTTGATAGCAGTCCCTGAGAAATCTGATCTTTATTTTTGACACCCACAAAATGTTTCCGAAATTACTCCAAGTGTGCAAGGTGCTTACTTATGGACGTATAAAAAGACGCAATGCAAAGTTCTCTCGGCAACTTCCTTGATAATGATAATCGTAACAGCTGTGAGAGTTGACCTGGCAGGGCGCGGCTAACTTTTGGCATAAGTCGATCAGCTAACTCTTTTAAGAGATCATGAGACTTCTCAAACACTGTCGAGATTCAATTGCTGACTGCTGTCTAAATCTATTTTTCTTGCTAAATTGTTCAGATACACATTCCGTTTCGTCGTAGTTTTGTAAATAAAGCGAAACGAAGAAACCGAAACGGGAAATAGACATGGTTTAATTTTATATGACGAGTTTCAGGAAAGATTTGTTGTTAATTTTCCATGGCTGCAAATGATTTCTCAAATAATTCTAATTTTTCATTGAGCAAAAAAATCTGAACAGAAGAAAAAAAGATAAGAAAAGTTTCATTGAAAAAAGAGAAAGAAGACCGCTGGACAAGATCATGCGACTTGAAAACGCGACAATAAGGTCAAATGACCGTTATTTTAAGGCATGTGGGGTTTCTACGCGGCGGCTTTTATATACTTGTTTGTTTACATATACATGTATCAAAAATATATTGAAATTAAAAGCCAATAAACTATTTGAAACCATTGATGTTGAACTCTCCTGGCCGTTTTTGTAAAGAAGCTAACTTTTCATTTTAGTGGCCAGTTTAGAATTATTCGTCGTAGATCTACAAAAACACACTTATCATGCAAGTGCTTTATCGATCCGAATACGGCTACTCACGATTATTTCCGAATTACCTATTTCTATCTGAATCTAAAGTACTGTGATATGCAGTATAAATAAAGCCGAATTGTATCTGAACCAAGACGTCGTGTGTAACTTAAACCTGCAGCCTTACTATAGGCATTGAGCTGACCCTTTTAAAGCAATATTTTCTTTTACGCAGAATTGCAAAGCAAATAAAGCTGAAATATTTATTTTACTGTTAATGCGCATTTCTCGTTTTCAATTTATAAGGAACGGTATTTTTTTTGATAATGGAGATATAAAATATTGAGTGACCAAAGAACTTATTTTGCAAAGTTGCATATTATTGTTTTCTGCACTTATCTTATGGAACATGGTCCCCATTTCTTCCACTAAACGATGTAATGCGAAGAAGAGATAATTGCTAACGTTCCTTTGCACAACCAGATTGTAAGAAAAATAAATAGATTGATCACGTGATGAACTGTCACATTTTTTCCAGAAGTACAGGGTACAACGTTACCGTGCTGAAATAGATGCAAGTGACAGGTTAATCTCGTTATATGTCTCGGAGGAAATGCTTCTCTCAGATTCATTTATGGTTACTGCCTTTTGTCAATTATCCATTATACCGCGTTTTAAAGCGTATTCAGACAGTGTAAATCAAGGTCAGAGTGCAAAGATCCTGCTGTCTGATCTTGCATCAACACGGTCTGCCTCATAGAAGATGTTCTGACAAATCAACCTTGAAATTGGGACAACTTTAGCTCTGAGAAAGGCCATCTAATTTTTTATCACTGCGTGTTTTAAGAATTTAGAGACACAGAAAAAATCATAGAGGCTCTTTACAACCAACCTGATTAGAAAAATATGTCAAATAACAAAAAAAAAAAATGTAAAATATGAAATATGTTTCAAGATTTCTTTATCAGGGCAAGGGTATCACAAATACGGAAGCCATATACTCTACATACATATCCCTGTGAACCATTAGGTGGGTGGCAATTGTACCTTGAATGGTACCGTGAACGCATTCAGGAATACTCTGTTTCGAAAATACAAAATCTCTATTTTCTTTTTCGATCCATGTCTCGACGGCTTAAAGCTGTAAAATTTCAAACGATTTGTATGGCTTTCAATTTCAAATCATCGTAAGTTACTGCATCGAACTGATATTCACAACTGCACAGTCTATACAAATAATATAATAGGTCTTTTTGGACGGACGGGCGGATAACTGATAGACGGATGGACAATGGAGAAAGAGTGTCATCCCTCTCGATTGGGGAAAAGAATCAACTTTCTTGTTGTCTTGCTAGACATTCAGCTGTGTCCACTATAGAGATTAAGTTATTTCTCGGCTGTCTGGATCTAGATCTATCTGAGACTACTTGATAAATCAGCGAAGGCCAGGCTTAGATTGTATAACGAATATCTATGTGGTGCCAAACTTTTTTTTCTTGACATCAATTTCCATATCAGAGCTACAGGACTACTTATCCCTTTATTATATAATCCTATGTTGTTACGACCCTAGTACAGAAGCCCCATGAAAATATTTTTGACTTATTTTTGTCTTTGAAAGGAAAAAAATAAGGAAAAACAGGATAAAATACTGGTATTTTCTCCTTTTTAAAGAATATTTTAAAGACCCGTGTTTCTCAGGATCGTTAGAGACTGGGATTGTTTAGTAAAGGATTCACAAGGTCTATGTCGCCTGTATTATTATAGGGTTAATTCACGTTTTTGAGGTCGTTAACATTCGCAGAGGCCCGAAAAATGCTTTAACGCCCGAGTGCGAAGCACGAGGGTGTTTAAGTATTTTGAGGGCCTCTGCGAATGTTAACGACCGAAAAAAACGTGAATTAACGCTATTATTGCATAAAGTAAAGGTACTCTAACAATAATTTGCACAGATAGCGAAAATATTTCCATAGAAATGCAAATAAGGAATTTCAAATGTACTGTACGCAAATGGCTCAAAACCGGAAGTCGGCGAAGAAGTTTTTGTTACGATTAGGAAAGGGCCGTTAGTCCTGTATGCCAGGTTTGATTCTTTCGCTGTAAATACACTTTTATTGATTTTTAATACACACTGGACTTATGTGGAATAAACTTGCACACATTTGGACGATTACAACTAGGATGAATGTGTGGATATAAATTTCTGTAACTGAAGGCGACAGAGGGTTCGATATACATCAAGCGAGGCGGACCGATCACGTTAAAAAGTGGGTGGGATGTAGCTGCTTTAGAGTACATTTCACGGGTGAATTTTTGTTCAGATCTCGATTTAACTGAGATTCTGTGCAAAGGTTTGTTTGTGGTGTACCAATATCATCAAAGACATGCCATGAAAAGGATCGAATATGGTACGAATTCCTACAGTTTGATGGTCGGAGTCTAGGGAAAATCTGACAAGGACAAACGTTATTTACAAGGTAGGCCCGAATCGAGGATATTGATAGTACAAACCCGGGCGTTAACGGCGCGTGAATTTACTGATTAATACACGTTTTCTCCCGTTAACCGCCCGATTTTTACCCGTTAATACATGCTTATAACGGCCCGAAAAGGCACGTTTTATGCAATAATCAGTTTTAACAGAGTTTAAGTCTTTACCAAATGACAAAGTTTTAGCCTTGTCCAAATTGAAAGCATTTGCAGACGACAAACCTAACATGACTCAAAAATTGAAATTTGTTCTGGCAGGATAGAAAGCATTCTGGTACCCCAGGTTACCAGGATTTTCTCCTTTTCCTTCATGTTTTCAAAGGTCTTCTTTTTCAGGGTCGGTTGTTTGGGAAAGGGTTGAAGGACAGACTGTCTCGACATTTTTGAGTCTGTTTTGTTTCGTTGTCAAGGAAGGCACAAAAACTTATAAGACACAAAACCAATGTCGGTCCTGTTTGAAACACCACGTTTATTATATTCCATATGCTCTGTGTCGTGGATCTGGTGCTTGTTTATCTCATATCTATTCACCTATTAAATATTTAAATAAAACATGTCACAGCTGTCTGTGCGACTTTGTTAAAGTTTAGGGAAATCTAATTCACTCCAACATGCAACATTTCTTATAACGCTTTATCGATGAAGCGTCAAAGTACATTGTATTTATCAGCTTGAACCAAAATGTTTTGTCACGTACCATAGTGCTTTACAGACTGATATGTTTTGTCACTTACCATAGCGCTTTAGACACCAATATGTTTTATCACGTACCATAGCCCTTTAGAGACTGATATGTTTTGTCACGTACCATAGCGCTTTAGACACTGATATGTTTTGTCACATAATATAGACACTGATATGTTTTGTCACCTACCATAGCCCTTTAGAGACTGATATGTTTTGTCACGTACCATAGCGCTTTAGTCACTGATAGGTTTTGTCACGTAATATAGACACAAATATGTTTTGTCACGTACCATAGCACTTAAGACATTGATATGTTTTGCCACATATCATAGCACTATAGACATTGTTATGTTTTGTCACGTACCATAGCACTATAGATATCAATATTTTCGTCACATACCAGCATAATAAACATCAACATTTTTGTTACAAATCTTAGGTTTATGGACACCGACATGCTTTTTCAGATACTGGAGCACCATAGACAATAACATGTTTTTTTTTTTTTCACAAACATAGCACTACAGACATCGACATGTTTGTCACATACCATAGCGCTATAGACACTTAAATGTTTTGTCACATACTGGGGCACTATAGACACCGACGTGTTTTGTCAGATACTATAGCACTATACACATTCATTGACCTACTCTATGTTTTACACCCTTACACTATGTGCGAGCCGATAAACTGACTCTACGACTCATTGACCAATTTTAACGACCTTGAGATATACATAGCCCGAATATACAGGATCAATTACAGAGATTGCTGCAAAATTTTGATTCAGATGATAGTGGTATGTATAAGAAAGAAGTCCAATATAGAGTCACCTGGTAGGCTGATACTATGACAATTGTTTTAAGCGATCCTAAAGTAAGACCTGTGTAATGCACTTTCGGTGAAAATTCTAATTGGTTGATAAATATGGATAAATAAGGATTTATGCAGAAATGATATTTTTGCACATTTCTAACGGATTAGAAATTCCGTTTATGTCTATCTTGAAATTATTTTTTGATACTTTTGTTAGTTTTCTAGAAAGGGGGGGGGATAATTATTATTTCTTTTTGATTTGGGAATATAGTGGTTTTAGATTTATAAATGATAATTCAAAGAAGGAAAAAATGGAAAAAATGAATTGGTCAAAGTAGTTCAATAATACTCATTTTTAATTATAGCTGATTTTGCAGGGTGATATTTTAGTGGGAACAGCTGATTTCCATTACACAGGTCTTACCTTAAACAAAAAGAAATTTATGCAGTGCGGAAAAGATGAGGCAAAGTATGATAATACCTTCCTTTTTAAATGCACTGAAAAGAAAAAAAAAACACGATTTTATTTTCAGTCATCAAAGAAGGCCAAATTACATGAATGGTGCCCAAAGACTTAATTGTAATAATCATCAAATGTCACTGGATGGACGTTTACAAGGATGATTTAGGAATAGACCAGACGGTAGAAAATGTTCTGTTTTCTATCATATAACACATACATGTCATGTGATATATGCATGGTGCTTGTCGAATTTTTCAAAGTGATAAATCACTTTTCTTTTTTTTTTCCATACAGTGCAGTAGAACCAGTTAACTCTTTACCACACAGCCCCGACTTTTAACGACCCTGAGAAAGAAAGCCTTTAAAAACATTGTGGGAAACAATGTTACCCCACAATCTTTTCTACCCTTTCTAACTTGAATTTCAATTTTTGGTTCACATTTATTTTGTCGTCTGCAAATGCTTTCAATTTGGACTAGTCAAGATTTGTGCGATAGCTTGGAGGACTTCAAAAACATAAAATGCATTTTTTATCAGTCGTAATCTGTGCAATCTTGCAATTGACCTTTCTGCCGATTTTGATTGACAAGTCTTCCAAAGGCCAATGAAAAAGCAGCACTGGGCGTCATGTAAACAAAAAAGTCTGACACATTTTGTTACATACATGCAATAATTTGATCGTGTCTATTTAATCAGCAAAACAGCTACATGTATTTTGTTATCAAGCAATCAAAATTAAAAAAAAAAAATGTTGTAATTAACCTAGAGCGAAATATCAGCTAGTTTAAAACTGCAATAAACGTTCTTTCTCTTTGTATTCGACGCCATGTTTTGGTTAGCATGTCAAGCTTGACAACCGATATACCACATTACTAAGGTGGGCGTGCCAAACTCGCGTTTACAGAAAGGTCAAATGTCTGGAACAAGATTTGGCATGAAGATACAAGAATAACTATAGATTCATAGAATTAGGATGAAATTATTTAAAATCGGAACGAGGCTAAAATTCTGTAGAAGTAAAAGGGATAAAAACTGCCCGAAAACTTGTGACTGCGACACTCTTGAATATATCACCGATGATGTTCACTCGATGAAATAAATTCCGATCTTTCACCTTAAAATACAAATATCCCTTATATTATCAAATACCATAATAATAATCCCGATGGTAGGCAGAACTTGTAAGCGAATGAGTGCAAATAAAAAAAAAACTGGACCCATTGTTATTTTCTCTTGATGTCAGTGACAACCAACATTCTCCTTCATAAAAATGCAAGCCTTCGGCTTACCCTTGGGACACTCTCTATATAGGAAAGGTTCCTATGTGGAATACGTGCGTGTTAATAAAGACCAGAAAAAGCATTCTTTTGCGATCAGGCCTTGGATGTTCAATGTCCAACTGCAGGGCTAACAATGCCCTGTATTTTGAAAGTAGAGATGTTCTTGTGCATTGAAATAGAGAAATAGAGAGAGACATTCAATGGCCTTTATATCATAAAAGATCTTGCGGCATTTATGTTCAGGACTCTTAAGATAACACAGAGCTTAAGAAATTGGTCATCATTTTCTAAAGATTGCAGAAATTAGGATATTCCTAGGAAAGCTGACAATTGTATATGAGCCATGCACTGTGAAAAGGGGGCTTAAAGTATCTGCGAAAAAGTTTGACCCAGGTCAGCCTGCGCAGTCCGCGCAGGCTGACCTGGGCCGAAACTTTTCGCTCTTGGTCAATTTTCTGTATGTCCAAGGACCAGTCTATTTCATGATTAAGTCTCTTGTTAAAAAGTGGGTATATATGGGTCCATAAGAATGTGGTGGCTTGGTTAGTACCATGGATAACAGAGATGCATTAAGCCATCTTTTGTTAGAGCAATGCTCATATCAATTTTGGACGGAACATTATTCAAGCCAGTCTTGATCTAAGCTATCGATATAATACACCCGTAGTTTTTTTTTTTTACTCAAAACAAAACGACCAAGTTTTAGATTTTTTATTTCAAAAACATTTGCAATTATACATAATGAATATGGGTACAGTATTTTTTTCTGTCTTATTATTAGAGGATAAAAATAAATAAATAAATAAATAAAAACGTTGTAAGAAAAAGAGAAATTTCAGAAAAAATACCAGTATTTTCTCCCTTACCAAAAATGTTTCAAAGTTTTTACCCGCCAGGATCGTTAAAACTAGCAATTTTGTAGTAAAGGGTTAACGCGGGAAAAGGGTACAGCGAGGCAGGGTCAAGAGAACGCCAATAGAGAGATAAATGACTGAACGGTCTTGATCAATTATAAGTTCAGATATGGCAGCATAGTGCGCTTGTCACAATATGACAAGTGGCTTTTATGTCCTTACAGGCAATTTCGATGCCCATTCAGTTCTGTATGATATTTTCTAAGATGACACAGTTTTTCACTCTGACCTTCCATATGTAAAGTATTATCCTTGAACTTGTTAAATCTCGGTCCGTATTCATACGCCATTTGTAGGAACATTCTTAGTCCCAACAGTGTTCAAGAGGTTGGTTGGTTGGTTGGTTGGTTGTATTGGTGTTTAACGCCACTTTAACAGCTGAGTTCATATCATGGCGGTTGGTGACACACACGTGTTTCCTTTCTTTCGAACACAAGTACTAACACAACTTTCTTTCCAAAGCCACTGACTACTTTTCTAACGTGCTTCAACAGAGGTGAGAGGCGAAAATAGACCGGAAAGAACGTTCGCCTCAACCGGTCATCGAACTCACAACCACCAGGTCACGAGTACAACACGCTCACCACTGAGCCACCCGGGCGGGCAGTGTTCAAGAGGAAATGATGTTTTTCTAAGTTCATAATTCCTCTTCCAAACCCTATGTTATGGGTACTCATTAGAATCGTCTCGATGAGACAATTCTAATGAATACCCATAACATAGGGTTTAAAAGAGAATGATAAATATGTTCAAATCAAAATAACTCCCTCTATCTGGAACTCTGGTCTTATGCTGAAATTTTCTAACCCTGACAATAACACGATTTCTAACTGGCTTAACGATTTACTTCAGCCAATCAGAAACTGTTTTACTTTGAAATCTAGGAAGTCCTTCATAATAAGACTAAGAACATTCTTGAGAATGGTTGGTGAATACAGACCCCCGGATTCTTATTAAAAAATCAATTTAAATTGCTTTTTAAGTTTAGATCCAATGTAATAAAGTAACACATTTTTTATTATAAATCTCCGTGATCCAAAATACCATGTAAATTATCATATTCATAACACTATATCTATAAAACCTTTTTTTCTTCAAATAATCTGGGAGTAGAATGATCCTTTGACATGCAGAAAATTGACCCATGGTAAAAAATTTCAACACATGCCAGCCTATATTTAGCAAACCTAAATGTTTTGCAAAGTCAGAAAACATTCAAGAAATAGGAAAAAAAAGATTGATACTTTTTTCTCGAAGTCGTGATATTGTCACAAACTTTCGTCTCTAGGTTTACAAAATAACGCGATAATTGTAGTGACGGTTTCGAGCGATCTTCTGCTTTAACTCGTAACAAATTTCATCCCGGGGGTGTAACAAGAGATTTTCTATACCTGTCAAGGCTAATACACCGAAAATGTTAGGTTCTGCATCTTTCTAGGGAAATTTTCAACTTTGTTTTTATTACGTAACGATAAAATACGTGTCTTTTATTACATGCATAGCCGCATTATTTGAAATTAGATTGGGAGATTTTAGGAATATTTGCATCTAGTTTACAAGAGTTGGCGGCAAGGAGCGTTGTAATATGACAGGACACATTACTTGGGATTTATGATTCCAGCATCTCTATTTGTGGGATGCACTATTTTGCCAAGTTGCAAATTATCTATATTTATAACTGCTAAAAAAAAGAAACACTAAATGCTTTTCAAGCTTGCGGTATCTGTCATTATGGACAAAGCGTGGGCCTCGAAACCAAATGAGCCAAAATTCGATATCCGTAAGCGGGTTATAAGTTTGGGGCTGTCCATCGGTCCAGACATTCAGCGCGAGTACTGACCAGTGTGGTTTCCTGGAAGCCGTATTAACTCTTTTCCAAACGACAAAATTTCAGAATGGCCCAAAATGAAAGCCTTTGCAGACGACAAAATAAGTGTGATTAAAGAATTAGAATTTGTTTTCAAAAGGCTTCTTTCACAGGTGTGTTAAAAGCCGGGATTGTGTTGTAAAGGGTTAAGAGAGAAGTGTAAAATAGATGTTTCTCAATCGATGTATATTTTACATATACATGTATTTGATTAACCCAAGTCAACTATCGACCAAATTTCTCGCAGGATACTGGATATTGATAATCAAGATCCAACAGTTGGGTACAAAGTTAGTTGTACGGTCAGGTGGCAGGAGACTCGATGCGACATGATTCGCAACAGCCATGAACAAGTTTTCAAGTTCCCTGCCACCTGACCGCATAACAAATTTATCATACTGCAAATTTTACCATATCAACGCTTATTTAGCTATTTTATGTCCTCATGAATAAAGGACATTGACTAAATATATTTTCCTTTCTCCGTGCCCAAACTCAATGAAGAATGACGTCATTAAGAACTGATGTCACTGAAACCTTGGTAAAACGTGCAGTTTAGTGAATTAGCTTTGCAATGTCTCTGCGAGGTATTTATATCTAGTCATGGATTTAAATTTCAAGGTAAGAAACTATGCATGTATCTAACGTTTCCCTGACACACGTAAATTACTATTTACTGCCTCAAACAACCATGAGGTCATCTTTTTCACGTTATAATTTACAGAAAACAACCTTGCCTTAACCCTTTACTCCACAGATACTCATTTCGACGCATTGCTTGAAGGAGCCATTGGAAAACATTGTGACAAAAGGTGAAATTGCTCGTGACGAGCAATTTCACCTTTTGTCACAATGTTTTCTATGCTATCAAAAGGTGTCAGATACACATAAGAAAGGGCTTCATCCTTGCTGTTATTTAGGGTCACTTAGAGATACCATGGAAATGCCTTATGGGGTAAAGGGTTAATTGTAAAACACCAAAGTAACGATTATGCTGATTAATTGTAACACACCAAAGTATTCTTACATTGATTTTTTCTGTTTAATTGTAACACACCAAAGAAATTTTACATCGATTCTGCTAATTTATTGTAACTCAACAAAGTATTTTTACTTTGATTTTGCTGTTTTATTGTAACAGTCAAAAGTATTTTTACATCGATTGTGCTGTTTAATTCTAACAAACTGGTGTATTTTTTCATCGATTGTGACGTTTAATTATAACAGCAACGTGTTTTTTACATCGATTGTGCTGTTTAGTTGTCCCACAAAAGATTATTTTACTTCGATTGTCGAACATTTCTCACTAAGTTCTAGACGCAAAATACGGGAAAAATGGGTAAATGTAATCAACTCATCTCTGCTGATATCTGTGAATGACAAGGGCTGATAAATTTTCCTCTGCGAGTCTATTAAAATATACAGCGGCCGAGATTGCCAGACCTGATTATAAGTCAGATGATGGTCATGTTCATGTACGACGGAAAATAGTTTTTTTGTTGCTCTTTCCATGGTCATAATCTCAAATGAAAAAAGCGCCATGTTCCAAACACCCTGTGTCGATTTCCAATCGTACACGTTTTTTTTTTTGGATTGATTGAATTGCGCTGGATGCAGTTTAAAGAATTCTTTGTCATATTAGGATTGACAATTCATTATTCATGCGTTTCCTGTTTTTTACAAGTACTTGTCAGAGTTTCTAATGTGTTTTGTTTTACTCATTACCAAAAGACAAAATTTTAGTTTTTTCCAAATCGAAAGTATTTGAAGATGATAAAATAAATGGGGCTGAAAACTTGAATCTTGTTTTATAAACGGTAGAAAACTTAATGGAAAAAGGAGAAAATGTCGGTTACCAGCATGTTCTCCTTTATCCACAATGTATTCTAAAAGCTTCTTTCTCAGGGTCGTCAAAGGTAGGGCTTGTGTGGTAATGAGTTAAGGACACGTCCAGTAAAAATCACGGTCAGTAGGGCTTGATTGCTTTTCCAAAAGCTTTACCATTAATTCAAGCAGAGTTTTTAGACAGTTTTTTATTCCATCATTGTTCCTTTGTACTTGAAATAATTCGTATATACCTTGTTGAAAAATATCCACTATTTCATTGAGGGGAAAAACAGAAAAGAAAATGAGCAATGCTTCGTGAAGAGGACGTTTAAGAAGTCCACAAAAAGTATCGATCTAGGTCAGCCAGCGCAGTCCAACGCAGGCTGACCTTTGTCGAAATGTTTTGCTGTGTTCAATTTTCTAAATTTCAAGGGAACAGGCTACATCGTGACTCAATCGCTTGTAAGACGAATTGGATTTTATGGACCAATAATGATGTGATGACTTGCTTGATAAAATATATGGCTTGCAACACTCGAAAAGGGGCATTCGGACATTTGCGTAAAGTGTCGTCTCGGATCAGCCTGCGCAGTCTAATCCGAGACAGCACTTTACGTTTACATTAGATTTTGTGATACAGTAGACTTGTGCAAAACAGAAAATTACATAGAAACGGAAAGTGTCGTTTCGGATTAGCCTACGCGGACTGCGCCGGCTGATCCGAAACGACGCTTTATGAAAATGCTTGAATGCCCTTTTTTGCCTGTTACAGGTCAATTATCTTTTAGTTTAAACATATTTATTTCATATCGATTGAAAAACAGGTACATACAACTTATACGAATCTCTCTCGATTCTACTTCCTGGGAACTAGATCAAAACTGGCGCTGAGTGTGTGGGTCAACGAACAGTCACAGTGTTGACACCCGCTCCCGGGTCTCGAACTCTGCACTATTTGGTTACGAGGCCGACGCTCTACCTCACAACCATGGACACCACACAATATGTCTTTTGTCATACCATTGTCCAAATGTTTTTTAATGATTTGCAATCCAGATCCACCAATAGGTGGACGTCTTCTCTCTTGTAGCACGACATCTTCGCAAGCCAAGGCTGACGATTCACTACGCTACTCTACCTTTGGCGGATCGAGCTTGATTTTTACATTCAGCCGACACGCTTTTTCACTGGATGCAGCCAGCTCTAGCTGCAACGAATGAAATCTCTCGTAGCATTTCATCTTTGATAAAAACAAAACAAGGTCGCTACCTTTCGAATAGAAGGTAAACATGGAAACCCACGTGGATGTCTGCTTATCGCTTCATGGGTTTTTGTAAGCGATATGTAAAACGATATTTCATTTGCTTTTAGAAATATGATGTAAAGGGGGGTAATAACCAGCATCCTATAGAGGGCGCATCGCAAGAATCTCGAAATCGGGCTCAATCACCCAAGCTAAGATCCACGTAGTGATCGTAATCTTGGCTCGCGAAGATGGTAGCACGAGTGCTGGAATATTCTAAATCGTGGTCTAGATAAACTTCAAAAAGAGAAGGGTTGGTTTAGTACTCTCTGTACTTTCATTGTGATACACAATTGCGTGTAGAGTCTGATTAAATTAGTTCAACATTTAACTCTTTGCCGACTTATTAAACTTTTCACACATTCAAATTCGAAGCTGTTACAGACGAGAAAAAGGGTTTTGCTAATATGAAACAATTTGTCTCTGAAAGGGTAGAAAACATTTTGGGAAAATGAGAAAATGCTGGTTATCAGCATTTTCTCATTTTCCTCACGATATTTTCAAAGGGCTTCTTCCTAAGACTCGCGTGAATCTTTAGGAAAAGGTAGAGCTGAAGCTAATCATTTTTATATTCATGTATGAAAGGAAAAACGGATGTTGATAATTAAAAATGATCCGATTACAGGGCTTTAGTCTGATTATTTTATGAAATGGCCTTGATGCGAAACATTGAACATAATGGTGATATGCGTTTGGAGACTAAATAAACCAGTGTCTTGAAATATTAATGCTATCAAACGTCGTGGGTGAATTTAAAGATACAATATGTAGATCTATACCATTTTCAAGCGGGTTTCCACCCTTCCCATGGCAAATTTTAACTTTTCAGTCACATTTATTTTGTCGTCTGCAAATGCTCTCAGTTCGGACCAGTCCAAAAGTTTGCCATTTGGTAAAGAGTTAACCCTTTTAATCCTTATTTTATGAAACTATAATGATATTTGTAACAAATGTTACCCCTTACGGCTGCAGGGTTGCGCAGATTATGACGGATTGAAAGTACATTAGAGGTTTTGTAGGCCTCCAAGTAGGTGTTGTTTCCGTTTCCGGTTTTAAAATGAGAACAGATCACTTGTGTCTTTTTCTATCCCTTACAGTATTACATGCATATATGATGTATCTTTAATATGGCATGGCTAAGCCAAGTCATAATTTCTCACAGCCAAGTGGGACAAAGTTGATATCTTAACATTCATGCTACTGACACATTTCCAAACAAAATTATACCAAGTAGGGTTCGTTTGATCCCAGTCATAAACTTGTATCATTCTCGATTTCTTCTGTACAAATGTTCATAGTATTATTTGTGTTAGTTCAGTTGCTGAAAATCAACATCTTTTGGTATTATTCTTTTTTGGCTTTTCTGTCACAATTGAAATATGTAAGTTTGAGGTGAATATAACATGCGGGATATATGGAATGATAGTGATATTGCCTAGGGTCCGCACGGACCCCAACGGACTTTTGGTTTTATATTCCACTCACTCTGTAGAGGTTTCAAAGCGAATTAAGATTAAGAATAGATAGCCTAAGTAACAAACTCCTAAACTGACAGCTTCAACTTCTGTATCGAAGACCAACAAAGAACCATGTGGCCTCCATACAGACACCACACGGTATGATAAAGGCTCATACAGTAGCGTAGGAATCTACTATTATCTTTGTTTGCTTGTTGGTTGGTTTGTATTGGAATATAGCACCGTTTTAAAAGCTCATGTCATATAATCGCGGTCACCATTTCCTGACACAAGTTATTTTCCAAGCCAATGACTACGTTTCTCGCAACAACAGAGGTGAGAGACGGAACAACTGTCGCAGAGAAGCCCCCAAGCACCAGGTCACGAGACAAATACGTTAATCAATGAACTACCCGGCCGAGCTTCAATTTCTCTCACACAACATGCCTTGTTGCCAATGTAATATACCCAATACAAATTTTCGAGTTTCACACAATTTCAGGTAAGCTTTTTATGGGGTCAAATCGTTGCTTTACTTCAAACACCTGATGTGTCAAATCATTTTTATAGATCGGTATTTCAAAGTTCTAGTGAATAGCGTTTTATCTTTGAAAGTTACCCCGTGTGCATGTATCATTTTGCATCTTTAACCTAAAATTCGCAAAACGTCATTACGTGATCTGAAAAATCTGACATTCATTCGCTTTTGAGATAAAAAAATGTCAAACTCGTCCACAAATATGTTATTAAGTTCTCCAAAGCCTATGTAAGCTCCTAGATATCTTGAAAAGTGTCTGTTTTTTTTTTATACCGATTTGAATAAATAAAAAGAAAGATCCTCTCGTTGAACAGTCGGTATGATTCTCGAAATTCTGCGATGTAAAATAATGCTTAAGAATATTCAATATAGACCTCACGTGTGGCTTCGGCAATATTTTTGTTATAAAGGACACATATATCAGCTAACCAGCTAATAACTAAACCACTGATTACAACTCTTTTCATATCTTTATCGATTTGTCTACTGTACGTACAGAAGTACTAAGATTAAAGAAGTAATTAAATGTTTTCTATTCACGCAGACTTTTCAATAAGAAAGAGAGATGCTCTGATCCTTTTATAGAGAAGTTTGCGATAAAACCTCACATGAAAACCTTCAAGAACATCCATTTATCTACAGTATAAATATAGTCGATCTCTAAGTCTAAATAGATAACTGAAGTCGAGCTTATACTCTTTGAAAAGGGGGGGGGGGGGTTGAATTTGCAAAAACTATCGACCTAAACAGATGTATACAAGAAAAGTGCCTAAAAAGTCCATTTTGGTTGGCTCTCTCAAAAACACGGCAACAATATATTACGTAATTCAAAGTACTGAAAGTACTGATATGCTAAATAGTGTGTAAGCGGTCTTGGTAAAAATGAAACACGGTTGGTCCACACATTATTGAAAAGCAAAAAGTTAGGTCCAGTTCTTACGAACAGAGTCCGCAACAACAAAAAACAAATGTACATGTATGCCTTTAACTAAGCTGTATACGCCCGAAATTTGCGTACGCACTTAAGGTAGACAGGCTTCAAGTCTGAAAACAAGTTCCACTAAACTGCATAATTTGAGAAATTGTGAACCATCACACAAAAAGGGGCCAATCTTGGAATTGCGAAAAGTATAATTTCTGATCAGACTGCGCAAATTGCGCAGGCTGACCAGGATCGACACTTTTCGCTTTTATGACAGTTTCCAAATAAAAAGTAGTTAATCTACCTTGTTATGCAATCACTTTTGAACTATCAACTTAACTTGTCCTGCACTGTCGTTGATCTGTAATTTCATCAAATAGATTGTACGGAATTCCCAGATTGTCCCTTTTCGCGTGACGGGTCACATTTAATATTTTTATATTTTTACATCAGTTCATATCTTTATACAATCCGAAAATAATTTGCGTAAACGTACGCAGTGTATCGAAAAGTGGTCTAGATAACTACTGCTTGACCGCTTATTGGAACTACAAGACAAACTAATAGACAAGCTGAGGTTCAAAATAAGCTCTGCGGGAGAAATGCTACAAAAATATCATAAGCTTGGCGACGTCCATTTTCATGCCAGTAATATGATTTAAGTTAAGACCAAAATCAAACTGGACCTTGGCTGATTTTGCTTAGTCTTCACTTTCTACATAATCAGCCAAGTTTGGTCTTGGTATCATAAGAATCAGTACTAAAAGGGATAATGGATGAAAACATAAAAGCTCTCATTTACTCTCCATAGAATCAAGCTAGTACAAAGAGACATATAATATTCTATTGTTGTTAAAGAAAAAAAATGCTGGGAATTGGGTTTACGGGCCACGTGAGGTTTGAAACACTCGATACAAAAAAACCTACCAAGGACAAAATGGTCAATTATGAAGACAGTGCTGACTGTGCTATTTTGTAACTGATAAGATAGCCAAATGCAAACGAAGTATGATCGGCGTTCTGGCAAAAGCAGTTTAATCCGACTCGGTGATGGAATTATAGCAAGTAAGTCATCACATTATGATGGATTCAGTAACCCTTATCCTACTAAATAACTAGAACATATTTTTTTCATTTCTATTGTGAAAAACCAAATATCGATATTTCAAAGTAGTGTTTTTAGGAATAATAATTATCTCCTTCACGGACAGTGTAGATCCAAGATCAGACTGCACGTTCCGATCTTGATCTACACTGTCCGCAAAAGGTCAACGAGTCGCGCTTAGCAGCCTATGAGTTAAACGAAGTTTGTCCAAAGTCAGACTGAATCATGAAGCAGAAATTGACCAAAACCAAAAAGTTTCGGTCAAGATCCTTGATCGATATCCTTTGCATGTTCATTGAACGCCCTTACCACAATTCATAGCTCATATATGTCTTTTTCAGCAAATAAAATAATATTTATTTGACTTTTTTGTAGTTGCTTCTTTCAGAAAGTTTAATGTAACAGTTCAATGTTGAAAGTTACTTGACACTGCAAACCCTATATGGGATAGAGTCGCATAATTGGTGAAATTTGCCTGACCTTACCCTGCTCAAAATCTTCTGTTAGTCAAATGATAAACAAAGTTAGTTTTAAAACAATTAAAACTAAGATTCGTTTCCAGTTTGACTCCCGAGTTGTTTACATTTGGCAGTTTGAGGGCCTTAAAGCAACAAGATTACCACAATGCAAAATGGAAAGTTACAAACAATATAAATTTGATGTGTGTGTGTCTTTTTTTTTAAAGGAGCAGTAATTATTTGTTCATTCTTACACAACATTAAACAAGCTTTTACAAATCCATTTTGTTTGTAACTTTCCATTTGCATTGTGGTAACTTTGCCAGGCCTGAAACAGTTTGTTTTAGTATCATGGTAATGTGGGTTCAAGCAAGAATTATCTTTATCCTTCCAAGCCGTTGATATCTGTGATTATATTTGTGAAAACTATCGAATAAAAAATCACATCGCCCTGGGTCAACATGGGAACATGTGCACTGTACTTTATTAGTTGTTCGGTCAGGTTGCAGGGGACTTGGAAACTTGTTCACGGCTGTGGTGAATCATGTCGCCCCGAGTCTTCGGCTCGGGCGACATGATTCACCACAGCCGTGAACAAGTTTCCAAGTTCCCTGCAACCTGACCGTATAAGAATTTATTATACTGCAAAGTTTTACCCCTTCAAAGCGCGTTCAGCGAAATTTTCCTGTTTTATAATTTCACAAATCGAGTATGCTGAAGAAACAGAAATTCCCTTCTGTGAACCCCAATTCAATGAAAACTGACGTCACTGGAAACTGACGTCACTAAAACGTGCAGTTTGGTGCATAAATGTGCAGTCTGGTGATCGACCGACGCCGCCATTGTGGATGTTGTATTGCACGTGAAGTGATGTTTACGGGCACTTAAAAGGGAAACTGGTTTTACGTGGTTTTTGCCAGGGAACATGATATATGTTTCCGGCATGTTAACCAATCAGATCACGAGAAATTTCTTTGCAGTATAATAAAATCCACCTCTCGTCGCAAAAGTACGGAATCCTGTTTCTGCCATCCACTTTTCGACCTACGAGGAACTCGAAAAGTAGAAATTAGGCACACTAACTTCCACTTTTCTAGCAAAAAAGTTACCTCGAAAAGTCGAAAAGTTGAAGTTTTTGACCTGACAATTGTCATAAAACTTTCCACTTTTCGACTTCACGTTTGTCTAGAAAAGTAGAAATTAGGAAGCACTAACTTCCACTTTTCGCCTTAAAATGCTAGGTCGAAAAATAGAAAAGTGGAAGTTTTTCACATGACAATTGTCAATAAAACTTCCACTTTTCGACCTAGAAAAGACAAAGTCGAAAAGTGGAAGTTAGCCGATTAAAACTTCCACTTTTCTAGTTAGGACTAATTTTTCGCAGGATAAATTGGTCGCGTTATTATTTTAAATGTACACCGGACAAAGGAAAATGGCGGGAGCAAATGGTAGGGGTTAAATATACACCGAATAAGTCTGATGTCAGCCATAATACGGCAACTCCCTAATTTTCATTTTAAACCCGCCCTTATCGCATTGCTACGTCCTTCAGGCTTTAACGGTGTACACATTATTAGATGTATTGAAATCATGTAGCCTGCAACACGCGGAAAGGAGCTTACGGACATTTGCGTAAAGTGTCGCTTCGCATCAGCCCTCGCTGTTCGACACTTTCCGTTTTATTTAATTTTCAATTTAGCGCAAGTCTACTGTGGCACAAAATCTAATGTGGTCTTAAAGTGCCGTGTCGGATCAGCCTGTACGATCTGCGCAGGCTGATCCGAGACGACACTTTATGGAAATGTCGGAATGCCCTTTTTCGCATATTGCAAGCCATATATAGTTGATACTTTGGACACTGATTAGTCTTTAAAGTTTAATGGACACATTTCACCGAAAAATATTCCCTGAAGATTGAGTTGCGATCTCAAAATGTGGCTTGATCGCCGCTGATCGCAAGTAATCGGCGGTTGAACACACCTTGGTCTTTTGTAGTCGCACAAGGTCGAGGGAAAGTATCCCCCCCCCAAAAAAAAGATCGAAACTAGGGTTTTGACATGTCAAAAAACTAAGCTGCGACCTGTGCGATTTGGAAAATCGCAGATAGATTGCCGAAAGATCATCCGTTAAACCATTTTTTAAGGGATCTTATCCAACTCGGATTTACTTTGAGAAAACCTGCTATAGGCGAAAAGTTTCAACATGGCACAATTCCTGCAGTCTGACCAGATCGAGATGGTCCCTTTTCATGTGACGGGTTGCATATCATGAAATGATACTACTAGACAGTACTCTACCGAAATACCAACGCGGCAGATTCGGGGAGGTCATATTGATGTTTATGTAACAATGGGGAAAATATCGAGTTCCGAGGACAGAAATCCGTAATCGAGTTCGGAGGACATAAATCCATAATCGACTCCGATCAGCATCATAGATAGACCTACATCGACATTTTTATTAACCTTGCAAAGATTATGTAGGATCCCAGTGCCCACGCCAAGCCAGTGTTCGAACCAGCGACCCAGATGTTGACAAGTCATACATTTTAAGTTTTTAACCCATTACCACACGATTCCTGTTTTTGACACCTTTGCAAAATATTATTTAGGAAAACGTTGTTAGAAAAGGAGAAATAACTTTTTACAAACTATTTCTTTCACAATGTTGTATACTCTATATTACACTTAGATTTCAATACACGCTTTGAAATGTCGTCTTCAGTTTCTTTAAATTTGGACAGTCTTTTATTTTTTATGTCATCTCGTAATGGGTTAAACGTGGTTTGAAAATGTCAAATTGGGCGCACGCTTGATGCACAGTTCCTGACTAGATTTGTGTAACTATAAACTCAGCCCATAGGCGGTATCGGATAAAGATAGACGTCAGACTTAAACAGTGTACATGTATACTTATTCGGTAGACGTTTAGCCTTCACCGGGACAAAATAGGTGACACAGGAATTTTTACCCCTACACCGTCTCCAACATTATTCGGTGTTGATAAACAAACATCCCGTGATAATCAGTCCTAACTACAAAAGTGAAAGTTTTAACGCTAACTTCTACTTTTCAACTTTTCGACTTTTCAACTGTTCGACTTTTCGACTTTGTCTTTTCTAGGTCGAAAAGTGGAAGTTTTATTGACAATTGTCATGTGAAAAACTTCCACTTTTCTACTTTTCGACCTAGCATATTAAGACGAAAAGTGGAAGTTAGTGCTTCCTAATTTCTACTTTTCTAGACAAACGTGAGGTCGAAAAGTGGAAAGTTTTATGACAATTGTCAGGTCAAAAACTTCAACTTTTCGACTTTTCGAGGTAACTTTTTTGCTAGAAAAGTGGAAGTTAATGTGTCTAATTTCTACTTTTCGAGTTCCTCGTAGGTCGAAAAGTGGATGGCGGAAACAGGATTCCGTACAAAAGACATCCTCTGGCGACAGGCATGATATATCATGATGATATAATGTCCTTCACTGATTAAAAAGTGCATCCGTTTTTCTAATGCTTTTGTACTTGAATCGCAATATTTTAATTAATTCGTGACAAGAATAGAAGGACGTGAATTAAAAGATTAGAAATGCACTTGCTGCCAGTAGCTTATTGAGACATAATTTTATTGTTATTGCTGATTAAATCAATTTTGTTGAAAATGTTTCGACGGTTCGGAAATACTGCGATTCTGTTGAAGAACTGTAAAATGCCTGTGTGCAAAGTGTAGTCAGTTATCTTGTTCGGCGTAGTTTGACCTACTTCATGGCACTGATAAAAGTATAAATAAATAGGAATTTATGATTGGGGTGGTAAAAATGTAGACATTTTTAGCCCCTACGTCGTCTATTTTTTGTAGAAATATCTCTTGTACGTTTTTACCGTAGACGTTTGGTAAAAAGGCACTTCTTTGAAAACAAGTACAGCGCGAGCTTAGTTTACTTGTACTAGCCACTGGGAAGAACCCTTCAGATAGGCATCATATTTGTAATGGAGATTATTGACATGCCCTAATCTGATGGTAATCTTGAACTCGACGGCGTCTGAAATCTACTTGTTGCATTTTATTTCGAAAACAAACATCTGCAACAGAAATGACCTAATATCAAAGAAAAGCACGACATGAAGTATGATTGAAATAAGAAAAAAAAAACAACAACAACAACAGCAGCAAGGAAGAAAGAAATAGCCATGCTCTTTGAAAAGGGGCTCCGATGCATCTGCGAAAAGTATCGATTCAGGTCAGCCTGCGCAATCTGCGCAGGCTGACCTGAATCGATTTTTTTCGCTATTGGTCAATTTTCTGTATGTCCAAAGCTTAGACTACCTCATGGATAAGCGGATTGTTAAAAAAGTGGCTTATCTATACATGTAAGTATGTGAACGCTTGCTTGGTATCATGCACCATGGAAATGCAACATGCCCCTTTTTCCAACGCATGGTTAACTTCATATAGTCAAATGAACTCTGGTCTTTGAAAAAAAAATAAAAAGATTAATCCATTACATATAAATGAATAATTGAATAAATATATAAATAGATATATAAGAAGAATTCAAAAACAAAAGAAAAAAGAAACGAAACGAAAAGTCCATTGTTGCTCTGACTTCACATAATTGTTGACTATGACATAACCTTTATATGCTGAAGTCACAAGGTCAACTCCTCTTGGCAGAGTGTGATGCGCAAGTATTACTACGCACGTCAAATAACGGATGATTTCGCCCTCCACAATTAGGACCGTAGTTATATCCAAGGACGGTAAGTAAGGACTTTCGGTGATAACGTGGAAATCTAATTGTTTCAACAATACAATGAACCTAATCATCCCGAAAGATTAGGCCCGTTGTCTCAGAAATTCAATAAAGTCAAATGTCAACGCAGTACTTCCTGAAAACAAGTTTTATCGTCTGTGTAACAATTTACTGTTGGAGAGACCCCCGGCTCGGCAAATTTCTTTCTGTGGAATGATGGTAGCCAGTGCGACAGGATTCAATTCTTTCCCACAGCTGATAATTGTTTAGACGGCAAGTATGTGGGAAAACGATCAGTGGCTTGGAAAGAACATTGTGCGGAGTACTGGTGAACGAGACTCCCAAGAAAGCATGGATAGTTGCACTGGCCGCCGCGATATAACTAACATAATATTAAAAACTGCTAAAAACCATATAAAATCAAGCAGTCAATACCGTTGGAGATCTCGTGAAACAGGAGAAACAGTTCGTCCGATGTTCTTTCTTTTTCACAACGATTCCCTAATGTTTTTCCCAATATTTTCGCATATTCTAAATGGTTATTCCTGTTGATTATACATATTTATAAGAGAATGTTTTCAGAGTCGTTTTTCAGGCCTTTGGGTCTGATTAAGAAAGTAATTGTTTCTCTCTTTACCAATTAATTTATCCAAATTCAAAGCATTTAAATACGACAAATAAATACGCCTCAAAAGATGGAATTTGTCTGTGAAAGAGTGGAAAAAAATGGAGAAATGCAGGAAATGTGTATAACTTGCGTTCTATGATTTTGTCTAACAATATTTTCAAAAGGCTTTCATTTCAGGGTCATTAATACATGGTATTGTCTGGTTAAGAGAAAAGACATTTTGATGTGTGTGTGTGTTTTTTTTTTAGATAAACTTAAAATAAGCGTCAAGAAGGTCGCCTTTGAATACGTTGGGGAAATATTTTTCTTACAAACTGATTATGATAATATACTGTAAATAACTGTATATATCACACAATGCCGTTAACGCTACACCGCCACAAACTGGCATTTCTTCGACTAAATGTGTTTTTGGTTAATGCACCAATGATGAAACATAGCAGAGTATTATAAATAATAATTTTGGTTGCACAATCCAAAAATGAATTAGATAGATCTAGAATTTGGCTTTTGGCGCTCTATCAGCCTTTTTGCTGTAAACAAGACGGTTTTTAACCCTTAGGCCTCTAAGCGCGACTCACTTCCTTTTTGCAGGCAGAGTAGATCAAGATCAGACTGCACAGAACGTACAGTCTGATCTTGAATCTACTCTGTCTGATTAGGAGATGCTTTTCTCCAAAAGATAGATTTGAAATAACATCGCCCAGGTTTTTACCATCGACTTAATGTACATGTAGTTAGATGTAATTCATTTAGCCGAATATCGTAACATTGGTTGATTCATGTAGCAAGTTTAAATCACTGTCACAGATTTATTTGAAAATTCATATATCAGAATAAGACTTCTGTTTCGTATGCAGATAAAACTCATGACAACATATACAGACAAATACATAGAAACAAACGTTTGAAATCACTTGAAAATATTCAGAGGTCAAAAGTACTTGCACCGAGGGAGGGCTAATAGGTTCAATCTGGTGGTCTAAGGTCGTCAATCTTATCTAGATTCGGTGTAACGTTTCTTTCTCTGTTATTACAAATTCGTAAATGGCTTGGAACTGTCCACGTGACAAATCCTTTGATATTGGCGTAAATCCTTTTACCTCTGGATTAGATTGGTGGATATATAGAAGATAATTGTTTTTGTTTTTTGGTGACAGATCGAAATTTATCTCAATGGGTGAACATCATCGGTAATATCTGTCACGCGTGAAAATATTATCGATGGTGTACACGAAATGGTTTAAATTTCGGTATTTCACCGAAAAAATATTCCATTGGTTTCAGGCTTATAACCTCTTTCTTGGGGGAAACTTGCATCAAAATCCCATGCTTTCGGTAATTCCCCGTGGCGTACCCCCTTTGCATAACAACGCATTACAATATTACGTAAAGCGCGATAAATGTGGGGTGAATTACGTCATGTTTCCATCTGGTTAAATTGCACTGTTTATCATAGTAACCAGTTCGTGGGAACTACTGCTTCCACTTTCAACTGGAGAATTAGAAATAAAGTCGGTATTTTTCACCATTCAAAACAATGAAATACCAAACAGTATTCCACAGTTATTTAACCCATTACCACACAATCCCTACTTTTGACGCCCCTGGAAAAGAAGCCTATTGAAAACATTGTGGGAAAAGGAGAAAATGCTGGTAACCAGCATTTTCTCCTTTTTCCACAATGTTTTCTACCCTTCACAAAACTAATTTCAAATTTTCAGTCACATACATTTTGTCGTCTGCAAATGCTTTCGATTTGGACAAGTCTAAAATTTTGTCGTTTGGTAATGGGTTAAGAGAAACTAATGAAAAAGCATGAACTAATTGGTTTTATCCTGACATAAACATGGATATATTTTGAGAATAGTGCCCACCAATATCTTCACTCACGTGCAGTCTTATCTTGTCTACCATCCTCGTTTCTGTACTAATGGATTTTGTTGCACTATCCCTATTACATGCTGATAAACTTCTAATTTACTTTAGTAAATTTGCCGCAGGCTTTAAACTGAAATTATTGCACGTAAAGTTTTTTTATCTTGAGATGTGTATATGCACTTGCCCTATAGTTTCAGGCATCAGATACTAAACGAGAAAATATTGAAGCATAACATCAATGGCGCCTCAGTTGTTTTTAAAATAATGCACATTACAGCATTTCAAATTGAACAAAATATTTTTTTGCAGACTCGGTGAGAAATGAACTGAGTAGTCCTAAACAATCTTTAAAATGCAACTTAAAACGTAACAAAAAAAGAACCAATATTGGTTAGACACAATCATAGCCATTTTTTGGCGAAAACTAACATAATTTCAATTGGAACTATGTACTAAGCAGTTGCCATTTGAGAAACAACACATGAAAATAGTATTAAAACTAGGTTGCAAATTACGAAATATATATTAAAAACTGGGTATGAAATGACCAAAGGCGGTACGAAATGATCGAAGTGAGTACGAAATGACCAAAATAGAAAAATAGGTGGGCACGAAATAACCAAAATTGTATGAAATGGCCTAGGTACGAAATGACCTGGTTACGAAATGACTTGAAGCCAAGTAAACAATATGGCTGTCTCCATGGGTACGTTTCTAAACTGAATAAAAACATAGTGCCGCCGCTCATGCGCTAAACCTTTTCTTCAAATAGGGCGCCAGTTAGCGCCACTGATATAGGGAACTCCGTATTTTATGACTGTATATAGGGGAAAAAATAAAAAAAGAAAATATACAAGTAACAGCGGTTGTTTCTATTGCAATTGGCCTGCAACACTCAAAAAGAGACATTCATACAATTGCGTAAGGTGCCGTTTCGGATAAGCCTGCGCAGTCCGCGCAGGCTTATCCGAAACGACACTTTCCGTTTTTCATGTTATTTTCTGATTTGTGCAATGCTACTGAAGCACAGGAGATGATACATTACAAAGGTGTCCGAAGGCCCCTTTTAGCTTGTTGCAGACCATAGGCCTACTGTCTTTGCAGAATCTACATTTCAATCCTTATTAACAGATTTCTTCTAAAAAATCTCCTCCCTACCCCCACATCTATTTATGCCACGCTATGAAAAAAGGGGACTTGGATGCATCTGCAAAAAGTATCTATTCAGCGAAGCAGTCTTCCAAGGCTGATATGACCTCTTGCTGTTAGTCAATTTTCCGCATATCCAAGGACGGTACTAATTCATTTTAGTCTCCTATTAGACGTAACCTGTTTCTATGGATCCATAATTATGTGATGACCTGTTTTATATAATTCATCACAGAGATGTATTAAACCCCCTTTTGCCAGGTCTCATTTGCATTGAGCAGAATTCCATTCCATTTTCTTTTGGAGAAAACTCAACAGTCTGTCTATCTGTCTGTCTGTCTTCCTACCTACTTGCCAATCTTTATGTCAGTAACGACTTTCATTTCAGCAATTTTATATTAACTCTTCTCCTGATATGCTAATTTGAGACTCTTCCATTTCAGCAGCAAATAAAGATACGATGTCATAAATATGGACAAATGAGGTTACAAATATCTGATTGAGTGGGAAAACATTGTGGGAAATGGAGAAATTGCTCGTCACGAGCAATTTCTCCTTTTCCCACAATGTTATCAAAAGCTGTCTGTTGTTAATACGTCAAAATGATTATTTATGGAGTAAAGGGTTAAAAGATTAAAATTCGAAGTCCTATTTAATTCTGAGACCGGAGTTGGGAAAGCGATAATAACAGTGGAGAAAGTGAAACTGTTTCGTAAAGAACTGGGTCAGTTCTAGAAATGATAAATGACATCGAACTGAAGGCCACATTTTCAGATTAGCAGAAAGTCCCTATCGTGTTATGTGACAAAAACAGCCGAGGTCTTCCTTTTCCAGTAATTGATCGACTGTGTCTTTTTTGTCCACGAGTATTTGCGGACAATACGAATGAACAAAGTTTTGTGGAACAAATCTTGTAAAAGCCACAATGTACCTGTATTTGAAGTTCACGATACAGAGCTCCTGATAAGAGGGAGTGATGGCATTCTAAATCTGTTATTTTTCTTCCGAATCCTATGTGGTGGGTACTTATTAGAATCGTCTCCATGAGACGATTCTAATGAGTATCCATAACATAGGATTTTGTGGATTTCTTTTTTCACTTGTGAAATCAAAATCACTCCCTCTGGAGCTCTGAAGTGATAAATTATTCCAATCTGAAAGTAAGAATTCTGAACAAAATTATGAAATATGTCACTAGCAATTGCGTGAAATGACCACATAAAGTTTTTGAAAACAAATTAAAATCTATCAACACTTGCATTCGTTATAATATACATAACACAAATTTTGGAACGCTCGATTGTAGTTACTCGATTTTCAGTGAAAAATCCGTGTTTAAAAAGGGGCCTAATTGTGTCAAAAGAACTGTGATGATTAACTAGACTTAGCATTTGGGTTCCCTTTTAAATAGTTAATAACTTATCCAAAGTTTGATGTAAATATCTTCAGTAAAAATAGAGATAGCATAAAATGTCAACGCCAAACTAAGACGGCACTTTATCCAACAGTAGACTTGTGCGAAACAGAAAATCAAATAAGAACAGACTGACAATGTAGTCTCGTATTAGCCTGCGCGGACTGCGTAGACTAATCCGAGACTACATTTCACCATCCGCGGATACCCCGGGGTCTCCCTATTTGCTACGCTACATCGACCCCTGGGACAATTGACTAATAAAACTTTGAATCAGCCGCCGAAAATCGATACGAAACGTCATAGCGCACAGTCCACTGGCCCATCACAAAATGATGATGGAACCAATGAAAAGTCAGCATTCGGCCAGCGGTAAAGTGAGGGAAATTCAATTAATTGTCCCAGGGGTCGATGTAGCGTAGCAAATAGGGAGACCCCGGGGTATCCGAGGATGACATTTCACGCCAATGTCTGATTACTCGTTTTTGCATGTTACAGACATTTTATTTGGTAACTAACACTTTGACTCCTCGCCCGATTTCAAAAGTTTCACGAGTACGGCGTAGAGAGCTATTTATTTCGAGAATGACGTCATACATTACGATTTACGAATCTTTTGAAAACACGATATACGCTGACCTTTCATTCAGTGCACAGCTGTGCATATATATATATGTACGTAGGAGTGTCGAATATAAACACCAATTTTCTAAATGTGAAAGCTTCCGGTATCGAAGGAGGTGTTCACGTACATCTAGCGAGAAAAAATGACACTCCCTTGCACTTTGAAACTTTCAGGGCTTGCGAAATGAAAAAGTACGCAAAAAAGTAATCATGAATATTTTTCGGAGGAAAAAAAAAAGAGACAATTTCCTTCATTTAACGGTATTTCTGTACTTATAGAAGTGCCTTTGGGCAAAAACTCTTACTGACATGAAGATTATAGCGATAATGATTTAGTAAAGAGATGATTAAAATCACTTTCGTGTCTGCCTTTTTTTCTTTAAGTAATTAGTTTTCCATTCAATAAAATGACACAGAAAATTACTCCACAAAAAGCTAGCCGTAAGTCATCCGTATTTTATGTTGTTTAATTTGTTTAACCCCTGGGCTTTCATGGAGATGAAAATGGACGGTCGCACTGAGATCTATAAGTTAAAGAGAGGAAAACTTTTTTTGTAAAAAAGGCAAAAAGAATTGCGCTTACAGTCACTAACCCCTTAGGCTGTTAGGCGTGGCTCAAAGACCTTTTGCGGACAGTGTAGATCCACGATCAGACTGCACATTGTGCGGTCTGATCTTGGATCTACACTGTCCGTAAGAAATCGTCTACCACTCACCCCCCTCCCAAATTCAAAGTTGCTTATTCAAAATTGTGTTTTGGGGAAAAATATCTCCTTATCGGACAGTATAGATCCAAGATCAGACTGCACGTTCTGTGTAGTCTGATATTGATCTATGCTGTCTGCAAAAGGCAGGGTTCCCACGCAGTCGGGAAAACGGGAAAAAGTCGGGAATTTCGTAAAACCCGTTCCCGGTCTTGATTTTTGTAATATCTGTGAAAAATCGGGAAAAACCCGGGAAAAGTACGAAACGTTTTGGGTATGAAACAAGAATTTAGGACGATAATAATCTGCGGTCTGCGTCCTCCATTTTTTCAGATAAAGGTCCAATATTTCTACAATATATAGAGACCGGTCGAAGAGGGTGAATTTCCCAAATACATTACGATCCTTTTTTTGGTTCGCTGGTCCCGGAATAGTTATTCCAATATTCAAACAAACCGGGATCCAGTGGATTGATTTCGGAGAACTCGGTACTTATCCGAAAATACAATGCAGCTGCGCTTTGTATTTTCCGGGAGACGAGTTGAAGTGAATTGATGTGAAAATGAGCTACAACAGTAAATATTACTGAAAATTTAAATCCATAGGGGTCTGAAAGGTTAACAGACTATCTTTATGAAGCCACGTTATGATTCTAGTCGGAATGAGGTTGACGAGTCAGAGGAAACTGAAAGTAAGATTGCTTTTCTGCAATCGTGGATCAAAACACTTCAAGTATTAAATCTAACAAAGTTACGATTATTCGTATTTTCAGAAACTTTAAAAGCAGGGATGTTGCCCTTTGAAAAGACCAATTTATTTATTCATGTATTTCAGGTCATGAAAGCTGAACAATTAAATTGAAAATAAAACATGGTACTTTTGAATTAGGTATTAGTTTCAATGACTGAAGAGGGAAAATAACCGCTATTTGAGGGCTTACTTCAAAACTGTTGTGCACTATGATAGTAAAATACCAAATGATATGCAAGGACTTGATCCTGTGTCTTAAATCATAAAGAAAATAATTCCCAACATTTGAAAAAACACATTTTTAGCTCACCAGAGCACAAAGTGCTCAAGGTGAGCTTTTGTGATCGCCCTATGTCTGTCGTGCATCGTCGACAATTTCTTAACATCTTCTCCTCCTAAACCACTTGGCCAATCTTGATGAAACTTTGCAGGGATGTCCCTTATTAGAATCTCTACCAAAGTTGTTCAAGAGATTAAATTCCATTATAACTCTGGCTGCCATGGCAACCAAAGAATAAAATCGAGCAAAATCTTTGAAAATCTTCTTCTCTGAAACTAGAAGGCATAGAGCTTTGATAATTGGTATGTAGCATCTCCTAGTGGACTTCTACAAAGACTGTTCATATATTGCCCCTGGGGTCAAAACTGGCCCCACCCCGGGGGTCACAAGTTTGAACATGGGAATAATAAAAGAAAACTTTGAAAAATTGTTTTCTCTGAAACAAGAAGGGGTAGAGCTTTGATATTTGGGTTGTTGCATCTGCTATTGGACCTCTAGCAAGATTGCTCATATGATGCCCCAGGGTTCAAACTGACCCCGCCCCAGGGGTCACAAATTTGAAACATAGGAACAAAGATGGAAAACTTTATTTTTTTTTCTCTCTGAAACTGAAGTCCAAGGTGTTTTGTATGTACTATCTTCTAGAGGACCTCTACCAAGTTTGTTCATATGATGCCCCTGGGGTTCAAACTGGCCCCGCCCTGGTGGTCACAAGTTTGAACATGGGAACAAAGAAGCAGAACTTTAAAATTCTTCTGCTGTGAAACAAGATGGAATTTATGTACATGTGTTCCTTATGATAGTTTGCCAATAACAATATTTTACATTTTTTCATTAAATGTCATGGAAAAAGGGGGCTTGGTGTATATTTTCACTGTGGACCAATATCTCTTTCATTACAGGAAAAAATGTAATTAAAGTTCATCTTGTTAAGCCACAGACAGTAGTTATTTGATTTTATTTCATGAAACGACATGTTATCAAAAATTGGGACTAAATGTATAATTTCATTACGGACCATTTATAGTCAGTTGGCCCATCCATCCACATTGACGGTTATCTTCTATAGTCCTTGGCATTTATGAAACTTCATACATGTCTTCCTTAGGATAGTCTTGTGATACACTTTTCTTCTGTAAGATGTGTCATGGAAAAAGGGGTAACCTTTCACATACTGGACTTATCAAGGTCCAATAAATTGATCAGTAATGTTGTGAGCTTTTAGTCTAGGGTTCCCAGTTTGTGCTGGCTTGATTACTGTCTCAGTCAATATCCTTCGAAATTTGATAAAAAGTTATTGAGACAAGTCTCATTTGTGTCTTAACAATGAGCGAATGATGCTTTTTAATCTGTCATTTGACCACCATTTTGACCAGGAAATGAACGCCTCGCCTCTTAAAGTTAATTCAATCCCCAACTATACAATCCTGACTTTCAATGACCCTGAAGAAGAAGGGTTGTGGAAGCATTTTGGGAAAAGAAGAAAATGCTTTTTGCACAGTTACATACCCTGTCAGAATTATTTGGCCTTGAACTTCGATATTTGGCATTTATCTTCACTGTAGACCTTTACTGCTTAGTACTCAGGTGAGTGATACAGGACCATCATGGTCCTATTGTTTCCAATTTGCCTGGTTATGTAGTCTTACAAGGATCAATACTATTTGCCTTCAAATTCTTCATTACTTGTAGGAACTGTAAGAGAACAGCATGGATCCTTATTAAACTGCCTGTATGGATAGGCTGATCTGAATCTATATTCAGTCATTTATAGTTTTGTAACTGGCCAAGTAAAGAAATGAAATAACTATCATGCTGTTAGAATGTTCTTTAAATCTTAATTTTTCATTAAAACAAGGAATGTATGATAGAAAGTAGCTTTCAAAAGGTTTTGCATTTCTAGTTTTTCTATCGCGAAAAACCTTGAATTTTGAAAAAAATCCTGGAAAAAGTCTGGAAAAAGTCTGGAATTTTGCAAGCAGAAAGTTGTGGGAACCCTGAAAAGGTCAGTTAGTCGCACTTAGCAGCCTAAGGGTTAATATACCGGAGGGTCTAGAAAAAAGAAACAACCCACATTACAAGTTATTACGCGTGCAGTTCGACCTCGACTCTACATCGCCTGGTAAAGCGTGGAACCCTGCCTCTTATCTAAACATAGTTCTTTACGTCCAGAGAGAAAACAAACATTGTAAAAACCTAAAGGTGTTATAATCGAGTCAGCTGTGTAAAGAAACTAGGGATTTTTTCTTCCGATTTAAACCAGAAACTGTGGTTGTTACATCTATGGCTAGCCGCAATTAAACAAAATGCATTTTCTATCTGCCGTAATCTGAGCAACCTTGCAACCATCAGGGAGAATATTTTGTATGAAGATACAGAAGTGATTATAGTTTTAGCTGTTTTATAATACAAAAGAAAAGAAAGGTTAAAAAACTGGATCAAAACGAGTAAAGATATGTGTTAAAAAGTTTAAACGTTGGCACCACTATGGTGCTACATGTATATCACGCGACACAATTCTTGAAAAATTTGAGAATACTGCAAGTCTCTTAACTAAAAAAAACTGTCAAGTTGATATAAGGTAACTTGAGTCTCGTACACAACCTCTAAATATTTTATTACGTTTGATAAACGTCTTCTACAAGTAGATGACGGTATGGAAACTGGTTGGTACCTTCATAAGAAGGCCAAGGTCACTATCAATGTCAAGGTCACTGATGGACATTAATGCAGTGAGAATTGAGCTGTTACATACATGTACTCAAAGCAAACTAGGGGCCCTGAAGGGCCTGAAATCGCACTCCTGGCAGAGATTTTGCTTCTATTCTATGCACACAATATGAATTCATGATGCAAAAAAATACAAAGATTAAAATAAGAAATGCTGACTTCATCGCGTAAACAAGAAATAAAAATTTTCAACTTGAAACGGCTACTTTTCCCATACTGTTCGTTGGATTTTTTTTCAAAATTGATACTATTGAAGCTATTGATGACAGAAACAAACTGTGCAAGTTTCATGGAAATCTGACAATAAATGCAGGCTTTATCGCGTAAACAAGAAAAAGACTGGCAGACGGACGGACGACGAAAACCACGTTATGACATGAGCTCATTCAAATCTCTCTCTCTCTCTCTCTCTCTCTCTCTCTCTCTCTCTCTCTGATGAAAGAAAAGTAAAGAACTTGGCAGTCATAACGTTTTAGGTCTCACCAAGTGACATCAAATGTCTAGTGCACTAGGAGCAAAATATATAAGAAAAAAATCTAATAAAGCTAATCGAAGATCCATTTTGTCACAAGTACGTTTGTCCCATTTTCAGACAGACCTCATTATCTATTATGGAATCAAATCGTAATTTATAAATCGTTTTTCTGTAAGGGCACGAACTTAGAAAATAGGGTCATCAGATACAAAGGCGATGATCTTGGACAAGGGGGTTTAACGCTTTTACTTAACGACAAAATTTTAGCTTAGTCCAAATTAAAGCATTTGCAGACCACAGCATGAATGTGACTAAAGAATTGAATATTACATAGGAAGGTAAAAACATTATGGGAAAAGAGGAAAATGTTGGTAACCAGCATTTTCTTCTTTTCCAACAATGTTTTCCAAAGGCTTCTTTCACAGGAGTGTTAAAAGTAGGGATTATGTGCCAAAGGGTTAATGCATCTACATATAATATTATGATATTATCAGGCGAAAAGGGAACTCGGGCATTTGTTTAAATTGTAGTCTCGGATCAGCCTGCCCACTCCGAAACGACATTTTCCGTTTTCATGTAATTCTGTTTTGCGCAAGTCTACTGTAGCACAAAATCTGTTATTATACTGCAAAGAAATTTGTCGTGGTCTGATTGGATAAAATACCCCGAGCATAATATATATCGTGTACACTGGTAAAACCAACGCAAAAGCAGTTTTCTTTTCGGCAGCCCCATCTACATGACGACACTATCAAGACAACATCAAAAATGGTGGCGTCGATCGAGATTAACATCAAGGTAATGCGAGAACGGAAGCAGCACTTTTTAGATCCAGAAGGTTAAGTAATTGCCACACGCTTATAGGCAGAATTTAAACTGATCTTTAACTAAATCAATGAAACTTTGGCCGAAATATAGCATAAATCTTTGCTTTATCAAATCAAACAGAGACCGCACAATCTTAGACTGTACACTGCTATCAAAGGTCTCCGGTTTCCGTCCCAAATTATTTCATACGTCCTTTCTCTACATCCGTCTCTGTGAGAGTTTTTTTATAGGTTCGACTGCAAAAACGGATTTTATAGATTCAAGATGAAACAGCACATTACGTATGGTCGTATCTTGGTCTATCCGTCTGCAAAATCCTGTTATGACCAGAAAAAATTCAAGCTCTTCATCAGAATGTACTGTACGGTTTGCCAGATTGTCTAGACAGGTACTGAACTGTTTTCTTTATTTCCCCATCTTAAACTATTATCCCACGCAAACTACTCTTAGCGAGCAGCTTCTCCTTGTCACACACTTCTTGTTTTGGACATCATATGGCCTGAAAGAAGCGAAAAGGGACATTCGGACGTTTGCGTAAAGTGTCGTCTCGGATCAGTCTGCAGTCCGCGCAGGCTAATCCGAGACGGCATCTTACGGCTATAATAGATTTTGTACTACAGTAGACTTGCGTTAAACAGAAAATCACATAAATAAGGATTAGCCTGCGCGGACTGCACAGGCTGATCCGAGACGACACTTTCCGCAAATGTCCGAATGCCTCTTGTGTTGCAGGCAAGATAATATTAATTCCTGTATTGACGTTTTATCAATTTATCCCATGTCTATAGCATTTTTTGACGATTCTGAGGAACAAAGATTTTGAAAGTACTGTGCGATAAAGATACTGATGACCAAAATTTTCTCCTTTCTCATCACATGTTCTATTCTTCTAAAGACTGACTCGTTAGGATAGCTACCTTTAAATTTGTCGTCTGCGATATAATTTGAATGCGTTTAATGTGGACCAGTCTTCAATTTTGTCGTTTGGCAAAGAGTAAACAAGAAAAAATTGATGCTTAACATCAATGGCGCCGCAAATACGTTGTTTCTGAAATAAAGCACATTGCAATATTTCAAATTGTCCAAAGTTACTTAATGCAGAAATCGGTGAGAAATGAATTGAGAAGCCGTAAACAATCCTTAGAATGCAACTGAAACTTAAAATAGAAAGAGGTAATAATGGTAAGACACAGTCATAGCCATTCTTCGGAGAAATTTAACATAACTTCAATTGGAACTATGTACAAATGCAGTTGTGATTCGGCAAATATCGCATGAAAAAGTAGTAAAACTAGGTTCTACATTACCGAATTGATATTAAAAACTGGGTATGAAATGACCAAAATCAGTAAGAAATGACCAAAACAAAAAAATACAGGTGAGTACGAAATTACAAAAATGGTATGAAATGGCCTAGGTACGAACTGAATTATTACGAAATGACTGGAAGCCGAGTAAATAATATGGCTGCCTCCATAGGTACCTTTCAAAGGCGAATAAAAATAGAGTGCCACCGCTCATGCGGCACCACAATGAAACAATAAGATTGATTAAGGTATTCTTACCCTGAAGTAGAACATCTATTTCCACTGTAATTTTACTCTGGAAAATATGACATCATTGTGAATCATCACTATTGTAGCATCTTAACCGAGCCACTTTTGGAAGTTTTGCCTTCCTTGAATTATCATTTTCAATTCTAAAATTACTATATCCTCAATGTAAAGGGAGATTATTATTACCTCCCTTTACAAAAACAGTAATAGAGGTATGTACTAAAGCCTTTTAGATAGACATTTGGGTGATTAAAAGTCTTAAACCCATTACCACTGAATCCCTACTTTCGACGACCCTGAGAAAAAAAAGTCTTTAGAAAACATTGCAGGGAAAGCAGAAAATGCTGGTAACCAGCATTTTCTCCTTTTCCCACAATGTTTTCTACTCTTCAGAAAACGAATTTCTAATTTCCAATCACTTTTATTTTGTCGTTTGCAAATGCTTTCGATTTGGACAAACCTAAAATTTTGTCGTTTGATAACTTGAATTAAAATTGAATAACTATAACTTCTCAATAATCTAACAACAACAAAAAAATATATTGACCAAAAGCTTCTGGAGAGGAAAACCTTAACATCGAAATTCAGAGACCGCCTGCTGCATATCCCTTTTGGTAGTTAACAGATCAAAAGAGTTTTTAATTAAGCCCATATTTTTGGCGTAAATCATACGTATTAAAATTTTTATCTTTGAATACCAGCTAAAAGTAGACACGGGAATTCTGGCAACTTCGGTGATTGCGTGACTTTTATATTTACTACCACAAAATACATCACAACTAATTACGGGAACAGCCTCAAATTACATAGATAACACGACACAAAATGGCAGATTTATACAGCCTAAGGTGGGTAATTCATGGAGAGTTCTTTTGACTTATAGACGTGAATAAAAGCGAATTTTATTAAGAGCTGATGTTTGCCTTCGATCTGTGTCTGTACGCATAATTCGGTGAATTACAATGTAATTTTTTTGTTATATGTAATTATTTTTTTTTGTTCTCTGTTACCTGACGATCCCGTGTTTCTGCGACCCTGTTACACTCGTTACTTTAAGTCTATCAGCGCAAAATAAATAAACCCGACCTTTTTCGGCGCCTCTAAATACAACCCATTGAAAGGTTTTACCAGGATTTTGATTGAATAGGCTTGACTACACAGGCGGATGGTATAGATCAAAGATCAGACTGCACGTTCTGTGCAGTCTGATCTTGATCTATGCCGTCCGCCAAAGAGGACTAAACTCGTTTTCAATACGGTCGAATTATTAGATATAGCCGAATCGGCTCAAACTTATAGTTGACGTCATATATGACATCATAACGTGAACAGACTTGAACCCAAGCTAACGACTTTGTAAAAAACCTATGGGGAGAAAAAAGGATAAACTTCATTAATTATAATTATGTTTTCTTACGCATACCGACGGTTTGTAGCTATGGAAAATAATTATAGATTGTTCAATTTCTCCTTTTCCCCAGAATTTATTTAAAAAGTAGTCCGGCGCAAAGTAGAAAAAAAGACATTGTCTACAAAAAAGATACGTGTGTAACACTGTACCAACGGACAACATAAACGAAAGTTGGTTCAAATCGACAGCTCAGTTGCAGATGACAGATTGGTTACGTAGAAACCGATGTGATCTAGATCTATATGTTAAAGAGAGGAAAACATTTTTGGAAAAAAGGGAGAAAAAGCGAATTGCGCTTACAGTCATTAACCCCTTACGCTGCTAGGCGTGGCTCAAAATCCTTTTGCGGACAGTGTAGATCCACGATCAGACTGCACAATGTGCAGTCTGATCTTAGATCTACAATGTCCGTAAGAAATAGTCTACCCCCCCCCCCGCCACCTTCTCCCACAAACACACACAAAATAACCACATACTTGAGAGGTTTATTTCACTTTATTTAGAAGAATAGCTGTTGAAAAAGGGTTTATTTGGTTAAGGGCTACCACATTAACTGAAATATGCAGCGTTAATTACTTTGCCATCTCCCAGTTCACCTCATTTCAGCAGCACACGTACCTCAACTTATGTACTCCTTTGCGTGCTTGTATGATATTTATTGCTGTCTTTAACGTTATCTCGGTCATATCGCGGAAGCCAGTACACCTAACTATGCTTTCCTGGAGTTTCTTTTACCAGGGCTTCGTGTAATATACACTGTTATTTCATGCTTTCCAGTAGGATATCGAGACATAGCAGTGAAAATATTTTTCAATCTTACACTGGTACCACCAGTGAAAATATCGATTTTCACGTTCTTGTTGTCTAGGTAAATTGCGCGTGCCTGACAACCAGATGGGAAATATGACGTCATATACCTTATATTTCTCGCGCTTGACGTAATATTGTAATGCGTTGCTATGCAGGAGGGGTACGCCACGGGGAACGAGGAAAAAAAACTGTACTGGATTTTGATAAAGCTCCTCCCAGAAAGGGTAAAAGCATGAAATAAATAGAATATTTGTTTTTTTCGGTGAAAGATTGAAATTTATTTCATCTCGTGAACACCATCGGTTATATTTTCACACGTGGCTGCGCCACTCGTGAAAGTATTACCGATGGTGTCCACTCGATGAAATAAATTTAGATCTTTCACCGAAAAAAAAACACAAATATTCTGTTTATTTCATGCTTTTAACCCTTTCTGGGAGGAGTTTTTTCAAAATCCAGTACAGTTCTTTTGCGTTATTCCCTGTAGCGTACCCCTCCCGCATAGCAACGCATTGCAATATTACGTCATGCGCGAGAAATTTAAGGTAAATGACGTCATATTCCCCATCCGGTTGTCAGGCACGCGCAATTTACCTAGGCGACAAGAACGTGAAAATCGGTATTTATGCCCCCCTTTCGAAGAAATGGGGGTATATTGCTTTGCACTTGTCAGTCGGTCCGTCGGTCGGTCCGTAGACCAAGTTTGTCCGGAGCATAACTCAAAAACTATTTCAGGTATCATCTTGAAACTTCATAGGTGGATAGATCTCATTAAGGAGAAGTTCAGTGCACAAGAACCACAACTCTGCCCATCATATTTTTGGAGTTATTGCTCTTTGTTGATTTTCATACTTAATTTTTGTCCGGAGCATACTTCAAAAACTATTTCAGGTATCATCTTGAAACTACATAGGTGGATAGATCTCATTAAGGAGAAGTGCAGTGTACAAGAACCATAACTCTGCCCATCATATTTTTGGAGTTATTGCCCTTTGTTCATTTTCATACTTAATTTTTGTCCAGAGCATAACTCAAAAAGTATTTTAGGTATCACCTTAAAACTACATAGGTGGATAGATCTCATTAAGGAGAAGTGCAGTGCACAAGTACCATACCTCTGCCCATCATATTTTTGGAGTTATTGCCCTTTGTTCATTTTCATATTTAATTTTTGTCCGTAGCATAACTCTAAAAGTATTTCAGGTAACACCTTGAAACCGTATATGTGAAAAGATCTTATTAAGGAGAAGTGCAGTGCACAAGAACCATAACTCTGCCTATCATATTTTTGGAGTTATTGCTCTTTGTTGATTTTCAGACTTAATTTTTGTCAGGAGCATAACTCAAAAAGTATTTCAGGTATCACCTTGAAACTACATAGGTGGATAGATCTCATTAAGGAGAAGTGCAGTGCACAAGAACAACAACTCTGCCCATCATATTTATGGAGTTATTGCCCTTTGTTGATTTTCATAATTAATTTTTGTCTGGAGCATAACTCTAAAAGTATTTCAGGTATTATCTTAAAACCTCATAGGTGGATAAATCTTACTAAGGAGAAGTGCAGTGCACAAGTACCATAACTCTGCCCATCATATTTTTGGAGTTATTGCCCTTTGTTGATTTTCACAGTTAATTTTTGTCTGGAGCATAACTCAAAAAGTATTTCAGGTATCACCTTGAAACCTCATAGGTGGATTAACCTTATTAAGGAGAAGTGCAGTGCTCAAGAACCATAACTCTGCCCATTATATTTTTGGAGCTTTTGCCCTTTGTTGATTTTCATACTTAATTTTTGTCCAGAGCATAACTCAAAAGGTTTTTCAGGTATCATTTTGAAACTTTATATGTGGATAGATCTTATTCAGGAGAAGTGCATTGCACAAGAACCATAACTCTGCCCATTATATTTTTGCAATTACTGCCCTTTGTTGATTTTCGTACTTATTTTTTTTCCGGAGCATAACTCAAAAAGTATGTGAGGTAAAATCATGAAACTTTAAAAGTTGATAGTTCACATAAATGGGAAGTACAGTGCCCAAGAATTGTTAATTTATCATTAATAATTTTTGAGTAATTACCCTTTGTTCGTTTTTACACTTTGAACGTAAGAGTTTATAATCACATTGGATGCCATTAGGGGGGCATACATGTTTTGCAAACATCTCTTGTTTCACTGGTGATACCAGTGTAAGATCAAAAAATATTTTCACTGCTATTTCTCGATATCCTACCGGAAAGCATGAAATAAAGCTGAATCATTTACCCCACTATCTGGCGAAACAATCAATAATTGTTTAACTCTTTACCAAACAACAAATTTTTTAACCGGTCCAAATCGAAAGCACTTGAAGACGACCCAATAAATGTAACTAAAAATAGAAATTTGTTTTCCACAGGGAAGAAAACATTGTGGGAAAAGGAGAAAATGCTGGTTACCAGCTTTTTCTCCTTTTCCCACTATGCTTTCAAAAGACTTCTATCTCACTGTATAGAAACTCTGTACGGGAAATTTCTTCGGTGAATTCAAGATGGCGGACACGTGTTATTGACAAAGTAAGTGTCGTTTAATTTTGGTCCAAACTTGTTTCAAATTGCATCCCCTACAACGAGTAAGGTATCAATCTAAAGAGCTTTCATTGAAAAATCAAGCGATAATAGCTTATGAAAAAACGGGAGTGCCTCTTGTCCATAATCCCACGCTGAACATGATGTTTTGATGAAGTTAAAAAAGTAAGCGGGAGACCGGAAGAAAACTGGCTTCTTCGAATAGAAAGCTAATGATAAAAGAATGTGCCTCGATCGGTGGGGAAATGTCATATTCTTACATCTGTACCAAAATACGTTGCTTATATTTACTGATTTAGCTGTTATAAAGTTTTGAAATTTTGCATGGTGTACTCTTCGGTGCAAACCGAAACTAAACTACTGTACGGCTGGGTGATCGGAATTTCTGTACGCTTCGGTAACAAATATGAAGTCAAAAATCTGTACGCTTCGGTGAAAACGATTAAAGGAGAAAAATGCTAGAACAGTCTACTTGTTACATGTATTTCCCGCACAGCGAGAATTCCTTATACAAGTACATGAAACCAATTTGTGTCATTTACTCTATATCTTTTTGTTATGTTAAAACCGTACAATTTCTCAAAAATGAGTCACGCCAGGGTTTTCTGGCTTTGTAAGGATTTGATAGAGAATTCTTTGTTATTCCTATTTTCTAAACGAAAAATACGAGTTATTTTGAAAGTGTTTAAAATTAGTGTGAATTAAAAGAACTTATCCCCAGATAAAATTATAATGTATACAGATATCCTCGATCAAGACCTTTTAATCGGGTATAGTATACTAAATACCGGAGTGTAACAAAATAAAAATATATTATTAACAGAATGTAACCAAAAAAATTTAAGTTCCGTGTTTATTATTCTTTAGAAGAACACTGAAAGCAGAAGAAAAAAAAAATCACTAAAGTAGTTCCTCATCCGTGCAACTGAAACATAAAGTGGAAGTTTATAAAAGCTTTAAAATGAAAGCTACGGAATAAGGACAATGTTCCTTGGAAATGCTTACAAAAGGATGATAGAAAGGGGTCGTAACTCAGATAACGATGTAATGAAGACACAGTTGCATGAGTGTGTTGTATAATCATCCAGAGTTTCTAGTCAAAGGATTTGATACTTTGAAAATTCAGGTCGAAATTAGTGGGGGGGTTTTCCCTAAATGAAAAGAGAGCCATGGTTCTTCTAGGCTGAATTTCTCCGTTCTATCAATGCATGAAAATTGACGGTTTCAATTAAAGAAAAAACGCATAATTTGTGCTGAAGCAAAACTCTTAAATGTGAATTTAACAACAGGCATACGATTATTTTTTTCAAAAGGTCTCCTACGGTATAAAGAATAATAGAATGATCACTTATGCGATATCAATGTAAATTAAAAATGAGCTATAGCTACAAGGCAGTGCACAAAGGAGTTTTGTATTGCATTTTTCACTGCCGGCTCTTAGTGTTTGAAAAGTCCAGCCAAAGCTGAGAGATGTGTCATTGTTTGATTCGGGCTTTATATGGCTTTCTAACTGGTTCTGGTCCGATCAACACAAAGTTTGCTCTGAAAGTGCTTCATGTGTTCACCAGCACTGGGCTTGGGTTCTAAAAATGCGTCGCCAACAGACAAACAAACATAACCAGTGTCCTTTGTGGAATTCTAACCAACACCATCCACAAAAAGTTACTAAAAGTCTACATTACATACTGCGCAACGGAGGACCCCTGATCAATGAATGATGATGGAGGAGACCTGTACGGTTCTATATTTCGCTTTTCACATAATGCGTCTTTGATGCTTATACTATGGATGGCTTCTACATTTTGGTGTCAGACCGAGACAAAAACCTTAAGTTTATAATTTTTATGTTAAAGGCACATATACATGTATACAAGATGCTTCTGTTCATGTTGCTCAGCACTTCTCAATAACGAACCATTTTAGTGTGCGAAGTTGCGGATTTATACATCACGTTTCTTTGAGTTCAACATAAAAACATCAAGTAAATAACCCATGTAGGTTGTTCGTACAGTTCCTTTTTTTCTCTCTTAATCGTTTTCACCGAAGCATACAGATTTTTGACTTCATATCTGTTACCGAACCGTACAGAAATTCCGATCACCCAACCGTACAGTAGTTTGGTTTCGGTTTGCACCGAAGAGTACACCATGCAAAATTTCAAAACTTTATAACAGCTAAATTAGTAAATATAAGCAACGTATTTTGGTACAGTTGTAAGAATATTACATTTCCCCACCGATCGAGGCACATTCTTTTATCATTAGCTTTCTATTCGACGAAATAAAGCCAGTTTTCTTCCGGTCTCCCGCTTACTTTTTTAACTTCATCAAAACATCATGTTCAGCGTGGGATTATGGACAAGAGGCACTCCCGTTTTTTCATAAGCTATTATCGCTTGATTTTTCAATGAAAGCTCTTTAGATTGGTACCTTACTCGTTGTAGGGGATGCAATTTGAAACAAGTTTGGACCAAAATTAAACGACACTTACTTTGTCAATAACACGTGTCCGCCATCTTGAATTCACCAAAGAAATTTCCCGTACAGAGTTTCCATACAGTGTATCTCAGGGTCGTAAAAACCAGGGATTGTTTGGTAGAGAGTTAAACTTAAAGGCCCAGTAATGTGTTAAATATCAAAACAGGTGTCATAATATGTTGAAATTTAAACTATACCATTTAAAAGTATAAAAAAAAAATATTATAGATATTACAGCCTTTTTTCGTGTGGTCGAGTCATATGTTAGAGAAAAGAATTTTAAATTCAGTCAAAAAGTATACAAAAATGCACATCTACCTCTCAGGTTATAACCTAGTTTTGAAATTAATTTCTGTGACAGCACAAACAATTGGCCCGACCGTATAATCAATCAATCAATCAATCAATTAATCATTTATTCATTCATTCATTCATTAAATCAATCAATCAACAAATCATTCAATCAATCATTCATTCATTCAATCAATCAATCAATCAACAAATCAATCAATCAACCAATCAATCAATCAATCATTCATTCATTCATTCATTCATTCATTCATTCATTCATTCAATCAATCAATCAATCAATCAATCAATCAATCAATCAATCATTCAATCATTTTATTCACCTTGTACTAAAAATACCATAGTTTTCATGTGGCCAATGACAAATGGCGTTTGAAAACATAGTGGGAAAAGGAGAAGATGCTGTTAACCAGCCTGATTTTTTAAAGACTTTCTCATACACTTATCCTGATAAATACGTAAAATAGAACATGAAAGCCGGTAGTAAGAACCAAAATTTGTGCCGTATTTCAAAAGTAATCGAGGTTAAAGGCATATGTATTTCTTTATCGGACAGTGTAAATCTAAGATCAGACTGCACGATCTGTGCAGTCTGATCTTAATCTTGAGCCATAATTTAGAGCCATACATAATAATATGGTATGCAAATGCTTTGAATTTGGACAAATACAGAATCTAGTCGACTGGTAAAGAGTTAAGGATAGAACACCCTCATGGGATTCGAAGTATCATCGCCAAAATCGTACAGTTTCGGCTAAGATTCGGGTGATCCGTTATCGGTGCGCGGAACCAGTGTGTGTCGAGCGATCGCAATCGTCACATTTCGGCTTATTCCGTACCTACATCTAACCTCATCTGTATCAACGGTCGTTTCCATTTGAACTGCGAATCACGTGATCTTATACATGGCGCGCCATTGTCAGTCGTTTAGCAACGACATAAAAAACTTGATGAAGTTATTCACATCTGTCTATCTGTCGATGAAAACTTCATCGGAATCCATGAAACGTGTCAAAAAATGAATAAACGAAATGTTTATCAACTGAAATATAGTTAGAAAAGAATCGATAGAAAATTGAAACTTTTGTGAGAGGAGCCTGACAATTTTCAAAATGGTAAAACAGCGTATTTCCGGGCGATGAATGTACCGATCCGCTGCATATCAATCAACCAGATACAGCCGAGGGATCTGATGGCTCCCATCACCCGAGGTATGCCGAATGGAGCGATCGATTACTGATTACCCGAGTCTTAGCCGAATCCGTACGTTTGGGTTTTTTGTTTCCGGCGATGAAAGGCGATAATACAAGAATCCCATTATCGGGTACCCTATCCTTAACTTGTTTTGCGAAAGTAAATTGTTCTGAAATAATGATTACAAGCTGTTTTGCTTGCGCTTTCACCTTATCTTTTGTACGCAATCCAATTTTGCAGGTAAATATGAGATTTACAGATATATAGCGATTACAGTTGCGATTTTTTGTTTACCCTTCGGGCTGTTTAACCCATTACCACACAATCCCTACTTTTGACGACCCTGAGAAAGAAGCCTTTAGAAAACATAGTAGGAAAAGGAGAAAATGCTGGTAACCAGCATTTTCTCCTTTTCCCAGAATGTTTTCTACCCTTCACAAAACAAATTTCAAATTTTCAGTCACTTTTATTCTGTCGTCTGCAAATGCTTTCGATTTGGACACGCCTAATGTTTTGTCGTTTGGTAACGAGTTAATAAATCAATTAATTGATTCGTTGTATGGTTTTAACGCTGTTTTCAGCATTATTCCAGTTACATCGCGGCGGCCAGAGCACCTATTTATGCTTTTCTGGCATCTCTTTTACTAGTGCTCCGCACAATGTTCTCCGCACAATTTTCTATTCGAGCCATTCGGTTGCCTTCCCACAAAAATCTTGTCGAAACAATGGCCAGCAGTGGGAGAGGAATGAATCCTGTCGCAATGACTATCATGAATCCTCGGACAGAAATTGGTCAAGCCAGGGATCGAACCCACGGCCATTTCCCTTCACGTTCCTACATCCTACCGACTTAGCTACCGGTGCTCGGCAAAGTAAATCAAGCTAATTGTGTAGACCTAAGTGCTAAAGACGTGTATACTACTTGAGATTGTGGACCAAGATAAACTTTGCACACATGCAATCGGTACCTGTATTTAGCAAGCATTCTAAAAAAGCCCTGCTCTGTGGAAAGGGGGCCTAATGGATCTGAAAAAAAAAAGCATCGACCCATGTCAGCCTGCGCAGTCCGCGCAGGCTGACATGAGCCGAAACTTTTTACTTTGTACATTTTTGTGCTTTCCGAAGGAGCATTCTACCTCCAGATGCAGTCGATTGATAAAAAGAATAATTCTATGGAACCATGATTATGTGGGAATTTGCTTGGTATCGTGCATCACGAGAATGCTTTGTGATCCTTTTTGCCAAAGCATTTGTGGCATCTTGAGAATGCTTTGTGACCCCTTTTGCCAAATCGCTTCTTGCATTAAGAGAATGCTTTGAGACCCTTTTTGCCAAAGCGTCTCTTGCATCACGATAATGTTTTGAGACCCCTTTTGCCAAGGCGTTTCTTGCATCACGATAATGCTTTGTGACCCGTTTTGCCAAAGCGTTTCTTGCATTATAAGAATGCTTTATGACCCCTTTTGCCAAAGTGGTTCTTACATTATAGGAATGCTTTGTGACCCCTTTTGCCAAAGCGGTTCTTGCACTACGAGAATGCTTTGTCACCCCTTCCGCCAAAGCGTTTCTTGCATTACGAGAATGCTTTGTGACCCTTTTTGCCAAAGCGTTTCTTGCATCACGAGGCAGCTTTGAGACCCTTTTTGCCAAAGCGTTTCTTGCATCACGAGAATGCTTTGTGGCCCTTTTTGTCAAAGCATTTCTTGCTTTAGAAGGATGCTTTGAGACCCCTTTTGCCAAAGCGTTTCTTGCATCACGAGGATGCTTTGAGAGCCTTTTTGCCAAAGCGTTTCTCGCATCATGAGAATGCTTTGTGACCCTTTTTGTCAAAGCGTCTCTTGCATTACGAGAATGCTTTGTGACCCTTTTTGCCAACGCATTTCTTGCATTAGAAGGATGTTTTGAGACCCCTTTTGCCAAAGCGTCTCTTGCATTACGAGAATGCTTTGTGACCCTTTTTGCCAACGCATTTCTTGCATTAGAAGGACGCTTTGAGACCTCTTTTGCCAAAGCGTTTCTTGCATCACGAAAATTCTTTGTGACCTGAATTTTAAAATATCTACTTAACCTCTACAGGGAGATATCGTGTGTTTTCTTTTTTGTCAAAATATAATTATTTTTTTCTAAAAATATTTTAACTAGCTTAGAATCTATTTAAACAACAGTAAAATTGCTTCATAATATCCAACCTCAGTATGTTTTTGACGACATCTTTTTGTCCTGATTGTATTACAACATAATATCATTCTTTAGAGATTTCTAAAAGTCACCTTAACTCTGAAAACATTTACGAGAGAAGCTAAAGTTTTAAAACTTTTGTCATGTTGGTTTATACACGAAAAAGATTTTAAAAAAGATATTCAAAGATCTTGACACTGTTTAAAAATTTCTTCATGAAACGCAATTTATTCTATCCAAAAGTGAAAGCTTAATTTTGAATTTTTCATTTATTGGTTCAGCCAATAGGAAGATGTGTAACTTTCATATCTAAATGAAAAAAGACTCTTGCACAAAAAATTATAATTGTTAACTATGGTCGGATTCATTGTCTAATTTATACTTAATACATACCCAAACAGCACGTTCTAGATTTGATAATGCATATTTTGTTCAAAATAGATTTTATTTTATTCACAAATCAAACTGGATCACACAAAATTAGGACAAAGACGAAATCATTTCGGGCAAATCGTAACAACACGGCCAAATCTATACCTACAATTACTATACCTGTATCAAGGGAGTTGCCATTTTGAAATACTGACAGTCGCACATATATGGCGACACACTGCAAATATCAAATAGCAATGGAAACATTAGCCAGAGATACCCACAGTATTAAGCAACCTGTCGCTTAAAAGTGCCAGAGTATTTGATAGACAGCGTTTAGTTTAAACTTGTTTAATTTACATGGAATGAGAAACAAGTTCTCACAACTTAAAGTAATCTCTCTCGATTCTGCTTCCTCGCGCCGAGTGTGTTGGTTAATGAAGGCTCCCGAGAATCGATTACGTGACCTAATGTTCACTAGCCCGACACCACGCTACCTCACAACCTTGAACACCACGACAGGCCGAGTTAGAAAATAAATGTAGAAACTGTTTGTCATCTGAAATGTACTAGTATTTGGAAAGTTTCCCTCGAAAAAAATGTGACTTGTGTTTTCTAAGTGGAGCATTACGATTTTAAGACCGGTGAAGCGGTTTCCAGCGAAGAAATATATGTGTAGGTGCATATCAAGTTGCTAGTTGTCACAACTCGGCCGATTCAATATCTACATCCAACCTTGTGCGTATAACGGTTGTTTCGATTTGATCTGCCGATTACTTGGTCTTATACATGGCGGCGCCACTGGAAGTCGTTCAGCAAAGACATAGGCTGACTTCGTTTGGGGCTATAGCCACAGCTAAAGTGACGTCAGAAAACTATAAATAAACGGGAAGCTGTCAAGTACGCATGTCATGAAGCGAACACACATAGCCTTTGCAACGGGTGTGACTAAAACGCGGACGCGATAAGCGGACCATATAGACAAAGAGGAAAAAAGCGGACGATATGAAATATAGAGGGAAAAAGCGGACGCCATCCTGCACCCAATTCGGTGCCTAATATTAGTTTTATAAGAGCAATTAACCTTTTTTTCCCAGATTAATCTACTTGAAAATTTGATAATTAATGATATATATATATATTTCAAGTTAGTTTGTTTTTTGTTTTTACACAAATAAACAGAAATGTTTGCATAGTTTATTTCACTTTCCTACATGCATTGATCGTTAGGGACATGTACATTTTGTCGTTGCTATCAGATAGAAAGATAATTTAAAAATTAGAGTCATAATTGAATTAATTAAAAAAAGCTGACTGTTTTGATTGGTCTCTTACTCAGACTCCGTGGACAGCATACTAGTATTCCGCGGGTGCAGGGTTATTCAGAGAATATAATTCCGCAGTTTATAGACTTTGACTTAACCCTTTCTCAAACAATCCCTGGTTTTTACGGGTCTTGAATAGTAGCCTTTTGAAAACATTGTGGAAAAAGGAGAAAATGCTGGTAACCAGCATTTTCTCCTTTTCCCACAATGTTTTCTACCCAATCATAGACAGAAATCTTTTTAGCAAGAGTTGAATTGTCGTCTGCAAATGCTTTCAATTTGGTCTAGTCCAAAAGTTTGTCGTTTGGGTAAGGGTTAAGGTACCATTTTCGAATTGATAAAGGGATGTGTGAGGAGGTTCTAAGGATTATCGGCCTTTTTCTTACAAGCCAGGACCATAGTGGTGGTATTGAGGACACAGATCTGTTTTTCTTTCGAAAAATCGAAAAATTCAATGAAAATTTTGGTATTTTTCTTTCACCCCAAAAGGTTTTCAAAACTTTTGGAGACAATTAGCTCTACCATAATTCCAGCTACATTTGATTTCTGCAACCTTTGAAAACACTGTTGGAAAAGGAGAAAATGCTGGTAACCAGAATGAAGTAACCAGCATTTTCTCCATTTTCCACAATGTTTTCTACCCTTTCCAAATCAATTTTCTATTTTTTATTCACATTCATTTTATCGTCTGCAAATGCTTTCAATTTGGACAAGTCCAAAATTTTGCTATTTGCTAAAGAGTTAAATACAAAGATTCCCAGGGCTATGACAAAGACTCATACAGTGTAGGCCTAGTTGAAGTCTTGATAAAAATCCTTTTTTGGTGTAAGGCAGATCAGGAGTTGAATAACAATTTCTATCTGGCTAAAAATTGTTTAGCCAGATCCTGAATGAGTCCAGACCAATTAAGAATTTTTATCTGTCCTAGTCCTGATAAAATCGATTGCCTATCTGGTCTAGCCAGATTCTGAATCTAGCTGAATTCCTGTCTAGCCTACGACATTTATAACTGTAAACCCAAACTTTTACTATAAAGTAGGTCTTACAAAATTGATCATTTGAAGGGTACCGGTATATTTAAGTCATAAAAGCAGAAGTTTGGAAAATAAATGAGATATGCCAACAACAGTTAACATCATTTTAATAAAGTTTGAAAACTAACATGAAAATCAAAGTGTCAGATAAATCTAACAAGAGGCCCATTATGCCTCTGTACATTGCTCCACTGGCTTTTTAACCATACAAATTTGAAGTGATTGAGGTCCATAAGATAAAGCTAGATGCCAAATTTGGTAGCCCTGGGCCTTATGGTTTCAGACAAGAAGATTTTCAAAGACGATCAAAATTTTTCGGTTTTGTTGCTATGGCAACCAGCTTTTTAATTCTTTCAAGAATTTCTGGAGAAGACAATAGCAAGATCGTTTCTGTGAGGTTTCATCAAATGAATGGGTAGTTTCAGTGAAGAAGTTTGAAAAAAAAGTTAACACACAGACACACATGTACAACGGGCACCAGGCCATGACATAGGCCTGCTGGCCTTGGGCCAGTGGAGAAAAAAATGTCTAAGGTTGTTCATAAAAACTTGTGAAATCAAATGCAGCCACCAAAGTTTCTTTGTATGCTGCTTCAAGTTAAAGCAGAATTAGGGTAAAAGCCTTGTCCTGTTTTAAATTGAGGCAACAGGCATTAGACAATATAACATATAAATATCCCATCACTTCCTGTGGTAGAGTATAAAGAACTAGTGGCCCTTAAGAGCCTGAACTGCTCTACTTGCAGTGTATCTACTTATTTTCTTGCAAACTGTCAAAGTTAAAAAAAAAACAACATAAAAACAAATGAAATTTTCATCATGTAAACAAGAAATGGAAATTTTCAACTTGAAATGGCTACTTTTCCGATATTGTTTGTTTCATTTTTTTTTCAAAACCAATAGGGTTAAAGCTATTGATAAAACAAACTTTGCAAGTACACAGAAATCTGACAGATAATGCATTCTTTATCAAGTAAACAAGAAATAGCTATTTTCAAATTAAAGTGGCTACTTTTCCCTTACTGTTTGTTTGTTTGTTTGTTTGTTTTTTCAAAATCAATCAGCTTGAAGCTGTTGATGAGATAAACAAATTGTGCAAGTTTCACGAAAATCCAACCAAAAATGCTGACCAAATCATGTAAATACGAAATGGAAATTTTAAATTTTAACTCATTACCAAACAATAATATTTAATTTATAGACTTGTCCAAATTGAAAGCATTTGCAGACGACAGCATAAAAGTGACTGAAAATTTGAAATTTGTTTTGTGAAGGGTAGAAAACATTGTGGGAAAATGAGAAAATGCTGGTAACCAGCATTTTCTCCTTTTCCCACAATGTTTTCTAAAGGCTTCTTTCTCAGGGGCATCAAAAGTAGGGATTGTGTGGTAATGGGTTAACTGGCTACTTTTCCCATATTGTTAGGACATAAATGTGACAAATGTGCAGGTGAAAAATAAATGGAACAAACTTAAAAAAGATTATCGGAAAGCAGTCTTGAGAACAACAGTACAGGGAATAATCCAACTAAATTCAAGTACGTTGAAGATTTCAACATAATCTATTGAAACAGGGCTTCAACCAAACCTATGGTAGTGTATGACACTGGTAACAAATGGCCACTGACTTCTGACACATACAGCCACTCTGCCTTTTTAGAGTTATCAAAGAAACAGAAAAAATGATCCTCTGCAAAGAAGCACTCAAAAGTCCGAAAATGTTAAAATTATGGAAAAGTTGGACCAGTAAACCAGGACATCATGGCGTTGATTTTTATTAAACTCCTCATCAACCTCTCCTCTCACACTTATTAGAGCTTTCTCTTCACTTGATGTCCATAGGTGTATAAGCTATAAAAAATAAAAAAAAAGGGATATATTTAACGACTGTTTTATGCCGCTTCAACATTATTTCAGTCATATCACTGCAGCAGCTTGTATATTCATGTATTTTCTGGGTTTTAGCAGTACTAGGTAAGGGCTTTGAAGTGTCTTGCCCAAGGGCACTCCAATGAAAACTCCAATGAATGCAGTGCAGCTTGAACCCAGAGCCTCCAGCTTATGAGACCCACACTTTACCACTGAGCCCTGCAGGACTCCTCCTGTGCTGTCAGGAAAAGATAGCCTATCCTAGTTCTTTTTCAACCACTAAAATCATTCAAAGCCACTGTATCTTGTGATGACAAACATTTCTGCCAAGGAACAGAATTTTGATTTGGCCTGAGCACTTACTTTCACGGCTCTAGAAAAGCAATGATCTTTCCAGTTCTGCTGAGGCCAAATTAAGTTTCAGTTTACTTGCCAATATAGAAGTCAATATATGATTTCATAAGATTACACAATTATCTCTTTGGAGAAGTGATATAACTCCCATGTTATTACTATTTTTGGTACAGGACAGGTAAGATTCTTTCTGAAGTAGGCAGATGCCAGTATCTGACATAGTACTGGTTAACTGCCTATTCAGTAGAGTCTGGTTAGGATGAGTGTTGATATACATGTATAACTGAAAATTTGCTAATGTGGCATGAACCCCAATAAGCAATTATCAATCTTATTTCTCCATAATAGGAGTGTAAAGGGTACTGATAAAGCTTATGAAACTTCAAAAAACCTGCCTGCATGGTACTAATCTGACACAAGCTAGAAGACTGGTGTTTGATACCCCAACCTTGCAACATTTTTTTTTTAACATTTCTCCCAAATCATACATACCACATTCTGGTGAACTGATCATATCAAATAAAGATTGGCTAATTCTTGCCAAGTACATTGTGCCATTTTTGTTCACCTGCACCATAATCCTGAAAGAAGAAACAAGTGCAAATATCATATTGCTGCTCTTCAACAGTACAATAGTGATTTTGAATAGAAATAATTTTAGTTTTTTACTTTAAAAACGTTACGTTCTGCAAAACAATATCGTGGACGATTAAGATTACTCTAACGTTTAAGAATAATTAGTTCAATCAGGTAATTTTACTGGTACAAACAATATAATACAACTTGGGCCGAATCTTCTCACCCTCGGGGCCGAATCTTCTCACCTGCTGGGCCGAATCTTCTCGAAAATCGCCGGAAGGCCCTGGGCCGAATCTTCTTGGGTCCGAATCTTCTGACATCCTCTCCATCAATCATAATGAAAAATATCATCGGCTGAAGCCATCGGTTCGTTTGAAATAACACATATACTCCATTTCGATGCATAACTATTGGCTGGCATATAGGTCTGATCAAATAAATAATATGGAACGAATACGGTTTGTACTTCTACCTTTTCAACATAACTTACATCTCATTTCCTTCCCCAGTCGCCATCTTGGAACTAAACCGACCGTGGGTGCGAGCGCGGTCCGACAATAGCCGAGGTTAAAGGTCAAATGACATCATTATAGTCCTGGCTTTTGATGTTCGATTGAAGCCATTGCTTCTGTAGTCGTGGCTATAGCCCCAAACGAAGTCAGCCATAAACAACCTCGATGAAGATATTCACATCTATCTATTCGTCTGTGAAAACTTAATCGGAACTGATAAACAACGCTAGAAAATGAATGTAAGATCTATTTTTCAACTGAAATCTAGTTTGAAAGATTTCGATAGAAAATTGAGACACAAGTTTTCTTTTTTAAGAGGAGCCTTACAATTTTTAAAACGGTAAACTGGCATATTTCCGGCGTTGACATTTACCATTTAGGTGCATATCAGTCCACCAGATACAACCGAGGGATATTCATGGCTCCCATCAGCCGAGGTATGCCAAATGATCAAGCTACAGCGGGGGAACTTGATTGCCAAATCACCCGAGGTTTACCGAATGCATTTAGGGCTACGCTTGACGTCGTCATGGAAGCCGCCATAACTGCGCTTTGCCTGACCCGATAAAGTAGTATTAGGGGCTGGCAATCCAGGCCGAATTGTCTGCAGCAAATTTGTTCATGATGTAATAAAATAATGAGATAATGCAATCTGACCCACAAAGTTTTATCCTCAGCGTTATTTGGGAAATGGATGAGACAGAATCATCAATATTATTCCATTTATTCCTATGCTCATTTCCTGTAAATTCCATTACAGGTTGATACGTGCTGCAAGTAAACTAATTTCACTTAAGGTTCTCAGGAAAAATGTTATTGTTCTCATAATTTGAACGATTTGCCATTATCAAATTGATATCGGCCTTACCGTCTGAAAAGGGACCTTAAAGGTGGCCCTTCAGAATTTGCGACGAAAATTTTACAAAATTACAAAAATATCATCTTTATACTCCAAAAGCCTTAAAATTGTCATTCATAAACCCCCAGTAGTCGAAAACCATCCGTCAACAAGAGAAATTAAAGATTTACTACAGCCCAGGTCAACATCGACAGGAAACACGTTCTATTTTTACATAAGCGACTCGCTCATATTCATACCGGAAATACACAGATGAAGCCTCATACATAGCGTCTGAGAAAGATATTATGAAAATAATTACATGTTTGTTATGCTATGGAATTTAAGCGTCATTAGTCACATGTCAGTCACTTAACATTCCCACAATGCTTATTTCTGTTTTTGGCACGAAATCTAAAAATAGCTTAAGAGGCTACGTAGCCCTTAAAGGGAATACCATCAAAAAGATTTTTTTTTGTAATTTTATGATACTTAATTATTGATGATTTGTATTGTTTTTTCATATAAATTTCAGGGATATATATATATATATATATTTTTTGATTTGGTGTGATGTGAAAATTCTAAATACCCACCTTTAATGCATCTGCGAAAAGTTTCGGGCCTGGTCAGCCTGCGCAAGCCGCGCAGGCTGACCTGGGCCGAAGCTTTTCGGTATTGATCAATTTTCTGTATGTACAAGGACAAGTCTACCTCAAGATTAAGTCCGTTGGTGTAAAAAAAAAAGTGGGTATTATGGATACATTTTTATGTGACGGCTGGCTTGGCACCATAGATTTCCTCCTATTCCCGCAATGGTTTCAACCCTTTCAATTACAAATTTCAATTTTTGAGTTATAGTGATTTTGTCGTGTGCGCACTGCGCAGGCTGACCTAGTTGGAAACTTTTCACAGAGGCATTAAGTCCCATTTTCACAGAGTATGGCTCATAATAAAGCTATTGCTTCCGGTTCTTGTCACGTGATTCCGTTTGTATCACACTATATTGCACTTTTAATCTGGTACCATATAGGCTTAACTTTTAACGAACTTACCAGAAAAGGACTTTTGCAAACACTGTAGAAAAAAAGAAGAAAATGCTGGTAACCAGAATGTTCTTCTTTTTCCACAATGATTTTCTATTCTGTCAAAAACAAATTTCAATTTTTGAATCACGATGATATTGTCGTCTGCAAATGCTTTGATTTTTAGCGAAGGCTAAAATTTAGTCGTTTGGTAAAGAGTAACACGTTTCTGCAATTTCTTGTCAAGTTTGCAATAGACATTCTACTCTGTGTTCCATTCAAACTGCGCTCTGGTTAGAGCGGGTTTATGCAATTCTGTGATACATGATCTCTATAGTGTTATCATATTTTTTTTAATGATAGACTTTTGAAGACCCTGAGAAAGAAGCCTTTAGAAAACATTGTGGGAAAAGGAGAAAATGCTGGTACCAGCATTTTCTCCCTTTCCCACGATGTTTTCTACACTTCACAAAACAAATTTCAAATTTTCAGTCACTTTTATTTTGTTGTGTGCAAATGTTTTTCGATTTCGACAAACCTAAAATTTTGTCGTTTGGCAATGAGTTAATGATGCCTGATACCAAGTAACTCACCACATTAAAATATATTTGTAAAATGCATTTTGGCCAAACTCCGACAGGATCATGAACAAGTATGGCCCTTTGTTATGCAGAAAATCGGTTAACAGCAAAAAGTTTCGGCACAAGGTCAGCCTACGCGAACTGCGCAGCCTGACCTGGGTCGATGGTTTTTGCGGATGCATTAAGCTCTCCTTTTCACAGAGTACGGCTATTTTATAGGTACAGATACAAATGTGCACCTGTTTACATCTGTCAAATATGTGAAACACAAAAAATAGTTTTTATCCCCTGCCGAAGACGATGTTACATTATTAGTTGTAAGGTCAGGTGGCAGGGGACTTGGAAACTTATTCACGACTGTGGTAATTCTTGTCGCCCCGATCCGAAGGCGTGAACAAGTTTCCAAGTCCCCTGCCACCTGACCGTACAACGAATTTATTATAATGCAAAATTTTACCCTTTCAAAGCGTGTTAATCGAAATTTTCATGTATAATAGTTTCACAAATCGAGTATGCTGACGAAATAAAAAAAATCCCTTCTCAGTGCCCCAATTCAATGAAAACTGACGTCACTACAAACTGACGTCACTAGAACATGCAGTTTGGTGTTTAAATGTGCAGTCTTGCTGGTGATCGATCGACGCCGCAATTTTGGATGTTGTGTTGCACGTGCGGTGATGTTTACGGGGCACTCAAAAGGGAAACTGGATTTACGTGGTTTTGCAGGGAACATGATATATGTTCCCGGCGTGTTGACCAATCAGATCACGAGAAAATTTCTTTGCAATATAATAAAGTGCATTGTTTAACCGTCCGACGGTCCGTTTGTCTTCAAAAATCTTTGACAAAAAATGATGAAACTTTATACAAGTATATGTTTCCTTATGATGGTTTGCCGATTAACTTGTTTAATGCCGTGTCATTGAAAAAGGGTGCCTGGTGTATATTTCAATTATGGACGAATATCTCTAAAACTACAGGACAAAATTGCATAAAACCTCTCATTTTTATTGTTCTTGCAAAGCCACAGACAATCGTCTTTTTATATTATTATTATTATTATTATTATTAAATGCCATATTGTGGTAAAAAGGGAGCTAACATGCACCTTCATTTTGAACTAATAGCAAAAAGACAACGTGTACATATAAACCACAATATCTCTTATGATTATGTTTGTAACAAAAAGGGTCTTTTTCGGCGGGGCATACCATTTCAAAGAAATAACTTGTTTTTAATCAGTATTATTTGAGAATATTGATGAGACAGGATCCTCAATATATTGTCTGTTTATTCCCGCTCCTATTTCCTGTAACATCCGTCACAAGTTTATATCTAGGATTCAAGAGGATTGTTTTCACTCAAGACCTTCAGGCAAATACTTTTGTTTGCTATGTGTTTCTGAATGTTTTATTTCTATGAACATAACATCAAAAACTCCTATTCTTCATATAACTTCCGCTTGCAGAGAACTGTTTTGCACCTTTAAAGATATATCTTTGTTTCATGCTTTCCGTTGGGTTATCGAGGAATATCGATAAAATGTTTTTTCTGTATTTTATAGTTACGACCAGTGAAAATACCGATTTCTATACTCTACCTCTTCAATTGAAGGCCAAAACAGTAGTTCCCGCGTTTCAGTTACCTAAATGCACATGACTCACAACCAAATGGAAGTATGACGTCATTTACCTTGCTTTTGTCGCGCTTGACGTAATATTGTACATAATGCTATGCTACGCGGAGGTTGGTACGCCATCGGGAATAACTAAAAAGAACTTTACTGGATTTTGATAAAATTCCTCCAGGAAAGGGTTAAAAGCATGAAATAAATAAAATACTTGTTTTGATATTTTTCCAGTTAAAGATCGAAATAATATTATATTTCATGTGTCTATTTTTAGAAATGTTATGGGAAAAGAAATGTAATTTAAGTAATAGGGTATTATTTCCCCGTCACAGTGAATATTTTTCTCCTGCAGAAAAACTGGTACTAATTTTTGTTCTACTTTACTAAAAATAGTTTTAAGAGTGGCATTCGTTGACAAAATAATCAGAGGAAATATTTCATCAGCTTGTGGTTAATATGAGGAAATATTTGCCTCAAAAGGGAAAGGTCCACGAAAATAACTCGTGCGTTATGACTCTCGTTATTTTCGCATACCTTTCCCTTTTTCGGCAAACATTTCCCCACATTAACCACAAGCTGATGAAATAAACTCAGACAACGCTTGTTTACAGCCAGTTTCCAGCCAGGTTTTCACCCACTTCATCCGTATTTTATGAAAATATAATCTTTCTTGTATCTTTTTACCAAGTGTTTTTTCTGATGGCTGCAAAACTGCACAGATTACGGCGGATGTGTTTGCATTTTGTATAGGCATTTTTTTTAAGGGCTGGTGCCTTCTATATAAGCAATTAGTGTTGTAGTTTTGGTTGAAAATGAGGACATATTGCTTATCAAACTATATATGTTTTCACAAATGAGTCGTTACATGCTTTCAAGTATAACAGCGTTTGATTTCTATAACTGTTAGGATGTATTTTCAACTCATTACCAAATGACAAAATTTTAGGCTTGCCAAAATTGAAAGCATCTGCAGACGACTAAATGAAAGTGACTGAAAATTTGAAATCTGTTTTGGGAAGGGTAGAAAACATTGTGGGAAAATGAGAAAATGCTGGTCACCAGCATTTTTTCCTTTTCCCACAATGTTTTCCAAAGGTTTCTTTCTCGGGGTCGTCAAAAGTAGGGATTTTGTGGTAATGGGTTAACATCAAGAACTCTGTTACCCATTCTTGTCATTCATTCCGTTTGTAGAGCAATTTTATGCACCTTTGAACCCGTCTGACATTTCCTTTCAGACAAACCAAAGACAATCAATTCCATTTTAAAAGATACGTCTATACTTGTTATTAGCCAGTTTTCAGCCGGGATTTTGGCACATTTTATCCATAATTTGTGCAACCAATAGGATTTCTTGTGTCCTCATGCCAAGTGTTGCCTTTGATGCCTGCAAGATTACACACATTACCACGGTTAGAAAATGCTTTTCGTGCTTTTATCATGCCTTCCTAGCTATCCCTGTTGTCGTTTTCGGTTGTAAGTGTGAACAGATCGTTTGTCTTTTCTATTCCTTTCACCATATATATCGGTCAGTTAGATAACACGCTTTCAAATTTTAATAGCGTTTAATCTCTCTAATTGTAAGGATGTAGCTTTAACATGAAACACGCTGTTTCCCATTCAAGTCATAGATTCCATTTGTAAAGCACTCGTATGCACCTTTAAATCTCTCTAACATTTCCTTTCAGATATACAAAAGACAATCAGCTCCGTATTTTTTGTCAGCTTTGACAGATGTGATCCACTTATCTTGTTATACAGAGAAATATTTTTAGTCTGGGAGCAGACAAATTGTAAACGAAATTCAGTCAAAAGGAAACGTTTCTCTTTGAACTAAATGTTTTACGTGCCTGTATTGACATACTGATAGCCCTTATTCCTGTTAAATAAAACTTTCAAGCTGATGGTAAAAACCTGAAAAATATTATTTCAAACTTCTTTTTGGAGAAAAAAAAAAATCCCCTTATCGGACAGTGTAGATCTAAGATCAGACTGCACTTTCAGTGCAGTCAGATCTTGGATCTACACTGTCCGCAAAAGGTCAGTGAGTCGCGCTTAGCAGTTTCGGGATTAATCCTTTACCAGACAAAATTTTAGGTTTGTTCAAATTGAAAGCATTTGCAGACGACAAAAATGAAAGTACTGAAAATTTGAAATTTGTTTTGTGAAGGGAAGAAAACATTGTGGGAAAAGGAGAAAATTCTGGTTACCAGCATTTTCTTCTTTTCCCACAATGTTTTCTAGAGGCTTCTTTCTCAGGGTCGTCAAAAGTAGGGATTGTGTGGTAATGGGTTAAACATGGTATTCAGGTTAATGATCGCTATTGAACAGGGACTACCTGCTGATGAGTTCTTTTCCAAAGGTAATGAGTCAACAAGATAAGTGTTCAAATGGAAAAAGTTTGAACAACCAAACTGTGTATGCAAATTGTGTATGGGCTTTCACGGCGAGCCATTTTCCGTCAACCATTGTCAGTGGTATTCTGAATCTTTTATTAAGTTTAAAAAGAAACAAAGTTTCTAATCTGTTCCTCTGCCTTGTTAAGCCTTTCAGAAATTGCGTTATTTCGAACTTTAAGGGGAAGAAAATCTTGAGAATTAGAATTAACCTGTTGCTTAGATGGTTGTTGTGCACTGGCCTTTGGCCCATTATCACCAATTATTCCTAAGAAGGTTCTTAACCTTATTGTACTTTTTTTTTAGATTTGAAAGTAGCACAACTTCTGATTGGCTAAACCTTTGTCTCAAAGCATGCATCATACAGAATGTCACCATTTGCAATGATACAGTGAAGGAGATTCTGTTCAATACCTTGCACAAAATCTGTACCGAAGGAATAATCAGTTGCAATCGCTTGTCATATGTTCCGAATGTTCACGGAAATATTTTGAACGGTATACGCCAATCATCCCTTCATCTAGATAAATTAACTGAAAATTTCCAGCCAATAGTTCTGAATGTTCTGTGCAGTCTGATCTTGATCGATATTGACCAAAAGCACATTGAGTCGGGCTTTGTAAGCCAGGAGTTAAATTGTTTACCTGTTTATGTAAGTACTTTCTCTTGTATATATAATTTTCCAAACATTAGTCGGAGTTCTATTTCTATGCCTAATTAGAAATTCAGTGTAAAGGTCAGGATTGGATTAAATGAGGTACGCAGTATCCTGAAAGAAAAGACAAGCTGTTGCACACGACTGTACTTTTATCACATAACTCCCTTGTTTTCATTGTAGTACAACCATACGAATTTTCTTGTGTCACACACGTGAGATAAGAAACTAGTGCTGTATTTGGTCTATAATCTGTATTTATACGCTTCGTTTCTAAAACATTGCTGATCTAAGTTTCTGAAGGAAATTGATGGTCAAAACTATTTTTTTATGATAAAACTATTAATTTAATCACGTTTAGATTCATAACAAAACAAAAAAAAAAATATATAAGCAAGTCCCTTCGGAACTATTTTTCGTGAGTAATATCCCTGTCAAAGAAGTGCACAGGCATTCGTTTGCTCTTGAGGTAAAACTTTATCAAACTAGACCCCCCAAAAAATTGTTATCAAGCTCGTAAAGGTTCCCTCAATAACATTTTTGGAGATATGTTTTATAAAACTTTATCTCAAAACCCGATTCATGTCAGATTCTATATATCTGATACAGTTTACAAGTGATACGTCAGGAAGTGACAGGTACTGTCAGGCGCTCTCAGACTGGTACAAAACAAGACAATCCACAAATTAGCAATCCCAAGATGACCCGTCCATTAAAATGTCAGATGTGATTTATCTGTTATTTGTTCCTCTGGTCAGACGTGCAGATGATTTGACGTAAATTGTACAGAAGAAAATGTTTGATTTTTTTTCTTTCAAATGGTTTACTTAAATATTTGGGCAATAAGGTTTTGATATAACATTAACCCTTTACCAGAAGACAAAATTTTAGCCCTGTCTAAATCGAAACACTTGCAGACGACCAAATAAAAGTAACTCAAAAATTTAAATTTGTTTCCAGCAGGGTAGAAAACATTGCGGACAAAGGAGAAAATGCTGGTTGCCAGCATTTTCTCCTTTTCCCACAATGTTTTCAAAAGGCTTCTGTCTGAAGGGCGTTAAAAGAAAGGATTGTTTGGTAAAGAGTTAACTTTTTGAATCCTTTGTATTTTAACTCTACATATAACCCATGCTCTGACAAAAGGGGGTTTAATGACCCCCACGTGATGCACTGTACTAAGCTAGTCATCATAGAATCAAGGATCCATAAAATCCGGTTTGTCCTACAACCGACAGGATCATGAGGTAGACTAGTCCTTGGATATACAGAAAATTGACCAATAGCAAAACGTTTCAACCCATGTAAGGCTACGCAAGGTTACATGGTCGATTTTTCTATAATCCCTTTCAATATGAACAAATTTAGTATTTGGTCGTTTTGTTAACATGTAAATGATTTGTGCCATGCGAAAAAGGGGCATTGGGACATTTGCGTAAAGTATCTTCTCGGATCAGCCTGCGCAGTCCTCGCAGGACATGTGTCGTTTCGGATTAGCCTCGTTTCCCTGCACGAACGGCGACGTACCTGGCACTAAGATTCGTGGGACATTATATTTTCAGCTAGGAAATGAACACAAACCAAAGAGGAAAGTGAAAATGCAACGCGCTAATTGGCCTTTGGCAAACTGCTGATAAGGTTCGATGGAGAGTAAGACTTTTTGGACGGTGTTAAATGAACCCAACCCTTTATTGAAAATCCCATCTTTAACGGCCCAAAGGCAGAAGACTAATGAAAGCATTGTGGGAAAAGACGAGACAACATTCTGGCAGCCAGAATTTTCTTTTTTTTCCCAGAAAGATTTTTACCTTTAAAAAAACATTTCATGTTTCAGTAACATTTGGTTTCTCAAATGTAAATGCTTTTAATTTGGACCATTCTAACATTATGCAATGTGGAAAAGAGTTCATTAACTTTTCAACAAAATAACCTCTATGAAAAGGAAATCAAAATCTCGATAAGGCTCGTGATCAAAACCATGTGTTTATAATTCGTAATTGACTTTTGACATATTCATAGAAGCATTGAATTATACGGCTTTAACCAAGAGATTTAATCGGATGACTCTTAATTTATTGTCTTTACGATTCTGCTAGCAATTTATCTTTATCAGACAATGAAAATTTTAGACTTGTCCATAACAACAGTATTTGAAGACGACACTTGTAAGGCCCAGTAGCGACTAAAACACAATACAATCGTTAAAATGAATTTATACACAATTCAGAAAAATTTAGTCTCTTTTAATATTTCGGCTTTTACATTTATCAAGAAGTTAAACGTGAAATTGATGCATTCTACATTTTATGACTCTTATAACCACCATTTTTATATGAAATAACATTGTCATTGACTTCATGACATCGTTTGAAACATTGATGGTTTTGGCGCTTTGACGTCATTTGGCGCCATTTTATCATTGAAAAACTGTTGACATTGTCTTAAAACTGTTTTTTACATTGCAGCCATTCGGTCGAAGTATTGCTAATTTCTGGATCCAAATTCCTTCTTTCAACTGTCGTTCTATTTTTTTCTGCCCTATGTAATTTCTCAATTACTTCCATCGCCGTGTCCTTCACTGAGTGACATTTTAATCCAAAGTGAAAATTGATTGGCTTGTCTTCCTTGAGTTTAATGTCTCTGAGATGCTCTGTCATCCTAGCCTGTAATTCCATCTCTGTTTCACCCACATATACAATCGAGTGGCAACTGTGCACAATATTCAATGCACAATATTGCTGGTATTGCAATTTACATCTATGGTATGCTTGTACGCAGTCTGCGTTTTGGTGTCACAAAAATTTTCCTTGTAGATCAGCAGGGCCCGTATTCACCAACCATTCTTGAGAATATTCTTAGTCTTATTGTCGATTTTTTTTTCTAAATTTGTAAGTAACACAACTTCTGATTGGCTAAACCAAATGGTTTAGCCAATCGGAAGTTGTGTTGCTTACAAAGGTAGAAAATTCTGGAGAATAAGATAAAGAATGGTCTTAAGAATGGTTGGTAAATACGTGCCCTGGCAGGGCTGATTGCACATTCTACAGTCTGACTTGCAATCTGTCTTGGCTATTTATAAGGCTTTGTTTGTTTTCCCAATCCGTGCATCACGCTTGTTTATGTCTCTTTTAAATGCCACCAATGGCGGATCTTTAAAAATGTCTTTCATTCTGTTTGAGAGTAAAAGAATTACACGAGGTTTCTTATAATGTTATCAACATTGGGCAGGAGATTTGAATATTCATTCATTATTGCATGAATAATGATAAAATGCTAGTGACCGGCATATTCTCTTTTTTTCTACAACGTCAGAAAAAGGGTTGTAATCCCCGTAGCCAGTGATAGTTGTAGGTGCTTGAGTAGCTTTATCTTAACGATATATCTCCACTCATTTTCAATCAGTTTTAAATCAGTTTCTAACCCATTTCATCCTAATCTTATGAAACTATAATTTGTCCTGTGTCTTGGAGCCAAATATTGTCCCTGATTACGAGGTACAGAAAGTGTATTTCATGTTTTGGAAACTTTCCATGTATTTGCTGATGTCATTTCCAGTTTTAAATGAGGACAAATCCCTTGTCGTCGGTTTACTTAAACAATCTCGTAAGTACAGCTTGAAACAAGCTGTAGTTACGAAGTTTTTGAAATAAACCGACATTATGTTTTTTCAACCTCTTACATTATATATATTTATTGGTAATTTATCTGTGTTTACATTGCTGACTTTTCAAATAAACATTTCTCTCTCTCTCTCTCTCTCTCTCTCTCTCTCTAGCAGTAAAGATAAATATTTAAATGATTAATAGAAAGAACCGAATTTCTTTCCTTCTTCTATTCAAGAACATTTGAAATATTCTCAAAAATTTTGTTCGTCTTCTAGTTCTAAAATTGTCTACACAATGCAAATCCTTGGATTTTATAGTGTTTTCTTTCTTATTTCATGTAGGTCAGGTCCCCGCCGTTTTTCTGGAATGTAGAGTTGCTTTGGAGATTTCCGAAATATGCGATAGAGAGAGAGTGAAAGTTTTGAAAAGACTCTATAACAATAGGCGTTCTAATATATGAAGATTTGACCTTTATTACACACTCTCTTTTTATAATACTATTTATTAAATGACTTCTGTTTTGACAATTTTGAGGATTTTGTCCGATTTTGTTATTTCTTTCTCACAAAAGGATTATTAGTGACAAAAAATTACTTGGGATCATTTTCATTCACGTCCTTGCAATTACATACAAAAACACGCATACGTAGCAGGAGTAGACCAACTTAAAATCAAAGTACTGATAGTACTGAAGGCCAGGAAATTGAGGATACGAAACAATGCAAGAGGTCAATTTTAATCAATACAAACAGGTAGACGGATAGGGATACAAGCGGATTCCACTAAGCCCCTGGAATTCTTGGTTTTAACAGGAAATTTTGAACTGATACTAGAAAGCACCAGCCAGAAACTAATTAAGCCAGAGCTAGGCATGTGCTCACAGTTATGGGGTGCTTGATAATGGCTTAGGATACTTAGTAATTTGTCGTGCTTGTAAACAATCTCGAGTCAAAACTGAACTATTCAATCGATGCAATACCAACTTTGGTTATCTAAATTTTCTGAAAACATGTGAAGTCTTGAATGACGTTATTTCTCACATTTATGAGTCGTCTATAAACAGTAGCATATTTTTCCCCAAAATTTCTCCTAATCAAATGACAAGTTTCTTTATTGCCAATTACGTCGCACAGTAGATTGTATACATGTATTAAAAATTTTTTTATCAACTACCTCTATTTAATTTCCATTGATGACCCACATAAAATTAGTAATCACTTCATGAGAGATTATAGGACCAACATATAATTACAATTAAAAACTGAGATTTATAAGCAACTTTTACAGATGATAAATTAAGGTGCTTCACCAGAAGCAAAATTTAACATGATGCTAGCCGAAAGAGCCTTGAAAAACATTGTGGTTTTGTCTCAAAATCAGGATGCTCTGTTGACAACACGCTTTTTAAATCAGCCTGGCTGGTGTAATGTAATTTTGAGAGAGAGAGAAAATAGGCTGTTTGAAAGGTATTTGTACCTTGCACTAGTCAGTATGCCTCCAATCCCCAGATTTTCAGAATTATCAACATTGAAAGTATCTTGCAGACAACTGAAGTGTTGCTAAAGTGATGGTTTTATCAGTGGAATATAGTTCAGTTGGTAGCGAAGTACACTTTAAGAGTCCACAAGCTCGGTCAATTTCCTATTGAGGATTGATGATAGGTATTGTGATAGGGTACAATTCTCTCTCATCACATACTAAACATACAAGTCTCTGAAATCTAAGTCCTTTGAATCTCTGTAAATAAGTGGTTTTTTTTTTCAAAAATCTCCCTAGACCAAAAGACTTTTTTTCTGGAAAAAAAGTTGAAAGCAGTTGCAGAAGACAAATCAAATGTTAATAAAAAAGTAACATTCGTCTTTCAAATGCTAGAAAATATTGTGGGAAAAGGAGGAAATGGTTTTGTGGAAAAGGGTTTCAATATACAGTAACCAGAGATGTGATTCAATAAAACACAATTTATGGGATCGAACTGGTGACTTCACGATCGACGGCTGGACATGAATCTCGTATTGGGTGATGGAAAATGTACAAGTAGAAAGGGCAGGAAAATATAAGAGAGAGAGAGAGAGAAAGAGAGAGAGAGAGAGAGAGAGAGAGAGAGAGAGGATGAAAAAAATCTTCATACACTAAACCAAAATTGGGCATATATGAATATAAAAAATACATTAAATGACGAGCGAACCACTACAGAAAAAAAATACAAGCATTTCTTTGGTTTCAAATCAAAGTCAATCAAATAGATATTTTAAGAATCATACAGATGTAATCTACTTGTGACAAGTGTAAAACGTGTCAAATATATCCTATCAGTGTGAAATAGGCAGTTATAAACAATGGCAAAACTACCAAATTACTCTTGGATAAAGGTAACTAATACACATTATGTACGTACTAAAGAACAATGAAGTTTCAAAAATATTTTTTATAGATAACTTGATTAACGATATGGATGAAATTTGATGTTGGGTCGATTTCTCTAAAATTTTATTTGGGGACGATTTCACCAGATTTCTCCGGAGAAATCGTCTCCAAGCAGTTTGGGGACGATTTTTCCAGGGGCCGATTTCTGCAGCAGTCGGAAATTGCTATCACAAATGTTCAGCGGGTGGTATGCAGAGAATTGGACACACTAGTGGGAAATAGTAGATTTTTATTGGTGTAGAAAGCAGCACAGTCAAAGTACCCTAGATTTAGTCGCTGTACATAAGAAAAAGTGATAAACGTAACACGGGCCAATATTCTATATGTAGTTTGCTTTATTTACAATCGCATTTCAGCGGATACGCGTTTTGTGACACATATGTTCAAATGTCAACACAGTGTTATAGATATTAACCATATAGCGCGTAGGAATACACAACTGCCGGATAAAGCTAAGTTTATTAGGATACCCCTTTATTAGGTCAGTGTTAATGGCGAAAACGGGATAAAAAAAACACACACTCGTCAGTTATTTAAGGGTCGTAATACCCTTGCAATTCCATGACACTTTGCAGATGAAAGCTTTGAGGGAAACTAGTTGTTTTGGCGGACTCAGCGATATCGAGTGGACACACCGTTCAACATTTTGTCTGGAAGTAGTCCGCAAAAGGCAGCTTACGATCCCTATAGGCAAGGGAATCCCTTGAGAGGGATTCCCTGGCCTAAAAACAACTTCAAAAGCCAAAATTTCCTCCTTTTCCCACAGAGTTTTCTGTATTACGTTTGTCGTCTGAAAATTTTATAAATTTGGTCGAGTCCAAAATTTTATCGTTTGGAAAAGGGTAAATGTTAAGCATCCATATTAGACAGGATATTTTTTTGGTCGTCAGCATCAAATTCGTTCGAAGTTTCTTTACCAGAAAACATTATTCTAGAGTTGTCAAAATTGAAAGAATTTGCAAACAACATTTTTAGATAATACTTAGATGGTTAATTTGTTCTCTTAAATATTAGAAAACATTTTGGGAAAAGGAGAAAATGCTAGTCGTCAGCATTTTCTCCTTTTTCTGAAATGTTTTTCTAAGGCATTTTTATTCAGAGATGTAAAAACTTGGGGCTGTGTAACAAATGGTTAGAAAGGTACTCAATTAGAGGTCGAATCGTAAAAGAAATGTAAAGAATAGTTCATTGGTTCTTTTTCAAAAATTACCGGAATTTCAGCAGAACATTTAAATTCCTACATTTTTAGACAAGCACTCTGTTCTTAAGTCATGTGGATATTCTAAGACATCGAGTGACGTCAAGACGTCGGTATTCAACGTCTGAAACGTTTTACAGGACGTGCGTGTATGACGTCACACTCGCCGTTGCTAACCAACGTCCTAAGATATCTCTTGTTCGCGTGTGAGAAAGGCATACTATGTTCATGAACAAATGAACTGGTTTACATTCAACGAAAGGACATGTGAATCTAGTGCCGATTTACAAATTTATCGGTAGGCTCGCTTTAATATAATCCTAAGGTAACTAAACAGTTTTCAGATGCCGACTTCAAGCCAAGCTTTGATCCTGAATAAACAGGCAGGGACGAGATCAGAATCTGTATTACGAACAAACAGCATTTTGATCAAAGAACCCGTACCGTATGCTATAGCTTCAATACGTAATGCTATGTAAAAACTTGGGGCTGTGTAACAAATGGTTAGAAAGGTACTCAATTAGAGGTCGAATCGTAAAAGAAATGTAAAGAATAGTTCATTGGTTCTTTTTCAAAAATTACCGGAATTTCAGCAGAACATTTAAATTCCTACATTTTTAGACTAGCACTCTGTTCTTAAGTCATGTGGATATTCTAAGACATCGAGTGACGTCAAGACGTCGGTATTCAACGTCTGAAACGTTTTACAGGACGTGCGTGTATGACGTCACACTCGTCGTTGCTAACCAACGTCCTAAGATATCTCTTGTTCGCTTGTGAGAAAGGCATACTATGTTCATGAACAAATGAACTGGTTTACATTCAACGAAAGGACATGTGAATCTAGTGCCGATTTACAAATTTATCGGTAGGCTCGCTTTAATATAATCCTAAGGTAACTAAACAGTTTTCAGATGCCGACTTCAAGCCAAGCTTTGATCCTGAATAAACAGGCAGGGACGAGATCAGAATCTGTATTACGAACAAACAGCATTTTGATCAAAGAACCCGTACCGTATGCTATAGCTTCAATATATAATCTAAGTGGGTGTGTCCCCCTATCTAAACAAACAGTTGACGACGGAAATGCTGTTAAATTACTTGGCAAAGAATCGGCTCAATTATTCAAGTACCACCAGCTTCCTGACGGGTACACTAGTATCATCTCCTATGACAAGAACAGAGACACATACAATTGGCAAGCACTCGGTGGTGTAGGTGCTAAAATGAGCGACACAGTGCTTGATATTATGAAGGTACCGATCGGCGATACATACACGCCGGAAACAATAAAACGTCCTGTGTCTGCGATGGACGTGAGTAGATATGGTGGTAAAAAACCAACCAGAGTTGTTGATGAGTTTATGTATGAAAAACTGGTCGGTCTTGGGTTTCGTAAAAGCGACTTTACCATCTTGGACGAACATGGCCAGGAAGTTAAACCGATAAAGGACAAACATGTTGCCACGATACCGAGAATCATCGGCGCTGAGAGGTTAGATATGATAGAGAACACACCGGCTAACAGTCTAGGAGAATCAGTAGATAAAAGAACTCGGTAAGGCCTATCTTTTGATTTGTTTTCATGCTTGTTTTTGCTTGTTTGATAGATTGTCATCGTAATTGCTAGTGTTATCAACAGCAGAAGAGGAAGTTTTAGAACTGTAGATGTATTAGCAACAATAAAAATAGAATAGAAATAGTAGTAGCAGTATGAGTGGTGTCAATAATAAAAGGAGTAATACATTAATATAATAATAAAAGGTGTGTATGAGTAGAAGTGGTGTCATGGTTGAAGTAGTGGTGACAATATGAACACTGTAGCAGTAGTGATGGTGTGGTGGTCGTATGGTAAAGCATCGGTCTCGTAACCATAGCGTCTCCAGTACATGAGAGTGTGTGGCAAATTGGAAACATTTCATTGCCCAAACATTCGGTGCAAATACAAGTGAAGTTTCCAGGAAGCGGAATCGAGAGAGTTTTTTATCAGCTGCAAGACCTTGGTCTATATTCACCAACCATTATTGAGAACTTTCTTTGTCTTATTATCCAGAATTTTCTACATTTGTAAGTAACGCAACTTCTGATTGGCTAAACCATTCGGTTTAGCCAATCAGAAGTTGTGTTACTTACAAAAAAAAGGGTAGAAAGAGGGTATAAATCGAATTCTCCAATTGGACAAGATAATTGGAGTTGCCTCGCTTGCTTTATCCTCTATGCCAAGCAGTCCGTCTTTATAACAACAACTTCTCCTTTTCCTACAATGTTCTCTGCTGTTTTAAAAGTAAATCCTCTCATTTGAATATTATTCACTTTGACAATGCCATCATTTTCTTTTTTGTCTTTTTTTTTTTGTCACCTGGTAAAGGACTACGTTGAACATATTTTCACTATATTTGATATAAGATTATCTTTCGATAATCGATAAGCTAAGTCTGGCGAAGGTGTTATCGTGTTACCGAAATATATTAGTCTCCAAAATACGTTGTGGTTTCGTTCAAATTAAAGCCCGTCCTTCTGCAAAGACCAAGTCGCTGACAGGACAGAAAGTTAAACTTTCAATTAGAATTACGATTGTTAACTTTAATTCTAAGTTTACAATTAATTCTGCTTCCATTACCTGAGACAACTTGACATTCCATATTGAAACATGTTGTTAGACTTTTAATTATATCCATATTTTTAAGTGGAATAGATTGAATTTTCATGCATTTTGACTATAGACTGATTGTTTACTTTTATATTTGAGGCAGAACCGACCTTTGGCATAGATATTTAAAAATATTTTAAAAAATGGTCGATTTCTTTTCTAGATGTATCAAACTCGCTTTTTATAGAGTATCGCTTATATATTGTGCAATGAAAGAGATATGGCTTGCAGAACGCGAAAAGGGCAAAGTGTTGTCTCGAATCAGCCTGCGCAGACTAATTCCAAACGACACTTTCCGTTTTTGGAGGGGGAGAGGGGAGAGGGAAAGAGAGAAAAGAAAGACAAAAAGAAAGAAAGGAAGAAAGAAAGAAATGAAGAAAGACAAAAAGAAAGACAGGAAGAAAGAAAGAAAGAAAGAAAGAAAGGAAGGAAGGAAGAAGGAAAGAAAGAAAGAAAGAAAGAAAGAAAGAAAGAAAGAAAGGAAGGGAGGTAGGGAGGGAAGGAAGGAAGGAAGGAAGGAAGGAAGGAAGGAAGGAAGGAAGGAAGGAATGAAGGAAGGAAGGAGGGAGGGAGGGAGAAAGTGCAAGGAATATTTTGATAACTCGCGTATACCCCTTTTCTTGAAAGCTGTCTGGATTTTACAAAAAAAAGTAGGGTTGTATGCTGACGGCTGAAACATGGAGTTTTTGGGAAAGAGGTTTTAGTGACAATTTTCTCGTGACGTCAATATGGAAGACACGAGAAAACTCAATCTATCTGTATAAAACGTAAATTGAGCAAAAAATCGGATAATTATCGCAAACAGGAATTAGGTAGGATTTCGATGAAAAGAAACCAAAGTTTAAGTGGAATATCTAGTTTAACCCATTCCTTTTACAATGCATCCTTCTCAGAAAACATTTGAAAACATCTTGGCATATGGAAAATTGCATAGGATGAGCTATATCCCCATTTGTTGCAATGTTTTCTTGGCACTGATTCCAATCAGCTTTCTTTTGATGGACCATAATATGGCTTACAATATGTAAAAAGGGACATTCGAACATTTGCGTAAAGTGTTGTCTCGGATCAGCCTGCGCAGTCCGCACAGGCTAATCCGAGACGGCACGTTATGACTACATTAGATTTTCTGCGACTGTAGACTTCCGCAAAACAGAAAATTACATAAAAATGGACAGTTTCGTTTTGGATAAGTCTGCGCGGATTGCGCAAGCTGATCCAAGACGACACTTTACGCAAATGTTCAAATGCCCCTTTTCGCGTGTTACAGGCCATATATTGTCTTGCCTTTTCTTGCTTTTACTCTTTAGATCTCTATAACGTAACTCGTACGGCTCGGTAGTAAAGCAGGAAGAGCGCAAACTTGAGAACAGGTTGACGAATTATTATGCTGCAAAATTATTATACTGCAAAGTTTTACCATTCCCGGTTTTGGTTTAAAAAATTGAGAGCGCTGACGAAGTAGAATTTCCCTTCTGAGTGCCCCTATTCCAATGAGAACTGACGTCACTGGGATCTGACGTCACTGAAACCTTTTCAATACGTGCTAAAACGTTCAGCTTGGCGCATAATCTTCTCGTTAATCTTGATCGACGCCGCCATTTTGGATGTTGTGTTGATATTGTAGTCATGTATACGGGGCCCTGAAAGGGAAACTGCTTTTACATTGGTTTTGCCAGGGTACGAGAAATTTCTTTGCAGTATAATAAACATAAATATGTGATATGTCGTCGTAAATGACTGAAATAACAGAAACGCCGAAATTACCAATCAACAATAACAACCGTTTGGCGGAGGAATAGTATATATAAAAACTAGTACCCCCTTTTTTGGATGGCCGTCAACCAATTATAAGAGACCTTTGTGAACAAATATCGCGTGTGCTATTTATCTTTTAGTGTGTTATTTTAAAGATTTTAAAATTATATCAAAAGAACAAAATTGCTGTATTGGTTTTACCTTGAGACACGGGTTCGTATGTATGTACATATATATCGACATTTTATACTTCTCAACAAAAGAAAACGTGCCAAATCCCTTTCAGTGCAACAGGCAAGAATAGAGCTTTTTGCGGACGCTATAGATCAAGATCAGACTGCACAGAAGGTGAAGTCTTCTTTTTTTAAATCCTTACCACACGACAAAATTTTAGACTGGTTCAAATTGAAAGCATTTGCAGACCACAAAATAAAGGTGACTGAAAAATTGAAATTTGTTCTGGGAAGGGTAGAAAACACTGTGGGAAAAGGAGAAAATGCTGGTTACCAGCATTTTCTCCTTTTCCCACAGTGATTTCAAAAGGCTTCTTTCTCAGGGGCATCAAAAGTAGGGATTTTGTGGTAATGGGTTAATCTGAGTTTTAGTGGACTTTATGTTCAGCCTTTGCATAGTTTAAAATTATGTAAGCCGCAAAGGGAGGCTTCATGAATATGCGCGATGCATTACAGTAAGTAAGATATCACATACATATGATTGATTGTTTGATAGATTGACTGATTGACTGATTGATTGATTGATTAATTGAACGGTATTTAACGCCGTTTTCAAGATTATTTCAGTCATTATGGGTACACCTGTCCATGCTTTTCTGGGGTCTCTTTTACCAGCACTTCGCACTATCTCCTTTCCAAGCCACTGGTGTTTTCCCACATAATCATCGTCGAGGCAATGGTCAGCCGTGGAGGAGGAATAAATTCTATCGCATTGACTATCATCAGGCATCGGAAAGGAATTTGCCGAGCCAGGGGTCGCAACCAGGGATGGAGGCCACGATCCCCTTATCTCAAGTCCTGAACGCTACCGACTGAACTACCGGGGCTCGGCTTGCATAAATATGGAGCCCTTAAATGCATTTTGTTAAAAAAAAAGTTAAATCATGAGGTTTAACGGTCCTCTGACATTCAGAAAATTCAAGTATAGCAAGATTATTCGATCCAGGTCAGCCTGCGCGAACTGCGCAGGCTGACCCGGGTCGATGCAAGAAGATTCGATCCAGGTCAGCCTGCGCGAACTGCGCAGGCTGACCCGGGTCGATGCTTTTTGCAGATGCATTAAACCCCCTTTTCATAGAGCATGGGTCATATTTTTTGGGCGGAATGAGTAGACAGTCAACACAGATTATTGTGCCATCCTTTTAGTAATACCAAAATAATCAGCTTTTATCATTTCGAACAGTATACAACATAAACAGATAAAACCCATGCATACCCCCATTTTAGTAATTTGGCCTAATAATTCTATTGTTACTTTAGATCCGAGTTCATCCAAGCTGCATTAAAAATATGATAGTGAGGGAGTACTTTATGAGATATTTTTATATAAAAATGGTGATAACACTCGAGAAAATGTGATTTCTGTGTTATACATTTTCGACTTACCACTCATGTAAAGTAAGTTTTCAGTTATTTCTTCTCGTAACCAGTATTTTCTCTGACATTCGTCTATATTTCTTCCTTTTTCCATTTTTTTTTTTTTTGTGAAATAGAACTTGGTTCATTTTTATCCCTTTTGAATCTGTCGTCTGCAAATGCTTTCAGTTTGGAAGAGTCGAGAATCTGCGATTCGATAAAGAGTTGAACCCTAAACTGTGATGTGCCATATAAACGATCTAGGACTTTCTGAATAGAAATAATCAAGATAGAGAGTGTGATATTGATTTCAAAATTGAAAATATTGAAAATTCTCCAGTAAACTCTTTGTTGTGGCCGGGTACTCATTAAAACATTCTCATCGATACGATGCTAATGAGTACCCACAACATAGGGTTCAAAAGAGAAAAAAATGACGTTAAAGAAATATCACTCCATTTTATCTGGAGCTCTGAATTAAAATAACAAAAAAGATGCAGCTTCAAAATTCTCTTGCTAAAAATGCCTCAACATAGCTGGCAGCGTAGATAAATCAAAGCGTTCAGAACGCTGAAGTGGTATTTGTAGACAGGTATCAGAGACAGGAGTTTTTTTCAATCAAAAATTAGTATTTCCACGATCGATGGCCCTACCCAGAAAGTTTTCACATTCCATTTCCAAACACATATCTGAGTGCTACCAAAATTCTCATATGTCTGAGAAAAATTACGTTTAATTAAGTTTATTTCCTTCGGCTTTGCATAGAATACGATACCACAGTGTAGGACCGGAAGTGTGCATTGTTTGATATTGTATGTCACTTGGGAGTCTGTACAGTGGCGAAATGTCACTTGATTCTAGAAAACTGTGTTTCCACGGTTAGTGAAGTTAATAATTTTTTCATCTATTTTTATATTTGATTGAATTCTTTCCATCCACATGTACTTTTGATATATATTAAACATGCCAGGCACCTGATCATATGCAACCTCCTTATAGCAATAAGAATGTCTTGATCATCTTGATGTGAGAAAATTGAAATGATTTCCGACTACAAAAAAATAGCAGAATTTTTGCTTTAGCGCACACGAGAGAGTTCTTTCTACGATTAAAAGGTCTGCCGATGTGTCTGCTTTCTCTTTTCATCAACAAGTTCCAAGTTGTGACCTTAAAAGCGATTAAAATGACGAAATTCCAGCATGTCTACCCACAGAATTACTGTCACTTGTATAAAATATTGTAGATCTCAAGTGACTGTACAACAGCTTATCAAGTGACAGTACAAATTCCCTATGTTGACATGCCATTTTAAACGAACGATTAGGAGGATTGCAGTCGATTTTGTTACCAATTCTTTATATGTTTTCAAACAAAAGTGAATAAAGAAACTGTCTATACATATTCCGTTCAGCAAAAAAGCTTTTAAGGATGATTAATCAAACAAAATACCACGTTGTTTTCAGGAAAAATCATATGTATTTTAGTATGGTTACATGATCAAAGCGTCCCCATATCTCCAGGAAAGCTTTTCAGAGCACATGAGTGCTCTTGATACGGTCTATGATTAACAAACAAACAACTGGATATGAAGGTTTTATAATAGCTATCAAAATAAATGAAAAATCACCAGCTTGACTTACCGTGTGTTAGCAATTTTCAACGACCAAGTGACATTTCATCGCTGTACAGACTCCTAAGTGACATACAATCTCAAACACTATACACTTCCGGTCCTACACCGTGGATACATGGTCTTCAAAATTCAATTTTCAACTCACAGTAGTATTGTCTTCGACGAATACCATAAAAATCAGTGTGCATTTGTGCAAGTGAAGATCAATATCAAACCTTTTGACGGTGTGGATTAAGATTAGAATGAAAAAAAAAGTGGAGTCAAACCTTGGTGATATGTTATCCGCTTTTTTGTAAAATATGCTACAAAAGCAAAACTGCAAGTTTTAGACTGGGAATGAACCCTTAGGCTGCCAAGCACGGCTCAAGGAACTTTTGCAGACAGCGTAGATAAAGATCTTAAGGTAGTAGACCCGTAACATTTCTAGTGCAACATGGAATAAAATTTCTTGATAGTTGATAATTAAGGATTTACAGAGATATAATATATCTACTTTTGAACATTTTTAACCGACCAGAAATTCCTTTGATGTCTCTTGCAATCATTTGTTGATACTTTTGTTAGTTTCCAGGAAAGGAATGTAATTTTATCTCTCTTTGTAATGAGAATATAGTAGTTTTAGAATTATGAATGATAATTCTAAGAAGGGAATAAAAAAAAAAAAAAAAAAAGTGGCTAGGTTAAAGTAGTACAATAATACTCATTCTTAATCATAGACAATTTTGTAGGATAATATCATAGTGGAAATACCTGCTTTCTATAACGAGTTCAGTACATTAAGGTAGAACACCCCCTATACCTCTAGAGCTGCATTGCATAAAGTTTTCTTGAAAGTTGATACACACGGATTTATACAGGTATAATACTTCTGCACATTTTAAACGGTCCATAAATTTCTTTATGCCTTTCTTGAAATTATTTGTAGATACGTTTGTTAGTTTCTAGAAAAGGGAGGTAATTACTGATGAAAATATAGTGGTTTTAGATTTATAAATGATAATTCTAGAAAAGACAAAAGGGGAAAAGTGGCTTGGTTAAAGCAGTATAATAACACGTTTTTTTAAATCTTAGCAACTTAAGATAATATAGGATAATATTATTGTGGAAATAGCTGTTTTCTATTAGGGGTCTACTACTTTAAAAGAGAGACATTTGCTTTACAAAACAATACATTTAACCATATGGCTGTTAAGCACTACCCAAGGAGCTTTTGCAGACAGTAAAGATCAAGATCAGACTGCACAGAACGTGCAGTCTGTTACTGAGTCTACACTGTGTGATAGGGAGATATTTTTTCTCCCTAAAATGCCTTTGAAACCACAAAACTTGAGTTCTTACTTTAGGCTCGCAAGTTTCATTTCCCTTATTTAGCAGGTAAAAGGTTAAAATAAGCAATTTATCGTAAATAATAATAATAATAAAACATGTTTATATGGTATTTCTTTTGAAGGGTCAAAGACTTCAAAAAGGTCGAAATCAGAGAAAGAGAAACAGGCCCAGAACCATTCTATGACTTCATTTCCGATGACTCGGAATTTGAGTACATCGACGAATACAACCGAATCAAGCCGAGCATCTACATGGTGAAAACAGCGCCAAAACCTAGGCCAACGGCCGCCATATTTAGCCTACGTGACAACGAGTGTTCCTTTCACGCGGAAGTGAAATTTTTCATAGAAACTCAAATCGGTGTCCGCGTAAAATCTATTCAATACGACCCACTCCATATCCGGTCTGGAAAACCAGATCTTCGAAGTAGGTGGATCGTAGACTTCAACACTGTGAGTGACCTGGAGAAAGTGGTCAGGAAAGGTCTTACGATTGGAAAGGATAAAATTCTCATATACAAATATGACGATCTTATGAAACGGGAACTGTCCACCTTTAAGTATTTCCGGGCCGTGTGGGAAGCGAGAAAGAAGCTAAAAGGTTCTAAATCTACAGGCAGTAACACAATAAAGGTTTCTTCCGACAAGTGCCAGTCAGTTCTACGATCTTCAAAATCGAAGCAATAAACAGAGGCGAAGCTTGACTTAACCTATCATTTTAAATATTGTTCTTCAATTTATTCATAATTCTATACGATTTTTTTAAGCAAGAGAATTGAAACGATTTAAAAAAAAAAAAAAAAACATTTAAATTTAGGTCAAATGATTTCTGTCTTTGATATATAAGAAAACATTGTGGGAAAGGTGAAAATGCTGGTAACCACATTTTCTCCTTTTTCCCAAATGTTTTCAATGGCAATCTTTTGCAGAGTCATTAAAACCCGGAATTGTATGTAATTTTATCTGATTAGCTAATACACAACGTTTCAGCCAATCAGATCACAACACTTACAATTTAGAAATTGGATTTAGAATAACTTTTGTAAATGGACTCATATTGTGCCAATATTGATACTCAATCATACAAATACATGTATTTCTTTATATTTTCATAAATTTTATTCGCATACATTGTCATAACTTGCTCTGTGCCAAATATGTGATACCTAACAATATATATTTTATATAAATATATATTTTATATAAATATATTTTGCCTAACATGATTGACTGAAGAAGCAGACGTTCTAAATCCAACATTACACTGCACGTTCTGCCTAGTCTGATCTTGATCTATGACATCTACAATATAACTTTTTATTTTTTGTCCGGCGCCGAAATTATTGAGAAAATCCAAAACTGGCCTAGGGTACAATTCTCACTTAGAAATGCTGAACAAGTTAAATTGAAATCCCAAATTAAAAGAAAGGATGAAAGGAGAAAAATCATACAGTATCAAACTGTCTTAGAATAATTCACAAAAATATCTGATAGCATTGTAGATCCTAGACAAGACTGCACGCCATTATGCAGTCTGATCTTGATCTTTGCTGTTCACAAAATTAATTTCTATTGTTCAAAGCATGCCAAAGGTTAAAAGCGTCATATATAAACAATACTGTCTAAATGAAGATATAGAAGACTTGAAAACATGGTGGGAAAAGGAGAAAATGCTGATAACCAATATGGTATGAATGGAATTCAAATGGGTTTAATAAACAGGTTGGTTTGCTTTTTGGCCTTAACTCTTTAGCAAACGACAAAAGTTTTAGACTGGTCCAAATTGAAAGCATTAGCAGATGATAAAACGAATGTGACTAAAAAAATTTAAATTTGTTTTAGGAAGATAGGAAAACACTGTTGGAAAAGGAGAAAATGCTGGTTACCAGCATGTCCTTCTTTTCTCACACTGTTTTTAAAAGACTTCTTTCACAGGGGGTGTTAAAAGTATGGATCGTGTGGTAAAGAGTTAAATGATTGATTTCCAGGTCCATTCACCTGCGCCGCCTCGTTAACACTTTTTGTTACTTTTTGCTCGTTCCAAATACTTCTCACTTGTGTACGAACCAGACATATAGGATTTGACATGAGTTAAAATTGAGATAAAATCTTATTAAACGAGTCCGGGGAAAATGTTATTAAGCGACCCTTAAGCGAGCTTAATCACATGTACATTTTTTCTTGCTGTGTTTAATATAATTTTTATCTCATACGCCAACCTTTGTCAGATTTTCTTTTTTTTTTTCATCACGTCGGTAATTTTACAAATCATAGATGCAAAACCATCTACAGATGCACACGCGATAATATCCATCATAAACCCATTCACTTCTATGATATATCTAAACAATGACGTCAAAAATGACGCCATAAAAAAGTGATATCAAACGTGTATGAGATAAGAAAATTCGTGGGTATATTACACAAGAAACAAGGGAGGTCACGCAATAAATACATAGAGTTTATTTCATCAGTTTGTGGTTAATATGGGGAAATATTTGCCGAAAGAGGGAAAGGTATGCGAAAATAACGAGTGCCATGAGGCACGAGTTATATTCGCGGGCCTTTCCCTTTTGAGGCAAATATTTACCCATATTAACCACAAGCTGATGAAATAAATTATATATTAGCCTATATTTCATCTGATTATTTTGTCCACGCATGCCACTTTTCAAACTAGTGATCTACCAGATTTTCGGTAGGAGGAAGTTATTTACTGTGACGGGGAAATAATTCCTCCCAGCTTAAGTTACGTCATCTCTTTGCCCATAAAATCTACAAGAAGACACATAAAATAAAATGTATAGATCTATTTCTTTTTTTTTTTATCGAGCGACAATCAGAAAATGATTTAAATAAAAGTTATGCCAAACGAAAGTCTTCCTTAGCATTTTTCAAATGATTTTGCCAGGCATTATCGCTTTATCTTCAATATTTTTCCCATGCATTTTTGCCCATTTCTCTACCTTTCTGTTTGTCACATTCTACCCTTATTTCCTTTTAACCCTTGTTCTGCAACATAACTAATATGAAATTTTCAATTCGATACTATAAACACAAATATTGCTCTTTCAAAGTTAAGTTTTGTGTAATACTATCTCCTAATCGGACGATACAGATCAAAGTTCAGACTGCACGTTCTGTGCAATCTGATCTTGATCTACACTGTCCGCAAAAGGTAAATGAATAGCACTCAGCTGCCTATGGGTTAGAAATAATTATTCTTACTGATTTATTTTGTGCTTAGATATATATTCCCAGACTGATATATAAATAATATTTATCAGTATTTCGAAGTGAATCATGTGACCTAGGTAGAAAGTGTTTGCTGTAGATCAACCTTCTGCATGTCAAGTGACCATTCTACCTTATGACTCAGTCGGTTGTTTCGAGAAAAATTGTTTTATGTAACCATATAATGATGCCTTGCTTGCTACAATGCAGCAGATGGGTAAAAGTTAGATTAAAAAAAAAAAAAAAAAAACTGAACTAATACAAATTTTGAAATCGTAACAAAAACAGTACCAAGCTGGCGTATAATACTTATGGATCCATAATGCCACTTCTTTTAAAAATCAACATAGTCATGAGGTAGATAAGTACTTGTACATACAGAAAATTGACCAACAGCAAAAGGTTTCGGCGCATTAAGCCCCCTTTTAGCAGAGTATGCGTCAAATACATTCTTGGATAAGCATTGAAACCTATTTGCCAGAGCACGATTCGTTTTCTTATACCATTCGGTTTATTGGTCAACTTGTTTTGGTCGTATTGTGTATTGCTGTAAGCGCAAACACACATTGTATCAAGGGATATAACCCATTTAGAATGCAAATTGAAAATCTTTAGAGTTATCGTGCATCACTCGATAAAGCAAATACTGATAAAGGCCATTGTGACCGGTTACTTGGCACTATCTATCTAATGTGGGCACTCTTGGTACAGAACAGGACTGTTTTTCAGTAACAACTGTTACTTTTACTATAGAAATGAATTAAATCGTTCCTTTTCGTATTTTTCCTTGTAATCTTATGTTATTCTTGAAAGCGTTTATCTTACAACTCATCGCTCTAAAATTGTAGAGCTAACTTTCATAATGTTACGAAAGAATGCATTTCTTCATGTGAGTGTGGCGCCGCATAAGCTGCGGCACTATATTTCTATTCGGTTTTGAAAAGTACCTATGGAGGCAGCCATATTGTTTACTCGGCTTCAAGTCATTTCGTAACTAGGTCATTTCGTACCTAGGCCATTTCGTGAAATATTTGGTCTCTTCGTATTCATCTATTCCTGATATTTTGGCCATTTTTGTATTCACATCGATCGTATCCTACCTATTTTAGTCATTTCATACCCATTCATTTTATACAATGGATTCTTTACGATTTCTTAGTTCATTTCTAATCTAGCTCTGCATAAATTTCCTTTCGTTAATCTGAAATGCTGTAATCTGCCTTATTTCAGAAACAATTGATTTGTGGCGCGTTTGATGTTATGCATCAACATAATCTTGTAGTTTTATTTTAAACGGTACGTGTCAAGGTTGGCGTTTTGATGGGTAACTAAACCATTATTCTATGTTGAGGGCTAGCCTCCATAACGACATGAACTAGTGCACGTCATTCAATATAAGTTTTATTGAAAACAATGTATGTCAAGGTTAGCGTTTGGATGGGTGACCAACCTGTTACCTTAGCCTTCATAACAATATGAATTAATGCATCTCACTCTGTGTTAGTTTTACATAAACGGCACAACGTTTGCGTTTATTTAGGCGACCACGCCATAATTCTATACGGAGAGCTAGCCTTTATAACGATGACTAATCAATTTACTTAAACGACACGTGTCTAAGTTAGCGTTTGGATTGGTGACCGACCCATTACCTTAGCCTTCATAACACTATGAATTAATGCATCTCATAATGCGTCAAGGTTAGTATTTGGATGGGTGACATAGAGGATATTTTATTTTTCGGTGAAAGATCGAAATTTATCTCATCGAGTGAACACCATCGGTAATATTTTCACGAGTGACGCAGTCACGAGTGAAAATATTATCGTTTGTGTTCACTCGATGAAATAAATTTCGGTATTTCACCGGAAAAAAAAATATTCTATTCATTTCATGCTTTTAACCCTTTCTGGAAGGAGCTTTATCAAAATCCAGTATAGTTCTTTTCTGTTATTCTCCGTGGCGTACCCCTCCTGCATAGGAAAGCATTACAATATTACGTCAAGCGCAAGAAATGTAAGGTAAATGACGTAATAATTCCCTTCTGGTTGTGAGGCACTCGTAATTTACCTAAGGAACAAGAACATGAAAATCGGTATTTTCACTTGTCGTACCCGTGTAAGATCGAAAAATATTTTCACTGCTATTTCTCGATATCCTAAAGGAAATCGTGAAATAAGAACCATTATTCTAGCCTTCATAATGATAACACATGTTACTTACGACACGTGTCACGGTAAGCGTTCAAATGTGTAATCCATCCAGTGCTTATAAGAAGCAACTGCACATATTCCACCTATGATTTGAAGTAACGCATCACCTTCAAAATATATCTAATTAGAAATTTCACCTTTAACTCTTTCCGAAACAAGCACTGGTTTTTACGCGTCTGCAGTACAAGTCTTTCGAAAACACTGTGGGAAAAGGAGAAATTGCTCGTAACGAGCAATTTCTCCTTTTCCCACAGTGTTTTCTAGCCTATCGGAAAACTTTCTGCCAGTCTCATCCAATTCAAAATTGTCAAACGCAAACACTTTGAGTTTGTAACAGTCTTAAATTTTTCATTTGGGAAAGGGTGAAGCCAGATTCAACAATAAGGAGAAAGAGGGAGTGACGGGAAGGATTTCCGTTTTTTACTCTCTTGATGTTGAGCAGCAAAATACTTTCAGAATGTAAATTCCAGCCCCTTTTATGCCCTTCGTCTTTATATAAATATATTTCTGGTTTAAGATAGTTTTCAGTCCCTTAACTTAGTGGACCCGTAATAGAAAACGGCTATTTCTACTGTAATGATATCCTACAAAATTTGTTAAGATTCAAGAGGCATATTATTGTACTACTTCCACCGAGCCACTTTTTCCTTTTTGTCCTTCCTAGAATTATCGTTTATAAATCTAAAACCACTATATTCTCATAACAAATGGATATGATAAGTACCTCCCTTTTCTGGAAACTAACAAAAGTATCACCAAATAATTTCAAGATAGACATAAAAGGAATATCTGGTCGGTTAAAAATGTGCAAAAATGTTATATCAGTATAAATCTGTCTTTATCAACTGTCAAGAAATTTTATGACATGCTACACTAAAAGTATTGCGAGTCCACTACCTTAAACAATCTATTTGTTAGCCAAAGGGTTTAAATTGTTTGTCGCAATTCGAAGTGATGGGTATATTGACAGGTTATTGGCCTTGTCCTTTGTACAAAAGTACTCATTCCCGATTTAAGAAGATTTTCATGTAACAATCCGCCAGCTTATTTTGTTTCATCTGCGTAAAGTTGATGCCCTTGAGGTATTTCATTTTTGTTCGATGATAAAAATTGGGTCCGACATAAATGGAAACTTTACTGAACTCTTGACTGTTCGTTCAAGTGAAAAAAGAACTAGTTTGAACTCTAGTTGGACTGGACAATGAGTCGGTAGTGTTGCATTTTAACTGCTGTGTTTGATTCTTGTGCTTTTTGCAGACAGTGTAGATAAGATCATTTGTAAAGAACATGCACGCTGATCTTGGTCTACACTTCCTGATAGGGAGATTGCAATATATGTGTGTTATAACTAGAGCGTATTTTTCATTTAATCCAGCCAGCAGTTAATTGGCCAATACTTGTTTTCACTAAAACATCTAGCTAGTTGTGCGCTTACAGTCAGCAAAGTTCTGCCAAGTCATCAAACTGAGAGCCAAGCACTCACTGTCTTATGTGTCGTATGCACTTTGAGACTGTCAATGCTTTATACTTGTACAGACGTTTAAGGATTATAACTAATGGTGGCGCAGTAGTTCTCGCTACTCGCACGAACAAAACAGGACAAGACGTTCAACCAGCACGTCTACAAACAGATACCGCACCCTTTGCTTTCTTCAGCGTAAGAAAAAAAAAACACCTGAAGCTCTGAAAGGACGACTCATGGCTGCTTCATTATGAAAACACGTGTATTGAAGATGCCCCAGGTATCCGATAGTTCCTAGCCAAAAAGGTCACCAATGTGCTGGAGATATCTTTCTGCTCACCAGACTTGACTCAGTGTGAAGTTTTCTTTTCATTTGCACTGAAGACGTCTGCGACATCAATAGTACTGTGACGGGTGGTTATTTTAGAGCAGAAAACCTGTAGTTTGTTGTTTTGATTCTACATAAATCTTTTCAGACTCCAGTCTTGGAACTTTTCTGAGAAACTGTTATGTCTAACAAATGATGTCTGCATGAATTAATTCAACAAAATACAGATGGAAGCGGCAAAAATTGTATAACAAGGCGTATTTCCCAAGTGGACAATAACAACAAAATTTCCATAAAAGTCGAAAACATTATTTGCATTACGTATAAATAATTTGGTGAGAATTGAACAAGATCTTCTGATAACTCAAAGCTGATTTGATATACTCTTTTTAATGCGACGCTACATGGCATCTTATCTTATTTGGTATTTCCACGTATCTAGAAAAAATAAAAATACATTAAATGTAAGCACTTTTGTCCGTCCCTCGCTATGTTGACAGGACACCTAGAATAAAATGGACAATAATGATCCAAGATTAGGCGTCACTTTCTGTGCAGCCCGTTCTCGATACATTGCGAATTTTTCTTTTAATTGTAAATGTAGGCAACCGGCCCTAAAATATAGACTAAAGAAAATATGCATGATTACATGTTACATGGCCCCTTGCACAACTTTAATTAAGGCGACGTAATATTAGATTTCATAAATCTTGACGGGTTTATCGACTGCAAAATGTGCAAACGTAAAAATCTAGAAGGTTGGATTCTGTGAAACTGTGAAAATTTGGCGTTCAAATAATAGGCTGGTAGCTTTGAAATCAGTGACTGCGTTTATTTTTATGAGGTCAAATTTAATGTGTTCATACTTTACATTGACGCGTGTTTTATTGACTATCTGACATACAGACAAATCTTTGCAAAAAGAAGTCCAAAATATCTTTTTTTTAATTGATTGATTGATTGATTGATTGACATTTAACCCGCGTTCAACATTATTACAGTTATATCGCTGCGGCCAGTGCACCTATCCACTATTACTCTGCACAATATTCTTTATAAGCCACTGGCTTCTTTCCCACATAAATATCGTCAAAATAATGGTCAGCGGTTAAAGAAGAATGAATCCTGTCGCAATGACTATCATCAATCATCAAAAACTAATTGGCCGAGCCATGGTTTGAACCACAGATCCCCCTTGTCCTCAAGTCCTCCACGCTACAAATGGAGCGACCAGCGCTCGGCATCTCTTTTAGAGGCTTTTTTTATAGTTTGCTCAGATTTTATTAAAAAAAAAAAAATCAAAGAGACCCTTTCTAAAATCTTTACCAAACGACAAAGTTTTGGACCTGTCCAAATTGAAAGCATTTGCAGACGACAAAATAAAAGTTCAAAATTGAAATTTGTTTTGGGAAGGGTAGAAAACACTGTGGGAAAAATGAGAAAATGAGAAAATGCTGGTTACCAGCATTTTCTCCTTTTCCCACTGTGTTTTCAAAAGGCTTCTTTCTCAGGGGAGTCAAAAGAAAGGATTGTGTGGTAATGGGTTAAGGTCTACGAGACCCAACTCATCGCTTAATATCGTGTAATTACGACATTTTTGTATATACTTTTCGGCCAATTCGGCAGTTTCCGTCTCTAGTATGAGAGTAAAGTGCTGTAGACTCACTAAATCATCGGTAAATATCGTGTAACATCGACGTTTTCGTATATACATTTCGGCCAATCTCGGCAGCTTCCGTCTTTAGTATGAGAGTAAAGTGCTGTAGACTCACTAACTCGTCGGTAAATATCGTGTAACGTTTGATGTTTTCGTAAAGGTTATTCGGCCATGCTCGGCAACTTCCGTCTTTTGATATGATCGTTAGGGACTGTAGACCTTAAGAGACTGGCTTCCTTTCCGGGGGGTGGGGGGGGGGGGGGGGAAGGGGGGATAGGGGCGCTGAATTCAAAATTTTCACAATGTTTTTACTGAAACAGCTGGGTAGATAAGATAAGCGTTAGTGACCTCTTTATAGGAAAAAAAAAATTTCATACTCTATTTGTTTTTCTCCGTAATTACTTCTTTATCCTATTTTCTGCCAGAGTAGATATCATCTTATATGCTTGTAATGACAATTCACCGACCCTTCACCTTTAATCAAACAATCCAAACTTTTTCACTACTCAGAAAGAAAAAGGAATGCTCTTTGAAAACGTTGTGGAAAAAGGTGAACATGCTGGTAATCATCATTTTCTACTTTTCCCACAATGTTTTATATCCTCTTAGGAGAACTCTGATTATATTTTAGGCATTTCTAATTTTTCGTCCACAAAGCTTTTGAAAATGGATAAGTCTAAAATATTGTTCTCTGGTTATAAGTTAACATGCCATTGTGAATGAAATAAGAGCATCCCATACAGATGCCAATGCTCGACTACAGTTGCCTAAAGGTGGTACTATTCTAATGGAAAACAGCTATTTCCATTACAATATTAACCTAAAAAAGTTGCTACGATTGAGAATGACTATTATTGTACTACTTTGACCGAGCCAATTTTCACATTTTTTCCTTCTAAGAATTGTCATTTATAAATCTAGGGCAGCTCTATTCTCATTACAGAAGGAGATGATAATTACCTCCCTTTTCTGAAAAATTACAGAGTATCAACAAATAATTTCAAGATGACGTCAAATGAAATTCTGGTCTGTTAGAATTTTGCAAAAATAGTAAATCAGTATAAATCCTTATTTCTCAACTAATAAGAAATGTCACCCCATGTTGTACTAGAAACACCTTAAAGTATTACCATCCTAACGCTTCTAGTGCAACATGGAATTAAATTTCTTATTAGCTGATAAATAAGGATTGATACCGATATAATATTTTTGTACATTACTAACCAAGCAGAAGTTCCTTTAATGTCCATCTTGTCAAATAATACTCATTTTCAATCAAAGCAACATTTTTAGGACATTATTATAGTGGAAATAGCTATTTTCCATTAGAATGGTACTACCTTTAGAATAATTTTGAGTTTTCAGTGAAAGTTTTTAGTAAAAAAGGGGGCATAAATATTTCAAGAATATCTGAATTGTTAACTTACCTGCCCTAGCTGGATTGGTGCCCTTTTTGATAATTAAAAGAAGCAAGTTCGAATATAAGGTAAATATTGTCAGTAATGACAGGGACATTATCAATGGTCAAACGTTTTAGAAGACGACAGGACTTTGACAATACTAAAGATTTTCTTCCGGAAACAGCCGAGCTGACTAGCAAGAGTTGAAAACATTATGTCGGGAAATGTGTTCATAATTTCTTTAGTGCAATTCCGGGAAGATAACTTGATAAATAACTCCTTACCAATCTTTCCCGAGTTTAAACGACCCTACGAAACATACATCTTGCAAACCTTGGAGAAAAGTAACCCGTAATGATTCCTTTTACCACGATTTCCCCAACTTTTCAAAGACAATTTCAATCAATTAAAGAGCACTGAGTTTGCCGCCTGTAAATACTTATTAAAATTGGACCAGCCCATTTTTCTTTTGTTTTTGTACATATTTAACACGTACAAACTTGGAGAGCTGGGGCCATGATGAAGTTCACCCACCGTGTTGACACGATTTTTTAGATCTAATTTCGTAAGAAATGTTGCGTGTGACAGCAACGTTTTAGTTGATCGAATTACTAGTATCGAGATTTAAATCAGCAATGCTCTGAGAAAAGGGGGCTTCACGCATCTGCCAAAAAGTATCGACCCATGTCAGCCTGTGCAGTCCGCGCAGACTGTCATGGCCCAATATGTTTTGTATTTTCTTTTGTAAATTTTCTCCAGTCCATCTCGAGATTCAGCCGAAAGAAATAGATTTTATGGCTCCATAATCATGTTATAGCTTGCATGGTATAACGCATATCGCAGAGATGTATAAAGCCGCTTTTTTCCACAGAGTGACCCAGATAACGCATCCGGCGCAGAATGTTTAATATTCAAGAATTCTGAAGACTTACAAGACAATACTTTGAAAATTCTCATCTGATCGGCCAGACCACAGGGTGGACCAAATAGATCAAAGACTAGAATGCGCGTTCTGTGCAGTCTGATCTTAATCTATGCCGCCGGCAATTTAAGCTTCTATTTTCGACTATGCTGCTTGAAAGGTTTTAAACTCAATTACAGTGATTCGTAAATCAAATTCCAGTCTCTGGTGACAACAATACATGTAAATGCTATATGTTACGTAACAATTACTTTCAATAAGATTGTCACGTGATAAGACTTTTGACATCATGCAGGAATGTAAATTATATTTTCTATGGACAATCCTATTGTATGACAGATCGAAATGCCAATATTTGAAATGCCAAGTGTGTTTATTGCTTTACGATGAAAAACAAATCATTTGCATACGTCCTGGGAATAACATTTTTGTTTCTTAATGCAATAATTAGGTTGCAGAGACGTATATACATGTAGTTGTACATGTACAAGTATAGTTAAAGTCTACGTCCGCTAACTCTCAAATTAACGTAGTGGACCCGTGATAGAAAATAGTATTTCCACTATAATATCATCCAACAAAATTTGCTAAGATTGAAAATGAATATTATTGTACTACTTTCACCGAGCCACTTTTTACTCTTTATCCTTCCTAGCATTATCATTTATAAATCTAAAATCACTATATTCTCATTACAAATTGATATGATAATTACCTCCCTTTTCTGGAAACTAACAAAAGTAAAAAAAAATCAAGATAGACATCAAAGGAATTTATGGTCAGTCAAAACGTGCAAAAGTATCATATCTGTATAAATCTGTCTTTTTCAACTGTCAAGAAATTTTATGCCATGCTGCACTAGAAGTATTACTGGCCCACAACCTTAAAAGAAGGAAGCTGCCGAGGCTATCCATAAACATCACGGTACTTACCGATGAGTTAGTGAGTGTGCGGCCCCTATCATATTTACCCATTACCACACAATCCCTACTTTTGAAGACCCTGAGAAAGAAGCCTTTAGGAAACATTGTGTTGAAAAGGAGAAAATGCAGGTTAATAGATGTGTATTTATGGAACGCAATCTAGAGGGGATACTGCTTTTTGGAGAGACCAATCGAAAGCCATGGTAACAGATCTATACAACTTCCTTAAGATCATCAAAACAATTAAGCCATACTTTAGCAAAAAGGGGTGTAACGTATCTGCCTGATACATCGAACCAAACCAGTCATTATAATTATTATTACAATCGTGGTACCCAAAAATCTACTTTGTCTAACAATCGACTCAATCTAGAAGTAGACTGGTCCTCTGACAAGCAGAAAATTGACCGATAGAAAAAAAAAACAGTTTTGACCCAGGTCAGCCCGTGCGAACTGTGCAGGTTGACCTTGGACGATAATTTTTTGCAGACGTGTTAAAGGTGGGTATTTAGAATTTTTACATCTCACCAAATTAAAATATATATATATATCACAGAAATTCATATGGAAAAATGATACAAATCATCAATGATTAAGATTCATAAAATTACAAAAAAAATGTTTTTGATGGTATTCCCTTAAAAGGCTACGTAGCCTCTTAAGCTATTTTTAGATTTCGCGCCAAAAATCAATAAAGCATTGTGGGAATGTCAAGTGACTGGCACGTGACTCATAACGCTTAAACTCCCTATCATAACAAACATGTAATAATTATTTTCCATAATGTCTTCTTCGGACGCTATGTTTGAAGCTTCTTCTGTGTATCCCTGTAAGTAAATGAGCGAATTGATTATCTTAAAATAGAATGTGTCCCCCGTTGGTGTCAACCTGGGCCGTAGTAAATCTCTAATTTCTCGTGTTGTCGGACGGTTTTCGACCACTGGGGTTTTATGAATGAAAATTTAAAGACTATGGGAGTATAAGGATGATTTTTTTTGCACTTTGTAAAATTTTCGTGCCAAAATCTGAAGGGCCACCTTTAAACCCCACTCTTTGTACAGAGCATGGCAAAATTTATTCTGCTTTTAATGGTAACTGCATGATTACCCTGATTTACGACTGATTCTCATGCAAGATACGTGTTATCTTTGACAGCGATGAATAAGTTAAAGAATTATGAGAAGCGGATGGGGGGTGACTATGCTGGTTGAACGTGTGGCAGAGAACTTGGAATCTTGTTCACGGCTGTGGTGAATCATGTCACCCCGAGCCGAACAAACTTGTTTACGGCTGTGGTGAACCATGTCGCCCCAAAGTCTTCGGCCGGGGCGACATGATTCACCACAGCCGTGAATAAGCCTAAACCAAATGGTTTAGCCAATCAGAAGTTCTGTTACTTTCACAGGCAGAAAATCTTGATGATCAAGACAAAGAATACTCTTAAGAGTGGTTGGTGAATACGGACTTAGATCTAAGATTAAAGTCATCGTATCAAGGTTGGCCTGATAATACTGTTTTGTGTATGGTATACTTTGTACAACAGAGTTATCAAAATGAGAAAAAAATACTATGATAGACGGTTTCCTTTCTTTAGATACGGAAAAAAGTGATACAATTAGTGTCTTATCTAGTTCGTTGAATATTTACGTAAGACGATGTCATCATAAAGATAAAACAACTATCTCTGACGGTTACCAGAGACATATATTGACAACAGTTGTTCCTGCTTGATTTTTGAAACAAAAACGGCTTTGTTTTATTTCAAAGTTTCATTTTTTTTAATGTTTACTTTACATGAAATGAAAACAAGAGGGATGTGATGGCCTTGAAATCGCTTACCTAAGCATTTTGACTACACATGACCCATTTCTAATCTCTTCAACGATATTGTAACAAAACTTTACCAAACTTTCATTAATTATGAATTGAAAATGTGGCTACAAGCTTTTCTTCAGAATTTGTCTCTGTGATCTAATTTTTAGCCCAACATCGCTTATTTTCAAATTCTATTAAAACAAACATTTTGACCAACTTTCATGAGTATTTAGATTCTGGCCAAAAGAGTGCCAAATTTTCCAAGATTTAATCTGGTTTATGACCCAAGATGACCCATATTCAAATATTCTGAGCAATTATCGTGGATATATAGGATAGAAATATGGCCTCTCAAGCGTACACAGATTGGCAAACAGTATTTTTCTCTTTCCCAACTTTGTCTTCTACCCTATAAACGACATATCGTTTATGATACGTTAAGTCACATTTAGGTACTTGTCTCCAAATTTCTTGAATGTCTACAATTTCATCATTTGGGAAAAAAAGTATCATATCAAACAAAATCCCAGCATGTGACCTTGCATCCCTGTTTGAAAAGGATAGTCATCAAATATTGAAAGACTAAGTTAAACATTGAAACAACGGCTGTTTGGTTGCATGACAAGGACAAGTAACCAACATCTTTTCTGGGTTGTATTTTAAGTTTGAATCGAGATTTAGAAAGTAACGACATTTCTGAATGGCTAAACCATCGTATCAGGACAATTGCTTCGGACAATTGTCCCCTGAGGACAATTCCCCCCGGACCATTGCCCCCCCGAGGACTATCCCCTCCCCCTCCCCCCCCCCCCGGGACCCTTGGAATAGGCAATGTGAGAGGCAACGTGGTTCAGTTAATTTGAGCACTATCTATGGCAAGTGAGACTACAGTGATATAGAATATTGCTCAATGCAGACTTTGATAATTGTCAGTAAGTTAACGCCCGTCGCAGTTTTCCATTTTTTTTATTTCAAATTATGTACATTGTATGGAAGATCCAATCCAGCGAATTACAACAACAAAAACATTTTGTTTTCCTGTTGTTTCCAGGGACAAAAGTCCCACTTTGGGGGCAATAGCATGTATCCTCGGGGGCATTGTTCCGGGGGAAATTGTCCTCGGGGGGCAGTGCATGGTCCCGGAGGGGAATTGTCCGGGGGGTGGATTGTCCTCGGGGAGCAATGTCCGGGGGAATTGTCCTCATGGGGCAATAGTCCGGGGGGGCTATTGCCCGGGGGGGGGGGGGGGGCTATTGTCCGGGGGGCAATTGTCTTAGAATCCTAATCCATATGGTTTAGCCAATCAGCGTTTCTTTCTACTTATAAAATTTCTTTAGAATAAGACTCAGAATGTTAGTAAGATTTGTCAGTAAATACGGGCCAAGATGACCTATTTGAACCGGCTATTCTTCCCCTGGTATAAGCTGTTCTATTGCAGTTCGTATTAAAAGATATGAAATAGCTTTAATCCTGTATGATTATGAAGAGCAGTGAACTGAAGTAATCAACCATTTACCAACCAATCACGTAGCCTTCGATTACATCGTGGAAAGAGGGCAAAATACTGGTCAACAGAATTTTATCACAGACTCTCATTAGTTTCTTTTATCTAGAGCAATTGATTGAGGATTAACTAACAACGACAAGGAACGCTGTAAGTTCTACCGATCGCTCAAGCTCACGTAGCCTCGTTATGCTTTATGCAGCCGAGCCCCGGTGTCGCAGTTGGTACCGCATAGGATTTGAGAACAGACGAGGCCGCTGGTTCAATTCCCCAGCTCAAAATATTTCTTTCCCAGGACTAATGATATTCATTGCGATAAATTTTGTTCCTTTTTCACTGATGGTGATTGCTTTGACAATGGTTATGTCGGAAAGTAAATAGTAAACTTTCAATCAGATTGTAAAAAACCAATTACTGCTGTTTAAAAGCTATGTTTTAGAGAATGACATATCCTTATAGGGCAGTGTAGATCCAAGATCAGACTGCACGTTCTGTGCAGTCTGATCTTGATCTACACTGTCCGCCAAAGGTCGGTGAGTCGCGCTTAACAGCCTAACAGTTAACTTTTCATGATTTCTCGATGAAGTAGCGTGTCATAAATAGATGGTTTAATCCTCGGATAAATTGGGTCAATCGAATACGTTTTGTAATCTGATCAGCGATCGGAAATAGACTCCAGTTCCTTCATTATTTTTTATATTAATGAGCCATGCCATGATAAGAGGGGGCTTAATGTAATTATCTCCCGCTAGATGGTATTCTATATATAATCATCTATCTGATTTGGGCATCCTGGGTACAGAATCGAACCACTTTCCTACGCGACAACCGTTACTTTGCATTTAAAACTAAAATAAAGGTTTACTCAATAAAACGCTACCTCGGACAGTTCACTCGGCTATGATCAGCAGTTTAGAGAAATCTGGAGCTAAAGCAGGTCTCATTTCTCCTCAAACGTATTGATAAAAGCTATTTTCAACATTGCTACTTTATAGAGCGTAATGCATGCATTACAGTCTGCCCGCTTTCGGGCTAGTGATGCGTCATATAAAACATTTCGAATCTTCGAAGAATATGACATGCGCAGACAATGGGCTTAATGCATCTAAGTGATGGTGTGCGTTAAAAAAAGGCAGAGGCCAGCCACTAATGCATCCCCTTAAAGTCCGAATTGTATAACAATCTACTGAATCATGCTGTCCACTGGTCCTTTGACATACATTAAATTGACTTGTAACGAAAAGTTTCGGCCCAGGTCAGCCTGCGCCGACTGCGCAGGCTGACCTGGGTCGATACTTTTCGCAAATGCATTAACCCCCCTTTCCACACGGCATAGCTTATTTATAAGATAATACAATCAATCGAATCTGTCACGTGATTTAATTGAGTCGTTTGATCCATTAAGCAGGAACTCTTAGACCAAAAGACGTGGTTTTCATTCTCATCCTGCTAGTATATCAAGTTACATGAAACTTTCGTGGTGGTAGTAAAAACCAAACTGTTGCCATTTCAACTTTATTTCTTATAGTACAAATATATCCTTATCGGACAGTGTAGAGCCAAGATCAGACAGCACGTTTTGTGCAGTCTGATGTTGGCCTGTGCTTGGCGCTTAGCAGTATGAGTGTTAACGTGTCCAAGTCCAAAGAGTTTGCAGAACAGACGGAAGACAGATCAAAGATCACTTAACCCTTTCCCATACAATCCCTGGTTTATACGACCCTGACTTAGAAGCCCTTTGAAAACATTGTGGGAAAAGGAGAAAAATGCTGGTAAGCAGCATTTTCTCCTTTTCCCACAATGTTTTCTACCCTGTTGGAAACAAGTTTCAGTTTTTGAGTTTTGTTTATTTTATAGTCTGCAAGTGTGTTCAATTTGGATCAGTCTAAAATTTTGTCGTTTGGTAAAGGGTTAAATTGAGGAAATCATCTTTAAAAGGGGAAAAATGTAGGAAAAGGAGAAAAAGGCTGCTGGCCAGCGTTTTCATTTTTCTTTTTATATGATTATCGTTTTCCACAATTTTTACGGAAGCCTTTTTCCTCAATGTCGATGAAACTCGAGAGATGTGTAGTAAAGAATAATGTTACATTTCATGTGTCTATTTTATAGAAACGTTATGGGCAAAGAAATGTCGTAATTTAAGCTAGGAGCGGGGAATTATTTCCGTCAGAATGAATATTTTCCTCTGTCGAAAATCTAGTTTTAAAAGTGGCATTCGTTGACAAAATAATCAGAGGAAATATAATATATAGTTTATTTCATTAGCTTGTGGTTAATATGGGGTAATTTGCCTCAAAAGGGAAAGGTCCGCGAAAATAACTCGTGCCTTGCGGCACTCGCTATTTTCGCATACCTTTCCCTTCTTTTCGGCAAATATTTCCCCATATTAACCACAAGCTGATGAAATAAACTCTATTTAATGCTATCATAACTATAGCTGCATTTACGGGCAAGAAAATTTTAGACCCCCAGAGCACGATGTCTGATCTTTGATCTCTACTGCGCGCATGCTCAGACTTTTTGGATAATAGTAACCTTGAAACTTCATTTACTTTGGTCTCGATTGAAGATAGAAAATGTTTTTTTTATATCTTGTGCTTTGAGGGTCAGAAAAAAATCCTTCACAAAGGTTGGAGATTTATAGTCAAAGGATCTTTCCACAGCCTCTATATACCACCCATTACCACAAAATCCCTACTTTTGACGACCCTGAGAAAGACGCCTGTAAAAAAGCATTGTGGGAAATGGAGAAAATGCTGGTAACCAGCATTTTCTCCTTTTTCCCTTAATGATTTCTACTCTTTACCAAACAAATTTAAAGTCTTCGGTCACTTTTATTTTGTCGTCTGCAAATGTTTTCGATTTGGATGAGCCTATAATATTGTCGTTTAGTGATGAGTTAACTGCCACCGAACAATCTGTAGTTCTAGTGACCTTAACGAAGTAGACTTCTGAAAGGGTTGTTGGAAAAAGGAAAATGCTACTAACCGACATCTGCTCCTTATCCAACAGTGTCTTTTTAACCGTTTCAGAGATAATTTTGAGTACAAAAGTTATGTGCACTGACTTGAAATTTTCATCTGAAATTGTTTTGGATTGGGATAAGTCCTAAATTTTGTCGTTTGGCAAGGATAAAGTAATGCATCCTATCTCTTATTGTGCTTTGATTAATTTTATATAAAACGAAAAATTCCACAGTGCAGGATCGGAAGTGTACACGTTTTGGGATTGTAAAGACTTGTGATTCTGGGCGGTAACGGTCTGTCACATGGGTCTTAAAAGTTGTGTTCACATTGTAATTTAAGCTGTTGCTTTTTCATTTGTTTTGATAATTTGTAATAAATTGGCATCCAGTTATTTATTTAAAATGTATAGACCATAATCAGGTTCATGTATTTGTGATGTTTACCCTCCCACGGAGCGATGTGGATGCTTTGTTAACCGCAGTAAAACTATAGATGATTTTTTTCTCAAAAAATAATACCATTTTTATTCCATTACTTCTCGTTGAAATTTGTATTTTCCACGGAAAATGTATAGACATTTTCTTATTTTTATAGTTCATATTTTTATTGAAAACATTTCAAGGTCCGCCAATAAAGTCGTCTGCAGTCTTCCTTATCCTTCGCTTATATTGGCTTGTTGAGAAAAGAAATTTTCACAGTCATTATTAAGCGGTTAGACATTTACCCGAGATATATCTACCGCGTACTAAGTTACGTTTTTTTTTTTTTTCATGCCATTTTATTTAAACGAAGAAATTATTTTTCAATATATAAATATTTTTTTTTTAAGGGAGGAGGGGAAATGGTGGCTACGAGCATTTTCTCATTCTTTCCATAATGTTTCCCCAAAATTATTTTAACTCCAAACCGTTAACCCTTAGGCTGCTAGATGTGACTCACCGACTATTTGCGGATAGTGTAGATCTAAGATCAGACTGCACAGAATGTGCAGTCTGATCTTAGATCTACACTTCCGATAGGGAGATATTATCCCCATAAAAGTAAATAAAGTAAATTTAAATAACTTTATTTGGGTTTCTATATATTATCGGCTTTAACGTTTGATTTCATTCATTTAGAGATAAGGGTTAAATTCCGGATTGTCCTGTAAGGGGTAAATGCCTATAACTGGACGTGTTTTCCAAGGCACTTTTTTGAAGTGGAAAAAATAAAAGACAAATCAGGCGTCTGCTCTATTGGCTCTGAATTAGACTGACTACATAGTTTCCGGTTTGGACATTTGGATCATTATTATGTCAACAATTTGTCTAGACGGTGTGGGTGTCTGGAGCCTGAAATATCTTGAAATTAGGTAACTAATATACCGTCTCTTCCTGAAAACAAATAATCGAAACAATTTCTTTTTCACCAGTAGTGATGCAGACATTACAATGTACAACGAGGGCTAAGTAATAAGTCGTAAGCCTCATAAATAAGAGTTTGATTTTGTGGCGGACACACTATGTGAACATCTCTTTTAACTCTTAACCTAACGACTGAATAAATTTTAGACTTGTCAAAATTGTAAGCATATGCAGACGGCATAATAAACATGACTCAAAAAAATGAAACTTGACTTTAGACGAGTAGAAAACGTTGTGGGAAAAGGAGAAAATGCTGGTTACCAGCATTTTCTCCCTTTCCTACAATGTTTTGAGAGGGCTTCTTCCTCTGGATCGTAAAACCCAGGGATTATCTAGTAAGGGGTTTTACATAAACCCATTCGGTACCTATACAGTTTATCTCATTAATGAAGAAGTCCCTGACCTTTCAAAGAGTCCATCACTGCATGTTTTTATTATCATCTGACCAGAAGTGATACCGGAAGTGGTACCGGAAACGGTATATTTTTCAGTTTTGAAAATAGAAAGAGGTCCGATGGAGTGCGATCAGATAAACAATGTGCATTTTCAACCATTTCAAAGCCAAAACTAGCAATGGTAATAACAGACATATGAAAAGGCTTATTGTCCTGGTGGAACGAAGGTCACTTGCCTTTTATTACTTTAGAGTGCGGCCTTTTCGACATAATCTGACCAGATAACATCAGTCTTTTTGTACACAGCCTGAAATTGTCAGGAAAAAGCAGGACTGAAAAAGGACACTTTTCCCGCTTCACTCCTTCAATAAAAGGGTTACAACTTGTTAATTAGCGTTTGAAATATAATAGCATCTCTCTATTTCTCTCCTCCTCTATAAACAAAAAAGCCAGTCGTCTTTACCAAGTAAATTGTGCATTCACTCTTGCGTAAACGATTTTCTATACTTACAGGGTCTCTAGATGATAGATAAATGTGAACTGAAAGATGGGATTTGCATTTTGAAACTTGAAGAAATTGAATTCACCTCTTCATTCAGTACAAATTAGGCCTCTGGCCCTAATACGTACAATACAGACATCAAAACACATTGGACTGCTGCTGTATCTACAAATCATATATTTAAGACAAAAACATGAAGAACATATACTGCGCACGAGCCGCATTACGAATGATTAACGAAAGTTTTTCGCTTTTCGTATGCTAAGTACAAAGATTTTGACAGTTTATAGATTATACGAGTAATTTATGAGGTTTATCACCAGACATTGCAATTATAAAGTCCTGCATGGTTCTATGGTTTTGAATGAAGTTTCCAAAACATTTCTTCTCAAGTCACTATAAGCCTCGCACTCAAACAAAAAAGAAATTCTGTTTCTATACAGTTTGAGACAGAAAATGCAAACTCTATAGTTGCGATCAGTTCCTATGTGGCAGCTGTTTCTATCATGAGATCGTGAGTTGATGATCTAAATCGCACAAGTGCTTGTTTAAATCCAAAGGTAGGTCGATAAAAAGATATGTTGTGGGATGAAAAAGGAATTTTTCTGAAACCGTTTACAAGCGTCCTCCTACTCAAGTATATTGAAACAAGGTCTTTTATACTAAAGGGTTAACCCTTAGGCTGCTAGGCGAGTTCCAAAGATCTTTAAGATAGTATTTGTATTTATGATATCGAATTGAAAATTTGACCTTAGTTCGTCAGGAAGATAAGGATTATTACATGAATCCGCCTCACAGTAGGCGTCAGGGCTGTTGTTTTGCACTCCGTTATAGCACAGCTGTAAGGCACTTGATCTGGCAATTAATTTTGATATTCTCTAATACAACTCGAGACAGATAAATTGATTTTTCACGAACTGTTGTCTCTTATATGATCCATAGCAGCGACAGGAATTTGCTTTTCTACCCCAAAACAATGGACAATCAAAATAATTTTTACCCAAGGTTATCTGTAAAATTTCGTTTTCTAACCACATGTTAAATCAAAGTACTGAAAACACTTAAAGAAGGAAGCAGTAGGTATGCTTGCAAATAGGTTTTAACAATTAACCATTCAATTAAGAATAAGTTCATCTGTAGGTTCACAACATTTTTTCTATGATTGATAGTACTTTTTCATGACCATTTTCTATAAATTTTGGGGATTTAGTGGTTAATATGGTTTTGTGTGTTATAACAGTGGTTTTGGGATACTTTTTGAGTGATTTTGTATGTTTACTTACTCATTCTTGACGCAGACTTTATAGTATTCCTTGTCAAAACTGCGATACGAGATCAATCCAAATTTGGAGCTAATTCCATGAAATCTAAGTCTGAAGTTCACTATTTGTGTGGTTTGCTAACACAGCCTTTCAATCCTTATGTTATTTTCACGAACCAAAGCATCTGTTAATTGATCTACAAAGATTTTTTTTTTTCGAAACAGAGTAGTTTGTCGTCAAAGGACTTCAGCCTGACGGTTGACATAAGTTTAGACCTGAAAAGTCTTTCTAAAAGAAGTAGAATTTCTGATCGCAATTATTTCTTATGCAGTTTTCTTCTCACTCTTTTATGTGAGGCAAAACATACAGAAGTCATCTTTAAAAAGATTTAATGGACATCAAGATTCCAACGAACACGACAAAAATGGTGTTTACACTTCACTTATTCCTAAAAGATCGATTTAACTCATTCTTAACCAGCGCTCCAGATAAGAGATAGTGATGGTATTCTAAATCCATTATTTCTCTTTGAAAACCTATGTTGTTGGTGCTCATTAGAATCGCCTCTATGAGACAATTCTAATGAGTATCCACAACATAGGGTTCAGTGGAGAATGATAAATATTTTTAGTCTTGAAATAAAAATCACTCCGTCCATCTAGAGCTCTGTTAACTGCCAGAAAATGTCAATTTTATTTCATGCTTTCCGGTAGGATATCAAGAAATAGCAGTGAAAATATTTTTTGATCTTACACTGGTGCCACCAGTGAAAATATCGATTTTCACGTTCTTGTTGTCTAGGTAAATTGCGCGTGCCTCACAACCAGATGGGAAATATGACGTCATATACCTTACATTTCTCGCGCTTGACGTAATATTGTAATGCGTTGCTATGCGGGAGGGGGCGCCACGGGGAATAACGGAAAAGAATTGTACTGGATTTTGATGAAGCTCCTCCCAAAAAGAGTTAAAAGCATGAAATAAATAAATTTTTTTTTTTTCGGTGAACGATCGAAATTTATTTCATCGAGTGAACACCATTTGCAGCCAATGCAACGATGGTGTTCACCCAAAAAAAACAAATATCCTCTATATATTTCAATTAAATCAATTGTGGTGTCCGTGGTCGTGAGGTAGAGCGTCGGCCTCGTAACCAAATGGTCCTGAGTTCGATTCCTGGGAGCAGGTGTCAACTTTGGGATTTTTCATTGGCCCATACTTTCGGCGCGAGTACTGGTGTAGTTCCCAGGAAGCAGAATTGAGAGAGATTAGTATATGTTGTCAGAACTTGTTTCTCAATCGATGTAAAATAAATATGTTTAAACAAAAATTAAAACAATCTAACGGCAACGGACTATCTACATGTATAAATATGCCATGTTGACTCCACACATTGTTTCGCCAGCTTCTAATCTACTTGTTTCATTCTTTACCAATTGACAAATTTTAGACTTTTCCAATTTGAAAGCATTTCTTACTCAAATGATTGGATTTGCCTTTGAAAGGGTGGAAAATAAGTTGAGAAAAAGACAAATTGCTGGTTACCACCATTTTCTCCTTTTCGCCAACCTGTTTTTAAGGCTTTATACCCGTTTAAACTTAAGATGGTATGGTAAAGGGTTAATAGGGACGTAGAACCCGTCCATGGTATTTTTCTTGTTCATTTCACAACGGGTGTCATTTATAATGTGTCCCTGACCTTTTAATCAGTGCACAGATGGGCACGGAAACACCTGTTGAATATTTTGGCATTTCCTGTAAACATGCCTGCCATTCAAGATTGACGTCATTTATGACGAATTATTTGATAACACTGTGTCCATGACATTCCTTCAATTTGCAGGTGTGGATATCTACAAATCGGTCTTGCAATTTAACCCTTAGGCTGCTTAGCGCGACTCGCTGACCTTTTGCGGACAGTGCAGATCGAGATCAGACTGCAAAGAACGTGCAGTCTGATCTTAGATCTACACTGTCCGAGAAGGAGATATTATTCTCAAAAACAGAACTTTGACATTTCATTATTTCGAATTTTATTATAGAATTGAAATTATCATTTTTAGTTATTTAGCAGGATAAAAGTTAACAGACCGCAAAGGTGCCCGAAAAAAAAAAACACTTTTTTTTTTGAAAGTTTGCCTAGGCGAAACTGATATTTTGAGTTGGTAAACGTATGTTATAGTTATGCATATTTTCAGTAATGATGTATTTTGGGCCGGTGGCCTTTATTTACAATAAAAGTATTGTATTGTATTGTATTGTATTGTATTGTAAACGTATACTATACCCAAATCCTTCTTTTAGTTTAACCCTTTCCCAAACAAGCCCTGGTTTTTACTTGTCCACAGTAAGAGTCTTTTGAAAAAAACTGTGGGTAAAGGAGAAATTGCTCGTAACTAGCAATTTCTCCTTTTCCCACAGTGTTTTCTACCCTTTTTGGGAACTTTCTGCCATTTTCTCCAAATAAAAAATTGTCGTCTGCAAACTCTTCGGTTTGGAAGGGTCCAAAATTTATCGTTTGTGAAAGGGTAAAAATTTCTCAAGAGCTGAGAAAGATAGGAAGTGGACTCCTAAACATTCATTTTGATCCAGGATAGGGGGCAAATAGGTATAGATTTTTATACGGGAAGGAGCTATGCAGTGAGAAAGGAGTGTTTTTTTCATGCTTTCCGGTAGGATATCGAGAAATAACACTGAAAATACTTTTCGATCTTACACTGGTACCACCAGTGAAAATACCGATTTTCATGTTCTTGTTGCCTAGGTTAATTGCACGTGCCTCACAACCAGATCGATATATGACGTCATTTACCTTACATTTCTCGTGCTTGACGTAATATTGTAATGCGTTGCTATGCGGGAGGGGTACGCCACGGGGAACAACGGAAAAGAACCGTGCTGGAATTTGATAAAGCTCCTCCCAGAAAGGGTTGAAAGCATAAAATAAATAGAATATTTGTGTTTTTTTTTTTGGCGAAAGATCGAAGTTTATTTCAACTCGTGAACACCATCGGTAATTTTCACTAGTGGCTGCGCCACTCCTGAAAATATTACCGATGGTGTCCATTCAATGTAATAAGTATCGATCTTTCACTGAAAAAGCAAATATCTTCTATAGCTCCCGAAACAAATATAACATTACGCGACAATTCCATGGTTTCGTATTCAGATCAGTTGTGATGAAGTCATATTTGATGTAATAGTCTTAGTTACAGATTGCAAAAGACTATCCCTTTATTTAATAATTAAAGGGTTAAATTTCCATCTTTTTACTGAATGTTACTGAACAGTAAATACAATTGTAAAGAAAAAATATAGATCTAGTTTATTTATCTATGTTTTACAGAAAATTTCGATAAGAATAGGTCTCTTAGAATAATAACAAAAACAAAAAGGTAATTAAGATTTTTAAAATTATAAACTGTCAGTGTAATCGTGACTACACCCTGTATTTCGTGTTTTAATCATTGAATTATCACAGTAAAATATTGTAGCAACTGTTATTTAATGCTGGGTTTGGTCTATTTGCCTCATTTTGAGTAAAATTTCCAGTTTATCAACAAGATGTACGTGGAAACAAATCTTTCCTTTTTTCCCTTACATTATCGTTATTTTTTTACCCGAATTTACCCTTTACCAAATGACCCATAGTGTTAAGGAATCCAGGAAGGAAATATTTTGATAAATTGTGTGGAAAAAGGGCAAATGCTAGTAAGAAGCAATTTCTCCTTTTCTTACATGTTCTTCCTTATCCCTGGAGAACCCCATCACTTGAGCCACACGTGATATCGTATGGCCTGCAACCGCTTTAACCCATTACCACACAATCCCTACTTTTGACGCCTTTTTAGAAAGAAGCCTTTAGAGAACATTGTGGGAAAAGGAGAAAATGCTGGCATTTTCTCCTTTTCCCACAATGTTTTCTACCCCTCACAAAACAAATTTCAAATTTTCATTCACGTCTCGTAGTTTAAAATCAAAGTGATCAAGAGTACAAAGCTGTGTATTACATTCACTTAAAGATGAATTAATAAAAAAAAAGAAGAAAAAATATCAGAGAGTTAATTCAAAGACCAGGCTTAACAAAATAGACGGCTGATAATAGTATAGGATGTCTTCCAATTTGACCCACATTTTGGAAAACCAATAAGGCATTTACATGTATGGGTTAAGGGTGATATAAGGGTAAGAGTAATTTAGTAGGCTGTAGTCTTGCACAGTGTGGAACAGTCCAAATTAAGGTATGACCTGTGTAATGCACTACCGGTGAAAATTCTAATTGCTTGATAAATAAGACATATTTATGTATATGTCTATGATAAATAAGGATAAATAAGGATTTATGCAGAAATAATATTTTTGCACATTTCTAACGGATCAGAAATTCCGTTTATGTCTATCTCGAAATTATTTTTTGATACTGTTGTTAGTTTTCTGAAAAGGGAGGTAATTATTATCTCTTTTTGAATTGAGAATAAAGTGGTTTTAGATTTATAAATGATAATTCAAAGAAGGAAAAAAAGGAAAAAATGAAATGGTGAAAGTAGTTCAATAATACTCATTTTTAATTATAGCTAATTTTGCAGGATGATATTGTATATAGTGGAAATAGCTGGTTTCCATTACACAGGTCTTACCTTAAAGAAATATCTCTTTATGCAAGCACGTTTCCACCTTGTAGAAACCACAGAATAAATACTAATGTAAATGCCTGCTGTCGCACTCGTGGATTTTCTTTTTTTTGTGTGGCTCATAACTCACAATTATGGTTTATTGAACGACAAACCACGATAGAAATTATATAATTTCTTAATTTTATTACGCTTTCGTTGCACTATGTTTATAGAATCGAATTCACGTGCCATCTTATTTTACGAAATTTATCCTGATCGATCTTGTTCCAGCAATGTCTATTCCATATCATCCTTTCAAACCCCATGTAAGTAAATGTAGGCCCTTTAACACTTTACCGTGTGATGCCGTCTTTTAACGACCCTTGAAAAGAAGCTTTTGAAAACATCGTATGAAAAGGAGAAAATGCGGGTAAATAGCATTTTCTCCTTTTCCCACAATGTTTTCTGCCCTATCAAAGAAAGACTTGCCCATTTGAACCACACGTGGTCAATGCCGTCCGCAAATTTCTTCTTCCGCGTTTTTTCGCCTTCGTAACTGAAAGGTTGTAGAGATATGGGGTACGGACACTCCCCCCCCTCCCCCGACAAAACCCCCATGGACAAACCCCCGCCCCCCTAGGACAAAACCCCATACCCTTAACCGAAAAGTGGAGAAAAAAACCCATGGTTTTAAAGTGATTATTTTTGTACAATTATTTTTAAGTTGAATAAAATTTACTGCTTTAAATACTTGTGGGGGTTGTAAAAAAATGTTTTCGTATAAGTTAAGTTGGTTTGATAAGAATTTTTTTCTTAAAATTGTGCTTTATGATCAAAAATGTGTTTTTGTCTTAAAATTGTGCTTTATGACCTACACTCAGAGATATACATGTAGCTAAAGTCTAAAGAATTGAAAGAAAAGGCAGTAAAAATCGTTTTCACATAGCCTAGTTGTTTCAGTAGACGGTTTCAGTGGAGTCTATAAAACAACTTCAGTTAGTTGTATTTGTTTTGGAATTGACACATTGCCGAAATTTATTGGATCTTATGGTGAATGATAGCACAAATAACACCAACTTCTGATTGTGATACCAGAAAAAAAGGCCAGTTAAAACAACAGCAGGATTCTGGCATTTAACTTAAATGATTTTAGTAAAACCAAAAAATAACTATTTCAAACGTATTTCTAGAGGAACGATATCTCCTTATCGGAGAGAGTAGATCCAAGATCAGACTGCACGTTTTGTGCAGTCTGATCTTGATCTATTCTGTTTGCACAAGGTCAGTGAGTCGCGCCTGGCAGACTAAGGTGTAACCATGACGATTCAAAAATTATTTTTTAACATTTCATCAGTTTTCTAATAATCATCATAAATTCATGTTGAACTTTACTTATCTCCTATTGCAATCAATTTCCTCTTCTGTAACGTTTCTTCACTTAACCCTTCTCCTTTAAGAAGATTAAAAAACGAAACAAAACAAAACACGGTCTCTGCAGATTGTTCTTGATTTAAGCTGTGTGCAAAAGGTCAGGGAGTCGAGCTTATCAGTCAGAAGGTTAAACGAACTCAAAGATTACTTTCTGAAAATCTAAGTGTTTTAATCGAAAGCATACTTGTCTATAAACAAGGGCATAAGACATTACTCCTTTTTTCTTCCTAATAGACTGTGATATCAGATTGTAACTTGTGTGATCTACGTATTAAATTTATTCCACAGTAACTCCCATTTCCTTAACCATTGGCATTCAAAAGGCTATTAAAGACCCACACTTAGAACATTATAAATTTACAAATATTCCATCTTAGCTAAGTCTTCTTGGGGTGACACCCATCTAGGCAACCGTTGGAAAGAAGTGTGTGACTATTCACAATACATTGTATTCTAATTCTAATTGTAGATTTAGAAAGTAATAAAAGTTCTGATTGGCTTAACAATTTTGTGTAGCCAATCAGAATTTGTGTAACTTTCAAATGAACGAAATCAAGAGTTAAACTAAAGATAATATGAAGAATTGTTGGTATATACGATTGATGGACTTGGAAAGACCATAAAGCGTGCTGGTTCTTGGCAGTCTCAGACAGTTGTAAAACAACAAGATTGTGTGGCTTATCAGATATTTCAACAAAATTGTCTATCCGTGTGATAATACAAGTTGAATGTTTACATAGAAAACAGACGCTTACAAAGATTCTATTGATAGTTTTTACTTCATTTTATCTATGAATGACGGCACTCCATTGGGAAAAGACCCAAAACTTTTTTTATTCGAATTTTGGCTTCATATATTTATCCTGCTGTTATGTGCAAGATCGTTGCCAGAGCGCATTTTGAAGTAATTTTGCAGACTGTATCAATAAGGATCAAATTTTATACATTATGTAGTCTGATTCTGGACCTACATCGTAAGATACTTTGCAATAAGTTATAAATGAGAAAACGTTTCGAATAAGGTAGACTGGTGTCAGTTCGTTAAATAGAGCCTTTTCATTAAACAAAATCATCAAGTAAAACTGCAAAACCAAATCTCTGTGTTCTCAATGTTCTGAGTGTCTGATTTAACGCCTGTATTTCAGAAGAAGGGCAATTAACAACACAAATTTCTGTGAGTTGATGTAGTTGTGTACCTTGTTTATTAGAATGACTTAAATGCAAGGCCTGAATGCCAGGCTACGAATAACCTTATATTTTAGGTTTTTTATATATAATTCAAAATGAAATAATAATAATAACAATAGCAATACTTATAATAATAATAATAATGATGATGATGATAGTAATAAAACATTGCTTTCTGCTAAAAACTTCAAATTTTCTGATGCAGACAAATTAAAAAACGGAACAAAAAGGAGACATTAGTAGTGACAAGCAGTGTCTTCTTCTGACATATTCTTCCGTATTTATTCATCCTTAGACTCTAAGCGCGACTTAATGATCTTGGCAGACAATGTAGATGAAGATCAGACTGCCTCGGAACTGCACTGTCCGATAAGGAGATATTTTTTCCTCCAAAAATAATACGTTTGCCTTCGGGTTTCTACTATACGGCTTGAAAATTTCGTTTTACATTTTTTTAGCTGCTTGAGGTTTATACATTACGGCCTCACGTTCTTCATGTCTGTCGCCGAGTCCCGGGCCTGTATTCACCAACCATTCTTGAGAATGGTCTTTTCTTCAAGGTTTTCTAAATTTGTAAGTAACACAACTTCTGATTGGCTAAACCAAATGGTTTAGCCAATCAAAAGTTGTGTTACTTACAAATGTAGAAATGTATTTGTGTACTTAAAATGTAGAAAATTTTTGATAATAAGACAAAGAACGCTCTTAAGAATGGTTGGTGAATACGAGTCCCGGTTGCTGAGTCGGTTGCGTGCAGAACTTAAGAACAAGGATTCGTGGGTTTGATCCCTGGCTCGGGCAATTCCTCCCTGAGGGTTGATGATAGTCACTGCCACAGGATTCATTCCTCTCCCATCTCAGATCAATGTTTCAATATGGTTATGTGGAAAAGCAGCCAGTGGCTTGGAAAGAAAAAACAGTGTGGAGTACTGGTAAAAGAGTCTCCAGGAAAGCATGAGGAGGTGCATTGGTATCCGCGATATAATTGAAATAATGTTGAAAACGACATTAAACACCATACAATCAACCAATCAATCAATCAGTTAATCAATCAATCGATCAATCAATCAATCAATCAATCAATCGTTTATCCATGATAAACACCATACAATCAATCAGTTCTTCAATCAATCAATCGATCAGTCAACCAATCGTTTATCCATGGTATACAAGGGTTCTTTCAAATATCTTTGTAGATTTGTTTCAGACGGTCTTAAGTTATTCAAATGAGTTACCTCTGTGTGTGTCTGGTTTCAGATATCAAAATCTACTTCATGCTTTCCGATAGGATATCGAGAGAGAGCAGTGAATATACTTTTCGATCTTACACTGGTACCACCAGTGAAAATACCGATTTTCATGTTCTTGTTGCCTTGGTTAATTGCGCGTGCCTCAAAACCAGATGGGAAATAGGACGTCATTTACCTTACATTTATCGCGCTTGACGTAATATTGTAATGTGTTGATACGCAGGAGGGATAAGCCTCGGTGAATAACGGAAATAAAATTAACTGGATTTTAATAAAACTCCTCCCAGAAAGGGTTTAAAGCATGAAATAAATAGAATATTTGTTTTTTTTTTCGTTGAAAGATCGAAATTTATTTCATATCGTGAACACCATCGGTAATATTTTCACTCGTGCCTGCGCCACTCGTGAAAATATTACCGATGGTGTCCACTCGATAAAATAAATTTTGATCTTTCACCAAAAAAAAAACCAAACAAATATTCTCTATGTAAATGTTAGTATAAAACACATAGGGGTCCGTAGTTTGGCTCTTGTCACCCATAGACTATATGAGGTGCAACACGTAAAAAGGGGCATTCGGACATTTGCCTAAAGTGCCATTTAAGATCCGAAACGACACTCTCCGCTTTCATGCAATTATCCCATTGGCGCAAGTCTTTTGCAGCTCAAAATCTAAATCAGTCGTAAAGTGTCGTCTCGAATTAGCCTGCTCGAACTCTTCAAGCTGATCCGAGACGACACTTTACGCAAATGTCCGAATGTCCCTTTTCGCGTGTTGCAAGTCATATTATAAACCAAGTATTTAACTATATACAGCCTGTTTATCACCCCCGGTTACACAAAAACCCAACGTATCCTGGGTGCTATGAATCAGATTCCTGATTCCATGGTAAAACATAGTGGAAAATGGGGTTTAATTCTTTACCAAAAGACAATCTTTTTGACTTGATCAAAATCAGCTGAACGTAATGCGCAACAGTAGCTACAATAAATAAATAGAGGATATTTGTTTGTTTACAGTGAAAGATCGAAATATATTTTATGTGTTATGGGTAAAGAAATGACGTCATTTAAGCTGGGAGGGGGGAACTATATCCCCGTCAAAGTGAATATTTTCCTCCTGCAGAAAATCTGGTCGACTGACTTGAGATCACTAGTTTTAAAAGTATCATTCGTTGACAAAATAATCAGAGGAAATGTAATATATAATTTATTTCATCAGCTTGTGGTTATTATGGGGAAATATTTGCCTCATAAGGGAAAGGTCCGCGAAAATAATGAGTGCCGTAAGGCACGAGTCAAGAGTGAAAATATTACGGATGACGTTCACGAAATGAAATAAATTTCGATAATTCATCGTTGAAAAAAAATATTCTTTTTATTTCGTGCTATTAACGCTTTCTATGCTGGACTTAATCAAAATCCAGTACGGTTCTTCTCGGTTATTTCCCTCGGCGAACCCCCTCCGCATAGCAACGCATTACAATATTACGTCAAGCGCGAGAAATTTAAGGTAAATTACGTCATATTTCCATCTTTCTCGACAGCCTACCGGAAAGCATGACATAAATGAGGACATTACAACAATTTTTTTTTCTACACAACAAATAATTAAAAAAATAACTTTCTCAGGAAAATAATTCCTATAAAATAACCTCATTTTCAATAAAATTATGAAAATAAATTACGTAGGTTATCAAGGAAAGCCGAAATTGAAAATGGTGATTTGTAACTAACATAAAGGTTTTCTTTCTTATTTTGAATGATAGATAGTTTTCAAGGATCAAAAACTTATGAAAATACTCTGAGCACGGAGATTAGAAACTTCTTCTCTGCATCATCATCAAAAAGGCACTGAAGATAACCATTATCGCGTTCAGGATTTTTCGTATCCATCAGAGAGAAAGTTTAATGCACTTACAAAGGAAATATGCCAATAGTTTAATGTGCACGTAAAATTGTATATCTTCCATCCTTTTACATTATCAGTGCTCGTATTTCCAAACAATTCTAAACTATACTCTTGGCCTAGTTCTTTATTCTGAGAGAAACATAGTTTCTAATCGGCCGAAAAAGTTTGTATTGCCAATAAGGAGTTCTGTTACCATGAACCATAGGGGTTCGTAGTTTGACTCCCGTCACCAATATAGACTATATATGGCTCGCAACACGCGAAAAGGGACATTCGGACATCTGCGTAAATGTCGTCTCAGATCAACCCGCGCACTCCGCGCAGGCTAATTCAAGACGACACTTTCCGTTTTTGTCATTTTCTGTTTTGCGCATGTATACTGCAGCACAAAATCTAATGTAGTCGTAAAGTGCCGTCTCGGATTAGCCTGCGCGGACTGCGCAGGCTGATCCAAGACGACACTTTACGCAAACGTCCGAATGTACCTCTTAGCGTGTAGCAAGCCATATCATAACCAAGGAATTTAACTATATGCAGTCCGTTACTCTACCCCGGTTACAAAAAAAAAGGGTTTTTTTTTTTCAACGCTAACAGGTATTCTCCTTATTCTTTGGACAACTGATACATGTAGCTAAATAATTTCTCTACAAAAAAACAAAACACGTCTGTTTGTCAGTGGCTAATGCAGTCTGGCTGCTACAGTCCATGGACCTTGTAAACTCGCTAAGAAATCTTCGCCACTGGCAAGGGTTCGTACATTCGATACTGACGGTCGCGCATATAAACCAATGAAATTTCTGGTTCCAAACAGCGTCATGTGATAAAAGGTGTAAGTAGCTGTACAAAATTTTATTGGTTTAATGCATGGTTGTCAGTATACATATCAACCAATGAAATTTCTCGTTGTAAACAGTGTCACATGACAGAAGATGGCTGTAGCTGTTCGAAATTGGTACCGGATCACGAATTCAACGAATTCTGAGGCGTTTCGTCGTTATTACAGACCAAGACCATAAGGACTATCTGGGAATTCTGTACATCAATAAGATGAACTCAGATCAACGACAGTGCAGGTCAATTTAAGTTGAAGGTTCAAAATTGATTGTATAACAAGGAACAATGACCACTTTTCATACAGAAATTGTCATTATTTACGCGAAAAGTCTCAACCCTGGTCAGCCTGCGCAATTCGCGCAGTCTGACCAGGGTTGACACTTTTCGCAGTTCCCAGAAAGTCCCTTTTTGCGTGACGGGCCACATTTCTACTTTTTGCTTTTAAAAGTGCCATCGTGCGAGCATCTTGTAAAATGGCGTTATCAATGTATATCTTTTTCAACGCCAAAAAAAGTACATTCAACCTCTTTCGACGCTTTCTTATTTTTTTTTCTCGACATTAAAACCCACTTAAAACTACAAAGAGTTATTTTTTATGTATGCTTGACTAAACAACCTTTTTGTGCCCATTTCAAGCCCCTATTTGCGCTGATGGCACTGATAGGGATTTACTTAGCAAATGTTGGCTTTGCTGCAATATGAAAAGGACAACTGGTATCCAACAAATATTCCAAGGTGTTCGCATGGAACCTAGATTGATTAACTTATTACCAAACGACAATTTCATAGGCTTGTCCAAATTGGAAGCAATTGCAGACGACAACATAAGTGTAACTAGAAAATTGAATGATGTTTCTAGCAGAGTAGAAAACATTGTGGGAGAAGGAGAAAATGCTGTTTACAAGCATTATCTCATTTTGACATAATGTTTTTCTATGTGCTTCTTTCTCAAGATCGTCAAAAGAAGGGACTGTGTGGTAATGGGTTAAATTATATAAGATATCGAAGTCTTGAGTATACAGTATGACCATATTAGTTTAATTCAAAGTAGCCAGACACAAGTGGAAAGGTCATACATTTAGCCTTTTGTGACCGTTCGTTCTTATTTTTGATAATACGAAATATCGATATTTGAGAAGACAGCTGAGAAAATATGGGCATCATATATCGATAGGTGAGTGCAACACTATTCTAAGTGCCTGTACGATGTACAGGCACTTAGAATACTGTTGCACTCACCTATCGATATAAGATCATTATTATTTAGCCTACTTCCGGTTTACCGAAATTCATGTCTATTTTTTTTTTTCTTTCAAAAAAAAAAAAGCTCTATGTAAGAATAAAGTAAAACTTACACAATGACTTCATTGTATCAAGTACAAGCATGATTTTTATTGGATAACGATATTTATTAAAACAATATTTTTCGATATTAACTGTAACAACATCAAGGGAGCTACTAACAGCAGAAGGTCGATTAGGACTGTAATAGATAAATAATAACTGGAAATAAAACATGGTAAAGTTGAATCCCAAAGTATCTTTATTTTTATCTTGCAGACAATTCTCTTTCCCCATAAATGTCTAAAACACTAGACAGAGATGCCGAGCACGCCTTTTCTATTTACCAAACAATCTGTTTTTTGTTTTTTGTTTTCTTTAACGACCCTGAGGAAAGAGATATCTAAAGGAAGCTGTTCATAGTTCGTATTCACTAAACTTTTTAACAATGTTCTTGGCCTTACTCTTCATTATTTTCTAAACCTGACAGTAAAAAAAACAAATGGATAGACAATCAGATGTTGTGTTACCTTCATCTTTAGTAAATTCTGGAAAATTAGATAAGAAACATTCTTAAGAATGATTGATGAATACGGACCCAGATTTTTATAATCTCATCAAAATAAAAAAAGAGATTTTTTATTACTGATTAGAGTATAACTACAGCTGGCAAATCATTGGTAGAGAGAAAGATAATTTTCAGGTGTGTTTCATAACCTTTTAAGGTATCTTTAGGTTTTTCGTCGAAGTTGCGGAAAGACTTGTGGGAATGTCACATGTTAAATAGTTCGTCGATTCACTCGTTACAATCCGTATTTACATCTAACCTTGTCCTTGTCAGGAGGATTTCTATCTTGAAATACTATGAGTCATGTCATCTTTAACATGGCTTTAACATGGCTGCGCCAATATAAATCGATTAGCAACGACAACAAAAGCCACGCTGAAAAGTGCCGACGGAATTGATTTACGAACAAAGTTCGTAACAAGAAACAAATGAACAAATGCATAGCAGAAAAACAGAGACCAGCCAGGAATCCAATCTAGAACGCCTGGACGAAAGCCCAAAACCATAACAACTGAACTAAAAAGAATTCTCCCTGATGCAGTTTTCAAGTATTGTATTTAAACTGGAATGAAACAACGCTTAATGGAATGGTCTTCCCTCAGTCACCCCCTCTTGAAGGCATCATTTATTTATGACTGTTTTATTTGGGAGAAAAGCCGTTTTTGGACAACAAATGGGATTAATCATTATACTCAATGTCCATTCCCGGACGAGCCCCTGTCTTACGAACAAAGTCCGTGACAAAGAAACAAGTGAACAAATGTATATCAGAAATACAGAGCCCGGGAAGGATTCGAAGCTAGAACGCACGGACGAAAAGCCAAGATCATAAATACTGGGTTGAAGAAAATTTTCCCAAACACAGTTGTTAGGCATTTTATTTAAACCGCGATAAAGCCATGCATGAAGAAGTGGTCTCCCGCAACAATTGATAGACAAAGTTTTAAACAAATACACAGACTATTTGTCACAGAGTAACGGAAATGTATTTAGAAAAATTCTGATAGAATTGTGACTCAAGGGTGACGATCCACTACGCTACACAACCCTTGGTAGATCGAGCTTGATTTCTACATCCCCCGATACGCATTTTCATTGGTTGCAGCAAGCTCTAACTGCACGAATCAATCGCTCGTATTATTTAATCTTCGATAAAAATTGAACGCGACCTTTCGGAAAGAAATAGAAGGTGAACATAAATACCTCCGTGGATGTGTGCAGGATTTGTAATGATTTATTACTCGGATAACCCCCGCTTCAAGTCCCTCGACTGTATCATGAAGCTTGATACTTTTTTTGCCAGATACATCTCTTTGTTAATTTGTTATATCTTACTTAGAAAAACGAAAGTCTTGTCACAATCATCTTCGCGAGCCAAGGTTATGATCATTACGTGGATCTTATCTTGGCGAAACGAGCACGATTTCAATGTTCCCGGAATTCGCCCCCTATTTGATGCTTGTTATTATTCCGCTTTACATCTCATTTCTGATGGCCAATGAAATATCGTTTCACAAACCGCTTACGAATAAAAATAATTCAAAATGAGGCAATAACCACAAACTTGCTTCGAAATTCAATCTTCTGGTGCTGGGATATACTGAAACTTTCTGTACATATTGTTTTTTCGGTAATGAATCATTACATATCGTGCACACACCCGCGGAGGTACCTATGTTTACCTTCTATTTTTATTCGAAAGATCGCGACCTTGTTCTATTTTTATCAAAGATGAAATGCTACAAGAGATTTGATTCGTGCAGTTAGAGCTAGCCGAAACCAATGAAAATGGGTATGGCGGGAATGTAAAAATCAAGCTCGATTCGCCAAGGGTAGAGTAGCCCAGTGGATCATCACTCTTGGTTTGCGAAGATGAGTCACCATTCAAAAAGAAAAAGAAAAGAACAGTCTTTAAGTCTTACTTATTCTGTCATTTTTAGGTCTAAATTTTGGGAAAAAATGTAGTTTGGTAAGAGGTTATGTAGTCTACACATAGTTGCTTGTAAAGTTTTTTTGAACTTTGAAATAGTCCAAGGGCGTGCCAAGGACTTCCCATGAACTGTATGTGATTCTTCTCCACCCGCCTACAATAATTTCAACTAGTTTAAAACTAACTGAGCCGTGCTTTGTGAAAAGCGGTCTAAATGCACCTGCGAGAAGTATCCACCCAGGCCAGCCTGCGCAATCCGCGTAGGCTGACCTGGGCGGAAACTTTTCGCTATTGGTCAATATATTGTATGTCGAAGGGCCGTTGTACCTCATAATTCAGTAGGTTGTAAATACTGTTATGTCTTTCTCGTCGGTATCATGCATCACCGAGAAGAATTAAGCCCCTTTTTGCCAGAGCATAGCTCAAATGTTTTTGCAGTCGATGGATTTAATGTAGCTCCTGATAAGAGGGAATGATGGTATTCTAAATACATCACTTCTTTTCCAAACCCTATGTTGTGTGTACTCATCAGAATCGTCTCGATGAGGAGATTCTAAGGAGTATCCACAACACACGGTTTAGTGGAGAATGATTAATATTTTCATTTTGAAATAAAAATCACTCCCTCTATCTGGAGCTCTGATCTTAGGTAGGTTTGAAAAATTGGATCAACATATTAGAGTAAATATAATAAAATGTCGATTTTAGCAATTTCTCTTAATACTTATGAAACAATATTTTTTCTATCATGGTTTGTCCTTCAATAAGCCACAGTTGTGAGTTACGAGGCACAATAAATAATCCATGAGGGCGATTGCCCGAGTTTTTAATCATTGCGCCTGGTAACTTCATAAACTGGTACGATAAATCACGATAGAAAGAAGATTATTTCGATTCTAACATGACCAATTCCTAATGAAAGAAAACAGGTTCATACTTAAATCATATTCTTAAAGCGAAAAAAAGGTGGATGCAGATCATATTCTATTGAATAACTAACTTTATTTCATGCTTTCCGGTAGGATATCGAGAAATAGCAGTGAAAATATTTTTCGATCTTACACTTGTACCCTCAGTGAAAATACCGATTTTCACGTTCTTGTTGCCGAGGTAAATTACACATGCCTCACAACCAGATGGGAAATATGTCGTCATATACCTTACATTTCTCGAGCTTGACGTAATATTGTAATGCGTTACTATGCGGGAGGGGTGCGCCACGGGGAATAACGGAAAAGAACTGTACTGGATTTTGATAAAACTCCTCCTAGAAAGGGATAAAAAAAAATGAAATAGATAGAATATTTGTGTGTGTGTGTTTCTTTTCGGTGAAAGATCGAAATTGATTTCATCTCGTGAACACAATTGGTAATATTTTCACGAGTGGCGCAGCCACTCGTGAAAATATTACTGATGGTGTTCACGAGATGAAATCAATTTCGATGTCGTTGCTCTATGCTTATAGTGCCGAATTCACGTGTCAAATTACAATCAGAAAAGCTGGAATTGATAGCGTCAATGCATGCCTTTTTCACCTCCTAGAAGCAGCTCGATTTCTAATAAACATCTAGAAATGAAGTATTCTGCGTGTGATTTGAAACCATAGCTTGCCAATGGCTATCCTTGAGACCATTCAACTTTGGTATCACAAGTCAAAAGTTTATCGCCTGTCTCTAATGAAAGAAATTGGATACATCAAAGGAACTCTAAAAAGACATAAATTTAGATTAGTTCAAATCCAACGCCTTCGGCTCAGGGGGGACATGATTCACTACAGCCGTGAACAAGTTTCCAAGTTTCCTGCCACCTGACCACACAACTAATAAAATATCTTAATAACAGATCTTAAGTTATCTCCATGAGCCTCCCTATTCCGATAACATGAATGGTCATTGTAATGAGACCAATTTGGTAAATTTCTCCAACTGCAGTTTGGGGAGGGGGGGATAAAGGTTACGTACTTTACTAGGGCAATTTACCATGGTAATCAAAGACAATTTTCCGAGATAAAAATGCTTGTTAAAAAGAATTAGCAACCTTAAAACAAAAGTAAGTCATGTAGGTACATTTTCACGTCGAAGGTTATTCAGTATTAAAATCGGTCGAAAAAAACCTGCATTTAGACATGAACAAGACATCTAAATTCAACCTTGTAGTTAAAGAGTGAATCTTCGGTTTACTTCAAAAACCTCGTAACTACAGCCAGTTTCAAACTGTAGTTACGAGGTTTTTGAAGTAAACCGGCGAAATACAGAATCGAAGAATATGTAATGGAGAAGGTTATTAATTGTTTATTACCAGAAAACAGTCAAACACCGCATTGTATTTAAAGGTATAGATGTACCCCAAAGAACTTATATGTTTCTATTGTGTTAAACGCCGTTTCTAACATTATTTCATTATAGAAGGACACATTGATAGTAGTTAAGTTATAACGACAGCCAGTGCGCCCATTCATTGTCCATTGAATTTTCTTTTGCCAGTCCATTGCATATTAATTCTTAAAGCTTGTATCAGGAACGAATAATTATTGGTTTAGCTCTGTAGATCTACGAAAAGACAAGATTTTAGACCCGTCAAAATAGACAGAATTTGCAGACGACATATTAGAGATTACGCAGAGCCAGGTATCTTAGAGGAGAAAATGCTGATCACATTCTGATCATTTTCTCCTTTTTCAACAGTGTTTTTAGAGCTTTCCTTGTCAGGGCTTGTGTTGGAAACGATTTAAACCAGTTACGTACGGGGATTTAAAACCCTTAGTAGATACTTGCCAAATTTACTCCTACAGGCAGCTTATATCGTCTGACTTGGCAAAACTTTGTTGAAACATTGTGGAAAAGGGAAACCGCTAGGAAAGCTTGCCACTTTCGTATGAAAAACATTGAAGCAAAAGAAGAGCTCTTTTTAACGACTTATTTCTCCTTTTGCCACAATATTTTCAAAGATGTTCTAGATACAAAACAAATATATCTCTTCACGAAGTAACAGGTTAAAACAGGTTTTTATCGGAATTTTCTGCTAATCTCGTCAATTTTCTAGAATAGAAAGTTTAACGAAGTGAAAACCTCATAAAAAATTACATCTCCGATATGAATGGATGTACTTTGGCTTTGGCAAAACCATGAAATAACTTTAAACAAATAGTTCGTACCTGATCCAAGTTTTCCGTAAAATACATTCAGTGCTGAGAGGCTTTCGTAGATGGCATAGATCAAGATCAGACCGCACAGACCGTGCAGCCCTATATCGGATCTATCCCGCCCGATCATAAATTCATTTAATTTTTTACCTAAAAATTACGACTTTTAACAACCCTGTGATAGAAGCCTTTTGAAAACATTGTGGAAAAAGGAGAAAATGCTGGTAACCAGCATTTTCTCCTTTTCCCCCAATGTTTTTCTACCCTTCCCAAAACAAATTTCGCTTTTTCCAGTCACTATTATTTTGTCATATGTAAATGCTTTCAATCTGGACCAGTCTATAAATTTGTCATTTGGTAAAGAGTTAAGCCCATGATTGACTGACTGGTTGTATGGTTTTAAAGGTGGGTATTTAGAATTTTCACATCACACCAAATTAAAAAATATATATGTCACTGAAATTTATATGAAAAAAAAAAAACAATACAAATCATCAGTAACTAAGAATCATAAAATTACAAAAAAAATTGGTGGTATTCCCTTAAAAGGCTACGTAGCCTCTTAAGCTATTTTTAGATTACCTGCCAAAATGAAAAAAAAAAACATTGAGAGAATGTTAAGTGACTTGCATGTGACATATGACTATTAAATTCCATAATATAACAAACATTTAATTATTTTCCATAATGTCTAGAACTTCGGATGCTATGTTTCAAGCTTCGTCTGTATATTTCCGGTATGTAAATAAGTGAGTTGCTCATATAAAAATAGACCATGTTTTCCTTCAGTGTCGACCTGGGCTGTAATAAATCTCGAATTTACCTAGCTGTCGGATGGTTTTCGACTACTGGGGTTTAATGAATGAAAATTATAAGGCTTTGGGAGTACAAGGATGATTTTTTTTTTTGTATTTTTTGTAAAATTTGTCCCAAAATCTGAAGGGCCACCTTTAAAGGCTGTTTTCAACATTTTTTTTCAGTTATATGGCGGAGGCCTGTGCACATACTCACACTTTGTAGGAGTTTATTTTTACCAGTACTCAGCATCATATTCTTTCTAAATCGTTGCCTGCTTTCCTGAAGAATCATCGTCTAAACAATTTACAGCTTTGAGAGAGGAATGAATCTAGTTGCAATGACTATAAATAGCATCAATTCTCGAAATGGAATTGGCCGACCCGGGGATCAAACCACTGACTTTCTGCTCACAAGTCCTCTATGCTACCGACTGAGCAATCCGGATTATTTTTTAATTCGGGTGGATTGTATTTTGAGGTAGGAATCTTTTTTGAATTTCGGTGGATTGGATTTTGAGTTAGAAATACGTTTGAATTTTGGTAGGTTGTATTTTGAGATAAGAATACGTTTCAATTTCGGTGGATTCTATTTTGAAAAAAAAAAAAAGAAGTCTTTTTGAATTTCGATAGATTTTATTTTAAAATTGGAATCTTTTTTTAATTCCGGTTGATTGTATTTTGAGATAGAAATACGTTTGAATTTCGGTAGACTGTATTTTGAGATAAGAATACGTTTGAATTTTGGTGGATTGTATTTTGAAAAAGAAATAAGTCTTTGAATTTCGATGGATTGTATCTTTAAATAGGAATCTTTTTGAATTTCGGTTGATTGTATTTAGAGACAGAAATCTTGTTCAATTTCGGTGGATTGTATTTTGAGATAGAAGTCTTTTTGAATTTCGGTGGATTCTATTTTGAGATAGAAATTTATTTGAATTTCAGTGGATTGTATTTTGAGATAGGAATCTTTTTTAATTTCGGAGGATTGTATTTTAAGATAGAAATACTTTTGAATTTCGGTGGATTTTGTTCTAAGTTAGATTTTTTTTTGTATTTCGGTGGATTTTTATTTTTAGCCGCTGAAAAGGATTGGTTATACGTTAGGTACTGAAATTTAACCTGTTAGATCATTTAACCCTTTACCAAACAATCCCTGGTTTTTTCAGCCCTGAAAGAGAAGCCTTTTGAAAACAATGTGGGAAAATGAGAAAATGCTGGTGACCAGCATTTTCTCCTTTTCCCACAATGTTTTCTTTCATGCTGGAAACAAATCTTGCTTTTTGAGTTACATTAATTTTGTAGTCTGCAAGTGCTTGCAATTTGGACCATCCTAAAATTTTGTCGTTTGGGAAAGGGTTAAATGAAACTTTCAGGTCGATAATTAAAACCTAAATATTGCTATTTCAAAGTTTTTTTTCGGAAGAATAATATCTTCTGAACGGACAGTGTAGATCAAAGATCAGACTGCACGTTCTGTGCAGTCTGATCTTGATCTATACAGTCCGCAAAAGGTCAGTGAATCGCTCTTAGCATTTTCTGGGTTAATAGCGCAGATCAAACTGAGCTCGCTCTAAAACTGAATATAAATACTTTCCATAAACGTCAGAGACTTACAGAGCAATCGTTCTTTATCGGAAAATGAAGCCAATGTAGATTACTGAAGACAAATTGTGTCAAATGTCGATATACGGATCTCCCCGTATCTTTGACAGACTAAACGAAATTTGATTAATGAAGTGACGATGGCCATGGCTTTCTGTGAGAGTTATTCCATATCATGGAATATCGTTTAAGATAACTTGGACAGAGTCGATCCAAGATCAAAGTACACGCTCTATGCAGTCTGATCTTGATTTTCATTGTCTAAAAAAGGTTATTGAGCGGCACCTTGGACGCATTGTGCGAATGCAAGAACTTTTTTCGGGGTGCATAGATAAAAATGTCCACATGGCATTCAATCAAATCTTGGATCGATACCATCCGTTTGTTTATTCATGTTAGATAAAGGACGTTTTCGGTAATAATTTCTGCACATCGCTTTGGCGATTTCAAGGGAGACAATAACAGACGGTAACTCTTCTCATAGAAGGTACTTCTATATCGTTCGGACAATACCTTGAATTTCGGATACGGTACGTTTCGAGGCGGAGCGAGTCTGCAATATCGACTTAACGGACATTTTGCAAAAAGATCTAAAGGGGAAAAGATCAGAAGAATACATGTTGATTTTGCTTATATTTTGGCGAGTCAAGAAATAGGAAAAATAATTTTTCAAAAGGAAAATGAATTCAGATTATTATTTCATTCATACAGAATCAAGAGGTAATATATTAAATATGGAAAATAATGTTTGCATTGCATGATAAACTTTCTATCACTGTATTCCTGTCTTTTATGAAGATATAGTCATTTCAGGTGTTTTGATACAAACGGTTACCATAGAAACAGCCATTTTGCAGAAAATCTAAGTCGGCATCATACCTTTTTCTTTTTATTTTTGAGTTTGCCATTGAATTTTACCCAACATATGAAAAAAACTGGAAATTTCTATGAAAGAATTAAATTTTCACAGAACTGTAGAAAACGTCTTTAAAACCCTTTTCCTTGGTTTTTAGAGGATTTTATTCCAAACCGTGGAAAGAGGTCCAGTCTTCTTTGGAGACAGAAAGCACCAAACCACATTTCTAGAAATGCTAGCTTTCCTTCAAGGTTAGATTTTCAAAGTTTGATACCAAGCACCTCCCTGTAAAACAACTGACTAATTGCAAGAAAATATCTTTATTTTGCTGAAAGATGATAGTAATCAAACTTAGATCAGTTCGGTCAAAAGGTCAGGGACACGGAACAAAGGCGTATCAGATGTCTATTTGAGGTTGTATAAGTCTACGTGGAAAAATTGATGCTGTCTTCTCTTTATTAAAAAGTATTTTATTGTAGCTGAAATACAGGGACCGAACAAAATTCGAACCTAGAACTCCCGGACGATAGGCCAACACAATAATCATTGAGCTACAGGGAATTGTTCCAAACGCAGTTATTAGGTATTGTATTTAAACCGAGATGACCATTTATTGATATCTCAATGCCTTATTAGACAGAAAGTCTGTTTTGGACAACAAATGGGATTAATGTATCAATGGCCAATCCCGGACGAGGCCCCATCTTACTAACAAAGTCCGTAACAAAGAAACAGATGAAAAAATACATAGCAGAAATACGGACCGGGGAGGATTCGAACCTAGTACGCCCGGACGAAAGGCCAACACTATAACCCCTTAGGTATAGAAGACACGGTAACACGGTTCTTAGGCATTGTATTTAAAGCTGGATGAAGCCATGCATGAAGGAGTGGTCCCCCGTAATCATTCATTAAATAGAGGATAATCAACTGGTTATTTTTTATATGAAAAATATTTCACGAGGATGCGTTGTTAGGCGTTGAAAAAACGAGTGCGCAGCACGAGTTTTTTTAACGCCTTACGACGCATCCGAGTGAGAAATTTTTCATATAAAAAATAACCAGTTGATTATCCTATTTATTATATACCTTATTAACATTATTATTTTTAATTTTTCATTTGAAAGTCGAAAAAAATGTAGTCAAAAAAAGTAGTTCCTAAATTACGGCAGGAAGTGAAAGTTAAAGTTGATATCGTCACTAGTGATGGTATCAAAATTTATTACACTGGGAAATTCCAGGATTTCACTGCTAGGTATATAATAAACAAAATTATCTGTTTTACAGTTTAGATTACTCAAAATATCTATACTGGACCAAAAAAAGAAACTTCCCCTGTGTTCCAGAGCAAATTCAATGTTTTTTTTTTTTTAATCAAAATATTAAATGACCTTCATACAGTATATCCGGGCGAACGAGTATGTGTCTTATAAAACAAATTTTAACTCGATTGAAATCATTTTGCAGAAGAAACCCGCTGAAAGCGATTTTCACGGGCATGCGCGGACCAGTATAATTCGTGTATGTTTTTTTTAAACCTTTCAGTCTAATTTTATTGACTTTTATGACGTTGAAAAAAGTTAATTTCTGTTTAGTTTTCTTTATTTTTGATATGCCTAGAATCCGCAAAATTTACGCAAACGTGCCATTGGCATGCTTAATGCTGGTTTGACAATGAATGCTGTTGCTATAAATATTGGATGTTCTACTCGTGCTATTCGACACCTTGGGCAACTTTTTCAAAAAACGGGGTGTACGGAAGATCGACCACGTAGTGGACGTCCGCGTGTCACAACGCGTAGCGAAGACCTCTGTATTCCGAACACTCACCCGAGTAATCGCTTCCAAACTGCCAAAACCACATCTGCTAACAGCCCTGATACACATAACAACCGTATATATATCCAAACTGTGCGCATTCGCTTGCGCAAGGGTGGGCTACATGCACGTTGTCCATACGGTGGTTGTAAGAAAAGCCTTAATTCAGGAATGGAACAACATTCCACAAGCCGAAATCAATACACTTATCCGCACTCTATGCGCCAACAATGCCAGGCAGTCGTTCATGCTGAAAGTGGTATACCCGGTATTAATTATGGATTTCAGTGAGCGACCCCTTACCATTTCACTATTCTGGATAAACCCTCAGCAATAATTTTTTCACACAAAGTCGCAATAAAATACACTTTCAATGCATATAAATATAGTTTAATCCTGATTTTCATATTTGTGTAGATCTGCACTTAAACACAGGAAAAGTTCAGTATATATTTGTATGGCGTTTAACGCTATTGCAACACTGAAGCGGTGACTGCATCAATCCATGTTCTCCCTAAATAAATCCTATCACAACGATTATCATTAGTCCTCGAATATAATTTATCGCGCAGTGGTTTTGGACCAGTATATTATATGTCTTAAAAACTAAAAAATCTAGATCCTCCACATTTTATACAAACCCACACAGCAATACATTTTCAACAAAAAATTACATAGTACATGTAAATGTACACCCGACCATAAAAAGGTGATAGTAACGTCATTACAAGTCTAGTGATCGACGTACTTACTCTGCGAAATCCCCTTTCTAGACAATTTGCATACCGTTAAATGCTTCTTTTTTTTGGACGTGTAAGAGGGTATTTCATAGTAATAATAAGGGCCGGTTGTAAGTGCTTCTTACGAAATTTTTATAATGCATGTATACCAAAAACAGAAACTTCCCCTGTGTTTAAGGGGAAATATACACACATATGGAAATCTGGATTAAACTAGATTTATATGTATTGAAAGAGTACTTTATTTCGACTTTGTGTGAAAAACATTATTGCCCTGGGTTTATTCAAAACTAGTGAAATGGTAGTTAAATGCGGAAGGAGCTCTCTAAAATCACAAATTAATACCGGATTTGACCACTTTCAGCATGAAGGTCTGCTTGGCATCGTTGGTTCATAGAACGGACAAGTGTATTGATATCGGCTTGTGGAATGTTGTTCCACTCCTGAATTAAGGCTTGTCTTAGCTGAATGACGTTTGACGGTGGAATAGAGCAAAGTCTAATACGCTAGTCTAAATTATCCCAAAGGTCTTCAATGGGATACAGATCAGGGCTTTTAGCAGGTCAGTCATTAATAAATGCAATGTTATTCGCCCTGAGGAAATTCATATTGTCCCTAGCGGTATGGCTTGTCATAATCTCGGTAGCTTGGGCATTCGAATTCCCTTCGATAACGACGAGATTAGTGCAAAAGTATGGGAAATGTCCGCCCAGACCAAGGCAGAAACCCCCCCCCCCCCCCACCCCCAAAACGATCTCGTCCGCAACAGTCGGCATAACGCTCATTTCTCCTACGGTATACTCGAACCCTGCCATCACCTCGATGAATGAAAAACCTCGACTCGTCAGAGAAAAGAACGCTATTCCATTGTTGTCTAAGCCACCATTGGTGTGTTGGTGTGCACGTGCCTATTCAACACGATTTATGCGTTGACGTCACGTCAAAACACAACCAACGTATGGACGACGTGCACGTATCCTAGCCTCGCATAAGCGATTGCGCACAGTTTTGATAGATATACGGTTGTTATGTGTACCTGGGGTGTTAGCAGCAGTGGCTCTGGCAGTTTGGAAGCGATTGCTCAGGTGGGTGTTCCCAATATGGCGGTCTTGGCCACGCGTCGTGACGCGCGGACATCCACTACGTGGTCGATCTTTCGTACGCCCTGTTGCTTGAAAAAGTTGCCCAAGGTGTCGAATAGCACGATCAGAACATCAACTATTCATAGCAACAGCATACATCGTCATACCATCAATAAGCATGCCAATTGCACGTTTGCGTAATTTTTGCGGAATTCTACGCATATCAAAGATAAAGAAAACTAAAAAAAATTTTTTTTTCAACGTATTTTTCTTAATGACCTGAAAGTCTATAAATTTAGACTGAAAGGTTTCGTAAGATATACACAAATTATACTGGTCCTCGCATGCACGTGAAAATCACTTTCAGCGAGTTTCTTCTGCAAAATGCTTTCAATCGAGTTAAAATTGATTTTATCGGACACATAATCGTTCGCCCGAATTTATATAGATCATTTGACATTTTGATTTCTTTAAATAACATTGCATTTAAACACAGAGGAAGTTTCTTTTTTGGTTCAGTATATATGAATACTGGATTTCAGGCTCACTCACCCTTTTGTAGTGTCATCAAAATCTGTGTCTATTATATTGACCAAAAACGCACTGTAAAGAATCGTATGTGAATGGGTGTTGTAATATTTTTCCTAGATTTGTTCAAAATGGTATGTACTTTTCCCAACTCATTGCCTTCTATCTAGGTCTGTAGTCCACTAAGGCAGACCTGAATTGAATGTTACCGCTATCATTGCTTTCAGTGGTCGATTTTGTTCTTGCCAAAGGACACTCTACTCCAGTCAAGTTTTAGATTACCGTCTTCGTGGATACTGTTTGACGACTGGCTCAGAATAATATGTCACTCATTTCTATTGAAGACAATGAAAAAAAGACGGACAAACAGAGTATCTATATGAGACAGAAGGTTGTTCAGTGCATTTTGAATCTGATTGAAGGACCCTTAGAAGAAATCACTATTCACTGGCATAACTATTAAATCCATCTTCAGGTCTACTTTGGGTTCCCATAAAAGTTCTTTTCAATCTCTTCCCAATTCTATTGTGAGAATGCCTTGAGACATGTAGAAATGATTGAGTTGAGGTTAAGAGACATTTAATCGCATTTAGAATAACAAGAAAAAAGTTTGTAGATTTAAGTGCTGCGGCAGCACGTCAGTACGCGTGCGTAACGTTGGAAAGAACCTCGGCATGTTTGCTTTATCACACTATTCATTATTTTTTCACAAATTTGAGGTTAACATGATTTGACGTAGCTTGTGGCGTCATATTACACAAATTATAGGGGGGTAAGTCGGATTTCATTAATGGCAATTCCTTCTTGAATACCAATTATTATTTTTTCTTTGTAGCTAGCCTAGGGTTCGCTCGATAAGATTTCCTCTGTGCTCTACAAAAACAGTATAGATCAAAAACAGTTAAAGCCAGACACTTTATAATTAATTATATATTTTCGATGTTAAAGACCTAACAGATCCTGTTTTCTTCAAGAAGTTGAACCATGCCTCGTTAATAATTAATAATTTCGTCTTTTAAAAGTTGACTAGTCACTTTGTTTTATAATCTTTATTTAGAAAATAAAGAATTGCCGCGTCAGGTACTTCGAAATCAGACATGCGCTGACATCACATATTTCCGGTGGTAAAGGTGATGGGAAAATTAGAGGGGCTTTCAATCCGAGTAAAATTTTCATTTCAATTCAACCTCTGAATTGTTTTTAAAGCATGCAACTTGAAAAATGTTTGGAATTTTGAAACTTGAACAAGCGTTTAATAGTAATGTATGATAACATAAACTCCACTTAGCTATACATCTTTTGAACGCCTAAAATACTTAAACGATTCAAATGCTATAAAAGAATACTTTGTACAAAACCCAAGACCCAAGACGAAATAATCCATTAGAAGAATGTTACTTGATTTCCAATTAACAGAACTTGAGCTAAAATAGGGCTTACAATCTGCAACCGTAAAGGAATAGCAAGTACAACACTTTTCTGTTCTGATTTTTGTTTCAAAATCTTCCCTTTCATATGAATTTATCAACAAAACTACGGACAATATTTTTACACTTAGATCAGTATTCACCGATCATTTTTAAGGACATTCTTATACTCCAAGATTTTCTCAATTTCAAAGTAATAAAACCTCTGATTGACTGAACTAAATGGTTTAGCCAATTAGGAGTTTGCTTCTCTTTGAAATTAGAAAATTCCAGAAAATAAGACCGGTGCGATAGGTTTTAGAGTTTGTTTTTTTTTCGTATTTTTCAGATGGATTGCTGTTGTTTCTTTCTTTGATAATCTAAATGTAATTTTGTGCGTTATTACCCCTGTGTCATCAATACCCTTCTCATAATACTATCTCTCCTATCAGTGGTTAAACCTGCAATGACCACACTAAAAGCTTTCCATGTTATTAATACTTGGCTTGTTATCCAGTGATATAACTCTATTATTTCATAAGTCGACCGTTACCATAGACAGTGTCAGTCTGTCAAGAAGCTGGTAAGAAATAAAGAAGTGTTCCATGATTGAGATAGTCACTAATTTATTGTAGAAGCCGTATATGTGACATTTCTAATGAGCACAGAGACTGTTGTGGACAACGTGTAGATTGAGAAATTGCAAGCAATTTTAAATACATCAGTTCGACTCGGAGGGCGGTCACCAGCGACAGACTCCCAGAACTTTGTAGATCTGGATCTTTACCACTATTTCAGACTAGTCCAATCAGAAAGTGATTGCAGACGACAAGTTTAAACGTGGCTCAAATGATAGTTTGTTTAAGAAAGATTAGAAAACATTGTGGGAAAAGGGGGAAATGCTGGTAACCTGCATTTTCTTCTCTTTCCACAATGGTTTCCAAAGGTTTTCTTTAGGGTCGTCAAAATACGGGATTGGGTAGTAAAGGGCTAGACCTGACTTCACTGCAAAAGTGTTCAAGCAAGGGATCCTCCCGTTCAAAATCTACAGAAAATGCGCAAGCATACTCCATGACGAATGGCAGAGGGTGCCAAAGATCAATATTAAAGACGACCGCTACAGTTACACTATTTTTTTTTTTCAAAACATTCAGAATTTCATGTTTGGTGATACTTTGTTGTCTGATTTACAAACCTACAGGATAAAAATAGGGGGTCACTCGCTTTGGAAAAATTCTTTAGTTTAGTTTAAACATATTTTATTTGCAAAATCAACTAAAATGTACAAGATGATTTACAAATACAGTTCAAAAATTTCTTTTGCAAAGAAAAATTCTTTAAATACTTCTTTTAGTATACCCTGCATTTCGGCAGCTCTGAATGAAATTAACCCGTAAAAACTAAAGTCTATGTATGTCTATTTTAAATGACAACATTTATAAGCAAATTTTATGTCAATGTATTGGTGAAACATCAAATTGAAGGGAAAAATTATTTAGAGTATACTGTTTATCAATGTTTTAAAAACAACTTAACTTATGGCTAAAGCACATTTATTTTGGGGGAAAAAATAAAAAACAAAGAATATCTTTTAAATTTTTTTTTTTAAATGTTCCATCATTCAGATTTTTCTCATTTTTTCTATAAATAATATTCATGTACTGATTTAGAGTATACTGTACATCAATGTTTAAATAGAAAAAAAACCTTGCCTTACAGCTAAAACATTTATTTTTGTGGGGGAAAAAAAACTAAAAAAAAAAAAACCGAGAATATCTTTTAAATCTATTTTCTTAAAATGTTCCAACTTTCAATTTTTTCTTATTATTTCTATAAATAATATTCAGGTACTAAACTAAAAGAATCAGGCTTAAAACAAATAGGTCACCAGCCTTATTTTTTAAGAAAATGCATTTTAAAGTTTGTAGGTGGGGGCATTAACTAATGAGTAAATATAAGGTTTGTCAACGACAAAGACATTCTATGAAGTAAATTATACCAATTTGTTCGTATAAAAAACAATATTTATAAAAATCAAGTTTGTTGGTCATAATAAACCAATTCATAGCATATTTAAAATGTAATACTGATAATAATTGTTAGCTTTTAACCCATTGCCAAACGACTGATTTAAGACTCTTTTAAATTTGACGCGTTTGTATACGCTAAACAAAAACCGGGTGTTCATGCATCACATGTTTTTGATGAGTCAGAAATCATTGTGTAAATAAACAAATCAAAACAAAACAATCGTAAGGAGCAGTATCTCCTTCTGACATCAATGTTTTCTAATGTTGTCTGTTGCAGACTCATCAAGCCAAGGCCAACCTAGTGAAGGAGAAATAGTTATGCACAGACCCTCGTTCTGTGCAAGTCTTTACAAAGTGACATAATTTTGGACTAGACCAAACTGGAAGCATCTACATCTAAAAGGATGTTTGAGCTCGAGACACGCTCTGTTTGGCAGACGTAACATTCTGTTGTTAGGTAACGAAGTTGGGTGATTCATTTTGACTTTCAGTCCAATCTTTGGAAGCATAATTTTGGACTCTTGCCTCGCATATAATCATTCGGCTTGATTATTTTACACTTACAATGATTTCCAAGTTCCGTTTGTGCAAAAAGAAGAAACTTTAAACCAATCTAATAATTTAACTAATCGTTGTTTCATCTAAATGTTGCAGCTGATTTTCTTTCCGGATATAAACATCCTGTAATTGCGTCATTAAACGGCAAAAACTGAGATCAAAGAGAGGATTAAGTTTCGCAGACCATTATTGATACATAATTGCTAAGTTTCAGATCGATTTGCTAGCAGCATGAGAGAACTATTTCTTATCAATGGCTCCTTAAGGTAACGAAGTTTAATCTCATGCATGTCTTTACATAAGTTTCATCTTTGGACAATAATAAAATGGGACGAGCTTCTGTAAGCTTGGCCGTGTCACAAATAAATTTGAATCAACGAATTTGAATTAACGAATGCGTTAAAAACTGAATAAATCTGGCTAAAGATACTAAGTTACGAACAACTGTGTTTCACCGCTAAATATTTTTTTCTATCTTTTGTATGTTAGGAAGCGGTCGTGGTCTGCAAAGGGTAAAAAAAAAGAAAACTTGAGAAATAACAACATTGAAAAAAGAAGCCACTTTGACATCTTCAACAAATAATTGTTTGAGCGGAATAAGAACCGGAAGTAGCACGATGATATGAATTATCAACTAATACTGATCAGCACTATCGTTGACCTGTTGTCATCTAATTAATGTACAAAATTCCCAGATAGTCCCTTTTTGCGTGATGGATTACATATATTCACGGTGAGGAAACTACATAGACGGAGCCATTGGCTCTGTTAAGGAAATCTTGTGTGGGTTTTTCCGGTCACGTGCGGCGCCGTCAATATCGGCTGTTTCGGTGGACACGAAAACGTAAGTTTTCCATTTATTGTAAAAATTTGATTTTATACTGAACACTAGCGAGAAAAGGGGAATTGTATGAGGGGCCCATGACTTTCAACTTACTTCCTTGTCCGTAGGGAGTTCCAAGTCGGCGCGGTTTTGTCTGAAACACTTTTGCCGTGAGCCACGGCGAGGTAAACAAAGGTCATTTTCTATAATGACCACAGGCTTTCTATTGCTCTTTCTGCATAAATATTACTTATCTAAATGTTTACACCGTCCGAATGTATGAAGTGATTATCTAATCCTTCCCCACTCACGAAAAACAAAATTTGAATCAAAATAAAAAAAAATTAGAAAAAATAAACAATGGCTCTGTCCAAATCGGCCGGCTCTGTCTATATCGGCTGGCTCCGCTGTATGAGGGCGAGTTTTAGAAGCGACGTATATGCACAATTGAAACAAAACTCACACACACACACACACACACACACACACACAATTCGCTTTATTTTCTTTCGCACGGGAACGCGGACGACCGAGGTGACTACAATAGCTCTTCACACTTCGTGCAGTCAAGCTAAAAGTAAGTACTCAAGTCTGGAGTGTCAACTTCAGACATACCTGCAAAACTTTTACAAAGGTTATTCTCAAATATTGGTTTTATTCAGTTTTGCGTCCCCCAAGCTGTTAAACTGGTATTGAGACGAATGGATCGGTAAGTGGGAGGAAACGGGAGTACCCCGCGAGTATCCCGGGAAAAACACCCGACACACCCGCAAGCAGAACTTGGCTTGTCCACGTTGTCCGAGAGTGCCCTGTACCCACAGGGTGATATGGTCGAATGATCAAGAGCACTGAAGTCAACCACTTTAACCACTCAACCACGTGACCGCCCTTTTTGAAATGATAGATGGTTCGAGAAAAGCATCACCATTCCAAAAATAACTTTCAAAAAATCTAACTTTTGACTGGTAAACCCAATAGCGAAAAAAACCTATCGCTTCTAAAACTCGCCCCCATACAGCGGAGCCAGCCGATATAGACAGAGCCGGCCGATATGGACAGAGCCATTGTTTATCTTTTCTCAATTTTTTTTATTTTGATTCAAATTTTGTTTTTCGTGAGTGGGGAAGGATTAGATAATCAATTCATACATTCGGACGGTGTAAACATTTAGATAAGTAATTTTTATGCAGAAAGAGCAATAGAAAGCCAGTGGTCATTATAGAAAATGACCTTTGTTTACCTCACCGTGGCTCACGGCAAAAGTGTTTCAGACAAAACCGCGCCGACTTGGAACTCGCAACGGACAAGGAAGTAAGTTGAAAGTCATAGGTCCCTCATACAATTCCACTTTTCTCGCTAGTGTTCAGTATAAAATCAAATTTTAACAATAAATGGGAGACTTACGTTTTCGTGTCCACCGAAACAGCCGATATTGACGGCGCCGCACGTGACCGGAAAAACCCACACAAGATTTCCTTAACAGAGCCAATGGCTCCGTCTATGTAGTTTCCTCACCGTGATATTGGACATTGACCGATAGTGAAAGATTATGGTCCATGTCAGCCTCCGCGGGCTGCACAGGGTGGAAACGTTTCGCAGATGCATTTTAAAGCAAGCATAGAGCATGTTTCATATGAACTGGGACTCTTTCTATATCTGAAAAAAACAACCCACTTTTGCTTACCGAGAATTTCATTGCATAGGTTTTTCTGATCAAGCGCACGGCATAGATCAAGATCAGACAGCACGTTCTGTGCAGGCTTACATTGAACTATATCATCCGCTAAAAGGCACTTTTTTCGCATTTAGTATTTTAAGTCTTAATCCTTTACCAAACGACAGCCTTTAAGACTCGTCCAAATTGAAAGCCTTTGCTGACGACAAAATGAATGCGGCTATTAAAATATGTTGTAGGACGGGAAGAAAACATTTTGAGAAAAGGAGAAAATGCTGGTTACCAGCATTTTCTCCTTTTCTCAAAATGTTTTCAAGAGGCTTCTTTCACAGGGATGTTAAAAGTTGGGATTGTGAGGTAAAGGGTTCAACACTTTGCAAGTAGCTCGGGCTGTCACACGGTAAATGTCAATTAATCACGATGACAGCGTAGGAATCACAATCCCTCAATAAAGAGAGAGGAACTGGAACGTTTCTAAAATGTCACCGCCAGTGTAATGCAGAGAAATGACCCTCCCCTACAAAAATGACTCATGGGTCATTTCTCTACGTAGAGGAATGACCCGGGCCATTATTCTACGTAGAGAAATGACCCTCTGGTGTGAAATGACCTCTGGGGTCAGTGCATGGTGTCCGTGGTCGTGCTGTAGAGCGTGGGCCTCGTAACCAAAAGGTCCTGAGTTCGATATCCGGGAGCGGATGTCAACTTGGGGATATTTCATCGGCCCACACTTTCGGCGCGAGTACTGGTAGTTCCCAGGAAGCAGAATCGGGAGAGATTAGTATAAGTTATCAGAACTTGTTTCTCAATCGATGTAAAATAAATATGTTTAAACTAATGAAATTTCTGGGCGATTGAAAATGTGCAAAAGTATTACATCAATATAATTCCTTATTTATCAACAAACAAGAAATTTTATTCCTTGTGGGGCTAGGAGGGCTAAGGGTACAATACTTTAATATTCAACAGTCTAATGATTTTATCGTGCGAAATGTCAAGTTTCGTCTGGAGATATTTTGGTCAAAATCTTGTGCGACGCAGCTAAACACTGCACAGGTCATGTGATAACCTCCGTGCTATCCTGGATCATGGAGATGTATTAAGCCCCCTTTTGCCAGAGCATACCTCACATATTTGGCACAATAAATGTAAATCATGAACCGTACATGGGTGCTTACTGCTGACATGAATCGAAATGTTTTTGTTTTTGTTTTTTTTTAATTTTCTGCATGACAAAGGACTACTCTACCCTGTACCTCTAGATCCAGTCCATTGTTAGACAAATTGGATTTTATGGATCCCTAAATACGTGATGACCAGCTTGGTATTGTACATCACGTGATGCATCAAACCCCTTTTTGCCAGAGCATGGCTCAATGATATTTTGCCCAAACAAAAGGAAAATTAAAAAATGACCCATGCTCTCTGAAATGAGGGATCACTGCATCTGCGAAGAGCATCGATCCAGGTCCTGACCTGGGCCGAAACTTTTCGCTATTGGTCAGTTTCCTGTATGTCCAAGGCCAAGTTTACCTCATATTTAAGTCTGTTGTTAGAAAGTGTTGCTATTATAGAGCCATAAATATATGATCCCTTGCTTAGTATCATGCATCATGGATAGGCATTAAGCCACCTTTTGCCAGAGCACGGCTTTAATACATGTAGCTAAATGTACAACATGTAAAAAAAATAACATACCTTTCGTTGCTCTTTTAGCAATTTATATAGTTCCATCTCTAATATACAAATCAGGCCCAGCAATGAAACAATTGCAACTTTCCTCTATCAAATCACGGTAACTAAACAGCAAAATAATGTCTAAGATAGTCAAAAGATAACTTTCAAATGTTCAGAAGAACATCGATAATAGCAAGGAACTATTCGTGACAAAAATCGACAACACGAGACAGGGTTAATTTTTATTGGTGTTTCCTGCTTGTTCCTGTAACAACTGCGAATGAATTAGAGCACCCGGCCCTATATATAACACAACAAACGTGTCGTTTTTTTACCGAAAGAATATTTGTTAAGTAATGTGTTACTTTTTTTTTCTTTTCGGTAGATTAATTTGATTTGTTCAACGTCACTTTTGTTGTAATTTAAAGATGACTTAATGATTTATACCATTCCCATGAGGCATAATCATTTTTCAATAATCATTGATAGTTTTGTCATTATTTTTTGCTCTGGTTATCAGCATCTGCACCTTTGTGTTAACGATGCCTCTGAGAACATTCAACTGCACGTTAGCGTTATCAGTATCCCATTTGATTTAATGTTTTTCAATAATTTATGGGGAAATAACAGTAGAGTATAAGGTGTGATAAAGTATGGTTACGACTAGTAAAATTAATCGTAAAAAATTCCGTAACTCTTCAATTAAAGACGGAAACAGTACTTCCTGCGCACTTGTAATCCAGGTAAAGAGTGCGTGCTATTCAAATACACGGTAATATGGCGTAATTTACGAGCATTTACCCTACGCTTTACGTAATATTGTAATGTGTTTCCCAATGTGGCTTATTGAACGATTAACCACGATAGAAGGAAGATTATTTCGATCCCAACATAATCAACTCTTAATCAAAGAAAAACAAGTTCATACCAGCAGTGCAATCGCGAATGAAGATTTTATATTCCATTCAATAACCTACGTACCGACTTTATACTTTTATACGTCACTCTAAACACAATGATGTCACTCTACTTAGAACAATGTAGATTTCGTTGCACTGTATTTAAAGATTCGAATTTACGTGCCATGTTAGAATGAATGATAAATCATGATAGAAAGAAGATTATTTTGTTTCTAACATGAAAAACTCTTAAATAAAGGAAAGCAAATTTATACTTAAAGCGAAAAGGTGGATGTAGATTACATTCAATTGAATAACTTACTTACATTATACATCATTACGTCACTATATATACAATGGCATCACTCTACGTAGCATAACGTACTCTTTACTACGCTTTCTTGCACTGTGTTTATAGAGTCGAATTCACGTTTCATGTTAGAACAACTGTTTCATTTACTTCAAAATTGGGTTAGTTGTTACTTTTCATAGGGAATCCTCAAACAGGTGCAGATAACCATCTAAGTATTTTTGATACAATAGTGTTTGGTGTTTAGACCTACAATTTTCACTTAAAGCAACTGTACCCAGTCATTGGCATCCACATGGGGTGATCTAATCTTTTTCCTCTTTAAAAAAGATGATAATGATAATGAGGAAGAAGAAGCAGAAGAAGAAGAAGAAATAGAAAATGAAGCAGAAAAAAAGAAAATAACTGGAATAGGCACTTTCCGGTGGCCCCTAGCTATCAATGCTTTCAGCACTTTGATCACTCTTGGTTCCGTTGGGGATGTTGCAATAAATACAACAATTATTTATGATTTATGTGTAAGGTTCGCATATCAGTTAGATAATCTTATATTCTTAATCATCAGGAACCACCTATATATCGATTTGTAAAACAATCTAAATAGATTTACTTTGAGTATTATCTCAAGGATAAAGCAGTTCAGTTCAAGAAAATCAAGGATAAAATCCAAGTAATCCCCTTATTAAAACCAATGTAGTACTGGAGACGAATCAAGGGAAACATCGAGTAGTTCTGAATTCTGGAGAAGGTCGCTCGATTCATAAAATCTCTTTCTATCAAATAAAATAAGTAGTTTTAGATTTGTAAAGGTCCTTGAATCAAACGATAACATAATACGGTCTTAAAGGACTTGTATGGTTTCTAGAGAGATAGATATCACGTTCTTTGACTCTTAGCTCAAATTCCTGGAAGATAAAAATCTCTGTGACCTAGTAGTACTTAATTCAATACATTGTCTTTGGCATGACGCGGTTTTTATATGTCAACAACAAGTTATAAAACACAGATGTCTCTTACGAGGTGTGAAAAAAACTTGATGGGCCAGATACAATCCAGTACTGCTATAATATAGAATTTGTCCCTCAAGGTTTGAGAGAACTGACTGTATATCAAACGAGCCAGTGCACATTGCGACAAGACACGAGCAGACAGCGTCCTGCCCTAGTGGAAATCTTGATTCCAATATCACAGATTCTATGCATATAGATTTGTTGCAGTGTCCCATTTTCACACCCTCACAATGTAGCGCCGTGAGTGACAGTTTTCTTTAACTCATTATCAAACGACAACATTTTAGGCTTGTCCAAATCAAAAGCATTTCCAAACGACAAAATAAAAGTGACTGAAAATTTGAAATTTTTGAAGGTATAGAAAGCATTGTGGAAAAAAAGACAAACTGCTAGTTACCTTTTCCCACAATATTTCCTACAGGCTTCTTTCTCATGGTCGTCAAAAGTAGGGATAGTGTGGTAGTGGGTTAAGATATATTACAGGCCGACGGCGGTTATGATTATAATTATAATACTGCAAAGAAATTTCTCGTGATCTGATTGGATGATATGCTCTGATATATGTTCCTCACCATAATTATCGCGCCCCGCAAGTATTGCAACTTTTCTAAGAATATCAATCAGACAATCAGAAAATTTATTCAAGGATTTAGGCCCTTGATTCATATATACTAACAAAATACACAACTTTTGTACAGTGAGTGACATATTTATGACAAATAGAATTAGAGTTTAGTTTCCCTTTTTTTATCTTCGAATGTTATGTTAGTGACATGATTGACGGTTGGAACTGATCTTGACCAAAACAAATGGATATGCACTCCTATCTATTTCTGTTCATACCGTCAAAGAAAACTCTGCTCCACAAGCCAGGTTGAGGTAAACATATACTGTATCTTACAACATTTAATGGTTTTTGATATGAGAGGAAAGGGAATATAAAGGAAAGCATAGCCTTCAAACTCTAGAAGGCGTATTATAACTTTAACTATTTATAATATTTAAGAAATAATCTTCTTCCTATCGTGGTAAATTGTTCAATAAACCATAGTTGTGAGTTATGATGCACGATAAATAATTCATGAGGGCGATAGCCCGAGCGGTTTATTCATTGCGCCTCATAACTCACAACGTGGTTTATTGAAAATAAACCACGATAGAAAGAAGATTATTTTGATTCTAACATGGCCAATTCTTAATGAAAGGAAAACAAGCTCAAACTCAATCTCCGAGCAGAGTTGTCGTTCGTTACTCTCACCATACATCTCTGCAATGGGCCAAATGACAAGAATCTTGTCAAACCGAGGGAAACATGTTTTGTTACTGTTTAACTGTTTCATGTGTAACATTATAAAATAGACAAAGGAAATATGATTCTGGATGCATTATAGGTGCATTCAAACTGATGAATTTACCTGTATACAATGGAACTATTTTTTTCTAGCTTCTTTACTGATCAGAATCTTACGCCAATTTTAACAAAAATGGCTGCGCCCATGAATGGTGACAACAGTTTTGACACACCCATGGATCATAGTTTATAGGGTTAAGAAACAAGTTATGGTCCTTTAAAAGACATTAAAGCTTTTCAGTAACAAAACATCTTTTCCTCGGTTTGACAAGATTCTTGTCATTTAGCCCATCGCAGAGATGTATTGTGAGAGTAACGAACAACAACTCTGCTCGGAGATTGCTTTTCGAAATGTTACTGCATAAACATGTGCTTGAAAACTGTGTGACAAAAAAAAAGCGCTTCAAAACCACGTTTGTGCCTCTGCAAGTTACAACCTTTAAAAAACATTGCGTCTAAAGATAACATTGCAACATAACGCTATATTCAAACATAGTAACAAATAACACTCTATAACTGTACAGCAATTCGCAACCTCTCAATCTTTAGACCTTTAACAGACGACAAAATTTTAGCCCTGTCGAAATTGAAAGTATTTTCAGACGACAATTTCAATGTAGCTCAAATGGTGCAACTGTTTATTGATAGGGTAGAAAACATTGTGGTAAAAGGAGAAAATGCTGGTTAACAGCATTTTCTCCTTTTCCCACAATGTTTTCCAAAGGCTTCTTTCAAAGGGTCGTCAAAAGTAGGGATTTTGTGGTAATGGGTTAAGCTCCTGCAGTTAAATACTTTGGAGAACATTGTGACACCGGATTGTGATACACCCATAGCTTATCATTGAAAACAAAAGCAACATAAGAGAGATACTGACAATGTTCTTAAATCAATTGATATCTGAGAACACTTCAAATACTCTGATAGCTGAAAACTTTAAAGCATTGTGACAGAAGATCAAACAACAATCAAACTTTAACATTGAAAAAATATACTTATATCTGCTGACAAGTTTAACTCTTTTCCAGACGACAAAATTTTACCCTTGTCAAAATTGAAAGCATTTGCAGACGACAAAATGGATGTGAGTAAAGATTTGAAATTTGTTTAAGGAAGGTGAGAAAACATTGTGGGAAAAGGAGAAAATGCTGGTTACCGGCATTTTCTTCTTTTCCCACTATGTTTTTAAAAGGCTTCTTTCACAGGGGTGTTAAAAGTCGGGGTTGTGTGGTAAAGGGTTAATTAACCCATTCATGTTTCAGCATGATTGTTTTATAGACGGCTTTGAAAACATTGTGACGGAAGTTTTAATTCATTCAAAGATTAAAACAAAAACAAAAAGGTTTTCAAAACTATGTTTATCATGAATCTTTTGGAAAAATTTCGATATAAAGATATCTCTATATATTTTTTAACAGTAGTCTGTTTGTACTAGAAATATTCATGCAATTTCTAGCGTATTTTAGGATTAGAATTTCGTTCATTCTAACGCAGAAATAACGTGTTATTTGCATCAATTTTGATAAACCCTCGCTTTCTCACTTTCGCTTCGCATTTTCTATGTCTGGTAGTAAACAGGAAGATCCGCGCCTTTACAACAAAATTTTCAAGATATTACCGAAAGAAAAACGATATTTTTTTACCCCCCGGTCTCACAGACCCCGATTTAATCCCGATTTCGAAAATTTCAAAATCGGCGCGATATCGGCTAGCTTCGGGAGAGTCGTAGTGCCTCCTGACTCAAATCGGCATCAATTCGGGATCAAAAATAAATCGGGACAAAAATTTCAACATGCGCAAATTTTTCTCCCGATTTGGAAAATCGTGCCGAAATCGGCGCACCTCGGTGTACCTCGTACTAAGTCGTCGTTGTTCGTAGTAAGCAAATCGGCGTTATTCGGCGTTATTCGGTCCTATTTCGGCGTACCTACCTCGGCGATGAACCCCGAATACCGCCGATGTACTACGAGTAACTCCCGATTCACGCCGATGAACTACGACAAGATACGCGACTAGCATCACGAGCTACACCGACCTACACCGAATAACTACGAACTGCTAAGATATCATCCCGTAGTACTACGAAGTACCCCGAATTCCGATTGGTATAAAAAGGCGAATCAACTTTGAAAACAGTTCATTTGCAGATTTATTCTAAACCTTTGAACGAGACGCTTCCGTATACTTCGATACAATGGGACCAAAAAGGGGGCTTTCGAAGAAAAAGCAGTCAGCTACAACAGATATGCCTCCTCCATCGAGCACACGAGCTCCACCATTAAGCACAGAGAACTAACCTGACCCTGATTTTATGCCGGATCAGCCAGTTGTCCTGCAAAATGAGTTTGAGGATGACGTCTAATATCCATATGATAACTGATTTTTTTTTTTGCTGTTAATCACGGAATTTATACCCATTGGACGAAATCGGGGCATAATCCTGAAATAAGATTTGAAACTCGTAGTCGATTCGGATCTATCGGCGTATGTCGCAGTAAATCTTAGTGCATCGTAGTCCATCGTAGTAAGAAATCGGGACAATCGGTCTAGATCGTACTGTTTCGTAGTAACTCGGCTCCTAAACTCGGCGTACTTCGGAACAAAATCGGGGCAAAAGCGTAGTAAATCGTATCGCATCGTAGTTTTTCGCAACCCATCGGGAACACACCGATGTATGTCTAAAAATACCCCTCGTCCAAGGATGATCGGAGAAAAACGGCTTGAATTCGTGGTAAATCGGAGAAAATGCGCTCTCCCGAAGCACTACGATTATTTTAGAAATCGGGGTCTGTGAGACCGGGGGGTTAACAAAGTAACGCGTCGTAAGTATTTCCTTGCCAATATCCTATAACGAACCGCTTTTAATTTTCTGAAAATCATCAGAAATAATAAACATTTTCTAAATATCCACATTCTCCTGCGGGAAACAAATAACAACATAATTAACAAAAGGCAACGTGTCATGTGCATTTTTTCTTCTTCAGTTTGCTTGAAACAAATTATTGTTCTCAATTTTCTGAAAGCGTCTGAATTTTACAGAAGAAAGCTTTGTTTCAAAAGAAGACCACAGAAGTATTTTAGGAAGTAATGTAGTAAAAAGTCACCGAGAACGAAAATCAAAGTACTGAAAGCACTGAGTACGTTTGGGGCGAAAAGACATGTACATTGAAACCAAGGTCTTTATTGTCTACTTCATTTAACCATATCCTGACCTTTATGTTGAATATATAAGTAGGCATATAAACAGAACTCCGACTATTGTTTGTAAAGTTATATGTACACGGGAAGATACTTATATACACAGTTAAGCAATTTAACCATTAGTCCACAAAGCGCGACTCAAGGTGCATTTGCGGACAGTGTATATTCAAGATCAGACTGCACAAAACGTGCAGTCTGATCTTGAATATACACTATCCGATGAGAAGATATTTCCCTAAAAAAATTGCAATAATTGCTTTTATTACTATCGACCGGAAAGTTTCAGTTAACTTAACCATTTAGTTAAAGGCTGATTGGTGTGAACAGCACGAAATAATTCCGAGACTATTCGGAATATATGCCGAGTAATGCCGAGGGTAAAAATAGAATATTAATTTATGTAAATGATTGTGACCTGTGTCAGGTTAATTGAAATATACTACTCAAACTTTGATAGGGATCACCTACATATTTCTGTATGAGTTTATAAGTTACAATTGTTTTGCATAAACCCTTCATTATACTGTAAAACTCTAGATTTGTCCAAGTTGAAGGCATTTGCCGACCAAAAACTAAATGCAACGTGCACTTTGTTGTCTGTAATAGGGTAGAAAACATTGTTGAAAAAGGAGAAAATGCTGGTATCCAGCATTTTCTACTTTTCCATCAATGTTTTCCAAAGGCTTCTTTCTCGGTGTCTTTAACAGTCGACATTGTGAGGTAAAAGCTTAAAGATCCATTTCCACCGGTCATTTTGATTGCTCAGTGTGGCAATGTAACTTATTGTAAAACCATACATGATACATACCACATATATATTTAGAGTGATCTTTTAGGTTGATCCCGTGCAAATTTTGAGTAGTATAGATAATACTCACCAGCCATTTTTTAAAAAACATTCTCAAGGGTTTTTTAAGTCTGAAAGAAACACCAGTTAAGGTTGGCTTAACCAATTGGTTTAGCCAACCATAAGTTGTATCGATTTCAAATTTAGAAAAACCTGAAGAATAAGACAAAGGATGTTCCTAAGAATCTTTGGTGAAAACGGGAATTTAATACAATTATTTTTCGAATAAGATCACAAAAGTTTGAGCAACTTCAGGGGCTGTATTTACGAACCATTCTGAATCGTGTTCTTTGTTTGATCTTAAATCTAGAACGAAACTAAATCCATGCAGGTTTAGCCAATCAGAAACCTAAGTACTATGAAATTTAGGACTTTGCCTACAAAGTGCACGTTCTGTGCAGTCTTTGAAGTCTTTTCTTGATGTATGCCGTCCTCAAAATCGGAAACTATTTCCGCCTATGGCACAGTGAGGGGTAATAGCCCTCTCTCTTAAAGCCAGACTTTTCTATGACCAAATAATAATTATATCATGGTAAACTTCTCTAAACAACAGGCCTGTCCTTACAGACACACCTCGTTACTGTTTTCTTGATTAGTTAATACTTTACCAGACGCCGCAGTGACGAACTTTGTCCAAAACCTAAGCAAACCCAGACGGCAAATTACATGTTACTTAAATGGTGGAATTTGTCTTTCAAATGATAGAGGCATTGAGAGGAAAGGAGATCATGCTGGTAACCGGCATTTTCTTATTTTCCAAAAATGTTTTCATGCTGGTTAGAAGTAGTTTTCCCCTCCAACAATGTTTCAAAATAATTTTTAAGGATGTTGAATCTCCAGATTGGGTGGTGGTAGGGGATTAAACTAATAAATATAACAGAACACACCATAAATAGCGCAAAGTCTGATGGTTGTATCTCCCGCTTGAAAACGGGTTTGTCTTGGTCATAAAAGGACAAAACAATAGACATTAGTTATGCTCCATCTTTGCAAGCCAAGACAGACGATTCACTACGTAAATCTACCCTTGGCCGATCGAGCTTGATTTTTACATTCACCCTATACGCATTTTCATTGGATGCAGCCAGCTCTAGCTGCAACGAATGAAATCACTCGTAGCATTTCATCTTTGATAAAAATAGAACAAGCTCTCTACCTTTCGAATAGAAGGTAAAACATGGAAACCCACGTGGATGTCTGCTTATCGCTTCATGTGTATTCATAAGCGGTTTGTAAAACGATATTTCATTTGCTTTTAGAAATATGGTAATAACCAACATCCAATAGAGGGCGCATCGCAGGAATCTCGAAATCGGGCTCAATCAGCCAAGGTAAGATCCACGTAGTGATCGTAAACTTTGCTCGCGAAGATGGTTATGCTCTAGCAAATGGCTTGAATGCATCTGCAAAAAGTATCGACCAAGGTCAGCCTGCGCAGTCCGCGCAGGCTGACCTGTGTCGAAACTTTTTTTTGTTTTGGGTTAACTTTCTGCATTTACAAGATTCAGTCGGCTGCCATGGATTTGTGAATCGAAGGTTATACGATAGCTTTCATGGCATTACGTATCAGGGAGATGCACTTTACCCAATTTTTGCTAGAGCATGGCTCATGCTTTTCGGATCCTCTATCCATTTATAATGTTATCTCGATATCATTTTTAAACCGTGTCTTTGTTGAGAACACTTGAGAACACTTGATGTGGCTTAATCCCTGTTTGGGTTTAAACCGCTCGTAAAGTAGGGGAAATGCTGGGGTACATTTCAATAAGCTGCGAACGCACGATATTTGCATTCGCATTTCAGGTAAGCAAGCAAGTCTGAAAACAAGTTTTATTATATACCTAGCAGTGAAATCCTGGAATTTCCCAGTGTAATAAATTTTGATATCATCACTTCCTGACGTAATTTGGGAACCACTTTTTTTTCGACTACATTTTTTTCGACTTTCAAACGCAAAATTACAAATAGTGATGTTAATAAGGTATATAATAAATAGGATAATCAACTGGTTATTTTTGATATGAAAAATATCTCACTCGGACGCGTCGTAAGGCGTTAAAAAAACTCGTGCTGCGCACTCGTTTTATCAACGCCTAACAACGCATCCTCGTGAGATATTTTTCATATCAAAAACAACCAGTTGATTATCCTCTATTTACTGAACTGCATAAGTTTACGATTCGAGTAAATATTGGAATTTATTATATACCTAGCAGTGAAATCCTGGAATTCCCCAGTGTAATAAATTTTGATATCATCACTAGTGACGTTATCAACTTTCACTTTCACTTCCTGCCGTAATTTGGGAACTACGTTTTTTTTTTCGACTACATTTTTTTCGACTTTCAAACGCAAAATTACAAATAATGATGTTAATAAGGTATATAATAAATAGAATAATCAACTGGTTGTTTTTGATATGAAAAATATCTCACTCGGACGCGTCGTAAGGCGTTAAAAAAACTCGTGCTGCGCACTCGTTTTTTCAACGCCTAACAACGCATCCTCGTGAGATATTTTTCATATCAAACACAACCAGTTGATTATCCTCTATAACTTTACGCAAGCTCGTACTTTCTATCGCCTAGGCGGAGGGATATATCTTTAGCGTAGTCCGTCCATCCGTCCGTCCGTCTGCCTGTCTGTTTGTTCGTCGGTCCGTGTGTCTGTCCCGGACAATATCTCCTATACCACTGGATGGAATTTCGTGAAACTTTGTACGTGTGTTCAATAACCTATTCCGCCGATATACTATTTCTTTTAATTTTCTATTCCATGCAAAATGGCCGACTTGGAGCGATTTTGAGTACGCAGTCGCGTGAATTTTCGGCGGAGGATATCATTTCAACGACATTTCTTGTTGATAAAGAAGGGTTTGTTTGTGGGTTTATTCAATTCAAAATAACTTACGCAAATCTATATGCGTTTAGTGAAAAGTAGACCTGCTTAATACAAAGTTCAGTTCTGGTCATGATGTTTTAATGGCTGGCCATTGAAAATTACTAATAGTCTTTTGGATTATTAAGGCGAGGTCCCGTGTGACGATCCTATACACCGAGCGCTTACCCGTCCCCCTCCTCTGAAAACAAAACTAACATCACTAACAGTTTTCAGCGATAGATAAAGGAAGGAAAAATTCGTTTTATTGGTTCATACTCAGGACTGTTCAGCAAACACTTGGTTGCCTTTAGTAAACCCCAATTTTACTATTATTCACCACTATTCAGATTAGATCTAGGCTGAATGCACTGATACACAGCAAAGAAAACCTCTAATTGGCCACTTTTAAGCCGGAATTCCCAGTAAAATTCTTCTAGCATCTGATATCCAGAAAAGAGGCAGTTCATTAAGTTTGATGTTTTGGAAGATAAATGGCCAGTGTAAAAGCATTCCAGCCTCAATTTGAAAATACTTTGTTGACGTTTCTTTTTTTTAAATCATTTGAATGAATTTATTATCATTCTTTCACTTAACACTAAAAAAAAAAACCATTCTTTCGAAAACTCCTTTTCTGGATTCATATTCTTTTACAGAAAATAGTTTTAATGTTTTTCCCTATTGCTGACAAAATTTCAGTAATATATGCTTCTTTTTTAACCTGGTTCGTCTGACAGACACCACGCATGCGCAAACCATGTGCTTATCCCTGTTTTGAAAAAGAAATGCTTTCTATCGGCAAAATCGAGATTCTTTTTATTGCAATAACATGCCTAACGTCCAGACGTGTATTTAAGCTGTTTTTATTTACCCGTCTATTATTTGGTCAAATTAACGGGCGAAACAAAAGTGGCCGGTTAGAAGTTTCTGAGTAAGGGCTTGTCATTATGATTCCAGCAAAATTTTCTGGTGTTCGGGTTTTCAGCCTCCGACATCATTTATGGTGATTATCAAATATTTTTTGCTATGATTTATCGAAGAATATCACGAAATGTCTAGACTGATATGGCAACCAAACATGTGCATGACATTATTTATAGCTGTGGTATACTTGTGTATCTAACTTTTCTGGTGGTGTGTGATGTAGGCTTCTTGTCGTTGTTTAAATGCCCATTAAAAGCCAAAATGCCAAAGCAGGTGTCATAATACATTTATATTTAAATCATTTCAATTAAAAGTATCGAAGATATATAGGAACTGACATGAGTTGGTTTTTGAGATGAAAAAATATAAAACGAGTCTACAAAAATGTTATTAAGCGAGCCTTTGGCGAGCTTAATAACATTTTTGTGGACGAGTCTAATAAATTTTTACCTCAAAAACCAACCAGTGTCAGATTTTTTTTTATCACATTACTGATTAACAAGAGTTATAGTCCAAAACGTGTTAAACCAGAGGCATGTACATGTACATGTATCATGTGTAGTGAAATTTACATGAAGCCTGAGCACTTACTTTGACAAGTACATTATGAATGAAAATAGTTCCGAAGAAACTTGCATAATATTGGTTTTTGTTTGGGTCTAACAGTGATTAAATTAACAACCTTATCATAACAAGAACTTTGACCGCTAATTTCCCTCAGAAACCTAGGTCAGCATTGTTTTAGAAATGAAGCGTATAATTACAGAGTGTTGACCAAATACAGCACTATTTTGTTATCTCACACATGTGTGAGAGAAGAAAATTCGTAATGGCTGTATCACATTGAAAACAAAGAGAGTTATGTGATAAACTGTGAAGATGACAGTCTGTTATCGTTACGTATTTGTTATTTGTCAGGCCATGCATGTGTAACAGAAGTAGAATTCTAAAATCCGGCAAAAAGTAAACAAAAGACACAGCTATTTGGCAGGTTTTAACATAATTGTGAAATTAATTTCTCTGTCAGCGACTAACACTTGGACTGACCATACAATGACAGACTGTCATCTTCACAATAATTTCCATACTCTTAAATGGTATGATATAAATTCAAATGCGTTTAACCCATTACCAAACGACAATATTTTAGAGTTGTCTAAATCGAAAGCATTTGCAGACGACAAAAAAAAAAGTGACTGAAAATTTGAAATTTGTTTTTCGAAGGGTAGAAAAAATTGTGGGAAAAGGAGAAAATGCTGGTTACCAGCATTTTCTCCTTTTCCCACAATATTTTCTAAAGGCTTCTTTCCTAGGGGCGTCAAAAGTAGGGATCGTGTGGTAATGGGTTAAAAACCTGTGCTATTTACTTTTGGTCATTATTCTTAATTTCATCTTTTCAGTGCCACGGGCATTATCATGGGTCTTTTGCAGACGTTGAAGATCAAGATCAAATTGCACAGAACATGCAGTCTGATCTTTGATCTAAACTATCCGTTTGTTCAATGAAGAACATAACAATAAATTATGTTTTTTCTTAGTTTCAGTGCTTTGCGTTTTCAGCCATCTATAAAGAATGTGTTAACCCTTTACTCCATAGATACTCATTTCTACGCATTGGTTGTAGGAGCCTTTGGAAAACATTGTAGCAAAGTGACGAGCAATTTCACCTTTTGCCACAATGTTTTCTATGTTATCAAAAGGTGTCATATACACATAAGAAACAGATTCATCCTTGCTGTTATTTAGGGTCAATTACAGATACCATGGAAATGCCACAAAACGTGCAATCTGATCTTGGATCTACACTGACCGAACAGGAATTGTTTCCACCACAAACTAACTTTGAAATTGCAAAATTTACTTTATTCACTATTGACTGGAAAGTCTCGATTACTTATCTGGTAAGTTAGGGTTGATTAACGTAAACCGTACGAAATATTTCCGAGACCATTCCGAGCATTTGCAGACCGATGCCGATGTTAACGACTAGAACACCAATTTATGTAAATGACTTTGATTTAGGTCAGGTTAAATGAAGTAGATAATAAACGTGTAATAAGGTGGTGAAGATTTCGAGCAAACCCGGACACTTAACTGGTCAACAAAAGAACGCGCTTCTCTGTTTTTTTCTTCGTTGCTATGCAGAGGGGGTACGCCACTGGGAATAAATGAAAAAAAAAAACTGTAGTGGATTTTGATGAAGTCGCGCTTTACGTAATATTGTAATTCGTTGCTATGCAGAGGAGGTGCGCCACGGGGAATAACTGAAAAAAAACTGTTTTTGATTTTGATAAAGCTTCTCCCTGAAAAATGCATGAAATAAAGAGAAATAAACAAATACTCTCTATATCTCTTTCATCCAATATACCAAGAAGTTAGCACGTAATAATTTAGCCTTACATCCATTCTTTGAAAAATAAAATACATAATCCTGAAGCAGAATGATCCTTTGACACGCACTAGATTGACCAAATGTGAAATGTTTCGACTCGAGTCGGCCTGCGCAGCCATTATTTTGTCCAGCAGGATTAAGAATTAAAGACATTATTTTCTTTTTGTTTCATCGAAAAAGAAAACTCGAGCACTTTTGGAAAAAAAAAACCATTGAACCATTGTCCGTGACTTATGGACTTAGAACATCTGCAAAACATATGGCCTGCAGCACGCGAAAAGGGTCATTCGGACATTTACGTAAAGTGTCGTCTCGGGTCATCGTGTGCAGTCCGCACAGGCTAATCCAAAACGACACTTTCCGATTTTATGTGATTTTCTGTTTTGCGGAAGTCTACTGTTGCACAAAATCTAATGAAGTCGTTAAGTACCGTCTCGGATTACCCTGCGCGGACTGCGCAGGCTAATCCGGGACGACACTTTACGAAATGTCCGAATGCCCCTTTTTACGTGTTGCAAGCCATATCGACCAACTTTCACAATTGTGAACCATCACGCAAAAGGGACCTTTTGGGTACTGCGAAAAGTGTCAACCCTGATCGGACAGCGTGCATTGCTAGTCTTACCAGAGCTGAACTTTTCGCAGTTCCCAGAAGGTCCCTCTTTGCGTGATAGGTCACATATGTTCAAGTTTTACTTTGCCGGTCACGGGATTCGAATCCTGAAACTTTGAAATGAGACGTCGATGCTCTGTCCCCGCAAACTACTGTCTTTCACCGACTAACAGCGGTACACATGCACTTTCGACCTTCCCATGCTCGCAATAGATCGAAATATACCAAGAAAGACACGTGAAAGTAGGCTTGTCTTCTGCATTTGACATTTCAAAGCTCCTTGATTTTCTTTTTTTAGCTTAAAGCTACCATTGTTGCACGTCTCCAGCCTGAATATAAATGAACAAGACTTCCTTAGTTATCTCTTTATCTCGGAAAAATATCTACAAGGAAATTCTTTCAGAAATATTAGGAATGAAGGAAATATTAGGAATAAAGGAACACCTGTTTGTAGCAAGAAACTTCCGTCTTTTTTCTATCATTTCCATTTAACATCTAACATAACTCATATTTTCTTTAATGATGTATCCTTTTAAGGCATTTTCTGGTATTATATAGACCCTTCGTGGAAATAGATAAACCCTTTACTAGACGACAAATTTAAGCCTTGTCCAAATAGATAGCATTTTTGGACGACTATTTCAGTGTGGCTCAAATGGTGTAATTGTTCTTTGTTGAATAAGAAAAACAAAAAAAACAAGAGGACCATGATGGTCCTATATCGCTCACCTGAGTACCAAGCAGTAAAGATTTACAATGAAGATAAATACCAAATATCGAAGTGCAAGGCCAAAGCTTTGGGTCTTCTTGGTTTAGATAAGAAGATAATCTTTCTTAACCAAACCCGGTTATATAAATATTTAAGAGAAGTTTGAAAGTGCTCAGGTGAGCTAACTAGAGCCTTAATTTGAAGTATTTTGGTAGAGGGCCACTAGATGATGCTACATGCCAAATATGAAAGCTCTAGCCCTTATAGTTTGGGACAAGAAGATTTTTGAAGATTTCCTTCTTTATCTCTATGTGAAATCTGAGAACCCACAACATAGGGCCAATTTCCACACTAGGGCCATTATTTGAAGTATTTTGGTAGAGGGCCACTAAATGATACTACATGCCATATATGAGAGCTCTAGCCCTTATGGTTTGGGACAAGAAGATATTTAACGATTTCCTTCTTTATCTCTATGTGAAATCCGAGAACCCACAACATAGGACCATTTTCCACACTAGGGCCATGATTTGAAGTATTTTGGTAGAGGGTCACTAGATGATGCTACATGCCAAATATGAAAGCTCTAGCCCTTAAGGTTTGGGACAAGAAGTTTTTTACAGATTTCCTTCTTTATCTCTCTGTGAAATCGGAGAACCCATAACATAGGGCCAATTTCCACACTAGGGCCATTATTTGAAGTATTTTGGTAGAGGGCCACTAGATGATACTACATGCCATATATAAGAAGATTTTTAAAGATTTCCTTCTTTATCTCTATGTGAAATCTGAGAACCCACAACATGGGGCCATTTTCAAACTAGGGCCATAATTTGAAGTATTTTGGTAGAGGGCCACTAGATGATGCTACATGCCAAATATGAAAGCTCTAGCCCTTACGGTTTGGGACAAGAAGATTTTTAAAGATTTCCTTCTTTATCTCTATGTGAAATCCGAGAACCCACAGCATAGGGCCAATTTCTACACTAGGGCCATTATTTGAAGTCTTTTGGTAGAGGGCCACTAGATGATACTACATGCCATATATGAGAGCTCTAGCCTTTATGGTTTGGGACAAGAAGATTTTTAAAGATTTCCTTCTTTATCTCTATGTGAAATCCGAGAACCCACAACATAGGGCTATTTTCAACACTAGGGCCATAATTTGAAGTATTTTGGTAGAGGGCCACTAGATGATGCTACATGCCAAATATGAAAGCTCTAGCCCTTAAGGTTTGGGACAAGAAGATTTTTGAAGATTTCCTTCTTTATCTCTATGTGAAATCTGAGAACCCACAACATAGGGCCAATTTCCATACTAGGGCCATTATTTGAAGTATTTTAATAGGGGGCCACTAGATGATACTACATGCCATATATGAGAGCTCTAGCCTTTATGGTTTGGTACAAGAAGATTTTTAAAGATTTCCTTCTTTATCTCTATGTGAAATCCAAGAACCCACAACATAGGGCCAATTTCCACACTAGGGCCATTATTTGAAGTCTTTTGGTAGAGGGCCACTAGATGATACTACATGCCATATATGAGAGCTCTAGCCCTTATGGTTTGGGACAAGAAGATTTTTAAAGATTTCCTTTTTTATCTCTATGTGAAATCCGAGAACCCACAACATAGGGCCATTTTCAAACTAGGGCCATAATTTGAAGTATTTTGGTAGAGGGTCACTAGATGATGCTACATGCCAAATATGAAAGCTCTAGCCCTTACGGTTTGGGACAAGAAGATTTTTAAAGATTTCCTTCTTTATCTCTATGTGAAATCCGAGAACCCACAACATAGGGCCAATTTCTACACTAGGGCCATTATTTGAAGTATTTTAATAGAGGGCCACTAGATGATACTACATGCCATATATGAGAGCTCTAGCCTTTATGGTTTGGGACAAGAAGATTTTTAAAGATTTCCTTCTTTATCTCCGTGTGAAATCCAAGAACCCACAACATAGGGCCATTTTCAACACTAGGGCCATAATTTGAAGTATTTTGGTAGAGGGTCACTAGATGATGCTACATGAAAAATATGAGAGCTTTAGCCCTTACGGTTTGGGACAAGAAGATTTTTAAAGTTTTTTCTCTCGGTTGCCATGGCAACCAGAGTTCTCCATGGAATTCAAATCTTTGAAGTATTTTGAAAGTGCATCACCTAAGGATCATTTCTGTGAAGTTTCACTGAAAGCTGTTGGGCGGTTTCAGAGGAGAAGAATTTGTAAGTAATTGTTCACGGACGGACGGACGGACGGACGCCGGACAACGATCGATCACAATAGCTCACCCTGAGCACTATGTGCTCAGGTGAGCTAAAAACAACCGTCTATCATGAGGATTCACACTTCTGTCATTAATGAGCAATGGTTTAACTACGGTTGATTTGAAAACAACAAAAAACAGTAGCCGGAGAAGAAAATAGCACCCAGCACTGGTAAAAAAAAAACGTCAAAAAGAATGGATAAATATACTGGCCACAGCGTTGCAACTGGAATAATGTTGAAAACGGTTTCAATTGTGCAGGTGCTTCAATCGACCAGGTGCTCAGGTCGCCCGAAACTACTGGAATAATGTTGAAAACGGTTTCAATTGAGCAGGTGCTTCCACTGACCAGGAATACTGGTCGTCTCGATACAGCTGGAATAATGTTGAAAACGGTTTCAATTGTGCAGGTGCTTCAATTGACTAGGTGCACTGGTCGTCTTGATACAGCTGGAATAATGTTGAAAACGGCTTCAATTGTGCTGGTGCTTCAACTGACCAGGTGCTTAGGACGCCCGATACAACTGTAATAATGTTGAAAACGACTTCAACTGTGCAGGTGCTTCAATCGACCAGGTGCTCATGTCGCCCGACACTACTGGAATAATGTTGAAAACGGTTTCAATTACCAGTCAAAAATAGATGGATATGTGGACTGGCTGCCTCGACACAACTGAAATAATGTTGAAAACAGCCTCCACCCATTACCACACAATCCCTAATTTTGATGATCCTGAGAAAAAAGCCTTTAGAAAACATTGTGGGAAAAGGAGAAAATGCTGGTAACCAGAATTTTCTCCTTTTTCCACAATGTGTTCTACCCCTTCACAAAACAATATTCACATTTCAGTCACTTTTATTTTGTCGTCTGCATATGCTATCAATTTGGACAAACTTAAAATTTTGTCGTTTGGTAATGAGTTAAACACCATAAAAATCTCTCAACAACCAGTCAGACAAAAAATGTCTAGAAAACTAGAGCAGGGGATGGTTTGAAAGAGGGGTTTTATGCATTTGAAGTAATAACAAAGTTAAAATCTAATTTTATCCAGACATGCCTCACGCAATATTTGAGATTCACGCCTGATAATCACTTTTATTCGATGATCCTTAACACGTGAGAACAGACTTATGTTCCTTTTTAGCAGAAAGTGCAGATCAAGGATCAGACTGCAAAGAACGTACAGTCTGATCTTGGATCTACTTTCTCCGCTGATTCTGTTACATATTTTAACCAAAACATCCTCTGAAATAGCGTCATTCAAGCTGTTTTTCCTTTCTGAATTTGTCTATAAATTTGGTGCTTTAAGTGTTTTAAAATTGTTCACCAAACGATAAAATCATGGCCTTAAACCAAATTCAAATCATTTGCAGACAAGTTAAATATCGCTAAATAGACGATTTCTCATTTTGAGATGGTGGAAACATGGTGGGCAAAGGAGGAAATGCTGGTTACCAGCATTTTCAAAAGCCCTCTCTTTCGGGTTTCTAAAATTTTCGGATAAGGAGGTAAAAGATTAAATACAGACAAGTGATCGATTTGAAGCCTAAACGAATTCAATGTATCAATGACATTTCAATGATACAGGACTGTAAATTCGAGACACGAGCGTCAAAAAAGAGAACTTTTTCCTGCGTATTTTCTAACTGTTTTACTACCCAAGATGGACGTTACTTATAAATTGGTCTTTCGTGAGCAGCAACACTGACCCACGTTTTTGCTAGAGAACTATAATTGTTTAGTGTTTATACCATTTTAGCAAAATCCACGCACAATTTGGTTATAATGTCCTAGAAATAAGAATTACGTGGTGTTTCATAATACATGTATATGTCGTAGTCTAATTTGGTATCTAAGCAGATCCAGAATCTGCCTAGACCAAACTGGAATTCTATCTAGACCAAATTAGGGTTCCAGTTTGGCTGGGCAGCTCCGCAATCTGCCGTAACCAAACTATTTTCTTATTTGATACAGTGTGACTACATATAAAGCATCTTATTGAACTTAACTGACAAAGTAAAAAAAATACAATCAGAAATTCACTGTAAGAATAAATTTTGAATGCTTGGCACTTCAGCAAAAAAAAAAAAATGTGGAACACAGCAATTGTGGAAAAAAAATAAATTGCTTATCAAAAATACCTCTCAGGTGTAAATATACGCGAATCAATATGATTAAAAAATATGGAAAAGAATATATTTTGGTCTACATAAGATTATAATTCTAATTTGGTCTAGGCAGGTTCCAGATCAACCTAGATTCCGATCTGGGCTACATATTCATACGTTACACTTTCAAATATACTTAGTTTAGTTTGAACATATCCTATAGCCATAACTTTAGTTCATATACAGTTCAAAGACAACAATCAAGCCACAAGTTCAGTAACTTAGCCACGGCTCTCCCCATTAGTCATTAAAATAAACATGTCTTACTACATGGCAGAAAAAATATCATTGGCAATAGTCTATATATGATATATAAAAGGGAACAAATATTTGTTCAGTCTCAAAACAGGTTGACGGGAAAAAGGTCAGACATACAGCGTAAGATATTGCGTATAAAGGTACTGTATATGAGAGGGAGGGAGAGAGAATGAGTAACTCAGGTAAGTTTTTGTTTTAACAGACAGTATACAGGCAGTGAAGTACTAGAGCGCTCTGTTGAAGCTATGCCTGTTAAAGATTCAAAAATCAGAATATTTGCTTCTTCAGTATTTCCACGTGATGAAAGATGACAGGTCAAGAGATGAGGAGGTCACTTTTAAGATGCAAATATACTTAAGGTATATCACTTATCAAATTATTGCAATAACAATTATACCATTTAACAGACTTTATAGATCAAGATTACAATTTTATGACATGTAACGTAATGTCAAACAATTAAGACAGCTTGCTTTTAAGAAAAAAATACGTCCATTTACATCAGACATTCAAAAAGACGTCCATTTGACCACGCAAGACATTCTGGCTCTCCACGAAATTGGCTTTAATCGATCTGTATGTTTGGGCTGTGATCAGTTGAACGCTGAAACTATTGAGGCCTTCTGTTGTATAAGGCTAGTGTTTATATATATGTTCCTCATGACCTAACAAAAAAGTATATGCCCGCATATAGACAGGAACCCTTAAAATAAGCATGTCAACATTTATCATCAATCACATATTTATGTTCATTTAGTCTATATCACTACCAATAACAAAATTAAGATCCAGCATAATCAGCTATACCCAAAAGTAAGTTGATGTTAGTGAAGGCTTTCAATGCATCTTTCTTTCAAGACGTTTTAACAACGTACATGACATTTTTTTAATTACATGTATTATCAAACGGACATGCACATACGAAATTTTTCATGTCTCTGGAGGATTCCATGAAAAGAAAAATGTATGTTTCTGAGAAATATGTCTTTGAAAAGAAAAGGCTATAGATAGCTCCAAAATACAATTTATATTGGAATTAATTTACTTTTCTTTAATAGTCAGTCAAACAGAAAGATTACCAGAAGGTTATACAAATAGACATTTTTCATTTAGTTTTGCAAAAAAATATATAAAAGTATGCTGTTGAGCAGGGTAAATGTATGCATGTCATATCGTCGGTTAACTTTGAAAACCTCGTAAATACAGCCTGTTACAAGCTGTGGTTACAAGTTTTAGGTAAACCGACGATATATGGACCAATTAGTTAAAAGGGAGATAATTTGACCGAATGAAGGGTTAATCTTTAATAGATTAATACTTTCTAAAGTACAAAGTTTTCTTAAAATTTCCACGCTTTTAGTATTTATGAATCTAAACGATGGGAAGATAATGTATGTTGTACATACGTTGAACAAACCAAATTATTAAAAATTAAAATTGAGAAATAGAAATGGCACATATCCGTGCTTGTTTCATCAGAAAACAGTGATAAAGGTCACTGTAAAAGAAAATCTTTTTTTTTTTTTAATATTTGATAAAGGCTCAGCAGGCATTACAGAAACGGGAAAAAATGATTACTTGCAGCAATTTCTCCTTTTACCACCATAATTTTCAAAGTTCAAACAGCTACACTTCCAAAACCTTAAATTTCCTACCTTTGTTTACTTAATTTAATTTAAACATAATTATTTTATTGATTTTATATATTGACATTTACAATACAAGAAATAATGTGAAAAGGATCGGAACGAAAGCATGTTGCTTATATAGTTCCTCTCCCTAAACTGAATTATGTGATACTCCAATAATATCAAATGTCAAAAAGGAAAAGAAATTATTACAAAAAACAGATAATATGATTGTAAACAAAAGGGCTTCGTTATCTGAAAAATTAAAAAGAAAAAAAGGAAAGGTGATTGGTGATTCAGCAGAGCGGCAGCAAAAGATACAAGTTATGCTTGTGTATAAGAGTTCGCAACATTACATTGTCAGAAAAGAAGAGCAGCGGATCTAACCTTTGATTGGAATAAAACTAAGAGAATCTATTGCTTTTACCAATGTAATCATGAACTGCATGAAAGATCTGTTCGTTTTTGACAAGGGAGAGTTCATTGTCTCCAAAAAGCACTGTATCAATATTAAAAGCAGGTTTAACGCTAATATGTTGTCTGAGTGTTACTCGAATGTTACAATAAAATCTGCATTCAAAGAAGTAGTGTGTGTTAGATTCAACTTCCCCGCAACGACAAAGAGGAGAATCCACAATATTTTTCCAGAAGAGATGTTTACTTTTTGTTGTTTAACACCATATCAACTGTATTTTGATTAATTCACGATGACAATTTACAGATCTTTTTTTTTTTCTCTCTTTACTGATACTATCAGAGGAAAATGCTACTTGTTTCAGTGCTGCAATAGTATTACATGTACTATATTCCCGAAAAAAAAAACATTAGTGCACTTTTAATTCACTATCCATGAAAAAAGTATATGCGCAGTAGAATGCGCGCGAACATTTGTAGCATACGCCGTTAAAACATTTTAACGCCTTTCTTGAAAAATTCGGAAAACATTTGAAAAAGAAAAGGGAAGATTATTTGATAAAACACATTTCTCTAATTGTCTATTTGTTACTTTTTTTCTCTCTCTTGATTCTGCTTGCAAGCAGTTTTGATTAAACAGGTCCGCGAAACTAATCCATCACCCTTTACTCCCAGGCTGCTAGGCATAATTTATTGACCTTTTGTGGACAGTGTAGATCAAGATCAGACGGCACAGAACGTGCAGTCTGATCTTGGATCCACAGTGTCCGATTAGGGGATACATTCCCTAAGTCATAACTGTGAAATTCTATTATTTGGGGTTTTACTATCGAATTGAAAATTTCATCTTTGTTTTTGGGCAGGAAAAGGGTTAATTGCTTTTTAATTCTAATTCAGTAGAATTGTTTAACTTTTAAAAGAATAGCTTTCCCCTGATTATTCAACACCTTTTTCCACACGCCACATTTATTTTTTTTGTCCAAATTCAAACAAATTGCAGGTGACACATCGAAGGTGGCTAAATTGATTAAGCTTGCTTTTACTGAGTCGAGAACATTATGGGATAAAGAGAAGATGCTGCTTACCAGCATATTCGCCTTTTCTTCGATGTTTTTAACCCTTTCCCAAACAGCAAACTTTTGGACTAGACCAAATTGAAAGCATTTGCAGACGACAATTCAACTCTTGCTGAAAAGATGATTTCGGTCTATGATAGGGTAGAAAACATTGTGGGAAAAGGAGAAAATGCTGGTAACCAGCATTTTCTCCTTTTCCCACTATGTTTTCAAACAGCTACTAATCAAGACCCGTAAAAACCAGGAATTGTTTGGGAAAGGATTAAAACTTCCCTTTCTCATTTCTCAGGTTGTTAAAAGTATAAATACAAAAGAAATTATTACGGCTTAAAACTAGTGAAAGAAGTTAACTCTTTACCAAACAATCTCTGGTTTTCACTACCCTGAAAAAAAATGTCTTTTAAAAACAATTTTGGAAAAGGAGAAAAATGCTGGTAACCACAATTCCCACAATTTCCAAATTAAATTTCAATTTTGATTCACATTTATTTTTCGTCTGCAAATGCTTTCAATTCGGACTGATAAATTTTTTTATCGTTTGGTAAAGAGTTAACCCTTTGGCTTCTAAGCGCGACTCGCTGATATTTTAGGGACAGTGTAGATCAAGATCAGACTGCACAGGACGTGAAGTCTGTGATCTTTTATCTACACTGTCCGACAAGGAGATATTATTTCCCAAAACATAACTTTGAAGCAGCAATATTTGTGATACTTATATAGAAATGAAAGTTTACTAGAAGTTGTTGTTTTTTTTTTCAGCAGGATAAGGCTTAATTGACCAAAAAAGCGCTGGATGAAAATCAGGGTGTAAAGAACCTTGATCTTGGATGTTTATTTTCTTTGTAACGGAGTTCAATACCATTTAAACAGCTAAGGTTATATCAACGGAGATCAGCGCACCTACACATCTGTTTCCTGGCTTTCTAACACCTGTACTGACGTATCTTTCTTTCGCAGCCACAGACTGCTTTTCTCATAATTATGTGACCCGTCATGCAAAAAGAGACCTTCTGGAAACTGCGAAAAGTGTCGACCCTGGTCAGACTGCGCGGATGCGCAGGCTGACCAGGGTCGACTCTTTTCACTTTATATTTTCTGTCTGTAAAGTGGTCATTCCACATTACTGTAAAATCATTTTTGAATTATCAACTTAAACCGAGCTGCACCATCTTTTATCTGTTTACATCTATTTGATGTACGGATTTCACAGAAAGTCCCTTTTCGTGTAACGGGTCACATATGCACACGAGGTGAGACGCCTTGGGTCTACGTTTTGCACAATTTTGTTACATAAACTTTACAAATAACCTTGAATTTCAGATTTTATTTTTTTCGAGTCTAAAATCTTTTGTCAAAAATTACAACCTATTATTGCACGGCAGGTCCGAATTATAGTCCCTGTGGGAAAAATGAATTTTAAACTACCGGTATATCTAGGGTTTCCAGGTTCTTTTTTTCTTTTGTTTACTTTCTACCTGATTTTTAAAATCATTTTTCTGCCAGAGACGAACATTTGACTGTGCATTAACAAACCGTCATCTTTACAATTACTAGTATATCCATTCTTTTAAATATATTAATGATATATATTCAAATGTGATGTCGCACCTGTATGTTTACTTTTGTTATCTTTTGGTACTTTAACTGTGTTTATTTCTAGACTAAAAATGTATATTATGATTTTCCGGCACTCTAGAGATTAACATGTCTGGGATAAGCTCTTTATCTCCCCATCTAGTTGGCATTCTAAAGCTGCACATCTATCTAATTTGAGCATTCTGGGTACAGGACCGTGCTACTTTTCTACGAAACAACCGTTACTTTGAATTATAAACTAAGATAAACGTTTACTCAATAAAACGTTACCTGGCGCGATTTATTCAGCTATGATCAGTAGTATAGAGAAATCTGGAGCTAAAATAGGCCTGATTTCCCCTCAAACGTATTGATAAAAGCCATTTTCTCCACTGCCACTATATAGAGGGTATTAACCCTTTACTCTATGAGGCATTTCTATAATATCTCTAATTGACCAAAAATAACAAGCAGGGATGAATCCGTTTCTTATGTGTATATGATACACTTTGATAGCATAGAAAACATTGTGACAAAAGGTGAAATTGCTCGTCACGAGCAATTTCACCTTTTGTCACAATGTTTTCAAAAGGCTCCAACAAACAACGAGTAGAAATGAGTATCTATGGAGTATCTATGGAGTAAAGGGTTAATGATACAATCCCTCCAAAAATGGAAGAGTGATCCGTCATAGCAGACAGGTCGAATCTTCGAATATTATGACATGCGCAGACAAAGGGAATAAGCTATTTGTAATGGAGAACAGCTATATCTATAATAATTACATCGTTTGTAAGTAGAAATTGTTGAAATTTGAACTAATTACTGGCATAAACTAGCCTGAACCACATGTTTAGTTTGGCTTTTTTCTCCAGTATCGCTCATAACGACATAACTGCTCTTTTTCATGACAATGTTAGCGTGAAATCGGCTCATTTTAGATGAAATTTAATGAGTTTCATCTTTAAATGAGGTAATTTCATACTTACATTGAACATTTAATGAAAATAGACCGCTTAATTTATTATATAGATAAAAACACGTTAACCCTTTACCCCATTAGGCATTTCTATGGTATTTCTAATTGACCGTAGATAACAGCAAGGATGAAGCCATTTCGTATGTGTCTATGACACCTTTTGAAAGCATAGAAAACATTGTGACAAAAGGTGAAATTGCTCGTCACGAGCAATTTCACCCTTTGTCACAATGTTTTCCAAATGCTCCTACAATCCATGCGTAGGAATGCGTATCTATGGAGTAAATGGTTAAATTGAATATTCATTTCGATTTATTAGCATTAAACGAATGTAAATAAACACATGGATCATGGGGTTTCACGCAACTGCAAAATGCGTTTACTCATATCAGCCTGCGCAGATCACACTGCCCTTACAGGCTGACAATGGTCGAAAACTTCTTGCTTTGGGTGAATTTTTCTGTTTGTAAAAGGACCAATCTATATAGAGATTTAGCAAGTTTCATTTCACTTATTTCGCAGGTCAAGGGAAAATCAATCTGATAGAAAATAGTACCTTTCGCCAGTGTTTTGGAAGCGTTGAGCATGTCTTACCGTAGCCCTTAACTTACAGTGCACTACTAAAGAACTATGTATCACAAATTCAATTTGTGTAAAAATCAGTACTATAATTTGGGCATGATTTTGGCTACAAACGCATTAATAGTGTTGCCAGAATATGAAATGTTGGACTTGTCCAAATTGCCAACATATGCAGACGACAAAACCAAATTTGTGTCAAATGATAACACTGTCATGAAAAATGGGAAGAACAAATGGTTGGAAGGAAGAGGAGGAAATCGTTTCCAGCATTTTCCTTCATCGGCGTCGTTTCATCAGGAAATTGTTTGGTAAAGGGTTTAGTTTTTATTAACGAATCACGAAATAACATAAAAGTAGAATTGCATATCAAGTAAAAATAACTGAAGGATGAAAAAGAAACCTAAATCTAAAAAACATATTGTTAGTTTCTCCGCCCTTTGAAAGAAAATAAAACAGACGTGATTAAAGCATTAACAGTTTAGCACACAATGTGACATTAAAAAAAGAAAATGCTTGTAGCAAGTATTTTCTCCTTTCCCATAAAGTTTTCTATTCTTCCCAAAACAAATTTGAATATATGAGTCACATTTCTTTTTTTGTCCGCAAATGATTTCAATTTGCACATGGCCAAAGTTTTGTTATATGCTGAGTTAATACAATAAATCGTTTAAGTAAGGGAATAACTTTTATTACTATATTTTTTAATATTATTAGAAATGATACTATTTTTTCTAAATAGTAAAAGAATATTCTTTAAATGCAGAAATTCAGCAATCAATTGTGCAGTCTGTCAAATCTTGTATTAATTATGTAATAAAGGATTTTGGCTGTTAATTTCATTATTTTTTCATTTGAGATGACCAAAATAGTGTTTTTCTAAGTCTGATAAGCTGTCAAAGCGTTGACTCAATTCCCTTGCTTTGTCAAACAGGGTTTTTCTAAAAGGATCATAAATAGGGCACATAGTGATCACCTGCAGCTCTGTTTCAATATCACTTTCACATATTGGGCGAATTTATACTCTCTACCTCTTGTACCAGTTGTACTAGCAACATATAAATATTACCAATCATTTACGAAAAGGTCCATGGTATGATATTCTATAGTATTGATTTTTGGAAGATAAATATACTGTATCTCACAATGCCGACTGTTAAAAACACTGAGAAAGAAGCCTTTGGAAAACGTTGTTGGAAAAGGAGAAAATACTGGATACCAGCATTTTCTCCTTTTCCAACGATGTTTTCTACCCCATGACTGACAACGTAATGCACGTTGCACATAGTTTTTGGTCAGCAAATGCTTTTAACTTGGACAGATCTAGAATTTTACAGTATGGTAAAGCGTTTATGCAAAGCTGCTGTGACATATAAGTCCATACAGAAATATGTAAGTGATCCTTATTAAAGTGTGATTAGGATATATGTTTGTATTAAGCAAATGGCCCAATTTTAGATCATTCACGTGCTTCTTGAATATAAATTGCCAGTTTTTACACTTTGTACTTGCATCTTATTACAGTAATAAAAAACTTTTGAATTGATCCTATGCAGGTCTATTTTCCATAAACCTCATCCACTGCCAAGCAACTGTTTTCCACTGTTTCACATGTCGAGGTCTCCTCCAAACTCCCTATACAGAGCATTCTTTGGTTTGTATTGACCAAGACCTGTATAAAATCGCATAACTTTATGTTGAACAGCATTGATGCAGGGGTATGACTTGTTACCCCATATTGTGCGAAAAGGTTTTAAAAGGGTTCTTTCCCAGGGCCGTAAAAAGTTGGCATCTGTGGTGAAAGGTAACCAGCATTTTCTCCTTTTTCCCACAATTTTTTCTAACCCATGTTACGAGTCAGGTGTAACTAGAAAGAAGAAGCCAGCAACAAACGATAACAATTAACAGAATTTATTAACAAAAATATCAAATAAACAGTGACAATATTACAATAGTACAAAACAATACCTTAGACGTTAAATTCAGAAGACAAACTATTCCAGTCTTAATTCCAATGTGATCCTGATCCAAACTGAATGTAATCTAAGCACACAAAGTAATCCTCACTTTAGTCTAGTCTGATCCAAATCCAAACTGAATATAATCCAAGCACTAATTATAGGACACAAACACAAGATAATCCCCACTGTAGTCCGGCAATCATGTATTAACTAGTGAACCCTGAGATGTAAAAAGCTTTTCCTTTTATAATAACAGAGAAACTTCCAGAAAATTCATGTTAAAATCAGTTGCATAACTTCTAGTAAACAGATTGTATAAAGGCCTGGAAACTTCCAGCACAATATTCCACAAGAGAGAATCCAGTTCTAAAAATAGCAACAGGGGAAAACCATTCAAAAATAGATACACACATGAACAAAGCTAATAATAACTGGGCATGTACATAACACTTCCCCCCTTGAAAAGAAAAAGAAAGGTTTATGAAATAAATCTTTCTTTTTTGCAATATTATTTGTATACACGTATATGACACTTTAACTGAAGTATTACAGAGGAAATAACAAACACAAATATTAATTATTTAAGACAAATGAAAATAATCAAGGTAATGAAAGTACAATTTAAAAATTCAGTTTGAACATGATTTAGGGAAAATGACTATTTGAATTTCAAACTCTTGAAAGAGCATCTGGTATAATGTTATCTTTCCCTTTTATGTGTCTTATGTCAAGATTAAACTCTTGAAGCAATAAACTCCACCTCAGTAATCTTTGATTCTTATTCTTAAGTTTGTGTAGAAAACTTAAAGGGTTATGATCACTGAATACAACAATTGGTGAAGTTGAAGAGGTTAAATAAACTTCGAACTGCTGGATTGCCAGAATTAAGGCAAGACACTCTTTTTCTATGGTAGAGTAATTTTTCTGATGTTTGTTAAATTTCTTAGAAAAGTAACAAACTGGGTGATCAATACCATTATTATCTTCTTGTAAAAGAACAGCACCAATACCAACATCACTTGCATCAACAGCTAATTTGAAACATTTGTCAAAATCAGGTGCCAAGAGAACTGGTGCGCTCTTTAGTATGGCTTTCAGACGATCAAATGCATCTTGACATTTGTCATTCCATTTGAACTTTGTGCTTTTCTTAAGTAAATTTGTTAAAGGTTCAGCAATACCCGAGAAATTTTTACAGAATTTCCTGTAGTAGCCAGCCATACCAAGAAATCGCATCAGCTGTCTTTTACATTTAGGCACAGGAAACTCAGAGATAGCACTGACTTTAGCTTCTAAAGGTTTAACTTGACCCTGTCCCACAAGATGTCCTAGAAATGTTACAGTAGCATGACAAAATTCAGTTTTTGCAAGATTCCCAGTCAGTTTCGCTTTACTGAGTCTGTCGAAGAACTTCCTGATTCTTTGAAGGTGGTCACTCCAACTCTCTGAGTAGATGATGACGTCGTCAATATATGCATCACAGCCATCTAATCCACATATAACATTGTTTATAAGCCGCTGAAACGTTGCAGGAGAATTTTTCATCCCAAACGGCATAACTTTGTATTGGTACAGACCGTTTGGAGTAGCAAAGGCTGATACTTCTTTTGCTCTATCAGTCAGTGGAACTTGCCAGAATCCTTTTAGCAGGTCGAATTTGGTGACATATTTAGAATTTCCAACTTTGTCAATACAGTCATCAATTCTTGGTATTGGAAAAGAGTCTGTTTTTGTCACAGAGTTCACTTTACGATAGTCAGTACACATTCTATAAGTTCCATTTGATTTAGGTACTAATATACATGGTGAACTGTAATTACTCTGGCTAGGTTCAATAAAGTCATTTTCCAGTAAGTATTTTATTTCATCTTGGAGGTATTTCTGTTTCAAAGGATTCATTCTATATGGATGTTGCTTTATTGGTTTAGAATCTTCCACAATGACATCATGATAGATTTTATCTGTTCTTGTGGGGATATCAGGAAATAAATGTTCATATTCATGTATCAACTGTTTCAGCTCTTCCTGCTGCGATGGTTCCAAGTGAGATAGTTTGTTGTTAAGATTTCTCAAAATATCAGAATTCTCAAGTTTAGATGGACCAGGATCAGATTTATCAATGAAGTCCGAATTTACTTCAAGATCAGATACATTTGATTCTTGTGGGACAGTGTTTACAACTGTAATTGGTTTTGAAATAGAGCTATCTCTGTCAAAGTATTCCTTTAACATATTTATATGACACATTTGTTTGTTTTTACGCCTTCCTGGAGTATTAATTATATAGTTTAAATCACTTGTTTTCTTGTCAATAGTGTAGGGTCCAAAATATCTTGCCTGTAAAGGTCTGCCAGGTATTGGCAAAAGAGCAAGGACTTTGTCACCTGGTTTAAATTTTCTATCTATAACATGGTTGTCATATTTTGCTTTCATTTTGCCCTGAGACATTTTAAGATTAGACCTAGCAACCTCACATGCCCTAGACAGTCTATTTCTGAAGTCAGAAACATACTGCAGTAAATTCAAAGGTGTTTCATCATTTGAGAGAAATTTCTCTTTTAAAAGTTTTAAAGGTCCACGAACAGAATGGCCAAAAACTAATTCAAAAGGACTGAAACCACGAGATTCTTGTACAGATTCTCTGGCTGCAAATAGTAACAAATGGATGCCCTCATCCCAATCTTTTTCAGTGTCAAAGCAATATGATCTTATCATATTTTTTAACGTCTGGTGAAATCTTTCTACAGCACCTTGACTTTCAGGGTGATAGGCGGATGACCTGTATTGCTTGATTCCTAATTCATGCATAACCTGTTGGAATATACCAGACATAAAATTTGACCCTTGATCAGACTGAACTGATTTTGGAAGACCAACAAATGTAAAAAATTTTATAAGAGCTTTGACTATTGACTTTGTTTTTATGTTCCTTAAAGGAATAGCTTCAGGAAAACGTGTAGAAGTACACATAATTGTTAAGAGATACTCATTTCCTGACTTGGTTCGAGGTAAAGGACCAAAACAATCTATAAGTATCCTACTGAAAGGTTCATCAAAAGCAGGAATAGGTTGTAATTGAGCTTTGGGAATGGTTTGGTTGGGTTTACCTACCATTTGACATGTATGGCAAGTTTTACAATATTTAGAGACATCTGATTTGAGACCAGGCCAATAAAAATGAGTTATAATTTTGTGATAGGTCTTGTTTATACCTAGATGACCTGACATAGGACTTTCATGGCCTATACTTAGTATTTCATGACGATATGACTTTGGAACCACAATTTGGTGGTAAACAGCCCATTCATCATCAGCTGGGACATCAGATGGTCGCCATTTTCTCATAAGAATCCCATTTTTTATATAGTAACACATTGGGACCTGTGAAATTTCATCTTCAGGTAAAGCCCTAAAAATTAATTTTGAAATCTCAGGATCAGCTTGCTGTTCCTGGACAAGCTGTGACTTCGACAGCGTGTCATGACCTTGGTCAATAGACCGTGGTGGTGAATGACAAGACATTGACGAGTCTGTCTGAGTATCAGACAAACTGGGATCAAGAGACTTTTTAATCTCATTATTGAAATATTGACCGATAAAAGTATCCGTCAAGTCAATATCAGAGTTTGAGTTTTCCAAAATGGCCTTTTTAGCCATAGCTCGGGTAACTGCACAAGAAGGATACAAGTCAGGAATTTCCTGCTCGATAGGGTCATCTGTTTGACCTATATTTGGTGTGTCAGTTACAAGTGGATTTACCACAACCTTATCTCCAGCTAAGTCATTGCCTAGCAATAAATGGACACCTTTAAATGGTAAGGAAGGTTTAATACCAATAACCACAGGCCCAGTAACTAAATCTGATGACAAATTAACGTGATGGAGAGGGATATTAACAGTTCCACACTCTACACCCTGAATAAGGACACTAGTACCGGAAGAAGTCTTCTCAGAAAAAGGCAGTATATCTGCTAAAATAAGAGATTGAGAAGCTCCTGTGTCTCTTAAAATTTTAATAGGGGTAGGTGGGCAATTATCACCTGAAAGTGATACAAAACCATTCAACATAAATGGTTCAAAAATCTCCATAGTAGAATCAGACTTGGGTTTTGTGACTATGTCAATTGTATTGGTTTTAGAAGACTGTGGCCTTGGCCTAAGAGTGGTGAGCCCTGTTGGTTTGGCTTCATCACTTTCTAACTTCCTTTTTAATTTCAAACATTCAGAAACAAGGTGACCAGGTTTCTTACAATAGTTACAAGTGGGTCGAGATAAGGGATATTGACTTTTGGTTTCACTAGTAGAATTGGGTTTGGGTGTATTGGATTGACTGGGCATGCCAGATGAATTACCAGACATAGATTTATTTTGGGGATGTGAGGAAGTAGGTTTTGGTTTATTAATAAAAGAAACTTTATGCGTAAGGTAGTAATTATCAGCCAGACGAGCTGCTTCTTCTAAAGTTTCAACTTGTTTTTCGTCTAAGAATGTCTTAACATCAAATTGAATACAACGTTTGAATTCTTCAACTAACATAAGTTGTCTTAGTTTATCATAATTTTGGTCTATTTTCTTAGAACAGCATCATCTATCAAATAACTGTTCTTTGTTTCTAGCAAATTCAACATGAGTCTGGTTAGAATCTTTTTTACAATTTCTAAATTTTTGTCTATATGCTTCTGGGACCAGCTCATAACCTTTGAGAATAAGTTCTTTAACAGTCTCATAATGATGACATTGTTCAACACCTAGTTGTGTATAAATTTCACGAGCTTTGCCTATCAAAACACTTTGCAGAAGCAAAGTCCAATGCTCTCTTGGCCAATTTAAGTTTTCTGCAACTTTTTCAAAGTGTAGGAAGTATTTATCAACTTCTTTTTCTTGAAATGGAGGAACAAGCCTAATATGTTTTGTAACATCAAAATTGTATTCAATCTTTTGCTTCGGCTGATTTGCTCTTTCTTGCATTTCTATTTCCCTCATTCTTAATTGAAATTCTCTCTCCTTCTCTCTCTCTTCCCTTTCTCTTTCCTTCTCTCTCTCTTCCCTTTCTCTTTCTTCTCTCTCCCTTTCTCTTTCCCTTTCTCTTTCTTCTCTCTCCCTTTCTCTTTCCCTTTCTCTTTCCTTCTCTCTCTCTTTCCATTCTCTTTCTTTCTCTCTTTCCTGAATTTCTAATTGTCTGATCTGAAGTTTTAATTCAAGTTCTTTCGAACTTGAAACTGACTGAACGTCAACTATCAGGGAAAGAGCATTTTCATTAAAAATTTCCTCATCAACAAAATATTGTACCAAAATGTTCTTAATTTCATGTTTACGCATTGAAGATTTTATTTCAGACAATTTATAGTGCTTAGCAAGATTAAGCAAATCAGTCTTTTTACCCAAATTCAATAACTCCACAGATGGTTCAGCCATAAATTTATCTAAGTCAAAAGACATGTTTGTTTGTTGCTGGATTCAAGTACAAAATTATTATAATTACTGATTAGTAAACGAATGCGTTAGTCTTATTTTCCAATCGATGGTTAATCCCAAAAGGAAAACGAATGCGTTAGTCTAGTTTCCAATCCCGGACGAGCCCCCAATTTCTGTTACGAGTCAGGTGTAACTAGAAAGAAGAAGCCAGCAACAAACGATAACAATTAACAGAATTTATTAACAAAAATATCAAATAAACAGTGACAATATTACAATAGTACAAAACAATACCTTAGACGTTAAATTCAGAAGACAAACTATTCCAGTCTTAATTCCAATGTGATCCTGATCCAAACTGAATGTAATCTAAGCACACAAAGTAATCCTCACTTTAGTCTAGTCTGATCCAAATCCAAACTGAATATAATCCAAGCACTAATTATAGGACACAAACACAAGATAATCCCCACTGTAGTCTGGCAATCATGTATTAACTAGTGAACCCTGAGATGTAAAAAGCTTTTCCTTTTATAATAACAGAGAAACTTCCAGAAAATTCATGTTAAAATCAGTTGCATAACTTCTAGTAAACAGATTGTATAAAGGCCTGGAAACTTCCAGCACAATATTCCACAAGAGAGAATCCAGTTCTAAAAATAGCAACAGGGGAAAACCATTCAAAAATAGATACACACATGAACAAAGCTAATAATAACTGGGCATGTACATAACACCCATCAAAGACAAAATCCGTAATTTAAAACATATATAAATTGTTGCCGGCAAAACTTTAAGTTTAGACAAGTCTAGAATTTGGTCGTGTGGTATAGAATGTTATTTGAGCGGCCCTCTTGTTAAAAATGGCGGGGAGGGGAGGGGGGGGGGGGGTCTATACAGCTTCGAGATACATCATACCAAGCAGGTAATCACATGGATCCAGAAAATCCATTGTGTACCAACAACCGACCAAAATATAAGAAAGACTGATCCTTTTACATGCAGAAAATCAAAAAATGGAAAAAAAGTTTCGACCCAGATCAGTCTGCGAAAACTGCACAAGCTGACCCAGTAGATACCTCTTCGTAGTTGCATTAAGCTCCCTCTTCACAGAGCATCGCTCGTTATATGGCGGGGATCCTATTTGAAAAAAAAGAGAAAGTTAATTTCTTTCTTCCCTTCAGATTATAAGTGTTCTTTGTTTAATTTCCTTGTCCGCCCAAAAATAGTCCCCGCAGTAATTTGTTAGAACTTAACAGAGATTTGACCTCGCATATAAGTACATCATCTAAGATTTTTTGCCCTAACAAATAAAAAAAACAATGTCACTTGACAGTCTTTATTTTGTAGCTGGAACACAACTGCCCTCCTTTTTTCAGTGCGGAAAGATCACGAATATACTATTTAAAGCACCGAGGAATTTCATGATTGGGAGACTATTCAAAGATTAAGGCCGAAACTTAGTTGTGCAAAGTTGCAACCAGAGCAGATTTGCCTTACTTGCGCTTCTTTTCCTGTGGTGAATGCTCATAAACTGACTGTCTTTTAAGATGATAATCACTGAAAACATGGTTTACCAAACTTTTTACCATACAACCAAAATTTAGACAATTTAGTTCAAATTCAATACATTCGCAGGTGAATAAATAAATTTGAACTTAAAAAGTCTTTTTGTTTTAATGTTAGAAAACATCGTGGGAAAAAGGAGAAATGCTGGTTTCCAGCATTTCTCCTATTCCCACGATGTTTTCAAAAGCTTTCTTTCTAAAAGTCTTTCAAAGGAATTTGGAATTGTGTGATGAAGGGTTAAACTGAAACAAAAATGTATCAACGGTAAAAACAAACCACGATACCAATTAATGAGAGGAGTGTCCTTTGTTTTCTTGTCTTAACCCCTATCCTAGAAACAGTGAAGATGGGTTCTTTTTGCCCATATTAGAAACCTAAATATTGATATTTGAAAGGTATTTTTCATAGGACAATATCTCTTTATCGGTCAGTGTAGATTAAGGATCAGATTGCACGTTCTGTGCAGTCTGATCTTGACCCATAATGTCCGCAATAGGTCAGGGAATCGCATTTAGCAGCTAAAAGGTTAATGAATACATGGACCCTACGGGTTTTCCGTTCACAGTTGCTCACAGAATTTTGAACAGGAAAAAAAAAGCAGGAGTGGTATAGCATGCAGTGTCTATAGCGAACTGTACTGTTATACTTTGTATAACTAACTTACATGTATAGGGTTATAAGCTGCGCTTTGGAATACGGGATTAATGCATCTTCTAGATGCATTATAATGTATCTCTTCGATGCATCATCATAATGCATGCTTGGTACATATATATAGGATCTGAAATAAGTGGGCTTTTGAGATATATATATGATCTGACACGAGTTGGCTTTTGAGATAAGATTTTATTAAACGAGTCTAGGGAAATGTTATTAAGCGAGCCTTTGGCGAGCTTAGTAACATTTTCCTTGACGAGTTTAATAAGAAAAATTATCTCAAACGCCCACGCATGTCAGATTCTTTTTATCACATAACGATATCTCACAAACTACAGATCAGATGATGCAAAAACATTCATAAATGCACCCGCAGTATTTTCTATGAGACCCATTCACTTGTATGAAATGCGTACAAAATGACGTCAAAATGACACAAATGAGATATCAAAACGTGTATAAGATAAGAAAATTCCTAATGGGTATATTACACTGAAAACAAGACAGGTTATGTGATAAAAGATTTTATTAAGCAAGTCTAGGGAAATGTTATTAAGCGGGCCTTTGGCGAGATTAATAACTTTTTGCCTTCATGAGTTTAATAAAATCTTATCTCAAATGCCCACGATTGCCAGATTCTTGTTATCACATGACAATATTTCACAAAATACAGATCAGAAACGTTCATAGATGCACCCGCGGTAATATCCATAGGACTCATTCACTTATAACTATGAAAATCGTAAAAAATGACGTCAAAAATGACATCACACAAATGTGATATCAAACGTGTATAAGATAACAAAATTCGTTATGGGTGTATTACACTGAAAACAAGGGATGTTATGTGATAAAATGATTATAGCATACAGGTCATCACATAATTATTGATCGATAAAATACATGTAGTCTAATCACATTAACATGTCCCGATTTGCGCAGGCTGACTTGAGGCCAACCATTTTTCTTGTACTTTTTCAAGATACGTCATGCCCCTTTCTTCGCAGCATGCTTTAAATACACGAACCCTGTGGGTTTCGCTAAGATTTTTGATTATAAGAAAAAAAACCTTTATTGTGATATTGTTATGTAGCGTGTCAAGTGAAATGAACTCGATCACAGTAAAAAACAATTAGATATTCAAAACATGCGCGGATGTAATTGGTCAGAGGCCATACAGCTAAAACAGATATCTACGCGACAGTTACTTGATATCGTTTATTATGGAGATTTCCAGAAATGGAAATGCATGTGGTGACACCAAGGTTGCTTAGAAGTTGCCAGCAAGTATTTGCTAAGTTTAAAACCATGTGTGAATATGAATAGAGGATATTTGATTTTTTCGGTGAAAGATCGAAATCTGCACGAGTGGCGCAGCCACGAGTGAAAATATTACTGATGGTGTTCACGAGATGAAATAAATTTCTACCTTTCACCGAAAAAAAAAGAATATTCTATTTATTTCATGCTTTTAACCCTTTCTGAGAGGAGCTTTATCGAAATTCAGTACAGTTCTTTTCCCTTATTCCCCGTGGCGTACCCTTCCCGCATAGCAACGTTACGTCAAGCGCGAGAAATGTAAGGTATATGACGTCATATTTCCCATCTGGTTGTTAGGCACGCGCAATTTACCTAGGCAACAAGAACGAGAAAATCGGTATTTTCACTGGTGGTACTGGTGTAAGATCGAAAAATATTTTCAGTTATTTCTCGATATCCTACCGGAAAGCATGAAATAATGATGCATCTTTATTTCATGCTGTCCGGTATGTTATCGAAGCATGACGGTGAAATACTTTTCGATATTTCATGGTAACCTTACGACCTGTGAAAAATACCGTTTTCGATTGGAGCCGGTGCAATGCCGAGACAAGACCCTGCCCTACAAAATGACCCATGGGTCATTTCACTACGTAGAGAAATGACCCGTGGGTCATTTTGCAGGGAGAGTCATTTCTCTGCATTACACCGGAAACAGTAGTTCCCGAGCAGTAGTTACCAAAGTAAAATGTGCGTGCCTCTAAACCAGATGGAAATATAACGCAATTTACCTTACATTTCTCGCGCTTGACGTCATATTGTAATGCGTTGCTATGCGAAAGGGGGATGAGCCATAGAGAATCGACGAAAAGAACTGGACAAGATTTTGATGTAAGTCCGCCTTTCCCCCCCCCCCCCCCCCCCCCCACACACACACACACACACACCCAAAAAAGGGCAAGAAGTATGAAATAAATAGATTTATTTTTTTTTCTCTTTGAAGATATAAATTTATTTCATTGAGTGCACACCATCGGTAATATTTTCAGTCGTGGTTTCTCATCAGGATTTGCAACCAATTTAAACTTTATTCTATGAAACTATATATAACCATTCTTGTATCTTCATGCTAGATGCTGCACCTGACGGGTTCAAGAATCCACAGATTATGACGAATAGAAAATGTAAAAGAAAAAATCATCACTGTGGTCGTTTCCAGTTTTGAATTGACGACAAATCTGCCAAGTGTCTTTATTCCACACGCCTTTTATCGAATTTTACCAATGTTTACACAGATGAATAGATACTACATACTATCAAGTTTTAACAGCGTTTGTTTACTCTCAGACTTTTAATATGTCTTTCCAATTCCTTGAAACGTTTTGATACATGTAATATTTGATGGAAGATTATGGCGATAAATTAGTCACAGCCTGGAAAAAAGGGGACTTAAATCTTTAACCCTTTGCCAAACAATCCTTGGGTTTTTTTACGACCCAGTTGAAGAAGCATTATGGAAATATTGTGGGAAAAGGATAAAATGCTGTTAACCAGCATTTATCCTTTTACCACAATGTTTTCTACTCTTCTAAAGTCTAGTTTCGATTTTTGAGTCAAATTTATTTTGTCATCTGCAAATGTTACAGTTTGGATAAGTCTACAGTTATATGGTGTGGTGAAGAGCTTAAGTGCCAAATAAATACAGTCGACTTTTTTTAGCTGTTCAGTCTATGAAACTTACAAAGATTTTGATTGTAAAGGCCTGAATACTAGATCAGACGGTATAGATCAAAGATCAGACTGCACGTTCTGTGTAGTCTGATCTTGATCTATGCAGTCTGCAAAAGTCACTGTTTTCGCCTATGGCGCCGATGGTTAAATGCTACTGCGTAACCGTTGTCTGCGAATGTCAAAGTGTTCGAAGATTCGACCTGTCTTAAATTATGACGCATCACTATCCCTGATATCGGGCTGACTGTAATAATACGCGCTATAAAGTAGCAATGGAGAGAAAAAAAGGTTTTTATCAATGCGTTTGAGGAAAAATCAGGCCTATTTTAGCCCCAGATTTACCTTAACTGCTGATCATAGCTGAATGAATTGCACGAGGTAGAGTTTTATTCAGTAAACGTTTATTTTAGTTTGAAATTCAAAATAACACTTGTCGCGTAGGAAAGTGGTTCGGTTCTGTACCCAGGATGCCCAAATTAGATAGATAAGTATTTATAGAATGCCATCTAGCGGAAGATAATGACTGCGTAACATCTCATATCAAGCAGAACACCATATAACTTTGGATCCATAACATCCATTTTGTCTAACGTCTAACAATCAACTAAATCATGAGAAAGACTGGGACTTTGACATACAGGAAATTTACAAACAGCAAAAAGTTACGACCGTACGACTACAGCTTGTCTGACTATACAAAGATGTTATATTGTTCATGCAAGCTGTTGTGAACATAATGTCAATCTGGCTGGGGAAAACAACTGACCGTTATATCATTGAACTTTATTTGTGCCTGCCCAACAGTTGTTGAAGACAGCTTATAAGATGGATTGTTTGACACTGCATGTCTTATTGTTGCTAGCACTTTCTGGGATGGGGTGGCAAAACTAAACTGGGGAGGGAAGGGGGGGAGAGAGAGAGAGAGAGACAAACAGACAGAGAGAGAGAGAGAAAGAGAGAGATAGAGAGAGACAGACATACAGTCAGACAGAGATAGAGAGAGAGATGTTGGACAGACTATTGCACACACATATAGATATGTAATATAGCGAGCAGACCTCGCATTCGGCAAATCTCGGTGATCCGGTGCTCACTCGGCTACCTACGCGGTACATTTCCTCACCGGAAATACACCGGGTTACCTTTCTTAGAATTGTAAGGCTCCTCTTGAAAACCAAAACATGAGTCTTAATTTTTTTATCGAATTCTTTCCAACTATCTTTGCTGTAACAAACGCACGTTCATGAACTCTAAACAACGGGTTTAGTTGATGTGTTACATCGACTCTTGTCAGGTGGGGCTGACTGCGCAGGCTGTCCTGAATCGATATTTATTGCAGATGAATCAAGTCCCCTCTACACAGAGCATTTATGGAATACATGATCCTTGTAGGGTTTTTTCTTTGTTTACAGTTACTTTGAGAATCTTGAACAGGAACAAAAAACAAAGTTAGACGTGACATAGTAATGAACCTCACGCGATATTTACTGTATTGCACTTCGTAAGACAAAGAACGTTGAATATTCAAAACATGCGTTGATATAATTGGTCGAAGCCAATTAAGCCCTATACGGAATCTACGTGACAGTTTCTTTTTGTTGTTTATTATAGAGATTTTCCGACATTTAAATGCATAGTGTGACCTGAAGGTTGCTTAGAAGTAAGTGTTAAGTTTGATGAGAAGTTTATTTACTACCAATTTCTCCAATTTTTTTCATATGTAGTGTGCAACACGCGAAAAGGGGCATTCGGACATTTGCGTAAAATGTCGTCTCTGATCAGCCTGCGCAGTCCGCGCAGGCTAATCTGAGACAGCACTTTACGACTACATTAGATTTTGTGCCACAGTAGACAGGCGCAAAACAGAAAATTGCATTAAAACAGAACGTGTCGTCTCGGATAAGCCTGCGCGGAATGTGCATGCTTATCCGAGACGACACTTTACGCACATGTCTGAATGTCCCTTTTCGCGTGTAGCTAGCCATATGGCTTGCAACACGCAAAAAGGGGCATTCGGGGTCATTAGCGTAAAGTGTCGTCTCGGATTATCCTACAGGCTAATCCGACACGACACTTTACGACTATATTAGATTTCGTGATACAGTTGACTTGCACAAAACAAACAAATACATAGAAACCGAAAGTGTCGTCTTGGATTAGTCTGCGCGGATTGCGCAGGCTAATCTGAGGCGATACTTTACGGAATGTCCGAACACTTCTTTATGCGTGTTGTGGGCTATATTAAATATTTGATGTAAGGTTATGGCGAAAACCCGTTGTAAGAAACAAATTAGCCTTGCTTTGACAAAAAAGAGTTTCTTGCATCTCTTTTATGCATGATACCATTTATGCCATCATATAATAATGGACTATTCTAACATGGCATGCGACTTTGGCTCTATAAACACAAGGGTAACAACCTACGTCACAGGAAGTGATATCGGACCTGGGCATTTTCATAACTTATGTCCGCCATATTGAAAAGTAAGTACGACATGAAGATAGAATGAGGCTAGCTTGGGTGGATACAAACGGACTACAAAGACTCTCATGTATTTATCAAAGACATTAGATGAATACATTTAATATTCTGATGTTTTAGACAGGAAGCAGCTCTATGTCTATATGCACAAACGCTTTGACCAAATATCAAAAAGTGATTGGATTTTAATAGTTGGTCGAAGTCTATTCTATTATTATAAGTAGTTAACAAAAGCTTTGACAGAAAACAAAGTGTCTAGGCACTGTACACTTTGGAGGTCTAAAGACTTTTTCAGATCATTTAAAGGAACGATTACAAAAGAAAACTTACCAAACACGCACAGGGACTTTATAACAAGGGTCCGATTTCACTACCTGTGACGTCACACTGACGTACGTTGTGAGGGGTGAAACACAGTGCAAGGAAAACGTGGTAAAATCTCCGACAATCCATGTAGACTGGCGTCATCCTATATCGAGTGACGTTATTGAACGAGTGAGTTATTCAATGGAATATAGTCCTCATCCGCGTTTTTTACTCTAAGTTTGAACTTGTTTTCATTTCACTGAGAATTGGCAAAGTTAGAATCGAAATAATATTCTTTCTATCGTGGTATATCGTTCAATAAACCACGTTGTGAGTTATGAGGCCCAATTGCCCTCGTGGATTATTCATTGTGCCTCATTACTCACAACTGTGGTTTATTTAAGAAATAATCTTCTTTCTATCGTGGTATATCGTTCAATAAACCACAGTTGTGAGTTATGAGACACAATAAATAATCCACGAGGGCGATAGCGCGAGTGGGTTATTTATTGCGCCTCATAATTCACAACTTTTAAAGTTTCATGATTTTACCTCACATACTTTTTGAGTTATGCTCCGGAAAAAAAATTAGTACGAAAATCAATAAAGGGCAGTAATTGCAAAAATATAATGGGCAGAGTTATGGTTCTTGTGCAATGCACTTCTCCTGAATAAGATCCATCCACATATAAAGTTTCACGATGATACCTGAAAAACCTTTTGAGTTATGCTCTGGACAAAATTTAAGTATGAAAATCACCAAAGGGTAAAAGCTCCAAAAATATAATGGGCAGAGTTATGGTTCTTGTGCACTGCACTTCTCCTTAATAAGGTTAATCCACCTATGAGGTTTCAAGGTGATACCTGAAATACTTTTTGAGTTATGCTCCAGACAAATATTAACTATGAAAATCAACAAAGGGCAATAACTCCAAAAATATGATGGGCAGAGTTATGGTACTTGTGCACTGCACTTCTCCTTAGTAAGATCTATCCACCTATAAGGTTTTAAGATAATACCTGAAATACTTTTAGAGTTACGCCCCGGACAAAAATTAAGTATGAAAATCAACAAAGGGCAATAACTCCATAAATATGATAGGCAGAGTTATGGTTCTTGTACACTGCACTTCTCCTTAATGAGATCTATCCACCTATGTAGTTTCAAGATGATACCTGAAATACTTTTTGAGTTATGCTTTGGACAAAAATTAAGTCTGAAAATCAACAAAGAGCAATAACTCCAAGAATATGATAGGCAGAGTTATGGTTCTTGTGCACTGCACTTTTCCTTAATAAAGTCTTTTCACCTATAAGGTTTCAAGTTGATACTTGAAATACTTTTAGAGTTATGCTCTGGACAAAAATTAAGTATGAAAATCAACAAAGGGCAATAACTCCAAAAATATGATAAGCAGAGTTATGGTTCTTGTACACTGCACTTCTCCTTAATGAGATCTATCCACCTATGTAGTTTCAAGATGATACCTGAAATAGTTTTTGAGTTATGCTCCGGACAAAAATTAAGTATGAAAATCAACAAAGGGCAATAACTCCAAAAATATGTTGGGCAGAGTTGTTGTTCTTGTGCACTGCACTTCTCCTTAATGAGATCTATCCAGCTATGTAGTTTCAAGATGATACCTGAAATAGTTTTTGAGTTATGCTCCGGACAAAAATTAAGTATGAAAATCAACAAAGGGCAATAACTCCAAAAACATGATGGGCAGAGTTATGGTTCTTGTGCACTGCACTTCACCTTAATGAGATCTATCCACCTATGAAGTTTCAAGATGATACCTGAAATAGTTATGCTCCGGACAAACTTGGTCTACGGATCGACCGACGGACCGACGGACCGACCGACAAGTGCAAAGCAATATACCCCCATTTCTTCGAAAGGGGGGCATAACAAATACTTTTTCCCCACTGCTAGAGAATTTTCCACCATTTTTGCAGCTTTTTAAATTGTCGTCTGCCAACTCTTTGAATTTGGAAGAGTCTGGTATTTGTCGTTTGGAAAAGAGCAAAGAGAGCGCTGTGCGGGGGTACTAGATACTATAACAGAAGACAGGTTTTGATATAGATTCACAGTCACATCAATTTCATAACGTGTTAAATCAAAGTACTGATAGTACTGAAGGCCAGGAAATTGAGGATACCAAACAACACATAAGGTCAATTTTAATTAATACAAACAGGTAGAAGGACAGGGATACAAGCGGATTCCAATAAGCCCCTGGAATTCTTGGTTTTATCAGGAAATTTTGAACTGATACTAGAAAGCACCAACCAGAAACTAATTAAGCCAGAGCTAGGCATGTGCTCACAGTTATGGGGTGCTTGATAATGGCTTAGAATACTTAGTAATTTGTCGTGCTTGTAAACAATCCCAAGTCAAAATTGAACCGCATTCAATCGGCACAATACCAACTTTTATTATATAAATTTTTTGAGACATGTGATGTCTTGTAGTCCTAAATGACTTTATTTTTGACATTTATGACGCAAGAACATATTTATTTTTATTGCTTTCAATGAAAATACATGTAAGATAGATATCAAGGTAAAATGTAATGAATAACAAAGATTGGAGTGATATGGCAGTTGGTCATGTTGCCTCTACCTTCCACAAGTCGACGAAATTTTGAAATGGTCATATTTGAAGGAAGTTGTAGATGAAAATCCAAAGTAGTTCTTCGTGTATATTGAAAAGTAAGATTTTGGGGAAATTGGGAGGAATTCCTTGTTACAAGCAAATTCTCTTTTAGCCAAAATATTTTCTCAATAAAATACTGTGAAAAGGTCGGATTGTTTTAGGAAAACGATTATGCACGGTTTTCCTATTTTACTTGCCTATTTTACGGACAAGTCACAGTGACTTGAGCTTTGATACTTATATCTACATAATATAAAAAGACGTTAATCCTATTTCATAATCGTTGTCCAAGGACAACTTGTGCCAAGCCCGCGAACACTTGACCCTCAAGCTTTACCTAGACCCTAGACCTGAATAAATGTTTCAAAGGGAACTTCTGCTCATGATGAAGAACAATGCATTATGCTAATTTATATCGGAATCTATCCCAAAATGTAGGAGTTATGGTTCGGACGAAAAATTGGCCTTCAATGTGGCCTTAATCTTGAACCTACTTGAACAGATGTTTCAAATGGCACATTTAACCGTGATGGAGGTCAATTGTGCCAAATTATTTTGAAATCCATCCACAATTGTAGAAGTTATGGACTGGAAATATTTGGATGCACACAAGCCCTAGTGAACACTAGAAATATGTGTGTCAGAGACACTGATGCCCCTACTAAATGGTATTGGTCACAGGTATGTCATATGACATTAGGAGAGAGAGAGAGAGAGAGAGAGAGAGAGAGAGAGAGAGATGAAAAAAAAAAACATTAAATGACAAGCGAACGACTACAGAAAAAAATTATAAGCATTTATTTGGTTTCAAATCAAAGTCAATCAAAGACATTTTTAAGAATCACACAGGTGTAATCTATTTGAGACAGGTGTAAAAGGTGTGAAATACATCCTATCAGTGTGAAATAGGCAATATAAACAATGACAAAACTACCAAATAACTCTTGGATAAAGGTAAATAATACACATAATGTACATACTAAAGCCAACGAAATTTCAAAAATATTTTTATAGACAACTTGATTAACGATATGAATGAAATTTGATGTTTGGGTCGATTTTTCTAAAATTTTATTTGGGGACGATTTCACCAAAGAAATCGTCTCCAGGGGACGATTTCTCCGGAGTGATAAACATAACACGGGCCAAGCAGGTTGGGGACGATTTCTCCAGGGGCCGATTTCTCCAGCATTCCGCTGAAGTACCCTAGATTTAGCCGATATACATAAGAAAAAGTGATAAACATATCACGGGCCAATATTCTATATGTAGTTTGCTTTATTTACAATCGCATTTTAGCGGAGACGTATTTTGTGACACACATGTTCAAATGTCAACGCAACGTTATAGATCTATAGACAAACTCCGAGCAGAGTCGTCGTTCGTTAATCTCACCATACCTGAATGTGAATGATCCGGAGTGCAAGAGAGAGCGTTATAGATATTAACCGTATATAGCGCGTAAGAATACACAGCTGCCGGATAAAGCCAAGTTCATTAGGTTACGCCTTTATTAGGTCAGTGTTAATGACAAAAACGGGATAAAAAAAACACACACTGGTCAGTTATTAAAGGATTGTAATACCCTTGCAATTTCATGGCATTTTGCAGATGATAGCTTTGAGGAAAGGAAAGCATTCACACCGTGTGATAAGCAATCTCTGTATATCTTGGAAAACTAGTTGTTTTGGCGGACTCAGCGATATAGAGTGGACACACCGTCCAACATTTTTGTCTGAATAGGCAGCTTACGATCCCTATAGGCAAGAGAATCCCTTGAGAGGGATTCCCTGGCCTAAAAATCTGCTGATGAAAACTGACATTTACATTGTACTTGCCCTGGCTTTCTTGAAGTATTAAACAAATTCTTTTGCGGCGACTTTAATGCTTTGCATCAGCTTTTTCTTGTTCTATGCTGTTAAAACAGCATTTAATCCGTACACAATACAAAAAAAAAAAACCTTTGGCCAAAACTTGAAAAGTCAAAAGCTAAAACGCCCCTCTCCTTTTGCAGTCAAGAATGCAAAGTATTGAAGACACAAGGGTGTAATCAACGGAAACAGGGGCGTATTAAAGTTGTCACATGGCAGACACTGAGATTCTTTACAATATCCGCTTTGCATAACCCATTAGCCGTCAGTTCGTCTTTAGAATGAAACCACTCGAAGATGAAATTGAGCCGTGCTCTGTGAAAAGGGGGGCTTAATGCATCTGCGAAAAGTATCGACTCAGGTCAGCCTGCGCAGTCCGCGCAGGCTGACCTGGGCCGAAACTTTTCGATATTTGGTCAATTTTTTCTTTGTCAAAGGACCAATCTACCACAAGATTAAGCCACTTATTGAAAAAAGTGGCTTCCATTGATCCACAATTATCTGGTGTTTGGGCTAGTATCGTGTAAAACGGAGATGTATTAAGCCCCCTTTTTCCATAGCAAGGCTCATAAACGTTAGACAAAGAATGGTAGATGAATATCGGCGAAGAACAACGCTACAATTTCCAAGGAGATTTCTTTTGATCCATACTCTTTGATGTTGTGCATATAAGACTGTTCAGGGAAAGAACGAGCATATGCTTTTAAAGCGATGGTTTCTTTTCTTGCCATGGTCTGTTTGACTTTTTTGGGGACATACAGAAAATTGACCATAAGCGAACCGTTTTGGCCGTGGTCAGCCTGCGCGGATTGCACAGGCTGGCCTGGGTCGATACTTTTCGTAGATGCATTAAGACCCGTTTCAAAAATGCGCTACCCAACTGACAACTGAGTGGAATAAATGTAGATGGACAATCGTACGTGCGGTCGCAAGAGTACGCTGGCATACCGGTTCCTTTGACCTCAAAAATGCTCTTTTTACAATCTCAATTGTCCTTGTATTTAGTTACAATATTTCATCAAAGCCTAATGTAATATTATACTAATGTAGCTTTCACGTTGACGTCGTACGTAAAAGTTCTAGCACAAATATAACACAACTGTCAAAACAAAGAAACAAATTAACAAATGCATGGCAGGAATACAGGGACCTTGCAGACTTCGAACCTAGAACGCCCGAACGAAAGGCCAACACCATATCCACTGAGCTAAACAGATAGCTCCCTGAGGCAGCTTTTAGGTATTATACTTAATCCGGAAATGAAACCATGCATAAAGGGGTGGTCTCCCGTGACACACCCCCTCTGAAAGTCATCATTTATTGATGACTCAAAGCCTTATTAGGTATACAGTCCGTTTTTGGGACAACAAATGGGATTAATAGCTCAATGGGCATTCCCGCACGAACCCCCATCTTATGAACGAAGTGCAAACAAATGAACAAATGCATGGCAGAATTACAGTGCAGGATTCGAAACTAGAACGCCCGGACGAAAGTCCAATGACATAACCAATGAGTTAAAGAGAATTCTCCCTAATGCAGTTGTTACGCATTGTATTTAAACTGGGAATGAAGTGATGCATAAAGGAGTGGTCTCCCGCAACAACTAGATATTATCGGGCTAAAATTTCTGCTATAAGGTAATGAATACCAGTAGCATATCAATGAAGATACTAGATATCGTCGGTTTACTTCGAAAACCTCTTAACTACAGCTTGTTTTTGAAGTAAACCGACGATATCTGAAGTAACATCGCCTGCCATCGGTATAGTTTTCCTAGCGACTGAATAATCAGAAGATGTGTGATAAGTTTTCTTGTACACTAAAAATTTTAGTCACAGGGACATCGGAATCTGATGGAACATTTATGACCACTAACTGTAAATACGAACCATGCTCTGTAAAAAGGGACTTAACCCTTATCCTGCCGTTCGCGACCATGGATACTTTTGCGGAAAGTGTAGAGCAAGATCAGCCTGCACATACGTGCAGTCTGATCTTGCTCTACACCCTCCGCTGCTTTATCTGTAGTTTGGGTCATATAAGCCCAGCAAAATGCCCGTGCATTTAGCAAAATGTTTTTTGTGTGATCGTCAACAGCTTTTATTTGGCAGGATAGGGGTTAATGTATCTGCGAAAAGTATCGACCCATGGGCCAAAGCATTCTGTTAAAGGAACATAAAGGTCAATTTTCTACATGTGCAAAGACCATTCTACCCAATGATTCTGTCGGTTATTAGTCAAAATGGATCCATCATAATGTGAAGTCTAGCTAGGTTTCATGCATCACGGAGATGTATTAAGCTTCCTTTTTTTTCCAGAGGGTGGCTAATGTACTGATTTACTATCATGCATTATAATCAATTAAGGTAGTTTACCCGTAATAGAAAACAGCTATTTCCACTATAATATTATAATGTTATTAATCAAGTGATTTCGTATTGGCCCAGTTACAGGTCCGAGGTCAGCCGAAGGCCGAGGGTCAATACGGCTGACCGAGGACCTGTAACTGGGCCAATACGAAATCACTTGATTAATGACAATTTAATTGGTTAACGCTTTACCAAACAACCTCTGGTTTTTACGACCCTGAAAAAGATGCCTTCTGAAAACATTGTGGGAAAAGGAGAAAATGCTGGTAACCAGCATTTTCTCCTTTTTCCCACAATGTTTTCTACCCTTCTGGAAACAAATATCAATTTTTGGGTTACGTTTACTTTGCCGCCTCCTGGAACGTGATTGGCTAAAAGTAAGCGCAGACGCTCACGCCACTGAACTTTTGACCAATCACATTCAAGGATTTCTGTATTGGTCGCGGGTCATCAATATTGATACGAGGTCAACTGTATTGAACGAAGGTCAAGTCGTATTAAGCCGGGGTCACGACCTGTGTACTATACGAAATCAGAAATGTGACTGGTATCGTGTGGACCGGTTTCCTTGTATAACTTCTATATATCTAATAGTTAATTAATAATATCCTAAAAATTGCTAAGATTAAAAATGAGTATTTTTGTACTACTTTCACCGAGCCACTTTTTCCTTTTTGTCCTTCCTAGAATTATCATTATTAAATCTAAAACCACTATATTTTCATTACAAAGTGACATAATAATTACCTCCCTTTCCTGGAAACGAACAAAAGCATCGAAAAATAATTTAAAGATACACATCAAAGGAACTTCTGGTCGGATAAAAATGTGGAATTTATTATAATGTATTAATCTTTCTTTATCAACTGTCAAGAAATTGTATGCCATGTTGCACTAGATGTATTACGGGTTTACTACCTTAAATGTAGAAAGTCTAACGGTGAACAGAGTTTACAAGTATATTAATCAGAGATTAATCAGAGTTTCAGGGAGTGATTGTGATCTTAAATCTGAAAATATTACTTATTCTCAAGCTAACCCTATGTTGTGGGTACTCATTGGAATCGTCTCATCGAAACGATTCTAATGAGTACCTACAACATAAGGTTTGGAAGAGAAACAATGGCTTTAGAATACTATCATTTGCTGTTATTTGCAGCCCTGTTAATCAAAATTAACGTTAAAAACAAAAAAACGGAAAAAAGGGGGTGCTTACAGCACCAATTATCCAGCTAGATTCGCTTTTCTGTCATCCAATAGATATCTACTCCATCTAATCGACCTGGATGTCAGATCTACTCTATTAGGGTTTCTTATTTGTTTACTTCTGACAATTACCCAATTGGCCGTTTCTCTTTCTCCCTTTCATTCTCTCTGTCTCTCCTCTTCATCTCTCCCTCTGTCTTTCTCTTCCTCCCCTCTCTCTCTCTCTCTCTTTCTATTCAGAGCTCCAGATATGGAGTGAATTTGATTTCAAAATTTAAAATATTACTCATTCTCAACTAAACCCTATGTTGTGGGTGCTCATTAGAATCGTCTCATCGAGACGATTCTAATGAGTACCCACAACATAGGGTCTCAAAGCGAAATAATGAATATCACCACTCCCTCTTAGCTGGAGTTCTGCTGTCTCTCTCTTTCCACTCTCTCTATCTCTCTGTGTCTCTCTCTTTCTATTCTCTGTCTTTCCGTCTCTTTTCTCTCTCACTCTTTGCATTCTCTCTCTCTCTGTCTGTCTGTCTCTCTCTCTCTATCTGCATTTTCACTCTCTCTCTCTCTCTCTGTCTCTGTATCTCGCTCGATCCTCTAAATTCGCTCTCTTGTCACCAAATAAACCTCTACATAAAATCGAGTTGGGTATCAGATCTACTTTATTTTGTACCTTATTTATTTATTTACTAGTAATTACCCAGTTGCCTTGGTCCCTGCTCTCTCTCTCTCTCTCTCCATGGCATGCTAAGAACCGAAAAGTACTTACAGTCCGTTGCTCCTTCAGTAGTTTATACAACTCCATTTCTTCAAACACAGTGATAACAGTTTTTCCTCTCCAAATCTTGCGTAACAATTACAGAATCACACAATCGCAAACCAACTGCACGACAGCAAATAATCCCTACCAGTTTTACTGAAGTAAAAAAAAATGTCCAAGTCAAAAAAACATCTAAAGTCAAGCGAAAACGTTAACTCTTTCACAACTGAATAAATAATTGCATTTTCTCAAAGGTTAAAAAAAATTCTTCTGCCAGATCAAGAGACAGTGGGGTCATAATCTAGAATGGTGCAGTGGACAGTGTAGATCAGAGATCAGACTGCACGTTCTGGGCAGTCTGATCTTGATCTGCAATGTCCATAAAAACTTCTGGTGTCGTATATACGGAATGGAGAACGAACGTTAACCTCTAAGAAATGAGAGGAAACTTCGATAAACTAAACGCGCCAATTTATCTCTCAAATCCAGGCGATCTAATGTCATTGGAATATATACGAGGTACCTCATTACGTACCTTCCGTTAGCAGACGACTTTATAAATAGGTCTTAAAGCAGACGACTTTTCGAAAAAAAAAACACAGCGACCAAAGGAGAAATTTCTCGTTACGAGCAATCGAACAATGTCTCCTTTTGCCACGATGTTTTTGCATCTATCCCAAAACAAGTTCATATAGTCTATAAATTATCCTGATTTTACAAAGATTTTTCTTTTTTTTCCCAGTGTTACTGATATGTGTTTCAGAAGGAAAACGTGATGAAGTATTTTCTTACTAAAGCGGTTCCACCAGTCTAATGATCTGACTCTTCTTAGCAAAGCGACAAAATTTACATCCCTGCAAGTTGAAGCTATTCGCAGGCAATATACCGATACCTGTTACAGAATGAGCGAAGTTCTCTGATAATCTTGAAAAAGCCTTGTGCTAATAGGGAAAAAAGAAAATGTTTGTCCTAAGCAGTTTATCTTTTCTCACAATGTTTTTATAAAGGCTTCTCCTAGGGAAAATTTTAAAACGTGGAATAGTTTGTTCGCTCTTGAACATTTTACATTAAATATTATATTTCATGTGTCTTTTTTTAGAAATGTTATGGGTAAAGAAATGTCGTAGTTTACGCTGGGGGAAATTATTTCCCCGTTACAGTGAATATTTTCCTCCTGCCGAAAATCTGGAACTACTTTTTTTTTAAATATCTGTTTTCCGGTTAATTGACCTGAGATTACTAGTTTTTAAGTGGCAGTCGTTGACAAAATAATCAGAGGAAATATAACATATAATTTATTTCATCAGCTTGTGATTAATATGGGGAATTATTTCATGCTTTCCGGTAGGATATCGAGAAATAGCAGTGAAACTATTTTTCGATCTTACACTGGTACCACCAGTGAAAATACCGATTTTCACGTTCTTAGTCTTTGTCCTACTCTTCTATCCAATCAGAACGCTCATATTTGAAAATTTTTGACCGTCTATCTTCCATAAACTACCCAACGCAGGTTTATTTTGATCATTTATCCATTTAAACGTCGCAGTTTATCTGGAGTTTATTTGGATTTACTGCGCATGCGTACTTAAACCCTACCCCATCATTAATATTCAACAATTACTTAAATTAGGTCTAGCACATGCCAAGTAGATCTACAAGTTACGCCGTTGAAAAGAAATTGGTAAAACACAGATACAATTTATGTAATAACTAGCATTCCCCCTAAGAATCATGCAGATGGTGATAAGTGTGTAGTCACAGATTTCATTGGTTTTACCCTCATTCCATCAGACTTGTTGAAAAACTTTCCCAAAACAAAGCATTCTGTTTTTCTGACAGTGGTTGCCATGGAAACGAGAAATCAAAATTTCATGGAGATTTGTCGAAAGCTGTAACAAAAAAATTGAAAAATGACATTTTTCAGGGTGGTTTTTGACAAATCCTTATTATGTAGATTATCTATACTACTACTTATGTCAAAAGGAGGACATGAGTAGTACTCGAAATTACATAGAAAAATGAAAAATGTCACTTGCATTGTGATGCATAGCAACAGAAGTTTAGCCATAGAAACCAGTTTTTCAAACTTCCAATTTTGAACATTTTCAAATCAAATTATCTTCTAACAGCAAAGGTGTATAGGAAAAATACATATAGTGCTTGAATGAGCAACATCTGATTTTCCACAGTCAACAATAAAAAAACTCAAAATGTTTATAATTTTTGTATCCATGGTAACAAAACTATTGACCCGTCAGTGATTTTGCAAAAAAGTGGCAATTTCAAAGCAAATTATCTTCCTTCGGCAAAGAGAAATATTAACAGTGTATTTACGTATTAAATGATCAACATCTGTTCAACCAATAAAGAAAAAATTCAGTTCTGCAACAACCCAAATATTAGTTACCATGGCAACCAAACTATCCTACAGTTTGCAATTTTAACAAAAATCAGCACATTCAAAGTAAATTACTGCCTATTTAGATTATCTATACTACTTATGTCAAAAGGAGGACATGAGTAGTACTCGAAATTACATAGAAAAATATAGAAAAATAAAAAAATGTCACTTGCATTGTGTCGCATAGCAACAGAAGTTAAGCCACAGAAACCAGTTTTTCAAACTTCCAATTTTGAACATTTTCAAGCCAAATTATCTTCTAACAGCAAAGGTGCATAGGAAAAATACATATAGTGCCTAAATGAGCAACATCTGATTTTTCACAGCCTATAATAAAAACACTCAAAACGTTTATAATTTTTGTAACCATGGCAACAAAACTATTGACCCGTCAGTGATTTTGCACAAAAGTGGCAATTTCAAAGCAAATTATCTCCCTTCTGCTAAGAGAAATATTTACAGTGTATTTACGTATTAATGGATCCACATCTGTTCAACCAATAGAGAAAAATTTAAGTTCTGCAACAATCCAAATATTAGTTACCATGGCAACGAAACTATCCAACAGTTCGCGATTTTAAATCAGCATATTCAAAGGAAACTACCGCCCATTAACAAATGATTACATTGATAAGTAATACTTACTTAAATTACCCACATCTGTTTGTCAATATCAAAATGTAAAAGAAAAATTTAATGGCCCAATCATGTTACCATGGCAACCAAATTATTTAACCATCACAAATAACAGCTTGTTCAAAGCAAATGAACCCCTTCCAGCTAAGAAGCATCTGAATGAATTAAACATACTTTAAGTGATCAATATGTGTTATGCACATACAAAATATAGAAAAGTATTCAACACCGCAGAAAAAAAAAATGTTACCATGGCAACAGAACAGTAAACTCATTCCCATAAAATATAGCAAAGTCAGTGCAAAGTATCTTCCAATGACTAAAAAGTATTTTATAAGTTCCAAAAACATTTTAATAAACCAAATACCTAAAAGGAAATGCTTTAAATGCTTCTAAAACAAGTAACCATGGTTACCAAATCAACGGTGATTTTTAGCTGTACTGGCTGAAAGCCAGCAGAGCTTATGTCATGGTATGGTTTCCGTCGTCTTTCCGTCTGTTAAGTCTTTTTCTTGTTTATGCGATAAAGTCTGCATTTGTTTTCAGATTTTGATGAAACTTGCACAGTTTGTTTATATCATCAATATCTTCAACCCTACTGGTTTTTAAAAAAATCCAACAAACAATTTAGGAAAAGTAGCCATTTGAAGTTGAAAATTTCCATTTCTTGTTTACGAGATAAAGTCTGCATTTGTGGCCAGATTTTTGTGAAACTTGCACAGTTTGTTTATCTCATCAATAGCTTCAACCCTATTGATTTTGAAAAGAAAAATCCTACAAATATTATGGGAAAAGTAGCCATTTAAAGTTGAAAATTTCCATTGCTTGTTTACGCGATAAGTCTGCATTTGTGGCCAGATTTTCGTAAAACTAGCAGGGGTTGTTTATGTCATCAATAGCTTCAACCCAATCGATTTTCAAAAAAAAAGTCCATAAACAGTATAGGAAAAATTTCTATTGTTTGTGTACGCAATTAAGTATCCATTTGGTATCAGATTTTTTTTTAAACTTGCAAAGTTTTGTTTATCTCATCAATAGCTTGAACCATATTGATTTTAAAAAGAATCCAACAAAGAGTGCGTGGGTATGGGAAAAGTAGCCATTTAAAGTTGAAAATTTCCAATTCTTGTTTAGGAAATTAAGTCCACAGTTTCGATCCAGTTCTTTTTGAAATGTTCAAAGATTGTTTGGTTCACCAAGGGATTGAGCTCTATTAAGAGTGGAGAAAATCTACTGATCTGTTCAGGAAAAGCAGCATTTGATAACTTAGAATTGCTTACTTCACAAAGTCAACCTTATTTGTTATACTTCTTTGAAATTTACTCGGATTGTTTAATACAAGATGTACTGAAACCTTATCAAATTTGGCTAGATTCCAAGCATTTCTTTTTCAGAAATTGCACTTCATTTTTTTCACTCTTTGTTCAATTTACCATCTGTCTTAGTGGGTTGAAGCCCAATTGTAAGAACACCCCATTTTGTGGTTGTGTTTTGCCTTTTTTCATTTTGCACCATGAATTAATAGTGGATGCTAGCAAAAAAAAGTAAAATCACTACCAGTAGAGCGATTTGACAGTTAGATTTAAGAATTATTTCCGGGATATACTAAATACAAAACGACGGAGAGCTGTGAATAAAATATTATGAAAGGAAGTGTTACCACTTTTGTGTTCTGCACTTCTCCTCAGAGACAACTATCCAGCTGTGAAGTTCAGCTCCAGACAAAATTTAAGTATGGAAAATAACAAATTATCAAAGGGCAATAATTCTTAAATTATGCAATCAAGAGTTATGGTTCTTATGCACCACACTTCTCTTTGATGAGATCTATCCATCTGTGAAGTTTCTCAAATAGTTTTTGTGTTATGCTCTAGACAAAATTTAAGAAGGAAAATAAAGGGCAATAACCCCTAAAATATGCAATCAAGGGTTATGGTTCTTATGCACTGCACTTCTCTTTTATGGGAACTATCCATATGTGTAGTTTCATGTTTATATCTCAAATAGTTTTTGTGTCGTGCTCCATACAAGAAATTGGGATGCGAAGAGGGATAGACAGAATGGAGGAAGAATGGACAGACAGACAGACGGACGGATGGCTACTATTATCATATACCTAGCCGCCTTTTTGGCGGGGGATAATTAGCATGTATGCTAATTTATGAATGCAAACTAACATGCCATGAATTATATATAGAGCGGTATGAAAATTCTTCATTGTTGGTCATTCTATTTGATAGATAATTGTATTTTCTCAATTTTACTAATATGTTGCCACTTTGGCTGCCATGGTAACCTGGAGTATGATATGATAATTATGCTCATTGTTATTTTTTCATGGACAACACATTAGATTAATAGCGATTTCTAAAACCAAAGTTATTCAGTTTACTTACTCTTGTCTCTAGAATTATGCCTTGAAAATAAGCAAAAATTGCAGTTTTATGCCAGTGTCCAGATTAAGGTTGCCATGGAAACCAGAGTTTTTAACGGAATATAATTCTTTCTAAAAAATTCTGAAGAGGACCATGGCAGGATCATTTCTGTGAAGTTTCATCAAATTTGGATGGGTAGTTTCAGAGAAGAAGATGTTTGAAATAAAATTTAACGTATGCACGCACGCACGCACGCATGCACACGCGGACAGACACACATCCGCAAGACGGATACCTGGCCATGACATAAGCCCGCTGGCCTTCTGCCAGTGGAGCTAATGAAACTGACATGCCATGAACCATATATAGAGGGGTATGAAGATTCTAAATTGTTATTCATTATATTCGACAGATAATGGTATTTTCTCAATTTTACCGATACATTGCCACTTTGGCTGCCATGGTTACCTAGAGTATGATATGATATGCTCATTGTTATTTTTTCATCGACAACATGTTAGATCAATAGCTATTTCTAAAACCAAAGTTATTCAATTTACTTACTCTAGTCTCTACAATTATGCCATGAAAATAAGCAAAAATTGCAATTTTATGCCAGTGTCGAGATTCAGGTTGCCATGGAAACCAAATTTAGACATAAAATCAAAATATCTTGTTTGCAGCTTTTCAAATTTGTATTAATACTTCATATGTCATATTAACTGATGTTCAAATATTTGTGTTTAGTGGTCATTTTTTTTCATAAAATACAGCATTTTCCAAATTTTACAAATCTGTTGACACTTTGGTTGCCATGGTAACCTAACCTAAAAACATTTTGACCTTTTTTATTTTTTTATTTGTGACCCAATACATTAGTCTTTATGCCCAATATTGAAACCTTAAATCCTAGCTTTGCTGTTAGGAGATAAATGAGATAGAAATTTGTCAATTTAAGCCACCAGCAGAAATGCGAAATACTGCCTTTGTTTGTTGCCATAGAAACACATTCTGCATCCTTATTTTTGCTATTGCATTCTTGATATTGTAAGCCAATACATGGGTGATTATGTTATAAAAGCACCACTGACTGGACTTTTGGTGACAAATATGTTGTATTAACTTCAAAGTGCTTAATTTTTCAAGTTTTAAAATGCAGAAAATATTGTTCTGGGGGCAAAAACTTTCTGAGGCTGTTGCCATAGTAACAGCATGACAATAAAAGTTTCCCTTTGGCTTTTGAACTTTTGTGACTAAACGAATCAATTGCACTAACTTTTTTTGGTATTCTGAAAAAGTCACTTATCACCATTTCTACAGGGCCTGCATGATTCTTAGGGAGAATGCTAGTTAAAAGCCTATCAGTCTATTATGGTCGGTTGTCCTCTAAAACATACCACCTGAAGCTTGAAACAAGCTGTTGTTACGAGGTTTAAGAAGTAAATCGACGATAAGTTGAATTTTAAGAAAAAAATAATGCTGTAGTAAATCTGTAGAAATTTTCATAGGCTGAGTCTAGTTACTTCCTCAAAATCTTGGTCAAATTCTGCCATATTTGACATTGTTTAACACTGGCGATAGTAAAGTCTGAACTGGAAATGAAGCTGATAATGACGGTTCTTTAACCCTTTCCCATATGAACAAATTTTAGACCATTCCAAATTGAAAGCATTGGCAGATATCAAATTTTGGAAGTGGAACAAATGAAGCTGAGTTTTTTGACAGGGTAGAAAATATTGTAAGAAAAGGAGAAAACCTGCTGATAACCAGAATTTTCTCCTTTTCCAAAAAGAACCTTCCTTCCCAATGGATTGTTTGGTAGAGGTTTAGCCGTGATATTCACGTGGAAACTACGTCATTTTTTAGCGATGATGCAATGATGACGTTTCTTTAGGGAATCAGCCAACCCCATATATGGGTGAAAGGGCGTTTCTTTGTGAATAATGGATTCCGTATATGGAACATTATTTTAGCAATGATGTAATGTGGGCGGAAAAAGACTAAGTCAGTTTTAAACGCTAAGAAGTTCAAAATTAAACGATTTAAACAGCCACAGTCGGTCGCTATGCTCCCTCCTTTTGGCTGTTTAAATCGTTTAATTTTGACTTCTTAGCGTTTAACTATTACTTGTTGCCTAGGTAAATTGCGCGTGCCTAACAAACAGATGGGAAATATGACGTCATATACCTTACATTTCTCACGATTGACGTAACGTTACTATGCGGTTGGGGTACGCCACGGGGAATAAGGGAAAAGAACTGTACTGAATTTTGATAAAGCTCCTCCCAGAAAGGGTTAAAAGCACGAAATAAATAGAATATTTGTTGTTTTTTTTTGGTGAAAGATCGAAATTTATTTCATCTCGTGGACACCATCGGTAATATTTTCAGGAGTGGCTGCGCAACTCGACTGGACACCATCGGTAATATTTTCAGGAGTGGCTCAGCCACGAGGTAAAATATTACCGATGGTGTCCACGAGATGAAATAAATTTCGATTTTTCACCGAAAAAAACAAATATCCTCCATATATTTGCCTCAAAAGGGAAAGGTCCGCGAAAATAACTCGTGCCTTACGTCACTCTTTATTTTCGCATACCTTTCCCTTTTGAGGCAAATACTTTCCCATATTAACCACAAGCTGATGAAATAAACTCTAAACTCTATAGACCCGTCCAAGTCTAATTTGTCTCTGGCGAAAATTAAATGTGACTAAATGGCTGATAATTGTGTAGAAAATTTTAGAAAACATCTAGGAAAAAGGAAACATGCTGATAACCAGCTTTTTGTCCTTTCCCCAAGATGTTTTTTCAAAGAAGCTTTTCTTTTCAGGGTCGTTACAACTCGTGTGTGTACGTTAACCCCTTACCAAACGACAAAATTATAGACTGGCCCAAATTGAAAGCACTTGCAGACGACAAAATAAACACAACTCAAAAATTGAAATTTGTTTCCAGTAGGGTAGAAAAACATCGAGGGAAAAGGAGAAAATGCGGTAAACAGCATTTTCTCCTTTTCCCACAATGTTTTCTACCATATATCAAAGAAAATCATTTCATCTAAGCCTTATGGAAACCGTCACCAGCAAATGCTTTCAGTTTTGATCAGTCTAAAATTTGTCGTGTAGTAAAGGGTTAAGTAAACTTTCAAGTTTCAGTACATAATACAATATATCGGGGTTTTTTTCCGCGGGAAGGAAATTTTCGCTATTTTCGCAAGTGGGTCATTCTTGCAAAGATTTTATTCGCAAAATATTCCATACAATCAGAGAATGTTTCCTCTGATACAAAACATCAAGAGAAAAAAATCTGCGCTTGGTATTCTCCGTTATTGTGAATGGAGAAGATGGGTGAATATGCTCCAGTGACGGCAGGTAATCGAGTAAGGTAGCGGGCTTTCAGTACCGTTAATCCATACTGTATTTAGTAGGGTAATTTTGTGATTATCACATAACAGGTAAGATCTCGCTTAGAAATTTGTTATTCTCATTACTTGCCCATTTCGATACAATTCGAGACTAGTTCAGACGAAAAGAAACTTCTAAAATGTCTATGTTAAAATTCGTTAAAGTAACTTTAAAAAAAGAAAACACGGAAGCTGAGGAATTAGCAACTCACCTTGTAAATGCCCAAGCGAGGCACCTACAGACGATATACGCCGGAACAACGATTTGAAATAGTGAACTATGCGGCAGAGTTCGGTACTCCCAAGACAATAAAAAAAAAATCAGTATAGAAGGTAGAAAAGTGAATTAAAAAGTACGAAAAGAGGCTTCAAAAAAGACTACTTTCGGCATCTAAGCGATTCAAAGAAGAGTACGGTTGACCAGCTTGATGAAGCAACATGTCAATGGAAGGCAAACATTCACTACGATAATTTTATAACACATTGTGCCGGAAAGTACAATGTTTGGCTATCGCCTTGAATTGTCAAAAACTTACTACAGCTAATTTATCTTTCACAGCGACATTTGCTGGGATCATAGGTGGGTTTGATGCGATCATACATCGGTATTTATGGTTTCGCGAAAAATAGAATTTACCAATGAATTCGTGAAAATAAGAAACGTGAAAATTTGATTTTGAGCAAACTCGCGAAAATTTTTGGGCGCGAAAGAATACCGATATACGGTATCTTCAGCCGTAGCATTGTCTATGAAATAAACCTGGCTGGGTGTGGCTAACTTTTGACATTAAGTCGACTAGGTTATCGTTTATTTCACTTGCTCAGAGCCTGTTCATAAATGACCATCGTAAATCTACAGAAACACCTGCAACATAATAGTATTTTCTTTGCTATATGGATAAATGAAGCGCCTACCATTGGGAAAAAAGGTGTTGTTTAGTCTTGCGAACATGAAAGCTCGCAACAAAAGCATAGCTGAAATACAAAACCGCATCTGACGGAATTCGAACCCATGTGAACAAATATCATCGTTTTTCGAGGTTTAAAAGATCGATTTTTTAACCATTGTGCTAAAGAGATATCTCTCTGACCCAGTTGTTAGGTCAGAAAGAAGCCACCCATGAAGGAGTGGTATCCCATAATGAGTGGTATCCCGTAAGGAGTGGTATCCCATAACACACCTTCTTATAGGTATCTTGTATTGATATTTCAAAGCCTTATTAGACTCAATGGCCAGTCCCGTAGGAACCCCCATCTTAAGAACAAAGTCCGTAACAAAGAAACAAATGCACAGCTGAAATACAAACCCCACCTTACGGGATTCGAACTGATGCGGACAAACATCCCCTTTTTTCGAGTGTTTTAAAGGCCAATGCCATAAACACTGAGCTAAAAAGATATTTCCCTAACGCATTTGTAATTTATTGTATTGAAATCGGGACGAGGGCATGCATTAACCCTTTCCCAAACAGGAAATTTTGGACAAGACCAAATTGAAAGCATTTTGCAAATGACAAATTAATAGTTGCTAAAAAGATGATTTTTCTATATGGTAGGGTAGAAAATATTGTGGGAAAAGGAGAAAATGCTGGTTATCAGCATTTTCTCCTTTTCCCACAATGTTTTCAAAAGGCTTCTATTCCTGACCCGTAAAAGCCAGGGATTGTTTGGGAAAGGGTTAAGGAATGGTCTCCCTAACAGTAGCCCAATTCTTGCGTTCATTATCTTTATTTAGCATTTCATGCAGACTAAATTTAGCACGGATTGCAGAGTTGTCAAGGAGGTTGGTCAATATATTTATTTCTTTTTATAGCAGTTTTATAACAATACCCATCAAAATGTGAAAAAAGTGTTGAATCGCGAGGAAAACATGTTCTATTGTCATGAAATATGTAGGTACCAATTAGCAAGGGAAAACGACTCGTCATCTTAAACGCAGGCTCCGGTCTAGGACATGTCCCAGGCGCCTAATTGATAAATAAAGCTTCACAAAGTCTTGCGATTATCACCGCCCAATGAATGGGAATAACTATTTGAAATGGATGAAGTAAAATTTCTGCCAAACCTTAAATAAAGAAGTGTAAATGCAATATAGATAAAGCATCTTACCAGTGTGTGCAATCCGACAAACGCCCGACTTGAAGTATCAGAAAGTCAGACATTCAGGCAAATATTTTGAATTAAATTTGATTCTTTTTTTCCATGGCTTACCCAAATTTACATACAGAAGAAGAAGCGTTTTTTTTTTTGTTGTTGTTGTTTTTGTTTTGTTTTTTAAACCTCTGTTAAAACTGTAAAAAAAAAAAAGCCAATGGGTTTCTTTCAAAGAGCTTTCTATTTTCCGAGAGCTGTTTTTAACGGATGAACGGAATCGTTATTTGACATTTATCAAAGTAGTTATAGAGCTGCTTTTTCTAATAAAAACAATTTTAATTATCAAGAAACGTACATATGCTAATGTGTTAATTCATACCTTGTCGGCGAGTCTTCCATTCAAAACTGAATAAACGAATCTGGCAAATTTATTAAAATACATTGAATTGTCGTCGAGTGTTTATAATTTCTATTTTTCTCCCTATTCCAGATGTGGTTTGAAGACCATGGCATAGTATAAAAGAGGACAATATTATGACAATACACAGCTCCTCTCGCTGGCCGAAATGCACAAAAGGAGGCCGACATACGTCTTAGACGTAGTAATTTGGACACAAAGTTTTCAAACTTACAACAACAGAAATCATATGGAGACAAATGAAGTAATCGTTACTACCAAACATATGACAAATACTTTAACAGAGATTCTGGATATAAAATGGTCCGAGTGTGATGAAATTGACGGAGCAAGATTGGAAAACGTATACATGTCGGCATGCAAAACAGTGTGCGGAAAATTACGAAGCGAGCGGCAATATTGTAGACATGGTAGTCCACAAGCTCACTTTTGATCTTGGTGTTGAGTGACGACACAACTGACAGTGCAAGTAAAGGCAGAAGATGTGTATATTTTACTGTATATGGTACCTGGTATATGTACAGCCGATAAAGAAGTCGAATTCATATATTTTGCTCTGACCAGAGATATGCAAAATTATATCGGTTTCATTTGCCCGAGGTTTTCAGCGGACTTTACGCTCATAGCCCCTCAAAAACTTAAGGGAAAAGATATATAAAGTGTGTGGTACACGACAGTGGGTTGGGAAAATTCATAGTCGCAATGACATTAATAACGGTCCTGGAAACAATCGTTTTTATGTGGAACCATTATTTGCACAGGATATTGATAGCGCCGATAGATAATAATCGTGTGAAGAACTATAAACAATAATGATGCAAAATCAGAGGCTCGCAAAGTCATTCGACTGAATGTCGCATTTGGATAGTACCTTCTTGACAGAAATCCATTCGACGACATTCTATTCGATCGAGTGTCTTTCAACCAATTTTCGTGCACCTAGTACAGAGACCCCAAACCATCAGCCTTTCCTACCAGTCTTAGTCTACTTCGTCAGAGTTTCTAAAATAGAAGAAAAAACAATCGAATTTCCCATTGGCTAAACCAAATGGTGTCGTTCGACCAGTAATAGTGCACCGAGTATGAAGACAACAGTCCCCCCCCATCAACCAAATGTTCCTGATTTTGATATTCTCAGTCTAATTTTCAAAGACAAACAAGAGAGCAGTGGTGGACCTGAAGTCGCTCAACTGAGCCTTTTGACCAATCGTGATCCAATTTAAACCTCTTTCGAGATATAATGACAACATCCTAACATGCTTTCATAATTACTGAATTGGAAATTTGGCCTCTAGCTTGTACGCAAGCTTTAACTAGGCATATCCATGATGTCATCAAGACGCACATTTTCACCTAGTTACATGTATATTGAACTGAAATCGTGGCCTCTACAGTGTACACAATCTTTTTCTAACATTTTACCTAGGCACATAGTTTTTCATCCAACCTGACATGTTTTCAAACTGGTCAAGGATGTCATCGAGAAAAACATCCGGACGAAGTTTCATAAGTATTGGCCTAAAAATTTGGCCTCAAGCACACGTGTACAAGCTTTTTTGAAAAGATTTACTCAAGAGACTTAGCTATTAACATAATGTGACATATTTTCAAACCCCTCCAAGATAAAATCAAGGCAAACATTCTGACCAACTTTACAGAGTATTCACAGGATATATGGCCTTCGGAGCATACACACAGTATTAGTAAGATTTGACCTAGTGACCTATATATATTTTACCTGACATGATCCATCTCAAACTCGTCCGAGATATCAAAACCAACATTGTCACCAATTTTCAAAAGTATTGGACTGAAAATGGGGCCTCTACAGTGTATATTTTCGAAGATCTGACCTAGTGACCTAGTTATTGACTCGACCTGACCTACTTCTAAACTCCTCCGAAATATCGACATTCTGATCAAATTTCAAAAGTATTGGACTTCTACAGTGTAAACAGTTTTTTAAAGATTTTACTTAGTAATCAATTCATTGAACCGACATGACCCATTTTTGAACCGAGATATCAAAACAACATCTCATATGTATTGGACTGAAAATTTGGCCTCTAGAGCATACACAAGGTTTTTCTAAGATTTGAAACAATGATCTAGTTTTTCAACCGACATTACCCTTTTTCAAACTCGTCCGAAATATCAAGACAAACATTCTGTCCAAGTTTCAAAGGTATTGGACAGAAAATGTTGCCTCTAGAGTGTACACAGGCTAAAAGTTGACGATGCACGACGGCCACAGCACGATTACAAAAGCTGAACTCGAGGACTTTGTGCTCAGGTGAGCTAAAAATGATAGCCAACTGAAATTACCGATCGGCTAAACCAAATCGATTAAATCGATTCAATAGATCTTTTTTTTTTTTCAAAATTGTTTCTGGAAGGTCTCACATAGTACTGCTCAGTGTAGAGCCCAGATTAGACAGCAAGTTAAGTACGGTCTTGTCTTGATATATTTTCTAGAAAAGTACAATAAACTTTTGGCTTCGTGCTTAAAGCTTGATAGATAGTTTCTTACATGCAAGGACTCACGCACGTTTGTCCGTGAATCCTAATGACCAGTTTCCGAGTCATTTACAGCTAGTGATTACAACTAATGACTACCTATTTCGAAAAGTCTCTCTCTACATATAACGAGAATGTGCCAACTTAAAAAAAAACTCATGCTCTCTTAAATCCCCCTTTTCCTTAAAGAGAGTAAAAATCTAAGACTAAGTGAAAAAGAACCGAAGAAAACTGAAAAGATCATATTTGTTTACGCAGATTCCGTCTTTCAAAAAAGGCCAACACTAGAATTAGACAGTTACTCAAGCACAATATTTAGTATTCATAGCATCGTTATTAAAGATGGAGTTAACCAGCACCATCGAACCAAGCAATGGAAATACTTTTTGGTAAATATATTCTTTCAGCATGCATTTTTCGTTTATCTTAAGACATGGCAGGTGACTCAACCTAGCTGCTTGTCTCTATAATCAAATTTGTAAAGCTTTGGTTGATCGTTTGGAGTTTTATTTATCGGTATCAGTAGAGCATTTGAGAAACTTTGGAATAAAGGTTTACACGTTAAGCTTTTTAAGGAGAGCAGGGGTTCGTGGAAAATTGTCACCTTGGTTAATAACATTTCTCATCGTTTTTAAAGGGTTATTTTGCCTGGTGGTATTCAAGTCATGTACAAACTGGTGTTCGAGGTTCTATACACGGATATGGCATTTAGAATAATATTGACCTGTTTGCAGACGATACTAGCTTATCAATGGTTGTAGGTGATCTTGATGAAGGGGAACAGGTTTACAATCAGACATCGACAAAATCGATGGGCTCAGAAGTGGTTAGTTAAGTTTAATTCATCAAAGTCTGAATCTTTAGTAATACCTCGTAAACGTTCCAAGCCTAAACATTCAGGTCTCAATGTCAGATAAAGAAATCACCAACCGTAACACTAGGCTTTCCACCCCTCCAATGATGGTTCTTGGTGTATTCGTGTCAATAAATCTATTGAAAAGGCCTGGAAAAGGATTGCAAACACGCGTCTCAATCGTCTTTCTCTCCAATTATTTACTTTTCATTCCATTTATAAAATGTTCATCAGACTGTCTCCGATCGATCTATCTTAATGTTCTTGTTCCTCAGGCAGTTGGGGAATCATCATTTTACAATCTTCGAAGACCCAATAACCTGCGAACCATTGCTTGCAGAACTAGCTTGTACAAAAACGAATTCTTGCCATCAGTGATCCATGATTGGAACTGTTTATCAGATAGCACGAAAAATGTCGGAACGTTGTCTGCTTTTAAACATGGATAAACCGACCCAAACAAGCTTTAATACTTTGTGGACAGAAAAACTCAGATCATACATGCTAGGCTACGTAATAAGTGTTGTTGTCTAATGATCATTTGTGTTTGAAAAATATAGTTCCTTTGTAGATGCGGTTCCGTTGAATCATCTCGGCATTACGTCTTTGAATGTCCGAATTACCACCGTTTTAGCAGCTAGGTGTTTGTATCTGACCATGGAATCGTGCTAAAATACTCATTTACTAATATTCTTCGGTTCTATCATATCGTATTGATTTTTTCGAAGCGACATTTACGTTTGTCCAAACTGAGAGCGTTGGAAGACGACAATATACATGAATCTCAAATAGTTAAACTCGTGCACAAAATATACAAAATATTGCGGGAAAAGGAGAAAATGCTGGCTACCAGCTACTTTTTCCACAATGCTATCTAAGTCTCGTTTCTTTAGGTTAATGAATCAGGAACGTCAGGATAAGGGTAAAATACTTATCCACCAATTTACGTCATTTACCAAACAAAAATTTTATGTCTTTTCTTTAAGGCTATCATTTCTATCTGTTAAGTCATCTATCCGTCTATCCCGACAACCAAAACAGGTTCTTATTTACTGGCGTCTACCGTCTACCGTCTGTAAAATAGATCCTCATTTGCATATGCCTAAATTTTCTAAACATATTCTAATTTGCTTACATCCATCACGTACTAGACAGCTTTGATTTGCAAATGCTTATCGATAATTATTTTCCCATGTTTGCCAGACAGTTTTGCTTTCTTTCATGGGTTTCGAGACTAACTTTCCTTGCTGGTTGTCTGAAAAAATCTATGCAATTTTCTCTGTCTCTACTTTTTATTGTATGCACATAGTTTTATTCATTTCTGTAGTATACTTGAGTAAAAACAATTCTAAATTGACATTGTCAAAAGTAAAGCTATAGTATATCGGTCATTGCCTTAAAAATATAACACTCTCGGTGAAAGTTTGAGCAATAGTTATATAACGAGGCATATTTTCCGAGTACATGATCTTATAGTACATACAGTTTATCTTAAGAAAATAATCAAATAATACAGACCTATAATCACGAAGGACATTACCGAAATACAAGTAAATATGGTATAAAAAACTATGGTATTACTCATAAAATCTTTATCAAGTTCACTTTGAATTGCATGGACTACAATGTAAGTCTAAAAGAAATCTAAAAAGAAATTTCTCAAAATTAGCAAACCCTTGATTATAATGATGATATAACTAAAAATAATGACAATGATGATGCAAGATATCAAAAACTTGCTTCTGTATTCACCAGCCATCTACGCCCCCTCCCCGCCTCCGAGTATAATCTATGGGATTACCTGAAGGACAATGTGTATCAGAACTGTTCCCTACGAATCAGTTTTGGTGAACTGAAGGCCGCAATTGCAGGAAAAAATCGGGGAAATGACCAGAGAGGAATGCGTGCAACGGATGCAAGTATGTCAAGGACGTCATTTAGAACATATTTTGGAGAGAGAATTACTCTGTGCAAAGCATCCTAGATCACTAGAACTTCGGGGTACAAGCGAAAGTTCAAGCGTACAAAATGAAAATAATTTTGCTTTTTTGTTGTGTGTGAGAGTAATTAAGAAGTTGACTTTTTTTCTGTCACCTTGTATATCACAGGCGGGTATTTTGTTACAACCATTTTTTCATCTATGCTAAAATCATACTGGTGATCATACTGGTGATCACAGAACGTTCCCAGCATTATTCTAGATGCTTTTATATGGGTGTCCGTTAAATCTTGAATAGATTTAACAAAGTAACAATATGGTGATGTCAATGATAACATTAAATCGGATATATAATATTGATGTCAAAAAGTGATCTCAGTCGAGCAGATGATCCGCTTGTGACATGCCTCTATAAAATACGACATGTCTGCAAAGAAGAAATTTGTTCTTACAAAAGACGAATTTTTCTCGGAAGTTTTAGAATTTTAATCACATAAAAAGCGTTCGTCTTATCGCCGCTTTCGAATGATTAATCCGTGTTGCTTTATCGATTCTTTGCTGTAAACAACCGGCTGGGTTTTTTTTTTTTATTAAGACCCTCCCTCCCATTTCAGGTTGTTTTCACAAACACAATTTGCATGAGCTAGGGTGAGACATTCATTACGCTTCGTTGTTTCATTATCCATTTTAATTGATTTATTCCTTTTTTGCTCCACCCAAAATTTCTTCGCCTCTTATCATTATTATGGCTGAGTTCGCGGTGTGACTAAATTACTCAGTTGAACCACAGATCTGGTTTTATCACTTTCCACGTGATTAAAGGCAAAATTGATTTTACCAGATGCTCTACTTGATTCCATGAATAAGTCATTCAAATGAATGCAGCACATAGTTAATGCAGTAAACTAATTATTTGGTCTTAGTTTGAGGAATCGCGGATTAAATAAAAATATCACATTAATGGTAAATGACTCTCCAAGAAATATCTTATTCTCAAATCTTTTCCTACTATTGAGCCATGAATTAAGAAAGGATGATTTGCATCTGCACAAAGTATAGTCCAAGGTCAGCCTGCCTGAACTGAGTTTGGCTAACATGGGTCTAACCGTTTTGCGACCCCTAATTGTCTGCATGTACAAGAATTAGACAACCTCTTAAATAAGTCGATTGTTAAAAATTGAGTTTTATAAAGCCTAGATTATGTTTTGAAAAAGGTTTAATATAATGCATCATGGGGATGCATAAAAACTCTCTTTTGCCGGGGCGTAGTTATACTACAATTACCATTACACTGTTGTGGTGCAGGGTTTTAATTGTAAAACCTATATAAGTTGTATATCCTTCCCAAATCTTCTTAACATTCACGAATATCACGACGACTGTCACTTTTGAATGCTCTATTAAGAATCAAGGGACATAATTTTTGTTTGCTATGCTTTGCTATGGCAACAAACAGTTTGGTCCGATTCGGAAGCATATTCCAAACAGAAAAAGAACTTTAAGCAGTTTTCCTAGACAGAAAATGTTCATGGTTTTCCCTCACAAGCTGAGACAGAGAGGTCTTTTTTTCGCCCAGGTTGATGCATGGTTCTTTAGCGTTTTCTTCAGGAGATGGCAGAATATCGACCAAGCTTTGTGCCCTTATAGCAGGTTGAACCTCTTCCTTGTGCATTTAACCTGTGTGTCTTCTCTCTTTTTAAAGCGAAACCCCATTATTTGAACCGCAATCAGTCGTCTGCAAATACGTTGTATGTGGATAACTCTTAACCAAGCAATCCCGCGTTTTAAAGACCCTGAAATAGAAAGCTTTTGAAAATATTGCGGGGAAAAGGAGAAAATATTTGTAACCAGCATTTTCTTCTTTTCCCACAATGTTTTCCTACCTCTTACAGTCAAATCCTGATGCTTGTGGCACATTTTACTATGTCCTTTTGAAATGCCTCCAATTTAGATTTGTCTAAAACTGTCGTTTGGACGACTCTTAAACTCTGTCGTCTCGAGAAGCTAAACCGGAAACGAATTTTCAGATAAATTTCTCTTACACATGACAGGAAGCTGTTGGAAATTTCCGGTCTCCATAATCAAACAGTTTGTATCCTGAAAATTCATCTAGGATGCATCCCTTGTTACATTTAAGTTTCAAGTAAACATGTCCCAAAAAGTTTTGACTGGCTATGCACTTTTAGATCGATTTCTTCTACCTCTTATGCAAAAAAGAGGATATTTACTTGTCTTACCAATTCAAGAACGCGCATTATTTGAACACTAGCCTAGACTGGCTTTCGGGTGAAATGATGGAAAACTTCGTTGTTTTCTACAGGCAAAAGCATATGTGTCATGTACCGTGAAAAGGGAGTTTGAAAGAGCTGCAAAACGTATCGATCCGTGTCAGCCTGCGCATTCCGAGTTACATTTAACTCTCTTGTTCTACATCCAGGCTCACTTTTGACCATGATTCTTTGAATAAGAAGAATCAAGGTAAAGGCGCAGAGGGTAAATAGTATGTATGGTAACATCATTTATTTCAGTTTTATGCCTACTTTCTAGAAAAGACCGTCAAATCAAGTAACCTGACCATGAATAACTAATTTTATAACCAACAGAGCGTGGGCAACTTAATGGTAACTAATTAATCGCCTTAACTGCCTTGATACATAAAATAGGGGAATTCAACTCAAAGCGAAACACTAAATTTTGCGAATTCACAACACTAGAGGTCAAAAGAAATAAAAAAAAAAACACATTATGTTCTGAACTGGGCTTCTTTAAATGTCTCTTAAATGCCAGTGGTGAACAATGGGGGAAATTATTGTATTATAAATTTGGTAGATAGATCATGCAAGTTACAATCTGACATCACGGTCTACAAGGAGGAGAAAACGGTAGTGTCTTATCGCCTTGTTGATAGATACTTTCAGTTAATAGTTTTAGCAATTCAGAGAGTGATTTTATCCTTTGAACTAGTTTAATAGATTTTATCACATTTTCAGGTATACAGTCTTATAGTGGTAACCCTTTCTAATGGATGCTTACTTTAAACTATACAGTATAGATCTTACTCGATGATTTTGGTAATACAGGATTCCCACATTATTTTCCTATTATAGCAATGTCGGCCTATCCTTGGATTTATAATGATTATACATTGTGTCTGCCATGTTACAACAAGTTAAATGGCATCTTGTTATTAATTTAATGGAAAAAAAAGTCTTGTACAGTCTACAATTGAGATAATATTTTCTGTTTAGCTCCACTTGCCGTGTCCTCCTCAGAACTTCTTGAAAGAATTAGATTCATTAAAAACTCTGGTCGCCATGGTAAAAAAAAAAAAACTTATAAAAAATAGAAATCTTCGAAAATGTTTTGTCTGAAACCATAAGGTCTAGTGATATCAAATTTGGCATGTAGCTGTATCCAGTAGACCTCTATCAAGTTTCTTCGAATATAGCAATATAGCCCTGGGGTCAAAATTTGCGGCGGGGAGGGGAGGTCATAAGTTTTACACGTATAGGTTTATATAAGAGAAGATTTAAGAAATTTAGAATCTCCCTGTACCCAGCCGTAAGGCCTAGAACTACCGAATTTTGCATGTAGCTCTATCTAGTGGACGTCTACCAAGAGTGCCCAAATTGTAGCCCCAGGTTCGAATTTGATCCCACCGTGTGTTCAAGGAAAATATTAGGTAAAGGCTCAACAGACATGGTGGGAATCAAGATAATTTGCTCAATAAGAGCGATTTCCCCTGTTCCAACAATTGTTTTCAAAGTGGAAACAGCTATACTTTCGCAGATTTAAATTTCCTGCCTCCGATCAATGTTAGATGTATAACGCCGTGTCAGCACCATTTTAATCATTTCTCGGTGATAGTTAAATGATCTTTTTTTTTTCTTCACAAAAGTTATATTTTTCGTTCAGCATCGTTTTCAACAACACTGTCGATGCCACAACTCAAAACTCCATGTCCCCTAGCATATCACATATTTATAGGTTAAAACTTTTTTTTATCCATGAGTCTTTAAAAAAATGACCATATTTAATGTTGGTAGTAAGGGCTTTTATTATATACCTAGCAGTGAAATCCTGGGATTTCCCAGTGTAATAAATTTTGATATCATCACTACTGACGTTATCAACTTTCACTTTCGCTTCCTGACGTAATTTGGGAACTACTTTTTTTTCGACTACATTTTTTTCGACTTTCAAACGCAAAATTATAAATAATGATGTTAATAAGGTATATAATAAATAGAATAATCAACTGGTTATTTTTGACATGAAAAATATCTCACTCGGACGCGTCGTAAGGCGTTAAAAAAACTCGTGCTGCGCACTCGTTTTTTCAACGCCTAACAACGCATCCTCTATATACACGTAGCCATCTATTTATGTGAATCTATAGTTTGAAAACAATGGTTCAGACTGGTGCATTCCTCGTAGTTTTATGTGCATCAATAAAAGCTCGACTTTCATAGCAATGGGGGCATTTAAGGGTTATAGAATTTTTGTTTAGGTCAACCACGTAGACTTAACGGATGCTCTCCTTGCCGACACTGACTTTTTCAACTACATGTATTCAGAAACTAAATTCCATTTTTTTCAGACTCATTTATTTTCGAAGTTATTTGCCAAAGAAAATATCTTTTGACCAGCCAGTGTTGATATAAGATCAGACTGCAAGTTCTGTTCAGTCTAATTTTGAGCTAAACTGTCCGCCAAAGATCCGATTAAAAAAGAACAGACCACAATTTAAAGAGAAATATATTTTGAAAAATTAAATCGGCGTAACTTTTCCAATAAATAAACAGGGGCTTTTCTATATATATTTGACCAATCACAAATTTCCATTTATTCATTTGTTATCAGGACCAAAGTAGGTAAAAATCCAGGACATTTAGCTATGCTTTAAACCTGTTTGATTGATTGAAACCTATGTAAAAATGAACCTCGTATGTCTGAGCTCACAAACTTGTTCGCCTCCTGGAAGATTTTACAGTGAAACCACAGCCAGGAAAATGATAACATATCGGTGAATATGCCGGTAAATTACCCTTATTTACGATAAAACCGATAGTTGGCTGAATTCAGACTGATAAATGAATAAAACACGGTGTATCGATGTGTCACACGATAATTCCAGTCAAAAATCACCATCGATTTTGATAAACGATGAAAGCTTCATTTTCTCTTTCTAAGTTTACATATTTCATCCGTGTCGCGATAGCCTTTTAAACGAGTAGGCATCTTCGCAAGCCAAGGCCGACGATTCACTTCGCTACTCTACCCTTGGCAGATCGAGCTTCATTTCGACGGTCCCCCATGCGCATTTTCATTGGTTGCAGCTAGCTCTAACTGCAGGAAATCAAATCGTTCGTAGCATTTCATCTTTGATAAAAATAAAACAAGGTCGCGACCTTTCGGATAAAAATGGAAGATAAATATGAATATCTCCGTGGATGTGTGCAGTGTCTGTAATGATTTATTATCGAAAAAGACATAGACGAACAATATTTACAGAAAGTTTCAGTGTGACCAATCAATTATGGTAGGTTTAAGGCTGTATCCCAGCACCTGACTATAGAATGTCAAAGTACGTTTAGGTCATTGCTTCATGTTGAATTATTGTATTCTTAAGCGATTTGTAAAACAACATTTCATTGGCTATAAGAAATATGATATAAAGGGCAATAATAAGCAGCATCCAATAGGGGGCGTATCGCGGAAATCTCGAAATCGGGCTCGATCCGCCAAGGTAAGATCCAAGTAGTGATCGTAAACTTGGCAGGCGAAGATGATGAGAAGGTTGTGTAGCGTTTGTTTAATGGTGTTACATGAACACCTATTCCGCCAAAAAAAAAGTGAGATAAAACTCTCAAGCCGATCTTAACAACCCAAATTTTGCTATTTCAAATGTGTTACTGGAGGAAAAATGTCTCGTTATCAGGGATTGTGGATCAAACATCAGACTGCGCGTTCTACGCGTTGCGTTGTACGCAAGTGGTCCTTGAGTCGCGCCTAGCAGCTCGAGAGTTAAATCAGTAATATGAAGATACTTAGTATAGCTTTCCAAGTGTTCATAGCCTTTATAATCAATTCTACATTCAACTCTCTATCATGTTTTTTTTCTGTATACCATTTTTAAAGGCCCGGTCACACCGCCCGAACTTTGCTGGAGCGTTCCTGGAGCGGTGAAAAAAATTCATCACCGCTCGTAATCGTTCACAACCGTTTAACAAAAGTTGGCCCCCGTTAATGCAAGGCCGTATACGCTCAGCCACCGCTGATATTTCTGAAGGGGCCCTCCTACCGCTTCGAAAGTTTTGAGGTGCACAAAATATTTCGAGCGGTGAGGAGGTGGCAATTTTCCGCCCCGACAAAGTTCACCCCCGCTCCACCAGCGCCCATTCAAAGTTTGGCATCGCTAGACGCAAGTTCGTGGACGCTTGGGTCCGCTAGGCCAACGCAGAAATCTTGAACGCTGGACCACCGCTGCTTCTTCGCCAGCGTTGCCCGGGCGGCGATTAAACGTTGCACAAACTTCAGTGGAGCGGTTGTAAGCGTTTTAAGAGCGGACATCGGGTTGCTGGAACGGTGTCGGGCGTTGAAGCAGCGAGCCATGGCGGCGATGAACTTTGGTTTTGCGTTGGTATACAGGTGTCGGAGCTGGACCAGAATTTGGCTATAAAACACGGGGAGAAATGGACAAGGGGCTCATCGAGCTGTCGTTGAGTTCAGACCTCATCTATATCGAAATTGCTCAAAGTTACAGTAAAACTGTATCACCATGGACGCTGAGACACTTTCTATGATTGGTGCACTAGTCCAGCAGAATCAAAACCTCAGATTGCAACAAGCTGTTGACAGAAGGAGGTGAGAGAGAAAAAGGAGAGACACAGTTGTGTGGGTCAGACAGTGGATAATGAAAACGATCCGTTCACCTCCGTAGTCACAAGCGGTATGCCGCTAAACCAACTGTATACCCCCGCCGAGCCAAAGCTTGCATGCACAGAACGCCGCTATACCAACGTTCGCGTCACCGCTAAAACAACGTTCCCTACCGCTAACCCAACGCTTAAGCAACGCCGGTGTAACGTTGTAAAGTGACCCCCATAGAATAATGACCCCCCGGTCATTATTTTATATAGAATATCGACCCCCCAGTCATAGTATTATGACCGGGGGGTCATTATTCTATATAAAATAATGACCGGGGGGTCATTATTCTATGGGGGTCACTTTACAACGTTACACCGGCTTCAGCGGTGCACCGCTAAGCCAAGGCCAGCGTTTTCGATTTTTTCCCATTTTGTGCGCGGTGACGAGCGTTGTCGAAATTCGGTCCCCCCCCCCCCCCCCCTCCGTACCGTTCAAGGAACGCTCCAGCAAAGTTCGGGCGGTGTGACCGGGCCTTTAAGTTTGCAATACGGTCATTGTTAAGAAATGAATGATCCAGTCGCCATGACTATTCCAATCTTTTACTACAGTCCTAACTTGGTTTTTACGACAATATGCAATAAGTCTGAAAACTGACAAATGTTTAAAGGGTAATTGTTAAGGAAAATATATCACACAAATCAATGAAAAAGTAGAGTATCAATACAGTTAACAGATAGTTTTTAAAAAAAAAAATCTTAGTTTACAGCTAGTTGGGATCAAGAAAGAAAAATGGCACTTGACGTCTTTTCTTTTCATCTAAAAAAAAGACATTCCTTGCCCTTCGTGTATCTCTTGTCTTGATATTTTTTTTGTGAAAGAAAAGTAAAGCATTGCTTCATTATCAACTTTTTCTGACTGTTTAGATTTACTTTTTAGCTCACCTGAGCACAAAGTGCTCAGAGTGAGCTATTGTGATCACTCACCGTCCGTCGGCATCCGTCGTCCGTCCGTTCACATTTTCTTGTTTACACTCTAGCATCTACAAATATCAACCAATCAGCACCAAACTTGGTCAAAGTGTGTATGACCATAAGATCTCGGATGAGTTCGATTATGGGTCAAATCGGACCAGAACATCTGGAGTTATTTGCCCTTGAATTAAGAAAATTGCTATATTTCACTTTGTTTACACTCTAGCATCTGCAAATATCAACCAATTAGCACCAAACTTTGTCAAAATATATATGACCATATGATCTCGGATTAGTTCGATTATTGGTCTCATCGGACTAGAACGACCGGAGTTATTTGCCCTTGAATTAAGAAAATTGCTTTATTTGACTTTGTTTTCACTCTAGCATCTACAATTTTTAACCAATCGACACCAAACTTGGACAAAATATACATGACCATAAGATCTCGGATTAGTTCGATTATGGGTGTAATCGGACTAGGACAACTGGAGTTATTTGCCCTTGAATTCGAAAAATTGCTATATTTTATTTTTATTTACACTCTAGCATCTACAAATATCAACCAATCAGCAGCAAACTTGGTCAAAATATATATGATCATAAGATCTTGGATGAGTTTGATTATGGGTCTAATCGGACCAGAACAACCGGAGTTATTTGCCCTTGAATTAGAAAAATCACTGTATTTGACTTTGTTTTCACTCTAGCATCTACAATTATTAACCAATCGACACCAAACTTGGACAAAGTATACATGACCATAAGATCTCGGATGAATTTGATTATGGGTGTATTCAGACCAGAACAACTGGAGTTATTTGCCCTTGAATTCGAAAAATTGCTGTATTTCACTTTGTTTACACTCTAGCATCTACAAATATCAACCAATTAGTTCCAAACTTGGTCAAAACATATATGACTCTAAGATCTCAGATGAGTCCGATTATGGGTGACCAGAACAATGGGAGTTATTTGCCCTTGAATTAGAAAGGTTTTTTTTAGAATAGTTCTTAGTCTGGAGCATAACTTTGTCATTTCCAGTCCAATTTACTTGAAACTTGGCATTTGTGTTTATTGCAATAAAACAGAGTGCAGTGTGAAAGAACCATAACTTTACTTCATACTGTCTATAAGTTAATTCCCTTTGATTGAAATTTTTACAGCATTTTCTGCTTGTCTGGAATATAACTTTGTCATCTACAGCCTGAACATCGTCAAATTTGATATGCATGATTGTTGAAAAATTATGGAGTGCATTGCACAAGAATCATAACTTCCTAGCACAAATTTTGAGTTATTCCCCCTTCATTTTTACAGCATTTCTTGCTTTGTCAGGAGCAAAACTTTGTCATCTTAAGGAGGAATGACCTGAAATTTGGTATGCTTATTTGTTGCAGTATTTGGAAGTGCAGTGCCTAAGAATTTTAACTGTCCCTTGTGCTGTCTTTAAGTTATTTCCCTTTGAATGTCATTTTTACAGCATTTAGTGCCTGCCCTGAATATGACTGTCATCTTAAGTCAGAACGACTTCAAACTTGGTACTCATGTTCTTTGCAATATTACGGAGTACAGTGCACAAGAACAATAACTCTACGTAGCAGGAATTTTGAGTAATTCCACTTTGATCTTCATTTTTACAGTATTTCTTGCTTGTATGGAATGGAACTTCAAAGTCTCAAGTTAGATTGCAACAATTTGCTCCTGTTTCATTATCATTTGGCCTTGAACCTTGTTATTTGGTATATATAAGACCTGTGCTGCTTGGTACTCAGGTGAGCGATATAGGACCATCATGGTCCTCTTGTTTTTTTTCTGGACGATTTTGAGTTCAATTGAGTTAAACTCGTAGATTTGGAATCCCCGTCAACCTAATGCTAGAACTTTAGAAAACGAAAGAGCTAAAATACTTACTCCATTGGTAAAACAATATAAAATTGTAAAGCAACCCAGTGTATCTTGTATCTGTTCACGTCATGTCAGAAATTGCTTGGTAATAATAATTTTTATCATTATGGCAATTTGTAAGGTAGTGCGTCGATTCTATTTTGGTCCGGACCCTTGGGGAAACGGAAGTATGATAAATGGCTGCCAACGTCTGTTCCATAATTAAAGTATTAGCATACGGAATCTTAATTAAATGTTGAAAGTCTTTCACGGAATAGAAAACCAATATGGGAAAAGGAGAACCTGCTTGTTACCAAATATTTATCCCTTTACCACAAATTTTAACCCTTAAGCTGCTAAGAGCGATTCAAGAACCTTTTGAGGACAGTGTTGATTAAGATCAAAATGCACAGAACGTGCAGTCTGATCTTGGATCTATAATGTCTAATAAGGAGATCTTTCCTCTCAGAGTAACCCTAAAATAGCAAATTTTTTTTTTTTTGATCGTAAGCTTTAAAGTTTCTTTCTGCTTATCTAGCAGGAAAAGGGTCAAAAAATTTTTCGCTCGGAGTCGCGAAAAGACTGACAGTCTTGGAATAGGTTAAGGCATTATTGATAAAGAATTTATGTAATACTAATGTGCTAGGGTTCAAAGAAACTAATGAAAATTACCTTGACTTTGTCTGCGACTGCAGATCTGCAGAACTGGACAATGGTGATTGTAAACAGGCAGTCAGGGACAGAGAACAGGCGCTAGGGATATTCAATTTCAAAACTATAGAAGCAATTTAGAATTGTTCGGGAGCAGAAACACGACGCTCCATAAAACTATAAAACTTAGCAAAGGAGTTGCAGACAGATTATATCTCAAGACTAAACAGTTAGACATCGACAAAGAAAACTTTGGGAAATGAGGCGGAATATGAATGGCAAACGCAACCCTGCTGCCAACCACCTCAGTGTGAGTGATAGAATCACCCAAGGATATAGCAAACCCATTTGCGGACTCTTTCTATCTATAGCCTTAAACAGAGGGCTAATCGGATAAGTTCGAGAAGCACAAAGAGGAAGCAGAGAGATAGAAGTTGAATTCTCAGTCTTCAAAATCTGAATCTTACAACAAGTTCTTTTCATTGAAAGAACTCAAGTTTGCTCAAAGCTCATGATTCTTCTCATAGTGAAGATCAGGTCCACTACCAGTTCTTACAATATATATGTATCCTTTAATTGTCTTGCCATTTTACTTGATATTTCAACAAAATCTGACAGACTTGAGAATTTCCCATCTCTTGTTGTGAGGCTACTGTCATATTCCAAACCCAAGGATGGATTTTAACAATGCATGCAATTACCGCCCCGTTGCTCTTATTAGCTTTTTATGTAAAATCGTTTGTGTACCTGAAAAAAAGGAATTCTAAAAGATCTTCATGACTTTGGTCTATAGGGCCGAATTGCTCTCTTCATCTTAGTCATTCTAAATATCTTTTCAGAGTGTGTATAAGTAACGCTCTGTCTGGAGCCCGTGAGCAGGAAATGGGGGTACCACAGGGATGTATCCTTTCTGTTATTCTTTCCAGTGTTAAGATTAATAGCATTGTGAATGCCACTAATCCAAGATTAATAGCATTGTGAATGCCACTAATCCAGAAATAGAATGCTGTTTGTATATGGATGATTTTGAGATCAGTTTTCGATCTCGCAGCATGAACATTATTGGAAGACAAATCCAAACTGTCTTAACAAACTCCAGACTTGGTCTAATGTAAATCGGTTAAACATTTTCAAGTCTAAAACATAGTATGCATTTTTGCAATTTGCGATGCTCTCACGCTGGTCTTAAATCACACTTAGACAAACGCCAGATAAGCTTTTAGTTAGCCATGTTTTGGAACATATCAATTGAACTACCTCTTTAAAATTAAAAAAAAAGAAAAAAACACACACACACTTGTCTCTTACTGGCTATCAAGTCATACTGGTATCAGGAGAATTTGCCAAAACTGCTCTTGAACTGTCTGTTTCAAATCCTGAAGTCGCTTACACTGATTTTAGGGCTTCTTTTTCAAGCTACATCCAATCTGCATGGTAATCCCAGTGGAACAGACGCCTTCCATTAAAGAACGGTACTCTGCCTCGGGGTCTGCAAGTTGGGAAGTAGTTGTAATTGCTTGCATTAGAATTGGACAGCTCTGTTTATCGAACCAAAAAGATGCACCTGAATGTTTTCCGGGGAGATGCACCTGAATATTTCTTGCAATGGGTGTTACACTTTACAGTATGTTCTTCTGGATTACGTTGAATTTCTGGCGGTCAGAGCAAAGCATTTCTGTGCAGATAGCATGTATAACCTGTTTGAAACTGTCGGCAACGAACCATTTATTTTATATATTCAACAGATTAATATATATCCAAGTTATGATACCTCACTCGCTCTTATCTTTTCTCTTGTCTTGACACCATATGTAGTATCTTTTTTTTACCCATGTGAATCCCCTAGCTTAAGCCTTTGTATCCAGTTAGTCAGGCCTTTTGCTAGGAAAATAGGCTTTCGATATCTTGCCTAATTGGAAACACAACCTCTTTAAGGGGAGCATTTCGGTCTCATCGGAGGGTTCCACAATTTGTCAGATTTGATGTCTCATTTCCACAGAGCTTCTATTTAGAGTTTTAACTGTTCATTCATTTGGAGCAGACAGGGGTTAGCAACCACTCAATACTTTCTTTTATGTGCATTAAAGATTACACATTCTTCATTCGAACACTATTTAATATCAGTTAAACATTTTGCTGAAATCCTTCTTTATTACAATCTTAACTTCATCACTTAAAACTTCTTAGTAGATAGGGATTGTTTGGTCACCCATTTATGTCTTTTATGCATATCAAGATTGTGCATATCACTATCCTTCTTAATTCAACCTTTTTTGGGCTATCATCATTATTTTTTCACATATCTCCAAGCTCAAAATCCTACTGCACTCATTTCTTAATACAAATATGCACGCTACATGACGAAAGCTGTCGATGCGCCATAAAACAGCATTCATCCATCCAGTCCATGTAAAGGCTTTCGGTATTCTGAAACGCTATTATGTAAAGATATATTAAGTAAGACTGCAAAGAACGTGAAGGCTGATCTTGGATCTACTCTGTCCGATAAGAGATGATATTATCTTAATAAAAAAACCTTTGAAATAGCATTTTTTGGTTGTTTAATGACGAATCGGAAATTCCAATTTAGTTATTTAGCAAGACAATGGTTAATCAGTTTTATTTCATGTTTTTCAGTCGAAATCTGTTAAGAAATTTCAGAACACATTTGGGCAAAGGAGTCAAACTTTACCGATCGTATTGCAACATGCTATTAAACACAGTTACACATTAACAAACGCTCCTGAAAATTTAATCCTGACTCCGTGTGACTTTTGTCTATTTCCGGTTTTGAAAAATTCATCTTATGAAAAATACCCTATGTGGCACGCTCTGCAAGAGCATAGAAGAGGTTACCCTCGCTATGGCCGGGTTCTTCGTGTTTCGCACGTGGAAATCAAGAATGAATAAGAGCATAGAACTCAAAGAAGGTTACTTTCAAAAATAGTTAACACTCCAAGATGTTTTTAATAACAATATTCTGACACCTTTACTTGTCCACGTTCTTTCTGATCAGCCCTCATATTTGGCAGTCGGAAGATGTGTGGAATAAACATTATAACGTTAATTTGAAAATAGGTTTTTGTCTCTCTTGAATGATTAACTGAACGTAATTTTCTCGAAAAATGATTTAAACACCTTGCTGTCATAACGCTTGTCTATAACAACGAACTGTTTTCTTTTTAAAGTAGTAAATGCATTCTAACTGCTATGCGGTTTTATGTGGGTACCTGACACGTGAAGATATGGAAAACTGTATTGGAATTTGGTCCAAATTCCTACAGAAAAGGGGTTAGAATCATAAAATATCATAATTGTATTTTTGCTGGTAAACGATCGAAATTTATTTCATCTCTTGAATATCAAATTCTAATTATACTGATTATTTACACTCGATGACATGTAATTTTTATCTTTCACCGATAGAAACTGATCTCTGTATATTCTTTAAGAAGTTCGTTTGGTTTCACTGTTAAATTTTGAAGAATACATATCGCCTTTTATAACCCATGTAATTTAGTATAAACCAGCATCTTTGTAGTATCTTTGTTGCTGTCCTTGGTAGATTAAATGTATGTTGTAATGATTTATATTTTATGTAAAACATGAGTTCTAAATGAAGATAAAATGTTTCAATTTAGATAACAACAGAAAAAGTTGAAAGCTTTTGAAACAGATCTGATATATTATTGCTTCTCGTATGGCCTATGATCCTCTTTTAAGCTTTCAGCCTTTTTCTGATAATAGAACCTTTTTCAGACATCATGGGTCAAAGTCAGATTGCAAAAAGCGTAAAGTCTGATCTTGAATCTACATTATCCGCTAGTTTGGTCAAGCCTGTAAGATAAACCTATTTCTGTGTTTCGGTGGCTTGTACGTATTTTCAGTAACCAAAAGATAATAAGTTTATGTAGTTGGTGTGCTAAAAGAGTCTGTAGGATTCCCAATATGTTGAGCGATAACACATAGCAGAGAAGTGATAGTAATTGTGTTTGTCTGCCAAATCATCTGTTTATGATTTCAACGTTCTCTCGGGCCTTAAATCGTTGGATATACAATCTGAAAAGCCTGGTTTTCAAAACTAGCTAACGGCGCCAATTGCAATTTTCCCAGTACGGCATGAAGTCCAGTCTGTTTATAAACCATTCTAAAAATATTCAAAGCATTACTCTTCAAGATTTCATACATTTAAAAACCGCGCGAATTCTGATTGGCTTAACCATTTAGCTTAGCCAATCAGGATCAAAATTCAAATGAGTCCCAAAAAAGAAGACTTACAACCATTGTTTTAGAATGGGGAAGGAGAAAAAGCTGTTAACCGTATTTTTTTTTTCTTTCCCCATATTGTTTTCCATCCTTTCCAAAACAAAATTTTGATTTCTTGGGCACATTTACGTTGTCGTTTGCGAATGCCTTCAAATCGTTAAAGTACAAAATTATGTCTTGTGGGTATGTACTTTATACAACAGCTGAACCATCAATGAAATCTTATCACCACAAACCTCGGGGGTGTTGTCAGTTTGATTCTGTGAAATAACAAATGTTTGTGTCAATATTTTTGTATTGAAATTATGCCCAAGGGTCTTTATTTCCTTCCTTTTACTGACAGTTTTGAAAAAGCTTGCATAGAATTGCCCTTATTCATGTAATTATTGCGTCTTGACACACATATTACCAAGCGGGAATGTTATTATTTGAGTTAGATTGTCCGTCTGTCCGCCGGTTAATATGTTTTCTTTTACCTCCCCGACAGTTTACTCTTTACTAAACGACAAAATTTTAGACTGGCCCAAATTCAAAGCATTTTCAGACGTGCAAAAGCCGAAATACATGAGATCTAGAAATCATAATCAAAACGCTCACCTGAGATCTGTCAGTCCAGCTAATTGTTGCAGCTTCTTTTCTTTCTCCTGTGGTGTGATCTTTGAAAACATTCCATGCATTTACTTTGTTGCCAATGTAGCTTCTTAGTCAAGATATATCACACAGCTGTTTCCCCAAAATAACTTCGTTCGAGAAAGGTGTAATTATGGTCGTTCGCTTGACAAATTTCGTGCGTTCCACCGTTATTCGCGTTCAAATAATTTTAATGCGCATGTGCAATATAGAGGTCGCGGTCCAGTTCATTTCAATTTTGTCTTGGGTGAGTAAGAATTAAAAGAAGTTTTCGATTGAACAGTATTAGAACAATATTTAGGCTGAAAAAGTTCAAATTTGAGCAACAATGCTTAGGGCTTATACCACCCCAAAAGTGATACAAATGCATTTCCAAGACGGTTAGTTGACTTGGGCTGGAATTGTGGCCCTGCGAGCTAGTTTTCTGATCCGGTAAGATAAATAGAATGGGTGTTGTTTTACGAAGAGCTAAGGTCATTCAAGGACATGACAAGCGATTTAGCTTTAAAAGGCAAGAAGTATCGAAATGTGCACACAGGTATTGATTTATAGTTCAAAATGACGTAAGAAAAAATGGAAGACTGACAAATCGGAGAATATCCATGAAAACGGTTCATGAGGATGTAATTATTACACATAACATGCTTTGTAACACAACCTCTCTTGTTTTCAATGTAATAACGTTACACCCGTTATGAATTATCTTTTATTTCGTGCTTTCCGATAGGATATCGAGAATTAGCAGTGAAAATATTTTTCAATCTTACACTAGTACAACTAGTGAAAATACCGATTTTCACGTTCTTGTTGCCTAGGTAAATTGCGCGTGCCTAACAACCAGATGGGAAATATGACGTCATATACCTTACATTTCTCGCGCTTGACGTAACATTTCTATGCGGGAGGGGTACGCCACGGGAAATAAGGGAAAAGAACTGTATTGAAGTTTTATGAAGCTCCTCCCAGAAAGGATTAAAAGCATAAATAGAATATTTGTTTTTTTCGGTGAAAGATCGAAATATATTTCATCGAGTGAACACCATCGGTAATATTTTCACGAGTGGCGCAGCCATCAGTGAAAATATTACCGATGGTGTTCACGAGATGAAATATATTTCGATCTTTCACCGAAAAAAGCAAATATTCTCTATATCTTATGCACGTTTCACATCTCATTTGTGTGCCGTCAATTTGACGCCGTTTTGTAGGCTACGCATATCCTAAAAGTGAATGGACTTTATGAAAATTACAGCGGGTGCATCTATAGATTGTTTTCAGCTTCTGATCTAGAATTTGTGAAAAATCATTATGTGATAAAAAAGAATCTGACATTCGACGATGTTTGAGATCAACTTTTATTTAACTCTTCAAGAATTAAAGTTGTTTAAGCGAGGCTTTTTGTGAGCTCATTGACATTTTCCCTAGGCTCGTTTTATGAAATTTCATTTCAAACGCCAACCCATGTCAGATCCTATATATACTGAACCAAAAAGAAACTTCCCCTGTGTTTAAGTGCAAATGCAATGGTATTAAGGTAAGACCTGTGTAATGCACTTCCAGTGAAAATTCTAATTGGTTGATGAATAAGGATAAATAAGGATTTATGCAGAAATAATATTTTTGCACATTTCTAACGGAACAGAAATTTCGTTTATGTCTATCTTGAAATTATTTTTTTGATACTTTTGTTTCTTTTCTGAAAAAGGAGGTAATTATTATCTCTTTTTGAATTGAGAATATAGTGGTTTTAGATTTATAAATGATAATTCAAAGAAGGAAAAATTGGAAAAAATGAATCGGTGAAAGTAGTTCAATGATACTCATTTTTAGTTATAGGTAATTTTGCAGGATGATATTTTAGTGGAAATAGCTGTTTTCCATTACACAGGTCTTACCTTAACTCTTTACCACACGAGAAAATTTAAGACTGCTCTAAATTGAAAGCATTAGCAGACGACAAAAGGTGACTGAAAAATTGAGATTTGGTCTGGGAAAGGTAGAAAACATTGTCGGAAAAGGAGACAATGCTGGTTACCAGCATTTTCTCCTTTTCCCAGTGTTTTCAAATGGCTTTTTTTCTCAGGGCTGTTAAAAGTCGGGATTGTGTGGTAAAGAGTTAAAAAATCAAAATGTTAAATGACCTACATGTATTCGGGCGAACGATTATGTGTCCGATTAAACAAATTTAAACTCGATTAAAAGCATTTTGCAGAAGTAACCCGCTGAAAGCGATTTTCACGTGCATGCACGGACCAGTGTATTTCGTGTATACTTTTTGAAACCTTTCAGTCTAATTTTATAGACTTTCATGTCAATAAGAAAAAGACGATGAAAAAAATATTTTTGTTTAGTTTTCTTTATTTTTTATATGCCTAGAATTCCGCAAAATTTACGCGAACGTCCCATTGGCATGCTTAATGCTGGTATGACGATGAATGCTGTTGCTATATATCGTGGATGTTCTACTCGTTCTATTCGACACCTTAGGCAACGTATTCAAGCAACAGGGCGTACAGAAAATCGATCACGTAGTGAACGTCCGCGCGTCACGAGGCGTGGTCAAGATGGCTATATTCGGAACACCCACCTGCGCAATCGCTTCCGAACTGCCACAGCCACTGCTGCTAACACCCCTGGTACACATAACAACCGTATATTTGCCCAAACTGTGCGCATTCTCTTGCGCGAGGGTGGGCTACGTGCACGTCCACCATACGTTTGTTGTGTTTTGACGCGTTAATTGGGCACGTACATACCAATGCTGGCTTAGACAACAATGGAATAGCGTTCTTTTCTCTGACGAGTCGAGGTCTATTCATCGCGGTGATGGCAGGGTTCGAGTATACCGTAGGAGAAATGAACGTTATGCCGACAGTTGCATACTTAAACGAAATCGTTTTAGGGGTGGGGGTTCTGTTTTGGTCTGGGCGAGCATTGCACATGGATTTCGGACTAATCTCGTCTTTGTCGAAGGGAATTCGAATGCTGAATGCTACCGAGATTAAATTCTTGCAAGGCACGTTATCCCACTTTTTCGAAATAATGCCAATATCACTCTATTGGAGCATGATAATGCCACAAGCCATACAGCTAGGGACAATGTGAATTTCCTCAGGGCGAATAACATTGCATTTGTTAATGACTGGCCTGCTAAAATCCCTGATCTAAATCCCATTGAACACCTGTGAGATGATTTGTACCAGCGTGTTAGACGTTGCCCTATTCCACCGTCAAACGTCATTCGGCGAAGACAAGCCTTAATTCAAGAATGGAACAACATTCCACAAGCCGAAATCAGTACACTTACCCGTTCTATGCGCCAACGATGCCAGGCAGTCCTTCATGCTGAAGGTGGTCATACCCGGTATGAATTTGTGATTTTGGTGAGCGACCCCTTGCGCATTTTAACTACTCGGCAATAATTTGTTTCGTACAAAGTCGCAATAAAATACTCTTTCAATGCGTATAAATCTAGTTTAATGCTGACTTTCATATTTTTGTATATCTGCACTTAAACAAAAGGGAAGTTTCTTTTTAGTCCAGTATATAAGATCGGTAAGATATCTACGATAAAAGCTCACCATTGATGACCACGAGACAAAAAGGGATTACCAAAATATAAAGAATGCAACATAGAAGCTTTCAAAAACATTAAAAAAAAATACGATATTTTTTATACAAGAACTCCCACTATTTCCTCTTAAAGGGCCGCATCATGAATTTTTCCTATTAAGAAAATACTTAAGACAAGCAATCTTTTTTGAGGAGAACTGGATGGGTTTTATTCCCTGTTGTTGAGTGAAATAATCTAGAGCACATTACACAACAGGCCTTACTCCTCGCTGTGCAACAAAAACTTAGTACTTGACCGTTTAGAAAGCATTTTAAAACGTTAAACTGAATGACTTTGTTGACAAATATGGTCTTTGAGCATTTAGAAAACATTGTGGAAAACGGATAAAATGTTTCGGTGTGTTTTTTAAAGCAAATCATACGTAGAGTCGTTTAAACATTGGCTGGTTTGATAAAAGGTTAAGTTGCCAAAGACACTAAAGAATCCCATGAAATGTGCATTAAGTCCCTGACGGATTTCGCAGCTATACACCTTGAGGACTTTGCACTTAGGTTTTCCTAAATTCGTTTTTTCCCGGCGGCTTTTAATCATAAGAATACAGAGAAATTCTAGTCAAAACAAAACCTACAGTGGCGACCATTGGACAAGATATAACCCGTACATTACGGATATATGCAGGGGTCTATAACTTGTAACTTGTACTGTAAAATCTGCTAGGTACATATATAGTCATGAATAGGAACTATATTTTTTTTGAAAGTGTAAAACGAATAGGTATAGAAACCGATGTTGAAATGGGTTTTGGTGCATCCGCAAACATTATCGACCCAGGTCAGCTGTCAAAACGGTTTGCCTACCCTAACCCTCTATGCTCCTGGTGGCGCTACTTCACTGTATGGAAACTCTGTACGGGAAATTTCTTCGGTGAATTCAAGATGGCGGACACGTGTTATTGACAAAGGAAGTGTCGTTTAATTTTGGTCCAAACTTGTTTCAAATTGCATCCCCTACAACGAGTAAGGTACCAATCTAAAGAGCTTTGATTGAAAAATCAATCGATAGTAGCTGATGAGAAAACGGGAGTGCCTTTTGTTCGTAATCCCTCGCTGAACATGATGTTTTGATGAAGTTGAAAAACTAAGCGGGAGACCGGAAGAAAACTGGCTTTATTTCATCGAATAGAAAGCTAATGATAAAAGAATGTACCTCGATCGGTGGGGAAATGCCATATTCTTACAACTGTACCAAAATACGTTGCTTATATTTACTGGTTTAGCTGTTATTAAGTTTTGAAATTTTGCATGGTGTACTCTTCGGTGCAAACCGAAACTAAACTACTGTATGGTTGGGTGATCGGAATTTCTGTACGCTTCGGTAACAAATATGAAGTCAAAATTCTGTACGCTACGGTGAAAACGATTAAGGGAGGAAAAAAGGAAATGTACGAACAACCTACATGGGTCATTTACTTGATGTTTTTATGTTGAACTCCAAGAAACGTGATGTATAAATCCGCAACTTCGAACACTAAAATGGCTCGTTTTTGAGAAGTGCTGAGCAACATGACCAGAAGCATCTTGTATACATGTATATTTATATATTGGCCTTTAACATAAAAATAATAAACTTAAGGTTTTTGTCTTGGTCTGACACCAGAAATATGTAGAAACCATCCATAGTATAAATTTCATAGACGCATTATGTGAAGAGCGAAATATAGAACCGTACCTCCTCTATCATCATTTATTAATCAGGGGTCCTCTGTGGCGCAGTAGGTAATGTGGATTTTTAGTAACTTTTTGTGGATGGTGTTGGTTAGAATTCCACAACGGATACTGGTTATATTTGTATGTCTGTTGGCGACGCATTTTAGAGCCCAAGCCCAGTGCTGTGAACACGTGAAGCACTTTCTGAGCAAACTTTGTGTTGATCGGACCAGAACCAGTTGGAAAGCCATATAAACCCGAATCAAACAATGACACATCTCTGAGCTTTGGCTTGACTTTTCAAACACTAAGAACCGGCAGTGAAAAATGCAATACAAAACTCTTTTGTGCACTGCCTTGTAGCTATATAGCTCATTTTTAATTTACATTGATATCGCATAAGCGATCATTTGTTATTCTTTATACCTTAAGAGACCTTTTAAAAAAGATAATCGCATCCCTGTTGTTAAATTCACATTTAAGAGTTTTACTTTAGCATAAATTATGCGTTTTTTCATTAATTGAAACCGACAATTTTCACACATCGATAGAACTGAGAAATTCAGCGTAGAAGAACTATAGCTCTCTTTTCATTTAGGGGAAAAAACCCAACTAATTTCGATCTTAATTTTCAAAGTATCAAATCCTTTGACTAGAAACTCCGGATGACTATACAACACACTCAGGCAACTCTGTCTTCATTACATCGTTTTCTGAGTTACGACCCCTTTATATCATCCTTTTGTAAGCATTTGCAAGGGACATGTTCTTCTTATTCCGTAGCTTTCATTTTAAAGCTTTTATAAACTCACACTTTTTATGTTTCAGTTTCACGGATGAGGAACTACTTCAGTGATATTTTTTTCTTCTGCTTTCAGTGTTCTACCATAGAATTAAACACATGGAACTTAAAATTTTTTTCTTACATTCTGTTAATAACATATCTTTATTTTTTTACACTCCGGTGTTCAGTATACCCGAATAAAAGGTCTTGATCAAGGTCATCTGAATACATTGATACATTGTAGTTTTATCTGGGGGATAAGTTTTTTTTTTTTTTTTTTTTTTCACATTCACACTAATTTTAAACATTATTTTAAAATGACTCGTACTTTTCCTTTAGAAAATGGCAATAACCAAAAATTCTCTATCAAATCCGTACAAAGCCAGGAAAACCTGGCATGACTCATTTTTAAGGCATTATACGGTTTTAACATGACAAACAAAGTATAGAGTAAATGACACAAATTGGTTTCTTGTACCTGTATAAGGAATTCTCGCTGTGCACGGGAAATACAAATAGACTGTTCTAGCATTTATCTCCTTTAATCAATTTCACCGAAGCGTACAGAATTTTGACTTTATATTTGTTACCGAAGCGTACAGAAATTCCGATCACCCAACCATACAGAAGTTTAGTTTCGGTTTGCACCGAAGAGTACACCATGCAAAATTTCAAAACTTTATAACAGATTAATCAGTAAATATAAGCAACGTATTTTGGTACAGTTGTAAGAATATGACATTTCCCCACAGATCGAGACACCTTTTTTTATCATTAGCTTTCTATTCGATGAAATAAAGCCAGTTTTCTCCCGGTCTCCCGCTTAGTTTTTCAACTTCATCAAAACATCATGTTCAGCGAGGGATTACCGAGGCACTCCCGTTTTATCATCAGCTACTGTCGCTTGATTTTTCAATCAAAGCTCTTTAGATTGGTACCTTACTCGTTGTAGGGGATGCAATTTGAAACAAGTTTGGACCAAAATCAAACGACACTTACTTTGTCAATAACACGTGTCCGCCATCTTGAATTCACCGAAGAAATTTCCCGTACAGAGTTTCCATACAGTGTACTTGGGCTCAGTGGGGAAATTTTGGACTTGTCCAAACCTAAAGCATTTACAGACGACAGGTTATTCAAATGATAAAAACTGTGTCCGAAAAAGGTGAAAGCAATCTTGTGGTATAAGGATGAAATGCCAGTTGCGGCCATTCCTTAACACAATATTTTCGGAAGCCTTCTCCCTTAGGGTCATTAAAAAACATACTTGTTTGGTAAAAGATAACAGAAAAAAACTGTTGCTCTATCAGTTTCTGGTTTAACGTCAAGAGAAATCTACAACGTTAATCTGTTCAGCGTTCAATTCGAACGAAGACAAAGTAGGTGTCTGTACTGTAAGAGGATGTTGAATACAATGTGATAAGAATATAAGGGTAGATAGCTTATTACTTGAGGTCGTAACGGCAAAAAAAAAGACGAAAAAGAAAACGAAGAAAAGAGAACAGACAAGGAGTCGAAGAAAAACAAGAAAAAAAATTGATTTAAAAGCGTTTTATGACGCCTTCAGTATTATTTTAGTTATATCACAGCCACAGCTCACATATTTATGTATTTCCTGGGTTTCACTAGCACTGGGCAATGGCCCTGAAGTGTCTTGTCCAAGAACACTCACACGAAAAACACACTGTTTCAAGCGATGGTCAAACCGAGCGCCTACGGGTCACAAATCCGACACTCTACCACCAAGCCAAACAGGGCTCGGAGATAAAAGGAAAGAAAATAAAGGGTGTGAAGAGAGCCGAGAATGTGAAGGAAAAAGAAAAAGAAAAAATAAAGAAGAACTACAGTTAAGGAAGAAGAAAGAGAAGAAGGAGATAAAGAGTTTTGTTGCGCCTTAAACATTATTTTAGCTATAACACAGCCACATATTTATGTATTTCCTGGGTTTCACTAGCACTAGGCAATGGTCCTGATGTGTTTTGTCCAAGGACATTCCACGAAAAACCCAGTGGATCCAGCCATGCTCAAACCGAGTGCCTACAGGTCAGGAAACCGAGACTTTACACTGAGACACGCAAGACGCCTAAATTGAAAACATTTGCAGACGGCAATTTCAGTGTTGCTCTAATAGTGCATTATTTCTCCTTTTCCGACAAAATTTTCTAAAGGCTTCTTTTCCAGGGGTGTTTAAAGTCGGGATTGTGTGGTAATGACTTAAAGACTATATGATGAATCGTTTACAGTATCTTTTACAGGTAGCTTGTACAGCGATAGATTTTATTAACACGTATCCATCTATCTGGTAGAGATTTGACCAGATAAAGACAGTGCTGTGAGAAATAGATCATCGTAAGATACACAAACCATTTATCATTCAAGAAAATGTTAACGATATATTGATTGATGGAAAAGCTAAAAACCTCAACACCGCGGGACAAAAATCTGTGAGTTAGAATTCCGATTCTCATTCAGAGTATTAATGAAAGACGTTCCGCCAGTATTACAGTCCTTTTGCATTGATTAGCTGAAAACTGATTGGATAGATCTGTTTGAAAAGTAGCCAACGATTTGGATAGTGTTTGTTTCGTAGTTGCAAGTAATGAAACTCCAGGGACACGTGAAACTGGGCAGAGCCAGAACAGCAGTATTGCATTGGCAATGTGTACGAATTTTTAAACCCTGAGATACCTCTTCACTTACCGTACGAGTATAGGTGCCTGTCTTCGCCGTTTGCGATGTAAGAGTAAAGATCACATGATTTAGTATGAATTTGTTAATTGAAGCTTTTTTTATCATACCATGCAAGCCATCAAATATTTTTCGATCCATAACAACCACTCTTTTTCTTACAACCGACTTAAACATGGTGTGGGCTGGTCCTTGAACTTACAGAAAATTGACCTGTAGCGAAAAGTTTCGACCCAGGTCAGCCTGCGCGGACTGCGCAGGCTGACCTGGGTCGATAGTTTTCGCAGATGTGTAATGTCCCTTTTTAAAAGAAAATGGCTAAATATTGGAACTGAGGTGATTGAATGAATTTACCCTCAGCAATATTTAGAACCAAGGCTATTTATTTCATTGAGTCTAGATGTCGAAGCTGATAGCGGTGACAAATGAAACACGGGTCGGTGCAGGTAAACTTGTTACAACTTGTAAACCAGTTTTGAAAAAAAAAAAATTTTCCCACGAATTTGAAATAGGTCATTAAATTTCAAACTCAGCATCCTGATGAGACTCTCATAGATTATACAGAAGATACGAACTCCACTCCACCCTTTCACCCCCCCCCCCCACCCCGCCCCTTTCCAAAAATAAAAAGAAGATTCTCGATTGCAAACAAGATTCACTTAGCTTTTCTGCATTTTAAAAACTGTTTCTACTCAAAACCATTCTCATACATGCCGGGTTAATGTCAGTTAACTATTCTATATTGGCTTAGTTTAATCCCCCTTTCACTTTTTGACTGAAAAAATATCGCTTAAAAAAATTATTAAAATACAAAAAAGGAAATGCGCGACTACCAAACCATGCTTTTCAAATCGTTGGTTATGGACAATTTTCTTTCCAACGAATTGTTCTCTTTGATTTCTTCTTCCAAAAGAAGGGACATTTTCAGACCTAGAATAAAAATAACTCCATTAAACTTGCATTTGTCCTTAATATTTCAGAGAAGTGGATCAGCAGTTAGACTACAATAGCTGCATTGTTACTGTTGTCATGAAAGCAGCTAATAATAAAAAGAAACACACTTACAAAAAGCATGAAATTTGACACAATATCAAATTTTAAACTCTTTACCAAACGAAAAAAAAAATAGACTTGTCCACTTTGAAAGCATTTGCAAACGACAATTTTAATGGGACTGAAATCATGGAATTTGATCTTGACAGGATTGAAAACATTGTTGGAAAAGGAGAAAACGCTGGTTACTGGCATTTTCTCTTTTTCCAACAGTGTTTTCAAAAGCCTTCTTCCTCAGCGGTGTTAAAAGTCGTCATTCTGTGGTAAAGGGTTTAAAATTTCAAGAACAGTTTTTTTTCTTCTTCTCCTTCAAATATCTGTTTTGAACCTAATATATTATAGGAGATAAAAGATAACATATTGTATTTTTTTTGCTTCCAACAGGGTCATGGCCAGAGAAGTTAGAACTGCGTAAAAAGTATTGACGTTGAAATTAGCTTACGGCTATGTTATCATAATTGTGTTGTCATCACTAACCATCTGGAATAAAACAAAATTTGGTTAGAAGGTTTAAAAAATATTTTGATAGTTAATTAATGCTTGCAATTTTCGAAGAGCCTAAAATAACTAATCAAGCCGAATTTGGTTTAGAAAAAGAAAGAAATTGCCAATAAATATGAAGTTGCTAATTATGCAACACTTTTTGTCCCGACGGTCGACAGCAAAGAGCAAACAATAAATTTTGTTTGTAGTTTATGTTGTGAGATTCAAACTTAGTATAATCAATATATCAGGGGAACTATACATCTGAAATTGCAAGCGGCGTCATCAGTATGGACGAATGGTCTGCGGACAAAGGCTTAGACACATTGTTGTGCAAACCGCTGGCAAAAAATAGCAGGAATGATGGCTAAGTTGAGTAGCCGTTATGACATAACTGGACTATATTTGCAAATGGTGGGGAAGTGACCTCTAAAGAAGCTACAATGTTGAACTGTTCTGCATTTTTGCGCAGAACTCCAATAGGCAAAGCACAAATCCCTATGCTGTCAGGTACATGAATAAAATGTGAAACCCTTTTTTTTCCCACAGAACTTATAATATTTACTTACTCGTAAGTTACGTTTAGTCACAGTCTTAAGCGTTTTACATTGCATGCCCATTAGCCATTAGCCAATGCACACATGAGGGTTTCCGAGGAGACATTCTTACGTTTAGTGCTATATGTAGGTAAAATACCTCATATTTAATAGAACAAGCAATTTCGTTGAAATGACATCCCCCGCCGAAATAGACCTTTTTTGATACAAATGTATAAGAAGTATTGTGTTTTGCATGTACATGCGGCCTTTTTGTTATTGGTCCATGATGAAATTATACATTAAGCTCCCTTGTTCCATGGCACAGGATTTCATTACATAAAAAAAATATGAAAGAGGTCCATTACAGGATTATACATTAAGTACCATTTTTGCAGAACTTGGCATTTCATAAAATGAAAACAAAGGAAATATACATAACAAGAGGGCCATAATGGCCCTGTATCGCTCCACTGGCTTTTTAACCCTTTACCACACAAATTGAAGTGTTCATGACCATGAAAAAGAAGGCCTTCAAAAACAATGAACGCTGTCAGGCAGTACAAGCAGGTTAATTCATTAGCATGAAAGGTAAAATCCTTAGAAAAATAAGCTGAATGATAGAAACCTTACTCTAAATTTATTATTCACCTCATGTGAGCATAACTATTAGCATCAAAAAATTGAATAACACTTGAAAACAGAATATTTTCTATCAAAAAACTTAATGTCTAGCACCAAACATGTATCAATGCAGTTTGATAATCAAGGGAGGTAAATAGTACCAAACTTTATCTTTCATAAAAGAGTTATTTCCCTTGATTAATGTATAAATTAAAGTGACTATATCTTGAGGCCCATGTTAAACTTGTGATCCCTAGATGGAGCCAATTTTGACCCCAGACCTACAATATGAAACTAGAATGTGTGGTTATAAACATGAAGATTTTTGAATCTTGCCCAATAAAAAGCCCTGTACAACAAATTTGCTCAATAAAAGGCCCTGTAAAATATGTGACCCATGAGACCTGTTTATAAAGCCAATGTAAAACTTGTGACCCCTGGGATGGGGTCAAACTTGACCCCCAAAGTTAAAAATTTGGCCCTCTTGGTAGAAGCCCATTAGATAAAGCTACATGCAAAATTTGGTAGCCCTAGGCCTTATGGCTATGTACAAGTAGATTATTAAAGTTTCCCTATATAAGCCAATGCAAAACTTGTGATCCCCTGTGACGGGGGCTAAATTTGACCCCAGGGCTATACTTTTGGGCACCCTTGGTAGAGACCCCCTAGATAAAGCTACATGCAAAATTTGATAGCCCTAGTCCTTATAGCTAAGTGCGACAAGATTTTGAAAGTTTTCCCTATATAAGCCCATGTAAAATTTGTTACCCCCCCCGGCGGGCCAAATTTGACCCCTGGGCTATAAGTTGGAAACCCTTGGTAGAGGTCCACTAGATAAAGCTACATGCCAAATTTGGTAGCCCTAGGCCCTATGGCTAGGTAGAAGAAGAATTTTGAAGTTCTCCCTATATAAGCCCATGTAAAACTTGTTACCCTCGGGGCGGGGCCAATTTTGACCCCAGGGCTATAATCTAGACACTCTTGGTAGAGGTCCACTAAATAAAACAACATCCCAAATTTGGTAGCCCTAGGCCCTATGCCTAGGTAGAAGAGGAGTTTTAAAGTTTTCCCTAAATAAGCCCATGTAAAACTTGTGACCTCCGGGGCGGGGCCAATTTTGACCCCAGGGCTATAATTTGAAGAAACTTGGTAGAGGTCTACTAGATAAAGCTACATGCCAAATTTGGTAGCTCTAGGCCTTACGGTTTCAGACAAGAAGATTTTCAAAATTTTTCAGTTTTGTTGCCATGGCAACCAGAGTTTTTGAAGGAATTAAATTCTTTCAAGAAATTCTGAAGAGGACCATGGCAGGATCATTTCTGTGAAGTTTCATCAAAATTGGATGGGTAGTTTCAGAGAAGAAGATGTTTAAAGAAAAAGTTAACGCACGGACGGACGGATGCACGGACGGACGGACGCACGACGGACAACGGGCCATGACATAAGCCCGCTGGCCTTTGGCCAGTGGAGCTAAAAACCCCTTTTCCATGATATGTCATATATAATGACATGTCATGGAAAGAGGGGGTTTTATGTATATTTTCTTTATTTGTTTTCATTTCAGGATTTCATATATGTGGTGGAAAAAAAAATGTATCAACAGACTATGTAATGGAAAAGAAAACATGCATGAAGTTTCATCAATTTTTGTCAAGCACTTTAGAAGAATCCCTCACACAATATAAGCCGCCACACTGCTGCCATTTCAAGCAGGTAGCTAGAGACTAAAGTGTTGAAATTTGTAGCACCTGCCTGGCTAGCTGAATGGATATATGGTATTACTTGTGATCTAAAAGGTTTACGAACAGACAGATGCATGGAGAGACGAATGCACAATTGACTCATTGGTCACTGGCTTTGATCAACCAATAAAAATATGAAGTTCTATGAAAATAATGTGCAAAAGTTGGAGATACACTGATAAAAAATTAAATTTGACATGAAGTCCCCTTTTTCCATGATACAGTGATAAATTGCAAAACCCTGACAACATGTGCTAGGTTGCATGATCTGTGAAAATCTGGTCCAAATCTGTTGAGATATGTCCAGTAGTTAAAGAGATACAGGTGAAAAATTAAATTATAACATGAAGCCCCCTTATTCCATGATGCTGCTACAAATCCCAAAACCTTGACAATATGCCGTAGGTCACATGATCATGAGAAAATTCCATCCAAATCTGCCAAGAAATGTGGGAGGCATTGTGTTAGGTCACATGATAATGTAAAAATTCCACTTAAATCTGCAAAATGTGTGAGGAGTTGCCTTCACAAGAAATAGAATGAAATAAAACATGAAGCCCCCTTTTTTCATGACGCAGCCACAAACTGCAAAACGTTGAGAATATGTGATAGGTCAGATGATAAGGAACATTTTGTGAAAATTCTATTCATTTCTGTCAAGAAATATGGGACGAGTTGCATTCACAAGATATAAAATGATATAAAACATGAAGCCCCCTTTTTTCATGATGCAGCTACAAATAGTAAAACCTTGAGAATATGCGATAGGTCAAATGATGAGAAACAATCTGTGAAAATTCATTTCAATTCTGTCAAGAAATATAGGACGAGTTGCATTCACAAGAAATAAAATGAAATAAAACATGAAGCCCCCTTTTTTCATGACACAGCTACAAATCGCAAAATGTTGACAATATGCAATAGGTCACATGACAAAAAATGTTCTGTCAAAATTCCATTCAATTCCTTCAAGAATGTGGAAGGAGTTGCCTTTACAAGAAATGGAATGAAATATAACATGAAACCCCCTTTTTCCATGACACCTTGTTACAAAAACAAGGGCAAATAACTGTGGTATTGCACGGTCAACGTAGGTAAACTTCTTTTCCTGCATTTCCTAATGGAGGTTGACAGATGTGACAAGTTCAATGTAAAAACTTTGTATAGTTTTGAAGAGAAGACTCCAAACATCAAAAGTACTTAAGTGTTACTTAAGTGAAACTTAAAATCGCTCTCAGTCGGCCATTTTGCATCGAATCAAAAAAACAAAAAAATTGTCTCGGGAGAATGGGTCATTGTACATGTGTATAAAGTTTCACGAAATTCCGTCCAATGGTATTGGAGATATTTGCCGGGACGGACACACGGACGGACGGACGGACGGACAACGCTAAAACTATATCCCTCCGCCTACGGCGGGGGATAATAAAGCTGTCTCTTGTGTTTCAGGCCGACCAGCGCACCTGTTCACACTTTGCAGAAACATTTTTGCCAGCTCCTCACACCAAACTCTCTCAAAGGCATTATTTATTTTATCAAATGGAGAATTAAAGCCGAAACTATTGGCTATGTACGGTATACGCGAGTGCAGACTAACCTACTTTATTCTATGCATAGATCTTATGATAATTCAATGGAATATTATCTCTCCGTTTTAACATTCAATCTGAAAGCAATCGTTTCCAAGCTATCTCTAAAAATGTCACGCATTAGATGATGCATTTCTTGATTGATCCGATATGTAAATTAGAAATTCAATCCTCGTCTGGATGGAATAAGAACTACCTCCATAACGAGGATCTATTTTGACATTAATTCTCTGCCAAACAGTCTACTGGTTTAACGACCCTGAAGAGAAAGCTTTTGAAAACACTTTAGGGAAAGGAGAAAATGCTTGTAATCGACATTTTATCGCTTTTCAGTAAAGTTTTCTATCCTTTCAGAGACAAATTTTATGATTTAAGAAGCGCTTTATGCGTAGTTTGCAAAGTATTTTAACACGAATATGTAATAGTTTATCATCTGACAAATCAATCACCGATATCCTGCCAAATCGTTAAATTATCTAAGATCGATATATCAACCTTGGCTAATACTGATGGTATTCAATGGAATCAATACCAATGAAGCTCTAACAAGAACAGAGAATGTAAACTAGGACCAGGCTGCACGTATTTAAACGCACACCTCTATGTAAACTCTCTGCAGAATACGTCTATGTGAGTGTTCATCAGGAGATGGGTTCATTGCAATACAGTTTGACATCTCTTCGTGAAACGTGGAGAGAGAGACAATTTAGTGTTATTGGAGTGAGGTCAATAGAATATAATCTCGATTATCTTAACCCTAGGCTGCTAAGTTCGATCTACTGACCTCTTGTGAACAGTGAAGATGAAGATCAGACTGCCCAAACGTGCAATCTGATCTTTGATTTACACCGTCAGATACGGCAATTTCTTTCCAGTAAAAGTAACTCGCAACATTTGGGTTTTTACTATTTTCATCTATGAAGCAACTTAAAGGTTAAGCAGAACGCCAAACTAAGCTGTATAGAAACCGCTAGAGATAGACCGATATATGGCAGTGCATCAGTATTAAGCTGTATAGAGACCAGTAAAGAGAGACTGAGATATGACGCTACTAGACCTTTTGAAACAATCTGAGATATGGCAGTGTGACAGGCATAAGTTGTACAGAGACCGCTGAAGATAGTCAGAGGTACGGCGGTGCTATAGAATTGCGTTACATAGAGGCCGCTGAAGACAAACGAGATATGGCAGTGCGACAGATTTAAAGTGTACAGGGACCGCTGAAAACAATCTGAGATATGACGGTGCGACAGACATTAGTTGTATAGAGATCACTGGAGACAAGCCAAGATATGACGGTGCTGCAGACTTATGTTTTATAGAGACCGCTGGAGACATTCCGAGATATTACAGTGCGACAGACTTACAGTGTATACAGACCGCTGAAGACAGACCGAGATACACGCTACGAACGAATTATATTACTTAGAGGCAGCTGAAGACAAACGAGATATAACGGTGCGACATACTTCTGTTGTATAGAGGCCGCTGGAGACATTTCGAGATATAACGGTGCGACAGAATTAAGTTATATAGAGAAGAGACCGCTGGAGACATTTCGAGATATGACAGTGCGACAGACTTACAGTGTATACAGACCGCTGAAGACAGACCGAGATATACGCTACGAACGAATTCGATTACTTAGAGACCGCTGAAGACAAACGAGATCTGACGGTGCGACATACTTCCGTTGTATAGAGACCTCTGGAGACATTTCGAGATATGACAGTGCGACAGACTTAACCCTTTCCCAAACGACAAATTTTGGACCCTTCCAAACCGATAGAGTTTGTAGACGACAATTCTAGATTTGGAAAAAAATTGCAGAAAGTTCTCAGAACGGGTAGAAAACACTGTGGGAAAAGGAGAAATTGCTCAGTAAGAGCAATTTCTCCTTTTCACATAGTGTTTTCAAAGACTTTTACTGCATACACGTAAAAACCAGGGCTTGTTTGGGAAAGGGTTAAAGTGCACAGGGACCGCTGAAGACAGTCTGAGATATGACGGTGCGACAGACACTAGTTGTATAGAGATCACTGGAGACAATGCAAGATATGATGGTGCTAAAGACTTAACCCTTTCCCAAACAATCCCTGGTTTTTACGGGTCTGGAATAGAAGCCTTTCGAAAACATTGTGGGAAAAGGAGAAAATGCTGGTAACCAGCATTTTCTCCTTTTCCCACAATGTTTTCTACCCTATCATAGACAGAAATCATCTTTTCAGCAAGAGTTGAATTGTCGTCTGCAAGTGCTTTCAATTTGGTCTAGTCCAAAAGTTTGTCGTTTGGGAAAGGGTTAAGTTGTATAGAGATCGCTGGAGACATTCCAGATATAACTGTGCTACACACTTAAGTTGTATAGAGACCGCTGGAGACATTCCGAGATATGACAGTGCGACAGACTTAAAGTGTACAGGGACCGCTGAAGACAGTCTGAGATATGACGGTGCAACAGACATTAGTTGAATAGAGATCACTGGAGACAATCCAAGATGTGGCGGCGCTACAGACTTAAGTTTTATAGAGACCGCATAAGAAATTCCGAGATATGACGATGCAACACACTTAAGTTGTATAGAGGTCGCTAGAGACATTCCGAGATATGACGGTGCTACAGACATAAGTTGTATAGAGACTGCTGGAGACATTCCGAGATAAGACAGTGCGACAGACTTAAAGTGTACAAGGACCGCTGAAGACAGTTTGAGATATGACGGTGCAACAGACATAAGTTGTATGGAGATCACTGGAGACAATCCAAGATATGTCGATGCTACAGACTTAAGTTACATAGAGACCGCTGGAGACATACCGAGATATGATGGTGCGACAGGCATAAGTTGTATGGAGATCGCTGGAGACAATCCAAAATATGACCATGCTAAAGACATAAGTTGTATGGAAATCACTGGAAGCAATCAAAAATATGACGGTGCTACAGACTTAAGTTACATGGAGACCGCTGGAGACATTCTGAGATATGATATTGCGACAGACTTAAGCTATATAGAGACTGCTGGACAAACTAGAGTTGTATAGAGGCTGCTGGAGACAATCCGGGATATGACAGTACGACAGACTTAAAGTGTACAGGAACCGCTGAAGACAGTCTGAGATATGACGGTGCGACAGACTTAAGTTGTAGAGAGACTGTCAAAGACAGTCCGAAATATTAGGTTGCGACAGACTTAAAGTGTACAGTAACCGCTGAAGAAGTTCTGAGATATGACAGTGTGAAAGACTTAAGATGTATAGAGATTGCTGGAGACATTCCGAGATATGACGGTGCGACAGACCTAAAGTCTACAGGGACCGCTGAAGACATTCCTAGATATGACGGTGCGACAGACTAAGATGTATAGAGATCGCAGGAGACATTCAGAGATATAACAGTGCTACAGAATTAAGTTACATAGAGAACGCTGAAGACATTCCCAGATATGACGGTCCTACATACTTAAGCTGTCTAAGGATCACTGGAGACAGTCCGAGATATGGCTGTCCGACAGACTTAAGTTTTAAAGAGACCGCTGGAGATATTCCTAGATAGGGCGGTCCCACAGACTCGAGTTATAAAGTGACCACCGATAATGGAACTGAAGGTAGTCATCACGTTATATTGAAGCGGATATCAGTTTCATGTACAAAGGAATATCTTGGTAAAGCATTTGCGTTTAATCCTAAACGATCTCTACAAGTCAGTTACTACAATCACAGTGAAGAGGTGGTCACCTATTTGACAACAGTTGAGGGACTGGGATATCTGCAGGCTATATACTATTGCGCTTCCATTTAAAGGGAGGCGTCTCGTTCTGTTTACAATTGGTATATGCCATGTCCAATCACAAAGGACAAAACAAAGGCCCTCAACAACATGACCGCGGACTCGAATACAACCTCATTTTCGCTGAAAAATCGTATCTTCAGCTGTCACCTTTCTGAAGGTATATGGGCGAAGCCCTTTCTTTATATAGACCAAGAAAAAACTATCACACTAACACACAGTCTGCGGACAACTGCTTATGTGTGACTGAGACATTTTTACCGCTAAATTTAGAGTCCATAATTAGGACTTTTATATTCATTGGATTATTCCCCCGAGTTATGATAAATTCTCTGTTTCTGTGAGAAGGCCAGAAGTCTCTGTTGTAAATAAGAGCAGGGTGTCACACTTTAGTGTGCAGTAAATAAAATTCAAGATTTTTACGAGGTCAGGATATACAAATCGGCGGCAAATCAAAATGACGTTTATCACACTTTAGAATGGATATAAGGCTGAGAAAAGCAAGATCTGACTACGTATTCTAACCAGCCTGACGTTGATCTGTAAGAACCGAAAAGCGACGAATATCGGCAAAATTCAGTAAAAAGATCAGTATGAATTTGCTATTTTCTTTCTGCAGCGGGAATACCTGAATTTCCCATGGTACAAAACTGGTGGGAAAAAAATATATATATGTTTCCGAAAGGCATACTGCTGCAAGAAGCGCAATAAAACAAAAAATATATACAGAATTTCAAAACAAGACTGCAGCAAAATATGAGAGCAAACATGACAGAACACGGGTTACGCAATAACCTTAAAGCATATTAAATGCACGAAATTAAAAATATCAGCGCTTGATGAAATCCAAGTACAAGAATGATGAATGTAACAACAATGAGTTAAAATAAAAATGGGTCTGCTGCAAGACATGTAAATAAGAAGAAGACTGGTGTAAGAAACAAGAGAAGAAGAGCCCTATTAGAACTGTATGCACGTATCAGAATGCAAGATACATAATGTTACGGGAGACCACACATACAGGCATAGCTTCGTCCCGATTTAAATACAATAACTGACCACTGTAATGGGGAGATATCTCTGGTTCAAAGGTTATGGTATTGGTCTTTTAAACTTCGAAATTCGAGTAGCTTGTCTGCCTGTGTTCGAATCCCGCCAGATGAGGTTTGTATTTCAGCTATGTATCTGTTCATTTGTTTCTTTCTTACCGACTTTGGTCGTAAGAATAAGAACAAGATTGCTGCTAGAAGCCCAGTGCTATGAGAAACAAAACGACAATAATGCTTTGAGAGCTTCAAAGACCATGACTGTTACAGGAAAAGTAGGAACAACATTGCTGCGAAAGTTCGTGAAAACAAGACTGCTAAAAGTGGTGTTGGAACAAGACTGCTGCAAGAGAAGCATGAAGAGGACTATTTCATGTAATGCAGGGGCAAAACTACTACTAAAAGTGTATACATATAATATATAGAAACAAGACTGTGATCAGAACGATGAAATATGATTGCTTAAAAATTGGTGCAAAGAGTGCTGCAAGAGACAAAGAAACAACTGTTGCAAAATATACAGTGCTGAAAGAAACGTCAGAACAAACGTGCTGCGTAAAACAAGAGAAAGAATACGATTCAATATAGATCGGTCAGCGTGCCTGTTTATTTCATTGTTCTTAGTATCTCTTTGGCTCGTATTCACCAACCATTCTTAAGAGCGTTGTTGCTCTTATTCTCCAGAATTTGCTGTATTTGAAAGTAGCAGAACTTTTGATTAGCTAAACCAGTCAATTTGGCTAATCAGAAGTTGTGTTACTTACTTGTGAATTTAGAAAACCTTTGAGAAGAAGACTAAGAATATTCTCAAGATTGGTTGGCGAATACGGGCCCAGATATCGATGTGCTGCAGATAGCTTTGAAAACTTTCGACATCAAAACAAGCTCTAACAGATGAAAGAAGGCGAAAGGGTATTGGCGAAAAGCAAAATTGCCTTTCATAATCTTTTTAATGTGGTCTGCAGACAGGTAGAAAAAGTCGTCTAGTGTTTTCGACGTGCTAAAACCTAGCGTGCCTCACGACATACAGTCGCTTATAGTTTATGGCAAAAGTTACCTTAAAAGCCTTCCGATCAAATTAACGACATCGCCAGACATTGCCTTGCAACACAGTATTGAATACAGAGAGCACAGATTTTTAGGTGAGTGCAACACTATTCTAAGTGCCTGTACAATGGTACAGGCACTTAGAATAGTGTTGCACTCACCTATCGAGATATGAGTCCTACATGTATTTGAATAAAATCGAACCATGCTCTGCAAAAAGGGAATTCAATGCATACGCAATAAAACGTCAGACCATGCCAGCCTGCGCAGTCTGCTCAATCAACCGGTTTTTAGACAAAATGGAATACATGGATCGATAATCGATCAACTTTGTCTAACATGTCGAAGAGATGCATTAACCTTCAACCCCGTTTTCCCATAGCATGGCTAAATGGTGTTAGGCCTATGTAATCGTGTAATTATACCAATCGCTTGATACTACATCAATATGACAAGGTTGGTCTTATTTGCATATCATGTAAACTTGGCATGGCACTACAAAGCTAAATGATGTTATGTAACCTTAATATTATATCAATCGCTTGATGCTACATCAGTATTACACCGTTGGTCTTATTTGCATATCATGTAAACGTGGCATGGTCCACATTTATTACCAAAACTGTGGATACTTTACATGATATTGTGGCAAAATTGGTCATTTCGTTTGAAAAAGTCCAACTATCAAAAATTCGGACGAAACAAGGGAACAGAAAGAGTTTATACAGACCAGCTGCAGTTGTCTATGCAGAATAAAGGTAAGAATGAAGCAGAATTTACCTGAGGGAAGCGCTGAACAATGAGGCGAGAAAGATGCCAGCTATTCCGGGTATATTTTAAAACATGTGTAGAACCATGGTTGGAAATACCTAGGTCACAGAGAAAGAGTAAACATATTAAAAGAAAATTGGGATAAATTTAATGCCAAAACTAAATTGTATTAGTAACAATTTTAGATGGTATCGAAAGTTTGTTTAACGCTTTTGCGGGCGGCATAGATCAAGATCAGACTGCACAAAATGTGCAGTCTGATCTTTGATCTAAACTGTCCGCTAGTGTGGTCAATCCTATACAGCTAAAGCCTTTGCAAGTTTCAATGGGTTGTATTTATAACCGTCGAAAGAGGTCATTCTTTTTATTTGGCACTGATAGAGTTAAGCATACGTGTATTCTTGTCAATGAAAGGCAAGTCCAGACTAGAACCATCAGAGAAATCAACGTAGAACAGCCTTCAAACGACGTTTTGACTTTGATCAATTTACGCCGACTACACACGGCTACTTTTTAGTTGATCCGTTTTGTTCTTTTCTCTGATCAAAGCCATCAGGTACAATAAAAAAAATCTTATTCACCCCGAGTCTACTGAATAAGACTCAAGTACCTGCAGTGGGCCATGTAGGTCAAGATCAGACTGCATAGAACGTGCATTCTGTTTTTGGATCTTCACTTTCCCTTAATGTTAAAGTAACGTTACCCTGGAAATAAAAATAAATTATGGGCTTTATTTACCTTTGGCTTGCAAGTTTCATTTCCCTTACAAGACAGGTATGGCGTTAAGGGAAAAAAAGACAGTTTACTTTAAGGCTTTAGTCTCAGTGATCTTTGTGCTTACCTTGTAAATGATTTTATACAAATTAAAGCTACAGAAATCTTTCCGGAACAGATTTACAGAACGTTCTGCATGCACGCAGTCTGGTGTATTGATCCTAATTATTTAAGAGAGAATGAAAGAGACAGAGATAGACATAGACGACAACAACAGAGACAGACAGATACACAGAGAGAAGTGTACTGAGACGGACAGACATTTAAGTAAACATTTAAACATCATACAGACAGACACACAAACGGACAGACAGAGAGCGACAGTGATAGAGTAAACCTGATTCGGATTCTAAACCTGACCGGACCCTATTGGGTCACAGCAGATGGTATCAAAATAGGCATAGGCTATTACTCCCTCAACCACGGCGAGAGATAGGGCCAGGAAATGACCAGGGTCCGTATTCACTAACCATTCTTCAGACCATTCTTTGTCCTCTTCTTCAAGTTTTTCGAACTGTGAAAGTAACAGAACTTCTGATTGGCTAAACCAAATGGTGAAAGGAACTGCCATTTGATTTACCATTTGGTTTAGCCAACCAGAAGTTCTGTTACTTTCACATTGTCAAAATTCTGGAGAATAAGACAAAGAATGTTCTTAAGAATGGTCGGTGAATACAGATCTAGGGGCCATCACCAGAAGAACTATGTAGAGTACAACAAGGAAAGAACAGATTTCTATATTAGTAAAATAATTCGATGATACTGACTCACATTCCTTCGTCCTCACTACTTTCTGCTTAGTAGGTAGATTCGAGTATCGTTGTGACATGGTGTAAGTGATAAAAATGGGCATTAGGGGGAAGATTTTTTATGGCAATATTAGGATCCTCTCAAAACAAATTGAAATATACAAATACTTCTTTTACCACATTGCTCTCACGCTGAGAAATGTGATATTTTCTTTGACGTCAATTGTGATTTGAAATGCTGTTTTAAAACACTCAACAGTGAATTGTAAGACACAAAAGTTTATATCAAAAATAGAACCCTTCTCTAGTAAACTTGTGACATGTTCACTTATTATACTCCAAAGAAAGTTCTCGTCATCTGATTGGGTAATATGTCCCGAGCATATATTTCATGTACACACAGGCAAAACCAACGTAAAAGCAGCTTCTCTTTCGGGAGCCCTGTATACATGACTACACAATAAACACAACATGCGGAATGGCAGCGTCGATTAAGCTTAACATCAAGATTATGCGCTAAGCTGCAAGTTTTAGCACGTATTGCCAAGGTTTAGGTGATGTCATTTCCCAGTGACGTCATTTTTAATTGAATTGGGGCACTCAGGGGGGAAATTCTACTTCGTAAGCGTAATGCCTGTTTTTAAACAAAAAAAAACAGATAAAATTCGATTAACAAACGTAAGATCACGTAAATTCCTTTGCAGTATAATAAGTGACCATGTCACAAGTTTACTAGAGAGGGATTCTACATTTTGCTATCTGATGAGAATAGAAAAAGGTTCGACGTCGCTTGAGTCGCTTCCTCGAACTGAAACAGACAACATTCTGTCAGACTGTGTTATAACAACGGATGAGAGGTGGCTACATTCTGCGACTGGAAAGGAAAGCGACAATCCAGTATATGGAAGATACCTGGGAAACCTTCTTTCAAGAAAGCGGGGATTTTTACTCGGATTTACAAAATTCCATGTTTTGCTGCCCTAGACTTCTGTCAACTTGCCTCAGCTTAAGAAGGATTTAGAAGGTCGCAAGTTTTATTCAAGTGCTGAGCTGATTTCTTCTACTCTTGTTTTGAGAGAGGTCTGAAAGAAATATACTTGAAGAAGGAATTTGTTGTTGTTGTTGGTGGTGGTGTTTGATATACGTCGTTGCAATTGATGCTGTAGCTTCTGTTGCTACTGGAAAATGGTAAATGAACCTGCGCTATATACAGAGTGACGTTGCTGAACTTGGATCAAGTCGGACTATTCTTTTTTTGTATGGCCTGGATATACTGGCTTAATATTAAACCAACGCATCTGTTTCTTTTCAAATACACGAAAAAGTAGTATTTATTTCTCTTTCCAGATGCTAACTGAATGCTTGAGACAAAATACTGCTAAGAAAACGTAGTCAGAAAAGGGAATGGTTGCTTGGCATAATGTTTCTTGCCTTAACCCTTCACCTGCTATACAAGTTAAATAAAAACTAGAGCTGTCACTGAATGTGACTTAATGCCCTCGCCAGCACTTTGACAAAGACAGGCAATTGCTAGTATTTTGTACACAGACGGACACATGGACGGACGCACGCACGGACGGACAAACGGACAGACAGGCTGATTCCAGTATACCCCCGAAAACATTCGTTTTTCGTTTTACGGGGGGTTTTTATATTCAAGTCCACAGTAAAAACCGGTATGCTACAATTTCAAAATTGCATTTTGTGAGAATAATATTTCCTTATCGGACAGTGTAAAGCAAAGATCACAGTGCACGTCTCGAGCACTCTGATCTTGCTCTAAACTGTCCGCAAAATGTCAATGAGTCAGGCATATCAGCCTTGAGATTAAAAAGATGTCAAATGTTTCAAATTGCCTTTATCTTTCCTTCAATCGCCTTTCCCTTCATCGTTTCTTGTTATCTTATGTAGTTTTGCAAATGGTATTTGTTGTAATGGCCTTATGATATTTCAGACATGTGTGACCCGAAAGCTGATAATTCAAAAAAACACTTTTCATACAAAAGATGTCTTAAGAGCGAAAAGTGTCGACCCTTGTCAACCTGCACATCCGCGCAGTCTGACCAGGGTCGACACCTTTCGCAGTTCCGAGAAGGTATCTTTTTGCATGACGGGTCACACATATGCCTTCATTCGCAAATTTGCAAATGAAGGCATACCGGAATAGCAGAAGAACAACACCACATCATTTGTGGTGTTCGTGGTCGCGAGGTAGAGCGTCGGCCTCACAACCTAAAGGTCCTGAGTTCGATACCCGGGAGCGGGTGTCAACTTTGGGATTTTTCATTGGCCTACACATTCGGCGCGAGTACTGGTGTAGTTCCCAGGAGTGTAGTTCCCAGGAAGCAGAATCGAGAGAGATTATTAGTGTAAGTTGTAAGAATTTGTTTCTCAATCGATGTAAAATAAATATGTTTAAGTAAACCACATCTCAAATACGATCTAGAGAAACTACAGATCAGTGAATTCAGAGATAGGTACGCTGTAGAAACAAGCAATCGTTTCACAATGCTTCTGGATGACTGGCAGGCAAACGAACGAATGCCTGATAAGACGTGGGCGGAGATAAGTAAGATTTATAAAGAAAGCGCTGATAAAACGCTTGGAAGAAAGAAAGGGTAACCGTCAAAGCCTTACATCACAGAAGATGTGTTCCAACTCGCTAAACAAAAAAGTAAAGCAAGGAAAGAAGAAAAAAAAAGAATACAAAAGTCTTAAAAGAGAGATAAGAGCAAAAATAAGAAGAGTTAAACTAAATGGCTTGAGAGAGAATGTGCAAAGATAACTGAGGCCAATGCGGAAAGGAAATCAAAGCAGTTCTTTCAACGGATAAAAAGGTGAAAGGTGCTTTCCCTCAAGTGCAAGAAAGAAGTCAGAGCCTCAATAACAAAGAGGGCAACACATTGACAGAGATGACTGATATCTTGAAAAGGGGGCATGAGTATGGTCAGCAGCTGTTTTATACTTGCATAGAAAAAAAACCAGAACCACCTGACCTGAATTATGAGGATACTGAGACCTTACCTCTTCTGCATGAAGTCACAACGCCAATAGACAAGCTAAAAACTGAAAAGTCACCAGGCCTAGATGGAATTCCTGCAGAGCTTATAAAAAGTTCAGAGACATCAGGGATCAAAGTACTACACATGCTTTGTAATAAGATATGGGAGACGTGTCAGTGGCCTGAAGATTGGAAAAAGCAAGAATTTGTCATGTTGCACAAGAGTGCAAGCGCAAAAAGTGCTCAAACTATAGAACGATTGCTCTTATCAGTCATGCAAGTAGGATTCTCCTGATAATAATCCTTAATAGAATGAGGGCAAAGATAGAAAAAGAGTTGTCAGATTGTCAGGCAGGATATAGGTCAAACAGAGGCACCATTGATATGCTGTTCACGCTTCAACTACTCATTGAGAAAATAAGAAACAGCGTAGAAGAGGCCTTCCTAACTTTCATTGACCACAGCAAAGCTTTTGACAGTGTCAAACATCATCGTCTATTTGATTTCATGATGACCATGGGGTTCCCAAAGCACCTTGTAGCACTTATCGCAGGTCTGTATCACAACCAGAAGGTCACGATACGATGGAATGGAGAACATTGTGAGTACTTCAATATAAGCAAAGGAGTAAGGCAAGGGTGCATACTCTCACCTCACTTGTTCATTTTGTACACAGAACAGATCCTGAGAAATGCTGACATTGCCGACATGGGTATTAAGATTGGTGGCAAAATACTTACTGATTTGAGATATACAGATGATACAGTGCTCGCTGTGGAAGGTATCACCAGCTCAAGAAGAGTACTGTACAGAGTAAACTCCTCAGGCAAAGTTGAAGGCATGGGATTGAACGCAAAAAAGACAAAAGTCATGCCTGTAAAAGGAAAAGACGGTCTGCCTGGTGATCTCACAGAAATCGTTGTCAACAATACAATCCTAGCAAAAGTGCAGCTTTTTAAGTATCTAGGCTCCATAAAGTCTTCAGATGGAACATGTTTAAAAGATGTCATGACCAGAATTGCTATGGCAAAAGCTATGATGATCCAGCTGAAAAATATATGGAAAGATAGAAGTATTGCCATCAACCTAAAGCTGAAAATGTTGACGTGCCTCATCTTTGCTAGTTCTTACGTATGGATATGAGGCATGGACTCTGAGAAAGAAAGAGGAGGACAAGCTCAAGGCAGCTGAGATGTGGCTATACAGGCAACTCCTGAGTATACGTTGGCAAGACAAAAGAACCAATGAAAGTGTCTTGCTTGAACTGGGTATAGAGAGGAGTCTGATGAACGGAATAAACAAAAGAATGCTCAGATACATCGGTCATGCCATCAGAAGTCAGAAAACAGACCTCATGTCCACAGCACTGATGGGCAGAGTGGAGGGCTGCAGAAAAAGAGGAAGACCGGCAATGTCACTGATGGACAACATCACGACAATCACTGGGCTGTCTCTTGGCAAGGTCGTCCACAGAAGTCGAGACCGAAAAGGCTGGAGGGCAGTTGTGGCATCCATTGGAGGAGCAACCATCGAACACGGTGTTGCCGACGAGTGACGAGTGAGTGCACACATATAACATCTGACACGAGCTTGAGACGAAGATTTATAAATCGAATCTAGAAGAAAGGTTATCGAGCAAAAGCCTTTGGTGTGCTCAATAACAATCCCTTTTGACGATAAGTTTGATAAAATTTTGGTAGATGGCCAAAAATGTCAGATTTATTTTCAACATAACTGTATCTCGATAACTGCATTCCATAGTGTGTTAAAACAAAGGCATATAATTTTACTATACTGTAAAAAAAAAAAAATCTCGTGATCTGATTGGATAATATGCCCCGAACATAAATCATGTCACTGGCAAAACCAACGTAAAAGCAATTTCCCTTTCGATGGCCCCGTATACATGACTACACTATCAACACAACTTCCAAAATGGCGGCGTCGATCAAGATAAACATCAAGACTATCCGCCAAGCTGCACGTTTTAGCACGTATTTCCAAGGTTTCAGTGCCGTCAGTTACCAGTGACGTCAGTTTTCATTGAATTGAGGCATTCAGAAATGTATTTCTACTTCGTTAGCTTACTCAATTAAAAAAAAAATAACTGGAAAACAAACGGTAGAATCGTAAAACTTTGCAGTATAATAAATTCGTTGTACGGTCAGTTGGCAGGGGACTTGGAAACTCGTTCACGGCTGTGGTTAATCATGTCTCCCCGAGCCGAAGGCGACATAATTCACCACAGCCATGAACAAGTTTCTAAGACCCCTGCCAACTGACAGTATAACTAATAATGTACATGTGTTGTGAAATTTGACTGGTGTGTGTAAATAACAGGCAAACTTGCATGATTTTCTTTATTCCCAAAATGATAAAGTCTGCAGCTTTGCGACGTTAATGAATTTTGACAGATGACTTTCCAAAGAGATTTTTGGCTCAGCAATGTTTTAGAAAAGAGGAGAGTAAATACAGAGCTATAACTAAATACGTCACAATTTGCTTATCTCAAAAGTGTATAAAATTAGAAAATTGGGAAATTCGCAATGGCTGTCACTGCAATATAGGGTAATTATGCAATAAAGGTATGTGATAAAAAGCGCAATTGTCAAAGACGTGTTTCGCAATTTCCTTTGTTTCTTTTGCTCTTTCTTTTAGTTAAGGGTTGTACGGGACGGATAAATTCCCGCCTTATTCGTCCATTTTTGTCTAGCGTCCATTTACATAAACATATGATGTCGCTGGAATGTTCGGATGAATGCTGACTGGCTGCTGGATTTGGACTTGAGATCTTTCTACCCCTTCGAGTTCCATTGCTATCTGCCAAATACTGGGACTGCTGCAGATATACAGGATCTGGTTTGGACCGCCATCTGTGCCACGCCTTTCGTAATTCCATTTGTACCTGTTAACAAAGATATAAGGGGGTCCCCTATAAAAAGGGGCCTTAACTCATCTTTACAATACATTATACACCCCTCACAACGTACGTCAGTGTAACGTCACAGGTAGTGATATCGGACCCTAGTTAAAAAGTCAGTGTGCGTGTTTGGTAAGACTGTTTTTTTTTGTAATCGTTCCTTTAAATGATCTGAAAAAGTCTTTAGACCTCCAAAGCGTACAATGCCTAGGAACTTTGTTTTTTTTTGTCAAAGCTTTTGTTAACTACTTATAATAATGGAATAGACTTCGACCAACTATTAAAACCCAATCACTTTTTGATATTTGGTCAAAGTGTTTGTGCATATAGACATCTGCTTCCTGTCTAAAACATCAGAATATTAAATGTATTCGTCTAATGTCTTTGATAAATACATGAGAGTCTTTGTAGTCCGTTTGTATCCACCCAAGCTAGCCTCATTCTATCTTCATATCGTACTTACTTTTGAATATGGCGGACATAAGTTACGACATTGCGCACGTCCGATATCACTGCCTGTGACGTAGGTTGTTACCCTTGATTATACAAGCAAGTCGTTGCATAATGTTGATAACACACAGCAGTACTTCTGAACTGCTTTGTTTTTCTTTCAAATTTAATTGCTTGAGTTACAGACAGATAAATAGAATCAAATAGTAATATATCCGAACGTTAGCCATGGTATTGTTATGGAAATGTTCTCGATTTTGCTAACAGAAAGAATGTCTTTTCAAAAAGTGTACAAAACACATGGACTGTGCATGCGTGATGTCTATCAGCCAAAAGGGTTAAAAAAGAGAAGCTTTAATTATAAAAATTTTGTCATCAAAAAGAAAAAAAAAAACATGAAAATTATTTCAAAGATTTAATTAAAGAAAAATTAGTATTTTTAAGTCTTCAAGAATTTGACTTTTCAAATTTGCAGGGAGTGTGCAGACTGACCAGACTCGATACCCGAGATGCATTAGATAGAGTTTATTTGATCAGCATGTGGTTAATATTTCCTCAAAAGGGAAAGGTCATCGAAAATAACTCGTGCCTTACGGCACTCGTTATTTTCGCATACCTTTCCCTTTTACGGCAAATATGTCAACGAATGCTAATTTTTAAACTAGTGATCTCAAGTCAATAAACCAGATTTTCGGTCGGAGGAAATTATTCACTGTGACGGGGAAATAATTCCCCCCAGCTTAAATGACGTCATTTCTTTACCAATAAAATTTCTAAAAATAGACATAAAATATAATATGCCCCCTTTCTTCGCAGGATATTTCTCAAGTGTATGTGTGTTAATGCAAATTCTTACCTCTTGATTTAAAAAGCAGAACAGTACAGCCACGAAAAATCCCTGAAACGAAAGTGGTGACCGATTTTAGCTCATTACCAAATAATATTCGGTTTTTTCCGACACTAGGTGAGGAACCTTTAGAAACATTTTTAGAGAAGAAAGAAACAGAGAAAGGTGACCAGAAATTTCTCCTTTTCACGAAATGCTTTCTATATTTCAAACGACATACCCAATTATTAGGGTGGTGACTTCCCTGGTTCATTTTAGCGCCTCTAAATTACTATACTCTTGAAGACTTGATGGCAAACTGATATCAACACAGAAGATTATTTACGCCTTTCTTTTCTCAACGGTTTTGCTCATGTGTATATTTCTTGTCCATAAAATTGGGGATTGAAAAATATTATAAAAACAAAAAAAGTATCAATTGCAATCTTAAAAGGGTTTCCTCTAACGAATAAAGAGGAAGAGAGACATAGAGAAAACCGACTACAGATAAACAGACAAAGACAGAGACAGGAAAAGTAATAGAGAAAAGATACATACAAGGAAAAGAAAGGGACTGTAATTGAGACAGAGACAAAGACAAGAACAGACAACAGGGACGGAAGTAGGTACAAAAAAAAGATGAGAGATAGAGAGAGATCGATATCAATAAATAGGCAGGGACAATGATAGAGACAAAGACAGAGGCACGGATAGAAACAGAGAAAGGGACTAAAGTTGATATTAGTTCACAGATAGATAGAGACTGAGACAAAGACATGGACAGAAATATAAACAAACATCGAGATGGAAACAGATACAGGGACAGAGAGTAAGACATGGCAAAGACAAAGACATTGACTGTAAAAGCGACTGCGATACTTAGACAGTTGCTGAACTAGAGAGAGGGACAGAGACTGGAAAAGAAGTAGAGAATAATAGACAGGGACTGTATGGGCCTGAAGCAGGGACAGACACAGGGTCAAAAACAGGGACAGAGATAAGGAAAGAGAGAATGACTGAAAAAGAGACTAGGTCAGGGACTGAGACGTGTGCTGAGAGTCAGAGAAATTGACAGAGATAAGAACAGGGACAAGAACTGTCACAGGGAGTAACATAGTGAAAATGACTGAAAAAAAGACGTAGAATGCGACACAGACGTAAATAGAGACTAGGAGAGTACAGAGGCCAGACAAAAACACAGAAACACACAGAGACAAGGTCAGAGATTAAGATAAAGAATAGGACAGGGGTAAAGTTAGGGACAGATTTAGAGAAGAGAGAGACTGAGACACACACTCAGACGAAGACAGAGAGAGACAGGAACAAAAACTGAGACAAAGACAGGGACAGAAGCAGAGACCGGAACTGAAACGTTGACAAAAACATAGACAGGAACAGATATTGAGAAAGAAGGAGAGACTGAGACAAAGACAGAGACAAAGGCAGGGACAGATACAGAGACGGAATTATAGACTTAGACTAAAGGAAGACTAAAACAAAGACAGATACTGCAATGGGGATAGAGTAACACTCATATACTGAAGTATTGACAAGGAAAGGGACATAGACATGGAGAGATTTAGAGAGAGCAACTGAATCAGAGAATAGACCGAGGCCGAGACAGAGAAAGGGACTTAGACAAAAACAAGGTCAGAAACATAGACCGAGAACATACAAACGGTTCGACGACAGGACGCATGCATGGAAACAAAATAGCACTAAATTACCTGAAAAGAGTTGAAGAATATTTCAAAATAAAGTTTGACAATTTCTGCTGTGGGGTCTACTCTATACGGTACACCCAGAAACACTATGTAATGGACTCCAAACAATGGTATCAATATAAGTGTCGCCTTGGCAAGTCGCCTATAAAAGAAAAAAGGAGCCGTGCTCTGTAAAAATGGGGCTTAAAGCATCTGCAAAAAGTATCGGCCTGCGCAGGCTGACTCAAGCTGAAACTTTTCGATATCGGTTAATTGTTCTGTATGTTCTAGGACCAGTCTACCTTAGGACTAATTCGGTTGTTGAAAAAAGATTACCATAATAGATCTCAAAGAATTGATAGCTTCCATGGTACTATAGTACGCGGAGATACATTGCCGGAACATTGTTTGTATGCACTGCACATTGAAGCATTGATAACCTAAGTGTTACAATAGTCGAAAACTGTACAATTTGTAGCTCTAGGACAGAACCTCTTGATACGTGGACTCTATAACGTATGACAAAAATTTAGGCTGTCCCACATTGGCTCTCATGAAATTTGTTTTTAACCCTTTCCCAAACAATCCCTGGTTTTTACGGGTCTGGAATAGTAGCCTTTTGAAAACATTGTGTGAAAAGGAGAAAATGCTGGTAACCAGTATTTTTTCCTTTTCCCACAATGTTTTCTACCCTATCAGAGACAGAAATCATCTTTTCAGCAAGAGTTGAATTGTCGTCTGCAAATGCTTTCAATTTGGTCTAGTCCAAAAGTTTGTCGTTTGGGAAAGGGTTAAACAAAAGACTAGACAATGGTGTGGACAAGGAAAAATTGCTGATATTCAAATATTCTCCTTGTCTCAAAACGTTTTCAAAGTCTCTTGTAAAATCGGGAGTGAACGAGATATCTTGCCCATAATGTTTACAAAGTCTTCTAAAATCCTTACTACATGAAATTGCTTGGTAAAGAGAAAACTAGAACTGGTGCAAGCAACCCAGAAATGATTCTACAAAGTTTTCCGAGTTTAACCGTGAAATTTTGATTTATTTTAGTTTTATGTAAGTGAATGACAATCATGGAATATTTAAATAAAAGCGAAACTGATTGTAGTTCAAAGGGAAACTATCCCGGAAAGAATTGGACAGTGTTTTTCATGTAGAGTAATTTCTCCTGAAAAAAAAATCTCTGTGTAAGAGAGGTTCTATCATAGGTTTTTTTTTTGCTGGTTAAGATAAGCTAGAATCTATCGATATATCTTTGATCCTCTGTAGCACTTATGCACTTAAATCTTTGCTGTACATAACTGTTAAATATACAGAATATGTACAGCTGGTGGCTTGCACGAAAGGCTTTTTTTGCAAACAATGAAGATCCAAGATCAGACTGCACAGAATGTGGACCATCAGTTCTTTTTATAATTACACATTGCATGACAAACCTTGCCTCCTTTTGCGCAATTAACATCAACCATGCACCAGAAACTTTCGGCCTGTCCATCAATACAATCTGATATAACAGTGCAGCAATAGAGCTTGATATCTAACGATAAAAACATAAGAACAGTACATATAATATTTAACACCGCTACATAGACAGAATGTGCGTTATTGTTTGTCATTGTTGTTGTTGTTGTTGTTTCTGTTGCTAATGATGCTGTTTTTTGTGAAGAAAAGTTACCTGTATCTGTTACGTCTTGCAGACTTGGAGCCGGATTTGTGAAGTTTTGTGAACAAGGCACGGAGAATGTTGACGAAGAAGGCAAAGTTTATCTGAAAATAGTAATTGAAGCACTATAAAAGGTCAATGTCTATAGGTGCGAGCCTAGAGCACTCTTTATACCTTCAAAATTTCAATACGGTACGTAAACATTTCAGCTTCCATACTTCCATTCGAAAAATCATACTTCAATAAGAATATATTCCAAAAAATGAAAACGAAGCTCTCTATGAAATTGTGAGAATGAGTTTCTCAAAACAAAAATAATAGTAAAAAATATCCCAAAAGAAAATTAAAGATACACGAAGTTAACAATAAGATGATCAAAATGCAGAAAGATTTAACTCATCTAATTTAAAAATATGGAGATTAATATGTGTCTAATAATGTGTTATATAGTGAGATCCATGAAAGTTACAGTTGCACTTAGACAAGTGTATTGTAAAACTAGTACAAAACTTGGTTTTACATACACGATATATCTGCCATTATTTCATGCTTTCCGGTAGGATATCGAGAAATAGCAGTGAACATGTTTTTCGATCTTACACTGGTACCATCTGTGAAAAATACCGATTTTCATTTTCTTGTTGCATAGGTTAATTGCAGGTACCTCACAACCAGATGGAAATATGACGTCATTTACCTTACATTGACGTAATATTGTAATGCGTTGCCATGCGGGAGGGGCACGCCACGGGGAATAACGGAAAACAACTGTACTGGATTTTGATAAAGCTCCTCCCAGAAAGGATTAAAAGCACAGATTAAATAGAATATTTGTTCTTTTCGATGAAAGATCGAAAATATTACCGAAGGTGTCAACTCGATGAAATAATTTTCGATCTTTAACCGAAAAGAACAATATCCTCTATTTATTTCATGCTTTCAGGTAGGATACCGAGAAACAGCAGTGAAAATATTTTCGATCTTACACTGGTACCACCAGTGAACCTACCGATTTTCATGTCCCTGTTGCCTTGGTTAATTGTACGTTCCTCACAACCAGATGGAAATAGGACGTCAAAGTATTGTATTGTATTACCTTAAATTTCTCGTGCTTGACGTAATATTGTACTCCGTTTCTATAAGGAGGGGGTACGCCACGGGGAATAACTGAAATGATCTGTACGGGTATTTGAAAGCTTCTTCCAGAATAAAAATCAACAAAGAAACAAGAGAAAGTAAAGGTCTGAACGAAGAAAATCTTACCACAAGAGTTAACACAATGGGACCTTTGAGTATCCATACAAACTGGAGCTTTGTGTTTGTATTCCAGCATCTGTGAAGAGACAATGGCAGAAGTTATTAATGCTACCAGTAAGCTTCAAGTCCAGGTGGACCAGTTTACAAGACCTGTATTTTACCACTAAGCCACAAGGGACCTCGGACAATACCAGAAACAAACGGTCTTTTAACATTTTACTCGTTTTACCAGTAATTCCATGTTTTTACTACCCTGGTGGGAAAGCATTTGGAAATAAATGTGGAAAAGGGAGGAATGCTGGTAAGTAGCATTTCACCTAAATGTTTTCCATCCCTAAAGGGACAAGTTTCGTCATTTGAACTATTACTCTTATCTTGCCTCTTTAATACCTTCAATTTTGACTAGGTTAAAGTCTGTAATTTGGTTAATCCTGATTTAAAAAGTGATACATTAAATATGAACTATGTTTTGGTCAAGGGCTTTTAATACTTAGGCTGCTAAGCGCGACTCGCTTACCTTTTGCGGACAGTGTAGATCAAAGATCAGACTGCACAGAACGTGCAGTCTGATCTTTGATCTGCACTATCCGAGAAGGAGATATTATTCCCAAAAACAAAACTCTGACAGAGCAATATTTGGTTCTTTAGTTTCGAATGGAATATTTAGTTCTCTCTCTCTCTCTCTAGTATAAAAAAGTCGGCCAAGACTTTTGTTCATTATTTCCTTGCCTGTACGCAAATTGAAATAAGAACTTTTCAGTTCACAAGAACTGCTCGTCAAAAAACAACCATTTCGACCGTACTACATCTTTATGACTTCTGTTTTCTCTCTGGAATTAATCACTCGACTCTTGAAACAATAAAAACACGGTCGTTAGATCGTCCCTATCGGTAACTTTATACATTAATGGAATACCTTATGGTGGAATGAGATATTTATTACCGACTTCTTTAACAATTAAATGTATACATGTTTTGTCTCTTTTTGTCGATTATTACGTGAAGGCATATTTTCATTTCTGATCCAGATAATAAAATTTCACGCAAGTCCGAATTGAAAGCTTAGTATGTCTAATATTGATAGTCCATACTTTACAAGAGCGTTTTCAAAGTAATCTACGCCAGTTTACCGGAAGAAGTAAGTACAAAGAAAAAAAAACAACTTGGTGGTATTGGCATTGTTACATCAACCTGTTGCTTTTTTTTCAAATAATTCCGAGTTCTCGCAACCCTAATTTAGAAGTCTTTTTGAAAACATTGTGGGGAAGGAAGAAAATGCTTCATAGAAAAATCTAAACATTTCAGCCAGATTCAATTTGTTGTCTGCAAATCCATAGAATTTCGACCACTTAAAACTTCTGTTGTTTAGTTATGACTTTAATCAAGCTGTCCTTGCACACAAGGCATGTCAAATACAACTTATATGAAGACCGGCAGTAGTATAAGGGTCTCTTAAATGCCTTGGAAAGATGGAGTAATCGGCTGCCATATTGTTACTATTTCAGTAATTCATTCTCATATAGTCCAATAAGAAGCTACCATATTAATTTTCATGCATCAATTTTGAACGATCTAAATTTTGTTCCTTTTTGATGGGTTTATGGTGGTGCAGCTTTGAAAAAAAATATATGTATATAAAGCTAACTCATTCATTCTTTAGGATGCACATGCAGACACTGAGGTCAGTCGAGGTCGAATCAAGACCGAATGCTACTTAACTCAAAATGAGGAGTGGGACGGCTAAAAAATGGAATCGACCAACAACTACGTGTAGAATTTCTTAAAGTCAGTAGGCCAATAATGATTCATCTCGCATAGCAAAAACTTGTTGACCTTTGTGTATGTTCGAAAAGAGTCAGTATCCTGGAACGTATATTCCTTTTTTCTGGTAAAGCATAAATTGGTGAACTAAACAACACCGACTTAAGTGGAAAAGAAGCTTCTTTTCAGGCAGTCATGACAAAATATAAAATTTGTATATTCATATGCAGTAATTTGCTGTTACTTACAAAATATCTTCATATGTGAATCTTACAGCAACCCACGGCAATACACTTAGAAATGGGGCACCTACAAAATATATGAAACAAAATTTATCTAAATTCATTCTAAAAATAGCCTGTGTAATATTTGAGGGTGCATGAATAATGTTAAAAAGATCTTTAAACATATTTCTTTCCAGAACCTTGCAATATTGTTCAGAAAATGTATATCAGCTGATGATACATTTCGATTCATAAACTAGGGAAAAAATTTTCAGTCGGATCCATATGAAAATATTGCAGATAAAAATGTAGATCCAATATACGAAATAATTCTGTCAAACAGTAACAGTTGACATTAAATTTAATGTTGGGAAGGAGAACACTTTTGATGCTAGTATTTCCACTTTTCATTCGATGTATACAAAACTTTTTCCCCTAGTTCCGTGAAATGACAATGTGGTTAGAACCGATATATATGGAAAATCATTTGCAGTGCCTTTCCTGATGATTTTACTTGCCTTAAACAGTGTGAGAAAATTTGATATTGCATGACACTGAAGGTTGAGCGAGATATCGAAATTCTCTTATATAGTGAAAAGCAAATGCAAGCACCACGCTAGTTTCATACATGATATCACCAGCACTTGCAACTACAAAATATTGCAATAATTGACAATTTTACATAAACGCGGTAAGAAAACAGTACAAATACAGATTCAGAGAGTAGAAATTTCGTTTTCATGAAGGTCGGATTAATATTGTAGCTAACATTTTCACTAATCAATCAATATAAGACATAACCCGAATGTGAAATTTGGTAGTACACAATATTTGGAACAGTATTTGACATTGTTTAGATACGGATATTTTCCATCATGCGTGATTGTATCCGCGTGTGATGCATGCATTTGAACCGGAAAATTCACATTTTCACTCATTCAAACACTTTTAACAAATAAAATCAGTGAACCATCACGAAATATAAGTTTTACTAAATAGTTATAACCCCCTGTAGAAGTGTTTTTTGCCTTGAAGATGGACGTTTTGAAGAGAATAATGGAAAACAAGAGAATTTACTCGAAACGAGCCATATTATTTTCAGCTGTATTCACGAACAAAAAACCCTGAATAAAAGTCATGGTAAAATTAATAATTATTTTGAAATAGTTCTTTCAATCTTGCCCGATTTATTTAAGGAGGTAATCAATGTCGATTTAAATTGGTAATCGGCAATTAAGAAAATGAGCCATGCTCTTTGAAATGGGGGCTTGATGAGCCTGCGATAAATATCAACCAGGTCTGTCTGCGAAGTCCGCGCAGACTGTTCTGGCCAAAACGTTTCGCTACAAGACAGTTTTTGGTATGTCCAAGGATCAGTCTTTCTCACAATTCAGTTGGCTGTTAAAAAATGTAGATATTATGGATCCAGAAGTATCTGGTGGCTTGCTAGGTACCACGGATCAGGAGATGCTTTCAGCCCCGTTCTCCACCCCGCCCCGACCCCCCCCCCCGCTTTTTGCTGGCGCACGGCTCAAATAGTGTTCTTTCAGACACATACCAAATTATTCTGTCGCTTCTTACCTAGGAGGCGCAAGCGTTAGGTCAGAGTATTTGCCTTGCTTAAGCCATAACTTTATTTTACCAGGGACGATGATTAGCCTGACAGCGTAATATATAATTGAATTACGGCTGCATGACAAACTGAAATGATTTTTCACACGAAAAGCCGTGAGGTAAAATACAAATAATAACTAAATACTGACTGTTTAAAATAACACTGACTGAGTTGGTTGCATAATTGTTTGATTAAAAAAAGGAGACTTGGCATTTCGTGCAGTTGAATTAACTTCAGTCTGTTTGAACAAGACCGGGATGGGAGATTAACATGTTTCAACCTAAAGCCACAACCATGAACTTGAGCAAAAGCCTACACAAACGTGTTCATTGCGCAAATCATCCTGAGGAAACAACACACCCTTACTGTTTTTTTTTACGGGAGGAGTGTTCATAGGCCTTACCCTGTCGGTACATGACAATACAGAATTCCTTGTTTATAATCTATGTACATACGGTAAAACGTTGGTAATGCTAGCTTGTGAAAGCTTATGATACACAAGCAATTCATGACAAATAAGGATGTTGAAATGATCAACTATCCCCTTATTTGGGGTAAATTGTAATTTATATATCACCAGTAACCTAAATAGGGCCATTTATAACAGCACTTGAAGGAATTACTCTTCTTAACTGTTGTTAACATATCAGGGCAAGTTTGTCCTATCCTCTCCTTGAATTAGATCAGAGATATCCAGAATCTGTGCCATGGCCTTACCCGGCCATTCATTTCACTTTGTCAGTTTTGAGCTTACCTTACCTACACCACAAGAATAGTTGATTGTTCTGTTTTATTGCTGGATATAATATCGTAAGTGCTTACTGCTTGACAAAATTTGGACATCGTGCTCGGCGTTGGCCTTGCACGATACAGATATATTTTTCAAACAGCTCGAAGCAAATACAAGAAGGTCATTACATCATGATATTTTTTTAATCATACTCTGGTACCTACATCTTACATGCAGGTTTTTGGGTCGGACAGTATATATTTAAAAAATTGAAATGTTACCAGTAACCAAATTACAGGTTTATAAACTACTTTTTTCACCAACACTTGAAAAAATAATTGTTCCTAATACTTTTTTTTTAACATTCTAATTTGACCAATCAAATCGCACATTTTACGTGCTCGATACTTCATTACTCTGTTTTAGGACTGTATTTAACACTGCATCTATAGATCTATACGATTTTTTTCCGTTGTGGTTCATTTAATCTGCGTGGAATACAGGCATTTGGCTCGGAAAATAAATGCAAAACTGAAATATCAGCAGTAGGCAAGGTAGAGTTTTATGGCTCAATCTTTTTCAGCAGAATGTACAAGGAAACATTTGTTCCTAATTATTGTTAATATATCAGTGCGAATTTGTCCTATCCTTTCCAAGTATTAGATCAGAGATGTCCTGAATGTGTTTCATTTCTTCATTCTGCAATCCTTCGTTTTATCAGTTTTGAGCTTTTCATGTCGGTTTACCGTTTGTTGTCGATTGTTGTGTTTACTGGAAGTTTCAGACCGGAGTGGATTGTGGGAGAAAGAATAGATCGATAGCAGACAGCATGGAACGTGCAACCAGTCATTGAATCGAAAATCTCCCCGTAGAAAAGTCTGGCAAAATAAAATCTCCTCATGTCGCTAAGATTAATGTTTTTTTTTCTTCCTCAGAATAGCAGCTTATTTGTATGTTTAGAGATAATTGTATAGATTTCATTGACTAATTGATTGAGTGATTGGTTAGATGATTGACTGACTGGCTGACAAATTGGTTGATTGATTATTGACGAAAAGCTTTAAATCAAGAGATAAAAATAGTGAAGTACGACATGTAATCAAATGTTTATGACATTCAAAGCACAATATTTTCACCTAAGCTACACTTAATTTTGTATAAGCGAATTCTTTCAATACAGACAAAACTAGAATCGTGCAACCCACTAAGGGTTTAAGACATTTACCCCCCCCCCCCCCCCCCGCTAATTCCTGACCTTTTGCGGACAGTGTAGATCAAGATCAGACTTCACACAAAACTTGCAGTCTGATCTTTTATCTATACTACTGTCCGATACGAGCTTCTTTTTAAAAAATGCCTTTGAAAAAGTAAAAATTGGCGGTTGTTTTTACAGTTGGCGTAAAAGTTTTATTTTTCATTTATACAGCTGGCTAAGGATTTAACGTATCAAATTTATTCCTGTTCATGAAATTTCCTGAAAACCTGACATTTACTGCTGAAAAAAACACATTCTTTCTAAATATGACGAATTATTAATGCAATGCCATTTCCTTTATAGCAACAATTTCCAACATAATGACATAGACGGTCTTAATTTCTACGAAGAAATTACGTGATGGTTGAAGGTCGATCACTTACAGAAAACTTTGGTCGCCAGATGTAATATGTGTTATCTTCAGTAAAAACCAGACTCCCAGAAACCCAGTCGGAGGGCTTGAGAACCGGAGGTCGCCGGTTCGATCCCAAGCTCGGCCTATTTCTTTCCGAAGACTTATAATATTCATCGCGACAAAATTTCTTCCTCTCTCACCGCTGGCCATTGTTTCGACAATGTTGTAAAGGAATTTTCTACACTTGTAAATAACATAACTTCTAATTGGCTAAACCATTCGGTTTAGCCAATCAGAAGTTGTGTTATTTACAAATTCAGGAAATCTTGGAGAATAAAACAACGAATATTTTCAAGAATGGTTGGTGAATACAGGTCCAGAGGCTCAGAAAGAATATTGTGCGGATTACTGAGAAACTCTAACAAAGCATGAGAGAGGTGCACTAGCCGCGATATAAATGAAATAATGTTGAAAACGGCGTTAAACCCCAAATAATCAACCAATCAATCAATTCTGTTAAAATGTCCAAATTATAATCGAAAAAGCTATTTAATTGAAATTACATCCCCGCCTTTATTTTTAGTGGTCCACCATAAAATTATACATTAAGTCCCCTTTAGTAATGATAATGAAGACTGTGGCTTCTGATAAACAATATAAGCACGAAGTTTCATTTAATTTCGCCCAGTAGTTAAGGAGGTATTGATCCATAATTGTCAATGATTTTAAAACATATCTGTACGGAAGGACGGACTGACGGACGGACAACGCAAAAACGATCTGCTCTAAACACCCCCTACCCCCCACACCGCCTCCGGCGGGGATAATAAAAAAGTATCTATAAATACAAAGACGATGACCTTGCTCTCTTGACATAGATCCTCTTAGTCCTAAGTTATCAGTACGCATTCTTCTCTCCATACTATTGTCATTCCGGGACAGTAGTCTCGAAAATATAGCTAGAAATGGGTAATAAAATTTCAACTCGTGTCAGCCTGCGCTGACTGCGCAGGCAGATCTAAATCGATACAGTTTGAAGATTGTTGAACCCCGCTTTTTAGCAGGGCATGGCTCAGCTGTATGTGTGTTTATCAGTCAATCAATCAATCAAATTTTTCGGACTCAAGGAAAGACAGCTGTTGAAAACATCGTGAATAAAGGAGAAAATACAGGTAATCAGAATTAGTTCGTTTTTTTTTTTCCAAAAAAGTTTTCTCCCCTAGTTAACCCTTAAAGGTTGCCCTTCAGATTTTGGGACGACAATTTTACAAGAATACCAAAAAAAAATCATCCTCATACTCTAAAAGCCTTATGATTTACATGTATAAAACCCCAGCAGTCGAAAACCATCCGAGAACAAGAGAAATTAGAGATTTACTACAGCTCAGGTCGACACCGACGGGTAACACGGTCTATTTTTACATGAGCAAGTGGCTCATTTACACATCGGAAAGACGAAGCTTCAAACATAGCGTCCGAAAAAGACATTACGTAAAATAATTGCATGTTTGTTATTTTATGGAATTTCAGCGTCATTAGTCACGTGCCAGTCACTTAACATTCCCACAATGCTTTTTTTTTTGGGGGGGGGGGGAAGCCGAAAATCTAAAAATAGTGTAAGAGGCTACGTAGCCTTTTGAGGGAATGCCATAGAAAAAAAAATCTCTTTGTAATTTTATGATTCTTAATCACTGATGATTTGTATTGTTTTTTCGTATAAATTTCAGTGATATAAATATTTTTTTAATTTGGTGGGATGTAAAAATTCTAGATAACCACCTTTAAAGTGCTTAACTAATACAAGAGACATTTTTAAACAGGAAAAATATATGAAATATTGCTGTGCCAAGGTTTTCTGGCCAGAATATGTAACAAAATAGTGGACAGTGCAGATCCAAGATCAGACTGCACGTTCTGTGCAGTCTGATCTTGATCTACACTGTCCACAAAAACAAGTTAAGTTGGTTCCAGCGCATTCCGGGTTAAGACATACCCATTTTTTTAGCCATATCTAATTTCTCGTCTTCAAGTATTACTAATTTGGACCAGTCTACAATTTCAGCGTTTTGTGAAGAGTAAAGGCAGATTCCAAATAATATTCTAGTTGACATGTCGGTAAGAAAGTACACTTATCCATGCACTCTGCTGTTTTTGCGCAAGTTTTAAGCATGACATTGTTTCCAAGCAAAGCCCCCCTTTTCACATAGCATGGCTAAATAGTTTAACTGACCCAACCGACTTCACCTTCAACTCTTTACCAAACTATACAGAGTTGTAAACTTACTTGAATTGAAAACTTCCATTTACAAACCGCTGAAATGACAGGATTCGTGTATTGACAGGTTGAAAGTATTGTAGGAAGAGGAAGAAAATGCTGGTTAAAGTAATTCAAGCCTTAACTGCTATATAGCTGAAATTAACCCTTTACTCTACAGATGCTCATTTCTACGCATTGCTTGTAGGAGCCTTTGGAAAAGATTCTGGCAAAAGGTGAAATTGCTCGTAACGAGCAATTTCACCTTTTGCTACAATGTTTTCTACTCTATCAAAAGGAGTCATATACACATAAGAAATGGTTTCATCCTTGCTGTCAGTTAGGGATACCATAGAAATGCCTTATGGGGTAAAGGGTTAAACTTTCATGCCAAAAGTTAAAACCCAAATGTTTCTTTTTCAACGTACTTCTGTGGAGGAAAATATCACCTTATCAGACGTTGTAGATATAAGATCCGACTGCATAGAACGCGCAGTCTGATTTTGATCTGCACTATCGACAAAAGATCGCCAAGTTGTGCTTGGCAGTCTATTGGTTAAAATTCCCTCTTCCTCAGGTTTTTAAAAACGCGGGTTTGTGTGGTAAAGGGTAAACACCATGCACCTTTATTTATAATTATCATAACCTGTATAAACAGTGCGGCAGCAGGTTAAAACGTTTGCGGCGGGTAAGTTTATAGACCGATAAACAAAACGTCTGCGATAGAAGGCGACTGTTGTGCACGTGCCTTAAAGACATAATATGTCGGGTAAATCGTTCCTTAACCCTCAGCGCGACTCACTTACCCTTTGCAGACAGTTTATACCCAGCCCAGTCTTTTCCCGGATCTATTCTGTTCGATAAGGACATATCTTTGCTCAAAAAATAGTTTTAAGAACCAAACTTATAGTTAATACAATCAGCTTGAAAATTTCATTTCTCTTTTTTAGCAGGGCAAGGGTTGATAAAAGTAATTCTCAAGATTATACACTTAGTACCCTTTCTAAGCAATACTACACCTTAATGTTTGTTTGTAAGTATGGTGCTTAACGCCATTTTCAACATTATTTCAGTTATAGTTGGAAGACCAGTGCACCTGTACATGCTTTTCTGGATTTTTTCCCACCAGTACCGCGCACATTTTCCCCCAAGGCCGCTGATTGCTTTCCAAACATAACAATCATTGAGGTAATAATCAGCGGTCAAAATGGAAGGAATCCTGTCACAATGACTATTATCAATCATTGGATAGAAACTGGCTGTGCTGGAGATTTGAACCAGAAATTCTTTCATCACAAGTAATGTACCCCACCGGCAGCGTTACCAGTCTTGGCACTATTCTTTTAGAACCCTGAAGAAAATGACTTTTGAAGACATTGAGGGAATAGGTGAAAATGTTTATCATCAGCATTTTTTCTTCTTCTAGCCTACATAAGTGTCTTGCGAGGCTTAGTTGAAAAGAATGGGGCTCATGTCCTTCCTTCCTCCCGCCCGTCCTTCCTTCCTTCCTTCCTTCCTTCCTTCCTTTCTGTTAACCTGCCTTCTTCCATCCTTTCACCCACCTCTCCATACTCCCTTCCTTCTTTCCTCCCTCCCTACCTACCTACCTACCTTCCTTCCTTCCTTCCGACCTTCTTTTTTCTTTCCCTCCTTTCTTCCACCCTTCTTCCCGTTATACGTTCATTTATGCCTTCCTTTCTTTCACTCCTTCCACCCATCTCTAATTCCTCCTGCCCTCTGAACTACCTGCCTACCTACGTCCCTTCCTCCCTCCCTCCCTCCCTTTTTACCTACCTACCTACCTACTATCCTACCTCCCTTCCAACCTCTGTCCTTCCATCCCTCCCTACCTCCCTCCACCTACCTACCTACCTACCTCCCTATCATCCCTATCAACACATCTACCTACATACCTATCTACTCACCCATCCACCCACTTACCCACTTACTTACCTTCCGACCTACCTATATACCTACCTAGCTACCCATCAACCTGCCTACCCGCCTTCCCACCTACCTACCTATCTACCCACCTACCTACCTAACTATCAACTGTCCTACCTACCTACCTACCTACCCACTCCCACTTATCCACCTACCTACTTACCCATATACCTACCCACCCACCTACCTACCTACCTAACTGCCCACCTACCTACCTACCCATCTACCCTACCACCTACCTACCTACTCCCCTTCCCACCTACCTACCCACCTACTTACCTATCTACCCACCTACCACCTACCTTCCCACATACCCACCTTCCTACATAACTACCCAACTAACCACCTTTCTACCTACCTACCTACCTACCTACCTACCTACCTACCGGCCTACTTACCTACAAACCTACCTATCTACCCACCTACCTACCTACCTACCTACCTACTGAAGTACCTACATTGAATTCGCAAAAAAATCTTCCAAAAGACACTAGCTGGGTTCTAACATAAAATCCGTCGATTCAATCACCTACCATCTCACCTTCTAACCTACCTATCTCCTTTTCTATCTATCTACCTCCCTACCTACCTATATCCTTTCATTTTATTTCTCCCTATATACTGATATACATTGAATTCGCAAAAAATTCTTCCAAAGACACTAGCTGGGTTCTAACATAAAAGCCGTCGATTCAATTTTCAGCAAGGTGAAGGGAGCGAATCTTGTTTTAATGGTGTAGGTTACAAGCACTTTCTTCTTTCCCTTCAATGTTTCCTTCCCATCCTAGATGAAAAATATCAATTCCACAACATAAAATTTGTCGCTTGCAAATGGTTTCAATTTGAGAGACGTTAACAATTTGTCGTTTTGCAAAGAGTTCGGTAATCGAGGGTTTTACTCATCCCGCCATTCACAAATACCGTACGCGGGTTGATCCCAGAAGCGATAATTCATTCGTACTCGAACTATTTATATAACAAAAATAAGCCAAAGTAGGCAGGGTAAACAAAGGGGGCATCTGCTACTGAGTACCTGTTTCACTTTATGATAACATTTTTAACACAGACAACAAATTTTCACACTTAGCCAAATTAAGATCTACGCCCCCTAACTAAACCGGTAAATATTATGTAATATCAACGATTTCGTAAAGTTTTTTCGGCCAATATGTGCAGCTTCCGTCTTTTAATATGAGAGTAAGAGGCCAAAGACCTTAATAGCTTGCTGACAAACAAAATCAAATCAGCCCAAAGGTTCGAATTTGTCTTTGAAATGGTAAAAAGCGATGCTTGTGAAATGAAGAAAAAGCTGGTTACAAACATTTTCTGCTCTGCCAACAATTTTTTTAAAAGCCTTGTTCTTCTGGGCTCTTGAAAGCAGGTATTGTGTGGTTAAGGGTTAACTCTTAAGAGGCAAAATGCAATATAGAGAGCGTTCTGGCCAAAGCAGGTTTACTGAATCTTCGTAATGCAGTATACAAAGCATACCATTGGGTAACAATTAACATGGATCAGTTTTGTTTAAAGAGAGACAGAAACTATTGATTGATTGATTGATTGATTGATTGATCGACCGACCTAAAGACCGGCGGACCGTATGAACTTAAACGACAGACCGAACGGTGTTCTGTATGAGCTTTTACAATTTTTTCGATATAGTTTAAACATACATGTATTTATTTTACATCGATTGAGAAACAAGTTCTTACAACTTATACTAATCTCTCTCGATTCTGCTTTTTCGATATCGTTGTAGTAATATCGTGACTTCGAGTGGGAACCTACCCATGCTTTCCCGGAGCTCCTTAAACAAGTACTTCCCATTACTTTATCTCCAAGCGATTATTTGCTTTCGATCTTGATCTATGCTGTCTGCACCAGTATCATATTAAAGTATCGTGTTTTCCCCTTTGAATAACTGTCTTAGCCTTGTTGACTACATGACAGGAAAATACATAATACGTAAACTAAGGAAATAAGGAAAAGATCATCTACATTATGTTTATCATCTTGTTCCTAGCAGAGTCTTCTACTACAGTATCTCAAATATGTGAAATTGGAATATTTCTGAAACAAACTATGGGCAAAATCTGTTTTGCAAACCCAAAAAAAAGAAAGTTCTGCTTTGTATAAATGGATTAAAATGAGTACATATCTATGCGAGGGATATGAATATCATCGGTTTTCGTGCCCCTTTTTAAAAAAAAAAAACAATTTCATTATGTAGATAGGACTTCTTGCAGTGTTACCTGAACTATACAAATTGCTGTCTATCATCTATGTAGTATAGATATCAAAATGATTATTCCAGTGAAGTCTAGTTCATGTAGATGTCGGTTCAAGTTCCAAAAACTAGAGGAACCCGCGTTCGACGTTGTGTAGAGATTCTGAGCATCTTTTGTAATTTTTTTTTTTGCGCATACCAATTTAGATATAGTGTTTTCTTTTTATTCTCTCGAACTTTTCAATTCATTCCACTTTTCAACTAAAGAGGCCTCTTCAACCCGTTTGGCCTCGACCTCATGATTAACCCATTACCAAATAATCCCTACTTTTGATGACCTTGGGAAAGAAGCCTTGGTAACCAGCATTTTCTCCTTTTCCAACAATGTTTTCTAACTTTCACAAAACAAATTTCAAATTTTCAGTCACTTTTATGTCGTCGTCTGCAAATGCTGTCGATTTGGACAAGCCTAAAATATTGTCGTTTGGTAATGAGTTAAACCTGCGCCGGGCTCTAGGACTATCACGACTTGCTATAGCTTCAAACTTACCCCAGCCGAGTAGGTAGTACCACCTCACACTGCTTCTTTCAGAGAAAACGGACACATAGACCAGTGTATGGAGGTAGAGCCCCTCGATCAGAATCCAGAAGTAGTTTGCCGTTTGAGCATAGTTCGAGACACTTGTAAATAATTTACACTCCCAGTGCTGGAAGAGAACAAAGAAGAACACCGTTTATTTGACAAAAGAAATACAAAGTTCATAATGAGGGCCATTCCTGTACTAAAAATTATCTCCCTTGCAAAATAAAAACTAAAGGTAAACACATTGGTCCTTTCACCCATGTTCCTTTCATTTATCCTTGATTCCTTTGAGGATCTTGTGAGTATTAGAATTCAATTTATGATTATATTGTTACGACAGACCACTCCTTCCTGCATGGTATACTCCCGATTTAAATACAATACCTGGCTACTGCGTCAGGGAGATATCTCTTTGGCTCAGTGGTTAGGGTATTGGCTTTGCGTCCGGGAGTTCGGAGTTCGAATCCCGCTCCGACCCTTATTTCTGCCATGCATTTATTCATTTGTTTCTTTGTTACGGACTTCGTTCGTAAGATGGGGGCTCGTCCGGGATTGGCCATTGAGCCATTAATCCCATTTGTTGTCCAAAATCGGACTTCCTGCCTAATAAGGCTTTGAGTCATCAATAAATGATGACTTTAAGAGGGGGTGTGTTACGACAGACCACTCCTTCCTGCATGGTATACTCCCGATTTAAATACAATACGTGGCTACTGCGTCAGGGAGATATCTCTTTGGCTCAGTGGTTAGGGTATTGGCTTTGCGTCCGGGAGTTCGGAGTTCGAATCCCGCTCCGACCCTTATTTCTGCCATGCATTTATTCATTTGTTTCTTTGTTACGGACTTCGTTCGTAAGAATATGCAAGATCCTCATGTAGTTTTAATGCAATTTTTTTTCTCAATCATTTGAGAAATGTGCATGTATCTATACTCTCTCAAAAAAGAAACGCAACATACAGAAAATAGGAAATTTACTTCATATATTATTTTCATAATTTATGATATAAATAATTTACACAGGAATGCAAAAATTGGCACACTTCTTGTTCATGAGTTCTTTTACATTGAAATATCACAGTTTGTCACATACTGTCAATAAATCACTCATAAATTGTCAATATCTGGTATAATATTTCAAAAAGATAATCTGATGTTGCGTTTCTTTTTTGAGAGAGTATATTTATAAAATAATCCTACCAGATTAAGGTCAGATATTATCTCAACAACATAGCTTTGTAGTGCAAGAAAATAAGGATAAAATCCAAGTAAATACGTTATCAGTACCAATGTAGTACTGGAGAGGAATCAGGGGAAGTAACTGAAGAATGGACCTCACTATACATATTGTATGATTATTCTAAATATGCATGAAAGAAATAGTCGTGTTGCAGAACATCGATAGCTTAGTTTGGTTCGGTTTTAGTTCTATACCAGAAGACAAAGTTTCAGACTTGACTAAATTGAGAGCAAATGCAGAAGACAAACAAATCAAAATCGATGTGTATCCAACAATAAGATTTGTTTTCTACATCATGGCGACCAGTGAAGCTTTCCATGCTTGTTGAATTGTTCTTTTACCAGTACATTCGTTGCAAGCTACTATCTGCTTTCAAATACAGTCATTATCAAAACAATGTCAAGTTGTGAGATGAAAAAAACACTTTCGCTTAGACAATCCTTGGAACGAATTTGACGACAACTAGCAAACAGTACCGAGCCAAGTCAGCCTGTGCCTACTTTTTGCAAATGGATTTTAAGCCCCTTTACCAACATTATGATTTATATATGGAGTGCAACACGCGAAAAGGTGCACTCGGACATTTGCGTAAAGTGTCGTCTCGGATTAGCCTGCGCAGTCCGCGCAGGCTAATCCGAGACTACACTTTACGACTACATTAAATTTAGTGCTACAGTAGACTTGCGTAAAACAGAAAATCACATAAAATCGGAAAGTGTCGTTTCGGATTAGCCTGTGCGGACTGCAAACGCTGATCCGAGACGACACTTTACGCAAATGTCCGAAAGACCCTTTTCGCGTGTTGCAAGCCATATATAGTCGCAAGAAGAGAGAGAGAAAACATAAATGGCCGTCGGTGGAGAAAATGGTTCCCAAGAAAATCAAAATGTCTAAATAAGAATAAATATTTTCGATTCTTCGGTACATTTGATACTCTTTACCGTCGATTCACTTCCTACAAAACCACAAGTTTTAACTTTGTCCATATTGAAAGCATTTGCAATTAACTTCAACTCAAAACATGTAGACATGAAAATTGTCTTCAAAAAGCTTGAAAACATTGTTGGGGGAAAAAGGAAGAAAATGCTGGTTACCAGCATTTTCTTCCTTTTTCCCCAACAATATTTTCAAAATCCTTCCAAGCCAGGGTCCTTCTAAGTCGGGATTGTTTAGTCGAAGGTTAAGTCTTTCACTGCTAAGAGCAATTCAAAGTCATTTTGTGGACAATGTAGATTCAGATCAAACTGCAGAGAACATGCAGTCTGATATTTCATCAACACTGTCGTGTTAAGAGAGATTTTTCTTTTAAAAAAAATACTTGTGAAGCGGCAACATTTGGCAGTTTGACTGTTAGCTTAAAAAATTCATTTTACCAATATAGTACGTTAAGGCTTGTGTATGCAACAGAAAAAAAGAAAAGCGAGCCGATTTCCGTAAGGCGATTTATAACCATAGTTGATGTTTATTTAGCTGAAAACAAACTAACATTTTACCGAGATTTGTCCTTCCGTCATGTTTTTTTTTTCCTTTGTTTAAAATAAAAAAGCGTCTATTAAGATATTCGATCTAGTGGTTGCATGTCAACAGAATTTAAGCCCCGGACCGAAAATTCTCACAGAACTATATTGAACAGTTCTATAACTCTTCACCAAAAGAGAATATTTTAGGCTTTTCCAAATCGAAAGCATTAAACACAACTAAATAAAAGTGATTGAAATTTTGAAATTTGTTTTGTGAAGGGTAGAAAACATTGTAGGAAATGGAGAAAATGCTGGTTACCAGGAAGAAAGATCAGTAAAACTAGAAATTTTACCCGTAACTATAACAACCGTTAAAAAAGCACAAAGAAGCACCAGTGACAACTTCTGCTACACAGCATTTGCGCTTGGCATTTTCTCTCTATCAGTTTTTTTTTTTTTTTTTTATTATATTTCGAAAAACAGTTTTTCAACTTAAGTAAAATGACGAGTGTCATCGTGTTAGACAAAGAGCAGTAACAATACTATTTACAAGGGTATTCTCTTACACGACAAGGAAACATCAGTAGTAAAAGTGCTTGTAGCACGCACTTCCGGTACGCATTTCCTCTCCGTAGGCCTCGTATTGATATTTGTCTTCTCTTTACTATATCTGGTGTTAAAATCTCATAACCAAGAAAACGGGACACTGTTAAAATTTCTTCAAGTTAGGTTATAGGTCATTTTTTTCGGCTGTTAAGTTTAAACATATTTTATTCAACAGTATATAACAAAAAGTAACAAACCTAAGTCATATTACACATGTACTGAAGAAATGGATCAGAACGGAAGCTACAGCTTATAAAGTTCTTCTCAAATTTCCAGACAACGGTTATGGTACATGTATTTCATAGTCAATACGATAAAAATAATTTCAAAGTAGAAAGAAGTAGAAAGAAAACAATATTAACAAAAACATAAAAAGAAAAGAAAAAACATTAGAAGTAGATTGAGACAGAATGGTCTGGAGCGTTAATGGTAGAGATTTGCCAATCTATACAGATTAAGAAATCATAGTAACTTCCAACTTGACCAACACCTCTATATTGACATTTTAAATTACGACATAAATTATGATAAATGGGAAAAGTACAAGATTATCTGATAATGGTCATAAAAGACAATACACAAAAATGGCTTCGCAATAAATACAAAGAAATACAGTGAACTTCCAACTTAAATGCGAAACCAAATAGTCATATATTAACTATACATTGCCAGAAAATCTTCCACTGTTACGGATATATGTATGCACCGCACTAAATATTCTTTGATTATTAGAAAGACTTAGATTTTCATCCCCAAAAAGAATGGTTTGAAGATTAAATGTTGAAATATCATATATGCTGTGACTTAGACTAAGTCTGAAGTCACGATAAAATAAACACTCTAAAAAGTAGAGGTGCGTTGATTCGAAATAACCACATCTACAGAGAGGTGAATCTACTAAATTTTTCAAGTACAGATGCTCATTAAGACTGCTACATCGGTTACGTAACCTAGCATGAATGACTTGCATTTTCCTGTCTCCAAAAAAGTAAAGCTTACGTGGAACAGGTTTATCTACATTTAAGCAGTATTTAAAAGATGACAGAGACTCCACATTCTTTATTTCATCTGGTAGATTATTCCATTCATTGATTACAGCTGGCAAAAATGAATTGCTATAGAGACTGGTTCTACATGCAATGGTCCTAAGATTATTCGGTCTTCGAAGATTATAAGCTGAAGAATTGCCAACCGTTGTCGGAACAAGATGATTGAGATAATTTGCAGCAAGCCCATTTACCATTTTATAGAAAAGAATGAGTTTGTGCTTACGCCGTCTTTGACTTAGAGTTTCCCAACCAGCCTCCCGATAAAGATCAGCGATGGCAACAAGTTTAGTGCAACCGGTAACTATCCGAGCAGCTTCGTTTTGCACTTTATCCAGTTGATCTTTTAACCCCTGAGAAAGATTATCCCACATAACATCGCCATATTCAAGAATGGGTCTGATAAATGAGAAATAAATTATTTGAAATGAAAGTCGATCAAGTCGCAGTTTTAAAGATCGCATGACTCCTTTTCTCTTCCAAGCCTTTTAAATATTGTTAATGTGTAAGTCCCAGGAGCCATCGTTACTTAGAGGTATGCCTAAGTGTTTATGATTATTAACGGACGGAATCTCAGTATTTAACATAAAAAGACTGGGATGGACGGGTTTGACGCGTTTCCGCGTTATTACCAACGATTCAGATTTCGATGGATTAAACGTGACTAACCACTTTTGTGCCCAACGAGAAATTTTATCTATATCAGATTGTAAAATAGTTCCAGCACAAATCGGGTCACCAACAACCACAAATAAACTAGTGTCGTCGGCGAAAAGATTAATGTTCGTTTGAATATCATCGATGATATCATTGATGTAGATCAAAAATAAAAGCGGCCCTAATATAGATCCCTGAGGCACGCCGGCTGGTACATGGCATAAATTTGAAGAACCACCCGGCAGAACAACTCTTTGGAAACGATCAGAGAGATAATTAGAAAACCAGTCCAACAGCTTTCCTCTGATCCCTGCTCTTCTCAGCTTAAACAATAACCCTTTATGCCAAACTTTATCAAATGCTTTGCTTATATCGAAAAACACAACTCTAAATTCCAAACCATTATCCAAAGCCTTACATATATTGTTATATAAGCTAGTTACTTGATTAACAGTAGAATCACCAGGCATAAAACCTGACTGATAAGATGTAAAGAAATTGTTATCCTTTAGATGATTATAAACGTGCTTGAATATAATCCGTTCTAAAACTTTTTCAATATTATTCAATAATGAAACGGGTCTGTAATTAGAAGGAAGTGAAGGGTCACCGGACTTAAATATCGGGCATACATTAGATATTTTCCATGATTTCGGAACAGAACTGGTATTTAATGAGAAATTGAATAGTTTGGACAAATGTGGTGCTAATTGATGAGCTGATTCGATAAGAATTCTACTATTTATGCCGTCAGGGCCAGATGCTTTACCAATTTTGAGTGTTTTGAGAACATCCAGTATCTCAGATGGCATGATATTGATTGTGTCTAAAGAATTGTGTATGAAATGAAAACGTCCATCAGGTATGTTACTAAAAGAATCATCAGTACATGACTGATTTGCGAAATAAGTGTTCAGTATGTTTGCTTTCTCATGGTCATCAACAATCAACGAATCAGTGGAAACATCAAACATGGGAGGAATAGATATTGCGGTATGTGGAGATATCATAGACTTGGGAGTTTTCCACCAATCGCGCGAAGATAGATTACCAGATTTCAACTTTATAGACAACCGTTCATAATAACTTTCTTTTCTCTGTCGAATCAATGAAATCACTTTATTCCTAACAGACTTAAATTTTGTCCAGTGACTGACATTATTTGATTTCTTAGCTTTTCTATATAACCTTTTACGACGACGGATTTCCTATTTAATAGTACAATTCATCCAGGTCGGCTCTTGCGGGTTAACACTAATTTTCTTGTTAGGAATAAACTTAAGTACGTTTTCAGAAATGGTATCCGCTAGGTTTTCCGCATAAATGTTAATGTTATTGTCATGTATTGAATCCCAATCAAAATTAGCGAAACTATTTCTTAATTCATTGTAATTTCCTAGATCATACTTCCAAATAATTCGATTGATATTTTTAATTTTGGGTTTGAGGAAATTGAAAACGCCAAAAACGGGACAGTGATAACGCGTTGTAAGACCGAGACAGGGCTATCCAACTCCAGTTGTAAGGGCTGATTCTTTATTAGTAACGAAAAAAAGGTCAATGGTCGATATAGAATTTTCTGTGAAATGGGTGGATTCATCAATACATTGAATCATGTTGTATTCATTGCATAGGGAGTCAATTTTACGGAACTCGTATTGTTTCATAACATTCAAGTTGAAATCTCCTGTTATAATGACATCAGAGATATTACAGTCCATTGCAAGACCAATGGATTCTTCGATAAGTGAATAATAATTAGAGTCAGAGTTCGGTGGTCTATAGAATACACCGAACAAAATATTCCTATTATTGCTAGACTGCATTTGAACCCAAATACATTCTAGTCCGACAGGTTCAAGATCATTTCTTCGAATATAAGACAGGTTATTTTGACATACAAAATAACACCTCCATATCTGTCTCTAACTCTGTCTTTTGGCTCGGGTGGATGGAAAGATGGGAAGATTAATTCATTTGATGGGTATTCATTGTGCAACCAAGTCTCGGAAAAAGACACAATGTCAAAGGATGAAAACTCTCCAATCAATGTATCTAGCTTATTAGCTATACTTTGAACATTATAATGGACAGTTCGGCTGTTAGGTGTGATACTTTGCGGTTTTGATGGTAGTAAAAGATTGAGATCATAGAAGGAACAACTTGAACTTTGATACCAGCATTCTCCATTTCCAACACTGTTTTAAAAGCCTTCTCTCTAAGCATTGGTAAAGTTTTGGATCGTTTGGTAAATGGTTAAATCAAAATGCACGTATCTACTCCACTGTACTGTGCTGTTCTTTTCAGGGTAGCCTAACTTATTAAACTTATTTACTCCCCACCAAACCTCCCAACCGAGAGAAACCTTGCAATTTCATTTGCACGAAAAGAAGCACCAGTGGTGAGGGTTCGTGTTCAGTTCAAATGACACATGACACTTCCGGTACATACTTCCCCTCTGTGGATTGCCGTATACAATTTATTTTCAACAAAAAAAAGTGTTATTAACTTTACTTGAGTGATGGTCGAAGAAAACGCGACAAATATCAAATTTCATCTCTCTCACAGTAAACCATAAAATTTAATTCCCTTCCAGAGCTGGAAGTAGACTCCCATTATAATTGAATATTTCTTTTTATTTCATGCCTTCCGGTAGGATATCGAGAAATAGCAGTGAAAATATTTTTCAATCTTACACTGGAAAATTTTCACTTCTTGTTGCCTAGATAAGTTGCTCACCAGATGGGAAATATGACGTCATATACCTTACATTTGTCGCGCTTGACGTAATATTATAATACGTTGCTATGCGGAAGGGGGTATAACGGAAAAGAAATGTACTGGGTTTTGATAAAGCTCCTCCCAGAAAGGGTTAAAAGCATGAAATAAATAGAATATTTGTTTTTTTCGGTGAAAGATCGAAATTTATTTCATCGAGTGGACATCATCGGTAATATTTTCACAGTGGAGCATCAGGAAGCGGAAGGTGTTTTGTGTAAAATAAAATGTTATCTGCGCATGCCATTATTCTTCGAAGAATAGGCTTGTCTGCGTTGACGCTCCCTCTGTTCATGATAAATATTAATACGCTGTGATTTGACTTCAACTCCGCCCCTTAAAAAGTAGCAATGTACAAAATGGGATTAAATAATACTTTTGTGGGGAAAAAATCTTGATGGTTTTCGATCCGAATTTCTTTAAAAAAAATACAAACCGGAAAATTAGTCTTTAAAAAAGTGATTGTTTACTGCAAATCTTTGAATGAAATTTTTAAGTATAGATTTTAGGGAAACCAGGATTTGTGCAGATTTTCCAATGTCGTATTGAACAACAAGAAATGTTCGGGGCTATATATTCCCCAAGCCTGTGCAGAGCTGTGTTTAAAAATATCTGGTTTATAGGTTATCTGGAATCTACAATAATGACTGGATGAACTATACTAGGAAGCGTTTTTTTTTTTTAAATAAACGTATACTGTTGATTTCCTTCAAAAGCCTCGAAACTACAGGTTGAAACAAGCTGTAGTTAGGAGGCTTTCGAAGTAAACCAACGATATACCCTAATCAGACTTTAGAAACGCATTACTTTATTCTTCAGATATTTTCCTTCTATTTGTAAACAGCCAACATATCACAACTTAGGTAACTGACGGAAACGATTTAAAGGGAAAATCGACTTTGATCTAATTCCCAATAAACGATAAAAAGATATTTAAACGTAATTCTTAACCCTTTGCTATACAATCTCGAGTGTTAAAAATCCTAAACAAAAATGCCCCCGAAAACACTGTGGGCCAAAAAATACTGGTAACTATTGTTTTCTCCTTTTTCCACAATGTCTAACACTTCTTCAACGATAGGCGCTGTCATTTAAAAAAAACATTTGAATGGTCATCTGTAAATTCCTTAAAGACCCAGTAAATGTCAAAATATGAAAACAGGTGTCCTAATACATTTAAATTTAAGTCATACCATAAATGTATAAAAACTGTTGCGGCCATGTGTTAGTCTCTGGCAGAAAACAGAATGTTACAGTCATGCAAAAGAGTAAACAAAAGACAGCTACCTGGCAGGTTTTAAACGAGTTTCGAAATCAATTGCTTTGTCAGCAATTAACACTTGAACTGACCGTACAATTACACAATTAGAGTGCAACACGCGAAAAGGTGCATTCGGACATTTGCGTAAAGTGTCGGTTCGGATTAGCCTGCGCAGTCCGCGCAGGCTATCCCGAGACGGCACTTTACGACTACATTAGATTTTGTACTACAGTAAACTTTCGTAAAACAGAAAACCACATAAAATCGGAAAGTGTCGTTTCGGATTAGCCTGTGCGGACTGCTCCGAGACGACACTTTACGAAAATATCCGAATGACCCTTTTCGCGTGTTGCAAACCAATTATTGTCATCTTCACAATAATTTCCATTATTTCTTAATGGTATGATATAAATTCGGATCCATTTAAACACACACTTTGTTTACTTTTAGGCTTTATTGTTACTTTAAATGTTGCCAGTGTTAAAATTTTGCCATGTGTCAAAGAGCTAAAGCCTCTTTTGGCAGAGCACGGCTAATATAATTCCCAGAGAGAACCAAATGTGGTTTTGTAGTACAATAGACATAGTAATTCCAATTGTTGCTATTGAATACAGTGTTTATTGTAAACGAAAATTTATTGTTATTTGCCGAAAGCCTCTTTAGTGTTTCATTTGACATAGTTAACCTAGATGAATAGGTTTGGCGCCCTTTTTGTTCATCCATAACCTCTAGATTAGATTGAAAAGTATATCAACCTTTTCCTAAACAACAACATTTAGACCTTTCTCAAAACTGAAATCAGACGAAAAATTCAAAAATGTTGGAAATGGAATGAAGTTATTTTGAATTGTAGAAAATACTGTGCGAAAAGAAAAAGAGCAAAATGCTGGTTAACATTTTCTCCTGTTTTCCACGATGTTTTCGAAAGTTTTTTTTCCCATCAAAATTTGTAAAACTTGAGAATGTTAGTGAAATATTTATCAACAAAATTTTAATGAGCATAAACAGAGGATTTTTTCGTCTTAACCCTTTCCAAAACGACAAAATTTTAGACTGGTCCAAAATTGAAAGCACTTGCAGACGAAAAAATAAACTTAAGTCAAAAATAAAAAATTGTTTTCAGTCGGGAAAAAACATTGTGGGAAAAGGAGAAAATGCCCGTTACCAGCATTTTCTCCTTTTCCCACAATGTTTTCAAAAGGCTTCTTTTTCAGGGTTGTAAAAATCAGGGATTGTTTGGAAAGTGTTTTGAACATATTGTGGTAGAAATTAGAGAAAAAGGTGTCACAATGTATTGGCCTACTTCATGTTGAATAATCATAATTGAGCCATGCTCTGAGAAAAGGGTGACCTAATGCATCTGCGAAAGGCATCGAGTCAGGTCAGCCTGCACAGTCCGTGTTTCCAAGGACCATTCTATGTCATGATCAAGTTGGGTGTTCAAAAGAGTGGATATTATAGATCCATAGGTACAGGGTGACCCAAAATGAATGCAACCCATAACAGTACCCACAACTTCTGCAAATGGGAATGTATTTTATTTTAGTTTTACACACTGTAAGTTCTGTAAGTTTGAGTTATTTCGGATGGGTAATGAACATGTTAGCGACATTCAAAGATATGCTCCAAATGTCCACCGCTTTGCCAGAGACATTCCTGAATGCGCCTTGTAAAATTGTCCACCACGCGGAGACACTCTGCCCCTGGAATCTCCCTGGTCCTTGCTGTTAGTCCATGATTGTCAAGGGTTGTTCTCACAGACGTGGTCTTTCAAATAACCCCACAGGTAGAAATATAGGGGGGGGGGGTTAGGGTCAGGTGAGTGCGGGGCCCACGTGGGGTCAGGAGTGTCTCCGTCAAAGTGGTGTACATTTGTAGCATATCTTTGAAAGTCGCTAACATGTAGACCATCCACCGAAATAATTCCAACTTGCAGAACTTATTTGTTATTATCTTACTTTGTTGTGTGTAAAAAATAAACTTAATCCATTCCCATTTGCAGAAGTTTTGGGTACTTTTACCGGTTGCATTCATTTTGAGTCACGCTGTATTTTATAACTTGCTTGGTAACACGGATTACAGAGATGCATTACGCCCGCTTTGTCAGAGCATGGCTCATATATCCAATGCGAGTTTTCCCATGTCGTTTGCTTCAAAATTCTTTCGTATGGGCAATGGTTTGATCTAGTATGTGTCTTTGTGTGAATGTCATTCAGCAAAGACTGATGTCTGAAGAACGAACGAAAAAGCAACAGTTTGCCGGAGACAACATGCCAGAACTTTGTGTTGCCAATTTTGGTAATGTTTTTTGGGAGGGTTGTGGTGGTGCTGGTGCTGGTGTAATGGAGTCTTTTATCGTTTTATATGTCGCTTCTTTCATGGTTTAAATAGGCCTAATATTTAGAAACCGTGTACACGTGTATTACATAGAGGATATTTGTTGTTTTTTCGGTGAAAGATTGGAATTTATTTCATCGAGTGGACACCACCGGTAATATTTTCACGAGTGGCGCAGCCACTCGTGAAAATATTACCGATGATGTTCACGCCACGATATTTAAGCCTTTACCATCCCGCCAGATGCTGGCTGTATTTCAGCTATGCATTTAGTACGAACTTCGATCGTTCAATCCTTTGGCTGCTGGCCTTTTGCAGATAGTGTTAATCAAAATCAGACTGCACAAAACGTGCAGTCTGATCTTTGATCTACACTGTCCGATAAGGGGATATTATTATCCAAATTATAACTTCGAAATAGCAATAGTTGGATTATTAATATCGAATTGAAAATTTCAGTTTAGTTATTTAGCACAATATTGGTTACAAAATACTTATCAAGTTTCATGTCTCTCATTAAAGGCTGTACTTACAGTTCTGTTGGGTAAAAAAATAATTTTGGAATCCTTCTGTTCGACATCAAAAGCAAACCCAACACCCTGTACCCAGAATATATCCTTGGAGAAGGAGAGTACGGCTTTGAGGATGAACGAGGAGAACAAGTTGATGTGTACAATGTTTCTAGGGCAGTGAAGCTTCCTGCAATGAAAATGGCGTCGAAATGTGAAAAAAAGGTTTTTAATGCATCTAGGAGGTGTATTACCTCCAACAAATCATTACATGGCTATAGATTCATGGTATTTATTTTGTTATTTAATTGGCTCGTAACACACGAAAAAGGGCATTCGGACATTTGCGTAAAGTGCCGTCTCGGATCAGCCTGCGCAGTCCGCGCAGTCTGATCCGAGACGGCACTTTCCGATCGTGTGTGACTTTTTTGTTTCACGCAAGTCTACTGTAGAATAAAAATAAAAATCTAATGTTGAAGTAAGGTGCCGTCTCGGATTAGCCTAGCGGACTGCGTAGGCTGATTCGAAACAACAATTCACGCAAATGTCTGAATGCGCCTTTTCGCGTGTTGTAAGCCATATTGCCTAACAAACCGAAGAAAGTATGAGGTAGAATGGTACTTAGACATGCTGAAAATTGACCAGAAGCAAAAAGGTCTACAAGGCAGGCTGACCTGGGACGATACATTTAGCAGATGCTTTAAATAGCCTTTTCACAAGGAAATGCACAAATAAAATAACGCCTTAGTTTGACATTGGTATGAAAATGGAATAAATAAATAAACGAACAGATAAATAAACAAATAGTGAAGACTTAACTCTTTACCACACAAGAAAATTTTAGACTGGTCCAAATTGAAAGCATTTGCAGAGGACAAAATAAAGGTAACTGAAAAATTGAAATTTGTTCTGGGAAGGGTAGAAAACACTGTGGGAAAAGGAGAAAATGCTGGTTACCAGCATTTTCTCCTTTTCCCACAGAGTTTTCGAAAGGCTTCTTTCTAAGGGGCGTCAAAAGTAGGGATTGTGTGGTAATGGGTTAACTTACCTTAGAATCATCCCTAGTCAGTTATAAGCCTGAGAAAAGGCCGTGGGTTTTTATAACCTATGGAAAACTGATATTGTAGATGCATATTTTTCTTTAACACCCCTTCTAGTCTAATACCTATGTATCGGCAAGACGTTACAAGTATATTTAAGGTAAGACCTGTGTAATGCACTTCCGGCGAACATTGGGCAAAATTCTAATTGATTGGTAAATAAGGATAAATAAGGATTTATGCAGAAATAATATTTTTGCACATTTCCAACGGATCAGAAATTCCGTTTATGTCTATATTGAAATTATTTTTTGATACTTTTGTTAGTTTTTTGAAAAGGGAAGTAATTATTATCTCTTTTTGAATTGAGAATACAGTGGTTTTAGATTTATAAATAATAATTCAAAAAAGGAAAAAATGGAAAAAATGAATCGGTGAAAGTAGCTCAATAATACTCATTTTTAATTATAGTTAATTTTGCAGGATGATATTCAAGTGGAAGTAGCTGTTTTCAATTAGACAGGTCTTACCTTAAAGAAGTTGGCCAAGAAAACATATCAGACCATTATAACCAAACATAAAAAAGAACCTTCATATACTCACTTAAAGCGGACCATTATCACTACTGCTAGTGACAGAGACACGAAGGAAACTGCATACCCTGCACTGCACATCACTTGTATGTATTCTACGTGAGTCTGAAAACAAAGTGAAAATCAGCTATAATTAGTATTTTTTTAACGCGAGAAACGAGAACCGAGGCTTTTGCAGATGGCATATACCAAGATCAGACTGCACAGAGCGTGCAGTCTGATCTATAACTTCCGCTTGTTTAGTCGAGCATATACGAGTACATGTGTTTGAAATCAAAATAACAATTACTGACTGAATACGCTGTCAGAGCTAAAAGCAAAAACAGTGGCACCTGTGAACTATATGGGTCAAGATCAGAATCCACAAAATACATAGTCTGATCTTGGTTCTATACCGTCTGCAGACCGAAATCATTTGATACAAAAAATTTTGAAATTTAGTTGGATTGTATGTCAAGTTGTCCAATTATGTCGGCTTCAAATTAAAGCACTAAAAGAGCTTAAATAATTACTAAAGTATTACATCGACAAATAGAGGCTATTACTGTAAATCAAATTTTATCATATTACAAAGAAATTTCTCGTGGTTAGATTGGATAATATGTCCGCAAAATATACATCATGTACACTGGCAAAATCATTGTAAAAGCAGTAACCCTTTCGGGAGCCCCGTATACATAACTACACTATCAACACATCATCCAAAACGGTGGCGTCAATCAAGATTAACACCATAATTACAGTATATATAGAAAAGGCTGGGTCTGACTCAATTTTAAATGAGGCAGAAAAAATATTCAAAACAAAAATCAAGGAAATTAAGAAAAAAAAATAAAAAATCATAAGAATTAAGCAAATAGAAATAATTCTTAACATATTAACAAATCCCCACAGACACAAATTCAATTTAAGCAAACATTTAGCATTTTCGATGAAAATGAGAAAAAGGCGAGGGAAGAGTATTTTTTTTTTTTTTTTTTAATCATATTACAACATGATAATGAATAAAATGTAAGTTCTATTTCCAACTCATATTACAGAATAAAAAATATAATTATATATGAAAATGACAACACAATTAATTGAATATCTACCAAAATTCAATAAAGAAGGTGGAATTAGCGATTTTGCATTAGATAAAGCACTTAGTGCTTTGAAGGTTGAAACCATGTATGAAAGAAATGAACAGAAAAGAGAGAAAGAGTTTAATGAACTTTCTAAACAAGAAAGTAGAAAAGAAGAAGAGCAGCAAAAGAAAATTGAGAATGAATTATTTTAGTATACAAACCATTATGTAATTATTTCAAAATATATGAAATGTTTGTTGATAAATATAAAGACTCATCAGTTGTATTTAATGATAAAAAATCAATAGTTGTTGAACAAATAAAAAAAAATATCAAAGGATATAAAGATTTATGAATAAAACGGTCAAAGGAAAGAAGTTTTTCAACATAAACATGGTGATCCAAGTATCATTTTAAATGGAAATGGTGTATCAGACTTATATGATGATCAGGTAGCCTAACTTGAAAAATGGATAGACAAAATTAACAAATACTGCTTCTGGTCTTGAAACAGAAAAATATGAAAAACTTGCCAAATATGAACCAATAAAAAGTACCTCTTATATTGATTTACCAAAAGCTATCGCAAGTAAACAAGCAACAGTGAATGTAAAAACAATAATAAAAGATGTTTGAAATGGTTATTTCACCTATTTATCAAGATGAAACCATTAAACACTCTAATGACTTCTAGATATCTTAGAAAACTAAAGTTGAAAGGTGTTGATTTTCCAACGCCTTTTATTGTGAAAGATGTCTTTATGCTCATACAAAAAAGATATACTTAAAGAACATGAAGAAGATTGTTAAAGAATAAATAAATCACCACTACAAATTTAAAAGCAAAAAAAAGGGGGCTGAGAAAAAATATTCTTTTGAAAACCATCATCATCAAATCCCAGCACCACACAAAGACTTTGAAAGTATCCATGTTTCAAAATCAGGATTGAAAAGAAGAAAAAACAAAAATAATTGATTAACATGAAGCATGTGGATTTAGATATAATTTTGTTAGATATGATGGAGAATCAAATTAACCTGTAATCTATAGAGGTGAAGACACATTAGAAGTATTTCTATATCGCTTAGAATGCAAAGTTTCAAACATAAATAATAAGTTTTCATATCCTAAACTAGTTACAATGTCAGAAGAAGATTAAAAGAATTACAACAACAATCATATTTGATATGTTAAAATAAAATAGTAAAAATAAAGACAAAGTAAGAGATCATTGTCTTTTCCCTGGTTAATTCAGAGAACCAGCTCAAAAACATGTAACTTAAAACTGATTATAAACCAAGCGTCACAAAAATTCCTGTTGTAATTCATAATCTAAAAGGAAATGATAGTCATCTGATAATAAAGAAATATATAAAACACCTCAAAAAATAACATGTATAGCAAACAATAACGAAAAATTTATGTCATTCATTGTTGGTCAACTTAAATCTTTATATAGTTTACAGTTTATGGCATTATCTCTTGCAGGTCTTGCAGGTTCTCTTGTAAAATAAGCATTTAAAAGAACGAGAAAAGCTTTTGGTGAAAAAACAGATCTTCTTACACGAAAAGGAAATTTTCCATGTGAATATCTTGATTCCTTTGATAAATTCGAAGAAACATCACTCCCACCAATTGAATCATTTTATTCAAATCTAAATGGCACAAGTGTTTCTTAAAAAAGACTATAAATTTGCAAAAGAATTCTGGTCGAAAATGAAATGCAAGAACTTAGGAGATTATCATGACTTATATCTAAAAACTGATGTTGTTTTACTAGCTGATGTGTTCAAGAACTCAGAAAAACAGACTAATAAATTCGATGTAAAATCAGGTGGCAAGGGACTTGGAAACTTGTTCAGGGCTGTGGTGAAACATGTTGCCACAAGTTTCCAAGTCCCAAGCCACAAGACCGTACAACTAATAATGTCCTCTGCCAGATAAATACTAAAGGATTCCGAAAAAATATTCCTTTACTTTTATTCTTTTGTTTGATCCTTGATTGCATTAAGGATGTTGTAATTAAATAACACTCATAATAATTGACCCTATTCACCACTAAATACTTAATAACGAATTGGGGACCATTTCTGTAAGTCAATATTTATCTCCCTTTCCAGATAACAGATCGGTTCTTTCACTTGCATCCGTAATTGCCATAGGAATGTTGACAAAAATATAAAATTCAATTTTTTATATGTTAGATCCCAATATAATTCCAAAGCAATTTAAGTTCTCAATCATCAGAGAAATGTATGTATTATTGGTTGTAAACAATCTTACCACGTGTACTTCAGATATAAACTATATATTCCGGCTCCCTCCCATTTCCGAATCCCCCCCCCACGAAACCCCCCCCCCCACACACACACACACACAAACACACACACTCCAAAACTCTGACCATCTTCCTGATCACCATACTTAATTTTTCTGTTTCCCATGAAAACTCTGTTCAAATTCTCTTTTTTTTCAAATAAAAAGATGGTCCCATAATAATAAGTACTTTGTTAAGGATGACACCGACTCGTGCAGAGTCTCCTGGTGGGTCACTCGGAAATTAGTAATTAACTTACAGGCAAATCCATACCAATACAGCTGCCATGGCACCAAGGATATACAAAACACTGCATAAAAATCAAATGAAATAAAAATTATTGATACAGAGCAGTGTTAGAACCATTTTTGTAATAAAACGACTCTTTGTAATAAAGTTTTCACCTTTGCTCTATTCTTTCAATATTCCCCTATATACTTCACAACGGATATGTATGTGGATGATTTTATCCAACACTTTACAGACATATCATAAAAGGTGGAAAAATGCGATTTGTTGCAAAAGGCCATGTTACAACAGTGGTTCTAACAAACTGTGCAGAGCAAAGAACGCTACATGGAAGCCATCTTACCGTCATAAACTGTGGCACCTCTGTGTGTTGTTTTCTGGTTCTAGGATGTATACATTCTGAGTAATTGGTCCATGACAGGTTAGTTATCGGACTTGTGAGCCAGGTACCATCGGACAGACACGTTCGGGATGCGTTTCCTGTGAAAAAAGTCATACCTAAAATAAAACTTTAAATTACAAAATACTTTCGCAAAAAAAAAAATACACTGGATTTGTCTGAATTGTGCAATGTTATATACATTTGTTTTAGAGTGTTTTTCTGTTATAAAACTTGTACACCCACTAATGCCCTTTTTTTTACTACCTACTCCTAAAAGCCACAGGTTGTTTTTCTATTTCATTGGAGTCGAAATTGCGCTGAATGACATACTTAAATGAATTCCGTTGCAATTACTTCAGTTAAGCTATTACATTTTGATAGAGCCGGAATTCAGACTTAAGTCTCTCAAGACCTTCAAAGCTTCTTAGCACCTCTCAAAATCGTTATTACAATTATTTTATTGTTTTTCCGCCAAAGTGGTGAGCAATATACAATAGTAGTACAGTGAACTCAATAAGAATGAAAAATAAAGGTTAGTAGCTGGGGAAAAAACATGGTAAACGATTCGTATGCATCTGAAATACGATATGGTAAATGTCTTTCTAAATAACCTCTTTACTCATGATTTCTTTTTCAATAGAAAAGAAAGATACGAGGATGCTCCTTTGTCTTTACGGACAGTCAGATCAAGTCGGAAGTTTGGTGAGCGAACTGGATAATGTCACTGTGATAGGCATTTGACGTTTTTCTTTTTAACGTGGATTTTAAAAAAAACTTTAAGGTAAGCAATTACACATTTTAATGGTTTGTTGGCAAAAGTGAACGACTATTGGTTGCCTCAAACGACCATTAGGTTATCCTTTTAACGCTAGAATGTTCGATTTTCACTTGTTTAACTTGTGGGTGGCTCTTATCGATACATGCCGATATTTTTTATTTTGTGTTGAAAGAATAATCATGTATACGGCCTCTCGAAAGGGAAACTTGTTTTACGTGGATTTTGCCAGTGTACATGATGATTTGTGCGGGGCAATCAGATCGCAAGAAATGTCATTGCAGTATAATAATAGCTTTGGGTGCTGAGCTACAAGTATGTCAAACGGCTGACGTCACGTGACGCTTTCCCACCATAAATATAATAAGTGGGTCTACAATGTTCCCGGTAGAGACTGTCACAATTCGAATTTAAATCAGGTTTTCAGTGAGAAATAAAACAAAAAAATGTTTGTTTCACGAACAAGATATATCGATCTTCAGTATAAATTTTGGTTTTCACCAAGGGGGAACCCTAAAATATTTTATCTTACACGGAATCTAACAATTATTCTGTACTTAACATAGCCTATTACACAAATTCAGTATCCGGATATAAAACTAAAATGTCTTTCTGTGTCAAAAGGAGGAAAAAAGATCGAAAATAATGGCCCAAATTAAGAAAAAAAAAAGAAAAAAAAAAAAGAAACAACTCTCTTTTTTAAATTCGATTAACGTTTAAACAGGCATCTAGTATTAAAGTAGGGGCTTAAATATACAAGTCTTTTTGATAGTCTTGTTCTGTTCTGTTCTAAAATAGACACAAACCCTAGATACATGACACTACAATCATAGTTCAATCATTACCAAGACAATGTGAGAAACATGGTATCATTACCAGCTACATTATCGAGTTATCTATTACCTCTCCTTCATATTACTGAGTAGATCTACATGTAGTCACCTCTTATTCTTTATGTCGTTAACAAACGGCAAATTTTTCGTCTCGACCATATCGAAAGCTGTCGTAAACAACAAACCAAACCAAATTTTAGCTAAAATGATTGGGTAAAAAAAAAAAACTTCGTGGAAAAAGGTTAAAATGCTGGTTACCAGAAGCCCTTTTCTTCTTCAAGGTAGTTAAAACTCGGGACTGTATTATAATTGGCTGCATTTCAATTCTTGCCTAGTGTTAAAGTTTCATTTTGCTAATTAGAAAATATGATTAACATATGACTAATGAAATTTAGGAGTATTCTTCAGTGACAGTAATTGTAGATGGCCAAATGTATGGGATTCAACGATGATATTTGCACGTTAAGGAATTTACAGAATTTAGGGGAGAAGAAGAATTGACAGATTGATTGTATGGTGTTCATCGCCGTTATTAACATTATCTTACTTATATCGAGGGACCCGGTGCACCTATCAATGCTTTCTTTAGGTCTCTTTTACCGGTATTCAAAACATTTTTTTTCCAAGCCACTCCCTGCTTTCCCAAATTATCATCGGCGAGACACTGATCAGCGGTGAGAAAGGAACAAACTCTGTCGCAATGACTATCATCAATCCTCGGAGGAAATTGGCCGAGCAAGGAAGCCAACCCATTACCCCCTGTCCCCATGCCTTGTACTCTAGCTGAGCCATCGGGGCTAGGCGGGAAATGAAAAACATATTGGTCTTAACCCTCTACAACCCCTGATTTTCACGAACTTAGGATAGAAGCCTTTTGAAAACATTGTGGGAAAAGGAGAAAATGCTGGTGACCAGCATTTTCTCCTTTTCCCACAGTATTTTCTACCCTGCTGGAAACACATTTCAGTTTTTGAGTTACGTTTGTTTTGACGACTGCAAGTGCTTTCAATGTGGACCAGTCTAAAATTTTGTTGTTTAGGTAAACACTTAAGCATTACTTCCTTTTTATCTTAATGCATTCAAAGCCCACCTTCCTCATAATTGAAAAACATGGGTTTGTTTTGTAAAAGGTTGATAAACAAATTACTGTCAGCCAAGCCCAGAAACGCACAGAACTTCAAAACAGGCAACGGCCTCTTTGATTCCCCGTCTCTGCCAAGTTCTTTCCCGAGAAATGACCGGCTGGTCACTGCGCTGGGATTCATTCCTTTCTCACTACTGATCTTTGTACTTTGTACTACTTTCTTTCCTAGAAACCACCGGCTACTTCTCACAGAATCACATTTGAAACAATGAATAGCGGTATAAGAGGAATTAATCCAGTCGCAACAACTTTCTTCAATCCTCGGAAATAAATTGGTCATGCAAGGGGAAGAGGTGGGGGAGTGTTCGAAACAACGACCTCATGTTTCAAGTTAGAAACTTAATCAATTGAGCAAGTTAGGCTCGTTTGACACCAAAATAAAAAAAAAAAGAGAAACTGTGACTAGTAAAGCAATTTAATCAGAATCCATTAACACAAAAATTGAAACGCGAAAAAGTTTTTTTTTAAAAAAAGAAAACCAGAGATGAGGCCATGGATTAAATTCTTCTTAACAAAAACTATTATGACTTCATCGACATAACAGACAGTTGAAAACATAGTGCTCAAAATGCTACTCTCAGTACGTTGAAGTGCTAATAAGTCTAAAGAATGCATAAGAGCCAGACTTTGTGAAAAGATGGCTCAATGTGTAGGCAAAAAGTTTTGACTCATGTCAGCCTGCGCGGAATGCGCAGGCTGACATGAGTCAAAACTTTTTGTTGTTTGTAGTCTTTTTCTCAATGTCTAAGGAGCACTTAACCCAAGAATATAGCCGGTTTTTAGAAAAAAAAACCCACGAACTTTATGGATCTCATAATTATGACTTACGACTTGCTTAATATATTGCATCACAGAGATACATAACCCAGACCCCCAATTTTGCAGGGGTACGACTAATATGGATAAATCGGGTTGGTATGATGCATTAGACAGCCTTTTGCTGAAGCCATGCACTCATATGAATAATTCGAGTCAAAGATGCCAAAATGAGGGACCATTTTTCCTCTGATAAATGTGAAAGGATGACGTTACCGTTGACACGTGCGCTTGATATAGAGCGATAGAGTTGTAGGGATATTTCCGGCCAATGACAAATGGTGCCATTAATATTCTTCCGCAGATGACATGTTTTGTTAAGGATGTATAAATGCGAACCTTTTTCAACCACAGATCTTTTAACTGCAATAGGCTATTACACAATTCCTTTGTGTACATCCTAATCTTGATCTACATATGGGTTTGAAATTTGACTTTAAGTCGACCGGTTTTTTCAAGAATGATAAACATGTTTGCATCTTTTAATACATGACAAACAGAGGGTATTTACAAGCGCTATTTATGTTTCTTGTAATATTTACCAGTATAAATATTTCAACAAGGGAACATGTATTATGGTTCATGTTCTAGAACAGAACAGAACATAATTTTTAAGTGCTGTACGTTATTCAACAATACTTTTAGTTAAGGTAAAGGAAAAAGGCGGTCGTGAATAGGTTAGGCTAAAGGTTAGGCTAAACAGTTTCATGAATAAATGCTCAAACTAATGAATACTTAGCGTGCCAAGTGAATAGAAATCTTTTTTTTTTTTAGATCAAAAAGTCTTTCTCTCTACTATCTCTCTCTCTCTCTCTCTCTCTCTCTCTCTCCCCTACACTCTTACCTGTTATATAAAAACTTTGTATATAATCTGGACAAGGGAGATAACTTGTTTCTCCAGGCAAAGTGTCCGGCCAACAAAGAATGTCATCAAACGTTCGATCACAGGATGTACCTTGAAATAAGAAAAAATCAATAAACATGTTAAAATGTTAAATGTAAAAAAAAACACATTTTCTAATTGCAGAAACGTATGCTTAACTCTTTACCAAACAATTTCTGGTTTTTACGACCCTGACATAGAAGCCTTTTGAAAATCTTGTAACCAGCATTTCCTCCTTTTTTCGCATTTTATCTACCCTGCTAGAAACAAATTTAGTCTTTGAGTTATATTTATTTTGTCGTCTGCAAGTGCTTTCAATATGGACGAGTCTTAAATTTTGTTCTTTGGTAGAATAAAAAAAAACAGTAATGATAAAGTTCTATCTTAATATATATGTGCAAATGCCATGACTTTATAATTAATATTACATGTATACTCATGTACACCTGCTTTTATGAGCAACGTGCATGTCTATCAATCTCTAAGATTTTTCGGCGAATCTAAATGCACTGAATATTGATATTTTTCTTAGTAATGATAAGGAATGAATAGGTTGTATTTAGTGATTGGTCAAAAACGTCCACGTGTTCATTTGGCGGTCCCCTGCTTGCATATTTACTCGCACACGTATGGAACCATTATTAACCCTTTCCCAAACGACAAACTTTTGGACTAGACCAAATTAAAACCATTTGCAGACGACAATTCAACTCTTGCTGAAAAGATGATTTCTGTCTGTGATAGGGTAGAAAACATTGTGGGAAAAGGAGAAAATGCTGGTTACCAGCATTTTCTCCTTTTCCCACAATGTTTTCAAAAGGCTACTATTGAACACCCGTAAAAACCAGGGATTGTTTGGGAAAGGGTTAACAAGTGTTGTTAACACCAATCAATATCCTGGGACCTTATTCATACCATAGTAAACTAATGTAGTAGCCAATAATTTTCATGTGCTTTTTGGAAATTTGATATTTTCATAAGCCTATCCCAATAACCCATACTACTTTTCAACAAAGTTAAATGAGTTGAGGAAAGAAAGGGCAATTGTTTGTGAGGCTACTTTTCATTATTTTACTTCATATTCATCCTCAAAAGAGTTAAAATATTCATTTTCGAGTACCTTTAACGCCGTCTATCTTTTAAGATATTTCGTCGGTTAACTTCAAAAACCTCGTAACAACAGCATGTAACAAGCTGCAGTTAAAAGGTTTTTGAAGTAAATCGACGATTTATTGTTCATACAGATCCTTAATTTGTTTTCTCACTGTGTTTGTCTGTACGAGAATTTGGACATGGGAGGGGTAGTATGTGGGCATGTGCGCGCAGTTATACACGTATCTACAGGTGTGTGTGTGTGGTGGGGCGGAGCTGGTGTAAATGAGCGGAGTGTCTTTGATTTTAGTCTATTCCTATGGAATACTTGTTTTTAGTTTCGACAAATACTCGTTTATAAATGCTTATGTATCCTAGTGAGAAAAATGTACTTGAATCAGTCTTCAACAAACAAAAGAAAAGCATTTTTTTCTCTTTACTAATGGACAAAAGCGACTTTAACTTGCTTTATAACCACATACAACACAGTGTCGTGCCCAATGCTGACAAAGGCTTTTGAAAACTTTGTGGGGAAGAGGAGAAAAAGCTGGTTACCAGCATTTTCTCCTTTTGGCACAATATTTTTTTACCTTTTATGCCAATGTTTAAGCAAAGCAACACATTTTTTTTCTTAGACAAATGCTATCATAGTTGACGAATTTAATAAGAAAATTCATCGACTGGGTAGTGCATGAAACACATGAAAGAGTCGGCGTACTTTGTACTATGGATCTTCTTTGTGTAATTTTGTCTATAACAAAAACAACAAAGTAGTATTAAGAGGCAGTGGTAGGGCAAGTGGGGAAAAAACAGGTATATTGCTTGACCAAAAGTTCTCTGAACGAATATTTGGCCGTTTCATTCCCATGTGACTGTAGTTGGTACGGCAATGGATGTGCCAACGTAGAGACGCTGATTCTAATCCCTAGCTCAGCCAATTTCTTACCGAGGATTGATTGTAGTCATTGTGACTGCATTTATTTCACTCTCACCGCTGATCATTGTATCGACAATGGCTATTTGGGAGAGCAGCCAGTGGCTTTAGTTGAATATTGTTTGAAGCACTGGGAAAATGGAACCCCAGGAAAGCACAGATAAGTGCATTGGCCCCCAACATGTAACTTAAACAATGGTGAAAACATAAGACAATTGTTTAATCAGTCCTTCTTGACACCAGAATGAAAGTAATCGTATGTTTCACTTTTCATTATAAACTAATCCGTGGTAACTGGGGGACTTCCATATGTTATCGACTGGGATAAATTAGATTACAGGCTGGATTGTCCATTCTCTGCAATCTCCCCTGCTTTCGCCAAATTGTATGGAAACGATTAAAAAAGTGCAATAAGTGTTTGTTTTATAAATGATTTATGCTACTGGTTATACTTATGCAAAGGAAAAAGAATATTTCCCTCGTTTCCAAACGCATAAAGACACCAACAACTCTCATTAGGTGGTATGGCGGTCGTGAACCCGTTTTGGTGCCATTAACTATGCCAAAACAGGAACCTTTGCGGACGACAGAGTTCAAAATCAGACTGCACGGTCTACTCTCGGATCGTCAACATCCACTTTTTAGGCAAAGTTGTATGATAAAAAAAAAAATGTTTCAGGGTTACAGTGAGTCTCTACTGTCAAAGGAGGTCGACTTTATATGAAGCTCTGTGAGAAGGGGGCTTAATGCTGCTGCAAAAAGTATCGACCCAGGTCAGCCTGCGCGGACTGCGCAGGCTGACCTGGGCCGAAACTTTTTGCTATTGGTCAATTTTCTGCATGTCAAAGGACCGGTCTACCGCATGATTTAGCCGATTGTTAGACAAACTAGATTTTATTGGTCCATAGCTATGTGATAACTTGCATTAAGCCCCCTCTTGCAAGAGTATGGCTAAATTCTATTTGGCGCCGTAACAGTTAGAAAATGAAGAAGTCAGTAAGTAATCCTCTATATATCACTGGCATTCTGTCGTAATTCCCGGACCTTTGGACACTGATTACATCTAATTGTGGCCTGAAGGATAAGACCAGAGTTATTTTTAGTATACAAATCTAAATATAAGCATGTTCAATAATCAAAGGGCTGAAAGTCCTGATAAGCGGATCGTTGCTGGATCATAAATGATTGCTTGATTGAATGGAGTTCAATTTTCAGCATTATTTCAGTCATATCAATGTGACAGCTCACATATTCATGTTTTCTAAGGCTTTACCAGTAAGTAGCCTTGGGCTCTGAGGTGCTCTGATCACAACACACATAGTACCGGTATAGGATCGGAGAAAACTCGAACATGTCAGTTACGGCATTGGTACCAACAATAGAGCTTTCTTGAGACCGATTTTGCTACGACAATGGCTTGACTCACCTTTCGACCGGGTTTGATTCAGCATGAGGCGATAGCACTCTAATCTCTTCATAGTCAATACTTGAGCCTGTTCCTCTTTACTGATGTAGACTTGCCCCTGCAAAGTATAGAATAAGTTCTTTCAAACAGGAAATATCTTCTTAACCCTTTACCACACAATGCCAACTTTTGACGACCCTGGAAAAAAAGGCCTTTTGAAAACATTGTGGGAAAAGGAAAAACGCTGGTAAGCAGCATTTTCTCCTTTTACATCAATGTTTGCTACCTTATCAAAGAAAATTTGCACCATGTGAATCACACTGAAATTGTCGTCTGCAAATGCTTTCAATTTGGACAAGACTAAAATTTTGTCGTTTGGTAAAGAGTTAGAAACAGAAGGTGTAAATTTGCCAACAAATAGGCAGGGTCCTTAGAAAAATCATGTTTACAATTTTTATTACAGGAGTCCTTAGAATAAACATGTCTTCATTTTTAACCAATCACAAATTGCTATTCATTCATTTGTTATCAGTGCCAAAAAGTAGGTCAATAGCTGGCACATTTAGATTCGCCGAAAAAGACATTTGGCGTCCCTGCAGTATTTACGATGTCTGGTGTGGGAAAAGAATGGATCTTTTCACAACCCGCACTCAACAACAATTCGTAAGCCTTTCAGCGCCATAAGCGAAGACATGGCCTTTTGCCAACGGTATAGATCAAGATTAGACTGCACAGAACTTGCAGTCTGATCAAGTAACTACACCGTCCGCTTGTACCGCCAAGTCTGAGATAGGAATCTTTCTGGGTTTTCTGTGGATGGAGTATCTAGCCTTTTGACCCTTTACCGAACAATCCCTGGTTTTTACGACCCTGAGATAGAATCCTTATGAAAATATTATGGGAAAAGGAGAAAATGATGGTACCCAGCATTTTCTGTTTTTCCCACAAAGTTTTCTACCCTTTCCAAAACAAATTTCAATTGTTTTTAGTTACGCTTATTTTATGGTCTACGAGTGCTTTCAATTTGGACCACTCCAAAATTTTATCGTTTGGGAAAGAATGGAAGAGTTCAAGTTTATACCTTTGGCACCAAAAGGGTTAGAAACAATCTTTGTCTAATTCCCGAAAATTGCATTAACCCTTAGATTGCCAAGTGCGGCTCGAGGACCGTTTGCGGACAGTGTAGATCAAGATCAGACTGCACAGAACATGCAGTCTAATCTTTGATCTACACTGTCCGATAAGAAGGTATACTTTTCTCCAAAAGATAAATTTGAAATGTTATCCACCCGGTTTTGCACTATCAATTTGAATCTTTCGTTTAATTTATATAAAAGAATAATTGTTAACAGTATGGTCGAACCCACTGCCTGCTTTGCTGGCATACATGTATTCTGGAAATGACCAAATTTGGAAACTGCCATTGCTTTGGATCATATTTCTGGACTGAAAATTACTGCAACGTTTATTTGGATAATTGGTAGCTTTATTTGAGTAAGCTTGAAATCCTGGGTAAAATTTTAAATTCTTGTGAACATGACACGTGAATTCGGCCCTAAGAATACAGTGCAACGACAGCATTGTAAAAGTAAGAAATAATCTTCTGTCTATGGTGATTTATCATTCAATAAACCACAGTTTTACGAAGGCGAAAGATGTCATTTAATTCATGTCAATTTGTTCGAGTAAAACATTATAACAATATTACGAACAAAGAAACAAATTAACAAATGCATAGCAGAAATACGGGGCCCAGGCAGGATTCGAACCTAAAAGCCTGGACGAAAGGCCAATACCATAACCACTGAGCTAAAGAGAATCCTCCCTAATGCATTTGTCAGATATTGTATTTAAACCGGGATGAAGCCATGCGTGAAGAAGTGGTCTCCCTTAACGAATAATAATCCATAAAATCCGTTTTTCTAAAAACCGACTGCATCATTAGGTAGAATGATCCTTGAACATGCAGAAAATTTACTAAATAGCAAAATGTTTCGACCCTGGTCAGCCTGCGCGTACTGTGATACAGGGTCGATACATTTTGCAGAAACATTAAACCTCCTTTGTCATAGAGCAAAGCTGACATAGTTACGTACAGATGCACAGTTTTACATAAAAACTGAATAAAAGTCTGATTTTTTAAAGACGGACAGTTTGTTTTTGGCGAATATTTTTTTCTTCACGAAAAATGACCCAAAAAGGAAATTAAGGTAAGATATATGTATCTAAAGCTTTCGTCTGGTGCTTTCCCCCTAATTTCTTTGTGCTGAAACATGAGTCAAGTCTATCGCAGATTTCCCTTGAGAAATATGCAACACCAGTTAAATATCGGTAAAACATCAGGAAAACCGTTCCTCAAAATATTATCTAAGTGGTTAGGTTATTATCTCAGTTCTCTTGTACACATTTTCTGTAATTTCCATTAGGTGTGGAAAAATCTATACCCTTTCCTTAGTCATATCTCTATCTGTCCGTCCATCCGTCCGTCCGTCCGTCCGTCCGTCCGTCCGTCGGTCTGTCTGTCTGTCTGTCTGTCTGTCTGTCTCCTTCCCTCCTTCCCTCCCTCCCTCGCTCTCCGTCCGTCCGTCCATCCGTCCGTCCGTCCTTCCGTTGCATTGGGTTCCATTGAATAAAGAGCAATTCGAGCCCATAAGGTCCGTATCGTAAGACCGTCCGTCCGTCTGTCTGTCTCTCAACCCTCGCTCTCTACCCCTCTCTCTCTCTCTCTCTCTCTCTCTCTCTCTCTCTCTCTCTCTCTCAAGTTGCCGACTGAACATGCATCTTAGAACTATAGTTGAAGTTGCCAACTCTTTAACCAACGACCGGGAACATTGATAGACTGTACTGCAAAATACTCGTTATTTGTGCTTGTGTAGTGACGAATTGATTCTGCCATTACGGAAAGAAAATTTCTAACAATTCTGAGAAAAAGGATACTTGTAAGTCATTACAAAAATGGAAATCCTGTGTCTCCACCTCGTGATTCTACAAAAAGAACCAAGCTCAGTCAAGCTTCTACAGTAAACAACATTCATTTAACCTTTTACTTCATCAGAGCTCCAGATAAGAGTCGTTGACGGTATCTTAAATCTACTATTTATACCCTCGCAAAACGAATGTTTTCAGGAGTATACTAGAATCAGCCTGTCTGACTGTGTGTCCATCCGTGTGTTCATCCGTGTGTCCGACCGTGTGTCCTTGTGTCCAGTTGTGCACAAAATTCTAGTAATTGCCTGTTTCTGTCTAAGCGCTAGCGGGGTATTAAGTAACATTCAGTGACAGCTCTAGTTCTCTTTGAAACCCTATGTTTGATTCTAATGAGCACCCATAAGATTTAGTTTAGAGGAGAAAAAATAATATTTCTTTAATTTTGAAATCAAAATCACTCCCACTATCTGATGCTATATTCATATTTGTTCATGCAAGTTAAACAAATTGGCAAAAAAGAAAGGAAAAGTCATCAGAATCTGGTGGGCGAAAAAAGACGAGTTCAACGTACAAAAGCTATCGGTTTGAATTCTTTACCACACAATCCTAAATGTGGATGACCCTGAGGAGGAAGTCTTTTGAAAACATTGTGGGAAAAGGAGAAGATGCTGGTAGATGCTGGTCCAGGCTGGCCTGGATCGAGACTATTTGCATAATGCACTTAAGGTATTACCACCCTATCGCTCCTAGCGCAACACGGAATGAAATTTCTTATTAGCTGATAAATAAGGATTTATACTGATATAATATTTTTGCACATTTCTAAACGACCTGAAATTCATCTGAGGTCCATCTTGAAATTATTTGTCGATATTTTGTTACATGTATTTTTCACAAAAGGGAGGTAATTATTTTCTCCTCTTGTAATGAGAATGGAATGGCCCTAGATTTATAAATGATAATTCTTAGAAGGAAAAAAATGGGAAAAGTGGCTCAGTCAAAGTAGTACAATAATACTCATTTTCAATCATAGCAACCTTTTTTAGGGTAATATTAAAGTGGAAATAGCTATTTTCCATTAGAATGGTACCACCTTAAGCCCATAATCTAGAGCAATGTCCATTTAATATCTACGGGTTTCTTCTGGTGAAGAATTAAGTTGATAATTTGCTTTCACTCTATACCAAACGACAAATTTTTGACTCGTCCAAATTGAATGCGATTGCAGACTACAAAATAAAAGTGACTGAACATTTAAAACTGGTTTAGTAAAGGGTAGAAAACATCGTGGGAAAAGGAGAAAATGCTGGTAACCAGCATTTTCTCCTTTTCCCACAATGTTTTCAAAAGGTTTCTATCTCAAGACCGTGAAAACCAGGGATTGTTTGGTGAAGGGTGAACGTCTGTCTATGCTGTCAAGTCGACATCCATTTATTAGACTGATTTTCGTCTTCAATGTTGAAATCCCCACAAGTATAAAAGAATAAAACGTATAAGAAGATGATCAATTTGCGAGGCTATCCAGCTGTCATTGCCATGTCGTTTAAACATATGGCAAAAAATCCCAGCTTTTGACGGACATAAGGAAGAATGTATCTGTAAAACATTGTTGGAAAATCCGTTTTATCACAATGTCTGTTGGCCTGTCTGAAAGAAATTTTCATTACTTGAACCACATGTATAAAATTTTTCCTAAGAAAATGGCTGTAGATCTATATTGGTTATCTAAAATTGTGTCCTTTAGCGGAGTTAATCATTGGACATGTTGTATAAATGAGATGATAAATGTATAGATAAATGTATGAATGAAGTGATATACTTTAATGAAATGATGAAATGATTCAAGTGATATAGAGGATATTTGGGTTTTTTTTCGGTGAAAGATCGAAATTTATTTCATCGAGTGAACACCATCGGTAATATTTTCACGAGTGGCGCAGCCACTCGTGAAAATATTATCGATGGTGTTCACGAGATTTGGAATGGAAAAAACAAATATTCTATTTATTTCATGCTTTTAACCCTTTCTGGGAGGAGCTTTATCAAAATCCAGTACAGTTCTTTCCCGTTATTCCCCGTGGCGTATCCCTCTCGCATAGCATTGCATTACAATATTACGTCGAGCGCGAGAAATGTAAGGTAGATCTATATGACGTCATATTTCCCATCTGATTGTTAGGCACGTGCAATTAACCTAGGCAACAAGAACGTGAAAATCGGTATTTTCACTGGTGGTACCAATGTAAGATCGAAAAATATTTTCGCTGCTATTTCTCCATATCCTACCGGAAAGCATGAAATAATGCGCAATAATTATTGTCCTAATTGCATCTATCCAATAATTCAATGTTACCTGCAGGGTCCTTTCAAACAGTTCCAGTATCAACCACAATCGATGTGGCGCTCTTAAAATGGCTGACATAGTCTATAACATCTAATATGAGTTGTCGTTTGAGATGAAATGTTATCAATAGAATCTAAGAATGGTATCAAGCGAGTCCTTTGAGCTTAACGAATGTTTTCTTGACGCGTTTCATAATTTTAAGTTTATCTCAAACGTCAACGAATGCCAAATTCTTAAAAATTATCACATAACGATATTTCACAAATTATAAATCAGAAGATGTATATGTAAAGCCGTCTATAGATGCACCTGCAACATTATCCTTAAAATCCATTCACTTCTATGAAAGACGTACAAAATGACATTAAAAATGACGTCACACAAATGTGATATCAAATGTGTTTAAGACAGTAAAAATGTAACACTTCCAACTAATGCACAATGGAATAAACTTTCTTGATAGTTGATAATAAATACGGATTTATACAGATATATAATACTTTTGCACATTTTTAATCGATCAGAAATTTCTTTGATGTCTATTTTGAAATTATTGGTTGATACTTTTGTTAGTTTTTTAAGAAAGGGAGGTAATTATTATCTCCCTTTGTAATGAGAAAACAGTTATTTTAGATTTATAAATTATAATTTTTAGAAAGAAAACAAAAAAAGAAAGGAAAACGTGGCTCGGTTAAAGTAGTACAATATTACTCATGTGTATTAAAAGCAAACTTTGTAGGATAATAATTGTTGTCATAGTGGAAATAGCCGTTTTCTATTACGGGTCCACTACCTTAACCATTACATAGAGGATATTTGTTTTTTTCGGTGAAAGATCGAAATTTATTTCATCGAGTGGACACCATCGGTAATATTTTCACGAGTGGCGCAGCCACGAGTGAAAATATTACCGATGGTGTTCACGAGATGAAATAAATTTCGATCTTACACCGAAAAAAACAAATATTCTATTTATTTTATGCTTTTAACCCTTTCTGGGAGGAGCTTTATCAAAATTCAGAACAGTTCTTTTCCTTTATTCCCCGTGGCGTACCCCTCCCGCATAGCAACGTTACGTCAAGCGCGAGAAATCTAAGGTATATGACGTCATATTTCCCATCTGGTTGTTAGGCACGCGCAATTTACCTAGGCGATAAGAACGTGAAAATCGGTATTTTCACTGGTGATACCAGTGTAAGATCGAAAAATATTTTCACTGCTATTTCTCGATATCCTACCGGAAAGCATGAAATAACATACAATCCCTACTTTTGACGACCCTGAGAAAGAAGCCTTTAGAAAACATTGTAGGAAAAGGAAAAAATGCTCGTAACCAGCATTTTCTCCTTTTCCCACAATGTTTTCTACCCTTCACAAAACAAATTTTAAAGTTTCAGTCACTTTTATTTTGTCTCCTGCAAATGCTTTCGATTTGGACAACCTAAAATATTGTCGTTTGGTAATGAGTTAAGACAAGAAAAATTGTAATGGAAATACCATACTGAAAACAAGGGAGGCTATGTCATAAAAAGCAAAACGAAGGCTGTATCGTTAGTAGAGTAAGCTACTCAGCAAATACTAGTTTTTTGGGCTCCATGTAAAGTGCTTGTACGTGACATGAGAAATTCATTGGAAACAACCTTCATCAACGGTGCTAGGGTCATGAAGCTTCATTAGTAGAAACTAATTAGTTTTTTTTAAGTAGAAACCAATTAGTCTTTCATATCGACAATCATCTCAACAATCAAGATTTTGTTTTCTTCATTCTGTAACATTAATCTTTCAAAATGATACACAGGGGAGCAATGTTCTAAGAAAAGGAGGGCTCAGTGCATCTGCAAAAAGTACCGGTTCAGACCAGCCTGCGCAATCCGCGCAGGCTGGCCTGAATCGGTTCTTTTTGCTATTGATCAATTTTCTGCATGTCCAAGGAACATTCTACCTCGTGGTTTAGTCTGTTTGTTTGACAAAGTGGGCTGAATGGTTCCAATTTCATATGATGACTTCCTTGGTACAACGTAGCAAGGAGATGAATATAACAGCCTCACCTGGGTCGATACTTTTCGCAGATACCGGTATGTGAAGCTTCTTTTTAAGAGTGCATGTCTCATATATAAGATCTCTTTTTTACAAAAAAAAAAATCTGACAAAGAAAAGTTCAGTTGTCTTTCTGATATGTCATGAAATGCAGATATTGTCAACATCATTTAGCTATCATAATCATCACCAAACTACAAAATTTCAGATATGTTTAGATTAAAAGCTTTTGCAGACACGATTGAGGTTTATATCATGTGATTTGTTTTTAAGGTCGGGAAAAAATTGGGGAAATGGAGAAAATGATGGTTACCAGCATTTTCTCCTTTTCCCGCGATATTTTCAAAAGCTTTTTTTTTCTTTGGCAGACAATGTTACTTTAATGAATGCTGCCGATTCACCTCTTTATCTTTTGTCCACGATTTTGACCCAGTAATCTACCAGGCGCTGACATACAAGCAGCAATAATAGCAATTTGATAACCTTGAGAGTTACCAGCGAGGACGCTTTACGACCGCTACAAAAATGGTGTTCATTTTCGGAGCACCATAAAAGGACTGACTGACTGACTTTCTCTCTGTCTCTCTCTCTTATATAAAAATTAACTCCGATTCTGGCTCTCTTTCTCTCTCTCTCTCCCTCTCTCTCTCTCTCTCTCTCTCTCTCTCTCTCTCTCTCTCTCTCTCTCTCTTATATAAAAATGTACTCCTCCTATTCTGGCTCTCTCTGACTCTGACTCTAACTATATCTCTGTCTGTCTGTCTGTCTGTCTGTCTGTCTCTCTCTCTCTCTCTCTCTTATATAAAAATGTACTCCGATTCTGGCTCTCTCTGACTCTGACTCTCTCTCTCTGACTCTGACTCTCTCTGACTCTGACTCTCTCTGACTCTGACTCTCTCTCTCTCTCTCTCTCTGTTATATAAAATTGCACTCTGCTTCTGGCTTTCTCGCTCTCTCTCTCTCCCTCATATAGAATGTATACGAATCATATAGAATCGTACCTTTATTAACTCATAGACAATGCAAGCTGACATGAATCGATACTTTCTTGCTGATGCATTGAGCCACTTTTTCTCAAAGCATGTATCCTATAAACGACGTCCTACTTTAAGAAGGTTTAACCTTTTACCACAAAGCAGAAATTTAAACCTATCCAAATCGAAAGCATTTGCAGACGATAATTTCATATTGGCTCAAATGATGCATGTTCTCATAGATAGAGTAGAAAACTTTGTGGGAAAAGGAGAAAATGCTGGTTACCAGCATTTTCTCCTTTTCCCACAAAGTTTTTACAAAGGCGTCTTCCTCAGGGTCGTTAATAGTTGTCATTGTGTGGTAAAGGATTAATGTTTCTCTTATCAATTAAACCAGGAAACTAATCACTATATTCTTGATCAACTATGTAACCAATCAGATTATAAGGTAAACTGGTCCTTTGACATGAACAAATTTGGCCAATAGCAAAAAGTGTCGACTTCGGTAAGCCAGTACGGACTGACTAACTCGATAGTTTTCGCAGATGCGTATACATTCGCTCTGCATCCATCAGTTCTTGTTGACGAGTTTATTCCGTATACGTCGTCAGGTAATTTATTAACCAAATGAAACAGGTAAATTTATGTGACTGTCACATAAGTATCTCTGACCCATCACGCAAAAAGGGACCTTCTGGGAACTGCGAAAAGTGGCAACCCTGGTCAGACTGCGCGAACTGCGCAGGCTGACCAGGGTTGACGCTTTTCGCTTTAATAACATTAATTTTTCTGTATGAAAAATGGTTATTGTACCTTGTTATACAATCTTTTCTGAACTATCAACTTAAACTGACCTGCACTATCGTCAATCTGTTTTCATCATATATTGATGTACAAAATTCTAAGATGGTCCCTTTTTGCGTGATGGGTCACAATTATCTCCAGAAAGACAAATATACCAACCGTGGTCTGTCAAAATGAGGCTTTAATGCATCTGCAAAACGTTTTGGCACAGGTCAGCCTGCGCAATTCGCGCAGGCTGACCTGCGCCAAAACTTTTTGCCATCAGTCAATTTTCAAAGACAAAGTACCAGTCTACCTCATGACTGGGTCGGTTTTTAGACAAAAAGGATTTAGCTTTTAACCAAACGGCAAAATTTTGGACTAGTACAAATTGAAAGCATTTGCAGACGACAAAACAAATGTGAATAAAAAACTGAGATTTGATTTGGGAAGGGTAGAAAACACTTTGGGCAAAGGAGAAAATGCTGGTAACCAGCATTTTCTCCTTTTCCCACAATGTTTTTTTCAAATGCTTTCTTTTTCAAGGTCTTTAAAAGAAAGTCGGGATTGTATGGTAAGGGGTACATGAATAAATAATTATGTGTTGATTTACTTGGTATCATGCATTACAGAGTTCTATTAAGCCCCCTTTTACCACGGCACGGCTAAAATAATTTTAGAAAATAGCTTACCGTATCCGAGATAATCCCTCCATGACCATCAACAATGATAAAAGTCCACAGTTGTATCAATTCATATAACAAACATCTTGAGAAACTTTGAATTATCCAAACCGAGCGCATGTCTACTTTCTTCTTTTTTCTCAAAAGTTAGGTCAAAATCCACATTTTTAAATGGTAAAATTGTAGAAACACATTAAAATATTACGAGCTTCAAATGTATGAAAAGTCATGGTCTCTCATATTTTTATCATTCGGCTCGATTTTACAATGAAACTTATTACTGAAAATAATAATAGTAGATCTACTCAAGGATTCAGAATGAATCAAATGATGCAAATTCTCTTTGCGAAGGTAAAATGATATCGTTGTAGACAGTGCTTTTCATAAGAATTTTCTGCTTGTCCCACAGTGTTTTTTTAAAAAAAATCTTCATCGGGATTGTTAAAACATAAAATTGTTAAGGAGAACGGAATGATTTATTCTACTGCAAAGAAATTTCTCGTGATCTGATTGGATAAATAAGCTTCGAGCATATATCATGTTCCCTGGCAACACCAACGTAAAAGGCAGTTTTCCTTTTGGAAGCACCGTATACATGTCTACACTATGAACAATATCCAAAATGGCGGCGTTGATCAAGATTTACATCAAGATTATGCGCCAAGCTGCACGTTTTGGCATGTATTACCGAGGCTTCAGTGACGTCATTTCCCAGTGACGTCAGTTTTTATTCAATTTGGGTACTCAGAAGGGAAATTCTGTACTTCGTCAGTGTACTCTTTTCTTTTTTTAAACAAAAAATAAGTAAAACTCGCCTAACAAACGTTGGAATTGTAAAACTTTGCCGTATAATATATTCGTTGTACGGTCAGGTGGCAGGGGACTTGGAAATTTGTTCAAGGCTGTGGTGATTCATGTCGCCCCGAGCCTTCGTCTCGGGGCGACATGATTCACCACAGCCGTGAACAAGTTTCCAAGTCCCCTTCCACCTGACCGTACGCAACCTGACCGTACAACTAATAAAGTTTCCCTGGGAGGCTGGCTGGCTGGTTGGCTGATTGACTGATAGACTGATTGATTGATTATATTTATTGTCATTTTCAACATTGTTTCAGTCATATCACGGCGACAGCTAACTCATTTATAAATGTCCTAGTTCCATCAGCAGTAGCCTAGTGGCCTCTGAAGTGTTTGACCAAAGTATACTCCCACAAATAAACCCATAGCGTCCATTGTTGCTCGAGCCCGGACCCTCAGGCTGATGAGCCCTACAATTTACTCATTGGACCAATAATGCTCTGCAATATATACACTGATGTATATAAACCTATCACAAAGCAGCCTTTAAACTGCAAAATTTTGAACTTTTCCGTGTAAGCCAAAACCTGTATTTCATGCTTTAAACCTAATCATAACTTTTATCCCGTTTACTTCTTGTTCTATAGCAATCCCGTGTTTTAACGATTCTGTCGAGGAAGGGTTCTCAAAACTTTGTGGGAAATGAAGAAAATGCTGATAACCACCATTTTCTCCTTTTTCCACAATGATTTCTACGATTTGAAGACAGAAAACATCAACATTTTGGCTACAATTTATTTGTTGTCAGCAAATACTATCAAATTTGGCAAGTTTAAGTACTCGTTGTTTTTTAAAGAATAAATACAGAAATGTCTAATTTCCAATAATATAAAACAAATCTATCGCAGGTTTTTTTTTTTAATACATCAGCAATAATTGCAATAAAAAACCCTACACTATAATTCTAATCCAAGAATAAATACGAAAACATAGCGGTAAATAGGGGGGCGGTCCATAGTCGTTAGAAACAACTCATGCGCCTATAAATATTTCAAGAGACAAACGACAAGAAGAAAATTTACAAAAAAAAAAATGACGCGCGCAGTTCATTATGCATTAGTTTAACTCTTATCATCGGTTTACTTCAAAAACCTCGTAACTACAGCTTGTTTCAAGCTGTAGTTACGAGGTTTTTAAAGTAAACCGACGATATGATCCCGAGTTAAAACGACCCTCGACAATGATTTTAAAAAGCATTGTTTGAAAGGGGAGAAGATTATGGTAACCAGCATTTCCTTATTTTCCCGCAATATTTTCTACCCTATCAAGAACAAAAATCATCATTTTAGCTACATTTTATATTTCGTCTGTAAACGGTTTCAGACTGGTCGTGTCTACAATTTTGTCGTTTTGGTAAAGAGGATTCACCGTTACACGTACTAATCCGTGGTAAATCTGGCAAATCCCACTCTGAACAAACACAAACGTTACAGTAGGATCTTACACGTAAACAGTTCGCCAGAACTAAATTGAGTGAGAAAGCTAAACTGAATTATGAAAGAGCCTCCACTTGAACAGTATCGGAATTTTTTCTCCCACTGACCAAATTGCTGATAGACATCTGATAATTTCCTTTCAGAACTAAAGCTTGTAAAATGCTGTACATGACTGTTTTTGTATATGTATATAAGTGCAAGTGTTATAGTATGATTGTTTATCCTTGATCATTTACCAAACAATCCCTGGTTTTTACGACCCTGCAATGAAGCCTTTTGAGAACATTGTGGCAAAAGGAGAAAATGCTGGAAACCAGCATTTTCTCATTTTCCCGCAATGTTTTCTACCCTGCTGGAAACAAATTTCAACTTTTGAGTTACGTTTATTTTGTCGTCTGCAAATGTTTTCAATTCGGACCAGAATAAAATTGTGTCGTTTGGGGAAGGGTTAAAATAGTAAACGAATTCAATGAAAAGTTGTAACTCCTTGTACAATAAATCCCAAATATTGGGATTTTTTTTAGGCGAGGCTGAATTTGCTGGCTCTTGACCCACTTGTTTTATACTGATAAAACAAGTGAATAAATACAACTCTTTTATTGGTTAAAAATGTCAACATGTTTATACTAAGGAGATCTGCCTAATTGTGGGCAAATTTACGCCGTCTAGCTTTTTTTAAAGATACTTCTTTTTGTTTGAAAAATATCCCCATTCCGGACAGTGTAGATCTAAGATGATACTGCATGTTTTGCAGAGACCCGGGCTAAGCAACCTTAGTGGTATAGACAGCAATTACATTAATGGCCTGCAACACGTGAAAAGGGACATTCGGACATCTGGGTAAAGTGTCATCTCGGATCAGCCTGCGCAGTCCGCGCAGGCTAATCCGAGAAGGCACTTTCCGTTATAGTGCAATTTTCTGTTTTGCGCATGTCAACTGTAGCACAAAGTCTAATGTAGTCGTAAAGTGCCGTCTCGGATTAGCCTGCGCGGACTGCGCAGGCTGATCCGAGACGACACTTTACGCAGATGTCCGAATGTCCCTTTACGCGTGTTGCACACCATTTAGAAAAAAGATGTCTGTTTGTAAAACAGTCATGCCCCCTACTGCCACGTTGATACAGGAACTGGCACAGTTCATAAACTGATATCAGAACGCGCGTTCGACTTCCGCTTTTTCCCAGTCGACTTCGATGCTTACTACGTCCCCGATAATACGCGAAAAAAAATTTTGGAGCCACAAGTTGAGCCACATATGATGATTTTTGACACACTTTTCTTTTTTTAGCAAATAGGTCAAGTGGAGAACGGCAGCCCGGGGCCTTAATCATCTGAAGGTCACTGTGACCTTGACCTTCCATGGAGAAACCTTAAAATGGTTACGGATCAAAGATGAATATCTGTACAGAATTTAAAGGACCTAAGGCAGTTCTGTGTGTAATTATCAACTGAACAAGGTTTGGTCTATATATCATTAAGTTGAAGGCCACTGTGAACTTGACCTTTGATGGATTAATCTCAAAACCAATAGAGATCATTTACACACCAAGATGAATATCTGTTCAGAATTTGAAGAACCTGGGTCAATTCTGTGTGGAGTTATCATCTGGACAAGGTTTGGTCTATATATCATTAGGTTGAAAGGCACTGTTACCTTGGCCTTAGATGGATCAATCTCAAAATCGATAGGGATCTTTTACAACCCGAAACAATTGTCTGTGCCAAATTTGACGAATCTAAGTCAATTCTGTGTCAAGTTATCATCCAGACAAGGTTTAGTCTACATATCAACATGATGATGGTCACTGTGACCTTGACTTTTGATAGATTTACCTCAAAATCAATAGGGATAATCTACACTCAGAGATGAATTCCTGTGCCAAATTTAACAAATTTAGATTAATTCTGTGTGCAAATGTAGTTATCATCCGGACAAGTTTTGGTATATATATCAACATGTTGACGGTCACTGTGACCTTGACATTTGACCGATTGACCTCAAAATCTATAGAGATCATCTACACTCCGGGAAAATGTCTGTGCCAAATTCTGTGCCAAACCTAGGTTGATTCTGTGTCTGGTCATCATCAGGACAAGGTAAGGTCTACCGACCGACAGACAGACCGTCGGACCGACCGAAGGACAGACCGACATTAGCAAAGCAATATACCCCCACTTCGTAAAAGGGGGCATAAATATCTGACTGTATGGGGTATGAGCGCCCTTTACTCATTTATCAAGGCCTATCAGAACATACTTCGGATTTTCGCCTTGCTCTAGTTTGCATTTGACTTCCATTTGGTAAAGGATTATGACGCCTAACTCATCCGTACATATCGTGTAACATCGACGTTTTGACGTTTTTCGTAAAGGACATTCGGCCAATTTCGGCAGCTTCGGTCTCTAAATATGAGAGTTCGGGACAGTAGACTCACCAACTCATCGGTAAATATCGTAAAACATCGACGTTTACGTAGAGGGTATTCGGCCAATCTCGGCAGATTCCGTCTTTTAATATGAAGGTTAGGGGCAGTAGACCTTGAGTCAATTGTTAATACGACAGTTAGGGGCCGTAAACCTCTAGTCAATAAGTTAATACTAATGTAAGGGGCCGTATAAGTAAGTCAATAAGTTAATACGAGAGTTAGGGGCCTTATAACTAAGTCAATAAGTTAATACGAGAGTTAGGGGCCATACAATTAAGTTAATAAGTTAATACGAGAGTTAGGGGCCAAAAAACTAAGTCAATAAGTTAATACGAGAGTTAGTGGCCGTAGACCTCTAGTCAATAAGTTAATACGAGAGTTAGTGGCCGTATAACTCGGTCAATAAGTTAATACGATAGTAAGGGGCCGTAAACCTCTAGTCAATAAATTGATTCGAGAGTTAGGGGCCGTGGACCTAATTCAGTAAGTTAATACGAGAGTTAGGGGCCGTATAACTAAGTCAATAACTTAAATCAGAGTTAGAGGCCGTAGACCTAAGTCAATAACTTAAATCAGAGTTAGGTGCCTTAGACCTAAGTCAATTATTTAATACGAGAGTTAGTGGCCGTAAACCTAAGTCAATCACTTAATGCGAGAGTTAGGGGCCGTAGACCTAAGTCAATAAGTTAATACGAGAGTAAGGGGCCATACAACTAAGTCAATAATTTAATACTAGAGTTAGGGGCCATACAACTAAGTCAATAATCTAATACGAGAGTTAGGGGCCATAGACCTAAGTCATTGGTTAATACTAGAGTTAGGGGCCATACAACTAAGTCAATAAGTTAATACGAGAGTCAGGGGCCATGCAACTAAGTCAATAATTTAATACGAGAGTTGGGGGTCATAGACCTATGTCAATAAGTTAATACGAGGGTTAGGGGCCGTAGACCTACGTCAATAAGGTAATACGAGAATTTGGGGCCGTAGACCCAAGTCAGTAAGTTAATACGAGAGTAAAGGGCCGTATAACTAAGTCAATAAGTTAATACGAGAGGTAGGGGCCGTAGACCCAAGTCAATTAGTAAATACCGGGTACGAGATCTAGGGACCGAATAACTAAATCAATAAATTAATACGAGGAGTAAGGGCCGTAGACCTAAGTCAATAAGTTTATACGAGAGTTAGGGGCCGTAGACCTAAGTCAATTAGTAAATACCAGAGTAAAGGGTCGTAGACCTAGGTCAATAACCTAATACCGGAGTAAGGGCCGTAGACCTTAGTCTTAGTTTATACGAGAGTTATGGGCTATAGACCTACGTCAGTGACTAAATACCAGAGTTAGGGGCTGTACACCTAAGTCAATAACTTAATACGAGAATTAGGGGCCCTAGACCTAAGTCATTGAATTAATATGAGAGTTCGGGACCGTAGACCTTAAGTCAATAAGAAGTTACCTTACTTTGAAACTTCAGAAATTTTTTTGAAAATTAGAATTAGCCTTGAGAATTGTAAAGAATGACTGATGAATAGGCTCCCAAAGCCTAGGATAAAATTTGCGATTGTGACGCAATGCATTGTATCCCTTCCAGGCGACAATACCATATTTGGATTTATATCTCATTTGTCACAGGCTTTTTGTATTTCGATCGTCATCAATGACAGATATAATATTTCCCGTTATTTCACGTTAGCCTGTAGCATGTTGAAGAAATAAAATGATGTTTTATCCCTTTTGGTCCTTAATAATGAAATAAAGATTTTAAGGCTGTAGGAAAAAATCAAATTTTGCTATTTCAAAGGTATTTTTGATGGAGAAAAATCTTCTCAGCGGACAGTGTAGATCAGAGATCAGACTGCACATTCTGTGCAGTCTGATCTTGGTCTATAATGTCCGCCAAAGGTCAGCGAGTCTCGCCTAGCAGCTAAGAGTTGAAACCCTTTAGCTATACGACAAAAATTTTGAATCCTTTCGGGAGCATCGTATAAGTGACTACGCTATCAACACAACATCCAAAATAGTGATGTCGATCAAGATTATAAACCAAGATTCCGTTGTCTGCGCATATCATATTCTTCGAAGATCCGACCTGTCTGATATGACGCATCATCCCCCCCCCCTCCCCAAATTGGGCACCAGGTAGCATTTTATTCACCCCCTCACAACGTACGTCAGTGTGACGTCACAGGTACTGATATCGGACCCTTGTTATAAAGTCAGTGTGCGTGTTTGTAATCGTTCCTTTAAATGATCTGAAAAAGTCTTTAGACCTTCAAAGTGCACAATGCCTAGGGACTTTGTTTTTTGTCAAAGCTTTTGTTAACTACTTATAATAATGGAATAGACTTCGACCAACTATTAAAAACCAATCACTTTTTGATATTTGGTAAAAGTGTTTGTGCATATAGACATCTGCTTCCTGTCTAAAACATCAGGATATTAAATGCATTCATCTAATGTCTTCGATAAATACATGACAGTCTTTGTAGTCCGTTTGTATCCACCCAAGCTAGCCTCATTCTATCTTCATATCGTACTTACTTTTCAATTTGGCGGACATAATTTACGAAAATGCACAGGTCCGATATCACTTCCCGTGACGTAGGTTGTTACCCTTGAAACGTTAGAATGGTAAAACTTTGCAGTATAATAAATTCGTTGTACGGCCAGCCTTCGGCTCGGGACGACATGATTCACTACACCTGTGAACAAGTTTCCAATTCCCCTGCCACCTGAGCGTACAATTTATACAGTGTTAAGTTTAGGGTAAGCCTAATACTGCAGTTTAGGATGGTTGGCAAATATTTGTCAGCAGGAACTTAACAATGCAATAACGGATACATTACCGATGTTTCTGTCTGGTTTAATGACGAGATAATGCAAATCCAAGGGATATAGATGGTAAATGTATTGTAATTTCAGAATAATATACCTATAGATGTCTATGTATCTATCTCTCCCAAAAAAAAAAACGCAGCTACAGAGCGACATTTCCCAAGTAAAAGTTTTCTTAACTCATAGGCTGTTTAGCGCGACTCAATGTGCTTTTGCGGACAGTGTAGATCAAGATCAGACTGCACAGAACGTGCAGTCTGATCTTTGACCAACACTGTCCGAGACAGTAGTTTCTTTCCGGTGAAATCAACTTTACAACCAAAATATTTGGGTTGATCTAATTAGTGCCAAATGACAGACGGGGTGACAGGTAGACGGACACAAAACAGAAGAAGTTAACTGATGGACAAACCGACAGACAGACATACAGAAAGACATGTCAAAAAAGGGACCGAACGACTGGACGACCAGACGAAAAGAAATACGAAAACTCCTACTTAGCCTACTCCAATAAACAGAGAACCGTAAACTATTCTAATTGGTGCTGAATGATGTAACGTGAACGGTTTATAGCCTCTCTTGATAATTCGGAACATCTTGCAATAAACATCATTAGAAATACAGCAGTCAAAAGTTTACACAAATATTTCCTCTCAAATAGTAAATCAAACAAGTCACTAGAAAATGTACCATAATGGCCTGCAACTCGCGAAAAGAGGCATCCGGGCATTGGCGTAAAGTGTCGTCTTGTATTAGCCTGCGCACCTGCGGAGCTATGAGGTTATGAGGTTATATGATAGTTACTGTGACAATTGCAGCCAACTCTATCTGAGGTTATATGATAGTTACTGTGACAATTTCTATCAACTCTATCTAAGGTCAATTGACGGTTTCTAATATCATTCCTCCAAATCTATCTGTGGTTCGTTGATAGTTACTGAGATAAGCCCGTCGAATTTATCTGATAGTTACTGAGACAACTCCTCTCTCACCTGTGAAATTTGTGGATTGTGTCGATTTCTAAGCCGAGCGCAGTATCTCAATCGGTAACATATATGGTTTTAAGCCAGTGGTCGATTGTTTGAATCCCTAGGCCGCAGCCCTTTTGATTTCATTCCGATGATGAATAATGGTCATTGTGACAGGGTTTATTCCTCTCTCACGCCCTGACTATTGTTTTGACGATGGAATTGTGTAGAAAAGCAGCCAGTGGTTTGGGAACAATATCGTGCGAAGTATTAATTTGAAAGAGTCCAGATTTAGGTAGAAGAAAGACTTAAAAATTAATTAATAGCAGACTTCAAAATGTTGGGCTTTCTTGAGTGATGAAAAGAACGACATCTCAATGTGTGCGGGGGCAACGTGTAAATCCACTGCCAAATAAACACTCTGACATCGTGAGGGGAAAGGAATGTGATAAAGTAAGAGACAATGTCACGAAGAGTTTACGAACTTCAACCATTGCCAAAATACCTCCATCCGGCGCTGGCATGCGCTAGGTCAATTCGTTCAAGTGTAAAAGTTGGCTAGTAGACTGGTCAAAAATTATCCAAACGTATTGACCCCGATCACGTATGATTTCATAATAAATTGAAACAATGCCCATTATAAACAGAAATCGACAGAAACGTAAGTCTACTCCAAAAAAGCGACACAAAATTAAACAAATACCACTATACACGTACATTCACCCACACGTTAGTTTCTTTCTAAAAATTACATAAGACAAAGATAAATAGATACAATCATTGTAAATAAAATAGGCCCGAAAATGAACCATATTTGACTTTGTCTGTCGGCGATTTAAATAAATAAATCTAAACATTTTGTCAGGATAGTCTGTTTGATAAGGACAATATGGCCAGGAGAAATAACTGTGCGTCGTCACCTAGCACGATACTAGGGGGTAGGTTTGTATGTAGGAAATTTGTCTTAACTTTTTCCCAAACGACAAAATTTTAGACAGGTCTAAACTGAAAGCATTTACAGACGACAAAATAAAAAAGACTGAAAATTTTGAAATTTGTTCTGTGAAGGGTAGAAATTTTAGAAAACATTGTGGGAAAAGGCGAAAATGCTGGTTACCAGTATTTTCTCCTTTTACCACAATGTTTTCAAAAGGCTTCTACATCACGCTCGTCAAAAGTCGTCATTGCGCTGTAAAAGGTTTAAAGGTGGGTATTTAGAATTTTTACATCTCACCAAATTAAAAAATACATATATCACTAAAATTTATATGAAAAAATATTACCAATCATCAATAAGTAAGACAAATAAAATTACAAAAAAAAACTTTTTGATGGTGTTCCCTTAAAAGGCTACGTAGCCTCTTACGGTATTTTTAGATTTCCCGCCAAAAACCAATAAAGCATTTTGGGAATGTCAAGTCAATGGCACGTGATTTATAACGCTTAAATTCCATTACATAACAAATATGTAATAATTATTTTCCATAATGTCTTCTTCGGACCCTATATTTGAAACTTTGTCTGTGTATTCCTGTATGTTATGATCAAATTGATCATCTAAAAATAGAATGTGTGTCCCATTGGTGTCAACGTGGGCCATAGTAAATCTCTAATTTCTCGTGCTGTCGGATGGTTTTCGACTATTGGGGTTTTATGAAGGCAAATTAAAAGGCTTTGGGAGAATAAGGATGATTTTTTTGCTTTTTTTAAAAAAAATTTCGTCCCAAGATCTGAAGGGCCACCTTTAAGATAAGATAAGACTACAAAGCACGTACGCTATACTACATGGATTACGATTCCAAACTTATATGTTCAACAATTGAGATCCAGATGCACGTTCTGTGCAGTCTGACCTTCATCTATACTGCCCGTAAAAGTCACTGAATTGTGCTTATCAGCCAAAAGGTACATACACATGCATGTTTTTATCGGGATAATTCTTTCGAGTTATTTCTTTCACGACGAGGTTTCTAAACTCATTCCGTCCGGAGGGTGAATCAGTGTACATGTATCTCACCAAGTTCTAGTGAGTGCTGAGCTCAAGTGTTTATTTGTATACATCAGTGCCCTGGGGTGGTCATTTTGAACAAATCGGATCCCATGCTCGATTTCCTGTCTTATTTTACTGTAAAACTACGCCAACATATTTAATCTAATTCTCCACAAGTTCTTATCCTTTACACAGTAAGCTAATACCGAGTAACCGAGTAAGGAATTTTTACAAAAAAACGGTAATGGAAAAGAAGGAAATAATCCCGGGTTTTCATAATTTAAATGATGTCTATGAATACATTCTGAGAAAAAAAGGAAACTACGAGTTACCATGCGCAACATACTGTGCGCATGTTATATTCTTTGAAGATCCGACTTGTCTGCTATGACGCATCACTGACCTCATATACTGGGGAAAAGTAGGGCTTATACTAAAGCAATTACCCAAGCCTGTAGCGGCTGTTTTAATAAATGGCTGGTGCATAGGTTACATGCTAGATGCATTATCTCCCGCTAGATGGCATTCTAAAAATACTCATCTAATCTGAGCATCCTCGGTACAGAACCGAACCACTTTCCTACGCGACAACCGTTACTTTGAATTTCAAACTAAAATAAATGTTTACTCAATTAAACGCTACCTTGTCAAGGCCGTCGGAAGCGGTCCGGCCGGTCCGGCCATGGCCGGACCAAATTTTCGGTCGAAAATGAAAAATGGCCAGACCAATTTTCGAAACAAATACGTAATATAAACCTCAAAAAATGCGACAGAATGCACCAGAGAGCGTCTTATTTTCAAAATTTTTCCGGGGGAGCATGCCCCCGGACCCCCCAGCATGGCTTAAATACATAATATTTATCTCAAAAAATGCGTCAGAATACACCAGAGAGCATCTTATTTTCAAAATTTTTCCGGGAGTAATAGCCCCGGACCCCCCCCCCCCCCCCAGCATGGCTTAAATGCATCATATAAAACTCAAAAAATGCGCCAGAATGCACCAGGGAGCGTGTTATTTTTCAAAATTTTTCCGGGCGAGCATGCCCCGGACCCCCCCCCCCCCCACCCCAGCATGGCTTAAATGTGTAATATAAACCTGAAAAAATGCGCCAGAATGCACCAGAGAGCGTCTTATTTTCATTTTTTTTTTTCAAGGGGAGCATCCCCCCGGGCCCCCCTAGCATGGCTTCTCGACTTCGTCGCTCGTCACACTGGCCGGACCAAATGAAATTTCCTTCCGACGGGCCTGCTTGTGCAATTCACTCAGCTATGATCTGGAGCTAAAACAGGTTTCATTTTTCCTCAAACGTATTGTTGAAAGCTTTTTTCTACATTGCTACTTTATACAGCGTAATATTACAGTCGGTCCGCTCATAAGACAGATCGAACCTTCGAAGAATATGACATGCGCAGACAACGATGCTAGATGATTATAGATGAATGAATCGCACCTGGTAGCTTTTTATTGCGTAAACGTTTATTTTTTTTTTCAGTCCAAACCTAAGTCGAATCATTAGAGGCACGTTTTACCTTGGGAAATGTCTCAGTGATTCTAGGACAATTGCACCCGGACAATTGTCCCTGGACTATTGCCCCCCCCCCCCCGGAGTATTGCCCCTGAAGACAACCCCCCCTCCCGTCGGACATTGCCCTTCGAGGACAATTCTCCCCCCCCCCCCCCCCGGACAACGGACAATTGCCCCCCGAGGACAATTCCCCCGGACCAATCCCCCCCCGGATACATGCAATTGCCCCCGAAGCGGGACTTTTGCCCCTGTTGTTGTTGCTATTCGCTGGACCGGATCTTCCATATAACGTACATAATTTGAAATGATAAAATGGAAAAGTGCGACGGGCGTTGACTTACTGACAACAATCAAGGTCTGCATTGAGCAATATTCTATATCACTGTAGTTTCACCTGCCATAGATAATGCTCGAAATCAAATGAACAACGTTGCCTCTCACATTGCCTATTCCAAGGGTCCGGGGGAAAGTGTCCTCTGGGGCAATAGCCCGGGAGGGATTGTCCGGGGGCGATAGTCCGGGGGGAGTGTCGGGGGGTTAACAAAGGTCGGGGGATTGTCCTGGGGGGCAATTGTCCGGGGGGTATAGTCCGGGGGCAACTGTCCTGATACGGTCTCAGTTATAACAAGGGGCGTATTCCTTTCGTTACTCCAAACACTCCGGACATGCTCTAGGTCAATGGAGTATTTCAAAACACTATGCTGTGTTCTTCAGAACATGTTCTGACTGTTCTAAATCAATCGAGATGCAGCGTACCAGCTGAACAGTTGCTATGTGATACAAGATGGCTGAAAGGTGAACAATTCTTCATGGCCAAACTTGCAATTGTCTTTTTTTACGATATGAACGCCAAAAGTAGGAGCATTGTAGACTTATCTCTACTCTCCTTCGCAGCTGATCATATCCCCCACTAACACACAGCTAAGACCATATAGCTCTTGCAAGAGCCGTCATTGAAATGTGCTTCAATTTTGATATCGTTTAGAACACAGGGGCTCGGCAAATGATACTTTGTCTTGATTTGTGCTTACAGACAGCATTTTAATAAACGTACGTAGATATTTTTATACAGACATTGGGATTTTTATTGAAATGCTGTCTGTATGTACAAATCAACTCAAAGTATCATGTGCCGAGCCCCTGTCGTTTAGAACAATGTTCCGAAAATGCTAATTTACAGAAATCTTGTGAAAACATTGTAGGAAAAGGAGAAAATGCTGGTAACCAGCATTTTCTCCATTTCCCATAATATTTTCTGTCCTACCCAATACAAATTTCAGTTGTTAGTCACATTTATTTTGTCGTCTGCAAATTTTGCTCTCAATTTGGACAAGTCTGCTATTTTGTCATTTGGAAAAGATCAAAGGTATTTCAGTGACTGAAAATTGCACCGACCTAACTTCGACAGCCAGTCAGCATTAGGATAGATCTAATCGCATAACCTTAATTTTGGTAAACATAAATGAAACTATTTTTGGTCGCTCTTGAGACTTTAAAGTCATCCTCCTTTAGACTTTGGGCTAGATTGTGTCCTAAGTTTTATCGTGAAACTTGAAATAGCGATCTTACCTTACAGTTCCTTGTTTATTTCAAACACAGGGCTGATTTCTAGTGGTGTCAACGAATATCATTAAAAGGCGATCGACTTTAAAACTTCTGACTTTATCAATAATGAAGACGGGAGACTACATTGTTGCACAATTTCGTGTAAAGCAACAACAGTTCTCTCCCTTGAAGTAAATAACAAAATGGCCGACGGCGACAGACAGATGGAGGATCTTGCTACTGAAAATGTTTTTATGAAAAAATATCTGGCCCTGCGGAACAAATGCGAGCAATTACAACAGGTATCGGTTATTTATCCTTAAAATGCTAAAGTTCTTTTGGTGTACCTACAATGCTGGACGCCGTTCTTGACTGCAACATAATCGTCAATGTTCAGACGGCCCGTATAATGATCGACCCCGATAGGCTATTTTAGGCAGTAGGCCTAATGTCTTATTTTATTCCCCCCCTCCCTCCCTCTCTCTGTCTCTCATTTACTTTGATTTTGAATTCATTTGAACGGTTTGTATGATTTGCAATATGTGCTTATATTTTCTTGTGCCATTTCTCTTCCCTAGGGAAATGAGAAGATAGTAAACAGACTCCAACATGTAAAAAGACTAGTCAAGAGATACAAGAAAGAAAGAAGGTGAGCTGTAATTTCTTCGGAATTCCTAAACCCTAAACTTACCTAGAGCTCACCTTTAGTTGCTTGTGAATGCAGTATAAATGAAGATCAGATCTGGTTCTGTTTAGATACTGCAATATAGAAATCTGAGTTTCCAAGTTCCCAACACATGCACATCAATCATTGCATTACCTAACAAGAATATTTTGGACTCTTCCAGTCACAAAGTATTTGCAAAATGACATTTCAGTAGGCTGAAATGATGTAATATGTCATTCAACATAGAAAATACCTTTGGAATAGGGGAAAATTCTGGTTACATGCATTTCTACCATTTCCCACTTACTGTGTTTTTAAAAGGCTTCTTTCCCAGGGTCATTAAGTGAACATTGTGAACAACAGAATTTTAGGTTTGTCCAAGTTCAAAGCATTTTCAGAAAAATAAATAAAAATGATAGAAAACTTGAAATTTGTTTTGTGAAGGGTAGAAGACATTGTTGGAAAAGGAGAAAATGCCAGCATTTTCTCCTTTTCCCACAATGTCTTTTAAAGGCCTCTTTCTCAGGGTTGTCAAAAGTAAGGATTGTGTGGTAATGGGTAAAAAAGCATAGAGCGCATTGTTTGAAATAGAGGAAATTATGGATTACCCACATGTTCTTCTATTCCTACAATGTTTTCAAAAATTTATCTTGGGGCCATTCAACTCAGGATTATTTGATGAAGGGCATAGCTTTAAATGGTTATTTACAAATATTTTTTTATGTGATTTTAGTAAACCCTTGGCCCAAGGGCAAAGTCATGCATCAAAAGATTTCGGGAATTATGTCACTCAAATGTTTGTCTTTAACTCTTTACCAAACGACAAAATTTTGGACCAGTCCAAAGACGACAACATAAATGTGAATCAAAAAATGAAAGTTGATTTGGAAAGGACCAGCATTTTCTCCTTTTCTTACAATGTTTTCAAGGGCTCTCTTTCTCAGGATCATTAAAAGTGGGGATTGTATGGTAAAGAGTTAACCCATTACCACACAATCCCTACTTTTGACGCCCCTGAGAAAGAAACCTTTTGAAAACACTGTAGGAAAAGGAGAAAATGCTGGTAACCAGCATTTTCTCCTTTTCCCACAGTGTTTTCTACCCTTCCCATAACAAATTTCGATTTTTTAGTCACCTTTATTATGTCGTCTGCAAATGCTTTCAATTTGAACCAGGGTAAAATTTTGTCGTGTGGTAAAGAGTTAAAGGAATTAATGTGTGAAGACAAGCATGGGGGAAGGAAAAAAATGCTAATTACCAAGAAGTGATCATTTTTTTTTTTTAATTGCAGGTTTTTACAGAACAGATTAGATTCCTACAATGACAACTATAGGGAAGCACAAGTGCCAGTTATGTGGGAGGTATATGTATACTATGTCCTGGCTCTTAGAATTTTAAACTGTTCTTGAGATGACAAAAATTTTAGATTCACGGGTCTTGGAAGAAGTTGCAGTTTAAATCATTAAGCATGTCTAATGAATTAGTTTTAACCATGGTTGCAAATTTTGTGAGAAAGAAAAAAATGTTTTCCTTTTTTTCTTAGCAAAAAGCAGCTTCTTTATGCCCTGTAGTGTTCTTTATGCTGTTCACCATGTTTTTAAAATAAAAAAAATCATTAATTTCTTTCTGTTAAATTTTTGTACTTTGTGAAATTAAGATTATTTCCAAGATTCAGTAAGGACTTACTGGAAACTTATGTAGTGTTTACTACAAGTATTCACTGAGTGTAATTGTCCTTTGAAGTCTGCTTTCTATGTTTTGGCTCTCTTCTGCACCATAACAAATGAATCTTTTATTTATGCCACAGGAAGACCAGATGTACAATATGTTCAGGCCACCACCACCATCACCTCCACCAAAGGATTTAACCACACCCACCATGATTCTGACCCCGCCCACTGCTGCCACATCAACTCAAAAAGCAAAATCTGCAAAGAAAATTAAAACTCTTTTAAAGACACAGGACCAGCAAGTGTCAAGTTCAAGCTCAATGACTTCTCTTCAGCCATTTTTGAGAGGACTTGAAAAAGATAGGAGCAGTATTGATGCAATGCTCTTTGGGGCTGGTGTCAAACACGAGTTTGATCCAATGAAAAGGAGTCCTGTTAAACTGGAGAGTAGTGAGATTAAGAAAAGTCCAACCAAAATGAGTGCTTTTCTCATGTTTTGTGACCAATATAAACAATATGTACAAAATGAGTTTTTAAAGGTGTGTATTGAATTTTAGACCATGTAACCCTCTTCCCAAATAAACCTTGGTTTTTATGAGCCTGAGATAGAAGCCTTTTGAAAACATTGTAGGAAAGGGAGAAAATGCTGGTTACCAGCATTTTCTCCTTTTCCCACAGTGTTTTCTACTCGTGGATGTAACAAATTTCAAATTTTGAGTTGCGTTTTTTTTGTTGTTGTTGTTGTTGCCTGCAAGTGCTTTCAATTTGGACATGCCTAGAATTTGGTTGTTTGGTAAAGAGTTAATTGATAACTGCTGTGTCCACACCTCAGAAACTTGTCAAACATGAAAATGTTTTTAGTTGACAAGGCAACTCCAAATACTCCTTACTAGCATTTTCTACTTTGTAAGTAATGTTTTTAACTGCTGCATCAGCATAGTAAACAATAGGGCTGAATATATAAATAGATAACTGTTGCCTCATGAATGCATGATATTGTCAACTTGTAGCGCATCTTTTTTGAAAAATTGTGGCAAAAGGAGACATAACTTGCAAGAAAAACTGCAAGGTTTAATACATATGATGAAATTTTGGATTTTTTTTTCTGATCATTGTCACATGACCAAATTTTTGACTTGCATAAATTTATGCATGTTGTCGGTTTACTTCAAAAACCTTGTAACTACAGCTTGTTCTAAGCTGTAGTTACAATGTTTTTGAAGTAAATGGACAATATGCAGACAAGAAATTTAGTGTGACTCAAATATGATAGTATTTGTCTATAAAAGGATAGAAAACATTTTGGAAAAAGGAGACGGTAATCTTTAAAAGCATTTTCTCCTTTTTCAAAAATGTTTTTCAAATGCGTCTGCATTGTGAAACTACAAATAAATTGATTAAAGTAAATACTCCCTTATATAAAAAATGATGAAAAAGTATTTATTGGGAAAGACAAATTTCTTACAAACTGATTTTTCATTGACTCTTTGTGAGACAGCTCAGCGTTACGGTTTCTGACTCAAGACCTGGTGGCTGTGGGTTCCATACCCAGTTTGGCCAGCTTTCTCTTTCGGGTGATATTTTGCCTCTACGCATGTGAAAAATTAGTGATTTGGAAAGAAAGTTTTGTCAGTACTAGCATGAGAAAGTAAGGAAACATTCGTAGGTGCAGTGGTGGCCGTTGTATGAACTAGGCTGTTCAAACAGCAGTTACTGTCATTTTCTCATTTTGCGACAGTGTTTTTAAAAGTTTCCATCCTCCTCAGGATCATTTGAAAAAGGGGATAATTGTTGTTCAGTTAGAGGTTGTTATTATAATGGTTTCAGGAGAACCATGAGATGATCTCACGGGACGAGTTAACAAGAAGGCTGGCCCTCAAATGGAATACTCTGTCACCTGATGATAAAAGGGTAAGGTAGATTTTAACCATAAGGCTGATAAGTATAATTCTCTTTTGCAGACAGTGTTGATCAAGATAAGACTGCACAGAATGTGCAGTCTGATCTTTGATCTACACTTTCCTAGAAGGAGATTTTTTTCCCCCAAATAATGATACCTTTAAAATAGCAATTTTTGGTTTTATTGTTGCCTTGAAAAGGTTCATGTATTAACCCATTACCACACAATCCCTACTTTTGACGCCCCAGAGAAAGAAGCCTTTTGAAAACACTGTAGGAAAAGGAGAAAATGCTGGTAACCAGCATTTTCTCCTTTTCCCACAGTGTTTTCTACCCTTCCCTGAACAAATTTCAATTTTTCAGTCACCTTTATTTTTTTGTTTGCAAATGCTTTCAATTTGAACCAGTCTAAAATGTTGTCGTGTGGTAAAGAGTTAACTTATTGAGCAGGTTACCTCATTACCAAACGACAAAATTTTGGACCAGTCTAAATTCAAAGCGTTTGCAGATGATAAATTAAATGTGAATCAAAAATTGAAATTTGAAAAGGGAGAAAGTGCTGGTTCTTTGTCTTTACCTTGTGTATGTCTTAAAGGCATCCTAATGATTTTCCCTTTTAAAATTACAACTAATATTATCTTACAAAATTAGCTATAATCAAAAATGAATATTACGGTATTGTATAACTTTCAGTGAGCCAGTTTCTCCTTTTTCGTGTCTTAGAATTACAATTTATATATCTAAAACAACTATAATCTCATTCTAAAGGGAGATAATAATTACCTCCCTTTACTGGAAAGTAACAAAAGCATCAACAAATAAATTCAAGATAGACACCAAAGGAATTTGTGGTTGAAGAGTGTTACGGGAGACCACTCCTTCCTGCATGGCATTCTCCCGATTTAAATACAATACCTGGCTACTGCGTCAGGGAGATATCTCTTTGGCTCAGTGGTTAAGGTATTGGTCTTGCGTCCGGGAGTCCGGCGTTCGAATCCCGCTCGGACCCTTATTTCTGCCATGCATTTATTCATTTGTTTCTTTGTTACGGACTTTGTTCGTAAGATGGGGGCTCGTCTGGGATTGGCCATTGAGCCATTAATCCCATTTGTTGTCCAAAATTGGACTTCCTGCCTAATAAGGCTTTGAGTCATCAATAAATGATGACTTTAAGAGGGGGTGTGTTACGGGAGACCACTCCTTCCTGCATGGCATTCTCCCGATTTAAATACAATACCTGGCTACTGCGTCAGGGAGATATCTCTTTGGCTCAGTGGTTAAGGTATTGGTCTTGCGTCCGGGAGTCCGGCGTTCGAATCCCGCTCGGACCCTTATTTCTGCCATGCATTTATTCATTTGTTTCTTTGTTACGGACTTTGTTCGTAAGAAGAGAAATGTGCAAAAATATACCAGTATAAATGCTTATTTATCAGCTAAGAAGAAATTTTATTCCATATTGTACTAGAAGTGACATGATTGTAATACCTTAACTCTTTACCACACAATCCCAACTTTTGACAACCCTGAGAAAGAAAGTCTTTGAAAACATTGTAGGAAATGGAGAAAATGCTGTTACCAGCATTTTCTCCTTTTTCCACAATGTTTTCTACCCTTCCCAGAACAAATTTCAATTTTTCAGTCACCTTTATTTTGTCGTCTGCAAATGCTTTTAATTTGGACCTGTCTAAAATTTTCTCGTGTGGTAAAGAGTTAATACACAATCCCAACTTTTAACAACCCTGAGAAAGAAAGCCTTTGAAAACATTGTAGGAAATGGAGAAAATGCTGGCAACCAGCATTTTCTCCTTTTCCCACAATGTTTTGTACCCTTTCCAAACCTAATTTCAAATTTTGGTACACATTTATTTCGTCATCTGCAAATACTATCAATTTGAACTAGTCCATAATTTTGTCGTTTGATAAAGAGTTAAGTACTTTATGCAACAAACTGCTCTGCTAGGGCCTGGCATTTTGTGTAGTTAAGGAGGTTAGCATCACATGACTTAAAGATTTTACTATTTATTTTGGTAGGTGTACCACGACATGTTTGAAATACAAAACAAGCAACTGATAGAGGAACAAGATGACGACACCGTAGAATCTTTGGATTCAGAGTCAACCCTCGCAGCAATACACCTAGAATCTGATGCTGCCGTCTCGTCGTTGTTGACAAAACAGGAGGAGCTATAGCTTTCATTTCCATAGTTGAGGTTGAAATGCTTTAGCTTCATCTCATTACTTTGTTCATTTTCCTACCATATATGCACATAAGTGTTCAAAAATATCATGAGAAGATCACCAGAATGTATATCCTGACAATATCTCTGTAAAATTTGAAATTTGGATACATTCCATAAAAAAGCTGGTCACTAGGACAAACCAAAGAAAATCTAGTGTGCACTTTATTAGCCATATTTTCATTCTCATACTCACAGGGATTGGTTAAAAATTAGTTTACTGGGATAAATCTGACAAAAAATTTGTGTGCTGTGCACTGTACTGAACGCCTTACCAAACGACAAAATTTTGGACCAGACCAACTTGAAAGCATTTGCAGATGGCTACATAAATATGACTGAAACATGAAACTTGTTTTGGGAAGGGTACCAGCATTTTCTCCTTTTCCCACACTGTTTTCTGAAAGCTTCCTTCTCAGCTTGTCAGAAGTTGAGATTGTGTAAAGAGGTATTGGGTAAAGAGGTCCTGTTTTCAGTTAGATGTGCATGAAAATTGGTCCAAACACTGAAATGTTACACATCACAACCAGATATCTAATCTTTTTCAGTCTTTGATGACTTTACTCAGGTGAGCACTGTAGGGCCAGAAGCTCCTTTATTTTATTAATACTAGAGATACTTAACCCTTTACCACACAATCACGACTTTCAACGACCTGGGATAGAAGCCTTTTAAAGACATTGTGGGAAAAGGAGAAAATGCTGATTACCAGCATTTCCCCCTTTTCCCACAATGTTTTCTTCCCTTTCTAAAAGAAACTTCAAATTTTCAGTCACTTTTATTTTGTTGTCTGCAAGTCCTTTCAATTTGGACCAGTCTAAAATTTCATCGTTTGGTAAAGAGCTAACAGGGAGAGCTGTCTTAAAAGTTTTTTCTAGTAACACAACTCATTATATTGGTGTAGCCTGAAATAGTATACTGAAGCTCTCTCTGGAATAATAATGATGATTGACATCTTTATTTGCCATAAGAGTTTTAATTTATAAGCTTTTTCTATTTGATGCATCAATATAGAATGGTAACCATGTTGTAATGAGTGTACTCTTAGCCAGACAATCTCATGTTTACTAATCAAAGCCAGTCACAGCCATGTTTACTAAAAAGCTTGTTGAAGGAGTCTTCTGAAAGCTTAACAGAACATAGGGAAAATTCTAGTGTGGTGCATTTTCTCTTTTTCCCATTATGATCATTGGCAAATGCTTTCAAACTGGACAAGTGTAAGACATTCTAGCCATGTAAAACACTCAATGTGTCCTTGGGACAATTTGTACGAACTTGTCTCTCAATCGATGCAAAATAAATATTTAACTCTTTACCAAACAATCCTTAGTTTTTTACAACCCTGAGGTGGAAGCCTTTTAAAAACATAGTAGGAAAAGGAGAAAATGCTGGTAACCAGCATTTTCTCCTTTTCCCACGATGTTTTCTTCTCTTTTGGAAACAAATTTCAATTTTTGAGTTCCATTTGTCGTCTGCAGGTGCTTTCGATTTGGACCAGTCTCACATTTTGTCGTTTGGTACAGAGTTCAACTTATTCAATACCAGTCTCACATTTTGTCGTTTGGTACAGAGTTCAACTTATTCAATGTGTCTTTGATAAACCCATTACCACACAATCCCAACTTTTGACGACCCTCAGAAAGAAGCCTTTAGAAAACATCGTGGGTAAAGTAGAAAATGCTGGTAACCAGTGTTTTCTCCTTTTCCCACAATGTTTTCTACCCTTCACAAAACAAATTTCAAATTTTCAGTCACTTTTATTTTGTATACTGCAAATGCTTTCAATTTTGACCAGTCTAAGATATTGTCATTTGGTAACGGGTTTAGAGGGAAGGTGAATAGAAATCCAGATATTTTCAATACCCTTGTGGATATTGGTGGGTAACTTTGTAGCTATTGTTGTTTGTTAAAAATGATACTGTTATGAGATAGTAGTGTTCAGATTAAATCATGAGGAAAAGATTTCCCCTTTTTGTTGCTGTTATAAATATAGTAATTTCATTAATAGCTTCTGATAAAAAGTGAACATAAGATAAAGGGACTAGGGCCCTTATTCACAAACCATTCTACACATTCAAAAACCAATTTTACCTTCTGAGACTAATTGTTTCCTGCAAATGCTTTCGAAATTCAGTTTGGACAACGTCTAAAATGTTGTCATCTGGTGAGTTGTTGGTAAATAATGGTGGAGTTAACATGACCCTTCATCAGAGCTCCAAACAGAGGGAGTGATTTTGATTTCAAAATTGAAAGTATTAATTGTCCTCCTCTAAACCCTGTGTTGTGTTCACACATTAGAATTGTCTCATCCAGATGATTCTAATAGGTACCAACAACATATGTTTTCTAAGAGTTTGGGATTTTTCATTGGCCCAAACATGTGGCGCGAGTACTGGTGTAGTTTCCAGGAAGCAGAATCGAGAGAGATTAGTATAAGTTGTAAGAAATTGTTTCTCAATCAATGTAAAATAAATATGTTTAAACTAAAAAGTTTTAATGGATTTAGAATACCATCATTCCCTCTTATCTGGATCTCTCATTGTGGAGGAGAAAATGCATTCCCAACAATGTTTTCAAAAGCCCTTTTTTCTCAGAATCGTTAAAAGTCATGATTGTGTGGTAAAGAATTAACTATCTACCAAACATCAGAATTTTACAATGCCCCAAATTTAAAGTGTTTGCAGAGGATGAATGAAATCTGCCCAAAAGACTGATGTGTGCACTTGCAATGTAGAAAACTCAGTAGGAGAAAATGCTGGTCATCAGCTTTATCTCTTTTTTCCACAATTCCACAAAAGTCTGTTTCCTATAGGGTCACAAAAGTCTGTTTCCTATGGGGTCACAAAATTCTGTTTCCTATGGGGTCTAAAAAGTATGTTTCCTATAAGGTCACAAACCTCTGTTTCCTATGGGGTCACAAAAGTCTGTTTCCTAGGGGTCACAAAAGTCTGTTTCCTATGGGGTCACAAAAGTCTGTCTCCTATTGGGTCACAAAAGTATGTTTCCTGTGGGGTCACAAAAGTCTTTCTCGTATGGGGTCACAAAAGTCTGCTTCCTATGGGGTCTTGAAATTTTGGATTGTGTGGTAAAAGGGAAAAAAAATAAATTATGTTCCCATTTAACAAGAAGAGATATTGAATTTATATAAATTTATTATGAAATAATAAACCACAATGCATGCAACACATAGTTCTGAAGATTAAATTTTATCTAAATAAAACCAAATGGCAGAGTATGGCAACATTACATAGTGACCATCCTTTCCAGATTTTAATCTGCACATGAAATCTCCGAAATTTTATCAAAATTTGCTAGCATCTATGGCGAAAAAGTTAACTCCTTATATTCAAAACTTTACAAAACAGTCCGCAGTTTTAATAATACTGAAATGGATTTCCTTTTGAAAACATTGTGGGAAAATGAAAACATGCAGAACACTTTTTGCTAAGCTGCAGACAACATTTTGGCAAATGGAGAATTTTTTTTTTGCACCTGTTCCAAAGCCTCAATTCAGCTAAATTTTGGACACATTTATTAAATGTGTAAAACCATCACCATAGTCACGCTGAATATCAGAAGTCCTTCACATTTTGATTGAACATCTTTAGTGTCAACCCCTGCTTTTGGTGCAACATTTCACCAGAATTCATTTATCAAACTTAAGCTTTGTTGAATTATCCATATGTTGCTATGATGCTTGTCAAATCAATTGCTGCACATTTGTTTACTCACACAAACCAGTGTTTGAAAGATCTTGTGAATAAAGGCTTTTGAAAACATTGTGGGAAAAGTAGAAAATGCTGGTAACCAGTATTTTCTTCTTTCACCACAATGTGTTCTACTCTGTAAAGGACAAAATGGTTCTATCTGAGCAATATTGAAAGTATCAGCTTCAGTTGCTTTCTACACAAACATGTCTACAAGTTTGTACTTTGTCAATTGGTTAAGGCATCACATCTACACAGTTCTACTAATTGTAACATGAATCTTAAGCCTATATGCCTAGTGTGACTCAATATGCTATTATGGATGGTATAGACCAAGATCAGACTGGACAGAATATACATTGATCTTTGATCTACTCTATACCATATCATTTCCGAAGAAAAAAGATTGTTGAGATTGCAATATTTTGGTTTTAGCCATTACCTGGAAATTTTGTTTCATCTGTTTTACCAGTTTAAGGTAAAAACAAAATTTCATTCCAATTCACTCATAAATACATGAAAGTTTCGAGTCTTCTGTTTAACTATAAATACACGAACTTATTATATTCCTATCAATAAATAACTGGGATTTCATAGTAAAAATAACACCACTAGAGATGATCATCATGGTATCATCACCAGTGATAATATAGTTTTACTCTGTTTGCTGAAACAATTCTTTCATCACATAACCTCCCTTGTTTTCAGTGCAATATACCCATAGCAAATTTTCTTATTTCATACACGTTTGATATCACTATTGTGTGACGTCATTTTTGATGTCATTTTGTACGCATTTCCTAGAAGTGAATGGGCCGACTGTTATTATTGCATGTGCATCTATCGACTGTTTTGAATCTTCTTATCTGTGATTTGTAAAATATTGTTATGTGATGAAAAGAATCTGACATTCCTTGGCGTATGATATAAGAGTTTTATTAAACTCGTCAAGAAAAAATGTTTTTAAGCTTGCCACAGGCTCGCTTAATAACATTTCCCTAGACTTCTTAAATAAAATCTTATCTCAACGCGAACTCATGTCAGATCCTATATTTCCTACATTGCTCATACTGTACAATTCTTGATACTTATTGGAACAAAAAAGGGTGAATTAGAAACATAATAAACGGGATAATCAACTGGTTGTGTTTGATATATAATATATGTCAATAGAATGAGGTGTAATATGGTTGGGAAAAAAAACGATCCCAGTTGATTATCCTCTTTATACTATCATTAATCCATTACCACATAATCCCTACTTTTGATGACCCTGAGAAAGATGCCTTTAGAAGACATTGTGGGAAAAGGAGAAAATGCTGGTAACCAGCATTTTCTCCTTTTCCCACAATGTTTTCAAAAGCTTTCTTCCTTGTGGGTCATTAAAACTCAGGATTGTATGGTAAAGCTTTAATAACATTCTTAGTCTGATTTTAAGAATTTTACAATTTCAAAGTAGCAGTTTCTTTTGTCATCTGCAAATGCTTTTGATTTGGACAAACCTAAAATTTTGTCATTCGATAATTAGTCAACATCATCTAGTACTCTTGTCATGATTTATAAGAAAGTTTTATTAAATAGTATTAAATTTAACTTGTTTCTTGACATACTCATGTTGTGGAAAAAATTCACATAAGGCTAGTTTGCAATGTAAATAACTTGGTGCCTTTCAATGGCTTCAATGTCCCTTTCTAACTGTTTCATCTCAGCTTCCATTCTTTCCTTTCTGTTCTTTTTAGGTGCTGTATCAGTAACCACCGATAATCCTTGATACTGGTCGTGAATTTCTTCCCAATTTGTCTTAAGACCTTTGAGAATGCCTTGTCGTTCATACTCCGTCAATTGTTGCATGGCTCCCCGTCTGAAGTGCTCCGCTACGTATGCATTGTACTCTTCCTGAGCTCTTTTCATCTCTTCCTGGCGTTTGACCAAATACTTGGGTGTTTCACCATACTCCTGTCAATAATAAAGATTGCTGTTTGTTATCACATTATCCCACATGCTAGCTAGTTTTAGACCTGCTAAAAAATCAAGTTGTTGTCTAAAAAATCAAGTTGTTGTTTGATGTTCAACCCTTAATCCAAACAATTCCGGGTTTTCACAACCCCAGGAAAAAAACTTTTGAAAATGTTATGGGAAAAGGAGAAAATGCTCATTTATGTCAAGTTTGAAATTGTTGTCTGCAGATGCTTTCAAGTTCACTGTCTAAAATTTGTTGTTTGGGAAAGGGTTAAAGCTGCTTTCAACATAGTTTCAGTCATATCACTGCATTCAGTGTACCGATTTATGTACTCTGTATTCACATACCAGTTTATATTACGTTCTTAGTCTTCTTCTAGATTAAGAAAGTGACAGAATCTAGACAATAATTTTCCAGCCTTAAAAGTTACACAAGTTTTGTTACTTTATTTTTGCAGGATGAGACCAAGAATAGAACTAAGAACAGTTGATTAAAACGAACCCTAATAAAGAGTTTAACCCTTTACCACACAATACGACTTTTAAGGACCCTGAGGTAGAGGCCTTTTGAAAACTTTGTGGGAAAAGGAGAAAATGCTGGTAACCAGCATTTTCTCCTTTTCCCACAAAGTTTTCTACTCTATCAAAGAAAAATTGCATCATTTGAGTAACTACAAAAGTATTGTATGCAAATACTTTCGTGTGTGTTAGGTCTAAAATTCTGCTGTGTGGTAAACGGTTAAATTTCCACAAAATACATGTAAATGACTTGCCTTTTTATGAAGAAACACAGGCTCCAAGCCAGAGGTTTCTAGATAATTTTTATCTCCCTTTCTAGTATCGACATAGATTTTCTCTGGCTTGCTTGGAACAGATGTAATGTTTTGTACAGCATTTGTCGTCAGGAAATTCTTTGTGGTTTTCAGCCCCATGAGTGGTTTTTCTTCTTTCTTTGGAATTGCGGGCTTCTTTCTGCTTTCATCAGGGTAGTGGAAATCTGTTTCTGTTTGAGAGAAAAGTAACCATTTGTTAATCTGTCAACAGCCCCTGACAAAAACTGGCTTGTTTAGCACAGCATACATGCATGTAGATTAGGGTCAGACTAAACCATCAACATGATTGGTCAAGCCCAAAGGATACCTTCATGAGGCCTACTTCTCACGGTTGTTAAAATTGACGACTTTTAAGGACTCTGAGGAATGATGACTTTTGAAGAATCTTAGGAAGAGCCCTTATGAAAACATTGTGGGAAAAGGAGAAAATGCTGGTCACCAGTATTTCCTCCTTTTTCCATAAGTTTTCTACCCTATCAAAGCAAAATTGCACCATTTGAGCCACTTTGAAATTGTCGTCTGCAAATACTTTCAATTTCGAAAGGTCTAAAATTTTGCCATGTTGTAATGGGTCAAGTTATTGAAAGAGCTTAAGTTCATTCCTGCATTGCTCTGTTAAAACCGGTTGTAATGCATTTGCAGTAAGTTTCAACTAATTTAAGCCTGCACAATTTGCACAGGCCGACATTGGTCAAAACTTTCTGCTATTTGTAAATTTTCTGCAAATCCAAGAACCATTCTACCTGCAATCCAGTTGGTTGTAATACAAAATGGTTTTAATGGTTATAACCATTTATAATTGAGTGACGATATGCATATTAAGTGGACAAGTCTTTCCGTGAATAGGAAAAATTGCAATAAAAAAATGCCCACAAACTGCATTTTTCTTCTTTTCCGACAATAATTTTGACTCTTTACCACACAACAAAATTTTAGACTAGTCCAAACGGAAAGCATTTGCAGACAACAGAATAAATGTGACTAAAAATTTAAACTTGACTTTAGAATAGTAGAAAAACATTGTGGGAAAAGGTGAAAATGCTGGTGACAAGCATTTTCTCCTATTCCCTCATTGTTTTCAGAAGGCCTCTTCCTATGGGCCGTAAAAACCAGAGAAAGAATTAAAAACTCTCAAAATTGTAAAATTACAAGATTGTTAAATATAGAGATATATACTCTTTTTTTTTTTTTCAATGAAACATCAAAATCAAAGAAGGCTATATCAACTATTGGAATATCTGTTTTTTTCTCAATCAAACACCTGACCTCAAATCTATCTTAGAATCAAGTGAACATGATCAGTAACATTATCACAAGTGGCACATCCTTGAGTGAAAATACTACTGATGTTCACAAGATGAATTAAATTTCGATCCTTCCCTGAAACAGATAACTTTTTCTATTTAATTCATGCTTCTTAGGGTTTATTTTTTGTGGGGACTTTCATAAAAATCCAACATGATTGTTTTCTGTAATTTCCTGTGGCTTAACTCCTTACCAAACGACAATATTTTAGACTGTTCCAAATCAAAAGAATTTGCAGACAACAACATAAAAGTAACTGAAAATTTGAAATTTGTTTTGTGAAGGGTAGAAAACATTGTGGGAAAAGGAAAAAATGCTGGTTACCAGCATTTTCTCCTTTTTCCACTATGTTTTCTGAAGGCCTCTTTCTCTGGGTTGTTAAAAAGTGGGGATCATGTAGTAAAGAGTTAAACCACACCTCCCTCTCCCCACATAAGAATGTATTGCAATGTACATAAATTGCGAGAAATATAGGGTAATTGCATGTTATATTTACCTCTCGTTGAATTGCATGCGCTGTTCAACTCATTCCCTAATTTTGACAACCCTAGGTAAGAAGCCCTTGGAAAACACTGTGGGAAATGGAGAAAATGCTGGTTACCAGCATTTTCTCCTTTACCCACCATGTTTTCTACCCTTCACAAAACAAATTTCAAATTTTCAGTCACTTTTACTTTGTCGTCTACAAATGCTTTCAATTTGGACAAGCCTAAAATATTGTCATTAGGTAATGAATTAACTAGTTAACTAGTGTGCAGGAACTATTTCAAATGAAGAGATACAAAAATATTTATGATTAATTTCACTGGTCCAAACCAAAAGTTATCAAATGTTATAATTCATTATTACTTTATGATAAATTACTAAACGGCATGAAATAAAGATGGTGAATTCTCATCAGTGCTTGTCTCAAAATGCAAAATCACGGCCTGTATTCACCAACCATTTCTAAGAATGTACTTAGTCTTATTCTCAGGAATTTTCTCAATTTGAATGTAACACAACTTCTGATTGGTCAAACCATTTAGTTTAGCCAATCAGAAGTTGTGTTACAGTCATATTTAGAAAATCTTGGAGGATAAGACTAAGACTGTTTTTAAGAATGGTTGGTAAATACCGACCCTCAGGATTCAAGAACACTTTTAGATCTGACTTACTTGGTGGTAACTGTGGTTCCTTTGAATGTTTTTTTAGATAGTTGTCTGTTGTAGGAACAGGCACTTTGGCCTGTCCCATGGTTCTGTAATCCCCTTTATTTGAATCATATTCTTTCTTGACCTCCTGTCTAAATTTTGATGTATATCTAAAGGAAGAAGAAAGAATGGAAGTTGTAGGCTATAGTTATACTTTTTTCCTTCACTCTTCTGTTAATGACAAAAAACTTTCACTTGTCCAAATTGAAAGCATTTCTAGATGGTAAATTAAGTCATGTTAAAATGATAGCATGTGTCCATAAAAAGATAAACAATCTGTGTAAGACAGAAAATGCTGGTAATTAGCATTTTCACATTTTCCTACTTATCAAAAGCGATCTGTTTCAAGATTGTTTAGTAAGTGGCTGACACATTACAATGGTTTTTAGCCATGCTCTGACAAATTGGGCTTACAGCATTTCCATGATGCAGGATAACTAACAAGTCAACGCATGATCATGGATCCGTAAAATCTTTTTCGTCTAGCAATTAAAAGAATCATGAGGTAGACAGATCCCTTGACATACAAAAAACTGACTAAAAGTAAAAAGTTTTGGCCCAGGTCAGCCTACATAGGCTGACCTGGGTTGATACTTTTAGCAGATGCATTAAGCCCCCTTTTCACAGAGCATAGCTCATTAATTTTCTTTATTTCAAACAGCAGAAAACTTTTGAAAACAACATAATAAAATATCAACTTTGGAAAGAAAATAAATGCAGTCAATTTTTAAAGCCTTTACCTGACAAAACCACATGTTTACAACCCGGTGAATGACATTGACAGCATTGTAGGAAAGCTAGTTCCCAGTATCTTGACCATAAATTATGTTTTCTACCATTTCATAGACAAATACTACAACTTGCGTCATGTACTTCAGTTAACCCACATTCAAATGAAGCATTGAATACAAAAAAAAAGATTGCTATTAAAAAAAAACATTTCTGCATGCCTCTTAGCCCATAAATCCTGCCTGAGTCATACATACCAGAAAGGACTGACATATTTCACAAATTAGACTTCTGCCAAAAAATGTATTGGCATAAGGAAAAAGACACACCTAGTTTTGAGATTTTCTCTATCTGTTGAGGAGTTCATAAAAACTTGTTTGTATTAGAGTTTTATGTACATACTTAACAGCTTAGGTCATAATTATCATGATGGTCAGTGCACCTTTGCATGTGTTTTCTGGCTTTCTCACACCAGTAGTAATACAGCTTTCACTCAAGCCACTGATTACTTTTCTCACATACATCAGATCGCAGGCCTCTGAAATTCCGTTGGTCTATTACGGGATAAAGAATTTTCATTGTTCTATCAAGGGATTAAAGAAGAATCTTTTTTATCGGACACCGTTACTATAAATAGCACATTGGTGATTCCCTCTTTATTCTATAATAAGACAACCTTGTCTTTATTATATACGGCAAAGAGGCAGTTGCCACTGTGCTATATATAGTAACGGTGTTGAAAATTTCACTATTCCGTAATACATACAGGCGATGCACCAATATATGCTTTCATAAGTGTACAAAGATCGACCAAAGAAAATTTTATTATTCTTGGAGGGATGAATAGAAATTCAAAGGCCTGTGATCAGATATACAGTAAACCACTCAGCTATCTAGCTTGGCACTTAATAAAGGAAGTGTTGGGAAATATTATTTACTCTACTGTTTAACTCTTTACCACACAAGCAAATAATGGACTCGTCCAAGTTGGAAAGCAGTTGCTGACAACAATTTAAACATAGCTCAAAGATGGAACTTGTCTATGATAGTGTAGGAAACATTGCAGGAAAAGGAGAAAATGCTGGTTACCAGCATTTTCTCCTTTTCCTACAATGTTTTCAAAAGGCTTCTTTGTGGGGGTCGTTAAAAGTCGGGATTGTGTGGTAAAGGGTTAACTCATTAATTACCAAACAACAATATTTTAGGCTTGTCCAAATCAAAAGCATTTGCAGACAGCAATATAAAACTGATTGAAAATTTGAAATTTGTTTTGTGAAAGCTAGAAAACAATGCGGGAAAAGGAGAAAATGCTGGTTACCAGCATTTTCTCCTTTTTCAACAATGTTTTCTAAAAGATTCTTTCTTAGTAGTCGAAAGTAGGGATTGTGTGGTAATGGGTTAACTATAATGTTTGTTACTACAAGAGGGAACCATCATGAAAACTTACAAATGACCACTTATAAATGAATGCTTTTCAATATTTCAAGTGAGATTAAACAGACGGATGAGTGCCATGGTTGCTGATATCAGAACAACAAAAATTAGGTACAACTACACTTTTGTTGACACATAAATACTGAGGCACATAAATTCTTTGCATAGAATGCACTTTAGCTGACATGTTTCTGCCACATACATTATCAATAAGATATTTGCATTCTATGTCACCGTTTCTCCTTCTCATATAAAAATTACAAGGGGTTGCTGTCCCAAAGTATCAGGTAGTAATACTTATCTAAAAGTATTGGGTCAAGTGAATTTAACAGACACATAGATGAGTACTTGATTATTTCTTGGGGGCTGCTGAGGTCTCATCCCTGCATTTTTAGGTTAAAAGTCCCTTGTCAAATAGAAATGGTGGGGGGGGGGGGGGGGAAATGTGTAGACATTACTGACAAAATACAAAATGACCTAAGGGTGTCCATAAATGTGTATTCGGGCAAAAATTAAGATATTTTTGCCTTTTTTTTTTTTAAATGATTTGTCCTCTGCTTTGAATTCAGGAGAGGTCTATCATTTAGTTGTGAGGATAAGGTTTGATTTAGGCCTTACTGAACATTATTATATCTTTTCGCTATTGTCATAAACCAAATTTCCTAGACAAAATGAAAAATGTGTAGACCAAAACAATCGTACCCACCCTCTCCCATTCTTTAAATGCAAATTTTTGGCCAAACACTGTTTACACAGGATATAATTTTCACATTTTAAGGACAAATCTTAACAGCCCAGCCAAATGAAATCAAAATGTATAGAAATAAATGTTTTGTAGAAAATCCGAGTATTTTACAGATGAAAGGAATAATCTTACCAACGAAATACAGAAAACCACGAGCCCATTAAAAGAAATTTTCTTTGTGGTTAAATTTCCTATATTGAATAGAATTTAACCAAGTGTTACCTTGGAGGTTTCTGTTCTTTCACTGGCTCTTGAGGTATCAAATCATAGATACTGCCAAGCTCCATCATCTTGCCGTTGCAATCTTTATCTGCCAATTTTCTCCACAGATAAATTGCACTCTTCTATATTATTTACATTAACCTAGAGACCGTTGCCAGGAAATACGTCATAGAGATGCCCGTATGTACCGTATTCGCCACTATCGCGTACCGTTCCAATCTTTTTCGCACTTTACCGTATGGAAGAAGTTCTAGTACACTTTATACGATTTTTTTTAAAAGATATCTTTAATCCTTAAATCATTTGTGTTTTTTATCTCTTGCTTTTTTGTAATTGTTGTATTCTTAAGCTTCTCATTTTAACACTTTCCCAAACAATCCCTGGGTTTTGAGGGTCTGGAATAGAAGCCTTTTGAAAACATTGTGGGAAAAGGAGAAAATGCTGTTTACCAGCATTTTCTCCTTTTCCCACAATGTTTTCTACCCTATCATCTTTTCAGCAAGAGTTGAATTTTCGTCTGCAAATGCTTTCAATTTGGTATAGTCCAAAAGTTTGTCGTTTGGGAAAGGTTTAATATGTAATGGATACTGTAATTCAAACAAGTCTGATATTAAATTTATAGATTTACTGCTTTTTTGTATATCCTTTCCAATTATTACCCACTTTTCTGGCAGGCATATTGTTTTGGAAAAGGGTTTCTTTTATTTCAAAATGTAAAAAATATGAAGTTGATCCTACACAGCCCACAATTGAACCACGGTGACAATTTAAGGAGAAATTGAACAGATTAACCCCTACCTCATTTGCAAGAAAACGTGTACCCTGGATAAGTCATACTATGGAGAACTTGTACCCCAATCTGAAGGATAAGAGTTCTCTGGAGAACTTGTTCCTTGGGTATGAATTCTCTAGAGAACTCGTACCCTACAGATATTTTTGGGGATAGATTTATAAATGTATATCTCATTCAGATTTTGGTGAATTGATGATTTTCATCTTATCTTTTGTGAAACGAGTAAGTTATAGAATAATCAAGCATTGTAGGTATTTTTAGTAAGATATCAGCTTTCTAACCAGTTATTTGATAGATTAAAAGGGAAAGGAACTAAGGTAAATGGGAAGGTAAATTTTAGAAAGATGAAATGAACAGGTAGATCGACATAATCTGGATTCATTGAATTATTCAAGACATTTTTTTTTTAAACTTCATCGCATAAACTGAAAAAAAAAATGGAAATTTTTATCTGCAAGAGGCTACTTTTTCCATACTGTTTGCTGGATTTTTTTCAAATCCAATATATTTCAAGCCAATTATGAGATTTACAAACTATCCAAGTTTTTCAAAAATCTGATAACAAATGTAGACTTCATTGCATTAACAAGAAATGGAAATTTTCAACTTGAAATGGCTACTTTCTCCATACTGTTTGTTACAAAATCAATAGTGCTGAAGCTATTGATAAGTTAAAGCAACTGCAGAAGTTTTACTGAAATCTGACCACAAATAAAGACTTTATTGCATAAACAAGAGATGGAAATTCCAAACTCGAAATGGCTTCTTTTCCAATACTATTTGTTGGAATTTTGTCAAAATCAATTTCAAGCTATTGATGAGATTAACAAGCTGTGTAGGTTTCTTGAAGATCTGATGAGAAATGCAGATTTTATCATGAAAACAAGAAAAAGATTAAGAGATGGACGGACAAATGGCAGCAGAAACTCCGCCATGATATAGACAGTAGAGTTAAAAGTGAGAGAAAGCTCCAAATCCTTTACCACACAATCCTGACTATTAACGACTCTGAGAAAGAAAGCTTTTAAAAACATTGTGGGAGGAGAAAATGCTGGTAACCAGCATTTTCTCCTTTTCTCACATTGTTTTCTACTCTTCCCTAAAAAAACTTTAATTCTAGAGTCACATTTATTTTGTCGCTTGCAAATACTTTCATTTTGTTAAGTCCAAAAGTTGGTTGTTTAGAAAAAAGCTAAATATCACTGTGGATTGGTTTCGGGTCTGTCCCAGATACATTCACCATCAGATCCCATTGTGATTTTATGGTCAAAGGGAGAACACTCGAACAATCTGGTACGGATCAGTGGTTATGAAGAGTACTCTCCCTTAGTTTCGGACTAGTCTTTTTTTCCAACTATCACAGTCACACCGAAATTAAAAGAATGGGTGCAGGGGTAATTTATAGCCATACTGTCTATCGAAAAACCTGGACCCTGTATTAAATGTGTAAAAATGTGTAAATGAGACTTTCAAGCCGATTTTGAAACCCAATCTTTGCTATTTTAGTTGAGGTTTCTTTTGGAAAAATGTTCTGAATGGACCGTGTAGATTCAAGATCAGCCTGCACGTTTATTTATAAACTTGTACACCAGAGTTAAGTCTGTGCTGATGGTGGTTTCCCCGCTGGTATTTTTCAGTGAAAGGCAGGATGCTAAATTGCGTTATTTTAATTAAGTCTTTACCACATGAAAAATTATAGACTGCTCCAAATTGAAAGCATTTGCAGACGACAAAATAAGCTTGACTCAAAAATTGAAATTTGATATTGGAAAGGTAGAAAACATTGTGGGAAAATGAGAAAATGCTGGTTACCAGCATTTTCTCATTTTCCCACACTGTTTTCAAAAGGCTTCTTCTTCAGGGTCGTAAAAAGTCGGTATTGTGTGGTACAGGGTTAAATCAATTTATTGTCTTAGGGATTAAGTGTTTGAATTAATAGAGAGTGACCTCCGCTCTTACAACCCCCTTCCACTAAAAAATGAAGGACCTAAACTGAGATCAACATTAATAAAATCCAGAAAAAGCATACCTTTCATCTCCATTTATCATCTTGGAAGATTTAGGTATGCTTTCACCATCTATCCTCCTGTTCCTTACGGTCAATGATCAAATAAATGATTGGAATTTGACAATTCAGCCAATATCAACGATACTCATTAATTACTTCGAAAACCTAATTGAACGAAAACATGTCGTTGGTTCATACGTTTAAATATTTTAACGTAATAAAGGTTACTTACATGTCGTATACATTTATCAGTTGTTAAATTTGATTGTAAAATTTACATTTAGATTCTGCGTGAGCCCTTACTTTGATAACCGAATTGTTACTTCAAAGTTTAAATTTCGGCGGTCGTCTTGTTTACAAATGTGAGGAAATACAAGGGAGACTACCACCTGTTTACAAAATAGTAACCACGTCTGCAATTAGTTTTTCTTACTTTTGTCTTCTGTCGTGATATTTTCAGAAGTAGCAGCATCTGCAATCCTGTCTTAAACTATACTAGAAATAATGACAGCTCTACAAACTTTTTTGATACAGATCGTCCTCACAACCTGCAATGATGTATTTATTCGTCTTCGGTTTTAGGCAGTCTACAAATGTAAGGGAAGTAACTCTGACATGAAAAAGTGATATCAGTAAATACGAGTTTTCTCCCTTTGACCATAAAATTACTCCTAATTTTGGCGGATTTTGGTTCGTGCCACACACAACTTCCCATTGACGTAAATTAGTGTAAACATAGTGGAGTGAAACTAAAAGTATTAATGAAACAAAGGAACTTCTAAAAGTCGCGCAAATTAATATGAAAATAGGCAAGCCAAGAAAGGGGTAAAAGAGACTTTTTTTCTAAGACATATACAACCATAGTTCATACAATGAATCTGTGCAGATGTTTATTTGACACTGCCAAGCAAAGTTTTTACGGCAGTAGATACATGCATACTTCTTTAATAACTACGGTAGGTCCAAACAACAAATTCTACACTCTTCTAAATTGAAAACTTATGCAAAAAAATATTCAAAAGTAAGACAGATGAAACAGTAGCCCTCAATTGGGTCAAAACATTGTGGAAAATGAAAAAAAAAAACTGGTTACCAGAATTTTCTCCTTTCCCTGCAAGATCCTCAGAATCTTCCCTCAGGTTCGTTTAGACTCGGGATTGTGTTGTAGAGAGTTAACTTGTGAAGAAATTTAACTCCAGATTATCAAACACAAAATATAAACACTGCGTGTGGAAACACACAAGTTTCTTTACTTTATTTATGTCTTTTCAACAGATTTCCCATAATGTTTTCAAAAGGCTTCTTTCTCAGGGGTGTCGAAAGTAGGGATTCTGCGATAATGGCTTAGGACTTGTCCAAACTCAAAATATTTGCAAATGACAAATTTAGTGTGGCTGAAAATAATTTGTCTTTGAATGTTTGAAAACATTATGAGAAAAGGAAAAGAGCTTTTCTTTTTTCGTTTTCTCACAATGTTTTGAAAGGCTTTTCCATCAGGCTTGTTAAAAGTTTGGATTGTGTTGTGAGAACTTGTTTCATACTGATGTAAAATACATTATAATTATAATTATAGGATTAACTCTTTTGCAGATGAAAAATGTTAGACTGGTCCAAATTCAAAGTATTTGCAGACAACAATTTCAGTGTGGTTCAGATGGTGCAGTTTTTCTTTGACAGGAAGGAAAACATTGTGGGAAAAGGAGAAAATGCTGGTTACCAACATTTTCTCTTTTTTCCACAATGTTTTCAAAAGGCCTCTTACCCAGTATGTCAGGATTGTGTGGTAAAGAGTAAAATAAAACTAAACTTTCTTCCTCAAGGCCATAAAAACATGGAATGGCATGTCGAAGGGCAAGAGATCCATAGATCTCATTGTGTTTTTAATATTATCTTAGTTATATTCAGGCAACCAGTGCACCTATCCATGCTTTTTAACATAACTATAATTGATCAATTATATGAGATATGCTTCAATGACTATCATCAGTCCTTTCACAATGTTCGGGGGCATCAAAAGTAGGGATTTTGTATCCAAAATTACTGTTGTCACTATTTCTTGCCCGCCAGGGTGGCTCAGTGGTGAGCATGTCAGACTACTGACCTGGTGGTTATGAGTTTGTTACACGGTTGAGGCAAACTCTCTTTCCGGCATATTTTCGCATCTTCGTCAGGGTCACTAAAACTTGAGGTTGTGTGATAAAGAGTTAAGTTTTTATCCCCTCTGACAGTAATCTTAACTTTTTAAGCCATTATCACAAAATCCCTACTTTTGATGCCCCCGAACATTGTGCAACAGTAATTTTGGATACAAGGAATATTTTGTGATAATTTTCCAGGCATTTTAAATTGTGTGTAAAATGCAAATTCAAAAGATTTTTACTGGTCAATTCATGCAGATAACCGTTCCTTTAGAAAACTGCTTTGCACAATGTTCGCTAAAAAATGCATGTAGATTTTTTCCCCCCATGTTACATTATTTCTAAAGATCCCTTGGCTTAACCCTTTACTACATGACAACTCTGATTTGCCCCGACTGAAAGCTAACGCAACAATGTAAATGTTGTGCAAATAATGGATCTTTTCTTTTCTAGGATAGACAACATCGTGGGTTACCAGCATTTTCTCCTTTCCCCACACTGTTTTCAAAAGGCTTCTTATTCAGGGTCGTTAAAAATTGGGGAATGTGAGTTAACTCATTACCAAATGACAAATTTCTGACTTGTTCAAATTGAAAGCATTTGTAGACGACAAAATAAAAGTGACTGAAAATTTAATATTTGTTTTGTAAAGAGTGGAAAACATTGTGGGAAAAGGAGAAAATGCTGGTTACCAGCATTTTCTCCTTTTCCCACAATATTTTCCAAAGGATTCTTTCTCAGGGGCATCAAAAGTAGGGATTTTGTGATAATGGCTTAAAAAGTTAAGATTACTGTCAGAGGGGATAAAAACTTAACTCTTTATCACACAACCTCAAGTTTTAGTGACCCTGATGAAGAAGGCTTTTAAAAATATTGTTTGGAAAAAGGAGAAAGTGCTGGTAACCAAGCAACATTTTCTCCGTTTCCCGCAATGATTTCTACCCTTTCAAGAACGAGTCCCAGCATTTCAACCATTAAAAGTTCAAGCTGTCATCTGCTAATGCTTTGAATTTAGACTGCTAATGCTTTGAATTTAGACAAGTCAAGAATTTGGTTGTTTGGCAAAGAGTCACATTTTGAAAAATTAATATCAGCCACGGTATGAAGCCTAGAAATTAAATTTTTGAGGTGAAAAAACAAGCACAAAATTGGTGTGTAGAAGATTTCGTTGACTTTTATTACTAAACTGAGTTATATGTAAAATATCTATTTGCTATGATTCCAAATACAAACATCAAAGACAAAAAAAAAAAAAAAAAATAGAGGATACAAAAGACGGAAAAAGTAACTGGATGGCAAAAATCTCTTAACCCATTACCACACAATCCCTACTTTTGACGCCCCTGAGAAAGAAACCTTTTGAAAACACTGTAGGAAAAGGAGAAAATGCTGGTAACCAGCATTTTCTCCTTTTCCCACAGTATTTTCTACCCTTCCCAGAACAAATTTCAATTTTTCAGTCACCTTTGATTTGTCGTCTGCAAATGCTTTCAATTTGAACCAATCTAAAATTTTGTCGTGTGGTAATGAGTTAATACTTCATCTTTGAACACATGAAATAATCTCTAACCTCTTTCTTGTGACAACAGGTTGGATGCAACTTTTATTTGTAAAGGGCCAGTAGCACCCAAAAACTAACTATTAGGGGAACAAACTACAGGCAAATCTGATTGACATCTTTTAGGAGTACCATATCTCTACTAATAAAGGCACCCTCCATTAAAGTAGCCCTTCTCTAATTTGATTAACCCATTACCACACAATTCCTACTTTTGACGACCCTGAGAAAGAAGCCTTTGGAAAACATTGTGGGAAAAGGAGAAAATGCTGGTAACCAGCATTTTCTCGTTTTCCCGCAATGTTTTCTACTCTTTACAAAACAAATTAAAATCTTCAGTCACTTTCACTTTATTGTCTTCAAATGCTTTCAATTTGGACAAGCCTAATACATTGTTGTTTGGTAATGAGTTCATATTTCTTTGTAGCAAGTCTCGTAGAAGTAAACTTCCAATTGGCCATTTTTCTGCTAACTGCAGAAAAAATGCAAAATGCAGCATGGATCATATTATAACACTTTGTCAGACTCATAATGGTACCCATATGTATGAACCTTTACCCATAATACCCAGTTTTAATGACCCTAATAAAGATGGCTTTCGCAAATATTGTGGGGAAACCCTTTTTACCACAATTCTTTTCAATAGAGAAATTTCAGTTTTTTGTCACATTCAGTTTTTACAATTTGCAAATGCTTTACATTTTGGCAGGTCTGAATTATTGCTGTTTGGATAAGAAAAGGGTAGAAAACATTGTGGAAATAGAAGAAAATGCTGGTTATCAGCATTTTCTCCTTTTCCCACAAACTTTTCTAAAGGCCTCTTTCTCAGGGTCATCAAAAGTAGAGATTGTGTAGTAATGGGTTAAATGGTATTAACTCATTACCACTCAATCCCTACTTTTGACGCCCCTGAGAAAGAAGCCTTTAGAAAACATTGTGGGAGAAGGAGAAAATGCTGGTAACCAGCATTTTCTCCTTTTCCCACAATGTTTTCTACCCTTCACAAAACAAATTTCAAATTTTCAATCACTTTTATTTTGTCGTCTGCAAATGCTTTCAATTTGGACCAGTCTAAAATATTGTCGTTTGGTAATGGGTTAAAGGTTTTTTTTTTTTTTTTTTTTTTTTTTTTTGGGGGGGGGGGGGGGAGTTGCTTTTATTAGGAGATATGTGGTATATAGGCTATACTTCTCCCAAGAGGAGATTGACTTACTGGTCCATGTTGTTGACAAACACTTGACTCAACAAGTCAATGCACACTGACATAATATAGAGCATAATTAACTGGTTGTGTGTCATATTAAAAATCTGTCACTTAAATGGGGTATGATGTGTTTGAAAAAATTAGTGCAGCGAACAAGTATTTTAACTCTACCATACAAGCCCAACTTTTAACAACCCTAAGAAAGAAAGCCTTTGAAAACATTGTGGGAGAAGGCGAAAATGCTGGTAACCAGCATTTTTGCCTTTTCCCACAATATTTTCATACTCTATCAAAGGCAAATTCCATCTTTTGAGGTATGTTTAAATTGCTGTCTGCAGATGCTTTCAATTCGGACAAGTCTATGATTTGCTTGTGTGGTAAAGAATTAATCACATAAAACTCCATTTGTCATTTGTTAAAGTCATGCAGGAAACAGTTGTCATTTGTTAAAGTCATGCAGGAAACAGTTGTCATTTGTTAAAGTCATGCAGGAAACAGAGACGATGAGCGAGAGACATTACCTTGTGAAATAAAATGACCTGAGGTAGGCAAGAAAAAGGTAGGTATATTGCAACTTTTTTTTTAAAACTATTTTGATCTTTGGTGAATAGAAAAAAATTTAAAGCTACAAATAATAGTATTAAAATGATACATACTGAAAACATGTTGAATATATTGGCAAACATATAACTGTTAAATGAATTCTCTAAAATATATGTACACAAACAAGAGATACATATAACTTACATATCCATGGTTTACGAAATTCTGCCATAAGATTTCAAAATTTCAGAATCATTCATATTGAAAGCACTAAACAATCATAAGTTTTGTCAGAGAAGCTTTAAGAAAACAATGGGGGAAAAGGAGAAAATGCTAGTAAACCAATATCCAATCAAAAAACAATCCTATCATATGATCAATATACAATTTGTCCTCGGCAAACACTTTGAATTTGGACAAATCCAATTAATTATAAAGAATTCAGCACAGATACATGTATCACTTTCTTTTAGAACCTCTTACAGTTTTCAAAAAGATTGTGAGAAAAAAGAAGCCATTCGATGTTACAAGCAACTGCTCACTTGAAATGTTCACTTGATCATCCTGGAAGATTTATTTGCTAAATCAAATGTTTCTTCTGTGTAAAATTTACACTAGTTGGTGGTATGCTTAACCCATTACCACACAATTCCTACTTTTGATGCCCCTGAGAAAGAAGCCTTCTGAAAACACTGTGGGAAAAGGAGAAAATGCTGGTAACCTTCTCAGAACAAATTTCAATTTTTCAGTCGCCTTTACTTTGTCGTCTACAAATGCTTTTAATTTGGACCAGTCTAAAATTTTCTCTTGTGGTAAAGAGTTAAGGCTTTGCCACACAACAGTAGTTTGGATTTGTCCAAATTCAAAGTATTTGCGGATGTCAAATTAGCTGTGGCTCAAATGAAGGAATTCATGAATAAAAGGGTCGAAAAATTGTGGGAAAAGGAGAAAATGCTGGCAACCAGCATTTTCTCCTTTTCCCACATTTTTTTTTCAAAAGCCCTCTGCCTCAGGGTCATTTAAACTCTGAACTGTGTGGTTCAGGATTGAAAGAGCCTGGACAGTCATGGGTAAGCATGACAAAATTTTCGACTTGTCTGAGTGTTTCCAGATGAACTGAAAAGCATTTGCAGACAAGCAATTCAATGTGGCTTACATTTTTGACATTGTCTCTGAAACAGGGTAGATACAATTACAGGAAAAGGAAAAATGCTGAATATTAGCATTTTCTCCTTTTCACACAATAGCGATAACAAAAAAATCCTGTTTGTTGAATTAAATAAAAGGTACATATCTAGTCTGTGCACAAGTGGAGCATATTTATAATCATTGTAAGAATTATTTGCGCTGATCATAGTGAGAAGATGTTTGATGCAGCTAATCTTGATCATACAGAAGCTCATACAGCTACAAATGTATGCATTATTAACCTTTTAAAATGATATTTCTTTGATAGGGTAGAAAACATTGTGGGGAAAAGGAGAAAACGCTGGTAACCAGCATTTTCTCCTTTTCCCACAAAAATTTCAAAAGCCTTCTCTTTCAGGGGCATTAAAAGTCATCATTGTGTGGTAAAGGGTTAAAAAAGCTAGAGATTGAAAAAAATGGTTACATTATTACACTTGAAAACGAAACTTTGATATTGGCAATAAATAATCAATTACGAAAGTAACATAAATACATAGTTAAAAAAAAAAAAGTAAAATACATAATTATTTACATGCAATACCATTCTTGAACGAATGATACATTACTTTACAAATAACATACACTTACATTTAATCCTTTCCCAAATGACAAACTTTTGGACTAGACCAAATTGAAAGCATTTGCAGATGACAATTCAACTCTTGCTGAAAAGATGATTTCTGTCTATGATAGGGTAGAAAATATTGTGGGGGTAGAAAATATTGTGGGAAAAGGAGAAAATGCTGGTTACCAGCATTTTCTCCTTTTCCCACAATGTTTTCAAAAAGCTACTACTCTAGACCCGTAAAAACCAGGGATTGTTTGGGAAAGGGTAAAGACAAATGGGACGATTTTCTGTGTGAATTATGTAAGACTGTGAATGCATCAGATCGGACTAGGAAGAATGAGGGATCAGAGTCTATATTTACCAACACTGCTAAGCTCTTTACTACACAGGAAAATTTTTATGACCATCCAACATGGCAGCAATAGCAGATGACGATTTTGTAGAGGCTCAAATGATGCAATTTTCTTCCATAGGGTTGAAAACTGTGTGGGAACAGGAGAAAATGTTGGTTACCAGCATTTTCTCATTTTCCCAAAATGTTTTCAAAAGGCATCTTAATCTGATTGGTTAACCAGTTACCACACAATCCCTACTTTTGACGACCATGGGAAAGAAGTTTTGGAAAAGATTGTGGGAAAAGGAGAACCAGTATTTTCTCCTTTTCCCACAATGTTTTCTACCCTTCCCAAAACAAATTTCAAATTTTCAGTCACTTTTATTTTGTCGAATGCAAATGCTTCCAATTTGGACAAGCCTAAAATATTGTTTGGTAATGAGTTAACCCTTTACCAAATGATGTCAAGTTTTAACAACCCCAAGAAAAAAAGTGCTTTTAACAAACATGGGGGGAAAAGAAGAACAAGACAGCTATGGTGGCTCTGTTTTTACCACCATCTTTTCAATCCTATCATTGACAAAAACTAGTATTTGATGCAGTTTCAATTATCATTATACTTTTCATCTGCAAATATTTCCAGTTTTCCCTTGTGTAAAATTTTGTTATGTGGTAAAGAGTTTAGAAAGAAAGAAAAACAAAATTCATTTATAGCGATTTTTTTTTTCAAACATTTACGTATGTACATTACCCATTTCTGTGTTTATTTTTATCTGAAAATTGCAAATCTTTTTTTCCATGCTTTCAAATGAATTTCCTGATACCCTACATATTCTTCTATCCTACTTGTCTACTAGTCACCCATGAGTATGTCTTGCGCTGTACTTTAATACAAACAATATCAAGATGGTCTTCAATTTCAATCACAAAAATTTTACAACACTCACTTAAACAATACCACAATACTATAGTAAATTCATAATATCATAACAGTAATATCTTTCTCTACTCGAGATGTCTTCTAGCAAGACAATTATAATCTAGATATCTTCTAAGTTTACAACCTTTGTAACTAACATACACATATTTATAATGCATAACCCTTTCCCTAACTGCAGCACATTTTTTGGCAACCAATGGACCTCTTTTAACCCATTACAACACAATCCCTACTTTTGACGACCCTGAGAAAGACGCCTTTGGAAAAAATAGCAGGAAAATGAGAAAATGCAGGTAACCAGCATTTTCTTGTTTTCCCCATAATGTTTTCTACCCTTCCCAAAACAAATTTCAATTTTTGATCTACATTTGATAAGTTGCTTACAAATACTTCCAAATTGGAACAGTCCTTAACTCTACAAAATTTTAGGTTTGTCCCAATAGAAAGCATCTGTAGACAACAAAAGAAAAGTGACTAAAATTTGTAATTTGTTTTGTGAAAGGTAGAAAGGTAGAAAACATCGTGGGAAAAAGGAGAAAATGCTGGTTACCAGCATTTTCTCCTTTTCCCACAATGTTTGCCAAAGGCTTCTTTCTCAGGCTCGTCAAAAGTACGGATTGTGTGATAATTGATTAAATTTTGTTACTTGGTAAGAGTTGCTGTATAAGTGGAAATTTTTGTGACAAGGAAATTATTGGAGTTTCGAAATTTTTTTAAAAATTCAGAAATTTTTCTGTTGGCGTATGTTACCACTAGTATACCTAGAAATAATGAACCTCTTGGATTCTCTAAGATTTCTTACTTAAAAGTCTCTTATCAGTATTTTGCTATTTTTTGACCCGCTTATAAATCCATGTAACTTCATTCAAGTGGATGTAAAAATATGGCATATCGGGGGAAGGGTTATGCTCTGAGATATCTTTCTTCGTCCTAAGGGTGTCGGGATTGTTTTGATTTCTCAACAGCTTCTTTGTTGCCCATGAAAAATGTTCCTTCTGTACTCCATATCTTGATACCATGTAAAAATCTGCATACAAGTTTACAATTACTGTATATCTGCAGACACTACTTATTCATGATTCAGTACACAGTCAAATTTATCCAAAATACACAAAATATATATTATCAAAAATCAACTATGAATTTATAATCCCCCACCTCCTTTCTCTCGAGCAAAGCATTTTCAGAATAAGTACCAAACATCAAAGATAATCAAAAAAGATTAAACTAATGGTCAAAAATTTAAACTAATAACAATGTTGTTGAAAAAGAGGAAAAAAGGTAGTAATTAGTCAAATGATTCACTTTGTTTTTAATTCAAAGCTAGGGTAATCATGCAAGATATAGTTGTCCATCTGATTGGTTATGTTTCAGCCAATCAGATTATTGATAATCAACTTGAACAGCCATACAAATCAAAACAAATACAAGCAATAGGATTTGGTTTAAAGTAATCCCTGAAATCTGTTCTTTCATGGAAAAAGAAAACCTATTCTGAGCTTTAGTAAGTTTTGACTTTTCACAATAACATCTGTATTTCAAAACAAACTGTTCTTTCATGGAAAAAGAAAACCTATTCTGAGCTTTAGTAAGTTTTGACTTTTCACAATAACATCTGTATTTCAAAACAAAATTTGGGGATCCGTTAACATCACAATTATTCCAATGTAAAAATACATCAATTTTCTTGATCATTATTCTTTGATAATAAAAGCTTAAACTACTTTTTGCAACCTCCTGCAGACAGTGTACATCAGTATCAGACTGCACATTTCAGATCTTCACTTTCCAATAAAAGTAATTTTTCTACACAAATAAGTTTGAAAATAACATTTGGATTTTTACTGTCCGCATGGAAGTTCCATTTAACTATTTCCAAAGATGGAGGGAAGATAGCAGTGACATTGGTTACCGGTATGTTTCCAGGCAAGTATTTGCTCCTTACAGTGGAGACTAACTTTAAAAACATTGTTGAGCAAGGGGAAATTGCTTGCAATGAGCAACTTTCCCTTGGGCCACAATGTTTTCATACCCATTCACATGTATCAATCTTACTTGTGCAATATATCTACATCGTAGAGTCTCTTCAACTAGTTAACTAATTACCAAACGACAGAATTTTAGGCTTGTCCAAATCAAAAGCATTTGCAGACAACAATATAAAAGTGACTCAAAATTTGATTTTTTTTTTAAGTGAAGGGGAGAAAACATTGTGGGAAAAGGAGAAAATGCTGGTTACCAGCATTTTCTCCTTTTCCCACTATGTTTTCAAAAGGCTTGTTTCTCGGGTGTGTCAAAAGTAGGGATTGTGTGGTAATGGGTTAAGTTGACTATGTGGCCAGTTTAAATCAAGATAAGTGCACAAAACCTGCAAGATTAGAGTGCAAAACTTGCAATCTGATCATTGATCTACACTTTCTGCTTTGCAGACATTTAGGACAAAAACCTGGAAATTGCACTTTACTCGGTCTTACTTCAACAATGAAATTTGTCTATTTAGTTAAAACCCCAGCTTTTGGGGTTATCAGCATGTTTTCAAAGCCATTTAATTTAAATTAGTTTAACACTTTACAATATACATGTAGTCCTACTTATAACAACCCTGAGAGAGAAAGCTTTCTCTAAACATTGTGGGAAAAGGAGAACATTCTGGCAACCAGCATTTCCTCCGATTCCCAGTTTTTTTTAACCAAACCCAAAACTAATTTCAATAGTCAAGTCAGGTGTGATTTTTTTGTCTTGAAATACTTTAAACATGTATCACTGTCCATAATTATTATGTTTGGTCAGGAGTTTGGGGGTAGACAATTAAGCAACACATTTAGCCTCAAAATGACACACTAGCTTAGAGCTCCAGATAGAGAGAGTACTTTTGGTTTCAAAATTGAAAATATTCATTATTCGCCACTTAATCCCATGTTGTGGGTACTCAGTAGAATTGTCTCATCGAGACAATTCTTATAAGTACCCACAACATAGGGTTTCAAACATATGTAAGAATACCATCACACCCTCATTGCTCCAATTAAGGGGAGTGATACTGATAAAAAAATTGAAAATAAATATTATACTCCACTTAACCCTATGTTATGGGTACTCATTAGAATCATCTCATCGAGACGATTCTAATGAGTACCCACGATATAGGGTTTGGAAGAGAAGTTAAAGATTTAGAGTTCCATCATTCCCTCTTAACTGAAGCTCTGCTAGTTCATACAAAACATATTTCAATGTAAAATGAACATGTGACCACATTCAATACAAGCACCAATCAGTCATCGGTTCCCTGTTTCTATTCACTTCTGAACACTTTTCAACATAATCATAGGCAGATAAATAGTTTAAAACAAGTTTTTCTGGTACCCTGTTTGAAAAGATACAATGTATATGCAAACACATTGCATGTATCTATACAGTTTTTTACACAATATTGTCCGTGTAACAGTTCTCAAATCTGGGTACCGTACGTTGTTCCTGAAGCTGTCTGTTTCCCGCACCCTCTTGTCATAGTCAGACGGACGTCGACTTGTACTGCGATTCTTCTTCCTTCTGACAACATAAAGCGATTGCTATGGCAACAAGTCCTGCCAATAAAATACCCCCTGCAACAGACCCAACAATGATATACACAGTCCAGGCTGACAAGCCACTACTTTTAGATGGCGCTTCTTTGTTAGTTCCATTCTTGGCCCCTTGTCCATACATCTGGTTCCCTTCCTCATCATTATTATTTGAGTAAGGTGGGGTACCGTAGGCATCATCTGTGTAATATGGTTTAATGGGTTCTTCAAGAAAGCCTGTGTCATAGGGGTCACGAGGATCATATGGGTTTGTGATGGAATTGTACTCTTTATTGCTGTTATAAAATGGGTCCACAACATTGTCTGGAAAGGAAAGAAATGAATAACATGATTTTTATCGTTGTACTTAAATATGGCATGGAAACCCAACTGTTACTGACCAAAAAGGAAGACAGCTTTTAAAATTTTGAATGATGCTGGTAAAACATTTAAATACAGCATGATACTCAACATCAAAAATCCAAGTTTTACTAACCATGAGGAAGGTGGCTTAACTCATTACCAAATGACAATATTTTAGGCTTCTCCGAATCGAAAGCATTTTCAGATAACAAAATAAAAGTGACTGAAAATTTAAAATTTGTTTTGTGAAGGGTAGAAAACATTGTGATAACCAGCATTTCTCCTTTTCCCACAATATTTTCTACAGGTTTCTTTCTCAGGGTCGTCAAAAGTAGGGATTGTGTGGTAATGGGTTAACTCATTACCAAATGACAAAATTTTTGACTTGTCTAACTTGAAAGCAATTGCAGATGACATATACAAGTTGGCGAAAATGACATAAGTTTTCCTTGATAGAGCAGAAAACATTGTGGGAAAAGGAGAAAGTGCTGGTTACCAGTATTTCCTCCTTTTCCAACAATGTTTTCAAAAGGCTTCTTCCTCAGGGTCGTAAAAAGTCGGGTTTGTGTGGTAAAGAGTTAAGAAAACATATGTGGGAAAAAGGAGAAAGTGCTGGTAACCAGCATTTTCTCCTTTTTCCACAAAGTTTTCTATCATTCTTAACCCATTACCACAATATCACAATGTTTACCAACCCTGAGGAGGTAGGATAAAAAGGTGGTAACCAACATTTTCTCCTTTTCGCACAATGTTTTCTATCCTATCAAAGACAAACTCTGTCATTTCAGCCCATTTAAATTGTCGTCTGCATATGCTTTCAGTTTGGTACAGCATGAAATTTTGTTGTTTAGGTAAAGAATTTAAGCAAGTCTTTTTATTTGAGCCACATTTAATATAATGTCATCTGCACCTGATTTCAATTTGGATGAGTCTACACTTTTATTGGCTGAAAAGGGTTAACACTATCTCTTTACCAAATGATAACATTTTAAACTGGTTCAAACTGAAAGCATTTGCAGACGACAAAACAGAAGTGACTTAAGAATTGAAATTTGTTTGGGGAAGGGTAGAAAACATTGTGGGAAAAGGAGAAAAATGCTGGTTACCAGCATTTTTCTCCTTTTCCCACAATGTTTTCAAAAAGCTTCTTTCACAGGGTTGTCAAAAGTTGTGACTGTGTGGTAAAGGGCAATGTGAATGACACATAGGAAAGGACAAAATAAAACAGAACTTAACATGCTTCGCATTTTAACAGTGGACAAAATTTTAGACTTGCTCGAATTGGTAGCATTTGCAGACAACGTTAAATGTGGTTCAAATGTTGACAATTGTCGAAGGCCCACCGCCTTTTTGTCAAGGGATAAAAAAGCATGTGGGTGTTCATTGGAGGGGGTGCCTCAATATGGAACATTACTGTATGTCTCATGAATCTCTCCCATGTAACAAAACCTCCCTAGGCTTTAAATTTTTGATAAGCATGCTGCATTAAACAGCTGATGAAAGCCCTGAAAGTAATCTCTCAGCCCTTTGCAATATGGTCAGTTCATAAGTTTGTCAAACTTGAAAGTATTTACATACCAGCCGATATAGCTCAGTAGGTAGAGCGTAGGACTCGTGAACACAATGTCCTACAGGTTGTGGGTTCGAATCGCTGGCTGGCCAACTAAAATTACTAATAGTCTTTCGGATGAGACATTAAACCGAGGTCCTGTGTGACGGTGCTATAGGCCGAGCATGTTAAAGAACCGGGCGAAGCTCTCGGTAGTTTCGACCTGTATCCTTGCACTATCCCCCATAACAAGTAACCCTCTTCTGGGGGCGTCGCTCAGATGGGCAACCGGTAGCGACGATAAATAAATGGAAATAACCAACCATTTACATAAAACAATGCTGGCTCACATGATGAAATTGGTCTCTGAAAGGGTGGAAAACTTTGTAAGAAAAGTAGAAAATGCTGGTAACCAACATTTTCTCCTTTTCTTACAATGTTTTTTTTTTTTTCAAGTCATCTACCTTGGAGGTGTTATAATATGTGACTGTTTATAAAAAAGGCTACTTACTTTCATTCTTGGAAAATGGATCAAAGTCATCATATCTGCTTGGATCATAGGGTGGGGGTGTAGGTTCATAACCATTGAATAGCGAGTTATCATTGTCTAGTTTTTGTCGATCTCTCCCCTTCTCCTTCTTATTTTTCTTGTTCTTCTTCTTCTTCTTTTTATCTTTCTTATTCTTCTTTTTGTCTTTCTTCTTCTTCTTCTCCTTCATAACTTTCATCCGAGTTGTGATTTCTTCGGTAGTGGTGGTAGTTGTAGGGGTGGTTGTTGGGGTTGTTGCTGAAATGGTATTCAGTAAATTGATTGGTGTCTCAACTCTTCACCACATAATCCTGACTTTTAACGACCCAGAGAAATAAGGCTTTTGAAAACATTGTGGGAAAAAGAGGAAATGCTGGTAACCAGCATTCTCTCCTTTTCCCAAAATATTTTCTCCCTTCCCAAACCAAATTTCAATTTTTCAGTCATTTGAAATTTGGTTTGGGAAGATAAGAAAACATTTTGGGAGAAGAAAATGCTGCTTACCAGCATTTTCTCCTTTTCCAACAAAGTTTTCAAAAGGCTTCTAACTAACGGTTGTTAAAAGTCGGGATTGTGTGGTAAAAGCTTAAATGATATGATCTGAATTAAATGTATTATGACACCTGCTTTAACTCTTTATAACACGAGAAAATTTTAGACTGGTCGCAATTGAAAGCACTTGCAGACGACAAAATTAAAGTGACTAAAAATTTGAAATTTGTTTTGTGAAGGGTAGAAAACATTGTGGGAAAAGGAGAAAATGCTGGTTACCAGCATTTTATCCTTTTTCCGGAATGTTTTCTAAAGGCTTCTCTTTCAGGGATGTCAAATAGTGGTAATAGGTTAATATTTTGACCTCTACTGGGCTTTCAAAGCATTGGCTTGCTTTGTGATTGGTTAACCCTTTTCAAAACATCTTCTTTTGGACTCTTCCTACTTCAAAACATCTGCAGACAGTTGATCAAAAATTGTGTAAATGAACCCGATCTCCTTAATAGGGTATAAAACATTATGGGAAAGGGAGAAAATGCTGGTTACCAGCATTTTCTTCTTTTCTAATAATGTTTTCAAGAGCCTTCTTTCCAAGGGTCATGAAATTAACCCATTACCACACAATCTCAACCTTTAATGATCCTTCAAAAACATAGTGAGAAAAGGAGAAAATGCTGGTTACCAGCATTTTCTCCTTTTCTCACTATGTTTTCAGCCTTATCAAAGGTATATTTCCTCAGTTGGATCACATTTAAATTGTTATCTGCAAATGCTTTTAATAAAAGACAAGTCTTATTTTTCTCGAGCCGTAAAGACTATAGGGACTGTTTGGTAGAGAGTTAACCCATTCCCACACAATCCCTACTTTTGACGCCCCTGAGGAAGAAGCCTTTTGAAAACACTGTGGGAAAGGGAGAAAATGCTGGTAACCAGCATTTTCTCCCTTTTCCACAGTGTTTTCTACCCTTCCCAAAACAAATTTCAATTTTTCAGTTACCTTTATTTTGTCGTCTGCAAATGCTTTCAATTTGAACCAGCCTAAAATTTTGTCATGTGGTAAAGAGTTAAGTCTATTTTGCACTCACTTGTTGTAGTGGTAGTGGTAGTTGTGGGGGTTGTGGTAGTGGTTGTTGTTGTTGTAGTGGTTGTGGTGGGGGTAGTTGTTGTCGTCGTAGTTGTTGGTGTCGTTGTTGTTGTAGTAGTCGATGTCGTTGTTGTTAATCTCTTGACAGTCAGGTACATATGCTCATATTTGGAGCCAAACTGGTTGCCAAGGAGACAAGTATATTGGCCCGCATCTTCCATGGTAACATTCTTAATGATTAGTATCTCTGGATTGTCATTGGACGTATTCAGAAACTGAAAAACACAAAAGTGGCCACTGAGATTTAAACATTTGAACCAATCAACTAATTTTAGTTGCAAATGCTAAGAATACATGTATATTGCTAGATAATACTAGATAGGATTTGCAGCCTAATTAGCTATATACACCATCCAGCTTTTTGTTCCATTATTTTCTAGCATTAAAAACTTCTTTGCCATTACTTTTTAACACTTAAAGCTTATATTGCCATTATTTCATTTTCTAGCATTAACAGTTTATGTTGCCATTATTTTCTAGCACTAACAGCTTATTTGCCATTATTTTCTAGTATTAAAGACTTATTTTGCCATTATTTTCGAGCATTAAAAGCCATTATTTTTTTTTAGCTAAAAATGGGCCTTGAAGTTGCTAAAATCTACATTACATAGAAAGGAAGTCAATATTACTGGTTGTGTTCTTTAATCCTTCACTACACAATCCTGAGTTTCAACAATCTTGAGGAAAAAGACTTCCAGAAACATTTTCTCCTTTTCTCAAAATATTTTGTATACTTTCAATAACAGATTTCTATGTTTGAGCCACAGTTAACTTGTCATCTGCAAATACTTGCAAGTTGGCCAGGTCTAAAAAGTTGTCATGTGATAAAGAGTTCAGAGGTAAAACATGCAGACTGACATTACCACACAATGCCTACTTTTAACACCCCTGGATAAGAAGGTTTTTGAAAACATTGTAGAAAAAGGAGAAAATGCTGGTAACCAGCATTTTCTCCTTTTCCCACAATGTTTTCTTGCTGTCATTGCACCACTTGAGCCATATCGAAATTGTTATCTGCAAATGCTTTCAGTTTGGACAAGGTTATACTTTTGTTGTCTGGTAAAGGGTTTAACATGTCTTACTGTGTGAGGGTTTCTTGATTTGGTATTATGTATCCTGAGCCACTGTATTCTAGCAGAATTATCGTTTGTCACAATACAGTAAAACATGGCAGTCTCGCCCTGGTACACTGTCTGATTACTGGACACATTGGCTTGTAGTGGCCAGACTTTATCTGAAAAAAAAAGATACTGTTTATTGATGTGTGCTACTGTTTCAACATTATTTTACCTATTATCACCGCAGAAAGGGCATATATCCATGATTTTCTGAAAAAATTCTTACCAGTGTTTTTCACAATATTCTTCCCAGGCTACTGGCTGATTTCCAACATAATCATTATTATAACAATGACGAGCAAAGAAATTTGCCTAGCTTGGGATTCAAACAAGTGACCCCTGGTTCAAATCCTATACCTACCGACTGTGCCATGGCTAAGCAGATATAGATACAGCTAGAGCTGTCACTGAATTTGACTTAACTCTTTACCACACGACAAAATTTTAGACTGGTTCAAATTGAAAGCATTTGCAGACAACAAAATAAAGATGACTGAAAAATTGAAGTTTGTTCAGGGAAGGGTAGAAAACGCTGTGGGAAAAGGAGAAAATGCTGGTAACCAGCATTTTCTCCTTTTCCCACAGTGTTTTCTAAAGGCGTCTTCTTCATGGCGGTCAAAAGTAGGGATTGTGTGGTAATGGGTTAATGCCCCCGCCGTCACTTGACAGAAACAGGCAATCACTAGTATTTTGTACACACATGGACACATGGAAGGACAGACAGGCTGATTCCAGTATACCCACGAAAACATTCCTTTTGCAGGGGTATAAATGACCCTTCATTAAACTAAGAAAGAAGCCTTTTGAAAATACTGTGGGAAAAGGAGAAAATGCTGGTAACCAGCAATTTCTCCTTTTCCCACCATATTTTCTACCCTTCACAGAACAAATTTCAATATTTCAGTAACCTTTATTTTGTTGTCTGCGAATGCTTTCAATTTGGACCAGTCTAAAATTTTCTTGCGTGGTAAAGAGTTAAGATGCCGGATAAGAAGATTTATTGTGACATTTCCCTTGCATAAAATGTTTTCAAATGTATTTGACCACTGGTTTGTAAAACAAAGAATTGTTTGGGACTTTGAATCTAAAAGCATGTCCCCCCCCACCCCCACACACTTTTCACAAGGAAGAATATTGTGTGCAAACTGCTTTAAAGTATTTTTTTCACTTTTGAATTTCTTTTTGTGGCCAACCAGATAGTTTGTGCAGATAGTTCTCATTATCTAATTACTGGTAATCTTTTCAATAAGTATTTATCCTTTCTGAAACACAAGCAAGGGTGTAGTGCCAGGGTACAAAATGCTGGTTACCAGCATTAATTCCTTTTCAAACAATGTTTTCTATCCTAACAAATTTCATGATCTTAGTTACATTCTCTACTGCTTTTAATATGGAAGAGTCTAAAATTTTGTGGTATGGGCAGAGTTAAGTTACTTTTATACTATATGAAAGAAGAGCTTTAGATAACAGGGAGAGATGGAATTCTAAATTCATTATTTCTCGTCCAAACCTTATATTGTTGGTACTCATTAGAATCGTCTTAATGAGACAATTCTAATGAACACCAACAACGTAGGGTTTAGAGGAGAATAATTAATATTTCAAATTTTGGAATCAAAACCACACCCTCTTTCTGGAGCTGTCTGAAAGAGTACTTACCAATAACATCGACCACAAATGTGTACTGTATGTTACCATGTACATTTTGAGCAACACAAGTATAGTTTCCCCCGTCTGACGGCTCCAACTCCATAAACTTTACACTGTAGGATCGTAACCGTATCTGCAATACATGGAAATGTTTCCTAATATTGTCGAGTATTCCTAGCCCTTTACCAAATACCAAACAATCTGAAGTTCTGACAACATTAGGAATGAATGAATAGCATTTTAATGCCTGTCGACAACTTAACTCTTTACCACACGACAAAATATTAGACTGGTCCAAATTGAAAGCATTTGCAGACGACAAAATAAATGTGACTGAAAAATTGAAATTTGTCCTGGGAAGGGTAGAAAACACTGTGGGAAAAGGAGAAAATGCTGGTTACCAGCATTTTCTCCTTTTCCTACAGTGTTTTCAAAAGGCTTCTTTCTCAGGGGCGTCAAAAGTAGGGATTGTGTGGTAATGGGTTAAGTCAAATTGGGCACACTTATTTAGTAAACAATAATGCGAGGTGAAAATAACATACATGTGCAACAACATAAGACAAACATGATAAATGAGGAATGGACGAAACACAAAATGATGCCCCTTTTGTCACCTTTTACAACATGCATGCTGTCACTTTTGTTCCGCCCGATGAAATGGCAGATGTGGCGGTCGAGGGACTGCAGTGGTTTATTCTTATACCCCTCGATTAAACCACACAGGGTCCCACAGGCCAATTGATTTGGCAGAGGAGGTTTCAAACGTAGCAGAAAAAGTAGAAAATTGTGGATAGCAGCATTTTCATCTTTTTCCATAATATCTTCAAAGAAGATGTGGTGTCTGTGGTTTTGGGGTAGAGCATTCCCCTTGTAACTAAAAGCCCACATTTGCATACCTGGAAGCCTGTGTCAACTTAGGGATTTTTCATTCATACATAAATTTGGCATGAGTACTAGTGTGGTTTCCAGGAGGCTGGGTAATGAGAAATTAACCCTTTACCAAACAACAAAATGTTAGACTGGTCCAATCTGTAATCACTTGCAGACAACAAAATAAACATGGCTCATACTTAATTGGACTCTGTTTCCAGCAGGGTACAAAACATTGTGGGAAAAGGAGAAAATGCTGGTTACCAGCAGTTTCTCCTTTTCCCACAATGTTTTCAAAAGGCTTCTATCTCAGGGTCGTAAAAACCAGGGATTGTTTGGTAAAGGTTTAGTAAAAGTTGCCTCATTGTAAAATTAATATGCTCTTTACCACATGAGAAAATTTTAGACTGGTCCAAATTGAAAGCATTTGCAGACGACAAAATAAAGGTGACTGAAAAATTGAAATTTGTTCTGGGAAGGACAGAAAACACTGTGGGAACAGGACAAAATGCTGGTAACCACAATGTTTTCTAAAGGCTTCTTTCTCAGAGTCGAACAACAAAAGTAGGGATTGTGTGGTAATGGGTTAAATTGTACATGAGCACTTTGTATGGCTTATACTTAACACATTATTCTGCTCACTATGAGCACTTTGTTCTGCTCACGCTCATAATTTTCTTCTGCTCTCTGACACATTACCTTCATTTTTCGAGCTTTAACTCTTTACCACACAATCCCGACTTATAACGACCCTGAAAAAGAAGCCTTTTGAAAACATGGTGGGAAAAGGAGAAAATGCTGGTAACCAGCATTTTCTCCTTTTCCCACCATGTTTTCTACCCTTCCCAAAACAAATTTCAATTTTTCACTCACATTCACTTTTTCATCTATAATGCTTTGAATTTGGATTAGTCTAAAATTTTCTCATGTGGTAAAGGGTTAAAAGACTAATACTATAACCACTGAACTAAAGAGACATCTCCCTAATGCATTTGTTTTTAAATCAGGACGGAGCCATGCATGCATGAAGGAGCTGTCTCCCTTAACAACATGGATAAATATTGTCTTAAAACCAAAACTATTGAATCATCAGTTAGAGTGGCTCTTTGACATTCAAAAAACTTATCTATAGCAAAAAGTCTTCTCGCAGGTTAGCCTGTTGAGGCCAACATGGGCCCATACTTTTTTTGCAGTTACATTTGTCCCTCTTTTCACCATGCATGACTCTTGTGTTATGTTAAAGTCCGAAATAATGAAACATGAAAACCCCTGACAAAACATCAAATCTTACCCTCTGTGTCTGAGGTATAAAAGGATCATCATTTTTAAACCAGTCTACAACAGGTCTGGGTTTCCCTCTGACTGGACATGACAATTTCAGTTCTGCCCCTTCTAACACATTTCTGTAATAATTATTCTTACGCGCATCTGCATCAGCTTTCCATGTTGGTGCCTCTGCAATGAAAGAAGTATATATTAATAATTCTAATATTCGGTAAGAAATCTATAATAGTTAACTCTTTACCAAACGACAAAATTTTAGACAAGTCCAAATTGAAAGCGCTTGCAGACGACAAAATAAATATAACTCAAAAAATGGAACACCATTCAAAACCTAACTCAAATAATAAAATTTATATACATCAGAGCAGAAAACTTTGACGGAAAAGGAGAAAATGCTGGTTACCAGCATTTTCTACTTTTCCCACAATGTTTTCAAAAGGCTTCAATCTCAGGATCGTAAAAACGAGGGACTGTTTGATAAATGGCGTAATTTTGCTAAAAGAGAAAGGGGCCCTTAAGAAAAGGGTGCCTGAATCTTTGATCAATGACATATTTCTATCTATTCATTTTTCATCAGTTCATAAATGCCAGCTCATTCAGCTTAACACTACCCAAAGGCTTGGCTCTTTTTGCCTAATTTTGCTAAACTCATTACCAAACGACAAAATTTCAGGATGGTCCAAATTGAAAGGAAGTGCAGACGACAAAATAAAAGTGAAGTGACTGGTTACCAGCATTTTCTCCTTTTCCCACAATATTTTCTAAAGGCTTCTTTCTCAGGCGTGTCAAAAGTAGGGATTGTGTGGTAATGGGTTAAAGGTGGGTATATAGATTTTTCACATCACACCAAATTAAAATGTTATATAATTGAAATTTGTATGAAAAAACACTATGAATCATCAAAAATAAAGAATCACAAAATTACAAAAAAAAATTTGTTTGGTGGTATTTCCTTAAAAGGCTACATAGCCTCTTAAGCTAATTTTTAGATTAAGCGCGAAAAATCAAAAAAGCATTGTGGGAATATTAAGTGACTGGCACGTGAAGAATTACGCTCAAATTCCATAACATAACAAACATGTAATTATATTCCATAATGCCATCTTCGGACACTATGTTTGAAGCTTCATATGCGTCTTTCCGATACATAAATGAGCGAGTTGCTCATGTAAAAATAGATCGTGTTTCCCGTCGGTGTTGACCTGGGCTGTAGTGAATGCCTAATTTCTCTTGTTGTCGATGGTTTTCGACTACCTGAACTTTATGAAAGAAAATTATAATGCTTTGGAAGTATAAGGATGATCTTTTTGTACTTTTGTAAAATTTTCATCCCAGAATCTGAAGGGCCACCTTTAAGGAACACAAGATGATGCTCACAAAATATCAAGTTTTTACATTCATTTTCAAAGTATTGATATATTCCTTCCAGACAATAATTATCTTGTTTACTTTACCAAAAACAGAAGTACAGTGGTCATTACTGTCTGACCTTCGTGAATTTAAGTTGAAACCTTTACCTGTCTGTGTTTCAATTACTCTAAAGCAGACAGGTTTTGAAAACTATGTGGGAAAAGGAGAAAATACTGATGTGGCAGAATTGAAGAAATTTGTCTCTGGAAAGAAAGAAACTGTGGGAAAATGAGAAATTGCTGCTAACCAGCATTTTATTAATTCCCTGTATTTTTTCTCTTTTGTTTTTTCTCCAGATTATCAAAATGCTGTACAGTTAGGTATTAAAGAAAGCAGAGAGAAATATCCCTTCAGTAAAATAAATGGCCAAACAGCACCAAAACCATAGGAGTGTAAATTTTCAATACAACTATAAAACTTCACTGTTAGGTATCATTAAAGTTTTTTTATTGCTTTGATCTCTATCATATGCCTGAAGTTTATTACAATAATAAATAACAAGCTTTCTCTCCTTTTCTAGTACAATCATAACTTTTGTGGTGTCCGAGGTTGTGATGTAGAGTGTCTGCCACATAACCTTAAAGTCCTGAGTTTAAGAGCAGGTGTAATCTTTGGGATTTTTCATTGGCCCACATGTTCGGCGTGAGTACTGGTTTAGTTCCCAAGAAGCAGAATCCAGAGAGATTAGAGTAAGTTGTAAAACTCGGTACAATTGAAGAAACAATGCTTAACTCAAGAACTCCAAAAAGAAAAGTCCTTTCATATACCAACTATACAATATCACCTTTTATCACAATGTAATTATCACACTATTATAACACTATATCAAAGTATAAAAGTCTGATTTCATGTTCACAAGTATCTTTATTTCATACGAATGTAGCATTCTGCTAGTGTATCATGTTAATCCATTACCACACAATCCCTTCTTTTGGAAACTGAGAAAGAAGCCTTTAGAAAACATTGTGGGAAAAGGAGAAAATGCTGGTAACCAGCATTTTCTCCTTTTCCCGCAATGTTTTCTACCCTTCACAATTCAAATTTCAAATTTTCAGTCATTTCTTATAATTTTGTCATCTGCAAATACTTTCGATTTGGACATGCCCAAAATATTGTTGTTTGTTAATGAGTTAACAAGACAATTCCTTTATCAACTTGCGCAGTACCAGTACTAGTGGCTCAGTCTGTAGCATACATGACTTCAGAACATGAGGTCGCTGCTTGATTATAATAGCTTGAGCAATGTTTTTCTGAGGATTGGCGATCGTCACAGGATTAATTACTCTCTCACAGCTGACCATTGTTTTGACAATGTTTGCCTGGGAAAGCGGCTGGTAGCTTAGAAATGATACTGTGCTGTTTACTGGTAAAAGAAACTACAGGAAAGCATGGGTAAGTGAACTGGCCTCTGCGGTATGACTAAAGTAATGTTGAAAACAAAATCAAACACCGCACAATCATCAATCAACCTTCAGAAACTTGCAGGAAAAGTTACAATGGTCCTTTTCACTTGTACAACCATAGCACATTTCGTTTTTCGGGAATATAACAAATGCACAGCTGTTTGTCAGAAATCTCTACAACAAAACACTTGTGGTGCACGTTTCTAAGCTATTCGCTATAAAATCCAAGAGGCAAAAATGGTCTTTGCAACAAAATGCAATTAATTTAATCGCCTACAGTCGTACAAGTATTTTGAAGATGTCCAAAACTAACAGTCAGTTGCCACTCCTTGCGACTATGCAATGACCGCAACAGCTCACATGCAAGTGATGATGTAACACTGGTAAAAAGATGTTGCAAGGTGTAAACCATTGTGATAGAGGCTTTATGGAATGTAAGTAATACAACTCTATGTACAGCTAAAGTCAAATAACCGCTCCGATGCGCCGGCGATGGGGTACCAACAAGTTTCCTATAGTATCTAGATTCATTGTCGATTGATCGGCGCCTAGGTCGACAAAAACAGCCTTTTTTAATGATCGGTAGAGTGTCGGCCAAATTTACCTCCAAGTTAAAATCTCCTGATCAATCTGCAGGACTTTTGGGTTTTGGAAAAGTTGGTAAAACTTCGGTGAGTAATTGCCGGCGATTGACCGGGGCACAGCCAACTATCTGACAGACTGCGGCCAACTTTGTACACATCGCGTTTGAGATTTTTCCGAATTTTTCTCCCCCATCAATTATCGGAGACTTGTTGGTGACATCTCGCCGGGTCTCTTTCGATGAACTACAGGCACCCAGGCCAGATTCCTGCATATGTTATGCATATCGGCATGTTCCGATCATCTAATTATTGATCTCTCACAGATTCCTCGCTGATTAATTCATGGCATATCATTGAGTAGCCTGCAACTAATTCCGACATCCGCAGTATATATAGTGGTAGCTATGGTAATATCTGAAAAGTTGTCCAACTGCATTCTAGTGTAGAAGTCATCATGCCATTATATGACATAAGAAGGAGAACGCTGGCGGTCCTGAGGGCACAGTATGCCCTTCTTCAACAAGACAATATGCTGATAGCAGCGCTTATGCAGCGGCAAGGGAGGAAAGAGTCCTCTTGGATGCCATAATCCATGTACTTCCAAACTCTGCGAAAATTACCCGAAATCTTCCCCCGTTGTATTGACTTTAGGCGGGCCTGGACAAACATGTGATCGGCAGTAGCCCAGCCTTAGCTCGGTGTACAATCGCCAACTACTTTTGATGCTATGCCAACGAATCTGTGATCGGCCGGGCACCTGCAACAATTGGTCCAGCGCCAGCAACATCACGCCAGTGTATCAGCGGCATATCAACATTGGATCAACGATTGTTCTGTCATACAGGTGCTGCATAATCTCCATTCAAAGGAAATAGCCGCCGCCAGGGCGTTGCTTTTATGTGACCGTTAGGCAAATAAATCTCCCCAACAACCACAGACGTCGGTCCTTTACTTATAATACTGATCGGCAAAACAAAACAGGGAACTGCCGCCGATTTTTATGTCACTTTAGCATAACTGGATGCTTTCTGGGGCTTTAGTCCACACCAACTCTACTTTTAGAAAGCAGAACCAAACACGTGACCTGAATATGAGTTGAATAGAAATTGGCTCAAAAGCCTTGTTGTCAATTTGTTTGAATTGGAAGTTTTCCTTCCATTATGAGATTTCTTCATTACAATTGTGTTTGCTGAATGGTCTACACTAGCAAAATTTTGTTTGCAAACATGGTGTTTACAAACAAATGTTTGCCAATGTAAATGGGCCTATAGAATAGGCTTTGGCTTTTCTTTGTTTAGAAAATGGTACAGCATTTTATCATGCAGGAATGTGACCCAAAACAACCTCTAACAGCTTTATCTTCAACCTCACTAAAATCTTATCTCAAGCAAACACAATCTGTCTGGAAGCTGAATTTTTAACCAGTACAGTTTGGAAAAACGATATATTTCTCAAAATCAGGAGTAACTGGTTCAATGGAAAAGTAGCTTTTTTTGTCATTATGGTGCTTGAGGCCCAGTTTTCAACATTCTTTCAGTTATATCACAGCAGTTAGTACACCCATCCATGCTTTCCTGGACCTTCTTTTACAAGTGTTTCTCTTTTTCCAAGCAAATGACACTTTCCCGCATGACCATCATCAACAAAATTACCAACATTGAATAGGTAAAAAGAGCTGAATAAATATGAAAATGCAGTGTATTACCTACTTATACATTATTTATTATTTCACTAATTTCTTTACTTTTCACATCAATTTTAAATGTGATTACCCAGAGAAAGGTTATGAAAGTGATTTGACCCCTTTACAGCACAGTCCCTTTACTTTAAATGGCTCTGAAAAAGAAACCCTTTTGAGAACGTTGTGAGAAAAGGAGAACATGCTAACCAGCATTTTCTCCTTTTTCCCACACGTTTTCTACCCAACCCATAATTTATGAACTTGCAATTTTCGAGTCAAATATACATTGTCATCAGCAAATGCTTTTAACTTTGAACTAATCTAAATTTTGAGCTTATCTAACACTTTGTCCTTTGTTAAAGTCTTAACCCTTTACCACACAATAACGACTTATGACACCCCTGAGGAAGAAGCCTTTTGAAAACATTGGAGAAAATGCTGGTAATCATCATTTTCTCCTTTTCCCACAAAGTTTTCTAAATGCTCCAAATTGAAAGCATTTGCAGACGACAATTTAAATGCTACTCTAATAATGGAATTTGATCTTGACAGGGTTGAAAACATTGTGGGAAAAGAAGAAAATGCCGGTTACCAGCATTTTCTCCTTTTCCCACAATGTTTTCAAAAGGCTTCTTTCTCAGGATCGTCAAAAGGAGGGATTGTGTGGTTATGGGTTAACAGCCTCAGAGTTAATACTGAAAGATAAGGGTTCATTTTGAGGATGCTTTACAGATTTTATTTATACACCCTCCAGGAGCTGGAAGATAAACAGTTCAAGCCTACTGTTTATAAATAGAGTGTGGATGTTATATGTTTCTGTCTCCAGCTACACCTTATTATCTTTGTTTTAAACCTATACCACACAATACCAAGTTTTAACTATCCTAAGGAAGAAGCCTTCAGACAGTGGAACTGGTACAAAGCAGACAAATATCCCCCACCAGCACCTTGTCACTGAGGCAGGCAATCAGAGAACTGGGAGGATTGATTTTCAAAGCAAAGTTCACCTATGACCTGGATATTTAACTCTTTTCCAAAAGACAAAAATTTACGTTTGAAGAAATCAAAAGCATTTGCAGAAGACAAAAGTGACTGAAAATTTGAAATTTGTGTTGAGAAAGGTAGAAAACATTGCGGGAAAGAAGAAAATGCTGGTTACCATCATTTTTTCCTTTCCCACAATGTTTTCTAAAGGCTTCTTTCTAAGGCTCATCAAAAGTAACAATTGTGCGGTATTATGGCACCCATGTGATCCAAGTACAATACGACACCTCTTAGGTCATAAACAACAATTTTCATAAAGTCTCAGGGTCCCAGGTCAAACAGCTTTAGAGTTATAGCACAGAAATGATTTCCAAAAAAAAAGTTTACCAGTGACCTTGACCTCTGACCTATGTGACCCATGAACATTTGGGCACCTACTTGGTTCATGAACAACACTTGTATAAAACTTCAGCCTCCCAGGTCAAATTGCTTTTGAGATAGCCCACAGAAACAATTTTCAAACATAGTTCACCTATGACCTTGACCTCTGACCAATGTGACCCATGAACATTTGGGCACCTTCTTGGTTCATGAACAATTACTTGTATAACACTTCAGCATCCCAAGTCAAATTGCTTTTGAGTTAGAGCACAGGAAAATTTTTTTAAACATAGTTCACCTATGACCTTGACCTTTGAGCAATGTGACACAAAAACTATAGGGAACCTCCTTGGGGCATGAGCTACACTTGTAAAGTCCTAGGTCAAATGACTTTTGAGTTAGAGCAAATACATCAAACTCCTGAATGGAGAGACAGACATCAGTGGCCTAGCTGCCATGAGTTTAAATACTTTGGAGAGCTCATTTTTTCACCTCTATACTGCCTTATTTTCATTTTCATCACGAGGTCTTTGCCCCCCCCCCCCTTTGGTCCTCCATAAGGGGCTCTGCCCCATTAATTCTCATTGGGGGAGGATCCCCAAACACCCTTCATAATTATAATGCTTACTGTCATTTAGGCTCCAGCTACACCACTGGACATTATGGTGAAACTAGTATACCACCCGTCTACTTCATACCTGAGGGTTTATAAATATTGTCGAAAAAGGAGAAAATGCTGGTTACTAATATTTTCTCCTTTTCTCACTTAGTTTTCTATAATTATAATACACTGCTTTCTCAGTTTCCCCTGCCTTCCAAAATAAATGGTTGTACCCAGGCAAGCCTGTCTGTACTCTGCCTCTCTACCAAATTACAAAATTTAAAACCTGTTCAAATCTCAAGAAGTTGCAGACAACATATTAATGATGGGGTATGTCCACAAAAATGGTAGAAATTACTGTGGGAAAAGGAGAAAAAGACGATGATGACCACCATTTTCTCCTTTTCTCACAATGTTTTTTAAAACCTTTATGCATCAGGATCATCAAAACGCTGTATGGTTTGGTAAAGGGCAATGTCGTAATACCCAAAGTGCATTGATGCTACCTTAGAATTAACTTTTATCCTGCGTTCATAGTAAGACAAATGACATTAAGTAGCCTAAATAGATCTGACATGTCTAAATTATCAAGAGAATAAGAATTTGTTAACTCTTTACCAAACAACAAGATTTTAGACTGGTCCGAATTCAAAGCATCTGTGATCAACAAAATAAACATAACTCAAAAACTGAATTTTTTCTCTGACAGGGTAGAACATATTGTGGGAAAAGGAGAAAATGCTGGTTTCCAGCATTTTCTCCTTTTCCCACAATGTTTTCAAAAGGATTCTATCATAAAAACCAGGGATTGTTCGGTAATGGGTTAACTCATTTCTATTGTAATTACATGTGGATGGGATAACCAATATTTCTGAAGCATTTTTTACTCCACCATGTCCCAGTTGACCACAGCATTAGGACAAAATGAGAACAGTGGGTGTGATTGTAATCATAGATCATTGTAATAATTCATTATTTGGTACAAAAATGTATCTGCAGCTTATCAAGTTAAACATAATTAACTCTTTACCACATAATCCAGAGTTTAATAACCCTGAGGAATAAGGCTCTCTAAAACAGACTGGGAAAAGAACCAAGTGCTAGTAACCAGCATTTTCTACTTTTCCAACAATGGTTTCAAAGACAAATTCCATCACTTGAGCTAAATTTCCATAGTCAAACACAAATGATTTCATTTTGGACAAGTCTACATTTTTTTTTGTGAGTGTTGTAAACAAGAGGGCCAAGATGGCCCTGGATCGCTCACCTGAATTTTTGAGATGACCATAGTCTTTTTTTTTTTTGAGGTACTGAAACATTGGAACCAAATTCATAATTTTGCCAAGCAATTTTCAAAAGGTCACCTGTAAAAGTCATTTCGAAATCTGACCATCAGTTTCAAAAAGAAGAATTTTTAAGAATTCTTCATTTCTGTATAAGAGCAAGTAGCCCCCATCCACGAGAGCCATGTTTCTTGATGGATCAAAATTTACAAACAAGTTTTGAAAAGGGTCACCCAAGGAACATCTCTCTGAAATTATTTCAAAATCTGACCATGGGTTTCAGAGAAAAGAGAATATTAAAGAATTTCATCATGACCGTTAAGTGCATGTAGCCCCCATTCACAAGAGCCATGTTTCTTGACGGATCAAAATTATATGTACAGCTTTTGGAAAGGGTCACCCAGAGAACATCTCTGTCAGATTATTTTAAAATCTGACCACGGGTTTCAGAGAAGAAGAATTTTCAAGAATTTCTTCATTTCCATATAGTGCAAGTAGCCCCCATTCACTAGAGCCATGTTTCTTGGCCAATCAAAATTTCGCGAACAATTTTCGAAAAGGGTCACCCAAGGAACATCTCTGTAAAATTTTTTCAAAATCTGTCCAGCCATTTCAGAGAAGAAGAATTTTCAAGAATTTCTTCATTTCTGTATAGTGCAAGTAGCCCCCATTCACCAGAGCCATGTTTCTTGACCAATCAAAATTTCGCGAACACTTTTTGAAAAGGGTCACCCATGGAACAACTCTGTGAAATTATTTCAAAATTTAACCAGCTGTTTCAGAGAAGAATTTTTAAGAATTTCTTCATTTCTGTATAGTGCAAGAAGTCCCCATTCACCAGAGCCATGTTTCTTGACCAATCAAAATTTCGCGAACAATTTTTTAAAAGGGTCACCCAAGGAACAACTCTGTGAAATTATTTCAAAATCTGACCAGCGGTTTCAGAGAAGAAGATTTTTTAAGAATTCCTTCATTTCTGTATAGTGCAAGAAGCCCCCATTCACCAGAGCCACATTTTTTGACAGATCAAAATTTCACAAACAATTTTTGAAAAGGGTCACCCAAGGAACAAGTCTGTGAAATTATTTCAAAATCTAACCAGCTGTTTCAGAGAAGAAGAATTTTTAAGAATTTCTTCATTTCTGTATAGTGCAAGAAGCCCCCATTCACCAGAGCCATGTTTCTTGACCAATCAAAATTTCGCGAACAATTTTTGAAAAGGGTCACCCATGGAACAACTCTGTGAAATTATTTCAAAATCTGACCAGCGGTTTCAGAGAAGAAGATTTTTTAAGAATTCCTTCATTTCTGTATAGTGCAAGAAGCCCCCAGTCACCAGAGCCACATTTTTTGACTGATCAAAATTTCAAGAACAATTTTTGAAAAGGGTCACCCAAGGAACATATCTCTGAAATCATTTCAAAATCTGACCAGCGGTTTCAGAGGAGAAGATTTTTAAAGAATTCCTTCATTTCTGTATAGTGCAAGAAGCCCCCATTCACCAGAGCCACAATTTTTGACGAATCAGAATTTCACGAACAATTTTTGAAAAGGGTCACCCAAGGAACATATCTGTGAAATTATTTCAAAATCCGACCAACGGTTTCAGAGGAGAAGATTTTTAAAGAATTTGCTAAAAAATTCCATTTGGTTGCCATGGCAACCAGAGTTTTTGATGGAATCAAATTCTGTGAACAATTTTTAAAGAGGACCTCCCAAGGAACATTCCTGCCAAGTTTGGTCCAAATCCGCCCAGCGGTTTAGGAGGAGTTGATGTTTAAAGAATTGTTGACGACGCACGACGGAAGACGCACGACGCACAACGCACGACGGACGACGGACGACGGACACCGGGTGATCCTAAAAGCTCCCCTTGAGCACGTTGTGCTCAGGTGAGCTAAAAATTGAACCCTTTTGGCGGTTTGTGAAAACAATAGATAAACTTGATAAAAAGTTAAGACTTCAAGATATATTTGAGACTTGTCTTGACTAGAACGGGCAACTGCCAGGCTTAAATGAACCTGAACAAGAAAAAATCCACAGAGTGTTCAGTGGATACATCATGTACAAAACATATCTGTTGAAAAACCAGAGGGGTGGAATATAAACAGACCTACCCTGGCCATCAAATTTTATCCATTCATCCTTATCCTATCTAATTATTAGCAGTTAAGTTTATCGGAATTTAATAAGGGCCAGATGAAACTATTAAATCATTACGAAATGAACATATCTTAGATTTGTCTAAATCAAAAGCATTTGCAGACAACACAATAAAAGTGACTGAAAATTTGGAATTTTGTTTTGAGAAGGGTAGAAAACATTGTGGGAAAAGGAGAAAATGCTGATTACTTTTTCCTACAATGTTTTCTAAAAGCTTCTTTCTCAGGGCTGTCAAAAGTAGGGATTGTGTTGTGAAAATATTACAAAATAACCGATTGACAACTTATCTACCACCGATATCACCTATAGGCCATCGACAAGCCACCGAAGAGCCACCGATGAACTGATACTAATCACCGGTGAAAAAAGCTATGAATCAAAATATGGAATCCATGAGACACATTGTTACATGCGCGACAGGCATTTTAATTCAGTTTCCACAAAAATTCACCAGCGCCATATCTGATTGATTCTGTAACGATTCTGTGACAAGTTCCGATTTGTCTTAGTATGTCGGTCAAAGGGAACTCCCAGATATCCGTCAACCAAGGCAAAACTGTTATGTTTGTCTCTAACGAAGTCTTGAAAGTCCAAGAAGACTCCATTGTGAAGGAAAGATGTTGTGGCCGTATATATCTTTAATCACCGGTCAGATCCCGATTGGGCCTTTACCAGCGCAAGACGGAATATTTTTAAGACCGATTGAACCCCTGTTTACCGCCGTTTACACAAACAGCTTGCAATAAGGTCACCTATGACAACTGATAAAAAAGCGAAAAAATTTGAAATAATGACACCGATTTGAAATGGATGTAAGCCCGACAGTCTGTGTAACCGGGGTGTTACTTTTTGACCCAACATTTTCAGAGACTTACCACATATCACCAAGCCAAGTATCCATGAGTATTTGACTCAAAATGTGGCCTCTAAAGTGTACACAAGGCTTTTCAATTATCAGATTTGACCTGGTGACCTAGTTTTTTACACAAAATGACCTACTTCCAAACTCAAGCCTGACATTGAGAAATGGACATAAAAAGTGGCCTCAAGGTTTTTCTAAGATTTTACCTGATAATTTAGTTGAGTCGACATTGCACTTTTTTGATATTTTCCAGAATATCATCAAGACAATCAGCGTGGCTGTGTTCCATGAGTATTGGAATGAAAATGTAGCCATTAAAGCACACACATGGTAAAAGTCAGTGAAGGACAAACAACACAGCATGAACACAAAAGCTCTCCTCTAGCCCTTTGTTAGGTGAGCCAACAAGTCAATGAAACGCTTTTGAAATGCTGTTTGAAAATGAGAGATTACCTTCAGAACTAAGATTTGAAATAAATACAGTATTGATAGGTTTGTAAACAATGCCATTAAGATCTTTGCTCATTATACTTACTTTGTGAAGAAATCAGTGTGATACAGAAGCTTGCCAAAACAGCAACAATGAAGCGGGAATGTACCTCCAGGCTCATGGTTGACATAGATTTGCTCCTACTTCAACATGAGAAAAATAACATCACCAGCTTAAATCTGCAAAGAGAATGAAAAGAAATACAAATAAAGAATTAAGAAAATGTAGAGTTGCTTGCACTGACTTCAATGACACAATTCTAGATTTATTAAACTTGAAAGCCATTGCAGGGAAGAAAGTGTGTTTGGATCAAAGGAAGGAATGTTTCTTTAGATCTCAGGGCTACAATTTGAACAATCTCGATAAAGGTGTACTAGATTATTGCTACATACAAAACTCGGTAGCCCTTGTTAAGGCCTGAAATGTCCTACAAGCAGATTCTTAAAGATTTTCATTATTTTTACATTGTTGCAATCATATCTAAAGTTATCATTGGAATCAAATTCATTGATCAGTACTATAGAGGGCCATGGTAGGATCAGTTCTGTGAAGTTTCACCAAACTGGATGGGTGGGTAGTTTCAGACAAGGTGATGCTCAGGGCATGAAAGTTGAGCCATGCCTGTACAAAGAGAAAGATGCACAACGGACATAGAGCTTGTAGTTATAATGAATGAGCTCTCTTGAACAGTGGATCGAAAAATGGAAGACTTATACATATACTGCTCCTTCTGAAATAGTAAACACGTAAACACTTGTGTAACCTAAAACATTGAAATAAATCCCGAATATATTGAGAGTTGACACACCATGGTCATGCACAGACTGACAAGAAGACAATGGACATAAGCTTGCCAGCCTAAGCCAAAAACTCCAGGCACTCTTCAAAGCAAACAATCCTTCCATCTAACAAACACATTTTTTAAAGAAGATTCACCTATTCTAAGAAGTCAAAAACTGCAAAAAGAATTTACTCTTTAATTCCTCTACTCCTTTTATCACTGAAACACATTTTTTCATGCATAAAAACCCAGCATGGGGAAAACAAAGGAAGACCCACATAACAGTTGGAACATCCAAGTCTATTAGATATCTGCTACAGTTCTTACCGATTATTCATTTAGCTTCACTGCTTGTGTCAAATCTATAAAACCCCTCTCATACTCCTTCTTGTACTTTACTCTTAGAAATTCCACAACAGATATATGGCTTGCCACACCCGAAAACCGTCATTATGACAATTTGCGTAAAGTGTCGTCCCTCGGATCAGCCTGCGCAGTCCTCGCAGGCTAATCTGAGACGTCACTAAATACGACTACATTAGATTTGGTGCTTCAGTAGACTTGTGCAAAACAGAAAATTACATAAAAACGGAGAGTGTCGTTTTGGATTAGCCTGCGCGGACTGCACAGGCTGATCCCAGACGCCACTTTACGCAACCAATGTCTGAATAACCCTTTTCGCATGCTGCAAGCCATATTATCTCTTACCCTGCTGAGTAAGTTATAGAAAACTTTCAAGCAGATAGTAAAAACCTGAAAATACTGGTATTTCAGACTTAACCCATTACCACACAATCCCTACTTTTGACGTCCCTAAGAAAGAAACCTTTTGAAAACACTGTGATAAAAGGAGAAAATGCTGGTTACCAGCATTTTCTCCTTTTCCCACAGTGTTTTCTACCCTTCTCAGAACAAATTTCAATTTTTCAGTCACCTTTATTTTGTTGCCTGCAAATGCTTTCAATTTGGACCAGTCTAAAATTTTCTTGTGTGGAAAAGAGTTAAGTAGAAAAATATGTCCTCAAATTATCAGTCAGTGAAGATTTAAGATCAGACTGCATGTTCTGTGCTACTAACTGACCTTTTGTGAGTAGTGTAGATGAAGATCAGACTGCATGTTCTGTGCAGTCTGATCTTGATCTACACTGTCTACAAAAGGTCAGTGAGTAGTTGTTCACAGCTTCTGGATCAACAATTCTTCCATACATCATTCTAAATTGAAAGCATCATATTCTGAAGAATATCATATCTGGGAAACAAATCTATTTAAAGACAGGAAACATTGTGGGAAAAGGAGAAAATACTGGTAACCAGCTTGTTCTCCTTTTCCCACAATGTTTATGAAAGCCCTCAAGATTCCTTTCAGTCCCAGAGATCATAGGATTATTTAGAGCCTATTCGATATATTTTTTTTTTTAACTAAAAAATATTTATACTTAAAACCCGAAAATAATTGCGAAAAAATACAAAAGGTGCTGCTGAGGCATTTTCAAGAAAAGTTTTGGGAAAAATGTTGACCTTAGTCAGAATTTCTACCATACTTTTATCACAATATTTTCAGTCGGTAACTGATGCTACCAGAATAGTTATATGGAGGATAAACTCTTTTACCACAGGCAACAATTTAGGATTGCCCATAATGAAAGTATTTACAGACCAAAACCTAAATGAGGCTCAGATAACTAGATTGAACTCTGAAAGAATAGAAAACATTGTTGGAAAAGGAGAAAATGCTGGTAACCAGCATTTTCTCCTTTACCCACAATGTTTTCAAAAGCTCTGTTTATCAGGATTGTCAAAACTCAGGAATATGCCATTAAGGATTAAATTACCAATGTCTGAAGCTATTCTACTGTATCTAATGTTATAAATGAAAATCTGGGGAGTTTTGCCAAGTGAAATTACTGGGGATTTGATACAGCCTCATGGTTATCATTAATCAAGTACTTTTTTGACATCAGTACTGAAGTACTTTACTTATTGGAGTAATCAAGACCATTTTGTACTTTCCGTAATCAAGTACTTTTTTGACATCAGTACTGAAGTACTTTTTAGACTTGTCAGGGTATTATCAAGTACTTTTTGGACTTTTGACTACTCTCATTTGAGAGGTATTCAGACCAGTCTCCAACAGTGGTGAGTTTAAAAGGCAGACTGCCACAGAATTTGCTGTCTAAATCCATTTTTCTTGCGAAATTGTACTGATACACAGTCTGTTTCGTCATGGTTTTGTAAATAAAGATAAATCAAAAAACCCAAACTAAAATAAGCATGGTTTATTTTTATATGATGAATATCAGAAAAATATTTGTTAAATCAATGTTTCAAGTCTGCAAATGACCCCTCAAATAATTGTAATTTTTCAATAAGCAAATAAATCAAAGCAGCAGAAAAAAAGAAGAATTTCGTTAAAAAAGAGAAAGAAGATTGCTAGACAAGACCATGCAACTTGAAAAAGTGTCAAGAAGGCCAAATGACCGTCATGTAAAGCATAATTATGAGATTTCTACGCGGTGGCTTTTCTAGATGTACCTATTTGTTTTACATGTACCAAAATGTATTGGAAATTAAAATTAAATAAACTATTTGAAAAGACTGATGCTGACCTCACCAAACACTTTAAGAGGATTAACCCATTACCACACAATCCCTACTTTTGACAACCCTGACAAAGAAGCCTTTGGAAAACATTGTGGGAAAAGGAGAAAATGCTGGTAAGCAGCATTTTCTCCTTTTCCCACAATGTTTTCTACCCTTCACAAAGCCAATTTCAAATTTTTAGTTACTTTTATTTTGTCGTCCGCAAATGCTTTCGATTTGGACAAACATAAAATTTTGTTGATTGGTAATGAGTTAAACATGAATTCCTAGGTCAGTCTTTTCTTTCCAAGGATTGACAACAGTCACAATGCCACAGCTACTAATGAGCATTTTCTCTTTTTTCCACCATGTTTTCTACCCTTCCAAAATCAAATACCGGTAAGAATTTGAGTCACATTTTTTTTTTCAAACAAGCCTAAAATTTTGTAATTCGGTCAAAAGTTAACTTTTTTCCCTCACATTATTGCAATAATATTGCGGAAAGAACAGAAATTGCTTATAACCAGAATTTTCTTCTTTTCCCACAATGTCATCTAACCTATAAAAGCGCGAAATCATCACTTTTATTAATATTATTTGTGGCTGCAAATACCTTCAATTTTGACAAATCTAAACTTTTTTCATTCAGTAAAGAGTAAAATTCTGTTTTCTTGCAAACTGTAAAACATGTAGAAATCATTACAGCAAAAATCTCAATTCTGAGTTTAATTACAATTGAAAGATCCTAAACATCTGGTTTAATTATAGAGATTATTGCAAAACCACTTGAAACTTCAAAAGATCATAAATTACAAGATCTTTTATGTTTCAGCTTCTAAATAACAGAATAATTAATTTCTTAACCCTTTTCCAGACATCAAAATTTTAGAACCCTCGAAATTTAAAATATTAATACAATGGTTATCATTGCCAGAATTTTCTCCCTTTTTTCCACATTTTTTTTTTCCAAAAGACTTCTATCTTACAAAAAGTTTTTAGACACCTCCAAATTCAAGGGCACTTGAAGACAACAATTTCAACGTGACAAAATGATGCATTTTCTCCTTTGATAAGGTAGAAAACATTGTGGGAAAAGGAGAAAATGCTGGTTACCAGCATTTTTTCCTTTTCCTACCATGTTTTACTTTTCTAAAGGCTTTTTCTTCAAGGTCGTTAGAAAAAGGGCTTTTGTGGTAAAGGGTCAAGGTCGTTAAACATTTGACTATTTGGGGTAAATGAATGAGCCATGCTCTGTGAAAAGGGGGCTTAACCCCTTCCCCAAACGAAAACAATTTAGATTGGTCTAAATTGAAAGCAGTTGCAGACAACAAAATATACATAACTAAAAAATTGAAATTTGTTTCCAGCAGGGTAGAAAACACTGTGGGAAAAGGAGAAAATGCTGGTCACCAGCATTTTCTCCTTTTCCCACAATGTTTTCAAAAGGCTTCTATCTCATGGTGGTAAAAACCAGGGATTGTTAGGTAAAGGGTTAATAGATTTGCGAAAAAGTATAACTATAACCTAGGTCAGCCTGTGCAATCCTTGCAGGCTGACCTAGGCCAACACGTCTTGCTATTGATCAATTTTCTGTATGACTACGGACCATTCTACCTAAGGATTTAGTCGATAATCAAAAAGGGTGGCTGCTGTGGATCAACAAGAATGTAAAGGTTTACTCGGTGTGCTCAGGATTATGGAGATGCATTAACTCTTTACACTTTCACTCTTTAAATCACAAGCCCTATTTTTAACGACCCTGAGAAAGAAGCCTTTTGGAAACATTGCAGGAAAAGGAGAAAATGCTGGTAACCAGCATTTTCTCCTTTTCCCACAACGTTTTCTACCCTTCCTAAAACAGATTTCAATTTTTCAGTCAGATCTATTGTGTTGTTTGAAAATGCTTTCAATTTGGACCAATCTAAAAATTTGTCGTTCGGTAAAGAGTTAACCCATTACCACACAATCCCTACTTTTGACGCCCCTGAGAAAGAAGCCTTTTGAAAACACTGTGGGAAAAGGAGAAAATGCTGGTAACCAGCATTTTCTCCTTTTCCCACAGTGTTTTCTACCCTTCCCAGAACAAATTTTCAATTTTTGAGTCACCTTTATTTTGTCGTCTGCAAATGCTTTCAATTTGGACCAGTCTAAAATCTCGTGTGGTAAGGAGTTAAGCCCCTTTCTGCCGGCCGAGCAGGGCTTAAATACAGAGCAATAGCAGTTTCTTGAAGTCCCTTCGGCTGCTGAACATGACTCACAGACTTTTTGCAGACAGCATTAATCAAGATCAGACAGTATGCAGTGTTATCTTGAATCTGCACTGTCCATCCTCGGATACCCCGGGGTCTGCCTATTTGCTACGCTACATCGACCCCTGGGACAATTGACTAATAAAACTTTGAATCAGCCGCTGAAAATCGATACGAAACGTCATAGTGTACAGTCCACTCGCCCATCACAAAATGATGATGGAACCAATGAAAAGCCAGCATTCGGCCAGCGGTAAAGCGAGGAAAATTCAATTAATTGTCCCAGGGGTCGATGTAGTGTAGCAAATAGGGAGACCCCGGGGTATCCGAGGATGTGCACTGTCCTTAAAAAGATAGAACAGAAGATTTGATGAAGTACTGTTATGATGATTGTGCTGCATTGATTTGGTAGATTTACCACAAACAATTCCAAACTGGCTCAAAGCTACTTAACCCTTTATCAGATGAAAACATTTTAGCCTTGTCAAAAATGAAACCATTTGCAGACAACAATGTGGCTCCAACACTCATCACAACTCGGCCAATTCCGTATCTACATCTAACCTTGTCCGTATAACGGTTGTTTCCATTTGACCTAATGAATCATGTGATTCTATAATACAGCATGACAAAGACAGTTATTTAGCAACGACATAAACAACCACAATGAAGTTATTCACATCCGTCTATTTTTCGGTGAAGACTTCAATCAAAATAGATCAAACATGTTCAAAAATGAATGTACAAACTGTTTGTCAACTGAAATACAGATAGATAGATCTATAGATAATTGAAATTCAGGTTTTCATCCGTAGAGGAGCCTTACAATTTTCTGAACAGTAAACCGGCGAAAAATAAAATGGTAGACTTAATGTCAGAGGTTAGCCAGACCCAGCTGCCAGGTCAATTCTTTGAGACTTTACCCAGCATTTTCACCTTTTCCCAAAATGTTTTTTACATTTTCAAGCTCCAATTTCAATCGTTCAATCACATGTATTTTGGCTTTCAATTTGGACAAGTCTACGATTTTGTCGCCCTTTATAACTCCTTACCAAACGACATAATTTTAAACTGGTCCAAATTGAAAGCATTTACAGACAACAAAATTTATTATTGCTCATTTAACTCATTACCAAACGACAATATTTTAGATTGGTCCAAATTGAAAGCATTTGTAGACGACAAAATAAAAGGGACCGAAATTTCAAAATTTGCTGTGTGAAGGGTAGAAAACATTGTGGGAAAAGGAGAAAATGCTGGTTACCAGCATTTTCTCCTTTTCCCACAATGTTTTCTAAAGGCTTCTTTCTCAGGGGCGTCAAAAGTAGGGATTGTGTGGTAATGGGTTAATGCTGTAATTTGTCTTTCAAAAAGTAGAAAACATTGTGGAAAAAGGAGAAAATGCTGGTTACCAGCATTTCTCCTTCTTCCAAAATGATTTGAATAGGCTTCTTTCTAAGGCGTTGTAAAAACACAGGATTGTTTGAAAAAGAGTTCAGGTTTATTTTATTAGTTACTACATGTATCAAAAAACCATTTCTCTTCCCAAAGTGATGCATTATTGCCGTTATATTATGGTAAAACTAAAATAATGCATGTTTGAACATGGAAGATGTCAAACAATGTTTGTTTTACTAACATGCGTAACATGACAGCTCAACCAGGAGTTACAATCAATTATTCAGAAGTTTCCACAGTGACTAAATTGGATAATAAAGTATAAAGATTTGTTATACTGGTAAGAAATAAATCAGTTTGCAAAATTTCTTCCCATTTCCAAGGTAGATTAACTCTTTACCACATAACAAATTTTTAGACTGGTCCAAATTGAAAGCATTTGCAGGCAGCAAATTAAATGTTGCAAAGGTGATGGGATTTGAAGAAAGCGTAGAAATGACTGTATGGAAAAAGAAACAGTGCTGGTTAATTGTCAGCATTTTTACTCTTTTCCAACAATGCTTTCAAAAGATAGCCATTCACACAAATCTGCTTGTTATAAAATGGTTAATTAAAGAATTGACTGTTTACCAAACAGGCCCATGTTTTATGACCTGAAAGAAGTCTTTGAAAACACTGTGGAAAATGAAGGAAATGCTGGTTACAAGCCATCATTTTCTGCTTTTTCCCATAATACTGTCATTATGCTTCTCTTGCGTTCTCATTTGAAAACTTGCTTGGAAGCGGTGTAATTCTTTACCACACAATCCCGCCTTTTAATGACCCCGAGAGACAGAATTAAGCCCTCTAAAAACATTGTGGGAAATAGATGGTAACCAGCATTTTCTCCTTTCCCACAATGTTTTCTACCCTTCCAAAAACAAGTTTCTATTTTTCAGTCAAATTAATTTTGTCATCTGCAAAATTAATGCTTTCAATTTAGTGTGGTTCAAAATTTTGTGGTTTAGTAAAGAGTTAAAAACATGCTCTCAGTACAGATTATAATTGGAAATGCACTTTTAGTGATTCCCCAAGCAAACTGTTCACCTCTCATAGAAGATTGTCAGTAATAGATGAAGTCTTCAGTTCTTTACAAGAACAGACCCCATTCCATCTTTGCAAGTCAAGGGTAATGAGCCAGTACGCTACTCTACCCTTGGCTGATCGAGCTTGATTTCGACATTCCCCCATACGCATTTTCATTGGTTGCAGCCAGCTCTAACTGCATGACTCATATCACTCGTAGCATTTCATCTTTGATAATAATAGAACAAGGTCACAACTTTTAGAATAAAAATAGAAGGTAAATACAGGTACTTCCGTGGATGTGTGCACGATCTGTAATGATTCATTACCGAAAAAACATAGACAAACAATATTTACTGGAAGTTTCAGAGTGACCAATCAATTGTCTCAGAGGTTTTAGGCTAAATTCCAGCACCTGACGATGGAATGTCGAAGTATGTTTGCAGTTATTGCTTCATGTTGACTTGTTGTATTCTTAAGCAGTTTTTAAAACAATATTTTATTGGCTATCAGAAATGAGATGTAAAGGGGGATCATAACAAGCATCCAATAGGGGGCATATCCCTGGATTATATAGAAATCGGGCCCTATCCGCCAAGGTAAGATCAATGTAGTGATCGTAACCTTGGCTAGCGAAGATGACCCCAATCAAACTTTCTAAAATTGACAGTAATATCACATAATAAACAGGGAAGTTTTAGAAAGGCCAAAATTGAAAGCATTTGCAGCGGATTAACTGTTTACCAAACAACAAAATTTAAGACGGGTCCAAATTGCATTTGCAGACAACAAAGTAAAAGTGACTGACAATTTGAAATTTCTTTTGTGAAGGGTAGAAAACCATTGTGGGAAAAGGAGAAAATGCTGGTTACCAGCATTTTCTCCTTTTCCATCAATGTTTTCAAAAGGCTTATTTCACAGGGGTGCTGAATTCAGGTTTGTGTGGTGAAGGGTTAAAGATATATAAAAGGTGGAAAACACTTGGAAAAAAGGAGGCGAATAGCTGACCGGCTATTTACCACCACATTCTGTTTTTTTCCACAATGTGTTAATTTATAAGACCTTTTTTTCCCTTATTCCTTTACCGGACAAAAACAATTTAGCCTTATCCAAATTGAAATCAATGGCAGACAACAATTTCAATCTGGCTCAAATTGGCCAATTCTGGTTACCTGCATTTTCTCCTTTTCTCACAATGTTTCCAAATGGCTTCTTTCACAGGGGCATTAAAAGTCATCATTGTGTGGTAAGAGGTTTACTGAATGAGCTGGCTTTTGACGACTTTTTGGTATTAATAACAAATAAATAAACAGTACATTAAATTTGTGATTCTATATAATGCGATTCTCTGTTTCCAATTTTACAAAACAATAATTACTGTACCTTTTTTTCATGCATTTGCTTTTTTCTTTGCCAGTTATCATCTTTCTTAATTGGAGAGGTCATCAGACCTCTCCAACAGTGTTGAGTTTAAAAGGCAGACTGCCTCAGAAATTGCTGTCTAAATCCAATCTTTGTAGGGGAATTGTTCCGATACACAGTCTGTTTCGTCATGATTTTATAAAGAAATCGAAGTCTAAAAACTGAAATAGGAAATAGACGTGGTTTGTTTCTATATCACGAATTTCAACAAAATTGTAAGGATTTAATTACATATTCCCTTTCCAACAATTTTAATTTTGTATTACAATCTTAAATCTTAACAAAAAGAAGAAAAAGAAAAAAGAATTTCGTTAAAAATAGAAACGGACACAGCAGAAAAAATCACGTGACCTTAAAACGCGGGAAGAAGGTCGTGTGACTTACATAAATTACAAGGACGGATGAATAAGGAATCCTGTTTTTGCCATCCACTTTGATGAATGTATATTTACAACTGAACAGATTTCAACTACCCGTTTATTGTCTTGCTTGTTTCTTTACATGTACCTAGATATATTTAACCTAAAAGCATAAAAAGTATTAGAAAAAAATGATGTCGACCTCTCCTGGCTTCTTTTTTAAAGAAGCCACTTGTTGAATAACAAAGTTATTTTCTAACTCTTGTCGAGAAAAAAATCTGTACAGGTCCCTTTAAAGACCAATAAAGAAGGAAACCCCTAGAAATTATGGGACAAGTGTAAGTTTCTGCTCATAAAAATCCTCTCAATGTAATTATACAAAGCTGAGGAAAATGCTTCCTGGAGTTGTTAATATTCACAAGAGGGGGATAGATATTTTTGCTTGGAAAAAACTTAGGTGGAAAATAAACTATGTATTTTTATAAATCCTTTACGGCAAAGAATACTCTTTAACCTACCAACAACTAGCACAAATGACTTAATTTAATCCTTTACCAAACAATCCATGTTTTTTACAACCCTGAGATAGAAGCCTTTTGAAAATATTGTGGGAAAAGGAGAAAATGCTGGTCTATGTAACCACAGTATTTTCTTCCCTGCTGGAAATAAATTTCAATTTCTGAGTTACGTTTATTTTGTTGTATGGAAGACTGCTTTCAATTTGGATCAGTCCAAAATTTTGTTGTTTGGTAAAGGGTTTTCTCAGGCTGCTGAGCCCAATTCAAGATCCTTTTGCTGATTGGGTACTGTAGATCAAGATCAGACTTTACAGATATTTTTCCATAACTATACCTTTGAAAGAGCATTTTAACTTGGGGTTTAACCCTTTACCACACAGCAAAAATTTAGACTTGTGCAAACCAAAAGCACATGTAGAGGACAAATTATATGTGTAAATCTTCTTTCCCACCAGGGGTGTCAAAAGTTGGGAATAAAAGGTTAAGTATTGGCAGAAAACATTGTGGGAAAGGAGAAAATGCTGGTTACCCGTATTCTTTTTATTTTGTTTTCAAAAACCCTCTTCTTTCGGTTCGTTAAAACTCAGAATTGTGTGGTATAGGGTTAAGAAACAAAGGGCCAAAATGGCCCTGGATCACTCACCTGATCTTTTGAGACGGCCATAGCCAATTTTTTTTTTTTATTGAAGTATTGAAATTTTGAAAACAAAATCATTATTTTGCTGGGTAATTTTGAAAAGTCAGTAAAATCATTTCAAAATCTGTCAGCACCCCTACAATCATCACCACAGCCACGTTTTTGACAATCTGAATTCTTCAAATGAAGTTTGAGATAGGTCACCCAAGAACCATTTCCTGAACAAGAGCACATGCATGAAAGTGGCTAAAAATATTACGACAAAGAAGAGCACCACATGCGGGTGCCAATGATTGGCTGTTGGGCGCTGGATGGTTAGTTAAATTCGAAGTCGAAAAAAGGGCATAATTTGGACAAAATGGTTTTAGTGTTATCTGTCCTTCTTGTATGGGTTGCTATTTTACTAGTGAACAATTATTCCAAATTTCAAGTACATGTGCTCAGTGGAGGCCGAGATTTAACAAAATGTTAAAGTTTTTCCACGACAAAATTGCAGATGACAACACTGAGCTATTGCAACACCTCAATGTTTTGTTAAAAAACAGCCGAGCAAAAAAGGTGCATAAAATAAGGATCATCCCTGTGAAATTATTTCAAAATCTGACATTTGGTTTAAGAAAGGAAGAATTTTAAAGAATTCCTTTAAGTCAGTACAATGCAAAGAGCCCCAGCACCCTCCCACCGCCATCACTGTTTTTCGACAGATGAAAATTTCACAAACAGTTTTTGAAAAGGGTCCCCAAAGGAACATTTCTGTGAAATTATTTCAAAATCTGACCAGTTATTTCAGAGGAGAAAAATTTTAAAGAATTTCTTAGAAAATTCCATTTGGTTACCATGGCAACCAGTTTGTGATGGAATTCCAGCCAGGTTTGGTCCAAATTGGCCCAACAGTTTAGAAGAAGATGATGTTTAAAGAATTGTTGATGATGCTTGATGCACAACAGATGACAGACACCAGTACTAGTTATCCAAAAAGCTCCTGTTGAGCATGTGCTCAGAACTGAGCTAAAAAATCCCATCCTTTTTCCATGTGGTTTTCCTCCCTCAAAAAGACCGGGCATATCAGTTTCAAGTCAAATTTATCCCGTACTTTGCAAGTTTTTTGTTTGCCAGAGACTTCAATCTTTGTTGTTCTGTAAAAAGTTAAATCATTACATTGCAAAGGAACAAGGAACCAGATTATATGGTAAAAAGTTAAAAGCAACACTTAGCTTGGACAAAATATTTGCTTTAGCAAATACAATAGCACAGACAGTGAATAAATAATCGACTAATTTCTACTGCTTTGGTGTTTTTCCACTATTACAACAAGAGTTGAATAAACAATACAGTAAAATATAACGACCCAAAAGACCCAAAAGAAATCTATCGATAGATCATAATAATTGTAGTACCCGGGCCTGTATCTGCAGATTTGTTTTTTGTGTGGAATTCACTTCCATCCTGCTAATTAAGTAAAATGAAACTTTAATCCATTACCACACAATCCCTACTTTTGACAACCCTGAGAAAGCAGCATTCAGAAATCATTGTGGGAAAAGGAGAAAATGCTGGTAACCAGCATTTTCTCCTTTTCCCACAATGTTTTCTACCATTCACAAAACAAATTTCAAATTTTCAGTCACTTTTATTTTGTCATCTGCAAATGCTTTCAATATTTGGACAAACCTAAAATATTGTCGTTTGGTAATTGAGTTAAAGCCAATAGTAAAAACCCAAATTTTGCTATTTCAAATGTATCTTATGGGTGAAAGCTATCTTCTAATAGGGCAGTGTAGATCCAAGATCAGACTGCCCAATCTGTGCAGTCTGATCTAATCTTACTTTCAAAATCATTTCTTCTGCAGGTCATGAAAAGTCCAGATTGTGTGGTCAAGGGTAAATGCACACAGTTAGCAAGAAAAAAGTTCTGAAATGTTCAGTTGACCAGCATGGTCAAATGGTGCAATTGTTTATTGACAGGAAAAAATAAAACATTGTGGGAAAAGGAGAAAATGCAGGTTACCAGCAGCTTCTCCTTTTCCCACAATGTTTTCAAAAAGGTTCTTTCCCAGGGGTGTTAAAAGTTGAAATTATGTGGTAAAGAATTAACTCTTTAACAAGCAACAAATGACAGAATTTTAGACAGGTCCAACTTGAAACCATTTTGCAGACAAAATAAAAGTGATTGAAAATTTGAAATTCGTATTGAAAGAAGAAAATGCTCGTAACCTGCATTTTATGCTTTTCCAACAATGTTTTCAAAAGGCTTCTTTCTCAGGGTTGTCAAAAGTCCGGACTGTGTGGTAAAGGGTTAAACAGAGTTTCAGTTAGCACAAGATGTGGATTTGTACGGACAGATAGACAAGACTAGTTCCTGTGGATCAGCCGAGAGCAAACATACGTTCCCCGCACAAATCTTAACAAGTCTTAGCAACATAAGTCTATGATCAGCTGCTGCAAATTCTTGAATTTCAGTATGGCCCTGAAATCGCTCACCTGAGTCTATTGACCAAACATGAACCATCTAGTTTCCCAGTGACCTAGTTTTTTATCAGACATTACCCATCATCAAACACTTTTGAGATATCAATAAGACAAACATTCTGACCAAGTTTCATGAGTATTGGACTGAAAATGTGGCCTCTACAGCGTACAAAAGGTTTTTCTAAGATTTCACCAAGTGACCTAGTTTTGCACCCGACAATTACCCATTATCAAACTATTTTGAGACATCAGCAAAACATTCTGACCAAGTTTGAAGAGTATCAGGCAGAAAATGTAACCTCTAGAGTGTGCAAAAGGTTTTTCTAATATTTGACCCATTGACCTAGTTTTTGACTCAACATGACCCATTTTCAAACTCATTCAAGGTATCACCAGGACAAATATTATAAACAAGTTTTAGGAGTATCAGACTGAAAATGTGTCCTTCAGAGCATACAAAAGGTTTTTATAACATTTGATATATTGACCCAGTTTTTGACCCAACATGACCCATTTTTAAACTCATCCAAGATATTATAAAGGCAAACATTCTGACTAATTTTCAAGAGTGTTGGACTGAAAATGTGGCATCCAGAGCATATACAAGGTTTTTCTAAGATTTTACCTGGTGACCTAGTTTTTAACCCCCCATGACCCATTTTCAAACTCGTCTTATATATCATCAAGGCAAACATTCTGACCAACTTACAAGAGTTTTGGACTGAAAATGTGGCCTCTAGAGCCTACTAAAAGTTTTTCTAACATTTGACCTGGTGACCTAGTTTTTGACTCCACAGGACCCATTTTCGAACTCATCCAAGATATCATAAAGGCAAATATTCTGACCAACTTTCAAGAGTTTTGGACTGAAAATGTGGCCTCTAGATCGTACACAAGGTTTTTCTAAGATTTTACCTAGTGACCTAGTTTTTGACCCACATGACCCATTTTCAAACTTATACTAGATATCATCAAGACAAACATTCTGACCAACTTTCAAGAGTTTTGGACTGAAAATGTGGCCTCTAGAGCGTACACAAGGTTTTTCTAAAATTTGACATAGTGACCTAGTTTTTGACCCCACATGACCCATTGCAAACATCCTGACCAACTTTCATAAATATCAGACTGAAAATGTGGCCTCTAGAGCGTACACAAGGTTTATCCAAGATTTGACCTAGTGACCTATTTTTTGACCCGACATAAACCATTTTCAAACTTGTCCGAGATTTCATCAAGGCAAACATCCTGACCAACTTTCATCAGTATCGGACTGAAAATGTGGCCTCTAGAGCGTACACAAGGTAAAAAGTTGACGATGGCTGATGGATGACAGACACAGCACGATCACAAAAGCTCACCATGAGCACTTCATGCTCAGGTGACCTAAGAATTCTATGTTGAAAAAGGGGGGCATAACTATGTCAAAACTACTCTATATTTACTTGCCCTTCACTATAGGTCCCCTTTTTTATAGTAAACAGCTTGTCCAGGTTTCATATGAATATCTTCAGTAATAAAAGATATTCCAAAATATCTCAGTTTTTGCATCAACTGACATTAAAGATTTAGACACAACCACAGGGTCTGTATTCACCGACCATTCTTAAGAACATTTTTAGTTTTATTCTTCAAAATTTTGTCATTGTGAAAGCAACGGAACTTCTGATTGGCTGGTTTAGCCAATCAGAAGTTCTGTTACTTTCACAATCAGGAAATCTTGACGAATTGGACAAAGAATGTTCTTAAGAATGGTTGGTGAATACTGCCCAGGTAATTTCTAACACAGCAAAGCTGAAAACAAAAGAAACTATAGATACATCACAATAGGTAAAGACAACAGGACTTATCTCATCTTCGCGAGCCAAGGTTACGATCACTACGTGGATCTTACCTTGGCTGATTGAGCCCGATTTCGAGATTCCTGCGATGTGCCCTTTATTGGATGCTGGTTATTACCCCCCTTTACATCATGTTTCTAAAAGCAAATGAAATATCATTTTACAAACCGCTTACGAATACACATGAAGCAATAAGCAGACATCCACGTGGGTTTCCATGTTTTACCTTTTATTCGAAAGGTAGAGACTGTGTTCTACTTTTAATAAAGATGAAATGCTACAAACGATTTCATTCGTTGCAGCTAGAGCTAGCTGCATCCAATGAAAAGGCGTATGGGGGGGGGGGGGGGGGGAGGGTTGGATTGGGTTGTAGTTGTAAAAATCAAGCTCAATCCGCCAAGGTAAGATTCACTTAAACTTGGCTGGCGAAGATGGACTAAATATCTAAACACAACAGAAAAGTGTTGATTTCTTCAGATTCCATGAGACATACCAGGAGGAGAAAAGTCTTGAATGTACCCAATCTATCACAGACATGGGTCTAACTGGTCACAGAGAATGGGAAGTTATAATTAGTTTCTATCCAATATTCAGGACATGTGGTTTGTATCCCTCTGCTGCAATTGCTACACACCTCTGTGGTATCATAGTGCTGATTAAATTATCCCTATCCCTCATGCCCACTTATTTGGCCATTACAGTTTCTGCACATATCTTTGAAATTGGTGAAATATGTCTAAAATATGTCTGGCAAGATCTAACTGACTGTCTCTTTGCTAATATTCCATACGAGAGAACAAATATTTAGATTTGTCCAAACACAAAGCATTTGCAGACAACAATTTAAGTGTCATTTAAGAAATAAAATTTGTGGTAACTTCAATGTCAATAGAACACTGGCTATTAAATTTCTCATATATTTCTGTTGAAAGTGTATTGAAATGTTGACAAACCTAAAATTTCCAATTATGTAAAACCCACAATGTTATCTTTTATCACTTTGAAACCTTTCAGGAAAATGCCATCATGCACTTTCAAAGCAGTGAAGGAAATTGGAAAATGCGCATATACCACCAAGTCAGAACTCAGTTGGAATACCCAAGTGCATGAAGAGAATGAGAAACCCCACAAAAAAAAACACTGAATCTATTTTTTGACTTAATCTTTTATCAAAGCATCCAACGTTTTAATCACCCTTTTTTTGAACACTAAAGAAACAAAGTGTTTTAAAAAATTGAGGAAAGAAAAGGGTCATGATGACCTTGAATCGCTCACCTGAGCTTGAAGAATTATGGGAAGTATACCCAATGTTTTCTTCCATGTCCCAGTGACCAGGTTCTTTTTTAACCCAAGCTGACATTTTCAAAACTGTTGGATATTACCAGGTCCAACTTTCTGAGCAATTTTCAAAGGACTTTGGGTTGGTATCAAATCTTCCCTCCAGAGTGCACAAAGTATTCTGTTAAGACAAGTAGAAAATTTCAATATTTCCACACCCCTGCCATAGAAAGAAATTTCACGTTTTCGAAAACACTTGAAATCATTTTTTAGCTCAACCAATGGGATTTGTGTTGGAAGCTAGAAACATTTTTGGAAATGGAGAAATGCAGATTTTGAGTGTGGGTTGAAGTTCAGAACCTGAGAAACTGTCACAATATTTCACCAGACAAATTTGTGTCTACAGACAGACTGTCGACAGACTGAGCCATGGCAATTCCAGTAAGATGATCCCCTTCGTTGTATACAAACAAACACAGGCCACATTCAATATGATAAACAAAATCATCCAGTGTTCTAAAATAACAAAGTTAAAAGGGAAAGAGGTTATCCCATAATGTGCTTTCAGTATAAACTTGCAGGAACCAAATGGCACTTTTTATTGGGACCAGAAGGCTTTTCAAGCCAGTTTTGATGTCTGGTATCATCGAAATACTTCATAGAAACCTATCATATTTTAGAAATAAAGTTTTCGTCTCTCTTTCTCTCTGAAAAAGTTTGAGTTTTAAAAAGTGAACAACAAGGCAGCAAAGTGTGGTTCATCCACCTTTAATGGACAGTGCAGATCAAGATCAGACTGTACAGAATGTGCAGTCTGATCTTGGATCTACACTGTCCAATGAAGACATATTTTCCCCAATGAAATAACTTTGAAATGGCAAAGTTTGGGTTTTGACCATCAGCTTGAAAAGTTTTATTTCACTTATTTAGCAGGTTAACTCTTTACCAAACGACAAAATTACAGACTGGACCAAACTAAAAACATTTGCAGACGACAAAAATAAATCAAAAACTAAAATTTGATTTGGAAAGGGTAGAAAACATTGTGCAAAAAGGAGAAAATTCTTGTTACCAGCATTTTCTCCTTTTCACACAGTGTTTTCCAACGGCATCTTTTTCAGGGTCGTTAAAAGTCTGGATTGACATTGGTAAAGAGTTAACTCTATTCCACACGTTCCCAGCTTTTGATGACCCTGAGAAGAAAGGCTTTTGAAAACATTGTGGGAAAAGGAGAAAATGCTGGTAACCACAATGTTTTCTACCCATCCCAACACATTTTTTTAATTTTTGAGTCACATTAATTTCGTCGTCTGCAAAATTAAAGAGGCCCTTATACTCATTTAAAGCCAGTTTTAAGTCAGTTTGTTTTTGTTTTATCAAAATATATATATAGTAATTCTTATATCTTTATGCCAAATATTGCGCCTGATGGTTGCAAGGATGCTTAGATTATAGTCGATTTTCATTGAGTTGCAGCCTTCAAATTGTAAACAGACTCGTCATTTCCGGTTTTTGATTCGTATGATGATCATGTGTTCTGTCATGTGACTATATTTGACCTTTACCCTGCATATACTGCGGAAAACAAAGGAAAATGTAGGCTCCTCTGTTGCAACCTCGATTTTCAGATGGAGGTCGCTGCCTTATGCAAGTTACACCGTATCTGACTCTAGGCGGAAACCAGCGATAAATTTCCATGATGCACCGCCATTGTTTACAGCTTCGATTGTCAGCCATGTTTCCTCAGACCAATGTTCGGTTTCTAACAGTTACCTCCGTGATTCTTTTTTCAGTTACGCCATATATGTCAGTAATTTATCCTTGTGTACACAAAGGACAGAGTTCTGTAACTACAGGGGCGTCACTTTGGAGGCAAAACAGGAAATGACTTAAGTGGTTCTTAAGTGGTTATTGACGTCATCAGCATCACGTGGTCGTGAGTCATTGTTCTTCGATGACGTAGATAATGTATATGTAAGTTGAGAACAATGGCCAAGATCATACGATTCGAGAACAATGCCTTTCGTTTCCGTTATTTTAAAATGTCGACCAATGGCGAATCAACACGCACCATACTAATGAACAATAGACTTTTTTCCTGTCATTGTTCTTCGATGACGTAGGTAATGTATATGTAAGTTGAGAACAATAGACAAGACCATACGATTCGAGAACAATGCCTTTCGTTTCCGTTATTTTAAAAATGTCGACCAATGGCGAATCAATACGCACCGATGATGTCACAACCGTTCTATAAAAGCAATAACTATGAGAGGTAATCAACATTCGTTCAGATATTCTCATCATGGACAGCACAAACGTCAGTCTCGGAAATAACAGATATCTGAAGGTGTGCTCGTGGAAAGGCGAGACACGCGTGGATCTCAGAGAGTGGGAAAACGACAAACCTACGAAGAAAGGCATCAGTTTAACCTTGCTCCGCTGGAAAGAACTAGTGGACTCGATCGACGACGTGAACGGGGCATTGCGCAAGAACGAGGATTACCAGGTTCACTTAGGCGGGAATGTGTACTGTACCGTCAGGAAGAACAATCCTTGCGTGGACGTGAGACAATACTGGAAGCCCCAGGACGAGGTCGTGCCTTGTAAGAAAGGACTGTGCCTGAGACCAGCAGAATTCGAAACGCTACAAGAGAGTTTCCCAGACGTAGCAGCGGCGATCCCCGAGTTGTCTACCCTCGTGCCTTGCCGATTTCAGAGCGATCATATGAACCAGTTGGGGTATTTGAGCTGTTCCGAGTGCAATCCCAATGACTGTGGCAATTGGTGAGTGGATACCATGGATTTAGACTTTCTCGAATAGCGCTACTACTCGTTAAAAAAACTTTGTACGGACACGTGTTTGAAATACGGAAACAAAAAACTGCATTTTACTCTTTGTTTTTTTTTTTCCAGGAGCATATTAACGCAAGAGGACATTCTAAATTATGCCAGAGAGCTAGGGCGCAACTGGGAGCTCTTTGCCGTACATCTGGGATACGAAAAACGACAACTGGACAGCTTAAAGAAACAGTATCCGAGGCAACTAGAAACTTTACTGTATGTGTTGATCAACGAGTGGCATAAAGTTGTGAGTCAGTGTGATCGTCCTAAACCTTTACTCGCCTACGCTTTTCAAAGCGTCAGAGACAATTCAACGGCTGCCAAAATCCTGAACAACGGAGATCGAGCCAGAAAACCCGGCCCAATTACCCTGGATAAAGTACGTGGCATTCGTTTCGAATCATGATTACCAACGTTGTGTGTACAGTCGACACAAATTGTGACATTAACCTCAAAACATTGGTAACCAAGACCGCCAATATTATATACGATCCTAGTCGATATTCGGGAGCTCAGTGGAAACATCCTAAGATCGGAGGACATTGTATGGTGTTTTCGTCCGGAAAACTATCCGTAAACGGACGAGTATCATCTATTTCCGAGGCCAAACGACGTGTGAGAAGATACGCCAGACAACTACAACGTTTGGGATGGCAAGTACGACTTTCGAAAATTCGAGTTGTGACGATATCTGCTTCTTTCAAACTGGACTATGCGATACATTTGGGCAAAGTGTGTCGTTTTTATTCGGGAAGTTACGAACCGGAACTCTTTCCAGCAGTGATGTTTAAAATTGATGGAATACATTTCACGTGTTTTCAGTCTGGCACGGTACTCATGACGGGTATAAAACGACAAAGTCAATTTTATACCGTATGCATACCCATTTTACTCGAATTAACGTTATTGTAAAGCGCTACCGGAGGGACCGCCCTAATCCCCGGTGCGCTGTATTGAGCGGGGCATAATAAAATAAGAAAAAGAATTTTTTTGATTGTTCGTATTCTGTTGTTGTTTTATTATCATTTTATTTACACATAGCATGCACATATTAAAAAAAAAAAGAGAGAAAAGAGAGTTATGATCAAAAATGAGTCTTTTTCAACGACGACACGATTTTGTTTTTAGTCCATCCACATACATATACGCAATTAAGTCCGCAAGTCATCGTACCAAAAAGCTGCACACGAAGTCCATTGTACACTTGTTGAGGTCCATTCTTTTTTTAAACACTGTCCTGACTCGTCCGTTTAAAAGACCAATGCACGTCACTCGTGACGATGTTATTTGTCATAAGGAATTCCGGGTGGCCTCATGGTAAAGTCCCTTTTACGTTCGTGTGTTGGCATTTTAAATACGTCGTAAGGATTCTTTCTCTTGGTGCCTCTGTACTGTGCTTTGACCCTTTTTTCCTCTTGAGCAATATGTGTCAAGAATCGTATTGCAGGATTTTCCTTCTTTTCTTTAATATTCAACTGAGACCTGGCCAAAGCTAAGTCTCGCTCGACGGGTGTGACGAATTTGATCGCCGTTTGACTAGGTGGTTTCCAACCATCGTCTTGTAAAGTTTCTACGACAAAGGAACCATTTTGAGACGGCATTATTTTTCCTTCAGCCATGTTTTGGAAATGTCTCTTCCACTTTTTGACATCCGAATTCGCCATCACAGGGTCACTGCCACCGGCAATACCGTCCATGTCCGCGGTATCGTCGTCATCTTCGGAATGACTTTCCACAGAGGGATCATCGATCTTCGAACCACTGCTTTCATCGTTGTCCTCGGTTTGATCCTCGTCGTCGGATTGGCCGTCCTCAGATGGATCTTCGTCGGGAATCCAATCTTGCTTCGAGTTCGTTCGATGTTCTGACGGTTTATCTTTAACCTCGGGACAATGCCATTTCACGTGTTTCTGTAGGTAGTGAATGTCAGAGAACAGAGTACCGCAGTCGTCGCAAGGCGTAACTGCCAAGGTAAACTGAGGAGTGTTCTGAGCGTTTTCCGATTGTTGAAGTCTGAACCGCGGCTGTGGTGTGTCCGTTACTTGAAGGGAAGGGTTCTGGTTGTAACTGTATGCAACGGCTGGTTCGGGATCGCTAGGTATTCTTGGGTCATCTTCGAAAATATGCCTCCGCATGCGAAGTGTATCTGACGTGGTAGGTTTTAGATCGATCAGAAGATATCCGTAAGGGTGCTTGACAGCTTCTTCAAAATTCCTTACGAGAATTGTTGGATTAGTCGGATACATTTGTTTGGCTAATGTCATGATTTGTTGCTTGTCAACCGGGTTGTTAAAGAGTACGAGATAATGACAGTTTCTTCTCTGTGTCGGATCTTTGTTAAAGTAGAGATTCTGATTGAGTGCGATGACCGACAGATTTCTGTGATGGCTGCCTTCCGTAAATAAATCGGTCACTCTCGGATCCTTGGCCGCTTCGGTCGCCATGTCGTCGAGTACAATAACATTCTTGACTTTCGGGTTGAGAAATTGGTCGGTCTCCAAATTCCAAGGTATGCTACTCATAAATTCGACTTTGGGATATACGGTTCTCTGTATGACGTCGTAGAGCGGTTGCCATCGTTTGTATATCCATATAATGCGTTCGGGTGGTGGTCGTATTTTTTCGCCAGCTCTCTGTAGCAGCTGACACAGAAAGTAGGTCTTTCCAGACGACGTAGGCCCACTGATGATGCAGGTAAACGGATGTTGAAACAAAAACTGGGGTTCCTCTTGTTTTTCACTCTGCTGTTGTTGTTTTTGCATCTGTTGTTGTTGTCGTTTTTGATTAGATTGATGATTCTGTTTCACATGACGTTTTAAACTTTGGTGCCAAACATATGTGTTGTTACAGACTTGGCAACGATACATTCTCAGTATTGCATACTCATTGTAATTACAAAGATGCGTATTTTCTCTTATAAACTTTCATATAACAGTCTGCTTATTTTAATGTCGATTGTTGTTGTTGTTTGTTGGTTTATTGTTGTTCGTTATGGCTGTTGTTGTTGCTGTTGGTTCGTTTTTTTTTGTTTTTTTTTTTGTTTTTGGTTGGTTGTTGTTGCTTGGTTGGTTAATTGTTGGTTCTTGGTTGGTGGTTAGTTGATTGTTTTGGTTGGTTGGTTGGTTGTTGTTGGTTAGTTGGTTGTTGGCTGGTTGTGAGTTGGTTGTAAGTTGGTGGTTGTTGGTTGTTGGTTTGTTGATTGTTGGTTGGTTGTTGTTGATTGGTTGGTTGTTGGTTGGATGGTTGTTGGTTGTTGTTGGTTTGTTGGTTGTTGGTCGGTTGGTTATTGTTGGTTGGTTGTTGTTGGTTGTTGTTGGTTGGTTGGTTGTTGGTTTGTTGATTGTTGGTCGATTGTTGGTTGGTTGTTGGTTTTTGTTGGTTTGTTGATTGTTGGTTGGTTGTTGGTTGGATGATTGTTGGTTGGTTGTTGGTTGTTGTTGGTTTGTTGGTTGTTGGTCGGTTGGTTGTTGTTGGTTGGTTGGTTGTTGTTGGTTGGTTGGTTGTTGGTTTGTTGATTGTTGGTCGTTTGTTGGTTGGTTGTTGGTTGTTGTTGGTTTGTTGATTGTTGGTTGGTTGTTGTTGTTGTTGGTTGGTTGTTTGTTGTTGTTGGTTGGTTGTTGTTGGTTGGTTGGTTGTTGTTTGTTGTAGCTTGGTAGTTGTTGTTGGATGGTTGGTTGTTCTGAATTGGTTGCATGTTTAGTTGTTGCTGTTGGTTGGTTGTTGTTTGTTTTATTCCGTAGGTTAATTGGTTGATGGTTGTTGGTTGGTTGTTAGTTGGTTAGTTTTGGTTGTTGTAGGTTCATTGTTGTTGTCAAAATGTTGTTTGATTGTTCAGGGCTGGTTGGTTGTTGTTGGTTGCATGATGTTGGTCCTTTTCGAAAAAAAAAAACTTCCATAGACAAATATACAATTGCACTTTGTTGACATTCTAAGAAGAAAATTGCTCTTTCATCAAAGTTAAGAAGCTCCGAAAAGGGGAGTTTGACCTTAAAACTGCTGTTTTTTTTTTTATGCACAACCTCCAACTTTTCCACAGGCTGAGCAGCTGCTTGCTGCCCGCCTCCTTAACCTCTTCAACTCCTGGGCATCAAGATCGAAGCGTAGTGTGAATGATGGCTCATCATCGTCATCCCAGCACTCTGTCTCTGGAATTACAACGCGTTCCTTCTTGTCATTGGTTTTTTCTGACATTAGTTGATTCAGCTGATCGCCCGCCAAACGAAGTTGTGATGAGAGTGTGTTAGCCATCCTCGTGGTTTTTTCTATAGACTTCTGTAAAAAAAAAATGTATGCGGTAAATGTGACGAGCAAAAATGAAAAGAAGATAAAGGGAAAACCTGGGCTCAGAGAGAGAGAGAGAGAGAGAGAGAGAGAGAGAGAGAGAAGTGGAGAAAGAGAGAGGACAGACAAACAGACCGAAATATAAATGAGAAAAACAAAGAAAAGTATTTGCGAATGCGTTAACCCTTATTCGACAAAGCCTGACAAAATTAACTCCTTTACTAAACGACAAAACTTTAAGACTCGTTAAAATAGAGAAGCATTATGCAAACGACAAAATAAATGTGACCCATTACTTAAAATTTGTTTTGGGGAACGGTTGAGAATAATGTGGGAAAAGAAGAAAATGCCGGTTACCAGCAGTTTCTCCCACAATGTTTTTCAAAGTTCCTTTGCATCAGCATCGTTCGACAGTAGATCAGAATCCTTTTTGAAAGGAGGATCTTAATCCACTAACAATGAAATCCGTTTTTATTGTTCATTCTATTGTACTAACCTTCCAGGATACTCTTCGATCTTGTCTTCGATTTATTGAATCTATATAAAGGTCCAATGTACCTCTTCGCTTTCTGTATGGTTCAAACGTTTCGCGTTCCAAGACAAAGAAAAATGGCCAGTGGTGTAAGTTGTTCTTTTCCTTAAATATATAACTTTTTTTTTTTCACAATTTACTTTCTTACTTTAAGAAATTGCTTTTCTTACTTTTAGAAAATACTTTTGCATCTTTTTCTTTCATTAATTCTTAGTAGGTTAACAGTTGAGATCGAGATCATATTGCACAGAATGTGGAGTCTGATCTTTTAACCGCAGCAAACTTTTGTCACTTGTTCTTTTTTACTAATTCTTAGGCTGTGTACAGCGTAGATCAGGATCAGATTACGCAGAATGTAAAGTCTGATCTTTAGCTTAGATCGAGATCATATTGCACAGAATATGGAGTCTGATCTTTTAACCGAGGCAAACTTTTGTCAGTTTTTCTTTTTTATTAATTCTTAGGCTGCGTACGGCGTAGATCAGGATCAGATTACACAGAATGTAAAGTCTGATCTTTAGCTTAGATCGAGATCATATTGCACAGAATGCGGAGTCTGATCTTTTTAACCGAGGCAAACTTTTGTCAGTTTTTCTTTTTACTAATTCTTAGGCTGTGTACGGCGTAGATCAGGATCAGATTACACAGAATGTAAAGTCTGATCTTTAGCTTAGATCGAGATCATATTGCACAGAATGCGGAGTCTGATCTTTTTAACCGAGGCAAACTTTTGTCAGTTTCTCTTTTTACTAATTCTTAGGCTGTGTACAGCGTAGATCAGGATCAGATTACACAGAATGTAAAGTCTGATCTTTAGCTTAGATCGAGATCATATTGCACAGAATGCGGAGTCTGATCTTTTAACCGAGGCAAACTTTTGTCAGTTTTTCTTTTTACTAATTCTTAGGCTGTGTACGGCGTAGATCAGGATCAGATTACACAGAATGTAAAGTCTGATCTTTAGCTTAGATCGAGATCATATTGCACAGAATGCGGAGTCTGATCTTTTTAACCGAGGCAAACTTTTGTCAGTTTCTCTTTTTACTAATTCTTAGGCTGTGTACGGCGTAGATCAGGATCAGATTACACAGAATGTAAAGTCTGATCTTTAGCTTAGATCGAGATCATATTGCACATAATGCGGAGTCTGATCTTTTTAACCGAGGCAAACTTTTGTCAGTTTTTCTTTTTACTAATTCTTAGGCTTAGTACAGCGTAGATCAGGATCAGATTACACAGAATGTAAAGTCTGATCTTTAGCTTAGATCAAGTCTGATCTTTAGCTTAGATCGAGATCATATTGCACAGAATATGGAGTCTGATCTTTTTAACCGAGGCAAACTTTTGTCAGTTTTTCTTTTCCCTAATTCTTAGGCTGTGTACGGCGTAGATCAGGATCAGATTACACAGAATGTAAAGTCTGATCTTTAGCTTAGATCGAGATCATATTGCACAGAATGTGGAGTCTGATCTTTTAACCGAGGCAAACTTTTGTCAGTTTTTCTTTTTATTAATTCTAAGGCTGTGTACAGCGTAGATCAGGATCAGATTACACAGAATGAAAAGTCTGATCTTTAGCTTAGATCGAGATCATATTGCACATAATGCGGAGTCTGATCTTTTTAACCGAGGCAAACTTTTGTCAGTTTTTTCTTTTTTACTAATTCTTAGGCTTAGTACAGCGTAGATCAGAATCAGATTACACAGAATGAAAAGTCTGATCTTTAGCTTAGATCAAGTCTGATCTTTAGCTGAGATCGAGATCATATTGCACAGAATGCGGAGTCTGATCTTTTTAAACGAGACAAACTTTTGTCAGTTTTTCTTTTTTACTAATTCTAAGACTGTGTACGGCGTAGATCAGGATCAGATTACACAGAATGAAAAGTCTTATCTTTTAAACCTTACTGTCCAAATAAAGGAATTATTTTCATTTAAACGTATAGTTTGAATATTTTCTTTTCCAGAACTCACCAATAGTGATTGATTGTACGCCGGACACGGCAGAAAAAGTAGTGGGAGATGATACACCACATACTGGTGTACATCTCCGACCAAAGAGACTCTTTGCCGTAAGTTACCATTTATCTTTTAAGACATCGTGTGTGGGGGTGTGTGCGTGTGGGGGTGTGTTTGTGCGTGTGTGTACGTGTGTTAACGTTTTTCGCACTAACGGAATAAAATTACAGCTGTCCAAACCGAAAGCGGCTGCTGACGATATATCAAAATTTATGATAATTTCATGAAAAAAGAAAACACTGAATGCGAAGACTTTGCCTATTTTTATACAGTAGTGCTTTCAATGTTTTTTTTTTTTTGCAGCTTTTAATATTTTCGCGTAATAAAAGATTTAAATCATAGTCGTAAAAAAAGAACTAAGTTATTTAATGTTTTTTATGTTGCTTTCAATCACATTCTGAAATGCTTGCCAAAGAACACTCCCAGGAAAAAAAAAAGTGTATCATGTTGACATCGAACCCGTCTACTCCCAAGTTATAATGTACATAAGTTTCATGAAGCTGCGTAGAACCGTATTCTAGAAGTCAGAATTTATCATTTCTTTTTCAGACATCAGACTCAGAAGGCTCAAGCCCTGAGAACTTGGAGACGACAATACTCTGGGAAGCTGAAGACAAGCTCGTGAGTTTTTTTTTTTTTTTTTTTATACCTACATTAAATGTTATATGATCATTACTTAGGTATATTTAGAGAAAAGATGTATATATATTTTTTTTTAATTCTAGAAAGCTAATCTACTTTCCCCCATTTATGTATCTATTAATTTTTACTGTATCTCCTCACTTTGATTTATTTTGTATTTTTGTTTATATTTCAGAGGCAGGCCAGGCGACAGCTCAAAAAAGTAGAAAAAGAATTAAAAAAACTAAAAGAAATTTTAGAAGAACAATGATAATTCTCTGTGTGTGTTATAATTAGTGATAAATATTTTAAAGTATTGGTATACTTGTGTTGTAATCTGTTCAACAATCTTACCTCCAGTTGATTCCGTTTCCAATAATCACACACTGTGTTAGATGTATTGCCGTTGAGTGGCTTCTTGTATTGTTCACTCTTATGTAGTGTCGGTACTAGGACGTAGATATATACGTCATTTCTTAGTATGGCACGTGTTGATTCGCCATTGGTCAACATTTTAAAATAACGGAAACGAAAGGCATTGTTCTCGAATCGTATGGTCTTGTCTATTGTTCTCAACTTACATATACATTACCTACGTCATCGAAGAACAATGACAGGAAAAGTCTATTGTTCATTAGTATGGTGCGTGTTGATTCGCCATTGGTCGACATTTTAAAATAACGGAAACGAAAGGCATTGTTCTCGAATCGTATGATCTTGGCCATTGTTCTCAACTTACATATACATTATCTACGTCATCGAAGAACAATGACTCACGACCACGTGATGCTGATGACGTCAATAACCACTTAAGAACCACTTAAGTCATTTCCTGTTTTGCCTCCAAAGTGACGCCCCTGTAGTTCTGTACCATTCTAACTTTTTTTAAAAATTTAACAGCATTTCTGCTCGAGGCTGTAGACGGGCATCTTTAATGCTTTCAATTTTGACAAGTCTAAAATTATGTGTGGTAAAGAGTAACCCTTCCCCACACAATGACGACTTAACTCATTACCACACAAGAAAATTTAGGACTGGTCCAAATTGAAAGCATTTTGCAGACGACAAAATAAAGTTGACCAAAATTAGAAATTTGTTCTGGAAAGGGTAGAAAACACTGTGGGAAAAGGAGAAAATGCTGGTTACCAGCATTTTCTCCTTTTCCCACAGTGTTTTCAAAAGGCTTCTTTCTCAGGGGCGTCAAAAGTAGGGATTGAGTGGTAATGGGTTGAAGCCCCCTTTTGCCAGAGTATGATTCTTCTTCTAAAAACTGGCCGATATCAATTGTAACTTCCCCGTCATTTCGCCATGTGATATGGTGTTGAAATGTTGACTGCCTTAGTCATGGTTTCAAGCTCTCATAAACTTCTGTAGAAAAAACTTCTCCAAAAAGCTCTCCAGGGCTATCATTATCTTGGTGCCTGTTTTGTACATTAACTCTGTCAAGCAAACAATCCCAGGTTTTCACGACTCTGAGAAAGAAGTCTTTTGAAAACATTGTGGGAACAGCAGAAAATGCAGGTAACCAGCATTTTCTCCTATCCCCATAACCTTTTCTACCATTCCAGAACAAATTTCAATTTTTGAGTCGGGTCTATAGTGTCATCTACAAATCCTTCTAACTTATACCAGTGTAGAATTGTGTTCTTTGGTAAAGAGTTAACCCTTTACCACAAATTCCTGAGTTTTTGCGAAAAAAGAAGCATTTCCTAGAGCATTGTGGGAAAACAGGAACAATTGCTAGTAAAACCTGAGCATCTCTTTTTCGTACAGGTTATCTTACCGCTCAAAGATTAACTCTTTGACCTAACGACAAAAATTTTAGACTTGTCCAAATTAAAAGCACTTGCAGTCGACAAGATAAATGTAACCCAACAATTGAAATTTGTTTCCAGCAGGGTAGAAAACGTGGGAAAAGGAGAAAATGCTGGTTACCAGCATTTTCTCCTTTTCACAAAATGTTCTAAAAAGTCTTCTTTCTTTGGGTCGTAAAAACCAGGGACTGTTTGGTAAAGGGTTAATCCAATCATTTGTTACACTTTTTTTCGTAGACATGAATTACTCGAATTTAGATGATTCAGAGAATTTGTCATCTGGAAAAAGAGTTAACCCTCCACCAAACAAGACAAGTTTAGACTTGCTACACCTGAAAGTATCCACTGACAAATACTAGTATATAAATGTTAACCCATTACCACACAATCCCTACTTTTGACGCCCCTGAGAAAGAAGCCTTTAGAAAACATTGTGGGAAAAGGAGAAAATGCTGGTAACCAGCATTTTCTCCTTTTCCCACAATGCTTTCTAGTTCCTTCACAAAACAAATTTCAAATTTTCAATCACTTATTTTGTCGTCTGCAAATGCTTTAAATTGGGACCAGTCTAAAATATTGTCATTTGGTAATGGGTTAATCCACTGCTGAATTAGTCTCTAAAGGCATTGAAAACATTGTGGAAAATTGTAAAAATGCTGGTTACCAGCATTCACATCTTTTCCGACAGAGTTTTAAAAAGCCTCTACCTCAAGATTCTTAACCCTTTACCACACGATCCCCAGTGTTAACGCCCTAGCAAGAGAAGACTTTTGAAAACTTTGTGGGAAAATGCTGGTAACAAGCATTTTCTTCTTTTCCCACAATGTTTCCCAGCTATTCAAAGACAAACACTATCTTTTGAAAAATATTTCAATTGTGGCCTATAATTTTCTAACATAGATGACCCTTAAGTCATGCTATGGGGAAAAGGATAAAGCACATAATTTTGTAATACAGGGCTAAAAGCCAGATTTCTCATTCCTGGAACAGTCATTTCTGGTAACAGTTAACACCATCACAAATTAATACTCATCCAAATTCAAAGCATTTGTGCCGAGCCCCGGTATCTCTGTCAGTCGCATTCAGGCCTTAAGAAAACCGGGTCTAGGGTATGATCCCTGGCTATAATCCTGGCTCGGCCAATTTCTTTCCAAGGATTGATGATAGTATTTGCGACAGGATTCATTCTTCTCCTACCACTGACCATTGTTTCAAGGAAGGCAGCCAATGGCTTGGAAAGAAAATTGTGCAAAGAACTGGTGAAAAAGACTCCAGGAGCGCATGGATATAGTTGCACTGGTTGCAGTGATATAACTGAAATCATGTTGAAAACGGCATTTAACACCAGACAATCAATCAATCAATCAAATCATAAATTTTGAATAGACTAATTAATGTGGCTCAAACAATGGTATAGGGTAAAATGAAAGAGTAGAGGACACTATGGAAATAGTAGAGATAAAATGATGGTTAATCACATTTTCTCCTTTTCCCACACGGCTTTTGAAAGTTCATTTCAAGGGATTATTTGGTAAAGCTTTATTCTTTAACCACACAATCCCGAATTTTGACAACTTTGAGAAAGTAAGATATCTGAAAACATTGTGGGAAAAGGTACAAATGCTGCTAACCAGTATTTTCCACCTCTTGCCACAATATTTTTTATGTACTTCTTAACTCTTTACCACACAATCCCGACTTTTAATGACCCTGAGAGTTAAGAAGTACATATTTGAGTCACTGTTTTTGTTGTCTGTTAAGTAATGTTCTCTATTTCAATAAGTCTAAAAATGCATGTATATCAATTGGGTGAAGAGTTGAAGATTAACCGCATTTCTATTTTAATTAACCCATTACCATACAATCCCTACTTTTGACGCCCTTGAGAAAGGGGCCTTTGGAAAACACTATGGGAAAAGGAGAAAATGCTGGTAACCAGCATTTTCTCCTTTTCCCACAGTGTTTTCTACCCTTCCCAGAATAAATTTCAATTTTTCAAATTGTAAACAGACTCATCATTTCCGGTTTTTGATTCGTATAATGATCATGTGTTCTGTCATGTGACTATATTTGACCTTCACCCTGCATATACTGTCACCTTTATTTTGTCATCTACAATTGCTTTCAATTTGAACCAGTCCAAAATTTTGTCATGTGGTAAAGTGTTAAATAATGTTCTCTTATTTCAATAAGTCTAAAAATGCATGTATATCAATTGGGTGAAGAGTTGAAGATTAACCACATTTCTATTTTAATTAACTCTTTACCACACAATCCCGACTTTTAACGACCCTGAGAAAGAAAGCCTTTGAAAACATTGTAGGAAAAGGAGATAATGCTGGTAACCAGCATTTTCTCCTTTTCCCACAGTGTTTTCTACCCTTCCCGGAATAAATTTCAATTTTTCAGTCACCTTTATTTTGTCATCTACAATTGCTTTCAATTTGAACCAGTCCAAAATTTTGTTGTGTGGTAAAGTGTTAAATAATGTTCTCTTATTTCAATAAGTCTAAAAATGCATGTATATCAATTGGGTGAAGAGTTGAAGATTAACCACATTTCTATTTTAATTAACACAGAATCTTTGATGGAAATACCATTCCTTGATCCAAATCCCATAAAACTGTAAATTTAGGGTAAAAAGAGGCCAGTAATAACCCTTTTCACAAGATCCTGACTTTTAACAACCCTGAGGGAAGAAAAAGCTAATGAAACCAGGTAACCAGCATTTTCCTTATTCGGTCCTCACAATATTTTCTACTCTTTTAGAGAAAGATACTATCACATGATCAAGTGAACTACATTTATAACGTCATCTGGCAAGGCTACATTTTCGCAAGCCAAAGCTGACAATTCACTACGCTACTCTACCCTTGGTGGATCGAGCTTGATTTTTACATTCACCTGATACGCTTATTCATTGGATGCAGCCAGCTCTAGCTGCAATGAATGAAGTCACTTGTAGCATTTCATCTTTGATAAAAATAGGACAAGGTCGCTACCTTTCGAATAGAAGTTATAACATGGAAACCCATGTGGACGTCTGCTTATCGCTTCATGTGTATTCGTAAGCGGTTTGTAAAACGATATTTCATTTGCTTTTAGAAATATGATGTAAAGGGGGGTAATAACCAGCATCCAATAGACGGCGCATTGCAGGAATCTCGAAATCGGTCAAAATCAGCCAAGGTAAGATCCATGTAGTGATTGTAACATTGGCTCACTAAGATGGCAAGGCTGCAGATAGATAGAGGGAAAGATTCTGATTTCAATCTTGAAAATATAAATTGTTCTCCACTAAACTCTTTGTTATGGGTACTCATTAGAATCGTCTCATCGAGACAATTTTAATGAGTACCCACAACATATGGTTAGGATGAGAAATAATTGATTTAGAAGACCATCACTGCGTCTTATCTGGAGCTCTAACCTGGGTCAATATGTTTCGTATGTGCATTAAGCCCCCTTTTCACACAGCATGGCTCCATTTAAATTTCTCTACCAGTGTCTGGAACTCTAACATAACTATTAATTGTTCTATAACACATTTTACAGCTATGATACTAATATCCATACCATGAAATGGTGTGAATGACATTAAATTTCGCATGCTATTTGACTCCTGAATTGTGTACTTTTCCCAGCAGCTAGCGGACTTTTAGATAAACTATCTCAAGAAATGATAGGTTCAACAATAAAATTGTCTCTCATTTTTTCTGGTAAAGCAGTCTGGAATCGTAGTAAAAACTTGAAATAAAATTTTCTGTATTTTTGGGACCACTTTTTGCGCCTATAATTAGCAAAGAAACTCTGTTCTGGTATAATCATACTCATATCTAATGTCTATGCCCCCCAACTCTCATATTAACCCATTATCACACAATCCCTTCTTTTAACGACCCTGAGGTAGAAGCCTTTAGAAAACATTGTGGGAAAAGGAGAAAATGCTGGTAACCAGCATTTTCTCCTTTTCCCACAATGTTTTCTACCCTTCACGAAACAAATTTCAATTTTTGAGTTAAGTTTTATTTGTCATCTGCAAGTGATTTCAACTAGGACCAGTCTAAAATTTTGTCGTGTGGTAAAGAGTTAAAGGATGGAAGCTCCTTTACTCTCATATTAAAAGAAAGAAGCAGCCAAGATTGACTGCATGATTAGCCTGCATGAAAACATCCATGTTTACCAATGAGCTGGGGGGGGCTGTATACCTTAAAGGTGGTTATTTAGAATTTTTACGTCTCACCAAATCAAAAAATATATATATCACTGAAATTCATATGAAAAAATAATACAATCATCAATAATAAAGATTCATAAAATTGCAAAAAAAAAATTTTTGGATGGTATTCCCTTAAAAGGCTACGTAGCCTCTTAAGGTTTTTTTAGATTTCGCGCCAAAAATAAATAAAGCATTGTGGGAATACCAAGTGACTGGCATGTGACTCATAAAGCTTAAATTCCATTACATGTAATAATTATTTTCCATGTCTTCTTCGCATGCTATATTTGAAACTTCGTCTGTGTATTCCTGTATGTAAATAAGTGAATTGATCATCTAAAAATAGAACGTGTCTCCCGTTGGTGTCAACCTATTCTGTAATAAATCTCTAATTTCTCGTGTTATTGGATGGGTTTTCGACTACTGGGGTTTTATGAATGAAAGGCTTTGGGAGTATAAGGATGATTTTTTTGCATTTTTGTAAAATTTTCATCCCAAAATCTGAATAGCCACCTTTAAAAGAAAGGAAATATCTTTCAGTGCCAAGAGGGCCATGATAGCCCTGAATCACTACACTGGCTACCATAATAACCCTTTACTGAAGAATCCCTGGATTTATATGATCCACAGGAAAAAGCCTTTTGAAATCAATGTGGAAAAAGAAGAAAATGCTGACGACAAGTATTTTCTCCTTTCCCCACTATGTTTTCTACTCTTCTAGAGTCAAGTTTCCATTTTTGAGTCATATATATTTTGTTGTCTGCAAATGCTTTTAATTTGGACATCTGAAATTTTTCGTAAAAAATTAAGCATTTCTACAAACATTGTAATTCTAGGCAAAATGGTTTTGAACAAGAAGACTTATATGATCTTTTCTCTTCAATTACCCATGTGGTAAAGTTTTGACCCTATGGAGAAGCCACTTTTGATCATGGAGCTGCGGTTAACTCTTTACCACACAATCCCGACTTTCAACAACCCTAAGAAAGAAGCCTTTAGAAAACATTGTGGGAAAAGGAGAAAATGCTGGTAACCAGCATTTTCTCCTTTTCCCACAATGTTTTCTATGCTTGCTTAAACGAATTTCAGTATTTGAGTCAAATCTATTCTGCAGTACAAGTCTTTTGAAAACACTGTGGGAAAAGGAGAAATTGCTCGTAACGAGCAATTTCTCCTTTTCCCGCAGTGTTTTCTACTCAATTAGGGAACTTTCTGCCATTTTTATAAAATTTGAAATTGTCGTCTGCAAACTCTTTGAGTTTGGAAGAGTCTAAAATTTGTTGTTTGGTAAAGGGTTAATAGGATGATTCAGCCATGCATGAAGGAGTTGTCTCATGTAACATTATGCACTCTAGGACACATACACAACTGACACAGCGCTGTGACAAAACCTCACTGGCCTTTGGCCAGTGGAGCTGAAATTAATGTCAAAAGGCTCAGAGCCATAATTCAGTCTTGGGTCCCAAGGAATGGAGAACAACAATTGGGCAACCAGATTACCAATAATCTCTCTGTGTTTTATTTTCCCTGTGTTTCCAAATGTCTTCTGTCAAATTACCACAGGGACTGCCAATATTTCATCAAATGCAAGCGTTTTCTTGTTCTACATCTTTCTAAATCTTTAGAGGGGCAAATAAAACTACCAGATACATTCAAACTAACAATAACTCTTTACCAAAACAACAAATTTCTGGCCTGGACCAAATTCCAAGCATCTGCAGACAGCAAATTAAATCTTGTAACTATGATGATTTCTGACTGATAGGGTAGAAAATATTGTAGGAAATGTGTGAAAACCAAGGATTGTTTGGTAAAGGCCTCGGTTAAAGGAAAACATTTATCAAACAATCCCATGTGTTAACAACAATGAGGAAGAATGTTAATAGAAAATATTGTCGGGAAAAGAGAAAATGCCTGTAATCAAATTGTTTCCTTTATCCCATGGTGTTTTTTTTTTTTCAACGCTATCAAATACAAGTACAGTATCCCTAGATCTGAACAACATTTACATTTTCCTATGAAAAACACTTCTAATCCCGGAAACACAAAAGAATATGATTTCAAGACAATCTCGGAACAACAAAATTATGCATATTTTGCAGTTTGAAAATAATTTTAGTCAGAATATCTGACAAAGAAGGGTTGATAAAAAATCAGACTGCAAGTTCTGTGCAGTCTAATTTTGATCTACAATGTCCACACAAACAATTAAATCCGCATTTGATATCAACCAGCACTTTTGTTGATATGCCAAAAAAATTTACTCTACAGCAGACTTAAAATTGCTTCCAGTTGGCCATTTTGCATTGAATAAAAAAAGAGTATAATCTTCAGAATGGGTCTTTGTACACACATACAAAGTTTCACAAAATTCTGTCAAATGCTGTTGAAGATATTATCCTGGATGGACATAATGGATGGACGGAAGGACAACACTAAAACTATATCCCTCTGCCTTTGGTAGGGGATAACAAGTTCCCCCTATGATTGAGTGTTGTTAAAACACTGGATTGTTTGGCAATAGGTCAGAGAAAAGCCCCCATAGTTCAGGTGGTAAAGCTTAGGGCTTGTAAATCAGTCTTGAGTCACTTGAGGGTGTAGGTTAGAGCCCCACAGCTGCCAACCTAGAATTACTAAGTCTCTCGGATAAGAAGTTAACCTGGGTTTTGTCTTGTGTCATGCACTATCTCTGCTTTCCCCCTCCCCCCCACACCAACCCCCTAAAAATATTCCAGCTTTGGATTCGCCCATACGGGCAACCGGTGGCAATGATCAATATATGCAATTTCGAGCCATCATTGGGTTGGACGGCATAATCAAAAGCACAATCTACCAATGAAGTTGCACTGTCTAATCATTACAACGATTGGTAATAATCAAATAAACATGCGAGTTCTGATACTATCTCAACCTATCAAATGGCTAGCCATAAAGTGGAAGATCAGAACAGCATTTCATATACTCAGTGACTACAACCCTGGATAATTTTACTTGTAGAGTGCATGATAAAACAAAAGGACACCCTCCATCCTGATTTAACTCTTTATCAAACGACAAAAGTTTAGACTTCACCAAACTGAAAGCAGTTGCAGACAACAAACTGAATGTGACTGAAAAATTGAAATTTGTTTTGGGAAGGGTAGAAAACATTTTGGGAAAAGGAGAAAATGCTGGCTACAGCATTTTCTCCTTTTCCTACAATGTTTTCACAGGGCTTCGATCTTAGGGTCGTTAAAAGTCAGGATTATGGTAAGGGGTTAACCCTTTACCACACAATGCCAACTTTTGACGGCCCTTGTGTAGAAACCTTTTGAAAACATTGTGGGAAAAGAAGAAAATGCTAGTAACCAGCATATTCTCCTTTTCCCACAATGTTTTTACCCTAAAAAAGAAAAATTGCACCATTTGAGCCACAGTGAAATTGTTGCCTGTAAATGCTTTCAATTTGGACAAGGCTAAAGTTTTGTCATCTGGTTAAGGAATAAAGAGTTAACCCTTCACCCCATAAGGCATTTTTATGGTATCTCTAACTGACCCTAAATAACAGCAAGGATGAAGCAGTTTCTTAGGTGTATGTGACACCTTTTGATAGCATAGAAAACATTGTGACGAAAGGTGAAATTGCTCGTCATGAGCAATTTCACCTTTTGCCACAATGTTTTCCAAAGGCTCTTACACGCAATGCATAGAAATGAGTATCTATGGAGTAAAGGGTTAAAGACCTAAATTTTTTGCAATTTCAAGGTTGCTTTTGTCAGTAATGTTTCAGAAAAGCCTACAGCATTGATCAAAGATCAGACTGCACAGAATGTGCAGTCTGATCTTTGATCTATGCTGACTTAAAGAAGTCAAAGAGAAGTTGTGAAATGTGCGTAAGGGGCCAAAGGTAAACAGTCTCATCAACAGCTCAATTTACTAATGCAGGTACTCTCTCCAATAACAATGATTGCCAGTAATTAGATTATCATGTCAGCTATGTTCCTATGTACCCTTTACTACAGGATAGATTCCAGTTTTAATGACCCTGAAAAGAAGACTTTGGAAAACATAGTGGGAAGAGGAGAAAATGCTGGAAACAGCAACTTCTTCTTTCAATGAACCGTTTACCAAACAGTCCCTGGTTTTCACAACAATGAGGAAAAAACCCTTTGAAAACATTTGGGAAAAGTAGAAAATGCTGGTAACTTAATTGCAATTTCACCTTTTGCCACAATGTTTTCTATGCTATCAAAAGGTGTCATATACACATAAGAAATGGGTTAATCCTTGCTGTTATTTAGGGTCAATTAGAGATACCATAGAAATGCCTCATGGGGTAAAGGGTTAAGACAACGTTTAATTTTGTCCATATTGAATAACTCAATGCAAATTGTGCTCAATGCCACTTAGTGCAAATTGAAAGCATTTAGCAGAGGACAAAATGAATGTGGCTAAAAAATTGAAATTCATTTGGGAAGGGTGAAAAAAACTGTGGGAAAAGGAGAAAGTGCTGGTTACCAGCATTTTCTCCTTTTCCCACAGAGTTTTCAAAAGAATTCCTTCTCAGGGTCATCAGAAGTTTGGACTGTGTGGTATAGAAATAATATCAATTTTCTTGGGGGATATTTTCTCAAAACCTTTTGCTGCCAGTGTTTATGAGATCATGAACCAGCTTGTCTCTTTATGAGATATGGCATTCTAGAAATGTGCATATTGAAAGCCCCTACAATCCTTAGACTTAAAGCAAGATTCAATTTACAGGTTTTGTTTATGAAACAATAGAAAACAGTACGGAAAAAGGACACTATACCTGGTCACTAGCTTTACTCCTTTTTCTCATTAGAGTTTGAAAAAGTTCACTCTTTTAGATCATTAATAAATGGGATTGATTGGTAAAGAGCTACCAGTATACTAACCAGAATTTGATCCTTTACGACAAAATCTGGAGTTTTAACAACCATTGCATAAGAAGGGATTCAAAAACATCGTGGAAAAGGAGAAAATGTGGTTGACCACCATTTCCTCCATTTCTCACAATGTTTTCTGAGCTTTCAATGACAAATTCGATCATTTGAGCCCCATTTGACTTGGTGTCTTAAATACTTTCCATTCAGATGTGGCAAAAACTGTTTCGTTTAGTAAAGTGTTTAGTCAATTAATCAATATAGATTAGAGATCAATTCCTATGATGGGATGCAATTGGTCAACCCTTCACCGCTAGTCAGCATTCCTAAGACTGGTCCAAACCTGTAAAATCTGCAGATGTACACGTGTGGCTCAAGTTATGAATCTTGTCTTTAATAGGGTAGAAAACATGGAGGGAAAAGGAGAAAATGCTGGTTACCAGCATTTTCTCCTTTTCCTGCCATGTTTTCAAGTCCTTTTCCTTGTAAGTCATTAAAACTCTCATAGTGAGGTAGAGGACTAAGTTTCTAATTATCTTACTTCACACTTTCTGACCTTTTACTTACAGAATTTTAGTTAACTCTTTACCATGTGACAAAAATCTAGGTCTGTCCAAATTCAAAGCATTTTGCAAACGACAATTGAGATGCTGCTCAAATGGTGGGGTCAAATACCTTTGATAGAGTAGAAAACATGGTAGGAAAAGGAGAAAATGCTGGTTAACAATATTTTCTCCTTTTCCAACAATGTTTTCAAAAGGCTTCTTTCTCAAGGTTGTTAACAGTTGGGATTGTGTGGTAAAGGGTTAACTGAATCGTTACAAAATAACAAAAATTTTGGCATGTTGCAATCTATCACATTAATTTAGCAGACTACAAATTACATGAACCTCAAACAGTGGAATTTTTCTTTTAACTCTTTACCAAACGAGAAAATTTTAGACTGGTCCAAACTGAAAGCACTTCCAGACAACATAATAAACTTAACCCAAAAGTTAAAATTTGTTTTCAGCATGGTAGAAAACATTGTGGAAGAAGGAGAAAATGCTGGCTAAAAGCATTTTCTCCTTTTTCCACAATGTTTTCAAAAGGATTCTATCTCAGGGTCGTAAAAAACAGGGATTGTTTGGTAAAGGGTTAAATTTGGTAGAAAACAAAGTGGAAACAGAAGAAACTGCTGGTTACCGGCATTTCATTCTTTTCCTGTAATGTTTTCAGAATTTAGTTTGTTTATCTGTATGTATAATAATTTATAATGTTTCAAATTGTTTTTAATGCCATATCAGTTATATCATGTTGGCCTTAGTTTCTCAGCCCCTGCCAAAATCTTTTTAACTCTTTTGTTTTTACGTGTCTGCAGTATGTCTTTAGAAAACACTGTGGGGAAAGGAGAAATTGCTCGTAACGAGCAATTTCTCCTTTTCCAACAGTGTTTTCTAGCCTAACAGAACACTTTCTGTCATTCTCATCAAATTCAAAATTGTCATCTGTCAACACTTTGAGTTTGGGACAGTCTAAAATTTGTCATTTGGGAAAGGGTTAACCCATTCAAAGACAAGTTAGTTCTGGCTATTTGGTTTGATTGATTTAATTTGCATTTATTCATTATCACCACCGGATTCCTAGATGGGTGATGGGTGACACCCCCCCTGAAGGCTGTTTAAGTACTGCTGTTACGGGGGATACTGCAGATACAGGACGAAACCCATCCTAAGTTTTGCCTGGTTCTTTAACATGCTCAGTGTATAGCATCGGGACCTCAGTTTAATATCTCATAGCATCAGCGTGCCATAACGAAAAGATCCTGAGTTCGATACCTGAGAGCGGGTCCAAAAATTCCATGCAAGTACTGGTGTAGTTCCTGGGAAGCAGAATTGAGAGAGATTAGTATAAATTGTAAGAATTTGTTTCTCAATCTATGTAAAATAAATATGTTTAAACTTAGTCTCATCCAAAAGACTATTAGTAATTTTAGAAGGCCATCCATGGGAATCAAACCCACATCCTCATGATCACAAGTCCTTCGTTCTACCAACTAAGTTATAATGCAGGCTGGCCATGACTATTTGGTCTCATTAATTTCGATTTTTGTGTCTGTATGTTAACTCTTTACCACACAATCCTGACTTTCAAAGACCCCGTGAAAGTAACCAGTATTTTCTCCTTTTCCCACAACGATTCTTCCCTTCCTGAAACAAATTTTAATTCTTAAGTTACAATCACTTTGTCATCTGCAAATTAATGCTCTTAATTTGGACCAGTCTAAAATTTTTGTCATGTCGTATAGAGTTACTGTTTACAGGTAGAGGGTTATCATTAATTACACAGCCTCAAAAACATCAGATAAAAAGATTGTGCTCTGTAATTAACTCTTTACCACACAACAAAATTTTAGACTGATTCAAATTGGAAGCATTTGCAGACAACAAAATAAAGATTACTGAAAAATTTGAATTTGTTCTGGGAAGGGTAGAAAACACTGTGGGAAAAGGAGAAAATGCTGGTTACCAGCATTTTCTCCTTTTTCCACAGTGTTTTCAAAAGGCTTCTTTCTCAGAGGTGTCAAAAGTAGGGATTGTGTGGTAATGGGTTAAATGACTTTTCAGTTCTTCTCGCCCTTACATTGAAGTGAACAATCTGAATATCATTTAACTCTTCACCAAACGACAATATTTTGGGCATACCCAAATTGAAAGCATCTGCAGACGACAAAATAAAAGTGATTGAAAATTTGAAAATTGTTTTGTGAAGAGTTGAAAACAGTGGGAAAACGGGAAATGCTGGTTACCAGCATTTTCTCCTTTTCCCACAATGTTTTTTACAGGCTTCTTTCTCCGGGTCGTCAAAAGTAGGGATTGAGTGGTAATGGGTAAAATAAGACTCCACTAAATGAGAAAATTTAAGAATGTTCCAAATTGAAAGCACTTGCAGAAGACAATATAAATGTAACTCAGAAACTGAAATTGTTTACAGCAGGGTAGAAACCATTGTGGGAATAGGAGAAAAATGCTGGTTACCACCATTTTTTCCTTTTCCCATAATGTTTTCGAAAAGCTTCTTTCTCAGAGTCATTAAAAATCGGGATTGTGTGGTAATGGGTTAACTCTTGCCCACAAAACAAAATTTTAGACAGGTCCAAGTTGAAAGCCTTTGAAGACAACAAAATAAATGCAGCCTAATAGAAAGAATTTTTATCAATGAGGGTAAAAAATGTTGAGAGAAAAGGAGTACATGCTGGTTACCATCATATTCTCCTATTCCTAGTATGTTTTCATAAATCTTTCCAATTGCAGTTGTTAGAACACAGCCATGATCCTTGGAAAAAAAAGAGTTAAAAAGTCATCTCCAGGTTGAAACCATCTAATTGGCACTTTCAAGGTTAATAACCGGCAAATGAAGTGTTTTTGAACTTTTCCCACAATGAAGACTTCTTGAACTTTTCCAAAAAAAAAATATTTCACAGGATTTAATGAACAAGAAAAATATCAACTCTTCCCCAGAAAATAGAACTTAACCCGTTACCACTTGCCAAAATTTTAGACATATCCAAATTGAACGCTTTTGCAGACAACAATTTCAAAGCGGCTCATGGGTCCAAGACAACAATTTCAAAGTGGCTCAAATGGTCTAATTTTGCTTTGATAGGGTAGAAAACTTTTCTCAGAAAAAGTAGAAAATGCTGGTTTCCATCATTTTCTCCTTTTCCCACAATGTTGTCAAAAGGCTTCTTCCTACGGGACGTTAAAAGTTGGGATTGTGTGGTAAATAGTTTATATAATGCTTTCAATTTGGTCAAATCCTAAAGTTTGTGGTTTTGGAAAGGGTTAATTTCTTCCATCCTTCATTGCACAATTCCAATTTTGAACCCTTTATCACACAATGACAACTTTTAACACCCCTGAGGAAGAAGCCTTTGTGAAAACATTGTGGGAAAAGGAGAAAATGCTGGTAACCAGCATTTTCTCCTTCTCACAACGTTTTTTACCCTATCAAAGCTGAAAATTGAACCATTTGAGCCACTTTGAAATTGCCATCTGCAAATGCTTTCAATTTGGATAGGTCTAAAATTTTGCTGTGTCACCAGGTAGCGGATTAACTTCACTCACAGAGCAGAATGGTTCATAAATGTTGTTGTCTGCAAGTGCTTTCAAATTGAACACGCCTAAACACTGTTGTATGGGAAAAGGTGAAATATTGCTGGAAATATACCTAACCCTACTTTCCTGTTTTTCTGGCCCAATATTCTTCCCAAGCAACTGGCTGCCTTTTCATGCTACCTTCACCAAACAATAATCAGAGGTGGTTAACCCTTTACCACACAACAAATTTTAGACTTTTTGAGATTGAAAGCATTTGCAGTCAACAAAATAAATGTGACTGAAAAATTGAAACTTGTTTTGAAAAGGGTAGAAAACAGTGTGGGAAAAGGAGAAAATGCTGGTTACCAGCATTTTCTCCTCTTCCCATAATGTTTTTCATAGGCTTCTTTCTCAGGGTCGTTAAAAGTCAGGATTGTGGGGTAAAGGGTTAAAGAATAAAAAGTAACAGAAACACTGCGCTTATCTTGGTCTTATTTCACCAGCCCGCCCGGGTGGCTCAGTGGTGAGCATGTCGGACTCATGACCTGGTGGTTGTGAGTTCGATACCCGGTTGAGGCGAACTTTCTTTCCGGCGTATTTTCGCCTCTCACCTCTGCTGAAGCATGTGAGAAAAGTAGTCGGTGGCTTTGGAAAGAAAGTGGCGTAAGTACCGGTTTGAGAAAGCCAGGAAACACATGTGCGTCAACAACCGCCATGATATGACCTTAGCTGTTAAGGTGGCGTTAAACCCCAATACAACCAATACAACCAACTTATTTCACCAATGAAAATGTTGATTTGGTTTATCCTACATTCTTTACCTTGCTTTGGAAAATTGTCTGGGATCCATATTTTGCCCTATGTAAATTGGAGTAAGAAAGTCGTTGTAAAGAGAGGCATATCAACTATTTGAATACCACTGAGTCAGTTCTACAGTAGCACTGGCTAATTGTATTAGAAATTCCAGGAAAATAAGACAGCATGAGGTAATTCTACAAAACAGGACTGGAAGCAATAATGAAGCAAACAGCAATTTTCTCCCACATTAAAGTGTCAAAATGAAAAATTCTTACAGAAAAGAGGGCATGAATATCTCCTGCCGTGAATCTTCCCTCTAATACAAATTGAAAATGCTCTCGAGTAACACATAAAGTTTATAAGCCGTCAAATAACAACAGTTTTAGACCTCTCCAAATCCACAGCATTTGAAAGCCACATAATAAAGTTGGCTCCAATAGTGGAAATTGTCATTGGAAAGTTAGATAGTATAGAAGGTAAAGAAGAAAATGCTGATTAACCCTTTACCAAACAACAAAATTTTAGACTGCTTCAAATTGAAAGCATTTGCAGACAACAAAATAAATGTTACTCAAAAATTGAAATTTGTTTCCAGCTGGGTAGAAAACATTGTGGGAAAAGGAGAAAATGCTGGTTACCAGCATTTTCTCCTTTTCCCACAATGTTTTCGAAAGCTTTCCTTCTCAGGGTCGTTAAAAGTCGGGATTGTGTGTACCCCATATGGCATTTCTATTGTATCTCTAACTGAGCCTAAATAACAGCAAGGATGAAGCTATTTCTTACGTGTATACGATACCTTTTGATAGCATAAAAAACATTGTGACAAAAGGTGAAATTGCTCATCACGAGCAATTTCAGCATTTGCCACAATGTTTTCTAAAGGCTCCTACAAGCAATGCATAGAAATGAGTATCTTTGGAGAAAGGGATTAACGGCATTTTCTCTTTATGCAGTTTTGTTCTTTACCACACAATGACGACTTTTAATGCCGCTGAAAGAGAAAGCCTTTGAAAACATTGTGAAAAAAGGAGAAAATGCTGGTTACCAGCATTTTCTCCTTTTCCCACAATGTTTTTTACCCTATCAAAGAAAAATCATTTTATATGAGCCACACTGAAACTTTCATCTACAAAAGCTTTCAGGTCTGATTAATTTGTTGTGTGGTAAAGGGTTAACTCTTTACCACACAATCCCAACTTTAATGACCCTGAAAAAGAAGCCTAGAGAAAGCATTGAGGGGAAAGGAGAAAATGCTGGTAACCAGCATTTTCTCCTTTTCCAACAATATTTTCTAGCTTATCAAAGTCAGAAATCATCGCATTAACAAGATTTAATTTGTTGTCTGCAGATGCATGGAATTTCTTCCAATCCAAAAATTTGTCATTTGATAAACAGATATAATGTGCTCTTTCTCAAGGTCTTTAAAACTTGTGTAGTTTTTTATGGGGTTCGCTTTTTACCAAATGGCAGTTTAAAGATCAGACCACATTAATTTTGCAGACAACGAAATAAAATGCAACTGAAAATTCAAGAATTATTTCGGGACGGATAGAAAACATTGTTGGAAAAGGAGAAAATGCTATTTACCAGCATTTTCTCCTTTTCCTGGAATGTTTTCATTTTAAGGATTTTTTCATAGGGCCATTAAAAGTCTGGATTGCATGGTTAGGTGTTAAATCAGGAGATTGTTTGGAAAAGGGCTTAGACAGTGAAGAAATATAGTTATCAGCATTAAGACAAGACTTCCTGAAACAGCTTTCTAGCAAATAATCTTAACCCTTTACCTCACAATCCTGAGTTTATAGGACTCAGATGGGAGAAACCACAATTTCAAAGGAAATTCCCTCTCTTCACTTATTACCACACAATGCCTCAGGTTTTTACATCTCTTGAAAACATTGTGTGGAAGGAGAAAATGCTGGTAATCAATCACGTTTCAATTTTTAAGTCACATTCATTTTGCTGTCCAATGAAAAATCGCATCATTTAAGCTGCATACAATTGTCATCTGCAGACACCTTCAATTTGAACAAGGCTAATTTTTTGTCTTCTGGTGTAGAATACCAGGGTTAACTCTATACAGCACAATCCCAATTTTTAACAGCCCTGAGACAGAGGCCTATAAAAAACATTATAGGAAAAGGAGAAAATGCCCATAACCGGCATTTTCTTCTTTTCCCACAATAATTTCTAACCTATCAAAGTCAGAAATCATGTAGTTTGGTAAAGAGTTCACCCTTTACTTAAGTATCCAGGTTTTTATCCAGTTCTAGGAAGAAGCTTTCTGAAAAATATTGTGAGAAAAGAAGAAAGGAAAAGTTTTAAATTTTGATTCGTGCTTATTTTGTCGTCTGGAAATTCTTTCAATTTGGACAAATCTAAAATTTTGTAGTTCGGTTAAAAGTAAACCCTTTAACACACAATGCTGACTTTTAACAACCCTGAGGATGAAGCCTTGTGAAAACATTGTGGGAAAAGGATAAAATGCTGGTATTCAGCATTTTATATTTTTCCCACAATGTTTTCTTCCCTTTCCAAATCAAATTTCAATTTTTGATTCACATATATTTTATTTTGTCGTCTGCAAAATGCTTTCAATTTGGGTAAGTCTAAAACTTTGTCATTTCGTAAAAACTTCAGAGTGGGGTGGCCGCAGAAGGGTACCAGGCTAGAAGTATTACATCCTATTATCTTAATATTTACCTGCTCTAGATCATCCCTCCAGCTATCCTATAGATAATCCTGGGTTCTTATCTTGAAGTTTCCTGAAGATAAAAAAAAGAGGGTAACAAGATAAGTGCAAAAGCAAGATAAGTGCAAATCCAAATTAACTCTTTACCACACGAGAAAATTTTAGACTGGCCCAAATTGAAAGCATTTGCAGACGACAAAATAAAGGTGACTAAAAAATAGAAATTTGTGCTGGGAAGGGTAGAAAACACTGTGGGAAAAGGAGAAAATGCTGGTTACCAGCATTTTCTCCTTTTCCTACAGTGTTTTCAAAAGCCTTCTTTCTCAGGGGCGTCAAAAGTAGGGATTGTGTGGTAATGGATTAACCCTTTCCCAAACAATCCCTGGTTTTTACAACCCTTGGAAAGAATACTTTTGAAAACATTGTGGGAAAAGAAGAAAATGCTGGTAACCAGCATTTTCTCCTATTCCCACACTGTTTTTTTTTTCTTCCTAAAACAAGTTTCAATTTTTGAGTCGCACTAAATATGTTATCTGCAAAAGCTTCCAAATTGGACTAGTCTAAAATTTTGCCGTTGGTAATAATTAATTCAATACCTACTGAAACAAATTTGAAGCAGACATCTTTTATCAATATTCTTTACTAACATATTTAACTTATTACCAAACAACAAAATTTTTGGTTTGTCCAAATTGAAAGCATTTGCAGATGAGAAAATAAAACTGACTGGAAATTTGAAATTTGTTCTGAAAAGGGTAAAAAACATTGTGGGAAAAGGAGAAAGTGCTGGTTACCAGCATTTTCTCCTTTTCCCACAATGTTTTCTAAAGGCTTCTTTCTCGAGGTCGTCAAAAGTAGGGATTGTTTGGTAATCAGTTAACCCATTACCAAACGACAACATTTTAGACTGGTCCAAATTGAAAGCATTTGCAGACGACCAAATGAAAGTGACTGAAATTTTGACATATGTTTTGTAAAGGGTAGAAAACATTGTGGGAAAAGGAGAAAATGCTGGTTTCCAGCATTTTCTCCTTTTCCCAAAATGTTTTCTAAAGGCTTCTTTCTTGGGGGCGTCAAAAGTAGGGATTGTGTGGTAATGGGTTAAAGGTGCACAAATTGAAAAAATATGGCTACTAGCATTTTTGGCTCACATGAGCACAAAGTGCTCAATATGTGAGCTTTCTTTATTTTACTGTATCCATCGTCCAAAGTGTGTCATCAAATTTTTACCTTGTATATGCTCTAGAGACTTCATTTTCAGTCAGATACTCATAAAATTTGGTCAAAATGTTTGTCTCCATGGATATCTCTGACAAAATTTGTAAATGGGTCATGTTGGGTAAAAACTAGGTCAATAGGTCAAATCTTTAAAAACACTAGGGGCCACATTTTCCGTCCAAAACTCTTGAAAGCTGGTCTGAATGCTTGTCTTGATGATCTCTAAGAAGAGTTGAGGAAATTAACGCTATAATTATGTAAATGGGTCAAGTTGGGTCAAAAACTAAGTCAGTAGGTCAAATCTTAAAAAAAAAAAACTTGTGTACCCTCTAGAGGCCACACTTTCTGTCCAAAACTCTTGAAAGTTACAGAAGTTAAGGAAATTAACACTATTTTTTTAAGTGTATGTTTAAGATCATGATTGCTGGTTTACCAGGAGAAGATTCCCCTACTTTTCAGTCAGTGATGAATCATTTTTGAAGTTAAAAGAGAGTTCTAGAAATCTTACACAGCCCACTTTAATCCTTTCTCACACTTTCCACCAACCAACATTTTCTTCTTTTCTCAGCATATTTTCATCTTTCATCCACATTTAAATTGTCACCTGCTAATGCTTTCATTTTGGAAAAGTCTTAAATTTTCTTGTTATGTAAAGAGGTAACCCTTTACCAAATAATGGAGTCCCAAACTTGTCCAAATATTGAAGGGATTTGCAAACAACAAATTACTAATAGTTATGTCTTAACCCTTTACTCCATAAGGCATTTCTAAGGTATCTCAAATTGACCCTAAATAACAGCAACGATGAAGCCGTTTATTATGTGTATATGACACCTTGTGATAGCATAGAAAACATTGTGACAAAAGGTGAAATTACTCTTATACCTATCCCAAGCAAAAGAATTGGCAAACAACAATTTCATAGTGTCTCAAATGATGCAATATTTCTTTGATAGGATAGAAAACTTTGGAGGAAAGGGAGAAATGCTGGTTACCAGGATATTTTCCTTTTCTCACAATATTTTCAAAAGGTTTCTTCCTCAGACTCGTTAAAAGTTGTCATTGAGTGGTAATGGGTTAAAGGATTGGATCTGTCATTTACACTGTTTAACTCATCACCAAACGACAAAATTTAAGGCTTGTCCAAACTGAAAGGAATTGCAGATGACAAAATAAAAGTGACTGAAAATTTGAAATTCGTTTTGTGAAGGGCAGAAAACATTGTGGGAAAAGGAGAAAATGCTGGTTACCAGCATTTTCTCCTTTTCCCACAATGTTTTCTAAAGGCTTCTTTCTCAGGGGCGTCGAAAGTAGGGATTGTGTGGTAATGGATTAAAGGGTAAAAAATATAGTTAAAGGAGAAAAGACTTGCAAAGCAGCATATTCTCCTTTTTACACAGTGTTTTCTAGGGGTTTTTTTTCTTTGGGTTACTAAAACTACGAATTGTGCAGTAAAGTGATGAAGCATTTTCACCCATAACCAAAATTCAAGATTGTTGACAGAACTGAGTCTGTATTCACCAGCCATTCCTTAGAGTATTCTTCAAGATAGCGTAACTGTGAAAGTAACAAAAAACTTCTGATTGGCTAAACCAAAAGGTTTAGCCAATTTTTGGTTTAGCCAATCAGTAGTTCTGTTACTTTCAACACTGACAAAATTCTGAAGAATAAGACTTAAGAATGTTCCTAAGAATGGTCGGTTTCTGTTACCCCTGTAGTAACATGCAGCTTCATAGTACATGTATATCAACTCCAGCATCTTCGCAAGCCAAGGCTGACGATTCACTACGCTACTCTATCCTTGGTGGATCGAGCTTGATTTTTACATTCATCCAGTACGCTTTTTCATTGGATGCAGCCAGCTCTAGCTGCAACAAATGAGATCACTCGTAGCATTTCATCTTTGATAAAAATAGAACAAGGTCACTACCTTTCTTATAGAAGGTAAACATGGAAATCCACATGGATGTCTGCTTATCGCTTCATGTGTATTTGTAAGCAGTTTGTAAAACGATATTTCATTTGCTTTTAGAAATATGATGTAAAGGGGGGTAATAACTAGCATCCCAGGAAACTCGAAATCGGGCTCAATCAGCCAAGGCAAGATCCATGTAGTGATCCTAACCTTGGCTCGCAAAGATGCAACTCCAGTGACTGAGATAAACTTTATATACTGTACTGTGGCTATTTCTCAAGCACTACTACATGCACTTTCAATTTCAAGGTTGAAAATTATGGTATCCCTGAAATTTCTGAGGGTTTTAACTTTCTATTTGGTTGAAGTATCGGCTTCAACATCGTTGTCCATGCATATAATTTTCTTCGAAGATTGGGCTTGTCTGTGATGACGCATCATTCCCTCTCCCCAACATAGGGAGGAGGGGATTGTAGTAATGATATTGCGCTATAAAGTAGCAATGGAGAAAATGGCTTTTATCAGGTCTGTTTTTACTTTTTAATTCCAGATTTCTCTAAATTGCTGATAGCTGAATCAATCACATTTGATGGATCAATCTAAAATTTCCAACTTTGAACAATGAATTATTTTACAAGTGTCTAATTTTCTGCATTTAAAGCCTTTCCTGACAGAACAAATCCCACTCACACCCAAACATAAATGTATGGGGACCGAATGTATGTATCAATATCTAATATTAACTAACATTATGCATAATGAACATCAAACATACTCGATATCAATTTCACTGGAAATCTCTCAACAACATCATGATAGCAGTAAATTAATATTGAGAACAGGGCCTGATTATAGGTATCATACCACGAGTAATTAGAAATAGCTCAGTTGCCCAGGGTTCTTTTTTCTCTGAGAAATCCATAAAACGCTTTGCCGAACAATCCCATATTATAACCAAGGCATTTGAAAACATTGTGGGAAAAGAAGAAAATGCTGGTAACCAGCATTTTCCCCGTTTTCCACAATGTTTTCTACCCCTTTCACGGACAAATACTGTAATTTGCTAGATCTGCACTTTGCCAATGGTTCTTTTTCTCTAAGAAATCCATAAAAACTCTTTGAACAGAACAATCTTATACTATAATGATCCTGAAGAAGAAGGCATTTGAAAACATTGTGGGTAACCAGCATTTTCTCCTTTTCCCACAATGTTTTTTCCCCCACTATTTCACAGACTAATACCAACATTTCTGGCACAATTAGTTCTGCAATCTACAATTTGCCCAGGATTCTTATTAAATCTCTTAGAAATTGCATAAAACTCTTTACAAAACAATCTCATGTTATAATGATCCTGTAGAAGAAGGTATATGAAAATATTGTGAGAAAAGGAGTAAATGCTGATCCTACAATATTTTATTCCCGTTCACAGACAAGTTTATGATTTAACTCTTTACTAAACAACAATTTTTTTTTATTTTTAACAAATTCAAAGCGTCTGCAGACAACAACTGGAATCTTTTCAATATGATGATTTATGACTTTGATCTGGATGAAAATATTGTGGGAAAAGGAGAAAATGCTGGTTGCCAGCACTTTCTCCTTTTCCCACTATATTTTCAATAGGCTTCTTTCTCAGGTTGGTAAAAGCAGGAATTGTATGGTAAAGAGTTAAGGCAAAGTTAATTTGTCCTCTGCAAGTGCTTTCAGTACAAATCTATCTAAAATTCTGTCATTTGGTGAGTGCTAAACTTCAAACACTCTGCTAGCAGAGCTATCATCCTGATAATCAATGTAATTATCAATGCAATTAACCCATTACCACACAATCCCTACTATTGACGACCCTGAGAAAGAAGCCTGGTAACCAGCATTTTCTCTTTTTCCCACAACGTTTTCTACCCTTCACAGAACAAATTTCAAATTTTCAGTCACTTTTATTTAATGTCGTCTGCAAATACTTTCGATTTGGACAAGCCTAAAATGTTGTCATTTGGTAATGAGTAAACTTGTCTTTCTAACAACACTATGTGCTGAGCCCAAGGTAACATGTAGGACTTGAGAACAGGGGGGTCCTGGGTTTACAACCCAGCTCTGCAAGTTTCTTTCTGAGGACTGATGATAGTATCTGAGACGGGATTCATTCCTCTCCAAATGCTGACCATTGTTGAAACGATTGTTATGAGGGAAGGCAGCCAGTGGCTTAGAAAGAAAACTGTGCAGAGTACTGGTAAAAGGGACTCCAGGGTCCGTATTCACCAACCATTCTTAAGAACGTTCTTTGTCTTATTTTTCAAGATTTAAATCTGACAGTGAAAGTAATAGAACTTCTGATTGGCTAAACCATATGGTTTAATCAATCAGAAGTTCCATTACTTTCACGCTGACGAAATTCTGAAGAATAAGACTTAAAGAATGTTCTTGAGAATGGTTGGTGAATACAGATCCTGGAAAGCATGGATAGACCTGTGCAATAGGCGCTGCATATATAATTGAAATAAAAATGACAACACATTAAACACCAAACAATCAATCTATTATTCTAACATGACACGCGACTTTGGCTCTATAAAGACAGTGCAAGGAAAACATGGTAAAATCTGCGACAATCCATGTAGAGTGACGTCATTCAATGAGTGAGTTATTCAATGGAACATTATCTTCATTCGCGTTTTTACTCTAAGTTTAAACTTGTTTTCCTTTCACTGAGAAATGGCAATGTAAGAATCGAAATAATCTTCATTCTATCGTGGTATATTGTTCAATAAACCACGTTGTGAGTTATGAGGCGCAATGAATTACCCACTCGGGCTATCGCCCTCATGGATTATTCATTGTGCCTCATAACTCACAACTGTGGTTTATTGAATGATATACCACGATAGAAAGAAGATTATTTCTTAAATCAACCAAGAATCTTGAAGGAAGGTTTCTTTTAAAATCATTGTGGGAAAATGACCCTCATTCCCTCCATTTCAAACAATGTTTGCCAACCTTACTAAGGTCTTTGGCTTATCTTTATCAATAGTGAATACCTGTATTTGTCATTTGGCAGAATCCTCTCAATTTAGAAGAATGAAAATAATAATTATTGTCTTTTGGGAAAGAGTTTACTATTTACCAAAGAACAAAATTTTAGACCAAATTCAAGGCAGTTGCAGGGCTAAATTTAAATGCGGTTCAAATTACAGAATTTGTTTAATTGGGTAGGAAATATAGTGGGAAAAGAAGAAAATGCTGGTCACCAGCATTTTTAGCTCTACTGGCTTTCAGCCAGCAGAGCTTATGTCATGGCGGGGTTTCCGTCGTCTGTCCGTCCGTTAGTCTTTTTCTTGTTTACGCGATAAAGTCTGCATTTGTTGCCCGATTTTCGTGAAACTTGCACAGTTTGTGTATCTCATCAATAGTTTCAACCCTATTGATTTTGAGAAAAATCGAACAAACAGTATGGGAAAAGTAGCCATTTCAAGTTGTAAATTTCAAATTCTTGTTTACGCTATAAAGTCTGCATTTTGTGCCCGATTTTCGTGAAACTGGCACAGTTTGTTTATCTCATCAATAGCTTCAACCCTATTGATTTTGAAAAAAGTCCAACAAACAGTATGGGAAAAGTAGCCATTTCCAGTTGAAATTTTCAAATTCTTGTTTACGCGATAAAGTCTGCATTTGTTACTTGATTTTCGTGAAACTTGCACAGTTTGTTTATCTCATCAATAGCTTCAACCCTATTGATTTTGAAAAAAACCCAACAAACAGTATGGGAAAAGAAGCCATGTCAAGTTGAAAATTTCAAATTCTTGTTTACCGGACAAAATGTGCATTTAAAATTATATTTTTGTGAAACTTGCTCAGTTTGTTTATCTCACCAATAGCTTCAACCCTATCTATTTTGAAATAAATCCAACAAACAGTATGGGAAAAGAAACCATTTCAAGTTGAAAATTACCAATTCTTGTTTTTGTGACAAACTATGCATTTCTTGTCAGATTTTCATGAAAAAGCAAAATCAAATTCTCTACCAGTAGAGCGTATTCAGGCCCCTCAGGGCCTTCAAGTCTTCTTTTTTCACTATGTTTTCACAAGCCTTGTTTTATTTAGGTTGTTAAAAAGCAAATTCTCCTTTGCTAATGCCTACTGATATTTTTGAAAGCTTTTCATCACACAGTTGTTTAACCCAACACCACACAATCCCTACTTTTGACGACCCTGAGAAAGAAGCCTATCGAAAACATTGTGGGAAAAGGAGAAAATGCTGGTTACCAGCATTTTCTCCTTTTCCCACAATGTTTTCTACCCTTCACAAGATAAATTTCAAATTTTTTGTCACTTTTATTTTGTCATCTGCAAATGCTTTTAAATTGGACAAACCTAAAATTTTGTCGTTTGGTAAGGAGTTAAAGTCGGATTGTTTAGTATAGGTACATTTAGGAAAGAAACAGCATAATTACCACAAAGTCTCTTTTTATATATCTTTTCTTGAAATTAGAATGCTCAGAATGTACTCCAATGTTTGTTCCAGCTTATGAAAAATCTCCTTTGATCACAGAATCCACAATACAACCTATTAATAATGTTATACGCACAAAACAGTACTTAGCACAAAGAACATTCAAATCAGAATTTCAAAAAACACAAATCACCTACTTTTCCTGTAATGTATCATCTGATGTTTGCTTCGAACAACACTTAAATATCAGTTAAAGAAAGTAATTAATAGACAAACACAATAACCACAGATCTGAGATGTTCAGCTTTTGAGACCTACCGTAATTCTACCTTCAAAACACACAGAAAAACCTGAACTGTGGAGTTAAAAAAACAGGCTCTCTCATGCTCTAATGGCATCTACACCTGTTTTTTTGGCAATATCTCAAGCCTCTTACCTGAATCACTCTATGTACTCTAATCTGTTACTTTATCTCTGCTTTTCCTCCCAGCCTCTTTCTGGATTTTAAACACACCAGGGCGCTCTCAGGCGTGTAATCTGCAAGAACTCTATGTGTGTAATCCCTTCAATATGTGTGTTTTATTATCTCCTTCCTGGCACAACACAACCCTCGACTGTTAATGTTCCCACTGCTACTGGAAATATACAAAAAATATATGTTAAGATCTAAATATATGTAGGCCAATTTAAGAACAAATAAAAACTGATTTCTATTAATTATACAAAACATTACTTCTATGTTTTTCTTGAAGAGGGGTTTTGAAAACATCTTGGGAAATAGCAAAATGTTGGTGTTTTTGAAAAAATCTTGGAAAGAGGAGAAATGCCGACAAGCAGCAATTCTGATTGTTTTCCGGTTTATATCATTTTTGAGGACAAATCCCATTATTAAGGCAGACTTAAGTTGCCATTTAATATACATTCAGTATTATAGCTTATTGCACTTGTATGGCAATATATTGTGTTGAACGAGTTCTTTTGACAGCTCATGCAACTACTCCAAAAGAACGAGTTCAACACAATATATTCCCATACAAGTGCAATAACCTTTTTATTATATACTTTGATATTGTTAACATAATTTACCGTGATTTAACAATAAAATTTTATCGAATTTGTTGATTTATCCTTTTGAAAAGGGTATTACTTATTCAAAAAGCAACGAGAAATTCGTTTTGTCGCCACACTGCTCTTTCGCGGAATTTTCAATTTTCGCTTTTGATGATGTCACCGTTGGTAACCGTATGTAAACAAAGAAGATGGCGACCAAGGATCCTTTTCATCACTTGAAAATTTCATCGTCAATATGTATGTTCGATAGACAAATTGTTCATACCTTGGTAATGACTGTCATTCGGGAAACAAACATTCTGTTTATTTTTCATGTTTTTAATAAAAAAATGCTTTGAAAAGTTTGTAAATCTTTATGTCTGACCCTGATTTTTTTAATAATGGCAACCGTTCATATTTTGATTTTTAGACAATGGCAGGTCTTAAAATAGTTCAGTACTTAGCAACGCATGTGAAAAAAGCTCTGAACTATGTATTATGAAAGTGTGCCATTTGAAAAAATATTGCATACTTTCACTAAGTGCAAATACATGGAGACAATATTAAAGTATACAATAAGAAAAAGTCTTAAATTTTGTCACCCTGGAAAGAGTTAAATTTCAAAGAAAATGAGTTGACTTTGATCTACTGGTACATTACACCATAATACATAATGACATCAAAGCAACTCTAACAAATGAACAGAAACTATAGTTATATACAAATTTATAGTGACATTTGCAGGCAAGGACTTATCCTAAACAATCCGTGGTTTTAACGACCCTCAGGAAGAAGCCTTCTGAAAACATTGTGGGAAAAGGAGAAAATGCCGGTAACCATTGTTACAGGATTCATTTACCTATCACCGTTGATCACAGTTCTGACCATGATTATGTGCGAAAGCAGCCAGCGGTATGGACAGAACATTATGCAAAGAACTGGTACTGATAATAGAAATTCCAGAAGAGCATGGGTGCTTTGGCATGGAGAAAAAGGAGAAAATGTTGGTCATCAGCATTTTCAACTTTCCTGACAATGTTCCAAAACCTTCTAAATATGGATCTTCTAAGCATGGGATCTTCTGTTTCACCCATTACCACATAATCCCTACGCCCTTGAAAAAGACGCCTTTAGAAAACATTGTGGGAAAAGGAGAAAATGCAGCAAAATGTTTTTTACCCATCACAAAAAAAACTAGAAGGCCCTGAAGGGCCTGAATATGCTCTACTGGCAGAGAGTTTGCTTTCAAATAAAGCATACATAGGAATTCATTACGCAAAAATACAAAATAAATTGACATTTTCAACTCAAAATGGCTACTTTTCCATTACTGTTGGTTGAATTCTTTCGAACTCAACAGGGTTAAAAAGCTATAGATGGGATAAACAAGCTGAAAAATTCATAAAATCTGATCACAAATAAATACTTTATCATGTAAACAGGCAATGAAATTGTTCAATTTGAAAAGACTACTTTTCCCATACTGTTTGTCAGATTTTTTTCAAAACTGATAGGATTAAAGCTTTTGATGAGATTAACAAACTCTGCAAGTTTCACGGAAGTCTGACCAAAAATGAATACTTAATCGCGTAAACAAGAAATGAAAGTTTTCAACTTGAAATGGCTACTTTTCCCATACTCTTTGTTGGAATTTTTTCAAAATCAGTAGGGTAGAAGCTATTGATAAGATAAACAAACTCTGCAAGTTTCATGGAAATCTGACCTAAAATGAAGACTTTATTGCGTAAACAAGAAATGTAAATTTCAAACTTGAAATGGCTACTTTTCCCATACTGTATGTCGGATTTTTTTCAAAATCAATAGGGTCAAAGCTATTGATGAGATAAATAAACTGTGCGAGTTTCACGAAAATCTGACAACAAATGAAGACTTTATCGCGTAAACAAGAATTGGAGATTTTCAACTTGAAATGGCTACTTTTCCCATACTGTTTGTCGGATTTCTCTCAAAATCAATAAGGTTGAAGCTATTGATGAGATAAACAAGCTGTGCAAGTTTCACGAAAATCTGACAACAAATGAAGACTTTATCGCGTAAACAAAAATTGGAAATTTTCAAATTGAAATGGCTACTTTTCCAACATTGTTCGTTGGATTTTTCTCAAAATCAATAGGGTTGAAGCTATTGATGAGATTAACAAACTGTGCGAGTTTCATGAAAATCTGACGACAAATGAAGACTTTATCGTGTAAACAAGAATTGGAAATTTTCAAATTGAAATGGCTACTTTTCCCATACTGTTTGTCGGATTTTTCTCAAAATCAATAGGGTTAAAGCTATTGATGAGATAAACAAACTGTGCAAGTTTCACGAAAATCTGACGACAAATGAAGACTTTATCGCGTAAACAAGAATTGGAAATTTTCAACTTGAAATGGCTACTTTTCCAATATTGTTTGTTGGATTTTTCTCAAAATCAATAGGGCTGAAGCTATTGATGAGATAAACAAACTGTGCAAGTTTCACGAAAATCTGACAACAAATGCAGACTTTATCGCGTAAACAAGAAAAAGACTAACGGACGGACAGACAGACGGACGGACGGACGGACGGACAGACGGACGGACGGACGGACGACGGAAACCCCGCCATGACATAAGCTCTGCTGGCTGAAAGCCAGTAGAGCTAAAAATCAAATTTTCAGTCACTTTTATTCGGTTGTCTGCAAATGCTTTCAATTTGGACAAGACTAAAATACTGCTGTTTGGTAATGAGTTCATTCTTTACCACACAATCCCAACTTTTAACGACCCTGTGGGAGAAAGCTTTTGAAAACATCATGGGAAAAGAAGAAAATGCTGGTAACAAGCATTTTCTCCTTTTCCCATAATGTTTTCTACCCTTCTAAAAACTAATTTAAATTTTTCATTCAGATATGATTTGTCCTCTACAAATGCTTTCAAACTGGACTAGTCTAAAATTCTGTTGTTTGGTAAAGAGTTAACCCTTTACTCCATAGATACTAATTTCTATGTATTGCTTGTAGGGGCCTTTGGAAAACAATGTAGCAAATGGTAAAATTGCTCAATTTCACGTTTCGTAAAAATGTTTTCTATGCTATCAAAAGGTGTCGTATACACATAAGAAATGGTTTCATCCTAGCTGTTATTTAGGCTCAATTAGAGATACCATAGAACTGCCTTATGGGGTAAAGGGTTAACTCCTCACCAAATGACAAATTTTAGACTCTTTCAAATTTGCTTTGTATTGGAGTTTCATGCTATTTTAACAGCTTGGGGTCAGTGATGCATCCATGTGTTTCCTGGCTTTCTCACACCAATATCGACATAACTTTCTTTACAAAGCCACTAACTTTTTTCTTCACATGCCTCAGAGATGAGAGGCAAAAAATTATTGTGATCAAAGTTTGCCCCAAGCAGGTGTCAAATCCACAACCTCCAGGTCACAGATAAGCTAACCTCTCAGCTACCTGACCAGGCAGACCTTTTCTAATTATAAGCATCTGCTTAAGAAAAATCGTAACTCATTACCAAACAGCAATAGTTTAGGCTTGTCCAAATTGAAAGCATTTGCAGATGACATAATGAAAACGACTGAAAAATTGAAATTTGTTGTGTGAAGGGTAGAAAACATTGTCAGAAAATGAGAAAATGCTGGTTCCCATCATTTTCTCCTTTTCCCACAATGTTTTCAAAAGGCTTCTTTTGCGGGCTGTCAAAAGTAGGGATTGTGTGGTAATGGGTTAAAGTGGTGCAAACTAATTTAAGTTCTTTGATTCTGTCATTTGAACCACATTCTCTCAGGGTAAGTTATCAGCATTTCTACCTTTCTCACAATGTTTTCAATCAGCCTAGAATTATACCCCAACATTAAAACATCTCCGGGAGCTAAGGTTACGATCACTACTTGGAACTTACCTTGGCCGATTGAGCCCAATTGCGAGATTCCTGCGATGCACCCTCTATTGGATGCTGGTTATTACCCCCACTTTACAACATATTTCTGAAAGCCCATGAAATATCGTTTTACAAACGGGCTATGAATACAATTATTCAATATGAAGCGATAAGCAGACATCCATGTGGGTTTCTATGTTTACCTTCTATTCGAAAGGTTGCGACCTTATTCTATTTTCATCAAAGATGAAATGCTACGAGCGATTTCATTCGTTCCAGTTAGAGCTGGCTGCATCCATTGAAAAAGCATATCAGGGGATTGTAAAAATCAAGCTTGATCCGCCAAGGGTAGAGTAGCATAGTGAATCGTCAGCCTTGGCTTGCGAACATGATGTTATTAAAACGCAGGATTGTTTGGCAAAGGGCTAAAACTCTAAGGCCCCAAATTAATAGAAAGCAACATTTACTGTGTAGGTCAATATATTTAATTACTATGGGCTATCATACAGTCTCACAAATAGGAAGCTAGTGATGCAGCTTTCCTGTGCAAAAATGGCAAGGTTCATGTTCCAAATTGCAGTAAATGTTGGCAGAAATAACTGCTACCTCTACAAGAGTATACTTCTGATAAGTTTCTATTCGCTAAAATTCACATACCCGAGCCTGTTTTATGACACTGTTTCCTGCACCTAACAGATTTTGGGTGTACAGTGACAACAAGTTCTGATTTGCAAGACTGTATGTCGGTCCATAGTGATACTGGTTATGATGCAGCAGATTTCAATCAAAAGGGAGACACTTTAGACTTATCGTATCTGATACAATATTTTAAATAATGACAACCGAACCATCTATTAACTGGGTTTCATTCATTATTTAAACAATATCACTCATTGTATTAACCCTTTACGCCATAAGGCATTTCTATTGTATCTCTAATAGAACCTAAGTAACAGGAAGGATGAAGCCATTTCTTATGTGTATATGACATCTTTTGATAGCATAGAAAACATTATGACAAAAGGTGAACTTGCTCGTCAAGAGCAATTTCACCTTTCGAGACAATGTTTTCCAAAGGCTCCTACAAGAAATGAGTATCTCTGGAGTTAAGGGCTAAATTGGTTAGTGATGCCCATGGTCAATTTCTATGAGACATGGTACAAAATGGTAACCAGTGTTTTCTCTTTTTCCCACAGAGTTTTCCAACTTTGCAAGGTCAATTCCAATCATTCGAGTTACACTGAAATTTGTTAATTCTGTAAGAGCTCTAAATTTAGAAAAGTCTAAAATTTCATCATGTGCAACAGAGATAACCCTTTACCAAACGACAAACTTTTGGACTAGACCAAATTGAAAGCATTTGCAGACGACAATTCAACTCTTGCTGAAAAGATGATTTTTGTCTATGATAGGGTAGAAAACATTGGGGGAAAAGGAGAAAATGCTGGTTACCAGCATTTTCTCCTTTTCCCACAATGTTTTCAAAAGGCTACTTTTCCAGACCCGTAAAATCCAGGGATTGTGTGGGAAAGGGTTGAGCCACATTTGGATTTGATGTCTGCAAATGATTTCAATATGGACAAGTCATAAATTCTGTTTTGAAAACTGTAACGACTATAACAACTCCTGAATTTCCATGTTATAAAATGGACATTCAAACTGCTGAGCCAACATGGCTCCAAGCCTTAGAAAGATTTAACTCTTTACCAAACGACAAAATTATGGACTGGTCCAAATTGAAAGCATTTGCAGACGACAAATTAAAAGTGACTGAAAAATTAAAATTTGGTTTGGGAAGGGTAGAAAACATTGTGGGAAAAGGAGAAAATGCTGGTTACCAGCATTTTCTCCTTTTCCTACAATTTTTTCAAAAGGCTTTTTTCCCAGGGTCGATAAAAGTCGGGATTGTGTGGTAAAGAGTTAAACTGATTGATTGAATGATGTTTTTATATGCCCCTTTTAACAATACATGTATTTCAGTCATATCACAGCACCACTTCACATATTCATGTATTTCCTGAGTTTTACCTGAACTAGGCTGAGCTCTGAAGTGTCTTTCAGAGGGACACTCCCATCAAAAACTCCATGAATCCAGAGCAACTCAAAGCCAAAGCCTCTAGGTCACAAATCCTACACTTTTCCATGAGGCCACAAGAGAGACCTTATCGTGTTATCGTAGGAATTCTTATGATAAAATCAAACTGAAAAATTGGACAAAAATCTGGTATGCTAATTGGTTGCCTTTGTGGCAAGTGTAGATTCAGTTCACATAAGATAGCACAGAACAGTTAGCCTGAAGTTTCAAACTTTAATGTCTGCTTTGTTGAAATACAGATCTTGCTACCATATAACAAAACTGTAGCTTTTACCAAATTGAAAGCATTTGCAGACAACAATTTCAATATGGCTCATATGGTGCAATCTTTCTTTGATAGTGTTAAAAACATTGAGAGAAAAGGAGAAAATGCTGGAAACCAACATTTTCTCCTTTTTCCAGCAATGATTTCAAAACGCTCCATTCCCAGTCATTAAAAGACTGCAATGGCTAACTTTTTACCAATCAATCAGTGTTTGAACAACCCTCAAGAGGAAAGGCTTTCAATAAACATTGTGAGAAAACACTGGTAAATGGCATTTTCTCCTTTTTCCCACAATGTTTTCTATCATATAATAAGAAAAATACTATTTCTTTACAAACATTCAATCTGTCATTCTGTAATTATCCTACTTTCACTTTGGTCAAGTCGACATTTTTGTCTTTTAGCAAAGAAATAGCTTGGTCATTCTCTCTCTTTAAACCCTTTACCAAACAACCTCTGGTTTTCAAAACCCTGAAAAAGAAGCCTTCTGAAAACATTGTGGGAAAAGGAGAAAATGCTGGTTACCAGCATTTTCTCCTTTTCCCACAATGTTTTCTTCTATACCCAAAACAAATTTAAGTATTAGAGGCACATTAGTTTTGTTTGCAAGTGCTTCCCATTTGGTCCAGTCCAAAAAGTTGCTGTTTGGTAAAGAGTTAAACCTTTCCCAAAAAACAAATTTTTTACACTAAAATTTAAAACATCTGCAGACAACAAATTCAAAATTTATACAAATGAGCTTAAGTACCCTGATAGGACAGGAAACAATGTGGGAAAAGAAGAAATTGCTGGTTACTAGCATTTCGAAAGGCTTCTACCTCAGGGTTGTTAAAAACTCTGAATTGTTTTTGTGTAGTGTTAAAACTTCATAAGTTTTCTATCTAATTCCTGTAAGGATTAATTTCACTCAATGAAAAACAAAAAAACAGCTACTTAACCTCGAGCACAGAAATAATCCAGAACATGATACCACTACAAGCACAACAGAAATGATCTAGGCAAAAAACTCTCTCATTTTGAAACAATAACCTGAAGACAGTCTGACAGGAAGCTAATGTAAACAATCAATTCCCTCGAGGCTCAACTGGAATTTTTTGCTAGCTTCGAGGCAGTACTGCTAGCAACTTCTCTGATACCAAAAGATTGCAGCTCTAGCAGAAGCAGTTCACTGCAGATCTCAATCCCTACACTCTTAGCTCTTTACCAAAAGCTAAATTCTAGACTTACCCAAATTGAAAGAACTTGCAGACCATAAAATCAATAGGACTCAAAAAACGGAAATTTGTTTCCAGGAGATATACAGAAAACAGTATGGAAAAAGGATAAAATGCTTGTTACAAGCATTTTCTCCTTTTCCTACAGTATTTTTAAAAGGCTTCCTCAGAGCTGTGAAAATTCGGGATTGTATTGTAAAGGGTTAACCACACAATCCTTAGTTTTAATGACCCAAGTATTGAAGAGAATCCCTTTGAAAATATTGTAGGAAAAGGAGAAAAATGCTGGTTACCAGCATTTTCTCCTTTACCCACAATGTTTTCTACCCTGTCAAAGAAAAAATGTACAATAAGACCCACATTGAAATTGTCATCTGCAAATGCTTTGAATTTGGACAAGGCTAGAATTTTGTTGTCTGCAAAAGGGTTAACTGTCAATAACGCCTGCAAATCTGTCAATTATTGATCCAGCTTGAAGAGCACTCTTCATCAATTATTGAAGGCTTCAAAACACCAATGTACTCTATACTTTTCTTTCATGTAGGGGTGCCTTTTAATTAGCTTCTACAGTAGAGAGGCCATTTCAAAATATTACAGTAAATGGAGGGATTGCTCACAGTATGCAATTTCTTCATTTGCATAAGGTTTAAAAAGGCAAGAACAACAAAATTGTAGACAGGTCCAATTTTTTGTCAAAGCAGTTGTAGATGACAAAATAAACGCAAGTCAAAAATTAAAATTTGTTTCCAGTAGGATAGAAAACATTGTGGGAAAAAAAGAAAATGCTGGTTACCAGCATTTTCTCCTTTTCCCACTGTTTTCAAAAGGCTTCTTTATCAGGATCGTAAAAAACCAGGGATTGTTTGGTGAAGGGTTAAACGGTCAAAAAATTTATTCTGCTCTGTGAAAACTCTAGAGAACTCTAATGAGTTAACTCTTTACCAAACAACAATACTTTCAGCTTGTCCAAATCGAAAGCATTTCAGACGACAAAATAAAAGTGACTGAAAATTTGAAATTTGTTATGTGAAGGGTAGAAAACGTTGTGGGAAAAGGAGAAAATGCTGGTAACCAGCATTTTCTCCTTTTCCCACAATGTTTTCTAAAGGCTTCTTTCTCAGGGTCGTTAAAAGTAGGGACTGTGTGGTAATGGGTTAACCCTTTCCCTTATGACAAATTTTAGAATGTCCCAAACCCAAGGTGTAGAATGTCCCAAACCCAAGGTGTTTGCAGATGACAATCTTGAATTTGATGAGAATGGCAGAAAGTTTTCCAATAGGGTAGAAAATACTGTGGGAAAAGGAGAAATTGCTCGTTATGAGCAATTTCTCCTTTTCCCATGGTGTTTTTTGAAGACTTGTACTGCAGACACGTAAAAACCAGGGCTTCTTTGGTAAATTTAAGAGTTAATTGATAGACTGGTGTTTTATGCAATCTTTAGCATTATTTCAGTCATATCACAGTAACAGTTGATATATCCTGGGTTTCCACTGTAAAAGCCTGAGACTCTGAATTGCCTTGCCCAAGGACACTCTCCCAAACCCAGGGCATCCAGGTTATGAGTCTTACGCTTTACAACTGATTCAGTAGAATCCTTAAAAAAGGAACCACGTCAAAATTACTCTTTGAATCCAAAAGCATTTTCCTGGAACCTAGTACTTCTTTTCCTAAATTATGTTTCATTGAATTTGTCCATATCTATATACAATTTTGTATTATGTTGTCTGTCCTATTTGATTAACAGTATTTGTATCAAATATTGATGTATTGGCCTACAAAAAAAATCTTAATTGACTGACTGACTGACTGACTGCACTGAATGACTGACTGACTGACAATGACTAACTGACTGACTGACTGATTGATTGACTGATTAACTGACTGACTGATTGATTAACTGACTGACTAACTGATTGATTAGCTGACTGACTGATTGACTGACTGACTGACTAACTGACTGACTGACCAAATGACTAACTGACTGATTGACTGATTGATTGACTGACTGACTAACTGACTGATTGACTGACTGATTGACCAAATGACTAACTGACAGACTAATTGATTGATTGATAGATTGATTGGGTGTTTGATTGCATGGTTGGCTGATTGACAAATAAACCTATTGACAGGTTGGTCTATTTGATGCTTGGGTGATTATTGCTCATCTTTTTTAAATATCAGTCACTTTTCTTCCTTTTCATTTCTTTTTTCCATGTGCTTTTCCTATATTTATGGTTTAAATAAACTGTAAAAATATGCTGGAATTAATCCCTAAAAGCTTTCTATAACCATATGCATACCATATTTACATCTAGTCTAAAAGTGTGACACAGGCAGTAGACTCCTACTAAATTACGCTGCCATATAATTATGCAAATGCAAATTAAGTCTTAGACTGCCTCCTTAACTCTTTTCCAAACGACAAATTTTCGACTCTTCCAAACTCAAAGAGTTTGCAGACGACAATTTCAAATTTGATAAAAAAGGCAGAAAGTTCTCCAAATGGGTAGAAAACAATGTGGGAGCAATTTCTCCTTTTCTCACAGTGTTTTCAAAAGACTTGTGCTGCAGACACGTAAAAACAAGGGCTTGTTTGGGAAAGGGTTCATTCAGTTTAATCCTTTACCATAACGTTTACCCAATTAACTCATTACCACACAATCCCTACTTTTGACGCCCCTGAGAAAGAAGCCTTTTGAAAACACTGTGGGAAAAGGAGAAAATGCTGGTAACCAGCATTTTCTCCTTTTCCCACACAGTTTTCTACCCTTTCCAGAACAAATTTCGGTTTTTCAGTCACCTTTATTTTGTCGTCTGCAAATGCTTTCAATTTGGACCAGTCTAAATTTTTCTTGTGTGGTAATGGGTTAAATACCACACAATCCCTTCTTTTGACGACTCTGAGTAAGAAGCCTTCAGAAAACATTGTTGGAAAAAGAGAAAATGATGGTAACCAGCATTCCAAACTCTCCTGTTCCAACAATGTTTTCTCCCCTTCACAAAACAAATTTCACGTTTTTGGTCCCTTTTATTTTGTAGTCTGCAAATGCTTTCGATTTGGACAACTCTAAAATTTTGTCGTTTAGTAAAGAGTTACACAAGAACCCATTTTGCCAACCTTTGTTGATCTGTTTATAAAGTTCCTCAGCTGTATCCCGTAGTTTGACATGCAGCTGTACAGGACATTTCTATACTTAACCCATTACCACACAATCCCTACTTTTGATGACTCTGAGAAAGAAGTCTTTAGAAAACATTGTGGGAAAAGGAGTAAAGGCTGTTTACCAGCATTTTCTCCTTTTCCCACAATGTTTTCTACCCTTCACAAGACAAATTTCAAATTTTCAGTCACTTTCATTTTGTCGTCTGCAAATGCTTTCAATTTGGACAAGCCTAAAATTTTGTCGTTTGGTAAAGGGTTAAAAGACAAACACAAGTCACAATTTTCCATGCAAATTTTTCTACAATTATACATTTCCATGCAAATTTTTCTACATACATTTCCAATGATAAACAGTTTGTACATTTATTTTCTAATTAGGTCTATCAATTACGTTGGCATTTTTTAGCAAAAGATTATTATATGTCATGGTGGTTGTCGCCATTGCTGAACACTTTACAAGCCACCGCCATGTTTCAGATCATGTGATCAGTATTTCAAATTAGAAATCCCCTTGATATGGACAATGTTAGTAATAGGTACAATGAACAGTCTGAGTTTTGATGGGTGAACCATGTCCATAGGTCACAGGTCAAGGTCACACCATGGTCAAAATTGTGTTTTAAACATGGAATTTTGGAGGTTTATATAAATGACAGACTTTTCACTTTTTTTTTCGCTCTTAATTAAATTTCAGCATAACTGCTGAAATAACCAGCATATTACCACATACAGACTATGTATTACATACAAGAATAAATTTAATAGGTCAATGGTCAAGGTTTCAGCAACTGTCATTGGTGTTTGTAGGAGCTTATCCATGGTAACCATTCATGTATGGAGCTGTCAGTGGTGTTTGTGGGAGCAGTGTCCATGGGCAACATGGTCAACTTGTCTGATGCCAACAGGAAAGGAATTTAGTTAACAAGTTGGAGGCATTAACCCATTACTACACAATCCCTTAACTTTTGATGCCCCTGAGAAAGAAGCCTTTAGAAAACATAGTGTGAAAAGGAGAAAATGCTGGTATCCAGCATTTTCTCCTTTTCCCACAATGTTTTCTACCCTTCACAAAACAAATTTTAAATTTTCAGTCACTATTATTTTGTCGTATGCAAATGCTTTTGATTTGGAAAAACCTAAAATTTTGTCATTTGGTAGTGAGTGGAGTGGTCACTTCTCAGAAACAAGTCTTGTGGGATCTTGCCAAACAATCCTGTGTTTTCGTAACTCTTGAGAATGAATTGTTTTGCAAACATTGAGTGTAGTGCTAGTAGCCAGCATTTTCCCCCTTTCCCACTATGTCTTCAGGTCTTTCACTGAGTAATGATTCCTACCACATTAAAATTGAAATGTACTAGTATTGAAATGCTTTCAAAGTGGAAACGTCTGAAATTTTGGCTTTTTGTAAAAAGTCTTGAGAATAATATATAAAATCAGCAGCAACAATTTCAAGGTTTATTCAACCCTTTACCACATAATTCTGGCTTCTAAAAACCAATGGGGTAAAAGCCTTTAGAAAAAATTACTGGAAATGGAAGAAATGCCGGTAACCAGCATTTTATCCTTTTCCAAACAATGTTTTCTAAACTTTCATATACATATTGGGCATTTCAAATTTTGAGTCACATTTATTTTGTTGTCTGTAATAGCTTTTAATTTGGATAAGTCTAAAATCTAGTTGTTTGGGACAGAGTTGGAAAAAAAAAAGAGTAGACAGTGTACACATATCAATGACCTACATGTTCCATGCAATCTGATCTACATTTTCTCTAAAAGCTTCTTTTGTCATCCTTTGCATGTTCGGAGCTAACTTATCATCCTACCCATGCTAACGGTTAACCCATTACAATACCATTCTTTAGTAACACTCAGAAAAAAAGCTTTTTAACCCTTTACCAAACAACAAAATCAGATTTTGACTCTTTACCAAATGACAGAATTTTCCCACAGAAACTGTGGTTTTTCTATCCTAAGTTTCCATGGATTATCCTTTAACACTTCAATACACGACAAAAATCTAAACTTGTCCAAATTCAAAGCATTTGCAGACAACATTTCATCATTTCTGGTTTTTGAATCGAAGATTTAAAATCGATATATCCGTTACACATACGAGTAGATTCATACAATGATCATGCATTCCGTCGCGCGACTGTATTTGACCTTCACCCGGTGTCTAATGAGGTAAACAAAGGCAAATGGAGGCTTCTCTGTTGCAGCCACAATTTTCAGACCAAGGTTGCGGTCTAGATGCATTTTTTAATTACACCGGAAACCAACGATAAATTCCCGTGACACAATGCCATTGTTTACAACTTTGATCGTCAGCCAGTTTTCTTCTGACCAATGTTTGGTTTCTAATAGAGATCTCCACGTTTCTTTTTTTCAATTACGCCATATATTGTCAGTAATTTATCCAGGTTTACACAAAGGACTGATTTCTGTACCATTCAAAATTGTTTGGTATTTAACAGTGTTTTGGCTCACCTCATCTTTAACTTTTTATCTCACAATTCCAACTTTTAACGACCCGGAAGAAGACGGCTTTTGAAAGCATGGGAAAATGAGAAAATGCTGGTAACCAGCATTTTCTCCTTTTCCCACAATGTTTTCTACTGTTCCAGAAATAAATTTCAAATTTTCAGTCATGTTTATTTTTTCGTCTGCAAATGGTTTCAATTTGGACCAGTCTAAAATTTTGTTGTTTGATAAAGAGTTGGGTCAAACTGGGGAACAATGTATATTTAACCCAATACCACACAATCCCTCCTTTTGATGCCCCTGAGAAAGAAGCCTTTTGAAAACACTGTAGGAAAAGGAGAAAATGCTGGTAACCAGCATTTTCTACTTTTCCCACAGTGTTTTCTACCCTTCCCAGATCAAATTTTTATTTTTCAGTCACCTTTATTTTGTCGTCTGCAAATGCTTTCAGTTTGAACCAGTCTATAATATTGTCGTGTGGTAAAGAGTTAAAATGAAACTGTAGGATCTGTAGCATCTGGTCTTGGTATCTAGACTATCTGCAAAAGCAATCTGGGCCAGGTTTGATGCTTCATTGCTTACCAAACAACAAACTTTTAGACTAATGTCCAAATTGAAAGCTTTGCAGACAACAAAATAAATGTGACTCAAAAATTGGTAATTGTCTTGGGAACGATAGGAAACTCTGTGGGGAAAAAAGGGTTAAAAGAAAATGGGGTCTTAAATGGGCAAGAGGTAACGCTAGTAAAAAGGCTACAAGAAAACATCGTAGTGGAGCCATCTATCAATTTGCCGATGACATTTCGCGGCTATCTAATGACACTGAGTGGTGCTCTGCCCTCCGGTAGGCAGAGAAAAAACTGGAATGGATAACTTTAATGGGTCCTCATCTAACATATAGATGCATGCATGCATCATTCACTTTTTTACTCTAATCCCAATCCCCCTGAATCCCAACTTTTAACCCATTACCACACAATCCCTACTTTTGATGACCCTGCGACAGAGGCCTTAACCCATTACCACACAATCCCTACTTTTGAACGTGAGAAAAAAGCTTTTAGAAAACATTGTGGGAAAAGGAGAAAATGCTGGTAACCAACATTTTCTCCTTTTCCCACAATGTTTTCTGCCCTTCTAAAAACAAATTTTAAATTTTCAGTCACTTTTAGCATGTTGTCTGCAAATGCTTTCGATTTGGAAAAGCCAAAAATTCTCTCGTTAGGTAATGAGTTAAGGAAACATAGTGAAAAAAGAAGAAAATACTGGTTACCAGCATTTTCTCCTTTTTCCAGAATGCTTTCAAAAGGCTTCTCTCTAAGGTTAAAAGTCAGGATTGTGAAGTGAAGAGTTAAGCCTCTTTCAACATTATTGCGTTATAATATTCACAGCAACAACTAATGTGTGTCCTGGGTATAACATGAGTGCTAATTTAGGGCCTTGAAGTATCTTGCCAAAAGACACTCCCATGACAAACCATTTGCATCAGGTGAGGTTCGAACTCAGGGCCTGCAGGTTCTATTAGTTCACCACTTTCCTACTGAGTCTGAAACCCATTTCCTGTGAAAGAAGGCTTTTAGAAATATTGTTGGAAAAAGTAACAAGCATTTTGTACTTTTCCGACAATGTTGTCTATCCTATGAGCGACAGATTTCTTGATTAGAAATACATGTACAGTAAATGTATATCACCTGCAAATGCCTTCAATTTGGAAATGGCAAGAAATTTGTTTATGTTTTACCAGATGACAAAATTTAAAACTTGTTCATATCAAAAGCATTAAATTTTGCAGGCAACAAATTTACCATACAATGACGACTTTTAACGCCCCTGAAGAAGAAACCTTTTGTAAACATTGTGAGAAATGGAGAAAATGCTGATAAGCAGCATTTTCTCCTTTTCCCACAAAGTTTTATTTTACCCAATCAAAGCAAAATTGCACCATCTGAGCCACTCTGAAATTGTCGTCTGCAAATGCTTTCAATTTGGATAGGTCTATCATTTTGCTGTTTGGTTAACGGGTTAAATATGGGTCTTTATTTGAATTTATCTGTAACACTCTACCAGATGGCAAGATTTTAGACTGGTCCACATTGAAAGCAATTAAAGACAACCACCTGAATGTGAAGGAATGGGTTAACCCTTTACCAAACTACAAAAATTTAGACTAGTCCAAATAGAAAGTACTTGCAGTCAACAAAATAAACGTAACACGAAAATTAAAATTTGTTTCCGGCAGAGAAGAAAATATTGTGGGAAAAGGAGAAAATGCTGGTTACCAGCATTTTCTCCTTTTCCCGCAATGTTTTCAAAAGGCTTCTATCTAAGGATAGTAAAGACCAGGGATTGTTTGGTAAAGGGTTGAAGGATCAGAAGCTATGCTGCATCCAAGAAGAACAGAATACCCCAGAAAATGAGTTTGTAAAATCTTCATTGTCATTCTTGATTAATGGCCATTGTGATCAATCAAAGATTACACCCTTTTCACAATAAGTCAAGAATTTGGCATAATTATTAGGTTTCAGAAAACATTTTGAGAAATGGAGTGTTTTTGAAAAAAAAAAGCAGATGCTACATACCAAATATCAAAGCTCTACTCCTTCTTGTTTCAGAGAAGAAGAATTTTAAAGTTTTCCTTCTTTGTTCCTATGTTTCAAACTTGGGACCCTCGGGGCAGGGCCACTTCTGACCCAAGGGGCATCATATGAACAATCTTGTTAGACTAGGAGATGCTACATACCAAATATCAAAGCTCTGCATCATCTAGTTTCAGAGAAGAAGAATTTTAAAGTTTTCCTTCTTTAAAAACATTTTACCAGCATTTTCTCCTTTTCCAATGATGTTTTCAAAAGGCTTCTTTTCCAGAAGCGTCAAATGTAGGGTTGTGTGGTAATGGGTTAATGCGTTTTTAATTTTGTCATGCCTCCAAAACAAAGATCTCAAAGGGGAATGACCACTGAACCTGAGGCAACCCAGCTACCACCAACCCATGATCCAGATGAAGAAGGCACTAAGGCACATGCTAGTACAGAAGTAACAAATATGCCTGTAGCATAAAACAGCATCGTCCCATTCTTCATCTGTGAGTATCCTGTTTAACCCCTTGGCTGCTTATCGTGACTAACTGACCTTTTGCGGACAGTGTAGATCAAGATAAGACTGCACAGAACGTGCAGTCTGATCTTGGATCTACACTGTCCGGTAACAATATTTGATTTTTACCATCGAACTGAAAATTCGATTTTAGTTATTTACCAGGATAAGGGTTAATTCCATGAAGGCCTGCTGCAGAATGAGGCTGCTGCCGCATACAACTGTGTATGTATACATCCTGGTCTGCATAAGAGGAGATAATTCCTCCTCCTTATGGCAATAGCACAAACACCGTACAGCTGTCTTGCAAATTGGTGCCTATGGCAGTCTTGAGGATGCCTTGAGAATTTATGCGTCAGCTTAACGATAAATGCATGACAGCTGTGCCAACAGAAGTCTCTTTGCTTTTTTCTGTTCGCTCAACCTGTGAACACCGTACGGTTTGTGAGTCAACTGTGCAAACAATGGACGGAGATCGCTTTGCAAATCTGCACTATGCATGACAGGTACAAATAGGTAGCGATTGTGTTTGGGGCGGAAATTGTATGACGAAAAAATCAGACAGCTGATGTGAAACAGGCTTTACTAAAAATACCAAATTTTAAACAAACCCTCTTAGAATTCAGTCTAATTCGATCCACATACAATTCGATCCACATACCTTTCTATCGTAAGCCAAGGAAATCTGTTGTAAAGTTGTTTACATTCTGGTCAGTCCATAAACTTTATAAATATTGGTTGTCAGTCCGGTATTACCATAATAATAGGTTTCTGGGACAAAAACTGCAAGCCCCTGATAGATTTAATCATAGATAACTGAAACCCAAACTCTTCACCAAACAACAAAATTTTGGACACTTCCAAATCCAAATCAATTTTGCAAAGGACAAAATAAATATAGCTCCATGGTAGAAAATGTCATTTAGAGAGGGTAGAAAACCTTGTGGGAAAAGGAGAGCATTTTTTCCTATTCTCACAATGTTTTGAAAAGCCTTCAGTTCTTCACAAGTACCATTAAAACTCAGGATTATTATGCTTTAGGATTAAATGACCCCTTGGTTTAGCCCTTTGAAAACAGTCAAGTAACCAGCGCTCTCTCTGTTTGCCATGTTTTCTGCCTTATTATCCCATCTGAACCACATTTGATTTCTCATAAATTTGGATTTGCTTCTGATATAAACAAGTGAATCATTTTCTTGCCTAGGCCCTATGGCTAGGTACCAGGAGGATTTTAAATTTTTCCCTATGTAAGCCCATATTATAAAACTTGTGACCCATGGCGGGACCAATTTTGACCCCAGGAATATTACCGGTATTTGAAGGAACTTGGTAGAGGTCCACTACATAATATTCAATATTTTTCAGTTTTGTTGCCATGGCAACCAGTTTGTGAAAGAATAAAATTCTTTCAAGGAATTCTGAAGAGGACCATAGAAGGATCATTTCTGTGAAGTTTCATTAAAATTAGATGGGTAGTTTCAGAGAAGATGATGTTTGAAATAATAAAAGTTAATGCACGCATGCACACAGGCACAGAAAGATGCACGACGGACACCTGGCCATGACATAAGCCCGCTGGCCTTTGTACGGTTTGACCCACACTGAAAATGTTGTCTGCTAATGCTTTAAATTTGGACACGGCTTAAATTTTGTCATCTGGTAAAGGGTTAACATGTGAGATTGTGTTGTAAAGGGTTAAATATGGAATTATTTGGTAAAGGGTTAATAAGAATTTCAATTAAAAATTTGCTCCCTAACAGATTTTGAGATAATATTTACAAAGAGTATTAACACATGGACATGATGTTTGAATCCATAGCTGAATTAAAATCAACAGACAACAGAAATAGCTCAACCTTTCTATATGAGCCGGCCCTTCATTAACCCTTCACTGAACAATCACAAGATTTAACAAACTTGGCGAAGAAGCCTTTTAAAAACACCATGGAAAAAAAAGGAGAAAATGCTGGTAAGGTTGCCAGCATTTTCTCTTTTTTCCACCATGTTTTCAATCTTATCAAAGACAAATAAAATCATCTCAGGAACACTTCATTTTGTTCATTGCAAAATGCTTTGAATTCAGACTTGTTCAAAATTTTGTCATCTAGTACAGGATTACAAATTATTTTCCAGTTTTCATGGAACCAAAGGAGGAAGTCCATTAACTTTTTACCACACAATCTCAACTTTTAACGACCCTGAGAAAGAAGCCTATAGAAAACATTGTGAGAAAATGAGAAAATGCTGGTTACCAGCATTTTCTCCTTTCCCCACAATGTTTTCTACCCTCCCAAAAGAAAGTTCAGTTTTTAAGTCATACTTATTTTGTCGTCTGCAAATGCTTTCAATTTGGACCAGTCTGTAATCTTGTCGTTTGGTAAAGGGTTAAAGACAATGTGAGGAAAAGAAAACTGTCACTTACCAGCATTTTTTCCTTCTTTAACCCTTTTCGAGATGACAAAATTTCAGCCTTGTTTAATTTAAGAAAAGGCTACTTTCAAAGGATTTTTCAGAAAACAAATTAAATGTGAATCGAAATGGTGACTATTGTTATTTATCTTGAAAAGGAAAGAAAACCTTGTGGCAAGGCAAGGAAATGCAGGAAACCAGCATTTTCCCCTTTCGTCACAAGGTTTTCAAAAACTTTCTTTCTTCAGGTCCTTAAAATCTGAATTTTATATGGTAAAGGGTTAAACTCGAGTTTATTTCATAATTAACAACTGGGTTTATGTTTCAATCATAAAACTCAGCCAGTGAAAACTTTTCCAATAAAACACCTTCCATAAATAATTCATTTTTGGTACTAGTAATTATTCATTGTTCAATAAACCAGAAATATTAGCCGAAATGAAATAAGGTAAACATGTCAAAATTTCATGATCAAACATGCTTCAGATGAGAGGGAGTAGTGGTATTCTTTATCCATTATTTCTCTTTAAAACCCTATGTTGTGGATACACATTAGAATTGTCTGAACAATCATCTGAGATCTTACGGTTCTATGCTAGTATATTTTGGCCAAGTTTAGTGCTGACTGGTTGCAAATTGTAGATGCTAGATTTAAATAAATGCAAATATAGCAATTTTTCTAATTCAAGGGTGGATAACTCTAGATGTTCTGGTCCAATCAAACCCATAATCAAACTCATCCATGATCTTATAGTCATACACATTTTGACTAAGTCTGGTTCTGATTGATTGATATTTGTAGATGCTAGAGTGTAAACCGTGAAATAGCAATATAGCATTTTTTCTAATTCAAGGGCAAATAACTCCAGTCATTCTAGTCTGATTAGACCCATAATCGAACTCATCTGAGATCTTATGGTCATATATATTTTGAAAAAGTTTGGTGCTGATTGGCTGATATTTGTTGGTTGGTTGGTTGTATTGGGGTTTAACGCCACTTTAACAGCTAAGGTCATATCTACTTTTCTCACATGCTTCAGCAGAGATGAGAGGCGAAAATACGCCAGAAAGAAAGTTCGCCTCAACTGGATATCGAACACACAATCACCAGGTCATGAGTCCGACACGCTCACCACTGAGCCAACCAGGCGGGGAATGATATTTGTTGATGCTAGAGTGTAAACAAAGTGAAATATAGCAATTTTTCCAATTCAAGGGCAGATAACCCCAGATGTTCTGATCCAATTACACCCATAATCATCCTCATCCAAGATCTTATGGTCATATATACTTTGACCAAGTTTGGTGCTGATTGGTTGATACTTGTGGATGCTAAAGTGTAAACAAAGAAATGTGAATGGACGGACAGACGGTGAGTGATCGCAATAGCTCACTCTGAGCACTGCGTGCTCTGGTAAGCTAAAAACATTGTAGGAAAAATATAAAATGCAGGTGACCAGCATTTTCTCCGTTTCTCACAATGGTTAAAAATTAACTTCTTTCTGCATGGCATTGAAAGGTAGGATTGTGTGTCAACTAGCTAATTAGTGTTCAACGCTATTTTCAATGTTACTGCACACAACAGATATATGGCTGCATTCATTCAGTACAACTATCCCAGTGTCTTCCTCAAGTTTATTTTGCCAGTACTGAGCACAACATCCTATCAAAGCCACTGGCTGCTTTCCCACATAGACATCATAGAAACAACGATATTAAGCAGTTAGACAGCAATAAATCTTGACTCGATGACAAATATCAATCCCCAGAAAGAATTTAGCTAGGCAGTGAATCAATTTATCTACAACTGCAAAAAGGCTGCACGAGCCTGCAGAATAAAAATGTATGAATTTTTGACCAATGGTAAATGACTATTCATTCATTTCACTACTTCAATACTAAAATGTAGGTCAAAAGTTGGTGTCCCCTTACTCAGCTACACTGAAAAAAGGTTTTAAGTTTCTGTTTTTCAGTAATGAATGCAGGACCACAGTTTTGTCCATACAATAATACAATACAGAGCTTTGTACAGTAACATTCCACAAAGGTCAAGCTTCAGTGACCTCCAAATTGCATCTTTACAGTCAACTTTTGTGTCAAATCTCTTGTGAACCCATTAGATGCTTTACTGAACAATCTTCAATTTTATCAACCCAATAGAAGAAAGCTCTTGTAAAGGGGAAAAGTGAAAAAAAGCTGGGGCTAGATTCATCATTTTCCACACAGTTTAGGGTACTTTTACAGGCAATTGTTATCTTTTCAGTCTTAAATTTGGACCAGTCTTAAATATTGTCATATGGCAAAGATGAATTACAGAACACATTAACTCTGTACAAACAACAAAATTTTAGATCAGTCCATATTGTATGCACTTGCAGACGACAAAATAGACGTAACTCAAAAACTGAAATTTGTTTCCAGCATGTTAAAAAAAAATGTGAGAAAAGGAAATATTCTGGTTACCAGCATTTTCTCCTTTCCACCATGTTTTCAAAAGGCTTCTATCTCGGAGTCGTAAAAACCAGGGATTGTTTGGTAAAGGATTAACTCTTTACAAAAAGACAAAATTTGGTACTAGTCCAAATTAAAAGCATTTGCAGCCACCCAAATGATTGTGAATCAAAAATTGAAAATTGAATTGGGAAGGGTAGAAAACATTGTGGGAAAAGGACAAAATGCTGGTCACCAGCATTTCCTCCTTTTCCCACATTTTCAAAAGCTTTCTTTCTAAGGAGCCATTTGAAAACATTGTAACCAGCATTTTCTCCTTTTCCAACAATGTTTTCTACCCTCATTGATCAAATTTCAATTTTTGAGTCATGTTAATTTGTCGTCTTTTCAATTTGGACCAGTCTAAAATTGTGTTGTGTGGTATTCGGAGTTAACCCTTACGCTGCTAAATAGATTAAACTAAAGATCTCCAGCCAATGGACTAAAACGCCATAGTTTACAATTTACAAACTCTGCTTGTCTGAGACATATCGTTCACTCTGTGCAGTCTGATCTTGAATGCTTACATTGACCCCAAAATCCCACTCCACAGTGTTAGTAGCAAGTGTTATCTCTTTACCGCACAATCCTGACATTTGATGACCTGAAAGAGAAGGCTTATGAAAACATTGTGGAAAAAGGAGAAAATGCTGGTAAACACCATTTTCTCCTATTCCCACAATGTTTTCTAACCTATCAAATACATAACTCATGCTTTCAGCTACAACTCATTTATTATCACAAAGTTCTTCCAATTTGGTCTAGTTGAAAATTTTGTTGTTTGGTGAAGAGTTAAGTCGAAACCAGTAGCTCACCACAAAGAAAGGCCCGAGTTTTGAAGCCCCCAGATGAAACAACCTAAATATTTACCATATGTCATATGGGGAATCATAAACAACAACCAGATGTTTATATTTCTAATAATATCAAAGATAAAGTTATTTACTGAGCAACCAGGTGAATATAAGGCTTCTGTAAGCTGTGGAAACTCGAAACTAGGTTGTCCAGATTCATGCCAACACACTTCCTTAACCCATTACCACACAATACCGACTTTTAATGACCCTGAGAAAAAAGCCTTTGGAAAATATTGTAGGAAAAGGAGAAAATGCTGGTAACCAGCATTTTATCCTTTTCCCACAATGTTTTCTACCCTTCACAAAACAACTTTCAAATTTTCAGTCACTTTTATTTTGTTGTCTGCAAATGCTTTGGATTTGGACAAACCTAAAATATTGTTGTTTGGTAATGAGTTAACTCATTACCAAACGACAGTATTTTAGGCTTGACCAAATTGAAAGCATTAAATTTTCCAGATGACAAAATTAAAGTGACTGAAAATTTGAAATTTGTTTTGTGAAGAGTAGAAAACAATGTGTGGGAAAAGGAGAAAATGCTGGTTACCAGCATTTCCCTTTTCCCACAATGTTTTCTTAAATTCTAAAGGCTTCTTTCCCAGGGTCATTAAAAGTAGGGATTGTGCGGTAATGGGTTAACTCTTCAATTTTGCCAGTGGAATAAGAAAGACACTTGCTAAATTTTGCAAGTGAATAAAAAAATTAAATTTGAACCCTGTATCATACAAGTCTTTCAATTGAGGCAAGTCTAATTACGTTTCAATTTGAGTTTTAACAACCATAAGTTAGATTAGCCCTTTGAAAGCATTAAGGTTTAAAACAATGGTTACCAGCACTTTTTCCCTTTCCCTCAATATGTTCTCCCTGATCAAATGCTGGTTACCAGCACTTTCTCCCTTGCCCTCAATATGTTCACCCTGATCAAATGCTGGCTACAAGCATTTTCTCCCTTGCCCTCAATATGTTCTTCCTGATCAAATGCTGGTTACCAGCACTTTCTCCCGGGGTTGCCCTCAATATGTTCTCCCTATTCAAATATAATTACCATCATTATTGAGTGACAGACTAACAGGTAAAGGCCACCACTCACAACTCCAGGACCAGTTCCGTACCTTTATGTCCATCTAACCCCATCTGTATAATGCCCCAGTCACAAATAACAAACTGCCGCCAGACAGCTAGTTTTTCAGGTTGGTGACGGTTCAACTTGAACGGCAGCTGTTCAAATTTTGAGACAATGTCTGGCGCCTGTTCAAGGTTTCCAAAAATGGTATAACTGGACGGCAACCAGGAGATTTTTGGGCCATCAGTCAGAGCCTGTTAACTCATTGTACTAGCTCTATCATTGTAAGGTGACCGCTTGGTAACCATACTAAGTAGCCGGATGGCATCACAAAGTCCAAAAGATAACCGTACAGGCGCCGTCCAGTCGCCGCCCAATGACCATTCGGTGGCCAACCAGTGCCTTTCTGAACTGAAAAGTGCATGCATGGCATTTACAAAGAAACTGCCGTCTGATGCCTGTTTGATTTTGTGACTGCTTGAGCAAAATTTCTTAAAATAGCATGAATCAGCGAAGTTGGAAGAAATCGTTCTGCGCCAGTTTTATTTGTGACCTAGGCATAAACAAGGTTTTCATTTTGAACTGCCAATCCCAATATCTCAAACATGGAGGTGCCCACCGAATTTGCTAAGCAATGACATGAACAACACTGATGAAGTTCTACGCATTTATAGATTTGTCGATCCAGCAAATAAATGTGCTGTGTAGGTGCTTATCAAGCTACCTGACACAGCCAAGGGACTTAACCATTGGATCACCCACAGTTTGTCCAATGGAGTAAGGGTCTGATCTATCCACATCACACAAGGGTGAAACCAGAAGACTTGTCAAAAGTACAGGAAAGAAAATGGAATTTTAGACAATGCTGACAGATTTTAGGAGCATAACACTTCACCAGACAATTACCTCCCTTTTCCTCCGACACTCCTAAACAGACTGCTTGTGAAAACATTGTGGAAAATGGAGAAAATGCTGGTGACCAGTATTTTCTCCTTTTCCCACATTGTTTTCTATCCTTTCACAGCGTTAAGCCCTCTCATTCAGTCATATGTGATACAAGTAAATCATCTGTAAATTCCTTCATTATTGATGAACTGGGCTGTATAGCTTTCTGATAAAAGAGTTTACCTTCTCACCACACAATCCTGACTTTTAACAAGGCTGTGGCAGTAACCTAAGGAAACATTGTGGAAAAAGAAGAAAAGAATGCTGGTAACCAGCATTTTCTCCTTTTACCAAAACATTTTCTTACTTTTCACAGAAAAATTCCACCATTTAAGCCACATATCATTTGTCTGCAAATGCTTTCAATTTGGACAAGTCTGAAATCCTGTCATCTGGTGAAGAGTTAAAGAAGCTTTCAAGTCAATCTAACAATCCCAAGTAATTAGTTTAGAACAGAAACAGACAAGTTTACCCATTACAACACAATTCTTTTAACTCTTTACCACACGACAACATTTTAGACTGGTTCAAAATGAATGCATTTGCAGACAACAAAGGTGACTGAAAAATTGAAATTGGTTCTGGGAAGGGTAGAAAACACTTTGGGAAAAGGAGAAAATGCTGGTTACCAGCATTTTCTCCTTTTCCTACAGTATTTTCAAAAGGCTTCTTTCTCAGGGGCGTCAAAAGTAGGGATTGTGTGGTAATGGGTTAAGCACCTTAAAGATGTCGACTTTTGAAAACAAAATAGGAAAAGGAGAAAATGCTGTAACCAGCATTTTCTCCTTTTCCTACAATGTTTACATGGGCGAACTTTCTGAAGCAAATCCCTTCATTAATTTTGTGCATAAATGTTGTCGTCTGCAAGCTTTTTCAAATTGGACCAGTCTAAAATATTGTTGTTTGGAAAAGAGTTAACCCATTACAACACAATCTTTCAACCCGTTACAATACAATCCCTACTTTTGATGACCCTATGAAAGAAGCCTTTAGTTAACCCATTACCACACAATCCCTACTTTTGATGCCCCTGAGAAAGAAGCCTTTTGAAAACACTATGGGAAAAGAAGAAAATGCTGGTGACCAGCATTTTCTCCTTTTCCCAAAGTGTTTTCTACCCTTCCCAGAACAAATTCCAATTTTTCAGCCACCTTTATTTTGTCGTCTGCAAATGCTTTCAATCTGGACCAGTCTAAAATTTTCTCGTGTGGTAAAGAGTTAACATTGTGGGAAAAGGAAAAAAATGCTGGTTACAAGTGGTAACCAGCATTTTCTCCTTTTCCTACAATGTTTTCTACTCTTCACACACACAAAAATTCAAATTCACAGTCACTTTTATTTTGTTGTCTGCAAATGCTTTCAATTTGGACAAGCCTAAAATATTGATGTTTCGTAATGAGTTGTAGGTCTGTACGCATTCTTCTTTGAGGCCATTATTATTCTGGTAAAGCCACCATAGGGCTGAACACCATCAAAACAAGAAAGACTTCCCCGTGGTTAATAATGAAATAATCAAGCTGCCCAGCCTAAATGGTTCATTGACTGTCAGGAAAAGTTGGGCAACTGTTGGCTATCAAACAAGATCTCATCCGAGGCATCTTTTAACCCTTTACGGTATACCAGACAAAAAAGTTACCCTGGTCAAAAAACGGGAACCATCTGCAGACAACAACTTCAATATGGTTTAAATGGTGCAATTTTTTCTTTGATAGGGTAGAAAACATCGTGGGAAAAGGAGAAAATGCTGGTTACTTGCATTTTCTCTTATTCCCACAATGTTTTCAAAAGGCTTATTTCCAAGGGTTGTTAAAGGTCGTCATTGTGCGGTAAAGGGTTAATTTCATCAAGTTACCCTTTACCAAGCACTGAGCCCTGACTCTGCTAAGTGCAACTCACTGACCTTTGGCAGACAGCGCAGAGACAGCATCCTCGGATACCCCGGGGTCTCCCTATTTGCTACGCTACATCGACACCCTGGGACAATTAATTGAATTTCCATCGCTTTACCGCTGGCCGAATGCTGGCTTTTCATTGGTTCCATCATCATTTTGTGATGGGCGAGTGGACTGTACGCTATGACGTTTCGTATCGATTTTCGGCGGCTGATTCGAAGTTTTATAAGTCAATTGTCCCAGGGGTCGATGTAGCGTAGCAAATAGGGAGACCCCGGGGTATCCGAGGATGCAGAGACAGAATGACTGTGCAATCTGATCTTTGACCTACACTGTCCAATAAGATGTTTTTCTCCCACAAATAACTGTTGAAAGTAACATTGTTCGATCTTTATATCGATTATTGGCTTGAAAGTTTTAGTTAACCCTTTCCCAAACGACAAATATTAGACTCTTCCAAACTCAAAGAGTTTGCAGACGACAATTTCAAATTTGATGAAAATGGCAGAAAGTTCTCCTAATAGGTAGAAAACACTGTGGGAAAAGGACAAATTGCTCGTTACGAGCAATTTCTCCTTTTCCCACAGTGTTTTCAAAAGACTTTTACTGCAGACACGTAAAAACCAGGGCTTGTTTGGGAAAGGGTTAATTCATTAGGTAGGATAGGGGATAATATACTTTTACAACACAATCAGGAGTTAGAGGGCTAGAAGGGTTTAAAAACATTGTGAGAACAGGAGAAATGCTGGTAACCAGCAAGGGTACCGTTTACAAAGCAAGGCTATCCCTTTACAACACAATCTGGGTTTTAACAACACTGAGAAAGAAGCCTTTTGCAAACATCATAGGAAAAGGAGAAAAATGCTAATAACCAGCATTTTCTCCTTTTCCCGTAATGTTTTCGACAATTTGAAATAGAAATTTCAAATTTTATGTAGCAGTTACTTTGTTATCTCGAGTGCGTTAAATTCCTATAGTTTTGCCGTGTGAATCATTAACTCGGATTAAAATTTTCTGAAGGTAAAAGGTAGAGAGATCTGCCAAGGTTTAATCAGACAGCCTGAAAGGCTTTTGGAAATATTGGACATTTTTAGAATGAAAGAGACAAAATTAATGCACTCAATACTATCAGCCAAGCCCCATTAGCTCTGTCTGTAGGGTGCAGGACTTTGGAAGAGGTTGCTGACTTGCTAGTACAATCCTCTGATCGAACATTTTTTACGAGGATTGATGGTAGTCATTGCGACAAGATTCATTCCTCTCCTACCCCTGTCCATTATTTCGATGTTGGATATGTGGGAAAGCAATTTGGAAAGAAGAATATTGTGCTGTCAGAGTACTGATAAAAGAAAAATCCAGGAAAGAAAGGGTGGGACTGCACTGGCCACCACTTTCTCACTGAAATGATGTTGAATGACGTTGAAAACAGCATTATTTAAACACCATACAGTCATCATCCACGTCATTAGTATCAAATCAAATTTAGATGTCCCATTGGTGTGGGACACTTTTATAATTCAGTTCAAGAGTTGGGTAAACACTGTGTTGTCTTGTATCAAATTCATGTTAAAGAAGAATCAAAACTTATGGGAATTCAAATAGCGGTGCCTAACAACATCTCTGCTGATCATTGTTTTGACAATGTTTCGGTGGGCAAACTGCCAGCAGCTTTGGAAGAAGATATTGCTATATGATACTGGTGAAAGAAACTCCAGAAAAGTAAGGAAAGGTGCACTGGCCACTGTGATTAACTGAAATAAGGTTGAAAATGGTGTTAAATTCCATACAAATCAATTGATATCTTCTACACAGATTTAACAACCCCTAGAAATGCACATGGCATTTAATATTTGAGTAACACAGTCATGATTTATCTCAGTCTTTATCTCTGTCATTACCAATGACCACTAAAGTAGCTTTTGTGGATGGCATATTAATTCAAGATCAGACTCCACAGAATAAGCAGTCTAACACTGAATCTTCACTGTCAGTTCAGTGATACTTACTCATAGCAAATACGGTATATTATAGCCATTTTTTCACAAAAGCCAAGTGGAAATTTACTTTAACAGCCGCAAAAAATGCAGAATTTCGGGAGTCAGTGGTGATAGAGTTGTGGGCAACACATGTTTTATCTCTTTTTCCCTCTGCCAAAACTATGTCCCAAAATATGTGCAGGAGTAAACAAACACCGTTTTTTGTTAGTTAAACGTATGCACAAACAACAACACTTTACAACAACTCCAAAATCAAAAACCCTGCTGTCCCTTACAGAGCTGTTACCTTTATTGATACCACATAGTATCAATAAAAGGTGATAATATTTCTTAAGTGGAGACTTCCTTCCTGTTTGTAAACCCTTTACCAAACAACAAAATTTTAGACTGGTCCAAACTGAAAGCACTTGCAGACTACAAAACAATTGTAACTCAAAAATTGAAACTTGTTTCCAGCAAGGTAGATAACATTGTGGGAAAAGGAGAAAATGCTGGCTATCAGCATTTTCTCCTTTTCCCACGAGGTTTTCAACAGCTTTCTCCTTCTGGGGTATTTTAACTCGTAACCACATGAGAAAATTTCAGACTGGTCCAAATCGAAAGCATTTGCAGACGACAAAATAAAGGTGACAGAAAAAGTAAAATTTGGTTTGGAAAGGGTAGAAAACACTGTGGGAAAAGGAGAAAATGCTGGTAACCAGCATTTTCTCCTTTTCCCACAGTGTTTTCAGATGCCTTCTTTCTCGGGGTCGTTAAAAGTCGGGATTGTGTGGTAAAGAGTTAAGTCATCATTGTGTGGTAAAGAGTTAAGATGCTAGACCTGAATCAAACCCGGCACATTCAAGGCTTCCAGACATGCTTTGCCCTTAACTGCATTAACTCCATGTTTTATAGACCTTGAAAAAGAAGCCTTTTGAACACATTGTAGGAAAAAGAAACTTTTCTTTAAATAGGCAAAAATAAACTATATATTTTGTGAAAAAAAATCAAGATGGCCAAGATGGCTCTGTAACACTCTACTTCACCCACAAATTGCAATCTGATCTTAAAATTTTTAAGACAATTTTAGAAAAATTTACAAAATTGTGCTTGGCCTTTTAACCCTTTACCACACAATCCCGGCTTTTAACGACCCTGAGAAAGAAGCCTCCTGAAAACATAGTAGGAAAAGGAGAAAATGCTGGTAAACAAGACTTTCTTCTTTTCCTACAATGTTTTCCTTTCTCTTCCCTGAAGAAATTCAAATTTTCAGTCACTTTTACTTTATCGTCTGCAAATGCTTTGAATTTGGACTAGTCTAAAATTGTGTCATATGGTAAAGGGTTGAGGTACTAACATCTATTTTACTAGATGAAAAACAGTTAACCCATTACCACACAATCCCTACTTTTGACGCCCCTGAGAAAGAAGCCGTTAGAAAACATTGTGTGAAAAGGAGAAAATGCTGGTAACCAGCATTTTCTCCTTTTCCCACAATGTTTTCTACCCTTCCCAAAACAAATGTCAAATTTTCAGTCACTTTTATTTTGTCGTCTGCAAATGCTTTTAATTTGGACCAGTCTAAAATATTGTCGTTTGGTAATGGATTAATGAAAGATAAAGATGAATCAAAGGAAAAAAGCATCTGAAATAGTATACTGTTGCTAATACCCCGGTCACATATTCACGGAAGGCCGCCACGGAAGAGCTACGGATTCGTTCCGTCATTGTCCGTGACAACTCGTACTAGTCTGTAGCTCTCCGTATTGTAACCGTAATAAATCGTAGTAGTCCTTGTATATCCGTAGCGGTCCTTGACAATTTTTGAACATGCACAAAAATTCGCTACGGATCAAACGACCGTAGCGTATCCTTACTAGTCCGTATTAGACCGTACTGATACGTTCTGGTCCGTATTAAAATCGTATCAGTCCGCACTTATCCGTAGGCTCAAATTTTTTTCAGGATTTGATACGGAGAACTACGTATTAGCACGGTTACACTACGTTTTAGTTACGTTATGATACGGATTTGTCACGGAGAATCACGACCTTAATACGTTGCACCACGGAGAGGAAGGGATTCGCATGGTCTTTTACGGTTCACTACGTTGCAACACGACACAGTACGGAATTGTAAGGACCACTATTGTTTGGTAGGATAAATTCAGAATGATGTACTTCAACAAGGGTATTTTTACTCTGTCTTTGTAGAATACAACACAATTGCGCTTTGTTGTTGAGTTAACAATCATGAACCGTCAACAAATGATGTTTGCAATAAGTTGGCTGCAACTGGATATTGGTATGGCACAAAATGTCAAGGCACTGGTCCAGCAGCTTGATGAGATACATAGATGTAATAATTATATTTTTATCGTACTACTAGTAATACCTTTAATTTAAGGTTACATATTTCACAAAACATTGTACGAAAATGAATAAACATCAGTATTATAATGTGACATTCTATCCAAACAACGATGCTAAACATGCAAGTAAAACGATCAAATAGTGCGAGTACATAAAACTGTCACCGTTTCTGGTGGTTCAGGCAACCGCCAACGAAACGACAGGTCAAAGGTTCGAGCCCCACCAGGAGCTTATTCTGATATGGCTGGTTGGTGAACCGCCAGCTAGTTCAATGTATGGTTACTGGTTGCCTGCCTAGTGCCAGGCTGGCCCTTTCGAAATGGGTGACACTAACTATAAAGACAAGCACTTTACTTTTAAAACATAAACATTCACGATAATCAGTGTAATTGTGAAATAAACAGTAGATTTTATGAACATGATAATCAGTGTAATTGTGAAATAAATAGTAGATTTTATGAACATAAGAGCATAACAATATTTTCATTGAACCCTTTGCCATTCAATTCCTTCTTTTTATGGGTCTGCAACAGACAAGTCAAGAAAACATTCTGATTCTAGGAAAACGAAAAAAAAAAAAATGCTCAAAATGGGCAACTTCTCCATTTCCCACAATGCTTTCTATCTTATTGTAGAACCGAATCTCATTTGTACCAAATTTACAGTTGTTGTCTGCAGATACTTTCAATTTCGTGGAGGCCAAATTTTGTAAACTTGTGATGTGTTATTGATTATAATAATCAGGTAATAGAATATGTGGACTAGAGATTGGCTTTTACGAAGACTCGTCCATGGCCAGTATGAGGCTCTCATAGCCGAACTTGTTGCATTTTGAAAGTGAGCAGGCTAGAGCATTTGGACGGAATGCTAAATCGTGGTAGGTCGGTATCGATAGCGTGACGATTCGTACTACTACGTATCGGATCGTTCTTATTCGTAATAATCCGTACTTGTACCGTAGCAAATCGTAGTGTAACCGTACTACAATCGTCCTGATTCGTGTCGCTCCGTATTAAACCGTGTCCAACCGTAACAGTCCGTATCACTCCTGGAACTCTGACCTACATTTTGGCTGTAGATCCGTCGAACTCCGTACTCACAGCGTTGTGTATCCGTATTGGAACCGTAGCGGACTACGGAATTTGTCATTTCCGTAGTCATCCGTGAGCGATTAGACCGTAGCTCTTCCGTGGCGGTCTTCCGTGAATATGTGACCGGGGCTTAAAAGATGAATTATCATTATCAATCCCTACTTTTGACACCCCTGAGAAAGAAGCCTTTGAAAACACTGTGGGAAAAGGAGAAATTGCTGGTAATCAGCATTTTTTCCTTTTCCCACAGTGTTTTCTACCCTTCCAAGAACAAATTTCAATTTTTCAGTCACCTCTTATCTTGTCATAATAGTGCAAATCCTAGTCTAAAATTTTGTCTTGCGGTAAAGAGTTGAAAGATAAAAAGAATAAAAAAAAAACTGAAAAGAAAATGTAGAATGCAATAAGCTTCATCTTGTAAAGTTCACGATTCCTGGCGATTCCTGGCTCGCTAGATTGTCTGCAAATTGAAACTACTGAAAAGGGTATGGGGCTGCAACCAGATACAATTAAAAGAAACAGTAGACAATAGGAATAATTTACTGTGAACTATGTCTGAACTTTGATCAGAAACTGATAATATGATCTAATTTGCTTTTTATCCCCCCAAGGTTCATCTAAGTTCTTGTTTCTTGAAGAATACCTGTAGAACTGATTCCCAGATGAGGGAAACAGGCAACAAAAAGTAAATATATATGTTGGGCTAAAATAAATGCTATCTCTCCGTGGGCCTTTCACAACCATAGTCACCTATGAGGCCAGAGTAGATCAAGATCAGGCTGCACAAAATATGCGCCCAATTAACAATGCTCAGACTGCACAGGCTGACCTGAGTCGATACTTTCCCCCATGCAGTAAACCCCTTTTCACGGAGCAAAGCGCATACATAATATGATTAGTTTCGTAAAATAAGGATGTAATGGTTCAAAAACTGCCTGAAAATGAATTTACATGAAGATGTATCTATAAGAGCATAATGGGTTATTTGATATCAGTGTACAGTCATGCAATTAACAGTAATTTTCCTAGTTTTCACTTTTATAATTCACCATGACTTGCAAAAACTATTTATCGCTGATAAATGAAGATAGGGTATTTTCCAGATGTCCTCAAGGCCCCTCTTAATCATTTGCCATAGGATTCCTCAAGTTTTCACATCCCTGAGAAAGAAACCTTGTGAAAGCATTGTGGGAAAAGGAGTAATTGCTGGTGAACAGCATTTTCTCCTTTTCCACTATTGTTTTCTACCCTTCCAAGGACAAACTTCAATTTTTGAGTCACATTTATCTAAAATTTATCATCTTAAAAGATACTTTCAATTTGGACAAGTCTTAACTCTTTACCATACAATCCCGACTTTTAACGACTCTGAGAAAGAAACCATTAGAAAACATTGTGGGAAAAGGAGAAAATGCTGATAAACAGCATTTTCTCCTTTTCTCACAATGTTTTCTACCCTTCACAAAAACAAATTTCAAATTTTCAGTCTTTTTCATTATGTTGCCTGCAAATGCTTTCGATTTAGACCAGTCTAAAATGTTCTCATTTGGTAAAGAAACTTAATTTTTGTTGTTTGGTAAAGAGTTAATCAAACAGTGCTGATAAACAGCATTTTCTCCTTTTCTCACAATGTTTTCTACCCATCACAAAACAAATTTCAAATTTTCAGTCTTTTTCATTATGTTGCCTGCAAATGCTTTCGATTTAGACCAGTCTAAAATTTTCTCATTTGGTAAAGAAACTTAATTTTTGTTGTTTGGCAAAGAGTTAATCAAACAGTGCTATGTTTCTATAACCCTCAGGTAAAAGGCTTTTGAAAACATTCTGGGAGGAATAACTTACTTTACCTGATATGCCAATTTGAGGCTCTTCCAATTCAGCAGCAAATAAAGATAATGATGTCAAAAATATGGACAAATGAGGATACAAATATCTGACTGAGTGGAAAATATTGTGGGTAATGGAGAAATTACTCATTCCGAGCAATTTCTCCTTTTCCTACAATATTTTCAAAAGCTGTCTGTTCTTGAAACATCAAAATGAGTATCTATAAAGTAAAGTGATAAGGAAGAGGGGGAAGATTCTGACAATCAAAAATTAAGATGGGTAGGGATCTATCACTGAACTATTGTGTACATGTGTTCTGTGCCAGCTGATCTAGTTCTATATTGTCTGCCAAAGCAGGCGAGCCCTGGTAGCATGGTTGGTAGTGTACAGGACTTAAGAACATGGGGTTACTGGTTCAAATCCCCAACTCTGTAAGTTTCTTTCTGAGGTTTAATGATAGTCCATGTGAAAGAATTTGTTCCTCAATCACTATACTGTTCATTGTTTCTACAATAGTTTTGCAGAAAAGCAGGGGATTAGAAAGAATATAGTGTGAAGTCTGAAGTACGTTATTAGGAGTAATTCTTGGAAAACCTGGATTGGTATGTATGCCACTGAAATAATAACTGAAACAGTGTTGAAACTGGTGTTAAACATCATTAACCCTTTCCCAAACAATCCCTGGTTTTTACGGGTCAGGAATAAAAGCCTTTTGAAAACATTGTGGGAAAAGGAGAAAATGCTGGTAACCAGCATTTTCTCCTTTTCCCTCAATGTTTTCAACCCTGTCATCTAGAAAAATCATCTTTTTAGCAACTGTAACTTTGTCACCTACAAAATGCTTTCAATTTGGTCTGGTCCAAAATTTGCCGTTTGGGAAAGGGTTAAAACAATACAATCAACTATACAAAAACTGCCAAAGCAACTGTGGCCAGGACACTCCAGTGCCAGTATTAATGATACCAAAACAGCCACAGAGCCCCATTATCTCCTGCTAGATGGCATTCTATAAATACTCATCTATCTGATATGGGCATCCTGGGTACAGAACCGAACCTCTTTCATACGCGACAACCGTTACTTTGAATTTCAAACAAAAAAAAAGGTTTACCCAATAAAACGCTACCTTGTGCAATTCACTCAACTATGATCACCAGTTTAGAGAAATCTGTTGCTAAAGCAGGTCCCATTTCTCCTCAAACGTATTGATACGTAAAAGCTATTTTAAACATTGCTACTTTATAGAGCGTAATATTACAGTCAGCCCGCTTTCGGGGCTAGTAGTGATGCGTCATATAAGACAGTCGAATCTTCGAAGAATATGACATGCGCAGACAACGCACAGAGCCCCTGACAGAGGGAGCGATATTGATTTCAAAATTGAAAATATTAATCATTCTCTACTAAACCCTGTTTTGGTTTAGCCAATCAGAACTGGCATTACTTTCAAATGTAGAAAATTTTTTAGCAAAAAAAAAGAAGAAGAATGTTCTTAAGAATGATTGCTAAACACAAATTCAAGATTGTTAACTCTTTACCACACGACAAAATTTTAGACCGGTCCAAATTCAAAGCATTTGCAGACGACAAAATAAAGGTGACTGAAAAATTGAAATTTGTTCTGGGAAGGATAGAAAACACTGGGGGAAAAGGAGAAAATGCTGGTTACCAGCATTTTCTCCTTTTCCCACAGTGTTTTCAAAAGGCTTCTTTCTCAGGGGCGTCAAAAGTAGGGATTGTGTGGTAATGGGTTAAGGTTAAGGTAACTGCTTTTGTGGTAAAAGGTAATAACAGTATCTAGAGAATCCATATGGAGTTTTGACAGATTCAGGTTATATTGAATATTTTGTCAATGGGAAGCCACTCATTATTTTATTTGTTTTGATGACTTTATCTCTGAATTTATGACAGAATATATTCTCAGTCACAGGTATACAGAAGTTTTAACCCTTTCAGAGCCATGGGTGAAAACAGGAACTTTATCGGACAACATTAATCAAGATCAGACTGCAGTCTGATCTTGATCTAGAGTGCCAACTTGTTTCTTTAACCCTTTACCCCATAGATACTCATTTCTATGCATTGCTTGTAGGAGCCTTTGGAAAACATTGTGGCAAAAGGTGAAATTGCTCGTCACCAGCAATTTCACCTTTTGCCACAATGCTTTCTACATTATCAAAAGGTGTCATATACACATAAGAAAGGGCTTCATCCTTGCTGTTATTTAGGGTCAATTAGAGATACCATAGACATGCCTTATGGGGTAAAGGGTCAACTTATTACCAAACAACAAAATTCTAGGTTTGTCCAAATCATAAGCATTTGCAGACGACAAAATAAAAGTGACTGAAAATTTGAAATTAGTTTTGTGAAGGGTAGAAAACATTGTGGAAAAAGGAGAAAATGCTGGTTACCAGCATTTTCTCCTTTTCCCACAATCTTTTCTAAAGGCTTCTTTCTCTGGGTCGTCAAAAGTAGGGATTGTGTGGTAATGGGTTAAGTTTGGAAGATACAAGCCTTTGTAAGTATTGGTGGACTGTATTTCCAACCGTCTAAAGGGGTCAAGTTTATAATATATATACAGTGTATGTACGCCGTATTTGGCCCCCAACTCATTACCAAACAATACCGGGTAAATTTCAGGACCCTCAGATAGAAGCCTTTTGAAAACATTGTTGTTAAAGGAGAAAATGCTGGTTACCTGTATCAGCATTTTCTCCTTTCCCACAATGCTTTCTACCCCTCTCCAAACAAATTTCAATTTCTGAGTTACGTTAATTCTGTTGTCTGCAAGTGCAAAAATTTTGTCGTTTGGTAAAGAGTTAACCCATTACCACACAATCCCTACTTTTGACGACCCTGAGAAAGTAGCCATTAAAAAACATTGTGGGAATAGAAGAAAACGCTGGTAACCAGCACTTTCTCCCTTTCCCACAATGTTTTCTAACCTTCACAAAACAAATTTCAAAATTTTAGTCAGTTATTGCGTCGTCTGCAAATGCTTAGGATTTGGACCAACCTATAATTTTGTCTTTTGGTAGAGTTAACATATTTTAACTGTATGCCTGGTAAAGTGTTAAATCAGCACAGATAATCATCGAGAAATCTTCTAAGAATTGCAATAACAAGCAATCAGATTTCTCTCTCAAAAGAAATTAAAGCAAATCATCACCAGGACAACTGACATAACTGTTAATTCTTCATTTTCTTCCCATAACAAGCTTCTCCATAAACATTCCTGATGTATCCTACACTTACGATCTGGCCTTACAGCTAGAGAGAAAAAAAAATGTTGAAACTTGAAAGTGTATAGAATGGCTTAGTTGTGTTAATCCTTTCCAAAACAACAAACTTGTGAACTAGACCAAATTGAAAGCATTTGCAGACGACAATTCAACTCTTGCTGAAAAGATGATTTCTGTCTATGATAGGGTAGAAAACATTGTGGGAAAAGGAGAAAATGCTGGTTACCAGCATTTTCTCCTTTTCCCACAATGTTTTCAAAAGGCTACTATTCTACACCAGTAAAAACCAGGGATTATTTACGAAAGGATTAACCAGACAGTCCCGACTTTTAATGACCCTGTGAAAGAGACCTTTTTGAAAACATTGTTGGAAAAGGAGAAAAAGCTGGTTGCCAACACTTTCTCTTTTTCCCACGATATTTTCTACCCAAGCAAAGTCTGGAATCATCATAAGAACAAGATTTAATTTGCCGTCTGCCGATGCTTTGGATTTGGTCCAGTCCAAAAATTTGTTGTTTGGTAAAGTGTACTAAAGACTTAATCAGTTTCAGAGATTCTTTTTCTCAAGTTCATTAATTAATTAAAAGTCAAGACTACTAGTATGACTGTGCCAAAAGATTAACCCATTACCAAATACTCTTGAGTTTAACAATCCCAAGGAGAAAATGCTGGTAAACCAACATTTTCTACCCTATTGAGAAAAAAAAAAATCTGGTTTTTAAAAACAATTGTCATTTGCACACTCCTTCAATTTGCAAAAAGTGTCACATTTCAGGAGCTGGTAAATCTGGTGTCAAGGCAACAAGGCACTGTGCACATAACCATTTACATAAATTGTACCCCATTACCAAGCAGTATGTAAAACCATTCCATTCTTCACATGAAATTAACCTTTTACCACACAATCCTACCTTTCAACAACCCTGAGAAAGCTTTTTGAAAACCTTGTGAGAAAAGGAGAAAATGCTGATTATCAGCATTTTCTCCTTTTCCAACAATTTTCTACTACCGGTATATCAAAGACAATTCCTATCATGAATGAAATCAATGTAATTCAAGTAAACCCATGACAGAGTTTATGAATCACCCTGTACCTGAAGTCTCCCCCTCCCCCCACCCCCTCCCTCCTAACTTCCTGTGAAAAGTGAAATTAACTCTTTACCAAACGACAAAATTTTAGACTGGTTTAAATTGAAAGCATTTGCAGATGACAAAATAAAGGTGACTGAAAAATTGCAATTTGTTCTGGGAAGGGTAGAAAACACTGTGGGAGAAGGAGAAAATGCTGGTTACCAGCATTTTCTCCTTTTCCCACAGTGTTTTCAAAAGGTTTCTTTCTCAGGGGTGTCAAAAGTAGGGATTGTGTGGAAATGGGTCAAGTATGGTTAAAACTAGAAAGTCCACAGCTTAATTCTTAATTACTGATGATATATTCTTTCTTTGTATTGTTTTTTCATATAAATTTCAGTGATATATATATATATATTTTTAATTTGGTGAGATGTGAAAAATCTATTTAACCACCTTTAAACTCCAATGCACAGAATAAATATCCATGATCACTAGTAATTTACCACATTGTCTGGGAGAAGATCTGGGAAATAAGCTAGATTATGACGATGATGAAAAAAGCCAATTAAACATGGTTGAGTTCAGATCTGGAAGCATGCTCTCTGTGGAATTCATGACTAAATAATTAATTCTTTACAACACAATCCTGGATTTTTAATGACGTTGAGGAAAAAGCCTTCTTGGAAGATTTTTGAAAACATTGCTGGAAAGTAAGAAAATACTGGCAAGTAAGGCCTCTCCTTTTTACACAGTTTTTTAACCTTTGGAAGAAAAATTTCGGGTGTTTAATAAATTTTAATTAGTAGCCTGCAAATGCTTTCAATATTTGTATGCAAATGCTTTCAATATTTTGTATTAAGTGTAAAATTTTGTAGTTAGGTACAGAGTTACAGTAACCCTTTCCCACACAAGGACGACTTTTGACGACCCTTGGAAAGAAGCTTTTTGAAAACATGATGGGGAAAAGGAGAAAATGCTGGTAACCAGCATTTTCTCCTTTTCCCACAATGTTTTCTTCCCTACATGTATCAATGAACAACTGCACCATTTGAGCCACATTGAAATTGTCGTCTTCAAATGTTTTCAATTTGTAAAGGGCTGAAATTTTGTTGTCTGATAAAGGGGTTTCGGAACTGAACCTGGATTTAATCGCTTTTCCAGAATGTGTAGATCAAGAACAGACGGCATATTCTGTGCAGTCTGATCTTTAATCAAACCTGCCTGCTTCTTCTCACATATTGTGACAGAGAAAACTTAAGCATTGCAAAATCTGCATTTTAACCCTTTACCATAAAACATTTAACCCTTTACCAAACGATAAAATTTTAGAATTGTCTAAATTGAAAGCATCTACAGACAATTAATTCAAAGGTGGCTGAAATGGCAAAAATTTGTCTATGAAAAAGTAGAAAACTTTGTGGGAAAAGAAGAAAATGCTGTTTACCAGCATTTTCTTCTTTTCCCACAATGTTTTCAAAAGACTTCTCTCCCAGGGTCATTAAAACCCACGATTGTTTTATAAGGGGTCCATATTAAAGGCACTTGTAGACGACAAGTAAAAGTGTAACTCAAGATGCTCTCTGTCTTTAACTCTTTACCAAACGACAAAATTTTAGACTGGTCCAAATTGCAAGGATTTGAAGACGACAAAATGCTTGTCAACCTTCAATAATCAAATCCAGTCATTTTGACCCACGTTTAACTTGTAGTCTACAAATGCATTCAATTTTAGACCAGTCTTAGATATTGTCATTTGACAAAGGGTTAACCCATTACCACTCAATCCCTACTTTTGACGCCCCTGGAAAAGAAGCCAGTTGAAAACAATGCGGGAAAAGGAGAAAATGCTGGTGACCAGCATTTTCTCCTTTTCCCACAATGTTTTCTATCTAATCAATAAGCAATTGCCCCATTTGAGGCACACTGAAATTGTCGTCTGCAAATGCTTTCAATTTGGACAAAGCTAAAATTTTGTCATCTGGTAAAGGGTTAACGCTTTACCAAACAAACCCTGGTTTTTACTACCCTGAGGTAGAAGCCTTTTTAAAACATTTTTTGAAAAGGAGAAAATGCTGGTAACCAGCATTTTCTCCTTTTCCCTCAGTGTTTTCTTAGTACCCTGCTGGAAACAAATTTCAATTTTTGAGTAATGTTTATTTTGTCGTCTGCAAGTGTTTTCAATATGGACGAGTCGGTAGCTACCTTTACTCTGGAAAACATAGGATGGACTAATATTACGATGTGTAATGAGGCCGCAATGTCCAGGCGCAACAAAGAAAGTGCATAAATCTTGACAAAAACCTTCATAAAATCGCTTGCATTATCAATGGAAAATATCTTAATACCAAAACCAATAAAGAATTAACATACCTTACTGAGTTTGTTTCCTAATTTCTCAAAATAATCGCAGGTCACAATGAAAACGCTGATTTTGAAGTTGGACAAAACTCGATACTGCTGTTTCAGGTGCGATAAAGTTATAGAATGAATAGGGCGAAATCTAATATTGATTATCTCCCTTATTACGAACTCCGATATTGATTATCTCCCTTGATTTTTCCGATCGAGAAGGAGAAGGGGAAATATCTTTAGAAACTCTTTACTACGCTTGCAATCCCGACTTTTAATGACTCTGAGAAAAAGATTTTTTTTAAACATTGTGGAAAAGGAGTAAATGCTGGTAACCAGCATTTTTCTCCTTTTCCCATTATGTTTTCTACCCTTCAAAAAAAAAAATCAATGTTTGAGAGATATAGATCTATTTTCTCATCTGCCAATGGTTTGCCACAATATATATAGTTTCCAATTTTTTAAAGCATTAAAACATGAAATGTCAAACTGGACGGGTTTTGTATCAGGCTAGAATATTAATCTTTTCTAATATTCAGATAGATAGATAGATAGATAGATAGATAGATAGATCATGGCAACATGAAAGCGCTATATACATTGGCTAAAAGTGACATGATAAGGAGATTATGTCAAACTATATTTAATTACAAAGAATGAATGATACATTATGAATCCGTTACTTCCAGCTCTTTACCAAACCACAGAAAATCAGACGTGTTAAAATTTAAATGATCTGTAGATAACAAACAGAATGTGACATACGTGTTGGAATTCTTCTGTGATAAGGTAAGAAAAATCTTGGAAAAGGGGGGGTCGTTTTCCCACAATGTTTTTAAGTATGTCCTGCCTCAGTGTTATTAACCCTTTACTCCATAGATACTCATTTCTACGCATTGCTTGTAAGAGCCTTTAGAAAACATTGTGGCAAAAGGTGAAATTGCTCGTAACGAGCAATTTCACCTTTTGTCACAATGTTTTCTATGCTATCAAATGGTGTCACATACACATAAGGAACGGCTTCATCCTTGCTGTTATTTAGGGTCAATTAGAGATACCATAGAAATGCCTTATAGGGTAAAGGGTTAAACTCGGGATTATGTTTTTTAGTTCAGTTTAAACATATTTATTTTACATCGATTGAGAAACAAGTTCTTACAACTTATACTAATCTCTCTCGATTCTGCTTCCTGGGAACTATACCAGTACTCGCGCCGAATGTGTGGGCCAATGAAAAATCCCAAAGTTGACACCCGCTCCCAGGTATCGAACTGAGGACCTTTAGGTTATGAGGCCGACGCTCTACCTCACGACCACGGACACTACGATCGTGTTGTAAAGGCTTAAAAAAGCAAATAGGGGAATGTACAATTATCCACATTCATTTTTTTTTAACCATTACTTTTTCATCATGTTTTCAACCTTGAATTGCGTACCTTTACTGAAAAAGCATGTGCCATACGTAAATTGTATTCTCGTGAAAAAGAGTGAACTTTTGATGATGGTGGAATTAACCCATTTATTTAAACAGGGATCTTTTCTTCTTCATTTAACCCTTTACCACACAGTGACGACTTTTGACGACCCTTGGAAACAACCCTTTTGAAAACATTGTGGGAAAAGGAAAAAATGCTGGTAACCAGCATTTTCTCCTTTTCCCACAATGTTTTTTTTATTCCTATTAATAAACAGTTGCACCATTTTAGCCACACTGAAATTGTCGTCTGCAAATACTTTCAATTTGACAAGGGCTAAAATTTTGTCGTCTGGTTTAAGTAACTGCAAAAAGCCATGCAGCATCTTTCTGGACCTGAACTATAGGACACTTTTCAACTTTAGTCTAACACTACATACTATGCAATCCCGAGTTTTAACGAAGCTAAGGGGAAAAGGCCGTCTGAAAAATAGTGGGAAAAGTAAAAATGCTGCAAACGTTGTATCCTTTTCCCACCATGTTTTCTACTGTAGCATACACAAATCTCATCTATAAATGCATATTTTATTTGCCGTCAGTAATATTCTTTGGGTTTGGACAAGTCTAAAAAATTGTCATTCCGTAAAAAACCACATTGTCATTTTTGAGACGCATCCATGCTTAGTTATACTCCCATTCCAATGGGCTGCGATCCCACTGCACTTATGGCGATCACGGCGCTTCTACAAGCGCCGAATCGCCGGAGAAGCAACGAAAAGTACAATATCGTTGGACTGTTGCATTTCCAGTACACGAACGCTTCAAGAACAACCACGATCTCGCAGCGCTAGTCACGGTCCTGTCGCGCCGTTGTTGCGCTTAGGCCTATACGGCGCTTCCAAGAAGCTTTTACTGCGTTCCTGCAACGACACGCGATTTCAGGCTTACGACGTTGCTGATGCGACTATGCTACGGCCTATGCGTACGAACTGCGATTCTGTTGCGCTTTTGGAACTTTTCAGCAGTTGAATATCGGCTTACGAAGGCAAGAGGGACATTGACCCCGAGCGCTAACCTGGGCTAACCTGGGTCGAAACCTTTCGCTATCGGTCACCGTTTGTCAAGGGACCATGCAATCTACCTCATGATAAGTCGGTTATTTAAAAAAAGTGGCTTATTTGGATCCATAATACTATGATGACTTGGACTGGTATCATGTATCACGGTGGTGCATTTTAGCCCCCTTCTGCCAGAGCATAACTCAATTATAACTGTTCGATTACCCTTGATTGCTTAGATTAGGGATGTACACCCCCATCTGTCATCCATTTAGTTCAAAGCTGGTTTATTGTCCCTTTTAAAAATAAAAGAAATATACAATGACAAGGACAAGGTCAAACATCATTGTCATTGTGAGTTTTATTTCTTGTAAAGACAGATCTATTCACAAAATATAAGTTATTAATTTGATAAAACTACACAACTTACAATAGTAATTCGTTTTTAATGTCAGAGACTGTCAGAGAAACTGATTTGAAAATGTAACTGGAAAAGAGATTATTGGAAAGTGTTATAAATTTGAGTATTTATTATTTTTACGTTTGTACACAAATTTTATTTAAAAAAAATAGCGTTTTTAATTTTGCTTTTCTTTCAGTATGGTAATAAGGGAGGTTTTTCATAGGCAAAACCTTGTCATGGGTGCCAAAATACGGTACGAACTGGTATGACTTCGGTACGAAGTGATAGAATTTTTATACGAAGTGGAATAACGTTTGGTACGAAATATTGACATGGTACAAAGTGATTGCTACGAAATGGTCATGGTACGAAACTCCCGTAATTCTTTAGCCAATGAAATTTTAGGGTTACTCTCAGTGCGGACACTAGAGAATTTATGTCGCAATTTCCGTTATTTGGGTAAAATTCCGACACATGTTCCCGCTTCGTGATCAACACAAAAGGAAGATAATTTGAAGTAAAAGTATGTCAAACTTTAGCTCTTTACAGACTCTTTGTTATCATTTAAATGTTCAGTATTCTTTTCAGTACGATTAGTTAATTGCTGGACTGCATTAAGTTCTCAAATTTCAAAATCATTAGGACACCTTGTCCGTGTTTTTTTTGCATTCAGTGATTCACATATGAGTCAATCATCTCTCTCTACACTGTGTTTTTCATTAATCTATACTATTTTTACTTGCTGATAGATGCCATCAGATGCTAAAAAGAAACGGGATCAAAAGAAGAAAGAAGCAGCCAAGAGAGGAAGAAAACCGCCTACTTCCTCTGAAGCTCAAAATGGCACAGCCAATGGAGTAACGGGAAAAGATGGTAAGCGTAAACGGGATGATCATAGAAGGGAAAAATGTACTCAGTGTCGCTTGCAGGCAACTTTCTGTGTCCTTTATCAAGGGTCCATAGATTTCTGGAAAAGTCACTCCTGTAGGACTGCTATGATGTATCCCATATGTTGGGAAAAAGTAGGGCATACATCATAGCTATTGCCAAAGGGTGTAGGAAGGAGCTGTTTTAACCATTGGTTGGTGCAAAGGTAATTTAAGGTTACTGAAAGCTGATCATAGCTAAATTTAACACACCAGGTAGCATTTTATTGAGTGAACATTTATTTTTAGTTTGAAATTAAAAGTAACGGTTGTCGCATAGAAACGTCCAGTCCTGTACCCAGGATGCCCAAATAAGACAAATGTGTATTTGTAGAATGCCATCTGGCGGGAGATAATGAATGGAAATGTTACAACAGACTTTGAAATGAATACAGGGTTTTAAAAACTGCTAGCAGTTATCTGGTCAGATTACAAAAATAAAGTTCAGCTGAAGTCCCAATGAATAAAAAAGAGTTACTTAATAAAAGTTAATTTCATTGTTCATCTGTAAAGATATGGGGATAATTATGACTTCAAGATATGTAAAGGTGCAGTTTGTAAAAAATCCAGTCAAGGGCAGAAAAAAGGATTTTGAAACCAGAACAAATTCTACCATGTCGCATTATCATTCTGTGTTTTTACATCAATGATTGCTGACAATTAGCCCTCTTTTCATTGTAAATGTCTGAAGTGACATACACACAACATGATTAATCAAGCTTGAAACATACTCTTCATTCACTTGATTGTCTCGTCCCCATTCTAGGCTCGAAAAAAGTAAGCTTATGATTACTCACATGGTAAACTATGGCGGACCTATGATGATAAATGCTACATTACATTGTAGACATGTGGTTTATAATGTAACTGTCCTGTTGCTATGGTAACATTGTTACCAAGGCGACAAGTTGGAGATAGTTGCAGAGGCCATCTGAGGTTTTGCATTACACCTTCAGGGTTAAACATATTTATTTTACATCAATTGAGAAACAAATTCTTACAACTTAAATCTCTCCAGATTCTGACCTTTAAAATTTTATCTCAAACACCCACGAATGTCAGATTTACCACATAACATTTGACAAAATATAGAGCAGATGCTGCAAAACCATTCATAAATGCACCCGCGGTAATATCCAAAAGACCCATTCACTTCTAAGAAAAACGTACAAAATGATGTCAAAAATGACGCTGCACAAATGTTATGTCAAATGTGTATAAGATAAGACTATTCATAATGGGTATATGACACTGAAAACAAGGGAGGTTATGTGATAAAACTGTATAAGGGTCCTGTGTGGCTAAATGGTAAAGTGTAGGACACGTGACCTGGAGGTGACAGGTTTGAGTCTCACTGGCTCCACTGGGCCTTTTCACAGGAGTGTTTACGGGTAAGACAATTAAGAGCATAGCCTAGTACTCATGAAACCCAGGAAACATGAAAATGTGAACTGTTACTGTGATATGACTGAAATAATGTTGAAAGTGGCATAAAACATCATTCAAACAAACAGCAGTCTTAGCTCTTTACCATTTGGAGAAATTTTAGACTGGTCCAAATTGAAAGCCATTGCAGACGACAAAATAAACATAGCTCAAAAATTGGAATTGTTTTCAGTAGGGTAGAAAACATTGTAGAAAAAGGAGAAAATGCTGGTCACCAGCATTTTGTCCTTTTTCCACGATGTTTTCAATAGGCTCCTGTCTCAGGTCGATGAAAACCTGGGATTGTTTGGTAAAGGGTTAATAGATGAAAGATTATTTATAAATATAAGTGGAAATTAGAAATGTCATTATGGCATTAGATAATTTTGATTGAATAATTTTTTTTATTTTGGCAAACAGACAATGGCATTGATGGCGTAACAGAACAACTAGATGAATTACAGCTAGCAGCTAAACACAGGGCTGTGACAGGGGTTTTGTCCTCGCACCCAGAGGGCAGGGATGTTCACTTTGACTCCGTGTCAATCACTTTCCATGGTGCTGAACTTCTCGTGGATTCTAGACTTGAACTGAACTGTGGGAGAAGATACGGCCTGCTGGGGCTTAATGGCTGTGGTAAGAGAAATAGTTTGTCTACATGTAACTTGCATTTTAACATGTCGGTTGGACCATGATTTGCCATTACATGTATATTTGAACAGAAATAAATAAGCATTTTTTTGTTACCCTCTGAATCCTTTTGTTTATATTTGTTTTGAAAAAATAGGTTTTTGGAACTAATGCATTTTTAAGATATTTTGTAAAAATTATTGAAGCAGTTTACTTGGAATATTTTAAAATCTAATTTGTTTGGTCTGTGCAGAGTTTGGACTAGAAATGAATAATTGTTGAAAGTATCCAAAGGTCTAGCCACGGGAAGAAAACATTGTTGGAAAAGGAGAAAATGCTGGTTACCAGCATTTTCTCCTTTTCCAAGAATGTTTTCAGGAGGCTTCTTTCTTAGGGTTGTTAAAAGTCAGGGTTGTGTGATAAATGGATTATAGAATTCAGAACGTTTGGTGAGTACAGACTTTGGCACTTGTTTTTGGAAGAGAATCATAGGGCAGTAGTATTTTTTTACATCATGTCGCCATAAACAATACATGTGATGTTTAGTTTTCATTTTACAGGAAAGTCAACATTAATGGCTGCCCTAGCACAGAGAGAGTTGCCTGTTCCAGAACATATTGACATCTTTATGCTGAGACGTGAAATGCCGCCCAGCGAAAAAACAGCACTAGAGTGTGTCATGGAAGTAGACGAAGAAAGAATGAGGCTGGAAAAAGAAGCCGAGGTACTTGCCACAAGAGATGACAATGGTATGACTGTATATAAATTGTTTCCACCCCTCATTTCTGTACCAAACAAAAGAATCAACCATAATAGAAAGCATGGCAGATGACGAACTGAAAGTGACTTAAATGACTGAATTTGTCTTTGGAAGGCTAGGAAGCTCTTGGAAAAGGAGAAAATTTTGTTACCAGCATTTTCCTCTTTTTTCCGCAATGGGTTCATTATATTGTTTGGTAAAGGATTATCCCCATTGCCAGATCATCCCAGTGTTTCTATTTGGACTTAACTATAGACCAGTGCATCAACAGACTGATAGTGACGGTAGTAGTGCATCAATTACAGTGTATGTAATTGAATGCAGTTGTTAGCATTTCTAACCCATGTTTACATGTTACAGGCTAATTACTCAGTTTGAATTGAATGCAATTATCAGCATTTCTAAGCAGTGTTATAAGCTAGAAATCCAATTCAATAATGGAGAAAATCATTTATTCAAGCTACCATTGGTCATTGATTTTCAAGAGGTGAGGGACTTCTCCTGTGTGGTATCAGAAAGTAGTAGAGATTATTAAGCAGGGATGTAATTTCACTCAACTGCTCGCATTGGTGAGTGATCTTTGACTTCGGGCAAGTACAATAAAAACTTGACTTAAAATTTAAAATTCATCGAAATTTTAGTTGTAGAACTGCTAATCAAACAGAAGTTTACATTGGCAATCATTTGAGGTTTTGTCTATTTACAAACAATTACATGCATACTCACAATATAAGGTCATTTTCGCCATGCCCAATCTGCATCAAATCTCTACAGCAAACCAATCAGGTATCATGTAGGAGGTTAAGTCGCCAGCCATGACTTCTAAAGCAACGCTTTGATTCTGCATTTGATATAGGGTATTTAAGCAACATGCTCGGAATTAATCAGAGTTAATTTGACTCTTAAGGGAATAACTTGGGGAATTCCAGACTGGTTCACTGGTTTTCACAAAGTACTGTATGTTTTGTCGAAGAAGTGGCATGAGCTAAATTTCATTAAATTGATTGAATCACTACAGGTATATTTCAAGGAACAGTATGCAAGATGATAATTATATATGCAAAATAAGTTGATTTTGCCCCAAATTGTATATCATTCAATCAGAAAATTTGATGGTATGGACAACCTCTTTTCAGTAGCAGTTAGAGAACATCATCTTTTTACGGTTACCTATAGAAAATGAATTCCTCTCTTTGCTTGACGTTAATGAACAGTGAATAAAAAACTAAAATTTAGACATGATAACATTGCCTGACATACATTTTAGATAAAAATTATGTGTAAAATTAATTAAACAATTTTCAATTCTTCTTAAGAAACATTACACACACAAAAAAAAAGAATGCAAGTGAAAAACTTGGCAGGGCGAGTAACCTCTGATAAGTACATGTACTCATCCATTGGGCAAGTACTATGCAAAGGGAAAATGGCTACTTCCTACAAAATTTTCTATGATTAAAAATTAGTATTATTGTACTACTTTAGCCAAGCCTCTCTTTCCATGGTAGAAAATATCATTTATAAATGTAAAACAATTATATTCACATTACAAAGTGAGATAATAATTACCTTCTTTTTCAGGAAACTAACAAAAGTATCAACTTGTTCCAAGAATGTTTTCGGAATTTCTTTCCCTGAACATCATTAAAACAAAGTATATTTCAATTAATTGCAGAATCTCATGATAGACTTATGGATGTTTATGAACGCCTGGAAGATATGGACTCCGAGAAAGCTGAGGCGAGGTCTGCTTACCTTCTACATGGTCTGGGTTTTACCACAAAGATGCAAAGAACGGCAGTGAAGCACTTCTCAGGAGGCTGGAGAATGCGCATCGCCCTGGCCCGGGCACTTTTTGTGAAGCCTGCCATGTTGTTATTGGATGAACCTACAAACCATTTGGACTTGAATGCTTGTGTCTGGCTGGAGGATGAGCTGAAAAAGTAATTGTCTTCAAACAAAGATCAAAGACTCTTAATCCTTTCCCAAATGACAAACTTTTGGAATAGAATATATTGAAAGCATTTGAAGACGACAATTCAGCTCTTGCTGAAAAGATGATTTCTGTCTATGATAGGGAAGGAAACATTGTGGGAAATGGAGAAAATGCTGGTTACCAGCATTTTCTCCTTTTCCCACAATGTTTTCAAAAGGCTACTATTCCAGACCCATAAAGATCAGGGATTGTTTGGGAAAGGGTTAAACTTAGATCCTGAATATTGATAAGCCATCCAAATTTTGAATATAGATCCATATGAAAGCATATGTTGCTAATGTGTTTTGATTCTCCTTTTGAAGGGGTAGAAAACATGAAGGATATACAAGCACATGAGAATGAGTGGCAGGTTTTCTTTTTCCAACAGTGCTCTCAAAACTTTTGCTCAAGGTCTTTAGACAGGGCTTGTAAACATTTACTAAAAAATTTAATCCTTTACCAAATTAGGGTCCAAAAATTTCCAGAAAAGGCACTGGTCCTGTAGGACAAGTGAATTTGAAAAAAAAAACAAAAAACTCTTTCCCTGCTTTGATCCTCACTTGTCCATTGAGAAAAACCTTTTCAATATTGAACTCTGGTTCTGACAAAACAGAAACGTTACAACAAACCTTAAATATTGGATTTTAAAACCTATAACCAGTTATGTGGTCAAATTATAGAAATTAATAAAGCTGAATCAAGACAGTTTTTCGAGCTGGTTTTGGGGAAGTATCTGTTTCAATGTTTGTTTTAAAAATCAACAAAATGCTCACATTGAATTAGGCCTACAGTAATGTACCTACAGTACTGTACCTGAAGCATATCATAATTTTTGTTTGCAATGAAAGGTACCAGTTTATATCATTAGGTTGACTCAAAACCTGTCTTAACTTGGAGAGGGTACCAGCATATTTTATGTTCTATTTTGATTTCCTGAATACCTATATTTAAATTATTCGCTAACAGAAAGACTATTTTGTCTCCTGTAAGTTAAATATTTATCTGAAAAACTTGTTTTACTATCACCTAGTCACTACTTGTCCTGCCAGACCATCATGACAGATAGTTTACCCATCCTCATCCATTTTTTACTTGTAAATGCGAATATAAGAAAAAGCAGGTCACAAGCATTTTCTCTCTTGCCCATTATGTTTTCAGATGCTGTTTTAGTCTTAGTTGTTGGAACTCGGGAGAAAGTTTTAGTTAAACCTTTAGGAAACAAAGAAATTTTAGGCAAGAAATTGAAAGCATTAGCAGACAAACTAAAAGTGCTTAAGAAAATTGAAGTTTCTTATTGGTAGGGTTGGAAACATTGTGGGAAAAGAAGAAAATGCTGGTATCCAGCATTTTCTCTTTTTCCCACAATATTTTCAAAAGGTTTCTCACTTAGGGTCGTAAATATCCAGGATTGTTTGTTAAAGGTTTAAATGTTGCTCATGGATTTATATTTCAGCTACAAAAGAATTCTGGTGGTTATATCTCACTCGCAAGATTTTCTGAATGGCGTTTGTACGAACATTCTACATATACACAAGAACAAAGTCAAGATGTATGGTGTAAGTATACAGTGTATTGCTATAGCCCTTTTGTTCAACCACTTATTAACCTTTTACTGCATAGATACTCATTTCTACGCATTGCTTTTGTAGGAGCCTTTGGAAAACTTTGCTAGTAACGAGCAATTTCACCTTTTGCCACAATGTTTTCTACACTATCAAAAGGTGTCATATACACTCAAGAACCGGCTTCATCCTTGCTGTAATTTAGGGTCAATTGGAGATACCAAAGAAATGCCTTATGGGGTAAAGGGTTATATCTAAATGATACAAGAATATTTCAGACTGGTCCAAGATAAAAACTTTTGCAGACAAACAATACTCATATGATTAACATGTTTCTGAAAAGGTAGAAAACATTGTAGGAAAAGGAGAAAATGCTGATTACCATTTCCAGCAATATTTTCAAGTCTATCCCCCCCGCAAAACTTTTTTTCGTGGGTATACTGGAATCAGCCTGTACGTCTGTCTGTTTGCCTGTCTGTGTACAAAATACTGTCAAAGCACTTGCGGGGGTATAAAGTCACGTTCAGTGACAGTTCTAGTTTCCACAGGGTTTTTATAAATGGCGATTGAGTAGTAAAGAGTTAAACAATACCTTAAGCTTGCAGTCCAGGTGTTGCAAGTTCATTAATAAGTATAGCCACTCTCCTTTGGAGGATTTATGACCGTCCATTTCTCCGAATCTCTTTCACAGGTTAACATTATTTTGAAAAATGTTTACATAGAAAGCAGACAATAGGTTGCAAAGAAGGTTGTGCAAAGATTTGTTAGAAAAACCTATTGGGAAACATGGACAGGTGTACTTGCAAGAAGGGCTATTATTTCTTAACCCTTTCCCAAACAATCCCTGGTTTTTACGACCCTGAGATAGAATCCTTTTGAAAACACTGTGGGAAAGAAGAAAATGCTGGTAACCAGCATTTCCTTCTTTTCCCAAAATGTTTTCTTCCCTTTTGGACACAAATTTTAATTTTTGAGTTGTGTTTATTTTGTCGTCTGGAAGTGCTTTCAAGTTGGACCAAATTTTGGCATTTGGTAAAGAGTTAAAGAAAAAAAGTGAGTGACTTTCTGAGCTGATTTACTTTTTCAAAGTTTGAAACAGCTGACTGCCTTTTCTTCTGTTTTCAATTTTAGCCCTTAACAACAGAATCTCTAGTTTTAAAGAACCTGAGGATCAATACATTATAGGAAAACAGGAAAATACTGGTTTCCAGCATTTTGTTTTCCCATAATGTTTTCTACCCTATCAAAAATAAGTTTCATCATTTAACTCTTTACCAAATGATAAAAAATTAGACTGGTCCAAATTGGAAGGATTTGCAGACGACAAAATAAAAAAGACTGAAAATTTGAAATTTATTTTGTGAAGGGTGGAAAACATTGTGGGAAAAGGAGAAAATGCTGGTTACCAGCATTTTCTCCTTTTCCCACAATGTTTTCTTAAGGCTTCTTTCTCAGGGGCGTCAAAAGTAGGGATTGTGTGGTAATGGGTTAATAGATCCAGTTTTGTTTTGTCTAGGGTAATTATGACAGCTATATTCAGACCAGATTTGAGCTGGAAGAGAATCAGATGAAGAGATACAAATGGGAGCAGGATCAGATTGCCCATATGAAAGTAAGTGGATTTTTGGTTGTCTAGGTCTTGCATCTGGCAGTGAACATGTAGCAAGACACGCATCAGTTTTTACAAGCATTTTCTCTTTGTCCACAGTGCTTTCCACTGTCATTCAACAACCATCTGTTTTATGATTAAAGGAAAAAAGTCTATTTTGCATCTGATGTTCATGCGCTTAACCCTTTCCTCTATAGACACTTAAAATACCATGAAAATAAACAACAATCTAAAATAATTGTCAATTTGGAGAAGTGGTTAAGGGCAAGCACAGCATATTGGTGTAATTAACCCTTTACCACACAATCCTGACTTTTAATGACCCTGGGAAAGAAAGCCTATGAAAACATTGTGGGAAAAGGAGAAAATGCTGGTAACCAGCATTTTCTTCTTTTCCCACAAATTGTGACAATGTTTTCTACCCTTTCCAATTCAATATTCAATTTTTGACTCACATTTATTTTATAGTCTGCAAATGTTTTCAATTTGGTCTAGTTCAAAATTTTGTTGTTTGGTGAAGAGTTAACTCTTGACCAAACCACAACATTATAGACTGGTCCAAACTGTAAGCACTGGCAGACAACAAAATAAACCTAACTCAAAAAATGGAATTTGTTTTGAGCAGGATGGAAAACATTGTGGGAAGAGGAGAAAATGCTGGTTGCCAGCATTTTCTCCTCTTCCCACAATGTTTTCAAAAGGATGCTATCTCAAAGTCATAAAAAAAGGGATCGTTTGGTAAAGGGTTAAGGTCTTTTCTGTTGTGGATGGCAGTCATATTTTTAAATGAATATATGTGAAACTTTTTTCAATAATATTACAAAAATCCCATATTTCAACAACCCTTTAGAAAAAAAACTTTTGTATACATAGTGAGATTAGGAGAAAATGCCAATAACCAGCATTTTCTCCTTTTTCCACAATGTTTTCTTTCCTTTGCTAGACAGATTGTAGTATTGTATAAAGTCTGAAATTTTGAAGAGTTGGAAAAAACCAAAATTTTGGGTGTGATGAGATTTCAACATGATGAAAGCTTGAGACTCTCCAATATATTTGGATAGAAGTTTCGCTTTGTGATGCTTTAATGTTTTCAATCTGACCTACATTTGACATTCTTTAACTCTTTCTGTATTGAGTGAATAAATCTCTATCTATCCTACATACAGCATCCAGGTTCGAATCCCTAAACACAGATATTTTTTTGTTAAACCAAAGTAGAAGAGATATACGAGAAATGATGACATGAAAGGCCGAGGTTAAGTGTTGACTCTCTGATAACAGATTGCAGTTAACACAATGCTCGAAATGAGAAAGCGATTTAAATGAAATGTCTGATCTCCCTTTGATCCTTTGCCAAACAATCCTGCACTTCATTGCCCAAGGAAAATTGTTTTTGAAAATTATGGAAAAAGTGATACACATCATTTTCTACTATTTAACTTTTATAGAGAAGGAAGCATAGCTGCTTTTACTTTTTAGTTGTATATAAACAAGCTTGCCTGATATTCTTTTATTTTGAATAAATCCTTCAAGAATGGTTTGTATGATTTTATAATCTTGAAGAAAAAAGTTTTAATTAGCAGAAAACAAAGAACCTGCTGGTATTAAGCATCCCCCCCCCCCCGTAAGTTTTTCTCTCTCACAGATAAAAATCCTGGATTCATGTTACTGTTACTGTCTTAACCCTTTACCAAACAATCCCTGGTTTTTACGACCCTGATATAGTAGCCTTTTGAATATATTGTGGGAATAGGAGAAAATGCTGGTAACCAACTTTTTCTCCTATTGCCACACAGCTTTCTACCCTGCTGAAAAATTTCAATTTTTGATTGACATTTATTTTGTCGTCTGCAAGTGCTCTCAATTTGGACCTGTCTAAAGTTTTGTTGTTTGGTAAAGAGTTAATTAGTAATTATGATTTGAATGCTATCTACAAGGAGCTTTCAATAAGTAATGGCCCTGACCCACGTCCTGTTGTCTGATCTAGCTGAAACTTTGCATTGTGTATTGATTTATATCTCTATGGGATACATGGCAAATTACAGCTCTGAACTAATTGTGGTTTATGATTAATAGGTGTTTGAACTGTGTCAGGTGTGACTGACATCTGAAAGAAAAAAAAAGTAATAATTACTTTTGTAACCTAATGGTCATTTAAATTCTAGCACAGACTTCCAGCCATGTTTGAATTTACGATGCCAGCATTTTACATGATCATAGGATGGGGCATTATCACCATAAGTTTCTTTCATTTTATCAAAAGTCTCCTGTGGTGTGGGTCCTTTCAAATACAAAAACTGGATCACTGCCCGACACTCAACAGCCTCCCATTTTACACCTGACTCATTTCAAACACCTGTAAATCAGAAACCACAACTAGTTCATTGCTGTAATTTGCCACATAACCCATAGAGATATTAATCATTAAACATGCAAAATTTCAGCTAGATCGGACAACTGGAAGTGGGTGAGGGCCATTACTTATTGAACGCCCCTCGTAGAATGATCTGTGAATTCTACAATATAAAAGTGCTCATTCTGTGCCAGTGTTGGACATTGAGATGAGGATACAAAAGGCCGGCTGAAGTCAAAGCTCTCTGTTAGAATGCAGATTGTAGCTGACTATTGATTTTTGTCAGGAAGCATTTCTGATCAGTGTCTGCTCTGAAAGGAAATGTTAAGTCTAACAGATTTTCAAAGAAGGCTGGGAGGATTAGATTTTTGCCTCACAAAACCAAGTCCAATCTTCATCCATACTTGTACTGTTCACTGTATTGTTGATCTGGGCTTTAACAGTTTTAAATTTGAAAATTTTCTGTGTGCGTGTGGGTTTTACTGTATTTTTTTTATTAACCCTTTACCAAACAAGCCCTGGATTTTACGACTGAGATACAAGCCTTATTGAAAACACTGTGGGAAAAGGAGAAAATGTTGGTACCAGCATTTTCTCCTTATCCCACAATATTTTGTACCCTGCTAGAAACAAATTTCTATTTGATTTACGTTCATTTTGCACCTGCAAGTGCTTTCAATTTGAACCAGTCTAAAATGTTATCGTTTGGTAAAGGATTAAATGAGAATGTCAGTTTTATTGTTTCCACTGTTTTCTGAGAAAACATGGAGGTATTGTCATAGTTCTGGCATTAATGTGCATCACGTCATCCTCATGTAAAAACTTTTAACAACAGTCATCCACGGCGGGGAATCACGTGACACAACAACAACAAAAATGACCAGACATTTGAAAAAAATCCCCAACTTGAGGTAAGAAAATCTTCAATAATTCCGTTAATACATGACCGATTGGAATTTGGTTTGAAGCAGAGAAGGCGGAAGGACTCCAGGGATTTGCTTGATGTGTTAGAGTTTTTAAACAATACCCGATAAAAAAGTTATTGACAAGCAAACAATTTTTTTATCCTGGAAAATTTGTTTGCTCGTCAATAACTTTTTTATCAGGTGTTGTTTAAAAAATCTAACACATCAAGCAAATCCCCAGAGTCCTTCCGCCTTCTCTGCTTCAAACCAAATTCCAATCGGTCACGAATTAATGGAATTATTGAAGATTTTCTTACCTGAAGTGGGGGAATTTCTTCAAATGTCGGTCATTGTTTTTGTTGTTGTGTCACGTGATTCCCCGCCATGGTCATCTGTGTGTAGTAAAGGGTGAAAACCTTCCTTCATTCAAAGCAGTGATGTCGCAAGTTTGAAACTTTTATTCTCACTATTTAAATATGAGCCATGCTGTAGCCAAAGGGGGCTTGATATATTTCTGTGATCAGTGACACCAAGCAAACCATCAGATAATTGTTAATCCATTACAGCCACTTATTCTAACTACCACTACCAACTTAATCATGAGATAGATTGGTCTTTTATACACACAGAAAATTGACCACTTCGGAAAAGTTTTGGCCCAGGTCATTCTGCCCGTACTGATCAGGCTGACCAGAGTAGATACTTTTCTGTAGATGCATTAACCCTTTATTCCATAGATACTAATTTTGACGTATCAATAACAGACAGCTATTGAAAACGTTGTGGGAAAAGGAGAAATTGCTCATAACGAGCAATTTCTCCTTTTCCCACAATGTTTTCCACTCAATAAGATATTTGTATCCTCATTTGTCCATATTTTTGACATCATATCTTTATTTGCTGCTGTAATGGAAGAGCCTCAAATTGGTATATCAGATAAAGGGTTAGCTCCCCTTTTCACGGAGCATGGCTTATAAATTTTTGCAAAAAGTGTTCTTCTTTATAGTGGAATATCCAGCAAGGTTTAACTTCTTCAGGCTATGGTGAACTAAGATCAATAGCCCCCTGTATTTCTGTTTGTTTCAGAACTATATTGCCCGATTTGGACACGGTAGTGCAAAGTTAGCCAGGCAAGCTCAAAGTAAAGAAAAAACACTGAAAAAGATGGTAGATGGTGGACTGACAGAGAAAGTGGCATCAGATAAGGTGAGTCCTTTTCTAGATTTATGTTCAGGTGTTGTCTTTGTTTTTCTTTTCAATAATGATCAAAATTTGAATACTGGTCCATACCCAACTGTGTTATAGCAACCTTTAGGTAGAAGGATTTTTGTTTTGAAGGTGACATAGGAAATGTTGTTATATTGCTGCTTTGTAGGAATCTCTGTCCTGAACATAGTTTGTACATGTCACAGAGTCCTGAAGAAAAACAGTTTCCCTTTTATCAGTCGATACTTTTAGCATTTTTAGGGTTGGTTTTTAAAGGAAATATCAAGATATTGGTATAGCCTTGTCACCATCCGCACCTTTATCATTTTTGTCTCGTGAAAACTGACATTTTCACATATCTTGACATTCGTAAATATTATCGTTACTATTGAAAGCAGTAACTTCCAACTTCGACTAGTTATTAACTATGAAGACCAGCATCCCTACCAGACCAGGAAGTTACTTCCAAATTTTTATTTCAAAGTTTTGCCATTTTTGGACTATTTTCAGACTCTACAGTTTTACTTTCCAAGCTGTGGAAAACTGCCCCCACCTGTCATTATGGTACAGCATGTTAGTTTTAGATACAATGAGGATTCGGTGAGTAGATATACTGTAAAATTATTTGTTCTCTGTGACAAACATTCCATTATTTTAATTGCCTTGAGGAAAAAATGCTTATGAAAACATTGTTGGAAAGGAAGAAAATGCTGGTGACCAGCATTTTCTTTCTTTCCCACAATGTGTTCTAACCTTTCTACCACATATTACAACATTGGAATCCAGTCTGGTTTGCCATCTACAAAATGCTTTTAATTTGAGCAAGTGTAAAATCTTGCCACATTGTAAAGGGATATTAACATCTTTTTTCTCTATTCAAACACTCGGATGTAGTATGCTCAGTGTTTATCTAGCTTTTGTCCCACTTTCAGAGATTTTACTATACTTTGACTCCCAAGCTGACTGTTAGTTCCTTAGGACAGATGATACTGCTTGTAGTTCTACAAAGCAAATGATACAGATATATTCTAATTCTTTACCACACAATCCCTACTTTTAACAACCATGAGAAAGAAGACTATAGAAAACATTGTGGGTAAGGAGAAAATGCTGGAAATCAGCATTTTCTCCTTTTGAAGTTTTCCCACAATATTTTCTACCCTATCAAAATCAAAAATCACCATATTACCTAGATTTGATTTGTTGTTTGCAGATGCTTTGAATTTGGTCCAGTCCAAAAATATGTTGTTTGGCAAAGAGTTAATTTGAAGTGCTTGCTTTTGAACAAGAACTTATGAAAGCCTTTTGATATTTATGGAAGAAAGTATTGTTTTCATGGAAAGATGTATTGATATTGTCATCATAATATACTGATCATTTCAGGCATATATTTACAAGAATTTAGACTTTGGTGTTGACCTGGACACAAGAGTCGCTTTGGTTGGACCCAATGGAGCTGGAAAGTCTACGCTGTTGAAACTGATCACAGGAGATGTAAGGGTTCTTTGTTGTTTTAACTCTTTACCAAAATACTAAATTGCCGACTGTTTAATATTACATGCGTGTGCCGATACAAATTTGAAGTTAGTTGAATCACTGGTTCTGCCTTGAATTGAAAACTTCTTGGGAAAAGGAGGAAATGCTGCAATACAGCATTTTCTGACTTTCCTTTTATGTTTTCTGAAACCATGCTGGAGTATAGAATTAGGTGGAGTTCAAAGTAAAAAACTTCTGAACTAATTGAATAAAAATTGCTGTAGAAGCAAATTTGAATTTAATATGTATTCTAAGTTTTGAGATAAGCCATCTAATAGGTTTAGACAGAATGCTGGTTTGAGGCTGTATGTATATAGCAATTACAAAAATAGTTGGGTAAGTATGGACTTAAGAGATATCTTTGACAAAATATCTAGTGTGCAAATAGACTGTTTGGAGTTGAGATCAGATATCATGTTCTTTGCAATCTGATCCACCCACAAAAGCACTTTAATGCTATCAAATGACAACATGCAAGACTAAACCAAACTGAAAGCCTTTGCAGATATCAAAATAAATCCAGATATCAAAAAAAATGTGACTTAAAATTTATTTTTGAAGGGTAGAAAATGTGGGGGAAAAAGAACAATTGCTGGTTTCCAGCATTTTGTCCTTTTCCTACAATGTCTTCAAAAGCTTTCTTTCTCAGGGTCGTTACAAGTCTGAATTGTGTGGTAAAAAGTAAAACTATACTGCTGCCCATAGGCATGTAATGATTACTTTTGTAAATTTCTACAGTTCAAAAGTGCACCTAGAATGTAGGTTTTAAATGGAGATCTCAGACGATGCTTTTTAAATCCCATGATACTTCCCTATTTTTCTGTAACTCTGTATTTCGTTACTTGAGGTTCAACTCTGATTTTTTTTTGCAGCTAATTCCTACTGATGGGTTAATCAGAAGACACTCACACCTGAAAATAGGTAGATATCACCAGGTATGTAATCAAAGAGAGACTAAAAAATTTTCTGTGTTAATTGATATAAAGATTGAGAAAATATTACTCACCGAAAATTTAATACCAAATATAGTCCAAAATATTCATTCAATCAGGTTGTTTTTCCCAACTTTTTTGTGTCCAAAATAGTTATGAACTATGCTTAGTTATTTGACTAAACAGACACTTAACTGATTTACTATGTACAATCATTGCAAATATACAGTTACTGAATATACCATTAACTTTTTAGAACACAAAGTTAAACATAGACCGGTTGAAACTGAGGGCAATAGTTCTATTGTGGAAAGAGTGTTAAAAGCAAGATAAGTAACACCACGTAGTCAATCTATTTCAATAAGATTATCTTTGACCTTTCTGTAGATGCGAGTTTGGCACACACCCCTTAGGAAAGGGCTATATTGGTTGTCAAGTCTGACAGAAATTGTGTCAGACTTATTTGTTTACATGATGCCCAGTGCTGCGTTTTCATTGGCCAATATGACGTTGGTAGACCTGTTAATCAAAATCGGCAGAAAGGTCAATTCACTGTGAATCTCGGTTAATCCTGTACCAGATGACAAAACTTTGTACCTGTCAGTAGTGACAATATCTACAGAAAACAAATGTGACTTTAATATTGGGACTTGGCGCAGGATAGAAAACATTGTGGGAAAAGGAGAAAATGCTGGTTACCAGCATTTTCTCCTTTTCCCGCAACTTTTCCAAAAAAAGTGTCTTCCTTTGAATCATTCAAACTCCAGATTGTTTGGTAAAGGTTTATATATGACACAAACAAAATACTCTTATTCCAGCATCTACATGAAATTCTGGATCTAGACATGAATGCTTTAGAATGGATGATGAAGAAGTTCCCAGAGATCAAAGAGAGAGAAGAGATGAGAAAGATAGTGGGGAGATATGGTCTGTCTGGTCAACAACAGGTAGGAGGCATATCTTTAGTATTTTTGTTTTAACCCTTTTCCACACTGTAGCAACTTGTAACAACCATGGAAAAAGAAGAATTTTGAATTTGAAAACAACATGGGAAAAGGAGAAAAATGCTGGTTCATGCATGTTCTCCTTTTCCTATAATGTTTTCCACTCTGACTGAGACAACTTCCACAGTTTTAGCCATATTTAATTATGCATCACTGTATGCTTTTTCTTGCTGAGTCCCGGTAGCTCAGTCAGTAGCATGCAAGACTTGAGGATGGGGTTATGGGTTTCATCCCTGGCCTGGCCAATTTCTTTCGGAGGATTGGTGATTGCAACAGGCTCCATTCCTCTCTCACCGCTGACCATTGTTTCAACAATGGTTATGTTGGAAAGCAACAAGTGGCTTGGAAAGAATTTACATTCTTGTTGTGGTCTGCAAATTGTTTCAATCCGGACTTGGTTGTTCATTAAAGAGTTAAAGTTAATGATACTTTAGAGAGACTCTCCAGAAACAATGTGATACAGAAATAACTTTTTTTTTTCTGAATTTGTGAACAGAGTTGCAATTTATTATGATGTGTAAGAAAATAAAAAGCTGATAACTTAAAAGGCCATGGTTTTACTAAAAGAATAAGTAGCAGTATTATATTTAAGCATTTAAGTACAGGGTAAAAATAGTAGGATACTAAGAATTGGCAATAATATGAGGAACACACTGGGTTTAATGCATCTCAGTCAGAGCTCCAGGTAGAGGGAGTGATTTCGATTTTATAATTAAAAATACTAATTTTTCTCCACTAAATCCTATGTTATTAGTTCTCATTAGAATCGTCTCATTGAGACGATTCTAATAAGTACCCACAACATAGGGTTTGGAAGAGAAATAATGGATTTAAAATGCCATCACTCCCTCTTATCTGAAGCTCTGTCAGTGATGCATTATTAATTTTGGATCCATAGAAATTTCTTGTGGAATGACTGACAGAACCATTAGGTAGACTGGCTGTTTGACATTGCAGACTAATTGACTAATAGCAAAACTTATGTTTTTCAGGCTGACCTGGGTTGATACTTTTTTGCAGATGTGTTAAATTCCATTTTCATATTGCATGACTCATACTCTCTGTTTTATTGCAGATTGTTCCTATACGGAACTTGTCTGATGGTCAAAGATGTCGGGTGATATTTGCATGGTTGTCATGGCAAAGCCCACATTTACTTCTACTGGACGAACCTACAAATCATTTAGATATAGAAACAATTGACGCACTGGCAGAAGCAATTAACGACTTCGATGGCGGGATGATTCTAGTTAGCCACGACTTTAGACTTATATCTCAGGTACCTATTCTGTTTTGATACTTCCTTGATAATAGCTTTGAACTTGTTACAAAAGTAATCACAAGTTTTAATGACCAAAGGACAAAGGCTTTTGAAAAAAATGAGGGAAAAGGGTGAACAAGGATAAAAGTAGTCTGGAGGATGTGAAATGGTTCTGGTAGAGATCAGTCTTTAGACTTAACCCTTTGCCACAAAATCCCAAGTTTTAACGGGGGAGGGAGCCTATTATAAGCATTGCAAGAAAAGGAAAATATTCTGGCATCAAGCATTCACTGTTTTTCTCACAATGCTTCCTACCCCTACAAAGGCAGATTGATTTTTGAGCTACAATTATTTTGTCATCTGCCAAAACTTTCAATTTGGGCATGTCTAGAATTTTGTTGTTTGGTCAAGGAGTACTGGAGTAGAGCATCTTCCAAAGGCATATTTCTAGTTTTGAGTCGCATTATGTTGTCATCCGCTAAGGTAAAATTTGGACAAGTCTATAACCTAGTTGCTCTGTGCAGATGGAAGAAAAATCAAATAACTGATAGTTTTCTCTACCGAAATTGGCAAGAGGGAGATACCTGTTTTTTGTGAAGTTGTTTGTTTTCTTGCCATGTTCTTGTGTCCAATCTGTATCTCTCAAATCTCTTTTTTGCTTTCCTAAATATATTACACACATGGTCCACTCTTAAAGTACAAGGCCTTGGGGGGGGGGGGACGTATAATTTTGCCGAATTTGGATGTCCTATTTCCAAAGAGTAGTCCAGTGTTCTGAATGCATTCAGAGATATACCTGCTTGTCTGTTTCTACAGGTAACTGAAGAGATTTGGATCTGTGAGAAAGAGACTATCACAAAATGGGAAGGAGACATTTACAAGTATAAAGGTGAACTCGTCAAATTGATGAAGAAGGAAAACGAAAGAATTTTGAAGGAAAGGAATAAATAATGAAGGCTTCTGGTTTAGGCAGTTTTTTTTAGGTCACTACTGTGATACTCAACACAGTTTCCAGGGTTTGTTTTCACATAAAGTTCAAAATTCAATTGTAAATTCAAATTTCAAGACAAGCATTCTGATTGGCTGAGCAAGAATGTGTTAGCCAATCAGATAGGTTGTCTGTGAATTTAGTGTTAGAATAACATATAAAGTAGGAGGTGAAAACAACCCTTGGCGATACCTCTTTTTTGTTAGAATGCATTGATATTACATGTATATTTCTTCATAGAAACTACTGCAGTATTGACTGGAGATATTTAGTGTAAAAAATTTTGTATAAGCCTGTACTACACATAACCCAAAAAAAGGGGCTTTTGAAGAAATTGTGGGAAAAAGAGAAAATATTGATAACCAGCTCAGTTTTCTACAATGTATTGTTAACTCAAACAGGAAAAAAATTTCAACTTGAGCTTCATCTATCAATCTATCTGCAAATCATTTTAATTTGTTTAACCCATTACCACAATCTCTACTTTTGATGCCCCTGAGAAAGAAGCCTTTAGAAAACATTATGGGAAAAGGAGAAAATGCTGGTAATCAGCATTTACTCCTATTCGCACAATTGTTTTCTACCCTTCACAAAACAAAATTCACATTTTCAGTCACTTTTATTTTGTCATCTGCAAATGCTTTCAATTTGGACATGTCTACAATTTTGTCGTCTGGCAATGTTTTAAAGTGTAAAATTTTGTCTGTGGGAAGAGGTTATTGGTACCACTTCTGAAACTTGCAGTTCGATGTAACATTCAGATATGAGGAAAGAACAAAAAGGCATGTATGTACTATAATTGATGTTTGAAATTGTATGTCATGTGAAGAGTTGTGAGAATAACTCATTATATTTTTGTGATTGATAATTTTTACTGATCAGAATATGAAATATGGCTTATTATGATCTAAAACTTATTTGCATTTTTGGAATGTACAGTTATGCATTAAGCAGACAAATAATTTGCATTAGCAGACTGGGGAAAAAACAATAAAGAATAGGACACCTTATTTGAACACTTTGTTACATCACCGAAAAATGTACAGATTTTGCCAAGATTTGGGTAATCCGTGATCAGTCAACCAACACATGCTCGTTCCTTGCATAGATTATCGGAGTGTTAGCTGAATCCACACAGTTGTGGCAATGAAAGGCAAAGTTACACAAATTCCATTAAGGTGTCCTGCCTTTAACTTGAAAACAGCTTATTTCATGAAAAGCGATGGTAAAATCAGAACAAAGATGTCCAATAAGGTGTCCTATTCTTGTTTCTTCCACAGTCCGCTAATGCAAACTATTTGTCTGCTTAACGGAAGACTAAGGATTGTTTGGTAAAATGATAAAGATGAATTTCACTGTCTCACATTGAATTTGTAGTCAGTGCTTTCAATTTCTACGAGTTGAAGATGGAATAATGACTATTGTCTGATGCAGACCTAAGATATGTTTGAAGTTGAAAATGGAGTTTTGCAACTGCATCAGTTGTTTTTTCCCCTCATTGTATATAGGCTTAAAGATTGTATTTATTGTAATTTTTATGTTTTTGTGTGTGAATAGTAATGCATGAGCTCAAAATGTTTTAAACATGTATATTTTTGACAACCCTTCTGCCAGTAGCTTACATGAGCTTGCAGCTGTCATTGTTGGGAATGACACTTTACTAACCTGTCCCAATTTTCTGTCAAGGATTATTCGGGAAATTGAACGTGCGGGAGATTGCAAAAAATGTCAGAAGTGTCTACGTTTTTGCCCAACACAAAACATGATGGGGCCAGGACAATACCTCGACATTTTACCAGTATTCGTCATTAAGTGTGTGGGCAAATGGAAAATTTAAAAGTTGACACCCCATCCTGTGTCTTGAAAACTCGGGACCTTATGGTTACGAGGCAGACACTTTACCTCACAACCACGGACACCACCAGTTAAACAGTTTTGATTGCATTTGGATCTCTGAAAGCTTTGGATAACATGGCTTCTTTATACTTTTTCATGTCTCAATAGAAATCAAAATCACAGGAAGTGTTGGAGACCTCATAGATGTTGTATTGCGTTTCTCACTTGCCACTCTATTTTTAAAAGATATGATATTACTGTGAAAGTGACCGGATGAAATGGATATTTCAATTTATCAGAGTGCAGAAGAAACCTGACATTTTCAAGATCAAGATATTAATAATTTAATGGTATTTCTTGTTGTCTGTGTAGTAGTTTGTTGAAGCAGACTGTAAATCAAAGATCAGGCTGCACAATTTGTGGAACCTGATCTTTGATCTACACTGAGGCCACACAGGCAGCTTAACCCATTATCACACAATCCCTACATTTGATGCCCCTAAGAACGAGGCCTTTTGAAAACACTATGGGAAAAGGAGAAAATGCTGGTGTTTTCTACCCTTCTTAGAAAAAATTTCTATTTGTAAGTCACCTTTATTTTGTTGTCTGTAAATGCTTTCAATTTGGACCAGTCTAAAATTTTCTCGTGTGGTAAAGAGTTAACTTATGAAAGGTGGTGTAACTCTTCTCAAAAAATAAAATTTTAGACTGGTCCAAATTGAAAGCATCAAGCAGACTTCAAAATAAATGCAACTCACAAATGGAAATTTGGTTCAGGAAAGGAAAAAAACATGGTGGGAAAAGGAGAAAATGCTGTTGCCAGCATTTTCTCTTTTTCCCACAATGTTTTCAAGAGCCTTCTTCTGCAGTGTCAAGAAAATCCTGTATTGTACGGTAAAGGTATCCTAACTGAAAGCACTTGCAAACAACAAAATAAACATAATTCAAAAATTGAAATTTGTTTTGATCATTTTAGAAAACAGTGTGGGAAAAAGTGCTGGTTACCAGCATTTTGTCCTTTTCCCTCACTGTTTTCAAAAGGCTTCTATCTCGGGGTTGTAAAAACAAGGGATTGTTTGGTAAAGGGTTAAAATTTAGTTCTAATGGTACATACTTGTTTCCCAAAATCTTATTCACAGTCTATGTTACTTACATTATTTCTCTTATTTAAAATGTGATTGTTGAATATGTTGAAATTTACAAGCTTTACTTGAAATGACATTGTTGACTGCTCTTTAGGCAAATGATGCAATTTCCAAAATTGAGTGCATGCATATTGAACAACACATTAAAGTGTATAAAGATAGATGTCGTTTAGTATTATTCACCTCTTTATAATCACTACAATAAACATCCATATGGATGAAATCATTGTGGGAGAAAGGATAATATGCTGGTAAACAGTTATGAAGCAGTTGCAAAGATTAATTTTGCATTATTTCATGCTTTCCATCAAAAACTTTGGTTGCCGTGGCAGCCAAATTGAATTTTCCAAGAAATTCTTTAAAAATCTTCTCCTCTGAAACCATTGGTCAGATTTTGAAATAATTTCAGATATGTTCCTTGGTTGACCCTTTTTAAAACTTGTTCGGGAAATTTTGATTCATCAAGATGGTGTTGATGAGTGGGGGCTACTTGCATTATACAGAAATGAAGAAATTCTTGAAAATTCTTCTTCTCTGAGACGGCTGGTCAGATTTTGAAATAATCTCACAGAGTTGTTCTTTTGGTGACCCTTTTCAAAAATTGTTTGGGACATTTTGATCCCTCAAGAAACATGGCTCTGGTGAATGGGGGCTACTTGCACTATACAGAAATGAAGAAACTCTTGAAAATTCTTCTCTGAAACTGTTTATCAGATTTTATAACAATTTCACAGATGTGTTCCTTGGGTGACCCTTTTCAAAATTTGTTTGCAAAATTTTATAATTTCACTGAAACGTTTCTTGGATGACCCTTTTCAAAACTTGATCAGGAAATTTTGATCCCTTAAGAAACAGGGCTCTGGTGACTGGGGGCTACATGCACTATACAGAATTGAAGAAATTCTTGAAAATTCTACTCTCAAACGGCTGGTCAGATTTTGAAATAACTTCACAGAAATGTACCTTTGATGACCCTTGTTTCACAAAATGCCAATTTATCTAGAAACATTGCTCTAAAGCAGGGTGGGGGGGGCATGGGGGGCTACTTGCACTATGTGGACATTAAGAAATTCTTAATCTTCATAGCTCTAATGGGGGGGGGGGGGGTTTATTTCCAAAGTCTCAATACCTTAAAAGGAATTAGCTATGACTTCCTCTCAAAAGTTCAGGTGAGCGATCCAGGGCCATCTTGGCCCCCTTGATGTGGACAAGTATTTCATTTTGATTCTTATTCTAGATTTAGAGAGTATGATAATTTCAGATTAGCTAAGCCAAATTGTTCAGCTCAGAAATGACTTGCTTGCCCCTGATTGTTTGAATAAATTCTTGCAGAAAGTTCTAGATCTCTACGTGACAGGAGCCAATTTGAACCCTTTCCAGTAGATACAAGGCTAGAAATCCCCAAAGATGACAGATTCTCAGCTCAGCCAAACTTTTTACATGGACTGATGATCGTCATTGCAACATGAGTAATTCTTTTTTCAACACTGTGCATCGTTTCAACTAGGTTTATACGCGAGAGCAGTTGTTGATTTGGACAGTACATTGTGCCAAGTAATGGTAAAATTACCAATGAAGAGCAGATACATGTCCTGCCCATAGAAATACAACATTTAGCCCTTTCCCCAAACAATCCCTCGTTTTTACGACCCTGAGATAGAAGCCTGTTGAAAACATTGTGGGAAAAGGAGAAAATTTTGGTAACCAGCATTTTCTCCTTTACCCACAATGTTTTCCACCCTGTCGGAAACAAATTTCAATTTTTGGGTTACGTTTAATTTGTCCTCTGCAAGTGCTTTAAATTTGGACCGGTATAAAATTTTGTTGATTGGTACAGAGTTAAAACATCGCGAGTACCAAACATCCAAACAAATTTAACCCTTTCCAGGGCAAATCCTGTGTCACAGTTTTATTTCTCTGAGCATGGCTTTTGAAAACACTGTAAGAAAAGGAGAAAATGCCGGTAACAACTTCAACAAGTAATGACTAATTCTCACATTGTTCTCTGGACCTTTCAGAGAAAATCATTTATTCGAGTTGCCTTCAAAGTAATCTGCAAATGCTTCTAATGTGGGCAAAGCTCAAACTTTATTTACAAGAAAAGGGTTTGTTATGGACAAGTTATTAGGACAAACATTTGCTGTAAAAAGAACTATGATATTTATTTCCATGTATTTAAAGCCACACGATATAAAAATTCACATGAAGAGACAGTGGTTGTTGATCATAATCTATTTGAACTAGGGTAACATTGTATAACGATTGCATTCATGTTGCAAAATGATACCATACTGCAACTTTGGCAAGCCAAGGGTATATCAAAAGTACAAGTATAGATCAAGATCAGACTGCACAGAATTAAGACTGATCTTGAGATTGTACAATCCATTATTGATATCTATTGAAGTAGATATCCAAAGCAAATATGTGGAAGAAACAGCTGTTATTGTTTGACATTTACACTGCCTTCAAAGTCGTTTTTTGTGTCATTGCAAACCTGTGGGTTCAGACAGTACTAGGCTGGGGATCTGAAGTTTTGGCCCAAGGAAATTCATGTATAAAACTGTGGACAAGGATTGAACCTACAAATGTAAATTACACATCCACCACCTGAATAACGCAGCTATGTAGGGCCATTTAATGAGCTATGACCTGTGAAATGCCAATTTAACCCTTTACCATAAAATCGCGACTTAACAACCCTGTGAAAGAAGCCTTTTGAAAACATTGTGGGAAAAGGAGAAAATGCTGGTAACCAGCATTTTCTCCTTTTCCCACAATGTTTTCTTCTCTTCCTAAAACAAATTCCAATTTCTGTGTCACATTTATTGTCTTCTCTTCCTATAACAAATTCAAATTTCCGAGTCATTTGTCATCTACAAAATTTATGCTTTTCAATTTGGTTCAGTCTAAAAATTTGTAGTTTGATAAAGGTTTATTGCATACACCACCCTGCCATGATGCCTAGGAAGTCAGCACATTATCATAGACCCATAAGATCTTTGCATAACAGCTAACTGAATTATAATGAACAGTATTCTGGTCCTTGGATGTGCAGAAAATTAACCGATAGCAGAAAGTTTCGGCCCACGTCAACTTAAGTAGACAATCTCCAAGCAGAGTTGTTGTTCGTTACTCTCAACGCACATCTCTGCAATGGGCTAAATGACAAGAATCTTGTCAAACCGAGGAAAAGATGTTTTGTTACTGTTTAACTGTTTCATGTGTAACATTATAAAGAAGACAAAGGAAATATGATTCTAGATACATTATAGGTGCATTCAAACTGATGAATTTACCTGTATACAATGGAACTACTTTTTTTCAAGCTTCTTTACTGATCAGAATCTTACGCCAATTTTAACAGAAATGGCTGCGGCCATAAATAGTTTTGACACACCGATGGATCTTAAGTTTGTAAGATTAACCTCTTGATAGAGCATAGCTCATATATTGAGTTTGGAAAGTCTACATTCTGTCTCTAGCAATCTGATCTTGAATCTATTATCCTTGATAATAAGTTCTGTTCCACAAAGGCTTGCATATAAAACATATGGGTTTTCACTATTAAATGCAACTGACCATTTCACTGAACCCATTACCAAACAATCCCTACTTTTGATGACACTGAGAAAGAAGCATTTAGAAAACATTTCTGGAAAAGGAGAAAATGCTGGTAACCACCATTTTCTCCTTTTCCCACAGTATTTTCTTTACAAAACAAATTTCAAATTTTCAGTCACTGATTTTGTCATCTGCACATGCTCTCAATTTGGACAAACCTAAGATTTTGTCGTATGGTAATGAGTTAAATAGAAAATTTAACCCTCTACCAAACAGGCCTCTTAAACAATCCTGAGGAAGAAGCCAAGTAGACAAAAAAAAGCTGATAACAAACATTTTCCTTTCCTACAATGTTTTCTTCCCTTTCAAAGCTGTTATTCGAGCTACATTTAATTTTCTCCTCTGCAAAGCTTTCTAGGCAGGTGCTGAAATAAAAAAATTGTACTGTTTGGTAATGAGTTCAGCTATATCATGAAAATATCCATTGCTCTAAACATAAACACAGTCACTCGGCAATGTCATTCACACAAACATGATGAAATATTAACAAGTATGTACACATGATCTTGCGTAACACAAACTTCATTTTCTCCTACATCAGGAAAATACAGTTAAGCTATGCTCTGGCAAAAAGGGACTAAATGCATCCTCATGATACATTATACAAAGCAAATGATCTCATAATTGACCTTTCCGCAGATTTTGATTGACAGGTCTACTAACGTCTCATTGGCCAATGAAAATGCAGCACTGGGCTTCATGTAAACAAGAATGTCTGACACAATTTCTGGTTAGCTTGTCAGGCTTGACAACCAATTTAACGCATTACTAAGGGAAGTGGGCTAAACTTGCATTTACAGAAAGGTCAGTTGTGGATCCATAAAAATTATTTTGTAGTGCAACCTGCCAAATCACAAGGTACACCGGTCCTTTGTTATGTAAGAAATTGGCCACTGGCAAAAAGTATCAACCCATGTCAGCCTGCGCAATTCGCGCAGGCTGACATGGATCGATACTTTTTGCAGATGCATTAAGCCCCCTTCTCAAAGAGCACAGCTCGCTTCTTTTCCAACACTATCAGTAACATTCTTCCAGACGTTCCTTCCCTGCTGATATAAAGAATACCCATGGTAAATGAAAATTTCATATTTAAAGGTTTGGTTAGTTGACAAGCTAAAGCAGCCCAAAATGATAGCATGTGTATATGACTTGTTTTAACTGATTACCACATGAAGCCGACCTATAACAACCCAAGGAAAGAAGCCTTTTGAAAACTTGGTGGGAAAAGGAGAAAATGCTGGTAACAACTATCCAGCATTTTCTCCTTTTCCCACAATTTTTTTCTACCTTTCATAAAACCAATTTCAAATGTTCAGTCAGTTTTATTTTGTCATCTGCAAATGCTTTCAATTTGGACAAGCCAAAAATTTTGTCGTAATGAGTTAATGGGCTATGTTTCTGAAGTATTAAGAATACAAAGGTTATTGGCAAAGGGTAGAATGATGGCTATCAGCGATTTCTCCTTTGCATACAATCTTTTAAAACACTCCTTTTCATGACTAATGATATACAGGATTGTTTGGTGAAAGGTTAACAAATTACATGACAGTAACTGTCTAAGCATCTTCTCCTCTTACCAAATTGTTTTTTATCCTCTCACATAACACATAACTATGAATTGCTATTTGTAATTTACAGCATAGTTGACTGATAGCTTTTAGCCTAATTTTTGGTACTGATTTCAAGTGAATGAATAGAAATTTATGATTGGTAAAAATTATAGACATGTTTATTCTCAGGGCTCCTGTGGTAAAAATGTAGAGATGTTTATTGTAAGGGACCCCGCCTAGTTGCAGGCAAATATATGCTACCTTTCTTAATAGGTAGTTCTTGTTTATTTTCTGTTTAGATGAGAAAAATCACATTTGAATTCATTAATCCAGAAATGTTTACGTTGTTTTCAGATCCAAAAAAATATTGAAAACTGGTTCGATTTTTAACAGGAAAAAAAACAACAGGTTTTTATGATCCTCAGAGAAAAAGCTTGTTACGAGCAATTTCTCCTTCTCCCACAGTGTTTTCAAAGGACTTGTACTGCAGACATGTAAAAGCTTGTTTCGGAATGAATTAATCTATGGATGCAACCTAGAATGCTTGGTAACCTTTTAACATACAATCAGGAGTTTCAATGACCCTGTGAAAAGAGGAGTTTAAAAACATTGTGGGAAACGGAGAAAATGTTGGTAACCAACATTTCTCCTTTTCTCGCAATGCTTTCTAATCTTCCAAGAACAAATCCAACCTTGTGAGCCTAATTTTATCACAAAATGCTTTAAATTTGGACAAGTCTAAAATTTTAGTGTCTGTTACAGAGTCAACCTTTTACCACATCCATCTGAGTTTTAACAACCTTGAGGAAGGGGTCTTTTTAAAACAATGTGGAAAAAGGAGAAAATGCTAGTAACCAGCATTTTCACTTTTTTGCATAACGTTTTCTACCCTATCAAGCACAATTTCCATCATTTGATCAAAAATTCAATTTGAACAGTTCACAATTTTGTTATCAGGTAGACCGAGGCTGCACAAATAGTGTAATAAGATCTTGGACCACACTCTCCTCTAAAACAACAAAGGCTGTGCTGAGGCACTCTGAGGGTTTGAGAAAAAAATCCGCTGGTTAAGAATCTGTGGGAATGCACTTTAACTGTTCTGTCCTTTCACACAATGACTGTGCACATGGCAAATATTCTCCATCTCTCTTGATCACATTTTGTTACTCTGACGGTTCTAAATCAGGCAAATCTGAAATGAAGCAATTATAACAATCGATAGCTGTTTAACCCTTAACACATAATCCTGACTTTAAGCAACCCATGAACAAGATCGTTTTGGTGACCAGCATTTTCTGCTTTTCCCACAAAGTTTTCTATTCTATCAAAGAGAGGAATTGCTATTTTAGCAACATTTAATTTGTCATCTGCAAATGCTTTCAATTTTGTCGGGTCGTTGGGCAGTTTGGTAATGGGTTATACCCTAGTTCTTGAGGGTGAAGAACCCTTTACCAAAAATGCTGAGTTTCATCAACCCTGGTGAATACAATTTATGAAATTTGTAAGAAAAGTACAAACAAGCTGGTAACCAGCATTTTCTCCTTTTATAAACATGTTTTCAACCCTGGTGGGGAAACAGGAGCTAAAAGAACTAAACTGCTCACCAGAGAACATAACTAGAAAAAATTGAGTGTATAGTATTAAACATTTCTACAATAATAGCCCTGCCAAGGCCAATTTTGGCCTAATACCCAAGCCATCTTTTTCATAAATATTTGCAGAGGTCGACTAGATAATGCTACATACCAAATATACTACTAAAACTATGATAGGGATCATTTACATTATTTCTGTATGGGTTCATATGTCACAACAGTTTTGCATAAACTCTTTACCACACTGTAAAAATCTAGATTTGTCCAGGTTGAAAGCATTTGCTGACCAAAAACATATGCAACAAGCATTATGCTGTCTGTCATAGGGTAGAAAACATCGTTGAAAAAGGAGAAAATGCTGGTATCCAGCCTTTTCTCCTTTTCCAACAAACTTTTCCAAAGGCTTCTTTCTCAGTGTCTTTAACAGTCGGCACTGCGAGGTAAAGGCTTAAAGATCCATTTACACTGATTATTTTATTGATCAGTGTGGCAATGTAACATTTTGTGAAACCATACATGGTACATGTCACATATAATTTTAGGGTGAATCTTTTATGGTGATCCCTAGCAAATTTTGAGTAAAATATAACAGCCTAACCAAAGAATATGAAGATTTTAAAAGAAAGACCATTTTCCAACAATGTTCTCGAAGGCTTTTCAACGCCTGAGTTCCAACAGTGATATCCTTATGATATGAATTTTCTAAATAAATGTGTTATGTTTGGTGTTTAAAACTGTCTTCGATTTCTTTTGAATTTCAGTTATATCTTGGTGTCCAGTGCACCTGTCCATGCTGTCCTGGAGTGTCTTTTACCAGTACTTTGCGCATTATTTTCATCAAAGCATTGGCTGCTTTCTCAAATAACCACTACTAAAACAAGGATCAGTGGTGAGATAACAATGAGTTCTGTCGCGAGGACTATCATCAATCGTCAAACAGGAATGGCTAAAGCTGGGATTTCAAACCAACAACTCTGCAGTCTCAAACCTTGCGCATTACTGAGACAAGACTCAGCCGGTTACATTTTAAATTTTATTTTCTGGTCACATGTTACATAACAACTATAAATAAAACAACACTACATACCTTCATCATCACTGTCTTCTTCCTCATCGTCAGGCATGTCCTGCAAGTTATAAAGAATAGTTTTCTTTCTATCTAACTTTTAATTATAATAATGTACATAGTTTTCTTTCTATCTAACTTTTAATTATAATAATGTACACGAGCTTTTGGCAGTACAACCGCCTTCTTCTAGTGAGATCCTGTGATACAATGCCTGCAGTAATGAAAATTACTACAGGCATTGTATAATTTAAAGTTGCATTTCTCAAGAAGAGGATATAACATGGTTTCTATCTAACATGTAAAATAACAAAGGGCAATAACTCTAAACATAACAAAGATGGAGTCAGGGATCTTAGGCTCTACGAAACATTTTACCAAGATGAACATTTGACCCAAAGTTGACTGAAAATCTTTCAAAGGGTTCAGGGGATATAGAGCCAACAAGAAAGTATCAAGACAGCAGATGGACAGACAGACTTAGGCTAGTCCTATAATTCCCTTTGCTTCGTGGCAGGGTATTAAAAATTCATAAAATATATATAATAATGGCATTGCGGTTTTTGTATGCCAGGTCCTAGTGGCAAGTAAAATTGCACCTTTTAATTGCCAAGTTAAACTTATGATGGAAAAAAAAAATGGAACTCTATGTAGAAAAAGGGCCATAACTGAGTTAAAAATATACTACAGGTTTCTTGTCCTTCTAGTCTGTTCTCCCCTTTGGATAGGTAAAAACCAACCAAACTTTCAATATTTCAGGGATAAGAGAAATAGAGGATATTTGTTTTTTTTCCTGTGAAAGATTGAAATTTATTTCATCCAGTAACATTTTCACGACTGGCATAGCCATGAGTGAAAATATTACCAATGGTGTTCACGAGATGAAATCAATTTTGATCTTTCACCGCAAAAAACAAATATTCTATTTATTTCATGCTTTTAAACCTTTCTGGAAGGAGATTTATCAAAATCCAGTACAGTTCTTTTCTATTATTCCCCGTGGCCTACCACTCCCCCATAGCAAACGCATTACAATATTACGTCAAGCGCGAGAAATGTAAGGTAAGTGGCGTCCTATTTCCATCTGATTGTGAGGCATGCGCAATTAACCCAGGCAACAAGAACATGGAAATCTGTATTTTCACTGGTGGTACCAGTGCAAGAACGAAAAATGTTTCACTGCTATCTCTCGATATCTTACCAGACAGCATGAAATAAAATGTCAGTGTTTGTATGATGGACCAGACAAGTCTATGGCAATATCTCAACATTTTCTTCAAAAACAAACCAGCCAAAAATACAGTTCAAATACTTACTAATCCTCCTCCACCCATACCTCCCATTCCTCCCATACCCTGCATCATCTGTAAATAGAGAAGTCAAAGTTTGTTCTTAGGATGGGGGCTTGTCCGGGATTGGGCACTGAGCAATTAATCTCATTTGTGGTCAAAAAACGGACTTCCTGCCTACTAAGGCTTTGAGTCATCAATTAATTATGACTTTCAGAGGGGGGTGTTACAGGGGAGACCACTCCTTACTGAAAAGCTTTGTCCTGATTTAAATACAATACCAACTACTGTGTCAAGGAGATATCTCTTTGGCTCAGTGGTTAAGGTATTGGCCTTTCATCCGGGGGTTCTGGTGTTCGAATCCCGCGCGGTCCCTTGTTTCTGCCATGCGTTTATTCATTTGTTTCTTTGTTACGGACTTTGTTCGTAAGACAATATGCGATCAATGTATCTACAAACTTTCAATACAATAGCAGCAAAACTGTGGGAGGAATTTGTGACCCAAAGTTACTGGTATTTTGTACACAGATAGACACACAGATCAACACATGGACAGGGTGAATCCAGTATACCCCCGAAAACATCCATTTTGAGGGGGTATAAAAAAGACACTCTCTAACCAATTTAATTTTCATTTTATGAAACTGCTATTGTTTTTTTTATCTTCATGTCAAATGTTGCCCCTGATGGCTACAAGGTTGGAAGGCACAGATTAAATCTTTACCCATGAGAAAATTTTAGATTGGTCTAAACTGGAAGCATTAATTTTGCAAAAATAAAGGCGACTAAAAATTTGAAATTTGGCCTGGGAACAGTAGAAAACACTGTGGGAAAAAGGAGAAAATGCTGTTTACCAGCATTCTCTCCTTTTTCCAACATTGTTTTTTAAAGGCGCCTTTCTCAGGGGCGTTTAATGTCAGGATTGAGTAGTAAAGCGTTACGAAAGATAGAAAATACATTTTAACTTTTACTAGTATTCCTTGGAGGCTATCCAACACATCAGTGCAGTTGTTTCAGAATTTAAATCCGAGACCAATTCCTATCGTATCTTTATTGCATACGCCATCAGTATTGATGATATTATCTATGTTTGCACAACTGACTAGATTCTATAGAATTTTTTTCTCCTTGGCTGCAAGTCTATAAAGATGTACCTTAAACCTTTCCCAAACGACAAATTTTAGACTCTTCCGAACTGAAAGAATTTGCAGACGACAAATTTAACTTTCATAACAATGGCAGAAAATTATCCAAAGGGACAGAAAACACTGTTGGAAAAGGAGAAATTGCTCGTTACGAGCAATTTCTCCTTTTCCCACAGTGTTTTCAAAAGACTTGTACTGCAGACACGTAAAAACAAGGGCTTGTTTGGGAAAAGCCTGTTTACCTCTGCAAGATCCATATTTTGATCATTATCGTCATCGGAGTCATCCTCATCTTTCCATTTATTGAAATCTGTTTTTAACCAAAACGCCTGTCAAAGAAAAAAAAAATCAATGTAGATATTTGAGCTCTGCTCTAATAATAAAAAGGCGTTCAAACTTTCTCCCTGATGCGCTTACATACCATGAAAGTCCTCACAAAACTATGGACCCATAAAGCCCATTCTGTTTAACCCTTTCCCAAACGAAAAACTTTTGGACTAGACCAAATTGAAAGCATTTGCAGAAGACAATTCAACTCTTGCAGAAAAGATGATTTCTGTCTATGATAGGGTAGAAAACATTGTGGGAAAAGGAGAAAATGCTGGTTACCAGCATTTTCTCCCTTTCCCACAATGTTTTCAAAAGACTACTATTCCAGACCCGTAAAAACCAGGGATTGTTTGGGAAAGGGTTAATGATTGACTTAATTTGAAAGTAAAATGGTCCTTGGACATGCCCAAAATTAGAAAAGAAGTTTCTGTCCATATCAGACTGTGCAAGTGCAAAGTATGTCAGCTGACATGCATTGATACTTTTTAGCAGATGCATTAAGCCCCCTTGTCCTCACCTCACAATCCTGACTTTTAAAGAAATTGCGGAAGAAAACTTTTGAAAAAAGTTTGGAAAAAGGAGAAAATGCTTGGAACCAGCATTTTCTCCTTTTCCCACAATGTTTTCCTAACTAACAATGGCAAATTTCCCCATCTGAGTCACATTTAAATTGTCATCTGGTCATCTGCAAATGCTTTTAATCTGAAAAGTCCAGATTTTTTTCATTTAGAAGAAAAATTCAATCATTTGAATAACATTTGATTCATCATCTGCACATGCTTTTAATATGAAACTGTCTAAAATTTGGTTACCTAGGAAACACTTGGCAATTTTCATTATATTCCAACCAATAATTTACATTGATTTCACAGTGAATAACACCACAAGTGATGAAATTATGCAATCATCACTAGTGGCAATATAGTTTTAGAATCTTTGCCAAAACTATTTTTTTCCTTCATTGCTGATATTGTACCATTCTTGACATAAACCAACTAATCATGTGTGATATCAAAAATCTATCACTCCAATGGGGTTTACTGCAGTAAAAAAAACATGTCTCGTTTTTTCAACTACATCACACTCCTTTTAGCAACAGATTCTCAATAGGAAAGACAACCACTCAATTATCCTGTTGGTTGGTTTGTTGTATTGGGTTTTAACGCCACTTTAACAGCTAAGGTCATATCATGGTGGTTGGTGACGCACATGTGTTTCCTGGCTTTCTTGTACCAGTACTAACACGACTTTCTTTCCAAAGCCACCGACTACCTTTCTGACATGCTTCAGCAGGGGTGAGAGGCGAAAATACGCCAGAAAGAAAGATTGCCTCGACCAGGTATCGAACTCACAACCACCAGGTCATTAGTCCGACATACTCACCACTGAGCCACCCAGGCAGGCTCGATTATCCTGTATTTACCTTGCACTTGAACAAGACAAACAAATAATAATTAGATAATAAATGTATATCAGTACCTTTTTTACATTTTTAAGTAACTGAGGCCAATAGGGACCGGATTCTTTCTTTTTTATCACAAATGATATATTTCTGTCTTTTACAGCATACTTTGATTCCTGTAAGATAAAAAAAAAAAAAATTGGTAAAAAAAAATATACAAAACAATCACTTAATCCTTTCCTAAACAATCCCTGGTTTTTACGACCCTGAAATAGAAGCTTTTTGAAAACATTGTGAGAAAAGGAGAAAATGCTGGTAACCAGCATTTTCTCCTTTTCCCACAATGTTCTCTACCCTATCATAGACAGAAATCATCTTTTCAGCAAGAGTTGAACTGTCGTCTGCAAAATTAATGCTTTCAAATTGGTCTAGTCCAAAAGTTTGTTGTTTGGGAAAGGGTTAAGTCATATCACAGCAGTCTATGCAGCTTTGCATATATTTCCTGGCTTTCTCACACCAGTACTGACACAAATTTCTTTCAATATCACTGACTACTTTCTCACATACATCAGAGGTGGGAAGCTAAAACTCGAAACCAGGTCATGAGTTCAGTAAGCTTCCTACAAAGTTACACAAGCTGTGTATTTGTCAAAAAAAAAAGACCAAACATAGAAACAGTCCATTACAGCACTTTGAACTGAAAATGCTTTAGCAGTACTCAAGCTTCTTCCCCAACGTCTTTAAATGCTGGGACTATGTAGTAAAGGTTAACTCTTTACTCCATAGATACTCATTTCTACGCATTGCTTTTTGGAGCCTTTGGAAAACATTGTGGCAAAAGGTGAAATTGCTCGTGATGAGCAATTTCACCTTTTGTCACAATGTTTTCTATGCTATCAAATGGTGCCATACGTACATAAGAAACGGCTTCATCCTTGCTGTTATTTAGGGCCAATTAGAGATACCATAGAAATGCCTTACAGGGAAAAAGGGTTAAGCAATTGAGGACTCTTACTTGTGGGTTAACATCTCCGTGGAATTCTAGGGTAATTTCGTATAAGTCTTTATTTGTTCCACCTTTACCTCTGTGAAAAAAGAATTAAAAATATTAAAATGTAACTGATAACACTTTTTTAAGAACTCAAATTTAATTGGTCCAAACTTAAACCATTTTTTATTACTGACTGATTAATTAATTTATTGATTGATTGACTTATTGATTGATTAAATGGTGTTATAGTCCACTTTCAGCATCATGTCAGTCAATCTACAGTAACAGCTCATAACAAATTCAAAATTAAAAAATGTAAGATTGTAAAAAGACAAATATTAGTAGTAGGAAGCAGACAGAAGTAAAAACAAAAAATGCAGAGAGAGAGAGGAGAGGAGAGAGAGAGAAGGGGGATGGAGAGAGGAAGGGAGAGGAGAGAGGAGACTTACTTGAACACTAGTGTATTTTCATTTAAGTCTATACCAGGGTTTTTACAGTCTTCTAGATTTATTGTTAAATATATAACATCGTTTCTTTGTGCCCACATGACATTCGGCACCTTTGCCGCTGATCTGAAAGTTAATATAGACTCAAAATCAATCACATCACATGATACCTGCTTTTTCTGTCTATTTAGGAACCATCCACCTTTTTTCATCTACAAAAATGGAAATACCAAAACTAATCCATTCTTAAGTGCACAATTTTGACTTTAATGACCCTGATGTTGAAAGGCCTTTGAAAAACATTGTGGGAAAAGGAGAGTAAACACCTAAGACAGACAAATCCCATTATTTGATATTACCACACAAGAAAATTTTGGACTGGTCCAAATTGAAAGCATTTGCTGACGACAAAATTAGGGTGACTGAAAAATAGAAATTTGTTCTGGAAAGGGTAGAAAACACTGTGGGAAAAGGAGAAAATGCTGTTTACAGCATTTTCTCCTTCTCCCAGTGTTTTCAATAGGCTTCTTTCTCAAGGGCATCAAAAGTAGGGATTGAGTGGTAATGGGTCAATTCAATTTGACTTCTGCAAATGCTCTGAATATGGACGAGTCTACAACACTGTCTGAGGGTAACTCAAATGTTACTTTTGTGATTGATTTTTTCCGATAAACACTCCCCCTCCATTCTGAATTCATTGTGGAATACAAAGTGATCTCATTCACTACGTTTCAATTGCCTGTATGAGTTTATTTTTAACTGTCAGCTAACAGTAAGTCCTTCATTGATACGTACATCCTTTTTGTAATTCTACTTTTTCAAAATATTGCCTAAGTAACTATTAAGCTCTTTGCAAGGACTTATAAAAATAGCTCTAAACTTACTGTGCATATTCTGGGAGACAATATAGAGATTTCATCCAAATTTAATAATTAAGTTTCATTTCCATAAATATACATGTACTTGAATTATAATAATATGCACAAGTTTTCAGTGGTACAACCTCCTTCTCCAAGTATTATCCTGTAATATCATGCCTGCAGTTAATTATGACCAGGCGTCCACTAGGGCTAGGACAATACACGGATAGAATGCAGACAACAAATTCAATATTCGGCAAAGCTTCTGCATGTTCCTGATGGGTTCTTCTTGTTGTCCTAGATGCTTCTGCCTGATTCGGAGCCTTCCGGATTGGCAATTTTGTCCGCGTCAAAATTTTGATCAAGAGCAAAATTTGGACACGGAAATGAATTTCCTAACACCTTCAGCATCCTGCCTGCGTTGTTGTCAGGACATCATCTGGACATCCCGAGTCTTTCCGCTTATATTCCCGAAAACTTCAGCGACGCGGATAAGGTTGTGGATACTCAATAAAATGTACAGAAGCTAAGAGGAATCGATACAGAAGGCTCGTGGAACCTTTCTCGAACGTTCAGAACGGTCGAGGTATGCTCTCTGAACACAGGGAAAATGTCACATGACTTTCATATCTAGAAAACCTACTTCCTTCATATATCAACATCAGCGTTATGCACTTGCAGTGTGACTTTCACCAGGGCGGACATGTTTTTAATCTCTCCTGCACACAAGATGCTCAGACAAAAAGAAAAACAAAAGTTGATGTTAGAAAAAAGCAGGCAACTGGAGTTTGTGATTATTTGAATTCTTGCTTGTCTAGAGCGATGCTTTTTTCTCTGATACACTGAAGATTTGCCGATCTCAGTGTATGGAACTAGAGAACTAGGTGCCCTAATATAAGCTATAAATTCAACCTCTGGATTTTCGTACTGTCCCCGCCTAGTGTCTTGCACTGAAACTGGTTGTCCCAAACATTTTCTGGTGTAATCCTTAACATGTCCACGCTTTCCTGAAACGATCTGCTTTCACACCTGAACATTCAGTACCATTCCGGATTGCTAATGCCAACAATCCTAAGTATGATAGCAAGAAGTCCGCGGACAGTCAGGGGATAAATACATTTCTGTACCGAATTGATATTTTCTCACAGGAAGGTATGCCAAAATCAATTTATTTTTCCTACAAAGCTACCTTGTCCCCTCTGTGTCCTAGTGGAAGCCAGGCATAAACAAAATATAGGTAATGTTGATGATGTGTAAACAATAACTACTAAATACTAGAGAGAAGACATTCTCTAAGTTCAGGCACACTTGGAAATAGGAAATCATTCATTCCACAAATATTGGAAGAACAGCAAAAACAAAGCCTCCAAATGAGGAGGGGGTCGAATAGACCCTAGGGCCGAATTCCTGAGGAGTTGATCCACTACAGAAGGTGGGCTCCATTTACCTTTTCTATGTCAAAGAACTGCACTTAAAAAAATCAGAAGCTGCTTGTACGCATTCAAACGTAGAGAATAGTAATTCCAGGTTCCCAATTTATTAACTTCGAACTTTCTAGACAAGAGAATATCGAGAACATCAGGCCGAGGAATATTTACGGCTTGGTTTTTGAATCATGCACACAAGTCCGCTTCGATCAAATTGCATTAGCGAACAATACTGGTCAGATTAATTCATAATTCAGTCTTAAAGTAATTTTTGATAAAGGGAAAATTCTTATTTACTTCTCTTGTTTATCTGCCATTTTGCCTTGATCACAACACCATGTGCGGCACAGAACGCTTGTTTGGTATCTGAATCAAAGCACAAGCCGGTATGAAAAGCGCTTCGGGAACGACGACTGAAAACGGAAGTTTGAAAGATCAGACGGGTTTAAATCATAAACAATACACTGACCCTCTTTTTATAAAAATAGGAGTAAACCCGCCTAATAAAGATTTTGGAATTGATCGGTCATCATCCTATTGTTCAATTCAAGTAAATTGATGTGTAGGAATGAAATGTAACTAATAGACTTCATATGTTGTGAGTAAAAGTAAGTCAAGAAAAGAAGAATGACATCGATTACTTATCACACAATTGGCGGAGTGGCAGACCCAAATCTCTTTCGAGACACTTTTGGGGTAAGTAATGTCATTTGATGGGAATTCCTTTGAATAATTTGCCTGCCATGTAAATTGTAATTTCGTACAAATTAGCGTAGGTTATTTTTAGCCTTTAGACTAGTACCATAATGTATGGAAAAAAGGAACAGAAATCTTATATTTTCCCTGTTCTAGTTACTTTTTTCATCTGTAGAACCCCTCCACATTTATGGCGGAGATAACTACTAACTGTCACATCTTGGGAGGTATGACCCCTGCTGTCACCTTCAGTCTGTTCACAGGAATCTGACATTCTATAACCAAAATAAATGATAAAATATGGAAAAAAAAATCCCCCCTATATAATATAAACACAAGGAACGCAACGTCTCGATTGCTGGCGCGAGCACCCGACTGCCTTTCCCAACCAAAATCACCCACGAAACAAACATTGATCATAATCTCCTTCAGCCTAGCGATAGACAAGACATTCATGTACCTGCGACATCCGGCGATACCTCAGTAGACACCTTTCAACCGGAGATATCCGTCATGTTTTACAGCTCTATCAGGACATTTTGATTTATCGGGGTGGCCATTCGCTGACGTCACAGAAATTAGCATATACCGTATTTTCGTATTACTTATTACTATTATTTTTTTCGTTTTTTAAGATACTTATGGACATCACATGATACTACAGATTTTTCTAGAATCTTTAGTATCATTTGATGTCCATAAATGTCTTAAAATAAAAAAAAAATAATAGTAATAAGTAATACGAAAATACGGTACATGCTAATTTACTATTATTTTTTTTTATTTTAAGACATTTATGAACATCAAATGATACTAAAGATTCTAGAAAAATCTGTAGTATCATGTGATGTCCATAAGTATCTTAACCCTTTCCCAAACGACAAACTTTTGGACTAGACCAAATTCAAAGTATTTGCAGACGACAATTCACCTCTTCCTGAAAAGATGATTTCTGTCTATGATAGAGTAGAAAACATTGTGGGAAAAGGAGAAAATGCTGGTTACCAGCATTTTCTCCTTTTCCCACCATGTTTTCAAAAGGCTACTATTCCAGACCCGTAAAAACCAGGGATTGTTTGGGAAAGGGTTAAAAACGAAAAAAAAAATAGTAATAAGTAATACGAAAATACGGTATATGCTAATTTCCGTGACGTCAGCGAATGGCCACCCGGATAAATCAAAATGTCCTGATAGAGCTGTAAAACATGACGGATATCTCCGGTTGAAAGGTGTCTACTGAGGTATCGCCGGATGTCGCAGGTACATGAATGTCTTGTCTATCGCTAGGCTGAAGGAGATTATGATCAATGTTTGTTTCGTGGGTGATTTTGGTTGGGAAAGGCAGTCGGGTGCTCGCGCCAGCAATCGAGACGTTGCGTTCCTTGTGTTTATATTATATAGGGGGGATTTTTTTTTCCATATTTTATCATTTATTTTGGTTATAGAATGTCAGATTCCTGTGGTCTGTTCAAAGGTGTCTGCTCCGATGCTGTTTTTGTGACTGGTCTTTGCATTCACCTCCATATCAGCCCACATTAAACACATCTGGAATAAATATGATTTTATCCACATCTTTTCAAATGGCTCTATGCGACAAAATTTCAAATGACAGCTAATAAAATAGGCATGGATCGTTAGATAAATGATGAAATTTAGAGAGAGTTGAAAGTGTTAATTGAAAAAGGAGACATTGCTTGCAAGCAGCAGTTCTCCATTTCCCACAATGATTTCAAGTGCTTTCTCTATCAGGGTAGTTAAAAGGGGTCATACTATTTTGCGGACGCTAATTGCGGACAATATATACAAAGAAGGATTTTGCGGACAATATAGAACAAAAGAGGGATTTTGCGGACGCATTGAATATAGAATAATTATCGCAATTACGGCGAAAGACATGTTGTTTTCAACGTTGAAATGAGTTCTTATACTGACTTTTTCTTATACTTTTTATTTGAACTTTTATAACGAAAATCGTTTTTAGAAATTTGAATGTAATTTATAAAAATTAATCTACTTTTTTTTTTCTTTCGTTATTTTTAATAATCTTATGGTGGTCCAAATCGAAAGCATTTGCAGACGACAAAATAAAATGACTGAAAATTTGAAATTTGTTTTGTGGGAAAAGGATTTTCTGCTTTTCCCACAATGTTTTCTAAAGGCTTCTTTCTCAGGGTCGTCAAAATTTGTTATTGAGTAGTAATGGGTTGAATCAAAATTTGAATAATATTATAATTTTCCTTTGGAGCTTATTTAATAGGTTAATACATGTATATAGTTTATTGAGGAAAAATTACGGACATGTGTAAGTGATTGAGTATGGTAGGAAACGTGCGGACGCTACGTGCCCACACTATACATAAAGAAGGAATTTGCGGACAATATAGAGTAAAGAGGGATTTTGCGGATGCATTGAGTATATATATAAAGTAGTGTTTTAGATGAAAAAATCTATATTTTGTTCTTTGAAGTTTTCACGTAATTATGTTCATAACATTTCGAAATATTATGTCTGCTTTGAAAGTATTATATTTTGGAAATGCATGTAAAGTATAGTCCTGCCCTATAGAATGGTAAAACTACGTGCAGACACTCTATACATAAAGACGGAATTTGCGGACAATATACACAGTGAAGAGGAAATTTGCGGAGTCTGCTTTAAAAGTATATTATTATGGAAACATATTGAAATATATTCTAACATCGAAGTATTATTCAAGTCCACTCTTGTTTAAGTCTTTGAAACCCTTGTTTTATGGACAAATTAAGAAGATACTTACACTATTAACGTAAACGTGTGCGAATCATAAAGTATGGGAGAAAAATGCAGATGCTACGTGCGGACACTATACATAAAGAAGGAATTTGCGGACAATATAGAATATAGAGGGAGTTTGCGGACAATATGAATAAAGAGTGACTTTGCGGACGGATTGATTACAGAGTATAAAGTGGTGTTTTAAATGAAAAATATACATGTGTATTTTTCGGCATAGTTTTCACGTATTTCTGTTTATAACATCGAAATACATGTACTATGTAAGTCTGCTCTTTCGTAAGTCTTTGAAACCATTGTTTTATAGACAAGTAGAAGATACCTACACTATTAATGTAAACGTGTATGAATCATAAAGTATGAGAGGAAAATGCGGATGCTACGTGCGGACACTATACATAAAGAAGGAATTTGCGGACAATATAAAATATAGAGGGAATTTGCGGACAATATAGAATACAGAGGGACTTTGCGGACGGATTGATTATAGAGTAGTAATTTGTAAAATAGTGTTTTAAATGAAATATATATGTAATTTTTGGCGTAGTTTTCACGTATTTGTGTTTACAACATCGAAATATTATATCAGTCTGCTCTTTCGTAAGTCTTTGAAATTATTATTTTATGGACAAATTAAGAAGATATACCTACCTGCACTATTAATGTAAACGTGAGTGAATCATAAAGTATGGGAGAAAAATGCAGATGCAACGTGCAGACACTATACATAAGGAATATGCGGACAATATAGAATATGAGTGATTTTGCGGACGGATTGATTATAAAGTAGTTTTTAAATGGAACTATGTATTTGACGGAATTTTCTTGCGAACTCATTAAAGATACATGAAATTCGCGGACAATAAATGATATTGAAGGAAATTGCTTATGGATTGAATATAGAATAGTTTTTACATGAAAACATATGTTTGTCAGATGCAGGAAACATATGTATATTATATAGTATGGTAGGAAACTGCGGATGCTACGTGCGGACACTATACATACAGACACGTTTACATTAATAGTGTAGGTACATGTATCTTCCTAATTTGTCCATAAAACAATGGTTTCAAAGACATAAGAAAGAGCAGACATATATAATATTTCGATGGTATAAACATAAATATGTGAAAACTATGCCGAAAAATACATATATAATTCATTTAAAAACACTACTTTATAATTGCTACTCTATAATCAATCCGTCAGCAAAATCCCTCTTTACTTTATATTGTCCGCAAATTCCCTCTATATTCTATCTTGTCTGCAAATTCCTTCTTTATGTATAGTGTCCGCACATAGCATCTGCATTTTTCTCCCATACTTTATGATTCACACACATAGGTATCTTCTTAATTTGTCCATAAAACAATGGTTTCAAAGACATAAGAAAGAGCAGACATACATAATATTTCGATGTTATAAACATAAATACGTGAAAACTATGCCGAAAAATACATATATAATTCATTTAAAAACACTTCTTTATAATTGCTACTCTATAATCAATCCGTCAGCAAAATCCCTCTTTACTCTATATTGTCCGCAAATTCCCTCTATATTCTATCTTGTCTGCAAATTCCTTCTTTATGTATAGTGTCTGCACATACCATCCGCATTTTTCTCCCATACTTTATGATTCACACACGTTTACATTAATAGTGTAGGTATCTTCTTAAGTTGTCCATAAAACAATGGTTCAAAGACATAAGAAAGAGCAGACTTGCATAATATTTCGATGTTATAAACATAAATACTTGAAAACTACGCCGAAAAATAAATATATATTTAATTTAAAAGACCACTTTATAATTGCTACTCTATAATCAATCCGTCCGCAAAATCCCTCTTTACTCTATATTGTCTGCAAATTCCTTCTTTATGTATAGTGTCCGCACATAGCATCCGCATTTTTCTCCCATACTTTATGATTCACACACGTTTACATTAATAGTGTAGGTATCTTCCTAATTTTTCCATGAAACAATGGTTTCAAAGATTTACGAAAGAGCAGACTTACATAATGTTTCGATGTTATAAACATAAATACGTGAAAACTACGCCGAAAAATACACACGTTTTTCATCTAAAACATTACTTTATAAATACTTATTGCATCCGCAAAATCCCTCTTTTCTCTATATTAAATTCCTTCTTTGTGTATAATGTCCGCACGTAGCGTCTGCACGTTTCCTACCATACTTTTTAAGTTACACATGTATGTAATTTTACTTCAGTAGGCTACTCACGTTTCAGAACACCAAAGGATTCTGTAAATGTATAAATGTTAATACGAAGAGTTAGACTTATGACTTGTAATTACAAATTAAAAAAAAAAAGAAAAGAAAATAATATTAATAATAGGCCTATGCATGGTTTTTATAAATTACTTTCAACACTCTAAAAATTATTTTCGTTATAAGTTCATATAAAAAGTATAAATAATCAGTATAAAAACCCATTTCAACGTTGAAAGTAACAAGTCCATAGCCTTAATTGCAATGATTACTCTATATTTAATGCGTCCGCAAAATCCCTCTTATGTTCTATACTGTCCGCAAAATCCTTCTTTGTCTATATTGTCCGCAATTAGCGTCCGCAAAATAGTATGACCCAGTTAAAAGTCTGGATTGTGTGATAAACAATTGAATTTTTATCTTAAGTGGTCAAACTGTAATGAATGAATAGAATCAGCTATTGGTACTTTATACAGTAAATTTTGAGGGAGAAAAAATACAGCTTGTACAGGGTTTCAACCGTAGACCCTTTGCTTGCTCAATGAATGCTTTAGCTACTGACCTACCCAGGCTGCTACAGAACCCAGCTACCAAAATTTTGACTTGCACATTGTGAAAGCATTTCTGGCAGCAGGTTAAAACCCTGTACTCCACAGATACTCATTTCTACGCATTCCTTTTAGGAGCCTTTAGAAAACATTGTGGCAAAAGGTGAAATTGCTCGTGATGAGCAATTTCACCTTTTGTCATAATGTTTTTTATGCTCTTAAAAGGTCTCATGTGCACATAACAAATGGCTTCATCCTTGCTGTTATTTAGGGTCAATTAGTGATTCCATAGAAATGCTTTATGGGGTAAAGGATTAACTCTTTACCAAACACAAATTTTTTACTGAACCAAATTTAACTCTTTACCAAACAACAAAATTTTGGACTAGTCTAAATTCAAAGTATTTGCCAATGCCAACAACAAAATAGATTTGAATCAAAAATTGAAATTTGATTTGGAAAGAGTAGAAAACATTGTTGGAAAAGGCGAAAATGGTGTTTAATAGCATTTTCTCCTTTTCCCACAATGTTTTTTAAAGGCTTCTTTCACAGGGGTGATAAAAGTCGTGATTGTGTGGTAAAGGGTTGAAGCATTTGCAGACAGCAAGTTAAATCTTGTCTTAGAACAAAGCCCACAACAAAGAAACAAATGAATAAACGCAAGGCAGAAAAAAGGGACCAGGCAGGATTCGAACCCAGGAACTCCCGCATGAAATGCCAATACCTTAACTACTGAGCCAAAGAGATATCTTCCCAAAGCAGCAGTTACATATTGTATTTAAATAAAGACAAAGCCATGCATGAAGGAGTGGTCACCTGTAACATTTGGTAACATGAAGATTTCGGACTTTGATAGGGTAGAAACTTTTCTCTGAAAGGGTAGAAATTAGAAAACATTGTTGGAAAAGGAGAAAATGCTGGTCACCAGCATTTTCTCCTTTTCCCGCAATGTTTTCAAAAGCCTTTCATGTAGTGTTGTTAAAACTTAAGATTGTGTGGTTTAGTAGATGAGGTCTTTTGATGACATTGTTGAAGAAAATGCTGGTTTAACTCTTTACCACACAATCACGACTATTAATGACCTGGAGAGAGAAGCCTTCTGAAAACTTTGTGGGAAAAGGAGAAAATGCTGGTAACCAGCATTTTCTCCATTTCCCACAATGTTTTTTACTCTTCTAAAGTCAAGTTTCAATTTTTGACTCACATTAATTTTGTCGTCTGCAAATGCTTTCAAATTGGACAAGTCTAAAATTTTGTTGTTTGGTAAAGAATTAACCCTTTACCTCATATGCCAATTTGAGGTTCTTTCATTTCAGCAGCAAATAAGGATATGGTGTGAAAAATTTGGAAAAATGAGGATATGAATATCTGATTAGGTGGAAAACATTGTGGGAAAAGTTGCTCGTTATGAGCAATTTCTCCTTTTCCCACAATGTTTTTAAAAGCTATCTGTTGTTGATACGTCAAAACGAGTATCTATGAAATAAAGGGTTAAAGGAGAAAATGCTTGCAACCACAAACAAGCATCAATTTTTTGCACATTACTTTCCTCAAGATTTCCTCATTTCTAAGTTTTGTAATATCAAGGTAGAGGAAACAGGCTGACTTTAAAAAAAAACCAATAGGTTTCTTTTTTCCTTATCATTGGAGTCGAGAAAAGAAAAAGAAAATTAGAGTGCTTTTAAAATTCTATTCAAGATTACAGAAGTTCGAGTTTTAAAAATCGTAAGCATTTTCAGGCTTGATACCAGCATTGTCTCCTTTTCCAACTGTGTTTTCAAATGTCCATTTCCATGATAGCGTAAATACATGTATGCAAGGCTGTTTGATTAAGGGTGCAAGATAACCTTACCATCTGAAGAGTTTTATTTAACTTCCTTTAACTGTTTACCACACAGTCCCAATTTTTAACGAGCCTGAGAAAGAGGCCTTATGAAAACATTGTGGGAAAAAGAGTATTTTCTCCTTTTCCCACTATGTTTGCTATCCTTCCCCCCCAAAATTTAATTTTTTAGTCGAAATGTAAAAGTCATTTGTTTTCTGTGGATGTACATGCTTTGAATTTGGACCAGTCTATAATTTGTCCTTTGGTAAAGAGTTACCCAGTACCACTGATTATTTACAACCTTTGGTCTCTACTCATAATATATATCTAGAAACTGTTTGATTTTATCCCATACCAGGACATTTGGGACAGACAGAAAAACAAAGATGTACAAAGTTTGCCATGTATATAATTATGATAAGTACCGTAACTGTAACTCTTTTATTAAATAATAGGAAAAAAAGACATGTCCAGACTGGAAGCTGTTTCAGATTGAAAAATAGATGTGATTCAAAAACTTAAGCCTTTATTTGAATTTTGAAAAGTTAGAAACCAATGTGGGAAAGGGAGAAAGTAATGGTTGCCCACCTTCAGTCTGAAGGGTTGTTGCAGTTTTATTTTTGTGACAAGGTCTCCGGAGAAACAATCACAAAAAAAAACAACATCAGAGCTAGTCCCGGTTTCGGGGATACTGGTTGCCAAAAGGCTTCTTCCTCAGGGTCTTTAAATCATTACCAAACAACAATATTTTCGGCATGTCCAAATCGAAGCATTTGCAGACGACAAAATAAAAGTTACTGGAAATTTGAAATTTTGTTTTGTAAAGGGTAGAAAACACTGTGGGAAAAGGAGAAAATGCTGATTAAAGTTGGATTGAATGGTAAATTATTTAAAAGTGTCATGTCCTGCAAGGAGTTTTTGCAAAATGAGGAAGACAAATTATCTCAAAAGGAACAAAGTCCTTCCTGTGTGCAGCATAACAAGACATTTTTGTTTCGGGATCCTAGCCTTTCAGAACACTGAATAATTATGGAAAAGCATGTATGAAATTGCTTTCAGAAATCATTTGATGCTGTCTGCTTATTATTAACCCCCACAGTGCCGGCTTGGGTAGCTCAGTTGTTAGTGTATCAAACTCGTGACTTAGAGGTCTTGAGCTCGATACTCAGTTGAGGCAAACCTTCTTTCCAGCGATTTTTCACCTCTCACCTCTTATGCATGTGAGAAAAGTATGTGATGACTTTAGTCGCTCTCAGTACTGGTTTGAGAAAGTCAGGAAACGCATGTGTAGGTTGAAAGCTATGCTAAGACCAAGGCTGATAAAAACGGCATTAGCCCATTACCTCCCAATCCCTACTTTTGACGACCCTGAGAAAGAAGCATTTAGAAAACATTGTAGAAAAAGAAGAAAATTCTGGTAACCAGAATTTTCTCCTTTTCCCACAATGTTCTCTTCCCTGCACAAAAAAAATCAAATTTTCAGTCACATTTATTTTGTTGTCTGCAAATGTTTTGGATTTGGACTAGCCAAATATTTTGTTGTTTGATAATGACTCAATTAAGCTTCATTTTTGTCTGTCGTACCCCCCACAAGCATACCACACAACAAACAGTGCAATCTGGTCTTTGATGTACCCTATCTTGGGTCTTTGTAGTATAATCTGACAAAATGCAACAATATAGTTGTAATACTTTGGCTTCCCTGTATAGAAATGTCAGTTTCATAACTGAAAAGACAATTTAGTTTCATTACTTCTTTACTGCACTATAGGTTTTATTGTCTGATTGAATAAGTAGTAAAAAGGTGAGAGTCAGCTTGAATGAGGAAGTACAGGTTTTATCTTCTTATAACAAGTTTTAGTGTGTGAAATTGGGCTTGTGTTACCTGTTTATTTATGAATAATAAGTATCTGACTTTTTGAGGAAAAGCCCCTGTTGAAACCCAATGTGCCTTTATGAACTCTAACTCTTTACCATGACAAAATTTTAGACTGGTCCAAATTGAAAGCACCTGCAGACGACAAAATAAACTTAACTCAAAAATAGAAATTTGTTCCTAGCAGGGTAGAAAACATTGTGGGACAAGGAGGAAATGCTGGTTACCAGGATTTTCTCCTTTTCCCACAATATTTAGAAAAGGCTCATGTATCAGGTTCGTAAAAACCAGGGATTGTTTGGTAAAGGGTTAATTAACTCTTTACCACATGAGAAAATTGTAAACTAGTCCAAATTGAAAGCATTTGCAGACGATAAATAAGATGTGACTGAAAAATTGAAATTTGTTTTAGGAAGGGTAAAAAAACATTGTGGGAAAAGGAGAAAATGCTGGTTACCAGCATTTTCTCCTTTTTCCACAATGTTTTCAAAAGGCTTCTTTCTCAGGGTCGTTAAAAGTCGGGATTGTGTGGTAAAGAGTTTTAAGGGCTTTTCCTTTTTTACCAAAAAATTTCAGAGATTTAATGATCCTAAGAAGGAGAAGTTTTTTGAAAATTGTGTGAGAAAAGGAGAAAATGCTGGTAATCAGCATTTTCTCCTTTTTTCACAATGTTTACCTTCCGCAGGACTGGTAACCAGCCTTTTCTCCTTTTCCAACAATGTTTTCTATCCTATGCTTTCAAGTAAGACGAGTCAGAATTTTTCTTGTGTGGTAAAGGGTTAATTCTTAGTGTCATAAAAGAACACAGGCTTGTTTAACCCTTTACTCCATAGATACTCATTTCAACGCATTTCTTGTAGGAGCCTTTGGAAAACATTGTGGCAAAAAGTGAAATTGCTCGTCATGAGCAATTTCACCTTTTGCCACAATGTTTTCTATGCTATCAAAAGGTGACATACACATGAGAAACGGCTTCATCCTTGCTGTTGTTTAGGGTCAATTAGAGATACCATAGAAATGCCTTAATGGGGTAAAGGGTTAATAAAAGGTTACCTTTTTAACCACCAAGTAATGACATAGATAAACAATTATTTAACCCATTACCACAAAATCCCCATTTTTTACCACCCTGAGAAAGAAGTCTATAGAACATTATGGGAAAAGGAGAAAATGCAGGTAACCAGCATTTTTTCCTTTTCCCACAATGTTTTCTACCCTTTCCTAATCAAATTTTCAATTTCTGATTCCCCTTTATTTTGTTCTCTGCAAATGCTTTCAGTTTGGACATGCCTAGAATATTGTCGATTAGTAATTGGCTATTATTAGGGCTAAAAGAAAATATCTGTGTTTAGGGTTTCAGTCCAAGATACTGTACCTATATAATACATTATATGGTAGGTAGGGTTTTTTTTTTCCTAGTTTCAAACTTTCTACATGGAATTTATAGGGAAATCACAACTGACAGTTAACTTTTTTTTTTAATCATGGCGAAAAAAAAAAAAGCCTTTAAAGGTGGCCCTTCAGATATTGGGGCGAAAATTTTACGAATATACAAAAAAAATCATCCTTATACTCCCAAAGCATTATAATTTTCATTCATTAAACCCCAGTAGTCGAAAACCATCCGACAACTAGATAAATGAGCGATTTACTACAGCCCAGGTCGACACTGAAGGGAAACACGGTCTATTTTTACATGAACAACTCGCTTATTTACGTACCGGAAATATACAGACGATGCTTCCAACATAGCATCTGAACTTCTAGACATTATGGAAAATAATTACATGTTTCTTATGCAATGGAATTTAATAGTCATTAGTCACGCGCAAGTCACTTAACATTCCCACAATGCTTTTTTGATTTTGGCGGGAAATCTAAAACTAGCTTAAGAGGCTACGTAGCCTTTTAAGGGAATACCACCCCAAAATTTTTTTTTGTTATTTTATGATTCTTAATTACTGATGATTTGTATTGTTTTTCATATAAATTTCATGGACATGTATATTTTTTAATTTGGTGTGATGTGAAAATTCTAAATACTCACCTTTAAGGTCGGCAGCATTTTCTAGGTAGGGTAGGGAAACCCTAAACACAGATGTTTTTTCTTTTGGCCTTATATTCAGTCATTTAACCATTTACCACCAGCCCCAAGCAAGAAAATTTTCGAAAGCATTGTGGGTAATGGTAAAAAGTGCTTGTCATGGCATTAACCTTTTCCCACAACATTTCAAAGATCTTGGTCCTCAGAGCCATCAAGTCCTTACCATGCAATCAGGACTTTTAACAACCCTGAAGAAGAAGCCTTTTGAAAACATCATGGGAAAAGGAGAAATGCTAGTTACCAGCATTTTCTCCTTTTCGCACAATGTTTTTTACCCAAACAAAGACAAATACCATTATTTGAGTCAAATTTTAATAGAGTACTGCAGTTGCTTTCTATTTGGACAAGTCTAGATTTTTTGTGTGTGGTAGATCTAAAGGGTTAAAAGTCAGGATGGAAAAAGGAAACAAAACTGGCTTGTAGCTGTTTCAGATTTTTTTTTACCAGCATGTGTTGCAGTTTTTGACTGTGCAGATCAATGATTTAACTGTTACCATGTAACAAAAAACAGACTTTTTGCACTCTACTGATTTGAAAGGATTTGCAGGTACAAGAAATTTATATGGCTCAGATTAGGCCAACACAAAATAGATGTGTGGTTCCTGTTGCATACTTTCGAGAATAAGGGTTGGTAGATTTGAAAACAGGCCCCGGAGGTAACTAATAGAGGTAAAATAAAATTTAGAGGACGATATATCATAATAGTCAACATCAAGACCTGAAAAAAATGTTTAGGGTCAGGTAAAAAATTATACAGTCAGGTAACCAGAACCACATATATTTGTTTGGGCCAAATGGAATTTGTCCTTGATAGGATAGAATACATTGTGGGAAAAGAAGAAAATGCTAGGTACCAGCCTTCCTAATCAGGCCTAAGAGAAAAATAGCTGTGTTTAGGGTTACCCTACCTAGAAAATGCTGCTGATCCTAGAATTTTTATGCTATGATTGGGAATAAAAGATCTGTTGGGTGTGATTTCGTTACATAGTCCATGTAAAAAGTTTTTGGAAAAAAAAAATCCCTACCTACATAGTTTTGGACCAAAACGTAAAACACAGATATTTTTTGTTAGGCCTTGGGGAGGTCTTGGGGTCATTAAAATGTTGGAATTGACCTTTTGTAAATGCGACTTTAGCACGCCCTCGATTTTTCAACTGTTTTAAATTCAAAGGATTGCAGTCAACATTATGAGTTTGTCAAACTTCTTTATTATAGGGATCGAAAAATTTGTAAGAAATAGAGAAAAATGCTGGTTACCAGTATTTTCTCATTTTCCCATGCATTCAAAAGCCTCCTTGAGCAGGTTCCTCAAAGCTGTAGATCGTGTGGTTCTTGGAAAAAAAAAGTGTAAATATTTTTTCCAAGAATTCTAACTAGGTCTGCTTGTCTGTGAAAACTGTTATAATGTAATTACTTGGTTCTGGCTGATCTGTAGGAACCCTTTTTCCATTGTTAGGCAGATACAGTTTTTATGAGAATTTGCCGAGTTGAAAGAAGGAATTGAACAATTGATTTCAAAGGGGGGTTATTCAGATTTTTATAATCTTGCCTAACTTGAGAAATTACTGGTAATCAGCACTGGATTAACCCATTACCTTGTCTCACTTTGGGCAAAATCTCAAATTTTTGCAGTTTTTCTTGAGAGATTAACACCTTACCAAATGACAAAAATTTAGACTTGTCCAATTTGAAAGCTCTTGCAGGGGACAAAATAAATGTAACTCAAAAATTGAAATTTTGGTCCAAAAGGGTAAAAAAACATAGTGGAAAAACGAGAAAATGCTGGTTACCAGCATTTCTCCTTTTCTCACCATGTTTTCAAGAGGTGTCTTCCCCTGGGTTGTAAATACCAGGGATTGTTTGGTAAAGGGTTAAACAGACTAAATATGGTAATACAATTCCAATGTTTTCTTTGCCAGAATCTTCTAAAATAAGTAAAAAAAAAAAGAGATTGCACAAAATCTCGATCTATATTGTCAGCAGAAGTGTGTTAATTAGAATAAAGTACAAATAACTAATCAGAAAAATGTTTGGTGTATGTAGAGTGATCATGACTATCCCAAGTAAATATCAACATTGAAAATGTCAGTGCAGTTAAGCAAAGGATTATGGGATATTTATAGCTTGGAAATGCCACAGCCTACTGCAAACTGAACTGTTGTATATTAGGTGTATACATACAGCAAGTGGTTCTTGGATAGTTTAGACTTGTACTGTTGGAACAGACAATAATACACTGTTTGTTGTGGTATATTTTTGATGCAGGATATTGCGCAATTAATTAATACATGGCTGTGTGAACTTTTGATATGGGATTCTTCATATATCTTCCTTTTCTGTAACTCTGTCCAACGTGACAACTTCTCAGACTTGTCCAGTTTGAAACATTTGCAGATGTTACATTAACGCAGAGCTAAATTAGTTTATCCATTACCAGATGACAAAATAATAGCCTTGTCCAAATTGAAAGCCTATGTGGGTGTTTCTCAAATGGTGCAATTTTACTTTGATAGGCTGGAAAACACTATGGGAAAATGAGAAAATAAATCCTGTTTACCAGCATTTTCTCCTTTTCCTATAATGTCTTTAAAAGGCTTCTCTCTCAAGGTCATAAAATGTCGGCACTGTGTGGTAACTTCGGTTTAACCCATTACCACACAATCCCTACTTTTGACGACCGTGAGAAAGAAGCTTTTAGAAAACATTGTGGGAAAAGGAGAAAATGCTGGTAACCAGCATTTTCTCCTTTTCCCACAATGTTTTCTACCCTTCACAAAACAAATTTCAAATTTTCAGTCACTTTTATTTTGTTGTCAGCAAATGCTTTGATTTTGGACAAGTCCAAAATTTTGTTGTGTGGTAAAGAGTTAAACAGAAGTCTTTTTTATTTGTGCCACTTTATGGGGGTATAGTTTGGATGGAGTAGGATTATAAATCCAGAGAACCCGGGTTCAATCCTCATTTATTCTTTGTTTTTTGTTGGAGTATGTGTCACAAGACAGTTTGAATGTGCAGTGCCCTGACCTAGTACTGGTGAAACCCGTGATACACTTGTTGCTGTGACATGCCTGTATTGATTTCGAAAATGGCATTTAACTCCTGAACATCATTTATTATCCCCCGCGCAGGCGAAGGGATATAGTTTTAGCATTGTTTGTCTGTCATTCTATCCGTCTGTCCATGTGTCCATCCCAGTGAATATCTAATACCATTAGACGGAATTTCGTGAAACTTTATACATGTGTACAATAACACATTCTGCGGAGACACTGCTTTTTAGATTCGATGTAAAATGGAAGATTCGGAGTGGTTTTAAGTAACGCAGGTGGGCGGGGATATCATTTCAAGGAAATTTCTTGTTTTATTTGACCCAATCATTCATTCAATTAGAATCAAGCAATCAATCAGCCAATCAATTTTTATGTGTTATATATAGTGTTAAATCTGGGTTGTTCCTTTACATGTAATTTCATAAGACAAATTAAGCCATTAGGTTATAAGTATGACTCAAAACACTTTTATTGATAGGGTAGATCAAGATCTGTCTTCAAAATAATGTGCAACCTAATCTTGAAGCTCTAGTTTGGCAGATTCACAGATTGAGAATTATCCCTGAAAAAAAAACTTTGAGATCCCAATTTTCATGTTTTCCATATTGACTGGAAATTTCTTATTCAATTTATCTAGAGTTGTTAACGCTTAACCCTATACCAAACGACAAAATTTTAGACTGATCCAAATTGAACACACTTGCAGACTATAAAATAAACAAAACTCAAAAATTCAAACTTGTTTCCAGCAGGGTAGAAAACATTGTGGGAAAAGGAGAAAATGCTGGTTACCAGCATTTTCTCCTTTTCCCACAATGTTTTCAAAGGGCTTCTAAGTCAGGGTTGTAAAAACCAGGGATTGTTTGGGAAAGGGTTAACCATGCTAAAAAGATGAAACATTATAAAACTAGCCATATATATTTATATGTAATAACATGAGAAGGGTGTGTGAGAATCATGGAGTGGGTATTTGCAAAAGTTCAGCTGTGCATCAAATTTGACACGACAAGGATTAATTACTATTCACTGATTAAATTTTGACCCTTTTTTTTTTTTAACACGGGCACACTGCACAGTGATGTACAGAGTGGATTTCCCATGCAACACATGTTTTATAATAAATGCAGAAATTGGTCATTTCAAGCTACTTTTATAATGTCTGCTTATTCTAATACTCACAAACTAGCTTAACCCATTACCACACAATCCCTACTTTTGACGACCCTGAGAAAGAAGCCTTTAGAAAACATTGTTGAAAAAGGAGAAAATGCTGGTTCATACCCTTTCATAGACAGAAATCATCTTTTCAGCAAGAGTTGAATTGTTGTCTGCGAATGCTGTCAATTTGGTCTAGTCCAAAATTTTGTTGTTTGGTAAAGGGTTAAACCTTTACCACACAGTGCCGACTTTTTATGACCTTGAGAGAGAAGTTTTTGAAAGACATTATGGGAAAAGGAGAAAATGTTGGTAAACAGGATTTATTTTCTCATTTTCCCACAGTGTTTTCCAGCCTATCAAAGTAAAATTTTAAATTTTTAGTCACTTTCATTCTGTCGTCTGCAAATGCTTTCGATTTGGAAAAACCTAAAATTTTGACGTTTGGTAATGAGTTAACAAGGTCCAGTTACATGCAAAAACTTCAGTTTCTTACTTTGCTCAAAGCTGCTAACAGACTCATATTCTGATTTAAGTTCAGTCTCTCAGACATGCTTCCTTAACTCTTTTCCAAACGACAAAATTTTTGACTTGTCTAATTTGAAAGCATTAGCAGACGTAAAAGTATTGACTCAAAAATTAAAACTTGTCTTTGGAAGGGTAGAAAACATTGTGGGAAAAGGAGAGAAAGCTGGTTACCAGCATTTTCTCCTTTTCCCACAGTGTTTTCAGAAAGTCTCTTTCTTAGGTTTGTTAAAACCAGGGATTGTTTGGTAAATGGTTAACCATAGTAGACTTAATTGACCTTATTCACAAACTCTTAGCTGACACAAGATTTCAGACTCCATTCACGGAAACAAACATTTAACTCTTCTCCAAACGGCAAAGTTTTAGACCATCCTAAACTGAAAGCATTTGCAGACTAATGGGTCTTGGTAGCGTAATAAGGATTAGAATTAGGTCAGTGGGTCACATCTTACTTATTACAGTCGGGGCTATGTATTTGCCATATTGTCAATGAAATATGGTCAGAAATCATCATGCTTCAAAATAAATCAATTGGACAAGTTTGATATTGGGTCATTCAAGGCCAAAAGCTAATTAACTAATGATTTGATTGTATAGATCTACAACATTAAAATATAATGTAAATCTTGAACTCTAATATTGACTCAATTTGATCAGCATATTTAAATCTCGATAATAACTTATTCAGATTTAACCCATTACCACACAATCCCTACTTTTGACGCCCCTGAGAAAGAAGCCTTTTGAAAACACTGTGGGAAAAGGAGAAAATGCTGGTAACCAGCATTTTCTCCTTTTCCCACAGTATTTTCTACCCTTCCCAGAAGAAATTTCAATTTTTCAGTCACCTTTATTTTGTCGCCTGCAAATGCTTTCAATTTGGACCAGTCCAAAATTTTGTCATGTGGTAAAGAGTTAAATACATGTAATTGGTTGAAAAGTAGGTCATTAGGTCATATTTTAGAAAACTATGTTGTCCAACTTTCTCATCATTTCCCCATCTTGGATAACCCTCGTATAATAGTCTCATCTTTCAGTATTTGATTTACTATCCCAATTTCACATTATTTTCCAAGACAACAGGGAAAATTGGATATCTTCTCCTTATCTGTATACCAACTTTCAGAAATAGAAACTAACAATAACTCATGGGGCTTGAAGAATAGATTCCAATTTGTCTGAAACGGATTCAAGTTTTGCCGCAGTAATTCTGTACCAGACAGTCGACTGGTCCATATTGAAAGCATTTTACAGATGACAGCTAGTATTGAGGTGGCTCAAATTATGGACTTCGTCCTTGATTGGCTAGAAAACATTGTTGGAAAAAGGAGAAAATGCTGGTTACCAGCATTTTCTCCTTTTCCCATAATGTTTTCCAAAGGTTTTTTACTCAATGATATGAAAACTGGTGACTAAAAAAAATTTGACAGGTCCATACTGAAAGCACAATTCAGACAAGAAATTTTAGTCACATTGACTCCAATGATATGACTTGTCATGACAAAATAAGAAAGTACAAACAGTGTGGGGAAAGTAAAAAAAAAAGCAGGTTTTAAGATGGTGAGAACAGTGGGTTGCTGCTTTGATCCCTGGCTAGGCCATTTTCTTTTCCAAGATTTAACTCTTTACACACAATCCCAACTTTTAACGACCCTGGGAAAGAGGACTTTTTCTAACCAGCATTTTCTCCTTTTTCCCACTATGTTGTTTACTCTATGACAGCAGAGTTGCATCTTTTGAGCAACACTGAAATTTGTGTCTGCAAATGCTTTCACTTTAGACAAAGGTGAAATTTTGCCGTCTGGTAAAAGGTTAATATATTGTCAGAACATTATCCAGTGCAGTTGTCATGATGAAACGAAAACAGTTGTGTTTTATCAGCAATTTTCTCTTTGTTGCAGGATTGTAGCTTTCATTGCATGATTATGGCTTGGTTATCACCAATTTATGATAATTCCCTATCATGTCTTGATTAGGAATTATCATCAGATATGCACGAAAACCTAATGGACTGGAAATCTCGTACATGCCTTACTCGGTTAACCCATTACCACACAAACCCTACTTTTGACGCCCCTGAGAAAGAAGCCTTTTGAAAACACTGTGGGATGTTAACCCGCATTTTCTCCTTTTCCCACAGTGCTTTCTACCCTACCCAGAACAAATTTCAATTTTTCAGTCACATTTATTTTGTCGTCTGCAAATGATTTGAATTTGGACCAGTCTAAAATTTTCTCATGTGGTAAAGAGTTAAAAAAGAAGTGAACTTTTTCAGTTAGCAAGTCCCAGACTGTCAGATATCAGAAAAAGATTTAAACCATTACCACACAATCCCTACTTTTGACGCCCCTGAGAAAGAAGCCTTTTGAAAACACTGTGGGAAAAGGAGAAAATGCTGGTAACCAGCATTTTCTCCTTTTCCCACAGTGTTTTCTACCCTTCCCAGAACAAATTTCTATTTTTTAGTCACCTTCATTTTGTCCTCTGCAGATGCTTTCAATTTGGACTAGTCTAAAATTTTCTCGTTTAGTATTAAAGAGTTAAAGTTTCAGTAGTGTCCAACGGAATAAACAACCTGTCTACAAAATAAAAGTAAATCCGATTTTTACCATGTAAAAATATTGCAGTTATTACGACTTTCACAGCATGTAAAGGTATGGTTTGCTAAAGTTCAAGTCCATGGCAGCAAAAACAATTTTGAAACTAGAATAGATCCTATGATGCTGCATTATCAGTTTGTTTACATCAATGGTGATTGATCACCAACGTTTAGCTGATTTTTTATCAAAAATGCCCGCATATATATTAGTGACATAAACACCATTGTGATCATTTAAAGCATGGAAAAAACCGCCAATTCAATTGATCATTTTGTCCCCACTCTAGGCTTGAAAAAGGTTTATCAACATTTTAAACAGAAATAACAACACAGGCTGATCATAGCTTATTCATTTATCATTGATACAGGAAGAGTTTAGTACGTCTAAATAAGAAAACAGGTTCAGAATGAGCAATCTTACTACAGGCATAACCAGGAAAAAGTAAATTATACACACGGCAGAGTTGGCCATTTTTGAGGCAGGTGACGAGAGCAATTCGGAATCAGCCGAATGGAATCAGAGCCGTAAAATCAAGATGTTTTAGAAAATGTCCAAACTGAAAATATGAGAAAAGAGGCAATTAACCTACGACCTATTCTTGATCTTTTTACATGACGCACGTGCATGGTGTGCGTAATGGAAGTTACGCCTATGCTTACTTTCCGATGTTGGAATTGTAAACAATAGTCCAGTCTACTATGTCATAGCACTAATGAGATACAGTGTTCTCATGTGACGTTTTCGAAGACCTAGTTCGATTATACACAAGCAATAACAAAGATTGTCTTTATCAATGGCATCTGTAACATCACTGAGCTTCTCCATGCATTTTGCTCACGTATATTATGGCAGCCAATGCAGTAACTGACATGTTCCAGTTTTTTTGATCTTTCATATGTGTGCTGTGATGGGTTATCCAATATATTTTCAAGTTAAAAGAATTACCTCTTCTTTGCTTTTACTACAGCTTTAAAGATGGGTATTTAGAATTTTTATATCTCAGCAAATTAAAAAATATAATATATCACTGAAATTCATATGAAAAAATAATACAAATCATCAATAATCAAGATTCATAAAATAATAATAATAAAAAAAATTGATGGTAATCCCTTTAAAGGCTATGTAGCCTCTTAAGCTATTTTTAGATTTCGTGCCAAAAATCAATAAAGCATTGTGGGAATGTCAAGTGACTGGCACGTGACTCATAACGCTTAAATTCCCTATCATAATAAACATGTTATAATTATTTTCCATAATGTCTTCTTCGGACGCTATGTTTGAAGCTTCATCTGTGTATTCCTGTAAGTAAATGAGCGAACTGATCATCTAAAAATAGAATGTGTCTCCCGTTGATGTCAACCTGGGCCATAGTAAATCTCTAATTTCTCGTGTTGTCAGACGGTTTTCGACTACTGGGGTTTTATGAATGAAAATTAAAAGGCTTTGGGGGTATAGGGATGATTTTTTTTGCACTTTTGTAAAATTTTCGTCCCAAAATCTGAAGGGCCACCTATAGGTCCTGTGTTCAGTTGTCATGTGAAAGGCTGGGGTTTTTCTGTGGTCATTGTTCTTTGGTGATAAACTTCAAAGCTCTAGCCAGCTACTCTCAGTACATGTATAAAGTGTCACCATAATTATTATATGACTGAAACTTTGTTAAAAGCAGCCTCATCCAAATCGAAAACATTTGCGGATGACAAAATAAAAGTGACTGAAAATTTGAAATTTGTTTTGTGAAGGGTAGAAAACATTGTGGGAAAAGGAGAAAATGCTGGTTACCAGGATTTTCCCCTTTTCCCACAATTTTTTCTGAAGGCTTCTCTCTCGCCGTTATCAAGGCTTCTAAAGGCTTCTCTCTCACGGTAATGCTTTCTGAAAAAGGACAACCCTGAAAATTTGTGACCTGCCAGTAGTGGTACTTCAAGTGTAAAGGGTTTATTAAACTTTCCCTTATGCCTGGGTTACATTTGCCTTAGGCCCTATATGATTTATTTGTCTGCAATTTGCTGTATGAATTATGTGGTGTCCAAGTTGTATATGGACAACTACATGTGTTCACATTGCATTTGAGTATTATGCAATCTCTTGTGCAATAAGCAACAGAATTGTCAAAGCATTTGGGATATTCTTTAGAGATTGTACGGAAATCTTGCAGTAATGCAAGGGAAGCACACAGGCACAGAGTGGCAACCCTGTGACAGCCAAGCAAGGATAGTACAATCATCAAAAAGACCGTCTAAAATGGTGTGCTATCTACAAGAACCCTGCACAGCCTCTGCATAGCACCATAAGGGGGATATCAAGACATCTTAACCCTTTCCCAAATGACAAACTTTTGGACTTGACCAAATTTAAAGCATTTGCAGACTACAATTCAACTCTTGCTGAAAAGATGATTTCTGTGTATGATAGGGTAGAAAACATTGTTGGAAAAGGAGAAAATGCTGGTTACCAGCATTTTCTCCTTTTCCCACGATGTTTTCAAAAGGCTACTATTTCAGACCCGTAAAAACCATGGATTGTTTGGGAAAGGGTTGAAGGACTATAGGCTTGTGGTTTTTCAACTTTCTCATTAAATTTTATGCCGTTGAAAAGAGTCATATAGGCTATGACATCCATGAATCTGTACAGTAATTGTATGGTCAGCTGATACAGAGGCTGCAGAGAAAGAGGGATATCGAGCATTCTTTTGGCACTGTAAGCTCATCTCAGGCCAAATGTTAACTAGAGGCATTAGATATATTTGGAATTGTTCAAATATTGTTTAATCCTGACTTGGTGGTTGTGAGTTCAATAACCAGTTGATTTAAAATTTCTTTTTAGTGATTTTTTGCCTCTCACATTTGATTAATGTGAATAAAGTAGTCAGTGACTTCAAAAGAAAGCTGTGTAATATTCTAGTGTAAGAAAGCTAGGAAACAAACTGCATAGTTGCTCTAACAGCCGTGATATGTCCTATGCAGTAAAACTCCCATTCCAATCAATCAGTGATATTTTGTGTATGAAGGAAATTGGATACATGTCTAACACATTGTTAATGGATGAATTATTCAGCACATTTAGATAAAAGAAATGGTTTTAAATTGATTCATTATCATGTGCAATGAGAACAACAAGACTGGTTAGCCCTTTATCTGATGGCAAAATTTTAGACTGGACCAAATTGAAAGCATTTACAGATGACAAACCAAATGTGGATCAAATGATGGTTTTTGTCTTTGAGTTAGTAGAAAACATTATGGGAAAAGGAGGAAATGCTGGTCACTGGCATTCCTCTGTTTTCCAAATTGCTCCCAACAGGTTTCTTTTCCAGGGCCATTAAAAGTGGGCATTGTGTAATTATTATCCAGTATTTTAAATGCTTTACCCAATGCAAAAATTTTAGACTTGTCCCAATCGAAAGCATTTGCAGACGTCAGAATTATATATTTGACTAAAAAAGTTGATGTTTGTTTTGGCAAGAGTAGAAAACATTATGGGAATAAGGGAAAGTTCTGGTTTCCAGCATTTTCTCCTTTCCCACAATGTTTTCAAAAGCATTCCTTCTTGAGTCGTCAAGAGTTGGGACTGTGTTGTAAAGAGCAAATAACCTACTTGTGAAAAAAAGTTTTGAAAAAGCATAAAGGGAAAAAGGAGAAAATATTGATAATTCCAAAATTTCTCCTTTCCCCAGCTATTATACACCTTCTACCCTTTCAGAGACCACAGGTTTTGTAGTCAAATTTAACCCTTTACTCCATAGCTACTCATTTCTACGCATTAATTGTAGGAGCCTTTGGAAAACATTGTGGCAAAAGGTGAAATTGCTCTTGACGAGCAATTTCACCTTTTGTCACAATGTTTTCTATGCCATCAAAAGGTGTCATATACACATAAGAAACGGCTTCATCCTTGCTGTTATTTAGGGTCAATTGGAGATACCATAGAAATGCCTCATGAGGTAAAGGGTAATTTTTTATCTCTAAATCAGTTCATTAATGAAATTATTTAGGGGTCCTGTGTGGCTCATAGGTAAAGTTAGGGCTTGTGACCTGGAGGTCCCAAGTTTGTGTCTCATTGGATCCTCAGGGATTTTCATGGAAGTATGGGAGTGTCCTTGGGTTAACTCATTACCAAACAACAAGATTTAAAGGTGGCCCTTCAGATTTTGTGACGAGAATTGTACAAAAATGCAAAAAAAATCATCCTTATACTCCCAAAGCCTTTTAATTTTCATTCATAAAACCCCAGTAGTCGAACACCGTCCAACAGCACGAGAAATTAGAGATTTACTACAGCCCAGGTCGACACCGAGGGGAGACACATTCTATTTTTAGATGATCAATTCACTCATTTACATAGACGAAGTTTCAAACATAGCGTCCGAAGAAGACATTATGGAAAATAATTATTACATGTTTGTTATATAATGGAATTTAAGCATTTTGAGTCACGTGCCAGTCAATAGGCATTCCCGAAATGCTTTATTGATTTTTGGTGCGAAATCTAAAAATACCTTAAGAGGCTACGTAGCCTTTTAAGGGAATACATGTACCATCAAAAAAATTTTTTTTTGTAATTTTATGAATCTTAACTATTGATAATTTGTATTATTTTTTCATATGAATTTCAGTGATATATATGTTTTTTAATTTGGTGAGATGTAAAAATTCTAAATACCCACCTTTAAGGCTTGTTCAAATTGAGAACATTTGCAGTCGAAAAAATGAAAGTGACTGAAAATTTCAAATTTCATTTGTGAAGAGTAGAAAACATTGTGGGAAAAGTAGAAAATGCTGGTTACCAGCATTTTCTCCTTTTCTAACGATGTTTTCTAAGGCTTCTTTCACTGTGAGGGCTGTCAAAGGTAGGGATTGTGTACAAATGGGTTAACTCATTACCAAACGACAAAATTTTAGGCTTGTCAAAATTGAAAGCATTTGCAGACGACAAAATAATAGTGACTGAAAATTAAAAATTTGCTTTGTGAAGAGTAGAAAACATTGTGGGAAAAGGAGAAAATGCTGGTTCCCAGCATTTTCTCCTTTTCCCACAATGTTTTCTAAAGGCTTCTTTCACAGGGCTGTCAAAGGTAGGGATTGTGTGCAAATGGGTTAACTCTTTACCAACAACAAAATTTTGGACTAGTCCAAATTGAAAGCATTTGCAGATGACAAAATAAATGTGAATCAAAAATGGAAATTTAATTTGGAGAGGGTAGAAAACATTGTGGGAAAAGGAGAAAATGCTGGTTACCAGCATTTTCTCCTTTTCCCACAATGTTTTCAAAGGCTTTCTTTCTCATGGTCGTTAAAAGTAGGGATTGTGTGGTAAGGAGTTAAACACTTCAGAGCCCTGTCTCAGGATTGGTGAAACCCAGGAATTACATGTACATGAATATGTGAGCAGGCGCTGTGAGTTGACTAACATAAAGTTGAAAGCGGTGTAAAGTACTATACAGTCACTAGAATTATTTAGTCAGAGAAACGAATTGTAGCTTGTATTTGCTTTTGTACTGTTGTTCTGTTGATGTTCTGCAGGAAAAGATGTTTTGGATAAGATTCAAAATTGTGATACTCTAATTACCTGTAATGGCTTATCTCGTCAAGTATTCTGAGAACCGATTGTAGTCTTGCGGTTTTGAGAAATTATATAATTATTTACTCCCTTTTCAACTATGTTTGTCACATGCACTGAATGGCATTTTTACGAACTTACCCTAAACAACCTGCTTCGGAAGTTACTGAAGAAGAAAATATGTGAGGTTGAAATTAATTATGCGGGGCTCATGGAAAAGGGCATTTAACTAATACTGAAAGACAATATTTAACTCATTACCAAACGACAATATTTTAGGCTTGTCCAAATTGAAAGCATTTGCAGACGACAGAATAAAAGTGACTGAAAATTGGATTTTTTTTTTTTTGTGAAGGGTAGAAAACATTGTGGAAAAAGGAGAAAATGCTGGTTACCAGCATTTTCTCCTTTTCCCACAAAGTTTTCCAAAGGCTTCTTTCTCAGGGTTCTCAAAAGTAGGGATTGTGTGGTAATGGGTTAATGCATCTACATGTTACAATTCTAATTTTGTCAACAACTTGCAAAAGTTTATAATGATTGTAGGAAAGTTTTGACTATAGAAAACCTTTACCATCTGCCAACAGAAGAGCAACTTAGTGATAAAGTGTAGGACATGTAACCTAAAGGTCCCAGGTTCAAGCCTCACAGGAAGCAATTGTTTTTTTTTTCCACTAGAGCCCTATCGCAAAACGCTTAAAAACCGTAGCCTGGTTCTGTCTAAAAGAAGAACATAGTTACATGAATTTGTGGGCCATAATTTGACATGTTGAAAACGGCTTAAAGGTGGTTATTTAGAATTTTCACATCACACCAAATTGAAAAATATATATATATATCATTGAAATTTATATGAAAAAAACAATACAAATCATCAATAATTGAGAATCATAAAACTACAAAAAAAAAAATTGGGGTGGTTACATTCCCTTAAAAGGCTACATATAGCCTCTTACGCTATTTCTAGATTTCGTGCCAAAAATCAATGAAGCATTGTGGAAATGTCAAATGACTGGCAAGTGACTGATAAATTCAGTGACTGCTTAAATTCCATTACATAACAAACATGTAATAATTATTTTCCATAATGTCTTCTTCGGACGGATGTTAGAAACTTTGTCTATGTTTTCCTGTATTTAAATGAGCGAATTGATAATCTAAAAATAGAACATGTCTCCTGTTGGTCCGTAATAAATCTCTAATTTCTCGTGTAATCAGATGGTTTTCGACTACTGGGGTTTTATGAAGGCAAATTAAAAGGCTATGGGAGTATAAGGATGCTTTTTTTGCATTTTTTTAAAATTTTCGTCCCAAAATCTGAAGGGCCACCTTTAAAACATATTGAATTCATGTATTACTATAAAGCTATGTAGTTTAACTCTGTACCAAACAACATGATTTTAGACTAGTCCAAATAGGAAGCAATTGCAGACAACAAAATGAATGTGTTAAAATTTGGATTGGGAAGGGTAGAAAACATTGTGGGAATAGGAGAAAATGCTGGTCACCAGCATTTTCTCCTTTTCCCACAATGTTTTCAGAAGGCTTCTTCCTGACATTTGTGAAAACCAGACATTGTTTGGTAAAGAGTTTATGGGAGTTATTCACATTTTTCAAAGGAGTTTATAAACCCTTCACAAACACATTTCAAAGTTTTATTGATCATGAAAGTGATGGCAATCATAGACATTATGGGAAAAGGAGAAAAAATATTGGCAACTAACATTTTCGTGTCCTATTTTACAAAATTAATTCTTTCAATATCAACAAGTTTTTTTTGAGATTTGTCATCTAGTAAACCCAAGTTTTGAGGACGCTGAGAGAGAAGCCTTTGGAAAACGTTATGGGAAAATGATAAAATGCTGGTTGTTTTTTCGGCTGCAATTGCTTTCAGATTTGGACCTGTCTAAAATTCTATGGTGTGGTAATGAGTCAAAGATACTGTTCGAAGTGCTGAAAGAAGAAAACTCGTAGAATCTGTCTGAGATAATTCGAATCAAGAATCCAAAAATTTGCTTATGAGGAAATGTTCAAATAGCCTGAAGAATTGACCCCTTTCTGGCATATTATTGGACAAAAATTTTACTAACTTGATAGCAATAACTTTTGCATAAACTTAGATATGTTATTATAATAAAAACATATTACCTGAACAAATTGACATGAAATAAATGACCTCTATTACCATATATTACATTATTGAGTTATTGTCCAAACTTGGCTCCGGCTAATGTCGTCTGCAAATGCTTTCAATTTGGAACAGCCCAAAATTTAGTTGTTTGGTAAAGAGTTGAATGAATGAATGGAAGATTTAGTCTGAGACAAGGATACTTTAACAAATTTAGTGAATTGATCATCACTCAGTAAGGTTAAAAACCCTTTTTTCCACACAACCCCCGAGTTCAGACCAGCAGGCATAGCACAGATGGTGGGGCTGGTAAACATCAAGTCTGTGGTCATTCGAATGTGTGGGTGTGAGCTCCATGGCTGGCTTCTAAGGTTGCTAACAGTCTTTCGAATGGGACGATAAACAGAGATCCTATGTGATGGTGTGATGTATCGTCCATGAAAAAGAACTAGGCGTAAACTAATTACTATGGGTTTTGCACTGTATCTTGCACCGTTCCTGTATAACAAAACTAAGTCTTCAGGGGCATTGCCTATATTGGCAACTGGTGACATAGATAAATGCAATCAATCAAACGCCTGCCCTCCCCCATGTTCTCGCGACAAGGCAGGAGATCGAAGGCTTTCAAAAATGGGATCAAGTTTTAAAACTACTCTCATTGAGGCACAAATACTGGTTAGGGTTTGTGTGGTAAAGAGTTAACATAACTTGAAAGAACTTATCTGACAATATTGACCTGAAATGAATTGATATTAATTATGTATTTTGTAAACATTAATAAACAACCCGCATTTTCTCCTTTTCCCACAATGTTTTCTACCCTTCACAAGACAAATTTCAATTTTTCAGTCACTTTTATTTTGTTGTGTGCAAATGCTTTTGATTTGGACAAGCCTAAAATATTGTCGTTTGGTAATGAGTTAAGCCACCCCTCACTGTCATCTGCAAATGCTGTAAACTTTGTCGTATAGTGAAGAGTTAACTACGATGATAATTCCAAAGTCATTCTGCTGTTGTCTGGTGGGTGGGGAAGGTATCACATGATGTAATTGTAAACTTTGTTCCGGAAGAAAACAAAATTATTAAATCTTTACCACACGACAAAATTTTAGACTCGTTCAGATTGAAAGCATTTGCAGACAACAAAATAAAGGTAACTGAAAAATTGAAATTTGTTCTGGGAAGTGTAGAAAACACTGGGGGAAAAAGAGAAAATGCTGGTTACCAGCATTTTCTCCTATTCCCACAGTGTTTTCAAAAGGCTTCTTTCTCAGGGACATCAAAAGTAGGGATTGTGTGGTAATGGGTTAAACCTAGCTGCTGGAAACAAGAAAATTATTAAGCTTTTAGATTCCAATACATTAAGAAAATCATCAAATTAATTTTGAACAAAATGATTGACTTAAATTTATCTTCGAAAGGTTAGGAAAATTGTGTACAACAAAACATGCTGGTTACCTGCAGTTTCTCTTTTTTTCTCAATGTCTTCAAAAACCCTTTTTGCTGTTAGGGTCACTAAAAAAAAGGCATTGTGTGGTAAAGGGTTAATGATCGTTGAGAGTCACACTTTCTCATCAATGCACTATCCATCATTGTAATTACATAAACTTCACTGAAATTAAGCTTTTGTTTATTATCCATTCACTGAACTCTTTACCAAAGGACAAAAATTTTAGACTGGTACAAAGTGAAAGCATTTGCAGACAATAAAAGAAAAAAAGAGAAAAAAAAAGCAAGTTGAATGATTGAACATGCTTCTTAAATTTAAGAAAACATTGTGGTTACCAGCATTTTCTCCTTTCCCCACAATGTTTTCAAATATCCAGTTTCTCAGGGTCGTTAAAACTCTGGATTGTGTGGTTAAGAGTGAAGTCTTTACCAAACAATAAAATTTGAGGCTAGCCTGAATTGAAAGAATTGGCAGAGGAGCAATTTAATGCAGCTAAAATGATTGTAGTTTGTCATTGAAAGAATAGAAAGAATAGAAAATGTTTTTGTTGTATTGTAAACCATGATATATACTGTACTTGAGAAATGTAGCTTAATTATAAAATGTACACAAGCTTTCGGCGATACAACCGCCTTCTTCAAGTGTGATCCTGTGATAGAATGCCTGCAGTAATAGAATGCCACAGGATCACATATTACTGCAGGCATTCTATCACAGGATCACACTTGAAGAAGGGGAATGTACCACAAAAAGCTTGTGTACATTTTGAACTGTAAAGATTAATCGTTTTAGCGATTCATTTAACTCTTTACCACACAATCCCGACTTTTAACGATCCTGAAAGAAAAGCTTTTTGAAAACATTGAGGGAAAAGGAGAAAATGCTGGTTACCAGCATTTTCTCCTTTTCCCACAATGTTTTCTACCTTACTGGAAACAAATTTCGATTTTTGAGTTACCTTTATTTTGTCGTCTGCAAGTACTGTCAATTTGGACTAGTCTAAGATTTTGTCGTTTGTTAAAAAACATGTTACAGGGCTTTAATAATTTCAAGCTGCAGTGCAGCCAAACGGAACTTGCAAACTGGGGTTACATATTGCATAGCAACGCAGCTATCCTCCGTATATTTGATGAAAAATTCTGTATATCTGAAAATCTGTCAACAAATGATGTCGTACAGGATTTGCTTTGTCATGGTGAGGAGGGCACTGGTATATAAACATTTGGTTCTCTTTCAAAGATTATTTTTCTGCTGTTTTAGTGAAAACTTGTGTCTTAGAAATCTCTACCAGAAGTAGTTTTTTGGAATTATGTTGAAAAATGAAAAGCCTTTATCAAAATAAGTGTTTGATTTATTTACCCTTTACCACACAGTGCCGACTTCTAACGACCCTGAGGAAGAAGCCTTTTGTAAAGATTGTTGAAAAAGGAGAAAATGATGGTAACCAGCATTTTCTCTTTTTTTACTACAATGTTTTCTACCCTATCAAAGAAAAAAAGCATCATATGGCCCACATCGAAATTGTCGTCTGCAAATACTTTGAATTTGGTCGAGTCGAAAGTTTTGTTGTGTGGTAAAGGGTTAACTCTTTCCCACACAATCCCGACTTTTAACCACCCTGGAGTACAGGCTATTTGAAAACATTGTTGGAAAAGGAGAAAATGCTGGTTACCAGCATTTTCTTCTTTTCCAACAATGTTTTCTACCCTGTCACAGACAAATTTCATCATTGAAGTCAGAATTAATTTGTCGTCTGCAAAAGCTTTCAACTTGGACCAGTCTAAAATTTTGTCGTTTGGTAAAGTCAATATTGTACAGGACTCAAGAATATAGGGTTTACTGTTTCGATCCCTGGCTTGGCCAGTTTCTTTTGGAGGATTGATGACAGTAATTGTGACAGGATTCATCCTTCTCTCACCACTGATCATTTTCTTGACAATGGGTATGTGGGAAAGCAGCCAGTGGCTGAGGAAAAATATTGTGTGGGGTACTGGTAGGAAAAAAGTCCAGGAAAGCTGTGATAGGTGCCCTGCCCGCCTAAGTATAAATAGTGTTACTTTCAAATTCACAACAGTCCAGAGAAAAAGACTAAGAACATTTTTAAGAATGGTTTGTGAATACAGGTTCAGGTCTTTCATGACATGAATCAGATAATTATGAAAAACCTGAAACAAAAAATACAAATAAGGAAATAAAATTGTTATTGTGTTTGTTATTATATGGGTAAAGTAAAGTATATAAACATTGCAATGAATAAGAATTACTTTCTTATGCGGAAGTCAGCCAGGATGAATCGGAAGTCAGCCAGGATGAATACCAAGGTATCAAATTTCTCTTAAAATTGGTATGTCTTAAACCTTTCCCAAACAACAAACTTTTGGACTAGACCAAATAGAAAGCATTTGCAGACGACAATTCAACTCTTGCTGAAAAGATGATTTCTGCTTATGATAGGGTAGAAAACATTGTGGGAAAAGGAGAAAATGCTGGTTACCAGCATTTTCTTCTTTCCCCACAATGTTTTCAAAAGGCTACTATTCCAGACCCGTAAAAACCAGAGATTGTTTGGGAACGAGTTAACCTTGAAGTGTTATGGAAATGATGCATGAATTATATAAGGTCATGAATTGCGAATTAACAACTAATTGGACAAGTAGTTCATGACCTATTCAAGGATTATGTTTATAAAATTTACAAATTATTCTAGAACTCTATTTATATCATGAATGATGTTCATGAACTATGGATGAGCATTTCAAAAAGTTTTTGACATGGTGTCCTTCTGCTAGTCACTTTTACAGCCTACTTTGACTACGGGTGCACTAATTTGAAATATAATAATTTTAGATGCAGGGAAAAGGTTATCAAGTAAGCTACAACCCTTGACTGTATCGACTCCTTGAATAGAGGAGTGTAGGACAAAACCCCCCTAGGACAAAACCCCCCTAGGACAAAACCCCCCTAGGATAAAACCCCCCTAGGACAAAACCCCCATCATATATAAAAAGCATATAAACAGCTCATATTTTTACCTGCTTTCCATATTTTTTGCCTTTTTACTTTATTTCTTAAACAGGTTTAGACAAAATGGAATAAAATTTAATTGTACTTGCAATAGGAAAACTGAACTTTTAACTTGGTATTTGGGTGGTCAGAGGACAAAATTTTGTAACACCAAATATTGAAAGTAGTTGTATAAGAAACTAGAAAGTGGATGAGATTTGAAAAAGTACATAGTGTTGGATAGAAATCAGTGTGGGAAAAGAAGAAATTGCTGCTTATGACAAGCATTTTTTTTTCTTTTCTCATACCACTTTCCAAAAGGGGGTCAACGATATGCACAGCTAGTGACGTGGAAAAGGAAACGCACCAAATTGGTCTAATTCAAAAATTTTATAATACGCAAATGAAGCTCATCAAACAACACCATGAATTTCAGTAGTAAAATACCATGTAACCATATACATGTAATGTATTAGAGCCTGTGCGTGGTGTTTCCAATTGTTGACTCAGATCAGCCTGGGCATCCGCAGTCTGACCAAAGTCATCACTACGCGCTCTGTAGATAGGTAGTGACTCAAAGTCTTTTGAGATGATCACAAAATGTTCTAAATGCACAATGTAGGGTGTCCAGTCTGCTCAGCATATTGGCTTCATGCACATGTTAAATTGTTGGAAATTTCACGCACACGCTCATCTTAATTGACGAACACTTAACTCATACCGAGCGACAAAATTTTAGGGTTTGTGCATATCGAAATCATTTTCAGACGACAAAATAAAAGTGACTGAAAATTTGAAATTGTTTTGTGAAGGGTAGAAAACACTGTAGGAAAAGGAGAAAATGCTCAATACCAGCATGTTCTCCTTTTTCAACAGTGTTTTCGAAAGGCTTCTTCTTCAGGGTCGTCAAAAAAAAATAGCACCTTAAACTCGATATTTTCTTCATTTTCAATAAATTTAACCCATTACCACAGAATCCCTACTTTTGACGCCCCTGAGAAAGAAGCCTTTTGAACACACTGTGGGTAAAGGAGAAAATGCTGGTAACACATTTTTGGTCATAAAGAAAAAAAAAACATTAACATTTCATATTAATGTACTAAGAAAAAAATTAAAAAAAAAAACATTTTTGGTCATAAAGAAAAAAAACAACTTTTTTTTAAAAACGCATTTTTAGTCAGAAAGAAAAAGAAATTTAATGAAAAATTTTTTTTTTTAAAAACACATTTCTGGTCATAAAGAAAAAAAAAAATTTTTTAAAAACACATTTTTGGTCATAAACACAATTTTAAGAAAAAAAAACTTAAAAAATCAAATTAACTTGTACAAATTAATTATTTTTTACAACCAGGGGGGTTTTGTCCACTTTTCACTTAAGGGTGTGGGGGTTTTGTCCATGGGGGTTTTGTCCAGGGGGGTTTTGTCCTAGGGGGGTTTTGTCCTAGGGTTTTATCTAATTAACACAGCAGTCACATTAAGTCTTTACCACACAATCCCGATTTTAAACGACCCTGAGAAAGAAAGGTTTTGAAAACATTGTGGTTAAAGGAGAAAATAATGGTAACCAGCATTTTTTCCTTTTACCACAATGTTTTCTACCCTTCCAAAATCAAATTTCAATTTTTGAGTCGACTTTACTTTGCCGTCTGCAAATGATTTCAAATTGGAAAAGCCTAAAACTTTGTTGTTCGGTAATGAGTTCAAGCAGAAGACATGGTTGTTATGTTTAAACTCTTTACCAAACAATTCCTGGTTTTCATGTGTCTGCAGTACAAGTCTTTTGAAAACACTGTGGGAAAAGGAGAAATTGCTCATAATGAGCAATTTCTCCTTTTTCCCAGTGTTTTCTACCCATTTGGAGAACTTTCTGCCATTTTTATCAAATTTGAAATTGTCGTCTGCAAACTCTTTCAGTTTCGAAGAGTCTAAAATTTGTCGTTTGGAAAGGGTTAACCCTTTTTAACCAGATGAAAAAATTCTAGCTTTGACCACATTGAAAACAGTTGCAGACGTCAATTTAAATGTGACTCAAATAATGAAATTTCATCTTGATACGGTAGAAAACATTATTGGAAAAGGAGAAAATCCTGGTTACCAGCATTTTCTCCTTTTCCCACAATGTTTTCAAAAAGCATCTTTCCTAAGGTATATCAAAAGTAAACGATTGAAGGAAATACATGAAATTTTATGTGAATTGTTTCATGTGACAGTAGCCATAGCTTCTCAAAAATCTTTCATACTTTCCTTGGATTATAACAATAATTATTCAAAGGGAATAATTTTTAATTTGAAGTTTGACCAACTCTTATGCCTAAACTTTTGAAGTCTTTTAACAATTCTTTCTTTGAAACACACAGATTTATTCTCCTTCTACCAGTAACAGAAAGATTTTGTAAAGTTTTCCTGGTGTGTCCAATCATTACAGGCCCGTAGGAACAGGGGGGGGCTGGGGGGGCTCAGCCCCCCCAATAATTTTGAAAATCATAGTTACTAAATTATGAGTTCTTAGCACAATGAAACAACCACGCAAAAAATCTCAGTATTTCGAAGTTAGCCCCCCCCCCCAAATCTTGAAATCCTTCCTACATCGCTGCATTATGAAGCATGACTTGTCTGATTTTAACTGTTTATTTCCCTGCAGTGCTAGACATTTTTCTTTTAAAAACAGAACTAATGATCGATCAATTAACAACCATACTTTGTCACATGTCATTCAACACAGATGTGCCTGATGTAGTCAAAAATATGTTGAGAATAAGCATTATCTCCCGCTAGATGGCATTCTAGAAATACTCATCTATCTAATTTGGGCATCCTGGATATAGAGCCGAACTACTTTCCTATGCAACAACCATTTCTTTGAGTTTCAAACTAAAATAAATGTTTACTCAATAAAACGCTACCTCGAGCAAATCACTCGGCTATGATCAGCAGCTTCGAGAAATCTGGAGCTATAACAGGTCTCATTTCTCCTCAAACGTATTGATAAAAGCTATTTTCAACATTGCGACTTTATAGAGCGTAATATTACAGTCTACCAGCTTTCAGGGCTAATGATGCGTCATATAAGACTGTCGAATCTTCGAAGAATATGACATGAGCAGACAACGGAGAATAAGAATAATAGTGTTAACAAAAATGTGCCCTGTGTAGTCTGAAATAAGCTGTTGTAGAGACCTACAGTGTTGACAGAAATTTGCTTGGTTGTTTTCGAATAGTTGCAACTTATTTTGACAGAATTAAAGGGCATAGATAAAACATGTTACCAATTTGCTTTCTGTTGCCAATTTCTCTTCTTTGATACAATGTTTTCCATAGAAACTGCTTAATGATTGAATGCATTGTTGTAGATAGATGTACAGTAGGTTCATAATGAATAAATAAATAAATAAATAATGTGATTTCTATCACATTAGATCATGAATGCAAGTACACTGTTTACTAAGAGACATTCAAATTGATATTATTTAATTGTTTGGTTATATTTGGCAGGCCAGCTTTTTATTAGCCACTTCAACTTTTATTTAAATGGTATCACAGTGCCACCAGTACTAAGGCAAAGCCTCTGAGTGAAAAATGAAAGAAGTAATGTAAATTGAAAGCATTTGCAAACAGCAAATTAATTTAAGACCAACTGATGTCTTCAATTCCTATTTTATTGTTAATAGTCGGTTTTTATCTGGGTTTTTAGAAAGTTTTGTCATCTTCTCAAGACTTGAAGAAGGCCTACGCGAGTGTGCTTTGTGATCAGTGATTTGGTACAGTGGTAATAAGCTCTTGAAGAGTTTAAAATTACAAAAAGCTAGTTCATACAAGACTAAGACAATACAAGACTAAGACAATATTGAGATGGAATTTTTTTTCTAACACTTAATGCAAAATGACTGACTGCCCATCCCATCAGCTGCGTGAAAACTGTCACCTGTGCAAGTCACACAGGAGGAGTCGTAGGTTTGGGAAAATAGGTCTAGTTATTCCGGATAATGTTCAAACCTGGATTAATTCTCAACTGTTGCCATATGACCATCTTGAGACTGTTGCAAAGGTAGGTTTGTTGAAATAGGCTCTGTTTTATTGCTAGAATGTCCCCATGTGTCAGGAGAAAGTTATAGAGGTGGGTAGGGGGTGTATTATTTTGGATGTAGGTTTTACTGTTATCAATCATTCATCTGAAGTAGCTAATACATGCAGATAGTAATGATCTTCTTCCATAGTGCCCGATTAGGCTGAAGTTTCTATGAAAACCCACCTTTTTATGGCAAGTTGGTTGTTCACATGAAATTTTGAATATCATTGGTCAGATTTTTATCATGTCAGACAATGGAACTGAAGATTAGTATGGACAGTATGTGCAACCTGTTTTTGAAGCTGTACTGTCTGCTTTATTATAGCCCCCTTCGAAGAAGTGGGGGTATATTGCTTTGCACTTGTCGGTTGGTCGGTCGGTCGGTCCGTAGACCACATGTTTGTCCAGAGCATAACTCAAAAAGTATTTTAGGTATCATCTTGAAACTTTGTAGGTGGATAGATCTCATTAAGGAGAAGTGCAGTGCTCAAGTACCATACTCTGCTCATCATAGTTTTGGAGTTATTGCCCTTTGTTGATTTTCATACTTAATTTTTGTCCGGAGCATAACTCAAAAAGGTTTTCAGGTATCATCTTGAAACTACATAGGTGGATAGATCTCATTAAGGAGAAGTGCATTGTACATGAAGCATAACTCTGCCCATCATATTTATGGAGTTATTGCCCTTTGTTGATTTTCATACTTAATCTTTGTCTGGAGCATAACTCAAAAAGTGTTTCAGGTATCACCTTGAAACCTCATAGGTGGATTAATCTTATTAAGGAGAAGTGCAGTGCAGAAGAACCATAACTCTGCCCATCATATTTTTGGAGTTATTGCCCTTTGTTTTCATACTTAATTTTTGTCCAGAGCATAACTCAAAAAGTTTTTCAGGTATCATCTTGAAACTTTATATGTGGATAGATATTATTCAGGAGAAGTGCACTGCACAAGAACCATAACTCTGGCCATTATATTTTTGCAATTACTGCCCTTTGTTGATTTTCGTACTTAATCATTTTCTGGAGCATAACTCAAAAAGTATGTGAGGTAAAATCATGAAACTTTAAAAGTTGATGGTTCACATAAATGGGAAGTGCAGTGCCCAAGAATTGTTAATTTATCATTAATACTTTTTGAGTAATTACCCTTTGTTCGTTTTTACACTTTGAACGTAACAGTTTATAATCACATTGGATGCCATTAGGGGGGCATGCATGTTTTACAAACATCTCTTGTTTGAAATAGAAGTAATTTGTGGTTGTGAAGACCTAGAATGTGATACTCAAGCCTTAACTCATTACCAAACGACAACATTTTAGATTTGTCCAAATTGAAAGCATTTTGTAGACGACAAAATAAAAGTGAAAATCTGAAATTTGTATTGTGAAGGGTAGAAAACATTGTGGGAAAAGGAGAAAATGCTGGTTACCAGCATTTTCTCCTTTTCCCCACAATGTTTTCTAAAGGCTTCTTTCTCAGTGGTGTCAAAAGTAGGGATTGTGTGGTAATGGGTTAACTGATATCGGTACATACAAGCATCTCTCTGATTGGTTAATTTGCTAAAAAAGTGTTCAGCATTCCTGAGGAGATAGTTTGTGAAAGGTAAAGCTAGGTATGGGAAAGTTACTTACAAGCTTTCAGTCTCAATCCCAAGTTTTAACTACCCATTGGTAGATGACTTAAATTAAAACATTGTGGGAAAATGAGAAAATGTTGCTGTCTATATTTTACCTTTTTGTTGTTGAAGAGTCAACACTTTTTTTTGCCAGGTCAAGGGTTAAAGTACAATTTAATTTCTATTTTCAGGGTCTGACAGGGTTTGAAGAACTCAAAAAATACATCCGACAGGGAAGTGATTTCTGCAAGGAAGTGGCAATAATCATTCAAGAGAGGTAAGAAATTGATCCATTATCTCCCGCTAGATGGCACTCTATAAATACTCATCTACCTATCTAATTTTGTCATCCTGGGTACAGAACTGTATCACTTTCCTACGCGACAACTGTTACTTTGAATTTCAAACTAAAATAAACATTTACTGAATAAAACGCTACCTAGCGCAATTCACTCAGCTATGATCAGCAGGTTAGAGAAATCTCAAGCTAAAGTAGGTCTCATTTCTCCTCAAACGTATTGACAGAAACTATTTTCTACATTGCTACTTTATAGAGCATAATATTACAGTCTGCCCGCTTTCGGAGCTAGTGATGCTTCATTTGAGACAGGAAGAATAGGGCATGCACAGACAACAGAAATTGATCAACACTTTTCCCCTTGTTACCCCACCCACTTTGAAAAAGTGTTTGGTTCTATGTTAAAGATCCAGTAATGAGTGTCATTATCTCTTTACCAAATGACAAAAACTTGGAGTCATACAACCTGAAAGCACTTGCTGACAAAAGATTTTACCTGCATCTTTTCAAAGGGCTCTATGCGACAAAATTTCCAATGACTGTCTGCAAAGACCAGTAACTAAAATAGCATGGGAGCAGACCTTCAGACTCAAAGTATGTACTGCTGCATGTCAATGTTTTAAAGAAGATTCCTTCGGTATCGGTACCCTTAAGTCATATATTCAACAAATCAGTTTATACCGGTGTTGTGCCACAAGACTTGAGAAATGGTAACATTAATCCATTGCATTAAAAAAGTTTCCCAGAAGCTCTGCAACAATTATTGTCCTGTGACATTGACATCCCAAGCAGTGAAACTTTTAGAATGAATATTACTTGATCAAGTTTTGAATCAATATACCCCCGCAAAACGAATGTTTTCAGGGGTATACTGGAACCAGCCTGTCTGTCCATTTGTCCATCCGTGTGTCTGCCTGTACACAATACTAGTTGCGAACTCCTCCTACAGTTTTCCTTCAATTATATTGAAACTTTGCACATATACTTAGCATATCATTGAAGATTTCCAGGACGCAATTTTCAAATGTCAACTCTTCCTGGTTGAGGAATTATCTCCCCTTGAACTTGACACTTTTTCTGTCGAAAGTACTGGCGGGGGTATTAAGTCACATTCAGTAACAGCTGTAGTTTGCTCAAACATGACATTATTTTGTGTGATCAACATGTTTTCCAAAGTAAATGCTCTTGTGTTACACAGCTGTTGGAATCACTGAATGACTGGACGTTATCATTTGATGAAAGAAACAAACTGATGTTATTATACACCTGGATTTCTCTAAGGCTTTTGACTCTGTTGCTCACGAACACCTTTAATACAAGTTGTCACATTATGGTATTAATGATGTCATTAGAAACTGAATCAAAGCCTTTATAAAAGACAGAAGACTATGCGTAGCTTTCAGAAATGGAATCTGAAATTGCTTTCTTGGGGTTTCTTTTACCAGAACTCTGCATAAAATTCAAGCTTCTGCCTTCTTTTCCACAACTCTCTTCCAAACAAAAGTCTGTGACGTAAGAGGAATCATGAATCCTGTCACAATGACCTGTCATAAGTCTTTGGAAAGGATTTGGCCAAACTTGGGATTGAATTATGGACCCTCTGTTCTCAGGTCCTATACGCTACCAACTAAGCCAAAAGATCTTGGCAGGTTAACAGATAGGTCTGCTGGTTTAACTCTTTACCAAACGACAAAATTTTGGACCGGTCCAAATTGAAAGCATTTGCAGACGACAAAATAAATGTGAATAAAAACTTGAAATTTGATTTTGGAAGAGTAGAAAACATTGTGGGGAAAGGAGAAAATGCTGGTTACCAGCATTTTCTCCTTTTCCCACAATGTTTTCCATAAGGCTAATCTTTGCCAGGGTCGTTAAGAGTCAGGATTGCGTGGTAAAGAGTTAACTATTGAAGTCTGTACGGTAGAATTTAATTCTATTTTTTCCAGAGCGGAGTTGGAAAGTAGCTACTCTAGAAGCCTTGGTAAAATAGCCCACAAATTGGTGAAAGCTTCACAAAACAGTCTTGGGTAAGATATTTATATTCAGAGTGCATCTCTCAACTAAATTCTTCTTTGCAGCCAGTGTAGATGAAGATCAGAATGCACAAAGGCTGCTAAGTGTGACTAGCAGACATTTTGCAGTCAGCATAGATCAAAATCAGGTTGCACAGCATGTGCAGTCTCATCTTGGATCTACACTGTCTGATACTGATAAAGAGATTTATTTCATGCTTTCCGGTAGGATATCGGGAAATAGCAGTGAAAATATTTTTCGATCTTACACTGGTACCACCAGTGGAAATACTGATTTTCACGTTCTTGTTGCCTAGGTAAATTGCGCGTGCCTAACAACCAGCTTGGAAATATGACGTCGTATACCTTACATTTCTCGCGCTTGACGTAACATTGCTATGTGGGAGGGGTACGCCACGGGGAATAACGGAAAAGAACTGTACTGAATTTTGATAAAGCTCTTCCCAGAAAGGGTTAAAAGCATGAAATAAATAGAATATTTGTTTTTTTCGGTGAAAGATCGAAATTTATTTCATCTCGTGAACACCATCAGTAATATTTTCACTCATGGCTGCACCACTCGTGAAAATATTACCGATGGTGTCCACTCGATGAAATAAATTTCGATCTTCCACCGAAAAAAACAAATATCCTCTATATATTTCCTCAAAAAAAAAACTTTATGGAATATAGAAAAGCAATACTTAGAGTTGTATTATCGATTTAAAAGTTTTATTTCCCAGGATAAGGGTTAAAAGAAGCAATTTTATGCATCCATTCTGTGTTGTGGATTCCAGATCAGACAGCATGTTCTCTGCTGTCTGATTCTGATTTACTCAGTCCTCTAAAGCTATGTAGTGACTAGTGAGAGAATTAACTCAGGCAGTTAACATGAAACCGCACTATCCTGGGTCCGTATTCATCAACTATTCTAAGAACATTCTTGGTCTTATTCTTCAGAATTTTTTCAATGTGAAAGTAACAGAGCTTCTGATTGGACAAACAATTCGGTATAGCCAATCAGAAGTTCTGCTACTTTCACAGTCATTAGATCTTGAAGAATAAGACCAAGAACATTCTTAAGAATGGTTGGTGAATACAGACCCTGAGTTTTAACAAACTTTAGACAGAAACATTTTGAACACAGGATATGAAGTGGCAAAAACAGCTGGAAATCAGCATGTTGTCGATTTACTTCAAAAACGTGGTAACTACAGCTTGAAACAAGCTGTACTTCAGAGGTTTTTGAAGTAAACTGACAATGTTCTCCTTTTTCTACAACATTTTCATACATACTGAAAGCATTCACAGAAAACAAATTGTATATGGTTGACACATTAAGAATTTTCCTCTTAATGCGTCTTCTCCTTTTCCCATATTGTTTTCAAAAGCCTTCATCCATATGGTTGTTACATGTAAAAGTCGCTGAATTGGTAAAAGTTAAATGTCGTAGGTAATTTCATGTATAAGAGAGAATGTTACTGAGTTTTAGCCAGTCAGATTAATAGAACAACCTCTTTTTCCAGGCAGTATGTTTCAGAATTGGAGACTTGACAACAGTGAAATTTTCATTTTGATATTTCATAACACTGGAAAATAAGAAGAAAAATTTGAAAAATGTAAAATTTGCACCCTAGCTCTTTAGCAAACGACATAACTTTAGACTAGTCCTAAATCGGAAGGATTTGCAGACAGCAAAATGTTAGTCAAAATTTAAATTTGTTTTGGGAAGGGAAGAAAACATTGTGGGAAAAGGAGAAAATGCTGGTTACCAGCATTTTCTCCTTTTCCCACAAAGTTTTCAGAAGGCTTCTTTCTCTGGGCCGTGAAAACCAGGGATTGTTTGGGAAAGAGTTAATGAGTTACTTTTAATTTACATTGAAAATAAAACTTGTTCTTTTACTCCTATACTCTGAAATTGAAAAAAAGCAGCTTTGGAGGACTAGTTCAACTTGACTTGAGATTTCTAATTTAAAGAAAAAAATTGTGAAACAGATAAAAATGCTGGTGACCAGCTTATTTTTCTTTTCCCAGAATGTTTTCAAAAGTCTTCTTATTGATTTTTAAAGCTCAGGAATGTGTGTTAACTCTTTACCACTCAAGCCCGACTTTTAACGACCCTGAGAAAGAAGACTTTTGAAAACACTGGGAAAAGGAGAAAATGCTTGTAACCAGCATTTTCTCCTTTTCCCACAGTATTTTCTACCCTTCCCAAACCCAATTTCAATTTCTCAGTCACCTTTATTTTGTCGTCTGCAGATGTTTTGAGTTGGACCAGTCTAACATTTTCATGTGTGGCAAAGAGTTAATGAGATAAGCAGTATAATCTTTCTTCATTTACATTTGATTCCTCAACAGAACACTTGCAGAGGGATGGAAAGCTGTTGCACAAAGTATGGAAATCGAAGCCGATTTACACAAGTAAATGGAGATATTTTTATTTCTCTAGATGGTTAGAAGTTCAATATCCCCTCCCAACCTGCTCGTCGTTCCTCCCTCTCTGCTCTACAAGTAAAGTCTGACATGCTGCGGTAGTGCGGTTGATGGCATTCAGGACTTGGGCACCTGGGTTGCTGGTTGAAATTCAGAACTTTGTGATTGTCTGCCCAAATATTAGTGATAATTTGGTGATTGTCTGCCCAAATATTAATGATAATTTGGTGATTGTCTGCCCAAATATGAATGATAATTTGGTGATTGTCTGCCCAAATATGAATGATAATGTTACGGGAGACCACTCCGTCATGCATGGCTTCGTCCCGATTTGAAATGCAACACCTGATAACTGCGTTTTGGGAGAAATCTCTACAGCTCAGTGCTGTCAAAAATTGTAATTAACCTTTCTGTCAGAAATGACTTGAAGACTTAACTCTCATGGAGTTTAAAGGAGGAATTGGTGATTTTCTGCCCAGGTAGACCACTCCTTCATGCATGGCTTAATCGCGATTTAAATACGATACAAACAACTGTATGTTAGGAGAAATCTCTATAGCTCTGTGGTTATGGTGTTGGTCTTTTTAACTTCGAAAAACGAGGATATTTGTCCGCCATGGGTGCGAATCCCACCAGATGCAGGTTGGATTTCAGCTATGCATTTGTTGTGAACTTACATATTTGTAAGAATAGTCACTGTGACAGGTCCATTTCCTCTCTCGCCATTGTTCATTGTTTTGACAATGTTTAACCCATTACCACACAATCCCTACTTTTAACGACCCTGAGAAAGAAGCCTTTAGAAAACATTTGGGGGAAAGGAGAAATGCTGGTAACCAGCATTTTCCCACAATGTTTTCTATTGTTCACAAAACAGATTTCAAAGTTTCAGTGTCTTTTATTTTGTCGTCTGCAAATGCTTTCCATTTGGACAAGTCTAAAATTTTCTCGTGTGGTAAAGAGTTAACCCTTTACCACACAATCCCTACTTTTGACGACCCTGAGAAAGAAGCCTTTAGAAAACATTGTGGGAAAAGGAGAAATGCTGGTAACCAGCATTTTCTCCTTTTCCCACAATGTTTTCTATTGTTCACAAAACAAATTTCAAATTTTCAGCCTCTTTTATTTTGTCATCTGCAAAGGCTTTCCATTTGGACAAGTCTAAAATTTTCTCGTGTGGTAAAGCGTTAACCCTTTACCACACAATTCCTACTTTTGACGACCCTGAGAAAGAAGCCTTTAGAAAACATTGTGGGAAAAGGAGAAGTGCTGGTAACCAGCGTTTTCCCCTTTTCCCACAATGTTTTCTATCGCTCACAAAACAAATTTCAAATTTTCAGTCCCTTTTATTTTGTCGTCTGCCAATGCTTTCCATTTGGACCAGTCTAAAATTTTCTCGTGTGGTAAAGAGTTAACCCTTTACCACACAATCCCTACTTTTGACGACCCTGAGAAAGAAGCAAGGGAATCCGAACTTAAGTCTATACCAAATGACAAAATTTTGGATTGGTCCAAATTGAACGGATTTGCAGACGACAAAATGAATATGACTGAAATGAATACGACTGAAATAGTGAAATTTGTTTTTTAGAAGGATAGAAAACATTGTGGGAAAAGGTGAAAATGCTGGTTACCAGCATTTTCTCCTTTTCCCACAATGTTTTCAGAAGGCTTCTGTCTCAAGGTTGTTAAAATGCGGGACCATTTGGTAAAGGGTTATATATTTAAACCTGTCCTGGTGGATGGGTCGAGTCTGAATCTTATTTAGACTTTACAACACAATCCCTACTTTTTACAATCCTGAGAAAGAGGATATTTGAAAACATTATGGGAAAAGGAGAAAATACTGGTAACAGGTTTTTTTCTGGTATTAGATTTGGGTGTGTATACATGTACTAGTGTAATACTGTATATACAGTAGTGACAAAAGCAAGATTAGGGTGTACCAGCTAAAACTGAAAGTAGAATGAGTAGGCAGGAAGCATGTGTGAGAGCACTTAGTTTGGGTCAGATTGATCACAGTATGGGATATGCCATATAGGCAGAGGAAAATTTTCAAATATTTTATTTTGTCTTTTTATGCAGAAATCTTGGCAATGCATTACTAGAAGACATTTCAAAGCCATTAAAGGTTCTTGTTGATGGGCAGATAAAAGCCAGGAGACCTGTAAGTAACTGTAGCCTTTGTAATATAGCCTTTGTATTAACTCATTACCACACAACAATATTTTAGACTGGTTCAAATTGAAAGCATTTGCAGACGAAAAAATAAATATGACTGAAAAAGTAAAACCTGGGTTGGGAAGGGTAGAAAACATTGTGGGAAAAGGAGAAAATGCTGGTTACCAGCATTTTCTCCTTTTCCCACAATGTTTTCAAAAGGCTTCTTTCACAGGGTCGTTAAAAGTAGGGATTGTGTGGTAATGGGTTAAGACAGTGGTACCTGTTTTTAAGACCCTGGGTTTTTCATGACAAACAGATCCTATGTCAGTGATGCCTTTTAAACTCAAATGACCTCTCCCCCCCCAAAAACAAAAACAAAAAATGCATTACAGGTGACACAGTTTTCGAAAATCTAAATCACCCATGAAATTGAATGAATCATCAAGAATCCAAGTTTCGTTCTTGCTTTAATACCAGATGAACAGTTTTCTTTTTTCAACTGCAGAATCAGTTTTAGCTCTAGGTGGTTTTCCAGTAGTTTATTTATAGAATAAGACTGGTTTACCCATTATTACCATGAAGTACAGTGGACAAGTGTTGTAAATATGGACCCAGTCAGAGTCTTTGTTGGGCTTTCTGTAATTCATAGCTTATTTTACGTGACTTTTGATAGATAAAAGTCCACATACCAGTTTCTTTTGTTTGCAGAAAATAATATCATGATGAAGTAAATTGTATGGTTTTTTGTATTGTCTGCATCTTAGAGTAGCTCATTAAGCAGCAAATTGGTAGAAAATGTGTCATCTGTTAAAAATTTAAATTGAGCTTACTGTTAGAAATGACTTGAAGACTTTACTTTCATGGAGTTTAACCCTTTCTCAAATGATAAATTTTCGACTCATCCAAATTCAAAGAGTTTGCAGACGACAAAATTAATTTAAATTTGATAAAAATGGCAGAAAGTCCCCCAAAAGGGTAGAAAACACTGTGGGAAAAGGAGAAAATGCTCGTTACAAGCAATTTCTCATTTTCCCACAGTGTTTTCTAATGGCTTGTACTCCAGACACGTAAAAACCAGGGCTTGTTCGGGAAAGAGTTAAAGGTGAAATGTGTTGTAATCTGTACTTAAAGACAAAGAGACCCCATTTGTATTCACCCTTTTTGTTAAAGAAATTACCCTTAACTAAAGAGGTAAGGGATCAAAATGACAATGACAAATTTTAGTGCTGAGGGAAATCCCCGATACTACTCCTGAATTAATCTTTTATCACCCGATTCCGACTTTTGACGGCCCTATGCAAGAAGCCCTTTGAAAAACATTGTGGTAAGAGGAGAAAATACAGGTAACTAGTATTTTCTCCTTTTCCTACAATGTTTTCTACCTTTCTCGAAACAAATTTCAATTTTTGAGCTACATTCATTTTGCCGTCTGCAACTGCTTTCAATTTGGACCAGGTTAGAATTTTGTCGTTTGGTAAAGAGTGAAACAAAATGGATTTTATGGATCCATGAATATGTGATGACTTGATTTTGTATAATGCATGTAACCCATTACCACACTATCCCTACTTTTGATGACCCTGAGAAAGAAGCCTTTAGAAAACATTGTGGAAAAAGGAGAAAATGCTGGTAACCAGCATTTTCTCCTTTTCCCACAATGTTTTCTACCCTCCACAAAGCAAATTCCAAATTTTCAGTCACTTTTATTTTGTTGTCTGCAAATGCTTTCGATTTGTACAAGCCTGAAATTTTGTTGTTTGGTTATGAGTTAACCTCCTTTTCGAGTGTGCCTCAAATGTATTTTAGATATCAAGAGCTTGAATAGTATCTCTGTACATTTATCTGGTCATGTACTTACAGATAGAAAGTGGTGTAGATAAAGCCCTGAAATCCCTTACTGATAAAAGAACAGACGAAAATAAGGTAATCATATCTTTTTATTATACTGCAAAGAAATTTCTCGTGATCTGATTGGTTAACATGCCGGGAACGTATGTATCATGTTCCCTGGCAAAAACCATGTAAAGCCAGTTTCCCTTTTGTGTGCCCTGTAAAATGGCGGCGTTCATTGATCACCAGACTGCACGTTTATGTACCAAACTGCACGTTTTTATGAAGTCAGTTTCCAGTGACATCAGCTTTCATTGAATTGGGGCACTCAGAAGGGAATTTCTATATTGTCAGCATACTGGATTTGTGAGAGATTATAGAAATAGGAAAATTTGGCTTAATGTGTTTTGAATTTGTTGTATGGTCAGGTGGCAGGGGACTTTAAACTGTTCATGGCTATGTTGAATCATGTCGCCACCTCGCCTTCGGTACTGCATCTCTAAAACAGTATACCTAGTAAGTCAACACATGAGTACAGATCCATAGAACCAATTTTGTATAACAAACGACTAAATCATGAGGTACAATGGATGTTTGACATGCAGAAAATTAACTATTAGCACTGTGCAGGCTGACCAAGGTCAATACGTCTTGCAAATGCATTTAGCCCCCTTTTCACAGAGCATGCCTCGTGGTTTTTCACCTGTGCTTTTTTCCAGGCCAAAAAGACAGCATATGATTGTGCGAAATCCCATGAAAAAGCTGAAGAATCAAAACCCAGCAAAAACAAAACAGAAAAAGACATCAATAAGGTAAACATTAAGATGGCATCTTTTACACTTTACCATAATGCTGAGTTTTAATGACCCTGAGATAAAATTATTTTGAAAACATTATGAGAAAAGGAGAAAAAGATGGTAAAATTCGATCATTTAAACCACCTTTGAAAATTCACAGTTGAAAAATTGCACATGATTGAAATCTTTTTGAGTAGAATATTAATGGTTGAAATTGTATTTTGGAGACCAAATATGTTTGGCATATCATTGGAGATATCTTTATAAGATATCTCTATTTAAATCATAAAAAGTAAAATTTTTATGTGTTATGCATCACAGAGAAAAAAGTATATGTTTGAACTCTTAGTTGATAAGAATGTATATGTTTGCAATCTCTGCAGCTGGTAAAAAGAAGAGTTTTGTTGGTATTTCAAAGGATTAAAGGTTTTTGTTTGTAACTTTAGGGAAAAATTGTTTTTGTTTGCAATTTCAGTGGATAAAATGTCTTTGCAATTTCAGAGAAGAAATGTTTTGGTTTGCATCTCAGTAGATAAAAGGTTTTTGTTTACAATTTCAAGGAAAAAATGTTTTTGTTTGCATTCTGTATTATTTTTTAACTCTCCCAGGATGAAAAATTTTAGTTTAAAATCTCATTTCCCAAAAAAAAATTCCGAAAGAAACACATGTATATATAAGAAAACCAGAATGCACCTACTGGCAAAGCAATTAATGTGTTTTACACATCAGTAATCATTTAAAAAAAAACATTAACTCTTTACCAGATAAGCTTGTTCAAATTGAAAGCATTTGCAGACAGCAAAATAAATGTGAATCAAGGATTGAAATTTGATCTAGGAAGGGTAGAAAACTTTGTGTGGGAAAAGGAGAAAATGCTGGTTACCAGCATTTTTTCCTTTTCCCACAATGTTTTCAAAATATTTTATAAGGGTAGTTAAAAGTTGGGATTGTGTTGTAATGGGTTAAATTATTGATATAAGTTGTGTAAATGTCAACTGTGTATTGATATAAGTTGTGAAAATGTGATCTGTGTATTGATGTAAGTTGTGAAAATGTGAACTGTGTATTGATATAAGTTGTGAAAATGTGACTTATGTATTATTACAGACAGAGAAAAAGCAGAAGCAGGTTCTGGATGCATTACGGAAGGCGGACAGACATTATTGTGAACTGTGTGAGAAGGCAGAAGTTAGTCGACAGGAATGGGAGTTTGCTGTAAATAAAGTAAGGCAATCAGTACATTCTTTACCACACAGCTTGGCCAAATTGAATGTATGTGTAGATGACAAATTAATTGTAACTGAAATAATGATTTTTGTTGTGGATCTGGTAGAAAATATAGTGGAAAAAGTTGAAAATGCTGGTTACCAGCATTTTCTCCTTTTCCCACAATGTTTTCAAAAGGCTTTTTGACAGGATCATTGATAGTCGGGATTGTGTGGTAATGAGTTAAACCTTTCTTCGGACCTCTGAAGGAAGGGTAACGTTCGCAGACAACAAAATAAATTTGGTGTAAAAGGAGAAAATGGTGGTCTAATCATTTCATCATTTTTCTACAGTATTTTCAATATCTGTTTTCCTCAGGAATCTTAAAACACAGGATATTTTGGTAAAGGTTTTTACCCATTACTATACGATCCCTACTTTCGACGAAGCATTTAGAAAACGTGGGAAAAGGAGAAAATGCTGGTTACCAATGTTTTCTGCTGTTCACAGAGCAGATTTCAAATTTTCAGTCACCTTTATTTTGTCGTCTGCAAATGCTTTCCATTTGGAGAAGCCTAAAATATTCTCGTTTGTGGACCATTTTATTGCATCTTATAATGTGTGATATGACCAAATAAATTAGGAATATTCACAAATTTCACAGAGTACCAATGAGTCACTGGTCAGTTCTGAAATGATGAACCTTAACTACATTATGCCAAATCTTCACAACTTTAAGTATGAAAGCTTTTCTTAGCCCTGGCTAATCTGGACCAAAACTTTTGCTATTGGTCAGTTTTCTGTATGTCAAAGGAACAGTCTACCTCATGATTTGGTTACTTAAAAAGTGACTCTTATGGATCCATATTTGTGAAATGACTGATGTGGTAATGTGTCACAGAGATACACAAGGCTGCTATTAATTCAAGAATATGGCTTGCAACACAAGAAAAGGGGTATTCTGACATTTGCGTAAAGTGTCGTCTCCGATCTGCCTATGCAGTCTCCGCAATCTAATCCAAAACAACACGTTCCATTTCTTTTCCATGTGGTTTTCTGTTTTATGCAAGTCTACGGTAGCACAATATCTAATGTAGTCGTAAAGTGCTAGCTCGGATTAACCTGTGAAGGTTGATATGAGACAACACTCTATGCAAATATCCGAATGCCCCCTTTCACGTGTTGCAGGCAATATTTAGACGAATATGGTAGAAAATATTATGAGGAAGGAAGAAAATGCTGGATAGCAATGTTTTCAAGGCCTTCTTTTTCAGGATTGTGAAAACTTGGGAATGTTTGGCAAAGGATTAAAATGTCTAGCTCAGTCATATTGGTCATGGATGCTTTTGCTTCATAAATAATAACCATGAATTATGCTTTTTTCACACCAGGCCAGTATGCAGTTACAGGTACAAGAAGAAGAAAGAATAACTAAGGTGTCAGACTTTCTTAACCAGTACAATAGCCATATATCTGTTCAAGGTCCACGGTTAACTCAGGTAGGTGTGAAACAAAGGCCCTTAAGGACATTTGCTCATAGCTTTCTAGGACTAGCCTCGGTTTCAGTCTGTTAAACCTTTACCACGCAGCAAAATTTTAGACCTTTCCAAATTGAAAGCATTTGCAGACAAGAATTTCATAGTGGCACAAATGACACAGTTGTTCTTTAATAGGTTAGAAAACTTTGTGGGTAAAGGGGAAAATGCTGCTTACTAACATTTTCTCCTTTACCCACAATGTTTCCAAAATGCTTCTTTCTAGAGGTTGTTAAAATTTGGGATTGTCTGGTAAAGGGTTAATTTTATGCTATTCTATCAATCAGACACTACTTTGTCACTCATACATGAAACCAATATCATTTGGCCAAAATTATTCTTAACCCATTACCAAACGACAATGTTTTAGACTGGTCTGAATTGAAAGCATTTGCAGATGACAAAATAAAAGTGACTAAAAATTTAAATTTTGTTTTGTAAAGGGTAGAAAACATTGTGGGAAAAGGAGAAAATGCTGGTTACCAGCATTTTCTCCTTTTCCCACAATGTTTTCTAATGGCTTCTTTCTCAGGGGCGTCAAAAGTAGGGATTGTGTGTTAATGGGTTAAAGATGTGCAAATATGTTGTTATCAATATTGTGAAGTCACACAATAAACAAAAGTGTATAATTAGATTAAAGGCACAATTGGTAGGCATGGGGAAACACTTGAATGTCCTTAGAAGGTAATAACAATAGAAATTATAAGCAGACCACAATAAGGAGAAAGTCATAGAGTCTTACTAGTATATTATTATCGCCTGGACGTAATACATATGCCACTCAATATGGATTTGATTGTGAAATCACGAAGTAGGGAGGGCTTATGCCCTGAATCACTGTGTACTGACAGATCTGTAGTCCTTCATGTTAACTCTTTACCACACAATCCCGACTTTTAACGACCCTGAAAAAGAAGCCTTTTGAAAACATTGTGGGAAAAGGAGAAAATGCTGGTAACCAGCATTTTCTCCTTTTCCCACAATGTTTTCTACCTTTCCAAACCAAATACTAATTTTTGAGCCACATTTATGTTGGCGTCTGTAAAAGCTTTCAATTTGGACCAGTCTATAAATTTGTCGTTTGGTAAAGGGTTGAACCCCATTTTCAAACAATCCTGTATTTGACAACATTGAAGAGAAAGGCTTTTGAAAAAAATGTGGGAAAAGGACAAAGCCTTTAACCGGCTCAGACTTGTGAGGAAGTAAGGGAAATGAATAGTCAAAGGACAAAGAGTATAAGTGTTTCAAGGATACATGAAATGAATAGTTTCAAGGTCAAACAGAATTAAGTGTTTCAAGGACAAGGGAAATAAGTGTTTCTTGGATAAATTAAGCCACAGTGTCAAGCATTTTCTATCACTTACAGTGTAGTTTGTTTCTGTAAGTTTTGCTCAGCACTTTGCATAGCAATGCAGTTTTGGTATTGGATTTTTATTTCATGCTTTCCGGTAGGATATAGAGAAATAGCAGTGAAAATATTTTTCGATCTTCCACTGGTACCACCAGTGAAAATACCAATTTTCACGTTCTTGTTGCCTAGGTTAATTGCACGTGCCTGATAACCAGGTGGGAAATACCTTATATTTCTCGTGCTTGACGTAATATTGTACTGTGTTGTTATGCTGGAGGGGTACACTATGGGGAGTAACGTAAAAGAACTATACCTCTTAACCCTTTACCACACAAGCTCCTCCAAGAAAGGATTAAAAGCATGAAATAAATAGAATATTTGTTTTTTTTCGGTGAAAGATTGTAATTTATTTCATCTCGTGAACAACATCGGTTATATTTTAACTCGTGGCTTTGCCACTCGTGAAAATATTACCAATGGTGTTCACTCGATGAAATAAATTTCGATCTTTCACCGAAAAAAACAAATATCCTCTATATATTCTACAGGTCACTTTTATTAATCCTTATCTGAGACACTGGATAATAAGGCACTTCAAAGTCCTAGAATAGCTTTGGTGAAACCTAGGAAACCTATGCATTAAATGACCTGTACCTTTAAATCTACCTCTTAACCCTTTACCACACAGCAAACCAAGATTGAAATGTAATTTCTACAAAATAATGAATATGATATTTATCTTTTTTCAGAGTTGTGATAAATTGAATGAATGTGTTCGTAAAGTAGATGTATCTAGTGATATCCAAAACGTAGCCAGGCAACGGGGATCCGGGCAATACAGTCCTGAACAAATACTCATAGACTGTTATGTAAGTCTTTTAACTCTTGACCACATAACGAAATTTTAGGTTTGTCCAAAACGAAAGCATTTGCAGATGACCAAATAAAAGGGACTGAAAATTTGAAATTGGTTTTCTGAAAATATTGTGGTTTTCTGAAAATATTGTGGGAAAAGGAGAAAATGCTGGTTACCAGCATTTTCTCCTTTTCCCACAATGTTTTCAAATGTTTCCTATATAAGGGTCATTAAAAGTCGGGATGGCAGTAAAGAGTTAACTCTATACCACATAAAAATTTTTTAAATTTCCAAAAATAAAAGGCTTTTCTAGACAAGAAGTGGAATGGACCCGAAATTAAGGTAAATGCCTATAAAAGTATAGAAAACATACTAGGAAAAGGAGAAAATACTGCATACTAGCATTTTCCCACAAGGTTTTTCAAAAGCATGCTTTCTTAGGGTTGATGAAACTTGTGATCGTATTTCAGCAAGTTAACACTTTACCATAAAGCAAAATTTTAAGCACATCTGTATTGAAGGAAATTACAGGCAACAATTTAAAAGATTTTCGAGTGATAATTTTTGTCCTTGAATGAGTAGAAAACATTGTGGGAAAAGCAGAAAATGTTGGTCACCAGCATTTTCTCCTTTTCCCATAGTATCTTTTTCAATGCCAATTAAGCTCATGATACAATTCTTTAAAAGCCAGGTGAGCCATAGAGGAGCCTTCATAGCCCTCTTGTTTTTGTATTAAGCCAATATGAAATTGCATAACTTTCACCAAATGGAATAAAACTAAGAACACCTTGGATGGTTTGTAAATATGAACTCTTGTCATCTGTTTAACCCAATACCAAACAATCCCTTCTTTTTACAACCCTGACACAGAAACCTTATTGAAAACATTGTGGAAAAAGGAGAAAATGCTGGCAACCAGCATTTTCTCCTTTTCCCACAATGTTTTCTACCCTGTTGAAGACATATTCCATCATTTGAGCCAGATAAGAGTTGTCGTCTGGAAATGCTTTTAATTTGGACAAGCCTAAAAATTTGTCGTTTGGTAATGAGTTCTACCTATCATTCTAGGCTGAAGATAAGCAATTCACAATGAAGCCAGAAAGAAGGAAAACAGCATTACAGCATTACCTTCTACACTTACGTCAGTCCATTGAGCGAGAACAGAAGGGAAGGGAAGGTCAGTATCTCGGGGGCTCCATTGATATCGCCCAAACCCTTATTCCTTCATCATACAATCCCAACTTTTAACAACCTGTCTGAAAATGCACTTTGAAAATAATTTGGGAAAAAGGAATAAAATGCCGGTTACCAGCATTTTCTTCTTTTTTTCCACAAGGTTTTCTACCCTTTCATATATAAATCTCAACATTTGTTTTCTTAGTTATCTACAAATGCATAACCAGACAAGCTTAAAATTTTCATGTTTGACAAAAAGCTCTACTCTTTACTACACAATCCTAATTTTTGACAACCCTGAGGAAATAGCCTTTCGATAGCCTTGTGGGGAAGGAAAAGAATGCTGGTAAACAGCATTTCTTACCCTTTTCCACAATGTTTTCTACCCTTTTATAGACATATCTCAACATTGGCCCATACATTCGGCGCCAGTACTGGTGTAGTTCCCAGGAAGCAGAATCGAGAGAGATTAGTATAAGTTGTAAGAACTTGTTTCTCAATGGATGTAAAATAAATATGTTTAACTCATTACCACACAAAAATATTCTAGGCTTGTCCAAATCGAAAGCATTTGCAGACAACAAAATAAAAGTAACTTAAAAATTGATTTGGATTGGGAAGGGCAGAAAACATTGTGGGAAGAGGAGAAAATGCTGGTTACCAGCATTTTCTCCTTTTCCCACAGTGTTTTCAAAAAGCTTCTTTCTCAGGGTCGTTAAAAGTCGGGATTATGTGGTAAAGAGTTAAACTATATCTCAACATTTTTTCCACATTTGTTATTATACCCCCCAAAAACGAACTGGAGGGGGTTATTCCTGAATCAACATGGCTGTCCGTCTGTCTGTTCGTAGACACAAATACTCCTACAGTTATTGAGGTACTGAACTAAATTTATACACAGTGTGTCTTTATATAAATGAAGTTGTGTATGTGCACTGTAATACTCCTTCAGTTTTTAATGTACAGAACTAATTAATAATGTGTTTCTAAATGTTCATTCTGTTTTTAATATATTAGTTGTATGTCCATTTGTCCATCCGTCCACAGACACCGTTTGGTGAAGAGATTGAATCTAATTCTTATTTTCAGGTCCAGTCATGTGATTGACTGAGGCCAATTGTGCCAGCAAGTGAAATTACTTATTATAGAACCAAGAAAAAACATTGAAAATTGATAAGACCTTTTTTTACTCAATGCATGCATTCTTAATTATAAATCTAGATAGTAACTCAATTTCTGAATGATGAAGCCTTGGTATAGCCAATCAGACACTTTTACTTTGAATGTTAGAAAATCCTGGAGAGTCACATTAAGAAGAGCATTTCTTGTTTGACTTGTATAAAGTACATTTTCATTCATAGAATATATAAAGTAAACATAGATATCATATGGAGTGCAACACACGAAAAGGTGCATTCGGACATTTGCGTAAAGTGTCGTCTCGGATTAGCCTGCGCTGTCCGCGCAGGCTAATCCGAGACGACACTTTACGACTACATTAGATTTTCTGCTACAGTAGACTTGCGTAAAACAGAAAATCACATAAAATCGGAAAGTGTCGTTTCGGATTAGCCTGTGCGGACTGCACACACTGATCAGAGACGACACTTTACGCAAATGTCCGAATGACCTTTTTCGCGTGTTGCACTCCATATACAACTACAACACATAGTAACCCTTTTACCAAACTACAAAATTTTAGACTGGTCCAAATTAAAAGCATTTTCAGATGACAACATAAACAGAAGTCAAAAACTGATATTGGTTTCCAGCAGGACAGAAAACATTGTGAGAAAAAGAGAAAATGCTGGTCACCAGCATTTTCTCCTTTTTCCCACAATGTTTTTTCAAAAGGCTTCTATTTCAGAGTCATAAAAAAGCAGGGATTATTTGGTAAAGGGTTAATGTCTAAGAAAGCAATATCAGATTGAATTCATACTTCATGTACCAGAGGATGAATTTATCTTAGCCATAACGTGCCAAAGAATACAGTGTAGAATAGTTTAAACATATTTATTTTACATCGATTGAGAAACAAGTTCTAACAACTTATACTAATCTCTCTCTCGATTCTGCATCCTGGGAACTACACCAGTACTGGCGCCGAATGTGCGGGCCAATGAAAAATCCCGAAGTTGACACCCCCTCCCGGGTATCGAACTCAGGATCAAACTGATGAGGCCAGCGCTCGAACTCAGAGCCACGGACACCACAATGTAGAATAAATGTTGAATACAGTTCTTGGTGTTTATTTTCAACTTGACAGGTGTAGAAAAGTTAGTGGGTGTGTACAAAGAAAGACCAAACTTTGCTGACCAGGATACGCAAGAGGAGGCCAAACAAAGACTTTCCCAGGTAGAATGACTACTAGTATTTCCTGGGTATAAATTAACCCTTTACCACAAGAGAAAAATGTAGACTTGTCCAAATTTAAAGCAGTTACAGACGGCAATTTAAAGGCAACTCAAATGAAGAAATTAATGGGGAAGAAAACATTGTGGGAAGAGGAGAAAATGCTGTTACTAACATTTTCTCCTTTTCCCACCATTTGTCCAAAAGTCCTTTAACTTAGGGTTGTTAAAAGTCGGGATTGTGTGGTAAAGGGTTAACTATTTACTAAATGTAAAAATTGTGGTCTTGTGGTTAATTGCCAGCATTTTCTGCTTTTCCCACTATGTTTTCAAAAGTCTTTAATCTCAAGGTCATTAAAATGTGGGATTTGACCTTGATTTAACTCTTTACCAAACAACATTTCTTTAGACTTGTTTAGATTGGAAGCATTTGCAGATGACAAAATCAGTGGAACTCAAAAAATGAAATTTGTGATGGGAAGGGTAGAAAACATTGTGGGAAAAGGAGAAAATGCTGGTTACCAGCATTTTCTCCTTTTACCACAATGTTTTCATAAGGCGTGAAAACTGGGGATTGTTTGGTAATGTGTTAAAACAGGAAACAACAACAGTGTTTCCTTTGATGGCCGTAAGTGAATGGAATGTGTTTTCTAACTGTTGTATTCTGTGCCACCATGCAATTGGCATGGGGAACATTTTGCATAAAGATACAAGCATGATAACAGTTTCATTTGGTCGTTAAAAGTTGGGATGTTGTGGTAAAGGGTTAACTGATGAACAAGAGTAACAAAAGTATTATATTGCCTATCTGTTATGCTTGTATTATATGTCTTTTTTGCAATTAAACTTGGAAACTAGCACACTGTTTCAACTTCATATTTTCCTTCTCAGGTGATATTTATGACAAATTTTCTGGAGGCAAACCATTATAAGATAGCGTCTTCACTAGCAGAACTAGACAGGTCGGATAAGCCCTCTCATAAATTTTCTAGATATATAGAACAGAATAGCGATAAACAGGTAAGCTTGTTGTTTCGTTTGCTTCACTGTTTTCAAAGAATGCTTGAGGTATCATAACTTTACTATGGATCTATCCTGAGCAGTTAGCTCATTCAGTATATTAGTGTATTTCACTCATGACCTGGGCCCCGTTTCACCAAGGTAGTTACAAACAAAATTTGTGTAACTTTTACGTGACATTTGCCTCAGTAATGATGTCGTGTAAAAAAAGTTACTAGCAAGAGATACAGTGGCTGCTGTGATATGATCGAAAAACTTTCGAAAACAGTGTTTGCTTTTCACTAGACAATGTTGTTTTTTACTTATCCACATTAAAAACATTTGCATACAACAAGATAAATATGGATAAAATGCTGAGATTTGTTTTTGTAAGGGTGTTGAATAACGTTTTCAAAAGCCTTATTTCCCAGGGCCATTAATTTGTTTGGTAAAGAATTTTACATCAAATGAAATTTCTGAGTGTCATTTTCATCCCTTAGTAAACAATCTGGTAGTCTAAGGATACTGCCTTTTGAGAAAAGTAATCTAGAAAACTTTGTAGGAAAAGGAAGAAATGCTATTATCTAGCCCCACTTTCTACTTTTCCTGCAGTATTATTTACAGCAACAGCTCCCATCATTGACCCATATTGAATTTGTCATCCATGATCAATTCATCGTAATGTTTTCCAAACTCACTGGATCTTGGGTTTGTTGTAATTCACTGGCTTGAGATCCATGATTAAATGGGCATTGGGACATTTGCGTAAAGTGTCATCTCGGATCAACCTGCGCAGTCCGCGCAGGCTAATCCGAGACGACACTTTACGACTACATTAGATTCTGTACTACAATACATTTGCATAAAACAGAAAATTACATAAAATGGAATGTGTCAGTTCGGATAAGCTTGTGCAGAGTGTACAGGCTTATCCAAGACAACACTTTACGCAAATGTCCGAATGCCCCTTTATGCGTGTTGCAGGCCACATTATCTCTACATACAGGGTATGATGGTCAGTATCATAATTCACTGGCCGGAGATCTTGTATTAACCCATTATCAAATGACAAAATTTTAGACTCGTCCAAATTGAAAGCATTTGCAGACGACAAAATAAATGTGACTGAAAATTTGAAAATTGTTTTGTGAAGGGTAGAAAACATTGTGAGAAAAGGAGAAAATGCTGGTTACCAGCATTTTCTCCTTTTCCCATAATGTTTTCTAAAGGCTTCATTCTAAAGGGCGTCAAAAGTAGGGATTGTGTGGTAATGGGTTAAACAAAATGATTTCATTATCTGTACAGGGTATGATGGTCAGTATCTTGAAACTGCCATGGAATCTTGCCCTAGAAGGGAAGACGGGCTATGATGTTAACAATGTGACTGTGGGGGCTTTAGTCAGCGACGATTTATTTGGTGAGTTTGATTAATGAATGCTTGAAAAAGACCTAACTCTTTACCACACAGTCCCAGCTTTTAATGTCTCTTTTAATGAGAAAGAAAGCTTTTGAAAACATTGTGGGCTAAGGAGAAAATGCTGGTATCCAGCATTTTCTCTCCCCCCCCCCCCCCCGGTGTTTTCTACTCTTTCCAAATCAAATTTGAATATGATTCATAATTATTTTGTTGTTTGCAAATGCTTGCAATTTGGAGCAGTTTAAAATTTTGTCATTTGGTAAAGAGGTAAGTCTTGCAGCATATTGCTCTCTAAGAAATATAGGATCTGACATGAGTGGGCTTTTGAGATAAGATTTATTAAACGAGTCAAGGGAAATGTTATTAAGCGAGCCTTTGGCGAGCTTAATAACATTTTCCTAGATGAGTTTAATAAAATCCTATTTCAAACGCCCACAAATGTCAGATTCTTTTTATCACATAACGATATTTCACAAAATACAGATGATGCCAAAACATTTATAAATGCACCTGCAGTATTTTCCATGAGACCCATTCACTAGTATGAAATGCGTACAAAATGAAGTCAAAAATGACGTCAAAAATGTGATATCAAACGTGTATAAGATAAGAAAATTCGTAATGGGTATATTACACTGAAAACAAGGGAGAATATGTGATAAAAACATGGTAGCAAGGATAAGTTGCTCCGATTTGAGAGATTTTTGTGTTGATGGCTGCGCTTTCACGGTCTTCGTTTGTATTTGAGCCATGTTCCGTGAAAAGGGGGTTTGATCCACTCGCAGAAATTATTGACCCAAGTCAGCCTTTGCAGCATTTTCGCTAGCCAAGGCTGACGATTCACTATGCAACTCTACCCTTGGCGGATCGAGCTTGATTTTTACATTCTCCTGATACGCTTTTTCATTGGATGCAGCCAGCTCTAGCTGCAATGAATGAAATCTCTCGTAGCATTTCATCTTTGATAAAAGTAGAACAAGGTTGCTACCTTTCGAATAGAAGGTAAACATGGAAACCCACGTGGATGTCTGCTTATCACTTCATGTGTATTCGTAAGTGGTATGTAAAATGATATTTCACTGGCTTTTAGAAATATAACATAAGGAGGGTAATAACCAGCATTCAATAGAGGGCGCATCTCGAAATCGGGCTCAATCAGCCAAGGTAAGATCCATGTAGTGATCGTAACCTTGGCTGGCGAAAATGCCTTTGCAGTTAATGTAGCTTCCTGCAACTGGTGAATTTTCTGCATGATTGATGATGGTCATTGCAATAGGATTCATTTCTCTCTCACTTCTGGTCATTGTTTGGTTGATTGATTGATTTTATAGCATAAAATTCCGTTTTCAACATTATTTCAGTTATGTTGATGCGGCCAGTGCACCTATCTTAGCTTTCCATGAGTTTCTTTTACCAGCACTTTGCACAATTTTCTTTCCAAGCCACTTGCTCCTTTTCCACATGATCATTGTAAAAAAAAAATGGTCAGTGGTGGGAGAGGAATTAATTCTGTCACAGTCATATAGCCTTGGAAAGAGATTGGCAGAGCCAGGGCTCGCAGCCAGGGATCAAACCCAGGACCCCGTGATCTTAAGTCCTGCACGCTACTTACTGAGCTACCGGGGCTTGGCATCATTGGTTGGAGGATGGTTACTTACAAAGCAGCCAGTAGCTTTGGTAGAATATACATACAATGAGATGTACTGGTAATGAAACTCCAAGAAAGCATGGATAGGTGCTCTGGCCATCAAGAAATAACTTATTTATGTTGAAAGGGCATAAAATATCATAAAATCAAACTATTTTGTTCATTCAGCCCTAATATTTTGTTTACTTTCTAAATGCACACTAAACTGAGATTCCAGGTTTACATCTGTAACAAACAACAAATTTATAGACTGGTCCAAATTTGAAAGCATTTGCAGATGACAAAATAAATGTGACTGAAAAATCAAAATTTGGGAAGGGTAGAAAACATTGTGGGGAAAGGAGAAAATGCTGGTTCCCAGCATTTTCTCCTTTTCCCACAATGTTTTCAAAAGGCTTCTACCTCAGGATATATGGTCACTCAGTCATAATGTTTTGTTTATTTTCTAAATGCACACCTATCTGAGATTCCAGGTTTAACTCTTGTAACAAACAACAAATTTATAGGCTGGTCCAAATTTGAAAGCATTTGCAGACAACAAAATAAATGTGACTGAAAAATCAAAACTTGATTTGGGAAGGGTAGAAAACATTGTGGGAAAAGGAGGAAATGCTGGTTACCAGCATTTTCTCCTTTTCCCACAATGTTTCCAAAAGTCATCATTGTGTGGTAAAGGGTTAAGTGGTTGGTGAATACAAGCACATGTATCACTAAGTAGCTTATCTTACATTGCTTTGAATTTTTTTTCTGTCAAGATGATGATGATTTTGAAGATGAACCAGACAGCAGACATGTGATTGGTCAATGTCGTGCCATTTATGACTACCAATCTGGACAGTCAGATGAACTTAATATGCAAGTTGGTAAGGCATTATTTTCTGCACAGGTTTTTCACCTTTATATTACTAGGTGTTGTGAGTGGCATGAAGGAGTGTCCTTACGCAACATAATTGTGGGTGTTGGGCTAAACTGGGCCGAATGCAAAAAACAAGCTATGATACATAGTTAAATGTATGGAGAACACTTTTATATATGCCCATCAAATACAGGATGTATTATGGGATCATCTAAGTTCGAATTGACTTTAACAAACAACAAAATTTTTAGACTTGCACAAATTGACAGCAACTGCAAATAACAAATAAAATTTGACTCATATGGTTTGAGTTGTTTGTGATTATTGTTAGGAAAATCTGTGAGAAAAGGAGAAAATGCTGGTTACCAGCATTTCCTTCTTTTCTCACAATGGTTTCAAAAGTTTATTTTCGTAGGATCATTAAAATTGGGACTGTGTGATAAAGGATTGATGCTTTACCAGACAACAATATTTTAGGCTTGCCCAAATCGAAAGCATTTGCAGACAACAAAATAAATGTGACTGAAAATTTGAAATTTGTTTTGTGAAGGGTAGAAAAAATTGTGGAAAAAGGAGAAAATGCTGGTTACCAGCATTTTCTCCTTTTCCCACAATGTTTTCTAATGGCTTCTTTCTCAGGACTATCGAAAGTAGGGATTGTGTGGTAATGGGTTGAAGCAATTGAGTTGATGTGATGAAATTTGTTTCTCCGTGCATTTTAGGTTGTATAATAAACATCTACGAAAAGCTGGGTGATGGTTGGTGGCAGGGAGAGCTGAACGGCAAAGTCGGACTGTTTCCAGCTACTTACGTGGAGGAAATCTGATAATTAAGCCCCAACTAAATGATTCCACTTTCTTGCAATCCTGAAGGAGAATGCCTGTGGAAGACCAAAAAATCAGGGGAAAAGGAAAAGGAAAAAAGCTGGAAGCCAGCATACTCTCCTATTTTAGCTCAGCTGTTTCCAAAGAAAATGTCAGGGTATTTTCAAAGCCCAGTTATGTGCGTCGTTGTCAGTATCAGGTTCTTTTTTCTAAAGGAGTGGAAAACATTGTGGAGAAAGAAGAAAATGCTCCTCTATAAGCCATCATCCTCTGAGCCTTTGAATTTTTGGATTTTTTGATGAAGGGCAAATAATTCAAATTCTGTAAAATTTATTGCCTAGTTTGGACACATTTTCTTTTTGTACCAGCACTTTCTTCTCTTTCCCCTGGTAACCAGCATTTTCTCCTTTTCCCACAATGTTTTTTACCCTTCACAAGACAAATTTCAAGTTTTCAGTCACTGTTATCTTGTCGTCTGCAAATCGATTTGGACAAGCCTAAAATATTGTCGTTTGATACTGAGTTAACCTTTTACCTGATATGCCGATTTGAGGCTCTTCCACGTCAGCAGCAAATAAAGACATGACATCAAAAATATGGACAAATGAGGATACAAATATCTGATTAAGTGGAAAACATTTTGGGAAAAGGAGAAATTGCTCGTTACGAGCAATTTCTCCTTTTCCCACAATGTTTTCAAAAGGTGTCTGTGGTTGATGAGTCAAAATGAGTATCTATGTAGTAAAGGGTTAAATGCTTTTTCCCTGAATGTCATTGAAACTCGGGACTGTTTTGTAGAGTTACCGGTAAGATTGAAGTGTATTAATTTTTCCTTCCCTTGAATGTGCAATGTTTATGTATATACTGTGTAAAGTATTTAAACTATGTGTAAATGAGCAGTGCTGTGTGAAAAGGGGGTTTAACCCTTTACCCCATGAGGCATTTTTATGGTATCTCTAATTGACCCTAAATAAGGGCAAGGATAAAGTCATTTCTTATGTGTATATGACACCTTTTGATAGTGTAGAAAACGTTGTGGCAAAAGGTGAAATTGCTCGTGACGAGCAATTTCACCTTTTGCCACAATGTTTTCCAAAGCCTCTTACAAGCAATGGGTAGAAATGAGTATCTGTGGAGTAAAGGGTTAATGTAGCAGTAAGTATCAACCCATTTAGACCTTTGCCAAGCCTTTACCCAGTTGGTAAAATTTCTGTATGTCAAAGGGTCATTCTACCTACAGATTCAGTTAGTTGTCAGACAAAATGTCTCCATGATTATGTGAAGCCTTGCCTGGTGTTATGCTTGACAAAGATATTTTAATCTGTCACCACAAAGCAAAATTTTAGACCTATGCAAATTGAAAGCATGTGCAGACGATAATTTCAAAGTGGCTTAAATGGTGCAATTTTGCTTTGATGGAAAAGAAAACTTTGCGGGAAAAGGAGAAAATGCTGGTTACCAGAATTTTTCCCTTTTTTCCCACATTGTTTTCAAAAGGCTTCTTCCTCAGGATTGTTTAAAGTTATTGTGTGGTAAAGGGTTAAACCTTCATGGTTCTATGTGGCTCAGTGACAAAATATTGGACTTACTGGTGGCCCTAAGTTCAAGCTTCACTGGCACTGCGTTTGTATGGAAGTTTCCCTGTGCAAGTCACTTAAGAGTCCTAGCATATTCTTTTGAATCCCAGGACATAGGTGAATTGTCTCAGTGATATGACTGAAATATAAAAAGCAATATAAGAAACCATTCTATCTATCTGTCAATTAATTAACCCCCTTTTCCCAAAGCATGGCTCAAATGTCATGATATTACTAAGGCCTAATTACAATATTACCAAATATGCAATTGTTTTAATCAAAGAAAAGTAGCAGAGTGTGAAAGAGATTCTTTACTATTAACGTGTTGTGCAACATTTACTCTTCCAATCAATTATTAGCAAGACATTACACCATTACCAAGTGACAAAATTTTAGACTGGTCCAAATTGAAAGCAGTTGCAGACAGCAAAATAAAAGCAACTCATGAATGGAAACTTGTTTCCAGCAGGGTAGAAAACATATGGGAAAAAGAGAAAATGCTGCAGCATTTTCTCTTTTTCCCAAAATTTTTCATAAGGTTTCCATCTCAGATTCAAAACCAAGATTGTTTGGTAAAGGGTTAACTCTTTACCAGACAACAAAATTTTGGACTAGTCTAACTTGAAAGCATTTGCAGATGAGAAAAAAAGATTACTGTGAATCAGGAATTGAATTTTTAATCGGAAAGGCTAGAAAACATTGTGGAAAAAGGAGAAAATGCGGGTTACCAGCATTTTCTCCTTTTCCCACAATGTTTTCAAGCGCTTTCTTTCTCAGGGTGGTTAAAAGTCAGGATTGTATTGTAAAGAGTTAAACTGTGAAAGAAAATCATCACTCTTTTGTTGTATAATTTGGCTGTTGTTGTTTTCATGAGTTGAAAACATGACATACATGTATGTTAGAAACTCTTGAAAAAAAGCAATGACCAAATTATGGAAAAATAGTGTTGTTTTTCAGTGTGTTTCATTCATTTCCAGAGGCATTCATAGTGTCAACAAGATTTTAGAATTTTAAATTGAAACCAAATGCAGGTAAAGTGAAATAGATGTATCTTGAGTAGTAATATTTGCATGTGAAAGGGTAGAAAAAACTGTGGGAAAAGGAGAAAATGCTGGTTACCAGCATTTTCTCCATTTCCCATAATGTTTTCATGAACCTTTTTCCTCTCAATTGCTAAAAGACAGGACTTTTTGGTAAGGGGTTAAATCATAATCATTGATTTACATGTATACATGTATTACATTAAGATGATACTATTTATTCTCGCAGCCTGAATATTTACATTGACATACCTAACCAGCATATAACAGAGCCATACTCTGTAAAAAGGGGGTTTAATGCAAAAAGTATGGACCCAGGTCAGCATGAGAAGTCTGCAATCAGTCAGTTTTCTGTATGTCAAAGGACTATTTTACCTTATGATACAGGTGGTTGTAAAAAAATATTGGTTTGATGGATCCATAACTTTGTTGATTTGCATAGTATAATTCATGATAGAGATTTGATAAGCCCCTTTTGCCAGAGAATTGCTGAATTATCCTAAAGTGCATTCAATTCCTAATTCAAATTAAAATTCTGAGTTTAAAAAGAACACTATTTCTGATTGGCTAGATAAAATAGTTAAGCCTCTCAAAAATTGTGATGCTTTCTAAATCTATAATAAAAAGAAAGAATGCAGTTTAAAGTTGTTGAAAAAATTTTACAAGTTGTTGTGAAACTTCTCAAAATCTTCATGTCAAAAAACTGTTCATTAACTCTTTACCAAACAACAAATTTATAGATTGGTCCAAATTGAAAGCATTTGTAGATGACAAAATAAATGTGACTGCAAAATCAAAATTTGATTTGGAAGGGTAGAAAACATTGTGGTAAAAGGAGAAAATGCTGGTTACCAGCATTTTCTCCTTTTCCCACTAATGTTTTCAAAAGGCGTCTACCTCAGAGTTGTTGAAAGTCGTCTCTATGTTGTAAAGGGTTAAAGTTCTTTGTTATTTGGTATGAATGGTCCTTGAGTCATCTGCCTTATTATTCAGTGTCATCATTCATTTATGGTGAAATAGTCTTAGGTTCATTGAAATTTGGCGTGAATGGTCCTAGAGTAGACTGCCTTGTTATTTACTTGCATCATTCTTACATTGCGAAAAATACGAAGTTAATTTGAAATTCGGTGTGAATGATCCTAGTGTAGACTGCCTTATTACTCAGCGGCATCATTCTTACATGTCGAAAAATACGAAGTTCATTGAAACAGGGTATGAATGATGCTCGTATGGACTGCTTTGTTATTTAGTGGCATCGTTCATACATGTTGAAAAAAATTCTTTTTATTTTTCTTTGCTTATTTTTCCTGAAAATTTTTTTCTTACAAATAAGTCATGCTCTATGAAATGGAGGCTTAACCCTTACTATGCAGGAAAAGACCTATCCAAATTGACAGCCACTTGCAGACGAAATTTCAAAGTGGTTGAAATGGTGCAGTCTTGCTTTGATAGGGTAGAAAACTTTGTGGGAAAAGGAGGAAATGCTGGTTACAAGTATTTTCTCCTTTTCCCACAATGTTTTCCAAAAGCTTCTTCCTCAGGAGCATCAAAAGTCGTCACTGTGTGGTAAAGAGTTAAGGCATTTGCAAAAAGTGCCGACCCTGGTCAGTCTGCACAGGTTGACATGGGCTGATACCTTTTTTGATACTAGTTAATTTTCTGCACCTCTTATTCCCAGTTTACCTCATGATAAAGACTGTTGTTAAACAAATGGATTTTTTGGATCAAGAATCATGTGATGAAATTCCTGGCTTTAACCCTTAACACAATGACGACTTTTGACACTCTTGGAAAAGAACCCTTTTGAAAATATTGTTGGAAAAGAAGAAAATGCTGGTAACCAGCATTTTCTCCTTTTCCAACAATGTTTTCTCCCCTATCAAGAAAGATTACACCTTTTGAGTCACACTGAAAATGTCATCTGCAAATGCTTTCAATCTGGACAAGGCTAAAATTTTGTCGTCTGGTAAAGGGTTTAGCACCCTTTTGCCAGAGCATGGCTCAAATTAATGTCTGTCTTTGAGCCAGTGATTGATCTTTTATCCATAGGCCAGTGGAGTGATTCAGGGCTTTATTATGGCCCTCTTGTTTCGTTGCAAGTAGAGAGTTTTCTCCTGTTAAATAAAATGAAGCTTTCATGTTGATAATAAAAACACAATTACCGCTGCTTCAAACTTACTTTGGCATGAAAAATCTTGTTATTGGACAGTGTAGATACAAGATCAGACTACTGGCTCTGGGTAGTCTGATCTTGATCTACACTTTCAATATAAGGTCCTTGAGTCAGCCTTAGCAGTTTAAGAGGTGAAATACAGCAGTGAAAAGGTATATCAGCCCTTTGCCACACAATCCAGACTTTTAACAACCTTAGAATAAACAAGCTTTTGAAAACATTGTGGGAAAAGGAGAAAATGCTTTTCCCACAATGTTTTCTGCCCTTCCCAGCACAAATTTCAATTTTTGAGTCCCATTTTGTTGTTGTCTGCAAATGCTTTTAACCCTTTCCCAAATGACAAACTTTTGGACTAGACCAAATTATAGAGCATTTGCAGATGACAGTTCAACTCTTGCTGAAAAGATGATTTCTGTCTATGATAGGGTAGAAAACATTGTGGGAAAAGGAGAAAATGCTGGTTACCAGTATTTTCTCCTTTTCCCCCAATGTTTTTAATAGGCTACTATTCCAGACCCGTAAAAACCAGGGATCGTTTGGGAAAGGTTTTATTTGGACTGGTCTAGGATTTTGTTGTTGGTAAAGGCTTAAGATAAATAATGTATTTCAACGAGTTTTATAGTGTCAAAAAAAGTTATTTAATAGTCTTATTCGCAAACAGTGCTTGAACAGTCCTTACCTTCAATTAGCAATTTCACTCTTTACCAAACAATTCTGAGGTTAAGTGACCTGAAGAAGGAATACTTCGAAAACACGGCAGAAAAAGGAGAAGATGCTAGTAACATGCATTTTCTCCTTTTCCCACAGTATGTTCGCTTAAATGAGAAAATGAACATGAGATGTTTTAATTTCTGCACTGATTATGTTATGAAGGGTTTGATTGAATTTAATGTTTTTGAGTATCCATAGAGATTTTTTTTCTTTTTTTGTTGTTGTTTTTTTTTCTTGAGATCTGACAAAGCAGCATAATCCTTTATGACAGTATCACTTGATATTTACTTATTTAGATATAATATTTGTACTTGGTTCAATCCATGTGCTCTAGTTATCTTGTATTTGTTCAATATGATTATAGTAGTTAGATTTTAAGTACATCGTACCCTTTGCTATCTGTTAAACACTGAGCAACATAACTTTCTTATAGATGAACATTAAATTTAGCAGGAATACTTGAAAAAGTATGAAAAGTGTTTATCTTTCAATATGTATATCTTCACTTTGGCATATATATATGCCAAAGGCCAGTGGGCTTATGTCATGGCTTGGTGTCTGTTGTTCGTCCGTTCGTATGTGTGTGTTAACTTTTATTTCAAACATCTTCTTCTCTGAAACTACCCATCCAAATTTGATAAAACTTCACAGTAATAATCCTGACATGGTCCTCTTCAGAACTTCTTGAAAAAATTTGATTTCTTCAAAAACTGTGGTTGCCATGGCAACAAAACTGAAAAAAAAAAGAAATCAAAAATCTTCTTCTCTGAAACCACAAGGCCCAGGGCTACTGAATTTAGCATGTAGCTTTATCTAATGGACCTCAAACAAGTTTCTTCATATTATAGGCCTGGGGTCAATATTTGCCCCATTCCAGAGATCACAAGTTTAACATGGGCTTCAATATATAGTCACTTCAATTTAAATATTAATCATGGGAAACAGCCCTTGTTATACAGGATAAAGTTTGTTACTGTTTACCTCCCTTGGTTATCAAACTGCAGTGATACATGATTGGTGCTAGATATTTAAGTTTTTTTTTATAGAAAATATTCTGTTTTCAGAGAGAGTAATTCATTTTGATGTTAATAGTTATGCTCACATGAGTATGCAATTTTAAATTCAAAGTAACGTGTCTGTCATTCAGGGTTTTTTTTTTTTTAAGAACTTTACCTTTTATGTCAATGAATAAACCTGCTTGTATTGCCTGACAGTGTTCATTGTTTCAAAAGCACCCCTTTTCAGGGTCATGAACACTTCAGTTTGTGTGGTAAAGGGTTAGAAAGTCAATGGAGTGATACAGGGCCATTATTGCCCTCTTTTTTAAATGACAGTTTCATTCCAACTTGAACTGGATTGGAAAAGCAAAAATTTTGTTCAGGGGTTTATGTTTGTTGAACTTAAAATCGCTAATGATTCAATTGATTCTTTATAAGAAGAAAGAGCAAAGTGAATACAACCTACAGTGCAGTATAAGGAGCCCGGGTGGGTAGCTCAGTGGTTTTGACTTTTGGCATGCAGGTTGCATGTTTGATACCCAGTTGAGGCAAACTTTCTTTCCAGCAATTCTTTGCCTCCCACCTCTGATGAATATGAAAAAAAGATGTAGAAAAAAAATGGTTAGAGAATTAACTCTTTACCAAACAAAAACATTTCAGACTTGTCCAAATTGAAAGCACTTGCAGTCGACAAAATAAACGTAAGCAAAAAATTGAAATTTGTTTTCAAAAGAGTAGAAAACATTAAGGGAAAAGGAGAAAATGCTGGTTACCAGCATTTTCTCCTTTTCCCACAATGTTTTCAAAAGTCTTCTATCTCAGGGTCGTAAAAACCAGGGATTGTTTGGTAAAGGGTTAATTAACTAATTTAGTTATTTACGTGTCATTGTAGCTTCTTACTCCCTGCCCTGTCTTTTTCAGTCTGGCTCCCTTTTCTTTCTGGAACCCTTTACCACACAATGACAACTTTTAATGACCTAAAGGAAGAAGCTGTTTGAAAACATTTTGGGCAAAGGAGAAAATGCTGGTATCCAGCATTTTCTGCTTTTTCCACAAAGTTCCTATTTTATCAAAAACAAATTGCGCCATTTGAGCCACTATGAAATAATTGTCTGTAAATGCTTTTTATTTGAATCGGTCTAAAATTGCGCTATGTGGTAAAGGGTTAAACTGTTACCTCAAGCTAGTTGATATTTTTGTAATTTATCATTATACGTCTAAGATATGTGAACAAGAAATTACAAACCTAAAACTGACCAATAAACAATTGGGCTATATTGTTTAACTCTTTACCGCACAATCCCGAATTTTAACTATTCTGAGAAAAAAAGCTTTTGAAAACATTGTAGTAAAAGGAGAAAATGCTGGTAACCAGCATTTTCTCCTTTTTCCCACAATGTTTTCTACCCTTCACAAGACAAATTTTAAATTTTCAGTCACTTTTATTTTGTCGTCTGCAGATGCCTTAGATTTGGACAAGCCTAAAATATTGTCGTTTGGTGGGGTAGTAATGAAGGATGAGAACTCTTGACTTACTTCATTGAAATTGTTTCCAATGATATAAGTTTCGTTTTGCGTCAGTTCTAAATGATGTAAAATTTTATATTGATAATTTATAGTTGCAGATAGTGTAGGTCAAGATCAGATAGCATGAATCATGCATTCTAATCTTTGATCTCATCTTTAATCTAAACTGTCTGCTTTTCTGAAACATCCTGAAAATGCATCTTCATGAGCCAAGGTTACAATCACTATGTGGATCTTACCTCGGCGGATTGAGCCCAATTTCGAGATTCCTTCGATGTGCCCTCTATTGGATGCTGGTTATTATCCCCCTTTACATCATATTTCTGAAAGCCAATGAAATATCGTTTTACAGACTGCTTACGAATACACATGAAGCGATAAGCAGACATCCACGTGGGTTTCCATGTTTACCTTCTATTTGAAAGGTCGCAACCTTATTCTATTTTAATGCTACGTGATTTCATTTGTTGCAGTTAGAGCTGGCTGCATCCAATGAAAAAACGTATAAGGGGAATGTAAAAATCAAGCTTGATCTGCCAAGGATAGAGTAGGGTAGTGAATGGTCAGCCATGGCTTTCGAAGATTTGAAAATGTGGAACCTACAAATTTGCAATTATTTAACCCATTACCACACAATCCCTACTTTTGACGCCCCTGAGAAAGAAGCCTTTAGAAAACAATGTGGGAAAAGGAGAAAATGCTGGTAACCAGCATTTTCTCCTTTTTCCCACAGTGTTTTCTACCCTTCCCAGAACAAAATTCAATTTTTCAGTCACCTTTATTTTGTCGTCTGCAGATGCTTTCAATTTGGATGAATCTAAAATTTTCTCGTGTGGTAAAGATATAATACCTTAAGTTTTGACTGTGTATGAGCGTGTATGTGTATTTAGTCATTCCGGAAAATAATAAAAAAGAATGGTTATGTTTTTGTACAAATGTATGATGTAACTATTATTAATTGATTATTATTGTTGTATAATTTTGATTGTTATTATGTATGGCAATTCTAAGTGGAATATTTCAATGAGATTTTGTGATCTTGTTATTTAACCCTTCACAAAATAAAACAACAACTTGTTACGGGAGACCACTCCTTCCTGCATGGCATACTCCCGATTTAAGTACAATACCTGGCTACTGCGTCAGGGAGATATCTCTTTGGCTCAGTGGTTAGGGTATTGGCTTTGCGTCCGGAAGTTCGGAGTTCGAATCCCGCTCCGATCCTTATTTCTGCCATGCATTTATTCATTTGTTTCTTTGTTGCGGACTTTGTTCGTAAGATGGGGGCTCGTCCGGGATTGGCCATTGAGCCATTAATCCCATTTGTTGTCCAAAATTGGACTTCCTGCCTAATAAGGCTTTGAGTCATCAATAAATGATGACTTTAAGAGGGGGTGTGTTACGGGAGACCACTCCTTCCTGCATGGCATACTCCAGATTTAAGTACAATACCTGGCTACTGCGTCAGGGAGATATCTCTTTGGCTCAGTGGTTAGGGTATTGGCTTTGCGTCCGGGAGTTCGGAGTTCGAATCCCGCTCCGATCCTTATTTCTGCCATGCATTTATTCATTTGTTTCTTTGTTGCGGACTTTGTTCGTAAGAAACTTTCAACAACCCTTGAGGCAGGTTACCAGCATTTTCTCTTTTTCCAACAATGTTTTCTGAAGGCTTCTTTCTAAGATTCGTCAAAAGTAGGGGTTGTGTGGTAATGGGTTAGTTTAACCCATTACCACACAATCCCTACTTTTGACGCCCCTGAGAAAGAAGCCTTTTGAAAACACTGTAGGAAAAGGAGAAAATGCTGGTAACCAGCATTTTCTCTTTTTCCCACAGTGTTTTCAACCCTTCCCAGAACAAATTTCAATTTTTCAGTCACCTTTATTTTATCGCCTGCAAATGCTTTCAATTTGAACCAGTCTAAAATTTTGTCGTGTGGTAAAGAGTTAAGGTAACTCTCATCGCCTGTCTGCTTTCCTGCCTTACACACACACTTTCTCTATCTCTCTCTCTCTGCGCCTATCTGCTTTCCTGCCATTTTATCTCTTTCTCTCTCTCTCTGCGCCTGCCTGCCTACCTTACTGTCTGTTCGTCCATCAGCCTTTCTTTCCGCCATCACTGCCGAGCCCCGGTAGCTTAGTCGGTAGATTTCAGGACTTGGGGATACGGGGTTGGTCGTTCGATCCCTGGCTCAGCCAATTTCTTTCAGAGAAATAATGACAGTTATTGCAACAGGATTCATTTTTCTCCCACCGATGACCTTGTTTTGGTGGTGGTTATGTAGGAAAATAGCCAATGGTAAGGAAAGAAAATTGTGCAGAGTAATGGTAAAAGAGACACCGGAAAACCATGGGTAGGTAGACTGGCCACCGTGATATCGCTGAATTATTTCATTCTTTCCGGTAGGATATCGAGAAATAGCAGTGAAAATATTTATCGATCTTACACTGGTAACGCCAGTGAAAATACCGATTTTCATGCTCTTGTTACCTCGGTAAATTTGCGTGTGCCTCACAACAAGATGGGAAATATGACGTAATTTACCTTACATTTCTCGCGCTTGATGTAATATTATTGTAATGCGTTGCTATGCGGGAGGGGTATGCCACGGGGAATAACGGAAAAGAACTGTACTGGATTTTGATAAAGTTCCTCCCAGAAAGGGTTAATAGTATGAAATAAATAGAATATTTGTCTTTTTTTTTTTGTGAAGGATCGAATTTTTTTGATCTCGTGAACATCATCGGTAATATTTTCACTCGTGGCTGCGCCGGTCGTGAAAATATTACCGACGGTGTCCACCCGATGGAATAAATTTAGATCTTTCACCGAAAAAAATAAATATCCTCTATATAGGCCTAATGTTGAGGACGGCGTGGAACACTATACAAACAATTCTTTCTCTCTGTCTGCCTGACTGTCTGTCTCTGTCTGTCTGTCTGCCTGCCAAAACTGACTCACTGATATGCATTGTAGGTCCGTATTTATCAACATTTTTTTCATCACCGAATGATAACCAAGTTTCTTTTTGGTGACTTTTCGCCTTTCATCTCTGATGCATGTGAGAAAAGTAGTCAGTGACTTTGATCGGAATCAAGTCAGTACTGGTGTGAGAAAGCCAGGAAATAAACGCGTAGGTGCAGTGCTCGCCGTGATATGAACTAATAAGCAATTAAAACGCTGTTATTATCTTTACCAAACTACAAAATTTTTGACTGGTCTAAATATGAAAGCATTTGCAGACGAAAAAATCGATGTGACGATTTGAAATTTGATTTGGGAAGAGTAGAAAACAGTGTGGAAAAAGGAGAAAATGCTGGTTACCAGCATTTTCTCCTTTTCTCACAATGTTTTAACCCTTTCCCAATCGGCAAGTTTTAGACTCTTCCAAGCTCAAACAGTTTGCAGACGACAATTTCGAATTTGATAAAAATGGCAGAAAGTTCTCCAAATGGGTAGAAAACACTGTGGGAAAAGAAGAAATTGCTCATTACGAGCAATTTCTCCTTTTCCCTCAGTGTTTTCAAAAGACTTGTACTGCAGATAAGGGCTTGTTTGGGAAAGGGTTAAAGGGTTTCTTTCTCAGGGTCGTTTAAAGTAGGGATTATGTAGTAAAGAGTTCAACTTCAAATCAACCAATTAACCAATTCATGTAAGCAATTTATGTAGCCAATCCAAAGCTGTGATACTCGTAGATAAGGGGGACGTTATCTATTTTTATTTTGTGACTTCTCAAAGCCTCTCTATCTTTCGGATTAAAGACTATAGGCTAATAGTTGCCAATGAAATAACACGTGCTTGGTCAAAGTTCTACCGGAAAACATGAAGAAGTGAAATGACTCCGTATTATATTTACTGAACAATTGACTCTCGGGCGCAAACTAGTTCAGATCCGGCTAAAATAGACCGTAAGGCGGATAGGTACTCGAAACTCACAGACCGTAATAACGGAAATATTCAATACTATTGTTGATTTTGAAAACGATGTTTGTGTCAATGATCTTAAATCTTCCTTGTGTCCGGAAATTTGCCGGTTAACCCTTTACCTATCTGAAATGAAATCAGACTGAACTAAATTAAAAGAAATCTCAGAAAATATTTGAATTGTTGCTTGAATGATATGTTTGTATTTGAATGGATTGAAAACTTTGTGGAAAAAAGGAGAAAATGCTGTTTACCAGCATTTTCTCCTTTTCCCACAATGTTTTTAGATTCTGTCACCGGTTAATTTAACTCATTACCACACAATCCCTACTTTTGCCGCCCCCGAGAAAGAAGCCTTTTGAAAACACTTTAGGAAAAGGAGAAAATGCTGGTAACCAGCATTTTCTCCTTTTCCTACAGTGTTTTCTACCCTTCCGGAAACAAATTTCAATTTTTCAGTCACCTTTATTTTGTCGTCTGCAAATGCTTTCAATTTGTACCAGTCTAAAATTTTCTTGGGTGGTAAAGAGTTAAACTTCGCGTTGTTTGGAAAAGGTTTGATTTTATTTTGAATTGATGAGTGATCGTGGTAGACATTTAACGAAATATTTCATTCCGCTTTGTGATTCATTTATTTTATTAGAAATATTCCTATCAGTGAATTACCGGGATTTCTCAGTGTATTTTTTTTTCAGTTTTTCACAGTGAATAACATCTCTAGTGATGATATAAATAGTTTTAGAATGTTTGCCGGAACTACTTTTTTCCTATAGTTGCTCACAGTCTAATGTTTCTGTCTCTACTTCAAACATTTTTGGTTAATAATAGCACAGTGAAAAGATTGTCGCCGTGTACAGTCTTTCCAGTCAACCCCGAGTTCACGACCTTGTGGGAGAAATCTTTAAGCATTTCGAGTAAAAGAAAATAGCTCTTTGAAACCATTGTAGAAAAACGGGAAAATACTCTACTAACTGCATTTTCTCACACTCTCTTGCACTCCGGATCATTACATTCACCTCTGTAGTGGCCTAAGAAAGTAGTCCGTCATTACGTCATATTTTTGTCACATGACCATAACTCAGAATGGCTACACAAACGCCGGTGAAAGAAAGATCAATATCGATTGTTTCGTGCGCTGTTCAAACATCATGGGACCAATCAGACTAAGTGATAGGAAATGAACAAAAGAGGGAATTTCTGAAAAGCCTAAATATCTTTAAAGGACGATAACTTGATTTTTAATCGTACAAACTTAGATCCAGCGGTGTGTCAAATCAGTTGTCATCATTCATGGGCGCAGCCATTTTTGTTAAAATCTGCGTAAGATTCTGAAAAGTGAAGAGGCTCGAAAAAAATAGTTCCATTTAATACAGGTAAATTCATCAGTTTGAGTAATGTATCCAGAATCATATTTCCTCTGTCTAACTTACAATTTTACATATGAAACAGCTAAACAGTAACAAAACATCTTTTCCTCGGTTTGACAAGATTCTTGTCATTTAGTTCATCGCAGAGATATATGTGAGGTAACGAACGACAACTCTGCTCGGAGATTGATTTTCTCAATGCATGACTTCAGATGGGGAGATTGATGACGTAACATAAGCTCTCGAGAGCGAACGTTACGTCATCTGTTGCGTCAGCTAAAAAGAGATAATTAATGTGTTTGCACAGAAAAGTCCGGAATATGTATACCTACAGATCTTGATAACTATTCTTGATGATTATTGGCAACGAAAGGGAGAATAAGGAACATAATACAAAGGATAATCAACTGGCGGTGTGTAATATTAAAAATCTGACAGTCAAATGAGGTTTTACACGGTTAAAAAACTCGTCCTTCGGACTCGTTTTTTAACCACATCACAACCCATTCCAGTGACAGATTTCTAATACCACGTAGACCAATTGATTATCCTCTATTTATTCTATACTTTACAATGTATAACTTTGAATAGATATAGTAGATCTATCATCACTAGTGATGATATAGTTTCAGAATATTTGTCGGAACTAACTATTTCTTGTATCGCTGATATTGCACCATTATTGATAATAGAATCTATGTAGAATTTAAAAAATGGTGAATATTAGGAATGTAATAAATATGATAATCAACCGGTTGTGTATAGATCTATTAAGAATCTGTCACTCGAATCTTATTTCGGACTCGTTTTTTTTTTTTCTTCTTCTTTTCTTAACTGAATCACACCCTATTCTTTTGGCAGATTTTTAATATCACACTCAATCTGTTCATTATCCTCTCATTGGTGTGGTTCATTTGTGTTCTTTATGTCTTACTCTCCTATTCTTTCTCTGTTTATAGGCTCCGAAAATTGAATAAAAAAATCGGCGACCGAAATCACAGGCGTTCGTGTTATGAGGAAGTTCGCCATCTATGTATAGAAGGCAAAGTTTGTCATAAAACGTAGGCCGTCATGGAAAGCACTATCTGCGCAGATAGTCCCTTTTTGCGTGACAGGTCACATTTATGTAGTAGCATCATCACGGTTAAATTGGGGATAATGCAATAAAGGATATTAGTTCTGTCGATCTCAGTACTGATCGGGGTGATAAAATGTGGCTTGAACCCTTATTCCGTTGTCTGCGCATGTCACATTCTTCGAAGATTCAACCTATCTTGTATAATGCTTTACTCTCCCTGATAACGGGGAGACTGTAGTATTACGCACTATAAAGTAGCAATCGAGAAAATGGCTTTTATCAATACTTTTGAGGAGAAATGAGACCTGCTTTAACTCCAGATTTCTCTAAACTGCTGATCATAGCTGACTGATTTGCACTAGTGTTTTATTGGGTAAACGTTTATTTTAGTTTGAAATTCAAAGTAGCAGTTGTACATAGCGTAGGAAAGTGGTTCGGTTCTGTACCCAGGATGTCCAAGTTAGATAGACGAGTATTTATAGAATGCCATGTAGCGGGAGTTAATGCCCTTATTCGACCGCCGAATAAATCTTACAAACATTTCACAGTCTAAATATTTGATTGTATGTATGGTGTTTATATGTTTAGCGCCCTTTTTAACATTATTTCAGTTATATCGCGTTGGCCAGTGCACATATCCTTGCTTTCCTGGAGTTTCGTTCACCAGTAGTCTGCACAATATTCTTTCCAAACCATTGGTTTTATCCCCGCGTAGCCATCCTCGAAACATTGGTCAGCGGTGGGAGAGGAATGAATCCTGTCGCAATGACTGTAATCGAACCTCGGAAAGAAATTGGCTGAGCTTTGGCTCTAACCTGCGACCCTGTGTCACAGTCTGTAATAAGACAGCAAAGTGGATGATGAAGTTGAAGGGTCAGAGTGCACGTTTTGCGTAGAAAACCACATGCAAAAGTATCGACACATGTCAGCCTGCGCAGTACGCGCAGGCTGACATGTGTCGATACCTTTTGCTTTTTGTAAAATTCCTACATGTCAGAGGACCGCACTACATCATGATCCGGTCGGGTTTTTCTTTTGACAATTTTTTTTTCTTTTTTTGTAATGGACCCATATAATCAAGTGATAACGTGCTTGTTTTTATGCATCAGCGAGAGATGCGTTGAACCCCCTTTTCTGGGGGCAACGCCAATTCCTTTTCTATTTATTTGTTTTTACAATGTATTCAAATGAAACAGTGTGTGTGTAGCTACATGAACTTGCGTAGAGTGACCATATTCCTGCAATTTTTTCGTGAGTTTGCGTGTGTGGATATTTTAGTTTATGTGTAGATCTACAATCTAAGTGGCGTTTCGAATTACCCGGGTAACAGTCGAACTGTCACGATAAGTCACTTAGAAATAAATGTTTCAACCGAAAAACAGAATTATGCAAAAACTGAATGGATCTAGTTTCGTAAACTGACACTACAGTGCAGTAATATTGTACAAGGTTCAGAAATGCTGGGTACTTTTTGAAGGATATATTTTCTGGTTACAACTGAAAGAGACGTGATTGGACGAACATTCGATGGAACTGTCTGGAGATATTAAGGTAATTTTATTTTATAATTCCTTATCCTTCTGAATAAACTAAATGACGCAGTCAAGCCTATTAAAAAAAGGAACAATGTTACTTCAAACTTATCTTACGAGAGAATCATTTCCTGATCGGACAATGTAGATCAAAGATCAGACTGCACGTTATGTGCAGTCTGATCTTGATCTGCACTGTACGCAAAAGGTCAATAGGTTGCGCTTTGTAACTTTAGGGTTAACAATTTTTTCAAGTTCATACAAAAATTGAATTGAAAACCCCAAAAGTGTTGATATTATAGTTATGAAAATTCGATCATTTATTTTAGCTGAAGCCCACAGGCAGCCAATATGCCACCTTTTATCCTCTTTTAGATCACTTTAAAAGCATTGCGGAAAAAAAGGTGCTATTAATTTAACCCTTTACCACACAATGACGACTTTTAACGATCCTGAGGAGGAAGCCTTTTGAAAACATTGTAAGAAAAGGAGAAAATGCTGGTAACCAGCATTTTCTCCTTTTCCCACAAACTTTTCTACCCTATCAAAGCAAAAGTGTACCATTTGAGCCACTCTGAAATTGTCGTCTGCCAATGCTTTTAATGTGGAAATGCCTGAAATTTTGCCGTGTGGTAACGGGTTAAATACGGCTGTCAGAGATAAGCGCTGATTTTCTCTTGTTAAGGAAAAAAAAAACCCTTTGAACTTGATCGATATCTCATAGCCATGTTTTTGCAAAAGGCGGCTTCATGTATCTCTGTGATCGATAGTAACAAACAAATTATCAAACTGCCTTCGATCAAGCGACGAAATCATGACGTAGACTGGTCCTCAGACATGCCAAGCAAATCCTCGTACAGCCATCGATCTATAAAATCCGTTTGGTTAAATAACTGACTAAATCATGACGTAGACTGGTCATTGGACATGCCAAGCAAATCCTCGTACAGCCATCGATCTATAAAATCCATTTGGTTAAATAACTGACTAAATCATGACGTAGACTGGTCATTGGACATGCCAAGCAAATCCTCGTACAGCCATCGATCTATAAAATCCATTTGGTTAAATAACTGACTAAATCATGACGTAGACTGGTCCTCAGACATGCCAAGCAAATCCTCGTACAGCCATCGATCTATAAAATCCATTTGGTTAAATAACTGACTAAATCATGACGTAGACTGGTCCTCAGACATGCCAAGCAAATCCTCGTACAGCCATCGATCTATAAAATCCATTTGGTTAACCCATTACCACACAATCCCTACTTTTGACGCCCCTGAGAAAGAAGCCTTTTGAAAACACTGTGAGAAAAGGAGAAAATGCTGGTAACCAGCATTTTCTCTATTTTCCACAGTGTTTTCTACCCTTCCCGGGACAAATTTCAATTTTTCAGTCACCTTTATTTTGTCGTCTGCAAATGCTTTCAATTTGGACCAGTCTAAAATTTTCTCGTGTGGTAATGAGTTAAATAACTGACTAAATCATGACGTAGACTGGTCCTCAGACATGCCAAGCAAATCCTCGTACAGCCATCGATCTATAAAATCCGTTTGGTTAAATAACTGACTAAATTATGACGTAGACTGGTCCTCAGACATGCCAAGCAAATCCTCGTACAGCCATCGATCTATAAAATCCATTTGGTTAAATAACTGACTAAATCATGACGTAGACTGGTCCTCAGACATGCCAAGCAAATCCTCGTACAGCCATCGATCTATAAAATCCATTTGGTTAAATAACTGACTAAATCATGACGTAGACTGGTCCTCAGACATGCCAAGCAAATCCTCGTACAGCCATCGATCTATAAAATCCATTTGGTTAAATAACTGACTAAATCATGACGTAGACTGGTCATTGGACATGCCAAAAATGATTTTTTAGCGAAATGTTTCGGCCTAGGTCAGTCTGCGCGAATCGCAGAAACTCTGTTTCTTTTACCGTTCAAGTAAAGAATTATTAAACTAAATTTTCATTATCTTACATCATTTGCACCTTCAAATATATTTTTCTTGGTTTCATTGTTGACCTAGTTATTTTTCTGTCTCGCATTAGAAGTATACATGTACATGCCTTCTTTACAAACAGAGCCTCTTTTTGGATTACCGAAAGCGGAAGAAGCGTGTACTGTGAATTATTGCAGAATTTTTTTCCTCAAAAATTTTTGTCAGTCGAAAGATATGTTACTGCAGATTATTTTGACATAAAACAGATAGATGGATGTTACCTGATAGGTAACAATAATATGGGCACTTTTTTAAGCCAGGATGAAGTTACCAGAAGCGAACCACATTGAAACAGATAACAAAATGGCGGATGAAGTTGGAGTGCTGCGGCAATCTCCGAGCAGAGTTGTCGTTCGTTACTCTCGCATACATCTCTGCGATGGGCTAAATGACAAGAATCTTGTCAAGTCAAACCGAGGAAAAAATGTTTTGTTACTGTTTAACTGTTTCGTGTGTAAAATTATAAGGTAGACAAATGAAATATGATTCTGGATACATTATAGATGCGTTCAAACTGATGAATTTACCGGTATAAAATGGAAATATTTTTTCGAGCCTCTTTACTGATCAGAATCTTACGCCAAGTTTAATTAAATGGTTGCGCCCATGAATGATGACAACAGTTTTGACACACCGATAAATCTTAGGTTATAAGATTAAAAAATAAGTTATGGTCCTTCAAAAGACATTTAAACTTTTCAGAAAATCTGTCTTTTTCACATTGCCTACCACTTAGTCTGATTTGCCGTATGCTGTTTCACACAAAGTCATCGAGATTGATGTTTTTTTCACTGTCATTTGTGTTGCCATTTTGAGTTCTGGTCATGTGACAAAAGTATCACGTAATGACGGACTACTTTCTGAGCCCACTACAGAGGTGAATGTAATGATCCGGAGTGCAAGAGAGTGGTGTCTCAAACATCCTTTTAATTGAATTGCCTAACAAAAAACGGTTTTCTGTATGATTAAAGCTTATTTATGCTGACCTGTCTCAATTTTCAATGCTCAACTGGTTCCTGTCAAGATTTTAGTTTTACGCATGCTCCATGCATTCTCATATCACGTGGAGAAATTGGTTCGTTATTGGGGTACCCCCAGCAGAATTTAAACATCTCAAAATTCTTTTTTATCAAAAGTTGTTGGGATTGATGGTATGCTTTATCATTGCAGGAAAGCTAGCTCTGTTTGATGAATTCAATGTTAATTATTAATTATTAGTCTTTGTGTATTATTTTCTTCTTCGTACCGGAAGTGATTCGGTACTGGCGACCAAATAGTATATATATATCGCCTGAATGGATAGATTATAGTTCACTTAAAATGTCAACGTAACAACCAAATATTTTATTTGGTGTAGATATAATTTATCAAGTTTGACATTTTATAAAAAAAGAATCTTATCTTTAATAGCCCCAAATATAGGAGCTATGTTCTGTAAAAAGGGAAAAGAACGAATCTGCGAAAAGTAATGACCCAGATCAGCCTACATAGTCCGGACAGGTTGATCTGGGCCGAAACTTTTTACCGTCAGTCAATCTTCTGCATGTCTTAGGACCAGTTTATCTCACGATTAAGTCGTTTGTTAAAAAGAAAAAATGGATATTATGGTACTATAGTTATGTGATAGCTTGTTTGGTACCATGGATCACGGAGATTCATTAATCCCTAACACACAATCCCGACTTATAACGACCGTGAGAAAAAAACCTTTTGAAAACATTATGTGAAAAGGACAAAATGCTGGTAACCAGCATTCACTTCTTTTCCCATAATATTTTCTACCCTTCCCAAAAGAAAGTTCAATTTTTGAAAAAGGATTTTCAAAATATCTGCAGACAGCAAATTAAATTTTATTCATATGATGATTTCTGACTTTGATATGACAGAAAACATTATGGGATAAGGAGAAAATGCTGGTAACCAGCATTTTCTCCTTTTCCCACAATGTTTTCTATCCTTTTCGAAACAAATTTTAATATTTGAACCATTTATTATGTCGTCTGCAAATGCTTTCAATTTGGACAAATCTACAATTTTTTACCCTTCCAAACCGAAAGAGTTTGCAGACGACAATTTTTAGATTTGGAGAAAATGGCAGAATGTTTTCCGATAGGCTAGAAAACACTGTGGGAAAAGGAGAAATTGCTCGTTACGAGCAATTTCTCCTTTTCCCACAGTGTTTTCGGAAGACTTTTACTGCAGACACGTAAAAATCAGGTCTCGTTTGGGTAAGGATTAAGCCCCGTTTTGCTAGGGTATGAGCCATTTAAACGTGGCCTCTTTAGAAGGCTGATAATGTAATCTACTTAAACTCGGAAATATGTGAGTTGCGCTCTGGCAATAAGGGACTTAATGTATACCCGTAATCCACCACACCAAGTAAGTTATCATACAATTATGGATCTATAGAATCCATTATGTCTAAAAGTAGTATGATCCTTAGACACACAAAAATAATCGATTTAAAAAAGTTTCGACCCAGTTCAGAATGCGCGGACAGCGCAGGCTGACCTGGGTCGAAACTTTTTGCATTAAGTCCCTTTTTTGAATTTGAGAGGTGCCTCAGGCAAATGCATTAAGTCCCTTTTTCATTTGAGTGGTGCCTCAGGCAAATGCATGAAGTTCCTTTTTCATTTGAGTGGTGCCTCTGGCAAATGCATGAAGGCCCTTTTTCATTTGAGTGGTGCCTCAGGCAAATGCATTAAGTATCTTTTTCATTTGAGTGGTGCCTCAGGCAAATGCATGAAGTCCCTTTTTCATTTGAGTGGTGCCTCTGGCAAATGCATGAAGTCCCTTTTTCATTTGAGTGGTGCCTCAGGCAAATGCATGAAGTCCCTTTTTCATGTGAGTGGTGCCTCAGGCAAATCCATTAAGTCCCTTTTTCATTTGAGTGGTGCCTCAGGCAAATGCATTAAGTCCCTTTTTCATGTGAGTGGTGCCTCAGGCAAATGCATAAAATCCCTTTTTCATGTGAGTGGTGCCTCAGGCAAATGCATTAAGTATCTTTTTCATGTGAGTGGTGCCTCAGGCAAATGCATTAAGTATCTTTTTCATTTGAGTGATGCCTCTGGCAAATGCATGAAGTCCCTTTTCATGTGATTGATGCCTCAGGCAAATGCATTAAGTATCTTTTTCATTTGAGTGATGCCTCAGGCAAATGCATTAAGTATCTTTTTCATTTGAGTGATGCCTCTGGCAAATGCATGAAGTTCCTTTTCATGTGATTGGTGCCTCAGGCAAATGCATTAAGTATCTTTTTCATTAGAGTGATGCCTCTGGCAAATGCATGAAGTCCCTTTTCATGTGATTGATGCCTCAGGCAAATGCATTAAGTATCTTTTTCATTTGAGTGATGCCTCAGGCAAATGCATGAAGTCCCTTTTCATGTGATTGATGCCTCTGGCAAATGCATTAAGTATCTTTTTCATTTGAGTGATGCCTCAGGCAAATGCATTAAGTATCTTTTTCATTTGAGTGATGCCTCTGGCAAATGCATGAAGTTCCTTTTCATGTGATTGGTGCCTCAGGCAAATGCATTAAGTATCTTTTTCATTTGAGTGATGCCTCAGGCAAATGCATTAAGTATCTTTTTCATTTGAGTGATGCCTCAGGTAAAGTGGGCTCAATGAGTTCTCGTACTGCATTATGTACCACGCTAGTCGTCAAATAATAATGGACCCTTTTTGTCAAAGAACTTACTAAATCATGGGTAGAATGGTCGCTCAACATGCAAAAAAAAAATAAGTAACAGCAAAACGTTTTCGATTCATGTCAGCCTGTGCGAACTGCAAAGGCTGACATGAAGATAGCTTTTGCAGAAGCCACTATACCAACTTTTCATAGAGCTTGAGGAAGTTTTATTTCGTGTATACTTGAATGACAAAAAAGAGTTGGACGGTGTAGATTTAAGATCGATACCAGTGTAATGCAGAGAAATGACCATCCCCTACAAACGAAATGACCCATGGGTCATTTCTCTACATAGAGGAATGACCTGGGTCATTATTCTACGTAGAGAAATGATCCCCAGAAGTCATTTCAATACGTAGAGGAATTAGCCGGGCCATTATTCTACGTAGAGAAATGAACATCTGGGGTCATTTCTCTACGTAGAATAATGGCCCGGGTCATTTTGTAGGGGAGGGTCATTTCTCTACATTACACCGGCAGAACTATTTTGCGTCTATGGCGCTGGCAGACCTCACCAATTTCTCAGGCTTTTAGCCTCCTATAGCATACAACTTATGAATGAATTGTGACAGAGAACTTAGTTGTCACGACACAAAACCGAGAAAAGAAAAATCTCATATTTTTGCTTAATCACACTGCAAAATTTCATATAAACGCTCTTTGATACTGATGAAATATTTAACCTGATAAATAGTTTGGTAGCTATGAGCTTCGAATAAAACCTTCACGGATCGAAGTGACACAACCCATGTGTGCGTTTTTCTTTTTTATTCAAACAGTAGTGTTGCAGTAAGTTATCTCCCTTGAAAATCTAAACGGATCACTGTTTTAAATTTTGATATGATAGAACATACTCACTTTTACTTTGAGCGTTTCTTTCTTTCGACGGGAAATGTCACTGAGTTCATATATTTTAACAAAAGTACTGTTTTTGTATCTTTTTTACATAAGGTTTATAATTTTGCCTATCATCAAATCCATGCCCTCTCTTAAGGTTTTCAGTTTTATAAATGAAAGAAAATCTTCAAGTCGAAATCCGTTCATCGCTTTTTGTGAATACTGATTCATTGGTGGAAATTTTCCTATAGATCTTTCTGTTAAGTCTATTCACGAGACTAAACGAGTAGGTTTTTGAAAAGATTGTGGGAAAAGGAGAAAGTGCTCGGAACCAGCATTTTCTCCTTTTCCCCAATCCTTTCTTTACTTTCACTGATAAATTCCATCATTTTGACAACTCTATTTTACTTTTTGTCTGCATATGCTTATACATGTACAAATCTGAAATTTTATCATTTGGTAAAGAGCTTAATTTCTCTCTGAGGATTGATGATAGTCATTGCGACAGGATTAATTCCTCTCTAACTGCTGATCGTTGTTTCAGCGAAAATTATGTGGGAAAGCAGCCGGTGGATTGGAAAGAATATTGTGCGGAGTACCGGTAACAGAAACTACAGGAAAACATGGATAGGTGCTCTGGCCGCCGTGATATAACTGAAACAATGTTGAAAACGGAGTTAAACGCCATAAATTAATCAAAATTAGAAAATTCTTGAGAGTATGACCAAAAACGTCATGAAGAATCGTCGGTGAATACGGACCGTGAACAACAGAACAACAGGGCCCGTATTCACCAACCATTCTTGAGAATATTCTTAGTCTTATTCTTCAGAATTTTGTCAATGTGAAAGTAACAGAACTTCTGATTGGCTAAACCGTATGGTTTAGCCAATCAGAAGTTCTGTTACTTTCACAGTCAGAAAATCTTGAAGAATAAGACAAAGAATGTTCTTAGGAATGTTTGGTGATTCAATCTCCGAGCAGAGTTGTCGTTCGTTACTCTCACATACATCTCTGCGATGGGCTAAATGACAAGAATCTTGTCAAACCGAGGAAAAGATGTTTTGTTACTGTTTAGCTGTTTCATGTGTAAAATTATAAGGTAGACAAAGAAAATATGATTCTGGATACATTATACGTGCGTTCAAACTGATAAATTTACCTGTATACAATGAAACTATTTTTTTCGAGCCTCTTTACTGATCAGAATCTTACGCCAATTTTAACAAAAAAGGCTGCGCCCATGAATGATGACAACAATTTTGACACACCGATAAATCTTAGTTTATAAGATTAAAAAACAAGTTATGGTCCTTTAAAATACATTTAAGCTTTTCAGAAAATCCTTCTGTTTCACATTGCCTACCACTTAGTCTCATAGGCCGTATGCCGTTTCAACAGCACACAAATTAATCGATATTGGTCTTTCTTTCATCGGCGTTTGTGTCGCCATTTTGAGTTCTGGTCATGTGACGAAAGTACAGGTAATGACGGACTACTTTCTGATCCCACTACAGAGGTGAATGTGAATGATCCGGAGTGCAAGAGAGTGTTGGTGATTATGAACCCAGGAATGTATGCACTATGTTGCCTGGTATTGATCCACACCGTCTCTACATCTACACGAGTTGTGTTGGGTAGTGAAAGGGCTAACCCTTTACCAGACTATCCTGTCTGCTAACAAACTTTATGACAATAGCTCTTGGGGAAAAATATGTTAAAAAACAAAAAATTCTGGTCGCCAACATTTTCCCGTTTTTTTTTTTCTTTATGTTTTCAAGTCCTGTACGGGACCGACTGAGCTACCGGGGCTCTGCATTCTTATTGTGAACGCAACGCAATTTCTAATTGGCTAAGCCAAATGGCTTAGCTAATCAGAAATTATGTCACTTTCAAAATTTGAAACAAGCCTATGAATGCAATTTACAACATTTGGTGAATACAGGCCAAGGTCAATTAAGTACACAGCCAGTATATATAGAGGTAATTCATAAACATGGTTTAATTTCACCTCGCATTATTGTTTACTAAGTAAGTGCGCCCAATATGACCCAAGTTATCGAAGGGCCTTAAAACGCTATCATTCATTTATGAACATGGTAAGAATAAATTAGACCAAATAAATATGCGCAAGCATATACAAAGGCGACCTCCGAATTTACAAACGCTTTCAATCCATCTTTGTTATTTGTTAGGCGTAGCTGACTTTGCTTACTATGACCCAGTTTTTGGTATTGATATCCCTGACTAAATGAGTTCTAACTTGCAATTGGTTTAAAAAAAAATATCGACAAGTTTATTGTACGGGACCCTGCAGACCTGTCTGTCGCTGTCATGCAGAGAAATGACCCTCCCCTACAAAATGACCCGGGTCATTATTCTATACGTAGGGAAATGACCCCAGAAGTCATTACTACATAGAGAAATGACTCGGGTCATTATTCTACGTAGAGAAATGGCCCTTGGGTCATTTCTCTATGTAGAATAATGACACGGGACATTCCTCTACGTAGAGAAATGATCCATGGTCATTTTGTAGGGTCATTTCTCTGCATTACACTGGCAATTTATGACAACAAACGTGAACGTTGCTTCAGCGAACACATTTTTTTCAAGTTGTTTCCTGTAACCCAGTTCTATATGTCTACATGTATTTTTAGATACTTCAATTTTAGCATCAACTGCTCATTTCTCAGCGCAACTATGGTTAAAAGTTGAATTTGAAAATATGTGTAAATATCCTATTTGATAATTTTCACTTTTCATCAACGTGCAAAACAATGACGAACATAAGACAACCTATGGCAGGTGGGGTTATCGTTTTCCCCATTTTACTTCATACTGAACATTTCAATATTCGTATTCTAGAATCTCTTTCGCTATCTATCTTCCTTAAAAGAGAGAGAGAGAGAGAGAGAGAGAGAGAGAAACACTTTGTATTTCATGTTAATATTGTTGTAAGGGCTAGGACAAGCATCTTAATGGTAGATACAGAACATTTTGACGAATTAAATTGTTACTTTTGTACATGTTGTGAGCGACCGTACACTTACGGAAAAATACCGTTACATTTTATCGTACGATTATCGCCTGACAGAGTTCATGTTTGCTAAAAATTAAAAATGTCGCGGGATGAACGAATATGGTTTTATCTGTCTGAGAATGCGATATCATACACGTGTGCAATATAGTGGATGATATACCCATGGTACAAGCAACTCCATTGATAAATGTACGATAAAAATTCGTGTACAACAAAAGTGAGTGTACCTGTAACGAGTTGATAATATACAGCCCTTACATCCTAGTCCTTACTACACGAAAAGAATTCAGACTGGTCAAAACTTGAGAGTAGTTGCAGACTAGACACGAAATAATTATAAGTCAAATAATTTTTTTCCTTTCAAAGATTATATAGAAAACACTATGGAAAAGGAAAACATTTGCTGTACCGAAGAGTTTCCGAGTTGTAACAACCCTGACGAATAAAGCTTTGGAGAACATGACGAATAAGGTTTAAATGCATGGAGTCATCATTTTCTTTTTTCCCCACAATACTGTCTACCATTTCTGAGACTGATCCCGTGAACGGATCAATTTGGTTTGCCGAATGGAAATACTGCCAAAGTTGTTAGACCTAAAAAGTAGTGCCGTGTGTTCAAGCGTGTTGTAAAGTCAGTAATATTCGGTGGTGCTAGTTTTCGTTTATTTCGTGGGTAAGTTATTCCGCGAACTTAAGCTTTCGACGAAAGATCGGTCCATGGCTTCGTCTACTTGTCTGCTTTAAGCTTCTATCGGTTACGGATATGCCCTATTTTATGTACACACGTATAATCTGTCTATAAAACAGAAACTTATTTTTACAACAAAATTAGCAGTTCTCGAGTTGTAGCAATGCTTTTTATATTTACTGTGGAAACTCGTTACATTTAAGAAGCGTTTTTCTCTATTTCCAGGACAACTTGTAAACAAACGTGCTCGAAATATTAAATTCGATTTACGATCACATGAAAACAACAAGACATACGAAGTTACAGTCAGTACTATGCAACGATTGTCTTTCGAGCACATCCATAATTCTAATTGATCTCATCTTCCGGGTTGGCTTTATACCTTCTTATTCTAGTCTTAATTTCTTTTACGGTTCTTCTACGTCAAACGTTATCGTTGATGTCCCCATAAACTCACGCTGTCTTGGTGTCTCGCGAGACTGGCTCATTTTCTTACTAATGTGCACAAGTGCACTCACAGTGCCATAACTCCATCGTTAGTCCTACAGCTTATTGAGACAAACATAGGTCTTACTCGTCTATCATTTCTTAACCTTCAAACTCTTGAGCGCGACTCAGTGGCATTTTTCGTATAGTAGGGATCAAGATCAGGCTTCACAGAGCATAAACTCTGATATTGGAATAACACTTTCCGATCAGGATTTTTTTCCCAGAAAAAATAACTTTGAAATAGCCAAATTCAGTTTTTTATATCAGCTGGAAAGTTTTCTTTTATGTTGTTTAGAAAGTTAACGAAGATGTTTTTCAAAATTCAAGCGACTAGTAATCTGATTGGCCGAGACGATTTGTCTCGACCAGTCAGATTGCTTGTCGATGAATTTTATGGTTAGAATAGTGTTTAGAATTGCTTGGGAATACAGACCTATGATACGAGCCTTACCATATTTGAGCTATCAACTGCTAATAATACTGCTTTTGACACAATGATGTCACCTGTACTCATGTTTCACACGAAATAGCCTTGATTATGAATACTTGATTTTTAACCCTTTACCAGATGACAAAATATAAGCCTTGTCCAAATTTGCAGACGACTATTTCAATATGTCTTAAACTGTACAATCATTTCTGATGGAGTAGAAAACATTTTGGGAAAAGGAGAAAATGCTGGTTACTAGCATTTTCTTCTTTTGCCAGAATGTTTTTAAAAGGCCTCTTTTCCTGGATCGTTAAAAGTCGTCATTGTGTGATAAAGGGTTAAGGGGTCTGCTGCATATTTGTTTGCAGCAGATAGTCTATTGAGTTGTGCATACCTGTATAATAACACAAGAAACCTTCGTGTACGAATAACCACTGAAAATAACTAAATTGATCGATTGATTAATGAATACTGTAATTGGTTATCTGCTTTCTTGTTTGATTGATTGGCTGGATACTGTCTCATTTGTTTTATTCGATGGATGGATGGATGGATGGATGGATGGATGGATAGATGGTTGGTTGGTTGGTTGGTTGGTTGCTTAATTAATTAGTTGACCGACTGATTTTGAGGATTTTGTATGATTCTGTGTTTTACCGAAGGCCTTATTGTGAATAAGTAATTCATCGTGCTATTTTTTCATGTATG